>OX424461.1:17993300-20525800 GCA_949152455.1 Lithophane leautieri | reverse complement strand
ATTTTTGACAAAAACGGGAAGAGTTTTTCATTCTGGGACTTTGAATTTTTTCATCCAAATTTCAACCCTTTATTAATTTTTATCTCAAAATTTTTCCTCTAAATCGTTTTTTCTAATAGTTACAATAGATACTTACCTGCCTTACCTGTATTCCTGTGCGCGTTCCGCGAACCCGAGTCCTGTTTGGTAGTAGTAATTTCAGATTTTTCAGTCGAAAAACACGTTTTTCGGCAAAAACACAAAATTTTTGCACTAAATTAATTCCAATAACCCTATAGATCGCTAGCCCGCGCCGAGACGCGTCTTCTGACACCTCGCACGTGCGTCTGGCGAACATAGAACTTCAAAAAATTCTTTGATCTAGTTAATTTAAATACCTACGAAATCCACCTTAGGTGGACCGCAATTTCATAGTAACATCATCAAACCCTTATAACTTTGCATCCCGGTGACGCAATCTGAAGCTGTTTTCGGCTATTTTGATTATTAATAGGCTCCGTCCTACTATCTGACTAATAATTTTTGACAAAAACGGGAAGAGTTTTTCATTCTGGGACTTTGAATTTTTTCATCCAAATTTCAACCCTTTATTAATTTTTATCTCAAAATTTTTCCTCTAAATCGTTTTTTCTAATAGTTACAATAGATACTTACCTGCCTTACCTGTATTCCTGTGCGCGTTCCGCGAACCCGAGTCCTGTTTGGTAGTAGTAATTTCAGATTTTTCAGTCGAAAAACACGTTTTTCGGCAAAAACACAAAATTTTTGCACTAAATTAATTCCAATAACCCTATAGATCGCTAGCCCGCGCCGAGACGCGTCTTCTGACACCTCGCACGTGCGTCTGGCGAACATAGAACTTCAAAAAATTCTTTGATCTAGTTAATTTAAATACCTACGAAATCCACCTTAGGTGGACCGCAATTTCATAGTAACATCATCAAACCCTTATAACTTTGCATCCCGGTGACGCAATCTGAAGCTGTTTTCGGCTATTTTGATTATTAATAGGCTCCGTCCTACTATCTGACTAATAATTTTTGACAAAAACGGGAAGAGTTTTTCATTCTGGGACTTTGAATTTTTTCATCCAAATTTCAACCCTTTATTAATTTTTATCTCAAAATTTTTCCTCTAAATCGTTTTTTCTAATAGTTACAATAGATACTTACCTGCCTTACCTGTATTCCTGTGCGCGTTCCGCGAACCCGAGTCCTGTTTGGTAGTAGTAATTTCAGATTTTTCAGTCGAAAAACACGTTTTTCGGCAAAAACACAAAATTTTTGCACTAAATTAATTCCAATAACCCTATAGATCGCTAGCCCGCGCCGAGACGCGTCTTCTGACACCTCGCACGTGCGTCTGGCGAACATAGAACTTCAAAAAATTGCCCTCCCATCCACCCTTTTGTCACTGGCCAGGTTAACTTCTCAGTTTCGGCAAAAAATATTTTATTGTATTTTCAGCTCCTCAAGCCTCATTGACACACTAGGCAATACGAAAAAAATAAATAGGTGGTATCAAGGCCTTTTATTGTCTCCTTGAAGGTATAAAATTCGCTTGACCAAGTCCTTTTTATAGGACTCGTAATTTATACTTTATTTTATTACTGACCGATTCCCCCTTTACAGGATTTAAGTTCAGGCACTAGTGTCCCCTACAAAAATTTCATCGTCCCTATTGACGATTTTCTTTTTGACCCTGACGTCTTTATAGACTTTCTTCTTTACAAACTTGACGCATACCTTGCAACATGTTCGGATATAGGACGCCATTAAAGGCAGCTGATGGTGAAAAGTCACCATCGAAGACGGGGGCAGTTGCCCCCCCAAGTGTTAGACGCAGCATAGGGGAGTGGGAAGCCACAGGTAGCAGCCCTATCCATTCCACAACCGAAAAGGCGTCGCAAGCTGGCCCTGCGAAAACAAATTCAAAGCCCGTCTTGACGCAGGAGCCCAAAGTCGGCATGTCGGCAAGAAAGTCTCTTGACTCACCGCCAAAAGTTAGGTATGCAGACCGAACAGCGGAAGCTAAAGCGTGCCTAGTCAAGGCTAAACAACACCTTGGCAGCTCCCGTAATACGAAAACTGAGATAAAGACAGGTATTACGGAAGCTGCCGATCGACTATACCAGTTAGTCAAGGAAGCCGAAACGGAATTAAAAGGGCTAAAACAACAAAAAATTACCAGAGATGGGCCCGCAAAAATATTAGTTGCCGAAAAGCCAACCACCCTAGCCCTCTCTCAAGAAATAGACACAAGCAAAATTATACAAAGCATAGAACTACATACAAAGCTCCTTGAAGAAAGTAACAGGAAAATAGAGGAGCTCAAGGAAACCATCGACCACCAGATGGATTTCATGAAGAAGGGTAACACATACGCCAGCGTGGCCGCAGCCGGGGGCTTAGGGTCACTGCCAAAGCGTAGTACCCTGCACTCGATTGTGGTTACGTCCAAGGACGAGACAGAGACCGGTGATGAGGTCCTTGATAGGGTGAGGAAGGCGGTAAACGCGAAGGATGGGTGGATAAAGGTCGAAAAGGTCAGGAAAGGCAAGGACCGAAAAGTCATTATAGGACTGGAGTCGGAACGGGAAAGGACAAAAATCAAAGACCGACTCCAAAAAGAAGGATCTGCCCTCACTGTCGAGGAGGTTAAAAATAAGGACCCACTTCTGATCTTGAAGAACGTCTTGGTAATCAATACCGACGAAGACGTTCTTAAAGCATTCAGAAACCAAAATCAGGGTATCTTTAACGGCCTCGACAGTGAGGAAAACAGAGTGGTGGTCAAGTATAGACGAAGGACCAGAAACCCCCATATCGGCCACGTTGTTGTGTGCGTCTCGCCAACCATCTGGCGACGAGCAATTGACATCGGGACTGTACACATCGATCTCCAGCGTATAAGGGTCGAAGATCAGACCCCGCTGGTCCAATGCACTCGCTGTCTGGGCTTCGGACACGGCAAGCGGTTCTGCCAAGAGCCCGCGGACCTGTGCGGTCACTGTGGTGGCCTACATATGAGGGCAGAGTGTCCGGACTGGCTCGCGAGCTTACCACCCGCCTGTCGAAACTGCTCGAAGGCAAGGATGGAGCACGGCACGCCGCACAATGCCTTCAGCCACGACTGCCCGGTGCGTAGAAAATGGGACGACGTGGCCAGATCGACCGTTGCTTATTGCTAAGGGCACCCCAGCAGAAACCACCTATTATAGCATTGTACAGGCCAACCTCCAACGCAAGAAGCTTGCCACCAATGAGCTACTACTGGAGGCAACGAAGCGTGGAATAGCGGTGGCACTTATTCAGGAACCATACGTGGCCGGAGCCAAAGAAATGAGGAGTCACAGGGGCGTTAGATTATTCCAGAACACGGGTATAGGAGATGGGACTGTCAAAGCGGCAATAGCCGTCTTTAACAGCGATTTCACGGTCAAACAGTACCCAAAACTCACCACAAATAACATCGTAGTGGTGGGAATCCACACCCGTGCCTGGGAAGTCACGCTTGTCTCCTTTTACTTTGAGCCAGACCAGCCAATCGAGCACTACCTAGAACATCTAAAACAAATAGAGCTCGTAGCCGGTTCCAAAAAATTAATTGTTGGAGGGGACGCCAACGCTAAGAGCTTATGGTGGGGCAGCCCAACGGCTGACCTTAGGGGAGAAGAGATCGCAGGAACTCTCGGCGAGCTAAACCTAAACATATTAAACAGGGGAAACACTCCGACCTTTGACACTATTCGTGGAGGAAAGCGATACAGCAGCTACGTGGATATTACGGCTTGCTCCAATGATATCCTGGATCTGGTAGATGACTGGAGGGTTGACGAAGGACTCACGAGCTCGGATCACAACGGCATTATGTTTAAGATCCTCTTACAGAAATCCAAGGGAATAAATATTGAGCGAACCACTAGAAAATTTAACACCAAAAAAGCCAATTGGTCCAAATTTCATGAGAATTTTGGCCAATTGAAAATAGCTTATAAATTCACATCCGCAGATATAGATCAAATTCAGTATATAGAGCAAATTGATATAGCAACAAATAACCTTACCAAAGCAATAGACGATGCATGCGCAAAAGCAATACCTATTAAGAAAATTAAAGAGGAACTTACCTTGCCGTGGTGGTCCGAGAGACTCGCTGAGATGAAGGGGACCGTCGCTACCATGAAGCGAAGGATCCGCTGTGCTGCCAAAGTCCGGAAATCGAAGGTCATAGATGAATACCTGAAATGGAAAGAAAAATATGAGTTGGAAGCGGCCAAAGCCCAGATCGAGAGCTGGAAGGAATTCTGTGGGAAACAGGATAGGGAGGGGGTCTGGGAGGGAATTTATAGGGTGATAGGTAGGACGAAACGTAGAGAGGAGGACCTGCCATTGGAAAGAAATGGTGATGTGCTGGATGCAAAGGGCTCCGTGAAGTTATTAGCGGAGACATTTTACCCGGAAGACTCCATAGAATGCGACAACGCTCATCACCAATCCATTCGAGTTAGAGCTGAAAGCGTGAACTGGGGCGAACAAAGTGATCCTTGCGACCCCCCGTTTACGTTGGCAGAATTGAAGAGTTCGATGGAGTCTTTTAATCCGAAGAAGGCACCGGGTTCAGATGGTTTTACCGCCGACATCTGTTGTCATGCCGTGGGTAACGACCCGGAGGTATTCTTAAAGCTCTTGAATAAGTGCCTAGAGCACTATCACTTCCCCATAGCCTGGAAGGAGGCAACAGTCGTGATTCTTAGAAAGCCCGGAAAAGACAGTTACCTTACTCCCAAATCTTATAGGCCGATTGGACTTTTGCCTATTTTAGGAAAAATCTTTGAAAAGATGCTGGTGGCCCGTCTAAAGTTCCATCTTTTACCAAGGATGAGTACCCGTCAGTACGGATTCATGCCACAAAGGAGCACTGAAGACTCCCTCTATGCTCTTATGCAGTACATCAATGAAAAACTTGCATTAAAAAGGATTATTACGCTCGTATCCTTAGACATAGAGGGAGCATTCGATAGCGCCTGGTGGCCATCAATAAGAGTCCGTCTGGCGGAGGAAAACTGTCCGGTTAATCTTCGGCGGGTCATTGATAGTTACCTCAGCGACCGGAAAATCTCAATCAGGTATGGTGGGGAAGCATACAGCAAGGGCACAAGCAAAGGCTGTGTCCAGGGCTCAATTGGTGGCCCAATTCTATGGAATTTGGTCTTGGACCCCCTCCTCAAAGCTGCAGAGAACAGGGGAAACTACATACAGGCGTTTGCGGACGATGTCGTTTTGGTTTTTGATGGAGATACTGCACTGGAGGTTGAGGAACGTGCCAATGCCGCTCTGAACCATGTTCTGGCGTGGGGTGTCGAGAATAAGTTGAAATTTGCCCCGCATAAAACCACCGCGATGGTCATAACAAGAAAATTAAAATACGACACACCTCGCCTGAGCATGGGGGGGATCGACATTGGCATGTCAAAAGAGATGAAGCTTCTGGGAGTAACCCTCGACCACAAGCTGACTTTCAACACCCACGTCTCACTGGTTTGCAGAAAGGCGATCGGCATCTACAAGCAGCTTTGTAGAGCCGCAAAGGTCAGTTGGGGGCTGCACCCAGAAGTCATACGGTTAATGTATGTCGCATGCATAGAGCCCATAATCCTATGCGCCTCAAGCGTCTGGGCACCGGCCGCAAAGAAGTTGGGAATTATTAAGCAGCTTGGGACCGTCCAGCGCGGAATCGCCCAGAAAATGTGCAGAGCATACCGCACTGTCTCCCTAAACTCGGCCCTGGTGTTGGCTGGCATACTCCCACTCGACCTTCGTATCCGAGAAGCAGCTGCATTATACGGAGCCAAGAGAGGGGTACCCCAGCCTACACTAGGGGGCAGGGAGGTAGAGCGGGTGGCCCCAGCGCTGGAGGCCCCACACCCTGCGGAACAAATGAGCCTGGAGCTCGCAAGCCTGGTAGACGAAGAACAATACCAGAACCACAGCAATTTTGCTGTGAGGATCTTTACAGACGGCAGCAAGATTGAGGGCAAAGTCGGAGCAGCGGTATCGTGGTGGCATGGCACCGCCGAGACAAAGGCCCTCAAACTTGCTTTGCCGTCTTATTGCACCGTCTATCAGGCTGAGCTCCTGGCCCTGCAGAGAGCGGCAAGGGAAGTGCTCAAGTCCCGTGAAACCTCGTTCGGCATCTTCAGCGACTCCATGGCGGCCCTCCAGTCGGTCATCAATACAAGTTCCCTTCACCGCTTGGCAGTGGACACGAGAGACACTCTACGACGCATCAAGCTCCAAAATAAAAATGTCTCTTTGTTTTGGATAAAGGCCCATGTGGGATTGGAGGGAAACGAGAGAGCCGACCAGCTCGCAAAGGAGGCCGCCCTGGGTTTGAAGAAGAGGCCGGACTACGATCTGTGTCCCGTATCATTCCTCAAGCGACGAATCCGGTCGGAAACGCTTGAGGAATGGAACGGGAGATATCGGTCAGGTGACACAGCTTCGGGTACAAAAATATTCTTCCCGGATGCAGTGACGGCGTATGGCGTGGTGCGGAAGATGACTCATACTAGTATAACCACACAAATCTTGACGGGGCACGGTGGGTTTTCGGCATACTTGAAACGATTCAAGTGTAAAGAGAACCCATCGTGTGCCTGCGAGCCTGGCGTTGAAGAGACAGTTTCGCACATACTGTTTGAGTGCCCTATTAACGCGAAAACTAGATATGAGACGGAGCAGCAACTCGCCATCGAACTAGTTGCCCAAAATGCACCGGAATTAATGACTGGAAAGAAACGGGACTCATTTCTCAAATATTGTAGTGATATAACATCTAAAGTCATAACAAAAAATAAAACTGCATAAGTAAAAATGCTGTCATAATATAATATAGTATATTAGAGACTAGCATTAAACCAGAATATGATGTAAAATTGTGAAATAAAATAGGAAAATACAATATGTAAAAATAATAGAAATAAGTCTAGATTATAAATACAAATGGAAAGTCATATAAATAAAAACTGATACCCCGTCTCTGTAAACAATACGGTGTATTGATAATAAACAGTCAAGCATAAAACTTTTAAAACTGTAAGAACAAATATTAATAGCTGTAAGCCTAGGTAGAAATAAAAATAAGAGTATTCGATAAGAAATATTATAGAATAAGTAAAAATGTAAAGCGATATTAAAAACCGTCTCACTGTTATTTTGTGTTGCACCCAAACCTGAAATATAAAAAAATAAAGAAAAACATGAATTCAGAGATAAGCTGATAGCTGGGAATCCTACCCATAACAGAATGGAATGAAGATGAATGAAAGAAAGAAAATGTATGTGGAATAAAAGTAAGAGAGGCAAAAAAGCGAGAACTGCTATGAAAGGTAAACAGATAGATATAGGCTCCGATCATGTTGGAGGTAGAAGTATAAAAAAAAAAAAAAAAAAAAAAAAAAAAAAAAAAAAAAAAAAAAAAAAAAAAAAAAAAAAAAAAAACCTAACCTAACCTAACCTAACCTAACCTAACCTAACCTAACCTAACCTAACCTAACCTAACCTAACCTAACCTAACCTAACCTAACCTAACCTAACCTAACCTAACCTAACCTAACCTAACCTAACCTAACCTAACCTAACCTAACCTAACCTAACCTAACCTAACCTAACCTAACCTAACCTAACCTAACCTAACCTAACCTAACCTAACCTAACCTAACCTAACCTAACCTAACCTAACCTAACCTAACCTAACCTAACCTAACCTAACCTAACCTAACCTAACCTAACCTAACCTAACCTGAGCGAACCTAACCTGAGCGAACCTAACCTGAGCGAACCTAACCTGAGCGAACCTAACCTGAGCGAACCTAACCTGAGCGAACCTAACCTGAGCGAACCTAACCTGAGCGAACCTAAATTTTTATTAAGTTTTCGAAGTCGGTGGCAAAAAACTAAAATTGTTAAGCAAAGATTTCTTCCAAAATGGTCCTGGTCCTGGGACTGCATCTTTGGGACATCGGATACGACAGGGTGCTGCGTGCCGACCTCCCTAGCGTCCTCAGCGTAGATTGCTACGCTGACGACACGCTGGTTTTGGCTTAGGGGAGATCGCACCAGGCATCGGCCGATCTAGCGACACGCGGGGTTGCAACAATCGTCGATAGAATTCGGCTGTTGGGACTCGAGGTGGCCTTGCACGAGTCCGAGATCATGTTTTTTCATGGCCCTCGGAACGCGCCACCGTCGGTTTCCCAAATTACGGTAGGAGGGATTTACATCGGCGTCGAGTCGACGATGAAGTACCTAGGACTCGTCCTCGACAGCTGGTGAAACTTCGTGGAGCATTTCCGATGTGGCATGGCCATGACGGCGATTCGGCTGGCCCGGGTATACCGCACGGTCTTTCGTGAAGCGGCGAACCTCCTTGCCGAATTACCGCCATGGGATCTGGAGGCGAAAGTCCTCGAGCACATTTGGGAGTGGTACGAGGAGGTGAAGCGCCGGGGCGTAACTCCGCTGCCGCGAGTATCGCGACATAGCGGACAGAGCTCCAGCATGATCTCATGGCGGCATGGAGAGTGCGATTGTCCCAACCCAGTGCTGGGCACGCCACAATTGCGGCGATACAATTGCGGCGATACAATTGCGGCAATTGAGGCACCACGGCGTCCTCACCTTCCGCCTGACAAAGGTCCTCACCGGACATGGCAGCTTCGGGAGGTTCCAGTGTAGGAGCGAGCAATGGGTAGCTCGCCGTCCGATAAGGACCAGGCTTGGGTCGATAGCGCGTCGTGTTCCAAGCGCGCCTCAAAGAGATGTCAGCACAATTAGCGGGTTCCGCTAGGACCGATGCCTGCCAGGGTTGCGGGAAAGTCCGAAAGGGATACCGGGACCTTTGCAACATGCAACTGAAGGAACACGGGTGGGTTCAGTAAAAGTCTGACACGCCCTTCTGCTCCGCCCAGAGCGGGAGAAGTCACTGGATGATTTCCCACCTTAAAAATTAATAAATAAAGGATTATCAAACACAGTCCTAATTGATTACTTATTCAGACCACCAGCTGCACATACTGCGAGTACCTACATGATTATTGATAAGTATTCATGATCATTATATAAAAAAGGGTGCCATATAAATGAGGGCATTCTCCTTTTTGTAGCTGGCCTACAAATGTTTACTCATATTTTTTTTGGTTTTTAGTGTTCTGTAGTCATGTCCGTCAAAGTCAAAATCAAAGTTATTATTAATGCGATTTTTGGTGGATACAACAGGGTCTTAAAAATATTTTATAGTAGCTCAAAAATCTAGCTATAGGTCTAATATAATAGATTATATTAGACCTATAGCTAGATTTTTGATTTTTGACTAGATTTTCACTTAACAATGCATAGGGTAGACCCTATGCATTGTTAAGTGACACTATTAGAAATTAAGTTTAAATATTACATGAAACACATTGGAGTAATTAATGTTCATAGAAGTTATAATATTATTAAATAGATAATGTATGAACATTGCATTAAAATATAAAATAGTTAGTCACATGAAAGTCAACTAGGAATTCGTCAATGGTTCGTCATTTGTCTATTAAAAATTTGTTTAGTTTACGTTTAAATTGTGTCAATTGTGTCAATGTGTTGAACAAGTGATCTGTAAACATCATTAAGTTAGTCACTGTAGACTTATTTTTAACGAAACCATGTTGTTCAGGTATTATATTGTGTCGCAAAAATGGATAAATGGCCTGATGAACGAGTTTCTCAAATAGTTTTGCAAGAGTACAAAGTATCGATATAGGTCTATAATTTTCTGTTTTGTCTAGATCCACTTTTATGCACTGGTATTATGTTTGCTTTCTTCCACATAGACGGAAATGTATCACTTTGAATACACTAGTTAAATAATATGGAAAGAGGCATACAAACAGTTTCAACTGTCCTCTTTAGAAAATAGGGGGGTATCCCATCAGGTCCAGGTCCCTTGTTTATATCTAACGATTTTAGTTGTCTGCGAACTTCATGAATAGTGAAATTCAAGGTACAGAGAGAGCTGTTATTGACATTACTCAAATCGGAAGCCGAGCACCATCCGGGAGAGAGACTAGAGGGCTCGTAAACCGACTGAAAAAATGCTGAAAACAAATTACAAATATCAATTGGGTCGCTAGAAGTTACATTGTTACAGAACAAGCAGGTCGGTATACCCGACTTGCCTTGCCGGTTGGCGACGTAAACCCAAAAGTGCTTAACATTTTTGCAGATACCATCCTCGACACTATTTATGTACTTATGAAAACACTTGTCACATTCCTCTTTAAAACGCGCTCTATACAAGGAAAATACTTCGTAGTCACATATATTACGGTACTTTGTCCATTTAGACCAGGCTTTCTTTTTATACTTAAAAATATGGATGAGCGGTTTGGAGAACCAGACCGGGAAGTGCGAGTTTGGTGGTTTCGATAGCGGTATGCGGTTTTTTATTATGCCATCTCAGACCAACCAATTGGTTGGTCTGAGTATGCCATATAAAAAGTTGTAAAAAGTAACAATGCATTTCTCAGTCGAATCGCTGTCCAAAGCGCCCTCCCAGTTAATCTCACCAATGTCTTCGTTAATGACTGTGTCGTCGGCTTTACGGTAATTATATTTCGGTATATGTAGTGGTTTGGATAAACTGATATTAATATTTAGGGATAACAGTGTGTAAAAAGGTGGATGGTGACTGTCAGCCGGTAAAAGATCTTGATTTTACTTCACGGCGATCTGAAATATAATTAAGTTTAACACAGTAGTATTTCTTACACACACGTGGTAACAACCCGATTTTTAGAGATAAAGATATTAAAAATATATTTTTAAATAGAATTGTTTCACCTCATCGTTGGCAACACAGGAATGTCACTTTTCTTTTCGCGCGCTCTGTGACATCGCATCGAAATAGGCTCTCGCTAATCAAATTATTATTTTAAATAAGTTTTTCGGTATTATTTACTAAAATAACAAAATGTTAACTTTGTTAAGTGATGGCAAGTGTATTAAGTGCATCGTTAGTGGAAACCTGAGACTGCCGCGGCGTTCACCAAAGACATCAAGGGGAGCAGCCACAAACATCAGAGGCACCCTTAGTCCTGACTCCTGGCCAACATTGGATGAACCATTAACCTGAGGACTCCCAGAACATTAATGTGACGAGAATGCCTGGCTTTAACTGACCACTTTGTACGTGATACAAGCATTATGATGGACAACAATGCACATTACAGTGCGTGATGCAAACTTTTTGCATTATCTCTCCAGTGGACACGAGATGTCCTTAGTAACATTACCTCCATGTTACTTAGCTGGATGAAAGCTACCAGAGAGGCACGTGATGCCCTTAGCGATGTTACTGTACATAGCTAGCTGGTATGCGCTTGTCAACTACCCCTCCAGTGAGTACATACTCTCCGAAACATTATTTCCACGTTACTAGCTGGAAGAACTACCAAGGTGGCACGTGATGCCCTTAGCAATGTCTCTCCACATAGCTAAACCTGGTATGTTATGTACTCGTCATAACAGGTAAGCCACATTTTTATGACCTAGGTTAAGAAATTGTTAAAAGGTGGTCCAATATGCTTTTAATTTACGAGTATGAAGGCTGCAAGACAGCCTGACTTAGTCCTGCACATTGTCTGTGGGTTATTAATTTGCAAAGCATTATACTCTGAGTGCGGGATTCTACCGCACCTGGATTGTTATCAGTAAGTACGCGATACTTTAACAACATTGATCCAATGTTGTTAGCTGATAAGTACATATTTGGCATGGAATGGATTAAGAAATTGTTAAAAGGTGGTCCAATATGCTTTTAATTTACAAGTATGAAGACTGCGAGACAGCCATACTTCGACCTGCACATTGTCTGTAGGTTATTCAATTGCAAAACATTTTATTCAGTAAGTGTGGGATTCTACCGCACCTGGACTATTATCTATCAGTGACGAGGGGGTACCCTATGCATCATGGTCTGTTAATGCTTAACACGAGATGAATTCAAACTCAAACTCAAAGCATTTATTTCAAACCGTCAGTCAGAAATAAACCAATTACAGACACTTTTGAATCATCTTGGGATCGGTCAGTCAGAAAGATGTATCTCGTGGGATCAAATCAATGGCTGTGGGCGTCTGCCCCCCTTCATGAATTACAGGCGTCGTACTTATGAACGCCGCTATTGTGGACTATTGTTGTTATGAAGCTAGTTGCCCATTCCAAAGCATAGTAAGTTCCCATGGAGAGGAACGGGCAAGAAGCTCCACAGACACTCTTTTAAATCAGAATATTGTTACAATGATCATAGCATGTTATCTCAATACTAGGTGATCTAGTTTTCGAGTCAAGGATGCTCATAGTATGTTATCTCAAAAAGAGATGATCTAGCATTCTCATCAAGGATGTTAACACAATGGTTGCTGCTCATAGCAAGATATCTCAATACTAGGTTAGTTATCTAACTTTCACATCAAGGACGATATTATGGAAACACACTTCATCTTGACTGATTACCTCTCATCAGCTAATGCTACACATGCCTGCTACTAAATGAATGAATGTTATTACATTTCTGTTTATGGCCATGTTGCTGAGTTGTCAGTTTTAACAAACAAATATATCTAAAAGAAATCACTGTGTACAAAATACTTAGTGACTTATCTAAGCACTAGGTGGTTTAATTATCCTAACAAATTGATAAATGATATCAATTTTGTAAACCAAACACTAAAGCAAAATTTTATAATTTTACACTCGCACATTCAAATACTTGGTTAACATGATTCTACAATACTGGCTGATGACAAATGCTGAGATATCTATGGAAACTCTTGATTTCAGATATAACTGAAATGGACCAAACACAAAGTATTATTCCATGCTGCCCTATTTATTCATAACAAGATGGAAAACATACTCCATTCTACATTCCATAAATAACCTGCACTGGTTACTTTCACCATAGGTAAAACAAAGACTAACCCTATGCTTATGAAGAACATAGACAAATACAAACTGTTGAAAGACTTGGCTGATGCAACAATGTTCACTTTCACTAAATTAAAACCAAACAAAAGTAATATCATACACAAACACACATTGACATGAATGTTAGAATGTTAAATTATTCTACTTGCTAAACAAACTCAAGTATACAATTCTATAGCTACAAACAATAACAATTAATCAATAAATATTAAAACCACAAGACCCTATGTTAATAGAGAACCTTACCAGCTCTATTGAGCAAATGCAAAATTAACACAACAAGAGTGATATGTTACAGTTAATAACAAATTAAAACATCTCACAACTACGAGTAAGTCAATAACAGGAATCAGCCAATATTGAAAACAAAAATGAATATTTGTGGAGAACCTCAACAACAACCCGGAGTATATCTACACTCCAAAGTAACAACTCAACAAAACTGATACTAAAATGCACCAATCAAATGCTGACAAAACAACTATATTCCACTGATCTTGTTATTGGTTGTGGATACAAAGATACAGTAAACGATTTGATACCTATCAAATTCAATATTTTAACTACTCAATACCATTATAGCTAGTATATACAGAGATGAATTAAAATGCATTACAGATCTACAAAGAATTTATCAGAAATACATATTTCAGACTCAAACAAAATAGAAAATTCAACCTCATTCTGGACCTATAACTGATTATAAATGATTTCTCTAAGTAGGTTTGTACAAACTGATTGATTGACTGAAAATGACAAAGAAAGTTCCCAGTAATAACTCTAATAGATAGGCTGTAATATGATTCCATCTTACAGGTACTGCAAGATTCTTCCCATTATCAGATAACCAATAAAGAGTTCATCAGATAGTTACATTGTCTGATAAATTCCACATTAGAACTTTTATACTTTAACTGTACCATATAGCTCTGCTATATTTAAGTACCAAATTACTTCCCAGTAGTGACCTATCTACCCTGATTATTTATTTGTCAATATATCAAGACTGCTGTAAAACATTTACCTTTAAATACCACTATAAACATATCAATAAGTGTAAAGTCATTTTTATACAAAAACATGTGCCTTGAAATACTTACTTACATTATAACAAAGGTTATTAGTGATCTTAGTCGCATTACATAACATCAGGCCTGTAAGATGATCTTATTCACAGTTTATAAAATTGAAATGTCTAATTAAACATTCAACCATTCCAACTGTTAATCTAAATAATTGGCGGTAGATTCCAATGATAATTACAACATTAAAGTGAAATTGTCGGAAAAAAAGGGGGGGGGGGGGGCAGTATGATGTGAGGACAAGGCATCAATGGCCTGTGGTTAGAACATGAACAAGGTCAGGTACCACAATAATCGGTGTAGCCAACATGAATGAATTAACTTCAAATTATTTTAAACTAGAACCATCGACTCACCAAGTGCACACCTTAGTTAATTAATATACAACTCCCCCACTTAAATATAATATAACTCATTCCACTATTTAGTTTTTGGATAATATGAGTTCAGGGGAAAAGATTCATACCCATAAATGCTCTCAAAATGAATCTAGTTTTTTGACTAGTTCTTAGCTTGTCAATTATACATGAAATAGACACTTTCACCATATGTAACTTAGAAAGGAAAATAACTGATTTTGGAAAAGCAAAAAAAAAAAAAAAAAAAAAAAAAAAAAAAAAAAAAAAAAAAAAAAAAAAAAAAAAATTCTACCTGACTAACTAATGGGTTAATGTAAACTAAATTTAATTATTCAGTTTACTAATGGTAACATTTTTTATTGCCCAACTGGGCAGTAATAAACTAATAGATTCCGTGATAGCTACTTCTGCATGGGAGGGTCTACCATGCACAACTATGCGGCCTGTGCTCATTATTTTCAAAGATACCATATTTTAATAATATCAATAGCAAATTATAGGAATCGGCCATAAATACACAACATAATTATAGAGCTTAGGAGCTGTAAACTCGTGCATTAAGCTTCACACCACATCTCAAATAAGTGAATGTTTACGTTCACAGAGATTGTTAGACATAAGCAAACAAATATTGAAATATTATAAAATATTTATTTTGGTCTAGTGCATACATTAGATGACGCATAGAAGAAGAAAAAACAAAAGAAGATATAAAATACTTAAAATTAAAAAGAATAAAAATGAAATATAAAAGAGGTTTTATACCCATCTTGTTGACTCTAACAGAGATATAGACTACGACTGCTATTTCCAGTCCTAGAAACTTTCAAAAGTATTCAATTTAACAAATATCTTCCTGATCTGATTTTAAGAAAACAACCACATTACAAACTTATGGGAAGCCTACAAAGAAGTTGAGATCTAAAAAATTAAACACTGATTCACATATACTGCCATTGCTGACGTAGAAAAATTAAATAAGCTAAGTGCATGCAAATCATAGACATTACAACAAAAGTTACATTAAATGAATAAAATTGATCTGAACTTATATTTTTAATTTGATACAATAATATTGATTCAGATTATTTGAATAGTATTATTCGTAATGCCAAAATATCAATTATTATGTCAGAAAGCATAGAATATTAATTAAAATGTCAAAAAGTATGATTTAAAAATTCATTAACAGAGTAGAAACATGTCTAAGAGCCAAGTAAACATTTTACATTTGAATTTATTAATTGGTAACATTCTCAAGCCAGGTGGTAATTTATTATACATTTTTACTGTCATACAACTGACATTTTTACTGTATAGTTGCAATCTCTGAGGAGGTACTAGCAATTCCCCGGCATTATTTTCTTCCGTCTTTGGGAGACTTGCTCATTTAATAGGAATAAATGTGGGTATTTTTTAACAAATAAACAAGCCTCAAAAATATAAAGGCACGGGAGTGGAAGAATTTTTAATTCTTTAAATAATGGCCTGCAATGGTATAAGTATTCTGCTCCGTTGCCTGTCCTTTCGACTCTAATGTCGACTCTGTGGACTAATGAATCAAATACTGAGACTGTTTTAAAGTTTTATAACTAGGTAAGTACCTACCAATAAGTGAGAAGGACATTAATTCTTCCTCTCACAGTACAACCCATACAGCAGCCCAACAAAGAGATGACATCAATTGAGTCAGGTACAATGTGGGGTTACTGGTTGTCAATCATGTTTATTTTTGTTGATACACAATTGTTTATTATCCCTTAACAAGCAATGCTAATGAAGGAGAATAGTAGAGCACCTAATTGTAAACCAGAACATTTATAACCAGATAATATATTATATAACTGAATTATTGCAGTTAGCTCTAAACATCTACTGTGTTAAACTTAATTATATTTCAGATCGCCGTGAAGTAAAATTGGGAATCAAACGAGCTTACCTGTTAAGCGAAGTCTTGATTCTAATTTTACGAACGGCGATCTGAAATATAATTACCCGCCCGCCACTGGCTTACAGCCCCAAAGCTGCAATAATTAGCCTACTTAACTCACCTATACTTTCAGGAAAATTAGTGAATTTAAGTATGTGGAACCACTCTGTACAGAAAACAGAGATTGTTCCATACCTTAAGGATCTCTAAAATAAGTGACATTCCTGTGTTGCCAACGATGAGGTGAAACAATTCTATTTAAAAATATATTTTTAATATCTTTATCTCTAAAAATCGCGATGTTACCACGTGTGTGTAAGAAATACTACTGTGTTAAACTTAATTATATTTCAGATCGCCGTTCGTAAAATTAGAATCAAGACTTCGCTTAACAGGTAAGCTCGTTTGATTCCCAATTAGAATTCAAAACAGTTATACCTACAACAAGGCTCAAGAAAATAGGTGGCTCGTTCAGATGTCAATGTATACGCTTTTACAATAAGCTTCCAAGCCACGTACAAGATCTAAGCCTTAATAAATTCAAAACATTTATTAAACGTAAGTTGTGCCAAAAAGCGTATTATACCATTAAAGATTACATTGAGGACAAAAAGGCTTGGGATTGAGCTGCTCCAATTTTTTTAACTTATTAAATTTTGTTATTTTTTACCGACTTCAAAAAAGGAGGAGGTACTATGTTCGGATGATTGTTTTTTTTTTTTTTTTTTTATTTATGTTCACCGATTACTCCGCCGTTTGTGAACCGATTTCAAAAATTCTTTTTTTGTTCAAAAGCTTATACTTCTGAGGTGGTCCCATTGTCACCAAGTCAGGATCTGATGATGGGATCCTAGAGAAATCGAGGGGAACTTTCAAAAATCGTAAGGGCCACTAGTGCATTCCTTAATTTATTCATTAAGTATTTTACAGCACTACAATTTTATGAAGGTCTGGAGTCGATCTGATGATGGAGCCGAAAGACAGTCAAGGGAACTCCTCAATGGTTTACAGCAGATACCTCGTGTTTGGGCTTGATTAATTTGTATTGATAAAAACTTTACACTTTGATGGGTTGTGACTGTCGTTAGGGGTCTGATGATGAAGACGAAAGACAGTCGAGGGAACTCCTCAGTGGTTTACAGCAGATATCTTGTGTTTGGGCTTGATTAATTTGTATTGATAAGAACCTTACATTTGGATGGGTTGTGACAGTCGTTAAGGGTCTGATGATGAAGACGAAGGACGATTAACGGAACTCCTCAACGGTTCACAGTAATTACCTTGTGTTTGGACTTAATTCATTTATATTGATAAGAACTTTGCAACCATATAGGTTGTAAGTCACATTACAGATCTGATTATGGTCACCTTATAATATAATGATGAGGGGAACTATACAGTGTAAGCAAATGTATAGTGTTCACCCTTATATTCTTGAGAAGGCACGGGAGTCTCATTAGCCAGCCGGTTTCGTATAACATCTAAACGATACTTGCGCTGTTCAGACGACTCGCCACTTAATCGTTTTTGAATAAGATTGAGTCACCAGATCGTATCATTTGGCGACTCCTGCGACAAATGAGAATGCATGTAATTTCTCATCTGAGATAACCTAGCATGAAGAGCTAACGGTGATTTTTGGGAACCGGACATAGCACTCCGTTTGCGATTCTTAGATAGGCGTTCTTTTTCAGCAGTATTAGTCTCTTTAATTCTGTTTTTCTTCATGCGGGCGGCTCCTTTTGTTGGTCTACCCATGGTGATTACAAAAATCAAATTACCTACACAAAAAATTGAAAAATAATAAAACTTAAAAAAAAAAAATTGACCGACTTCAAAAAAAACAAAACATAAAAGGACTACTGTACTAAAACCAAACGACAAAAGTACTTCTTTAATAATAAGAGAAAAATAAAAAAATAACTTAAATTTCGGAAGTCGGTGGCCAAAAACTAAAATTAAAAGCAAAGACACCGACTTCCGAAATTAAAGTTATTTTTTTATTTTTCTCTTATTATTAAAGAAGTACTTTTGTCGTTTGGTTTTAGTACAGTAGTCCTTTTATGTTTTGTTTTTTTTTGAAGTCGGTCAATTTTTTTTTATTATTAACATACAACGTGCCGCTACAATGGTGACATTAATTTAACACACGTATCCGATTTCGCGTATTCGTTTTATGAAAATATTTGAATTTCATTAAACGTTATTATTTATTGATTTATTTTCAATTTTCTAAATTACCGTCCTGGAGCAACCTGTACTTAAAGAACTGTAGCGAAGAGGTCATTTACCGGGGGTCACGGATCATATGTAGGCGAATAAAAGGAAAGCCGCGCAATTTCTTAGAAATTGTGCCGACAAAGGAACTTACCGATAGAACGTAAGCGGGTCGATTTCAAATTTGGGGCCAAAAGCATATATTTTCATTTATTTCTCATGGTGTAGAATTTATCGTAACCAAAATCATTTTAAATCATGTAGTCTTATGAGACGCCCAAACGCCAGTTAGAACGAATCTTTTATGATTGTAACTTAAAAAGATAGATCTCAAATTAGTACCTATTTCTCATTAGTGTTAATGCTCCAAAATCATATTTTTTTCTTTATTTATCTAAAAAGCTAAAACGCGTCGTGGAAATTAAAATGTTATCGTATTACTGTTTTGAAAACACTTTAAAGATGAATAATTAGATATTAAAACCAATATTGGCTATAAAAAACATAGATTTTTTTAGCTTTCTAAAACTGTTCGTTTTTAAAGTATCATTTGTGTGACCGTTTGAAAATGTACCAGTAAACAGAATTTGTCCCTGATTTACCCTGCCCTTTACCCCGCGCGCATCCCGTGTGTTCAGTCGTGACCGAACGCGTGTGGTCCACAGTTGTGTTTGTCGTTATTTTAAGAGAAATTCCAAATTTCAGGTAAGATTTTGACTTTTGTAACAAATTTATATCATTAGTGTTATGTCACATTATCGTGCTTAGTTAAATGTGTTTTTGTTTTTGATTTAGCTGCCTAATAAACAATTGAGAGCATATTTGGTTTCTAATGTAGGTACATATTCTAGAACGTTCCATTTACGAAATAAATTCGAATTAGTACCAAAAATCTCATTCGTGTCACTCTCATTTGTGTCAATTCACAAGTCACACGAATTATATTGAAAGTCACACTAATGATATTTTTTTTACTTTTAGATTAAGTATTAAATAATGGCGAAACCAAAAAAACAAAAAAGCGAACAAGAATTAGAGAGACGTAGAATAGCCAGACGAGAAAAATATCAAACTATTAAAAGAAATCCTGAGTTATATGCGGCTGAGCAAGAAAAAAAAAACCATATTACTTAAAAGCGAAGGAAAATAAAAAGATTAAACGTATTAACGAAATGAGTCCACGCGAGCAAAGAATTCAAAGACGAAAATGGAAAGAGAGTGCCAAAAAGTTTTATAGAAAGAAAGTAAGTCAAAGAGTGATAGAAAACGTTGCAGTAACTGAAGAAAGTTGTGATATTGAAAATGTTAACTTGAATACAGATCCTTTAAATATAGAAAAACAAGAAATAAAATCGAAACTAAATGTGCGTGAAAAAAACCTAATTAAAAAAATCAAAACAATGAAAATGCAGCATGAAAAAGAGAAACGAAATTATATATTGTTATTAAACAGATACAGGTTCAGGGTAAATTACTTAAAAAGAAAAATATCTACATTAACAGGTGAAATAAGTAACGGATCAGAAAATACAAAAAATGAAGACAAGAAACAATTATTTGATAGACTTATAAGTGCTGAAATAACACGAAAATTTGCAACAACTGGAAAGAGGAAAGACAAACGCGTTATCACTAACTTAATTGATAAAGAGAAGTTTAAAAAATTTAAGGTTGCTACTGATCTACGCAAAGTTCATCTCCGAGAACGATTTAAGAAAAATGCACGAAATAACATCAACGTTCAACAATTAGTAGAAAAGTTTTACGAAGACGACATTGACAGTCGCATTACTCCAGGCAAGAAACAATATAAGAAGAAAAATGGAATCGTTAAACAAGTCAGATATCTTTTAGATTCTATGAAAAATTTACACAAGAAATTTTTGGCTGAAAATACTAACATTAAAATTAGTTACACGACTTTTATAAGACTCAGACCATTTTGGGTCTCTCTTCCAACTGACGACCGTGATACGTGTGCCTGCTTGTTGCACACAAATTTTAACTTATTAATATCGGCTCTTAATAAGAATGATATTCTTCATGTAAAAGATAGTCAAAATTTGACAAAGGAAATCTGTTGTGATAAATATAGCCTAGATTGTCTTAATCGCAAATGCGTTTCTTGTAAGGATAAAACAGTACCATATAAAGAATTCCGAAATGATAAAGAAATACAGTACATGGTATGGGAAAGAGATACAAAGAGAGTAAATAACAAAGAAATAAAAATAATCAAGAAGAAAGCAAAGAGATCTGATCCACGTAACCTGATAAATGAACTGGAAAATATGCTGCCAAAATTTTTATCACACACGAGTAATATTGTCAACCAGTACGCTACTATTAAATATTTAAAAGAAGCTCTAACTATTAATGAAGCCTTGATCCATATGGATTTTTCTGAAAATTATTCATATAAATATGCAGAGGAAGTGCAAAGCATGCACTTTGGTGGCAGCCGTGGTCAAGTCTCACTTCATACAGCAGTGGTTTATTTAAAGAACGATTCCAATGCTACTCAAGCCTTCTCTATTTGCACAGCCAGTGAATGCACCCGTCATGATGCCGCGGCAGTGTGGGCTCATTTAAATTATTTAATTAAATTTGTGTTTAACAGATCATCGCAAATTAATCGCATTCACATTTTAACAGATAGTCCCTCTAGCCAGTATAGAAATAAATATATATTTTATATTTTAACCCAATTAAGGAATGACTTCCCAAAATTAAAACTTGTCACATGGAATTACCAAGAAGCTGGGCACGGCAAGGGTGCTCCTGATGGCATTGGAGCAGTGATCAAGAGGACTGCGGATTATGAATTAAGGTGTCATCAGGATGTCGGAGACTTTGATGCCTTTGTTAACATCATTCGAACAAATATAAAAAACGTAGAAATGGGTATCATTCAGGAGCACGAAATTAAATTAAAGGAATTAATTTTGCCTAAAGATATTGCTACTTTCAAGGGGACTATGACAGTTCATCAGGTAATTTTTATACAAAAAAAAAAAAAAAAAATATTATGCTGATGTTATCATACAAAATGTAATAATAATATTTTTTTTCTTTCAGGTCGTCTGGGCTGCCGATTCTGCTTATCTAGAATTTAGAAAACAGAGCTGTTTCGAATGTTTAAATGCTGCTTGTATACATGGCAAGCATATGAAATTTTTTTAAATATATAATACTCCTATTGGATCTACAATGGAAAATGTAAAGGTCATCCCGGAAACTAAAAAAATTAAGGTCCTTAGTGATGTTACCGTTCGCTATGCCAATAATACCGACCCAATGTTACATGACAGCGCGCCATCAACTTCAAGTCTCCGCAGTGTTCGACACTCTTGGACCAACAAATCTTTTATAAATAATTATACAAAAGCGACAGGTCATGAACAAGAATTCCTTGATTTTTTAAAGAAATGTGAAGATGATGATGATTAATAATATGAATATTGTTATTATATCCGCAATGAAAAACGATTAGCACTAATTTTGAAGACTTGAATCAGAAATGTATACCATTGATTAGCTTAGTTGATTAAGTTTTTGTTTTGTTTTGGAATTAAGTTTAAAATAACTTATATCTGTCATATGGTGGTCAGCACATCAACCTACCCCGTCAAAATTTCGTAATGTAACTTGACACTTTTTACACTGTTGCAGTAAATTGAAAATCATTTAAAGAAATTTGACATTAGGTTTAGGGTAGGTTGATGCGCTGGCCACTACACCTACTACAAATAATTTTAATGAAAAATATTTTATGTAATGTGGATTATTTATTAAGGTAAAAAAAATATATATATATACTTTCATTAGTGTAACCAGAGATCTCATTAGAAAATCACAAAATATCATTAGAGAAATTATATCGCTCATTTGTGTCACTTAAAAAATTGTATTTTCCCTGTTGTTGGAAGAAATTAAAGGTTTGTTTGATTAGCACGTGTTTTTTTAACTAATGAATGCACCTAGGTATTTAACCATTATTTCTTTTTTCATTTTTCAAATATCATGCAATTCACACTTTTTTGGCCCCAAATTTGAAATCGACCCAAGCCAGCTGGTAGAGGTAGCTTCATGAATGAATTTTTTACACAGAGTGATCTCAATTTTCGTTATGTTTTTATTATTTAGTTTGTTTGAAAATTTAAATTTTTCTATTTAGGAATTATTATATTTTGTTATAATTTTTATGTTTACTGGCCACTAGCCTTAGCCGTGTGTTAAATTAATGTCGCCATTATAGCGGCACGTTGTATACAGTGACATGAATATTTACTTTGTGTATTATTATTTTAACTATTGTGAATTTGAGGACTACGTGGATCATATTTTTATTTATCTGGCAGTTTGAGTACTATAAGCGGCCTACCCAAATGTCCTTTCTTTGGTATTGTTCGTCGAGTCGTTGAGCTCCTTAAATTTGGAGTTGAGCTGCACGATTACTGACAAATGCGTGCACTGACTGGACAGGTCCACTCAATCTGTGTGGTTCTTTCCTCAAAATACCATTTCAGACACAAATCTACATGGTCCTCAAATGATCTGACCAAGATTATTTCCGGATTTCCGGATTTTGATATTTACATTGACATTTTATTTAAATAATGACATGAATGTTTACTTTGTAAAGTATTACATAGTCTTCACATTCACAATAATTAAAATAATATAATACTTTAATATTATTTTAATTATTGTGAATGTGAAGACTATGTGGATCTTTCTTTTCTTTTTTATTATTATTTTTTTCCTTAGTTTTAATTAATCATGGTCTGGCAGTTTGAGTAATTTATGCGGCCTAACCAAATGTCCTTTCTTTGGTATTGTTCGTCAAATTGTTGAGCTCCTTAAAATTGGAGTTGAACTGCACGATTATTGACAAATGCGTGCACTGACTGGACAGGTCTACTCAATCTGTGTGGTTCTTTCCTCAAAAGTCTATTTCAGACACCGATCTACATGGTCTTGTTGTTGTTGTTGTTGAGTTGACGAATTACCCACTGAAAGAAACAATGAAGACATAGGTAGTTTATTTATTTAGATAAGTACCCGAAAAATTTCAAAAATACACCTATCATCCGCTATGAATCACAATTTGAACCCTAGATACTATAGTAAAAAATGTATATTGACAGGCACCGTCTTCGACAGCAACTGCGCGTCAGCCACGACGCTCGCCAAAGAACGTCCGACGAAGGCTGCGGCGGCGGCTGCGGTCGGGCGGAGAAGAATCGTCTACGAAAATTATTGTCGATCTAGCGACAGAGCGTCTACTACAGCGGCCCCGGCGGCGGCGCATCGCGCTCGGGGCGTGTCCGGTACCGCGCGGCAGGCGCGCGCGGCGCCGCGCCGGCCAGCAGCGCCAGCGGCTCGGGCGGCGAGGGCGGCGCGGACGTGGGCCCAGGCGGCGCACCCGCTGCCGCCGCTGCCAGCGAGTCGCCGCGCTCCAGGGACCACTGACGTCGCAACGGACGTCTCCCGTTTCCAAGGCACCTGGATGGTATTCCTCACTTAGCAGAATCAGCCCAATTAGATCCCACTGCGGGAACACAGGCCTCCTCTCTGTGAGAGGGAACCACTCCCTCGCACAGGGAGGAAGCTTGTGCCATAATCCACCACGCCGGCCCAGTGCGGTTTTAGGTTTAAGGAAATGCCGGGTTCCTCACGATGTTTACCTTCCCTGTTTTGAGAGCAGTGATGTATTTTACTTATAGTAAAGCGGCTGTCTGAGTTCGAACCTACGACCTGTATCGTAAGTCGCGGCCGTTACCAATTGGCCAGCATTGCTCAATTCCCACTTAGTGTTCAAGAATAGTTACCCTATTGTCTATATACAACGAAAGGAGAAAGAGCAACCACCTGTATCGTGAGTTATTTCGAATGGTTCCTTTTATCGGTATTCCTCAACATTAATTTGCATATTTTCGATTTTTTAGAGATTATAGTCACGTTGTGGTACAAATATTACACCATATAATTACTCGTATATTCAATATTAATGCATGCAGAGTTGAATTAGTGGAAGCACCTGTAACGCGAGTATTGTGCGCTGTGGTCGCCGGCCGGCAGCGCGAGCGACGCGCGTGGTTCGCGAGTATCGCGGGTGTCGTGGGTGTCGCGATAATCGCGCGAGTCGCCGCCGTCCGCAGATCGCCTCGCCGGCCGCGGCGGGCTACTGTCTGCCGACACGGCGCCAGACCGCTGCCATGCTGTAAGTCAATTGCACAATCAACAGATAAGTTCGGATTGAAGAACGAGTTGAAAGAGTACTTAGTATGGAGAGACGAGGATCGTGCGTTCCGTTCGAGTGGCACACCTTGCTTGTCCGGGGTGCTGCTGGGGTCGGAGCGCTGGCGCTCGACGAGTGCGGGGCGGGGCGCGGGCGGCGAGCGGGGGACCGGAGACGACTCGGTCTCATTCTCACCCTCAACCTCAAATAACACTTCCTCAGATCTGGCAACATAAGCAAGGCGGCGGGTCCAGATCACGGTCCGAGGTCTCGCGATAAGCGATCAGTGGATCGTGATCTTGACGTTACAATATCAGGGTAATTTTGTGATCAGATGATCAGTCAATCTATGTCATTACACCATCAATCTGGATCGCGATCGTATTTATAAGTACTATGGAACTATTTTCTATTTTTTTTTAAATTATAAAAATTGTAAGTACTTGAGACCCTCACAATAGGTAAGGCCTTTCATTTCATATGTCACACGGTACAGTGTGCAACACGGTATTTAAATCTTGTCTCCCAAGAGTGACACCCCTATTCAAAATTAATTCATTTACGTAATATGTCCGTGTTTGGGTCACAGACATTCGAATCTTCATATCACTCCTCTGAAATTGATATGTGTAAGTACCTACCCAATTTCAACATAATCGGTCTATTAGATTCGGTTCAAATTGCCTGTGACAGACGGACTACAGCCAGACACACGAGTGATCCTATAAGGGTTCCGTTTTTACAAATTTTTATTTTTACAAACTTTTATTTAACTTGCCTTGTTAGTTAGTTAGTATAATAATACGTACGTATTAGACAATTCTTGAGGAGCTCGTGGCTAAGTAATAACAGCTGCACGGGTCGATCCAGAAGGTTAAGCTACGCTTGTTGGGGTTGGTCCGTGGATGGGTGACCATCTTTACATATCGAGACTCCCTCCGTGCCACGTAAAGCCGTTGGTCATTCGTGAATCTTTGACAGTTATTACGGGTCGTCAGAAGCCCGAAAGTCTGACAGCCAGTCTTACCAAGGGGTATCGTATTACCCAGTTACTGGGTTGTGGAGGTCTGATAGGCAGTCGCTTCATGTAAAATACTGGTATTCAGCTGCATCCAGTAAGACTGGAAGGCTAGGCAGATTTTTTTCAAATTTGCAAGCTGAATTAAAACCACTTCCTCTTATCCTACGGAGTTGAAGTTTCGTAATTTTTTGTTCATTAAGAGCCATAGTTTTCTCACTGACCTTCCGCACGTGGGCGGAGCTAAACCCCTACTCCCCGAATACGTAAAACGCGCGCGGTGGCGCGCTGAACTAAAACGACGATCAAAGAAAATACAGGGGCGCAGACATGCGCGCATAGGACGCCAATTTTACCTACGATTCCAGAAAGGCGGAGAGGAGATGCAAGGCTGATATTAGTATAGATAGATATATAAGTCACGAATATTTTAAGTTTTTACTGGACATTATTTTTAAGCATGAGTTTGGAAGAAAATATTGGTGTATCTCTTCATACACGAAATATTTTAAGGGGTCATTGTACTCATAATTATGAACAACTTTCACTATGGGACCAAGCCTGAAATCAAGAAAAAAAAAATCTGCTGTACCCTATTTTATGTTCGCATAGCTCGTTAAAATGTAGGGAATAGATGATTTTTCTTTGAAAGAAAGAAAATACGTTTATTTGCGGTAAACATGACGCAAAAAAAAAAAAAATTAACACAAAAAAAAAAATACAAAAGGTTGGGGGAAACATGCGTCACATTCACGCAAAACGGCTATCGCTCAGCATTATGCTGCGACCCTATGCAGGACAGAGCCCCAGCGCTGGTTTTCAGCGACAGCCGGCGCTGACGTAATGACGTCGACCGGTGCGGCACGGGTGAACCATTATTATTACCCAATAGAATACACAAGTGACGAATATACTATACATAAACTATACATAAAAAAGATAAAAATAAAAATAAATAAAAGAAATTGGCAAACTTATCGGTTAGGATATGAGAATATCATCCTCCGTGTTACGTTTTATGTAGTGGCAACATTTCGAAGCGTCCTCTTTGACGTACACCCAACATGCACCAAAGAATTATGAAATTGATGTAATAATTACAAAATGGCCAGTGACGTAATCTGTTATTGCAAAAGGTATGTGTCATTTATTTAAAATGCGTTTTTAAGTGAATATTAAATGAGATGAGATGGACTCAATGGGAAAACTAAAACTTTAGAAACGAGGATGACCCGGCATGCCAGTTAATAGCAATGACTTAATCGTCATTGATTTACAGAGCTCTGGAGTTCCAAAATCAGGGAGGCCAAAGAGGCGAATGTAAATACAGGAAGGCAGGAAGGTTACGCTATACAAACTCCGCCCCCAGGACGACCCACTGACTGAAGAAATGAAGTCCGACTCACAAATAGAGAGTTACAAAAAAGAACAACACAACTAAGGTGAATACAAATATTGGAATATAAATTGAAGTTATATTGTAAATGGATGAATAAAAATATTTTGCAAAAAACATGGATGTTTAAATATCTTAAAGATCTTTCGCGATTTCAGGGTTGGTTCCTTAAGGAGTCAAAGTTGTTGATAATGATGAGTACACACGTTTGCACATCAAGCTATACAATTCCAGTTTATACTGATCTCACATTGCATAATAATAAACAACATAAAAAATATATTAATGGATTGTATATACATAGAATTATTGGAAACAGTTTTTTTTTATACTATCATTATCATAATCATCCACCTCAATATTTGAATCCGAGTCATTTATATTTTTGCTAAAATCTTCTTCTTCATCCGAATTCTCTAGTCTGGCTAATAACTAACAATTTATTTTGCCTCAATATAAAGTCTAAGATGCGTTGATATCGGTCCTTTTTGCACTAGCAGTTTCGCATAATACTTAGTATGCGAAACTTTTGAAAAATAGCAAGATTCTTAAATATTATCAAAGTATAGAAAAAAAAAAAATTGTATGACATGCGCAAATAGGTGCACGGGAATACAACTGATTCTTTTAGAGAACGAGTCAGGGAATAATAAAAAAAATGTTTCAGCTCGGATACACGCGGATACATTTTCTAATGTCTTAATATATGCCTAATTAAATAGGTATACAAAACAAAAGAAAAACAAACCTGTGTAAGTAATACATGTGTAACTTTCAAACTCATCTTATAAGATAACTAAAACACTGTAGCTATTAACATAACTGCGTTTCTGTATGTTTATCTAAAATTTCAACCGTGAGACACCTCTAATCAATCAAAGAAATAAAAGCGAATAAACTCAATATCAATATCTCGATATTATAGTATGAAAAATATCGACACCTTCTCACAAATTATTATCAAATCATACAGTTGCTTTATCTAGCTGTCGTGTTAAAATATTGTATCATTGAATATTGCATGTTCAAATTTTGGATAAAGTGACGCTAGATACAGGATATTTTACAGTGTGCGATGCTTGTTTAGAAAACATAGCTATAGCTCAGCAACTATTGACAGCTTTAGGGTTCATTATAAATAAAGAAAAATGCAATTTATCGCCTACGACATCATGTAAATACCTTGGTTACATAATTGATACTAAAAAAAATCCAATCAGTTTACCTACAGAAAAATCTAATAAAATTAAAAATAAATTACAAACCTTTCGAAACATGTCACGATGTAAATAAGAGATTTTGCAAGTTTAGTGGGTCTATTGTGTTCTGCTTGCCCTGCCGTCGAATACGGATGGCTATACACAAAGGAATTTGAAAGATGCAAATATTTAAACTTAAAAAATTACCCATTATACTACGACAATTTTATGAACATACCGTCATACTTATCGTCAGATATTGATTGGTGGTTTAAAGCATTAGATAACCCTATTAATAAAATTAAATATGATGAATACTTCCTGGAAATGTTTAGTGATGCTTCGACTACGGGGTGGGGCGCGGCGTGTGGGAAAGAGACAGCTAGTGGGTCATGGACAATTGAAGAACAATCATAATCATATCAATTTATTAATTATTTAGAAATCGTTGCTGCCTTTTTTGGTTTAAAAGTTTTTGCCGTAACTATGAAATGTTGTCAAATACTACTTCGCATTGACAACACTACGGCCATATCCTACATAAATCGGATGGGTGGCATACAATATCCTCATCTAACACGCATAACAAAAGAATTATGGGAATGGTGTCAATCCAGGAATATTATTGTGTATGCATCTTACATTCGTTCGGCGGATAATACAATAGCCGACGCGGAATCACGTAGAATTTATCCAGATGTTGAGTGGGAATTGAGCGACTCAGTCTTTTACAACATAACAAACACGTTTGGTTTCCCAGATGTAGACATTTTTGCAAGTCGTGTCAACAAAGAATTTCGTAACTATATTATATTATCCTGGTTCAGAGATCCTGACGTTATGGCCATAAATGAATTTACCTTATCAATGAATTTACCTTTTACTTTTACGCATTCCCTCCTTTTTCTATGGTCCTAAAAACACTACGAAAATTTTTTAAAGACAAAGCTACTGGTATTGTAGTGGTCCCCTTATGGCCCACCCAACCTTGGTACCCTTTATTCAGGAAACTTCTTGTATCATCTGTTTTGTATTTTGATCCAAATAAACAAACAATCTTATCACCTTCCAGCAACAACAATACACACCCTCGGTTTACCCTGGCTGCCGGTCTCTTGTCCGGGACTTGTTGCTGAGAAGAAATGTTCCATCAACTGCAATTGAAATAATGTTGGCTTCCCTCTCTGGTACATCGATAAAACAATACGACACCTGCCTTAAAAAATGGTATAATTTTTGTTTATCTAAAGAATGATGCGATCCTATTTCTAACAACATTGTTTGATGCAGGTGCCCAATATGGGACTTTAAACAGTTGTCGATCGGCTGTAGCTTTAATTCTGATTGAAAAAGCCAGCGATAGAGAAGTTGTAAAACGCTTCTTTAAAGGTGTCTTTAGACATCGACCACCCTTACCGAAGTATAACACAACTTGGGATACGTCTAAAGTCCTAACCATTTTGTCCTCTTGGTATCCTAACGACAGCTTGGGTTTAGCTAAGCTTTCACGTAAATTAGTCACTTTATTGTCATTGGTTACTGCACACCGTATGCAAACTTTAGCAAAAATTTATTTAAATAACATCCAAATACATGCTGATAAAATGACTATTAAAATACCTGATATTATAAAAACATCAAGGATAGGAACCGTGCAACCAAATCTTATTTTACCATTTTTTCGTAAAAAACCGGAAATCTGTCCAGTCCTGACCCTTTTAGCTTATCTAGATTCGACTAGTCCACTTCGTGGTAACGTAAATAACCTAGTTATCGGTGTGAGGAAACCACATAAATTAGTTTCAGCACAAACATTGAGTCGGTGGGTTAAGAACACGCTAGGAGATTGTGGTATAGATATATCTATCTTTACGGCTCACAGCACCCGACATGCTGCCACATCTAAAGCCCACAAATTAGGAATTAATTTAGAAACGATTAGAAAAACCGCGGTATGGAGCGGTTCCTCTCAGGTTTTTATGAAATTTTATAATAGAAATGTACTATTTACGGAGGAAGATGATTTATTTGCAAGATCAATATTAAACAATTGTAACAACAACTAAGCCATTAATGATAAGTTTCATGATAATTATAGTATCTATGTTTGATACTCATCAATTCAGCCGGAAGATGTCCACTGCTGGACATAAGGTTTTTTTGTTAGTTAAGTTATTGTCAACTAAGCTAGTTAAAATTCTGTTGTAATCAGAACTATTTAATTAATTAATTACTGTCATAAGCGAATGTGTATTACTTTAATTAAAATAATCATCATATGAGTTTAAAGTCATACCTACTGATTAAAATTGATTTCCTTGTTACACAAAAATGTTTCATTGATATTTCAGTAGCTCTCAAATTCTACATTGTGTTTATGCTAATCTCGAGGACGAAGCTGAGTATAATTTATGATTAAACGAACTTACCTGTACGTGAAGTTCGATCATAATTATACGATGGCTTCGTCCGAAGAGATTAGCAACCCACCCTCCCATATATATTTTTTCCCCAAAAAAAAAATATTGACCCCTGGCATTCCCTGAAATATCAAAAACAGGAATTGAGGATTGGGGCTCTGAACTAAATGAGCAATAGAACACGATATCGAGCAAAGGAAGTACGTCTACCCTCACCTAAAAATGTTCAAAAATAACGCTTATTTTTTTAGTTTTAGATATAGGGCTTTTTACTTTCAGTGCGCAAAGGCAACACCGTACGTGTTACTACATTGTGTTTATGCTAATCTCTTCGTAAAGCGCCTACGCGCACAATTGAATTCGGCTCTCTGCAGCGAGCTAGTCTATAAACGCACATTGATACAATTCGAACGTAAATATTTACACTAATACATGCAAACGCGCGTATCGGTCCAAAGCCGGGACGGAGCAGCGAGCGACACAGCCGAGCCGTCCCGTCTCAATGCTAACGCGCGACTGCCGCCCGCGCCCCGCGCAAAGCAACTCTGAACCTCTATCTCTAAATAGAGTCATTATCTTTGCAAATATTGATTGATTTAAAAATGCTCTTTCAATTTTGTAGTCCTTCTAACTATCAATTTTTCAGTGTAAAAATATTTCCAAAAATCAAAGCCGTTTAGAAGTAGTAGCGAATATTAGCCAAAAATAGCGTTTTGGTAAATATTTTTTTAAGGCAAAACTATTAGCCATATGCAAAAACCCCTTTTCAGAAATGTTGTACATAAATCTATGGCAAACATATTTTTTTTTCAGATCGTTTAACCAAGCCGTTAATGAGAAGTAGGCTTTTTAAAGTGACCGTTTTACAGTACTAAACGGGACTTAGCGCCTTAAAAGCTTGTTTTTAGATAGGTAGGTTTTTACTTAAATTTTATTTCATTCACACATACGGAACCCTAAAAACCAGTTCAAAAAGTATTTTTCCTATTACCTACTTATTTCTTATATTTTAGTGAATTCTGTAATTTTTTACTCAAACCTTCCTTGCATTATCTTTTTGCTTACTTTCAATTCATTTAAAAATTGACAAAAGGAGTTTTTTTTTCGAACACGGACCGTTAAAAGAGTTAACTTACTTTAGAGGGGGCGGCGTGGGCAGCGGCTTGTCGAAGCCGTCCTTGCCGAGCAGCCAGTACGTGTGCATGGCGCCCTTGCCCTTGATCTGTATGAGGCCACGCGAGCGCAGGCGGTAGCCGCCCGCCGCCGCCAGCCGCTCCGCAGTCGTGGCCGATACCTGGATGCGCCAAGCCGCGCCTGCACAGTGCACACATCGCTCGTATCCGTACGTGTCACACGTGCGCACATGCGGACACGAGCGAGACAAACAGCTGACCGGTGGACTCCATGCGCGAGGCGGTGTTGACGGTGTCGCCAAACAGGCAGTAGCGCGGCATGGTGAGGCCCACGACGGCGGCGCACACGGGCCCGGAGTGCAGACCGATACGCAGGTGCAGCGGCGTGTCGGGCAGGTGGCGCAGGCGGAAGCGGCCTGCCAGGTGCAGCAGGTGCAGCGCCATGGTGGCCACGGCCTCCGCGTGCTCGCGCGTGCGCACCGGCAGCCCGCCCACCACCATATACGCGTCGCCGATCGTCTCCACCTGCGTCGCACATACTACCCACTGTCCACTGTGGACTAACTAGTCGCAGGTACTACCAGTACCCACTCATTATTCTAAATATGTACTCAATCTGTATGGCCAAATCATCCGGCCGTTATATGTTCACCAACTGTTCCATAATAGGCATCAGCAAGTATTGTTATTGAACGTGTACAAGTGCGGGGTCAGCGTGCCGTCGAGGTACCTTGTAGACGCGGTATTGCTCGATGGCGGCGTCGAAGGTGGTGTAGAGATCGTTGAGCAGGTCCACAACCTGCACGGGCGTGGAGCGCGCCGCCAGCGCCGTGAAGCCCACGATGTCGCTAAAGTAGATGGACACCTCAGAGAACTCCTCTGGCTCCACGCGTGACCCCAGCATCAGCCGCTCCGCCACCGACCTGCGAACACCCACACGCCACACCCATACCAAGTACGCAACAATCGTATTGAGCTATTCAACTACACCCATATTTAATAAAATCTAATTAGGATAATATTGTTTGGAAAATGCATGTAATTGTAAAAATAATCAATATTTGCTCAGAGACTCTTATTACCTACTAGAAAGCTGGTAATTTCGCATGGATATACATATTAATCACGCCGACAAAGTGCTATAATAAAATTATGAAAACAATTTCTTTTAGGCTGTCCCTACACGCAAAGTGGGGACTTTTTCTCTCCCCTATCCCATGGTGTGGGGTGTCATTGGAAAGGTCGTTCAAAAAACGATTGTGAGTTTGTGAAAACCATTTTTGGATTCAGGGATTCGTTTGCGAAATATTAAGCTGTAAAGTGCTAATTTTTGTTAGTGTCATGTGTCCTCGCCCCTTGCCAGCTAAATGGTTGATTCTGGATATGTGTCAAAATTCACGGCAGTAGTATATAATAATATAACGAAATTAACAGGTAAACTATCACAGCTAAGTAGGCTACACAAGCTGAGTAATTATCGACCAGCTTAAAGCAGTTGCAAAAACATGTTCTCCCATATTTGGATAAATTCATCCTAACTACGGAACCCTTCATTGTGCGTGGTTCGACATGCACTTGGCTGGTTTTTAACCCACTTCTTCAAAAAGGAGGAGGTTCTCAATTCGTCTGTAGATTTTTTTTGTTGTTGTTGTATTTGTTTTGCCCGATTACGCCGCCAATTATGAATTGATTTTGATGATTCTTTTTTTGTTTGGTAGATCATGCTTCATAGGTGGTCCTATATAAATTTTATTAATTTTGCTCTCGTAGTTTTTGAGTTAGCTTAACTAATTACGTATTTTTCCCACTTAGTCTATGTATGTAGATGATATGATATTTGACTCCGTCACTGTAATTTACATAGCAGGTAGTATTATTCGAATTTGTGTGGGGTAGGTACCACAACAAAATGTGAAAAATAAAAACTTTTTACAAAAAAAAAAAATCGACTTCCAAAAAAATTACTAAAAAGTGAAAAATAACTTTAATTTCGGAAGTCAGTGGCAAAAAACGAAAATTGAAAAGCAAAGACGCCGACTTCCAAAATTAATAGTTATTTATGCAACTGTTATATAATAAGGGGTATTAAAACACAGCCGAGTGTGATAATAGTATCACATGAGTGTTTTAATACCTAACTATTTACAGTTGCATACAAGACTTTATCTACACCCATGTTATGAATCCTCTATAAAAGGTTTGCAATACTGATATCGAACAAAAATGGAGGGATACGACACACATGAATTCGAACTTTTCGAATTCAAATAACCTATGACTGTGCTTTGTTAGTGAAACGCGCCTGCATGACAATGTTCTTTTTTTTAAATGAGTTGTATTATGACATTTTGTACAACATTATAACACCCGTTTGGATGTTATTATGGTTACTATGACACTGGCTGTTTTAATGTTGGCATTAAGCTAACTGTTTCAGAAACTTTTATAGAGGATTTATAGCATAGGTGTAGATAAAGTTATTTTTCACATTTTTCGTTTATTTTTTGGAAGCCGGTTTTTTTTTTTAAATTATTTATCATTTAGATCCATTTTGTGGGGGTAATTCGGCTAATTGGTGATGGAGACACACCTAGGTAGCATTCTGTTCAGAAGTTGTTCAGTTTTTTTCTTCTCCATGTCAAGCTGCTCTGTCCGTTCCTTTATCAGCTCTTCTAGATTGTTACTATATTTCTCCAACATTTCAAACATTGAATCCACTATGTTGACCTTTCTGCAAAACAAAAGAAATAGGTATCAACATTGTGTGCACGAAATGGTTTCGGTAAAAACGTGCCGCGGAGTACACGTCACCTGCCATGGTGCAGGTGCCGGAAGATGTCGTGCAGGCGGTGGAAGTCGGGGCGCAGGTCGGGCGCCTCGCTCCAGCACTGGCGCATGACGCTCACGGCGTCCGGTGGCGCTGCGCCCATGGACACGGACGGCCGGATCAGCGGCGGCGGCCGGGACACCTTCTCCACGATCTCTGAAACGAGCGGGTGAGCGTGAGTCCTCGCGCCCACTTCGCGCCTGCGCGCCGCGCTCGTCGCTTACCGTCCGGCGTTAGCGCGAGCATGCAGTAGGGCTCGCCGCGCACGATCACTTCCTGCATGATGATGGCAAATGAGAACACGTCACCAGGCTGCGTGCCGCGGACGTCGCCGGTACACTCACGCAGAAGCTCCGGAGCCGTCCATAGTAGATCTGTACAAAAATTATTTCTTCAAAAACTATTCTCAATGGTTCGATGGTCGCACAGCTAGTCAGTTTATATACTGGGAATGAACCAATTAAAGAGAAAGAGATATTCTTTGGGTACCCTAGGGTTAGACCTACTAAGAAAGGGTTTGTTGAAAACCCATCCCTAAAGCATGACATATTATAACACTTACGAAGGCCTTTTGATATAATTATGTAGTATTCGTTATAAAGGAAAAATTGTTAGCTGAATCATAGTGCAGATCATTTTATTTTCCTGACACTTAATCTGCCTAGCTTTTTACCGACTTCAAAAAAGGAGGAGGTACTATGTTCGGGATGATTCTTTTTTTTTTTTTTTTTTTTTTTTTTTTTTTTTTTTTCCAACTATGTTGGGGTCGGCTTCCAACTGGATGCAGCTGAATACCAGTTTTTTACATGGAGCGACTGCCTATCTTACCTCCACAACCCATAGTATTCTATACCTATATCTTCTATATAAATAAATAAATAAAAGTGAAATTCTGCTCGTTCTTAAACGCATCGCTTGAGAACGCCTGTCTTGACCGCTTTCCAATCAAGTTTTTATATAACGAAAAAGTTGACAAGTTTCCCGCAACATCTAAAAATCAAAAATTATTGTTTGGACAGGACAATAATTCTGGGTCGGGTCAGCTATTTTCAAATAAATCGCAGCACACAGAGTACGTCGACTGCATCGCGCTACACCCGGTGCTTGGTCTTCGTAAGGGTGTATCGACGGTCTGTTTGAGAATGGGAACCTCTGGCTGTCCGGATCGGCTGCGGCAGGCCCTGCGCGTGAAACAGAGCGGGCAGGCCGTAGTCCGTGACGCGCAGCACCCAGCGCGAGTCCACCACGCAGTTCCGTGACGAGAGGCGGCCGTGCACGCGCAGAGGCGACGCGTGCAGGTAGCGCATGCCCTTCACAAGGTCCGTGAGCAGCGACAGGCGGAACGTCCAGTCCAGCTTGATGTCGTCGGCCATCAGCACGTCCTCCAGCGAGCCGCGCCAGCAGTGGTCGAAGACCAGCGCAGGGCGCAGCTCACACAGGCATCCTGCCCAGCGCACACCCTCATGTTAGGCACATTCCAATAAAAACCATTAATATATCTCCTTCATTGTTACTATGGAGTTCACTTAGATCATATTGTGTATAGTTACCAATAAATGGATTTAAGTTTTCGTGGCGCAGATTCTGCATAATCAGTAACACGTCGGTGGCCTTGCGCTTCAGCTCAAGTCCCGCGGTCGCCGACAAGTATTTGACGTGCACCACGTCCCCCTGAGACACACGAGTCGTCACGGGCGATATCAATTACTAAACGAAAATATCAAGGCCATTCATAAGGATGCTGCTCCTAAAGTACCTTGTATCGGATGCGGCGGTCCACGGTGACACGGTTGACGCTGCACGTGGAGGAGGGTGCGGAGGGGGCACGGGGCGGGACGCACGGCGGCTGTTTGAGCAGGTCGGGACGCTCGAGCTCGGGCCCGCCGAACTCGTGCAGCTGCTGCAACCAGCACGAGAGCATAGTCTCCATGCCCTCGCCCACGCGGCGCTGTTCGTCCACCGGGAAGGTGAATTCGAGGGGTGCCAACACAGCGTCGCGGCGGCGGCGGTGGCGGCGCCGGCGCGTAGCGGCCCAGCGCAGCAATAGCGCCGTGCTGGTAGCCAGGGCCAGCGTGCCGCACGCCAGCACGGCCGAAAGCGCGGCCGCGCCACCCGCCTCTCGAGGCGCAGGCACGCGCGTCACGCCCGCACTCCAGCTGTCCAGCGCCACCGTCACGTTCACCAGCCGCACGGCGCTCTCTCGCTCGTCTGACAGGTCGAGAGATCTAGAGGAAGTCGTTGCGAGCACGGCTGCATGGCTCCAAGTGGAAGATGTCCTGTTTGATCGTTCATATAAATGAAAATCGACTTTGATCCGCTCAGATTTGGACTCGATCTTAACTGCTTCAATTATTTGGTCATATATAGTTATATCATTTGTGTAGGAGTGCTCCAAGAGCTGCTCATCAGTAAGAAGCAGCAAGCGTCGAAAAAACGCAATTTCAATTTGAGGCAAAAATGAGTCGATTCGGTTTGTTCTGAAGTCAGAGCGAGCCACACGAGCCGGCTCGCGCCCGTGCTGACTCACGGTATGGTTATCAGAATTCGCCGTTTTCTTAACTTTAGTTTCATATTTGTACCCCAAATCCTGATTCTCATATTCCTTGTGAGTACCACGCTTTGATTTTAACTGGACGGAGTCTATTTTTGCAATATTTTTGTTACGATGCACTTCATTTCTGTCAGACAGATTTCCACTTCTATCACCAGCCGATAGCTGATAGGACGTTTGTCTTTTATTTTCCGCGTTTAGCAACTTGCTTAAAACTAAACTTATGTTGCTTAATCGGAAAGCATCATTAGTTTTAGTCGGCAGAGATCGTGACGAGGTGCGCGCGTTGCGAGGCGGGGGGAGGCACTCTTCCACGTGCAGCAGCAGCGCCGACGGCCCCGCGCCCCCAGCTCCGCGCGCTACGCCCGCGGACACCACGGCGCCGGCACCTCGAGAGGCACACAGGATCACAACTGAAATGAAATATTGGGTTTAAGTCTGTCTACCTAACCCCGGTCTCAATTTCCTGAATTTGACTAACCGTCAGGATGGTGCGCAAATTCGTCTGGCGAGAGAGGCGCGTGGCGCACGGCCACTCCAGAGGCCGCGAGTGCGTGCGCAACCTCCAGCTGTGCGGCGCCGCACTCGGATCCCAGCGTGGCCGGTGGCAGCAGCGCGCGTCGCCAGCCCAGGCGCGCACCCAGCTGCGTCACCGCAGCGCCACGCGCTTCCGAGACCGCGCATGCCGCAGGCCGCGGCCGCCGGAGCACGCGCGCCGCCGCCGTCATCGCGCCGCACACGTCCGCGCCGGGGCAACCCGCGCTCAGCACCGAGCCGCCGTCGCTCAGCGCCGCGAGAGTACGCTGCGTCACCGACACTCTCCATTCAGGTCCGCAGGTGTCTGATCGTGAACAATGTTGAATCTATATTAAGAGATAAAAAGCTGGAACTATGGTTATTTAAGATCGGCGCACCTCCTCACCTTCGTAGCTCAGAAGCCGCACGAGGTAGCGATCGAAGAGGAAGCGCGCCGGTTCATAGCTGAGCAAGCGCGTCTCGTCGAAGGCGGCTTGCAGCGGAGCGTTGCAGGCGGCTCGCAGCACAAGCGCGAGTGGAGGGCGCGCTGGGGGAGCGGGGGGCGCGGGGGGCGCGGGGGGCGCGGGGTTGGCGGCTGTGAGGGCGGCCAGCAGCGGCAACAGCGCGCGCATGGCGCCCCCTCACGTGACGTGCGCCATGCGGCCGCCGCCGTGCGGTCGCTCGGCTGACTCGCTCGGCTGGCTGCACCGGATCAAACGACACCGCGCCACGTACCTGTTACATTTATAACGTGGATCGATAACACGTTATGTTTGCTACCTCATATATCATGTTTATTCATAAACACTTACTTTAACTCTTTTATTTTTGATTTGTAAGTTTTGCAAAAATTGTTAATATTTACAAAAAGTTAGTCTCCCACAACCCTCAAGTTAAGGTTTGTAATTAGGTGGAATATGTTTTAGAACTAGGCATGTCATCGCTATTCGTTTATCGATAGTGTTTTGCCAAAACGTGACCGGTAGATAGGTGAGTATGACAAATCAAATCAAATCATTTATTTCTTTGCAAACATGGGTATAGTAGGTACATAGGTGTTTTAATAATAAAGTCCGCAATATTTTACCGTCACGTGGGCATGCAAAGGTTTACAATTTTTTTTTTTTTAATAAATAAAAAAAAAAAAAAATACGTGGCAGAAATTAGGAATTTAAAAAAATAAATAAAATGTATTTAAATGTATTAAAAATGTCACAGCGGTCACAGCAATAAAAAATTAATAAAATAAAATTACAGAATGTCAAACAGAAACAAAAAGTAAGTAACATTATGTCAATTAGTTATGAAATCATCATTAAGAAAATCGTCAATGGTGTAATAAGTCTTCATAATTAAAAATTCATTTAGTGCCCTTTTAAACTTTACTGTAGTCATATTTTTTATAATATTAGGTACTCTATTATATATGAGTGGGGCAATACCAATAAAACTTTTTTGCATTAGCGCAGTTTTACATTTAACTTGACATAGTTGATTGATGTATTGAGTCCGTATTGGATTTTTCCTGACCTGAGATAATTTTTTAAATAGATGTGGGTTACGTTTCACAAGCAGAGCTGTTTCCATTATAAATAAACAAGGCAAGCTTAACAATTTTAACGATTTAAAATAGGGAATACAGCTATCAGTTGTCTTAAGACCGCACATTGACCTGATGCATCGCTTTTGTAGTCTAAATACTAGCTCCCTATCAGTAGACTGCCCCCAGAAAATAATGCCGTACATACAATACATACAATATTACAAAATTAACTAGCGACCTGCCCCTGCTTCGCACGGCTTTTACGACTTGACAAAACACAGACATTTCTTTATTATGTTTAAGTTTCATGAATAACACAACATTACGTCTGTAATCCCGAAGGATTAAGCAGAGGTGTACCCACACTTTGCAGCAGTCTGTTTAATTAATGTTTTATAGAAATATATTCTCAAAATATTATAAAAACTGCATGATAACCACACGGTTATCATGCAGTTTTTATAACACAGTTTAGAAGATCTAAGCGATCACTCAGACTGAAACGAAAAGTGACTTTATATTATACTATTTATAGATTTATGTGACCCGTGAAACGAGGACCAAATATTAATTTTTAAGCCTCTCTCCATGGCTATCCCTAAATAGCCTGTTGTATGTTCAGTTTCTCTATGACTGTGTATGTTCACTTGTCTCTTTTTGTGTCGCATTTTTGTAAATATTTATTAAAATATAAATCCTTCATCGGTATCCATCGATAAAAAAATGTTGGCCGGCAAGCTGAAAAAGGTCAACATCACCACAACAGTAGTTGCTTACTATGGTCTAGTCGCGTCCATTTTAAAATACGGAATTATTTTTTGGGGAAACCGTACTCTACGAGAACAGGTGTTCCAGGCCCAAAAACGTTGCGGAAGAGCAATACTTAATGTGTAAATGACTGATAGTTGCGTTCCTGTGTCCCTCAAACTATTAACTTTTCCGGCTATGTACATTTTAGAAGTCGCAATGTTCGTTAAATGTAACATGAACTTTTTCACTGCACTATCAAAAGATAGGCAGAAGAAGAAGACGTCAATATAAATATCTACTTCATGTTGAGAGTTGTAATACTGCTTTACAGAAAAAAAGTGTACCCGACATATTAAAAGTGACACAATTCAAAACTTAAAAAAAAATACTCACAGCATTATTAATTGTAAAATGCTATTATTCTATTAATGACTTTCTTAATGATACTGACTTATACAGGAAAAGTTTTTATCTATTGCGCAAATTTTGACAAATTAACCTTAACCTGTAAGTACGCGCGCGGGCCGCGCGCGGACCAAAAACCATTGTAGTTAATTAGAACGTCCTTTGTCCTCGTTTGTGATACGAGTGTGCTCTATTGGGTATTACAGTCGAGGCGGTATTATTCGCGCGAGCCACAGTCGAGCGCGATAAGGTAGCCGAGAGTGTAATAATCAATGCACACGCGTTTCATACGACGTTTTTCAACACACTTGCGAGGAAAAAAACAGACTTGTTGTAAGAACTTATGCTACAACAACTTAACTATAGAGATGATAGATTTATAAAGTTTAACTGACCTTTGTTGCCAGGTACTGACTATCCGGTGTTTCTTTTAAAAACTTCTATATCGGTTGGTGACAATACTTTAAATTTTGTAATTATATTTCTTCGCTTCATTCGTCAGATATATTATAACCAGGTAGTCCTTTTAATCTAAAAGATAACATGCACACTTTAAGTGATTTATGAAAATCGATTTAAGTATCGACTTTTTACCATTAAGTCAATTTTTGACCAACCATAACCATACCACTAGACAAGCTGTCATTCTTTTTTCGTGCACGATAGCAAGCACACACGCGCTAACAAGTTATTAAAAATGCCGAAGAAACGAGAATATTCTCTAGAAATTGAAGACTATCAACGTAAAATCAAGAAGCTGGAAGATGAACGAAGACGTAAACGTCGTAGAATCATAATTGAATCTTCATCTGATTCCGGTATGTATTGTATTTACAACTACCCTCAATTATAAATTATTTTATGGTGCCACCTAATCCTTGGAGGATTACAGGCGCATTGTTACACTATGATACATATTATATTTATGGTGCCTATGTACTATTCATTTAGTACGGTTTTTTGCCCGGCGGTTAACCGTGAGTTAACACGAAGGCTATGATTTTTCAAACACGTGAGATTGTCTCGCCTGGCGGTTAACCGAGCGTTAACACGATGGCTGTACTATAATCGATTATGTACATAATCAATACAATCTAAATGATGATCCACAAAACGAAACCTACTCGTTTATCCATAATTCTAGCCGTTAACCGTGAGTTAACACAAAGAACAAAAATGTGGAATTCAAAGTTACGTCTTATTCATTTCAGACGATAACGAATCCTTACGTTCCGCCCCCGGCGCCAACGTAGAAGAAAATCTGACGGCGATTGAAGTTGCACCTAACGATATCCCTGAAGACGCTCCCATACCAATCGCGGAGGGATCAACTCCTAGTCAGGAAGATTGTACCTGCCCAGAGCTCGATCCAGTGCTATTGATAGCACTCGGAGAGGAAACAGATATTACTCCAAAGTTCGGTGATAAAATCCATCATAGTTTAGCTCAGCGATGGGAACCTATCCTCAAAAAGGGATTATCAAAGGTAACAAAAGATAAGTTGCTCAAAGATTATCTTGTGCCTGAAAACTGCACTCTGCTTCAAGCACCCAAACTGAACAATGAAGTTTCGGCGGCTATCTCTGAAGCATCTCGTCACAGAGATAAGAGGAAGGAAGCTGAGCAGCAGCAATTGGGTGCTGGCGTCTCAGCCATAAATAAAGCATTGACAATAATGCTAACGAGCGACAATAAAATAGAAGCAATAAGGATTATTAGCGATGGATGTCGTATCCTGAGTGATCTTCATTATCAGGAAACACAATCGCGAATTAGCGTCATAAATTACGCATTAGCCAAACCCTTTCTAAATGTCGTTCAGGATTGCGAAAGGGACGAAACGTTATATGGCAACAAATTAGGGGATAAAATAAAAGCTTCCAAAACAATCGAGAAGCAAGGCATGTCGATTAAGAAAGGTCCTAAAGGTCAGAAAGGTACCCCCGCGATGGAACCAATGACCTCTAATTCACGTCCCCAGTATCAATATCGACAACCAGGTGCCTACCAGGGAAACTGGACAGGCCCCTCTCGGTTTCTACAGAACAGGGGGGGGGCGGAGAGATCCGAACAGGGCGAACAGCACCACGAGCCGTCGGCCTCCACCTCAGCAGACGTCGAGCTCAGTCGCTGCGAACAAGTCGAGGGCAACTGCGACGCGCCATTAGCTCAGGTACAACACGCTGTTAGAATATCTCACTTTTATGATTGTTGGCTCGACATAACATCTAATTCTGTAATTTTAAATTGGATACTTAATGGTTTTCCTATACCGTTTGATTCTAACGTGACACAAACTCATGTACTTTACGTTTCAATGTCCGCGACTGAAAAAGTCGATATGTTTTTAGCCATACAAAAATTGTTAAAACTAGGTGCGGTAAGCCCTTGCAAACCTACTAAGGACCAGTTTATTTCAACAACATTTTTAACCTTAAAGTCTAATGGTGATAAAAGATTTATTTTAAATTTAAAAAAATTAAATCATTATGTTTCAAAATTACACTTCAAAATGGAAGACTACCGAACGGCATCTAAATTATTACCGATGCATGGCTTTATGGCCACTATCAATTTAAAAGAAGCATATTTCCTTATACCAATTCGTAAATCTGATCGCAAATTTTTAAGATTCCAGTTTGAAAATGAGGACTCAAACATCATTACCTACGAGTTCAATGGTATGCCATATGGTCTTTCGGTAGCTCCGAGAGCCTTCACTAAGATCATGAAGGAAGTGGTTTCTCATTTACGCTATCAAGGCTTCAAAAATGTTGTTTTTCTTGACGATGTCCTTTATATTGGTGATGATTATCAAGAATGCCTAAAAAACGTTAAAGCTACTTTAAACCTTTTAGAATGTCTCGGGTTCGTAGTGAACTATGAAAAGAGTTCTCTTGTGCCTAAAAAACCTGTAAATTTCTGGGATTTATGTTCGATTCAGTAAATCAACCAATTTCTTTGCCAACCGACAAAAAACAAAAAATTGTGAACCTAGTTGACAAATTCTCCGAATTGTCTCAGTGCTCAGTTAGAGAATTTGCTCAGTTAATAGGAGTTTTAACAGCCGCGTGCCCAGCGGTCAAATATGGTTGGTTATATACAAAAATTTTAGAAAAACAAAAATTTCTCGCCTTAAAAAATTGTCCTAGCTTTGATAGACACTTCAAACCTCACCCTGTAATTCTAGACGATTTAAGTTGGTGGCAAAGGAATGTGTTAAATTCTAAAAACACTATGAAAACGCCTAATTTCGAATTAGAGGTTTATACAGACGCTTCACGTACCGGCTGGGGAGCTGTGTGTAACAACGAACGAGCTCATGGAGCTTGGAAAAATAATGAACTTGAACAACACATCAACTATTTAGAGTTGTTAGCTGTTTTCCTAGCCTTAAAGTACTTCGCAAGCAAAAAATCTGATTGTTCTGTTTTACTGCGCGTTGATAACACAACAGCCATCAGCTACGTGAATCGGATGGGTGGGATCCAATTTCCCCATTTGAATAACCTGTCTAGACAAATTTGGCAATGGTCTGAAGAGAGAAACATCTGGTTATTTGCCTCGTACATTAATACCAAGGCTAATTACGAAGCAGACGAAGAATCTCGAAGGTTAAATCCCGACACAGAATGCGAACTTTCCGATTTAGCCTTCGAATGAATATCAAAAAGTCTCGGTAAGCCCGAAATCGACCTATTTGCCTCTCGGGCCAATGCCAAATGTCAGGATTATATGTCATGGAGAAAGGACCCTGACGCTCTTTCTGTAGATGCCTTTACAGTGAACTGGAACATGTTCTTTTAAGCTTTCCCCCCTTTTTCGCTTATTCTTAAGTGTCTTCACAAAATCATACAGGAAAGTGCCACTGGTATCCTAGTCTTTCCTTTTTGGCCATCGCAAGCCTGGTATCCAGAATTAATGAAAACAATAGTTTCCGAATACATTTGGATATACCCTAAGGAACATCATATCGTATCATGTTACAGAAACCCTCCTATCCTGGGTGCTGCAGTACTCTCAGGCAGGCGTTTTCGCTGCGCTGCGTCCCCGAATCAGCCCTGAACCTGATGCTGGCGTCATTATCAAAGAACACGACGCGGCAATATAACGTGTCGTTCGAATTATGGTGGCAATATTGCGTAAATAATAATTATCACTTTTTTGATTGCTCTGTCCCGATAGTATTACGGTTTTTAAGTGAACAGTTTGATGAAGGAAGCTCGTACGGAACTCTAAATAGTCACAGATCTGCGTTATCTCTTTTATTAGGCGGTAATATCGGATCTGATGACCGAATTAAACGGCTGCTCAAAGGAGCGTTTAAATTAAAACCTAGCTTCCCCAAGTACTGTACTTACATGGGACCCACAGATTGTTCTAAATTATGTTTCTAATTTGTATCCCAATAGAACCCTGAGTAGGGAAAAAATTACAAAAAAAGTAGTAATTTTACTAGCTTTAAGTACTGCCCAACGCGTTCAAACATTATCTTTGATAAAGCTTGAAAATATAACAGTTGGATCTAACGGTATAAACATAGCCATCAAAGATATTATAAAAACATCCGCGGTCGGTCCTCATCGGTCATCCGAGGTCGTGACCAACCGATCTTATTCCTGCCGTACTTTAGAGAAAATCCTCGCATCTGCCCCGCGAGTGCTCTCGAAGATTATCTCCATGTCACAGACAAAGACCGACCTGCTAATGTATCCAATCTCTTAATCACTGTGAAGCGCCCCTACAAGGGTGCGACAGCACAGTCAATAAGCAGATGGATGAAGCAGATATTGGCCGAGAGCGGCGTGGACATGGCAGCGTTCAGCGTGCACAGCACGCGGCACGCCGCCACGTCCGCGGCCGCCGCGGCCGGGGTCTCCGTCGACGCTATAAGGAAAGCCGCGGGATGGACGATAATAACTTTGCTCAAGCGATCTTCAAAGACCAAGTTAACGAGTAACCAATTATAGTACCTATAGCTTGAAACTAATCATTAAGATAATAATATTATGTTCCAAAAAATTATTATAAAATAAGTATTTGAAATAAATACATGTTTATTTAAATAAGTACATACTGTAAACTATTTTGTTTATGTTGATTAAAACCATTGTATTCTTACAAAATATTTGTTTTTAATTATCAAACACAAAACTTTTCTCTGAACATCTACCTGGTTATAATATATCTGAAGAATGAAGCGAAGAAATATAATATATGATCAAACGAACTTCTTAAGCGAAGTTCGATCAATATTATATGAGTCGCCTCATTCGAAGATATAGGTTCCCTCCCAACCCAATCTCGGTGATAAAGTTTTGCATTTGTCTTAATTATCTCTAAAAGAATGACAGCTTGTCTAGTGGTATGGTTATGGTTGGTAAAAAATCGACTTAATGGTAAAAAGTCGATACTTAAATCGATTTTCATAAATCTCTTAAAGTGTGCATGTTATCTTGTAGATTAAAAGGACTACCTGGTTATAATATATCTTCGAATGAAGCGACTCATATAATATTGATCGAACTTCGCTTAAGAAGTTCGTTTGATCATATATTTTGTTATTAAGTAACCACACAACGAAAATGATAATAAATATTTATGGAAAATGGCGCGCTGGCTGGTTTTGTTTTTCCATAGGTGTAAATAAAGGCACTGGCAAAACCGTTACAGCCTGTACAAAAAAATATGATTTGAATAAGAAAAAAAATTACAAAAAGAAAATGTTACTGTAACTAAATGTACCATGGTGGAGTCAAATCTATTTATTTTATATTATATATTATTTACGCTCTTCTCCCCTACGTGAAATCGACATTTTTAATTATGATTTTAACCACACAACAAAAAAGTTAACAAATATTTATGGAAAATGGCGGCTAGTTTTGGTTTTTCCGCCAGCGATGAGCGCGCGGTGTAAATAAAGGCACTGGTACCCCTGAACAGCCTATATAATAATGTTAATAATACATAGTACACAAATGGGGTTAGGGTAGTGAACAATATAGACTGAAATAGCCACAGACGATATAACCCCTTATTTAATAGTACAGAATGACAGAGATTCATTCCGCTCGAACGCGGTGGCACACGGGCAGGCCAGCGTGCCTGGTTCGTCGGGGCGGGTCAAGTGGCCTGCGCGCGTGCCAACCGCGGTCTTACCGGAAAAAAGCGCAAGTCTCTGCTCGGGTGTAAATAGACAATGCTCATTTTTTTGTAGGATAGTTCATACTAATTCAGTGTATAATAGTATCCCACTGGCCGCTGACGTTTAATTATGGTAAAAAAAAATCCCATGGGCATGCACGGGATTTTTTTGCTTATGGTTCTTTTTTTTAAATAAAAACTTGCTTTTGAGCGCTTGTCTTTGGTAAAAAGGTTCACCAAAAACAATTTCTATTGGTTACAAATTCCATGCTGCCATAATAGTACTTACTAATTCCATACTGCCATATCATTACTCAGACTAGTAAATAGTAATCTGTGGTGCACATTACCGCACTAGTGCGGAAATATAAAGTAAAAAGCACGCTTCCATAATACACTGCATTATGAACCTAAAAGCTGTTCAATAAAACTTTACGAGCAAGTGTGTCGAAATAGTACATTATGATACAAGTATGCTCTATTGGATATTACTAGTAATGATCAATGCACACGCGTTTCATACGACGTTTTTCAACACACTTGCGAGGAAAAATACAGACTTTTTGTAAGAACTTATGCTACAATAACGTACCTAACTATAAAGATGATAGATTTAGAAAGTTTAATTAACCTTTGTTGCCAGGTACATACTGACTATCCGGAGTTTCTTTTAAAAACTTCTACGTCTGTTGGTGACAATACTTTAAATTTTGAATTTTTGATTATAATTAACCACGAAAACGATCGATAGCAAATATTTGTGGAAAATGGCGCGCTGGTTTTGTTTTGTCCGCTAGCGATGTGCGCGCGGGTGTAAATAAAGGCACTGGTAATACCGCTGAACAGCCTATATAAAAATAAATAATAAATTTATTCAAAAAATAAAAACGGAAACATTATTTACTTCATCCCGCTGGTCAGGTCAACAGTGATGCAGAAAATACTAAAAATAGTAACGTACCTCAAAACGATGATTGAGACACATCTATTGAACAGAAGGCTACACCATCCAAACCGTTAAACTCTGACACAGTGTCTACATTTTTCTCATCAAACAAAATTAAAAGGAATAATCAAGTGTTGCTAGCCACGGCTCTAGTAAACGCTACAGCCAGGAATGGAATGAGTCACACTATCAGGGCGTTGCTTGATCAAGGGTCTCAAGCTTCCTTTGTGACAGAAGCAACTGCACAATACTTTGGTCTTAAAAAGACGCCAGTAAGGGGACAAATTTCAGGTCTGGAAGGAAATACTCATGTTTTATCAAAGTTTATGGTAGAAATAACGCTTACCTCTATTCATGATCCAAGTGTAAAAGTTTCAGTTGACGCTTATGTATTGAAATCAATAACCACGTTTCTTCCCTGCAAGAAAATAGTATCTATGGATTGGATATGTGACTTACCTTTAGCAGATCCACAATATAACACACCAAACAAGATCGATATTTTGCTTGGTGCTGAGGTTTATGGTCAAGTAATTCAAGAAGAAATGAAAAAGGGACCTCAGGGTACTTTAGTAGCGCAAGCTACTTTGTTTGGGTGGATTCTTTCGGATGTGGTAGAAAAATCACATCAACCTCATGAGAATGTCGTAGTTATGCATTCTTATGTGGAGGCATATGACTTACTAAAAAAGTTCTGAGAGTTAGAGACGGATACAGTGAGCAACAAAAATATCTTAACTGAGGAAGAAAAACAATGTGAACGTTTCTTTGACGAAACAACAAAAAGAGACAGGGATGGGCGGTACATCGTACGGTTGCCGTTTAAAAACACAGATCCAGAATTTAAAATAAAGAATTAAAAAAAGATAGCTGAAAAGAGACTTTCGTCATTAGTTACAAGATTGGGTAAAGATAAAGAAATGAAAGTAAAGTATCAAAAGGTCTTAGATGAATACTTACTGCTGGGACATATGGAGAAGGTTCCTGAAAAAGAGATAAATAACTCTAATGGAATTTACTTACCTCATTTCGCGGTTGTTAGAGAGGACAAAGACACCACGCAAGTGAGGATAGTGTTTGATGCATCGTGTAAAGGTGAAATCGGTGTTTCATTGAATGATCTTTTAATGATAGGCCCCACTTTACAGCCAACTTTAAGAAATATTTTGTTGAAAAATGGAGATTGTATCCAATTTGTTTATCTGCTGACATTGTTAAAATGTACCGGCAAATCAAAGTAGATGAACAGGACGTTGACTTTCAAAGAATTGTGTGGACAACCTAACGAATATCGTTTATTGAGGGTAACTTTTGGTATGGCATGTGCCCCGTATCTTGCAGTTAAGGTGCTTCAGCAAGTGGCTGAAGACGAGAAGGATAAATACCCAAAAGCTGCTTATAAGGTAAAGAATGATTTCTACATGGACGACCTGCTAACAGGTGTCGAAAAAGTTGAAGAAGGTATCAATTTGTATCAGGAATTTAACAAGTTAGTAGAGGAAGGGGGTTTTCTTTACAAAAATGGTCAAGTAATAGTGGGGAATTATTGAAAAGATTAAACAAAAGCGATGAAGAAAATACAGAAGAAGGAAGAAAAATTAAAATAGATGAAGTTATGAAGTTACTTGGACTTACCTGGGATCGAATGATTGATGCTTTCCGATACACGGTGACACTTCCGCCGACGAAGGAACCTGTAACAAAAAGAATAATTATATCAGACATATCACGTTTGTTTGATCCACTTGGATGGGTTTCACCAAGTGTCATAGTAGCAAAAATATTAATTCAAAAGCTATGGTTATCAGGCATAGGCTGGGACGATGAAGTTCCAAGCAAAATACTAAAAGAGTGGCGTACTTACCGGGATGACCTATATCAATTATCCGAATTACAAATACCTCGCTGGATTAACACTAAACGTAACGATGCACTCGTTGAAATTCATGGATTTTGCGATGCTTCAAAGGTAGCTTACGCCGCAGTTGTCTATATCCGGGCAATCGATGTTATGGGTCATGTGTCTGTGAGTTTGGTGACAGCAAAGACGAAAGTAGCACCTATCAAGCAAATATCGATTCCCAGGTTGGAGCTATGTGGAGCGGTTCTTCTTAGTAGATTGTTGGTTGAGGTAGCTCAAATAATGGACGTTCGGAGGGAAAACATTCATGCCTGGACTGATTCTACTGTAGTATTGGCCTGGCTCAATAGTCACCCAAATAGGTGGCAAACTTTTGTAGCCAACAGGGTATCGGAAATCTTATCCACTCTAGACGCACAACAGTGGTCTCATGTCCGGTCCGGCGTCAATCCAGCTGACTATGCTTCTAGGGGCCTCAACCCTTCGGAACTCAAGAATCAATCGTCTTGGTTTAATGGGCCAGCGTTTTTATGTTCAACTGATATAGATTATGGGTGAATATCCCAGCGGCAAATTATACGTGTCCACGTTGAGAATCGAGGTGTTAAATGATAGGATATTTCTTAATTTTTTTATAGTGTACTACGTGACTTGGTTCAATTAGGGCCATATTAAAAAAAAAAAAAAAGTGTATGAAAATAATAAGGGAAAAAAAAATCGCCTTAAAATGCAAGTCGGGTGGCTTGTCCTAGCTCCATTTTTTTATATAATTGCGTTCACCAAAGTAACAATTTAAGGTACAATAAAAAATAAACAATATCGTTAGTATATACATAAGACACATTATCTAAAAACATTTCAATCATATTAGAAAATCTAATTTAAAATCACAGGATACTCGATCAAAGTTTGTCCAAGCAAAAATCAAAATGTTGGTGGCACTTGTTCAACTTACTATAACATAAAGTTTCGTGCGTGTGCGTTCAATCGCGTTTTATTATTTCGCATGTCTCAGTCGTGCGCTTACACTTGCACGTAACAGGTGTGTGATAAGTGCTGTGATTTCCCGCCAAAAAGGTAAGTATCATCTTGGGTGGCTAGGGGGACAAGAATTGTTCCATTTTTGGTGGATCGATTTGCTGTTGATTTTAAAGTGCTACACATTATAGGTAGTAATTTGGGTTACGCATAAATCAGTGATATTAATTTAATCGTAACTTAAAACCCTTATTTTTAAAGATTCTTTTTATGCCTGGTTCCAATTTTGGTGGCTTTGGTGGCGGTTTCATGCAAAAAACTACTGAAACTACTGTACTAAAATTGAAAACAAGCCACTAAATTTTAAATATGTACTGTTTATGTATTGTTTGTACCTATATAGCCAGTTTTTACGTTGCAAGTTTGATTAGCAAACTAAATGTTATGTACTTGGCAGTAAGTAAGACCTATTCATAATTTATTTTAAGGGTGGCATACTAATTATCCAGTTTCTTATTCATATATTTTTAATTTGTTGCTTTTTAGAATGCCAAACAGACCAGGGAATAGAGACTGCTTAAAAAGAGAATAGCAGAAAGAAGAAGAAAACGTAGAATAAAGAGCAATCCCGAACAGGCTGAAACATTACGAAAAAGAGAAAGGGAGAGATAATTATATTTATACCATTCCCCCTCTAAAAAGCTTCTTTTATTCACTGAAAACAGAGAACAAAAAGCACTTACGAGTATAATCACTCGTTTTGGTTTTGCAATTCAGAACACACCAATAAGTTCGACCTCCATCTCAATGCTTAATAAGCTTCTTGCGAAAAAATACTCGATACTAACTCCGATTTGATTTTTCGACATTTTCTACAAGGAGTTTAGTATTAGAATAAAAACTGTTTTGTGTTCTTTGGTGTCACTAGTAAATTGGCGCTATTTTCAATACTGTAAGCTGTACCAACACAAAGTTTAGTATTACTTAATAATAAATCGATTGAAAATGCATTCAAGTGATGAAGAAGATGTGTTAATACCTGAGTTAAAGAAAGAGAGGGCGGCCGATATAGTAGAAAACTTGCTACCCAACAAATCACTGTAAGTTTACATCAAGCCTACGATGAGTTTTGCAAATGTTAATCAAGCTTCTGGCACATTTTCAGAGTCTGTTTCTCTAACTTATTTTAATGAGTTGCCGAAGAAAAAGAAGTCATCGACATTATGGAGTATGTATTCTATGCTACGGTGTACTATAAAAACAAGGCATAACATTGACATAACAACATACTCGAAGTTGCAACTTAGTTTTTCTCGTAGTCATGGTATTAAGTATAGCATGCAACTCTTGAATATTGGATTTATATTGAGGGCTATGAACCACTCGCGTCGCTCATGATTCTAACACTTGAATCACTCGCTATGCTCGTGATTCAATCATCATGAATCACTCCCTACGGTCGTGGTTCAGTCATTGCTGATTCAGTCCTTCACTTGCTCGTGATTCATCTATGGCCCACGCTTTAAATCCGTCCTTTATTCACTATTTGTATAATATACTATTTATTTCTTAGTTTTGTTTGGGAAACTTTTGTAGTTAGTTGTTGGCAAGTAATTTGTTAACAACAAAAATATTAATGTTTTTTTGATTTCGTGTTTTCTGTCATTAACTCATAATTATCATTATGAGTTTATCAGACAAATATTAATAAATATTTTTTAACAATAGAGAGTTTTTGTAAAGTAAAGTAAAGTAAATCATTTATTTGCGTAAAACATGGTATACATTGATGTTAATATTATTACAGTAGCTCAACATGTTTCGCTAAGATATAACATAGCATGCAAAAAATTTATATTTTGACAAAAGGAATCAACATCTCACATCCATAAAATCTTTTAAACTGTAAAAATTAAATTCATTAAGCCACTTGTGTAATTCTATCTTAAATTTCCTACAGTTCAACATTTTAAAGCGACTTGGTATTTTGTTATAAGTACGTACGCACATTGCTAGGCAGTTTTTGTTGTATTTGGCAAGTCTTGGCAAATCACTTAATACCAGTTTATGAGGATCTCGTCTGTTTCTGGGATTTACATCATTTGCTGATTTAAATAAATGTTTTTTGTTAACTACAAATACACTTACCTCATATATATACAGACACGGTAGAGGTAGCAGACCAAACCTCTTGAACATTGGTCTACATGAGTCATCAGGTTGAAGACCACTTATTGCTCTGATGAACTTTTTTTGTGCGATAAATGCTCTATCCATATTGGTACTGTTACCCCACATTACGAGACCATATTGCAGTATCGACTCAACATAGGCGTAATATGACATAATTGCAGTTTTTATGTTAGTTATGTTTTTAACTTGTTTCAGTGCGTATGCAAATTTATTTATTCGAGTGCTTACATTATCTACATGTTCTTTCTTTGTCTATTATTACGCCTAAAAACCTTGTATGGGTTACCACTTCGATTTTATTTATACTAAGTTTTATATTGTTTTTATTGTTATTTGATTGATTGAATTGGATGTAAACAGATTTATTTATTAACCGATGCAAGTTATTGATAAATCCCGAGAATTTGTGAGATTGGTTACATTGAGCTTTATTAATTAGTGAGATTGAGGTTCGTGACAGAGAAATCCAATTTTGGTGCCACTGATTTTCAATTTTGGTGGGCACTTTCGATTTTGGTGGGCAATTTTCAATTTTGGTGGCCACACTAGACTTTGAACTAAAATATCTCAAAAAGTTATTGAGATATTCTCAGACCTCTTGAAGATCCTTCTAGCTTGGACTTTCTACTCTCATACCAAAACCTTATTTTTCACGAAAACAGAAGAAAAAATTGCGCCACCAAAATTGATAAAAAATGCACTTTGTTGATATTGACCCTTATAATAAACCTAAAGATTTATGGAGACCGATTTAGAAGTTATCAAAGTACATTTAACGAGCACGGAAAGTAACTTATGGGGCAGATTTTCAAACTTAACAAAATTAATGAGAGTGGTTGCTTATTGCCGACGCATGTGGTTAAAAAGAAAGAAGGATAGTGGTGAAGTACCCTGCATCTTAACAGCTCAAGAATTAAAAGAAGCATTAGACGTTTGTATTAAGAAGTGTCAAGCAGAGAGTTTTGGAGAAGAAATGGAAAAGATAACAAGGGACGGTAGCTTGGTTAAATTGAGAGGACCTTTAAAATATTTAAACCCTTTCATAGATGGAAATGGACTCTTAAGAGTAGGAGGAAGGTTACAGAAGTCAGAATTAAGTGAAAATAGGAAACACCCTATATTGTTACCAAAAAGGTCAAATTTAACTAATTTGATCCTGGCAGACTCTCATTATAAAACTTTACACGTGGGGCCTCAACTCATGCTAGCATATCTGAGGTCAAAATACTGGATTCTTGGTGCCAAAGAATCCGTAGTCAAATCACACGTATATAAATGCGTTACATGTGTGAGGCATTCAGCAACTACATCAAAACAGTTGATGGGGCAGTTACCAGCGGCAAGAGTAACACCTACCAGACCCTTCAAATGTACCGGGGTGGATTATGCGGGTCCAATTAATATTAGGACCTCCAAAGGCCGTGGTCATCATGCCTATAAAGGCTACATTTGTTTGTTTATCTGTATGGCTACGAAAACCGTACATATTGAAGCTGTTAGTGATTTAACTACTCAAGGATTTTTGGCGGCGTATAAAAGATTTGTTTCGCGAAGAGGCTATTGTTCTGACATTTGGTCAGACAATGGAACCAACTTTGTAGGGGCATCAACTCAATATCAACTCAATATAGTTCCCGTTAAACTAGCCTTTGCTCATACACATGCACACTTATATAAACACACACACACACACATACACACACGCACACACACATACACACACGCACGCACGCACACACACCCACTCACTTACACACACACGCGTTCACACACTACACTATTCTGCTCATACCATATATTACTTTTGTTTTCATTTTATTTCTTTTCTGAATAGTTTATTTGCCCGTTTACTTATGCTGCATTATGGACTAGTCATATAATTTGTAAAATGGCATGTTTGTAACTAAATACAATTAAGGAACATCCACTAAAAAGGTTGGGCCCTGCATCTTTAACACAAGTTGTCTTGACAACTTAGCAAGGGTGCTGGTGTCGCCACGCTATTGTTTAATTGTCTTTAAATTGTATGTATTAACGTGTATTTAATGTTAAATGTTAAACTTGACGCAAATAAATTATTATTATTATTTATCAAGGGAATTAAATAAGTTATTCTCTGCGGAGAAATCTCAATTACCTACCAAATGAATTAGCTAACTGTTTAGCGTCCCAGGGCACAAAGTGGCACTTTATTCCTCCTTACTCGCCCAATTTTGGTGGTCTCTGGGAAGCTGGAATCAAGTCCATAAAATTCCACCTCCGGCGAGTGATTGGCGACTCAACATTAACGTACGAGGAGTTGTCAACCGTCTTGGCACAAATTGAGGCCTGCCTCAACTCGCGACCATTGTCAAGGATGGATGACGGTTTGGATGGTTTAGATGCTTTGACTCCGAGTCATTTCCTTGTCGGTGAGCCCTTGGTTGCCGTTCCGGAGTACAATTTTGAATCTTCCGCTGTATCCACTTTACGTCGATGGCAATTGACTCAAAGGATGATGCAGGACTTTTGGCAACGCTGGTCGCAGGAGTACTTATCTATGTTTTTAAATCGATATAAATGGAATCAACAAACTCCGGAACCAAGTATCGGGGTTTTAGTCTTAGTCAAAGAGGATGATTTGCCACCCTCTCGCTGGCTGCTTGGTCATGTGGTTGCAAAACACCCTGGAGCTGATGGTATTACTAGAGTTGTATCTTTACGCACAAAGACCTCGGTAATAAAAAGGTCTATTTCTAAGATTTGTATCTTACCTGTGATTTCCACCACTACGTAGCCATAATTATACTGATTAATGGACCTCATGAATCCAGCTGTTGATGGACCTCATCAAGGCCATCAGGCAGGGTCAGGATGTGGAGACTGTCATCCTTGACGGTTTGGCCACTTTACTTACTGTGTACAATGGCTAGACCGTTAAGGATGGTACATTGGAATGCCCGCGGCCTTCGGGATAAGGTCGCCCCCCTCCGCCATCTCCTTTGGGAACAAGATATCGACGTGGCGCTAATCAGCGAGACGCTCCTGGGACCTGAGGATAGGGTCAGGTTCCCGGGATACCATATCTACCGGAAGGATGAGAGGTCGACTCAACACGTCCGCTACCGTGGTCTGGCGGTACTAGTGAGGCGGAGAGTCGTCCACCAGGAGCTTCCCTTGCCGTCGCTCTGCACGCTGTACGCGCTGGGTGTGCAGCTGCATGTCACCGGCGAGGACCTAAACATCTACGCGTACTACAAGCCGCTCGCGACCCATCTCGACCTTCACGAGTTGCGGGCGCTTGTAAGCAGCTCAACCAATGCAACTATCCTTGCCGGCGACCAATTGCAAGCACCCGGCGTGGAATAGCTTGCAGGCGAACACCGAGGGAAGGTGGCTCTTCGCGGACGCGGAAGCCTTCGGGTAATCGGTGGCCAAGCCGGAGACGCCGACCCATTACCCCGACGCAGCCCGGTACATGCCTGACGTACTGGACGTCGTAGTCCACCGAGGGCTACACTGCCAGATCACGCAACAAGTGATAGACGACGAGTTACAGTCGGATCATCAACCTGTACTCGTCGTCTTATCGGGCATGCCGACCTCTCTGAGACCATTAGCGCCACGTCGATTAATCAACTGGACACACTTCGGAGAGAAGCTAGACACCACCACGCCTACTCGGTCCATCGTCACCTTCGCGGACGTGGACCAGATGGCGGGCGATGTCACTGCTTGCGTTCAGAGCGCCTTAGAAGCGGCGACTACGACGATGCCGCAGGGGAGAGGGCTATTGCCGCCCCTGCCGGCCTACATCACATCGATGATCGCCGTGAAGAGGCGCCTTCGCAAGCAGTGGCAACAGCACAGATGCCTGACCATGAAGAGACAGTTGAATCGTCTCGCGGAGAAGGTGAAGGCCGAGCTACAGGCCCGCATCACCGCGGGCTGGGAGGAACATATCGACGCGACCGCTGACAGTTGGCCGTCGGTACATAAACTCTGCCGCCAGCTGTCAAACACCCCAGCCCCGGTGCGGCTCTTACTGGACAGCGGCGGGGCCCTCAAGTACAAGGCGGAAGACCGGGCGGAGGTCTTCTCCATACACCTGGAGCGTCAGTTCCAGCCGAACCCGACTAGCGAGCGCGAACATGTCGCAGCAGTCGAGAAGCATCTTGGAGACTATTTCGCAACGCCGATAGCTCCCGAGGAGGACCCTATTTTCTTCTCGCCTGGCGCAGTCAGACGCGCCATCCTAAACACGAAGCCTAGAAAGGCCCCAGGTGCTGACGGTATCACCAATACATCGCTGCGCCACTTGCTGTTCCGTGCAGTAGCGGCACTGGCGCGCCTGTATACGGCGATACTGCGCACCGGGGCCTTCGCCGCCCTGTGGAAGGAAGGGCGCGTCATCATGCTGCCTAAGGCGGGAAAGAATGTCCTCAAGCCGGAGAGCTATCGGCCGATCACCTTGTTGCCAACAGTCTCCAAGGTGTTCGAAGCACTCCTGCTGCGGCATCTACAGCCACATATTGCGCCTCGCCCGGAGCAGTTCGGGTGCCGGGCTGAACACAGTACGACGCTTCAGTTGTCGAGTCTTCAGTCGAGGGTACTGCACCACCTCACAACTTCACAAAACAAGAAGGAGTACGCAGTAGCAGTATTCCTCGACATGGAGAAGGCCTTCGACCGTGTGAGGCACGAGGGCCTAATTTATAAGTTGGCCACCACCGACACGCCCCGCCGCGTTGTCAAGGTGGTGTCTAGTTTTCTCTCCAACAGGACTTTCAGGGTGGTGGTCGATGGTGCGCTGTCTAGCGCCCGCCCCGTGTGCGCAGGCGTACCACAAGGCAGCTGCGTGTCGCCGGCGTTTTACTCACGTTAAACCGACGACATTCCCGCCACTCCAGAATCGATGCTCGCGCTGTATGTCGACGACGCCGCGTACATCACTACATCACTTAATGCGAAGTACGCGGCCGTCAAAATGCAGCGCGCCCTCGACTTACTCCCCGAGTGGCTGTCGAAGTGGTGGCTGTCGGTTAAGGGCCATAGTTTCGTCACTTGACCTTCCGCATCTGGGCGGAGCTAAACCCCTACTCCCCGAATACGTAAAACGCGCGCGGTGGCGCGCTGAACTAAAACGACGATCAAAGAAAATGCAGGGGCGCAGACTTGCGCGCATAGGATGCCAATTCTACCTACGATTCCAGAAAGAAATGGCGGAGAGGAGATGTAAGGCTGATATTAGTATAGATATATACATAAGTTACGAATATTTTAAGTTTTTACTGGACATTATTTTTTAGCATGTGTTTGGAAGAAAATATTGGTGTATCGTTTCATACACGAAGTATTTTAAGGGGTCATTGTACTCATCATTATGAACAACTTTCACTACGGGACCAAGACTGAAATCACGAAAAAAAATCTGCTGTCCCCTATTTTATGTTCGCATAGCTCGTCAAAATCTAGGGAACAGATTTTTCTTTCGCGATTTCTGGGTTGGTTCCTTAAGGAGTGAAAGTTGTTCATAATGATGAGTACACACGGCTGCACATCAAGCTATACAATTCCAGTTTATGCTGATCTCGCATTGTATAGAATTTCTATACAACGCAAGGTCAGCTTATACTGGAAATGTGTAGCTTGATGTGTAGCCGTGTGTCAATGACCCCTTAAAATATTTCCTACCTACATATCTACCTACATACCTAACTACATACCTACCTACATACTTACCTACATACGAGTACTTACCTACATACGTATCTATATACCTACCTACATGTACTTACAGCATCCGCTCAAAACTTCAGTACCTACATTACATTTATTTCTGTTGCATTTAGAATTCGCGATAGTCTCGACCTGTACTTACCATTGCATTGCTAAAATTCAATTACGTTTAACATGTGTAAGTAGCTGTATGGAGTAAGCAATGGATTCGGAATCAGTGAGGTCTGCGTTCGCGACCTGGTTTTTGATTTCTTTGAAATCATAATATTTTATTTGTTAGTATTTTTAGCAAAAACTTGTTAGGTATTTATGTTTATTTATAATCTATTAATTCTTATTATTTATTTTTTATGAAGTTAAGTATTAGTTATTGTATTATTATTTAACTATTTATAGGTATCAGTATTCAGCAGACTTTATTGAAAACTAATAATAATATGATTTAGACTTTATGCATGTTCTTTTTTAAATGTAACGTACGTAACGTATGAACTCGAGCACGATACAGCCAGTGCGTTTGCGTGTATGAGTGATGTCTCAACATTCCACAGAGAACACACACATAATTATGAACTCTCATACTACGCAAAATATAACAGTATAGGTATTTCTGTTGCAATATTAGACTACGCTTTATAGTGGCAACCTGTTATTACCATTCGATTGCTAAAATTCGCGAACCTATTTCATGTGGTAGTAGCTGTATGAGCAAAGCAATGGATTGGCGATCAATGAGGTCTGGGTTCGGATCCATTTCACAATGCCGATTTACTTTCATTGAAATAAAACGATGTTTTTGTATTTTAAGCAAAAACTTTTTATATTCTAATGCTTATTATTTATTTTTATGAAGTTAAATATAAGTAATTGTATTATTATTTAACTATTTATAGGTATCAGTATTCAGCAGACTGTATTGAAAACTAATGATATGATTCAGACTATGCATGTTTTTTTTTTTTAATGTAACGTCACAATTAATGTATTATACTTCCGTCCCATTACTTCCAATCAAGTAAAAACTTACAAAAAGTTTTAGTACTGATTGAGATTTGAACTCACGGCTCACTGATACACGTCCACATGTAATATTTCGTTGAAATTATGAACTAGAACCATTTGTTGATGACAATGATGATGTGTCTCTTGAAAATAGAAGGTCGTAAGCTTACAAATATAAGGGACAAATTATGTATTAGTACGAAAAAGTTTATAAATTAAGGAACCACTTACTTATCATAATTATCAGCACAAGTGGGTATTTTATTATATTTGTCGTGAAAATCATGATAAACAACAAATCGGAAAATATTTCTTGCCTTTACTACACTATTTTTGTTTTCATATATGAAAGAAAGAAAGAAAGAAAGAAAAATAGGTTTATTTGTCACAGAAACACGTGCATACAAAATAGTTAGTTGATCAGCAATGTTAAACAGAATAGATCTACTTAAATACAAATATGAGATTACGAGTTTACAGATAGATAATCGGCAGCTGCACGTCATGACTGTGACAAGAAGGCTTCCACTCAGCATGATGCTGCGCTAAGGAGACCCACAGCACAGCGCTGATTTTCAGTGGTCACCCGAAAAAGACGTACGGAAATCAAGTCAGGTTCAACAATTTGTACAAAATAAATTAATAAATAAAATAAAACAAACAGTACTATATCATAGCGACTGTACTATTTTTGTAATGAATACATTGCTTCATAACCACTACCTAAGTGTGTCGCTAAGTGACTGGACAAGCAATGTAAATATCACAAAACGATACTTTGTAGCGGTTGCATCGCGCGCGTAATACGAGTACAGCCGTTGTAGGGTAGCTTGCGACAAGCCAGTGATTTCGTGTGAGTAAGTTATACCTAGGCTACAGTGCATAATACATGCACTCTGTACTTGATGAGATAAGGTTTATAATTGATTGTGCAGTACGTTCTGATTTATGAATGTGTGTTCGCGACTTCGTATTTCGTATAATATTCGTATTGGTTTTTACTGAATTGCATTTGTATGTGGTGACGTGGATAGTTATACATAATTTTTTATTATAGATTTACACAATATTTTATGTCAACGACTGCCCCGTTAGTCTAGCGGTGGCAAGCGCTACTGCTGAGCATGAGATCCCGGGTTCGATTCATGGGTCGGGCAAAGTGTTATTGCGTTTTTAGGGTTCCGTAGTCAACAAAGAACCCTTACCTATAGTTTCACACTGTCCGTCTGTCTGTCCGCGACTTAGATCATAGACTCTTAGTACTAGAAAGCTGTAATTAGCACGGGTGAACATATTAATCACGCTGAGTGATACAATCAAATCATGAAAAAAAAAATCTAGGGTACCTCCCCTACACCTACACGTAAAGTTTGTATGGTTTTTTTTCTTGTCTTCCCATGGTGTGGAGTGTCGTTGGAAAGATCGTTCAAAAATATTATGAGTGTGTAAAAACCATTTTTGGATTCATGGATCTGTTTGCGAAATATTATACTTTGAAGTGTTGATTTTTGTTAGAGTCAAGTGTCTCCCCCCAATGGTTGGTTTTGGATATGTGAAAAAATTCACGGCAGTAGTAGTTATAGGTATATAAAGAAATTAAAAGGAAAACTATCACAGCTAAGTAGGCTCTACAAGTTAACGAGTAATAATCGACCAACTTAAATTTGCAGTTGCAAAAAATGTTTTTCAACTACAATGTTGAGTTTGTTCTTGGTATAAATTCATCCCAGCTACGGAACCCTTCATTTTGTGTGGTCCGACACGCATTTGGCCGGTTTTGACATCTGAAATTGCTCAGTAGCAGCCCGGAGTCCGGATTTGTGCCTAGTTGATGGCAATAGGCTCGCCCCTATTACATGGGACATAACTGGCAAAATGTGAGTGTACTAACTAAAAGTACACCTCTGCCTAACCCTTCGGGAAACACAGGCGTGATGTTATGTTATATTTTATATTTACATTTTTTTTTTGTTTACTTATATTGTAAATTGTTAATTTGTATGTAAATTTTGTCAATGTAAATAAAAAGAGCATTATACGTAATTAAACATTAAAAAAAAAAACAACAATAAAGCGCCTACGCGCGCAATTGAATTGGGCTCTCTGCAGCGAGCTAGTCTATAAACGCACATTGATACAATTCGAACGTAAATATTTGCACTAATACACACAAACGCGCGTATCGGTCCGTAGCCGGGGCGGAGCAGCGAGCGACACAGCCATCCCGTCTCAATGCTAACGCGCGACTGCCGCCCGCGCCCCGCGCAGAGCACCTCCGAACCTCTATCTCTAAATGGGGTCATTATCTTTGCAAATATTGATTGATTTAAAAATGCTCTAACAGTTTTGTAGTCCACAAGGACTACAAAACTGTTAGAGCATTTTACGTTACGTTTTTTTATGTTATTTTTTTTTTTTTTTATGTTACAAAACCATCAATTTTTCAGTGTAAAAATATTTCCAAAATTCAAAGCCGTTTAGAAGTAGTAGCGAATATTAGCCAAAAATAGCGTTTTGGTAAATATTTTTTTAAGGCAAAACTATTAGCCATACGCAAAAACCCTTTAACAAAAATGTTGTACATGAATCTATGGCAAACATATATTTTTTACAGATCGTTTAACCAAGCCGTTAATGAGGAGTAGGCTTTTTAAAGTGATCGTTTTACGGTACTAAACGGGACTTAGCGCCTTAACGTGGGTAAGACGCAGGCGCTTATCACCGGATTCGCGCACCTCCCACTACCGCTGAAACTGCAAGGAGCCGACATCGAGTGGTCGCCCCGGGTGAAATACCTGGGTGTAACCATCGATCGTCGGCTCACGATGGGGCATCATGTCCGTAACATTGTCGCGCAGGGCAGGGTCGCCCGTCACCTGCTCAATTCTGTGCTCTCGTCCCGCATCCTGGCGCGCGTCAAGTTGGGCGTGTATGAGCTGTACGTACGCCTAATATTGACGAACGCCGCCCCGGCATGGTACGCCCTCACGAGCGAGGGACACCGTAAGAAGCTCCGCACGCAACAGAACTTTGCGTTGCGGACTATAGTCGACGCCCCTCGTTTCGTGAGGAACGATATCCTACACCGGGACCTCGGGATTGAGAGCCTGGACGAGTTTGTGGGGCGCCTCGTGAAGGGGATGTTCGCGCGTTCCGACGCGTCTCCCTGGCTCCATGTCAGGCAGATCGCACCGCTGCATGCGCGCCCCCCTGACGCGAGACCCCTCCCCCGCGACCTGGTTGCGGACACTGACCCCACACCGAACTGACGCCTCGAGTAAGCCGCATCCAGGTTACACGCGGCTTACTCGTATACAATAAGACTGCACAGATGTACGAGTACACATACATCTGTTGCGCGGCATGTGCTAAGTTAATATAGGCAGGCCGCGTAACTAAACAGAGACATCCATCACTATACAGACGCCTATAAATAACACGTGCGGGCGCGACGCGGGCCGCGACGCACGCAATCACTGAGCGGCGGTACACAACAATACAAGCCGCTCATACATACATATAGTTTCTCCTTCAAACCGCGAACGGCTAGACCTGTGACCGGGGCGAAGGAAAACTACACCTTACTCTGTAGGAGCGTCGAGTCGGCCGTCGCTGGTCGTCACCCGCTGGGCCTCCCCTAGGCAACTAGGGGTCCCACCTGGCGGTGACTGACCGCCGAGATGTCGTGAAGAAAGCGGCGCTATGGACATAGCGCCGTGGCGTGCCTACAGAAAAACTCATTGCAACTTGTCACACTACGCGTTACTTTAACGCGTCCGACTGCATGCCGAACAAGGCGAATATAGGGATGGGCCCGCAGTTGCGGGCCACGGTATAGCATCCGCAGGAGAGGGGCGGAGCCCCGACCCCGCACGCCACGTCTCCTTGCGGGGACGTAGCGATTTCCGCATATGCTAAAATAAGCTCAATCATCTGCCTAGCCTTTTCCCAATCATGTTGGGGTCGGCTTCCAGTCCAACCGGATGCAGCCGAATACCAGTATTTTACATGGAGCGACTGCCTATCTGACCTCCACAACCCAGTAACTGGGTAATACGATACCCCTTGGCAAGACTGGTTGTCAGACTTTCGGGCTTCTGACGACCCGTAACGACTGTCAAAGATCCACAAATGACAGCCGGGACCAACGGTTTAACGTGCTTTCCGAGGCACGGAGGAGTCTCGATATGTAAAGATGGTCACCCATCCACAGACCAACCCCGGCAAGCGTAGCTTAACCTGATGAATCGACCCGTGCGGCTATTATTACTTAGCCAAGAGCTCCTCCTAAAATAAGCTCAATACACAGTTTAAAAGTACACACAGTAGTTTGCCTGTATCATCACCCTGGTTTGTTGTGATAGTGAGTGCTGCAGCAGTGTTGTGAAGTGAACGGGTTGCTCACCATGCCTTCCCGGAATCGGCCTCTTGTCGCTTTTTGTACAATTTCTCAATTTTTTTAAGGGTCCGTTTGGGTATTGCCTGGGCTCGGTTTATGGTTACCAGATGTGTAACTAGTATTGTGTCCTAAGATTAGAAATCGGATATTTTACGCGTATCTTTAGAATTTGTTAAATTATTCCCTTCGACCTTTTCGCGGCACTTGTCCATAGCTTGTTTCCCATAAAATAGAGAATTTATGTGTTCCTAAGAGGCACGAACCATGTGCTTGTTTTAAAATAAATATAATATTTTCTTATTTAATAGGAGTAGATGACAGACAGTTACAATAGGAAAACCAGGGGCGTCTAGTTATGGTTAAAATAAAATCCGTTGGGCAGATCAGTGGGATACTATACATGGAATTCGTATAAACTATCCTATACTATGAGCGTTCTCTCACGAGAGCAGAGATTTGCGCTTTTTTTTTATCTCATCAAAGAGATTTCATGCCTTTTTATGCCTACTGTGTAAATAAATAAATTAACCTAGTATTTCATCAAATTTTATATTTTTCACTACAAATTAACCTAATATTTAATTAGCTGTTTTTCCAGTGCCTTTATTTACACCTGCGCGCGCATCACTACCGCGGCGCGCTGAAAAACAAAACCAGAACCCGCCATGTTGGTTCAAAAATGTTTGAACCCGCCATGGTACGTTCAGTTACAGTAAAAAAAAATATTGAATTTTTTTTCAGGCTGTTTAACGGTTTTGCCAGTGCCTTTATTTACACCAATGAAAAACAAAATCAGCGCGCCATTTTCCAAGTTTTTAATGTTTTCGTTGTGTAGTTGTTTATTATCAAAAATACGAAATTTAAAATAGGTAGATATTATCACCAACAGACGTAGAAAAGTTTTTAAACGAAGCTCCGGGTAGTCAGTATCTGGTAACAAAGGTAAGTTGAACTTTATAAATCTAAATGTATCATCTTTATAGTTACGTTATTGTAGCATAAGTTCTTACACCAAGTCTGTTTTTTTCTTCGCAAGTGTGTTGAAAACGTCGTATGAAACGCGTGTGCATTGATCATTACACACTCGGTTACCTTATCGCGTTCGCCTCTGGCTCGCGCGAATAATACCGCCTCGAGTGCAATAACCAATACTGCACACTTGTATCACAATGTACTATTATCATGTCATCATTTGCTATTCATTTTATATTAATTCATACGTGTCATAATAATGTTGTATGCCTAATTTAAGGTAGATTGTACAATGGCCCCAAAGAGTTTTTAAAACTTTCGCGGACCCACAGCTTTCCAAAGGAATACAAATAATAAGTGTTTTACAATGCATGTGTTCGAAAAAAGCGTTTTCAAAGCAGCCAAATTAATAATAGTTATTTATGATATAACTGCGGAAGGTCAGTTGCAAAAGGGTCAATATCAACAAAGTGCATTTTTTGTCAATTTTGGTGGCGCAATTTTTTCTTCTGTTTTCGTGAAAAATAAGGACCTGGTATGAGATTAGAAAGTCCAAGCTAGAAGGATCTTCAAGAGGTCTGAGAATATCTCGATAACTTTTTGAGAATATATTTTAGTTCAAAGTCTAGTGTGGCCACCAAAATTGAAAATTGCCCACCAAAATCGAAAGTGCCCACCAAAATTGAAAATCAGTGGCACCAAAATTGGACTTCTCTGTCACAAACCTCAATCTCACTAATTAATAAAGCTCAATGTAACCAATCTCACAAATTCTCGGGATTTATCAATAACTTGCATCGGTTAATAAATCTCTCTATTGTTAAAAAATATTTATTATTATTTGTCTGATAAACTTATAATGATAATTATGAGTTTATGACAGAAAACACGAAATAAAAAAAGAACGTTAATATTTTTGTTGTTAACAAATTACTTGCCAACAACTTACTACAAAAGTTTCCCAAACAAAACTAAGAAATAAATAGTATATTATATAAATAGTGAATAAAGGACGGATTTAAAGCGAGGGCCATAGATGAATCACGAGCAAGTGAAGGATTCTAATGACTGAATCACGACCGTAGGGAGTGATTCTTGATGATTGAATCATGAGCATAGCGAGTGATTCAAGTGTTAGAATCATGAGCGATGCGAGTGGTTCATGGCCCTCAATATGAATCCGTTTTATTCAAGAGCTGCATACTATACTTTATACCATGACTACGAGAAAAACTAAGTTGCAACTTAGTTTTTCCTGATTTTTACTTAGTGTCTTTTACCTTGGTCAGAGGATAAGCATTGCCATACAACGTGGCAATGCCGCCAGTCTTTTGGGTACATTACCAGCCGACAGCGATGCGGAGGAATTTTTTCGACGCTATATTCTAGTTAATTGTTTATTTGTATAGTTACTTTTAACTACGAGAGTTGTATATATATAAATAGTTAGTCTTTAATTCTATTATGTACATAATAAATCAAACTAGTTAAAAAAAAAACTTTTAAAAACCAAAGTTGCAACTTCAAGTATGTTGTTATGGACCGATGCCTGCCAGGGTTGCGGGAAAGTCCGAAAGGGATACCGGGACCTTGGCAACAGGCAAATGAAGGAACACGGGTGGGTTTTAGTCAGTAAAAGTCTGACACGCCCTTCCGCTCCGCCCAGAGCGGGAGAAGTCATTGGATGATTTCCCACCCTCAAAAAAAAAAAAAAAAAAAAAAAAGTATGTTGTTATGTCAATGTTATGCCTTGTTTTTATAGTACACCGTAGCATAGAATACATACTCCATAATGTCGATGACTTCTTTTTCTTCGACAACTCATTAAAATAAGTTAGAAAAACAGACTCTGAAAATGTGCCAGAAGCTTGATTTTCATTTGCAAAACTCATCGTAGCCGTGATGTAAACTAGCCGTGATTTGTTGGGTAGCAAGTTTTCTACTATATCGGCCGCCCTCTCTTTCTTTAACTCAGGTATTATCACATCTTCTTCATCACTTGAATGCATTTTCAATCGATTTATTATTAAGTAACACTAAACTTTGTCTTCGTATAGCTTACAGTATTGAAAATAGCGCCAATTTACTAATGACAGCAAAGAACACAAAACAGTTTTTATTCTAATAAAAAATCCTCCTTGTAGAAAATGGCGAAGAATCAAATTGGAGTTAGTATCGAGTATTTTTTCGCAAGAAGCTTGTATAGCATTGAGATGGAGGTCGAATTTATTGGTGTGTTCTGAATTGCAACACCAAAACGAGTGATTATACTCGTAAGTGCTTTTTATTCTCTGTTTTCAGTGAATAAAAGAAGCTTTTTAGAGGGGGAATGGTATTAATATTATGGTATAATTATCTCTCCCTTTCTCTTTTTCGTAATGTTTCAGCCTGTTCGGGATTGCTCTTTATTCTACGTTTTCTTCTTCTTTCTGCTATTCTCTTTTTAAGCAGTCTCTCTTCCCTGGTCTGTTTGGCATTCTAAAAAGCAACAAATTAAAAATATATGAATAAGAAACTGGATAATTAGTATGCCACCCTTAAAATAAATTATGAATAGGTCTTACTTACTGCCAAGTACATAACATTTAGTTTGCTAATCAAACTTGCAATGTAAAAACTGGCTATATAGGTACAAACAATACATAAACAGTACATATTTAAAATTTAGTGGCTTGTTTTCAATTTTAGTACAGTAGTTTCAGTAGTTTTTTGCATGAAACCGCCACCAAAGCCACCAAAATTGAGCCACCAAAATTGGAACCTGGCATTAAAAAAATCATTAAAAATAGGGGTTTTAGGTTACAATTAAATTAATATTACTGATTTATGCGTAACCCAAATCTCTACCTATAACGTGTAGCTTACTATTAAAAGACTTTAAAATCAACAGCAAATCGATCCACCAAAAATGGAACAATTCTTGTCCCCCTAGCCACCCAAGATGATACTTACCTTTTTGGCGGGAAATCACAGCACTAATCACACACCTGTTACGTACAAGTGTAAGCGCACGACTGAGACTTGCGAAATAATAAAACGCGATTGAACGCACACGCACGAAACTTTATGTTATAGTAAGTTGAACAAGTGCCACCAAAATTTTGATTTTTGCTTGGACAAACTTTGATCGAGTATCCTGTGCTTTTAAATTAGATTTTCTAATATGATTTAATTGTTTTTAGATAATGTGTCTTATGTATATACTAACGATATTGTTTATTTTTTATTGTACCTTAAATTGTTACTTTAGTGAACGCAATTATATAAAAATGGAGCTGGGACAAGCCACCCAAATTGAATTTGAAGGCGATTTATTTTTCATTATTTTTACATACTACTTATATTAAAATAAAATGTGGCCCTAATTGAATCAAGTTACGTAGTACACTATAAAAAAAAAAAGAAACATCCTATCATTTAACACCTCGATTCTCAACGTGGACACGTATAATTTGCCGCTGGGATATTCACCCAAAAACGAAAATTGAAAACCCAAGACACCGGCTTCCAAAATTAAAGTAATTATTTTGACTTCGTAATGTTTTTTGGAAGCCGGTTGTTTTTTTTTGTAAAAAGTTTTTTTTTCTCGCTTTTTAGTTCAGGGTCAGTTTGGTAAGGGTTTTTTCATAAATGTACTTGCTTAAAGTTAAGTAATTCAACTTGCTTTTTCATGGTGTTCAACTCGGCGACCTGAGGTTCGTTACCTCTATACCCTGAACATCGCCATGGGGAGCCTCGTCCTGGTAAAGGATAAGGCGCTTCCACCTCTCTGTCTGCTGGCTGATGGGTCGCGTTGTGCATGAGAGTCACTGAGTTGAAGACCAAGAAAGGGACAATTCGGCGCGCCTTCATCAACAACTGCCCGGTACCAACTTTTCAAAGCCACCACTTCAACCCGGAGTCATGTCCATGCCCGGACTCGGTGTCGCCTGAGACAAAGGCGGGGTGCGGCAGACGCGCGGGCTGACGGCGCGACGCGAGCCAATCGGCGATGACAGACGCGGAGACATACATATCAAAATACATTCATAGCGAAAGTGAACAGTCATCGTGGCGAACTAACAGAGGAACTCGTGGCGAAGTATAACAGCCGCACGGGTCGACCCATCAGGTTAAGCTACGCTTGCCGGGGTTGGTTCGTGGATGGGTGACCCTCTTTATATAGGTACCGAGACTCCTCCGTGCCTCGGAGCTCGATAAGCTGTTGGTCTCGGCTGTCATTCATGGATCTTTGACAATCATCACGGGTCGTCAGAAAGTCTGACAACCAGTCTTACCAAGGGGTATCGTATTACCCAGTTCCTGGGTTGTGGAGGTCAGATAGGCAGTCGCTCCATGTAAAATACTGGTATTCACCTGCATCCGGATAGAGTGGAAGCCGACCCCAACATAGTTGGAAAAGGCAGGCAGATTGATTGTTAGCACTGAATGTTATTGCCCTTTGTAATATACGTCTTTATCTTATAAAGTCCAGTATTAGTTTCATTTTAAGAACTAAGAACACACCTCAGACAATTAGCGACTGTTTTATTAGGGTTCCGTACCCAAAGGGTAAAACGGGACCATATTACTAAAACTCCGCTGTCTCTCCGTCTGTCTGTCTGTCTATCTCTCTGTCACCAGACTGTATCTCATGAACCGTGATAGTTAGACAGTTGAAAACACAGATTATTAGATCGATTAGATTAGATTTATTTCTGTTGCCGCTATAACAACAAATACAAAAAAAGAATAAAATAAATATTTAAGGGGGCTCCCATACAACAAACGTGACTTTTTTGCCTTTTTTATAGATAGCTAGCTTCCGCCCGCGGCTTCGCCCGCGTGGTATGTCGATAAAAAGTAGTCTGTGTCCTTTCTCAGGCTTGACAGATAGACAGACAGAGTTACTTTCGCATTTATAATATTAGTAAGGATGGTACGGAACCCTTCGTGCGTGAGTCCGACTCGCACTTGGCTGGTTTTTTTATACCATACATTTTTGGTCTAGTCAACTTTTAAGCAATGTTTATGAATAAAGGGGAAGTGTTTTAGAATTAATAGTGACATTTTTATTTTGATTGATTTACATGACATTTAAGTGAGGCGAGACTATGTGGGTCATTATATTCTCTATTTCTTTTTCTCAGGTGGTTTTAACGATAATCGCCACAGTTTGAGTACTTCATGCGGCCTATACAAATAACTTTTCGTAGTCGAGTCATGTGCTCCTTTAGTTCTGAGTTAAGCTACACGATTCGGGACAGATGCGTGCACTTACTGGACAGGTCCACTTCTTCTCAGAGTAGTCAGACAGGAAACGCCGGCCCTATCTAGTTTAAAAAATATTATTGACGACATTATTATTGATAAAAGAGTAGTATTTAAAAAAGGAGCCCGCTGGCTGGACGTTTGTCTAAGTAACGAATATCTTCTAAAGTATTGCTCACAAAAAGTCGAAATTTTGGATTTGTAAGGTACATATTTAGTTTCTAACTCCGAGCACTACTGGGCGATCTGAAAGTTTAATAACAATAAAAATAATCATAAGGAGCCCGCTAGCTAGATACTTCATAGAAACGTCATTTAATCAAAAACTGTCAAGGTATAAAATATATCTTATTTATTTTCAAGGTACAAAATAAAGTCCTTGTATACCTATCTCGTTGATAAATCTCGTTGGAGCTGCCAGATAGACCCACACCGTGTAAAAGGGTTGGTACTAACCTGTTTACAGAAAATAAAATCATCATCATCAGACCTGCCGACAAGCGGCGGCGCGGCGGCGGTGGCGGCGCGGGGCGGTTAGTTACAGATTTAGGGAAGTTACGTAGCAACGCTACGAACTGCTACAAGTGCTACGAGTGGTACGAATGCTACGATTGCTACGAGTGGTACGAGTGCTACAAGTGGTACGAATGGTACGAGTGCTGCTAGTGCTACGAGTGCTACGAGTGCTACCACCGTAGCCATACAGTGGCAACTACAAACAGTTAACACAACGACATTTACCTAACGAAGACAGTCATTGTGAACTCAAACTATACATGACACATAACATGTCAGCCAGTTCATTTTATGACTTCGAATTGTTGAACATTTGACCGAGTGTGGAGCGATTTTAATGAAATAATTACTAAATGTTACCTGAAGATACGGACTATGAATATATTTTGAATCCCTTAAATCTCTTAAAAAGAGGTACATAAAAGTTTCAATACTAATGTGAGTTTTAAAATTTCTTCTTTTACCCCCTCAGGGAATGATTTTTCAAAAACACTGAAGCACGTAATTCTTTATTTTTTACCAAAAACATGAATTTGAATTTTCATATTCGTCTAACTAAAAACTGCTGGATTTCCCAAACTTTCATCACCTATATCACCCCTTAACTTAGCCTATGTCCTTCCCCTGGTTGCCCGAATGATCCCCTTGCCTTTTATCGAAATCCGTTCAGGGGTTTAGGCGTGAAAATGTAACAAACATACAGACAGACAGAGTAATTTTCTAATTTATAATAATTTATTAGGAAGTGTCGATGGTGATCTCGTAACCAGCATAATCATTATTTATTTTCTATTTCAGGCTTTTTTTCCTCGTTTGTATTATTTTATTGAATACCTACTAATTTAATTGAGTACTAGGCTTACTTGTTTGTACCTATATATAGGTATGGTATGTACATTGCTATGTATGTACGTAACGTGTGATACAATAAACGCAAGTCCTGACAGTAGTTCATTGAGAACTGACTTCGCAGATCAGTGTTTGTGTTAACTTACTAATACTATTTTATTATAGCCTCTTCTTTCCAAACAAGCAATAAAAGAGTCACTTTACAGAATGCATCTTAAAATCTATGTAGAAATAATAACAAAGCGAATGGATAGGTATACTGTTGTAATGGTTTCTAAAGTATGACTAGGTGCGACAAAATAGGAGCAAGTAGAGATGTTACGAAAACTTACGCACAAACAATCCGGTAACAGTAACACGCACGTTTTATTATTTTACTCACATTCTCGGTAACACTTTTGCGTAAAAATATTGGGAAAGTCACGTGTGTGTATAATTTTTCAAACGTATCGAACACATTGCTGTGGAAATAAATATGTGAGGCAGCGATCACCGTGTCAGCGTTGTGCGCGCTCTATGCGGCGACGGCTACGTGCGAAGACGGACGGCGGCGACGGCGTCCGGCGCGGAGTGCGACGCGTCGGTGGCGGCGCCGCGCCGGGCCGGCGCGCCGCGCATGCGCCCCCTCACAGAGCGCTAGACGTGCCGGCTCCCTGCCGGCTGCCACACACCGGCTGACTGGCGTAACGATCGAGCCGCGTTGCACGCCGCCGCCGCCGCCTCCGGTTCGGCTGCCGGGCTCGGTTGCCAAACCACCGCCTCACATGTAATGATTTACTCACTTCATGTCGTTGCAACTTGAGTGGAGAAGCACATATTATCGAGTCGTTGTAAATATGTTAGTTAGATATCAGTGAAGGTGGTTCTGGTGTTGTGGCTGATCTTCCACACCCCCATTGCTCTTCGATAGTAAAGAATGAAACTTCTTAGTGTTCATGCTCTCACAGAAGAGTACCCTTGGTGTTTATTTTACACTCACTTCAAAATTGTGTCAACTTTGTAATATGTAATTATTTATTGGCCGAGCGAGCGTAGCGAGCGAAGCGTTGTTGTATCAAGTCTGGCATGCAAGGTTGTCAGTTTATACGTACCCGTCTACAGGTCGTATTTTATAACCGATCTGGACGAAATTTGGTGTACAGGTTTAACGAATTTTTTGTAATTTTTAGCAGTCGGGGATTTTTGATTGGATCCCTACGTCCTCCAAAATGGGGCAAAAAGGGGGCTACTGGATATCTCCGCCTTATGAGATCCGATAACGATGGATCTTTTTTTATTGGAAAGGTGGCCTCAAACAATATTGGTGAAGATCTGATGAGGATCTTTGACATGATGAGCAGAACAGCTTCTCAAAATGCAGTAAATGGCTCACTATTTAATAAAACCTTTTGTTAATTTTTCTAGCTGGCCTACAAAATTATTTTCATATTTTTCTAGTTTTTAGGGTCCTGTTGCCAACAAGGAACCGATATAGTTTCGCCATGTCCGTCTGACTATCCGCGGCTTAGCTCAGAGAATCTTAGTGCTAGAAAGCTGTAATTTGGCAAGGGTACCTATTAAACACGCCGACAAAGTGGTAAAATAAAATCATGCTAAATAATTTTTTTAGGGTACCTTCCCTCCCTACATTTAAAGTGTCGATGTTTATTTTTCTCGTCTGTCCTTTGTTATGGGCCGTCGTGTGGGTGTTTGAAAACAATTTTTTTGATTCAGGTATCCGTTTGCGAAATATTGAGCTTTAAAGTGCAAATTTTTGTTAGAGTCAAATGTCGGTGTCCTGCCAGATAAATTGCAGAAAAGTTGTTTTTGGATATGTGAATAAAATCACGGCAGTAGTATAATTTATAAAACATATAACGAAGTTAAAAGGAAAACTGTCACAGCTAAGTATGCTTTACAAGATAACGAGTAATAATCGCCCAACTTACATTTGCAGTTGGAATGTATTGGAGAACATGTTTTTTAACTACAATGTTACATTTTGTTCTTGTTATAAAGTGATCCCAACTACGGAACCCTTCATGGTGCGTGATACGACACGCACCTGGCCGATTTTTTTTATTTGAATTTGACTTATGGAATGTCATTTATTTATTCGCCATCATGCATTTTTTTTTTTGCATGTCATTTTTTTTGATAGGAAAGAAAAGTAGGCCGTCGAATCATAGAGCGTTGGTCTCAGACCAACAAAAAAAGGAAGACGGAGCACTGTGAACATCAAAAGTGGAGCCACCTTTTTATCTATGTGTGTGTAACAAACTTTTTTACAAAAAATTATCCCGACGAAAAAAGAACGGAAAAGCGAAAAATAAAAAATAAACCTTATAGTGTAACAAACTAATTAATTACATAATTCTAGCGTGTATTTGACGCCGCCTCAAAATTTGTTACTTAAATTAGTTTAGGAGCTTAGTTACACTATTTTATTTTTCGCTTTTCCGTTTTTTTTTCGTCGGTTTAATTATTTGTAAAAAGTTTTTTATTTTTCGCTTTTGTGTTACCATCCACTCCAGGGTACTCCAGGGGGTTACTCCAGGTTAAAGACTTGGAGTTGATGATGAGTGGTTGTGTCATCAGAACTATGTATGTGTGCGAAATTTCAACAGAATCGGTTCACAGTTGAAAATTCAGTTGATGAAAAATCAATCAACCCCATTTTTTCTACCTTTAGGGGTGCATTATAGTTTTCAATTTTAAATGGGACCAACTTTGAGGTATACCCTACCCAATAAAAAAGAATTTTTCAAATCGTTTTTCAACTCACTACAAAGTTACGCGTGGTCATACATAAAAAAAAAAAAAAATATACTTGTCGACTTGAGAACCTCCTCCTTTTTTTTCGTCGGTTAAAAAGGGTTGTCATCTGTTAAAGTTTTTCCCTATAATTTGGGGAATAATATTGTATGGGTAGGATAATATTGAACGAGTAAGATATTGTTGAGTATGGTATTATACCTCAATTGTTAAGAAGGATTTCGATTCCGAAAACAAAACTAAAAATTTTACATCGCTATTTCTTGTAGCTACTATCCATTTACTTTTAGATTCAGTATTACTTGGAAATCTAAAATATAAATACATAAAACAACAAAACAAGAATATAATTACTCGAAATAAGAAATCTGAATAGAATTGGTTTAATCGAATGGGAAAATTTGAAATCACATTATGGCAACCCTCCCACCTTATGTACTGCTTTTTAACCGACGAAAAAAAAGGAGGAGGTCCTCAAGTCGACATGTATATATTTTGTTTTTTTTTTTTATGTATAACCACACGTAACATTGTAGTGAGTCGTCCGATTTGAAAAATTCTTTTTTTATTGGGAATGGTATACCTCGAAGTTGGTCCCATTTAAAATTGAAAACTATATTGCACCCCTAAAGGTAGAAAAAATGGGGTTGGTTGATTTTTCATCAACTGAATTTTCAACTGTGAACCGATTCTGTTGAAATTTCGCACACATACATAGTTCTGATGACACAACCACTCATCATCAACTCCAGGTCTTTAACCTGGAGTAACCCCCTGGAGTACCCTGGAGTGGATGGTAACACAAAAGCGAAAAATAAAAAACTTTTTTACAAATAATTAAACCGATGAAAAAAGAACTGAAAAGCGAAAAATAAAAATAAACCTTATAGTGTAACTAAGCTCCTAAACTAATTTAAGTAACAAATTTTGAGGCGGCGTCAAATACACGCTAGAATTATGTAATTAATTAGTTTGTTACACTATAAGGTTTATTATTTATTTTTCGCTTTTCCGTTCTTTTTTCGTCGGTTTAATTTTTTTACGTTACACATCTATGTTTGTGTCACAGATAATAATGTGTTCCGAATTTCTACTTAATCGATAGATGTAAATAGTATATTCCGACCAAATGGGCTGTGACAGACGGACAGACAGACACGAGTAATCCTCCGGACGTACGGAACCCTAAAAATGGGTAAATTTTAATTAAGTATGTTTTTGGACAATTCACCCTTGACCAACAAATTCACAAATATGCCAAATATTTTTCATATGCCTCATTAAAAAAAAAACATTCGGTATAGAAAACTATCACAGTTACGGTACGCCTTACAAGTAAACCAATAGTCGACTAACTTATAAAAGTAAAACCAGAATTTTACTACGGAACCCTAAAAAGAAATATTTTGTGATGAAAACTACTTAATTGTGTACTAATATTTTCGGATACAACCGCAGAAACGAGGTTTGCTTGAGTTTGAGAAAAGCTGGTGGGACTCATGTGCCTTAAGTTTTTTCATTTGCCTCCTAGAGTTAAAAGGATAAGTAGACTGGTAGGAACTTTTTGGCAAGATGTGTCAAGGAGTCGCCACGCAACGAGCATGTAGTGTCCCCGGAGGACCTCTACTGCGCCCGGAGGCAGGAGGTGGGAGGCAGGAAGTTTATCACGTCAGTCACGCTACTGCGCAAAGAGCGTAGCAAGAAAAGCAAAAAAAAATGGTCCATCCTGGTTTTACACGTGACTGGAATTTCGGATTTTTTTAAATTAATTTCATATAAAAATCTATGTGATGACGGATCGATAGTTCGTATACAAAAGCAAAACGTTGAGTCAGAGATGATCGCGCGCGAGTTGCTCGATGTGTAGCCGGTCGAGGCGCATGGCGGCGCGGCCCTCGGTTATGCGTAGGTCGCGCGCCCCCAGTCGTGCGTAGAATCCAAGCGCAGGCGCGTTGTTCTCCAGCACATGCCAGTCCACGCGGTGCACACCCTCGGCCACCGCCATCTGGAAGACGGGGAGACCATTATAACTCGCATTCACATCCGTTGGCTCTACTTTTGTACAAAAAAATAAGCTTGTAGAAGGTATGTGTACGCACCCGGCAGAGCTCTTGCAGCAGGCGCAGGCCGACGCCGCGGCGGCGCGCGCCCGGTCGCACGTACAGGTCCTCCACGTAGAAGGCGCGGCGCGTCCACGACGAGTAGGCGCGGCTACACAGCGCGTGCCCCACCACGGCGCCGGCGCACTCCGCCACCAGCGAGAAGAACCACGCCGGCTGAGACTCGAACCCGTCCTCGATCAAGTCTACGACATCACCAATTCATTATTCACCACCTTTCTTGGAAACCTGTCAAGGGTACGAAATTGCTTCATCATCTGCCTAGCCTTTTCCCAACTATGTTGGGGTCGGCTTCCAGTCTAACCGGATGCAGCCGAATACCAGTATTTTACATGGAGCGACTGCCTATCTGACCTCCACAACCCAGTAACTGGGTAATACGATACCCCTTGGTAAGACTGGTTGTCAGACTTTCGGGCTTCTGACGACCCGTAACGACTGTCAAAGATCCACAAATGACAGCCGGGACCAACGGCTTAACGTGCTTTCCGAGGCACGGAGGAGTCTTGGTATTTAAAGATGGTCACCCATCCTCGGACCAACCCCGGCAAGCGTAGCTTAACCTGATGGATCGACCCGATGTGGCTGTTATTACGTAGCCACGAGCTCCTACGAAATTGCTTAATGATCGTTTTTAGAAATGTGATATCTATCACAGAAAGTCAGCCAGAAATATTTAAACAGACCACACACATCAATATTATTTTATTAGAATGTATGTCCGCCTACCGAACGGCTGGACTACGAGCCGTGGACCGCAGTCAACCGCAGTAGCCGTAGACTAACTATGGCTTACGCTATCCTCAAAATCAGAGACATGTTTCTTATCAGCCGGTTAAGTAGATTCTTACATTCTACTGAATTTAATATACAGCTTGAAATATTATAATATTGTTTGTAGGTATCCAAAATACACACGTGACGCCCAAGTCACATCACGATTGTGTTGTCTATGCCTATGCCTGAGGGACGGCTTATACGGGGCTATGGATTGAGACGTATGGGCCAAGTATATGTGTAGAGTAACCAGCACCCTAATTGAGACGTATGGGCCAAGTAATGTGTAGAGTAACCAGCACCCTAATTGAGACGTATGGGCCAAGTAATGTGTAGAGTAACCAACACCCTAATTGAGACGTATGGGCTAAGTATTGTGTAGAGTAACCAGCACCTTAATAGCGTAACACACTTTCAATCGCAATCCGAGGTTTTTGAACGATATTTCTGATCCATTGCTTCAAAGATTTGAAAAATTCAACAATATACGCAATGATAGTGATTGAACTGTCAAAATAAATTTAAGAAATTGTGATCATTTACCCGACGAAGACATTACGCCGAAGCAAAGAGGAGGGATATGATTTTGATCGGTATGTATGGTATGTTCATCTGTTCCCTCATATCTTCTAAACTACTCATCACAATTTGACTAATGAGGTATCGTTGGAAGCATCTTGATCGTCCGCTGGTTATACGCGGATCTCTAGCGGACATAAAGACATGAACTAAAAAACCTAAATTAATGAGGCCTTGTCGGTTGGGTATCAAGCGAAAGGGCTTAATTAGCACATTTCGTAAATATGTATTTAATAACTCAAAAAAAAAAAAAAGTAAAAGTTACAAAACTAAAACCCAACTACGACAAAAAAGAGAAGTAAAACATTTTTTACAAAAATAAAAAACCGATTTTAAAAAAAAAAACAGAAAAAACGTGAAAAATTACTTTAATTTCGGAAGTCGGTGTCTTGAATTTTTCGTTATCTGCCAAAGACTTCCATTTTTTTTTTTTTCCCTTTTTTGTTTTGTTTCCTACCCCACACAAATTCGAATACTTACCACTACCTGCTATGTAAATAACAGTGACGAGGTCAAATAAGATATCGTCTACATAGACTAAGTGAGAAAAATACGTAATATTGAAGCTAACTCAAAAACTACCCAAGCAAACTTAATAAAATTTATATGGGACCACCTCGGAAGCATGACCTACCAAACAAAAAAGAATCATCAAAATCGATTCATAATTGGCGGAGTAATAGGGTAACATACAAAACAAACAAACATACAGACGAATTGAGAACCTCCTCCTTTTTGAAGAAGCCGGTTAAAAAGGTCCGGATTCACAGGTAATCTGTTTGATTTAAATATATGACACAGACAGATTTATAACACGTGTGACTCCGGATTTTTAAGTTTATACCTTTTTAGTTTACTTTTTTGTCGTAGTTGGGTTTAGTTTTATAACTTTTATGTGTTACGCAATTACCCTGCAGAGCTTACCTTGCACTGAGAGCTGCGGGCCGCGCGGCACGCCCTCGTAATCCGCCAGCTCCTGCAACACACATCACACTCGCCCTCAGCTGCTGTTTCTCTGGCTGACTCTCACCAGGGGACTGCAGGCCGTGCTGGCGATAAATCCCGTAAGTATGTTCGTATGCAGAACATACTTACGGCACTTATCGCTAGCCCCGAGGATCACATTACGAGTTTATCGAACATTTATCTATACTATACTAATATTAATTTTATTTATCTATACTATACTAATATAAAGCTGAAGAGTTTGTATGTTTGTTTGAACGCGCTAATCTCAGGAACTACTGGTTGGATAGTCCATTTATCGATAACGGTTACAGGCTATATACTCGTAACATCACGCTACGACCAATAGGAGCGGAGCATAAATGAAATTTGTTGCAAAAACGGGAAAAATTATTCCTTTTTGAGAGCTTCCGTTGCGTGCGCTGCGTAAAGGGTTTAAGTTACGCAAATATAATGTATGATGGAATTGTTCCTCTTTAAAAGTTCTAAAAAGAAGTCCGCGAGTGCATGTCTATCTTTTAAGATTGACTCACTATAACCTTTTTTTATGGTAATCAAAGTTCGAAATTAATGCATTATTTGCGAAGGAGTTTTATCAACATAATATTAATTCTTATTCAAATAAATCGTTTTAACATTAAGGGTATTTATGTAGCAGTAAAATACTTTTTAATTCATTCGAATTAGAGATTTAATTTCGAAGTTATCACGAAATGCAATACGCGAATCGTTCGACGCCGGCGCCGCCGCCGCATATTCCGCGTTCCCTACTCTAGAGAGGAGAGGATGGGCACATGGGCAGACCATGACCAAGATAGTTTCGTATGGAGCAGAATCATAGAATACGTTTTATCCCTATATTCCACGGGATCGAGACCTACGCGGGTGAAACCGCGGGGCACAGCTAATGTAATATAATAATGACTATTTATCTGGTTATAGATGATTCCGGTTCGAAGGGTACCTATGGGTGCCGTCTGCCGTTATACTGACAGGCACATGAGACATAATGGCAACGCATGCGCCCTGCCTCTTGTGTTGCTTTAGTTTAGTTGTGGTACCTACCCAACACAAATTAGTAATTATGTATTCTAAAGAAATGTTTTAATAAATAATAATATTCTAAAGCTTACTTGCAGACCATTAACACACTTAAATATCATGATTAGAAGCTTCCACATACCTACCACTATGCGGTATCGTAGGATAGGTATGTTGAAATATTGTGTGATAATGAAAATCGAAATAATTAACTTTTTTTTCTATGGAAACTCTTGGCCTGCTCTCACCTGATGGTAAGTGATAATCAGGCCGAAGGTGGAAGCGAGCTTCACTCGGAATCCTCACTCAACCACAGAGGAACTGGCTATCTTACCACTAACTGCCGAAACACAACAAAGCTGTTAACATTGTTATTATGAAAACAGACTTAGATAAGATGGTGGTAGCTAGCCAGACGGACTAAGAACAAGCCCACCAACCAAACAGAGCAGAAATTTTTGCCCCCACTGGAGATCAAACCCGTGCAATCTGGGTCTAAGACAAGTGGTCTAACCACTAGACCACAGAGGTGATTAAAAACAGTTAACTGGAGCGGTTAAATGGTTCATGCCATCCACCAAATATTTTTTTCCTTTCAAATCAAAATATTTTATTTCGCATAAACACATGGACACGAAACGTCAAAAACTAGGTGCACGGTTCCAGTTGCTCGTTGCCTATGGAGAAGAGCCGGAAAGAAATTCTACAGTTGCATGTTTTTACGCTTGAATAACTGTAATTCTAAATATAAAAAAATATGTAGGTACTTTTAATTTATGGTAGACTAAAGGTTTTTTTATTTATTATTCTGTTAAAGGTCCAACAATTGATGTATAATTTTATGAATACATAGCAAATAATTTATTCAATTGACTGACACGACATTGCATTTGATGGCAACACTGCGCCTGACATAGAGTAAATACGAGGTGCGTACATCCGTAGGAGTTTTGACAGGTGTTTAGATTGCGATGCGTGTGGCGCACTGAGGCGGAGCAATGCTAGTCAGTGCACGTGTAAGCAAGCATTCACGCCACGCTGGAGTGCGCGGCGCTGCTCACCTGGATCATGTCGAAGACGTGCTGTATGTCTTGGCGCGTGGCGGGCCGCACGGTAACGCGCTCGTCGCCGCTGTCTGCACGCGCCGTCTCAGATGCCATACTAGCTCCTCAAAGCTGCGTGCCACACTGCTCGATGTCATGGCCCGCACGACGCGCCCAGTGCTGCCAACAATAATTTTAAGATTCCATCAGAATACCATTATTTACTTTCTTTTTTTTTTCGCATAAGTATTAATTGTGTAGGATATACAAATAATATGTGGACCTACAGTCACACACACAATAATGATGACAATTAGATAGTTACACCGGCTTGTAAACTGTATGTGCATGTGGTTGCCTGTACTTACCAACATTAAAAAAAAAACACGGTTAACCCTACCGTAGGTACATGCTTAATGTACTTAGAAAGCCAAAGGAAAAATACATTCTTATCAAAAATATGTTTCATAGATTTGGAAACAATTTCGAAACTTGCAATACTGAGGAAAACACTGAACGACATAATTCTATAGATTTTATTATTGCATCATAGATGGCGCCACTATTGCAGTGAGAACCAATATTCTTTTAATTTCCTCGACAATCTTTAATGTTTAAATGTTAACAATAAGACGCATTTAATTAATAGAAGCCGGTTCTCTTGAAGCAGGTTAGTATGAAATCCCCAAACTGCTTCAAGAGAACCGGCTTCTATGTGCTATGTGCAGTAGTTCAAGTGCTAGGTAACAATGTGCTGCTAGTATTCCCTAGATGGCGTCACACGTCTCTGGGACTAAAATATTATAATTATACACTCCGCTCTCGTTTCTCTCATGAATCCGATCCAATGCGAAGCATCTCTGCATCAAGTTTGGCAAAATATGCGAGTTTGTCAGTTTATACGTACTCGTCTGCAGTTGTGCCATTCTGTAAAAATCTCACCGTGAAAACAGGTGAAACAAGCTTGAAGTGAACTGTCACTGCCTTAGCATCATTAGGTATCGATGACAATGACAGCTCACTTCACTTCACCTAAGTTTTCACTGTGAGATGGTTACAGAATAGCAATGCTGGTCGTATTTTATAACCGATCTGGACAAAGTTTGGTGTGGTACAGGTTTAACGATTTATTTTTAAATCGTTTTTTTTTTTAAATTGCAACAGTTATGTACTTATAAATAATTGCATTCAGTATCAAGGAACCTAATAAAGTTATTTTCACCTCCGTAGGACTTGGCACCATTGAGGTCTCAATTCTTTTGTTGGTGAACAGTTTGGCCCCTTCTTTACATTTAGGTATTTTTTTAGTGGGGATGATATTATTAAATTTTGTTCTTGAAGTTCTTTAGTACAAAATTACAAACTAATGAGATAATTAGTTTTCCTAAGTAGTGAGTTCTGTCGTCGGTCACTCCCCACCACAAATCGCAACCACTTGCACTGTTACCTCAGGCGAAGGGATGAAGGAGGGTTTCATGAAAACGTATCCCATACAAACATTGTTAGTCGTCAGCGTATATTTTGGCTTTCCGTATTTTGTAGGAAGGTACGTGAAGGTAAGCTACGTAGAAATACGGTTTACTACGTAAGAATACGGTTTTCCCGCTTCGAAAATTGTAGTACGCCCTTCTCTCCTTGGAGGCACCAAGGAGATGAGGGTGCGCTACGTTTTTCGAAGCGGGAAAACCGTATTCTCTACGAGGCGATGAACTGCTTACATCTTTTCAGCTACCATGTAAGTTACAGCCGTATTCAATACGACTACTAAATGGTGGCAGTTTTTGGTAGAATAGAAAGTGTTTCTTTCTTCCTGAGATCTCACGCACGCCTGAAATATTCACTTAAAACTTCGAGCTTTAAAAACATTGCGCGTATGGTAAATTCACATGTCATAAACCGGCTATGAAATGAGTAAATAATAATCCAGTCAAAAACATAAATTACTTAAATGTGAAAATGGGAGCCAAATTCAATATTAAGAATAAGTGTGGTTGTCGACTTTGCCGACAAAAGAATTGAGATCTAAAGGGGTGCCAAGATCTTTATATAATCCTGAAAATAAAGAACATGTACTTAATATTCTATATTCTAAAATAAAAAAACCAAATTTCTTGTTTTTTCTCCTGTTGTGTTATTTAATGTTTGCTATTTATTTAAAAATATAACTTCATTGAATAGTCGAATTATTTCCACAAAGCACTTAGAATTAATTGAAGCTGAAAATTTTACCTGGCTAGTTTTTATATAGAAATCTATACTAAATTATTAAGCTGAAGAGTTTGTTTGTTTGTTGGTTTGAACGCGCTAATCTCAGGAACTACTGGTTGGAATTAAAAAAATATTTTTGTGTTGGATAGTCCATTTATCGAGGAAAGTTATAGGATATATCACATCAGGCTAAGAGCAATAGGAGCGGAGCATAAATGAAATACTATAGACATATAAATTATTCAAAGATAAAGAAGATAAGTTGATTAGCCAAATATAACAGAACTAGCTGTGCCCCGTGGTTTCACCCGCGTAGGTCTCGATTCCGTGGGAATATAGGGATACAACGTATCCTATGTCCTATTCCAGGCCATGGTCTACCCGTGTGCCCATCTTCTCCTCTCTAGTGTAGGGAACGGCGTGGCGCCGGCGGGCGTCGAACGGTTCGCGTACTGCATTTGTATACTCGTGAATTTCGAAATTAAATGTTCGATTCGAATGAAATAAAAAATATTGTACTGCTACATAAATACTCTTGATGTTTAAACTATTTATTGCAATAAAAATTAATATTATGTTGATAAAACTCCTTCGCAAATAATGTAGCAATCAATCTGCCTGCCTTTTCCAACTATATTGGGGTCGGCTTCCACTCTATCCGGATGCAGCTGAATACCAGTATTTTACATGGAGCGACTGCCTATCTGATCTCCACAACCCAGTAACTGGGTAATACGATACCCGTTGGTAAGACTGGTTTTGTCAGACTTTCGGGCTTCTGTCGACCCGTAACGACTGTCAAAGATCCTCGAATGACAGCCGGGACCAACGGCTTAACGTGCTTTCCGAGGCACGGAGGAGTCTCGATATGTAAAGATGGTCACTCATCCACGGACCAATCCCGGCAAGCGTAGCTTAACCTGATGGATCGACCCGTGCGGCTGTTATTACTTAGCCACGAGCTCTTCCCAAATAATGTATCAATCTTAAAAGATAGACATATGCCGTCACGGATTTTTTTTATAACTTTAAAAGTGGAACAATTCCATGATACATGATATTTGCGTAATTTAAACCGTTTACGCAGCGCACTCAACGGAAGCTCTCAAAAAGGAATAATTTTTACCGTTTTTGCAACATTTTTGGTTTATACTCCGCTCCTGTTGGTCGTAGCGTGATGTTATATAGCCTATAACTTTCCTTGATAAATGGACTATTCAACACAAAAATATTTTTTCAATTCCAACCAGTAGTTCTCAGATTAGTGCGTTCAAACAAACAAACAAACACACTCTTCAGCTTTATAATATTAGTACCTATAGATAGATATTGAATTTGGCTCCCATTTTGACATTTATGTTTTTGATTGGATATCATTACTTTTTGTAAAGAAATTATTATTATTCGTCAATTAAATGTGATCTGTAAAATCTATTTTCAAATATAAGTAGCAAGATTGTGTAAGAATGTATTTCTTTCGTAGCACAATTAGACGTTGAAAACGACACCCATGACCAAAAATTTGAAATTCTTCACAGCCGCTATTTTGGATTTACATTTTGAACTCATTATCGGCTTTGACACACTCGAAAACAATACGTAACATATTGATACAAGGACGATTTTTTATATTTTTTTTTAATTTTTGGGCTTCTAGCTTTATTTATTTATTTATATATACTTTATTCTACACCAGAAAATACATAGCGAAAATAAATATATTTAACACTACAAAACATACAATGGGCGGCCTTATCGCTTTCTGCGATCTCTTCCAGACAACCTTAGAATGGACAGTGATTGCGTGGACATAAAAAATGGGGTTGTCCTTGGTGCAAAATAAGTAGGTACTTAAACTTACCAATAGATACAGTATACTACACTTAATAGATATATATATATATATATATGTATATATATAATATGCTATATAATAGATACATAAATACATACATACTGACTTTAAAAGAATATTTATGTAAGCAACGAAAAATAAATGACGACTACAGATTATTACAGCTACGAGAACAAGATCACAACAACAAGTAATGTTCCTTCACAAGTCTCTTAAATACAGGTAACGATTGCGCGCGTTTTATTTCAACTGTCAATGCTTTAACCCGCGGCTTTGCCCGAGTGGAAATTTTCCCACGGGAACGTACTGCGTCACGATCCAGCGGAAAATCTTAACACCGCGATTCAGAAAATCGCGTCATTATCATAACGTCAACAAATGAGTACACTGGTAAACTCAAACTCTCCGTTCCAAACCAAGTAGTACCTAATCAGTTTTGATCGAGTGGACACAACTTAATGAATGAAGTAACTACTAAGATTTCCTGTCCACGACGCCGCAGTCGCACCGGTGCGCGGAGCCCTAGCCGGACCGCATGCTTGTATATACGAATGAACGCCATGTGAGGGTGGCGCGGCGCCACGTAGATTTTACATTTTCAACTACGACTACGGCGAAGCAAAAAGGAGGGTTATGATTTTGACCGATATATATGTATGTACGTATGTTCATCTCTTCCCTCATAACTTCTAAACTGCTGATCATAATTTGAGAAATAAGGTATCGTTGGAAGCGTCTTGATCGTACGCTGGTTATAGGCTATGTGACGTCTCAAATTGATTATGGCGCCCTCTAGACGACATAAAGGCATGAATTAAAAAAAATATATATGCCGACTTTGGTATCAAAGGAAAGGGCTTAATTAGCACATTTGTATTTCACAGGTTGCGATTCCATTACTTTAATATGGTTGTCAAGTAATTTATGCTCGTCACAATGCATATCAATGATTAACGTCCCTGGGCGTTTGTATTAGGCGATTGTAACTTAGATAAATTACAATATGACCCACAAAATATCGAAAAATAAAAACTTTTTTACAAAAAAAGAACAACCGACTTCCAAAAAAATACTATACTTAATGTGAAAAATAACTTTTTCGAAAGCCGGTGGCAAAAACCAAAAATACTTGAAACCAAAGGCACTTTTTTGTCGTAATTTAGGGTTTAAACACTTTTATTTTCATTTTTTTTTTGGGGTTACCCAACAAGGAATCATTACCAAAAAAAAATGCTCATGGCTTTATGTCCTCTAGAGGGCGGGCGCCATATTCAATTTCATGTGACGTCACATTGGATCCAGACGCTTCTAACGATACCTCATTGTCAAATTATGTTGAGTATATTTGAAGATAAAAGAGAACAGATAAACATACACACATACATACCGGTCAAAATCGTAACCTTTTGCTTCGCCGTAGTTGTGTAAGAAAATAAGTTCTAAAACTAAAACTTTGACTAAAAAGTATGAAACAAGAAAATTATTTCTGAAATTGTCATGTAGGTACAGACTATGTCTATTTATTTACAATATTTATTGTATAATAAGTAAACAACTTACACATAATATATTTTAATGTGTGTAATAAATATTTATTGTTTAAAGGATAGCTATGGTCATAATTATGCCACTTCGCCCTAAAGCATATGATCGCTTACTACTGTAGGGTAGGTAGTTAGGGTAACTGGCATACGACAGCGGTTTTTTTCTCGTTCATGACTTTATGTTCTCTAGACGGTGCCATGTGCCATATTCAATTTTATCTGACGTTACGATGCTTCTAAGCTGAACTAAAAAACATAAAAAAATAATTCTTTTAATTTTTTTTGTGACGTCGTGAGCGTTGAGAAAGAGAAACAAAACAAGTTGGCACACAAGGATTTTGACATGAGTGTGGTCTCAGCTGTGTGTAGCTGTGTGTTGTCGTAAGGGCCAATAGCCTGATGGCCAACAGCCTCGACCAACATCTGGATCAAGGGCCTGTTCAAATTGTGCTGAGGGGTGTGAGGGGTGCATGTAGCAGTACAGGAATTGTGGAGGTTATTTAAAGTTGAGTTACAAAATTCAATATTTTGAGAGTTATCTAACTTAATTCATGAAAAAAAGGAAAATGTCTCCATATGAACCAGAACGTTTCCAGGTATCATGGTCCAGTACTATCACAGTGTCGGGCAGTATACAAGTGGCTCTTTTCATTTAAGCGTCTCACCTGTTATAATAAGAACTGTAAAGGTAACATTAATTCAGTTCTGTACAGTAGGTGAAACTGTACTGTACATGAGGTTGAGGTTGGTTCGAACCCTGACTGGCGCTTGACTATGTGTAAATTATTTCATCACCACTGCTCTCAAAACGGTGAAGGAAAACATCGTGAGGAAACCGGCAAGTCCTAGGACCAAAAATTCGAAGAAATGTACCATCTACCAACGCGCACTGGGCCTGCGTGCTGGATTATACAGTCCTCTCTATGAGAGGGAGTCCTGTGTCCCAGCATTGGGAACATTATACGTTGAATAAGATATTAGGTTGTTGGGACCTTAACAATAATGCAATTTTGTAGGTCTGATTAGGGGTGGTCAAAACAAGCTGGAGCTCGAAATGGTTTCTATTAGATTAGATAATACACGGGTGGATCTTCGCCAAACTTGGCTTTGACACACTGCCGTCTAGATCTTCCGTTCTCCTCACGCTCAGCATACCGAACAAATCTATATGCTTAAAAACCGGCCAAGTGCGTGTTAGGCCACGTACGCACTATGAGTGAGTGTTCCGTAGTCAGGATGAATATTTACGCATGCACAATATTGATTTTATCGACAGCTTAAATAAGTTTGTAATATCTTAATGGGAGGATCAGCGGTAAGCGAGGCCCCGGCGCTGAAGAGGCAGCATCGCGGCGCGGCGGTGGCCGGGGTCAGGGCGTCAGAGTCGCGACGTCTTCGTTGCGTAAGCGCGCGGGGCGAGGGCGCGGGGCGCGGCGAGGCCGGGGCGCGCGCTCTCCGCCGGACTGAGGACTCGCGCGCCATCGACTGCCGCGCGCACGCGCACCGCGAACCTCACACTGAGCTCGTTAAGCTCGCGCCCGCGCCTGCGCTCTCGGTGATGCTGTGCCACGCGCGCCTGCCGCGCTCTGACCGGCTCTGACTGCTCCACACGGACCTACACCTGCTACTACACTATGGCCAGCACTAAGAACGAGTACCACTTTGGTGAGTGCCTCGCCACTCCTCATTCGTTTTAGTGTAGTCGGTGACGAGTCTCGCGACTGTCGCCTCCTGCATAGTGTAACTTCATTACTCGAAAGGTAACAATTTGCAAACATTTATTACCAACTCGTGATATTAAACTCGCTGAAACCATTTTCTATCAGTATTTAAGAAATAAGGTAATTTTCATACATGATTAACTTAACTTACATGCATAAACTCAAGCCTCTTTCCCAAGGAGGTAGAAAACTACAGTCCGCCCCGTGCTACGATTCCTACACACCTATCTAACAACCAATAGGTGTCTCGAAAGTTGATCCATTCAAGGAACATAATATACGTAAGCGTGATTGCTTCTAAGGTAAGTATGTCCTTCAATGAGAAAGCATCGGTAGGAAGAGAGCCGTGAAGGTGTTAGGTTACTGGTGCCAGTAAAAAGTAGCGCCAGGCGATAGGCGAGCGGGCGGGCGAGCCGGGCGAGGGCTGGTTCGGGAAAAAAAACAATTCAGAGTAGGTAGGTATAGATTGTTACGATCATCATGTGCTTATTTTTCAGTTCAAAGTTGATTAAAATTCTCCAAATGTATGTTCTGTTTGGGCGGGGACTCAATCGTCTATGAGTCTAAGAGGGTTGTACGTTGTTTTACAGACTACATTTTTATAGAATTTCGTTTCACATAATTTTTTTCTTATTATTATCATTTCATAGAATAATAAATTCGCAGAATATTTACTTTGAAAAAATTGAAATCATAGATTTTTGTTACCAAGAAAATTGTATGTTTATTTATTCATATCATAGAATGACAAATCAAATATTCTTTATCCTCATATTGTTTAGTTTATATTAAACATATAACAAAGAAAAATATTTCATCGAGTTTCACTTTCTAAATCCCTAATTTTATTTTGATACTGCGACCAATTTTGACGAAGCGCTCGCCGGCCGCTGCCGCGGCACCGCTCGCTTCGCTCGCACGGCTCGCGCGTTGTTGGTCACAATGAACCTAATCTAATTGGTCGGAGTGCCCTAATTTTGATACTGCGACCAATTTCGACGTAGCGCTCGCCGGCCGCTGCCGCGGCACCGCTCGCATGCATACAAGTATTCACCATGCATGAAGCAAGAATGCAGCATGCAAGCAAGCATGCAGCATTCAAGCAAGCATGCAGCATACAAGCGAGCATGCAACATGCAGCAGGCATGGTTTCTGTCACGGCTCCGGCGCTGCGGGGCTCCGGCGACCCACGCGAGCTTATCGTCGCAGATGGTTTAACGCTCAACACCGCAGCTTCGGCTTGCTGGCCGGCGCTGCGCCGGCCAGCCTCAGCCGCGGCGGCGAGTGTTACAACAACCTGCTCCTCAACTCGGGGGCCGCCTCGCCCCTCCGCGCCTACGCGATTTTAAATTACACTCTAGGGGTAGGGCATACAAGACTATGTGGAGTCGGATTTACAGCGATTCGTTTATGTCACTAAAACCTAATTTTTAACAAATGTTTTAGGACTAACAAAGAACATTCGGAATAATACACATTATACATATAATACAATACTTAGGACATAATAATATGACTTTATAATCAATAATATGATTAATTTATTATAGTACTCAATATTATGACAGAATAGTTTTAGAAGTAAAGATAATTATGTAAAACAAAATTTCGAATTTTTGAACATTATGGTTACTGAGGTTTATACCAAACGTGTTATGGATAATGATTTTCGGACCAACAATATTCGTTAAAAAATAATTCTACAGTTTGAAAAATTTGTTAAATAAAAAAAAATTATTATAAAATTCATTGAATTATGTTTATGTGAAATATGTTTCATTCAAGTAAATAGTCGTTAAAACAATAATATTCGAAATAAAAATACAAAGACCAAATATTATATGAAACATTTTCTGCGAAACGAAATTCTATGAAATTTCTGTCTGCGAAACAAGGGAATACCGTCTAAGAGGCCTACAACGCCCTCACATTCATAAATATAATAGAAAAAGACTACCTAGGTATCTTTATATAAGAAAACAGATCCGGCAAACAGCGAGTCGGACGCGCCCACCGGGGTTTCCGTGCTTTTGTAAAAAAAAATATTTTCCATTTTCAATATTTATACCGCTGCGTGCAATAAAGTTACCTATTATTGTAAAGGGTTTATGCTGATTACTAAGAAATCTGGGCTAATTAGAGACTTCGTTTAATTTTTCCCATAGCAAAGTAAGATTTTCCTCCATCGACTAGACTTATTTCAGGCTTTTCGCTTTGCAAACTTCGGAGATATGGGGGGAGGCACTTTTCTGCTACTTAAACATTACGTTAGATTACCAATAGAAAAACTTGGATTCGTAGTTTTTAGTGTAAAAGCCAACTTTGGGTGTCACCACTCACAGTACCTTGATTCGTTTTTGAAAGATTAGTTTTTTCAAAATTTATCATTTATAATAAAGACCCGCGGCTTTGCTCCTTTGTGAATGAGTTTTCCGGAATAGAAGATAGCCCACTTGCATGTCGCAGGAAAATGAGGATACCAGGGCTTTCACGAAATTCCTAGGGATACCACGAAATCACGGTAAATGTCGAATATTCTTGTTTATTACGTCTTCTTACTAAAAATGTTTAGTGATATGACAAAATGATAATATGAAAATGATAATATAATGTCAGTGATTGCTAGACTTTCGGGCTTTTGACTACCCGTAACGAGTGTCAAAGTATGTAATGGAGGAAGGAAGTCTTGATATGCATGGACAGTCATACATCAACGGACCGACCTCGGCGACCGTTGCTTAACCTGGATAATCGACCCGTGCGGCTGTTATTATTTAGCCACGAGCTCCTCACGAAACCTGGACTTATAGGTACTTAGTTATAAATGAAATCGCCAACCCGTCTTGAAACAGAGGGGTTATCAATGCTTGTGCCTTCTCTGTATGAGAAGAGACCTCTGCCCTGCAGTGGGACAATAATAATGATTAGTGTAAAGTACTACACTATTAGATGTAAAGCAACTACAAAAAACCTGACTGCAAAAAAATACCGACTTTCTGGTTGTTAGAGCAAGTTCGCAAATTGTTGGTCCTACGTGTATCTACTTTTATGTACTAACTTCCTGTTAATATGGCCCTGGAATTGGCATCTATCTCTATGTTTTGGAAATATTAACTGAAAAGAGAAAAACAAGCATTGAACTTTGTTTTTTGTAAGGTATTGCAGGCGGGGACAATCAAAAGTTACACCATATTTCAGGTTATTGGTTTGCCAAAAAATTTAAACAACCCCCGACAAAAAAAAAGGTAAAAAGTAAAAAAATTATATGTATTGATCCTTCAAGTTTAATATAGAAGTTGTAGGTAATATTTTTATCCAAGCATCGTCGCGTCGGGGAACGGCTAATGAAAATAGGAAATTAACAGCAGCTATCCTTTCTACAATACCATACATTCATTATTCCTAGTGTATGTTGGCGTTTTCATTAGCCTTTCCCCAACGCGACGAGCGACGCTTGGATCAAAATATTACCTACAACTTTTATATTAAACTTAAAGGGTCAAAACATATAATTTTTTACTATTTAGATGATTTCTTTTCAAATTTTATATTATACTAGCTGGCGTGCTAAAATGGCGCCCTCAGAGGACATAAAGTCAGGAACTTAAAAAAAATATTATTTAATCGTACCAAGTTGAGTATCAAATGAAAGGGCTTTATGAGCACATTTCAAATATATATATTTTATAACCCCAAAAGAATTAAAAAAAAATAAAGTCACACGTAATCTGTTCGATTTATGCCCTAACACGTGTGACTCCGGATTTTTTATTTGTCTGTCTGTGGTGTCTTGTTTATACCTTTTTAGTCGTAGTTGTGTTTTAGTTTTTATTAAAAATTTTTTTTTAGTTTTATTAATCTACGTTTTATATAGGTATCGCGATCTATAAAATGAGTCCTCGTGAGTCTCTTAGAAATAAATTCAAAGAAATTGATATACTCACTCTGCCTTCTCTCTATATCTTAGAAAGTATTTTGTATGTTCGCATAAACTTAGGGCTTTTCAAAAAAAGAAGCGACTTCCTTAATATAAATACACGTAGTAAACATGAAATTGTGATACCCAAATTTAGATTAGCTAAAACTAGTAAGTCGTTTCTTATAAACAGTATCCGCTTTTACAATAAGTTGCCAAAGCCGGTTACAGAACTTAGCGATGGTAAGTTCAAAACCCACATCAAACGTGTCCTTATCAAAAAAGCATATTATAAGATTAAAGACTACGTTGAAGACAAGGAAGTTTGGCAATAATTCCTTCTGCACATGTGGCTTCCCTGGTACCTCATTAACGGCATAATTTTGTAAGAGTCTATTAACTGCTTCCAAATTACCATGTTTATTTTTTATTTTTTTACATTCATCGCAGACAGACATAATAATAATCATAGTATTATTTGACATTATATACCTACTATTTAATTTAACTCTATAGTAGTGGCTTTTGCGGACATGTTAATTATTCAGATTTGTTACAGTTGTAATGGCAATCATGTCATTTGGTTTAAATAGGTTTTTATCTGTAGTATCTTATTTATCGTATATAGATTCCTTTCTATCTTGTGAATGTGAGAACGTCGTAGGCTTAGTGAACTGTAGACTTTTATTTTTAATTATATTTTTTTATTTTTTTATGAACTTTATCTGAAACTTTTTGAAAGGCCTACACTGTCCTCCCATAACTATTAACACTGTAATTCGAAAATATTGTAAAAGCCAATTATCTTTTAAAAGAGTAACCATGGAGTTTCTTGCCGGCTCTTCTCCATAGGAAACGACCAATTGGAACCGTGCACCTAGCTTTTGACGTTTCATAAGTGCCCATGTAGGCTTATGTGAAATAAAATATTTTGATTTGATTTGATTGATTTGATTTGATATATATTATATATATATATATTGGAATATACTCATTACTAGCTTTTATTTAATACCAATATTGTTGTAATTTAAAAAAAAACGTTCCCCTGCCTTTTTTTTAATTTGCAGATGAAATATATAATTTTTTTATAGTCTATGTCACTCCCACAATTAAGATGAACCTAAAGACACCTCGTATGTTAAAATCCATCAAGCCGTTTAGACTACAGAGCGTGCCAAAGAAATAGACATACATACTCTCGAAAAACATTACCCTCCTTCTGGGGCAGTCGGGTAAAAAAGGATTAATTTCGATGATGAGGGGTAAATTCAGCTATTATAAAATATTGTGCCGGCGTCTACATCGCCACATGCGAACTACGTATCAAAGACCTGACGTCACAAAAAAATCCGGACGTCACATAAAATCCTGCATCGCGCAATTAGAGTTCACCGCGCGATGGACATTTAAACAAGACTCGAACATTAATCGTTGGGCAGTTGCCCGCCAAACATGACACCTGTCTGGTCGGAGGATCCTCCCTTTTCTATAGAGGATGAGATTTACACCCTGTTCCTCATACCTCTAAAATATCAACAGCACCGGCGCGGCAGTAAAAATAAGAAAAACGTAAAAAACTTTTTAGCCGCCGGCTTCCGAAACTAATACAAGTGTATTATGTCCCTAGTTGGATTTTCTGCAATGGCTAAAGTTGTTTTAAGTTGCTTGTTTTGTTTTCGGATAGGTACAAGTTCTTAATACTCGTACCTACGACTTACATACTTTCTATGCAAAACTGACTGCGTAAATAGGTTCGATCATTACCTAGGTAGGTTGAACCTGGTACGAGAGGTACGACTTGCACTTGATGGGATCTCGTCAAAAGTTACGCTCACACAGGGCGATGTTGAACACACCACTACCATCATAAATACATTGCAAGCACAAGTACAAGCTTTACCACTGAAACTGGTGCAAGGTTGTTCCGGATGAGTACTCATACTCACCTTATTATAAATCATGAATGGTCGATAGATACGAGCTAATCAGGTCACCTACATCACCTGCATGTAACTTGTTAAATGCTTGTGTAATACTTGTAGGTATATTTTCTGCGCAATGTTATCATGAAATCGCAATTCTTTGTTTAGATCTAGCCTAGGTTCATGACGTACACATTAAGTTGAACGCGCCAGCGGCTCTGCAGCTTTCAGTGCATGCGACGCGGGCGCGCGTGCCGATTGTTGCCTTGTTGCGCGGGTGTAGGGTCGCAGTCGCTGTACGCCTTGGCGGACTTCCTACCTTTCGGTTCTCGCCGTTTCTTATCGCTGAACGTCTGCACAGCATTTTTATATGGCGTGCACCAGTTGCAGTTCACAAAACCCTCGCGGCGCGTAGGTCTCCTGCCCGGAGCAGGGCGGAGCGGAGTGGAGCAGAGCGGAGCTGAGCCTCGCGAGACTCGCGGGAGTCGGAGCCGTTTATCTTGCAGCGATTAGATAAAGCTGTGCGCGCTGCGGCGGCGCGGCGGCAGTAGAGGCGCACACGGCACGCGCGCTGGCCGCCGGCGCCAGCGCAGGCTGCTTCCTTGTTATTGTTAGCGAGTGTTGACCGCGCCGGCGCCTCTGACCCGCTTTCTGTCGCTGCACCTGCACGCCGTACCGCGCAGCAATCTCGGTGCGTTACACCTTCATTTACACGAGTCTGCGTTTGAAAACACTTACGAACTATGTTGTATTTCGGTACTTTTATCTTCGTTGTTTAATCGGATTCATTACGATAATATCGTGCGACAAAAAGTACTGTTGAAATATCAAGGTGGTCAGGCTCCTGGTCATGCCATAGTCATGAATAGTAAATAAGTGCTGGAGCGCATAGTGCTGTCATTTCCGGCACGCTGCGCTGCGCGGCGACTGCGCGAGGTGCGCGGTGCGCTCCCGCGTGGGGTGCTTCCGGTGCTAACTGATAACACGGCGTACACGCACATTTTTTCAACCGTGTAATACTTACTTACTTAAATAACATTTAAAAATAGTTGCGCCTGAGTCGAATACCTATTCTAAAATGTACCTACCTTTTATTTTGAAGAAGCTAACAGTACTTTCGTACCTACTTAATCAGGTCCAAAAAGTGATTGGGTACAGATTGTTATGGTTATTCAATGTAATGGATTTAATTCCCTTACCTTTTTGATAAATGAAAGCCGATATATAAAAGCTACTGTTTCTCGTTAGGCTTCTATATTTATTTAAAAAAATAAAAACCTCCGACATAAACAAAGCGTCTCAAAAGTAAAAAAATAATATGTAGGTATTGGCCCTTTAAGTTTAATATAAAAGTTGTAGGTAATATTTTGATCCAAGCGTCGTCGTGTCGCGTCGGGGAACGGCTAATGAAAATAGGAAGTTTACAGCAGCTATCCTTACTACAACAGCATTCATTCATTATCCCTAGTGTGTGTTGGCGTTTTTATTAGCCGTCCCCCGACACAACGATCCTTGGATGAAAATATTACCTACAACTTTTATATTAAACTTAAAGAACCTACATATTATTTTTTACTTTTTAGAGGCTTTGTCTTCGCCGGGGGTTTTTTTAATTTTTAATTTAACTTTTTTTTCCTGCTTTTTAAGTTTTATAATATTATATTACTAGTAGACACGCTACGATCTACACATGTCTCGCCGAAATCTGCGTAGCTGTACCTATATGTTTGCCACAGTGCAGCTAGTTACTAATTTAGTTTCATTTCTCTTTCCTACTCTATCATCAGACCCTGATCACCATCCATCTGTAACCTGTTTTAACCCCCGACACACAAAAGAGGGGTGTTATTAACCCCCGACGAAAAAAGAGGGGTGTTATAAGTTTAACGTGTGTATCTGTGTGTCTGTGTATCTGTATGTCTGTCTGTTCCCTCGTAGCTGCCAAACGGCAGACCTGAGTCACACGTAATCTGTTCGATTTATGCCCTAACACGTGTGACTCCGGATTTTTAATTTGTCTTTCTGTGGTGTCTTGTTTATACCTTTTTAGTCGTAGCTGGGTTTTAGTTATTGTTACTTTAATAAAAAAAATATTTTCTTATTTGGCCCCCAAAAGTGACCCCCATATTCAAAGTTCTTTTATTTTCGTTACACATCCGTGTTTGGATCACAGATATTGCTTACTTAGACCACGCAGACCCTAGATGCCTGAATGACGGCTTCTAGGCAGCGGTCGCCAGCAGTTCGCCATGATAGCTGGCGGCCCTGGTGTTATGTATGCTTACACCTGAGGCGCACACCACAGGCTCCCGGTACTTGCAGACCAGGAACTCTTAACAACTTTGCGTAGTTGCTCAGTGATTCATTTTCTACGCGCAACTGTAAATATTGTTTGTTCTGTTCAAAAATGTTGGAGGGTCTAACTAAATAAAGGCTGATTTACATTGATACCTAGAATCTAGTGTATGTTAACACTTTTCATTGCATTCAGTACCCAGCGCTATATTGATGAATGATAAATGATTTTATTTCTGTAAGTAGGTTTGTACAAACACTTTTACACGTCAATCACATTTTTATAACTAGATGAGGTCGACGTTTCCTATCTGACTACTCTGAGAAGAAAGGCCGAAACAAAATCAGAGGTCACAGTCTCTTTTAAAGTCCAGACATAATCTTGGTCAGATCATGTGAAGACCATGTAGATTGGTGTCTGAAATGGACTTTTGAGAAAATAACCACACAGAGCAAGTGGACCTGTCCAGTCAGTGCACGCATTTGTGAATAATCTTGCAGCTCAACTCCAATTTTAAGGAGCTCAACAATATTTGATTAGAACAGCCGCTAAAGGCTGATTTAAATTGATCCAGTATTAGACTACAGACAGACGCGGCGGAGGACTTTGTTTTATAATATGTAGTGATAGATTATTTTGTGTTTGCTGACTGTAAGTTCTTTTTTTGTTAAAGACTGGAAGCGTACGACAGAAATAACCTGATCAGAGTTGAAAACCAACTCGAGGATGATCTTCCAGACTGAAAAACTTCAGAGATGTTATATCTAGTACTGCTCTAATATCATAATACAAAACACCCACACTTTCACTATAATTTACTTAATAACATCACTTCTGCCGGTAGGCTTAGTTCTCTTGGGAGCCAAGTCTATACTTACACGAATTTCTCCCATATCTAAAAGTCTTCAGGTTTCAAAATAGTCGCGACGAAATGTCCGGATTCCAATTTCTGTTTCGGCGAGCTTTCATCCACAGTTTTCGTATTTTAACATCTTTGGCAAATACATGGCTCCGCGTAATTTGCAGTTACACAGCTGCGTAAGGGCATTTATGAATTAATTATGCGTAAAAGAAGTCGCTTGGTCACAAAAAAAATATGGATAGTGACAGCTAGCAGTCAAATTCTAAGACGCTGGTTAGTAGCGACATCTGCAGTGAGCAAGTGGAAGTTTTATCCTCATTCGAAGCCGAGACAGGTGGCTTGCGTGCTTTCTTAGGCACGGCTGGTCTTTGTATGTAATGGATGGTCACCCATCCACAGACCGATCTTGCCAAGCGTAGCTTAACTTTTGATCGTCTGTTGGGGTTGTTATTACTTAGCCCCAGGAAAGACCAGCAAGCGACTAATTTGTTAGTTAGTTTCGCCTGCCTACTTGCATGTAGTCGTCTGAGAAATATTGTCGTGTTTATTATAGAGTGAGGGGATATTTTGGTAGTTTGAGTTCTGTTCTTTAAGCTCAGAAGTGTCGACTTCACGACGGAAAAACGACTGAGATAGCTTAGGACACTTACATACAACCTCAAGACTGTAACTAATAATATCAGTAGTGGCGAGATGACGTAAACAACTGCGGTGTTTATCGAGCAAAATTTTAAAAGTTATAATAATAATCTGTACAAAATTTATCGGTGTGATGATATCAGTTTGTGAGTTGTGTCTGTCAATGTAAATATCGTTGTGTAGGGGGGTGGAACGGGCGCGCGGGGCGCGGTCTGCGATAAGCGGCGCCCTCGACGACCCCGGAGCTCCCCGGCTGCGGCGCGCCGCTAGTCCGCGCCGCTCGTTGCTCCCGCTCGTCGCTCCCGCTCGACGCTCGCGGGCGCACAGGCGTCGGCAGCGGCGGGAGCTGGCGCGGCGCAAGGTTTCATAAGGATAAGGACGCATGCTGCGCGTACCGGTACATACGGACGTGCCCATCGCCGGCGCATACTCGGCTTCACACACGTTTCTAAATCGCGAACGTGTCGCTACGTGCCGTTCATCTCGATTGATCGATATGTAGGATTGCGACACGCCGCTCTCTCTTGTCGTTGTATGTATGCTTGTTCGCATCCACATTAGTCCTTCTCCTATTTAAACATAACATCCCGACTGTATTCACCGAGCGTGTCGGCGTGGTGTCGAGTGCTGGAGTAGGTGCATGACAACGTTGTGCATTACCCATATTTCGCCAACTGTTATGTGTACCATGTATGTAATACAAGGCGAGTCTATTACCATCAAGTGGTCACAAATCCAGATTGGTGCTTGGATCCAGGACCCTGATTGCGACCCCCAGTCGTGCTCAAAGCACGGTCAACGAGGCTGTCAAGAAGTATTATACTTATTTACGACTGCGATCATAACAGATTTATGCTATGGCACCACTCCACAATACCTAGGTTTTGTTCGCTATTCTGACGGATTGAATATGCAGTCAGTAAGCAGTGAGGTTGTGAGTAATGCACAACGTTATTATGCGCCTGGTGTTTAGAGTACACGCAGCGTCAGAAGTAGTTGATTCACCTACATAACGTTTTGTCACTTTATAAGATGTCGCGCGATTCGCGATGTACCGGTCTGCACACAATCTCCTGCGCAGAATTACCAGAACAGTGCAGAATGGAGACTTACGGACTTATTCCAGACTTATTCTCGACTCGCTGCAAGTCGAATCGTACAAAGCCGAGGAACAGCCGTCACTCAGTCAGAATTATCCGTAACCTGCTGCAGCATTGCCGCTACGTGAAATAAAATGTTTGTAATCGTCATCTGTCGCTGAAGATAGCAGTTGATGTCGCAGAATAGTTGTGTCTGCTGAGTGTTGCATGTGACCGCGGGTAGCAACAACACCATAGGCTGACTGACGTGAGCGTGGGATATCAAGGGCACACCAGTAGTCCGAAAATATGAAAATTTTCCTACGCGTGAGTGCGCCTCTCTACTTTGTACCTACTTACCTAATAGCTGCGACATTTTCGACACGCTTTAATACGTGTGTAATGAGTAGCCGAACGGTACCTATCGCGGGAAACAATTGCGTTCGCTTTCAGCTACTTATATATAAAAAATATAAAAATAAAGAACATTTGCCGAGCTACTCCGAGGCTCCGTGCCTTACCAAACAAATAGGTGGCTACGAAGTGTTGCCCACATGCTACTCTGTTATCAGTAGAAGCACCTACTAATTTGTTTAATGAGTTACGGTAGTCAGTCAACAAATCAATAGATACTTGTAATACTTACCCAGCCTATAGAAATCAGTTATTCCTAAATTGGTAAACCTTCCACTTATTTATGGAATGACTTCGATGTAAGTAAGTTGGCATAGAGCTGTTTGCTGAGAAGTTTGATGGCTGATGGTTCAATTGTAAACGTTACCTATTTAATGTGAAGCACAAAAGTAGAATTTTGATGGTGACTCATTCTAGGGATGGTAGCAGGGAGTAAATTGAGCTGCAAAAACATACAGTCTTTAAGAGTAAGTGGCCAATCACAAAGTGACAAAGACTCATTGAAGCACAAATTGTACGGCATACACCGGGCTCGCCATACCGATCGTCGTCTTCCACAGCAGCTATATTCCATTTGAAATAAGTTTAGACATTTAAACAAAGCTTTTTACAGTCCGTTCAACCGATTTTGACTTATATACCGTAGGCATAAGGGATTAAAAGCAAAAAAGATTACACAATAACAACTGTCTACTGCAGCTGCCATTTGTCATGCGACCAACGCAATAGAAGTCAAAATCGGTTGAACGGACTGTAAAAAAAGTTTATTTAAATGTCTAATATTATTTCAAATGGAGTTGGTCTGAGAATGGAGTATAGATGTCAGCAATGCATCCCCCGGCAATATTTAAAATCCCCTTTTTTCTCCTCTGCCTAATCAGGGCGAAAGGTTCTGCTGACTCACACCGACCATCATACACGTGGCAGTGGCTGTCGTCAACATACGGGGAGGGGCTCCGAGTTCTCCAGTGGTATGTACAACGCCAGACAAACTCGTCGTGGGAGAAACATTTCGGGTTCAAAACGCCTAAAGCAACGAGTGACCTTACACTAAGCACATGCTGACATCATTCCGAGATTCACTAAGGTGACATGAGTCGGTTAACTACCTAAACCTAAAAACCGGGGTTATTGGCAGTTCTGGATACCGAGAGCCAGTTACCTTTTTGGTGCACAAACCTCATAGGTCCAACAGCTACTTGAACCACATCAGTGAGACTGGAAAATTAAGTCTTACAGCGGACCAGCACGTGACGTCCCTGTGACCAAAGAGTCAGCTTATATGAATTGGCAAAGTTTCAGAAGAGTCAGAGATGACTGTGAAGACACAGGAGTGGTATGCAGTGCTCGCGGAGCTAGCGGATATGCGCCTCATGCGGCGGCCGTCATGGCACGACGTCGTGGACACTGGAGCGTGTGGCGGCTGTGCGTGGATCATAAAATTATTTTTACAGTCGCCTGTATGTTGGCAGCGGGTGAGAGGTGCGGGCGCGGGGCACGGGGCGAGGGCTGCGCTGATAACGCTGAACCGCCGACCTCCGGCCTCTGCGCTTAAAAAGTATTAATATCACCATTTATTTAAACGTCCACCCCTCCCCCTCACTCCTCACGTATCGGGCGAGCACAAACATGCTAACGATGATATTCTAGTTAATACTTGTAAGTAGGTACGTACAATTACTGATCAGTCTTATAAAGCTCCAGCCGGGTGGAGTAGAGGCGCCGCCCGACGGAGCTAAGTGCTCACGCACAGCAGCGCACGCGGGCGACGGACTGATGGACGCAGTAATCCCGCCTGCACCTCCACGTCTGACCGAACCATAAATATACCTAAAAGCTACAATGAAATGTGAAAATATTGATCCTCCGCGCTTAGCGGTAACAAAATTGGAGTTTATTCCATAAATAAGAATCGATTTTCATAATAAAATTCGAAATAGGAAAATTTATGAAGAGTGTTCGTACAAGTAATCGTAACACGTTACGTTTTTCTGACCCGGATATACGTCATTTTGTATAGTGTTTTATTCGAAAAAAAACGTTTTTTTTTAAAAAAAAAACATAATAAGTACGTATTTCACACTTTGATCTAGATATTTCGCCCGTGCGATACCTACACGATTACTTGTACTTTACTGCATCCAATTATATCGCAAAGACAATATAAATAATTATCTAATATTGGTTTGAGTAATAAAATGAGAGGCTTTGAATAATACAATTTATATCATAATAATGGTCGTAAAAAATTAGATCTAAAACGGCCGCATCATATGAAATATGAAAATACCTATGCCACTAATTCCAAAATCAAATGTTTTCATCCTATCGATAATTGGGGGGCCATCTAGTGGCTTTTGATTGAAAAAAATTGCATATGACTAAGCGAATTATGAATATTAAGGGGGAAAAGTCCGGCTAAGCGGTCTGGTTACATGTATTCATTAAATGGCGGATGAGCTCGAAGTAATAATGTAGAACTCTTCGCATTTTAAAGGTTTTCTAACCAATATTATCAAAATAGAATAATGAAAGTAACTTTGCTTGAAGAAACTTTGTTTACGTAGGTTTTTAATGTATTGATGTAATTAATATTCAAAGTGAAAAAAAAAACGAAAACAAAAAATCAACCTTCCAATGTAGGTATTCATGAGTTAGTAATACTTACTTATATTTATGTAACATCATTGATGTATCTTGGGGGCACAGGAGTGCCCCCGCCAAGACGAGGCAAGCGAACCGCAAGGGCACTACCTACTTTTTCTCGAAGCGCTTCGTCGTTTTTTTGAACCGTCATAACTTGGGCTTGGTTTATACCAGATAAACCAAATTTTCGGGATATGATGTCACTAGTAGACTTATTACCATATAAAGTTTCAATTGCATAGCTCTTATAATTTAGATTTTATTGATATATGTATAAAAAACCCTGATTTCGTCACTCACTCGCTCACCATCAGTGAGCGAGTGAGTGACGAAATTAATGATTTTATTGTACTACTTTTTCGGAGTGATTAATATGTATACCCATGCCAAATTACAGCTTTCTAGTACTAAGAGTCTCTGAGCTAAGCCGCGGCCGCGGACAGACAGACGGACACACAGACAGACATGGCGTAACTGTAAGGGATCCTTGTTGAATATGGAACCCTACAAACAAAAACCCAATTACGATAAAAACGCCAAATAGGATTAAATAATTATGTATTAGGTCTTGAATCTAACTCAAAAACTATCTAAGCAAAAGTTAATACAATTTATATGGGAGCAACCCGCAAAGTTCCTATAACAAATGAAAAAAAGAATCAATCGAAAATCGGTTATAATCCTTACTTACTTACTAATCACAGTCATGATAAAATTTTCCACAAGTTTTCCACATCCCACTAAAGTGTTTGGCGTGTTTTCTTGAAGGTAGAAACTTATTGCGCCTGCGCCGCAAATATGGTGTGCCTGTGCAGACTATGAGCAAATAATAGTGAAGATAACAATGGTCACAAATTAGGTAGGTAGCTACTAGTCTGGTGGCTGGTGGCTAGCCGCGGTCACAGGACAGATATTTTGCAATAGTGGCCTGGCCCTCGCAGGGCTGCATTCCGGCACTGTTAGTCACACACAGTCGACGCGCATCTTGCCGTCTTGCGCACACTGCACACTCACTTGCCTAATATTTTTAGAATTGCCAGCCTGCCCAGGCACAATAAAGCTTAGCGTTCGTTCGTCACGGGCATGTTTGTTGTCAGATATTACTCCAAGTTAGTCATTTTCGATGTCGGAAACCTGAGAAAGCTGAGAAAGAGAAACAAATAAAATATCTCAACTTAGCACACGAGGTTGTCGACATGTGGAATGTGAGCTCGGCTAAAATTGTGCCGATTGTCGTAACGGCCAATGACCTGATGGCCAAAAGCCTCGACCAACATCTCTCGAGGCTCTCGTTAGGCGGTTGGATCAAGGGCCTGATTCAGCAGGCAGTACTCCTTGATACGGCTCGCATTCTGCGGAGGTTCCTGTCTCTGCAACCCTAACCACTGGTAGCTTGGACCCTGCTTCCAATACCGGTGAACCTCTACTTTTTTACCCAACTACGGCGAAGAAAAAAGGAGGGTTATGATTTTGACCGGTATGTATGTATGTATGTATATATGTATGGATAGATGTATGTATGTATTTTCATCTGTTCCCTCATATCTTCCAAAGGACTCATTACAATTTGGCAAATGAGGTATCGTTGCAAGCGTCTTGATTGTCCGCTGGTTATAGGCTATGTGACGTCACATTAAATAAAAAATGGCGCCCTCTAGAGGACATAAAGTCATGAACTAAAAAAATATATTTTTAATCATACCATGTTGTGTATCAAATGAAAGGGCTTAATTAGCACATTTCAAAAATATACAAATTATAACCCCAAAAACATAAAAAAAAATTAAAGTAATAAAAACTAAAACCCAACTACGACAAATAAGTCAATCAGCTAAAAAGTTTACGTATCACTCTGGATTCTTTATTTGTCTGTCTGTGGTGTCTTGTTTATACCTTTTTAGTCTTTTTAGTTAGTAGTTTTATTTTTAGTTTTTTTTTATTTTATCGACACTCCTCCGTGCCTCGGAAAGCACGTTAGGCCGTTGGTCCCGGCTGTCATTTGTGGATCTTTGACAGTCGTTACGGTTCGTCAGAAGCCCGAAAGTCTGAAAACCAGTCTTACCAAGGGGTATCGTATTACCCAGTTACTGGGTTGTGGAGGTCAGATAGGCAGTCGCTCCATGTAAAATACTCGTATTCAGCTGCATCCGGTTAGACTGGAAGCCGACCCCAACATAGTTGGGAAAAGGCTAGGCAGATGATGAGTTGGACGCAATTTTCTTTTATTTTCGACAAAACATTTAATTTTTTGTAATTTTTGCTATTACTTCATAAAAAATGTAGTCTAGTGCAAAAAAAATACTACACCTGGTGTAGTAACATTCAACAACACAACAAAAATTACAAAAAATTAAATGTTTGGTTAGTGATATTTGCCAAAGTTTTAGGCATTATTGAACTTTTAATTATTAACAAAGGTCTGCTACGGCGTCAACTATGATAATAACTTAAATTTCAGTACAGTCGCGCCGTAAACCATTTTTAAATTGGTTTCAAATGATTTAATCTGGGATTTTTCATAAAAAAACTAAAACTCTTAACTAATTCAAAAACTACTGAATTTCGGTAGAACATTTGGTGGCTTAATTTGTTGCATTTTAACCCTACTATGACGTCCTGCAAGGAATACGTCGAGTTACCAGTAACCCTGTATAATTCATGTATACAAAATATTGTAAAACATTTTTGAAAAGAGTAACGGTGGAGTTTCTTGCCCATTCTTCTCCATACGAAAGCTACCTTTTGGAATGGGCAACTAGAATCAATTCTATTTCTTTTTTTTCATTGACGTTCAAAAGTGCCTTTTATGTGCCTATTTAAAATAAATTATTTGACTTTGACTTTGACTATATTTCCAAACCCTTAAATCCCCGTGACCCCGGGTGCGCCGCACTCCTGCTGCCCGCCTCGCGGAAAACTTAAACAGCCAATGATTAACAATTATTAATAATTATTGGCTGTCTAAGTTTTTTAAATAATCTGGTATACAAAACGATGAAAGCGACCTTTCATCATGGAACCAATTCTCCTGCGAAAGAAAAAGTTTTTGCTATGATAATTTCGTAAGGCGCTAGGTATGAATAAAAATCGATTATTCGGAAAATATTTCAGCTAGGAGGAGGAGCTCGTGGCTAACTAATAACAGCCGCATGGGTCGATTCATCAGGTAAAGCTACGCTTGCCGGGGTTGGTCCGTGGATGGGTGACCATCTTTATACTACATATCGAGACTCCTCCGTGCCTCGGAAAGCACGTTAAAGCGTTGGTCCCGGCTGTCATTTGTGGATCTTTGACAGTCGTTACGGGTCGTCAGAAGCCCGAAAGTCTGACAACCAGTCTTGCCAAGGGGTATCGTATTACCCAGTTACTGGGTTGTGGAGGTCAGATAGGCAGTCGCTCCATGTAAAATACTGGTATTCAGCTGCATCCGGTTGGACTGGAAGCCGACCCCAACATGGTTGGGAAAAGGCTAGGCAGATGATGATTCGGAAAATATTTCAAATCATTATCGACTGCTGAAGAAGTAATCGCAAGTATAGATTTCTTAACGTCATCCTCAGTAACATCGCTAAGCTTAAAGTGAGAACATTGTGGTAAAGGCAAACGGGCAAGACTCTCTAGAGTCGCAGCTTTGACAGACGGATCAAGAGAAAAGGGAAGGAGAGAGAAATGCTTATTGAGATCATTGAAGTTCATATCCTTACACTGGTTGGTAGGAGACTCGCCTATACCCACAGATTTGTGAAATTTCCATACATCGGAAGAACAGCGGTTATTGAGTTGATCGTGGAAATAGCGTCTCTTAGCATCTTGACAAAAATGACTGCAGCGATTACGTAAGGTTTTGTAGTAAGAGATATTCAGCTCTGAAGGTCTGCGCTTATATCTGCTCTTAGCTTTATTCCTGCGAGCCATAAGCTCTTTAATTGCTAGCGTTATCCATGGTGCAGGGTTATGTCGAACTTTGACACGTCGGATAGGGGCATGCTGATCGTATAAGTCGAGAACGGTTGCGTTAAAACAAATTCAAACTCAAAGCATTTATTTCAAATAAACCAATTACAGGCACTTTTGAATTGTCAAGGGGTCGGTCAGTCAGAAAGATGAAGCTAGTTGCCTATTCCAAAGCGTAGGTTCCTATGGAGAAGAACGGGCAAGAAACTCCACGGACACTCTTTTGAATCAGAATATTATTACAATATATTGGTTACATTATTCATGTTGAAATTATACATGTGAGAACAATGTCCGTCCGTAAAAAGACAAAAAAGAAACAAAACAATTCAAAAATTTAAATAAATTAAAATAAGCCGTGGCAACTAAGAGATGACCAGTCCCTACTGATGGCGCCCGTTCACGAACATGACGCATGGATCAGCACCATTCAGCTCAACCATTTTGAAGGGAACTTAATGATCCAACACACACGCCACCACCAGCGAGACATTAAAGTGAGCATGACATACTCTCAGCCGCCAGGGCAAATTCAAGTCCATGAAAGACGTACCTAGTAAATGGTAGCTTTAAAGTACTTAGGTAAGTACATAGTGCTCACACACATGTGCTATGCAGTTATACAATACAAGGAGATTGAATTTATACAATGTTAATAATTATAGTTTTTACAATCTTCAGCAGCTCCAACAATTATTTCGAATGGTAATCAATTAGTTTATGCGCCCTGTGGAGCTGGACTAGCGCTGAGCCAAGCATTTTTATCCGTAATGTAATCCCCTAATTTATAATATGCTTGGCGGCATAGTGTGCGTTTTATACAAGATTTAACACTTCACCTTATCGTCGATGCGTTCAATCTCAACCAGAGGGTCCAGTCGAGGCATCACGCTGCAAAGCCTCCAGGTCTATGCCTTTGTAGTTTCAGAGATACAAAAAATCGGACTTACGCTTTGGAACACGGATGCGATAGGTGAGGTAGATAAGATCGTGGTAAGAAAAGGCAGCCGTGAGTTGACCATGGTAAGAAAAATTATTAGGAGAGGAAACAAGCATAAGGTCTAGGAAAGAGGGTGCGCAATTAGGAAAATAGTGAGTTGCGGAGAGAGGCAAGACTTGAAGATTGAAAGAGGACAAGAGAGAAAGGAGTTTAAGGGAGAAAGGAGTTTAAGGGAGCGTGAGTCATTTATAATCAAAAACGTGTTAAAATCAACCATTAAAATGACGTGCTCATACATGGGGCATAGATCACTGAGAGTGGAGTCGAGAGAATTAAAATAGTCAATGTGAAGATTAAGGCTGTAGAGCACTGCAAGCAAAACTGTCGTGTGATGAACATTAATTTCAAGAAACAAGTATTCAGCCGACTCAGAATACCGAGAAGAAGACGAACTGACCACCCTGTAGGGTAAATCAGTACGCAGGTACATAGCAACACCTCCTCCGCCATTGCCGGTCCTATCATTGCGGATCAAGACGAAGCCGGGGAGTGAGTATTGAGTAGAGAGGAGAGATGGCTTCAAAAAGGATTCCGATATCAGGAGAGCATCCAGGTGAGCACTGCTAAAAGATGCCAGAAGGTCAGAATAGTGACCAGGAACACTCTGAGCATTAATGTGAGCTATATACAGGTTCTTAGGGTCATTGGAGAAAAGAGAAGAGATTTTATCATGCAAAGTAAGTGGAATGGACACTGTCCGCACTAGCAAAACTAGAAGAAGAAGAGCACGAGAAGGAGCTGTTTTTAAGATCAGCTACATCGTCCATGACTATAACTAAATTATAATATAAATATAAAAATAATAATAAATGTAACTAAAATACAAAAGTAAACAATTAAAAAAATAAACGAAAAACACGAATAAATACGGATTTTCTTCGAGTAGAAAACCTCCCCCACTCGCTGGGATATTGACAGAGCTTTTGGAAAGAAACACAGATAATTTAAATCAATAATGTAGCAGAAATAGAAACAGAATAAAAATAAAACAAAACTACAACAATAACTTTAACTAAAGAATCACATGTCGAACTGTACGTAAAATGGAACGTGATGCAATGACGGATGGGTAGGAGCAGTGTCACTGACATCTGTTACATCGTCCAGTCAATACGTCATAATGTCTAAAACATAAAACATCAAAAGCGTAATACAAATAAAAAGTAAAATTAATGATTAGCGGTGAGACGAATGTTGGTTATGATTTTGACCGGTATTTATGTACGTACGTAGTACATAAGTACGTAGTTTACGTGTGTATGTATGTATTTATGTTCATCTGTTCCCTCCTATCTTCTAAACCACTCATCACAATTTGCCAAATGAGGTATCGTTGGAAGTGTCTTGATCGTCCTCTGGTTATAGGCTATGTGACGTCACATTACATTAAAAAGTTATGCGTGGTCATACATTAAACAAAAAAAGAAATGTACGGTTCGACTTGAGAACCTCCTCCTTTTTTTCGTCGGTTAAAAATGGCGCCCTCTAGAGGACAGCGTCGACGTGTTTGGACTCGTTGAATATGCATTGACAAGTCCTTTATACTAGGCAGTGTCCAGGGTCTGATGATGGAGCCGGAAGGTGGCCATAGGAACTCCTACACCAAACAAGACAGCACCATCGTATTTGGACTCGTTGGTTTTGTCTTGACAAGTACGAGTACCTAGTATAGCCCAAGGTAATATGCAGAGTCTGGTGGTGGAGCCGGAAAGTACCCATAGGAACTCCTCAACCAAACAAGATAGTACCATCGTGTTTGGACTCGTTGAAATGCATTGACAAGTGTTTTACACTACAATGTAAATGATATGCATACTAATGAAATAATAATGTATCGTATAACATAATTACTGCCATTATTTAATCAAATGCGCCATTGGTTGGTTGGTATTCATCAATAGAAAATATTCAACAAAAAATAGTTTTTCTCAAAACTCCTCGGATAGATTTTATTGAGCTTTGGTTAACAGACTAGTATAAGCCCAAGGAACATAATGCATTATGCGTTCATTCTGGGCAGAACTTGGCCCGACTTCCTTATATGGATGGTCAGTAAAAAATATTTAAAATGTAAATGATATGCTTACTAATGAAATAATAATGTGTTGATTAACATAATTACTGCCATTATTTAATTAAATGCGCCATTGGTTGGTTGGTATTCATCAATAGAAAATACTCAACAAAAAATAGGTTTTCCCAAAACTCCTCGGATAGATTTTATTGAGCTTTGGTTTACAGACTAGTATAAGCTCAAGGAACATAATGCACTGTGTCCATTCTGGGCAGCACTTGGTCCAACTCCCGTATAAGGACGGTCAATGCCCTTTAAGAAAAAAAATATTATCCCCTTTGTTACCCTAAATTACCATTTTTAGGGTTCCGCATCCAATGGGCAAAACGGAACGTATTACTAAAGCTCCGGTGTCTGTCTGTCTATCTGTCCGTCTGTCACCAGGCATGTATCTCATGAACCGTGATAGTTAGACAGTTGAAATATTCACTGATGATGTATGTCTGTTGCCGCTATAATATCAAATACGAAAAAACAGAATAAAATAAATATTTAAGGGGACTCCCATACAACAAACGTGATTGTTTTTGCCGTTTTTATAGATAATGTTACGGAACCCTTTGTGCGCGAGTCCGACTCGCATTTTGCTGATTTTTTTAGAATGTTACTGGTAACGTTACTGGAAAAATACTCGACTGGAGGAAGTTACCGGAAAGAAGGAGGAAGGAAGGACTGGAGGAAGTTACCACATCACTAAGACAGACACACGAGTGATTCTATTAAGGTTCCTTTTTTCCCTTTTGAGGTATGGAACCTTATAAAAATCCCTGGAACCTATCGCGTGATGTATCAAAATCAAGGGTTTTAAAAGATGATTACAAAAATATATACAAAATAAATGTATAAATGTATTTTGGAATGAGAAATGATAAAAAACTAAAAAGCTGACAGTAAAAAAGTTATTTTTAAAACTTTTATTTTAACAAATAAATAAAATATACAGTCTAATAAAATATAAAATCTAAAATTATGCACAAAGGGAAAAAACCATACTAATATTATAAATTCGAAAGTAACTCTGCCTGTCTGTCAGTATGCAGTAACCTAAACCACTGAACGATTTTGATGATTCTTTTTTTGGTTGGTAGGTCATGCTTCGGAGGTGGTCCCTTATAAATTTTATTAAATTTTGCTTGTGTAGTTTTTGAGTTAGCTTCAATAATTACGTACTTTTCCCACTTAGTCTATGTAGACGATATCTTATTTGACTCCGTCACTGGTATTTACATAGCAGCACTACCTGATAGGAATTCGAATTTGTGTGGGGTAGGTACCACATCTAAAAAGTGAAAAATAAAAACTTTTTAAAAAACAACCGACTTCGAAACGACCGAATTGAAAAGCTAAGACACCAACTTCCGAAATTAAAGTTATTTTTCACTTTTTTTTGTTTTTTTGGAAGTCGGTTGTTTTTTTTTTGTTAGGTACTATTATGTGTTAAACACTATTTTCATTTCTTATGTTTCCTCTTTGTAAGGACCGCCTGAGGCGGTAAATATTCTTGCCCAGTGCTGAAATATTACTAGTTTATAATTCAGTGGTTGCTCAGCCCATGTTATTGTATATGTTTCTTAATGAATGCCAATCACGGTAGGCAGCCAACTCAAGAGTCGGCAACAAATTAGTTATTAACTTGTTAATAACTCATTTGTTTATGGTCACAATGTTATTTGGCTCCTGATGACATAATTAGTGTCGAAATGTAAAAACAAATATGAATGTAACGGGCGCTCTGTCGAGAACTAGTTGACAACGTCAATTAAAACGGTATTAATAAGTTCCTAATCACAGCTGTGAGCAAACAACATCAATCTAATGATCAGTTGAGTGGCGCACTACTCGCAAGGGCGCGCACGCGGGCCAAGCGGGCTGCCCGTGAGTAAGCGCCCGGGAATGTAGCAGACTATCGCCAGTGAGCAGCCGCACAATAGCCACAATGTCTCATACTTAGGTACCTGCCGATCCTGTTTCTGCTTAGCTATCACTAATGCTAATAACTCGTGTTCTCATCATTGGGGCCTTTCCGCTGGCCTGCCTCGAAAACTCTAGATGTTCCTAACACATGGGGCTGCATCATAAAGAGCCGAATCCAACGTTTGGGCTCTAAGACGCTAAGTAGATAACGCAACAGATCTTAAAGAGCGCATCCCACTTATTTCTAAATAAAAATTGAGGTGTCCGAATTTATTCAAAATCAAAATATTTTATTTCACGTAAACCTACAAGGGCACTTATTAAACGTCAGAAGCTAGGTGCACGGTTCTAATTGGTCGTTTCCTATGGAGAAGAGCGGGCAAGAAACTCCACGGCTACTCTTTTAAAAATAATTGGCTATTACAATATGTTTAAATTACAGTTGTAGTAGCCATGGGAGGACATTGTAGGCCTTTCAACAAGTACCAGGTTCTTAACAAAATAGATATTAAAAAAGTGGGTTTTCCTCGAAGGGTTGTAACAGGTTGAAGGGTCAGAGGTGTAACATAGTAGGTACACCCACGCCTGTTGTGTTGAAGTCCCATGTAAAAAGGGGTGCGCCTATTGCCATCAACTCAAACTAAGCACTTTTTTCAATTAAACCATTTACATCTTCGCACAATTATTTGCACAAAAGAGAGAGATTTGGAAAGAAAAAGGGGAGGCCTTTGCCCAGCAGTGGGACACACTATAGGCTAAGAAAAAAAAAACCGTTTACAGGCACTTAACAAATGTCAAGGAGTAGGTCAGTCTGAAAAATGAAGCTAGTTGCCAATATAATTATCTAATTAAAATATGCCGTGGCAGCAAATAGATTTAAAACAGGTCCAACTGATGGCGCCTGATAACGAACTTGACGCATGGATCAGCACTATTAAGCTGAACCTGACGAACCGGATTATCCAACACATGCGCCACCATCAGCGAGACATTTGAGTTAGACATTATCCAACACATGCGCCACCATCAGCGAGACATTTGAGTTAGACATTATCTAACACATGCGCCACCATCAGCGAGACATTTGAGTTAGACATTATCCAACACATGCGCTACCATCAGCGAGACATTTGAGTTAGACATTATCCAACACATGCGCCACCATCAGCGATACATTTGAGTTAGACATTATCCAACACATGCGCTACCATCAGCGAGACATTTGAGTTAGACATTATCCAACACATGCGCCACCATCAGCGAGACATTTGAGTTAGACATTATCTAACACATGCGCCACCATCAGCGAGACATTTGAGTTACACATTATCCAACACATGCGCCACCATCAGCGAGACATTTGAGTTAGACATTCAATTCAATGAATGATATACTCAGCATTATAGCTTTAGATAAAGCAGGTATACAGCCGCACAAATACCGAGCTACTTGCCAGGCTGCAGACGATTTAGGTAGTGCGGCCAGCCGGCAGTATCATTTTATTTTGTTTATGATTAATGTCAGTGCGACACTAGTCGCGATAGTGCGGATACAGGGGTTGTAAAGCTAAGTGTTGTCGTAGGCCCCGGGGTTACAAATCCTCTTGTTCTTCTTAGCGTGTCGATCGAATCCCCTTACATTCTGATTAAGACAGTCAACATAAGTTTAAGTACCTACCCTTCTAACTATAAGATGTGTTATAACAGCTAAACTCTAACCCACGATTGCGTCTCAGGATTTAAGAATTTTGTTCTAAACCTAGGTTTAATCTTTCTTCACCCTTAATTCGGCTGTTTCCCCATGCGAAAGTATTTTTATAATCGTTATTTCTGTGAGTCACCAACTTTAAGCAACAAATAGCTTCCATAGAATTAAAAGATTAGCTCCATTTAGCTTGCCGTAAATCAGGCTCGGCATGTACTCGTAGGTATTAGCTTCCTAGACAATAATATAAAGTGGTGGGGCCACAAGGCCGTCGCGGCGTAACGCGGAGCGCTGCGCTGTTCCCACGGTCTTCCGCGAACAAGTCATTAGCGTTACTCAGAGACCAGTCCTACCTTCTCCTGGTAGCTGGTTACTGATCAGGGACAGGTATTTCTAGGCGCGGTTCCGAGTAGTGTCTGGGCAGGTGAGGCAGGGTTATTAAGAGAGTGCCATTAGAGAGTTGGCAACGCAACGATACGAATACTGAGCTGTCAAATATTTCGCGGTTTTGAATAATATCTCGATATTACTGAGTCACGTTGACAAATTAATCAAAACAACGAAATATTTGACGACTGTTTGCGACGTTTCCAACTTTATGATTCACGCGCTTGTTTGCGGGGAGCCTCATTCATGCATCACCTTTCCACACACTAAACACTACAAGCACACAATGACTACCTACGTACTTGCCGCGGGCTCCACGGATCCAATCATCATCAACGCTTGTTATCGAATTGGACTCGACCATCTGTTTAACACTTTACCTACTTATTGGCCTTCCTATTGTACCTACCTATTGATTTTCTTGGGAAATTAATGAAAAGCCTTTAGATATACGTTCTGTTTTATTCCAATCGCTTTAGTTTGCCGTAACTATGAACTTGATATTTACTAGCGACACTATCGGATGGTGCTGTAATACTTGCACTCTTGCACTCTCAATGTGATTCCTGGCTACGAAAATTGGAGATACTTGCTTATTAATGGAAGCTATTTTAAAAGAGTAACGGTGGAGTTTCTTGCCTATTCGCAAACACCCTTTTTGAAGGGGCGACTAGAATATTTTTTTTATTTTTTATTTTGACATTCAAGAACGACGATGACTTTCTTTAAAAGGTCCTATTTGAAATAATTGATTTGGGTTTTCAAAAGTCTAATGACGACTACTTTATATTTTGGTTTCCACCAAAATCAGCCACTCGTAATTCATTAGGTAGTCTTGTGACTTTGTGACTCCAGATAAATAAACGAAAACTTTTTTACAAAAAAAAAAAAACAATCGACTTCCAAAAACCCACTTTAATTTCGGAGGTCAGTGGCAAAAAACGAAAATTCTAAAAAACACCGACTTCTGAAATTAAAGTTATTTTTCATTTTTAACCCCCGACGGAAAAAAAGGGGCGTTATAAGTTTAAGGTGATTTCAGAAATCATTTTACGCACGTGTATCATACAACGTTTTACAATGTATTGCGCGAGGAAAAAAAAACATATTAATCAAAATCTAAATCTAGAGTAGGTAGGAAACGCGTTTAATGAAAAATGTAGTTTTACAATGCATAAGCTCGAAAATAACGTTTTCAAAGCAGCCAAATTGTGCGGAAAGGGACACTTTTTCGCACTAGTGTTTTTTTAACTTTTTAACTCCATCGTCAGCCCGACGTTGTTTCTGTTTGAATTCATACGTGAGAAGGAACTTCGGGCCTGACGGTTATTGACCGCCGTGTGCGGTCGACCCCCGTCAGGAACCAAGTTCCTTAGCAATGAAACTAATACTTACTTCTTTAAACGCGTTATTAATTACCTACTCTAGATTTAGGTTTTGATCAATATATAAATGTTACAATTTTTTGTTTTCCTTGTACCATGCATAGTAGAACGTTGTATGGTACATAAATGGTGGTGTCGGCTGATACACGCGTCGAAAATCACCTACTTTCCGCACTAATGTCATAACTAACTATTTTCGTACCAGCTTTTTAATTATCAGTTTTTTTTTTCATTTTTACCTCCGTCATCAGCCTGATGTTGTTTTTGTTTTAAATCATACACGAGCGACGGGTGTTGACTGCCGTGTGCGGTCGACACCCGTCAAGAACGAAGTTCCTCAGCAATAATACTAATACGCATTATTAATTACCTACTACTTTATCCGTAAATGGTTTAATTGAAATAAATGCTTTGAGTTTGAGTTTGACTCTAGATTTAGGTTTTGATCAATGTATTAATTTAACTTTTTTTTATAAAAACATTGTTGTTACTCGAGTGTAATGATTTCCGACTCGTGTCGGCTGATACTCTCGCTCGTGAATCAAAATGCCACTCGTCGGAAATCACCTACTTTCCGCACTTATACCATAAATAACTATTTTACCTGCGGACCTTTTAGCCCCGGACTGCCCATACGTATGTACTATTACAGCTGCACACGGGGTCAATGCCCTTGTGTTGTGCGTACCAACTAGAAATCATAGTTATATACACTGGACGTCAAAACTTAGTACCTACCACACTTCTAAAATTGCAATAACTTTTAAATTACACAAGATACTCGTATATTATATTTTCGCAATAAAAAGGATTACAAAAATAATTTAATTTTTTATATAAAAACTTTTTAGCCGATAACCGTCTCTTAAGGAATGGCTATAAAACTTTTTAGACAAAACACTCCTTTTCAAATTGTTGCAACTTTTGACTCTTTTTGTTTCTGTTTTTGTTTTCACATTTATTTCTGGATCGATGAATTTTGATTAAAAAGCTGTGTTTAAAAATAAAATGTAAATAAAGCGTAAAACTGTAGTTATAAAATGTTGTTTTGAGTTTTTTGCTAGTAAGTTAAAAATGGCTAATTTTTGGTTTTGGGTTTACATATGTTTAATAAACTATAATTTCCAAAATAGCTAATGATATTTGCTATAAAACGTTTTTTATTTCAAAATTCTGGCTTCTACAGTTTAGGAGAAATTGTAATTTTAAAAGTGTGGTACCTACTAAGTTTTGAAGGCCAGTGCATTTTTTTTAAACAAGTTACTTGAATGTGCAGTCCACCCCAGTTCCCCACTAAGTAGGTAGGCAGTAACATGTTACATGTGTCGATGTTAACAAGTGCGGTTGTTGTTGTAGCCGATAATGTTTGCCAACAATGGTGTCCGGACAACAAGCGATGCTGTAAATCAATTAACGATGATGGCTCGTTACGACTTTTTTATATAAGAGAATGAGGCGCGCGGCGGGGCGCTCACCCACACCCGGGCCCCCGGACCCAAACCGCCCGGGCCTTGACAGATCTGTCATAACACTTTTTAGGGTTCCGTACCTCAAAAAGAAAAAACGGAACCCTTATAGGATCACTCGTGTGTCTGTCTGTCCGTCTGTCACCGCCAATTTGCTCCGAATCTGATGGACCGAGTAAGTTGAAATTTGCCCATATCAATCTGTCTGTGACCCAGACACAGACGTGTAACGAAAATGAATGAATTTTGAATATAGGGGTAACAAATGGGGGCAACCCGAAAGATAAAATAAAAATTGCAAACTGTACCGTGTGACATATCAATCTTTAAATTAAATACTTTTAAAGATATTTAAGAAAATAGATGAAATCTACCATTTCTCCCCCACTTATCTCCGAAACTAATGACCCTAAAATAAAAATAAAAACTGAAAATGGTTCTTTAGTTAGGTATAGATTGCAGGAAAACGAGAAGTCTATGGTCTTAAAATAACATGGTAAATCTCTTAATACAAACTTATATTTGCAGATGGAATGTAAGGCAGAACATGTTATTCAACTACAATGTTATGTTATTGTTAAGTTTGTTCTCGGGATAAATTAATCCCAACTACGGAACCCTTCATTGTGCGTGGTCCGACATGCTCTGGGCCGGTTTTTTTATAAGTTTCATGTGTTACGAGTGAGGATACTTGGAATTATGAAAAACTGGCAACTCAGCGATTTACAGCACTTTTACCGCTAATACGATAAAATTTATAGATTCCCGGGAGTCGATAACGTCTGTCGTGATTTGTAGCCGCGCACATGTGTCAGACGGACATCTTTATGAATGTAACGCGGAACACTAACACTAAATCTTAATCTACTCATAAAAACTACTACCGGCGCGTCAACGGCTAGTAAACCGATATGCTTGTTTACGACTCGTTCGAGAGTTTAGGACAAATATGAGCAAGCGTACCTAAACAGTGGATTAGACGGGCCCCGGTCTGAGGTGGTCGCGGCGTGTGCCGGCGGGAGAGGCGAGGGCCAGTGTGGCGGTGCGCCCATGCGCCGCCGGTAGCGTAGGTCGGGAGATGGTGTGCAGATAAGACGCGGAGGCGGCGCGCACGTGCTGATAGCGGCTTATCTCCGGCTGATAGCGCCCCACGCGCCCCGGCCGCGCCGCCAACAGCTGATCGGTGTACACAACGCGCGCTACTCGCGCTGCCTGCTGACTTGCTTTCGTCTGCACAGCATCAACACTGCACGCACACTTAATCCATCCTCATTCATTTCTATTGAGTTCTTGACTTCAATGTTGTTATTCATTCTCTAAAAGAACAAACCACTAACAATCCCAAAAATAATAATATATAAGTTTAGTAAGTATTTATTTCATGTTTTACATTACTAACACTTCATGGGGCAGTCGGGTAAAAACTAATTTATTGCCCTAATTAGGGTACCAAAGCATCGTTTTCATTGTTTCTAATTTGATTCTTTCTATACTTACCCAATTAATACCGCGTCGCGAACAATATATATTTTCCTCATTAATATGCTTTGTTCTTAGAAGCCACTTAACGTTTAGTTGTTGTTCATTGATAGGCCAGTAAACAAAAATGATTCGATCGAATTTCACGGATAAGGTAGGGACTCTCTCGATTGGAGTAGACACTCTTAATCCCAAAAATAGTGAAAAGAATATAAAGGGGCGGGTCATGTGAGGGCTCGTGGCGGGGGTGATGCGCGCGCGCAGCCCGGCGGCCGCCGCCGGCGCTAGTCAGCGCACAGCACGCGACACGGACACACGTCACCCCGCGCTCCCGAACGTTTGAAACAGTGAATGAGTGAACAACACCAGCATGCTGCACGAAACATGGCCCAATGCGTGGCATAAGACAGAATCCTTCGAGTTGGACGCGCTATTTGCAGAGGTCAACAACAATTGTTTGAAAGGTGAGCGTGCAGTGAGCGATACAAATCGAGTAAACATAACATAACCCTATACAACGTTTTCATGTACCTAATATTTAAGACCAAAATAAGTGTTATAAAACGATGGTTGGTCACCTATGCGATAATTTCCTGGCTTTCTAACTATAACCTCTGTCCTACTATCATACCTATCAATTCATTCTGTATGCTCAGGGTCAGTAGGTTATGATACATATTTAAGTTTCAGCAACATTTGCTGCACTTCTTACGTATTCTGATTTTAGCAAGGAAAGACTACTAAGGGTTGCTCCACTGACATTAGGTAGGTAAGTACTAGGTATATATGAATAAACCATATCAGTCAATGTGAACAATACTAACAAATGTATATTATAGGTACGTTACCTATACAGACTGTTTCATCGTGATGATTGTTTTGATTAGTTTGTTTTTGTAAATTAATGTTAATGATTCTATTAACTAACCATTTCGTGAATTGAATTTGTTTCAACAAAGTTCTAGTACTTATTAGATATTTATAGGTTATGTATCTGGTAAACAAAGTACCTACTTATTAATTACCTTCTGAGTTAATTAGTATTTTAAAATGTACCGTTTGACCAAGTCCTACAACGAATGTGGATAATTACTTATACTTTCAATTATACGTACTTAGTTAAATGTTAGAATATCATACAGAAGAAGTGCGGGCTACACACATTTGTTTAGCGTAGTGCTGTGCGCCAGTAAACAAATGATCGTTATGTAGTAGTGTAGTGGGTACGCGTCGCGGGGCGGACGAGTGGCGTTCGGCGGCTGGCGTGCCGCTGTCTATCTATTTGGATGATCACAAATAAAGCGGTGGTGTCGGCGAGCGCCAATCGCATCGCTTTGCAGCGCGCGTATGTAGCGCAGCGAGTAACGTGTGTGCGTGTGCGCAGAGGGCGAGGCGGAGTGCGGCGCGGAGGGCAGCGGCGGCGACGCGGAGAGCCCGCCCCGCCTGCCGCCGTTCGGCTACGCCCACCCCGCGCTGTCGCCGTCCCACTCGCGCAGCTACCAGGAGCTGCGGCCGGCGGCAGCACACGCGCGCGACATGCAGGCCTACGCGCACCTCGAGGAGGTTTTCAAGCCGGGCACGCCGGGCACCACTGGCTCCACAGACGGCGTGTACCTGCGCCGCAGCAGCCCTGACCTCAGCCCGTCGCCGGAGCGCCGCGACGACTTCCGCCACTACGAGCCGTACGCGCCGGCCGCGCCGCCGCCGTACTCGCACGACCACCACCATCACGTCGACGGGTGAGTACTCACACTTTATGAATCCATCTTGTTGCCAGAGCTGAACTGTCTTTTATAGGTATATTTTCTCAACATGAACCCAGGAGTAGTCTGCATTTGACAAGACTAGTACAGAGCTAAGACACAGCTAGTCGTTACCTTCCGTTGTTGAAGTGTAGAGAGACGTGCGCGGGCGCGGGTTAGTGACGCCGTTACCGCAGCTAATGGCGCTACACATTACCTGACGTAGCCATGTCAAACAACGCCTGCTTACATTCTATTTTTAACCGACTTCTTCCAAAAAGAGTAGGTTCTCAATTCGTCTGTATGTTTTTTTTATTAGCTCAATTTTTAAAAACTGCAGTCACAAACCGTTCAGCTTACCCAATACCTATGTTCTCTTAATGACATTTTTAATTATTGAGGGACTATTGAAGACCCCTGTCATTCGGTACACAGTGCCTTCAATACGCCAATCAGTCTAACCAGGAGTCATCAGATAATGGACCGCGGTCCGGATCCGAACCGTCGACCTTTTTTATTCGGACCTTAAGTAAACAGTATTTATAAATAAAACTTAAGCTAAAAAGAATAGGATAAACTTGAGTTTACTCCAGAATTCAGACGGATAGATAGCTCAAAGTAAACAAAGGCATTTAAATATTTTTTATATTTAATAGAAAAATATTCGGGATTTTTTTATTTTCGTCAACCAAACGGACCGCGACAGTCAAATTATTTTTTAAAGCAGGTGGGCGGACGCAACTAATTGGTGATCCCTACCTTAGAATGTTGGGAGCACCGCCAGTACAAGAAGTGCTGGCATAGCCCTGGTGTTGTTTAGTAGGTACCTGCGCTGTGAAGGTATAGCTGGTTACCCCCAAAGACAATGCTTTGCAAGTGAAGGTGGAAAAACAAAAAATAGAATACTTATTTTTTTTTTCACATATAATTTCTGTAATTTTCATAGACTAACCGGGCCTGAAAACCTCTAACTCTACTTCTGAAAACAATTAAATAAATGGTTGGCATTGTGCTAAAATACTTTAGGCCAGGGCAAAGGTTTCTGTTTCTAGTTGCGTGTCGAACGGCCAGTCCTTCACAGACGAGTCTAGTTGAGCCCACAAATATAAACTGTATGCTAATTTTCGCCCAAAGCGCTGAAAAACTCTATTCCGCTTGTTCTTGGCAGCTGTATGGCCTATCACAGCAATTTGTGTTTTCAGACGCAGTATTGCGACAATTTCCTATTCTTGTACTCCATAAAACACTGCCTGCTTTTAACGCTTGTATTGACCACGCTCCGATATAAAAAGGGAAATAATGAGTTTTCTGTTTAGCGAAAGTAGGAAAGATAATTTCATCTCATTCTCAGGCGTTCTCGGTGCGTCTAGCAATGTCTTGCTCTAATCTTTTCACAACCACGGTAGCACCTGATTTTTTTTAAATTATTTAAGTTTCGATTCGCGCGTTTCGGCGAGTAAATTGGTGTCAATCACCTAAGCCACTCTTTATAATAAATACCAAAATATTCATTCATTTTATTGTAGTCACAACATTGTTTGAAAGTGGCAAGTTAGCTGCTTGTAGTCCAAATAGCTTGTTCAACTGTTGTGACTATGTATGTGCGGTCTATTTATATTGGCTATTTAGGAATGTGTTTGTGAATATTTCTCATTACTCACTGTGTCACTGTGTTAACTGAGTAAAATAATCCCGGTCAAGGGTCACTGCATCTTCTCGCCACATGCACTTAAACCTGTTGCTGATCTGCCGTGTCTGTGTTGCCGCGCGAGCGCTCGTTATCGCAGAGTGATAACTGTCTCCTCTCTACTATCGAGCTTGCACCTAAAGATTTCTCTACAGGTTGCTTTCCGCGCCTAATGAGCTTAGTGCGCCTAGCCTCTGTTTAATAAGTGCTTATGTAGGTTTGTGAAATAAAATATTTTTAATTTTAGTTTCTATTTACTTTTGTTTTTATCTCATTTCAATCAAATTGATTGGATGAGATCGAAGGAGCCACCGATTCCCTTATTGTAGTCGAGCCTACTTAACTAACTTAATGTCGAGTGGTACTATTTTGCAAGATGTACGGGGGGACACTTGACTCTAACAAAAATTAGCACTTTAAAGCTTAATATTTCGCAAACGGATCCCTGAATCCAAAAATGGTTTTGACAAATTCACATTATTTTTAAACGACCTTTCCAACGGTACCCCACACTGCGGTATTGACGAGAGATAAAAAAACCCCAGTTTACGTGTAGTACCTTAAAACTATTTATTTTACAACTTCGTAGGCGTATATGTATGTATACCCATACCAAATTCCAGCTTTCTAGTACGCCGCGCTTCTGAGCTAATCCACGGACAGACGGATAGACGGACATGGCGAAACTATAAGGGTTCCTTGTTGACTAGGTAACCCTAAAAATGAATCGTGGAGTCTTGGGAACCAGACAATTGCAAGTAGGTACGATCATTAAGTATGACAAACCATTGGAATTAGTAGCACACATCGTCGGAAAACGTTACATACAAATAATTATCCTTTATTCATATCATGAATGTTGTTCGTAATCGTCTTCCTCTAAGCTTTGCACCTTCAACCGATCATTTGTTTATCCGCTTCTGTTTAGCATTCTCATGTGTTTTCGATGACTAGCGGTCACTTCAACAGCTGTTCGTATAATTGCCACAACTAGGTCAGTTTAAACAAAATAGATGAGTGTCGACATAAAATAGTTTGGTCCTATCAGTGCTAACTGCTGCTCGGTGGCGGTGAGGCAAGGCTTGAGAGTGTCGCGCACTTCGGCACGTCCGCGGCACGTGCGCTGTGACACGAGCCAGCATTCCGACGTGCTGGCTGGCCGCAGCGAGCACGTGCCAAACATATAGCATAACAGTGATAGCTGCTCAAAAGTAGCCTTTTGCAGTCACGAGATGACGTTGGATGTCTTCTATACTACATTAACGTTCATGGAGGGCTTAGTTCAGACTGCGCGCATTTAGACCGGTGGCAACGACAGACAGCCTGGATGACGGCTAACCAATCTGTGATGGCATAATTCGTGACATTATTCATAACCTTATTAACTTTAGTTTTGTCAATCCCAATCGCCAATTTACGTTTTTGTTCTTCATATTGATGAGTGTGGCTGTGAGCCGATTCAGGAAGCGCACGATTTATATAAAAGGCAGACAAGTTCAAAAAGTCAGTCATCCATTCATATTACTGGACTATTTACTAAAGTCAGAACGTGGTATCCTTTGAATTTTGCATCAGCATTGATTAATTGTATTCTGGGAATTTCATTAAAATATTGTTATTCGAATAAAGAAAAGCTCTAAATGTCCACCGGGACCACGTCTGCGCTCGGCGCACGCACAACAACGCCGTTTCAACATTCTTCAGAATATTGACTGTGTTCAGTTAGCACGTGTGCTATCTCCTTGCTGAACGATAACATGCAATAGTTTGTAAGTCAATTTAGTGAGTTCGGTAGCTCGTGCGTCTGATGTGCCTTGGCGACGCGACGTACCGCACCGGTTCTTGTAAATTACTTTAAATGAATAATAATTATGATAATGTTGGTGAGCACACACCGTGTGAGTGTGTGTGTGTAATGTGCGACGGCGTTGGCACGTCACACGGCGCGGTGCGATAAGGACGCGGTCGCGGAGCTGCGGTCGCGCTAACTGTTGTTAATTTATTTATAACTGTTTAATTTGCTACAATTACAACGCGATGCCTGCGCGTCTCGTTGTTCTATGTATAAACTAATGCAACTTGTTTGCTAAGTACATGTTAGATTATTGTCAGAACTGAAAGCCTTTTAATTGCCCGAATTAGGGTTTTTATCATTATTATTTTTAGCTTGTTTTGTGCAGGGCAAAGGCCTCGCTTTCCCTTTTCCACTCCTCTCTGTCTTGAGCCAGTGTGGACCAATCCTGTTTGTAGGCGTCAAGCTCGTCTCGCCATCTTCTGGGGCTGCCTCGATGTCGACCGACGTTGTCTGGGATCCACATGGTGGTAGATTTGGTTCATGACTCATTCGATTTGCGGCAGACATGTCTGGCCCAGTCCCACTTAAGTTTGGCTGCTTTTTGGGTGACGTCAGCGATTTGTGTTTTGGAGCGCAGCACTGTGTTCCTAACACGGTCCGTTAATCTGACTCCAAGTATACTGCGCTCCATTGCACGCTGGAAAATCTCAAGCTTGGACGAAAGTAGATTACAGAGAGAATTACGATAGATTTGAGTAGAGTCGGTATACAGTGGAGAGTAGTAGAGTAGGTGATTAGACTGGGAGGAATGCGTGTCACACGCTGTATGCAAGTCATGCCCGACACGCACTAAGTCTCACGGATAAGAGATACATTCATATAATATTTAGGCAGAAAACCAGCCGGTTTCTATAAAATAAAGTATGTACTTTTCTCGCTGTAGGAAAGCTGTGGTTACGTTTCACTTGGTTTGGCTGCTATCTGCCTACCTACTATTGACTGTACCACACTTGCCTCACTGTAGGAATGTGTTGTTCAGAACGACATGTCGATCGATCGGTTTAGTTTGAGGCGTATAACCAAGACAGAAGCTCGTATTTGATTTTATGATATCATAGGTATCATATTATTGATACTTTTGGTTATAGAACGGGTTTAAAAAAATCCGTAATACGAAATTTTATTTACGGGTTTTTCATAACTTCACATTGTGTACTACTTGTACCTACAACTAGTTTTAACTATACTCCATTTGAAATAAGATTAGACATTTAAAAAAACCTTTTTACAGTCCGTTCAACCGATTTTGACTTCTATACCGTAGGCATAAGGATGGCATTAAAAGCAAAAAGGTTACACAATACCAACTGTCTACTGCAGCTGCTATTTGTCATGCCACCAACGCAATAGAAGTCAAAATCGGTGAACGGATTGTAAAAAAGGCTTATTTAAATGTCTAATCTTATTTCAAACTAGCTGTGCCCCGCGGTTTCAACCGTGTAGGTCTCGATCAAAATCAAAAGTCATTTATTCAAACTAGGCTGAGAATCAGCACTTTTCGAACGTCAAAATTACATAAGACAGTCCTCCAAAACGTCCACCCTTCACCACTTCCTAGTGCTTTAGCTGGGAAGAAGAAGTGGCGCAACAAACTCCCCAGCAGCACAGTTGTCTGTTCAGAAACAATTGATTCTATACAAAACTAAGCAAAATCATTTAAATTACGCAACATAAAATATAAATGTAATTATTAGCCATATGTAAGCTAGCACACGCCAAAATACCACCCAAAAAAAAAAAAAAACGAGAACTATTTGTACTCAAGCAGAAATAAAATAAATAAGTAAATGTAAACATAAATTTACTAAATAAAAGCCTCCAGGCACAAAGGGCGTGCTCGCTTACATATAGCTATTTAATGCTGGAACTGTAAGTTATACATGATAAACTAGGACCATCGAAGTAAAATAAATAAAAAGTTAATTACTAATAACATTAACAAAACCGAGATCAGCAAGACGACCAGTCACCACAAGCAGCACCCGTTCATGAGCATAACGCAAAGATCAGCCGTTACCCCCCCTCGCCATATTTGAGGGAAGGAGACAACCCGACCCCCGACGCTACCGCAAGCAGTGACATCCCGTGGGCATATAGGGATAAAACGTATCTTATGTCCTATTCCAGGTCATGGTCTACCCGTGTGCCCATCGTCTCCTCTCTAGAGTAGGGAAAGTCGCGGCGCGGCGGTGCAGCGCGGCATCGAACGGTTCGCGAATTGCATTTCGTGATAACTTCGAAATTAAATGTCTGATTCGAATGAATTAAAAAGTATTTTACTGCTACATAAATACCCTTGATGTTAAAACTATTTATTTGAATAAGAATTAATATTATGTTGATAAAACTCCTTCGCAAATAATGCATTAATTTCGAACTTTGATTACCATAAAAAAAGGTTATTGTGAGTCAATCTTAAAAGATAGACATATAATGTCACGGACAATTTTTTAGAACTTTTAAAGAGGAATAATTCCATCATACATGATATTTTCGTAACTTAAACCGTTTACGAAGCGCACGCAACGGAAGCTCTCAAAAAGGAATAAGTTTTCCCGTTTTTGAAACATTTTTCATTTATGCTCCGCTCTTATTGGTCGTAGCGTGATGTTATATAGCCTATAACCTTCCTCAATAAATGGACTATCCAACAAAAAAATATTTTTTCAATTCCAACCAGTAGTTCCTGAGATTAGTGCGTTCAAACAAACAAACTCTTCAGCTTTATAATATTATTATTATTCAGCTTAATAATATTAGTATAGATGGAGTATAGTGATATAACAGTTAATTATGTAATGGCCTGTTAGTTAGCGAATTGTAAAGAAAAATAAATTATTCAATAAATCCTACTTATTTCACTACATGATCCTATGAAAAACTACGGTGCCTAACAACTGGATTCCGTAGCGGCACGTAGCTAGTAATCGCGTTGCGTAGCCGTTGGGCTGCGTAGCATACGAAAAGCGTAGTGTCTGCGCTACGACCGCGTTGCGTAGCGGTTGTTCTACGACTACGTTGCGTAGCGCAGCGGCTGTGTAGCGAGTTAGCGACCGTGTGACAGCAGCGGCGCGGCGCTTCCTAACGAACCTTAATTAGGTTCGTTATGTACCATCCTGTAGATTTAATATTATAATAATGTTATTTTATTATGTTGTATAATATTTTTAATTCTTGAAATGTGCATAGTTGCTTTACGAGTTTTTTTTCTATAAACGTAAACTACGCATCGGTGACGTTTCGTGAAATAAGGCATCAAATTTTTTTGACTAGTTTGCTGTCAGAAAATAAAATCGGTCCGGTGTATCTTTCAACATACTTACAAAAAACCTATGAATAAATTTAATGTGTCCGTTAATTCCCTGCTGTGGATCATAAATATAATGTTGATTTTCACGCACTGGCAAATAGTTCCTTCATGAGCTGCCAGTCTAGCACTGCTCCGTCAGATGACTCCACCATCGGTCGATCGTAGATAATTGTAGATGGTATAGTATAATCACAACTGTCAACAGTTGCGTGCTTTCAGACCACAGAGAACCCGTACAGTAGCGCCGCGTATGCGCTCTAGTCGCACTCCTTGTTTACACTCTCAGTTTGTTTTCGTGTGCAATATCTCCGCTGTGGCCTGACGATCAAGACGCTTCCAACGATACCTCATTTGTCAAATTGTGATGAGTGGTTTAGAAGATAGGAGGGAACAGATGAACATACTTACATATATACATACCGGTCAAAATCATAACCCTCCTTTTTCTTCGCCGTAGTTGGGTAAAAAGATAATTATCTCTCAAAGTTTTAGTCATATTATTGAGATAAAAATAGGCTTATTCGAAAGGCAATAATATTGTCCACCATCTGCATTACAAAGCAATGTGTTCAAAATTCCATAACTTTTGGAATATGTGAAACTCGAAAACATTTACGAAAAATTATGCAATTCAACCAATAGTTGTTAATTACTATAAAAATACTCCGACAACTTTTTTTGTTTTTTTACTAAATGGACAGATTTTGAGCTAAGCTACAATACAACATAAAAGGATATTGACCAAGCGACTAAGGAACCTCGTATCCGTATGAAACATGCAGTGACCCAAAGATTTATGGTTTAAATTAAAGCATGATTTAGGGCTTTCAAATGTAATTTACCATTTTATCATAATCTTCCGAAATTAAAGTCATTTTTTTATTTTTCTCTTATTATTAAAGAAGTAAGTACTTTTTTCGTTTGATTTTAGTACAGTAGTCCTTTTTTGTTCTGTTTTTTTTGAAGTCGGTCAATTTTTTTTTTTTAAAGTTTATTATTTTTCCATTTTTTGTGTAATTTGATTTTTGTAATCACCATGGGTAGACCAACTAAAGGAGCCGCCCGCATGAAGAAAAACAGAATTAAAGAGACTAATACTGCAGAAAAAGAACGCCTATCTAAGAATCGCAAACGGAGTGCTATGTCCGGTTCCCAAGAATCACCGTTAGCTCGTCATGCTAGGTTATCTCAAATGAGAAATTACATGCATTCTCATTTGTCGCAGGAGTCGCCAAATGATAAGATCTGCCGACTCAATCTTATTAAAAAACGATTAAACCACTGAAGAGTTCCCTTGACTGTCTTTCGTCTTCATCATCAGACCCCTAACGACAGTCACAACCCACAAAAGGTAAAGTTCTAATCAATATAAATTAATCAAGCCCAAACACAAGGTATCTGCTGTGAACCGTTGAGGAGTTCCCTTAATCGTCCTTCGTCTTCATCATCAGACCCTTAACGACAGTCACAACCCATCCAAGTGTAAGGTGCTTATCAATACAAATTAATCAAGCCCAAACACAAGATATCTGCTATAAACCACTGAGGAGTTCCCTTGACTGTCTTTTGTCTTCATTATCAGACCCCTAACGACAGTCACAACCCACAAAAGTGTAAAGTTCTAATCAACACAAATTAATCAAGCCCAAACACGAGGTATCTGCTGTAAACCGTTGAAGAGTTCCCTTGACTGTCTTTCGGCTCCATCATCAGATCGACTCCAGACCTTCATAAAATTGTAGTGCTGTAAAATACTTAATGAAAAAATTAAGAAATGCACTAGTTGCCCCTACGATTTTTGAAAGTTCCCCTCGATTTCTCTAGGATCCCATCATCAGATCCTGACTTGGTGACAATGGGACCACCTCAGGAGTATAAGCTTTTGAACAAAAACAGAATTTTTAAAATCGGTTCACAAACGGCGGAGTAATCGGTGAACATACATAAAAAGAAAAAAAAAAACAATCATCCGAACATAGTACCTCCTCCTTTTTTGAAGTCGGTAAAAACAACAAAAAGCCCGCCTGCAAAAACGCATAAATTAAAAAACTTTTTTTGTGTCTTCGCTTTTCAATTTTCGTTTTTTGCCACCGATTTCCGAAATTAAAGTTATTTTTTTTCACTTTTTTTTTAGTGTTTATTTTAGAAGTCGGTTGTTTTTTTTTGTAAAATCTTTGTTTTTCACTTTTTAGTTGTGGTACCTACCCGACACAAATTTGAATATCACTTCATGCTATGTAAATAACAGTGACGGAGTCAAATAAGATATCGTCTACATAGACTAAGTGAGAAAAATACGTAATATTGAAGCTAAATCAAAAACTACGCAAGCAAAGTTAATAAAATTTTTGACCACCTCTGAAGCATGACCTATCAAACAAAAACAGAATCGTCAAAATCGATGCATAATTGGCGGAGTTATAGAGTAACATAAACACAAAAAAAAAAAAACGAATTGAGAACCTCCTCCTTTTTGAAGTAGTCGATTAATAAGAGAAAAACAAGCATTATAATCTATAGAATTTTTCTCTTTTAAGTTATGCGTTTTTGCAGCGGGTTTTTTGTTTTTTTTTATTTATAATTTTCTTTATTAGTAATGTTATTGCAGTACCTAGGCACCCCCTTTCGGATCGGACAGGGTTTTTGTTACATGCTGTATGTATACTTACCTATATTCACTATTTATTTTACATCTATCTATTTAGGTAGTATATTATGTGACGAAAAATTGCATGAACTGCAAAATTAACTTTGTAATTGCATATTATTTATATAGGATTACAAAGTTACTTATGCAGTTCATTTATCTAGAAAACGGAACTGAAATTATATTTAATTTTTCCTGGCTATATAGCCTAAACACTAATTGAAGTTTGTGTGTCTGCTAGAGTACCTTAGAATTTTGATCATCGGTGAGTCAGTCACAAAATTAAGGAACTTTGACATGCAACAGTTCGCGTGGTGCCTCGGAAAGCACGTTAATCCATTGGTCCCGACTGTCATTTGTAGATCTTTGATAGTTGGTACGGATTGTCAGAAGCCCGAAAGTCTGACAACCAGTCTTACCAAGGGGTATCGTGTTACCCAGTAACTGGGTTGTGGAGGTCAGATACGCAGTTGCTCCATGTAAAATACAGGTATTCAGCTGCATCCGATTAGAGTGGAAGCCGACCCCAACATAGTTGGGAAAGGGCTAGGCAAATGATGATGACCTGCAATAGTTCTTAAACTATAGGTTCAAATTGAATTTAATTTGGGAATATACCTAGTTATACTAAGTTCTCTTGGTCACTGAAAATTCAGGCTTCTAGGTTTATCCACAACGATGTTACAGGGCGTCAAAAATGTCGTGAATGGTTTCGAGACCAGATGGTACAGCTGTGCCTTTGTTTGTTTGTTTTGCTCGACTTGGCGGGGGCACTCCCAACCCCCCAGATTATTTTACTTTCTCCTTAAAAACATTATTATGGGTTGTTATAGCATATTGAGGCTAGTGCATGTGTAGTGTGGGAGGTGCGGGGTGGCTCTGTCCGCGGTGAGGACAGCAGGATGTGGCCGTCCGGCGTGACGTCACGCGCACAATGAATGATCGCGCGGCTGCAAGCCAACTGCAGAACCAGCATTAGATACCTACATATACAGGCATATTTTTTTAAAGCCAGTGTTATTAAATTTTTCAACTAGGCTCCTTCAGGAAAATGCTGAAATAAACCATGGCTGAAAATTTTAATGCCATCCAAATTGACAAGAAAAATTAAAGTGACATAATTTTTTTTTAATGTGACACGACATTTTCTCAGAACATGATCTGGTAGCCACTTCGAATAGGTTACGATCTAATTAATATTTGAGATAACTTCCAGCATTTTTAGACCTATGATTGTTACATGATTTCGTTCATTTAAATTAAATACACGCAAAATAAATTAACGTTTTTTTTGGCGATAAATTGTTGTGTCCCTTATTAAAGTGCGTACGATAGCGGCTGGTAGGTATTCCTACAATATACAAACAGCATACTGTTTACATATAGCCCAAACTAAAAAATAGGGTCACCATCAATTTAGGTATTTCCGAAGCAGTAACAATTTAGGTAGTTCCGTAGTAACAATTTCCTGATATTTAGGTATACCTACACACCTACATGACTCATAATGTTGTTCGGTTTTAGAAGCAAGTACTTACATAATTATTAAAGACCAAGCAATAGACTTTCATGCGTGTACCTAGTTTGAAATGTTGCATTCTTGCCTACTGAGGAGTTGAGTCATTGTCACTTTGTTATGTGTTTCTCGAAGCTCAATCATCATTAGAGCAACTTGCACCAATGTGCGTCAACAAGCATGGAGTTCTCTCTGTGATAAATATCATTAAATGTATTGTTTGTTACGCTTGTAATGAGTTGCGCTGAACATAACGTGTCGGATGTTGAGTGTAATTAAGTAGGTTACACCTACAAACAAAACTGCAATCTGTGTATAGTTTATAAAACTCAAAATAGGTATTTGGATAATGTGGAAAATATACATGCATACTTAAGTACTTAGTTAAAGGTAATAGCGGCACGTAAGAGCACAATGTTTTAATACAAGAGAGAGCTGGATCGTGTGTTTCGTTGTGTGGTTTCTGCGAATGAGTAACGCTATCGTGCACTTCCTGCGGTGCGCGCGCGCTGGCATTGTGCGTCGCGACACTTAACCTAGTGAGAGCGAGCCCCGCACACCCCGCACACCCCGCACACCTCTCGCGTCGCGCTAGCAAATGGTGTTTGTCGATCCGCAAACTTGGATTAATTTATGGCAACCACTCTAAAACCGAAAGCAAGCAAACCCTCCTAACGCATTCAATTGGTTGTGCAAATACGTTCTGAGCCTAACTCTGGGTTATTTGCGCTCCAAGTTTTTTGTGCGCGCTCGGGACCATGCATTGCCGCGCTCGGGCGGAAGAGCGCGGGAACCCTCTCTGTGTACAAAACGTTGCTGTTCTGATACGTCAACAACACCGTCTCTTTATTTGTTGTGTAGGTTTGTGAGGTTTTACAAATTGTTTTTCAACTCGAATGAAACCGTACTTTGCGTATTGCTAAGGATCGCGATAGGCGATTGGTATTTGGAGGCTGTCGGGCTAGGCCCGGGGCGGGAAGGCATGTGGGCCGTGGTCCGTGTTCTACGTAGCGGCAGGTCACACGTGAGCCGGACTTGTCCCAGGGTGTCGGGTGACCCGCGCGTGGGTGCCGCGTGAGAACATCTCCTGCAGTGGCTGCACACTCGTACTTACCTCTTGTGTGGATACTGTATGTACAGTACAGCACACTGTACAGTAAACAGCCATCGCGATTCTGTCCGTTGGGACGCACACACATACATCTGCGTAGTAGGTACACCGCGCGGCAGTTATATTATTGACTTGTTCTGTTTGAAAATAATTAATATCGTTAGGCATGTTTGCGTTTTCCTCTAATATTCGAGTTTGTTTATTGTTACCAATTAGTATAAGGAAAATCCCACTTTAAGCGGTCAGCGACAGCCGTCTAAATATTCATAATTTATGTTTTGATTATTCAATGATGTAAATTCTTAAATACAGTTGAGTTTAAAAGAATGTTCTGAGCTCAGTGACAATCTACTGCAAGCTGCAACACAGATGCACGAACGTTAGCTAGCAGATGAATATTGATCGTAAGTCTACTCGAGAAGAAATAGATGATCCTCACTTTAAAAAAAAGACAGGGTTTTTATATCTACTAATATAATAACATAACGAGAATTGTTGGTGTTTTCTTATTACCTATGTACAATCCCGTTATCAATACTTCGTCGGACGTGGACCGGGTCGTGGTTGCGCCGGGCGCAGGCCGCAGGTGATCCGCTGCGCGCCAGCTCTCGCTATGGCTTATTTGTCAGAGAGACAGTTTTTGTGCGCGTCCCCTTATAATGCGCCATTTTACACGTTTTAAGAGCCCTCGGATCGTTTCCAAATTTGTACACATAATTTTTTGTGAGCTTCGAGTGACGGTTTAAGTGTCTGGAATGAGTTATTTGTATAGGCCCTTGTCGTTCCGTCGGTCGATGATGCACATAACGAGCGTTACGTTCAGAAAGAGTAAACCGATCCGAGTGTTGCTTGCGCAGTGGCTGGTCATTGCGTCCAGGACCGGGGCGCTCTCGGGGGACAGTCGTTAGTGAGCACGTGTGGCGGCGTGTGCGGTCACGCGGCGTGACCAGCACGTGCGCCCGCTGACGATGCTAATGCGCTACGCACCCGCCTGCGCCGGGGTGGTCGCCTGAAACGGGATGCGGGTTACTAGGTACAACACTCACTTGATGTGAGTTGTGACCATCAATACCGACTCGCTCATTATTTTAAGAAGACGCGAGTAATGAGTATTGGTTTGTGAGATAAGAAGTAATGTCTGATTAGAAATCCAGAATATGAAATATCGTCATGTCTGTCTGGGGCCACAATGAGTGAATGTGATGTATGCTAGTGTATGAACATGTACTTGTTTTCGATAGACACAATGGCTTTGATGTAAAACAGACTCCAATACAAGTTGCAGCAAATTAACATGGTTCGCAAAAATGCAAATGATTGCAAAAAAAGTGAAAAATAAAAACTTTTTACAAAAAAAAAACAACAGACTTCCAAAAGAAAACACAAAAAAGTGACAAATTACTTTAATTTCGGAAATCGGTGGCAAAAAACGAAAATTGAAAAGCAAAGACACCGACTTCCGAAATTGAAGTTATTTTTCATTTTTTTTTTAGTTATGGTACCTTCCCCACACAAATTCGAATACCACTAGGACCTTCTATGTAAATAACAGTGACAGAGTCATTTAAAACATCGTCTAGATTAATATTGAAGCTAACTCAAAAACTATGCAGGCCAAGTTAGTAAACTTTATATAGGACCACTTCTGAAGCATGACCTACCAAACAAAAAAATAATGATCAAAATCGATTCATAATTGGCGTAGCAATCGCGTAACATAGACACAAAAAAAAAACACCGACTAATTGAGAACCTCCTGCTTTTTGAAGAAGTCGGTTAAAAATATTAAAGTGACTAAGTTCGAACCCATGCTTAACTTTAAGTGAATTATTTTCATAACCACTAAATTTAAAACGGTTGAGATAGGTAACCGGCATGTCCTAGAACCAAACATTCAAAGACATGATATTGTTTGATTACGGCCCACTCCCTCTCCGCATTAATAGGACGCCTGTGTCCCAGCATTTAATAAACTGAACTGAATGCGACGATGGATGAATGCAATGTGTAATAAAAACTTTTTAGAAAAAAACAATCGACTTCCAAAAAAAAACACTACTAAGTGAAAAATTACTTTTTCTCAGACATGCTTGGAAATTCGAGCGTTATTTTGACAAACTTCTTCGAGATAAATCTGTACTGGTCAAAAAAAAGTGACGATGCAACCAGCAAAGTTAATATAAAAATCGATAGCTGGCGTGCTTAGCGGCCAAATAAATTACTATGAAAACTCATATCTGTCGTGCTATTTAAAAATGGAACGAACTTTTTATTTTAGCACATGGCAACCAAAGTGGTAACATATCAAAGATTTGATTTAAATTTCGATTTGTCTTGCAAATGCGAACTGTTTATAGTAAAGAAGAAAATGGAAAATTTTGAGTTGTTTCGTCATGGATTCTAGAATTTTTATTTATTATTTTCTCTGTTTGAATTTCCGCTCATTATTTGAGAAAGTACTTTTCTCAAACATGCTTGGAAATTCGAGCATTATTTTGACCACCTTCTTCGAGATAAATCGAAATTGCTGTACTGGTCAAAAACAAGTGACGATGCGGCCAGCAAAGTTACTATGAAAATCTATATCTGGCGTGTTTAGCGGCCAAATAAATTACTATGAAAACTCATATAGACTGTCGTGTTATTAAAAATGGAACGAACTTTTTACTTCAATACATGGCAACCAAGGAGGTAACTTATCAAAGATTTTATTTAAATTTCGAACTGGCTTAGCAAATAGAACTATTTAAGTATAGAAGAAACAAATGAACATATTATTGGCGCATGAAAAATTATAGTTGTTCGTCAATTTTGATTTCATTTACTTAGTTTGAATTTCCGCGCATTATTTGAGAAAAGTACTATACAACCCTTGGCCGCAATCAGGAATTTATGGACTCATGTATGGGTTCCTCGGCCCACATTTTCACGATCTTCCATCAATCCCCTTATTGCTGGCCGCGACAGTAATGTACTGTAACTTCGGAAGTCGGTGTCTTTGGCTTTGAATTTTCGTTTTTTATGTGTGTTTGTTACGCGATTACTCCGCCAATTATCAATTGATTTTGATGATTTTTTATGACAATTTTTTTTGGTAGGTCATGCTTCAGTGAATTTGAGTTAGCTTCAATATTACGTATTTTTCCCACTTAGTCTATATGAATGATGTTTTAAGTTACTCCGTCACTGTTATTTACATAGCAGGTAGTGGTATTCGAATTTGTGTGAGGTAGGTACCACAACGAAATGAATGAATGAATGAAATGCACCGACCCCAGCGTGGCTTAACCAGACTCGATAAATCGAATGAACCCCAGGATTTGCACTAGCCCCTGGAGCCACATGGTTCATGGGGTTACAGAAGCCATTGCATATCAAAGAGTAGACCGGGGGGCGCGGGTAATGGTAGGGAATAGGCCGTGCCCGTCGGGATATGGAAGGATTTGCGAGCCTACCGGATATGCATCCTTGAGTAAGCAATGGACTAGTGGAGAGACGGTTAATATTTATCTAAGGATGGGCATCTTTTTACGACGTCGCCGCCAGTTGGCTCCGTTCCATTTTCACCGTTGAATCCATTGGCGGAGATATGCTTCGTTCTCGGCTCTTTTCTATCTCCCTGCTGTGCTGTGTTACACTTTGCTGTTTTCTGAGTCTTTGTCCAAGGACTCGCTGCTGTCCGTTTCAGGTTTCATCTCGCTGGCTGCTTTCGTGATCTTGTATCGGTCTTCAGCCATGTCCATCCAGAAGTTGATTTCCTTGTTGAAGCACGCCATGTCCTGTCTTAGGTTGTCGTTCTATGCGTAAATCGGTCAGCCTACTCTCTTGGATTTGGCCTTGTACTAGTGAAAAAAAATTTTTGCCGACTTCTTCAAAAAGGTGGAGATTCTATGTTGGTCTGTATGTTTTTTTTTTACCGACTTCAAAAATGGAGGAGGTACTATGTTCGGATGATTGTTTTTTTTATTTTATTTTTTTATGTATGTTCACCGATTACTCCGCCGTTTGTGAACCGATTTTTGAAAATTCTTTTTTTGTTTTTGTTTATGTTCATCGATATTTTCGCCAATTATTGTGAACCGAATTACAAATTTTTTTTTTGTTCGAGTTTTTGGTGGTCCCATACAAGTTTTACTAATTTTGCCTGCGTAGTTTTTTATTTAGCTTCAATAATTACATATTTTTCCCACTTACTTTATATAGACGACATCTTATTTGACTCCGTCACTGTTATGTACATAGCAGGTAGTGGTATTCGAATTTGCGTGGGGTAGGTACCACAACCAAAAAGTGAAATATAAAAACTTAAAAAAAAAATATCAACAGACTTCCTAAAAAAACACTAAAAAGTGAAAAATAACTTTAATTTCGGAAGTCGCTGGCAAAAAAAGCAAATTGAAAAGCAAAGACACCGACTTCCGATATTAAAGTTATTTTACACGTTTTTAGTGTTTTGTTAGGAAGTTGGTTATTTTCTTGTAAAAAATTTTATTTACATAATGAAACAACCGACTTTGTAGTAGTAGCTTTATACCACAAATGAAAAAAAAAAATCAATATTCGGTGCACAATATTAACGAAAATATAGTTGAACAACTAGAAAAAGAAAACGTTTTTTGCCACCGACTTCTGAAATTAAAGTTATTTTTCACTTATATAGTGTTTTTTTGGAAGTCGGTTGTTTTTTTTTTGTAAAAAGTTTTTATTTTTCACTTTTTAATTGTGGTACCTACCCCACACAAATTCTAATAGGTACCACTACCTGCTATGTAAATTACAGTGACTGTATCAAATAAGATGTCATCTATATAGACTAAGTGAGAAAAAAAAACGTAATTATTGAAGCTAACTCAAAAATTATCCAAGCAAAGTTAAAAAAAAAAATATGGGACCACACGGCAAGCACCAATTTTCAAATAAAAAAAGAATCATCAAAATCGGTTCACCCAGTCGAAAGTTCTGCGGTACCAAACATTAAAAATAAAAAATAAATACTGACGAATTGATAACCTCCTCCTTTTTTGAAGTCGGTTAAAAACGTACAGAGAGTCGAATATATTAAATTAGAATTCGGTGTAATAGTTGTCTTCGTTTATGCGTGAGTCAATGGATATTATTGTAAGAGCTGACTAGCTGAGGTACGTTATAGAATAATGTAAGCTGGCACGTAGCTACGTCACCGCACGGGCTGCGGGGGCGCGGGGCGGTGTGAACGTGCGAGTGCGGGCGCTCCACTTCCGCGTTCTCGTGTTGCTTGTATTACATACATGGTAACGCCGTGTATGTCCCGCTCCGTATCCATCGTTCTGCCTTAGGTTTATCTCGGCGGCGTGTATTGTGTTGGGTCTGGTTGTCAACAGTCCAGACTCCAGCGTGCAAGACTCGGCCTTTCCCTGAGCACGTCGCGTCGGCCCGCGGCTGCACGTCGCGTCGGCCTGCGGCTGAATGTGGAGCTCACGTGTCAAAGTTAATATGCGATGCAGTTTTGTGAATGATTTGGAGTGTTTGGGTTCGTCTGAAAGTGCTGATGTTGGGCGCAGCGGGTGTGAGTATGAGTCCCGCGTCATGTAATGAATGCAAGCGGGTCGAGGGCGGCGCGGCGCACGATAACGCATAGGTACCTACTTCCGAGACGTTCCGAGCCATTAGCCTCACTGCGCTCTACTTCACAACTACACGCTCGGTACTCGGTATTCCTAAACGATGCTAAAATGTTTAATACCAGCGCCGTGTAATGTGTATAACGTCGGCGTCGCGCGCACACTTGATCGTTACTTCGTCACGTTACCCACACTAACCAACGTCCACTCGTTTCTTCTGTATCCTTGCCTTCCTTGAGTCTGTAATGTCTCGATCGCGTGTGTTGTCACAAATTGTTCAAAATCAAAATTGAAATCAACATATTTTATTTCACATCGCATACCTATGTTATTTAACGCGTCGGGGGGCGGCTTATGAAAATAGGAAGGTAACAGCAGCTATCCTTTCTACAATAGCATACATTCATCATTCCTAGGTATAAGCCAGTGTTTGGCGTTTTCCGCGACGACGCTTGGATCAATATATTTCCTATAACTTTTCGATCGAAATCCGTTCAGTGGTTAAGGCGTGAAAAGGTAACATACAGACAGACAGAGTTACTTTCGAATTTATAATATTAGTATGGATAGATATAGTCTATAGTATGGATCACTAGTAGACACGCCGGTCGACACGTGACTCGCCGGCGTAGCTGTACCTACGTATGTTTGCCACAGTGCAGCTAGTTACTAATTTAGTCTCATTTCTCTTCCCTACTCCATCATCAGACCCTGATCACCATCCATCTGTAACCTATTTTTTGAGACCTTTCCAATGAGTTCAAACACGCTGCCACGCTGCACCTCTGCTGTAAGTTGGTGAGGGAGGTGGGTATCCTGCAAATACCAGGTGATGCTGCTGTCAATGTTACCTACTATATTCTTCTCATATCATTGAAGTAACAGAATTCTTTTCGAATCGATTACATCTGTGGAAGATGCTCACATCCATTCATAAACTTGAAAAGAGCTGATAATCTTCAAATGGCGGAACCGATTTTCTTGAATCTTAGCTAAGAACACTCTCGATCAAGACACCCTTCGAACAAAACAAAAAAATTGAAATCAGTTCAGCCGTTTGGCATCTACGATGGCACAGATACACACGTTAAACTTATAACACCCCTCTTTTTCCGTCGGGAGTAAACACGTTAAGCATATAATACTCCTCTTTTTCCGTCGGAAGTTAAACACGTTAAGTATATAACACCCCTCTTTTTCCGTCGGGAGTTAAACACGTTAAGCATAAAACACCCCTCTTTTTCCGTCGGGGGTAAAAAATTGAAAATGGTCTACAGTTGCTTTAATTTAGATGTGTTGTACAATAATAAATAAATAAATTAGTCACACAATGATATGCGATTATTGGAGTCAAAAATCTTCACAATTATTTTTGCCCGGTGATCAAGGTGCTAGGTACCTAACGCTATTGCGCTAAAGACATCTGATACGATTTGTCAAATAAAAAACATGGGGAAGACATGCATCCCAGGTGCCAGGCGTCAGGTTCAGGCCCAGGTCCAGCAGCATCCTGAATACTAACTACAACTTACCGTCAGACATGCATCCCAGGTGCCAGGCGTCAGGTTCAGGCCCGGGTCCAGCAGCATCCTGAATACTAACTACAACTTACCGTCAGACTACATAGTAATCCTGAGGAGATTTATAATTCAAATTGTTGTGAAATATTACTACCTTAAAATAATAACTAGTCAAAAATAATACTTAGTAATGTGACGTTTGACGAGTAAAACTTTCTTATTTTCTTTTTTTTCATATTAAAATGCTGATTATTAAGCTTTGTAGAAATGAAAACGTGACGATATTTCATCATTACATATCCTCTGTTCTCAGATGTTCTATCTAGCACATGCGCATGCGCTGCCACTGCTCCCTGCCTGTTTAAATCGACGGTTTTAACGAACACGGTCACACTATGAACCAGTTCAATAATTCGTTTTACATAGAAAAAGTGATTATTTACCTACTCAATGTTATGAGACAGTTGTTTATGTTTCAGCTATTTCTCCGAATAATTTGTATTGCTCATCTTAGACCAAATAAAAAACCAAGACAGAGCGCTGTCAACAGTGACGTGAGGCCGGTTTCGTAAACATGTGTGCAGTTAGTTTGATGTAGTTTGATTGTAATGCCAATGTACATAGTTGTAAATGTGTGTGTGTGATCGTGTATGCACAGAGCTTTGGTGTAGTTTTAGCATGCTTCACTATAATTGCTCGCAGTGCTCCAGCTCCGTCTTCGTTTTTTATTTGGTCTGAGTTGCTCATAAGATTATTTTGTTTGTAGAAGTGGCGGCGGAGGAGGCGGTGGGGCGGTGTACTCGCGCTGTGCATACGCTGCCGGCTCGCCATACTTCGGCAACGGCGCGGAGATCAACTCGCAGCCGCAGATCTGGACTTCCAGCGCAGGTACACACAAATACTCACTGCTACCTTGCAGAGCACGGACAGGCACCTGTAGTCATTTCTAAATTCAAATCAAAACTGGGTCTTGACCAGAACCTAGTGTAGGGGCTCATTGGTTCGCTATGTTTCGCAGGTGGTTCCCCGAACTACGGCGGCGGCGGAGTGGTGCTGGGCGAAGAGTACGCGGAGGGAGGCGCGGACGGGGGCGGCGGTGGAGGCGCGGGCGGCGGCTCGCTGCCAGCCTTCAGCGCGCGCTTCGGCGGCGCCTTTGCCTGCGCCACCTCGCGCCCCAACACCGTGTACGGCTCCAGCGCGCTCGCCGCGCCTCCGTACTCGCACCAGGTTAGCCACACGTTACATACACGTGTCAAGCGCCGACCAACCATTCTATTTTACGAAAGAGGCGCTGCTTCTCTTGAAACAATCTGTGACCATCTGACACTGACCCGCCAGTCGGCGCGAACTGCGTCCGCCGTGTACTGTGCTGTGAGCCGGCAAGTAAGATGCTCACATTGTTCACACATCCTGCCGGGTGTAGTCGAGCTTGCCGAGCTGTTCAGCTAGATGTTTCATCTCTTGTAATTCTACTCCGCGTCGCTTGTCTCGACGCTTACCAACACTTTCTTCTCTCTGGTTCCAGGAAGTATGGAACTTGGAAAGTAATCGTCGCCCACAAATGTCTGCGGCCGCCAGTCTATCTGCCAGTAAGTACCAAACTTTCAGAGAACATTAGGTATATCAAATAAGTATGACTTATGCCTTGAACCAGAAGTACTATTCAAGTTAGGTTTTGCCTCGACACGAAATAGCAGACAATTATAGTGACGAATATAAAAACATGATGATTAAAATAAAACAAAATAATGATTGATCAAGTCCACTCGGTATGATTCACTAGCGCGCCGCGCGCGACAGCTGCCGGCCATGGCGACATAGTCCACTTTGTTCCATTGACATAAGTACCTACAGCACACACAATGTACCTGGTGCGCGTGCGTGTTGTAGTTACATTACAATGTGCACTTTGAAAATAAACTTTACTTGAACGATGAGTGAACCACATAGAAATGAATAAATGTGAGTTTGTACCTATAAGGCAAATATGTAGGTAGTTCACAAGGGATTTTGTGCGAGCATAAGTCAGTGAGTGTAGATCATGTAGACTAAGCTGTTCCTCCTTACGCCGAGTTATTATGTACCACATAATATAATGGAAATATTTGGACGTGGATGTCGGGCGCGCTGTAAACGATGACAAAAAATATCATAGTTTGATGGTCCCGATAGCAGATAGTAACAGGCGGTGCGGGGCGGAGAGGGGTCGTGTTTTTTGTGGCAGGTCACGTCGCGATAGCCCGCGGGTCGCTCCTCGCTCGCTCGTCGCGCTCGGGCCGCTTGGGGCGGCTGGTCGGCGCGGGCGCATCTCTGTGACTCCCATGTTTTTATTCAATAACCGACAAATTAGCTATTTCCAAAAAGCGCAGTCGATAAGCTCGTAGTTCCGGCATTATTTATGAGCGCTCGTGTGAACTCCGCGCTATTTTTCAAGGAGCCCACTTAAACCTTCATCAGTCTTCACGATGCTACAATCCTAATTTTATGTCAGTTTTGTGACTCGCAAAGTAAATTAATATCTTTTCTTTGAATCATCGTCGGCGAGGAAGCGTTTTGAAGTGAGACAAGTCGTTAATTTTAACAAAATAATGTAAGTAAGTAAGTATTAAATGAAGTCAAAAATTTTACATTTGAACACAACAACCGAACGAATATTATAATAAATTAATAATGAAGTTACTATTTTTAGAGAAATAAATGTCCTATTTTCCCTTAGGTACTTCGATGTCTAAAAGAACCTCAATGTCACGTGTCAAAGACGAAAATAATGTGCCGCGTGCGTGTATAGGTGCAGCGTGCGTGAGCGGCGTGTGCTTGTAGCGTGCTGGTAGTGCGACTAGTGCGGGTGTAGTGCCGCCACACATGGCCGCTTGCTTAATTAGCATCGATCGCGGTTTTCCTCGTCGGCGCCCGGCGGTGGCGCAGGCGATTCTGAATCGCTCGCAACAATAATTTGTCCATTGATATTGTTTACTATTGTAAAGCTGGCCCTGGTCCCGATGGAGCCGGCCTCGTAAAACTAACGACACACGGCGGTGAACTGTTTGCGTAGGTCGCTCCAAAAAAACCATGTCTTGTTTTAAAATGAAGTCGTTCCCTTTTAAGCGCATTAAAATCGCATTCCGTAAATGGTATCGGATAAGGCACGTGCCGCGCAAACAGCGCGCGCGTCCGGCCGGCGCGGGCGCAGGCTCGCCTATCGCTATAAACAAAGGTCCAAAAAAACAGTCGACCCACGTTAAAGCCGTGTCTCCGCATATTTGCTTACTGACACTCTCTAATGCGCACGTTATCATGCGCCGCCGCGCCGCCAGATGGCGCTTATCGCCGCAGGACGAGCGCCTTCTAATTTACCACCATTAGGGCATAGCTGACCAGTGACGTCACAGGCAGGAGCTGCTTTCACCGCACAGCAGCTCTAACGAGATCACTGATAGTGCAGAGGCTGGCTGAAATCACGCGTATTCACATTACTTACTTAGGAACCTTATCGCTCTAGTCTAGATGTTAGTGAACAGAACATACTATCAGACACAAGGCATCGGTGTCGTCTCACAAATGTTTCATCTGTGTTAGGACGGGACCTCATACTACCAGCCTATTACTGTCCCATTGCACGGAGAAGGCCTCTTCACCACACTCGCTCAACACGGGTTGGTGATTTCAGACTCATGTAAGTCCAGGTTTCCTCACGATGTACGATGACTGTTTTGCATCATCGATGTCAGTAATGTCGAAAATAAATTCAGAAAGGTAAATATGAATTGAATAAGTCTCAATGGTATACTTGCCCGGATTTGAAGCCACTACCTCGTACAAGAGAGGCGAGTAATATTCCCACCGTCGTATCTGTACGTTGACGTCGTGGTGGGGCTTGCGCGCTCCAAACTCTAGGTCTGTGCCGGAAGAGTTTACTTTGCCGGAACAGGTCTGGAATGAGGAGCCGAGCCAAGAGAAATACAGAAACCCGCAGGGCAGCATGTGGCGAGCTGTTGGGCAGAAGCGACCCCACGGCCCCTATTTCCCGGTGAGAAATCTTGTTCCTCATCTCTGGCTTGCCTTTATTGACCGACTGCAGTGAACACTGGCGGGGAACAGAGCACCCACCTCATTCTTGCCTTTATTGTCCAGCTTGAGTGGAGATTCGCAAGAGCAGACATGCTCGGAGGAAGGAAGTATTCTAGTAAGCGCTGTTGACGATCTTCCGGGCTCTAGGATTGTTCTGACAGCTGTGGAATACCTCTTCACTCCTCAAGAATCTCAGGAAGTGTTGCCCCTGGTCGCTACGTCACTTATACGTACTAGCGACTGTTTTCGAGGGCCCATTATTGTGTGTGCGAGTCACCCCCTGCTTTTTTATCCGTGTATACCTAACTGTATACTATAACATTAATCAGGCAGGGGACATAGTCCTTCCATAGTTCCAGGTAACCAATCCACTATATAGCCACCCAAACACATACTCATAAAACATAGTTAAATACCATTTAGGTATTTGATCGCTTTTAGCAATTACTTTTGTTAAAATAATCACTGTGTGTGCAACGCTAGCGAGTGAGTGACATGGGCAATGGGCGACGCGGGTGTATAATGTGCGAGCACATGGCCCCGCTCTCGTTACAAATGCCAATAAAGGCCGGCTAATGACATCCATGTTTTATGCTTAATATGTGTAATAGGAAACGCCACCATTCATTTCAGTTAAATCTCTGTCAAGTGTTCTGCGCCGTGTAACTGAATATCTGCACCGACTGCGCGCCCGTGGAGTGTGGGCTGCCTCGCCACACGTCATACAGATGAAACTGTTAATTGCGATGATGTTATACGTATCATACCTACTACACATGTTGTGATGATGTGCTGATGTGTCTCATGGGACTCCAGATGACCAGATGGTGTAAATTGTATGTCGCAGTGGCATAGAAAATCAATGAAAAAAACTCACCACCGCGACTTCGGCTTGCTGGCCGGCAAAGCCGGCCAGCCTCAGCCGCGGCGGCGAGCGTTAAAACCATCTGCTTCTCAGCTCGCGGGCCGCCTCGCCCCTCCGCGCTTACGCGATTTTAAATAACACTCTAGTGGTAGGGCAGACAAGACTACGTGGAGTCGGTTTTGCAGCGATTCGTTTCTGTCACGCTCGTTAATAATTTATCCAGTAATCCATTTTGACCTTTAAACGATTTGGTCAATAGTGTAATAGATAATTTAAACATTGATATTCCTGACTTTGGTCAGTTGAACTTTTGATCAAATGACCATCGTTATTTTAAACTTTGTTGATTTGTACGTCGTTCTTTTGAAATTTGCTCAGGAAAATTTTGATTTTCTAATATGCAACCTGGAAGTATGACCTACCAAAAAAAAATAATCATCAAAATCGATTCATAATTTTATTGGCGGAGTAATCGCGGAAAAACATAAAAAAAAAAAAGAACATACAGACGAATTGGGAACCTTCTCCTTTTTGAAGAAGTTGGTTAAAAAGGTGGAAACAGAATATTTCTGTCTCCCACTTAATACTATAAACAATCTCATGCAGACGGAGGCATCTTCTTTTTACCCGACTAAGGCGAGGCAAAAAGGAGGGTTATGACTTAGATCGGTATGTATGTATGCATGTGTGTATGTATATGTGTTCCGTCATAATTTCTAAACTATGGCTATGTGACCTCACATTAAAGTGAATATGGCGTCATCTAGATGACAAGAGGTCATGAACTAAAAAAAAAAATTTTTTTCTTATGATGCCATGTAGGGTATCAAATGCAAGGGCTTAATTAGCAATTTGAAAAATATATGTATTATAACCCCAACAAAATTAAATAAAAATATAAGTTATAAAACTAAAACCCAACTACGACAAAAAAGTCAACTAAAATGATGTAAACAAGACATCATAGACAGACAAATAAAAAATCCGGAGTCACACATAATCTGTTCGATTTATGCCCTACAACGTGTCAGTCAGGATTTTAAATTTGTCTGTCTACGATGTCATGTTTACCTACATCTTTTTAGTTTTATAATTGTAATCAACTTTTAAAATCCTTTATTTTAATACCCACTCTAAGGCGTGGGAGTTTTTTTTTGAAAACATATATTTTGGCGCCAATTATCCGTCTATCCAGTCGCGGAATAAAGACGAATCTAATGAAATTCCAGTCAACAAAATCGATTCAGCCGTTAAGTAGTTACGAGGGAACATATGGACGGACATACATACGTTACATACAATTCAAACACATAATCCTCGTTTTTGGCTTTGCCGCAGTCGGGTAAATATGTTGTCGAATTTCTCCTAAACTTAAGAGTGTGTTCTATAGACGAGCCCTGAGAGGTTCTCAGGTGCGTGTATGTGCAGATGTGTAACGGTCGCAGATTCCATTGAAACCGTACGCCACGTGCTGCGCTGGCGTGCGGCACGTTCTCGGTCCCGCAGTCGGTAGTTCGGTACGTACTCACTGGTACCAGCGCCCACCGCCAGCCTTTGTTGTGGCGCACGTTATACACGCTCGACCTACTCACTTAGCACAATCTGACATTAGAGTTATAACGACACGGTGTCGGGTGGTATTGGCACCAACAGGATGTCAGGCGCAAGAGTGACACAACTCATCTTCGGCTTCCTGTTTGCCCAAAAATAATCATCCACTGATTCTCTTTCCATTACTCTAGGTGGAGCACTGATTATTTTATAGCTATTTCGTTCCACCACCGTGCTCTGTACGACAAGGTCAATGGACCGTCGAATTGCTAGGTCACATCGCGGGACCTATTACTTAGAACTGGAAGAAGGCATGGCACAAGGAGCTTGTTGGGAATGAGCCGTAGTGTGTTGCCACAGGAACAATGGTGGGTCGGATGACCGCGGCCGGGTCGACGCTCGCGCCCGTTAGCACTTGACCCGCGCCGCCAACTGTACCAGTTGTTGCGCGGTGACGTCACGCCGCGCCACGGCCTTGCCGCGACGTGCGCATCTCTTCGTCAATGAATCACTACAGTTACTTCTGGACTGTCACTGTCAAGGTCGCACACGACCATGTTTAGCTTCTTTGTTGTATTATGCTCGTTTCACTAACTTATGCTTGATTGCACAAAATCCGCTGACAAGTTTACTGCAAATTACTTATTGAATAATAATGCATTGTGTATGTTGATGCACAATGCTTATTCACCACAATATGTAGGTATAAGTTTTACTTTTATTGTTTATAGGTACAAGCAGAACAGTAATTCTAGTGATGTCGTGGCTTGGTAATACGTGAACATGAATATACTCTATTCCGGTGTCAAGTCGAACACCGGATATATTTTATTTGCGCGTTTGGTCAAGTGAGTTTGCCCAGACGTTGTTTGTAATGTAAGCAGTTAAGTCGGACGCTCGGCAGACGCAGGTGTGAGCTACTTGTAACTAGCGTGATTTGCGCAGTCGACATGGCGGAGTTTTTCACGGAGGGGCGCGAGTGCGTGAACTGCGGCGCCATCCACACGCCGCTGTGGCGCCGCGACGGCACCGGCCACTACCTGTGCAACGCGTGCGGCCTCTACAACAAGATGAACGGCATGAACCGGCCGCTGAAGCAGCCGCGGCGGCTGGTACGTCAGCGCCTCGCCGCGCCCCACGCGCCCCCGCACGACGTACGCAACTCGCTCACTAACCCCGCGTCCCGCGCCCCCGGCCCCGCGCCCCTCGCCCCCGAGATCCGCGCCCGCCGAGTGTCCTCCTACTGCTCGCTTGCGCTCTCAGCGCTCAGTCGTTTGTTCTGGTTGCAGTGGCCGCGGAGGGGGCCCCGCCGGGCGCGGATTTCTACAAGGGCTTCCTGTTTAACGGCATGGCGGCGTCACACGCACACGCGCTGCCCGCGCCCGCGCCGCTCGCGCACCCCGCGCACCAGCCCTCCACCCCCTCTGACTACAAACAGAAGAAAGGGGTACGTGCCCCGCCCCACACCCCACGCCCAGCCCCGCACCCTCACCTAACGCCCGCCCACTAACATCCATCGCTTCTATAACTAACATCACCGTGATAATGTTTGTAGTTTTGTCATGCATGCCAACTGAAGTGTCGACCAGCCCTGGTTAGAAAACTTGTATTAAAGATAGTTCAGCGAGCTAACAGAGCAGTGGGTGTAACAGTGTGTGATGGTGGCACAGATGGGCACGAAGCGGCCGGGCATGTCGTGCACCAACTGCCAGACCACCACGACGTCGCTGTGGCGCCGCAACTCGCTCGGCGAGACCGTGTGCAACGCGTGTGGCCTCTACTACAAGCTGCACAACATCAACCGACCGCTGGCCATGAAGAAGGACTCCATACAGGTGCGTCCCAACACTGGTCCCAACAATGATTATGATTATGATTATGATTATGACTGTTCCTACCGCGCACCTGAACATGCTATGCAATGCTCGGCTACACTACCATTGATGCAATCTTCAGTCTCTGGTAACATTAAAAAAGTATAGTTGGATCCATATCTCAAAAAAATTAATAATTAAAAAACACGACTGCCCTGCTAAAACCCAACTAAAAAGTAACAATTATCAAAGGAGATTGTTCTGCATCCATACGTCTATCGCCCCAACAACCAACAGCGAAGGATAATTATTTTGCGTGTTCTAAATTACAAGTATAAGACCATGAAGACAAAGTTCAATGACGGACAACTCGTAGGAAGCATTTATTTAAATAAAAAACAAAGATTTTGAGGTTATATTTAGTATGAAACAATTCTTTGAATAGGTAGTAGTAAGTAGGTCTTAGAACTAAATGCCAGTAAATACCTGTCAGCTGTCACTAATGTTATTTCTATTGCCTATAAAGCAAGGAACATATTTATACTCACCAAGTGGCTAGGGAAGGTAAGAGATTATGTAAAACATCGTTGAACCTATCTTGTTTGGTGTTTTAAATAAAGTAAAAGTAGCATTTTACTTATTTGGTAAATCTTCTAGTTTTATATTAAAATAGGTAGGTAGGTAGGTAAATAAATATGTACATAATATGAACATTTCTTTATTTAACTTCAATGCAAACCTTGCCCTAATGTTTTTTTGGATTTCATTTATGTATACTTTGGTAGGAATTCATATTACCTAGATCGCATATCATTTTGTAAACATCGCCCTAGAGTGTAAGATTAAATTCAAATAAACACACATTTTCTCGTTACTGATTTTATTATTGATCATCATCTTCTACATTGGTAATTAAAATATTATCTAAAATGAGTGCAGACGGGACGACGTTATGTTGATGTCTTGCGAAACTCAAGTACCTAATAATGTTATAACATAGCATAACATCACGCTTGTAGTCCCCGGAGGGTTAGGCAGAGGCTAGTACATAGTACACCCATATTTCCCCTGTTATGTTTAAGGCCCATGTAATGGGGACGAGCGTATTGCCATGAACCGAGCACAAATCCACAACTAATACAATATCCACTTTCCATTTCGTATGCAAAGTCCGTTGCGAAATTCGTTATCAAAGCCAGGTGGTATTTGAGCAGATCACAAAGTCCGCTATCAGGTAACCCGTTGTTGAAAGCAATCAGAGTCCGTAAAAATAGCAAGGTCGTCGAATGTATTCCGAAAATAAGTAAAAATAGGTAACTTCAAATATCTTGACGGTTGAGTTGATTGACATGACATGACAACGATTAGGGATGCCCTTATATTAGATCCGTATCGATATATTTTAATCAAAATCGATACCGTTTAGTATCCAGCGTGTTATTTATTCTATTTGAAATACTACAATGTACTTAGGGTGTTTGTGCACTACCTCGTATTCGAAAATACGATTCGAAATAGCCTTCATAATAAATGTATGGTTGTTTGAGGACTGCTTCGTTTTCGTGTTTTTATATTCGTGAATTTCTCACATCGAGTCAGTTTTTACAGATCGAAATAGCCTTGATAGGCCTACACTGCCCTCTCATACCTATTAACACTGTAATATGAAAACATTATAAAATCCATTTATTTTCAAAAGAGTAACCATGGAGTTTCTTGCCGGCTCTTCTGGATTTTTATTATACGATTCGTATTCGTGTTTTTAAAAGCGAAAAAGGTTGAAAAGGAAAGTACGTATGGATGCGCGTATGACATCCGCGAGCAGGTGGTTAACTCAAGTAATCTCGCTCTCGATGTGTGTGAAATGAAAGATTGGGCATCACTAATTGAGATTGTCATGACACATCTAATTGTCAAAGATGGCAGCATTTTGGATGTGATGTCAAAAATCGTTTTATATCTTTTAATTGTTCATTAAAGAACGCAGAATGTCCGTGTCTGACTGTTATTCGCAATTTGTTTATTAAAATATATTTATAATTATTATATACGTCAGATGTTTCTTGGTCCTAGAGCCATTTACGACAATGTCCTTTACATTACTTGCATATGCTAGTTATGTTACTCGTGTGATAATGAAAGAATTCTAATAAATTATAACTCAATCATCTACTAAACCATTCACTCATTTAGGCATTCGCAGTGTTGTTAAAGTCTGATTAAATCGTTTGTAGCTAAAGATAAAATTTTGTTTTGCATGTACATTGTACACACACTCCTTTTAAGGCAGTCGTGTAAAATGGTTGGTTATTGTAATTAAATGCATACAATCAGAACAGCCAACTTGAACAAGTCAATCAATTCCTAACTTCTTGCTAACCGTACTTCGCTAGTTTTTCCATAGCTAATAGCGTGGCTGCTAATGAGTGGTGACCACTAAACGTTTCATTACGAGCTAAAGGTCCAGGTGCTAATAGACGAGGTGACTATATATATTACTGGATTGATAGACATTTGTATTAGTTGTTCGGGTATTAGCAAACTGGTTATCACAAACTACTCTTTTTTTTAAATTATTTTTTTGTATATTTCTGCTTACATATACCTACTCACAGCAGGAAACTAAGATATTTTTGTGAAACAACTGAACACCACGATTATTTATTTCGCGCTCCGAACATTTTGCAAACTTTTCTAGTCTTTTCTTTTCTAGTCTAGCTAATGATAAAAATATAGAAAGATAACCTTAGTGAGAAATCTTCACATGGATCTTTGGTTTCATAGAATAATAAATAGCTTTTCTTCGAATATATAAGTTGTAATGTAAACACACTGTTTCGTTTCCACAACAATCGAGAACGTTTAGTCAAATGTGACAGTTGCTACTCATAACTGCTGCTTAACCATACACTGTTAATAATTTTCCAGACAAGAAAGAGGAAACCTAAGAATAGTATAAAAGCGGAGCGAAGTATCAAGGCAGCCGTCCAGCGCACCGTCACCTCGGGCGTCAAGATCGAGAGCCTGCGTGAGTACTGCACACGTACTCATGTCGTATCCGTTGTCACAGCGCGCCGGAACAGTGACAGACCACTCTCTCTGTCCACGCGGGCGTTAGATGGTCACCAATAGACAAGTGATCGAGGCCTTAATGTTACATTGCACCAAATAATGATTCCGAATGAAACAGCCGGTCCAGCGCGACAATGAGTAATAGTTCCTCGTGTGTCCGCAGTGGAGAGCGGCTCGGGAGCATCAGGCGGCGCGCGCTCGCCCTTGGCGCTCAACTACTACGTGCAGCACGCGCTCAAGGTGGAAGAGCCGCCGCCAGCACACAACGCGCACGCCGCGCACGCGCCACACCACGCGCACGCGGCTCACGCACACGCCGCGCACTCGCACGCGCTCTACGACGACGAGTACCGGCGCGCCGCCGACGAGCGGCTGGAGCGGCCCACCGTCGTGTCCATGGGCAGCTGAGCCGCGCCCGCGCTGCCAGCCGGCCCGGCCGCCGTCATAATGTTATAGAATCTCAGTTGTTTAGATACGTTAGTTACATAGAAAGTAAGCGCAGGCGATGAGGCGCTGCTAGTTGACCAAATAGCGTGACGCAGTGACGCGCCCTGTACATACATAGGTAGCTGTATCCGCTCGTGCCGTGATGTCATGGCCAGAATCCCGCGGCTGCAGACCGCTGCTGTCCGCATAGAGTGCTAAAACAAGATTACTGCACTAGTGCACTCTAGGTCGTATTGTAGTCTCGTACGAGTCACCAATAACTGTAGGTATGTACTGCAATGTGCTATGTTTTAATCGTGTGTTCCCACTGTTACCAAATAATAATTATGTATAATAAGCGATGAGACTGTATCTGAACCATTCCTAAAGCGTTGCATTCCTAGAGTGTGTTGTACAAACAATATTTTATAATGAGTTGTTGCTGCAAAGAGGCTGTTTTGAATGTTTCACAGCAAAATTTTATTTTATGTTGAACGCTAAAATTGTTATTTTTATAAAATCTCGTTTTTTGGCTGAAGTGCGTACTGACATGACGATATGCGCTCGTCACAGGGCGCGGGAAGTGGTGTGAGCCGTCGTGTCGGTGCATCACACGCACTCTCACTAACATTAGTAATAACCTTAGAGATACTACCGTTGACTCCATGACTTCAACAAGCATTCCACGAATTTATACAAGTAGGTGAGCGTGCACCGCAATGCTGTCTGTAAGTACTCCTTGTACGTGACACTACACACTGTACAATCTGTACATCTGAACATTCCTAATGTGTCTTCAGAAATATAAAGAATCAGCAAAGCAACTCGGGCTATTCTATAAAAATCTCACGTTGAAAATTTAGGTGAAGTGAGCTGTCATGCTAGGGATTGACATTATGGATCGGTCTATTCTGTTCAAATCTCACCGTGAAAACTTAGTTGAAGTGAGCTGTCATTCCACCTGATGCTAGGATTGACACTATTGACAGCTCACTTCACCTGAGTGAGATTCTTACACTATGAACCGGGGTCAGATTACAAGAAACTGTGTATGTTCCGCACAGAGAGTGCAGCAGGCGCGGTGACGTTCGTATAGAAAGTACTGAACTATTAGTAAGTAGCGCGGTAGTCGTGTCGTAACATTCTCACAGTGAAGCGAACGCGTGGAGTGTTCGCGAGCGTTTGTCGCTACACGACAATTATTGGTTGCATTTTGTAAGCTCTATGAACACATAGATCTGAGGTACCTCTCTAATGCATTAATCCGAATTCTAATTATACTATAGTGTTTATAAAAATCAATTAGTTATAATATATGTAATTATCTTTTTTTTATATAATGTCGACTTTTGTTGCATGATAGTGAAAGTAATATATAATAATAATTTTTATTGAGTATAACGTTGTGTGGTGTCCGTCGGTGTAAGCGTTGCTCGGTACCGAGTAGATCTGTCGCCAAATATGTTACTATTTTAATACATAAATGTAGTATATATGTGATGTTATAAATATTTATGTGTTATAGTCGCGGTGCGCGTCGACGGAGGCATTAGCTTAGTGAACATGTATCTGTGTAAATATTACATAAGCGATCAGAAGTACACCTTGAATTAAAGGTCAATTAAAACAGCACCTCTCTTGTTTCATTAGCTCAAATAATGCTAAGTTATTGAGCTACTCTTCAAACTCAAACTCAAAGCATTTATTTCATATAAACCAATTACAGGCACTTTTGAATTGTCAAGGGGTCGGTCAGTCAGAAAGATGAAGCTAGTTGCCCATTCCAAAGCGTAGTAGGTTCCTATGGAGAAGAACGGGCAAGAAACTCCACGGACACTCTTTTACATCAGCATATTGTTACAATATAATGTCTTAGCCGGAGTTTACCTTTGTCCTGTTACACCCTTGTGACTATTATACTCGGTCGATAGTTTTGTCGAATCAGTAGCTATTGAGAGTTTATGTGAGGACCTCGAAAACAGGCTCTCTCTAGTCATGTGATGTGTGAGCCCTCTGCCTGCCAACAGCCCTTTCTTTTTATTACTCATGTTTTCATATAGGCAGCCTGATTTTTGGGTACAATGACAAAAAGCCACCGTCGCCAGTCGGTAACGTGTTCGGGTTCCATTGTATGAGTGATCCCGCCGCTTACCGTGTCCTTCATAACTTGTACAACAAGGAAGGCATAATGTTCGCCTACTTCGATTAGCGCGTGGAGTACGTGACAAAATATATAACGCACACACAAACACTTTAATGTAGACATACCTACCCGTTTACAGCACAGGGACTTGACTGCGATGAGTAGTTCAGGGAGGGGCAGGGGGGTAATACACTGAAACAATATGGCGTCTTATCAGCGAACATCGCGTCACGTGCGTGTCCTCCCCGCGCATCCCGCACTGATCCCCTCAGCACCGCTCTTTATTAGCTTTTCACGGAAAATATTCGTCGAAAAAACAACTGATAAGATCGCGATGAGGTCGAGCGGCGCCCATCAATAATCCGTCGATGTATCGCCTATCAGATCCGGAGCGGGGATTACAGCGCACCTACTTACCTACCAGGCGTGTAGGACACAGTAATACCTGCACAGCGCGCACTGAACTCCATGTGAGGAGCATCATCCTGCAGGCGTCGAGGCTGCGCGGGCGCCGGCCGGACTGTAATGAGGCGACGACATACACGCGCTCTCGTAATCAAATCTGTAGGCCTTCTATCTGATAATTACTTGGTATCGGGGATGGTATCGCGGTATCTCAGCTCCAAATACGACGCTCCCTGCAGGGCTGCGGCAGGCGTGCGGGAGAGTGCGGGGGGGTACACGGCGACGTTCCCTACAAATATTTGCTCGCGCTCGTGGCTTGTTTGCAGACGTTATCACGTCACTCGAACACACCCAGTCCCCTCGCCGCTCGCTTGCACAACTACGCCACTAGTTGCTCACGTCGACTCGCCTCACTCAAGGAAGCTTACTTCGATATTGCAAAGATGATCAACCTACTCATTGCATTTTAAGAAGTACCGCATTCAACTATTAGAAATGCTACCTAATGACTCAGTATTACATGCTGCTATGGCTTAGGAACGGCTCCTGCACGGCCAGATGGCTGCGAGCTGGACGCACGTCGGGCTACCCGGACGCATGTAGTTTGGTCCGTCACATCCACGTGTGTACTATGTAGTAACAACAGCTGTTCAGCTAGATACAGTATCTGTTAGATACGATTATCAAAACTTTAAGATAACCAGTCTCACATTAGCGCCTAGTTAAGATAAACGAGATAACAATTTGCATATCTAAAGAAAGGCGCGATACTAAGTTGTGTATCAATGGGGTCGATGCACTGAATACACACACGCACAGACACCTTGGTTCACCTCCCATAGCGGTATTTGTTATTCGATTAGCTTGCAGTGAACGCCAGCGAGCCCCTTTGGGGCGCATGAGGCTCTGCAATCGCTGACCCTATTGCTCTGTAACACGGAACACCACGAGTTTGGGAGATGCAGTTAAGGGAATAGAATCCTAAATAGGTACATGTTGGCATTGCTTCAATAACAATAAGATGTTCGTAGTTTGGGCAGTGAGGAGGTTCCTGGTGAGACAGTCAGGGACACGGTGACTTGTGCTGCCGCGCTGGTTTTGCAACCGCCCTACATCGACACGCGGTTGTGCGACACTACGTTATCCCCCGCACACTCGCGCACATGCAACACGCAACAACATTACGTTGTTGATTGACGGGGTTCTGCTTATTTAGTAACGCGTTCACTACTGCGGCTACTATCACGTTTACTTTTCAGTTGTTACTCATTGAACCAACTTTAAGTGTACAAGTTAAAAACGATTCAAATGAACAGTGGAACGTCGAGATAAGTAATGAGCGGCGACTGTTGGAATATTGACAGTATTCACTTACTACCACTGTACAAATGTACCTACTTCCCCTCGAACGAATACGATGTGTTTCCAGTGAACCATTAGGTAGATGATGAATCCCTCACAAGAGCCTGCATAATGAGATCTTCACGCGAGCAATTCGATGGCGAGCTTGATGACGTCAGTAAAGTATGTACAAACAAAATCTTCAGTGAAAAGTGAGCGTTTCCTGGCTTTTAGTGTTGAACAGGGTGATGATTATGAAGGCTCTTCATTTACCACAGATAAAGATAAAATACTTAGAGCATAGTGAAATATATTTTATTGGCGTAGAATGTAGGTAATAATTACTCTAAATATCATTAAAGTACATAAGTTTGCTTTTCTGTTTTTCCACGTTAGACCACTATTTCTATTTTTGTTTATTCTCTTATTGTATGGCAATTTCTACTTTCTTTTAATGTTGACCATCTTTACATTGTGTTATTTTACCTGTTACAGAACAATAAAATGTTCTTTTCTGTTCTATTACACCATATATATATTAATTCATTGCCACCATTGTGTCACTTACTTATAGGTAGTTGGACACAGCCTACACCGGCTGGCGCTTCATGAGATCCACTCAAGACGGCTATTGTCGAGGAATGTAGAGTATGCTCCAAATTATTGGCAAGAGCGTACGTGTGAGAGTATCTGTCGCTATCAGTAGCAGTGACAAGCGTGACAGGTGTGATAAGAGACGAGTTATTTTTTATTTTATTCGATGGTAAACCAGTAGACGGCCCAACTGATGGAAATTGGTGACCGCCGCCCATCCCAACAAGCAAAGTAATCCTATTAAGAAACATCTCTCACTAGAATCTGTCACTACTAATCACGTTCTTATAAAGGCATTGCAGTAGACTATTTACTTATAATAGCATTTGCCAACCCTTAACATACTCAAGTACATTAGTTTTTACCGACTTCAAAAAAGGAGGAGGTACTATGTTCGGATGATTGTTTTTTTTTTTTTTTTTTATGTATGTTCACCGATTACTCCGCCGTTTGTGAACCGATTTAAAAAATTCTTTATTTGTTCAAAAGCTTATATTTCTGAGGTGGTCCCATTGTCACCAAGTCAGGATCTGATGATGGGATCCTAGAGAAATCGAGGGGAACTTTCAAAAATCGTAAGGGCAACTAGTGCATTCCTTAATTTATTCATTAAGTATTTTACAGCACTACAATTTTATGAAGGTCTGGAGTCGATCTGATGATGGAGCCAAAAGACAGTCAAGGGAACTCCTCAATGGTTTACAGCAGATACCTCGTGTTTGGGCTTGATTAATTTGTATTGATAAAAACTTTACACTTTGATGGGTTGTGACTGTCGTTAGGGGTCTGATGATGAAGACGAAAGATAGTCGAGGGAACTCTTCACTGGTTTACAGCAAATATCTTGTGTTTGGGCTTGATTAATTTGTATTGATAAAAACCTTACACTTGGATGGGTTGTGTCTGTCGTTAAGGGTCTGATGATGAAGACGAAGGACGATTAACGGAACTCCTCAACGGTTCACAGTAATTACCTTGTGTTTGGACTTAATTCATTTATATTGATAAGAACTTTGCAACCATATAGGTTGTAAGTGACATTACAGATCTGATTATGGTCACCTTATAATATGATGATGAGGGGAACTATACAGTGTAATGTATAGTGTTCACCCTTATATTCTTGAGAAGGCACGGGAGTCTCATTAGCCAGCCGGTTTCGTATAACATCTAAACGATACTTGCGCTGTTCAGACGACTCGCCACTTAATCGTTTTTGAATAAGATTGAGTCGGCAGATCTTATCATTAGGCGACTCCTGCGACAAATGAGAATGCATGTAATTTCTCATCTGAGATAACCTAGCATGAAGAGCTAACGGTGATTCTTGGGAACCGGACATAGCACTCCGTTTGCGATTCTTAGATAGGCGTTCTTTTTCAGGAGTATTAGTCTCTTTAATTCTGTTTTTCTTTATGCGGGCGGCTCCTTTAGTTGGTCTACCCATGGTGATTACAAAAATCAAATTACACAAAAAATGGAAAAATAATAAAACTTTAAAAAAAAAAATTGACTGACTTCAAAAAAACAAAACAAAAAAGGACAACTGTACTAAAACCAAACGACAAAAGTACTTCTTTAATAATAAGAGAAAAATAAAAAATAAACTTTAATTTCGGAAGTCGGTGGCCAAAAACTAAAATTAAAAGCAAAGACACCGACTTCCGAAATTAAAGTTTTTTTTTTATTTTTCTCTTATTATTAAAGAAGTACTTTTGTCGTTTGGTTTTAGTACAGTTGTCCTTTTTTGTTTTGTTTTTTTTGAAGTCGGTCAATTTTTTTTTTTAAAGTTTTATTATATCTCGGTCTTATAGTTCGCTACAAGAATGACCTTTAAACATTTATAGGACACTCGTACTAGTAATAGCATTTCACAAGCGTAGATATTCTCAAGAGCGTTTGCTTTTATAACTCAGTCATATAGTTAGCTACAAGACTTTTTTTAGGACACTTTTAGGAATAAGTCTCTTATAATTGTTTACAGTAAAACTAAATAATACAGAATAATATTTTGATCCCATAGTAGCATTTTGTGAGAAAACAAGATATTATAACATACTTAGCTGAGATCACTATAAGTTTGCACCGTTATAGTTTTGCTCGAGACTCTTTTAAATAGAATAGTACTTAGTAAGAGCGCTATTTGATCAAAAAAGCTTATAAGCTACTAGATCAATAACTTTATTAGTAAACGTCAGCCATTTTGTTGAGATTCAGTTGTTAATTTACCGACATTGGTTCGATATAGTACTTAATGAAGAGCAATTTCAAAACATGGCGAATATTCATAAGTATCGATGAAATATTTTATTTACAACAATATACTAATGACCTATTTTTCGGAGGGGATTATGAAATTAACTAAATTGCAGTACAAATTTACAGTAAAAATGACTTCCCCACGAGTTCATACACTATATTTACAATATATTAATGTTGTACAATAATACGAAATAATAGTAATAGAAACGAACTAAAAATTTATTAAGTATTTACCAAACACAACAAACAAAGATAACTTCTATTAAAATATACTTATATGTAACTAAGCACATTACTAGTGCATTATAAACAAGATTGCTTTAGTAAGATACTTATGTCAGATACTAACAAGAGCGTTTGTGCTTGTAATTGTGTAGTCTCATATCATTATAGAAGCTATTGCGCTTCGTCAAGTATATTATAGGGCTTACTAACATTTTAAAAGTTGATTATTTATTTATTTGAGGGCAATCAACAAAGCATACACCTAAAATACGAGTACATGTATAAGAACTCATGTTGAATTTATAAGATAGTTATAGAAATAAACGCTCCTATAACTGCGCCCAAATCCAGCTTTGTAGCATGATACAAGTCTCTTATAAGTGAATATAAAAGTAGTCTTGAGATAGTTTTCAGTACAGATTTTTGCTTGTTGGGATGGGCATCCGCAAAACCAGGCGCATCGCAGATGCGGTGCCCTCACAGGGACAAAGCTGACATGTCTCAGTACATGCTTCTTTTTATGCTGGCACCCCGAACTATCAAAACGGAACCAAATACGCTGCGTGTAAGCTAAGCCGGACGAGCTCATCCACTCTAGTACTACTCCTAACAGTGTAGTAGTCAGTCATCAGCGGAGCTCTATCAGTGAGGACCGAGGTTTTCACGTTTCACACGAGAAGTCTGTGTCTACTTATTTATTTAACCGTACAATGAATCCCCAAGTGGAATTCTCATAAATTAAAACTCCATAAAAAAAAATCTTTCAGGAACAACGAATTTTAAAATGGGGAGTATTTTAAGTTATGGGAGATCCTGCTATACTGTATCATGTACATACAGAGTTTTATGTTATGATAAGAGAGTGCCACTGGTCCTCCGATTCTTAGGTTTCTTGCATTAATTTATGTTTAATGAACTGTATATATTGTATTAGAATAATTATTCTAACAAAACATAGCGAGTATGCCATTAAATTGTATCGCCTTTTCGCCATCTTCGAAGTTATCCTCTTCAATACTTCAACATGTTTTCGCAAAAAGTTGTCACATAAGGAGGAGCTTGTCGTGACAAGATAATGCCATCGACATCGTCTGAAATGATCACACGCCGCGTCATATCCGACAGCCGCACGAGTGCAGCGAGATTAATCTGTTGAGCGGTTGACGGCCCTCCAGCGACAAATAAATCACGTTTACAGAACACATCACCTAGGGCGTGAGCTTTGTCTTGCCACTTGTCTACAATAGACAGCTGGAGTGGTTCAAAACAAACGATGACAATGACGCGCGACGGACGAAGGCGCATAGATGCTGTGAATCCATAGGGTCTTAGCGAAGTTATCCTAACACAGTTGTTATAATTATTTTAATTCTTCAAGGACTTTCTAATTAAACTACAATAGTTTTTGGACCGCTCGCGGCCCGGCCGCGGTCATACAGTATACACATACAGTAATATTACTCGAAATCATTCGATTTAATAAAACAAATTATTTAAAAAACCTAAAACCCGACTGCGAAAACCTATAACTGAAAAGAGAAAAACAAGCATTAAACTCTGTTTTTGTAAGGTATTGTAGGCGGGGCAACAATCAAAAGTTACACCATATTTCATGTTATAGGTTTTTGCAGTCGTGTTTTTTGTTTTTTAAATAATTTGTTTTATTTCAAGCTTTTTAGTTTTATTAATCTAAGTGTTTGGAATATACTATATATTACTACCTTTTAATTAATACCAATAATGTCGTAATTAAAAAAAAAACCTTCCCCTCCCTTTTTTTTGTATTTGCAGATGAAATATATATTTTTTTATAGCCTATGTCACTCCCATAATTAAGACGAACATAACGACACCTTGTATGTTAAAATCCATCAAGCCGTTTAGGCTACAGAGCGTGTCTAAGAAATAGACATACATACAAAGATACATACTCTCAAAAAAAAATACAACCGTTCTGGGGCAGTCGGATAGTAAAAAAATTACTAGCGACCTTTCCCTGCCCCGCACCACGTTTTTACAACTTTGACAAAACATTGATATTTCTTTAGTAAGTATAAGTAAGTTTAATATTTTGGTATAATTCACTTATGTGTGCTTATGTGTAACTTAGCAGACGACATAGTGTTAATTTCGGAAACTAGTGCTCAATTACAAACCATTATAGAATCATTAAACCAGGCTAGCAAGAAAGTAGGCTTAGAAATGAACCTCTCAAAAACTATGCTAATGACAACAGCAACAGCTCCAGGATGCCAATCTTGGTTGAAGGCCAACCCTTGAAATACACAGAAGTATATACATACCTTGGAAAACAAATAAGTTTCAACCGTAATTGCAACGACCACGAAGTAAACCGTAGAATACAACTAACATGGAATAAATACTGGAGTTTAAAAGAAATATTCAAGAGCGATCTACCAACGCATCTCAAAACTAAAGTCATAAATTTGTGGCTTCTGCCTTGCCTTTTTTTTTTTTTTTGAGGGTGAGAAATCATCCAATGACTTCTCCCGCTCTGGGCGGAGCGGAAGGGCGTGTCAGACTTTTACTGACTAAAACCCACCCGTGTTCCTTCATTTGCCTGTTGCCAAGGTCCCGGTATCCCTTTCGGACTTTCCCGCAACCCTGGCAGGCATCGGTCCTACTGGACCCCGTCCATTGTGCTGACATCTCTTTGAGGCGCGCGTGGAACACGACGCGCCATCGACCCGGGCCTGGTCCTTATCGGACGGGGAGCTGCCCGTTGCTCGCCGTCCGCAAGCCCGCGCCTATGGTGGCCGGGAATCCGCCTGGGATTCCCGACGCCCAGGGCGGCTCCAACGGCGGCGGTTAGGGACGTGAGGGCGCAAACTTTGCCTTTCCCTCACGCGTTCCGCCTCCTCCTTCGCGAGCATTACTGCTTCGCAGAAGGAGGTGACGGCTTCCCATGCCCTCTCGCTCCGTACCATGGCCTAGACCAGGGCCGGACGCGAGAGGTCATTGCCGCCAATCGCCTCCGCGAGGACACGGCGGTGCTCCGCCCAAGCAGGGCATACCTCCACCGTATGCTCCACCGTGTCCTCCGGGCGATCCGCACAGTGGTGACACCCGGGCGTTTCCTCCCGCCTAATCCTACACAGGAACCTCCCGAAGCTGCCATGTCCGGTGAGGACCTGTGTCAGGCGGAAGGTGAGGACGCCGTGGCGCCTCTCTAGCCACTCCTCAAAGAGGGGACTTATCGCCGCTATTGTGGCGTGCTCAGCACTGGGTTGCGACAATCGCACTCTCCATGCCGCCATGAGATCTTGCCGGAGCTCTGTCCGCTGTGCCGCGATTTCTCGCGGCAGCAGAGTTACACCCCGGCGCTTCACCTCCTCGCGCCACTCCCAGATGTGCGCGAGGACCTTCGCCTCCAGATTCCATGGTGGTAATCCGGCATGGAGGCTCGCCACCTCACGGGAGACCTTGTGGTATCCCCGGGCCAGCCGAATGGCCATGACCCTTTGGGACGCGTTCAACCGGCGGGCTGGCCGCAGGCTTCTGCCTTGCCTAACATATGGCTGCCAATCATGGAAATTCAGCACCAATATAAAAAACAGAATATTAGTCACATGCCAAAGAGCAATGGACCGCAGTATGCTGAATTTAAAGAAAATTCAGAAAATTCGACACTCAAAAATTAGACAAACTACCAAAGCTATTTATTTATTGATGTACAAGCCTTAACTTCCAACTGGAAATGAGCTGGACACGTAGCACGCCTACAGAACCAGAGATGGACGAAAAGAGTGACCACATGGAAGGGCCCACAAGGAAAACGAAAGAAGGGAAGACCTAATACTAGATGGGACGAAGACATAAAGAAAATAGCAGTTCCAAACTGGGCCAAAGTAGCCCAATCTCGAGAAGATTGGTTAGCCTTGGAGGAGGCCTTCACCTGTGGAGGGGTTCTTAGAAGTGGAAATATTACACAAACTTCATATACTAGAAATAATTTAAAAACTTGTAGGAAATAAAGGCTTTTTTTTTTTATTATTATTTATATGTGTAACTTACGGGAGGTTTATACATTCCAGGATTTATTCCCTAGAAAAGAGCCGAGAACGCAGCATATCTCCGCCAATGGATGCACCGGTGAAGATCGAACGGAGCCAACAGGTGCCGGAGTCGTAAAAAGATGCCCATCCTTATATAAATATTACCCGTCTCTCCACTAGTCCATTGCCTACTCAAGGATGCTTATCCGGTATGGCTCGCAAATCCTTCCTTATCCTAAGAGGGCACATTCCATATCCCTACCATTACCGCTCCCCCCGGTCTACTTCATGATATGCAATGGCCTCTGTAACAAATAAACAACTGTGCAAATCCTGGGGTTCATTCGATTTTTCGAGTCTGGTTAACCAGACTGAGGTCGGTGCATTTCATTCATTCATTTATAGTGAAAACCACATCAAAATCCGTTACGTAGTTTTCAAGAACAACGCGGTCACACAGACAGACACGTAGCGCGGCTTTAATGAATATAAGTCGTAAATTTTTGTTTTTTATGTACATGACTGTGTCGTGTTGGCCCAGTGGGTACGGTCTTGCCCCTCAAGCACGAGTTTGTTGGTTCAAATTCCGGTAAGTACGAATGTGAATTTTCCAATTCACATTGGTATTTTGATTTATCTTGTAGATTAGTGACATCGGTGAAGGAAAAATCAGCCTGATTTCAGTTTCTTCACAAGGGTTAGGCAGAGGTTTATGTATATAGGTCTATACATTAAGTAGGGGCTCATGTCGCCAGATATGCCACTTATAAATATAAATGTTAACTCACCAACCCGCCTCGTTGGAATAAATCTGACAAAGAAAACCTATTGTTGCGTCAACGAACGACAAAAGACTTGAACGATTCCAGAATTAACGTGAGTTGTATAATAACTACCGCTTTTAGTATTGAACAAATATCTACGATCTGGTAACAGCGGCTGAATCATTGAGCACGAAGTGCGGCGTAGGTACCTATCACACGCACACATACACCAGCTGTTATCAGCTCCGTCAAGTGCGCTGATAAGACAACGCTGTCGCCGTCACCGCGGGCGCTACTCCTCACACCGGAATGTTGTGTCCACTGTGTCCAGCCACCATTACATCAACTGCGAGAGCATCATCAACCAATATCCATAGCTAACTTTTCCAAGCTTCTGTGCTTCTGAGATCTTATCAAGAGATTTCAAATAAAGCGAAAGAAATAACCACCAAACTGATTGAAATAACTCAGTTTTAGGATTCGTTTGGATGTGACTGGCGACGGGCCACTCCATGCCCTATTGGGCATGGAGTGGCCCGTCGCCAGTCACAACGAAGTCACAAGCTTATGCTACAAGCATGTCTTATTAGACATGCTTGTAGCATAAGCTTGTGACTTCGTTTTCCTGATATGAGAAGGCGGTAATTCTCGATGTCATCGATCCAAATACCGTCCTACAAGGCCGTAGTCAGGAACACTTTATGGGGGTCCAGCGACCAGACCTAAATATAAGTAACAACTTTATTCATGTCACATTAACAATATTTCAGTTTTGGGCGATCTCCTCGTGGTTTGTTTTACATATTAATCCTAGTTGGCCTGTTTGAAAAGGAGTGTCTCCCACTCCGATACAGGATGGAAAGTTATTTATACAAGAAGTTTTCAACATCGTAGTCAAAGTTTGCACGTTGCACTCAGCAATCCCATAAAGTTCAACCTATCGTTTGTAAAAAATCAACGTCCTGATGTATAGTTTCATCGACATCTACAAGATCTGTGAATGAGAGCCGACTCGTGATGTGCCACACTGTGCCACACCAAACTAACAGCGACTCAATCTCAAATTTAAGATCGTTTATCACAACTTTCAGGGCTACAGAACGACGAGACGGTGTTGTGAGACCCTAACTTACGGAACTGTGTATTTGATGTTCATAAACGCGGTGATTCACTCGCTTGCTGTAAAGCCATGAGGCGCGTGTGTCAGCCGCTCGTGATGTCACCGCATCACTTACATGCGGTTGTGTGCTTACATTACCAAATTATTGTCAACCGCACACAGAACTTAGCAACTATTTAGGTAATTCGATTTTTTTTTTAATCGGCTCGTGTCATGCTATATAATTGGTATATTTCCTTGTAAGGTTCATACTGATGCCTCATACATAGGATAGTAGATACGTAGAATAGTTCATGAGAAAGAATAATTTTAGTTGAATTGTGGCTGTGGCACAAGTCGTAGCGATTGGCTACGGTTTTCGTAGGCGTGCTACGCGCTACTACGAACGGCTACGCACAGGGTCGAAAATTATTATTTTATACTCTTTTACATAATTTCTGAACAAATAAGTGTCAATAAGTTTTGGACTCCCTCTCACAGAGAGGAGGCCGGTATCCCAGCCGTGGGAACATTATAGGTCCCAGCAGTAGAAATATTATGCTTATGCTACATTTTTGACAACTGTTTAGTTTAGTTATGGTTTTCTTCTTTTTTCTTTTTAACTGTTTTTGTCTAGGCTTTACTTGCATGTTTGGATTTAAGGGACTCATGCCAGCACATTCTATTATTCTAAATATTTAACCTAACTAAAATAGTACATTGATAACAGACAGCTGTGCTGCTGGGGAGTTTGTTGCACCTCTTCTTCTTCCCAGCTAAAGCACTACGACGCGGTAAAGGGTTGGCGTTTTGGGGGACTGTCAAATCAAATCAAATCAAATCAAATCATTTATTCGCATAGAATGTAGCTGTATAGTACAAAAAAGTTGTTATAAAAAATATAGTGAGCCGGGTACATTCTGCCTGAGTTTTGGCATGCAAAATTTAACAAATAATGTCAATACAAAATTAAGAAATAGATAATAAATTAATAAGTTCTGAGTTTTGGCATGCAACATTTATCCAATAATGTCATCATCAATACAAAAATTACGAGACAGATTATATATTAATAAGTCATTTTAACAGGTCCAGATCATGCATAAAATTGTTACGGATAATAATGTCAAACTGTTGAGATGTCACACATGGGGTCATTCAAAAAATCGCTTATGGAATAATAACATTTCTGTATCAAAAAAGCCTTGAGTTTATTTTTTAATTGTTGAATGTCAAAGTCAAGTCAAAGTCAAATAATTTATTTCAAATAGGCACATAAAAGGCACTTTTGAACGTCAATGAAAAACAAACAAAGAAATAGAATTGATTCTAGTTGCCCATTCCAAAAGGTAGATTTCGTATGGAGAAGAATGGGCAAGAAACTCCACCGTTACTCTTTTCAAAAATGTTTACAATATTTTGTATACATGAATTATATAATTATATGTGAAGACCATGCACTCACAATAAGATTACTGTCCCACAAAAGGCAAAAAAAAATAATTATAAATGGAGCAATGACAAATAAATCAGTTATGTGATAGGTACATGGTGCTCACATATTTACAAACATTGTATACTGTCCGTCTGTAATATAATGCTGTCACATTTTATACTGTCCGGTAGTTTATTAAATATTATTGGACCCATGCAGAAAATACTTTTTCAGGTAGTGCTGTTTTATAGCCACCAACAGTTAAGAGGTTTTTGTATTGACTTCTCACGGGACCTTTCTTGGTGTCCGAGACCATAACAAACAAATTTTTATTTCTTTTTACAAAAATTGCCATTTCTACAATGTATAACAACGGAAAAGTAAGAATTTTCAAAGACTTGAACAGAGATTCACAACTATCTCTAGGTTTAAGACCGCACATAGCTCTAACACAACGTTTCTGGGCTTTAAATATGTTATCTCTTAGAGTGCAGTTACCCCAAAAAATGATTCCAAACCTCAAGACCGATGCGACTAAACCATGGTATGCCACTAAAGCAGTCTTTATGTCAACTTTTCTTGCCAGGTTAAAAAGAACATAAGCAGCAGTGCTTAATTTTTTGCACACCTCTTCTGCTTGCGGTTTCCAATTTAATTGATCGTCTATGTAAATTCCTAAAAAATTCGCGACCTTTGCTTGATTGATCACCTGTCCATTGTACTGTGCATTAACGTTCGGTGGAATTGTACGTTGGTGAAAATGCATCACATTAGTCTTTGGTAAGTTTATCACCAGGTTGTTTTTATCTAGCCAATCAGTAATATTTCTAAGGGTAATGTTGATATCCTGTTCATAACTGTCTTATGTAAGCTTTGTTTGAATAAATCACTTTTGATTTTGATTTTTGATAGGTTCAATATTTTGCCAACGTTGAGATTGAGATAGGAGTAAATATAACTTTGTGTCGATTGTTCTGGTAAGAAGTTTTATTAGATAACCTTGTGAGTACCTATTTACACTTATCTGCCTATCCTTTTCCCAAATATTTTGGGGGCGGCTTCCAGTCTAACCGGATGCAGCTGAATACCAGTATTTTACATGGAGCGACTGCCTATCTGACCTCCACAACCCTGTAACTGGGTAATACGATACCCCTTGGTAAGCCTGGTTGTCAGACTTTCAGGCTTCTGACGACCTGTAACGACCGTCAAAGATCCCATACGTGGATCTTTGACGGTCACACCTTGTGAGTACCGACTGCGAGTAATAGGGTAGGGGTGTGCAAGATTGCGCTGTGTACAAGAATACGCAGAGCGATTCTCCAATCAGGAAACAGACTTCTGCGGCCAACTTCATCAACATTTTAAACGTGGCGGCACAAGAATTTTCGTTTTTAATACAATTTCAAAAGATTTATTCGGAAAATACTGAATTTGATACCTGTTTTACAATATTTAGGTGCTTTGAAAATGTGATTGTAGTAAATGTAATCCAGGTGAACTGTTTTTATGTGTTTATTTCTATCAAATCGCTATCGAAACGTGTTTCACTTGAGTTTATATGACGTCCTGCCCAAAAGATGGCAGTAGTGGTGTTTCAAAGATCTTTAGATAGCCATCGCGTACAAGAATGCGCGCGCAGTCTTGTACACTATATCAGACTTTTATTTAAGATGTTATGTGTTTTATAATGAAATGTGCTTACAGCTATGCTAATAAACCGGGTGTCACCACTGTGTGGATCGCCCGGAGGACACGGTGGAGCATACGGTTGAGGTGTGCCCTGCTTGGGCGGAGCACCGCCGTGTCCTCGCGGAGGCGATTGGCGGCGGTGACCTCTCGCGTCCGGCCCTGGTTCAGGCCATGGTACGGAGCGAGAGGGCATGGGAAGCCGTCACCTCCTTCTGCGAAGCAGTAATGCTCGCGAAGGAGGAGGCGGAACGCGTGAGGGAAAGGCAAAGTTTGCGCCCTCACGCCCCTAACCGCCGCCGTTGGAGACGCCCTGGGCGTCGGGAATCCCAGGCGGATTTCCGGCCACCATAGGCGCGGGCTTGCGGACGGCGAGCAACGGGCAGCTCGCCGTCCGATAAGGACCAGGCCCGGGTCGATGGCGCGTCGTGTTCCACGCGCGCCTCAAAGAGATGTCAGCAAAAATGACGGGGTCCAATAGGACCGATGCCTGCCAGGGTTGCGGGAAAGTCCGAAAGGGATACCGGGACCTTGGCAACAGGCAAATGAAGGAACACGGGTGGGTTTTAGTCAGTAAAAGTCTGACACGCCCTTCCGCTCCGCCCAGAGCGGGAGAAGTCATTGGATGATTTCCCACCCTCAAAAAAAAAAAAAAAAAAGGTATGCTAATAAACGAATTATTTATGTTTTTATTATGTCAAGAAAAAATGTAGATACGAATGTAACAAAATAAGTCTAATTATTGGAGTAGTCACCGTATCCAAAGTCATCTGTCGCGCGACCGTTAAAAGAAGCAAAAAGTCTGAAATTTTAAGTAGCTCTCCACATAAAAGAATACTGGAAGAAGAATTTAAAAAGAAGAATGAAAAACGTTTACCTAAGAAGAGTAATACTGTTAAATCAAAGAAGCCAGCAATTGCACCAAACAAGAAAAATTGGGCAAGAAAGGTTGCTCAGAAGTGGTGAGAGAAACAATTTTAGAAGAGTGGATCGAGTGTATTTCTTGCAAAAACTGTTGGCACGGAAAATGCATAGCATACGTAAGCCATGGTAGCTTCAAATGTGACTTTTATGTGATGCGCCCTCTTGACCTTCGTGCGCAAAATTGCACATTTGGCTGCGTACTCTTGTCCTCATACGTTGTGCAAAAGTGCGCATTATGGATGCTGCAACTTTTTAAATAGTTCCTAAACCGTTACTTCTAATTTGTTTTTTTTTAGTTTTCTAACTAGGCAGATAACCTAGGCAAATGTATAAAGACCGGTGTTGCTTCTAAAACGCTTCGTCTTGTTTTTAGAGAACATAGTAGTAAAAGTGCGCAGTTCTGCACACCCCTACCCTAAATAGGCAGGTAGATACGGCCTATCCTATCAAAACACACGACAATTGTATCTTGCGATCGACATCATCATACAGGGGGCCTACCACCACCGCTTACAGCAGTATTATTGTAATCTTACTTCAGTGGGGGAAAGAGATGGACCTATACGTCCTGTAGAGCTTCATCGCTGTCCTACACTGAAGTAATATTAAAATAATACTGCTATGAGCGGTGGTGGTTGGCCCCCAGGAATTGAGACCCAGTGCGACCCGGTGCGGCCAGCCGGCAACACCCCGTCACCCTGACAACTGCCATCAGTTCTGTGCGACGCAGCTGTTGAACACATTTGCAGCATCAGACGAGCTTCAGGTGACCATAAAGATGTTTTGAGTTTATTTTTGAAAAAGAAACATAAAATAAGTGATCATATTTAACTTTAAGTACAACATCTTAACTTAACAAAATATAAGGCTTCTTTCTAGAAAACAAAATAATACAACATATAATATACACTAGTATTAAAATAAATGTATATAAAAATAACATATATTATATTAGTAGCGTATTTATAATATTGGCTAAAATATGATACAAATAAAGTCTCGTGAGGTCCATTTCGTCGATAGCTTCTCTGAGCGCTTGCAGTGATATGGTCAACGATATCACTCTTTCCCGCCTGGGAAATCGCGTTCAAGAACTGTCGTTGTCTTATTTTTAGGGAATATTGGCAATCACAGTTGTTGAACGCGGTTTAGATGTGCTGATCGCGGTCAGTTTCATTGGTGAAATTGGCCCTAAGAAGTACTGATCTACTTTGTTTACTGTCAAAAAAACATGACATGGTTTAAAACGTTACCACCTTTTAAATAAAAACAAAGAACCATCGTTATCGGATCTCATAAGGTGAAAATATCTAGTAGCCCCCTTTTTGATCCTCTCTCCCCCGACGACAAAAAATTACATACAATTCGTTAAACCTGTACAACAAATTTATCCCACATCGGTTGCAAAATACGACCTGTAGAAGAGTACATACAAACTGACAAACTCGCAAAATTTTGCCTCACTTGATGCAGAGAAGTTTCACTCGCTTCGCTCGCTCGGTCAATTATAAATGCGTAAGTGTGTTTGTTTGTTACAGTTTCAAGCTAAATCGGCTGAACGAACTAAGATGATACTCGACATAGGATACTTTTTATCCCGATGTTCCCACGGGATCGAGACCAGATGAGACCGCGGCGCGCAGCTAGTAAACACAAAACTCCAATCAAGAAAGGTTGGTCTTTTAAATTGAAAATACAAGTTTTGCAAGCTGTGAGATAAATTATCAAATGAAAGGGTTTGTTGTGAGGGTATTTATTTTAAAATATTTCTTTATTAATATTTAAAAAAATATTTTAAAATAAAACAAATTGTTTTCATTTAAAATATTTTTCAAACGTTACAATTAAAAGTTACACCATATTTCAGGTTATTGCTTTGTCCCCGCCTGCAATGCCTTACAAAAAACAAAGTTCAATGCTTGTTTTTCTCTTTTCAGTTACTTATACGTTTTTCAATCGGCCTTTTTAAATAATTTGTTTAATTTCAATCTTTTTACTTTTATTAATACATGTGTTTGGAATATACTCATTACTAGTTTTTATTTGATACAAATATTGATGTAATTTAAAAAAAACCTCCCCCTTCCTTTTTTTTGTATTTGCGGATGAAATTTTTTTTTTTAAACCCTATGTCCCACCCACAATTAAGACGAACCTAACGGCACTTCGTATGTTAAAATCCATCAAGCCGTTTAGGCTACAGAGCGTGCCAAAGATATAGACATACGAGTACATACCTCCTTATTACCCTCCTTCTGGGGCAGTCGGGTAAAAGCCAAATAGCAATGTTAAAGTTATTTATGACTAGCTTCTGCCAGCGGCTTGTCCCGCGCTTTATATATACTTACTCAGTGATAATATAGCATTCCACTGGTGATTTTTTTTTCAAAATCGGCCTAATAATTTTTGATTTTATTAATTACAAACAAAAAATAATCAATAACAATTCAAAATATAACATTAAAAATAAGCCCTGGCAGATAAGAGATGACGAGTCTCAACTAACTGCGCCATCCAGCTCAACCATTTTGTAGGGAACCCAATGATGCAACACACTCGCCACCATCAGCGAGACATTTAAGTGAGAATGACATACTGTCATCTGCCATGCTCTCAAGTCAACATATTCATGATAACATGATTATGTTGACTTGAAAGTTTTACATGCTTATATGGATAAAATGACGACTAAATACATTATAATTGTAGGTACAGTTTAGAACATTTTATATTTAAGGAAACAATGTTACAAATTCATCATTAACAAGTTATCTTTATAACTCCAATATAGTGAGACTTGAACTCCTTTGTGTCAGCGTGTATGCTGCGTGCACTGAAGAGTGTGGAGCCAGCGTGGCGTGCATGTGGCGTGTCGTTAGCGTGTGGCATGTCTGTTGCGCGTCACGGGGCAGAGGACGTGAGGCGCTCTCCCGTGATTAGCAGTATCGCAGGTAATTAGACCGATGATCGATGTCTCAAGTAAGCCTCTAATTGATAAGATAGCGCGACGACACTTATCGACTTTTTATTGTTAAGATACGTATCGTAAATACAATAATTATTCTTTAAAGCGCACCTTCATACCTACCTTATATTATATTGACATAAATTCGGGGATAAGTGAGGATTACAGCGCGGCATCGGCATCGTTGCGCATGCGCAGCCGTGCGAAGGTCACGCCGCACGACGCTCCACGCATGTATAGTTACCAACACGAACCACTTGAACCGCATACACAGAAAATGTTTCCTCTATTCAATAATATTTTCCAGGAGTGTTCCAAGATAGATGCAGCTTCAGCTTTGTAAAAACATCATTATGTATTTATTCTGTAACCTGTTATTTTAAGAAGCGGACCAAAGTTATCACAAATATCTAATAGATGATAATCACTGGGTGCCACAAAAAAAATGTATGTACCTACGGCTGAATTTGACCTAAATCTATATTTGCAACTATGAGGCGTGACATTAATTACAAGACTTAGGTACTTACAAACAAATAGGTTTTAGTAATGATTTCAGACAAAGTCTATTTTCGCCGGGGATATGTATAAGTAGTTACAACATGATTAGATACTACATTGCCCGCTACCTACTATTTCTGAAACTATCTTAGTCGGATGTCATTGAACAACTAACATAAGTGTTTAAAACATGAATAGCATATACTTGGATATCTGTTGTGATTAGTTAAGTTATCAACATGATAGTCAGATAGTGCAGTCGGTGCCATAGCCAGGTATCTCATCAGCAGCATCGGCAGGCGCGCGCTGCCCGGAGCTCTTCGCGGGTCGCGCGCTCCGGAAGCGCTGAAACATGAAAATGTTTTCCCCTTGCGTGTGGCGAGGCGTCGCACGCTCGGCCAATGGGTGCGCGCCTTGTGCCACACACACTGGTGCGCACGCACACACGCGCGGCGTCCGACCCACTCGGCGCTCTCACCTGGTCGCAGCAGACGAGCCGAGCGAGCGCCGCGCGCGCCGGCACACACTCCGCGACCCGCGCCTCATCGACGTGCTGTGATGTGAACACTCCAAGCCAGTGCTACACCTCACGGACTAAACCACACACAGACATCTACTAGCCTGCTTTCATCAGCTGCCAACGAGCGGTGAGTACACTCTTATATACCTACTGTGTACAAAACTTCTGAAATACTGAACCAAAACAATTGATCACGACAGGAGCGCAAGGTGGTCTCAGTGAAGAGAAAGGTACCCCCGAACACTGTCAGACATAGCTCTTCTACGGCTATAACTTGATAAGATTCCCGCGGATTATAGGAGCGTAGGAGCATAGAGTTGGTTGATACTAGTTAGAAATACCACGTAAAACCAAAGCGTACTAAGCCTGTGCAGCTCGAAGGCAACTTTCCAAACACCGGGAAGTCGTGAGTTAAGACGACGTTTTCAGGTTTCAATTGTCAATTGTTCTTCCGACGTCTGCAACAGGATGGTTTTAGACGAGAGGTGATCGAATAAACTATTCAAAACGCCAACACCACCTACCACGCACCACCTCGTCCGAACAACTCCTGGACGAGTGTTGATCGGTCTCGACTTGTATCGTAAAAACTGTGAAGACATTAGTTTTAGAGATGAGTTATAATCAAACAGAGATTGCAATGAAACTTAATACACGGCTCACTTCAAACCTTATTCGTGTAAGAAAACTGAAACCTAGCGGTAACTAGCTTCACGTTATGCATTATCGGACAACTTGATCACTGATCTCGTCTTTATTATTAGAATACCATATTCTGCGATAATATTGGGTAATTGCATAGTTATTGAAAGTATTTTCTGTGAAGAAAAACATAATACAATTAACAGACGTTTAAAACAAAAGTGTTGAACTTCCTTGGTACAGTTATATTGTGCCTTAAAAACTAATAACTTTTAAATATAAACCTGGGGGACCGAGCTCTGCTCTGGTGAAAATATAGAATGCTCATTAATAGTATAGGATAGATAGTTCATACTAATTCCATGCTGCCATGTCATTATTCGTAGGTAGCCATCTTGTTCTAAACTTTGGGCAACCAAGTTCTCGAGTCTCGGGTGAAAAGATTGATATCGTTTGTTATACAAGGTTTGAAAGTACTCAATTTCTATACGGCTATGGTCCCAATTAGGAATTGATGATTTTCACACGTGTTTCAAATATTTATTGATACTAATAACATGTAATTAGTACCTATTTAAAATTAAAATATTTTTATTAAATATGGAACACACCACGTCACTGCCGCGGGCCGTCCCGATTAACTTTTTAGGGTTCCGTACCCAAAGGGTATAACGGGACCCTATGTCTGTCTGTCCGTCTGTCGCCAGGCTGTATCTCATGAACCGTGATAGTTAGAAAGTTGACATTTTCACAGATGATGTATTTATGTTGCCGCTATAATAACAAATACTAAGAAACAGAATAAAACAAAATATTTAGAGGTATTTATTAAATAATTTTTTTTTTTGCCGTTTTTGTAGATAATGGTATGGACCCCTTCGTGCGCGAGTCCGACTCGCACTTAGCCGGTATTTTTTAAATTCACACTGGCTGTTTATACTCCCCGCCGCATTTTATTTTTTATTAAATCTATATTTTTCTTATGTACATTTTTTCGTAGCCACCTACTTAACCAAATAAAGTTCTATTTTTTAAATGCATTCTCGCCCTAGAGAGGGAAGCATTTACTATGAGTCTTTCCCACTCAATGATGGGGAGCAGCGTATTCCACCCGCGACTCGCATCAAACAAACACTACTTTCCGAGAATGAGAAATTAAAACGATTTTTCCCAGATTTGAGACCTAGATAGGCTAGATTGATTTTTCGCCCCCGTAAACCTCTGTATTACAACTTTCATCTAAATCATTAGAGCCGGTTTCCAGAACGTCATTAGATACAATATAATATATGTATATATACACTATGTTATCTAACGAAGGGCGATGCGCGCGTGCATGCTTTTTATTTTATTTCCTTATTTGGCTCCCAAAGGTAACCCCATATTCGAAATTCATTTATTTACGTTACACGGTACGTCCGTGTTTGGGTCACAGAAATTTATATGTGTAGGAGCCAAATTTCAATTTATTCGGTCCATGAGATTCGGAGCAAATAGGCTGTGACAGACGGACACACAGACAGATACACGAGTGATTCTGTATGGGTTCTATTTCTTCATTCGGAAGTACGGAAACCTAAAAATAGCATTGATCTATTATTTTTGAAAAGTGTAAATTTTCGAGCCTGTTTTTTTTTTTATATAGGGCACTGATGGTTGGCGCGTTGCCGACGGCCGACACATTTTACTGGTACTGGTACCAAATACCTAGGTGTGTACCTCGTGTACACTCGAAACTTGACAGATTATTCTGAACACTTTCGCGGACTGTAAACGCCCATAGACGTAATAATAATAAAACTTCAATTGTGTCTCATTCAGTGTCCGCGAAAGTGTTAAATCTTCATTTCAATGTAGGTACATAAAATAATATCATTCGTAAAGTAATTAAGATGGAGATTCGGAGAAGGCTATGTTCAGTAAATGGTGTATTGCGTTGCGTAGCGAAGAGTATTATACGAGTTTACACAGAAAAAGAGGAATAAGTTTCATAAGTAATATAAAAAAAAAATATAACCACGAAGTAAATTATGCGTCAAGTTAAAGAAAAATACTTAGCAGTTTGGTAACTCTACTGAGGGAAAATCTATATACATATTATAAATTAAAGTCGCTTTTCGTGTTTGTCTGTATATCCGAGTTGTTCTTCTAAACCACGCAACAGATTTTGATGAGGTTTTCACCATCGTTTAGAGAATTTATTCCGGAAGGTTTATGTGTACAATACGTTACTATTAAATTTATATTTATCTAAGAAATCTCGATGTTTTGTCGTGTCGTAAAAACCGTGCGAAGCAGTGGCAGGTCCCTAGTAAGATGTAATATGTATGTATATTATGTATAGTTTGTAATATTACTCAGTCACGTTCGGAAGGATGACAAACAACAACGATCTTGTTTTAAAGTTTTGACTGAAATTATGAAGTGTTTAGGTAGATTGAACGATGTTGATGTGCCTATAATAAGTGTTTAGGTAGATTGAACGATGTTGATGTGCCTATAATAAGTGTTTAGGTAGATTGAACGATGTTGATGTGCCTATAATAAGTGTTTAGGTAGATTGAACGATGTTGATGTGCCTATAATAAGTGTTTAGGTAGATTGAACGATGTTGATGTGCCTGTAATAAGTGTTTAGGTAGATTGAACGATGTTGATGTGCCTATAATAAGTGTTTAGGTAGATTGAACGATGTTGATGTGCCTATAATAAGTGTTTAGGTAGATTGAACGATGTTGATGTGCCTATAATAAGTGTTTAGGTAGATTGAACGATGTTGATGTGCCTGTAATAAGGGTTTAGGTAGATTGAACGATGTTGATGTGCCTATAATAAGTGTTTAGGTAGATTGAACGATGTTGATGTGCCTATAATAAGTGTTTAGGTAGATTGAACGATGTTGATGTGCCTGTAATAAGTGTTTAGGTAGATTGAACGATGTTGATGTGCCTATAATAAGTGTTTAGGTAGATTGAACGATGTTGATGTGCCTATAATAAGTGTTTAGGTAGATTGAACGATGTTGATGTGCCTGTAATAAGTGTTTAGGTAGATTGAACGATGTTGATGTGCCTGTAATAAGTGTTTAGGTAGATTTAACGATGTTGATGTGCCTGTAATAAGGGTTTAGGTAGATTGAACGATGTTGATGTGCCTGTAATAAGGGTTTAGGTAGATTGAACGATGTTGATGTGCCTGTAATAAGTGTTTAGGTAGATTGAACGATGTTGATGTGCCTGTAATAAGGGTTTAGGTAGATTAAACGATGTTGATGTGCCTGTAATAAGGGTTTAGGTAGATTGAACGATGTTGATGTGCCTATAATAAGTGTTTAGGTAGATTGAACGATGTTGATGTGCCTATAATAAGTGTTTAGGTAGATTGAACGATGTTGATGTGCCTATAATAAGTGTTTAGGTAGATTGAACGATGTTGATGTGCCTGTAATAAGGGTTTAGGTAGATTGAACGATGTTGATGTGCCTATAATAAGTGTTTAGGTAGATTGAACGATGTTGATGTGCCTATAATAAGTGTTTAGGTAGATTGAACGATGTTGATGTGCCTGTAATAAGTGTTTAGGTAGATTGAACGATGTTGATGTGCCTGTAATAAGTGTTTAGGTAGATTGAACGATGTTGATGTGCCTATAATAAGTGTTTAGGTAGATTGAACGATGTTGATGTGCCTGTAATAAGTGTTTAGGTAGATTGAACGATGTTGATGTGCCTGTAATAAGTGTTTAGGTAGATTGAACGATGTTGATGTGCCTGTAATAAGGGTTTAGGTAGATTGAACGATGTTGATGTGCCTGCAATAAGGGTTTAGGTAGATTGAACGATGTTGATGTGCCTGTAATAAGTGTTTAGGTAGATTGAACGATGTTGATGTGCCTGTAATAAGGGTTTAGGTAGATTAAACGATGTTGATGTGCCTGTAATAAGGGTTTAGGTAGATTGAACGATGTTGATGTGCCTGTAATAAGGGTTTAGGTAGATTGAACGATGTTGATGTGCCTATAATAAGATTGTTCAATCAAAGTGTTTTAAGATCTTGAACATAAGAAAGCCTTGTCATACAGTGATAGCAGTTTTCAGGGGGATACAGCTAACTTTTAAAGATCTATACGACTTACACGCACAGCCCATAACACTTTTTCATAGTCTATGCAATTATGCCCTAATAGTCTCGCTGTAGATACTTATTTTCATGCTTGCTTGCAGGCAGACTAGTGACTTGTAGGCTATCAGTACCTACCTGTGTAATAACAACGTATTTCTTGCAAATACTTATTTATATGTTTGATTTGATTTGTTTCGAACAGTTTTTCAATCAATATTATTGAACACAAAGTTATTCTTGATTGTATCGACGCTATTAATCCTTTTTTTACCACACTCACACAGAACTCTAGTGTTGTTTAGGCATATATAAAGAATGATACCAGAAGGTAAGAGACCCGACGAGGGACGCTATACCTACTGCTAAAATAATATGATGCGGGTTCCAAAATTCACTCTCCATGATCTACTCTACAGCAAAATCAAACAAATCTTTATTAATAAGAGAATACAAGGTGTAGCAAGACCCTTCACGAAGCCGTCTCTGTACATCATACTAAGTAATTCTCGTCTTCGTCAAGGGTATTTTTACACCCGTTATAAGTAAGTAAGTAGGTAAACAATATTTTTTTTTAAACCCCTGTCCGGTCTGAAACTGGGACATAGATATGTACAGCAATAACATTACCAAAAAGTAATAAAGCATCAACAGGGGTCATAAGTTATGACTTGTAGACCCGCTAAACGAACACCGCCTGCGCCCGATGTAATTTATTTATTTACTAGCTGCGCCCCGCGGTTTCACCCGCGTAAGTCTCGATCCCGTGGGAATATTGGGATAAAAAGTATCCTATGTGTTAATCCAGGCCATAAACTATCTGTTTGCCAAATTTCATCCAAATCCATTCCGCCGTTTTTGCGTGATTGAGTAACAAACATCCAAACACACAAACACATAAACACACAAACACACAAACTTTCACATTTATAATATTAGTAGGATTCGGACAACAAAAGATTCATAAATATTAGTAATACCTTAAAGCTAGTGTTAGTGTTAGTAGTAATAACAATACCTACAATTATTTCAGTTTGACGCATTCTGCACAGAAGATGACCAAGTAAGGTACAAGTTTCTCACCTGGCCATCCTCCCGACAAAATGCCTCAAAATGGGAGAATAGAAATTCTCTGAAACTGTTTGCAGAATGCTGTTGCTACTGGCCCATGTTCTGGTTACAATTGAAGCAATTTTTTTTCGAATGATCGCATGGAAGCTGTCAGTTCGATTCTGAGCAAACATTTCCGACGCACTACAGAAACGGGACAGCCTTAAGAGCATCCTGAAAATATTGGACGCGCAAGTCATCTAGCGACCTTTTGGTATAGCTGGTCCAAAGACCCCCCGTGTACAGACCCTGACAATATGCTTTGAATAGTGTTATCTTGACCTGGTCAGTCCAGCGGGAGAATCTGCGTGCCACCATATTACCTCGGACCGCCAATGCTCTGCGCTTCCTCTCAATATCTACATTGTCTCTAAGGTCGTCGGTAAGTATGTGCCTCAGATATTTAAATGTATTCACTCTTTTTATGTTCAAGCCATTTAGGGTAAGATTCGGAGAATAGTCTGTGCATTTACCGGCGGCCTTAAAGACCATGTACTCACATTTATTTACATTGTAAACAAGCCCATGTAAAGCAGCATAGTCCTCGCATACTCTCAACATCTCCGCAGTAGATCCTGCAGTCGGGCCCAACAACACCATGTCGTCCGCATAGCTGGTGTTATTGATATTAACACCACCTACCCGACAACCGACACGCATGCTGCTAAGCTCGACTATGAGGTCATTAACGTAAAGGTTGAAGAGCCCGGGAGATGTCAACCCCCCCTGCCTCACACCGCACCCCAGTCCTTACGTTCCAGAGAGCGTGTTGGACCACTTTACATTGTTAGTTCGGTTCGCGTACCAATACTGCAAGATTTTACGAATTTCAGCCGGTACATTCCTCTCCCCCAACTTCCTCCAGAGCACATCGTATGACACAAGGTCGAAGGCCCTGGAAAAATCCAGGAAACAGGCATATACCGGCGTTTTACGATCAGTGTAATATTGGACAGTATTCTTGAGGCTTAGGATTGCACTTTCTGTTGACAATTCAGGTTGAAACCCAAACTGTGCATCGTGCAGGCATAGATATTTTTTCAAACACGAATCAAGGATACTGTCCAACACTTTAGCAATGGTCGTCGCAAGTGAAATTAGTAGTTTCCCTTGTCCGAGATATCTCCTGTTCCATTTTTTTCTATAGGTACCACAATAGTTTTCATTAGTTGAGCTGGTAGGTATGAGTGACTAATGCACAGTGAATAAAACAGGGACAGGACCCTTGGCAGATGAACACCTGCATACTTAAAATGCTCGATGCTGAGTCCATCGTGTCCGGGAGATTTGCCTCTAATCATATTTTTAATAACAGCTCTGACCTGTTTGTCCGAAAAATACATTACCGGTTTCTCTCCTTCACGGCAGGGCTCAGCACCGGTCAACGTAACTGAGGGACCAAGAGGTGACCGCACTTTAAAGTGTTCCATGAACATGTTTGCGATTCCCTCTGGATCATTTATTCACCCAACGCTCACCGGTAGCCCAGGCTTGGTATCCAGAGATCAATGTTCCGCAACCCACTATTACATAGATTATGATATCTAGTAATTTGCGATTCATCCCTCTCACCCCAAATTACGCCACTACTCCTGGCATTATGCTATGTCAACTTTTGCCTTACTATATTCAGATCACACTCAACGTATAGTGGTAAGTGGTCCGATAAAAATACATCCTCTACTATGCCTACCCTAACAATCGTTTGCCACGCTGCCTGCGATACAACACAGTCGTCTAACCATCTTCTGCACCCATGAGCTTCGCTAACAAAAGTGTAGTTATTTGACGCGCAGCCCAGTTTCTCAATATCGGCACAGATCCAGGATTGATCAGTGTAGAAATTTGTGAGTTCCCTAAGAAACAGTTCATGAGGATGCGCATTAAAATCACCCAGCATAAAAACACACTCAACCCCTCCACTCTCAGCAATTGCCCGTAATAACCCGGTAAAATTGCCAAAATTCTTTTGTCCTAAAAATTACCAAACAATATTTTTTTTTTCCTAGACTACGCTGTCCCTCTCCTGGGCAAAGGCCTCCCTACCCTCCTTCCATCTTTCGCGAGTCCGCGCGTCCACTTCCCAGTTTTGCTGGAACCTATCCAGCTCGTCCCGCCATCTCCTACGTGGTCTACCGCGACCCCGTTTCACTGTCTCAGGGCACCAGTTCTATGCTATTTGGGCTCACAGTTTGTCCGGCATGCGGCATACGTGTCCTGCCCAGTCCCATTTAAGTTGGGCAGCCTTTTGAGCCACGTCAGCTATCTTTGTTTTGGAGCGCAGTATTGTGTAACGAACACGGTCCTCGTATACTGCGCTCCATTGCTCGTTGGCAGACCTTGAGTTTGAACTTCTGGATGTTAGTCAAAGACCAAGTCTGTGCGCCATAAGTTAAGACAGGAAGAATACACATGTTCATGAGCCTGCGTTTCAGTGCCATAGGCAACTCACCCTTAAATAGTTCCTTCATGAACCAGTAGCTCTTCCAGGCATTGTCCATTCGTCTTGTGATTTCTTTATCTTGCCTCGCCTGGAAAGAGACTTCTTGGCCCAAGTTAAGGTACTCCTGGACATGTTGTATTGTCTCCCCGTCTAATTTTATGCCTCCAGGTGTTTCGTTGCACATAACTTTGGTCTTCGTCATATTCATTTTCAGTCCAACCTCAAGGCTTGCATTGCTAAGTTCTGTGGCTGAGAATGAAAAGAGAACAATGTCGTCGGTGAAACGTAGATTTGTTAATCTCGCTCACCAAACAAATATACTTTTATTTATATATACTTTGTACACCACAAAAATGTATAACAAAAAAAAACAACTACTACAAAATATACAATGGGCTGTCGTAAGTGCAATTTTTTTTAAAAGTAAAATCGATACTTACATACGTACATACGAAATAAGTATATCATCATCATCTACCTAGCCTTTTGCCAACTATACGAAATAAGTATATAATAAGCAACGAAGAATAAATTAAGACTATAGAATAATTACAGTTACGAAAACAAGATCACAACGACAAGTAATGTTCCTTAACGAGTCTTTTACGCGTTTTATTTGAACTGGCAATGCACTAGGCATGCAAAGGCTCTTAGTACGATACTTAATAACACCCTCACGGATCGGACAGAGTTTTTTTACATGTTGTATTTATGTTACTTAAAAGGGGTGTACAAATATCCTTAACGTTAACCCTACCTAATCTACACATAGCGTGACATGATAGTATTAGGTATCAATCAATGGAAAAGCCTTGTAGTTTCGAAACCAATTATAATAAATAATATCTAATGTATTTATTGACAACAAAAATAATAACACTTTAACAACCATATTGCGTAAAAAGTGTGTAGGACCACATTCCCTACATTCTGTGCACAAAAAAAGAAATTAAGCAATTTATTGTTACATACATATTTTTTTTGTTAAAATGAAACGTTATTGCTATTTAAAATTCACGTTTTTAGTACCAAAATTACCCCAATTTCATTATAAATAAGCATTTCTACAGAGGTCATTTATGTTATGACTTGTAGATACCAGCTAAACGACAGTCGCCCACACCCCATGTAATTACCCGGTAAAATTCCCGAAAAAAATAATGTTTTTTTTTTCCAGAAAATTTGCCCATAAATACACTCTCAGTATGATTATTAACAACACCCTCACAGACCAGACAGGAGTTTGGTTACACGTTGTATTAATTAATTTTGGATAGGTTCCATCGAAACTGGGAGGAGGACGCGTGGACTCGTGAAGGATTGTAAAAGTGGAAGGAGGCCCTTGCCCAGGAGCGGGACAGCGTAGGGTAATAAAAAAAAAAATAATAATAATAAAACGCTAATCTCTTTGCTTCGTGCTGCTTCGCGGTCGGAAGTGCGCTAATACTCATTGACAAAATATTTACATTTATATCGGAAATCACACTGTACTGCAGAATAAAATGGTCTACTCATCAGCGTTACGCACGAGACACGTTCTTATAGCTCCAACTGTTCAACTGCTCAATGAGATCAGAAACCTGGCTCACGCTGAGTGATACCTCCGGGACGCGGGAATTCAGCGCCTTGCCACGAACATCCCAATACTTACCTGCACCTTTAAAATATTTTTATTGATCAACAGTTATATTTGTAGTATAAAACTTACCAAAAAAATACTAGATGGTAGTCTGTGAATCGTCCACAACTGACGCAAAGCTTGTGTGGTGGTGGTGGTACGTGGTGGTTGGGCCGGAGACACAACAGCGCTGTCATAAAAGCGCGTCGTTATCGCGGGCCCGCGGCAAACATGGCGCCGCCTCCAAACTCCCCGAACCCCGACACTCGCTCACTCAACAGAATCATAGAAGGTCAACAGTCGGCACTCAAGTGACGGACGGTATGAGCATTCGGTAAAGAGCATTTGAGGAGTACCTGCATCCGACCTTTGAGCCGAGTATTAGGTCCAAAGCTGTTTGCTTCTTTGGTGAAAACGTGAAACGTTCCAACGAGTATCGGCAGCATCGGCAGCACCGGCAGCACTGGCCTGTTCATCGCCAGCACCTGCCTGTTCAATATAAATGTATAGTTTGCAAAGAAATTATTGGCTCGCAATGGAATTTTGACAAGCGCGTGAAGGCTCGGTTTAGAATACTCGTTATCGAGTGCCATGGTCGTTATCTATAGATATATACACGAAAAGCGCCTTTTTATAATATGTATAGATATACACTGTAAAAAGGCGCTTTTCTTGTTTGTCTGTATGTCCGCGTTCTTCTTCTAAACCATGCAACTGATTTTGATACGGTTTTCACCATCGCTTAGAGGTATTTTTTCGGAAGTTTTACGAGTATGTTTATACTACGTTAGTATTAAAATTACACATAACTATGAAATCTCGATAGTATTTAAAGTCGTGAAAACCGTGCGAAGCAGGAGCGGGTCGCTATTAAACTATACAATTTACTTGTACTGAACGTCTTAATATGCTCCTAACTGTTACTTTACGTCCTGTTTAGTAGAGCTTCTGCTATCGTGTGGTGTGGTGGTTTAATTTGGAGCTTTTACATGACACGTATGTGTTGTGTGGGCACAGGCAGAGTAAACGGAGCTGCGTGTTAGGGGCGCGCGTGTTTACCCGCCGCTGTCGCAATATGCCTCGATATAATAATTAATATTCTTATCATAAAATAAACTTCCTAAGCGTTTCAAATATGTATTGCTAGGGAGAGGTCCGCTCAGAAGGAGCTCATGTAGATTTTGAGGAAAATTGTGTTCCTAAATGATGGGTTGGTACGTTACCTACTCGTACCATTTCATTAACAATTATTTGTAAATTGATTATTGTGTTAGTAAATCTGTAAAAATAATGAAGTTATTAATATTAAGGTTGTCATGTCACAAACAACCGACACGCTTGGGAAACTCCACGGTGTATCATGCACGATGTGTGGAACCTGCTCTAGCAATGAACAAACGCTGTTGTGTTGTAGCTTGTAGCCCTGCGCTCGTCAACACAACTCTCACAGGCGAAGCGAGGTTATGTTTTGTTTGTATTATAAAGGATGGAAAAACAACGGTATACGCACCTACTGTGTTTACATATGGCGTTAGATTTTTTTCACTCAAGTCAAAGTTCTGTAAAGTACCTAAGTAGTAAATAAGTATTATTGAAAGACTCCGAAGTATTAATTATTTTACGGTAAAAGAGATTACATATGTGTGTAATACTTAAACTGAATATTATGTCCGCACTTCCACAGTCGGCAGGCGCTTGTTCCCTATTAGTCGTGTATTTCCGCCGCCGCTCGTCCGCTCCAAAAACGATGCCTTCTCGTTTACTTAGAGGTCTGCCCTTAAATGACCATACATTTTATTTGTAACATCCTAGTATCTTAGACTTTCTCCGTTTTAGGTAAGCGTATCCTCCTTATATAACGACATACTTATACCTAATGGTGAACATTGGTCGCAGGTGAAGTATGGAGAACGTGGCGCAGATGGAGCAACAAGATGCGCGCCCCTCCGCGGAGGCGCTGGAGCTGGTAAAGAGCGAAACGCGCTCCGAGCAGGAGCAGCAGGGGGACGAGGGCGGCGCGGTGGGAGACGAGCAGCAGCAGCAACAGCAGCAGCAGGTGGCTGCAAGCACCCCACGCGAGGCGTCGTCCCCCGCACACTCACAGTCCGTCATCACGTCGCGCCGCGCCGTGCGCACCATCACCGCCGCCGGACACATCACTACAGACGAGCCCGGCGAGCTCCCGGACGACGGTGTCAAGGACGAACCGCCCGAGCCGCCGGCGCTGGACGAGGCACAGTTGCAGGTGCAGCACTACGCCGCCAAGCTGGAGGAGGCGGAAGCGCGCGAGCAGCAGCACTACGACGACGAGCGCTTGCGCCTGGCGGAGGCCGAGACGTCACGCTATCTCGCCTTCAAGCCCGAGCCCTACCGTGCGTTGCCCTCGCCCGGCGACAAGCGCGCACCGCCGCAGTACGCGCGACCTCCCCCGCGCGCCGCTTACCCACGCGGCTTGGCGCTGCGCTACGGTGCGCCACACCACGTCATTGTAGCGCAAGATGGAGAAGGGGAGGAGGCCGCGCACGACGCCTTCCTGCACAAGGACAAGGAGCAGATGCAGTACACGGGGGGCGAGGCGGCGCCCGACACCCGGCAGTACGTGCTGGGCGAGCAGGCCACGTCCTCGCTGGAGATGATCCAGACCACGGCGCTCAACAACCAGCAAGCGGTAGGCGTGGCCTACCAGCAGGTGAAGTACGAAGCGCGTGGGGAGGGGGAGCCGCGGCCGACCACGTACGCGAGCCTGCAGCCTGTGACGTCAGTGCACGGCGGATACGCGTATGCCGGACAGAGCCCACAGTACGCAGGGGGAGCGTACGGTGCATATGCCGGTGGCAGCAAGGAGCTGCTGACCCTTTACGGTGGCGGGGGTGGAGGCGCAGGAGGCGCGGGGGGTGCACGGGGTGACGAGTCGCCTCCCGGACAGCTGCTGTACCGCAGCGACCCCACGCTGTCCTCGTCGTCACTGGCGCGCGGCACACACGTAGTGTACGGCTCCGTGGTGCCGCAGTCACAGGCAGTGTACGAGACGCCACCCAGCCCTAACACACAACAGGTCAGCTTGCACAATTGTCAATATAATTGTGGATTATTTGTAAATGGTGTATAATGTGTTTATGTATCGTTAGGTGACGCTGTACACGCACGGCAACACGGTGCAGTACAAGGTGGGCGGCGAGCACTACCTGGGGCAGGGCGGCAGCGTTGAGTACGTGCCCGTGTCCGGCTACGAGGGCGGGCTGCTAGTGGAGGGTTACCCGGCGCCAGCGCAGGCCTGGCCCGCGCACAACCTGCTGTCGATCGACGAAGGCTTCGACCCCAGTAAGTGGCACGCAAGGCTGCAGCGTTGCGTCTTGAAACGATAAATGTGTTGCAAGTGAGCTAACGTGCGTGTTGTCGCAGGTATGGCGGGCATGGGTGAGGTGAAGGAGTGCGTGAACTGCGCGGCCGCCACTACACCGCTGTGGCGCCGCGACGGCACCGGCCACTACCTATGCAACGCGTGCGGTCTATACACGCGAATCAACGGCGTCAACCGGCCGCCGCTCAAAGGACAGAAAGCAAAGCCGCAACAAGCATTGGTAAGCATTAAATTGACGTTTGAGTGAGTTTTTCTAATTACCACAATGCTACCTGTAGATGCAGTAATTGTATGTCACTGATGCCTCTTGTCCAGCCAACGAACGGCAACCGGCGCGTTGGGGTGACGTGCGCCAACTGTCGGACGTCTAACACCACGCTATGGCGCCGCAACAACAACGGGGAGCCCGTCTGCAACGCGTGCGGCCTCTACTACAAGCTGCATAACGTGAGTTCACAGGAGCTTGTAAAATGATAGACCAGATAGTAGCATATCGCGCGATTGTGCATCGATTACATCGGTTATGCTGATTAGACACCACGCAGGTATCTAATCGCCGCTGCAGTCGGTTATCAGGGAACTCCTCGGCAAATATTGGGTCTGTATAAAAAATCAAAACACAGGGTCTCATCTAATCTCGCGAGATAAAACGCGGGGCTACCGACTGATAGAGAATTATCATCGCGCGACCACGAATATTCATAATGAGATAAATAATCTTTTATCAATTATCTCCTCGCGAGTAGATACGCTTGTTTAAAGGATGATAGGCCCGTGCGGCGACAGATTACGAGGAGTTCCCCCATATGAGTGTGATGACGTGTGCGCAGGTAAACCGGCCGCTCAGCATGAAGAAGGACGGCATCCAGACGCGCAAGCGCAAGCCCAAGAGCATGGGGGGCGGACATGGTGGCGTGGCGCGGCCGGGCGGCGGACCGCTGGCGGGTGAGTACGCGCCCGCGTGGCCGCGCGGCCAGCTGTGACGTCACGACTAACCGTGTGGTGTCCGCAGTGGACGCACACTCGCACAAGGTGCTACCCCCGCTGTACGCGGCCGTGGAGGGCGCGGGGGGCGCGGGCGCGGGGGGCGCATCGTCCGCTCCACTACTGCTGCTACCCGCCGCGCGCCACTCGGCCGAGATGTGAGTACACGCGACGAGCCGCGTTGACGCAGACAACCTGACTATGCACTGCGTCCCAGTCTTCATAGGCGCGACAGTGCGGGAGCATGACTCGGCTAGTCTCTGATTTCCTTTGATAATATCATCAGTCCATGACTTCCCTGCTGGTATGCTCCCGCTCCGTTGCATCCCCTCCCCGCACCGCCCTGCACCTCTCGCCAGTATCCTCAGATCTGCCCGTCGTCGGCTCGCTCGCCACAGCTCCTCGTTTGCATGCTCTGCTCTCAGCTTCACCTTCCGAAGTTCTGTCTTCTCGTTTGTATCTTGACTATATTATAATATATTTAATACTACACATCGGCTTCCCGCACTCTGCCGTCTACTACCTTCTGCCAAATCTTTAAGATGCACCCCAAAATGTAAGGACAACATAGTAATTAGTATCTGCGGATAGTTTCTAACTGTTTTCATTTGTTTTGGTGACACGTGAGCCATGTCAGGTTCTGTTGCATCTTGAGTACAGTCAGCACCATCCGCAGTATGCTCAGGAATTGGTAAATACTAATGGTGACAGTTTGCTAACATTTGCAAAGTAATGTTTTTTTGCGAAGATATCTGTTATTTGCGTTTGTGTAATGTTATCTCAAGGTTGTGTGCACTGCTTCCACTGACTGGTACTGAACTGTATGATACTTATTTTCCGGTTACTGTGACCTGTAGGTTTTGGTTAGTATTTAGTAATACTTTGTACAGATATACTTAGAAGTTTAACTCTTTACAATGCGGGGCCAACGACGAAGAATGTAGAAAATTACCAATCGATTTCTAAACAGATAGATATGTGCTCGGTCTTTATGATTGGGAAGCCTGTCGTTTTGACCGTGTGCATTAATAATTAATGATTACAAGTCGAGTTAACTACGTTCTGGTTAATCATCAAAAATCAACCAAATCGGTAGGACAAAATTGGATGCAGTAATCTATTACCTTAATTTTTGTCTTTATGTTCTTGTTATTGCGTTGAAAGGAGTCAAGTCCTCCGTGGCTGGCTGAGACCCCGAGACGTGGTCGTGACGAGCGAGTTGTGTTACAGGGTACCAGCGATAGATCGCAGCGCACCCCACTACCGCCCGCCGTAACGCGCGCCTCGAGCGCCCCCTGCAGTGCTCATAGCCTGGTAGCACTACGCGGCCGCCGCAACCTTCACGTGCTACGGATCGCAACTCACACATCACTTGACTTGCAATTACTGTCTCAGTAGACCCATACGACTCCAATTTGAAAAAAAAACCCTTTTAACAAGTCGCTTCGGAGCGACGTGGGCAGGGGTCTCAATGTTTCTCCCCTCGCAGCTAAGTATCATCGTGTAGTACGCTTGCCGCAGTGTAGTCGGCTAGTTCGGCAGGCGCGCTGTGGAGACGATCCGTTACCATCCATCACGAACATTGAGATTAAGGCGCGCCTGGCGCCACCACTGCGTGGCTGTCAGTAAACATCACGTACTTTAATCAACTTTGTGTTCATTGGTACCATCTGCTATAATGTACTGATTAATGTTTCACTTGTAACTTCGGTGATTGGTTTCGATAACTTACCTCGTACATAATTAGGTACGGCGAACACAGTCTAAAAGTGAGGAACGGACGGCTATCATATAATGTTACGTATGTCTCGCGGTATATTGGTGGTGTAGATAATTATATTTACTGTAATGGCGTGATATATCACTCATGCAATTTCCCACTAAGTACATCGATATTAATTAAGTTTAAAATTATGAATATGTTCCCAATGATATGCGTACGAGTACATTAGTAGGTAGTGTGGTGGTTGCAAGTCAAGTGACCGTTGTAGTAGATGTCAAAGAGAACATTCAGTGGAGTGTAGATAACGCAGCGCTTGTACCATATTGTAGTTATGTAACTAGTAATACTTAGATGTAAGAGACGACGAATTTACTATAATAATATATTGTTGTGACTGTGTGCTTGTGTGTGTGTATGTTGTGCCCGGGTACGTGTGTATGTGTGTGTCACTTTGTTCAGATAATTAGGTTTACATATTTATATTTTGATAACACTGTTTAAACTGTTATAATATAAGAGTTTACAAAATAAGAGACAAATAAAACGATTGTTGCCTCTACGATTATGTCATATTATTATCTTCTCCAATGTCATCCTATTATTACTTGTCCGAACCGAGAGTGGGTCTCTCGTTTCGACTCAAACGACTACAAAATGTCCCTGCCAGCTAAATGGTTGGATTTGGATGTGTGAAATAAAATTCACGGCAGTAGTTTATATGTATAACGAAATTAAAGGAAAACTATCACCGCTACGTAGGCTCCACAAGTTACCGAGTAATAATCAACCAACTTAAATTTGCAGTTGCAATAACATGTTCTCCCATACAGAACAAGAACAACGTTAAGTTTGTTGGATAAATTCATCCCAACTACGGAACCCTTCATTGTGCGAGGTTCGACACGCTTTTGGCCGGTTTGTTTTAAGTTTCCTGTCGAAGTTCCTCGTATAAATTGCTCCACCTCAAGAGGTGGGTGGGCATCACATACAACGATTGATAATGGTGTCGATTCTCTTGTCATAAAATTCTCAAACCTGACTAAAAATCACTAAAATTTTGTTTATTCCTGTCAAACGACGATTTCCCATTCTGAAGTAGACTATATTGACACAACTGAACTATATTTTAGTTTGACAGCACTAAGATGGCACAAAGTTATTAATTTAGTGAAAACGGCAATTTGGCTATTCTAAAGTTGACGTTTTTCACCTAAAATGTTGACTGTAACTAACTGTAACTAAATCTGCTATTTTTAATCGCGATTAAAAAGGTGTGGAGTAAAATTAGATGTCATTAACTAAAATTCAAACCAACACCTCGACTTAAGTTGTGTTAGATCATTTAGCTCCCTCCAAAATGGTTGAGCTGAATGGTGCTGATTCATGCGTCATCTTCGTGAACGGGCGCCGCGCCGTCAGTTTTGTTGTGACTGGTCATCTCTTAGCTGCCATGGCTTATTTTAATTTTTGAATTGTTTTTTGTTTTTATTTTGTAATTGCGGACGCTTATAAAGTGCTTTCTTTATTGTTCTCATAATAATTTTATGTATAATTTCAACATATTATATGATGTAACCAATTTTTCTTTTCAATTTTTTTATTTAAAAGATTGTCCGTGAAGTTTCTTGCCTGTTCTTCTCCATAGGTACTACCTACTGCACTTTGGAATGGGCAACTAGCTCCATATTTCTGGCTGACCGACTCCTTGACATTCAAAAGTGCCTGTAAATGGTTTAATTGAAATAAATGCTTTGAGTTTGAGTTTGAAAACTGTACTGTATCTTTTTTTATTTTCTTTTGCTTATTTCTCGAAAATGGCTCACAGGCTAATTTACAATAAATAAAAGAGTTGAAAAAAAAAAATGAAGACTTCAGAAATACATACTGAAAAGAGATAAACAAGCATTATTATTTATAGAATTTTGGTATCGCAGTCGGGTTTTTTGGTTTTTAAATTAATTTTTTACTAACTTCTGTCTAATTCTATTATGCATTCTAAGTTGAAATAATGTCAGTCTTGTAGCAACTAAATACTTGCTTATATACTTTAGTCTAACTATTTGTCTCTATGTTTTTTTACCCGCTGCTGTATAAATAAATGAATCAAACAATCTTGCAGAATAGGCTCACCAACCGTACCATCGTACCAACACGAGAACAGCTTCTCATAGACAGTATGTTAAGAAGCCGTCGAACATTAGTCGACAATGACTAAACTTTGACTGTCTCCTATTAGGTACAATAAGGACATAAACAGATGGCGAAATGTAGGTGTATCTACCAAACTCCAAAGTGTGAAGTTATTATATCGTATACAAATCCAGCACGTGAAGACGGGCAACAAAGATTAGGCTAAGCGTATGCTGAAACGCAGGTAACGCAGACTCAGCACAGCGCAGTACAGATTTTGCAGGGCAGGGCAGGTGAGGCAGACATAGGCGGCGAGCGCATGCTGCGACGCAGCTACACAGACACATTCGCGTCCTAACTAGTAAGTATAAACAATAGACGATTGCAACAAAATTATCAATCAGCGTATGGTGAGCTGAGACGCAAGTGACGCAGGTCCACGCAGCGCAGGGCAGAGCAGATTTTCGTACTGTGTCTCAAAAACAAGTGACAACCTGCACTCGTCGCGTAGAAATCCGTACCAGCATTCGTGATAGGAAAGATTTATCAGAGAATTAAGTAATGATAAAAACAAACTCTACATTGTGAGAAGTATTCATACGAGTACCTGGAGCGCTATCTATTAGATTTTTCTATAACTAATTTTGATTTTTCACAAAATTGACTGAATGTACTTGCCATGTTAAAATACTATTACTGGACCAGAGTGTACTCTACTGGTCATTTACTGAACAGTTATAATAATTTTAGGTAACTATTGATTCGTTAATTTTGTTTATCTACATAAAGAGCCCGGTCGCGCCTCATGGCAGTGCATGGCAACTCTGCAATAGTTCCAGGCGCCGCCACCGAACGCCACCGCTCACTTGCGCACTTAGTAAACGAGCGTGCTGTTAGATGGCGCTAGAAGCCACAGTGAACGGCAGTACGTGTACTTTTGTGCAGAGAAACACGAGTCGCGGGGAATGGACATCGCAAGAAGTTATTCTATAAGATCAATCCGATGACACTTATTCTATCCAGGGTACAGATTGAATGCAGATGAGTTTTTGAGACACGGGGTTGTCACACCGCATCACCAAAGGAAGGTATCAATCATTTTTTATCAAAAAATTCAAATTCAAGGTCGCTCAGCGAGCTATGGAATGGGTCATGCTTGGAGTCTCTCTGAAGTATAGAATCCGGAACGAGGTGATCTGGCACAGAACCAAAGTTGTCGACAGCAAGCTGAAGTGGCTAAGGACCACCCATATTAGCCGTAGAACGCCCTCAGGATAGGTGGGTGGAGCAACGATCTTCGCAGGATGGCTGGTAGCAGCTGGATGAGAGTTGCCGAGAATCGAGCGAGAATGGCGTGCAATTGGAGTGGCCTATGTTTTTATGAAAGACTAAATACATACATACCTACTGGTAAAAATCTAAAACCTCCTTTTTGCTTTGCCGTAGTCGGTTAAAGCTGAAGAGGTTCTTCAATCGTCTCTAATGTATGTTCGGACACACGGGCTTTATCTCCGACACATATTGGATATCTCAATTCTTTTGTCGGCGAAGTTGACAACCACGCATATTGAACTTGGCTCTCATTTTCACATTTATTACCCACTCTAGATTTAGATTTGGATCATAAAATTAATTTTCCGATATTTTTTTTTTATTTCCTCTCACCATGCATAGTAAAACGCGGTATGATACACGTACGAGATGATTTCCGACTCGTGTCGGCTTATAAACTCGCTCGTGAATCAAATTGACACTCGCCAAAAATCATCTACTTTCTACACTTATATCATAAATAACTATTTTAGCAGGTGTAAAAGTAAAGTGTTGTCGTCGGGATTAAAGTTACTGCGCTACTCCCCAGGAATTTGAGAAGATTGTGACCATAGACCTTCCCACCTCCTTTCCCGTATTTAATTTATGTTGGCAACGTTACGTGGTCTTATTTTATACCCCACGTAAACCTCACGTAAACCCCATCCGTCACAGTGTCTTCATTTTGGGCAAGCTTGAATCCAAGTAGCGACCATGACATACATTGCTTTATACCTACCCTCGGTGAATAATCTATTAAGTATTAGATAACCATACGTATGCTGTTTATTAGGGAAAATACTCATAAAGACGGAGTATTTCATACCATGCCACCTACCGACACATGGGGAACACCCGAATCATAATAATAACATCCCAAGTGACGAGTGAATATAGCTGGTTCCACACACGCCGCAATCGTTAAATTGGTAATTATTTTGTTACTCCTTCGGCGGTGAAGGTGTTAATTTTCATATTACATACATAAATGATACATCCTGCTGAAAAACTTCGACAGATTTGTAGTGAAGGAGCGCAACATGAAACTCAAACATGTCTTGAGCAAAAAACTATAGGTAATGGCGTGTACGGATAACAATTGCACTAATCAGCCGCCCGCCTTAAGGTGGATGCGCCAAGGTAGCCGCGAAATTCAAATTTTCTTACGATTTTTGCATTGAATGACTATTTCATGAAATCATGACATTTGGCACTTTCATGAACTTAGAGAGTTGTATTGCTGATTCTAATGTTTATAATTCTGTAAATCCATATTTGTTACGGGCGCAAATCATATTTAGATCAACATATACCCTGATACTGACCTGCGAATTGCAAAAAACGTAAGAAAATTTTAATTTCGCGGGCTACCTTAGCGCATCCCCCTTAATAAAGTGCAGGCGCTATCAGCTCACCTAGTTATCAATAAGTTATGTTTGGGGGGGGGGGGGCAGCCTGTGCGCGCACGCACCGGGACGCAATCAACGGACGAAATTCATTAGCAGTTGCGACGGACGGACGGGCGGACAGCAGCCGCACAACCACTATTGATATATTTATTACACGTATACACGTATCGGTTAAATTGTCCGATCGATAAGTGGGCGTGAGACGCGGCCGGCAGCGCTCCGCTTGTGACCTCACACCGGCGAAGCAATTTCGACCTTTTCTCCTACCATTACAAATCAAAATTCTGGATCCAAGGATTCAGTTTAGTCCTTTCGCATGATGTTCTCCCGGCGCTATAAAAATTGTAAAAAGTGATAATGTGATAAATGCCAACTGAGAAATGGTCTCTATTCATTAGAATGTAGAGCTCCATTATGGTTAGCGGCTACGTGCGAGTTAGGTGGTGTGCAGTGCGTGCGTGCGGCGCGAGGGGCTAATGTATAACCGTTGTCGCGCGCTCGCCGCACTAATGCGGCCGGCGCCGGCGCCGGCGCCCGACTCACACAAAAATCTACAACATTCCTGCGTTTAGGTCGCGAGTCTTTATTCCTTTTTTATCGGATCATGAAATAATAGAATAGGTACAAAGCAGCCGCCACTCGCCCCCTGCCACCCCGCCCCCCGAGACGCGCGCCTTATCAGCACACTTCAAGTTATTATGCAGCTAGCTATGTTATACTGGTACCTGTTATTTTTATTTATTTAAATGCGGCGGATTTCAATCAATTCGGTTTTCTGGACACATGTTAATGTTATGGACTCGGGAGTGAACCGATGTATTTACAATGTTGTGCTACACGCAACACTGACTGGTGTGTTATTATGAGGAGTTTTGATCAGTTCAGTGATTCGATGTTGCGTGTCCACTCAATTTACTATTAGGTATATCTACTATTTAGTACTCAAGTAAGTTTTATCAGTAAGTAACGAAATGATCTGATCGATCGATCGATGATTAATGCTGGTCCTGCTCCACAGGCACTTGGGCTCAATAGTTAAATTTTTTATATTTGGAAGAGTGGCTTCCCCTTATTTTTTTTATTTTTTCTGACTTTAGGAACTTAATGTTTATTTTTTATTTAAATTTTATTATATTAATCTCTCAAGTACATTGCTAACTATAGTTTTGTATAATTTAGAAGCACTTTTTCAATTTTGTAAATGTGAGTACCATGGGGCCGTTTCATATGGTATCACGTTGTATGTTGACTTGAAAGAGCCTGGCAGATGAGAGTATGTCATACTCACTTAAATGTCTCGATGATGGTGGCGCGTGTGTTGGATCATTCGGTTCCCTACAAAATGGTTGAGCTGGATGGTGCTGATCCTCGTGTCATGTTCGTGAACGGGCGCCGTCAGTTGAGACTGGTCATCTCTTATCTGCCAGGGCTTATTTTTAATCTTATATTTTGAATTCTTTTTGATTATTTTTCGTTTGACATTGTTCTCACATATAGAAGCACGAAGAATACTGTACCCAGGATTTTGTAATATCTATATACATTTTTAAAAGAGTGTCCTTGGAGTTTCTTGCCCGTTCTTCTCCATAGAGATCTACGAATTTGAATGGGCAACTAGCTTCAACTTTTTGACTAACTGACCGACTCTTTGACAATTCAAAAGTACCTGTAAATGGTTTAATTGAAATAAATGCTTTGAGTTTGAGTTTGAGTTTGATCCATACTAATATTATAAATTCTAAAGTAACTCTGTCTGTCTATAAGTTAGTGTTACCTTTTCACGCCTAAACCACTGAACGGATTTTGGCAAAATTTATGTAAGGAGATAGGTGTCATCCTGACAAAGGACATAGGGTACTTTATAGCGACATAGCACGCGGGCGAAGCCGCGGACGGAAGCTAGTCCTAACTTTATTATAGTTCTAACTTGCTTCCTCACTCTCACCACATATTCCCTGGCCTACCTAATTATCCCTACTTATATTATAACTGCGAAAGTGTGTGTGTATATACATATACACACACACTTTCGCAGGCATATCTTACTCCTTCATGCAATGAACTACTGAACCGATTGTGATTTTGTGATGAAACTTTTTATGTACTTATAGAGCAAGAGACCAAAAAAAAAATGCCCTCTATGGGGCGTCGATAAGGAGTTTGCCTAGGGCGCTCTTGACATTTAATCCGCTACTGTACCTATCAGTTAACGGCCTGCGCAGCCTACCTGCAAAGCCTTAGCCGTTATATATTATAGGATAGTTCATACTAATTCCATGTATAGTACGTACTACATACTAATTCCATGCTGCCATGTCATTATTCTAAGGTTGATCTAAACTTTGACCGAGCTCTACTCGAGTGAAAATAGAGAAAACGAATTTTCCCAGATATGAGACGTAGCTAGATCGATTTTTCGCCGCCGTAAACCTTCGTTAGAGCCTTCTACGAGAACGTGATTACAAATATCTATAAATCTATCGTAATAAAAAAAATCTGCTGTTCCATACTAAAGTACCTACTGTTCTAATGCTAATGGATAGCTGTTTTTTAGTCGCGATTTCAAAGCTGGTCCCATAATAAAAGTCATTCAGTTCGATCGATTGTTTAAAGTTTGTAAAGTTAACTTTTAAATACTCATTAAATAGTATAGGACACGAATATACAACATGTAACGTAATTAACGCACACTCTCAAACACCCCAATTAGAATATTATGTTATAATCATAATACATACACTGAATTTTTAATTTAACATGTATATGCATTGTTATTTACTAAATTAGTTATACCAATTCTTGGAGAACTTTTTAGTATTTAGTATTTTATTTTGTATTGAATGATGGAATTTGTATGAATACAAATAAAACTGCGATTTTAAGTCTTATTACTTTGATTTACGGTCCATTTCAATTTGTTTTGACTGTACAGCGTTAATATGACAATAATTTCCGTAGTTTTAATTATTTTTGGGATAAAAAATTACCTATATTAAAAATTATATAAATCGATTCAGTAAACGATTCTGAACAAACTATTTTCAGGATGTGCGTTAATTAAGTTACATGTTGTATATGTAATATATATAATATATATGCAAGAACGCAGGCATTCGTTTTTAGTAAATAACGAAAAACGAAAAACTTCCTAATGGGAAATTGCTACTGAGGGCTGCGGACCTCAGGACGTCGCGTCGCTCACTTCCGCGCCACCAGTCCTAGCTCTCTGTATATTTTGACTGCTGATACCAAAACTACAAACGGTACTACGTTTGTAGGATAGGTAAGTAAAACAAATGTAGCTGTTATTTCAATACCTACACTGTGGTGTCTTACGCTCACATGAACCAAGACACGGGCAGAAGCTGATAGGTTAATAAAAGTCGTTTACCAAATACAAACCCCAGAGGCTGCTTCTTCCATAGCATTTAGTTTACCAAATACAAACCACAGAGGCTGTTTCTTTGGGCACGCCACAATAGCGGCGATAAGTCCCCTCTTTGAGGAGTGGCTAGAGAGGCGCCACGGCGTCCTCACCTTCCGCCTGACACAGGTCCTCACCGGGCATGGCAGCTTCGGGAGGTTCCTGTGTAGGATAAGGCGGGAGGAAACGCCCGGGTGTCACCACTGTGTGGATCGCCCGGAGGACACGGTGGAGCATACGGTGGAGGCCCTGCTTGGGCGGAGCACCGCCGTGTCCTCGCGGAGGCGATTGGCGGCAATGACCTCTCGCGTCCGGCCCTGGTCCAGGCCATGGTACGGAGCGCGAGGGCATGGGAAGCCGTCACCTCCTTCTGCGGAGCAGTAATGCTCGCGAAGGAGGCGGCGGAACGCGTGAGGGAAAGCCAAAGTTTGCGCCCTCACGCCCCTAACCGCCGCCGTTGGAGACGCCCTGGGCGTCGGGAATCCCAGGCGGATTCCCGGCCACCATAGGCGCGGGCTTGCGGACGGCGAGCAACGGGCAGCTCGCCGTCCGATAAGGACCAGGCCCGGGTCGATGGCGCGTCGTGTTCCACGCGCGCCTCAAAGAGATGTCAGCACAATTGACGGGGTCCGGTAGGACCGATGCCTGCCAGGGTTGCGGGAAAGTCCGAAAGGGATACCGGGACCTTGGCAACAGGCAAATGAAGGAACACGGGTGGGTTTTAGTCAGTAAAAGTCTGACACGCCCTTCCGCTCCGCCCAAAGCGGGAGAAGTCATTGGATGATATACCCACACTCAAAAAAAAAAAAAAACAAAAAGAGTCTGTTACTTCTATAGCATTGTTTACCAAATACAAACCCCAGAGGCTGCTTCTTCCATAGCATTTAGTTTACCAAATACAAACCCCAGAGGCTGCTTCTTCTATAGCATTGTTTACCAAATACAAACCCCAGAGGCTGCTTCTTCCATAGCATTTAGTTAAATGCTATGGAAGAAGCAGCCTCTGTGGTTTGCTGACAGATCAGTAATCGTTCAATGAAACTTCATTGAACGATTACTGATCTGTCAGCGTTACAAACCAAAACTATTAACTTGGACTACATACCGACATCAGCTGCTGAAATTATGTGTTCCCCGTTGTCCTCAACAAATACCTAGCACACAAAACTAAAATCAAAAATAATTTATTCAAACTAGGCTGAGAACGTCAAGATAACATAAGACAGTCCACAAGAACGCCCGTCCGTCACCACTTCCAAGTGCTTCAGCTGGGAAGAAGAAGTGGCGCAACAAACTCCCCCAGCACGTTAAGTTAGAAGAAATTAAGTCTATACTTATTATGCAAAATAATTAACATTACGATACACAAAACATTCAAGTAAATTATTTGCTACATGTCAATTAGCACACGCCAATATACCAACAATATGTCAGCTAGCACACGCCAATATACTAACAATAACGCAGTTTATTATTCCAATTGTAGTTTGAAATGCCTGCAGCTTTTACACCGACACTATCGTAAGCGACGGGCGCCATCGGAAGATCAGGGGTGTCGTAACAGGTAACTAACAGATCTTATCAGAGGGCGACTGATAAGATAATGTACGATAACGACCCCTAATGTGTTGCGGAAGTGCGACGGTCTTTCCTCGGAGAGACTCTTGATTGAATAAAAATTACTGAGATAATGAATAGAAATTAGTCGCAGATAAAGTAATTGACGATAGACAATATTTTCTATTCTCAAAGCTGATTGCAGTCTCAATTTTTTTTTCGCGTTCTATAGATCCAGGCTTAGGTTCGACTTAGTGACCACTTTCACGACACTTGAAACAGCCGTGGCACGTGGCCCCAAGTTTAGAAGAGTTCGACCGAATTTCGTTTTTATTTTCGGTTTTCATCAAATTCGGCGGTATCCATTTTCGCCTATTTTCCCGAAAACATTAAGTTTTGGAAAATCAATACTAACTAATCCTTTTTTTAGAGACATGCAATAGTTACTGTTCGGGTCAATTACCGAACAATAATAAACATGTCAGCGTAATTGCGACACCGCGCTCTATGCCTTGAATATTTTATGTATTACCTAAGTAAAATACGCTTTCGGATCGCTAATCGGGCGCGACTCAATCTCATCTTTTTCACCTCATTAGTTTTAATTGTTATCCTATTCGTATAACTGGAATATAATCTTTATAATCTTTAATCTTAGTTTATCTTACTCTCACCCCAACCCCGAACATTGGTCCTTCGAGCCATCGGAGCGGGACCATTACGCGTGTATAGCTACTAATTGTACTGTGTGAGTGTCTCGCTTAGAACTTATTACCAGACCCTGGCAAAAAATTCAACATCCTGCGGATCCTAACTGAACTCAGTGCTCTGGACGGAAAGGTGCCATCATCCTCCTGACACGGATTGACCCTGGGTTCTACGGAAGCATCGCGTCATCTCTTCGCGCTGTTACTCCAGGTTTGTTCTTGCAGCCATCGCAAGGACACTTGATCTAGAAAGAAGCCTTCAGTACAAGTAAGGTCTCTTATTTATCTTTATAATGTCGAAAATGGATGACATTTTAGCAACCCAACAACAACTAATCGAAGCCGTAGATAAGCTCTTCACCAATTTCAAGAAAGATGGTGCTGAGCGCAAGACCTCAGACTACTTACGTCGTCGATTAGCTACCTTGGAACAATACTTTACAGAGTTCCATAATAATCATATGACTTTGCTATCTTTTGGTGATCAATCTCATGCATATTTCAGTACTAATCAATACGATCAAATGAAGGAAAAATATAACAACATTAAAACTACTATTCAAAACTATAATCCCCTCGCAAACAGACCGCAAATCCCTGAATTGAAACCGCCGACGTTCCAACCAACTGCGGAATCTCAAACCTTGAACCTCGCATCTCATGCTGCTTCTTCTAAAACCCCTGCTCTTGAAGAGAATAAAGCCGAAGTTCTCTTCAAAAAGCAAGCTACTAACTTTAAGGCTTTCTTGAGAACAACTTCCAATATCGACCTTGATCTCGTCACGGAAAAATGGGAGTTTGAAGACATCCTTAAGACGATACAATCTCGTTGGGCGGCGATCGACTCGCTTCATTGGGAGCTAGACAATGAGTATGGCGGATCAAACCCCGAATACGAAGAACAATTTACTCATTATGAGAAATATTATAACAAAATCAAGAAAGACATAAATAAGAAGATGTGGTCCGTTGCACATATTGAAAAATCTACTCCTAAAATGGAGATAGTCACCTTTGAGGGAAACTACAATAAGTGGATTTCGTTCAAAGATCTTTTCACCGAAGCAGTGCACAACAACCCCTCTTTGTCGAATGCACAAAAAATGCAGTTTCTAAAGAGTAAGATCAAAGGTGAACCCGAAAAATTGATTCAACATCTCCAAATAAGCTCCGACAATTATCCTGTATGCTGGAATATCCTAAATCATCGTTATAATAATAAACGACTGATCTTCACTTCTTATCTTAACAATCTCATGAATATCCCGATAAACCAGCAACAATCATCAAATCATATAAAACGCATTCACGACACTACGTACGAGAGCGTGAATGCTATCAAAAATCTGGGAGTCGATGTGTCCTCCTGGGACCCTTTCCTGGTACCTATGTATATTGTCCCAAAAATTAGACTCAGATACATACGAGGATTACCTACAAGCCTTAAAATCCCCGCGGGAATTGCCCGTCTTGGAAACTTCACGAAAGAAGATTGAAAATTCACGCAGAAATCATCCCCATCTCAATCCTACAGCAATAACAAACCATCATTTTCTAGGGGACCCAATCATAAACGAAACTATAACAATCCTAAAACGAATTACTCAACAAACCAAGTTTCGCAATCGTCAAAGTCCAAATGCAAAATTAACTATCGCAAGCAATGCCCTATTTGCAACGCAAATGATCATCGAATACATACATGTCAAAAATTAATGGAATTGCAACCTAATGAACGGAAAAATGCTATTGCTAACTTGAACTTTTGTATTAATTGCTTACATTATCACGAAGGCAAAAAATGCCTTTCAGAAATAAGATGCAAGGAATGCAATAACGACCACAATACCATTTTACATGAATCTTTTACGGCACATCGACCTGGGTCAAATGCAACCACGATTACGAAATCGCCATCTCAGCAGCAAGAAAGTAACACCGTTGCATCACTTCTAAAAGAACCCTCAGAAATATTGCTTGCCACGGTAATTATTAACGTACAAGCAGGGGACGGATCATACCAAAAAATGAGAGTTCTTTTAGATCAAGGGTCACAGACATCCATTATTAGGGAAAGCGCAGCTCAGTTGTTAAAACTACCGCGACGGAAATGCAACGGCTATATCTCTGGAATAGGAAATAAGGAAAACAACTGCAAGGGCATGATTACCATCAAATGTTCGTCTTTGGTTAGCGATTTCACATTTGAAACGGGCGTATATATAATGAATAGACTCATAAATAACTTACCCAGCTGTACGTTACCTAAGCCAGACTGGCCTACTCTTAACCAAATAACTCTAGCAGATCCCGAATTTTACAAAAGCAGGCCTATTGACATCTTATTTGGGGCAGATATCTATTCCACTATCCTTATGGACGGTATCTGTCGTTCAGAGGGTATATTACCAATTGCCCAACAAACCCAGTTGGGATGGATCTTAAGCGGCAACTACAAAACGTACCATTGCAATGTGATCCTAAATAATATCGAAGAGATTCAGCAATTCTGGGAAGTAGAGGATATTCATGAATCTCCAGCGATATCAGAAGAAGATCAAAAATGCATCGAGTTTTACCAATCTACGACCTCAAGACGGGAAGACGGAAGCTACGTGGTTAAAATGCCATTCAAAGAAAATTTTGAGAAAAATTTAGGCGAATCGAAAACAAAATCGATTGCTTAATTTTTCCAAATAGAGCGGAAATTAAGTAAGCAACCAGCACTGGCACGTGACTATAAAACGTTTATTTCTGAGTACCTAGAGCTTGGACATATGACACCCGTTGCGCCACACGTACAGCCGGACTGCTACTTATCGCACCATTGCATCCAACGATCTGAGTCATCAACAACAAAACTGCGAGTTGTCTTTAATGCCTCGGCAAAAACCACGAGTGGATACAGCCTCAATGATCTTATGTGCCGAGGACCCAATTTACAGCAAGATCTTCAAAGCCTTATCTTAAAATGGAGACAATTTAGATACGCTTTTACAGCAGATATAGAAAAAATGTTTCGCAAAATTTGGCTACATCCCGATGATCAAAAATATCAGAAAATTATTTGGCGGAACCATCAGTCTCAACCTTTAAAAGAATACCAGTTAGCAACAGTTACCTATGGCACAAAAGCCGCACCTTTTTTGGCCATGATGACACTGAAGCAACTGGCCAAACTATCCACAAAGTTGCGCTCCTGACATCTTAGAACACTCGTTTTACATGGATGATCTCATGCATGGTGAACATTCAGCGAGAGCAGCTAAACAGCTCAAAGCAGAGATGATCAACCTCCTCAAATCTGGCGGGTTTAACCTCAGAAAATGGCGATCAAACTTGCCGGAACTAACAGATAGTTCGGATCCACTCCAAAAGGAAGACTTTGACTTCAAGCAACCGGAGTCAACCAAAACTTTAGGCCTTCGGTGGGAACCAAAAAATGATCAATTTATCTTTCATCCTGTAGAATTTATCTCACAAGACATCCTCACAAAAAGACAATTCTTATCTCAAATATCCAAAATTTTTGATCCTTTGGGCTGGCTAGCCCCCGTCACAATAAAACTTAAGATCTTGTTCCAAGAATTATGGAAATCAGACCTGGGTTGGGACCATCCTGTCCCTCATAAAATCGAGTTAGAGTGGAATACTATTAAAGCCGATCTATCACATATATCTCGATTTAAAATACCACGTTGGATTCAAACCCAGGAGAAAGATATCATCGAACTTCATGGCTTTTGCGACGCTAGCACAAAAGCATACGCTTGCGTCGTGTATTGCAAAATACAGAGAGAAGATGAAACCCATGTGACCCTTATTGCAGGGAAATCAAAAGTAATACCACTGAAAAAACCACAATCGATACCGCGTTTGGAACTTTGCGGGGCTCTCTTGTTGTCAAAACTTATGCGAAAAATTATCTTATCCCTATCAAGCTACAAGGTGCATGTTTACGATTGGATTGATTCAATGGCTGTTCTAGGTTGGTTAAGTGGCGAACCGGAGAAATGGAAACCCTTTGTTGCGAATCGAGTGAGGGCTACCACGGATATAATCCCTAAAGGTAACTGGAGTTACGTAAAGTCCAAAGAAAACCCCGCAGATTGCGCAAGCCGAAGTTTATCTGCTGCTCAATTAGCCAATCACTCACTGTGGTGGCAAGGGCCCGACTGGTTACCACAATATAAACCTAAGGAATCTCATAAGATGCCCATTGATACGAATATTATTAGCGAAGAACTCAGAAAAAAGGAGCACGTGAATACGGTCATAGTTAACCCCGAAAATTTAATAATTAATCAACTGTTACCAAAATATAGCACTTTAAGGAAAGTTACTCGAGTATTAGCTTACATCAACAAGTTCATCGACATTGTTGTTTACAAGAAAAACGTACATGTTTTCTTACGCTGCGAAATATAAAGACTGCAAGAGAAATGATAATTAAGCACGTCCAAAACGAATATTTCAACGAAGAAACGGGCGTATATATAATGAATAGACTCTTAAATAACTTACCCAGCTGTACGTTACCTAAGCCAGACTGGCCTACTCTTAACCAAATAACTCTAGCAGATCCCGAATTATAGAAATAAGAATACCTCTGATTGAAAGGGATCTTTACGAGGTGTTCAATCTTATTCCGGTTCCACGCATAGTGAAAGATAACATGATGATGAAGGTCGAAACTATCTCTGAATTAGCAGCCATCAACATGAGAAAGGATTCATATTTAACTATCACCAACGCGGATCTGCAGTCATGCGTATTACAAAACCCTGTGACTATTCTGTGTCATATCAGAAGGCCTATTCATCACATGAAAGATGATTACAGCCTTTGTAAGACGATCCCAGGCACAAGAATTTGTAAAACTAAAACTACCTCGTGCAAAAACGACTGGAGAGAGCTAACATCAGAAAACAAATATTATTACTTATGCTGCAATGAATGTAACGTCAAGCTTCTGTGTGAAAATCAAGTTAAGGCAGTTAGGTTATCAGGTGCTGGTCTGTTGCGTGTTGGGGAAGGCTGTTTAGTAAAAACAGAAGATTTTATGGTGTATTCAAACAAAAGATTGTCTAGTAAAATTAGCACAACAAAAAAGATTATCTCGCCAGAAATATCACCAATCAATCACCTAATAAATATCACTATGCCAGAAATATCATATGAGCTTAATCTCAATGACTCAGACAACCTCAGACAATTTGAAGCTATTAAAAGAAGTCTTGAGATCATGAAGCAGAGTGAACCTTTGAGCACTAATATCTCCTACCACGACATCCATCTTTATATTGCTACATATCTCATCATATTGGGAATTTTGGTATTGGTGGCAGCTTACTGTTTTAAACGTTGGTGGCAAAGACAACGTAAAGGAAATCGTTCCACTTCTACAGCAGAGCGGGCAACAACCTCTGTGGCGACTGCTTCGCCATCTCCTCACACTGTTACAGAAAGTGTTGTGATTGAGTGTAGTGAAATTAGGGAAAATGGGCAATCTAGTAGTAAATCAGTGAAAAGTGATCCTAAGCGACTAGCTCTATCTAGTGAGTGCATACTAAAAAAGGAAGAAAGAGGTTCTTCACCAATCTTTCGTGTGTTTTCTCTTCCAGATTTACACTGTAGCGATTCTGGTTAATTTGTAATGTTACTTTCATCTCATATTTTAACACAATTAACCCTACATAATCATTTTAGTATTATTTGAACATTGTTTTCACCTTGTTAATATTAATTTCATTACCCATTTAACCATACCTACTTACTAACCGCATCCTTTTCTCCCTCGGGAGCATGTTCGGGTCAATCACCGAACAATAATAAACATGTCAGCGTAATTGCGACACCGCGCTCTATGCCTTGAATATTTTATGTATTACCTAAGTAAAATAGTCAGTACGCTTTCGGATCGCTAATCGGGCGCGACTCAATCTCATCTTATTCACCTCATTAGTTTTAATTGTTATCCTATTCGTATAACTGAAATATAATCTTTATAATCTTTAATCTTAGTTTATCTTACTCTCACCCCAACCCCGAACAGTTACAATAATTGAGGAAATACATTTCGTCGCATAATAATACCAAATCTTTTATTAATAAAAAAAATTATTGCTTTTGAGAAAGGAGATTGGGCGTTTCTGCCCTGGAGCCCAATAGCGTGAAGATATATACCAATAGAAAGATCTCATCAAGAAGAATATTTCTTAGTCTGAAGACTTCTCTCGATCGTTACGAAAGGAGCTACAGAGCTTTAAATGTGAGTGATTAAATATTATTGTAATTCTAGTATTTTTAATGATTCAGTGCCCTACAAACATCATCTTTCAAGCCTATAAGCGAACATATTACAACATTGGTCTCCAATAGATGGCGTTTTAGGAACAATGTTTTTAAGAGTTGGTCGACCAGACGGATCGTTAAGCCTGACGCGTACACCAATAGAGTTGAGATATATGCCAATGGTAAGACCTCTTCAAGGCTAATATTTTGTGATAGGACGCTTCTCTCGATTGTTAGTACGAAAGGAGCTACAGAGCTCTAAATGTGAGTAATTAAGCATTAGTGACATTCAGGTATTTAGACAATTAATTAACTTTTATTAACTTTGAGCCTTGCAAACATGATCTTGCAAACCTATAAACGAACATTTTAAAACATTGGCTTCCTAGATGCCGTTTGGGGAACAATGTTTTTAAGAGTCGATCGGCCGTACAGATCGTTAAGCCTTCGTTAAGCCAGCCGCATTCCCTAATAGAGTTAAGATATATGCCAATGGAAAGATCTCTTTAAAGGAAATATTTCGTGATATGACGTTTCTCTCGATTGTGAGTACGAAAGGAGCAACAGAGCTCTAAATGTGAGTAACTAAGCATTACTGAAATTCATCACCTATTTAGGTCATTAACTCTAAACTGACTAATAATAGGCAAATGTCGTGTTTCTAGCAAAGGTTGTCCCTAAAAAGCTCTTTTCAGTGGTATACACGCTGTTTTAATGGTTGTTTTCCCGCGGCACAAGGATTTGCCCTAAGTAGTACTATTGAATGATAAGACACACTTAATTTTTTTTTAATGTTTTTGTTTTAAAATAATTTAAAAAATATGCATCAACTCGAAAGTGTAAGAAACAATAGTAGTTTACTAGAGATTACGTAGTACTACTCGAACCGCATGCGCGGCTGCGCGGTGCCGACAAAGCGAAGAGCGATTTGTAAATGTTCAGAGCAAAATAAGCTGTCGCGCGTAGTGATACGGCATAATCTAGTTCGCAGGCACGCGGCGAGCGCCCACGCACCCCCGCCCCACGCCGGCGGCGCCGGCGTGCCGTTTCCCGGCTCGCTCAATTGTCCCGCGGCGACCGTCATACGTGCATTCGTGCGATCCGAAACGTGATTTGCAAAAATGGATCGGCATTAAAATTATTTAAATTTGGAGTACGTCACAATGGCACACACAACTGTACACCAGGGCTCTTTATAACTCCCACGCCGCCCGGCGACTTTACGCGGATTCGCAACACTTGGAGTCGCTCCGTCTTCGCGGGGTTCTGAACCCTCACGTCCCACTGGCCCGGACGATCGTAGTGACGAGACAGCAGCTACTCGATCATGGGCAGTTCTTGGGCATGGGCTTTTAATATCGTAAGACGTGACTTCACGTGACAGAGACACTTTATTGAAAAACAAAATCAAATAAAACGTGCTCGATTGTGTATGGAACGCAGTGGCTTGCACTTCAAACAATTACTACGTTATCGGGAAGTGTAAGTAAGTACTTTTGTAAATAGCAAACATCTAAAAGTAGGTTACTTAATTAAAATCATTGTAAATAAGCTGATTCCAATTTTTAAATGCGCCTTAAAATACTTCATCATCTAATTCAGAAAATTATTTTTTGTAAGATAATAAACTTGTTTTTCAGTTTCGTGTTCAGTAAGTTGTAGGTAAAAAAAGTATTTATGATGCGACGGTCCTAAGCCCGTAAAAGGGGAAAATTGGAATAACAAATTATCGTTCGTTCACTTAGGAGTAGGTAGTTATCAGCTGTAGCGCGAGGGTCAACGACCGCGCGTCGCTCGCGCCTATCTCGCACAATCGAGCATTCGCGCTGTATTACTGTTGGTTCGAGAACTCTTTCGAGTTTCGTAATCACAATTCTAAATCAACCATTTTTTTATATTTTATTTTTATTTTTTTATGTATCAATTGTACTACCAAGACAAAATCATTTCGCTGCGGAAAAATAACCATTAAAATTTCAGCATGTATATATTATGGTTATTGGATGCCAAGAATTCCTTAACTTCGGTGAGCAATTTATTACCTATTTAGGTCATTAACTCCGAACTGAATAACAATTGGCAAAAGTTGTGTTAGTAGCAAAGGTTCTTCTTAATGCTTATTTCATTGATATATATCTTATAGCTATTGGACTCCAAGAATTCCTTAATTTCGGTGCCGAAGTTGTCACACTTATTTAGGTATTTAACTTTGAACTGACTAATAATTGGCAAAAGTTGTGTCGGTAGGAAATGTTCCTCTTGCAAAGTTATTTCCATTAGTATGTATCTTATGGCTATTGGGCTAAGAAATTCCTTAACGTCGATGCCCAAGTAGTCACACTTATTGAGGTAATTAACTCCGAACTGACTAACTGATTTGCAAAAGTCGTGTAAGAAGGAAAGGTTCCCCTTGAAAAGCTCTTTCTATTGGTATATATCCTATGACTATTGGGCTTCAGGGCAAATCCCATGTGTTGTTGCCCATTCTCCTTTATAAATGTAATTTACGGTTAATTTAAGTTTAAACGGTTAAATTCGATTAAAAGATCACCCTTATTTATTTTACTTTTAACCAACAAAAACCTTTTGAAAAATAAAAAATATAATTCAGGCTGAATTTCGTTTTCGGCCGAAACAAAAGTTAATTTTTGGGCGGACTCTAACCCCAAGTGCAGTATCATCCCCAGCTTAATGACGTCATGTTTGAATTATAAAATATTTTTGACATACAAATATAAATTGTAAGTTAATTATAAATTAGAATAAGAGTTATATAAGTACATTAGGTTACCCTGTAATGATAGATGTAAGTTGGAAATAAATAAACTAGTAGTTCTGCGACTAGTAGACCTCGCGAGCACAAACTTTTTTGTAACGATTAACCTTTAGCTAGTCGCGCTAAAATAATCACACTGTTAGTCAGGTGGGGTCTGTGCGGATTCCAGAGTTTATTTGTGAATCAAGGTATCAAGGTAGGTAGTGCCTACTCTCTTAGTCCGTCAACGTAGAGGTACGGGTCCGTTAAAAAGTAGTTTGAAACTTTGGAGTGACCCTACACCCGATGAATTAACTTTTTCGAACAGGCAAAACACAATGAGTGTAAAGGTTTATACATTGAGCGCCAATCGTGCGTGACTACCGCGCTGCGTTTGGACAACTGCCATGCGCGAACGCTTCTGTTTACCTGCAGCGCACAAAGATGCAAATATTCGTCAAAATGTGTTTGGACAAATTATAATATCTATATGCCCATCAATGTGGTAACCGTTCAGTCAACATGTGTGATTGCCCTTTGATCCACAAAACGAGCAGCATAAAATACCTCGGGGTAATAATGGACGACACACTGTCTTTCAGAAAACACATTGAAAGTCTAGTTAAAAGAGTGCGCAAATTAATGTATGTTTAAAAAAAATTGCGTACATTTGCGGATTCAAAATTAATCACACAAGTTTATTTAGCCCTATGTCAATCTATAATTCAATACTGCATCTCTTCATGGGGTGGCACACCAACAACCAATCTTCTTCCTCTTGAAAGAGCTCAGAGAGCAATCTTAAAGGTAGCAAACTTCCATCCCTTTTACTTGCCACAGTAAATCCTGCAACGTGCTGACTGTTCGCCAACTTTTCATTATGCGTTTAGTATTAAAAAAGCACACCATGCTAACCTATACTGCTGACAATACTAACAAGAGACGGAATGATGCACATCTAATGCAACCTCAAAACGTGTCTTTGTAGAAAGGTTTTTTACATTCTTAGGCCCATTTCTGTATAATAGATTTAATTAAAAGCTTAGTATTTATAAATTAAATTACTTTAGCTGTAAAAAAATTATACTTAAGTATTTACTAACAATAGATTATGCACAGACAGAAGATCTACTTGCTGTCTGCAAATAGAACCGCTAACACGCTATTTTACTTTTTACTTAGTTACCAAATTTTAATTTAGTTATTACTTTTTACCAATTGTTAATTTATTATATTAAGTATATTAATATGCACTTCCTAGCCTGAAGTACAGGTTCAACTTAGTTCAGGCAAATAAGCAACTGTGCTCTATTTTATTTGTTAAGTTACATAATGTAAATGTGCCCCTTTTTACCGACTTCAAAAAAGGAGGAGGTACTATGTTCGGATGATTGTTTTTTTTTTTTTTTTTTTTTTATGTATGTTCACCGATTACTCCGCCGTTTGTGAACCGATTTAAAAAATTCTTTTTTTGTTCACAAGCTTATACTTCTGAGGTGGTCCCATTGTCACCAAGTCAGGATCTCATGATGGGATCCTAGAGAAATCGAGGGGAACTTTCAAAAATCGTAAGGGCAACTAGTGCATTCCTTAATTTATTCATTAAGTATTTTACAGCACTACAATTTTATGAAGGTCTGGAGTCGATCTGATGATAGAGCCGAAAGACAGTCAAGGGAACTCCTCAATGGTTTACAGCAGATACCTCGTGTTTGGGCTTGATTAATTTGTATTGATAAGAACCTTACACTTGGATGGGTTGTGACTGTCGTTAAGGGTCTAATGATGAAGACGAAGGACGATTAACGGAACTCCTCAACGGTTCACAGTAATTACCTTGTGTTTGGACTTAATTCATTTATATTGATAAGAACTTTGCAACCATATAGGTTGTAAGTGACATTACAGATCTGATTATGGTCACCTTATAATATGATGATGAGGGGAACTATACAGTGTAAGCAAATGTATAGTGTTCACCCTTATATTCTTGAGAAGGCACGGGAGTCTCATTAGCCAGCCGGTTTCGTATAACATCTAAACGATACTTGCGCTGTTCAGACGACTGATTGAGTCGGCAGATCTTATCATTTGGCGACTCCTGTGACAAATGAGAATGCATGTAATTTCTCATCTGAGATAACCTAGCATGACAAGCTAACGGTGATTCTTGGGAACCGGACATAGCATTCCGTTTGCGATTCTTAGATAGGCGTTCTTTTTCAGCAGTATTAGTCTCTTTAATTCTGTTTTTCTTCATGCGGGCGGCTCCTTTAGTTGGTCTACCCATGGTGATTACAAAAATCAAATTACACAGAAAATGGAAAAATAATAAAACTTTAAAAAAAAAAATTGACCGACTTCAAAAAAAACAAAACAAAAAAGGACTACTGTACTAAAACCAAACGACAAAAGTACTTCTTTAATAATAAGAGAAAAAAAAAAAAAAAATAACTTTAATTTCGGAAGTCGGTGGCAAAAAACGAAAATTGAAAAGCGAAGACACCGACTTCCGAAATTAAAGTTATTTTTTATTTTTCTCTTATTATTAAAGAAGTACTTTTGTCGTTTGGTTTTAGTACAGTAGTCCTTTTTTGTTTTGTTTTTTTTGAAGTCGGTCAATTTTTTTTTTTAAAGTTTTATTTATGAATAAATGATTATTATTTTTGGTAAACAAATTTTGTTTCTTAGCTCTTTGGCTAGTTTAAGCTAAATTAACGGGCCAAGCCAAGTCAAAGTAGCGTGTGTGTGTAGGTGGTTTTTTTTTTTTAGGAAGTGTTTGTATTGATTATTATTTACTATAGTCCGTTTATTTCATTAATTCACTTATAAATTACATTTTTAAATATTAGAATATAAAAATATAAAAACATTTAAAAATATAAAAAATAGAAGTCCACCGGTGTCGGGAGCGGGGTCCAAGCTACCGGTGGTTAGGGCTGCAGAGACAGGAACCTCCTCACAATGCGAGCCGTGTCAAGGAGTACTGCTTTCTGAATCAGGCCCTTGATCCAACCGCCTAACGAGAGCCTCGAGAGATGTTGGTCGAGGCTTTTGGCCATCAGGCCATTGGCCGTTACGACAATCGGCACAATGATAGCCGAGTTCACATTCCACATGTCGACAACCTCGTGTGCTAAGTCGAGATATTTTATTTGTTTCTCTTTCTCAGCTTTCACGAGGTTCTCGTCATGTGGGATGGTAACATCGATTATCATTGCGCGGCGCGCTAATCGGTCTATCACTACTATATCAGGCTTATTGGCAACAATAGTCCTGTCGGTAATGATAGACCGATCCCAGTACAACGTAACATGGTCATTTTCGAGAACTGGGTCGGGCACATACTTGTAATACGGTACCTCAGAGTCCACAAGTTTATATTTCAAGGCAAGTTGTTGGTGAATAATCCTGGCCACTTGGTTATGCCTGTGCAAGTACTCACCGTTAGCCAGACGGGAACAACCAGAGATAATATGTCTGATGGACTCACCCGGACGGTGGCATGCCCGACACACGTCAACCGTCCCGTCCTTCATAATATGCCTCCGGTAGTTATTCGTCAAGATAACTTCGTCCATAATTGCACAGACGAAACCTTCAGTTTCCCCGAAGAGGTCACCGAAACGTAGCCAGGATACGGACGCTAAGAAATCTACACCGGGCTCATGAAGAGCCCGATAGAAGCGCCCGTGAAGCTCCTTGCTTTGCCATACCTCCTTGCGGTCTTCTGTAGTAAGTACCACAGGTTTGCGCCAGTTCTCTTTAGCCGTGGAGAGCGGGGTGAGTCCCTTGTCCACTGCCACCACATCGCGGTGCATACCCTCTTCGGCTTTTAAAAAATATTCTCGGAGATTGCACACCTCGCGGTTGTGGAGGGTCTTCGCATTTAAAAAGCCTCAACCCCCGCTCTTCCGCGGGATGTACAATCTCATCACCGATGATCGTGGGTGATGCATCCGGTTTGCGGTCAGCAGTGTACGGACCCTCCTATCTAGGGCTTCGAGTTCGGTCTGAGTCCATTTGAGTATGCCGAAAGAGTACATTAGAACCGGCATGACCCAACCGTTGAAGGCGCGCACCTTGTTTCCGCCTGAGAGAAGACTAATTAATACTTTCTTCAGGCGGCCAAAGAAGCGCTCCTTCAACGATTGCTTCATGTCAGCAACATTGATGCCTAACGCTTCCGACATACCCAAATACTTATAGCTTTCGGATGAGGAGAGGGACCTGAGGTATATGGAATCCGAAAGTTGAATTCCCTCTGATTCCATAATCTCCCCTCCCTTTACATGCATGACTGCACATTTGTCCACACCAAATTCCATCCTGATGGCGTTACTGAAGGTTTCATTTACCTTCAGTAGCTCCATCAGTCGCAATTCGTTGGGAGCAAAGAGTTTCAGGTCATCCATGTAGAGGAGGTGAGATATGTCCTGACCACCGCTCCTCAGCCGATAGCCTAGGCCTGAATCCTCCAGCAGTGTGCTTAGAGGATTCAGGGCTAAGCAGAACTAAAGCGGACTCAAACTGTCGCCCTGAAATTTATTATTATTATTATTTGTTGTATGTTTATACATCTCGGGACCCTGGGGTCCCGGACCTTTGGAAGGCGTGCGAGGGGCCGAAGCCAACTCGCAGAGGCCCCTTAGACGATTTTAGATGGAATGAGGCACCGACCGACGATTATCCCTGTTTGCACTATGCAAGTGCAGCCAAGGACAACCCCCGGTTGGTGTAGGACTATTGCTGAACATGGAAACAAAGATATTGGGCTATGGGTTTGGGTGGCTTAGTGAACTGGTAATTTTTAAATATGGAAGGACTATGTCCCCTGCCTGATCAATGTTATGGTATACACGGATGAAATGGCAGGGGGTGACTTGCACACTCAATAATGGGCCCCTGAAAACGGTCGCTATGACCTAGTGACGTAGCGACAAGGGGGCAACACTTCCTGAGGTGCTTGAGAGGAGTGGAGAGGTATTCCACGGCTATCAGGACAATCCCGGAAGTACGGTCAAGATCCCTACCAGCATCTTACTGGAATACTTCCTTCCTTCGAGCACGTTTGCTCTTGCGAATCTCCACTCAAGCCGGCCAATCAAGGCAAGCTAGAGATGAGGAACAAGACTTCTCCCGGGAGGTAGGGTCCGTGGGGTCGCTACTGCCCAACAACTCGCCACATGCTGCCCTGCGGGTTTTTGTATCTCTCTTGGTCTGGCTCCTCATCCTAGACCAGTTCCGGCAAAGTAAACTCTACCGGCACGGACCTAGATTTCGGAGCACGCAAGCCCCACCACGACGTCAACGTAGAGATACGGCGATGGGGTTATTATTATTATTATTATAAGCAGAGCTACCACACACGCAATTGCTTTGATGCCAACTGAAGTGCGCGGCGTGGCTCGGATATGCCATGCAGTACTGGCGCGCAAACATTCGTCAGTTTAGTCCACACAAGAGCGCGGCATAAATGTGTCCTGCAAACGCCGCGTGTTGTTGCCGCGGTGCGGTTTAGTCGTACGTATACGTAAACAAACAATCCGAACTTGTTGGGATTTTTCGTGCATTTGCGTTCAATGCGATATATATCACCGGAACACTTCCTATTTAATGGAGAAAAACGTATTCAATGATTCGGTAAACCACGGTCGTTAGTTTCGAATCATACAAATTAAAAAATATATATTATAGGTACAAACGCTCTTTATGATTTGACGTGTGTAATTGTTTCCTGTCAAAAAATATGACATCGATATCAATACGTCAAATTCAAATTTAGTCAATCGGCCAAGCGCGTGTCGAAACACGCACAGTGAAAGAAAGAAAGAAAGAAAATACATTTATTCAGCACAGACTGAAAGGCACACAATATACATAATATACAGCACATAAAACAAAAAACACACACAGCACATAAAATATAGAAAAATAAATATAAAAAAAAAGATAAACAAAAAAAGGTGTAAACGTGCGATGTAGGGGAGTGTGCCTCACGGCTGCACCGAAAAGGTCCAGTTCAGCAAAAATGCCAGACAACTGTGAGTGCCTGACGCTGGTTTTCAACCGGACCCGACAGTGAGGGGTTCCGTTGTTGTAATGAATTTATCCCAAGCACAAACTTTTAACGTTGTACTTGAAAATCATGCTCTCCCATACATTCCAAAAGTTGGTCGATTATTACTCACTAACTTGTAAAGCATACTTAGCTATGACAGTTTTTCGTTTAACTTCGTTATACTGCCGTGATTTTTTTCAAATATCCAAAAACGACCATTTAGCTGGCAGGGACACTTGACTCTAACAAAAAATAGCAGTTTGAAGCTTAATATTTTGCAGACGGATCCTCGCAAACGGATCCCTGATTCAAAAAAATGTTTTTACAAACCCACACGACACCCCACAAAATGGGACAGTTGAGAAAAAATAAAATCATCCCTACTTTACGTCTAAGGTAGGGTTTAGGTACCCTACAAAAAAAATGTAGCATGATTTTATTTTACCACTTTGTGTGTTTAATTTTTAGGTACCCATGCCAAATTACAGCTTTCCAGTACTAAGATTCTCTGAGCTAAGCTGCAGATAGACATACAGACATGGCGAAACTATATCGGATCCTCGTTGATTACAGAACCATAAAAACTAGAAAAATTATGAGTAAAAATTTGTAGGCCAGCTAGAAAAAATCACAAATAGGTTTTAATAAATACTGAGCATTTACTGCATTTTGAGAAGCTATTCTGCTCATCATGCCGAAGATTCTCATCAGATCTTCACCAATTTGTTTTGAGACCTACTTAATGTTACCACCTTTCAAATAAAAAAAGAATCATCGTTATCTGATCTCATTAGGCAAAGATATCCAGTAGCCCCCTTTTTGCCCCATATTGGAGGAAGTAGCCTTCCAATCTAAAATCTCCGAAGACGGAAAAATAAAAAATTCGTTATACCTGTACATCAAATTTCGTCCAGCTCGGTTCTAAAATAGAACCTGTAGACGAGTACGTACCACATACTGACAAATTCGCCAATCATATTTTATTCAGGAAATTCTTATCTTCGAATTTAATAGTTACCTTTGATGACGTCACGGCATTCTTCCACGTCCCACGCGGATTACTCGCACAGTTATTTACTGCGTATTCGTTCACTAGCCGGAATAACTCCAATTGTTTCACCATTGTGCTCAATAATGACTCCTTTTATCTCAATACGATTACTTCTTTATATTGAAGCACTTTCTAATAGTTGATGTAGATACGTAGACTGTTACAATTCATGATTCAATGATAGGAATGTTTGCTTTAAATAATGGCTCCATTTATAGGACAATGTCAGACAATAACAGACAGAAATATCAGACAGCTACGTTATGCTACGTAACGTTACGCGGCGCTACGCTACGACATGCTACGGAACACTACACGATGTTGACAGATGAGCAATGCGTATAGTGTATGTAAGAATTAATACAAACCAGTACTTGCCAACCATGTCCTATTTAGCAATCAATGCGGGACGTAGCAAAAAACCTGGACAGCAAGGTCCAGGTTTTTTGCTACGTACGTGATAGGGTGGCGAAATATACAATTAGAAATAATTATAAATGGTTTACAAGTACAACTGAGTTGTATTGATGATTTGTATGATTAAAATTCTATAAATAAATATTTGATACGGCCGCGAATCATATTTAGATCAATATACAACCTGATACTGACAAGTAAAAAGCAAGCGTGTTTAATACACTGCATTATGAAGCTAAAAGCGGTTCAATAAGAGCCACTTTATGAGAGCCTTAGCTAGGTATCCAAAGGCCCTCGGGCAAAAAAACTGTGGGGTCCTAACTAAACTGAGGTCATCATAATAAATAAGTATTGGTCCATATTTAGAAGTTGAAAGTAGTAGAATTTTGAAAAACACCATGTTCTGGCCTGAAGGCTGTAAAGACCTCATACTTGAATTTGACGTTTTACATTATCACTTAATATCTTGTTCGTAAAGTTTCCCAAGTCATAAGTAGATTGATCGTTCACATTTTCGAAAAATGAAACTACATACAAAGCATTTTTACTGACTGTACCTTATTATCTTTGAACTTGTTTTACAATGGTATCCGTTCGGAATAGAAATTAAATATGAGTTGAAACAAATACCAGTGGTATTAAAATGGAATAAATCACGAGCAAGTGTGTTGAAAACTACTTTTATGACCTAGGTACCTACAGATAGTTGTTTCCTCACTGACTCTATAAAAGTGAGATTTGAAAACGCAACATCGCCTATTAAGCAACGTGTATCGGAAAAGTCTGGTAAAATTTAAGTGTGGTACAGACCACAAAAAAAAAACACTAAAAAGTGAAAAATAACTTTAATTTCTGAAGTCGGTGTCTATGTTTTTCAATTTTCGTTTTTTGCCACCGACTTCCGAAATTAAAGTTATTTTTCACTTTTTAGTTGTGGTGCCTACCCCACACAAATTCGAATACCAGTACTTGCTATATAAATAACAGTGACGGAGTCAAATAAGATATCGTCTACGAGTACATAGACTAAGTGGGAAAAATTCGTAATTATTGAAGCTAACTCAAAAACGACTCAAACAAAGTTAATAAAATTTATATGAAACCACCTCTGAAGCATGACCTACCAAACAAAAAAAGAACCATTAAAATCGATTGATAATTGGCGGAGTAATAGCGTAACATACAAAAAAAAAAAACAAAGACGAATTGAGAACCTCCTCCTTTTTAAAGAAGTCGGTTAAAAATTATCAACTGTCCCGTACAAAAACTTCAATAGGTACACCTAAAAAATTCACACCGAGCGCTGGACGCAGAGCAACACATCGTGTTCTGGTTTCGACTGGTCAATCATCATCCTGAAGGGTTCCCTGTTCATTTGCATAAAATTTTAAGACATGGCATACTTTTATAAAGCCGAACAATATTTACGCATAACAGCTTACGCATAATTTCTCCAATCATAATAATGTATAAGCATAACATTCATAAGCATAAATATATTTACGCATAATGACTACTAATACAACACATTTGTTTACAATTTTGCATATTTACAAACAATTGCTAAAAATATACAATGAGTACACACCGCCTGTATGACCGCGGCCGGGCCGCGCGCGGACCAAAAACTATTGTAGTTTAATTAGAAAGGCCTTGAAGAATTAAAATAAACAAACATAGTCAACTGTTAGTTAAAGTAAATAGTAAAGGTTTTAGGTCTGGCGAGTGATATAGGTTACTTATTAGGGTGTGCCTCCGCTGCCGGCGGCGGCGCCGTCTCCCAAAAATAACGTCGTTGGATGCATGCAAGCAGACATGCAACATGCAGCAAGGATTATTTCTGTCTTGGCTCCGGCGCTGCGAGGTTTGGGCGGCCCTACGCGAGCTTATAGTCGCAGATGGTGTTCACACTCACCACCGCAGCTTCGGCTTGCTGGCCGGCGAGCCGTCCAGCCTCAGCCGCGACGGCGGGCCTTCAAACCACCTGCTCCTCAGCACGCGGGTCGCCCCACCCCTCCGCGCCTACGCGGGCTTAAATTACACTCTAGGGGTAGGGCAGACAAGACTACGTGAAGACGGTTTTGGAGCGATTCGTTTCTGTCACTAAATTTTGTAGCTCAACATTACGCCTAGTAACATTATGCGAATTAAAATTATGCCAAATCAAATTATGCAACAAGATAATAATTGTGTCAAAATAAACTGTATGCTAAAATCGTTATGCCAAAGAATATTAGTTAAAAAAAACATTATGCGAAAAAAATGGGTCCCATACTGAAGATGCCTCGTTGAGAGGTGAAACACGTGTCGATTTCTTACAGGGTTTTATGACTCTTGAACAATAGTTAAGCGGAATATGTTACTAAATATATCAACGTCTATTGTACTTTATAATGGATTTCCGCAAAATCACACCTGAATCAATTAACTCGGACACCTACCTACTCGACCCAAATGTATGGGATAACAGATGTTTTTTTCTTAGATGTATTTAGACGAGAGATTCCTTTATTTTGAAAGTTTCTCACGATTCCGTAATCAGTAATGAGCCACTGCTCTCATTATCTACTGTTTAACTTTCGGGAAAACATAAGCACTTGACTTCAAGGAAGCCGATAATACCGAACAGTGTGTACAATGGTGTAGTAAACGAGTAGATATGACTGACGTATTGTATGGAATGACTCGTGTATTGTGTGTATTCATGGCGCTTTTGTGTCGTTATGTGTTGCGACTGATGGCGACGGCGGCGTCGGCGGCTACGGCCCGGTTCTAATAACGCTGACCGCATGCAGCGGTCGTGGGAAAATACCGCCGTCGTCATTAAAATGATAGGAAACTATCCAACCGATGATGACAGTGAGAAGAACGGTCATCGTTTTGAATGGATAATATTCTAATCGTTTTGTCAGACTGTTTTGTAGGCGGCAGCTTTTTAACCGACTTCAAAAAAAGGAGGAGGTTATCAATTCGTCTGTATTTTTATTTTTTTAATGTTTGTTACCTCATAACTTTCGACTGGGTGAACCGATTTTGATGATTCTTTTTTATTTGAAAGCTGGTGCTTCCCGTGTGATCCCATATAATTTATTAACTTTGCTTGAGTAGTTTTTGAGCTAGCTTCAATAATTTTTCTCACTTAGTCTATATAGATGACATCTTATTTGATACAATCACTGTTATTTACATAGCAGGTAGTGGTATTAGAATTTGTGTGGGGTAGGTACCACAACTAAAAAGTGAAAAATAAAAACAACTGACTTCAAAAAAAAACACTTAAAAACTGAAAAGTAACTTTAATTTCGGAAGCCGGTGGCAAAAAACGAAAATTGAAAAGCAAAGACACCGACTTCCGAAATTAAAGTTATTTTTCACTTTTTAAGTGATTTTTTAGAAGTCTGTTGTTTTTTTTTGTTAAATGTTTTTTAATACGTAAGTAATTATTCTACTCGTATTAAGGGCCGTTCAGACTAAACTATACTATTTCGCTATATAGTAAAGCATATTACGTCATAAGCTATAACTTTATAATATGTGTGTCGTCAACACTATACGTTATATCGCACGCCGGTCTGCTATGTATAGCAAGTTATTTGACGGCGATCCGTCATAAAGGGACATGACCTGTGTGGAAAGCTCATCAAGCGATGTCGATCATATGGAATTTGACCCCAGGTTATTACTTATAAATTTTGAAAAAGAAAAAAACCTTTTTTATATTTAATCATTTATAAAGTTTAGAACAGAATTTGACCGACGAGGCGATGACCGCATCAGAGAAGTTTCAAAGACCGTCGAAGATGCAGGTGTAGTACATACTCTTTTTCCTAGTTACCTACAATTTAGGTAGGCACTTAATCAATATTACCAACATTGGCCAGAACTCAGGAACGGGGAGTTAGAAGCTCGAAAGTCTGATAACCAGTCTGACGAAGGAGCATCGTGTTACCCAGTAACTGGGTTGTGGAGGTCAGATAGGCAGGCGCTCCATGTAAAACAATGGTATTCAGCTGTATCCAGTAAGACTGGAAGCCGACCCCAACATAGTTGGTAATAGGCTACGTAGATGGTGATTAGCCACTACCCAGAAATCTTAAATCTAAAATGGATGCTATTATAAAACCCTAAGGTATACTTGCTAAAACATGCCAAGTACTTATTCACTTGTCATGTTTCTCAAATCTTCTTAATTTCTTGTTGACCTGTCACACCACAGCTACCGGCGCAGACGCAGCTGAACATGGACCCCCGCTGGTAAGTAATCTCTGCAACTGTCTCGCATCTTCTTCTATTTCTATCGTGGCGATGAATATGGCAGAATATTGTAATTCATACCACATCATCAATTCCAACTTCTTATAGACAGATTCATAATGTCTGAGAAACGTTTTCTCTTAAAATATTCCTATACTTTGTACCATACTCAGATATTATTGACGACCAGTGACAGTTTTATTGTAATCTTGCGGTTGATGAAGATGAGCGAATGTTGCAGTCACTCGGGTCTACTAAACGAAATAATAAACAACTTTTAAGTAGGCAGCAGTTTCTTACTAAAACTGGTACAGGTACTACATAAGTGAGTTGGTTAGTTGCCGCGTTGTACAGCACTGATAGGTAGGTGTACCAGTAGACATCGCTCATCAATTGAAATCCGCTGATCAACTGGCGCTGGTGTCGGCGATTAATTAGCACCGGCCGGACCACAGGGGGGAAGGCACGCCGGCGGGGGGCAAGGAGGCAGCGAACACTCGCACGATTGATTGTGACGCCGTGAGGATAAACAAAAACGCAGCACTAATTCCATTAGAGCCCGAAAACTAACCCCTCTATAAATCTCCGCGCGGTGCCCATTACTCGCGATAGCGGCCGCCCACCGCGCCCCCCTTCCGCGCGTCCTCCGCCCAGCGCCCGCGCCCTCGCGTCCCCGCACCCCGCGTCCCCGCACCCCGCGTCATATAACACGTCACGTGCGACTACATCATGAGCGCTGCAATTTATGGAAAAGCGCATTTCCTCGCGTGTGGGGCGAGCCCCGCCCCTCGCCGGCGGGGGCGGAGGCCTGCGCCGCCTCCCGCGCCAGTGGGCGCGCGGTCGCCGACAGGACTACACGCGTCGACTTTCTCGTGCTATCGCTCGCATCTGTGATCCCTAGTGTTCCATCAGCTCGTGCCAGTGACAGTGATACATTGCAGCTCACGGTCTGACAGCAAAGCGTCATTATCATCGCCAGCAGCCCGGAGCTACCGGCCTGCTGTCCAACACAAGTAAGTGATACATACTTTATTTTAACCATAGACATTGATTGCTGAACAGTCGAGTTCAGTGACGTTTTTCTTATTATTATCATCTGCTAGAGTTGTCGTAAGGCAAGACTTCAGATAGTTTTTTTACATCAGCATCCCGTATTCACGACGGATATGTTCTACACCTAATTATTACTAATCTCCGATCTCATCTGCATTATGAGAACAACTAGGCTAAGATAGTGGTCGTGTTATTTTGTGCCGAAATCTTTCTTGTCTTTGTGTCCCCTTTTATAACTTACGTCAAACTCTGGAAGTTTGAAACAACCTTAATTCAAAAAAGGTTACCAAAAACCTTTAGGTTTAACATTGTTGCCAACTGTAGCAATAATAGAGCCGACGGAAACTACTGGAACCTCTGAATAAAAAACGCTTTATTGATCATTGTTTACCTATTAGCACCATGCTTGCCCACTTTAGGAATATTGATAAACAAAAGAAGGCATGGGACGTTCATTTTAGTCAGCTGTTAAAAATGGGTGTAATTACGCAATATAAGGCAGACATTGTTTCACATTTTCAACTTATCTGAATTTTCATGAAGTGCTTTGGTAAAACGAGCCAAACTATTTCAAACACTACACAGCAAGGCCACAGCTTTATGAAATGACGTTTATTTTAACGTAAACAATAACACTGGCATAACAACTGCACTCTATTACGATTGACGTAAACATTGAAGCATATAACACAACATAAATGGGTGATACATCCTACCTACTAGTTCTTTGTAGCAGTACTGTCAGAGTAGTCACAACACAACGCGAGTGTGTTCACAACGGGGGCAGTAAATGGCAATAAATCAAGTAATTAATTGTAATCCTGCGATCTTCACGTAAAAACTGTTCCGCTCGGTTACTCGCTAACAGCTGATAGCTGATAGCTCGGCTTCTAATGTAATACATGCTGAGGATATTATCGATATGTGAATAGTCCAGTGATATTGTTATTGGTTGTGATTATATGATTTTGAGGAACTTCAATTCTGAAATTGTCAAAAACCGTAGGTGACAAAAACCTAAACCGTCAATTTATTATTATTGATGAATATCCACATCCTTTCATATGACTCTGGTTAGTGATTCTTTGCTTGTAATTAAAATGTGGATCTTCCCACCATTAATAAGAGTTTCAAGCTTCTAAATAATAATAAAGAACAGAGAAATAAACAGAAATAGCATTTATCGCCACAACACGTTAAATTAGGTACTTTATAAACAATTTTTATTTTCTAAAAAAAAACGATCAGGAAGGTACGCAATTTCAAAAGACCAAAAGGACCAGTCCAAAAACTAAACCTGAATCCCTGTTACCGGCTGTGAAATTAGTTTGTAGTTTTCCCCAATAGTGTTTCCACATGAATTTGCTGTCATTGAAGATATTGACAATATTTTTTTTTTTTATGACCGTACTTTACTTTAATTAAGGATTGTACACGCGATCGAGCGACCAAGTCGGTAGTAAAGCCTGGCTAAGTACCGGCGAGCGGCGCGGCGCCGACGCAGGCGCAGGCTATTGTGTACGGGTGCGGCGCCGACGCTCCGCATTCCGTGCAGTTTACGCCTTATCTGATACGATAGTTATCGCAGGGCAATATAGCCACATGTGAAAGTTTCAGTAGCCGAGAACATTGTCGCGTAGCACATTACATTATAACTGTAGTTGTGTATATACAAAGTAACGTTAGTAGAGATATTTCAATAACAATACCCATCGATGTGTTTGTAAAGCCCAATAATGACTTCCAATTTCTATGCGAATCCCTTGTAGAATCGAAAGTTGTGAACTTTTGAATTGGACAGAAGGCACGTTTAGCCACGTTTACGTCTTCAACTGTAAACTCTTGCAATCTGACGAAGGAATAAAAGACTTGACTGTACTTACCAAAAAAAATTAAAGTAATAAAAACTAAAACCCAACTACGACTAAAAAAGTATAAACAAGACACCACAGACAGACAAATTAAAAATCCGGAGTCACACGTGTTAGGGCATAAATCGAACAGATTATGTGTGACTCCGGATTTTTAATTTGTCTGTCTCTGGTGTCTTGTTTATACTCAAACTCAAAGCATTTATTTCAAATAAACCAATTACAGGCACTTTTGAATTGTCAAGGGGTCGGTCAGTCAGAAAGATGAAGCTAGTTGCCCATTCCAAAGCGTAGGTTTCTAAAGAGAAAAACGGGCAAGAAACTCCACGGACACTCTTTTGAATCAGAATATTGTTACAATATATTGGTTACATCATTCATGTTGAAATTATACATGATGTGAGTACAATGTAAAAAAAAATCGCGCACTTTAAAAGCGTTCGTTAAAAGATAAAAAGAAACAAAACAATTCAAAAATTAAAATAAGCCGTGGCAGCTAAGAGATGACCAGTCCCTACTGATGGCGCTCGGTCACAAACATGACGCATGGATCAGCACCATTTAGCTCAACCATTTTGAAGGGAACTTAATGATCCAACACATACGCCACAACCAGCGATTAAAGTGAGCATGACATACTCTCAGCCGCCAGGGCACATTCAAGTCAGAGAAAGACGTACCTAGTAAATGGTAGCTTTAAATTACTTGGGTAAGTACATAGTGCTCACACACATACCTATACCTTTTTAGTCGTAGTTGGGTTTTAGTTTTTATAAGTTTTTTTTTTTTAATTCTTTTGGGGTTATACATATTTTTTAAATGTGCTCATTAAGCCCTTTCATTTGATATCCAACATGGTACGATTAAACAATTTTTTTTTTAGTTCCTCACTTTATGTCGTCTAGAGGCGCCATTTTAATGTGACGTCACATAGCCTATAACCCGCGGACGATCAAGACGCCTCCAATGATACCTCATTAGTCAAATAATTGTGATGAGTGGTTTAGAATATAGGAGGGAACAGATGAACATACTTACATACATACATACCGGTCAAAATCATAACCCTCCTTTTTTCTTCGCCGTAGTCAGGTAAAAAGAACGTATTTTTTTAGAAATAGAAATTATTGGTCCCGATACATTTTACCTTACGGCATGGAATCATTCTGCTTCCCAATAACAGAATTCAAATAAATGAATAATAGTACATTGTGATACGAGTGTGCTCTACTGGATATTACAGTCGAGGCGGTATTATTCGCGCGAGCCATAGGCGAGCGCGATAAGATAGCCGAGAATGTAATAATCAATGCACACGCGTTTCATACGACGTTTTTCAACACACTTGCGAGAAAAAAACAGACTTGATGTAAGAACTTATGCTACAATAACGTAACTATAGAGATGATAGATTTATAAAGTTTAACTGACCTTTGTTGCCAGGTACTGACTATCCGGAGTTTCTTATAAAAACTTCTATATCGGTTGGTGACAATACTTTAAATTTTGTTTTTTTTGTTATTAATTAACCACTCAACGAAAACGATAATAAATATTTATGGAAAATGGCGCGCTGGCTGGTTTTGTTTTTTCCATAGGTATAAATAAAGGCACTGGTAAAACCGTTAGACAGCCTATACAAAAAAAAAATATTTGAGTAAGAAAAAAAATCACAAAAAAGAAATGTTACTGTAACTAAACGTACCATGGTGGAGTCAAATCTATTTATTATTATTTACGCTCTTCTCCCCTACGTGAAATCGACATTTTTAATAATGATTTTAACCACACAACAAAAAAGTTAACAAATATTTATGGAAAATGGCGGCTAGTTTTGGTTTTTTTCGCTAACGATGAGCGCGCGGTGTAAATTAAGGAACTGGTAATACCCCTGAACAGCCTATATAATAATGTTAATAATACATAATATGCAAATGGGGTTAGGCTAGTAAACAATATAAACTGAAATAGTCACAGACGATATAAACCCTTATTTAATAGTACAGAATGGCAGAGATTAATTCCGCGCGAACGCGGTGGCACACGGGCAGGCCAGCGCGGTTCATCGGGGCGGGTCGGGTGGCCTAGGCGCGTGCCAACCGCGGTCTTACCGGAAAAAAGCGCAAATGTCTGCTCGGGTGTAAATAGAGAATGCTTATTTTTTTGTAGGATAGTTCATACTAATTCAATGTATAGTATCCCACTGCATCATGGTAAAAAATTCCATGGGCATGCATAAGATTTTTTTGCTTATGGTTCTTTTTTTAAATTGAAAACTTGCTTTTGAGCGCTTGTCTTTGGTAAAAAGCTTCACCAAAAACAATTTATATTGGATAAACTGAAACTCAAACTCAAACTCAAAGCATTTATTTCAATTAAACCATTTACAGGCACTTTTGAATTGTCAAAGAGTCGGTCAGTTAGTCAAAAAGTTGAAGCTAGTTGCCCATTCAAATTCGTAGATCTCTATGGAGAAGAACGGGCAAGAAACTCCAAGGACACTCTTTTAAAAATGTATATAGATATTACAAAATCCTGGGTACAGTATTCTTCGTACAAATTCCATGCTGCCATGATAGTACTTACTAATTCCATACTTTTTTTTTTTTTTTGAGGGTGGGAAATCATCCAATGACTTCTCCCGCTCTGGGCGGAGCGGAAGGGCGTGTCAGACTTTTACTGACTAAATCCCACCCGTGTTCCTTCATTTGCCTGTTGCCAAGGTCCCGGTATCCCTTTCGGACTTTCCCGCAACCCTGGCAGGCATCGGTCCTATTGGACCCCGTCATTTTTGCTGACATCTCTTTGAGGCGCGCGTGGAACACGACGCGCCATCGACCCGGGCCTGGTCCTTATCGGACGGCGAGCTGCCTGTTGCTCGCCGTCCGCAAGCCCGCGCCTATGGTGGCCGGAAATCCGCCTGGGATTCCCGACGCCCAGGGCGTCTCCAACGGCGGCGGTTAGGGGCGTGAGGGCGCAAACTTTGCCTTTCCCTCACGCGTTCCGCCTCCTCCTTCGCGAGCATTACTGCTTCGCAGAAGGAGGTGACGGCTTCCCATGCCCTCTCGCTCCGTACCATGGCCTGAACCAGGGCCGGACGCGAGAGGTCACCGCCGCCAATCGCCTCCGCGAGGACACGGCGGTGCTCCGCCCAAGCAGGGCACACCTCAACCGTATGCTCCACCGTGTCCTCCGGGCGATCCACACAGTGGTGACACCCGGGCGTTTCCTCCCGCCTAATCCTACACAGGTACCTCCCGAAGCTGCCATGTCCGGTGAGGACCTGTGTCAGGCGGAAGGTGAGGACGCCGTGGCGCCTCTCTATCCACTCCTCAAAGAGGGGACTTATCGCCGCTATTGTGGCGTGCCCAGCACTGGGTTGCGACAATCGCACTCTCCATGCCGCCATGAGATCTTGCCGGAGCTCTGTCCGCTGTGCCGCGATTTCTCGCGGCAGCGGAGTTACACCCCGGCGCTTCACCTCCTCGCGCCATTCCCAGATGTGCGCGAGGACCTTCGCCTCCAGATACTAATTCCATACTGCCATGTCATTACTCGGATTAATAAATAGTAATCTGTGGCGCACATTACCGCACTAGTGCGGTAATATAAAGTAAAAAGCACGCTTCCATAGTACACTGCATTGTGAACCTAAAAGCAGTTCAATAAGAGCCACTTTACGAGCAAGTGTGTTGAAAAGAATTAAATTACTTTTCTATGAATTACAAAACGTTAGTTTATATAAAGCGCTGTGTTAGTACTGTAAGGAGTTTATATGCGAGGCGCAACCTCGCGTGGTACAGGCTGGCTAGAGGGCAGCCGTGTGTTTCGAACGTTCCAACAATTTGGATTAAAATATGTTAGGAATGCTTTTTGTTTTGGTTCAGCAGTCTAGCTTAGCTGCCGAACAGTGTACGCGTCTCTTATAAAATTAAATATTAGAATAAACCCCCTTTGAACCCTCGCCGTCTTTGGATTTGCCACTTCACAGACACCCTCACACCAAGATAACGCTATCAGACGTTATAGTACCTACTCCTCTTCTGCATACGGACTTGTAAAGCGTACATTACAGTTTACTGTGGCTCCAGCATGTAGCAGGCCAGCATAGTTACCGTGTGTTAAGCGTTGCGTTTCATGCGTTCTCCGCGTAACGTACCCTCACTAGTGCGCCTAGCTTTAGATACTATTAACATTCCTGCCGCACTATTGGCCACACTCACTAAACCACTAAACAGATGGGCATGGCGCAGCTATAAGGGTTGACTACGGAACCCTAAAAACAGTAACAATCAGTTTACAGGCTTTCAGAAACTGTTAAATAATAACAATCAGTCTAGAGTCATGTTGAAATATCTACCCTACCTACCCTACCTACCCTACCTACCCTACCTACCCTACCTACCCTACCTACCCTACCTACCCTACCTACCCTACCTACCCTACCTACCCTACCTACCCTACCTACCCTACCTACCCTACCTACCCTACCTACCCTACCTACCCTACCTACCCTACCTACCCTACCTACCCTACCTACCCTACCTACCCTACCTACCCTACCTACCCTACCTACCCTACCTACCCTACCTACCCTACCTACCCTACCTACCCTACCTACCCTACCTACCCTACCTACCCTACCTACCCTACCTACCCTACCTACCCTACCTACCCTACCTACCCTACCTACCCTACCTACCCTACCTACCCTACCTACCCTACCTACCCTACCTACCCTACCTACCCTACCTACCCTACCTATCCTACCTACCCTACCTACCCTACCTACCCTACCTACCCTACCTACCCTACCCTACCTACCCTACCCTACCTACCCTACCTACCCTACCTACCCTACCTACCCTACCTACCCTACCTACCCTACCTACCCTACCTACCCTACCTACCCTACCTACCCTACCTACCCTACCTACCCTACCTACCCTACCTACCCTACCTACCCTACCTACCCTACCTACTCTACCTACCTACCTACCCTACCTACCCTACCTACCCTACCTACCCTACCTACTCTACCTACCCTACCTACCTACCTACCTATCTACCTACTTACCTACCAACCCTACCTACACCTACCTTACGTACAAACCTTGCCTTGAGAATAACAAACACAACAAAAAAAGAATTACCCAAGTCGGTCCAGCCGTTCTCGAGTTTTAGCGAGACTAACGAACAGCAATTGATTTTTATATATATACGAGTATATAGATGGAAACGATATCTTCTTCTTCGTCGTTCCCTCAATGCTGAGGATCGCGACCACATACGACGCGTCTGCGGTCTTCTGCAGTGTGGACGGCTTGATTGATGCTGCCTCCAACAACCTTCTTGATCGCGTCTGACCATCTGGAAACGATATATCCAGATTATAATAACCAACATAATATACCTAGACTAGATAGTTACTAATAACGTTGTGATTTTGGAGAAAGTGTAGTTTGAGAAGATCAATTGTTGGGGCTCAACTATCGTCGCTTGCATTTAGTATTTATACAAGTTTGTTAGCTGGTTACTGTCGATCGCTGATTGTCCCCGATCGATACTGTTTTAATTGGCGCGTAATCAGCCGCGGGCTGTTATCAGCGAGCAATCAGCTGCGGGCTGACGTCATCGCGGCGGAGTGGCAGCCTGCGCCTGCGCCAGCTACCTGCAACCCTTCTGACCTACTTACAGACGGCAATAAACGCGTCGGGTCGCGGTGACGTGTCGCCGGCGGCGCTTCGCCCGCAGGTAACCGTGCAGAAAAAACGCATAACATTGGGACTCTCGGACATTGGACAAATTTACGATGTCCGCATAGTTCCGGCAACCCCGCACGGCGCCGGATGACACCGCTCGACACTGACAGATAACGTTACTAACGCTCGAGTTTCCATCTAGCATGGTACTAATACGTCAGCGAGTCCTACTGGTGCTGCTCTCAATTACTCATTTTTCCAATTCCAATTATAGCAAAACCCCCCTATAGAACAAATCATGAAGAATCCACATCATTGCTTACAGCGACTGTATAGTTATATACTGTTTAAGACGTTTAATAGTGGGGAGTAAAAAATATCGATTGCTGTCTAAATAGGTGACTGTTTTAACTTGTTTACCGAGTGTTTATTACTTTTAATTTGGTGTGAACTCATAAATCTGAAATATATTTCATAAGGTGTTTTGTAAACTCATCAATTACTCATCAAAACACAAAAAAAAAACTAAATCATCGACTATTAATCGATACTATACCTACTCTTTTCAAGTTCACACAACGAGCTGTGGCAAGGACAATGCTTGGGGTTTCTCTTCGTGATTGACTCAGAAACGATCAGATACGCAGACCAACGAAGACGGCGACATATCCCAACTGTGGGATGCGTGCTTGAATTGTCTTATTAGTCGTATACAAAAATGTGAAAGTGTTAGGTACTATTAGCGAATGGGATCGACTGCCTTCTCATTCACCAAAAGCTCTTAAAAATAAGACGTTTTGCGAAAAAGACATTTTGCAAATGATAAATGATAAATGATTTTTATTTCTGTAAGTAGGTTTGTACAAACGCTTTTACACGTCAATCACATTTTTTAAACTAGATGAGGTCGGAGACTTTATGCGCAAGAGTCATTCAAAAAGGATCCTGTGCCTTGTGACGTTGTGCCACGAAGCTATTTCTCTTTGTTTTATGTTAACATTTTCATTTCGGTGACCTAAATCTAATTTCTGTGGCAATATATAATACGAGTATGTACCTAAGTTCGGTGGATTGCTTTATCATTTCGGTGGCATTTAAAATTAAACTCAAATATATCTCGTATGTTTTTCACGATATTTTGATCCCGAAACAGACTGAAGGACAATTTGAAATTAAAAACAAATAATAATTTCTTAAAATAAAAAAAAACAAACACCGAAAAGAGAAAACACGACATGTTGAATTGACGCAGTGGATTAAAGAAATCCCTACCAACATCTTTACTCGTGGTCAGTTATGGTATACACATTGCATAATGCTCTCTTGTCAGACTCCTGCCAATATAAATTCCCTCTCATATCCTCCAGGCGTAGGATACCGGCAATATAACTTCACTCCGCCTGTATATTAAATAGTAAAGCTGTTAGTGGCGTCCTCGCGGCAGCCGGTGACGAAGCGGGCGGTGTCCATTACGAATATCATCGTAACACCGAGGACATGATACGTGTTTGTTTGCTGGTACGCGGGGGTGCGCGAGGCGGGGCGCGGGGGGCGCCACTATCATTGATATATCAGCGCGCACCATTAGTCGTCCTCGTCATCGGATTAAGCTCTCGTCACCAAACAAAAAACTGTGGAACGACCGGGAACATTTCGCACTTAGACACCCACCCATATACTGCGACCGAGCCGTTTTGATAAATGACTCGATGTTGACAAATGATCGCTGACGACAAAATTAAATATCGGCTAATTTTTTCGCCGCCATTGTGGACGTCGCGTTTGTTACAGCTGTTCTATCTAGCGGCTATTTACTCGAGCCAATAAACTCAACCCCGTATTGCCGGGTGTAGGTATATAAATATGAGGAGCATGTTTTGGGTGAGATGAGTACCTACCAAGGCTGTAGATGAGTATCTGGGCGGACCGGCTCGCGAGATTTTTGCTTTACTCCACGCTTAAGATTATTTTAAGCGTTACACAAAGAAAAAAAATTACTGCAAAATACGGGTCTAATTTTATTTTAAAAAAATATTCAAAACAAATTGAACTTTGTCTAAATTGAGAAATGCATGTCTACGTACACAGTAGAGCACACATCTAAAACGTTCTATTAATATTTCATCGATTCGAATGCTGTCGGTAGAGCGCCGCCAGACAATAGAATTAGTCCGCCATATATACCTACCTAGTCACGGGCATTCATTGTTTAATCCACTTATCGCTGCGTTATCGGTCTCCGAGAGGAGCCCATACTGGACGAGGGCCGAGCCGACGCGATACAAGTATCGCGTCTGCTCGGTCGCACTCTACGTAAAAAAGCGTGGCGCCTCGGTATTAGAAGCCGGGTTATTTATAGGGGGATTAATAGGGTTGTATTGCGTCTCTGTTGCGCTCGTGGTTTAGGGGTAAGAGGGTCGCTGTCACACAAACAATTAGCCGAGCCCCGCCTGTGAGATAGCTCAATAAGCGCGCCCCGTGGACAATGCATGACGACGCAGACCCCGCGAGGTGTGAGGGGCGCGGGGTCCGCGTCAGAATTGCGCAACGTTCGCGCTTGGCTCGTGCTATATTATCTATACATCCCAAAAAACCTTTTTTTCCTTCGTGGGCTGTGAACAGTTTGCGTCCTTCGAAGGTACACAATTATGTCGGGTAACATTCTCTCGCACTGACTAACAATAAGCTAATCGCACGGGTATTTCAAATATGTGTAGGTATGATTACGGATGATAGTTAGTGAAGTCAGTTCTCATTGTGATCGATTACTATTCTAAGACGATTTTTATGAAGCTATTCGTTGATTTTCGCAATTATGATCGTTCAGGTGCAATTAGAATATCAAGTTACATATTTACATGAAGCTTTCAGAAGTTACTATCGTTAACGTTGTCGCAAGCGCAATTGTTATAATTATCAAACAATTTAATCGGCGGAACATTATCAATGTAGCCGTTGATAGCAGTAAACATGTACTTAACTATCATCACCAATATCCAAGTAAATCAATGAAGCAAGTCGCCCTAACATCATCATCCTCCTTCATAGATTCCAAAATATACCTAACCATGATTAAGTTACGAAGAGTACTATGTTAGTATTGACAACCACTTACTGAGAAGGTACCGAGATAACTTTGTCACAACAAAGGTTAGTTATTTTGCACGAGCTGGTTTCCCACGCATGTCGTAGTGTCCAGGAACCAGGAACCTGGCACCAGGATCGGGCACCTACTAGGAAGTGGTACCTATCCAGCCACTCACTTTGCAAACAGAGCCGTGTTGTGGTGTTACAGATAATCCCCTTCCCAGCAACAATGGTGTTCACTGAACTACTCTCTCTTGGTAATCCTACTGCGAGGAATTACTTCTAGGAATGATGTTAGTAACACAATCAGTAAATCTATTGTGGGAGCTGGGAACTGATGTAGGACCTCGGGAGAGGATGTATCGGCCTAAAACTCTATTCATTCACATTAGGTAATAATGATATGAAAATAAAATTTATATACCTTCGCGCTTCGTTGTGAAGACTTAAAAAGCCAACCATAAATTTATAAATGTGTTTTACATGGAAATAATTTTCTTAGAGTAGGTAAAACGAATAGAATTGAAGTTTTTATCAAGAAAAGATAGTAACTTGAAAAATAACTTTAATTTCGGAAGTCGAAGTCCTTGGTTTTGTATTTTTGGTTTTTACCACCGACTTCCGAAATTAAAGTTATTTTTCACACTTTCGTGTTTTTTGGAGGTGGGTTGTTTTTTTTTTAAGTATCTTATGAATTTCTAATATTACTCAACTGTAATAAAGTTATAACCCCTTCAACTAGAGGCCGCGCACGAAAATCACACATTAGTCTTCAGCTATCCTTAAGACAAAATCAAAATTTTATTTTATAATTATAATAATTATGTATATTTTTAAAACATTGGTCAGGCAGGGGCCATAGTCTCCCCATAGTTCAAGATAACCAGTTCACTAAGCCACCCAAATCCATAATCCAATATCTTTGTTTCCATAGCTTGCAATAGTACTACACCAACCGGGGGTTGTCCTTAGGTGCACTTGCATACTCGTAGTGCATACAGGGATAATCGTCGGTTGGTGCCTCATTCCATTAAAAACATCTAACGGGCCTCTGCGAGTTGGCTTCGGCCCCTCGTACGCCTTCCAAAAGACCGGGACCCCATGGTCCCGAGATATGTAAACATGTATATTTTATTTTATAATTATAATAATTATGTATATCTTCACACTAAATCAAAGGCGAAATAAACCATATTTTCGAGAGCGCAAAAGTGATGCAACTATTAACAGGCGCTGTGATTGACACGAATGGTTTATCACCACGAAAACTGTACTTACTTTTATAGTCTCTAACTAGAATCAATTCTATTTCTTTGTTTTTCATTGACGTTCAAAAGTGCCTTTTATGTGCCTATTTGAAATAAATTATTTGACTTTGACTTTGACTTAGTCGCACAGCCTTTTCAATTATTTCAAGCGTTCTCCTATTTATATACGTATTTAACAAAAGAGGGTTTTTTCGTACACGGAGCGTAAACTGGCGTGATTTTTCAATTAATATTGGACGTATCATAAAGGAATATAAAGTACGAGTAACTATTAGTTCTATACACAATTCTAAACAGTAAATCATTTGACATGTTTCCATTTATTTTCCTGTTAGTCTTGCGCGTTGAGGTCTTTTCAACGTACCAACTGCAATAAACACTTTGTTATTGACCGAGCGAGCCAAGCGTCTCTGTATCAAGCTTGACAAAATATGCGAGTTTGTCAGTTTGTACGTACTCGTCTACAGGTCGTATTTTTACAACCGATGTGGACGAAATTTGGTGTACAGGTTTCAATTTTTTTTTTGTAATTTTTAGTCGTCGCGGTTTTTTGTTTGGATCCCTATTTCCTCCAAAATGGGGCCAAAAGGGGACTACTCAATATCTCCGCCTTATGAGGTCCGATAACGATGTTTGTTTTTTATTTGAAAGGTGGTAACTTTAAGTTGGTCTCAACAAAAATTAGAGAAGATCTGATGTGGATCTTCGTCATGATGAGCAGAACAGCTTCTCAAAATGCAGTAAATGGCTCACTATTTATTAAAACCTATTTGTGAATTTTTCTAGCTGGCCTACAACATTTTACTCATCATTTTTCTGGTTCTTAGGGTTCTGTATTCAACAAGGAACCGATAACGTTTCGCCATGTCTGTCTGTCTAAACGCAGCTTAGCTCAGAGAATCTTAGTTCTAGAAAGCTGTTATTTGGCATTATACACGCCGACAAAGTGGTAAAATAAAATTAAGGTAAATATTTTTTTTCTCGTCTGCCCCTTTTATAGGGTGTCGTGTGGGAGTGTGAATTTTTTTTTTTATTCAGGGATCCGTTTGCTTAATATTATGCTTTAAAGAGGTAATTTTTGTTCGAGTCAAGTGCCCCTGCCAGCTAAATGGTTGTTTTTGGATATGTGAAAAAAATCACGGCAGTATAACGAAATTAATTAAAGGAAAACTGTCACAGCTAAGTATGCTTTACAAGTTAACGAGTAATAATCGACCATCTTAGCAGTTAGAATGTATGGGAGAGCATGTTTTTCAACTACAACGTTAAAGGTTGTTCTTGGAATAAATCTGTCCCTACTACGGAACCCTTCATTGTGCGTGATCCACGCACTTGGGCGGTTTTTAAATTTAATTGATATCGATGTCATGTTTTTTGACAGGAAAATAATTAGGTTAAATCATGAAGAGCGTTGATATAATAAAATATTTTCGAACGCTTAGACACGAATTTGTATGATACGTAAACGAACGTCTGTGGTATATTGAATTGAGTGCGCACACTGAATACGGTTTTCTCCGTCAAATAGGTAGCGTTCCGGTGATATCGCACTGAACGCACGAAAAATCCCAACAAGTCCGGATTGTTTGTGTACGTATACGTACGACTAAACCGCACCTAATCTACGCGCTCCCTTACTTGAAAGGTCGGGTTTATTTTGTGCGAGTTCGTACGTGTTCGCACGAGTAAAATTCATACGAAAACGCGACCAAAACGAGGCCTAAAACTACAAACTATTGTTCATGGTATTTTCCTGCAGGCCTACTCCTTAAACACGAAATCCAAAGATTTGGCTGAAGTTACGGACGATTCCAACTCCTTCTCCCCTACGGATTAGTTTGGGGCCCGATCTAAGAATGGATGACAACACGATTTGGCAGTTCTTTGTCCTTAAGGTGTTTCCAATCATTGCGCAGCAAGAGCGCGGCTGCAACACGCGGCGTTTGCTGGACACATTTCTGCCGCGCTCTAGTGTGGACTAAACCGACGAATGCGCGGCAGTTCTGCGCGGCATATCCGAGACACGCCACGCACTTCAGTTAGCATGAAAGCGATTGCGTGTGTCGTAGCTCTCTTTAGCAATCGTCCAAACACAATTACTAGCGAATGTTTGTTAGAAATGTTTGTGCGTGGCAGAAGCATTCGCGTGCAGCAGTCGTCCAAACGCAGCGCGGCAGCCACGCAGGATTGCTGCTCAATGCACCTTTACACCCAATCTGTTGTAGCTTGTTCAAAAAAGTTAATTCATCACTCTAAAGTTTCGATCTACTTTCGAACGGACCCGTATACGTTGACGGAATTAGAGAGTAGGCAGTGTAGATACTACCTACCTAGATACCTTGATTCACAAATAAACTGGAATCCGCACATACTCCACGTGACTAACAGTGTAATTATTTTGGCACGACTAGCTAAAGGTTGTAAAAAAAATTGTGTTGTTATGCTCGCGAGGTCTATTGTTCGCAGAACTACTAGTAATACTAACTCATATAATAAATGCGAAAGTGAGTTTGTTTGTTTGTTACGCTTTCACGCTAAAACGGCTGAAAGAATTTCGATTAAATTTGGCACATGGGTAGACCATGACCTGGAATAAGACATAGGATACTTGTTTTCCCAATAACTTGTTCTCCGTTATTTTCTGTTTTTATTTTTTGTTGTTCTGTCTAGCATAACACATGCTTAAAACAGATTTTATGCAATCCTAACTAATTATATATTAGAAATGCGAAAGTGAGTTTGTTTGTTTGATTCTAACGCTTTCACGCTAAAACGGCAGAACAGATTTGGATGTAGCACATGGGTAGACCATGATCTGGATTGGGACATAGGAAACTTTTTATCCCGATATTCCCACGCGGTCTAGACATATGCGGGTTACACCGCGGGGCGCAGTATTCTAATAATTCTAATAGTTTATGATCATTATATACGCCAATCTAAAATATGCATTCTACTTACTTATGAGACGCGAGCGTCAGTTGACGTCATAACATTAACAAACACCTAAACTTTTGCATGTTTCATGTTGACAATTTTGATAACAGACATGTTTAATTCTAGTTTACCGAACAGTTTAGTCTGTAATTAATCCACTCTCTGTTAGCAACTGATATATTATCATATAAATTGAAATTTAATGATTTTTAGATTTTAAAAGTTAATCCGGTTCAGTTTGGTCCTTCAGAAACTGTTTTGTGAATTGCAAAAAATCTAAATGTAAATTTTTAAATTATCCTTTTCGCCCGTTAAAACAATTGTAAACAACATAGCTTTAATCACAGTGGTCTCGAAGAATTAACAACATGATACGGAGAAAGCCGCGGGTTAAGCTAATAACGAATTATTATTCTTTCAGAGTAGTCAAGTTTGTGTTGGAGGTACTAGTGATGGATTAATTAGCATTCGCATTCATTGTTAGCTTGTGAAAAATAATTTAGCATTTAGCTAATGAAATTTAGTTGCGAAATTTCGTGAAGTGCTAAGTGAATTATCGCTTCGTACATTTTCATTTTCATACTATCATACTTCACTTTACGTTAGAGACTCAGAGCGTCGACGCACGCTGCGGAAGCGTGCGCTCTCCGTCGCACCTACGGGAAGTCGGGAATACTAAATCTATCGGTTTTACGTGACCGTGACCTCGTTCGCGAGTGCAGATGCTGCGAACTTCGAAGAATGGGTTATGCAATTGTTATCTTAATATCTTTGATTTGCGCGTACTTAGGGTCGTGTATTGATTGAATGAATGCATGATTATTTAATAATAATTTGTGAATGTGTGGCACGCGCGTGGCGCCCGTCGTTTTGTGTCAAAGTTCAGTACGCTTTGGCGAGTGATAGTGAAAGTTTAGTTTACCTATTCGTTATACAGTAATTACATTCTTTCGTCTTGTGCTTATTATTGTACTTAAATAGATAATAGTTTGAACTCAATACCTACCTGTAAATAATAGGAGGAAGTAAAAAGTTGTGAGTTGTGTGTTGCGTGTTGTGAGTCATGTATATAAGTGTAAATAATAATTTTAAGTTTTGTACATAAATATTTTAATGTAAATAAACTATTCAACGAACTTAAACGTGACAATGTCTCACCGAACTAACCCTATATGGGATTATTTTTCTAATATTGCTGGTGAAAATAAAATTTCTAACTGTAATCAGTGCTCTAAAAACCAATTTTATTATTATCAATTATCATCATATTAGCTATTAGCATAGCAATAGCAATTATCATGCTAAGACTCAATAACTCACTTGCTAATTAAATTAATGAAAAATCGCATTAATTGCCATTACTAGGTATTACGTATGTTAGGAGAAAATCTCACTCGGTAGCCATGATATTTATCAAACAAACTACTCATAGGTATTCTACGCATATTTTTAAAAGATTCTAAATTCCACAGATTCATATCGCAGATTATTATTGTTAGATGATAACAATCTGCGTATCTCGTAAGATTATTGCCATTTGATAATTATCATTCGATATCACGCAAACGTGTTTTATAATAACGTGATGAATGTTCGGATTTATGTGTTTCACGACAACACCGCCGCGCGCCGGCCGCCCGCGCCGCTCGCCTCGCCGCAACCTCTCGAACGGCTTCAATAAATCATTTCATTAGCATAGTAGGAGAACTTAAAGTCAGAAAAAAGAAAGAGGAAAAAAGTTTACTTTCCAGAAAGAAAGTAAACTATTTTCTGTATTTAGAGCATTCACTTGTAATACAGTTAAAAGTCTCATACAACATCCTTGTTAATTAATTTACGTGTTGTTTGCACGAGCGCGTCGTCCGGCCGGTGATTTACCGGTTAGTGATCTGTATCTGCAAAAGAAGTAGGTATTTTGAAGAAAACGGGACAAGTAGCAATACGGGATACGTCACACAAATCGGGTGACACCGTATATACGGGACGTATGGCAACCCTAGCTAAAGCCATACTTGTTGGATTGGGCCGTCAGCGCCAGGAGTACTTAGAACTACGTGGTTGTTTTTCTCTCCGAACTCCGTCCGAAACAATCTGACATTATAGGTATTACGAGATTAAGTCAGTATAAATTATTAAACTCATCTATAGTAGTTATTCTGCAGAGGTTCGTTCGATCAATCGCTCTTGTACTTGGAGATGTCGTTAATTAACATAATGAAATAACTTACCCTCGAGACTTAATGTTCAGTTAAATTGTAGGTATAGATATCTTGACAGATAGATAAATCACATTAGGAGCACAAACATTAGCATTCTCTGTAATTATCTCTAACTGCCACAAATGAGTCAGAATTACTATTTTTAATTACTTATCATCATAAGCTACTGTAAAGTTTTGCTCACGCTTACATCTGTTGATAAAAAACATTAATTATCTCTTTGTTAGATTGGATGTTATGCTAAAAGGAAAATTAAATAAATTATTCAATACAATGAATTCCACCCACTTACTAACGTGAGTTTAGTGATAATAATAGTGAGTGTGTCTGAAGAATGTCAGTAGAATGACATCACTAGAGCTAAGACAACGTGTGAACAGAGTTGTTAATGTTTACACTCCGCTCTGTATAGTTGTCCGACTAGTTTACACATCCTATAGATACTCGAGCCAGCGATCTCACTAATAAAATATATAATTCAGTTTCCACTACAATACTATGTATTTAATCAATATTATATGGCGATGTGTTTCTGAAAGCACGTTAAGCCGTTACGTTCGTTCCGTTGTCATTTGTAGACCTTTGACAGTTGTTATGGGTCGTAAGAAGCCGGAAAGTCTGACAACCAGTCTTACCAAGGGGTATCATGTTACCCTGTAACTGGGTTGTGGAGGTCAGATAGGTAGTCGCTCCATGTAAAATACTGGTATTCAGTTGCATCCGGTTAGACTGGAAGACGACCCCAACTTGGTTTGGAAAAGGCTAGGCAGACGATGATGGCGATGTGTTTCCTATTTAGGGTTTTAATTTATAGCATCTGCGCAGGATTGGTCTCAAACCTGCAGGATCAAATTAGATCCAGTTCCCTCAATATAATAACAATTTTGAGGATGCTCTTGAGGCTGCCCCGTTTCTGTAGTGCGTCGGAAATATTTGCACAGAATCGAAGTGACGGCTGTCATGCGATCATTCGAAAAAAAATTGCTTCGATTGTAACCAGAACACGGGCCAGTAGCAACAGCATTCTGAAAACAGTTTCAGAAAATTTATATTTTGATGGCCAGGTGAGAAACTTGTACCTTACTTGGTCATCTTCTGTGCAAAATGCGTCAAACTCAATGAATTATAGGTATTATTATTATTACTAACACTAGCTTTAAGGTATCACTAATATTTATGGATCTTTTGTTGTCCGAATAAATAAATTTTGATTTGATTTTGATTTGCATACGCTCCTTTTGCTAAACATTTCAGTGTCATCCGCGACAATGTGTGCTGAACTCCGTAAAACATATCAAAATTGAGAAACAAATAGAACTGGTTATGGATACTTTTTATTTCCAAATGCAGCTATGCCATTAAAGTAAGCACAGAAATATCCAGTCAAGTCAAGTCAAATAATTTATTTCAAATAGGCACATAAAAGGCACTTTTGAACGTCAATGAAAAACAAAGAAATATAATTGATTCTAGTTGCCCATTCCAAAGGTAGCTTTCGTATGGAGAAGAATGGACAAGAAACTCCACCGTTACTCTTTCAAAAAATGTTTTACAATATTTTGTATACATGAATTATATAATTATATGTGAAGACGATGCACCTACAACAAGCATATCCTCAAGCATGATCGAATAAACTTTGCATTCTATCGTCACTCGACCGAATTTTGTTTGAAAGTCATACATAATCATAATATGTTAGTCATTTAAATTGTATTGTATAAATAAGTACGCAACCAAGTTTTTGTTAGCTGCGGTCCTTGAATACAGGACGCGGCTGCTATCGACGTTCTCGTGGGAAAAAAAACTCTGTTGGAATTAAATAGTCGCTTAGAATGCAGTTTCTAAAATCAATATTCTTAAACTATTTAATATTCATTACATGAATGCTAATTCTGTCATTTAAAATGTGTTATTTATTGACAAAACACCTGGAGCTTGGCAAATCAATGTTAATCTCAAGTAATATTACATTTGTGAAAGTTTGTCTATTTGGGTATTTGTCCGTGCTCTGTGATGCTCCTGTTATACAAGTCAGGAATAACCGTGCGTTTGCACTGGCGAAACATTCAAGACAAAACATGTTGAAATCTTTATTTTCTGTCAATGTTCCATACAATTTTTGACAGGAAGTGGAGATTTTAACATGTTTTGTCTTGAATGTTTCGCCAGTGCAAACGCACGGTCATGCAGACCCATAGCTGTTGGTTGGTGGTTTAAATTAAGTAAATTAGTTAAATAAAGTCAGTAAGGACCGATTTTCCATCGTCAGATAACTTATAACTTAACAATAAATTGAAAAGTTTGACATATTGCTTGTCATAAACTACCTAAAGGAAAAGCTGTCAAACCGTATCTTTTAATCCTTAGATAAAAGTTATGTTAGACAGATTTCTATTCAAGATACTAGCTCAGCTTCCACATTCTGTTGATCAACAAAGATGTCAAGATCCCCAAGACCTACCATGACATTATTTTTATAGATAGTGTCAGAAACTTCTTTGATTAACGCAAAAATGTTGACAAAATTTGATTGAGTCAATGAAATGAAATGAATTGAAACCATAATCTGGAAATAACAGAAATCAACGTAAATAATGAATTTGCTCAAATGTTACTGTTGGTATTTACACAATACCTTTTGACATTTTATGACAGAGAACATACGGCTAGACAGTGGGTGGAGTAAAGTGCACTTACCGGCTCGTGTAACACACACCACTCTTGAGACTGTTGCCCCACATGCTGTATGTTGGTTGGTCGGCACCGACTGACTGCGGCACCACACACCACTCTTGAGATGTTGCCCCACATGCTGTATGTTGGTTGGTCGGCACCGACTGACTGCGGCACCACACACCACTGTTGAGATGTTGCCCCACATGCTGTATGTTGGTTGGTCGGCACCGACTGACTGCGGCACCACACACCACTCTTGAGATGTTGCCCCACATGCTGTATGTTGGTTGGTCGGCACCGACTGACTGCGGCACCACACACCACTCTTGAGATGTTGCCCCACATGCTGTATGTTGGTTGGTCGGCACCGACTGACTGCGGCACCACACACCACTCTTGAGACTGTTGCCCCACATGCTGTATGTTGGTTGGTCGGCACCGACTGACTGCGGCACCACACACCACTCTTGAGATGTTGCCCCACATGCTGTATGTTGGTTGGTCGGCACCGACTGACTGCGGCACCACACACCACTGTTGAGATGTTGCCCCACATGCTGTATGTTGGTTGGTCGGCACCGACTGACTGCGGCACCACACACCACTCTTGAGATGTTGCCCCACATGCTGTATGTTGGTTGGTCGGCACCGACTGACTGCGGCACCACACACCACTCTTAAGAGTGGTGTGTGGTGCCGCAGTCAGTCGGTGTTCTGTCTGTGACTGTTGCCCCACATGATCTGTGTTCCTGTGGACCAGATGCAGATACCCCAAATGTTTGTTGTGACAAGTAATGTTACCAGCAAATATGGAAGTGATGTTGATTACATAAAAATGAAATATTGATTTATTTATTTATTTAATGGAGAGATGAAGGTGCTATTATAATTGAAACGCACTATAAATAAAATACCCAATTGTAGCATGACAAAGATTCCGAAAAGCTGAAAAAAATGCTGTACCGAAAAAAAAGGCCACTGTTATTTCAGTATTCACAATAAAGAGAGCTTCATTCACTCAGTAACTCAGTGCCCGGGAAGATTTATGATATCGATCACAATAATCGTAAACACAAATGATAAGCAACTAATCAGCGGGATCTGTGAGATGTTGTGACATGTTTCGGTTAAAGGCTCGCGACAAGGGTCGCGCTGCCTGTCGCGCCCGCAATATTGCGCCACGCTAGTCTGTACGTGCCATTATATGTGGCAAGTGTCGGGTAAGTTTGACGCTCTTTATAAATGTTTATTTAGTTTCTCATGTCGCGGGGGGTACGCGGCAGTGTGCGAGTGTGTCGTGGGAACCGCGCGCACCTACAAGGTCACGTAACCGTCTCGTGAGCTTCCCGTGTGCGCTGACAAATCGCGTCATTAATAATTCATAACTAGTAACGTCTAGTTCTGCTGACCGCCGCGCGCCGCGCCGCCTAGAACACGACCCTGCTGACATTTTGATAATGATCTCAAGCTTGATAGCCATCGCTTCATTATTTAGATGATCTGTCCAATTTTTTCGCCAGATTAGGCTAAGCGGGCTCGACTGTAACCGTAGCATAATCAAATCATATTATTTTGTTGTTAGTATCATGTTCTCTAGAAGCCTTATGAAAGGTTCGTATGTTTTAGGTTTACATTGTAATATTATTGAAAACATAATTATTAATATGTTTATCGATTGCTCCTACCACAATAGCTGACTGATAACGAAACATGAACCTCTCTCGCTAGCCTGTGCACGTGCGCTACTGTCTACTGACTGATAACGTAACTTGAAGCGCTCTCGCTAGCCTCTGCGAATGCGCTACTAGCTACTGACCATTAAAACGACCGATCGAGCGTAGAACGTTTTTTCTATTATTATTATTTATTTATTTAAATCCTCATGAGACCCCTCATATGCATGCGAATTCTAACAAAAAGCCTTACTTCATTCACTTCACACCTGTATAGGGGACGAACCTATTGACATCAACCGGCCACAAACATCTCGACTCCGGGCTGCTACTGAGAAATTCCAGATGGAACAACCCAATAACACTTTGCCCGACCCCGGAATCGAACCCAGGACCCCATGCTCACCAGTAGCGCTTGCGACCACTAGACAGTAACCTAAGTACCCGATTAATAAAGGCGTTTGCGCATATGATATGGATATGAGCACGACTTCATGCGCCACGCCAGGAAACGTTCCTACTGAGTGTTTCTGAATATGTATTAACGTATAAAAACAACCTTTTAGCATGTATTTAAAAGAATAGTTTCACAATCTCTTGCAAGTCGCCAATGAGACGGATGCTCTTGTCATCCTCTTCCTTCGATTTGCCAGTATTTGTTTTGTTTTTTTTTTATAAATGTTTTCTTCTTTTTTTTCATTTCTTTTGTGTTCGTTTTCATAATCCGATGTCACTTCGTGGACAATAGTGTGGGTTATACGTTTTTTCGACTATACTTTAATTACTTTTTTTTTATAAATGTTGTAATGTATTTTGTATTTTTATAATATCTAAAACTGTTTTTTGTCCCAAACAAATAAAATAAACTCAATAATAATTATCTTCAGTATTTATTTATTCAAATCCGTGGATGAGTGACCATCTTTACATATCGAGACTCCTCTGTGCCTCGGAAAGCACATTAAGCCGCTAGTGCTGGCCACCAGTTATTTTGTCAACATTTAACTATAATCACCATCCGAAACACTCGTGTTACTTGTTTAATATTATGTATAGGTCGCAGCCATATTGTATAACACGCCGTATTACAAATAGGCCGCCCGATTGAAAAACGTCGCTGATTTGAAATGCGGCTACCTTTCGTTCAGCCGGATCGTGGTGGCGATACATTCTACAAAGCGGCGTTCAACGTTTAGCTTTATTGTCAGCAAGAAGCAATGTATAAATTATGAACAACAGATCCATAAAAAGTATTAAATTTTGAATCTCAAAATTTTTATAGAAATAAAAACGTCTTAAAGTATAATTTCCTTACATTTTTTTTTTAAATATTTCTTGTATTAAAATGCTTACAAGCATGCAATAATTTGTTAGAATATCTACTGGTCATTTAATACTATGCTAGCAAATATAGGTTCTGATTGTTTTTATCTAAATCTTTAAAACTTGTTTCTATTATTTAAAACATTTATTTATTTATTAATCTTAACAAAATAGGAACAATAAAAATATGGCACACAAAACGGCGTATCGAAGATGCACCTGTTTGTATGTGGACGCCACGTTACTAAGCCGCTTTGACGAACGCGAATTGCTCGTACAATGCGGCGTACTTTATTTCAGCCAAATTGAAATCCGGCTGAACGAAAGGTAGCCGCATTTTAAAACAGCGACGTTTTTAATTGGGCTCGGCTATTTGTAATACGGCGTGTTATATGAGAAGGCTGCGACATATACATACGTCAGACAATTTGTCTTGTTGTCTGCGAGCTATTTATTCCGCGAGAAGTAACCGCGATCTAATCGCAGCCATCTAATCTTATCTACGAGATAAAGATAACACTATTAACGTTGATAGCTGCCATGCGAACAGTCGGCCGTGAGACATTTGCGAATATGACCTTCGAAATCAATCGTTTATTTTAAATAAAAATAACGTATCAACATTACAGTGTACCAGTGTACCCAGGATTTTGTAATATCTATATACATTTTTAAAAGAGTGTCCTTGGAGTTTCTTGCCCGTTCTTCTCCATAGAGATCTACGAATTTGAATGGGCAACTAGCTTCAACTTTTTGACTAACTGACCGACTCTTTGACAATTTAAAAGTGCCTGTAAATGGTTTAATTGAAATAAATGCTTTGAGTTTGAGTTTGAGTTTGACAGTTGGAAATACTTTAAGTAGCCCTTAGGTACTGCAGAATATACAGGGTGTATATATCCATCACATAGCCGTCAACTACGCATTTTGTATATCAAATTAAGTACCATTGCACAAAAATACAGAATAGACACAGACAGAAATACAGACAGATAGAGACAGTCAGTATAGCTATAGTAAATACAGTATAGTGTTATTTTTTTAAGCAATTTTGAATTTATATTATGCTGTTGGTGTTCTTTAATAAATAAATAAATAAAATAATTGCTGGGAAACGACTTTTATATCTGATGTGAAAAATCGCTGTTTACGGTAGTGCGCAACGTAACCCACGCAAAACATTGTGTTTATGGATGCATGCAACGGTTCAGGATTTGTGGGGGTATTTAAAATTAAGTTATAACATCTAAAATTTGCTTTCTTTAAAAAACTCAAACTCAAAGCATTTATTTCAAATAAACCGATTACAGGCACTTTTGAATTGTCAAGGGGTCGGTCAGTCAGAAAGATGAAGCTAGTTCCAAAGTTCATTCCAAAGCGTAGTAGGTTCCTATGGAGAAGAACGGGCAAGAAACTCCACGGACACTCTTTTAAATCAGAATATTGTTACACTATATTGGTTAAATCATTAAATGTTGAAATTGTACATGATGTGAGTACAATGTAGAAAAACGCGCACTTTAAAAGCGTCCGTAATTAAAATATAAAAAAGAAACAAAACAATTCAAAAATTAAAATAAGCCGTGGCAGCTAAGAGATGACCAGTCCCTACTGATGGCGCCCGTTCACGAACATGACGCATGGATCAGCACCATTCAGCTCAACAATTTTGAAGGGAACTTAATGATCCAACACACACGCCACCACCAGCGAGACATTAAAGTGAGCATGACATACTCTCAGTCGCCAGGGCACATTCAAGTCAATGAAAGACGTACCTAGTAAATGGTAGCTTTAAAGTACTTAGGTAAGTACATAGTGCTCACACACATGTGCTATGCAGTTATACAATACTAGGAGATTGAATTTATACAATGTAAATACAGTTTTTACAATCTTCAGCATTTCTAACAATATTTTCGAATGCGTATGCGAATTGCTAGCTAGACGTTTTTATCACTGCTCGAATCAAGTTACCCTAATTATGTTTTTATAAGTAGTCTGACCACTCTACTCAAAAATTAAAATTTAATCTACAGTTATTCTGAAATAAAATGTGGACTACCATGATATAATACGAGTATTATAGAAAGCTCAAACTCATCAGTCATCACTGCATCAACATATTTGAATAAAAATAAAAAATCTTAATATAGGAATCTTACCTGTAATGTCAATCCATGTAAACTAATATTATAAATCCGATATATATGATATATTATATTATGTCTGTCTGTCTGTCTGTATGTACCTTTTCGCGCCTTAACAGCTGAACTGATTTAGATGAAAGGCATACGGATCTACCATGACCTGGGTTAGGACATAGGATACATTTCGTATGCCAGCAGTACGTACCCATGGAATAATTTCCGACATCCACGCGGGCGAAGCCGCGGCCTAAAACTAGTATGACTAAAATAAATATCTACTATCACAAACCTAAAAAATCTTAGCACATCAGTAAGTTAAAAATATATTACTACATACTTCACCGCCGCCGTAGAAAGCCTCTACGCGGCTACGACGGTGCTACGAATGTCTACGAACGGCGTAGCCTAGCCGTAGTTCAATGTATGGTGATTCCTATTTATGACCCTATTCTGATATTCAAGACCGATTGACTGGGGTATCTGTAAACTATTAATTAGTAGTTCTGCAAACAGTAGACCTCGCGAGCACAAACTTTTTTGCAATGATTAACCTTTAACTAGTCGCGCCAAAATAATCACACTGTTAGTCACGTGGGGTCTGTGCGGAATCCATGGTTTATTTGTGAATTAAGGTATCAAGTTAGGTAGTGCCTACCCTCTAAGTCCGTTCAAAAGTAGTTGAAACTTTGTAGTGACCCTACACCCGATGAATTAACTTTTTTGAACAGGCAAAAACACACTGGGTGTAAAGGTTGTACATTGAGCGGCAATCGTGCGTGGCTGCCGCGCTGCGTTGCAAGTATCCGTCTGTAATTGTGTTTTGACGAATTATAAGTAGAGCTACGACACACGCAACCGCTTTCATGCCAACTGAAGTGCGCGGCGTGTCTCGGATATACCGCGCAGTACTGCTGCGCAAACATTCGTCGGTTTAGTCCACATTTACTGCATTTTGAGAAGCTATTCTGCTCATCATGCCGAAGATCCACATCAGATCTTCACCAATTTTTTTTGAGACGTACTTAAAGTTACCGCCTTTCTAATAGAAAAGAAATAACCATCATTATTGGATCTCATAAGGCAAAGATGTCCAATGGTTTTTGTCCCATTTTGGAGGAAGTAGCCCTCCAATCAAAAATCCCCGACGACAAAAAAATTACAAAAAACTCGTTATACCTGTACACCAAATTTCGTCCAGTTCGGTTGTAAAATACGACCTGTAGACGAGTACGTACAAACTTACAAACTCGCAAATTTTGCCACACTTGATACAGAGTCGCTTCGCTAGCTACGCTAGCTCGGTCAATTAATTTAATTTCAATGTTTTGTGTTGTGTAATGTTATTTATTTTTCATACTATTGCATTATATGGACAGGTCCACTCAATCTGTGTGGTTCTTTCCTCAAAAGACCATTTCAGACACCTATCTATATGGTCTTCACATGATCTGACCAAGATTATGTCTGGACTTTAAAAGAGACCTTTGAATTTGATTCGGCCTTTATTCTCAGAGTAGCCAGATAGGAAACGTCGAACTTATCTAGTTAAAAAAACTTTTTACAAAAAAAAAACAACCGACTACCAAAAAAAACACAAAATTAAAGTTATTTTTCACTTTTATAGTGTTTATTTTAGAAGTCGATTGTGTTGTTTTTGTAAAAGTTTTCCAAACTATTTTGGGTTCAGTCTAACCGGATGCAGCTGAATACCCGAATTTTACATGGAGCGACTGCCTATCTGACCTCCACAACCCAGTAACTGGGTAATACGATACCTTGGTAAGACTGGTTGTCAGACTTTCGGGCTTCTGATGATCCGTAACGACTGTCAAATATTCACAAATGACAGCCGGGACCAACGGCTTAACGTGCTTTCCGAAGCACGGAGGAGTCTCGGTATGTAAAGATGGTCACCCATCCACGGACCAACCCCGGCAAGCGTAGCTTAACCTGATGGATCGATTCGTTCAGCTGTTATTACGTAGCCACGAGCTCCTCCTGTTTGTACAAACCTACTTACGGAAATAAAATCATGTATCATATAAAGTGTGCTGCTGGAGAGTTTGTCGCACCACTTCTTCTTCCCAGCTAAAGCACTCGGGCGCGGTGAAGAGTGGGCGTTATAGGGGACTGTCTTATATAATTTTGACCTTCGAAAAGTGCTGCAGTCTAGTTTGAATAAATTACTTATGATTTTTAACCTACTTCTAAAAGGAGGAGGTTATCAATTCGGATGTTAGTATACAGGAAAAGTTTTTATCCACTGCGGAAATTTTGACATATTAACCTTAAACCAGTTTTATTAAACATATTTTTTTTATTTTGATGCGTCTTCATACAAAAAAATAAAAAAATCGTTAACGAAAGATGTTTATTTTAAAAGTGGTTGTATGGCTAACCGTCGCCGGCGGCGGCGCGCGGCGAAGCGGAACGCGCGAAAGTACCTACCTACCTATCAGCTGTGCGCTCGCTCGATTCGCCGGCGTAGGTAATTACATGGGTTACTGGCCCTTGGATCTCGCTCAAAGAAATCAAAAATGCTTTCTTCGATTTCGATCGCCAGTCGGGGTCTGCCAGACCCTCGTGCATGATTCGGGGTTCTGAACTGTCCGTGATCAAGTAGCCTTTGAGTGGCCGCTAAAATGGTCCTTTCATTAGGGACCGCGGGGTTAAGGATTCCATGGGCTCGCATTCGAGGTATGCTCTCCGTCGCATACATTCTGCGAGCTGCTCGCAAACTTTCACCACTCAGTACATACACTCGCACCATCTCGTAAAACTCGCGGTTACTGAAGTCCGACATCGTGACCGGTAGGTACAAGCACGACACGTGCGGCGCGGCGCTTGCGCGGGAAAGCGATTAGACGCGACGTCACACGACAGCGCGTGCGATGAGCGAACTGTCGGCCACAGCGCCCGGCGCCGCCGCCCGGGAGGGGGTTGCACCCCCGTGCAACACCGCCGCCTGTGCGCCGGCCGCCGCACGCGCCCATTGATATTATTACGAATAGTTTGTGTCCATATTTTGCTGATTTTAAGTAGGATAAAAAAAAAAAAAAAGTATTGAATAAATAATGGAAATGTGTTCTATTACTGATATTGAACCACCAAAAAAAATTTGCGCACTGGTCAAAAACTTTTCCTGTATAATATTTTTTTTTTAAATGTATGTCTATAACTCCGTCATTTATACACGGATTTGCAAAATTCTTTTTTTTGTTTATAAGGGATTTCCGAGATGGTCCCATTGTCCGCAGGTCAGGATCTGATGATGGGATCCTGGAGAAATCGAGAGAGCTCTTCAAATATTATAGGCACACCTATAGCGATTTGGGTATTTTTTATAGTAACTCGTGCAGTTCCTGTCGGAAAGCACCATTTGGTGAAGTGGAACTGATGATGAAGACCACAGATGGCCACCGGAACTACTCCATAAAAAGTATTTTACGGGTTGTGATTCGATTAGGTACTTTAATATGGTTGCCAAGCAATTTATGCTCGTCACAATGTATATTGTGAAGTGGAGCTGATGGTGAAGTACCGGGAGAACTCCTCAACGATTAACGTCTCTGCATCGGGAAATACAATATCTTCTAAAAGGTGATGAGCAGTTGATATTAGGCTATTGTAACTTAGATAAATTACAAACTGACTCACAAAAAAAAGAGAAATAAAAACTTTATACAAAAAAAAACGACTGACTTCCAAAAATCACTACAAATTGAAAAATTACTTAAAGGACATTGTCGTAAATGGCCCTAGGACCAACAAACATGTGACGTTTATAACAAGTATAAATATATTTTAATAAACAAATTGCAAATAACAGTAAGACACGGACATTCTGCGTTTTATAATGAACAATTAAAAGAGATAAAACGATTTACGACTTAAAATCAAAAATGCTGCCATTTATGACAGTAAGATTTGACATGCCAATGTCAATTAGTGATGCCCAATCTTTCATTTCACACACATCGAAAGCGAGATTATTTGAGTTGACCACCTCCTCACGGATGTCATACGCATCCGTACGTACTTTCCTTTTCAACAACTTTATTCGCTCTAGGGTAAAACGCTTCTGTAGTGACTTGTGGCACGTTTTTATTGGTACCACACCTAAACCTTAGGTGTGAAAAGAATTCAACATCAAAAGCGATTTTTATATAATAATCCATGCATCCTAAATAATTAATTATCTTTTTCTATACAATTACTACACATAAAGGTGTTTGTGCACTCTATCGTAGTCGATTCCTATTCGTTATTAGTTTTGGGGAAAGTTTCATGAGACGCTTTTAAAAACACGAATACAAATCGAATAATAAAAATCGAGAAGAGCCGGCAAGAAACTCTACGGTTACTCTTTTAAAAACAAATGGATTTTTACAATGTTTTCATATTACAGTGTTTTTAGGTATGAGAGGCCAGTGTAGGCCTGTCAACGGCCTATTAAGCATTACGGCTATTTCGGTATATAAAACCTGACTCGATGTGAGAAATTCACGAATATAAAAACACGATAACGGAGCAGTGCTCAAATAACCACACATTTATTATGAAGGCTATTTCGAATCATATTTTCACGAATCACGACTACGAACTGAATACGAGGTAGTTCACAAATACCCTAAGTGAGTAGTTGTAGTATTTCAAATAGAATAACATGCTGGGTATGTACTGAACGGTATCGATTTTGATTAAAATATATCGATACAGATCTAGTCCCTAATCCATGTCATGTCAATCAACTCAACTACGAGTATCAAGATATTTGAAGTTACATATTGTTGCATTTTTCTTCACTGCATTGCGTTGCATTGTGTACTGATTTCAATTTGCTTTTATTTTCGGAATACATTCGACGACCTTGCTAATTTTTACGGACTCTGATTGCTTTCAACAACGTATTACCTGGCGATGATAAATGGACTTTGTGGTCAGCTCAAACGACACCTGGAATTGATTACGGATTTCGCAACGGACTTTGCATACGAAATGGAAAGTGGATGTTGTATAAATAATTGTGGCTCTGCTGATAGTTCCATGGTGTTGGAAGATGACCAGATTCTTGCTGGCAAAGAGCAGATCATGCTGCCAGACATTACTTTGCATTACTATCATCAAGAACCACTCAAACATCCATCAGGAATTTCTCAGTAGCAGCCCGGAGGTTGGATTTGTGCTCGGTTGGTGGCAATAGGCTCGTCCCCTATTACATGGGTCTTAAACATAACTGACGAAATGTAGGTGTACTACTCGTATGTACCCTTCGGGGACTACAGGCGTGATTATTATGTTATACCATTATTTGGTACTCGAGTTTCGCAAGACATCAACATAACGTCGTCCCTTCTGCACAATTTTTAGATAATATATTAATTATCAATGTAGAAGATGATGATCTAAAATATTTATAACGAGAAAATATGTGTTTTTATTTGAATTCAGTCTTTCACTCTGGCGCGATGTCTACAAAATGCTATGCGATCTAGGTAATATGAGTTCCTACCAAAGTATGAATAAATTACATCTAAAAAAGCGTTAGAACAAAGTCGTTTGCATTAAAGTTAAATAAATATATACTTAATTACCTAACTAACTATTTTAATATAAAAACTAGAAGGTTTACCGAATAAGTAAAATTCTACTTTTACTTTATTTAACACATACTTACCTATCTTGTTAAGTACGTAAAGTGCTTAAATGTTTTATTTATTTATTTATTTGCTCTCATGCACATGACACATTTTACAATAGATTTACTGTCGGTTTTTGTACATGAACCCTGTCAAGGCACTGCAAAGCACAATGTTGGTTTGCTGTTGAGTATGAAAATTATTGTATTAACATAAATTGAGTCAAACTTATCGAAACACAATACAATAGATTTCAAAAAAAATGTGTTTAGAAGGCGATATGATGTCCAATTAACCGTAATATACAATAACACACTAAACTTATAGTCATTTTTAAGTCAGATAATAGGAAGGCAGTAAAAAGCTTAATAGAATAATAATAGGGAGTAGGTAATAGTTACAATCATGTCATGTCAAGTTATCAAGTTTTCGCTATCAAGTAATTAAATTGAATTATGGTATGTCATTTACAATACAAATAATAAATGTAATGTCACTGGAATAAAATGTATATTTATGTCTTTGATCAGACCGGATCTTATAAAGAAAAAAGTTATGAATTAAGTACCTACATCTATAAAGTTTTATCCGTCATGAATTGGTCTACTGTGTAATAAGATTTTTCTATTAAAAGTAATCTTAGTTTGCTATAGAACGAATTTTTATTTTCATCATCTTTTATGTAATTTGGTAATTTATTATAAATTGTTGCGATTCTATAGTTGGGGCTATTTTTCATAATTTTTAATTTTGGTGCCGGTGTTATCAACTTGTTTTTGTTTCTGCGGTTGTAATTTTGGTTTGCTTCTATGTTTGATCGGAAGTAATTCCTGTGTTTTTGCACGAACGTAGCTATTTGTAATATGTAAAGGGAGGGTAACGTTATTATTTTATTTTTTATGAAATGTGGTTTACAACTTTCCCATGGCTTAATGTTCATAAGAATGCGTATACATTTCTTTTGCATGATGAAGATGTCATAAAAGTCAGTACTTTCACCCCATAATATTATGCCATAGTTAAACCACGCATAAGCATAGGCATAGTATGTTGAGAGCGCGGTCTCATAGTTTGTGTTGCATTTTATTTTGCCTAATGCGTATATACATTTTGATAATTTTGTCTTCAGTTTTTCTATATGTTTTTTCCATGTTAGATTATTGTCCAATGTTAAACCAAGAAGCGTAAGATCGTCTCTTTCTGAGATATTTAATTTATTACTAAGGTTATTTATGTTTAGCGGCGTTCGTTGGTATGTCCTAAATTGTAGTAAATTACTTTTATTAGCATTAATTTGTAGATTGTGCTTCTCTAGCCACGATTTAACTATTTTATAAGTATTTTCTATGTTGGTCAAAGATTCTATGTTCTCAGTGCTTCTAAGCACTAGCGATATGTCGTCTGCGAATAGAACGCATTTCGAGTCAATTGTTTTAGGTACCTAGGTCGTTTATGTATATAATAAATAATATACACCCCAATACACTGCCTTGTGGAATGGAGTGGTTAATTTTACAATTTGTACTTGTTTCGCTTCTTTGTTGTGGTATTCTATAATCTCTTAGCTTCACTAGCAACATAAGGGCAATAGAAATAACATTAGTGACAGGCATTGACTAGCATGTAGTTCTAAGTACATAGGTACCTATTGACAGGACTGTTTCTTACTAAATATAACCTCAAAATCTTCGTTTTCTATTTAAATAAATGCTTCCTGCGAGTTGTCTGTCATTAAACTTTGTCTTCATGGGCTTATACTTGTAATTTAGAACAAGCAAAATAATTATCCTTCGCTGTTGGTTGTTGGGGCGAAAGATGTATGGATGTAGAACAATTTCCTATCGGAAGTCGGAGGCAAAAAAATAAAAATTCAATTTGTAGTGTTTTTTTGGAAGTCCGTTGTTTTTTTTTAATATTTTGATTGGTTATGATTTGGTGGAGTTTCTCGCCCATTCTTCTCCATACGAAAACTACCTTTTGGAAGGGGCAACTAGAATCAGTTCTATTTCTTTGTTTTTGACGTTCAAAAGTGCCATTTATGTGGAATTCGATCATTAGACAACGGGTTGTGTGACGTCAGCAGGTCACTCCTCACGGGCTTACATTAGTGAGTCGAAGAAGACTCACCGTTCATCATTGTAACAGTGAACTACATAAGAGTTATTGATCTTCTCATTGACCGCAAATGCGTAGATTTCAAAGCCGATTAAAAAAAAATTAAGAAGAAAATGTTCCATGTATGATTCTCTAACAATGAAGGAAAACCAAATACCAATACGATGAAAGTTTACTATTTTACCTAACTTGATGCTGAAGCATGCGCGGGAATAAATTAGTTAGATAAATGTATAATCAATGTCCAAGCATAAGAATTGTCATAAAATTACTGCAAATTTTATGTGTCAAATTCAAATTCTAATTCTAATTCATTTATTGGTGTGATTTTTGGTACATTTTACATGAGATCTTAATAATAAATAATTGGTTCCTCAAAAAATCTACCTTAAAGGTGTACACTCTTTCACATCATTATCATCATCATCAATTAGTAATTATTATAAAAAAAGAATAATCAACATAATAAATTAAAATAATTATATCGAAACACAACATAGCCTAAAAACAGAAAAAAAACAAGCAAAAACATTAACAACTGAGTACAAAATAATGACTGAAAATAAAGATTTATGTCAAAATTAAATAAGTATCAATGTCAAATAACTTACCATTTGTCATTAAGGAATTCGTCAATAGAATAATAACATTTTTCCAATAATAAATGTCTTAATTTCTTTTTAAATTGAATAATATTTAAGTCCTTAACTCCATTTGGTAATTTATTAAATATTTTTGGGGCCATGCAAAGTATGCTTTTGTCCATCAAGGCGGTCTTTGATGGTCGAACACATAATTCATGTCTATATACATGTCTAATGACTTTATAGCGATGTTCAGATGCTTTTCTGAATAGATGCATGCTCTTTTTAACAAATAAAGCGGTCTCAAATATGTTCAAGCAAGGTAAAGTCATTATTTTTAACGATACAAAATAAGGTTTGCAGCTGTCAATTACTTTTATACCGGTAATAGCTCTAATGCATCTTTTTTGCGATTTGAACACCATTTCCTTATTGCAGGAGTAACCCCAAAACATGACTCCGTAGCGTAGTATAGAGTCGACATAACCATAGTATGCAGTGACTGTCGCTGCTTGATTGACTACTTTCTTTAGTTTAAACAAAGCTTAAGCAAACTTACAAATTTTTTTAATTAATATTGTGGTATGTTGCTTCCAATTAAGTTGATTGTCAATTGTTAAGCCTAAAAATTTTGTATTTGCGACTTCTTCAATTTCTTCATTATTAAAGTTTACATTAAGTTCCGAATTAGCTACTCTTTGGCAAAAATTCATAGTTTTTGTTTTCTTCAAATTTATAATCAAGTTGTTATGCTCTAGCCAGTTAACGGCTTGTTGTAATGCATTGACTATGTCAGCTTCAAAGTCTTTATTATTTTTGTCAAGTTTATCAATAATAGTACTGTCGTCGGCAAACAATGTCATAGGATAGGTTATATTCTGGGGAAAGTCATTTATATATATAATAAATAATAAAGGCCCCAGCACACTGCCTTGGGGCACTCCATAGGATATTTTTCGTTCTTTAGATATGTATTTTATAACGGTTTTATTTAATTTACAAATTCGACTTATTTCTGTACGTTGTGTTCTATTTTTTAAGTAAGAATTTATTAGTGATAAAATGTCATGTGTGTCATGATTCCCTTAGGTCTAATAGTGTAGGTGCAATACCTAAGTGATTGCACAGTTTCGACAACTATCTCACTGTGACGCGTCGTCACACTCGTCACAGTGCACAGGCCTCTCGCCGCGCTCGTGTGAGAGTGTGAGAGCCGACACATTTGTACTACAAGTACATTAGCGCTATCTGCGTGTCCCATCGGCGACCATCCCGGCTCCTAATTTAAGAGCAATATCAATTTCGTGTGTCGCCGGCGGCGGCGTGGGGTATGCGCGGCGGTGCGGGGGGTGCGCGGGCGCCGGCGCTATGTGACACACTCGCCAAGGGACACACCGGGAGCTTGTGCAACATTCTACACACATGACATCAAACTGGACTACTTGAGAGATTGGTGCAATGAACAGGTAAACTTGATCAATCAATTGTCACATTTGGACATGACAGTTTATGTTCAATCATACCTATATGAAAATACGTATGATTAATCATCTTGAATGTCTACGTGACTTTAAATCAAAACAAATCAAATCACGAGACATAAATAACATTTGCTAACTTAGGTATTTGCATTATATTATGATATTTTGTTAAAGTACCTAAACGTCAACAGAAGTGATAGGCCAGTCATTTCAAAACATCGTAGGTCGCGATCATCGTAGTGTAAAACCAAGTTTGCACCTTCGAAAGACCTGTGTTAACTGTAGTACCAAGCAGCACAGATTTTAGCACAGGTCTTTTGTAGCTGCAAACTTGTTTAAACGCTATTGGTATCTATCATAAAAACATTCCAAAAAATCAATACAGTGCAATTTTTTGCGACCTTACGTGACTTCTGTGTTTACTGCGACTGATCTATGAGTGATAGCAGAATCTATAACCGGTATGAATGGCACGGCAGTACGTAACTGTTCCCGGTATGAGTTTTGTGTCCAAGCGGCCGGTGTGTCGCTCGCCTGCCGTGTGGTGCCTGTGTCGCGCCGCCTCAAAAGCCTTTCCGTGTTCCGCGCCCGCCCCCGTCCCGCGCCCCCACCCCGCGGGCCCCGCGACTGCACTTCCGTCGCCGCCTCAATTAAACCCGTCGATAAATTTCCAAACTTAATCAAATGACTGCAGTCATGACTAACACACAGACCCGGTACACTCCGAGTGTCCGCAAGGTGAGGCGGTCGTCGACTGTCGCCCAGTTCATGACTCTGTGTATGAGTTCTTAGGTAAAACGCACTTCTATGGAGTTTCTTGCCGGCTCTTCTCCATAGGAAACGACCAATTGGAACCATGCACCTAGCTTCTGGCGTTTCATAAGTGCCCATGTAGGCTTATGTGAAATAAAATATTTTGATTTTGATCTAAAAGCCAAAATTTACAAGAAAATAATAATTGATTGGTTTACAAAATTATGTGAAGACGATCTACCTAGAATAAAATTATTATTTGAAAGAAAGAAAGAAAGAAAATACGTTTATTTGCGGCAAACATGACGCTAAGAAAGGACAAATATACGAAAATAAATCAAATCAAATCAAATCTTTATTTGTGAACATAAGTACAAAAAGATATTATTTATACATTTTAGCTGATCTGTATGTTCGGCCAATAATCGGTATACAAATATAATATTAGTAAGCAGGTTATTTTTACTATCATAATGAATAAATTCTAGGATAAAAGAAATGAAGCAATTGAAAAATGTCATGAGCCGCATAAAATAGAGTAATTGTATTATATTATTAATTATTAAGAATGTCATGAAAATTAAATTTAGTCATAATTTGTCATTTAAATAGTCTTCAATCGAGTAATACGTCTTTTCAACTAAAAACAGGAACAACTTTTTTTTTAAATGGCTGACATTTTCCTCACTTCTGAAACATTTTGGCAATTTATTGTATAATTTTGGAGCCATTACGAAAATACTGTTCTTGTATAAAGCAGTTTTAGATCCAACAGTTTGTAGCCGGTTAGCTCGACGCTGACTACCTACTCGGTCAAATTTATACATATTATTTTTGACGAACATAGATGTCTGGTATATGTACAATGAGGGCACTGTTAAAATTTTCATACTTTTAAAATATTGTTTACAGCTGTCAGTGGTTTGCAGGTTACAGATCGCTCTAATACACCTTTTCTGACACTTAAACACCATATCTTTACCCGAGGCGTTTCCCCAAAACATAATGCCATATCTTAATGTTGAGGCTACTAGACCATGATATGCAGTTTACTGGTGTTTTGATTGGTCGTTTTACTTAGCGTACGCAGCGCATGAGAAAATTGGTTTACTTTACTACATACTTTGTCAATCTGGGTATTCCATTTTAATGTGCTTTCAATATTTAATCCCAGAAATTTTGTCACATTCGTCTCATCAATCCTTTTATCATTATATCTTATATCTAAATTTAAATTTTGATTTACTGTTTGTTGAAATTTCATTATTACTGTCTTATCTAAATTTATTACCAAATTATTATTCTCTAGCCAATTTATAACTAATTTTATGTTAGAGTTAATGTCTGATTCTAATGTATCTAATTGGTCACTGTTGAAAAGTAGAGTGCTGTCATCTGCAAACATTGTCATGGGATAGGTTGATGCTTTTGGGAAGTCTTAAGATATATATAATAAATAGGAGAGGTCCAAGTATGCTGCCTTGTGGAACTCCATACATCACTGTTCTCGGGCTAGATTTAAATGTTGTTTCATGTTTTTTACATATTCTATTAATAACTGTTATTTGCTGTCTATCTTGTAGGTATGATTTAATTAAATTTGATATGTTACCTCTAATCCCGTATGCGTCAAGTTTATTAATTAATATTCTATGGTCTACGCGGTCAAAGGCAAGTTAGCATAACAAGTTGAGGGAAAATATTCATAGATACATACCGGTCAAAAATCATAACCCTCCCTTTTTCTTCGCTGTAGTCAGGTAAAAATAAAGCAATGACAGATAAGCGATGGTTAAAGTAAGTCAGTTGAAAGTTGGCACATATTGTGTGTGTGTAAGCTAGTTCTCCAAAAAAATCGTTCACTTAGGTGGTCTTATTTGAATCATTCAGTAATTTTTTGATCTATATGAGACAGAGCTGCTTAATTTTTTTGTAGATAATTATAATAATATGTGACCGAGACAATATACATTACCTACATCTTGTTTTATAAAAAATGGAACATGACTCCATAAGGTTGGTTGGTGGTAGGTACACCGAATAAATCTACAACAAAATTCACCTACTACAATGGATTTTTTTCCACTGAAATAAGTTGGAACCCCACCGCGGCATTGTAACCAACTCAAACTCAAATGTTTTATTGCATTCATGTGTACACCAGTTGTTACGTAAGATCCAACATGCAACCCGGTTAGGGCACGGCAACATAAAAGGTTAGATAAAACAAGCATCCAGCGAGTAGGTACACTGGATTGCAAGTTTTTTACACAACTATAATTATTATCTATAGTATTATCTACTAGTATTTAGATTTATGTAGTTATTCTAATAATATTATGAGGTTAAATTATTTTATTTACTTATATTAATTATTATATTTTATTAATTTGTTTTAGTTATTATATTACATTAATTTGTATTCATTAGGTATTATATTTTTTTAGTTTTTTTTGTTGTGTTATGCCGTGTGTAAATGTATGTATGTGTGCTTGACAATGACTCACCTAATTGTTTTGGTGAAGTAAACTTTATTTAAGTCCTAAATAAGATGTTGTTACGTTATTATGATACGTTTCTAATATTTTATTTCCCATTCCACAAAATATCGTGTACATTAACTACTTACAAATTACCACTAACTGTTATAAGGATAACAAATTAAATAAACAAAATATTTTATGTGACGAAGTTTTCCTCATGAAATATTGAATTCTATGAAAGGCAGAGTGAGTACGTCAGCAGATAAAGGGTGATTCAAACGACGAGAATACTTACATTAAAGTTCTGATCAATGTAAACAATTAGCGGAAAACGTGTGGAGTTTACCTTATCCTGTGGTTCTGAGTTGTTACGTCAAACATGATGGTGTTATATTGTTTTGACAAAGATTAATTAATCGATAAGCTACGTGCAGTAGAGGAACTAACTACTTCTTTGGGATCAATTGCGTTCTAGAGCCTACTCTCATACTGTACACTGGTGACTACATTGGAATCCGTTGTTGGAATAAATGGCTTTTCATATGATCAAAAAACTTAAAAAAAAAAATTGACCGACTTCAAAAAAAACAAAACAAAAAAGGACTACTGTACTAAAACCAAACTAACAAAAGTATTTACTTCTTTAATAATAAGAGAATAATAAAAAAATAACTTAAATTTCATTTGATTTTTGTAATCACCATGGGTAGACCAACTAAAGGAGCCGCCCGCATGAAGAAAAACATCATTAAAGAGACTAATACTGCTGAAAAAGGACGCCTATCTAAGAATCGCAAACGGAGTGCTATGTCCGGTTCCCAAGAATCACCGTTAGCTCGTCATGCTAGGTTATATCAGATGAGAAATTACATGCATTCTCATTTGTCACAGGAGTCGCCAAATGATAAGATCTGCCGACTCAATCTTATTAAAAAACGATTAAGTGGCGAGTCGTCTGAACAGCGCAAGTATCGTTTAGATGTTATACGAAACCGGCTGGCTAATGAGACTCCCGTGCCTTCTCAAGAACATTAGGGTGAACACTATACATTTGCTTACACTGTATAGTTCCCCTCATCATCATATTATATGGTGTCCATAATCAGATCTGTAATTTCACTTATAACCTATATGGTTGCAAAGTTCTTATCAATACAAATTAATCAAGCCCAAACACAAGATATCTGCTGTAAACCACTGAGGAGTTCCCTTGACTGCCTTTCGTCTTCATCATCAGACCCCTAACGACAGTCACAACCCACAAAAGTGTAAAGTTCTAATCAATATAAATTAATCAAGCCCAAACACAAGGTATCTCCTGTAAGCCGTTGAGGAGTTTCCTTGATTGTCCTTCGTCTTCATCATCAGACCCCTAACGACAGTCACAACCCATCAAAGTGTAAAGTTTTTATCAATACAAATTAATCAAGCCCAAACACGAGGTATCTGCTGCAAACCGTTGAGGAGTTCCCTTGACTGTCTTTCTACTCCATCATCAGATCGACTCCAGACCTTCATAAAATTTTAGTGCTGAAAAATATTTAATGAAAAAATTAAGAAATGCACTAGTTGCCCCTACGATTTTTGAAAGTTCCCCTCGATTTCTCTAGGATCCCATCATCAGATCCAGACTTAGTGACATTGGGACCACATCAGAAGTATAAGCTTTTGAACAAAAAAAGAATTTTTAAAATCGGTTCACAAACGGCGGAGTAATCGGCGAACATACATAAAAAAAAAAAACACACTCCTTTGAATATAGTACCTCCTCTTTTTTTGAAGTCGGTAAAAACAGAACATAATAAAAAATTGTTGTACCTATATGTATAAAGTAATTATGATATTTATCTCTATTTCACGAAATAGTAGTAGCTTTAGCAAAAGTATTTTAAATAATAGGATAAAAATGCTAGTCAGGAAGAAATTACTAATCTACCTACCTCAAATGTATTAATCGAATTCTTCGAAAAATGCTTATAAATGGTAAAAACCACTTCTCTTGGAAACAAAAAAAGCTTAAGTAACTTAGACCGTGTAAATCTTGTAAAGGAAAATTGCTAACGATTGCTTATGATGGTTTCATGCCGTGAGGGAGAAGCACTAAAGAAGCGATACACTACACGGGCTAGGTAAACAAAATTGCTTAAATGCACGCAATTGCATAACTGAATAAATGCAAGCAAAAGTTACTAAAGGTAAATTATTAAAAATTACTTTATTCGATCATACTTCTTAACTGTGGATTACTTGACCTCATTATGTGTGTCATCTATACTAATATACAAAGGGAGAGTGCGAATTTTGTGAGTTTGTGTATATGTGGAGAGTTTTATCATTATTCCAGATGAACATAGGCTAGGTAATACGGGTGGTATTTGTAACTCCACGTCAAAGCGCGTATTTTGCGCACGGGTGGAAAATAGCTTATTCGATCCACCCCAGCTTCTTCAAGAAGGTCAGCAACGCCTTGGTGTTACTGACAATCTCACGTAGGGTACCTAAGTACTTTGCCCTATATGTGGCGACCACCGGGCACTTTAGCAGCACATGAGCTGCTGTCTCATCGTCCTCCATGCAGGCCTTGCACAGCGGACTGTCTGTGACTCCTATGACAAAGAGATATTTATTAAAAGACCCATGGCCAGTTATAGCTGCTGCAACAGTACGCAGCTGTTGTTTCGTTAGTCGGAGCACCCGTTTCGTGAGGCAGCCATCGATCACAGGGAGTGCCTCCTTAGCCTGACTGCACTCACCTTGGTCCAACAATAGTTTGTGATGTTGGTCCCTGGTTCTTTTCCTAACCAGAGTGCGTAGGTGCCCGAAGGGGATTGGCGCAATGGGTTCAGGCCCCACTGGTGCCATGCTCGACCCCTTCTGTGCAAGTTCGTCAGCTGCATCGTCGCCCAGCCAACAGCTGTGTCCTTTGATCCATTGAATGGTTATTTGAGGCTACCCACCCTTAAGGCGCAGGTGACACTCGTATCAACCCAGAGTCAACAGTGTGACTGTTTAGCGCTTGCAGAACAGCCACACTGTCTGAGAGTATTCGTATCGAATGGTCCTCTGAACTTCCCTGGCCATGATGGCTGAAGCGGCAAGACAAATACCCATGCATTTGGCCTGAAACACTTTGTTGTGGACACCCAATGGTGTGGCTATGTGTTCGTTGAAGTCATCCTAGAAGATTTCAGCACCTGTACTACCTGTTTTGGATCCATCCCTGAACGTAGCTCTACGGGGCGCAAACTCTCGCATCGGCGATTCTCGTGAAGCAGGATTCTGTACTTTTTGATCAAAGATAAATTGTTTGGGTACCCGTTCATTTATGGCTTTCGTGATGGGGAACTCATTATTGAGTGCCTCAAGCAGCGCTGTGTTTTCTATTACTCTCTTACTCCAGAGATGCTGCATTAAGACGCACCGCTGCCATCGTCGCTTCCTGCTGTATGAATAGGTGGAGCGGTGGTAATTCCAAACGCTGCAGTCGTAGTAGTCCTCATGCAGCCAGTGATCGCCACGCAGGCTTGTATTTGCATGCGTTGTTGTTTGTTGGAGGCTGTAACTAGCTGGGTGCGGGGCCACCAGACCACGGCCCCCTTGGCGATCATGGGGCGAATGACTGCAGTGTATATTACAATAGCGGCTGGCGTTGAGTTTGGTGATGAGGTTATTGATCACCAGATTCTATAGAAGAGGGGACCACACCCCTCTTTGGGGGCAGTCTCTGGCTATCATGGCCAACTGCTGCTCGTCTTCAAGGCAAACCACTTCTTAAACTCGTTGCTTAACATGTTTGTAATCCAGTCCGTTAGAACCTGTTCTAGTCCATGTCTGGAGAGGGCACTGCTGATGCTGGAGAAGTTGGATTTGTCGAAGTCTCCTTTGATGTCTATGAAAGTGCCCAGCCAGGTGCCTTTACGATGATTCGCTTCCTCTAGCCACTAGATGAAGAGTAGATTCGGTCGACTTACCTGATTACCATGCAGCGGTATGGTTTTCAGAGCGCCGTCCCTATCACATAGCCTTGCTAGTCTTTATAGCTCTATTCTTCAGGTCCAAGATTGGTTTACGGTAAATAATTTGGTACTCAATGAAAAAAAAACCAAATGTATTCGATTTACATTACCTAATGTTAGAAGTAGCGAATGTGACATCATATTGAATGGAGAAAAACTAGAGTTTATTAATGAAACAGTTTTTCTGGGTATCACGCTAGACGAGAAATTACAGTGGGGACCTCATATAAAATCTCTTGCGGGGCGGTTAAGCTCGGCCGCTTATGCTGTCAGAAAGATAAGACAGTTAACAGATGTAGAAACCGCGCGTTTGGTCTATTTCAGTTACTTCCACAGCATTATGTCGTATGGCATTTTACTGTGGGGTCGGGCTGCTGACATTGAATCCATCTTTATTTTGCAAAAGAGAGCTGTCAGAGCCATTTATAATCTATGTCGCCGCGAATCTCTCAGGGAACTATTTAAAAGGATTAATATTATGACGGTACCTTGCCAATTTATTTATGAGAATATTATGTATGTAAGAAAAAATTTAAATCTATTTAAGAAAATAAGTGACAGACATAATTTTAATACTAGAAATAAAGATAAAATAGATCAACCATTTTTCAGATTAGCTAAAGTACAAACATCTTTTATGGGGTACTGCGTTAAATGCTATAACAAAATACCTTGTGATATATTGCAATTAAATGAAAGAAAATTTAAAACTCATATAAAAAGTACACTTTGTAAACAAGCTTATTACAAATTAGAGGATTATATCCAGGATAAGAATGCTTGGAAACATGCTGGTCTTGCTCCATAGGTCAATTTAGAGTCTGGACAAAATCAAACTGGTTGTTAATTTAGTTGTATATTTTATTATTTGTATGTCATAGATTTTTACACTCTGTGATTGCATGGAATCACGCACTGATTTATTAGTATTACTTATAAAGATGTTAGGAATATTGTAATATCGTATACTTTTACAATGTTTGTAAATATGTGAGCACCATGTACCTATCACATAACTGATTTATTTGTCATTGCTCCATTTATAATTTTTTTTTTTTTTTGCCTTTTGTGGGACAGTAATCTTATTGTGGGTGCATGGTCTTCACATATAATTATATAATTCATGTATACAAAATATTGTAAACATTTTTGAAAAGAGTAACGGTGGAGTTTCTTGCCCATTCTTCTCCATACGAAATCTACCTTTTGGAATGGGCAACTAGAATCAATTCTATTTCTTTGTTTGTTTTTCATTGACGTTCAAAAGTGCCTTTTATGTGCCTATTTGAAATAAATTATTTGACTTTGACTTTAGTAGAAAGGAGGTCAGGCTGATGGGTCGGTAGAATTTAGCGTTTGTATAATCACCCTTGGTGTCACCCTGGCTTTGGAATGAACATAACTTTCACTTCGCAAAAGCAGCGTTTCTTCAAAAAAACATCGGAAAACCGTCGCTTTAGTTAGATCTTGGAATCCGAGACATCCCTACATTTTTACAAATGCTAAAGCGCCAAAAATTTGCTCAGATCGTCGTGAAACCTAGACAGATCGACGCAGAAAAAAAAATTCAATCCAACGATATAACAAATTTTCGCCCAAATAGCGCTTTAGCATTTTTGCCTTTCCACTGACGGTATATACTATATTATGCAATCGCTTTGCTTACTTAATACCTACGCCTTAATAGTAATTATGTCACGTTTCGGAATCGATGATCAAAGTAACGATGATGACAACTAGCTGACTAGCACGCAGTAGGCACAGATAATGCGTGTGGTGGACAAAGGCACGCGCGCGCATGCATATCTCACGATAACCCGGCTAAATCCGGCCGAGCGACCGCAACCGCAGTGACGGACTCAGCCATATCTTGTGGTCTTGTCCCCATAGCTAACAAACACCCAGCTAACGCTATGATACATTTGATTTTGTTAGGAAAGCACTTTCAGCGGTACTTTATGAAGTCTTCCCTTCTAGATTTAAATAATGATCTATGTGGTGGTTGCTAGGCTACACTTGTTATTCTCTGTACTTTGATATCGCACGCAATATATATTATAAAAACCCGATTCTACTGCGTTTACTTTAATAGATTTGAGAACAACAGACGTCAATCGGATCAAGTAAAACGAAGTGTTTTACCAAAAGTGATAAAATAAAACCCAATTGTGGTTTACAATTCAGACTGATCGTTTACTAAATTGTAACAAGTAGTTACTGGTGACTAGTACCTAGCTTTAGTAAGGTACTAGTCACTTAGAGGGCACTTTGATCATGACCAAAACAGTGGTTTTAAGTTCGATTTCCAACTATTGATATTTGTATCTTTTGTGATTCTTTTTTTTACATCTTGTTTTGATAGTTCGTAGAACGTACTCACACATAAAAACATGAAGGTTAGACTTGTTCTGTCATCTTTGATTACATAGAAATAAATATATACTCGTATGATTAGGTGGCTGTAAATGCGAAATGTGTGTGTGACGTCTGTTTACAATCTACTGTTGTATTATTTTATTGATAGCCGTTCATTATTAATTATCTGTAAGAGCGCATCAGTCAGTGTCCTTATTAGTGTTCTGGCAGTAGGTAGTAGTAGGAACGCAGGCGTTCATTAATTCACTAAAAACGATAAACTTCGCAGCAATGTGCAATGGGACATTGCTGCGGGTGTCGACCTCAGGACGAGCTGCTTCTCACACGGACAACTGTACGTCGCTTGCTCCCGCGTCACCAGTCCTGCTGACTCTCTGTGTATTGACTGCTGAGAACAACACTTTAGACGTCATGTAGGTACAGGGAAGTTTTATAAAAATGTGGTTGTCATTTTTAACCGATTTCAAAAAGGAGGAGGTTCTCAATTAGACTGTGTTTTTTTTTGTTTGGTTGAATATAGATGGCGCTAATACCAGTTTTAAATTTTCACTTCTGTCGGCAGACTACTTATTTTTATATAAGTGTAATGTTATTAGAATGACTAAGTAGTCTGAGATAGTGATAATACCTAAATATATTAAGTATAGGTACATCAATAAAATTATTATTTTTGTAGCGGTAATTGTAAAGATAATACTGTGGTCGCCGGCGCCGGTCGCGGCGCTACATCGGCTAATAATTGTTGCGCCTAAGTTACGTCGCTCTCACACAATTTTTTTCTTACCTACACAAGGCGGGAATGCTTTTATTCCTGCGACGCGGGACCTGTTAATGTGTTAATCCACTCAGAATGCCTTGTTTCTCTGTTATTAATAGCCAACAAACAGACTTCGTCCATCCTGCTCGCTCGCGCTGGCGCCGCGTGCCCCAGACACGAGTGACCCACACTCACACACGTACACCTCATAATTTTGAATTATTAATAAGCACAGCTCGGATGGCTCCGTGTGGTCAGCGTAACGCGTCGGGTTAATTTCGGAGGTTTATCGGCACATCTCGAGTATAGTGAGTCATTAGTAAGGGATGGTTGCGCAATGGCAGAACTGCACAGAGCACAGTGGGGCACCGCCGCGCCGCGCCGTGGCACACGCTATGTGCACGAAATACTTGAAACCTTTGTAACAATAGAATTCCAGACGAGGACATCAGATGAGCGATAACAAAGCTTTTAGCTAACAGCCTGACCAACGGGACATGAACAACCACTCTAGCAAATAACCGACCCCGACCGATTTTTTTTGTCGAAAGCCTAATGTTATTACAATTTTCACTAATGAGTACTTTATTGATTTTGTACAAATGAAAAGCGCTCAGCTCTTGACCTCATTACTTCACTAAAAAAATCAGAAAAACTTCGAGGCAAGCAAGCTGCCGTTCAGCTGGTACTGTAGTAGGCAGGTAAGTAGTGCGCAGTGCGGCCTGTTGAGAGTGTCGCTCGCAAATCTGTCGAGTGGTGTCGATGTCCCCGAGTGGCCGAGTCGCTTTCTCACAGAGAGCCCGCGCCCTAATTAATTACCTTTACATCGAGAGCCACAAAAAAACGAAACTTGTCGCGGCTTAAGAGCGGCGGCGCCAGAAAGAGGTCCAGGCATGAGGGGGCGCGGGGACCGGGCAGGCGCCACTCGCCGCGCGCATGGGAAACAGTCCCGGCGCACTATGCGACAGTCTCATCGCCTCACATTCAGATGTATTTGTCCTCTATTCACTATACCCTCTTATCACAAATGAATATTAAAATACGAGTTATCGGCTCCGACGGCCGCATCTCCAGTCACCACCACTAATACGTGAAGCTTCTAATGACCTTCACTATAAATATCACATTAAAGTTCCGGAGCTGAGATAGCTCCGCTCCCTCCAGCGCAGCGCTCCGCTCCACTCCGGATGCGCGGGATAAGAATTTTATAACATGTGGGCTCTCGGTTTACAGCCTGCCATTAATGGCTCTAAATAACACTGGTTAACATTTAACTAAACAAGTGAATACCCATTATAGGAGTACACTCTAAACTAGTTAAAGTTCCCGTAAGCAGGGAAAGCTATCAATTAGTACGTGAGCTGCAGTGAGTGGCTCGGCCCCGTAGTTACGTATAACTTCATGGCCTAGTGCCCATTAACCACCGCGCATTCATGTAGTACCTAAGTTATCAAATGCATTGCTGAAATTCATGTAATGTAGCCATCACTAATGACTGTGTGGTGGGGTAGAGAGGGAAAGTCGTTCACACATAAATGCTAATGTGTGAGCGACAGAGTTCGCGATTGTCAGAAAACGTGTCGCGGTAGTGCGACGCGCGCATTGTCCGCGCGCGCCAACACAACCGTGCGTTGTCGGACAACTCATATCTTGTCTGATCAGGATCACTACACCTAGCTTAATAATAATAATACCATTTATTTCAGGTGAAAAAGGCCCATAGAAAAATAACTTAACCTAAACATAAATATTCTTAAACAAAAGCCAAAAGCCACACAGCTTGGTACTTCGCTTAGTGCTATACCGTGTGCTAGGTGACATGCTTGGCTGTACGTCGGCATTAGAGGTTCGCATCCAACATTTGCATAAACTAGGTATTTTGTTTGTTACTACCTCTCATATTTCACAGGTGCTTTAAATAACACTTAGGTATCTTTATCAAAGCAGTTCCTACTGACTCAGGACTAGCTGCTTCACTAACACGAAGTAGATGGCCTTTATTTGCTGCACAAAAACCTCGGAGGGTGAGCTTTTATAAATTCTTATATCCAGTGACCCGTGCAGGTCACCACAATCCGTCAAGTTTCTTCCCCCCACCTGCTAAAATACCAATGAGAGACTTTTGAGTAATATGAGAGGATACGCAGTGGATGAAGATGAGGAAATAAGTAATATGAGAGGTTACGCAGTGGATGAAGATGAGGATATAAGTAATATGAGAGGGTACGCAGTGGATGAAGATGAGGCAATAAGTAATATGAGAGGTTACGCAGTGGATGAAGATGAGGCAATAAGTAATATGAGAGGGTACGCAGTGGATGAAGATGAGGCAATAAGTAATATGAGAGGGTACGCAGTGGATGAAGATGAGGCAATAAGTAATATGAGAGGGTACGCAGTGGATGAAGATGAGGCAATAAGTAATATGAGAGGGTACGCAGTGATGAAGATGAGGCAATAAGCATGAACTTGTAGTGTGTAACACCCCAGTGCTAATGGTCTTGTGCCACAAGATGACAAGACAGGTAAAATAAGACAAGCTTGGAAATATTCGTCAGTGGACTCAGAGAAGGAGTATTGACGGGTTTTTCCGACAAGTGAATTCATATTGATATTATGGTTTTTGTTTTTTTGTTTCTTACTTCTGTCGTTTGATGGAACATCGACGGATTTTATTTCATAGGTAGGTACTAGGTATAGGGACCTTAGTACGGTACAAAATCCGGCGGCGTTCTTTCAATCGACTAAAGTAAAAATTGTCTCGAAACATACTAGTAACTGCCATATTTTAAATGTTCTGGGTGTCGTCGTGTGGTAGGAGTGTCCCACCGCTCAGTAAGCCACTCAAACTGAACTACTAAGTACTAGTAGGTATGCGCATAATCATGTCGCGGTACCTCGTGAGTCGCGGAACATTGTCTTTTTATACACTATCGAAGAACAAGTTCGTTAAACTGTGAAGATAAGTCAAGTAACACTCACGTTCCAAATTATATACCTATAGCTTACTTTGAATAAAGCCATTTCCCTCCAAATTGCAATCGGTTCTCTAGTCGTTGGAAATCAAAACTCGGTGCAGACATAACTTATCTGCATCACGCGTCGATAAAAATTTACTACTTAGTTATAAATGAGAAGCTATTTAAATAGAACGTGGCGCTGCTCGGCCATGCCGGGCCATGCTCTCGTGATTAGAACGTCGCGTGGTGTCCAATCGCAGGCGAGCTGGACGATGGTTGCGTAACGCGGCCCCAGACGGCGCCGCCATTGGCCGCGAGTCGCAGTCACTGACCACGGCACACGGCACACTGTCACGAACACGAACCGGTCACCTCACGCGGATACCACTAGCAGTACTACTTGCGTAGCTACATAGCTGTATATTAGACAGATAATCATAATATTCATCTAAAGCGTCGCACGACGCTATGAGCTGTTTCAATTATGACTCAACAGTCGCCAATTACAACTTTTCAAAATAACCAAAATATTTTATATTTATAGGTAATGATGCCCAAGGCATGGGCTTTGCCTGTTTGGGACCAACAACGGTACCTTAATATTATAATTTAAATGTTGAAATAAACGATTTTTACTTTTGCTAGATAACATGGCCGCAGAAATCTGCGTTTGATAAGCGTTAAGTAAGTAAGTACACATTCAAAACATGTTTGTAATCCGTGCTCGGTGTAACCACTGTAACGATAGTACCCGACTCAAGTCGTCTGATATCAACACCGTGGTACTCAACAATAAGTCTCTGGCGAAACGTTATCGTAATTCGCAGCGTATTGCCGTCGCAGTGATTTATTTATTATAGCGAACATGAATCAATAATTGTGTTACTTTTGTGTACGGTATTAGCGTGTAGCCGGTGGACGGTGGTGCCAGTGGTGGTCACCCCGCGGGCCATAAATATCCCGATCCGACAGGTCACGCTCGGCCAACCCCGCCCCCGCACCGGTCGGGGGCGGGGCACAGTTGGGCGGGGCGGAGGCTCTAATATTTCCCGGAGGCAGGCGCAGGTCGCGCGGGTCCCGAGTCCATCCCTCCCCGCTAACACGTTTTTCCTTTTGCTCGTTTGGGATGCTTTTAGTAGTTGTATACGTTTCATTTTCATCTCGTGATGATTGTAAGCTTGGATGTCGAGCACACACAACACTGTCGTTAACCGCGTCCAGCATGTTTTTATGTAAACGATATATTTGGTACTTTAAAGTTTTTACTGTAGGTAAGCAGTAAGCACTTTGAAACAAGAAAAACGTGATTTTTTTGTTTAAGATTATATGGAAACAATACTCACGTTGCAAGTACCTTCATAAACATACCACCAAAGTCAACAATGTTTGTAATGCTGAATTAATGCGACTAGGTGCCTTGCACACACTAGGTACCTCTTATCGTTTTCTATGCACTTGTTTCTTGAACAATAAATTAAACTATTTTTACCCGACTACGGCGAAGTAAAAAGGAGGATAATGATTTCGACAGGTAATATGTATGTAATACTTATGTGTGTATGTACTTATGTATGTGGGTATGTATGGAAGTACATCTGTTGCCCTCATAACTTCTAAACTACTTAGTTAGTACGTACTTACTACTTAGTCAGTAGTTACCTATTTATGTCATTAACTCGAAACTGACTAACAATTGGCAATAGACATGTTAGTTGCAAAGGCAGGCATTGATGTATATCTTATGGCTATTGGGCAAGGGAATTTCCTTATCTTCGGTGCCCAAGTATTCACACCTATTTAGGTAATTTACTCCGAACTGACTAACAATTGGCAAAAGTCGTGTTAGAAAGAAAGGTTCCCTTTGAAAAGCTCTTTCCATCCTTATTTCTATTGGGCCTCAGGGCAGAAACCCATAAGCAGGTGCCGATTCTCTTTTTCATCTATTTTCTTAAATAATAACTTTAAAATAATATATTTTTCACCTCACAAGCTCGGAAAGAGTCTGTTTATCATTCGAAATCTGAGTGCAAAAGTGTATCTATCCGCTAGCGTGGAAGGAGTTTTTAAAATTCGAACCTTTCTATTCTTTACCGCCGGGCCCACTGATATAAATGCATGAATACTTATTTCATGTCAGTGCGCCAACCTCATTTTTAGAAAAATAGCACTGGCCAGCACGAAAAAAATTGCTCAAAGCGCATAAAGAAGTCTTCACTTCAAAAAACTTTATATAATTTTCTTCTGTTTATTCAATTCGCTTTCCATCATTTTAGTTTGTTTAGCAGTGCCAGAGTTAGTGCAAGCGGTACATAATGCCGAATTGAGCTTTCTTCCGGAAAATTGTGCAAAAAATGCATAAAAGCGTACCTACAATATTTGTTCAATGCATGGAGACACCATTTTCCTCGCTGTAGTGAGGTGAAAAGTGTGTGTTTCGCTCGGCAGCGAAGTTATTCTGCGTCTCGTACCTTTGAAACCTTCGCCTCGCTCATTCAATACAAGTACTCGAGCCTAAAAACAACTGTGCAGCCTTACATAACAAATAACTATTTCAACTCAAAACCACCGAAAGATTCTGTTTATCGTTTGAGATCTGAGTGCAAACGTACATTTTATCCGCAAGCATGGAAAGAGTTTTTAAAATTCTAACCTTTCATTTTATATGTGCTAGTCCACTGAAACCGCATTAATACTTATTTCATGTTATTGCGCTAACATCAAGTTTAGAATAATCGCACTGGCCAGCACGGAGACAGCATGAAAAAAAATAAAGCTTTGAAACTTTCTTCTCCATATTCAATTCATTTTCCATCCTCAGACCAAATAAAATTCCATCATTTTGGTTTGTTTCTGATAAAATCGTAAGTAATCATAAAATATGAGTGAGTCCAGCAACGATAAAGATATTAATTTAACACCTGCAGGCATTGATATATATGTTACAACTCAATGCCTGCAGGGTTCTTAGGAGAACCAAGGACCGACATAGCCCGAAGTATTGAAAAAGTTAAGTGGCAGTGGGCAGGGCACATTGCTCGCAGAACAGATGGCCGATGAGACCGAAAGGTTCTGGAGTGGCGACCGCGTACCGGAAGACGTAGCGTTGGAAGGCCCTCCACTAAGTGGATCGATGACCTGGTGAAGGCGGCGGGAATGCGCTGGATGCGAGAAGCACAGAAGCGGTGCTTGGGGGAGGCCTATGTCCAGCAGTGGACGTCTTTCGGCTGAAAAGATGATGATGATGATGAGGGTTTTGAATTGAGTTTTCTTCCGGAAAAATGCGCGAAAAGTACATAAACGCGTAGAATTTGTTTAATGCATGGAGACACCTAGCATTGTCCTCCCTGTAGTGAGGTGAAAAGTTGACTACACACTACTTTTCACCTCACTACAGCGGCTCACTACGCTCGGCAGCAAAGTTATTCTGCGTCTCGTGCCTTTGAAACCCTCGCTATGCTCAGGATTCAATACAAGTACTTACTCGCGCCAAAACATGACTTTGCAGGCTTGCATAACCAATAACTAAGTATTAAAAATATTGGAGGCCCTCACAGTAAACCCGTTGATACCAATGTGATGTCACACGGTATAGTTTGCAAAACTTTTTTTAATTTACTTGTTTGCCTACCAAAAGTGACCCCTATATTCAAAATTTATTTATAAATTACTTTACACGTCTATGTTTGGGTCACAGAAATTCATAATGTGTACCTTTCAACTTTATCCAAATTGTCTGTGACTGTGACTGTGACAGACGGACAGACACATAAGTTATCCTATAAGGATTCCGTTTTTTTTATTCGGTTGGAACCCCTTAAGAGTACCTGTCTGATTCTCTCAAACAGTGGAAGGAATTTGGAAGGACGAAGGCATGATTGTACACTGCACATTAGATAGAACCGTCTAAATAAGTAATTAGATAGTATCATTAGTAGATAAGTACAGTCAGCGACAAACATCGATGACCACTTAACAGTTTTTGAAATATTAATTATTAAACTAAATCTTTACCTAATTAAAATCCAAACAGAAAATAAATTCAAAGACTCATATAACTCTATGAAAAACTGAAAAAGGTACAATGTATCGAATAGGTTTGTGTCAATTTAGATTATGTGTAACTGTGTTAATCGACTTTTGTCACTGAACGAGGATAACCTATCGCACAATTAGAAAAAAAAAATCGAAGAACGTGCTGGAACATTCCTAACCGTTACATTATTGAATCAACGTGCTTGTGTAATGTCTTCGTCGTAGCTCATGATCACTGGCACCGCCACCACGCCACCCGCTAGGAATGCTCGTTAATTATTACGAGCCTGCATTAGGCTATAAATCAGGCCGCTTGTCATGAATAAATCTTACAATTATTTAAGTAATTAGTATTAAATAATAGACCGTTGTAGCGCGTTTGTCCGACGCGGCGACGTTTTTACGACGGTTTTAGGTTTTATGTGCGACCAACGCTACCCGCGTCGTGTGTACACGCCGTGGAGCGCTGGCACCAGTGTTATGATGATCACTCATAAACCAACAGCTGGAAATCATTTAGCTTTTTATGTTCATAGAGTACACTGTATACAAGTATTGTAGTGTTCAAGACACCTTGATCACAACTCGACGCCTACTGCTGCGCTGTTAACATGCTACCGTTCTCCAGATTATTCGACGTAGAAACCAGTGTCGGTGTCGGAACACGAAAAAGATGTTCAAAATTAAAAATTTAAAAATTCTACATAAATTAAAAACTAAGATATTACATAGAAATTACCTGCTTATCGGAGTTAACATATGGAACAGCGTGTGGAATAAGATTATCAGAATTCGTTACACTAGTCGAAGTTGCCTTCTACTAGGCCGCTTTATATTTTCAGTAGTTTTCATAGTAAGCGTGTATCAAGCTTATTTACCAACATAATGTTGGTAAATATGCTTATAGCTCAAGCTAGCTATGAGCATATTTACCAACATTATGCGTCATAATCAAATTCTATAGTTAATTGGTTCTAAATAATGTAACGTGGCAATAACAGTCAATGTCCCTACATACATTCAGTTACATATTCTAGCATTCTTCATGTTTATTTTTGTTTTGGAGTGTGCACGGTACGTAAGGCGCTATAATTCACCTTGATAGTTATCCTGCTAAGAACTTCTGCAGACTCCTGCTTTGCCTCAAGTCTAATCGTAGAGAGACTTTTAGGGGTATGAGGAACAGCGAGTAAAGTTCACTCATCCACCATAGAAAAGGGAGGATCCTCCGACCAGACGGGTGTTGTGTCTGGCGCGCAACTGCCCAGTAATTGATATTTGATTTTTGTATATATGTTCACTGCACGGTAAACTCTAATTGCGCGATGCAGGATTCTTGTGACGTCAGGATTTTTGTGTGACGTCAGGTTTTGACGCGTAGTTCGAATGTGGCGATGTAGGTACCGCCACAGACTTAAGTACCTACTTACTTACATTGTACATTATTTGATCGCGTTTTGTCCAATGCTCAAGTATGTCATAAATTACCTGATTCTAATGGAACCTTTTGTTGAGTCTGTTCTCGCTCAAGATTTGAGCTCACGGTAAGTAGGTACTACGTCGGGATAGAATAGGGTGTAGAGTTTAGAATAAACACCTAAGCAAAGGCGCTCGTGCAAAACAATGTATGAGTAGCTATTGTCCGAAATGTCCGGTGAGGTGAACCTTATAGCTGCTAGTGGATGAGTAGAAAGGTAAAGAGTCACGGAAAAAAAGCTTTTTATATATAAATAAGTGCAAACAAATCGTTTCCACAAAAAACAACCGGCTTCAAAAAAAAATTACAAAGTGAAATATAACTTTATTTCGGAAGTCAATGTCTTTAGTTTTGAATTTTCGTTTTTCGTCATAACTCCTTCCGGCGCTATCATTAGGCTCTCACCCATTAAAACAAAGTCATGATAAAATCAATAACGACATCGATCGTCAATTTAATGAAGCCGGTAGTTGATGTGGAACGGCGTAAATCACTCTGTCTGAGGTGTATTACGTACACCGGCGCCACCGCCGCCGCCGCGCCCGCATGTGCTCGCATGCGTGCATTTCAGCACGTTATCTGATCTCGACTTGAGGTAAACTCCCCTCTGCCTCGTGATTACCCCCACTTGCCCTGTCGTAACTCCGACACCGACAGATGTCCCTAATGGCGGCACCAAGGCGCACGCGCCGCCGCGCTTTTTGCCGTCAACTATTAATGGGTGTATCACGAATACGAGGCTCCGATGTGCAGATAAGCGGGTGTCAATAGATAATGCTGTCCTAATTATTTGGTGTCCCACTTGCTTTAGTTTGATCCTTATGGTGGAAACATGTTATCGTTTAATGCGCTGACCTTATGTCGCCGGCTGGACGATTGTTAACATTACCAACGACCTTTTAGTTATGAAAACATTCTTGAACTTTTAAAGTGCCGATAAAATCGGGCATATATATATTGAGTTGGTTTATTGACCGGCTGTCTGACTGAACCCCCTACTTACTTACAGCGCGTAGCACTTAAAGCGGTGGTAGCAGAACCAGAACTCAGAAGTAACATTGCCTAAGTTTTAAGGAGTTTGCAAATCGTAAAGATATTTAGAGGTATGCCTTTAATTATAATTCGCTACCGGGATGACGGCTAACAGAGATGTATGTAATACGTAAATATGCTGCGCCGAACCCAAACAATTTTGTAGCCGGTTTATGACAACAGGTTTGTTCCTATTTTAGAACTGGCAAAGTGCGTCGGGTCCGCTTGTATACCACAGGTTTATTCCTATTACAGAGCTGGCAAAGTGCGTCGGGTCCGCTTGTATACAACAGGTTTGTTCCTATTACACAGCTGGTGAAGTGCGTCGGGACCGCTTGTATACAACAGGTTTGTTCCTATTACACAGCTGGTGAAGTGCGTCGGGTCCGCTTGTATACAACAGGTTTGTTCCTATTACACAGCTGGTGAAGTGCGTCGGGTCCGATTGTATACAACAGGTTTGTTCCTATTACACAGCTGGTGAAGTGCGTCGGGTCCGCTTGTATACAACAGATTTGTTTCTATTACACAGCTGGTGAAGTGCGTCGAGTCCGCTTGTATACAACAGGTTTGTTCCTATTACACAGCTGGTGAAGTGCGTCGGGTCCGCTTGTATACAACAGGTTTGTTCCTATTACACAGCTGGTGAAGTGCGTCGGGTCCGCTTGTATACAACAGGTTTGTTCCTATTACAGAGCTGGCAAAGTGCGTCGGGTCCGCTTGTATACAGCAGGTTTGTTCCTATTACACAGCTGGCAAAGTGCGTCGGGTCCGCTTGTATACAACAGGTTTGTTCCTATTACAGAGCTGGCAAAGTGCGTCGGGTCCGCTTGTATACAACAGGTTTGTTCCTATTACAGAGCTGGCAAAGTGCGTCGGGTCCGCTTGTATACAACAGGTTTGTTCCTATTACACAGTTGGTGAAGTACGTTGGGTCCGATCGTATACAACAGGTTTGTTCCTATTACACAGCTGGTGAAGTGCGTCGGGTCCGCTTGTATACAACAGGTTTGTTCCTATTACACAGCTGGTGAAGTGCGTCGGGTCCGATCGTATACAACAGGTTTGTTCCTATTACACTGCTGGCAAAGTGCGTCGGGCTTGTATACAACAGGTTTGTTCCTATTACACAGCTGGTGAAGTGCGTCGGGTCCGCTTGTATACAACAGGTTCGTTCGTATTACAGAGCTGGTGAAGTGCGTCGGGTCCGCTTGTATACAACAGGTTCGTTCGTATTACAGAGCTGGCGAAGTGCGTCGGGTCCGATCGTAAACTACAGGTTTGTTCCTATTACAGAGCTGGTGAAGTGCGTCGGGTCCGATCGTATACAACAGGTTTGTTCCTATTACACAGCTGGCAAAGTGCGTCGGGTCCGCTTGTATACAACAGGTTTGTTCCTATTACACAGCTGGTGAAGTGCGTCGGGTCCGATCGTATACAACAGGTTTGTTCCTATTACACAGCTGGCAAAGTGCGTCGGGTCCGCTTGTATACAACAGGTTTGTTCCTATTACACAGCTGGTGAAGTGCGTCGGGTCCGCTTGTATACAACAGGTTCGTTCGTATTACAGAGCTGGCGAAGTGCGTCGGGTCCGCTTGTATACAACAGGTTCGTTCGTATTACAGAGCTGGTGAAGTGCGTCGGGTCCGATCGTAAACAACAGGTTTGTTCCTATTACAGAGCTGGCGAAGTGCGTTGGGTCCGATCGTATACAACAGGTTCGTTCGTATTACAGAGCTGGTGAAGTGCGTTGGGTCCGCTCGTATACAACAGGTTTGTTCCTATTACAGAGCTGGCGAAGTGCGTTGGGTCCGATCGTATACAACAGGTTTGTTCCTATTACAGAGCTGGTGAAGTGCGTCGGGTCCGATCGTATACAACAGGTTTGTTCCTATTACACAGCTGGCAAAGTGCGTCGGGTCCGCTTGTATACAACAGGTTTGTTCCTATTACACAGCTGGTGAAGTGCGTCGGGTCCGATCGTATACAACAGGTTTGTTCCTATTACACAGCTGGCAAAGTGCGTCGGGTCCGCTTGTATACAACAGGTTTGTTCCTATTACACAGCTGGTGAAGTGCGTCGGGTCCGCTTGTATACAACAGGTTCGTTCGTATTACAGAGCTGGCGAAGTGCGTCGGGTCCGCTTGTATACAACAGGTTCGTTCGTATTACAGAGCTGGTGAAGTGCGTCGGGTCCGATCGTAAACAACAGGTTTGTTCCTATTACAGAGCTGGCGAAGTGCGTTGGGTCCGATCGTATACAACAGGTTCGTTCGTATTACAGAGCTGGTGAAGTGCGTTGGGTCCGCTCGTATACAACAGGTTTGTACCTATTAGGTACAGAGCTGGTGAAGTGCGTCGGGTCCGCTCGTATACAACAGGTTAGTACCTATTACAGAGCTGGCGAAGTGCGTCAGGTCCAATCGTATACCAGCACCTTTGCCTAACCCTTCGGTGGTAATAGGTGTGATGTTATGTAAATTAGTATGGCTAATAGTCACACGCTACGTACGAAGTGGGTGCCTCCGTGTTAATGAGTTTCATATCGCAGCGTAGATCTGGGAGCGGACTAGTTGACATTGACATCGAGAACTAACTACATCTAACTCTTACAATTCTATATACAGCACGCGCAGATAGGTAGCTTCTGTACTCATTAATTCCCGAAGGGTTAAGAAGAGGTGTACCTAAAGTCTTTTTACCCGACTACGGCGAAGCAAAAAGGAGGGTTATGATTTTGACCGCTATGTATGTATATCTGTTCCCTCATAACTTCTAAACTGCTCATTAGAATTCGAAAAATATATCTTTGGAAGCGTTTTGATCGTCGGCTGGATAAAGGCTATGTGACTTCACATTAAATTGATTATGGCGCCCTTTAAGGCACATAAAGCCATGAACTATTTTTTTTAATTTTATGTTGCCATGTTGGGTATCAAATGAAAGGGTTTACACATTTCAAAAATATATATTAATTACTAGCTTTTTCCCGCGGCTTCGCCCGGGTGAATGTCGGAAAAAATCCCACGGGAACTTACTACCGTCCGGGATTGAAAGCACCCTATGTGTTAATCCAGTTATCTAATTGCGTAACTTATTTTCGTAACCGATTAAGACTAATCTTTCATTTTGACAGTTCAACAACATTCATTGCGTTATTTACGTTGTGGAGCAGATTTTTTTCCAACTTATGAAGCAATGGATTAGAAATTTGTTTCAAACTGATTCAGATTGTGGATCGTGTATTACCCAATTAGGGTGCAGGTTATAAACTATCTGTGTGCCTTTCATCCATATCCGTTGGGCCGTTTTTGCGCCAATCCGGAACAAACATCCAAACAAACAGACAAAAATTCTTAAAAATATATTTTCGGCATCAGACTCGTTCCCACACCCGGTAGCAATTACTTTTTTCAAAGTATTCAATGTACAGTTTTGACTTAGTTACTATTTTATTATGTATCCCTTTTCCCGCAACACGGGCAATATTTCCTTTTTTTAAATGATGAAAAACATCTGCGGGCTGCAACAACATAATATGATAATAATTATGTAGTCAGTGGTTTAAATATTATTGTATCATTACATAATGAAGGTATTATTCAAGTTAAGTCAGATAGTAACTTACAAAACCCCGAAACATATACTTTTATTTTTTTTGTTTTATGTATAAGTACCTAAAGTAAACATTTTTACTTACTTTACAACCCCGTTCGTTATTCGTCTATGCGACGGATTGCTTAAAAAACTAAAAGTAGCAATCTTTATTATTTACTATGGCAAGTATTGCCAAGTTTCAAGTTTAATAACTAAAGGAATAAGGGCGAATTTCCAAAAACCCTTTCTTAGTGGATTCCTACGTCCTAATAATTATCTGTGTGCCAAATTTCAGCCCAACCGTTTAGTGGTTTGAGCTGTGACGTAGACTACCTATTTTCACCCCGTTAGACACATTATTCTTCGTTTTAAGTTTATATACTGAGTTTCGATTTAATCGGACAGTGCGTTAATTCTTCTATACAAACTTTGACAGCCCCCAATCCCCGTTTAAGGGTTTAAGTTTATAAAAACTAAAAATTAAAATCTTTATAATTTACTTCGATAAGTATTCGTGCCAAGTTTCATGTCTATTACTTAAGGAATAAGATTTATCACACAAACGAAATCTCCCCTTTTCACTCCTTTAAAGGTCGAATTTCCAAAAACCCTTCTTAATGCCCGCTTGCACGCCTAGGTCCTAATAACTATCTGTGTGCCAAATTTCAGCCCAATCCGTTTAGTGGTTTGAGCTGTGACGCAGACTACCCATTTGCACTCCGTTAGGGGTAGATTTTTGAAAAACCCTAATGCACATTATTCTTTACTTTTGGTTTTATATAAATACTGAGTTTCGAGTTAATCGGACATCACGTTAAAATTCTTCTATACAAACTTTGACACCCCCCGATCCTCCTTTAGGGGGCGGTTTATAAAGACTAAAAATTACAAACTTTATAATTTACTTAGATAAGTATTCGTGCCAAAATTTCAAGTCTATTAACTCAAGGAATAAGATTTTTCATACAAACGAAATCCCCCGGTGTCACCCTCTTAGCGGTGGAGTTTCGAAAAATCGTTTCTTAGTGGAAACTTACTCTTCATAAAGAACACACCCTCCAAATTTCATGTCTCTAGGACCAGCGGTTTAGGCTGTGCGTTGATTTATTTTATTTATTTATTTGGAAACTCAACAGCTTATTAAATTAAGTTACATGAATTTAGAATAAGTTGAATTGATATCTCAAGTTAAATTGATATCTCAGTCACCCTTGCCTTGAGCTCGAAGTTTTGAGTTGAGCTCCACTATTACTGATAAATGCTTGCACTGACTGGACAGGTCCACTCAAATCGTTGTGGTTCTTTCCTCAAAAGACCATTTCAGACGCTAATCTACATGGTCCTCATATGGTCTGACCAAGATTATGTCTGGATTTTAAAAGAGACTGCGACCTCTGAGTTTGTTTCGGCCTTTCTTCTCAGAGTAGTCAGATAGGAAACGCCGACCTCATCTAGCTTATTTTTAATATTTTATATGACGTGTAAAAGTGATTCCAATATCCTAATTACAGAATAAACAATTTCATTTCATTTCTTGTATATAGATTCATTAAAATAAAATAAACTTTGACTTTGCAATGTCAATTCTAATGACTTGACTTTGTATAAGTATATGTTTTGTTTCAAGTTCTAATTCATATTACTGAATTATTACTGAGGCATAGTATGTAAGACTATGATGTGTGTTTGATGTACTGAAAATAAATCTTATAGTATTCGAACTAAGAAGACTGGGGAAATATGACTTGATTGAATACCTATCGGTATTCCTGGTTTTCCATAAGGGTCTTTTCTATCTATAATCATTAACTAAGTCGGACAGATCTATATGAAACGAACTTTTGCCAGCGGCTTCGCCCGTGTAGATGTCGAAAATTAACCCATGGGAACCTACTACCGGGATGAAAAGTATCCTATGTGTTAATCCAGGTTATAAACTATCTGTTTGCCAAATTTCATCCAAATCCGTTAAGCCGTTTTTGCGTGATTGAGTAACAAACATCCAAACACACAAACACACAAACTTTCACATTTATAATATTAGTAGGATTACCCCAAAACAATTTAAATAAAAATGAAAGTTATAAAACTAAAAACCAACTACGTCAAAAAAGTTTTAGTTGTGGTATCTACCCAACATAAATTCAAATACCACTACCTGATAATTATTATGTAAATAACAATGACGGAGTAACTTAAAACATCGTCCATATTAGACTAAGTGGGAAAAATAAGTAATATTGAAGATAATTAAAAAAAAACCTTTGAAGCATGACCTACCAAACAAAAAAAGAATCATCAAAATCAATTAATAATTGGTGGAGCAATCGCGTAACAAACACGCAAACAACATACAGACGAATTGAGAACCTCCTCGTTTTGTAAGTCGGTTAAAAAAGGTATACAACGTGTTTTTTTTTAAATCCCATTACTCTAGGGTATTAATTAGACCATGTCAAATAATTTTTTCACGATTAAACCACTGAACGGAATCTAGTCATTCATATTTAAAGTTAAGAAAATGTGTTTTTTTTTTATGGACAAAAATAGTCAAATTTCTATTTATTTTTTTCCACAGAAGGGAATGCTTTACGTAAATAATCGTGACTTTGTCGAAATATTAAAAAATATAAAAACATAAAATGCCAGTTGATTCATGATTGATTAAAAAAAACACGAAATCTCTTAAGGGGTCATTTTTCTCATCATTATGAACAACATTCACTATGGGGCAAATCCTGAAATCGCGAAGAAAAGTCAGCTGTTCCCTACATTTATGTTCGCATAGCTCGTTAAAATGTAATGCCTACCCCACACAAATTCGAATACCACAATAACAGTGACGGAGTCAATTAAACATAGTCTAGATATATTAAGGGAAAAAAAAAAACGTAATATTAAAGCTAACTCAAAAACTATGCAAGCGAAGTTAATAAAATTTATATGGGACCACCTTTGAAGCTCAGACCAAATAAAAACCAAGCCGGAGCGCTGCGAACAATACGGTGAAGCATGCTTGAACTGCACCACCGCTCTGTGCATACACGCTCACACACATACATTTACAACTATTTACAATGACATTCATTACAATCAAACTACACCAAACTAAGTGCACACATGTTTACGAAACCGGCCTCACGTCACTGTTGACAGCGCTCTGTCTTAGTTTTTTATTTGGCCTGAGCGTTGAAGAATAACCTACTAAAAAAAAAAACATCAAAATTGTCTATGTAATGCGATTACTCCGCCAATTAATAAAAATAAAAAAACATAGCGAGTGAGGAGGAGGTTCTCACTCCTCCTTTTTGAAGAAGTGCTGATTCACAGCCCAGTTTGAATTAGTAGTATAGTAGTAGTGGTAATAATGCGAAAGTGAGTTTGTTTGTTTGTTACGCTTTCACGCTAAAACGGCTTAGCAAATTTGGATGAAATTTGGCACATGGGTAGACCATGACCTGGAATAGGACATAGGATACTTTTTATCCCGATATTCCTACGGGATCGAAACCTACGCGGGTGAAACCGCGGGGCACAGCTAGTGTTACTATATAAATGTTATTTCATTGAAAAGTTGTAAGAGCACCGCGTACATAACATAACATCACGCCAGTAATCCGCCGAGGGTTAGGCAGGGCTGTACCGATAGTACCTACCACATTTCGTTCGTACGGTTTCGTTTCGTTTCATTTACACGTAGCACATTTATTCAGCTAATCACCCGGACCCACTTACGCGTGTCACCTACTCACCGTCGACTCGTAGAACCGTTACACAAAGTTACAGTATTTTGCACATGTTATACTCGATGCGTTTTTTATGGTCCATGTAAAAAGCATGCGCATGGCCTGAGTGTGTGCAGGTGCGGCCACTTGCGGCCACTTGAGGCCACATGTCGGTGGGAACCCGCGACCTCGCGACACTGCCAGGCCTTTTAGAGCTTCGCCGTGCCGTGATATATGGTGATGGCGCTCTTTTTATACACTTGTGCTCCTCTTCAAACACAGATATAATATGAACATGCTTATGATTGGTAGTTTCGCATACAAAAAGGACATAGCTAGAGTATAACTCGTGGAAGTATAGCTCGTGGCTAAGTAATAACAGCCGCACGGGTCGATCCATCAGAATAAGCTACGCTTGCCGGGGTTGGTCCGTGGATGGGTGACCATCTTTACATATCGAGACTCGGAAAGCCTGTTAAGCCGCTGGTCCCGGCTGTCATTCGTGGATCTTTGACAGTCGTTACGGGTGGTCAGAAGCCCGAAATTCTGCTAACCAGTCTTACCAAGGGGTGTCGTATTTTCCAGTTACTGGGTTGTGGAGGTCATATAGGCAGTCGCTCCATGTAAACTACTGGTATCCAGCCGCATCTGGTTAGACTGGAAGCCGACCCCAATATAGTTGGAAAAAGGCTAACCAGATTGATTGCATACAAAAAGGACCTAACTAATTTTATTATTGCTGATTTCTTATTAATGTTTTTTTTTTTATAATTGGTAGTACGTACTTACCTGGTTCCATTTAAGGGCTCTTACATATACGACGCGACTTTTAACAAAACAATTTCTGAGAAAAACACGGCGAACAATGCGGCGGCGCGGCGTCGCGTCGCGCGACAATTCGCGCCAGTATGTAACAGCCTTAATTTTGTTATACACAAGGCTGATTGGCACGTAATCAAATGCTCATTAAATTCAAAGACGTATTCTCGTTCAACCTTCACTATCAATTTTGTAAGTTTTACGAGCTTTATCTGATCTTATGTAGATATTGATCGTTATAGTACGATTATCTATGTTAATGATAATATTACAATTTCTATGAATATCTGTTAGCTCAATCCTCAAGGTTGTGGCAGAGTAGTGGCGCGTCTGGTCCGCTACCGAGATACTTCATAGAGATCAAAACAATAACGCATTACTCTATAAATTACTTAGCGATACAACAAACAAAAATAGACGAATGCATTCACAGTCACACAAATAAACCAACCAGATGTAACGTGTAATAGAGGAGAGGGGGCAGGTGGGGGAAATAGCCACGTAATGAACATTGATTGATTATCGAGTGTGATGGTGCGGCCCGGCAGCGTGGCGGCGGCGTGGCGGGAGCGTAGCGGCGGCGGCGAGCGCGCACTGGCGCCAGACGACTCAAGTGGTTCTATAAGCGTGCAGCGAGCGGCTGTTGGGCTAGGTCGGACATCAAGCAGATCTCTTACTGATCTCAGCGTAATGCGCGGTAATGTTGTACATGTAGATCACTAGCCGATGCTCCTGTATCGCATCATCTGGGATGCAAATAACGGTATCATAACATCTGGCACTCGGCGCTGGCTTATTGACAAATTAAAACATTATCTACATTACACCTTGAAAAGCCGTACGGTTTGAATGTGCTGTTCTGGGCGACTTGCCAATCTCAAATGATATCTAATTCAATAATAACGTTACATGCAGATCAATATCTTAGTTTCAGGACCACGTCAGCTAAATTATCTGTTGGTTTTTGATAATATCTGCATCCTGGGGAGGTACCTATTTGAAAACTTGAAGTGATTCATCATTTCTTACATAACGGTATAAAAAACTGAATACTACTTTATTTCTAGCCTTTTAAATATTATGCCGATCTTTGACAAACAATTGTATCTGACACTGGGACAGGGATCTTCTTTCTTTATCAATCTAATCTAATACTAATAATAAAGCTGGAGTTTGTATTTTTGTTTTTTTTTTGTTGAACGCGCAAGTATCTGGAAGTACCCGTCGGATTAGACAAAATCTTTTTGTATTTGATAGCCCAGTTCTTGAAGGTATTCAACATCACGCTACGACCCTAAAAGCTGATAAAAAAAAGTCAGAAAGAACGCTAAGCGAAACCGAAGTAATAGCGCGGGGGTGGGCGATGGGATGCCATCCGCGATGGTCGGGGGCCGAACATTAGTTTGCAAATAAGCGTCGCCATTTACAGGATATGACCTAAACTTACCTCTCAAACATTCATTTTAAACGCCCACCCTATCTATGGCCATGCCATTTACCGCACACACTAATTGATGTTCGGCTGCAATGTTGCAGTTGATCTATTGCTCTGCGTAGATACAGCCCATCTCCGAAATACTCCTCATATCAACTCTACTGCGCGACCTTTGCATCCACTCTTAATGTACAGCGCAGACTTCTCTGCTTGTCTATACATACATAGATGCAGGTGTTTTCTATATATAACGTATGTAGTCATAGATGTTGCGTAGCTCATCAATGCACTTGTGTTGTTAGGAGTTTGACTCACAACATTTTGAGTTAAGTGATTTTCGTTACGTAGCTTCTTCTACACCATAGTTCTGACATTTCAGTTTCATATTTGGACATAATCCTAACTCATATCACTAAATATTATAAAACAAAGTCCTCCGCCGCGTCTGACTGTCTGCGTGTCCGCGATAAACTCAAAAACGACGGCACTGATTTTCATGCTGTTTTCACCAACGGATAAAGTGGTTCTCGAGTAAGCTTTTAGTACATAATAACCGACATCGACGTGGGCGAAGCCGCGGGTATCAGCTAGTTATCAATAAAAACGGCAAAAAAATCACGTTTGTTGTATGGGAGCCCCTTTAATTATTTATTTTATTCTATTTATTAGTATTTTTTGTTATATCAGCCATATAAATACATAATTTGTAAAAATCTCAAGTGTCTAACTATCACAGTTCATGAGATACAGCCTGGTGACAGACGGACAGCGGAGCCTAAGTAATAAGGTCCCGTTTAACCCTTTGGGTACACTAAAAAACGGGGCGAGTGGAACATTTTAATCGAAAGGGGCAAGATCCGAGGGGCGAGCGGAGCCTACACCTACTTGCCGATATTAATATTGTTTTCAACACACTTGCTCGTAAAGTGGCTCTTATTGAACCGCTTTTAGGTTCATAATGCAGTGTATTATGGAAGCGTGCTTTTTACTTTACATTACCACACTAGTGCGGTAATGTGCGCCACAGATAACTATTTACTAGTCGAAGTAATGAACTGGCAGTAGGTATGGAATTAATAAGTACTATCATGGCAACATCAAATACCATGTTACCAATTATAGTATTTACTAATTTCATACCTACCATAAATCTACAGAAATTGACTTTGGTGAAACTTTTTAATACCATAGAAAAATCATGGGAGATTAGTTAAGAAAAAAAAAATCCCATGAGCAGGTCAGTGGGATATTATAATTACATAGAATTAGTATGAACTATCCTATAATATTAAATAAGCATTCTCTATGTTCACAAGAGCAGAGTTGCGCTTTTTTAATTAAATCTCATCAAAGAGCCAAAATGCCAACAAAATCTGTTCGGTATAATTTTGAGAATTGTACTTTTACTAATTGTTTCAATAATTAAAACATAATAACATTACAAGTCTGTTTTTTTGCTCGCAAGTGTGTTGAAAAGCGTCGTATGAAACTGGCTCGCGCGATAAGGGAGCCGAGTGTGTGACCAACACAGCACTCTTGTATCGTAATACATAATTTCACTATAATTTACGTACCTAAAAAATTACCATAGGCAAACCAGAGGCGTTTTATAGTAAACAATTTTTTTTTGTAAAATCTTTACTTAATTTGCTTATTCAAAAGACTATCTTGCGTTTATTAATTTTTTATATCGTTTAAAGGATGCGCTACACTTGCGTAAAAACAAAATCAGTGCGCCATTTTTCATAAATATTTGTTATCGTTTTCGTTGTGGTTTAATTATTACATATTTAAAATGTCGATTTCACGTATGGAAGAACAGCAATACGTAAATAATATTATATAGATTTGACCCCTTCATACGTTTAGTAATTTTTTTTTTCTTATTCAAAACATTATTTTTTGTTTATTTTACTACAGGCTGTCTAGCGGTTTTGCCAGTGCCTTTATTTACACCTATGGAAAAACAACCAACGCGTCATTTTCCTTATAGTTGTTATTGTTTTCGTTGTGTGGTTAAATATGTATTATCAAAAATACGAAATTTAAAGTATTGTCCAATAGACATAGAAAAGTTTTTAACGAAGCTCCGGATAGTCAGTACCTGGCAACAAAGGTCAGTTGAACTTTATAAATCTAAATGTGTCATCTCTATAATTACGTTATTGTAGCGTATGTTCTTACAACAAGTCTGTGTTTTTCCTCGCAAGTGTGTTGAAAAACGTCGTATGGAACGCGTGTGCAGTGATCATTACACTCTCGGCTACCTTATCGCGCTCGCCTGTGGCTTGCGCTAATAATACCGCCTCGACTGTAATATCCAATAGAGCACACTTGTATCACAATGTACTATTATGAATGTTTTTTTTTTTCATATTGTATTTTATTTATTAAAGAAACTATAATAGTAGATTGTATCTTAGATTGCTACTATGGGCCGTCGTACCAGCCAGTCTTTATTCGAACAATATTTGCGTACGATTACTTTGGCGCTGAACACTAAGATGTTCCAAATTGAAAAAGTGCGCGGCTAAGATAATTGCGGCGCACTTATTCTTTGCCGCGCACTTATAAAGAGGATTAAAAACTCATTACTGCCCGCTAAAAGTTTCTTATAGAAAACACCACCTTTGGGTGCACTTAAAGGCGAACCAAGTCGTCCTTTTCGAATAGATGGGATGTAAACAATATTTATCCACTCTAACGTCCGGTCCTCGTGACCATGTATGGACTCCCATGTCCGCCGCGGCGCGCGCGCCAATCCGCGGGCGGCGCCGCCCGCTCCGTCGTAAGTCGTAACTAAAACCTATATAGCTATTTAACCGTAAAAGGTACGGTAGCGAAAAATATACGCAAAAAAAGCTTAAAAACGAAAGATCAAAGTTATCTATTTTTAATTACCATCTTTAATACTTTAAACGAGGTTAAACTTGTAATTAAGCGAAAAAAAGCGGTCGTTTTTTTTTTATCTTCAATACTTTGAATTGAGAAATAGACTCGATTTATCAAATAAAACTGTGATATGTAAACATCATCGTAAAGCGCGAATCTTCTAGTTTATTTTGATGCATAACACTTGTAAGATTAAATAAACCAAACAACAGTATTTACGACATAATCGCAGACACACGCCAAATATCAACACGACACACGCGTCAACCGCAGATAAAAAATTCTCATCCACTTTTCAAAGCATGTTACACTGCCATCTCGTGTTTTTTAGTCGAACTATTTCATCAGCTATCCATGTAATCTGTCAAACTGTCGAAATAGAATCGCTTTTATCACCAGATGGAATTAAAGCCAACTAGTCGCTTTGTATAGTATACTGTCCGGGACGTAAGACGCGCCATTTTTTTTTAGGATAGTATAGTATCGTTAGACGTGTGAGTGAACAACTAGCTATTACTTAACTATTGCCTTGGAAGGCGGGTAGGCCTCTGGTGTGGGACGCAACCTGTGTCGACACCATTGCGCCATCCTATGTTCCTAAAGCGGCGGGCTGTGCTGGCGCCGCTGCTGCGGTTGCTGAGACCCTCAAGCGGCGCTAATACTGTAACCTTATGGGCAACTATAGTTTTGAGCCGTTTGGGGTCGAAACACTCGGGTCATGGGGCCCGAGTGCGCGTCTCTCACCGACTGGTCGATACTTTACGTGACCAGAGGTTGAATGGCAATGCTGCCAGTCTTCGGGCACGTTTCCGGATGACAGCGATGCGGATGAATAGATACTTCGACGCCTAAGGGCCCTTTGTTTTATATTTTTATTGGTATAGTTAGTTAGTCCTTATAGTTTTAGTTTTTTAGCTAATTTAGTATAATAAATAAGTTACCCAATGTAAATGTACATATCTTTGAAGTAATACAAAATTACCCTTTGAGGAATATACATATTTTTATTACAAAAACATTACATATACAGGGTGTCCCGTAAATTATGGATCAAACGTAACGGGTAAGTAGCTTACCTAATTTCCAACAACTAATTTGAACAGTAAAAAAAAAAACCGATAAGGTAACCAAGATATTTTTTTTTTCGATTTTTACTATTTTCTGTACCAGCATTCAGTGTTTTTAATGCTGTTGCTGCAAATGGTATCATATTTAGGTGTGATTTTTGTCAAACATTTCTGAATAGTTTACTAATGTTATAAGATACCATTTTTTTAAATAACATATTATTTGCCTTAGAAAATAAATCTTGAATTGAAAAGTTTTGTTTTTACGATGAAAAGACCAGAATTGGAAAAATTCTCCTGTAAAAAAAATGTATGACACCAAAGTGTACCATTATTTTAAAAACTTGTAAAATTACTAAGGTTTGCAAATTGGTATAAAACTTACGCCTAGTCTTTGTCGTTACAAAGATATTGCTATGAATCTGACAGAGGTGCCAAATTACGAAATAAAATAAAATTTGAAAAAGTGTGCACAATTCAACTATTTTCTTAAAAATGTTTAGGTATCTCAGCGTATGAAAAAAATTAGGAGGTTAAATTAAAACAAAAATACAAATGAATCGTTTATTTTGTTTTTACAGTAAATGTTTAAACTGACGTCCCCCTACGAGAATGAAAAGTCTGCACCTCCTAATAAAGGAAGCTCTTATCCGACGGACAAAATGGCTGTTGTTTATTTCTGATACAGCAGATTGGATGCGCTGACGTAATTCTTCTTCCGACGTTATTCGTTGTTTGTAAACTTTGTCTTTTAAACATCCCCAATAAAAAACATCTAAGGGATTTAAATCCGGAGATCGCGGAGGCCACAAAATTGGTCCTAATCGGCCAATCCATCTGTCAGGGTAAGTTTCATTGAGTTGCGCCCTTACTGCCGTCGCATAGTGAGCGGGGCAACCATCATTTTGTAACCACATTGCTTGCCGCACGTCTTCTGGAATATTTTCTAATAACGTTGGCAACTCATTCCTTAAAAAATGCAGATAGTATTCGGCGTTTAGAGTTGCTGGTAGTTCAAAGGGCCCTATTATTTGCCCATTTATTATTCCTGCCCATAAATTTATTTTAAATTGATGTTGGCTCCTGTCCTCTCGCATCAAATGTGGGTTTACCAGCTGCCAACTGTGCAAATTATGCAAATTGAGATATCCATCTCGCCGGCATGAAGACTCGTCACTCCATAAAATTTTATTAAAAAACTGTGTGTCCGCCCGTATCATTCTAAGCATCCTTTGGCAAAATGCTACTCTTTGCGGGTAATCACGTGACGTCAGCGTTTGAACACGTTGCACGTGATATGGGTGCAACCGGTGCCTTTTTAGAACTCGATGTACCGTCGATCTTGGAATACCTGTGCGTTGCGCTATGACGCGAATTGAGACCGACGAATCTTCCTCGATTTCTCGAATAATAATTTCGTCATTGACTTGTGACGGTCGCCCTTCACTGGCACCCCCAACTCCGGTGCCAAGAATTCTTCCCTCAAGAAGCGCGTTATGCACTCTAATGAATACGCGATAGTCGGGATGTCGATCCCGGTTCGGGTATCTTTCACGATACAATCTTGCGGCCGCCCTGGCATTACCTCTTGCTTCTCCGTACTCGTAACGAGGCATCGTACTACTGCACACACGTACAACCTCACACAAACGATTGTTTTCGAAGTCCGTAGGATTGCCAAGTCATTCGTCCAAAACACAAACAGTTCCAAATCGTTAGGCAAAGCAAAGTCTAAATACACAGTACAAGTTTAATTTTAAGGAACACAATAGTTAGGCACAGCGGGAGCGAAAGTAGTCGGACGTACGTATCAACTCGAAGAGAGATTCGTGTCAACTAAACAAATAAAATCATGCAACAATGAAGCCCTGTATGAGTGAAGGGTGAAGGAAAAAAAATACCTGCACAAAGACACCGATTTACCAAAAATACAAAAGTGGCGCTATCTATCCCTTTCACACTGAGTGAGGTGCAACTCCGCAGGTAGCGGTCCCAAATTCCGAACAGATGACGTCATCGGCTCGGAATTACGCTACACGCTTAACCACATGCTTAGATGACAAGTATAAGCCATTACGAGAAAGAAAAGTTAGATTGTACCATTTTAATTTCTGTTCTGTCTTCTTCATCACATTCATAGCAATATCTTTGTAACCGCAAGGACTAGACGTAAGTTTTATACCAATTTGCAAACCTTAGTAATTTTACAAGTTTTTTAAATAATGGTACACTTTGGTGTCATACATTTTTTTTACAGGAGAATTTTTCCAATTCTGGTCTTTTCATCGTAAAAACAAAACTTTTCAATTCAAGATTTTTTTTCTAAGGCAAATAATATGTTATTTAAAAAAATGGTATCTTATAACATTAGTAAACTGTTCAGAAATGTTTGACAAAAATCACACCTAAATATGATACCATTTGCAGCAACAGCATTAAAAACACTGAATGCTGGTACAGAAAATAGTAAAAATCGAAAAAAAAAAAATATCTTGGTTACCTTATCGGTTTTTTTTTTACTGTTCAAATTAGTTGTTGGAAATGAGGTAAGCTACCTACCCGTTACGTTTGATCCATTATTTACGGGACACCCTGTATATACACATATAATTATTAAATACAGAACAAGAACTTAGTGTAGTTACTTAACTAATGAAATCCAAACTAATATTAATTAAAACTAATTAAACAAATAAACAATTAATAACTAAAATATGGCGTCGAAAATTTCCTCCGCGGCATTGCCACGTTGTATGGTAATGCTTATTGTCTGACCAAGGTAAAAGCCAGCCCTTGGGTCACGGGAAGTGTCAATTATCAGTATCAATTAACAGTATCGACACACGTTGCGTCCCATACTAAAGGCCTACCCACCTTTCTTGGAAATAAAGTGGTCTTTTGCCATCGTCGCGTGCCAAGCCATTGGGTTCAAAGCACAGCTGTAACTGGAACGCCCGCGCCGCACAGTGGGCTGAGATTACAAGGTTGGGTCTTAAGAGATCAAATGTATTTTTTTGGTATCTAGGCATAAATTTAAAACGTTTTTATCCTTTGACTTTTTTTAATTTAACGAGTACTTTCGGAGATATAGCCATATCAAATTTGTATGAAGAGTCATGTTATTTTAGTTAAGCAATTTATTCCAATTAAATTGAAATTGAAAATAATGTAGGTATACTAAACGGCCTGAAAACCTCAATACCTACTTAGTTCTTTAAAAAAAAAAACAATGTTCGACATTTTCCACCACCATAGGTAGGTACGTATGACGTAATTTGTTTTGAGACTTATTTCCGGGAATCAAGGGATAAGAGTGCGCGAGCGCAACAACAAGTTATGACGTGTCGTAACGTGATTGGTGCAACGATAGGGTATCTACGGAATGTTCGGTTGCATTCAAACGTACTTCAGTGTTCTATTACCCACCATAATAGACGCACTACCCCCACACATTAATTACTTACTTATTTGTTATTTTGTATTTGTGAAAATGTTTGAAAATTTAGTGACAAACCTTGATCTTTTCGTTATTTTAAAAAACAGTGGCAGTATTAAAAATAATGACAGTTTGTGTAGTGAGATAAGGTCTAAATTTTTAGTCGAATTAAGTGATGATCACGAAAAGACCTTAAAGTTGTTTTGTGCAAAATTTTGTTATCATTTAAATAGAAGATGGGAAAACGCTTATCGTAAAGAAAATATATTCAGAACTAAAAATTTTGATTTTTACTGATTTTTACTTATTTATTTATTTATTTTATTAGTCCTTAGTGGATTAGGCCTAAAGGGGAGACCACTACATAAAAAAAAAACGCGCCTAGTTCTTAACCTCTATGGTGGTGTGGCATAGAGAACAAAATTTGAAATTGCGACCAAATCGCAGAAAATCGCAACCCGAGAATAGGCGCTAAAATAGGACAAATATACGTACTATGCATACGTAGAGTCCATCTCTTTGAGAAAATTTGAGAATTTCGAGATTTTCACATTTTTTTCTTTTGCTTCATACAAAAATTACTTTGGATATTTATAACTCCGAAAATACTAAGTTATCTGAACGACCCTCATAGACAAAATTACTTATAATCGATAGATAAATCCAACACAATATTTAAAATTTCAGAAAAAGAAACTTTTTTTTTTTAAATGCTAAGTCCTTTACCGGCCCGTTTCAGCCCACTGTGCGCCGGCGCGCTCTGGCGCCGGTGACAACAGCTCGTCGGATGATGTCAACGTTCGCGTGCCGCGCTAAGCGACCTGCACTTTGGCTGCAAGACAAGCCGTGGTGTCCGAGGCTGTTGACAACTTCGCCAAAGTTACAGCGATATTAGTTTATTACCAAATTTATACATTTTTAATTATACTTACCTATTTTATTAATTATCTTTTTGACTAATGCAATAATGTCAAAGAATATTGAATTTTACCTCTACCAATTTTATAATTTATAATCAGAGTTTCATAAAGGAGACCATTCATAATGGGCCCAAAACCCAAAGTCGGCCAGGTAAAAAAAATGTGTTGCCCCGGTCGGGGAAGTCCTCCTTATCATTTTTTACTATGGCGCCGAATCTCTACGACCATTCCTTCAGATGTTTTTCAAAGTTGAAAAATCTATAGTTTGCGCCAAATAACCGTTGAATAAAAGTCGTTGACGCCTTCTACCAATGTATTCCAATATTTTAAAACGATACGAAAAAATGTTACAGTAGTGTCGCTAACACGATCTAAACAAACGTATCGCGGTACGAGGCGTCCTTGGTGCGTGCACGTGGCATGTTTTTTTTCTTTGCATTTAAGTTTCGAGACAAGTGGGGTTAATGACTTTTATTCCACTGTTATTTGGCGCAAACTATAGTTACCTTGATGATATTTCGTGATTTTCGTGTCTGGGAGGAACATTAATGTAGGCAAACGAAAAAAGTATGTCACCTGAGTCGGGGAAGTCCACCCAAGCATTTTTCGAAGTCTTTTTTTAATTTTTTTCCTAGCTTGCGCTGGCCACTCCTGAGAAAAGCCCTCCCAATACTGCGCTCCAAAACATAGAAAGCTGACGTGGCTCAAAGGGCTGCCCAACTTAAATGGGACTGGGCCGGACAAGTCTGCCGCATGCACATAAACTAAAAAAAAAACGAAAACATAACTATGAAGTTAAAAACCAATGACTTGAAAGACTTACCGGTGCAGCGCGTGAGGCGGGGTGATGGGATGTGCGGGTATAAGGAAAATCTAATCCTCTGGAATTTACTTCTGAACCCTCTATTAAAGGGGCTACAAGCGTGGGGAGATCACTGCTAGGCTTTCGCTGATATTAATAATATAGTCATGATCTTCGACGGCGACTCAGCATTGAAGGTTCAAAGACAGGCCAATACCGCCCTCGAGTATGATCGGAAACGGGGCATCCGAAATAACCAGAAGTTTGTACCACATAAAACCTGTGCAATGGTCAACACACCACACATCAATTGCTCACAATTGACCACAACCCCACATTCAACATTCACGCCACTAACAAAATCAATAAATCTGCCGGCATTTTTCCAACTATGTTTGTGTCGGCTTTCAGTCTAACCGGATGCAGCTGAATTCCAGTATTTTACACGGAGCGACTGCCTATCTGAATTCCACAACCCAGTAACCGGGTAATATGATACCTTGGTAAGACTGGTTGTCAGACTTTCGGACTTCTGACGACCCGTAACGACTGTGAAAGAACCACGAATAGCAGCTGGGACCAACGGCTTAACGTGCTTTCCGAGGCACGGAAGAGTCTCGGTATGTAAAGACCACGGACCAACCACGGGAAGCATAGCTTAACCTCATGGATCGACCCGTGCGACTGTTATTACTTAGCCACATCCACGCAACTAATCTGTGTAGAAAAGCTTCCAAAATCGACAAACAGCTATCTAGAGCGACCAAAGGGATATGGGGTCTGTATCCGGAGGTCATACGGAGCATTAACACGCCAGCGGTGGAGCCGGTGGTGATGCACGCGGCAAGCACCTGAGGCGCAGACAACTAAGAAGATTGCAGTGCAGACAATGCTGAACATGGTTTACTAAGTATGTGCCCAAAAGCTCTGTAAATCGTACCATCCCTGATCCCTGGCTGGGATAGGCCTCAATCTCCGAATACAAGAAGCAGCCTTTGTATGTGGCAAAGAGTACCCTAGCCAGCCCTTGCAGCAGGGAGGTTGAGTGTGTGGTGGAGTTTGCGAAAACTCCATATTCAGCAAACCAAGGTCCCTACACGCTCTGGCGGTGGAGGCGAGTACTAACGTGGGCGTGGCCTTATTCCAGAGCAAAGATGTTTGTTTTGTAAAAGCTCACGCAGGGCTGAAGGACACCGAACGCGCAGACCACCTTGCGTAAGAGCCTGCACTCAAGTTGATAGAGAAGCCGGGTTATGACCGCTGCATGGTTTCATTCGTCAAGTGACAGATCCGTATGGTGTCGCTCGACGAGTGGCACCAAAAATACAAGAACGGCGAAACACTCCGTCAGCAAAATGTTCCTCCCATTCGCGAAAGAAGGCATCTATCGCGAAAGGGAGGAACATTTCGAACACAACAGTATTGGGAGGCGTTTTCCCAGGAGTGGGATAGGGCTAGGAAAAAAAAGGCTTCGATAAATGCTTGGGTAGACTTTCCCGACTTGGTGACATACTTTTTTCGTTTACCTAAAATGTTTCTTCCAGACACGAAATCACGAAATATCATCAAGATAACTACTAATAAAAAATTTCAACTTTAAAAAACAACTGAAGGAATGGTCTTAGAGATTCGGCGCAGTAGTAAAAAAATAATTAGGAGGACTTCCCCGACCAGGGTAGCACATTTTTTTTCGCTGGCGGGAACTAACAAAAGTTACACCTTATTTCAGGGTATTTGTTTGTCCCCGCCTGTAATACTCGTACCTTACAAAAAACAAATTTCAATGCTTGTATTTCTCTTTTCGGTTATAGTTATTTGCAGGCGGATTTTTTGTTTTTAAATAATTTGTTTTATTTCAAACTTTTAATTGTATTAATATATATATTTGAAATTAACTCATTAAACTCGCGACAATCTAAGAAGTCCGTTTTGACGTTTCGTTCTCGTACATGTAATAAAACGTTATGCCTTGAGAATCAGTTTTAATGAATGTAGATAAGTCGTCGATTACAAACTCTCTAAGTATGTTCAATATAAATATGTCTGGAGAATCAGTTTATAGGATACTTTTTTTTTTTTCATCGCTACTTTAAGGATTTTTATAGCTGTCAAAACGGACTTCTTAGATTGTCGCGAGTTTACTAGCTTTTATTTGATACCAATATTGTTGTAATATATTTTAAAAAAACCTTCCCCATCGTTTTTCTTGTATTTGCAGATGAAATATATTTAAAAAAATATAGCCTATGTCACTCCGACAATTAAGACGAACCTAACGACACCTCGTATGGTAAAATCCATCAAGCCGTTTAGGCTACAGAGCGTGCCAAAGAAATAGACATGCATACAAACATACATGCAAACATACTCTCGAAAAACATCACCCTCCTTCTGGGGCAATCGGGTAATGAGGATGAATTATATTGTACAATTCAGTAAGACTACTTACGACAGACTCATCTGCCTTGCCTTTTTCCATCTATGTTGGGGTCGGCTTTCAGTCTAATCAGGTAAGACTGGTTGTCAGACTTTCGGGGTTCTAACGATCCGTAACAACTGTCAAAGATGTACAAATGACAGCCAACCGGGACCAACGGCTTAACGTGCTTTCCGAGCCACGGAGGGGTATTGGTATGTAAAGACGGTCACCCATCCACGGACCAACCGCGGCAAGCGTAGCTTAACCTGATCGATCGACCCGTGCGGCTGTTATTAGTTAGCCACGAGCGGTCTTACGACAGATTAATGTATTTATATTTAGTGTGATTGGAAGTCCTCTCTTGCAAGACTTTTGTGGGATGTATTTTAATGTGAACGATGTCTTTTGGCCCCGAGATCAAGAGTCGTCATTAAATCTGTATTAGTCCCGTCTGATAGCAACTGACCACCTCTCTTATCTCGACAAAAAAACCAATCGACTCATCTCTCTTTTCAAGTAGGTACACATTATTTTAATTCTAGCGAAACATATAAGTAAGGAACTAATTAGCATGTGACTGGTGCATTAAGTAGAGTACATTGTACGAGAGAACTAGTGTAGGACATCAGGTTTTAGTAACGACACCGCTGTTCTTATGTTAATGCCGAAATAAAGTGCCGAACTAAATTAAGTACAGTTAATGATTGCTAGACTGATTTGGCGTGGACGTCGACTAGGCAATGGGACATTTATTTATTTATTATTTAACCATGTTTCCTTTGCCATTACAGATAATAATAATCTAATGCGACAAAGTAACTTATTTATTTATTTATTTTATTTCTCAGTATATGGTACATTGAGATCTTACATTAAACACTGTTTCACACATACTACCATGGCTGGTGTAGAAATACTTAAAAACAAAAAAAAAACAAAATATCCCAATAATATTAAGTAGGTACATGCAAATCATCGAATTAGGTACATTATAAGAATAATATATAAAATTATGAAATGTTGTATTAAGTTTATGAATTTATGAATTTCATCAAAAAACAATAATATCGAAAATATAAATCGTAATGTCAAAGAATAAACCATAATGCCAAAATATAAATCATAATGTCAAAATTAAAATTACAATGTTCAAAAATTCATAATAATGTCAAAGTACTAATGTCATTATTAAGATTTTAAATTACAATATCAAAAAGTATGATTTAAAAATTCATTGACGGAATAAAAACACATGTCTAAGAGCCTATCAAACATTTTACCTTTAAACTTATCAATTGGTAACATTCTCAGGCCCGGTGGTAATTTATTATAAATTTTAATTGTCATTCAACTGGCATTTTTACTGCATAATTGCAATCTCTGAGCAGGTACTAGTAATTTCCCGGCATTTTTTTTATTCAGTCTTTCAGAGACTTGTTCATTTAATAAAAATAAATGAGTGTATTTTTTTACAAATAGACAAACTTCAAAAATATACAGACATGGGAGTGGGAGAATTCTCAATCCCTTAAATAATGGCCTGCAATGGTCCAAATATTCCGCTCCACTCATGGCTCTGATACATTTTTTTTGCACTATGAATGCCCTTTCCACATCCACTGAGTTACCCCATATCACCAGGCCGTAACGCAATACTGATGCAACATACCCATGATAAGCATTTAGTACTGTTGTTTTACTGGACACTAGTCTTAACTTGCGAAGAGCATATACAAACTTATCAAGCTTACTGCATACTCTTTCCACATGTTCCTTCCAGTTCAATTTGTTATCAATTACTATACCTAAAAATAAAGATGATGGTCCTGGTTGCAGAATTGCGTTATTATGTCTAATTGCTGTTGGTATTACTGACAAGTTACATGTTTGAAATTGAACTATTTTAGTCTTTTCAATATTAACATGAAGATTATTATCCCCCAGCCATTTTATTACATTAATTAATTCATTATTAGTATCAATTTCTACGTCAGTTTTGTTGGAACATTTTATCGTCAAAGTAGTATCGTCAGCAAATTGTATACATTCATATGAATGAATGAATGAATGAAATGCACCGACCCCAGCGTGGCTTAACCAGACTCGATAAATCGAATGAACCCCAGGATTTGCACTAGCCCCTGGAGCCTCATGGTTCATGGAGTTACAGAAGCCATTGCATATCAAAGAGTAGACCGGGGGGCGCGGGTAATGGTAGGGAATAGACCGTGCCCGTCGGGATATGGAAGGATTTGCGAGCCTACCGGATATGCATCCTTGAGTAAGCAATGGACTAGTGGAGAGACGGGTAATATTTATCTAAGGATGGGCATCTTTTTACGACGTCGCCGCCAGTTGACTCTGTTCCATTTTCACCGTTGAATACATTGGCGGAGATATGCTTCGTTCTCGGCTCTTTTCTATCTCCCCGCTGTGCTGTGTTACACTTTGCTGTTTTCTGAGTCTTTGTCCAAGGACTCGCTGCTGTCCGTTTCAGGTTTCTTGTATATCTCGCTGGCTGCTTTCGTGATCTTGTATCGGTCTTCAGCCATGTCCATCCAGAAGTTGATTTCCTTGTTGAAGCACGCCATGTCCTGTCTTAGGTTGTCGTTCCATGCGTAAATCGATCAGCCTAATCTCTTGGATTTGGCCTAGTACTGCATTGCTGCATATAAAAGGTGTCGTTTGCCGCGTCTGTGAACATGTGCGAGATAGCACGTCCTGTGTTTCTTGATGTGTTTCGTAACAGTTTTTACTTCTAAGATTTCGTGCATTTACTTTTGTCTTGGTTTATTCCTAGCGTGGTTAATCAAGTCTCTCATGATGACTCTCTCTGTCAGGATGGTTCAAGTCCAGCTTCACCGGTGAATCTTTTGGCGGGGTTAAACAGCTTTCTCGATTCTTTTCTTCTTAGTTCTGATGCGTTTTCAGCAGTACTGTTCAGATTGCGATCGGCCCGATCCTCGTTGTTTATGTCCAGCTCCGTCGCCGTACAAGTTCAATCTGTAGCTCGCCGCTGCTCACCTCGGGTTGATGCGATTGCAAATAATATAGTTCGGAGTTAAAAGCGCACTATTCGGCTCAAGTAATTAATAAGACCCCGACAAAAATCCCGACCCGCGTCACCCGAATTCTTCTTTTCTGTTCATAGTTACATCACCGACACTCATAACCAACTACTTTTAAAACAAAATCCCGCGCACAAGATGACCAACTCTGTTACCGCCCAGGTTCTATAATAGCGTCCATGCGCCTTTGCTGGCTTTCCGCGATAGTACTATGGCAGGCGGCAATCACAAGGTCTATTCCCGCCTGCAGCGTTAAGCCACCATGTAACGCTTACCCATGCTGATCAACCAATAACATTACAGCATCAGATTTTTGTTGCGACCCCTTTTTTGTAAATGAAAATAGCGCCCAGGATAGAGTAAATTTAAAAAGCGTTAAAACTTGATAGCCATCCGTCATATTTGTTTTAAATTAGCTCGAGTAATAAGCCCTTTTCAAGGATTGCACCTGCAGACAGCAGTTTGGGTGAATGAAAATCAAAGTAGGTATGTCATATTCTACACAATCTACAGTTTACACTTTCACTGTCAGCTTTGTTGAGATGCCCCGTTGTGGCATTCTATAATATACCCAAATAGTGAGTATCTTAAAAGTTAAAATACTAATTGCTATGCGGCCTAAGGGTCGGCGCGGGCGCCCACATCTGGCGAAGGATATAGGGGCTGCAGAATTTTGTTTCCAAAGCCGTTAGGTATGCGTGCCCAAGACAATAAGAGCATCACTGACCACTCACAAAAAAAAAAAGGTCACTTGAACTCAATAACGATTTTGGAACACAATCACCTACGCATTATATCTTAAAGTTGGGTACATTATTTAGCCAATTAATTCTGTAGTGACTTAAAATGACGGAATTATGGCGTGTATCTTGCAGAGAGGAGCAAGTCACTGTAATATGGAAAGATCTCACCCGATTAGCCTGCAGGTACACTTGGCGACCACCACCACCACCAAAAGAAAACACCACGATCACTTTAAAAACTCACTATCATTAAAAATAATCCATGAAACTAGACATTACACAACACGCACCACCCGATAAAATACCTTGCAGAGTTCGATTTCGCTGGCAAGCGAGGCTTGCCACATGCCACTATCATAAAAAAATAACAAAGAGAACCCCGGCACAACCGTCTTGGTTGACGGCCAAAGACCCAATCCAGCAAATTGTATACATTCATATTTTAAATATTTTTTGAGGTCATTAATATATAATATAAATAGTTGCGGACCCAGTACACTTCCCTGTGGGACGCCAGAACCATTAATTCTTAGGTCTGAACAATATGTCGTCCTAGCATCATTTTATATCCTAGAGATAACAGTTCTCTGTTGGCGATTAGATAAGTAACTTTTAAGCCAATCATGCGCTTTGCCCCTTATGCCATATTTCTCTAGCTTGTAGAGTAGTCGCAGTAACTCGTCGTAGTAACTTAAAATATACTTAACTATACCTTTCATGCTACACAGTACGTGGCCCTTGTGAACTCACCCAGTGTACAGGTGAATAAGTCTATGGTATCCGTCACCATGTTGAGAGTACGCAGCGCACGAGTCAGCGGTGCGCGCCCCAGCAGGTTAGTGCGCGCACTCGGCACCACCAGCAGCTGCGGCTTGCGCCGCCGCGTCACGTACATGTCCGGTAAATTAAACCCAATTTCTGATAGTATACCTGGGTTTTGTATACTACCTCTTAAAACTTTGAAAATATACGTTGCCAGTACCACTTCACGCCTAACTGCTAATTTGTAGTAGCCCACCATACCGAGAACGAATAAGGTAGGATACAGTAACGGGTATCCCGGGTATCTCCCATACAGCTTTAAATAAATATATCTGACGAATTTGTTCTGTATCCGTTCGAGCATATTTTTGTATTTCATTTCACTCGGGCTCCAGACGGCCGCATTGTATTCCAGATGACTCCTCACAAGAGCCTCATACAAAGCCCTCAACGCACTGATGTTTGTGAAGTCATTTGCCTGACGCAGCACAAATCCCAGATTTCTGTACGCCTTTTTACAAACGTGTACCACGTGTTTGCGAAACTGTAGATCACTGGTGAAAAGCATGCCTAAATCCTTAACCTCCATGACACGCTGCAGTGGCTCCCCGTCCATGCTGTACTGGTGGAGTTGTGGGATTCGTGTGCGTGTGAATGAAAGCACTGAGCATTTTGATACATTAAAGTATAGCTTATTGCAGTGACTCCATTCAGTGACCCTATCCAAGTCGTGCTGCAGCATGTCACGATCCGCAGTATCTTTTATGACTGTAGACAACTTAAGGTCGTCAGCAAATAGCATGCATGTTGACTTGACTACCTTTGGTAAATCATTTACCGTAATAATAAATAATAAGGGTCCCAAATTTGTACCCTGACTGACGCCCGATTTTATTATTTAATATAGAACCAAGTAATTATGAAGGATCTGGGCGCGGCTCCGCCCCGTGGCTTTGCCGGCGCCGCCCTACGGCCGCGCCGGGCCGCGGGAAAATGCAATATAAATTCGATGCATAATTTTTCAGAGTCGGTCGTAAATCGACACGAATATAGCGCGCGGCAGTCCGACCGGCCGCTAATGTATCGCGTAAATCAGCCGCCGAGCCGACCAACGTAACATCGCGGTCGTGGCGATGTCAGCCTTACTGCCGCCGAATAAGGTGGATATGAGTGTGCGGTCAGCAAAATAATTAGTTTAGCTTGGAACATTCGTAGCGTAGTTCAAGGGCAATGGCTCTAGCGGAGGTTGTTCGTATCTATGACGAACATCGCAGGACAATGTTCAGGATAATGATGTGCTAATGAATACAGGAGCTGATAACGATCCGCGCGCCCTACGTTAAACATTTTATTAGTTTGATTGTAAACAGTTGCAGTGACCTATCTGCTATCCGCCAAATAACAACCTTTACTGAATACCTCGTCAGTGGAAAGGTGATAATGCTAAAGCGCCAAAATGGTACTTTGGGGAAATGAGGCTTAAAGTTTTTTTTTCGTTTTTAATTCATATCTTTTTATTTTTATTCCGATTTTATTAATCTAAAATAAGAACATAATTAAAAAAATTGTTGTACCTGTATGTAAAAAGTAATTATGATATTTATCTCTATTTTACGAAATAGTAGTCGCTTTAGCAAAAGTATTTTAAATAATAGGAAAATGCTAGTCAGGAAGAAATTGCTAATCTACCTCAAATGTATGAATCGAATTCTTCGAAAAATGCTTATAAATGGTAAAAACCACTTCTCTTGTTGTAAAGGAAAATTGCTAACGATTGCCTATGATGGTTTCATGCCGTGAGGGAGAAGCACTAAAGAAGCGATACACTACACGGGCTAGGTAAACAAAATTGCTTAAATGCACGCAATTGCATAACTGAATAAATGCAAGCAAAAGTTACTAAAGGTAAATTATTAACAACTAGCTGCGCCCCGCGGTTTCACCCGCGTAAGTCTCGATCCCGTGAAATATCGATATATCCAGGTTATAAACTATCTATTTGCCAAATTTCATCCAAATTCATTCAGCCGTGTTTGCGTGATTGAGTAACAAACATCCAAATACACAAACACACAAACGCACAAACACACAAACTTTCACATTTACAATATTAGTACGATTACTTTATTCGATCATACTTCTTAACTGTGGATTACTTGACCTCATTATGTGTGTCATCTATACTAATATACAAAGGGAGAGTGCGAATTTTGTGAGTTTGTGTATATGTGGAGAGTTTTATCATTATTCCAGATGAACATAGGCTAGGTAATACGGGTGGTATTTGTAACTCCACGTCAAAGCGCGTATTTTGCGCACGGGTGGAAAATAGCTTATTCGATCCACCCCAGCTTCTTCAAGAAGGTCAGCAACGCCTTGGTGTTACTGACAATCTCACGTAGGGTACCTAAGTACTTTGCCCTATATGTGGCGACCACCGGGCACTTTAGCAGCACATGAGCTGCTGTCTCATCGTCCTCCATGCAGGCCTTGCACAGCGGACTGTCTGTGACTCCTATGACAAAGAGGTGATTATGAAAAGACCCATGGCCAGTTATAGCTGCTGTAACAGTACGCAGCTGTCGTTTCGATAGTCGGAGCACACGTTTCGTGAGGCAGCCATTGATCACAGGGAGTGCCGCCTTAGCCTGACTGCACTCACTTTGGCCCAACAATAGTTTGTGATGTTGGTCCCTGGTTCGTTTCCTTACCAGAGTGCGTAGGTGCCCGAAGGGGATTGGCGCAATGGGTTCAGGTCCCATTGGTGCCATGCTCGACCCCTTCTGTGCAAGTTCGTCAGCTGCATCGTTGCCCAGCCAACAGCTGCGTCCTTTGATCCATTGAATTGTTATTTGAGGCTACCCACCTGGTTAAGGCGCAGGTGGCACTCGTATCAACCCAGAGTCAACAGTGTGACTGTTTAGCGCTTGCAGAACGGCCACACTGTCTGAGAGTATTCGTATCAAATGGTCCTCTGAACTTCCCTGACCATGATGGCTGAAGCGGAAGAGAAATACCCATGCATTCGGCCTGAAACAGTTTGTTGTAGACACCCAATGGTGTGGCTATAGTGTTTAATTTATTTATTTATTTATTTTAATCACTTACAACTATCATTACAGGTACAACCCAATGCAATAGTGAAGCAGACTTAATAATACAACTTATTTTCTAAAACTTATTACATATAATGTTATCCTTGTGAATTCACTCAGTGTACAAGCAAAAATGTCGATCTCCTCTGCTACAAGGTTAAGGGTGCGAAGCGCCCGCGTCAGGGGCGCCAAATTTACCATATTAGTGCGGCCACGAGGTACAGCCAGTAGCTGAGGTCGCCGTCGCCGCCATACATATCTGTCGGGCACACTCAAACACACCAACCCTAATATGTTGGCGTTATGTATTTTGCCCCTAATTAATTTAAATAAATATGAGACAAGTGCGAACTCACGCCTAACTCTCAGCTCATTGTATCCAACCATGCCTAATATAAACAAGGTTGGATACATAAGCGGGTAAAAGGGATATACTCCATAAAGCCTAAAATATAAAAATCTAATAAATTTATTTTGAATTCGCTCCAACATGAGACTATATTTAGTCTCATGTGGAGCCCAGATGACTGCGTTGCATTCTAATTGGCTTCTCACCAAAGTGTTATATAAAGTGATAAACGCCGTTATATTTGTGAAACCACGAGCAGTACGCATAATGAACCCCAAATTTCTGTAGGCCTTTTTACAGCACTTGACTATATGATCACGAAACGTTAGCCCCGCGTTAAGACTAACTCCTAAGTCCCTGACCTCTGAAACCCTGATCATCGGCATCCCATCAATGTTGTAATCATGTACAATAGGATTACGTGCACGCGAGAAAGTGATAGTGACACATTTTTGGGCATTGAATTGCAGAAGGTTTTCCTTGCTCCAAGTAACTACGCTATCTATGGCCTTCTGTAAGCGTTCACAGTCTTCATCACCCCTCACAGCTATGGATAACTTAAGATCGTCTGCAAATAATAAACAATTTGCATCCTTAACGACTTTGGGCAAATCGTTTACCATGATTATAAACTGCAGAGGTCCGAGGTTACTTCCTTGGCTTACACCAGACCACGTAAAGTACGGCTTTGACTTGTGCCCCTCGTACTCTACGTATTGCTGCCTATCCCTCATGTAACTGGCGAAGAAATGAAGTAGGTGCGGAGTGAAACCAACAGCTGCTAACTTCTTGAGCAACACGTCACTATCGACCAGGTCAAATGCTTTTTTGAAATCGAAGTAAGCAGCGTCAGCTTGCACCCCACTGTCTACAATCGGCAACACATGAGCCATGTAACTCAGTAAGTTACTGGTTGTGCTCCTCATTGGTCTAAACCCGTGCTGTGCATCTGAGAGTTGCGTTCTCACTTGCATAAAAATGCTGTTATGAATGGCGCACTCCAGCACTTTAGCCGGCGACGACAGTACTGCAATAGGCCTGTACCCATTAACATTGTCGCCACTTGTACCTCCTTTCGGTACAGGCACGACACGAGTGGTTTTCCATCTCTCTGGAAACACGGCTGCCTTCAGACACTTATTGAATATATGGAGCAATGGTGCAGCCAGCATAGATCTACAGTCTCTGAATATGTAAGGCGGAATACCGTCCGTGTTCGTTGAAGTCATCCTATAAGATTCCAGCACCTGTGCCACTACCTGTTTTGGATCCGTCTGTGAACGTAGCTCTGCGGGGCGTAAACCCTCGCATCGACGATCCTCGTGAAGTTGAATTCTGTATTTTTGATCAAAGATAAATTGTTTGGGTACCCGTTCATTTATGGCTTTCGTGATGGGGAACTCATTATTGAGTCCCTCAAGCAGCGCTGTGTTTTCTATTACTCTCTTATATCAGAGATGCTGCATTAAGACGCACCGCCGCCATCGTCGGTTTCTGCTGTATGAATAGGTGGAGCGGTGGTAATTCTAATCGCCGCAGTCGCAGTAGTCCTCATGCAGCCAGTGATCGCCACGCAGGCTAGTCTTTGCATGCGTTGTTGTTTGTTGGAGACTGTAACTAGCTGGGTGCGGGGCCACCAGACTACGGCCCCGTTGGCGATCATGGGGCGAATGACTGCAGTGTATATTACAATAGCGGCTGGCGTTGAGTTTGGTGATGAGGTTATTGATCACCAGATTCTATAGAAGAGGGGACCACACCCCTCTTTGGGGGCAGTCTCTGGCTATCATGGCCAACTGCTGCTCGTCTTCAAGGCAAACCACTTCTTAAACTCGTTGCTTAACATGTTTGTAATCCAGGGGCCCTAGTCTACTAATTTACAAACGTGTCAGTGGTCTCGCAATGATGAGTTTTCGACAGATTTTGTATGGCATATCTGTCAAAAACTGATTATTGTGAGTCCACTGACACGTTTGTAAATTAGTAGATTTGGCCCCCTGTAGGTTAGTACCTGTTCTAGTCCATATCTGGAGAGGGCGCTGCTGATGCTGGTTGAATGCAAGTTGAATTTGTCGAAGTCTCCTTTGATGTCTATGAAAGTGCCCAGCCAGGTACCTTTACGATGATTCGCTTCCTCTATCTGGCTGGCCACTAGATGAAGAGTAGATACGGTTGACTTATCTGAGCTGAATGCATGCAGATTACCATGTAGCGGTATGGTTTTCAGAGCGCCGTCCATTAGTTCCCTATCACATAGCCTTGCCAAAGTCTTTAGTAGAAAGGAGGACAGGCTGAAAGGTCGGTAGGATTTAACTTTTGTGTACTCACCCTTGGTGTCACCCTGGCTTTGGGATGAATATAACTTTCACTTCCCTATATCTTTTAGGAACGTACCTTAAGGCCAGTCACGCCCTCATTAAAGGCACCAGTCTTATTGCAACAGACGCGCCCCCCACTCTAGTAAGGCGGGGAACACTCCATCAGGACCAGCTGCCTTAAGAGGATGGAAGCTCTGCTTGCGTAACGCCAATCATTGTTTGAGTTTCATCTTGCCAGTCAATTACCTGTGCGAAGACACATCCAGGGAAGTGAGTCTCAATTAGGACACGTCTTGTTTTTTCAGGCCACGACGTGAGTGTATTATCGGGTTTACAGAGGGTGACGGGCCTAGGTGTATCCTGTTGCGCCAGTACTTTCCGTACCCCATGCTACCACATTTCAATTTGCGCCATCCCGTAGTGCTTCTGAATCTGATGCATTTTTGTAGCTGGATTTGGTCGCTTATTAGTTTATGGACATAGGCTATTATTATGTATTGTTAAACCCAGGCAAAGCCAGAGCGGGCCGCTATATATTCCATACAAAGATGGTTAAATGTCTGGAATGTAACAATTCTGTTGTCGCTAAAACGATTTATACCTTAAGAAAAATGCCTTCCTTTTTCTAATACAAATGTTATTACATAATTAGGTACCACAATTTTATTTTCTCTAACGAAATTTTTATTTTTTTAACTCAGCAAATAATGCTAAAGCGCCAAAAATTGGCTCTGATCGTCGTGAAACCGAGACATATCGACGCAGAAAATAAAATCCAATCCAACGATATACGAGTATACAGGAAAAGTTTTTATCCACTGCGGAAATTTTGACATATTAACCTTAAACCAGTTTTATTAAACATAATTTTTTTATTTTGATGCGTCTTCATACAAAAAAATTAAAAAATCGTTAACGAAAGATGTTTATTTTAAAAGTGGTTGTATGGCTAACCGGCGCCGGCGGCGGCGCGCGGCGATGCGGAACGCGCGAAAGTACCTATCTATCAGCTGTGCGGTCGCTCGATTCGCCGGCGTAGGTATTTACGTGGGTTACTGGCCCTTGGATCTCGCTCAAAGAAATCAAAAATGCTTTCTTCGTATTCGATCGCCAGTCGGGGTCTGCCAGACCCTCGTGCATGATTCGGGGTTCTGAACTGTCCGTGATCAAGCAGCCTTTGAGTGGCCGCCATAATGGTCCTTTCATTAGGGACCGCGGGGTTAAGGATTCCATGGGCTCACATTAGAGGTATGCTCTCCGTCGCATACATTCTGCGAGCTGCTCGCAAACTTTCACCACTCAGTACATACACTCCCACCATCTCGTAAAACTCGCGGTTACTAAAGTCCGACATCGTGACCGGTAGGTACAAGCACGACACACGTGCGGCGCGGCGCTTGCGCGGGAAAGCGATTAGACGCGACGTCACACGACAGCGCGTGCGATGAGCGAACTGTCGGCCACAGCGCCCGGCGCCGCCCTGCCGCCTGGGAGGGGGTTGCACCCCCGTGCAACACCGCCGCTAGTGCGCCGGCAGCCGCACGCGCCCATTGATATTATTACGAATAGTTTGTGTCCATATTTTGCTGATTTAAAGTAGGATAAAAAAACAAAAAAAAGTATTGAATAAATAATGGAAATGTGTTCTATTACTGATATTGAAACACCAAAAAAAATTTGCGCACTGGTCAAAAACTTTTCCTGTATAACTCATTTTCGCCCAAATGGTGCTTTAGCATTTTCGCCTTTCCACTGACGACCTATATTTAATTTGTTTAAAATACCTGCAGATAATTATGCTGCTCCTATTTTAAACAAATCAATAAAGGCTGGAGTTGGTCGAGCCTCTACAGCTGAGTCCGAGTAATTAGTATATGTTCGCGAGTAGGTCGTAATTAACGTGTCGTGTCGTGCCGCTTATTACTTATCTCGCCACACAAAGAGAAGGTCTCCGTGGAAAACGAAATATTATTGCGTCACCGAGCGATGCTGACATTCCTAAGTAAAAATAATTAATATATTATTATAATTTAGCATTAAAACTGCACACCATGCTTACCTATACTGCTGACAATACTAACAAGAGGCCGAATGATATAGTGTGCACATCTAATGCAACCTCAAAACATGTCTTTGTAGAAAGATTTTTTACATTTTTAGGACCTTTTTTACTTGTTGTCTGCAAATAGAACCGCTAACATGCTTTTTTGCTTTTATGTACCTAAGTTTTAATTTAGGTTTAATTTTGTACTCATTGTTAATTTATTAAAATAAGTATCTATGCTCTTTCTAGCCTAAAGCACAGGTTTAACCTAGTTCAGGCAAATATGCAACTGCGCTCTATTTTAAATTTTTATGGTGTTTATTGTAAACGTGTCCCTTTTTATAAATAAACAAATTAATAATAAATTTAAAAAAGTACTTAAGCAAATGTTTGAATAACTTTGGAAGAGTGGTGATTTAAGACTAAGGTGTTAGTTAACCCCGCATTCCTGCAACACTGCATGAGACATGAAGGGAAGCTAGTTAGGAGCGACACATGCGGCGCGGGCGCGGCACGCCTGGAATGTACCGCGCGGTGCAGGGGGCGTGCGCGTGATTTACACACTCACCACCTGTATGTTCTACACCTACTGTACCAACAATCGTCTTCAGAGCACGCACACACGAGCAACACTCTTTTATACGGCAATATTCAGATCTCGCCAGTGCGTGCCCTTACTTCCTCGTTCAAATTGTTGTAAGTGTTATTTTATTGCTCATGTGGCCACTAAACGCGCTAGGAATGCTGCGGCTGTCGTGGGCGTGAGGCACTCAGGCAGCAGCAGCCGGCGGCCGGTGCCGCGTGTTGTACGCACAGTTTATGTCCGTGAAGGGCCCGGATCCGCCCGCTACATGGCAGCTACAACTTCATGGTCCGATTGAGTCATAAATATTGTTTAACAACTGCGATTCCCAATACTTTGCGAAACCCATTTACAAGTATAACTCGTATGCTATTCCACTGCTGACCAAAATATAAACCCATCTATAAACTGGATGTACAGTACCAGCACCTACTGTAAAATATTCCTGCGAAGCACACTGGGATTCAATGTTTTTTACGATCTCGGTCTAGATAAGTACAAGAGTTATGCTCGTTGTAAAGTGTGTTGGTATGCACTCGAACACGTAATCTGTCGCAAATAGTAATACTTAGCAGCACTGCATTACAGCGGAGTGGTCGTGTGTATGGCGCGCCTACCTAATTGCCGGCGACCGCTATAAATTGTGCAGGAGTGGACCCCGCGCCACCACCGCCCTCCTACCGCGCATAAATCTGCGCAGGCGCGGTTAATGCAACTCGGGCCGACATGTGGGCCCCGCTCTGCACATCACACACTCGTTAATTACCCGCTATTTGTCATACTGAACACGAGTGGGGCAATATGAGGCGAGTTCGGGATTCCGTGAAGAAAAATATGGCTCAATTTGGTACAAAACAGGGTCATTTATCATCCAACTAGTAAAACATTAACATTAACTAGGATTTAGGTGAAACCGTGAAACTCAGTATGTTCTGTGTAGAAAACTCGGCTGTAAAATGTGTTTATTTATTTACATATATACGCTACCATTACAGTGTCCCAATTCGGTACCTCGTGTAGTCATTAACAATTTATGTTGTATAATTAAGTGGTGTGTTGCGTACCTAAAGTAAAATATAGTAACCTAATAAACCCTCGAACTCATATTGAGTGCTATAGCTTAGAGGACCCGTGAAAGTTTCTGACAATACTGTACAATGCCCATACTGCAGACTTACACATCGTAATCAAACACTGACAACGGAACTATATTTACTTAAAGTAGCTCGCGGGTCCACGCAGGTTGACGTAGGTTACCAGCATGTATGCACTAGCGGACAGGGATTCAAACAAAAACATGAGCAGCATTTATAATTGGTAGTTACAATCATGAAGGGAAAAACACTATAATAGCTAATCTTACTCTACTATCGGTCCTTCAAACGAACGAAATCTTCAATCGCCTAGGTTAGCTAAAGACTTCATGTAGGGCATTGGCTTCAGACCAGTGCAGCACAATCCGATAGTGCTTGTTACGAGGTGCGTAACACATAAAGTGATAAAATATTATGATGCATCCAAAATGTGGCCACGGCCGCTGATACAACTACATGTAGAGGAAATGACACAGAAGGCCAACTCCTGAAATCCTGTAAATAAAGACCTAATCATATTATTTCAGTTGAACAAAATTACTAGACGTAAGTAGACCTGTCCCGAAAAGACAATAAGGTTACATTACCTCACCTCACCAGAGGGGGGTCCCCAGCCAGCGGCACCTCCACCAGTAGTAAAAGGCAAATTGAATACTGATACACGAGAAATCCTGCGAGTGATCGCACCGAAAAGCCGCAAAGCGTGGTGCTCATGTCAGAGCAGTCATTTAATTAAGTAAATAATTAGAAATAATCACCATCACTAGTCCAGCTATAGTTTAAAAACCGCCGATACGAAAACAACTGCCACGAAAACCGCTGCAATGTAAACCGCCACGTCTTCTTCTTTACGAGACGTCAACTCGTCATAGGTACCCAAATCAATGCTACGAAAAACTATTAACCTTAGGGTTTCCAGATACAGCCATTTCATTTCCGGGACAATTTGAGGGCCATGAATTCGGTCGGTAGGAAAATATACGAAAATGGATAATTATTTTTGTAAATCGCTTTACTTGTAATATTTTACAAACATACTATTGTATCTATGGTAAAATAGTACATTGTGATACGAGTGTGCTCTATTGGATATTACAGTCGAGGCGGTATTATTCTCTATTTACACCCGAGCAGAGACTTGCGCTTTTTTCCGGTAAGACTGCGGTTGGCACGCGCGCAGGCCACTTGACCCGCCCCGACGAACCGCGCTGGCCTGCCCGTGTGCCACCGCGTTCGCGCGGAATGAATCTGACATTCTGTACTATTAAATAAGGGTTTATATCGTCTGTGGCTATTTCAGTCTATATTGTTCACTACCCTAACCCCATTTGCGTATTATGTATTATTAACATTATTATATTTTTGTATAGGCTGTTCAGGGGTATTACCAGTGCCTTTATTTACACCCGCGCGCTCATCGCTAGCGGAAAAAACGAAACCAGCCGCCATTTTCCATACATATTTGTTAACTTTTTTGTTATGTGGTTAAAATCACTATTAAAAATGTCGATTTCACATAGGGGAAAAGAGCATAAATAATAATAAATAGATGTGACTCCACCATGGTACGTTTAGTTATAGTAAAATATTTTTTTGTTATAATTTTTTTTATTCAAATCATATTTTTTTGTATAGGCTGTCTAACGGTTTTGCCAGTGCCCTTATTTACACCTATAGAAAAACAAAACCAGTGCGCCATTTTCCATAAATATTTATTATCGTTTTCGTTGTGTGGTTAGTTATTATCATACAATAAAAAATTTTAAGTATTGTCACCAACCGACATAAAAGTTTTTAATAGACACTCCGGATAGTCAGTACCTGGCAACAAAGGTCAGTTAAACTTTATAAATCTATCATCTCTATAGTTACGTTATTGTATCATAAGTTCTTACAACAAGTCTGTTTTTTTCCTCGCAAGTGTGTTGAAAAACATCGTATGAAACGCGTGTGCATTGATTATTACACTCGTATCACAATGTACTATTTCGCATAGGAAGTCTGTTACGCTATAATATGCTTTAGAAGCTTCGAAGCCTTGGTATTTTATCATAAATGACCGGAGCCATGCCACCAAATGTTCTACCGAAATTCAGTAGTTTTTGAATTAGTTAAGAGTTTTAGTTTTTTTAGGAAAAATCCCAGATTAAATCATTTGAAACCAATTTAAAAATGATTTACGGCGCGACTGTACTGAAATTTAAGTTATTATCATAGTTGACGCCGTAGCAGACCTTTGTTAATAATTAAAAGTTCAATAATGCCTAAAACTTTGGCAAATATCACTAACCAAACATTTAATTTTTTGTAATTTTTGCTAAAACACTTAAAACTAAAACTCTTAAACTAATTCAAAAACTACTGAATTTCGGTAGAACATTTGGTGGCTTAATTTGTTGCATTTTAACCCTACTATGACGTCCTGCAAGGAATACGTCGAGTTACCAGTAACCCTGTATATTGTCGCGTCTTTTACGTAAAACTAAATCGGCTATACGTTTAAAACGATTTGGGTTCAACTTAACAAACACAGCAACTTCTAGTATGTATGGTAGTATGGTATACATGGTAGTGTCAGTATTTTATACTATACTAGCTGTGCCCCGCGGTTTCACCCACGTAGGTCTCGATCCCGTGGGAATATAGGGATAAAACTATGTCCTATTCCAGGTCATGGTCTAACCGCGTGCCCATCCTCTCCTCTCTAGAGTAGGGTATGTCGCAGCGAAGCGGCGCCGGCGGCGTCGAACGGTTCGCGTATTGCATTTCGTGATAACTTCGAAATTAAATGTTCGATTCGAATGAATTAAAAAGTATTTTACTGCTACATAAATACTCTTGATGTTAAAACTATTTATTTGAATAAGAATTAATATTATGTTGATAAAACTCCTTCACAAATAATGCATTAATTTCGAACAAATTTGATTACCATAAAAAAAGTTTATAGTGAGTCAATCTTAAAAGATAGACATATGATGGCGCGAACTTTTTTTAGAACTTTTAAAGAAGAAAAATTCCGTCATACATGATATTTGCGTAACTTAAACCGTTTACGCAGCGCACGCAACGGAAGCTCTCTCAAAAAACTTTAAAAAAAAAATTGACCGACTTCAAAAAAAACAAAACAAAAAAGGACTACTGTACTAAAACCAAACGACAAAAGTACGTCTTTAATAATATGAGAAAAATAAAAAAAATAAAAAATAACTTTAATTTCGGAAGTCGGTGTCTTTGCTTTTAATTTTAGTTTTTGGCCACCGACTTCCGAAATTAAAGTTATTTTTTATTTTTTTTATTTTTCTCATATTATTAAAGACGTACTTTTGTCGTTTGGTTTTAGTACAGTAGTCCTTTTTTGTTTTGTTTTTTTTTGAAGTCGGTCAATTTTTTTTTTAAAGTTTTATTATTTTTCCATTTTTTGTGTAATTTGATTTTTGTAATCACCATGGGTAGACCAACTAAAAGAGCCGCCCGCATGAAGAAAAACAGAATTAAAGAGACTAATACTGCTGAAAAATAACGCCTATCTAAGAATCGCAAACGGAGTGCTATGTCCGGTTCCCAAGAATCACCGTTAGCTCTTCATGCTAGGTTATCTCAGATGAGAAATTACATGCATTCTCATTTGTCGCAGGAGTCGCCAAATGATAAGATCTGCCGACTCAATCTTATTCAAAAACGATTAAGTGGCGAATCGTCTGAACAGCGCAAGTATCGTTTAGATGTTATACGAAACCGGCTGGCTAATGAGACTCCCGTGCCTTCTCAAGAATATAAGGGTGAACACTATACATTTGCTTACACTGTATAGTTCCCCTCATCATCATATTATAAGGTGACCATAATCAGATCTGTAATGTCACTTACAACCTATATGGTTGCAAAGTTCTTATCAATATAAATGAATTAAGTCCAAACACAAGGTAATTACTGTGAACCGTTGAGGAGTTCCGTTAATCGTCCTTCGTCTTCATCATCAGACCCTTAACGACAGTCATAACCCATCCAAGTGTAAGGTTCTTATCAATACAAATTAATCAAGCCCAAACACAAGATATCTGCTGTAAACCACTGAGGAGTTCCCTCGACTGTCTTTCGTCTTCATCATCAGACCCCTAACGACAGTCACAACCCATCAAAGTGTAAAGTTTTTATCAATACAAATTAATCAAGCCCAAACACGAGGTATCTGCTGTAAACCATTGAGGAGTTCCCTTGACTGTCTTTCGGCTCCATCATCAGATCGACTCTAGACCTTCATAAAATTGTAGTGCTGTAAAATACTTAATGAATAAATTAAGGAATGCACTAGTTGCCCTTACGATTTTTGAAAGTTCCCCTCGATTTCTCTAGGATCCCATCATCAGATCCTGACTTGGTGACAATGGGACCACCTCAGAAGTATAAGCTTTTAAACAAAAAAAGAATTTTTTAAATCGGTTCACAAACGGCGGAGTAATCGGTGAACATACATAAAAAAAAAAAAAAAAAAAACAATCATCCGAACATAGTACCTCCTCCTTTTTTGAAGTCGGTAAAAAGGAATAATTTTTCCCGTTTTTGCAACATTTTTCATTTATGCTTCCCTCCTGTTGGTCTTAGCGTGATGTTATATAGCCTATAACCTTTCTCGATAAATGGACTATCCAGCACAAAAAGAGTTTTTCAATTCCAAGCAGTAGTTCCTGAGATTAGCGCATTCAAACAAACAAACAAACAAACTCTTCAGCTTTATAATATTAGTATAGATAAAGAATGGCAAGCAACTACATATCGGTAGTTTTTAGCTTAAACCTCGCCCTTGAGCATCTTTTTTGGACCTTAAAAGCTGTTTCTTTCTCGGATGAGTTACCCCAAAATATTACTCTTTATCGTAGGTGGGATTCTGCTATACCGTAATAAGCAGTGAGGAGTGCATCCGAGTGTATTTTGCGTGTTTATTAAAACTTTGCTAAAAAATCAACATAACACAAAAAACTAGTGGCAGGTATTCGAAATCCGGGACTATAAAGTGTAATTCTGGACACGGGACAAGACACGTAATTCTGGGATAATGCCGGATATCCCGGGCATCTCGTAACCCTAATTACCCAGGAAGTGAATTTGACTGTACGAAGACGTCTTGGTTAGTGCGGCTATTTTTAATTCCTTTTAATTCTGTATATATACACGAGTACCTATATTATCAGTTTATCACACAATGAATGCAGATGACCTTCTGCGCGAAGGCGGCGCGTGTCACAATAAAGTGCGCGACAGACGGCGCGGCCGCCTCGCCCTTAACATGCAAAACGCATCACAACCCCGTGCTTATGATATTAGCGAACACGCTAAAAATGGCCGTATACGTACTTAACCGCCGTAACTTTGTTATTGACGACACTCGCTGAGCCCGCGTAGGACGCACGCGTTCTAATAATACGAACACTTGTAATAAAGCTACGGGAACGGTCCAAACCAAACAGACCAACTTATGTATTTACCCGACTGCCCCAGAAGGACGGTAATGTTTTTCGAGAGTATGTATGTATGTATGTCTATTTCTTTGGCACGCTCTGTAGCCTAAATGGCTTGATGGATTTTAACATACGAGATGTCGTTACGTTCGTCTTATTTGTGGGAGTGACATAGGCTATAATTTTTTTCTATATTTCATCTGCAAACAATAAAAAAGGGAGAGGAAGGTTTTTTTTAAATAAATTACAATATTGGTATCAAATAAAAGCTAGTAATGAGTTAATTCCAAATATATAAATTAATAAAACTAAAAAGCTTGAAATAAAACAAATTATTTCAAAAACAAAAGAGTCGACTGCCAAAACCTATAACTAAAAAGACACATTTACAATAAGTAACTTTACAAATAAAAAACTAAAAAAAAAAATAACCGACTTCCAAAAAATCAAAGGGAAAATAACTTTTTCACCTCACAAGCTCGGAAAGATTCTGTTTATCATTCGAAATCTGACTGCAAAAGTGCATTTTATTCACTGGTGTGCAAAGAGTTTTTAAAATTCGAACCTTTCTATTTAATAATTTTCTATACCGCCGGGTCCACTGATAATGCATGAATACTTATCTCATGTCAGTGTGCCAACCTCATTTTTAGAATAATAGCACTGGCCAGCACGAAAAAAATTGCTCAAAGCGCCTAAAGAAGTCTTCACTTCAAAAAACTTTATATAATTTTCTTCTGTTTATTCAATTCGCTTTCCATCATTTTGGTTTTTTTAGCAGTGACAGAGTTAGTGCAAGCGGTACATGATGTCGAATTGAGCGTTCTTCCGACAAATTGCGCAAAAAGTGCAAAAAAGCGTACATATAATATTTGTTCAATGCATGGAGACACCATTTTCCTCACTGTAGTGAGGTGAAAAGTTGTGTGTTTCACTCGGCAGCAAAGTTATTCTGCGTCTTGTACCTTTAAAACCTTCGCAACGCTCAGGATTCTACATATATTTGAACCACTCGCTTCGCTGGTTCAATCCTAGAATCCTTCGCTAGCTCGGGTTTCAACACAAGTACTCCCGCCAAAAAACAGCTTTGTACAAGCCTTGCATAACGAATAACTATAAGTATGTTGTTTTTTTTTGGAAAAACGTTTTTATTTCTTGCTTTTTAGTGGATCAGTTTGTAATTTATCTAAGTTACAATAGCCTAATGTCAACTGCTCATCACCTTTTACGAAATATTGCATTTCCCGATGCAGAGACGTTAATCGTTGAGGAGTTCTCTTGGGACTTCACCATCAGCTCCACTTCACCATATACATTGTGACTTTGTGACGAGCATAAATTGCTTGGCAACCATATTAATGTAATAAAAACGCAACCCATGAAATAATAATTAGGTATTGAGTAGTTCCGGTGGCCATCTGTGGTCTTCAGTTCCACTTCACCAAATGGTGCTTTCCGACAGGAACTGCACGAGTTACTATAAAAAATACCCAAATCGCTATAGGTGTGCCTATAGTATTTAAAGAGCTCCCTCGATTTCTCCAGGATCCCATCATCAGATCCTGACCTAAGGACAATGGGACCATCTCGAAAGAATACCGTTTAAAACAAAAAAAATAATTTTGTAATTCCGTGTATAAATGACGGAGCTATGCCCGGACATACATTAAAAAAAAAAAATACGAAAACAAAAACTCGGTCCGATCCGAAAGAGGCACATAGGTACTGCAATAACAATACCAGAATAAAATAAAAATTAAATTGAAAATAAAAAGTTATTGCAATTTTAAATTCACATTGCTAGTACCAAAATTACCCCAATTTCATTATAAATTAGCAAATTTTCTGCAAAGGTAATGTTGACAGCCGCTAGACGACGCGAGGGCCGCCCGCGCCCCATGTCAATAACCGGCAAAATTCCCGATTGAAAAAAGAACCGCGAAAGAAAGGAATCCACATAAATAAACTCTCAGTATACAACACCCTCACGGATCGGACAGGGTTTTTGTTACATGCTGTATAAACATCCGAATTGATATCCGCCTCCTTTTAGAATCCGGTTAAAAATAGAGCACAGTTGCTTATTTGCCTGAACTAGGTTGAACCTGTGCTTAATAAATTAACAATGAGTACAAAGTAAAAACTAAATTAAAGTTAGATAAGTAAATAAAAGTATAAAATAGCTTGTTAGCGATTCTATTTGCAGACAGCAAATAGATCTTCTGTCTGCTTGTATTTATGGTTAGTAAATATTTAAGTATAATTTTCTTTCAGCTAAAGTAATTTAATATATAAATACTAAGTTTTCTATTTAATCTATTATACATATACAGAAATGAGCTTAAATAAGATTAGGTTCATCCTAACTTTATATAATACTAGCTGTTGCCCGCGACTTCGTCAGCAATCTAAAATAAAAAGTAGCCTATGTCCTTCTCCAGGTCGTGGTCTACCCATGTGCCAAATTTGATCCAAAACTATTCAGTCATTTTACTGTGAAAGCGTAACAAACAAACTCACTTTCGCATTTATAATAAGGATTAGGGTCCTGCTCCATATTTTCTGCGTATTCTAGTGCGATATGTGCCACGTATTTCATGCATTCACATTAATTTGTAAGTAATCGTTAATTAAATCCATTGTCATTACTGACATAGTTTTTTCGCAACGATAGTGTTTCAATATAACGATGTCACTGTGGCAACACCATCGAACAGCGTTATATTTGCCGCTGCGCTAAATGCCTCAGTACTCATAGTGCATTGTAATAAGATGTATAATGGCATGATGCGTGTGTATAAGACCGGTAGTAGTAACGACGTGTCGTATCAGTGTTGAGCCGGCACGGGTGCGATAGGGCGGCAATCGTGCACCGATGTATCAACTGTATCGACCACGAAACACTCGATAACGTGACACTTGTTGTAATACACTGATATTACTTCACCTGCTCACTCGAATAATTGTAGCCCTTCTTTAAACCAATTAACTCTTCAAGACTTTTCTTCATAAAAGCATATTCCACCATTGCATTGAAATAGTAGTATTTATTACCTTCAAGCCACTGCCGCTGGTAAAGGTAAAATCATACTGAAAAAAAAAATCCGCGTTGTATCGGTAGAAAACAGACCGACGACGCATTGATAATAATAGTCCATTGTTGAATATCTAACAGGCATGAATATTACCCCCTTCTTCCAAGTTTCCACAAACCTACGCCTCTGGGACTTATGTATCCCTGCGGGATCGGGCCCTCAGGGACGAACCCATGCTGATACTTGATTTATTTGTCGTAGATTATATAAGTTGAGTAATAATAGTCTCTCAATTGATTATTGTAGTATGTACTAAGGTGAGGGTAAACGCCGTGACGCGCTCACTAGAGTGGGGTGGCACGTGGAGAGAATCGTGTTAAGGGAAGTGGCTGAACGACGAGTCAGTCTTGTGAGGGCAACGAACGGATGCAGACCTCCACCTCTCCTATGTGAAACTGTCGGTTCGCCCGAACGTAGAAAGTAGTGCGTGAACATTATTAGTATTATAGCTACTGTGATGATTATTCTGAAAGTGAAATACTAACTTATTATTTTAAGAATCTAATAGAGTGGTAACAAATAAGAAACCCAACTAATCAAACTAGACCAAGATCGTGGAATCTCACTCCCCCTGGTGCTATCATTCGCGGATGATCTCAACTTCATTACAGATGACCTGGAAGGGCTAGAAGGAATTGTATACCACATTAAACCCCTACTAGCTAGTGTCGGCCTACAAATTAATGAAACAAAAACAAAAATACTGATTAGAGACCCCTTAGCTACACGGAAAATGTCCCACGTGTCAATGAATGGATTAAGTCTACCTACAGTCGATGAAATTAAATACCTAGGCACATACATTACATCTACATTAGACAGGAGAAGCACAATCCGAAAACGATGTGAGCAGGCCACTAGAAACGCAAAGTCACTATTACCATTCATAGAAAACTCAAACATGGACTGGCAACTAGCCAAGCTAATGTATAGAATGGTGATTGTACCGTGTATGATACACGGTTTGAAGGTATCGACAATCACCAAAGCTAACAGGTCTAGACTGAGGAAATATGAGAGAGTTATCATGAGGGACTTGATTAGTCACGCTAGGAACAAACCAAGACCAAAGAAAATGCACGAAATCTTAGACGGAAAGACAGTAACCAAACGCATCAAGAAACACAGTATGTGCTATCTCGCACATGTTCACAGACGCGGCAACCCACACCTATTATATGCAGCAATACAGTACAAGGCCAAATCCAAGAAAGTAGGCCGACCGATTTACACATAGAACGACAACCTAAAACAGGACATGGCGCGTTTCGACAAGGAAATCGACTTCTGGATGGACGTGGCTGGAGACCGAAACAAGGTTATGAAAGCAGCCAGCGAGATATACAAGAAACCTGAAACGGACAGCAGCGAGTCCTCGGATGAAGACACAGAAAACAGCAAATTGTAGCATAGCACAGCAAGGAGTTAGAAAAGAGCCGAGAACGAAGCATATCTCCGCCAATGGATTCAACGGTGAAGATAGAACGGAGCCAACTGGCGGCGACGTCGTAAAAAGATGCCCATCCTTAGATAAATATTACCCGTCTCTCCACTAGTCCATTGCTTACTCAAGGATGCATATCCGGTAGGCTCGCAAATCTTTCCTTATCCCGAAGGGCACACTCTTCCCTACCATTACCCGCGCCCCCCGGTCTACTCCATGAAATGCAATGGCTTCTGTAACCCCATGAACCATGAGGCTTCAGGGGCTAATGTAAATCCTGGGGTTCATTCGATTTATCGAGTCTGGTTAAGCCACGCTGGGGTCGGTGCATTTCATTCATTCATTCATTCAATCTAATAGAGTGGTAACAAATTATTAGTGGACAAAATTAAATATGACGGCGTCAGCGATGGCTAAGCGATAGTGCTGTCATCATCTCGATTCGGTGGTCCGGAATCCATAGTGCAGGTTTACAATAAAACATGATGATTTGCTGCTTCATCGTGTTTTATTGTAAAGGGCTAATCAAGGCTTCACGCTCCTGACCTCTTTTGAACGCGAGAAAAGTACAATTCGGGCGATATAATTTGCCAGTTCCGAACTTCCCCCAGAGGACTGCGCAGTAACATTTTCAGTAATATTCAAATAGCGAGTGTGAGTGAGAGAACATGCGCGAAAGCTCGTAATGCCTATGTTCAGACCTGCCAAGTTATATCGGCTGTATTGTACACGATTGAGGGAGCTCGTGTAGACATTATAATACATATCGGAAAACTGAAATTGAATTTTTTTCGTAAAATTCCTAAATGATATCCAGTTTCCGCCTGCATAATGTCGGAATTCAATTCACAACACTTATGGCAATAAGTGGATGTTCGACAGAATGTTGTTACAGGCTCTGTTTACCTCATGATTAAGTAAGTACTTGGCTAACATCATTCTAAGCTCAATAAGTACATAGATCTGCGTCAATTCGCGCCCGATATGATAAGTTGACGTCAAACTGGCGTTGTTCCATACCTATTAGTTAATTAATTGTTCTCTTCGCGGTTTCGCACATAACAAGTGAGATAGTAAGGTAATTGAGCATTTACTTTATGTAAGCCTCATTGTTTGAGTTCGGAATGAACTCCAGCTGACTGCCTTAGAAACCCAAGAGGCAGAGTTGATGCGTCCTTCTGCTAGATTTAAATGAATGTTAGGAAAGCTATACTTAAAGGTGTACTCGTAATAATTTCTTTCAGTACAAACAATTTGCGTTACATAATGTTTCTAATTCTCCTTTGTTAGGTTTTCCTGTTAAATCAGAATAAAATTAAAAGTTTCATTTAAAACCATTATACAACAACTACACCGGCACGGCACCCATACCCTACAAACCACCCTTCAAACCGGGCCACCGTAACGCTGCTGGCGGCAGAAATAGCTATTCTATTAGCTGGCTAGATATACTAGAGATGAACTCCTTAACGTAGAGCTCTATATCTAGAATATTCATTTGATATTTTGTAAGTTTATTAACGTCTTTTTTCTCCGTCAGGGGTTCGTGTTATGCGCGGCGGCTGAGTGGCTTAGCAGCGTGCCTGTGAGATGTTCGGCGGCGGCGGCGGCGTGGGCGCGGGTTACAACGGCGGCGGCGGCGACTGCGCCGACGGCTACGGTCTAGGCTACGTAGCGGGTGGGGGACGCCTGCAGCAGTACGCCGCGCACTTCGCGCCCCATCAGAATGTGTGGCACCACCACCACCCCACGCATCACGAGACCTATGGTGAGTACGTTCAACAAACAACCGCCCCAAGCATGCATCCATGCCCCACGCACCACGAGACCTACGGTGAGTGACGGTGAACTATGTGTCTGGTCTGTATAACTATGTGTACCTATATCTCTGATGCTACCAGTGTCGCGGAAACAGTACAGGTACAGCTAACCTACATTAATACAAGCTCTGGATGAATCTATTGCTGAAAACGCGATAGAATTGCGCTTGAAAACTGAAAAGTTGTAGAAGTTTTTCAACTTGCTCTCATTTGCAATGTCAGTAATTATTAAAATGGGTAAGTAAAAACCAGAATCAGAAATCAAAAATGTGGATAAGAAACAACTGATATGTGTGGGCTTATTTCTACATAACACACCCAAACTCAAACTCAAAGTTCACCCGCGTATGTCTCGATCCCGTGGGAATATCGGGATAAAAAGTATACTATATGCTAATCTAGGTCTTGGTCTACTCATGTGCCAAATTTTATACAAATCCATTCAGCCGTTTTAGCGTGAAAAGGTAACAAATAAACAAATTCACTTTCGCATTTATATGAGACTAGCTGCGCCCCGCGGTTTTATCCGCGTATGTCTCGATCCCGTGGGAATATCGGGATAAAAAGTATCTTATATCCTAATCTGGGTCTACTCATGTGCCAAATTTCATGTAAAACCGTTCAGCCGTTTTAGCGTGAAAGCGTAACAAACATACTCACTTTCGCATTTATAATATTACAAGCTTCCGCCCGCGGCTTTGCCCGCGTGGTATGTCGATAAAAAGTAGCCTATGTCCTTCCCCGGGATGCCATCTATCTCCTTGCAAAATTTTATCGAAATCCGTTCAATGGTTTAGGCGTGAAAAGGTAACATACAGACAGTCAGTTTTTTTTTGTGTGTTTGTTACGCGATTACTCCGCCAATTATGAATTGATTTTGATGATTCTTTTTTTGTTTAGTAGGTCATGCTTCAGAGGTAGTCCCATATAAATTTTATTAACTTTGCTTGCGGAGTTTTTGAGTTAGCTTCAATAATTACGTATTTTTCCCACTTAGTCTATGTAAACGATATCTTATTTGACTCCGTCACTGTTATTTACATAGCACGTAGTGATATTCGAATTTCTGTGGGGTAGGTATCACAAGAAAAAAATTTATAATAAAAACATTTTACAAAAAAAAAACCGACTAATAAAAAAAAACACAAAAAAAGTGAAAAATTACTTTAATTTCGGAGGGTCGGTCTGTGCTTTTCAATTTTGGTTTTTTGCCACCGACGTCCGAAATTAGTTATTTTTCACTTTTTTTGTGTTTTTTTTGGAAGTCGGTTGTGTTTTTTTTGTAAAAGGTTTCTTTTTTAAATTTAATGGAGAAGAACGGGCAAGAACTTTCACGGACACTTTTAAATCTAAAACCGGCCAAGTGCGTGTCGAACCACGCACAATGAAGGGTTCCGTAGTTGGGATGAATTTTTCCCAAGAACAAACTTAACATTGTAGTTGAAAAACTTATGTAAGTTGGTCGATTATTACTCGGTAACTTGTAGAGCCTACTTAGCTGTGATCGTTTTTTTTTTTAATTTCGTTATTTTTACTACAGCCGTGAATTTTTTCACATATCCAAAACCAACCGTTTCGCAGGCAGGGGCGGGGGGACTCTAACAAAAAGTGAAGCTTAATATTTCGCAAACGGATCCCTGAATCTAAAAATGGTTTTCACATACTCACAATATTTTTAAACGACCTTTCCAACGACGCCCACAACAAGGGATTGACGAGAAAAAAAAAACATCACAACGTTAGGTAGGTAAGTACGTGTAGGGGAGGTACCATAAAAAAGAACATTTTATTTTACCACTTTGTCGGCCTTATTTATATGCCAATTTACAACTTTCTTGTAGTAAGAGTCTCCGAGCTAAGCCGCGGCCAGACAGACAGACAGACGGACATGACGAAACTATAAGGGTTCCTTGTTGACTACGGAACCCTAAAAATTGTTACAAAACATTGGTTGCATCATTTATCAAATGCCAGTGATAACCTTTGGCACTGAAACGTGATCGCTCACAATGGGCTTCATTAGAAGGCTTAAAGCCACCCGAAGGGCAATGGAGAGGGCTATGTTCGGAGTTCCCCTGCGTAATCGAATCAGAAATGAAGAGATCCGTAGGAGAACTAAGGTAACCGACATAGCCTGAATTATTGCCAAACTTAAGTGGCAGTGGGCAGGGCACAATCCTCGCAGAACAGATGGCCGATGGGGCCGAAAGGTTCTGGAGTGGCGACCGCGTACCGGAAGACGTAGCGTTGGAAGGACCCTCACAAGGTGGACCGATGACCTGGTGAAAGCCCCAGGAATCCGCTGGATGCGGGAAGCACAGAACTGGTCGAAGTGGCGGTGCTTGGAGGAGGCCTATGCCCAGCAGTGGACGTCTTTCGGCTGAAATGGTGATGGTGATGATGATTCATCCAATCATCACCAACCTGTAATTCCAAATTGCTTTGTTTTTAGAACATAATGATCAACAATACAATTTATTAGTGCATAAAGACAAATAGAGTGATGTGTCGATATGCACACGGGTACATACTTATAAATAACAAGTAAACTATCATGAGTCAGTCGTTACTTAGAGCATCGAACACAGATAAGAGAGGAATTCGCACGACGACGGTCCAATCACTGCCTTTGTCTCCTCACTGATACAGTATTACGCAGAGACTGATACCACGGCTATAATGCTACAGCTATTTTTAATTTGAGTACTTATGTATCAACTAGCTTCCGTCCGCGGCTTCGCCCGCGTACGTCGATAAAAAGTCCTATGTCCTTCCCCGGGATGCCATCTATCTCCTTGCCAAATTTTATCGAAATCCCTCCAGTGGTTTAGCCGTGAAAAGGATACAGACAGACAGAGTTACTTTCGAATTTATAATATTAGTATGGATACGTATTCCTATAAAAATTATTCGTACCTTTATATTATGAATGTAAGTCTCTATTAGTTCATGTTTTGTATAAGTAATAAATATTTTTTTATGAACAATGAACGATTTGAATGAACGAGTGTATTTTTGTAAGTATAAGGTAAATTGTTTGTTTTTATGAAACTGGAATTGGATTCAATCACATTAACCTATTAGTACTGGCTGAGCTAATAAATAGAACAAATAAAAACAAGCCAAGTGCGTGTCGGACCACACACAATAAACGGTTCCGTAGTTGGGTTGAATTTATCCCAAGAACAAACTTAACATTGTAGTTGAAAAACATGTTCTCCCATACGTTCCAGCTGCAAATGTAAGTTTGTACGCACAATATGGGGTTTACCATGTTATTTTAACACCATAGATTTCTTATAAGTTTTTATTTTAAGACCATAGATTTCTTATAGGTTTTCCTATGATCTATAAATATACTTAGAACTATTTTCTGTATTTTTTTTAACCAAAATTTTAGCTCAGTAGTTTCGGAAATAAGGGGTAATATGGTCAATTTTCATCTATTTTTAACCCCCGACGGAAAAAGAGGGATGTTATAAGTTTAACGTATGTATCTGTGTGTGTGTATTCTGTTCTATTCTATTCCTTTCTGTCTGCGCCATCGTAGCTGCCAAACGGCTGAACAGATTTTGTTTTTTTTTTGTTTTGTTTGAAAGGTGACTTGACCGAGAGTGAAATGAAATGAAATGAAATTGTTTATTCTGTAAATAGGATATTGGAATCACTTTTACACGTCATATTATAAAATATTTAAAATAAGCTAGATGAGGTCGGCGTTTCCTATCTGACTACTCTGAGAAGAAAGGCCGAAACAAACTCAGAGGTCGCAGTCTCTTTTAAAGTCCAGACATAATCTTGGTCAGACCATATGAGGACCATGTAGATTGGCGTCTGAAATGGTATTTTGAGGAAAGAACCACAACGATTTGAGTGGACCTGTCCAGTCAGTGCAAGCATTTGTCAGTAATAGTGGAGCTCAACTCAGAACTTAAGGAGCTCAACGACTCGACGAACAATACCAAAGAAAGGACATTTGGGTAGGTCGCATAAAATACTCAAATTGCCAGACCATCGTTAAAACTAACTGAGAACGAAAAAAGAAATCAAAACAAAAATCCACATAGTCCTCACATTTACAATAAGTAAAATAATACAATACTTTAAAAGTAATCATGTCATTTCCTAGCTATAAAAAAAATAGTTTATTATATGCTTTGTTTTTGTCGGGGGCTTTTTAAATTTTTAATTTAAGGGTACCTACTTGTCTTAAATATCTTTAAAAGCATTTATTTAAAAATTATAAAAAAATGTATTTCAAATCCTCGCAACAAGCCCTATTCATTGATATGTCTCACGGTACAGTTTGCAAAACTTTTTTGACCCAAAAGTGACCCCATATTCAAAATCATTTATTTACGTAACACGTCCGTGTTTGGGTCACAGAAATAATGTACTTACCTTTCAACTTAATCGGTGCATTATGGATTGGCAAATTGGCTGTGACAGGCGGACAGTCTGACAGACAGACACACGAAACACGTCTGTGTTGGGTTCACAGAAATAATAGACTTACCAAACAACTTAATCAGTCCATTGGATTCGGAGCAAATTGGCTGTGACGCACAGTGTTTTTATTGCCCCAAAAAAGTGACATCAGCTTTTCATTGAATATTTCTACTCAATAGCTCACTAAAAATGCACGAGTAGAACACCCATGTGCCAATTTTGAAAACTCTATTAAAAAAAAAAATCTTAAAGTTTTCGTTACTTTGAAGGTTAAAATACTGAAAATAATTCGTACAAAAAAAACTGTATATGATTGAGTTTTATATGAATTACATATTTATGAAGCAAATCTAGGCGCATATTTTCCACTTTTTATTTAATCAGAAATCATAATAGAACCCACAAAAAAAATGTTTTTCCGAAATCAGTTTTTATTTTTTATTTATTTTTCTATTTCGAAGTAGAACCTCTGTCTGGTACAATTAGAATCCTTATACTAAGGGTTATCACCTACAAAAATATTACTTTCAACTTGGGCCTAGGTTTCGAGAAAATGATTTTTATGTACTAAGGTCAAAATTCCAAATTTAGGGTTATCACAAGAAGGTCAATTGGCTGTTTTATGGTTGACTAAAATTAGTTATGGTGATGTATGATGTAGTCGACTCCATGTTCCTTGCCTATTTGCGGATACCCCCGGAGGTTGTAAGGTACCGGCTGAGGCGTATTCCACAGCTTCGCTTGCCTCTCGCCTACCAACATGAGGGTTGGCGCTCTCATGGCCCCCCTTGCAATAAGTCTTCCGGTCGGAGCCCGGATGGACATCCCTCAGCAGGTCGGGTAAGCCCCTGCTGAGGCAAAGTGGCGCCATGGGTCTGTAACGGCTCCATGGTGCCTCGCCCCCGTCCCTCCAGATCGCTTATATTAGTGCGGGGTTTTAGCAACAGCTTATCGGGGGTGGACCGCTTCCCGCGCCACACGTAACCCTTCATCGAAAATAATAAAATGTTAGTTAATAATATAGCATGTGCATGTACTTGGCATTGTTTTACAGGCACGGTTTTATCCGACAGTAGTCAACCTATTTTTGCAATTTCACGTAAAAAGTGTTTTAAAATTAATTGTTACTATTTTATCGTGTATATAAGATAAAAAGCTGCTGATTTAAATGTACAAAAACTATATGTATCAAAAGGTCAAAATAGTGTCAACCCTAACACATATTTTTGAAAATCATTTTCTCGAAACCTAGGCCCAAGTTGAAAGTAATATTTTTGTAGGTGATAACCCTTAGTATAAGGATTCTAATTGTACCAGACAGAGGTTCTACTTCGAAATAGAAAAAAAAATAAAAACTGATTTCGGAAAAGCATATTTTTTTGTGGGTTCTATTATGATTTCTGATTAAATAAAATGTGGAAAATATGCGCCTAGATTTGCTTCATAAATATGTAATTCAAATAAAACCCAATCATATACAGTTTTTTTTGTACGAATTATTTTCAGTATTTTAACCTTCAAAGTAACGAAAACTTTAAGATTTAAAAAAAATTAGAGTATACACTATTGGCACATGGGAGTTCTACTCATGCATTTTTAGTTAACTATTGAGTAGAAATGTTCAATAAAAAGCTGATGTCACTTTTTTGGGGCAATAAAAACACTGTGTGGCGGACGGACAGACTGACAGACAGACACACGAGTGATCCTATAAAGGTTCCGTTTTTCCTTTTAGAACTGCAACCGTTTTCATGAAAAAAACACGTTAAGCATGTTATGAATGGAACCACCAGGAAGAAAGCTTTATGCGAAAAAAACTTTTAACAAAAATTCAACCGAACGAATTTCGGAAGTCGGTGGCAAAATATGAAAATTCAAACCCAAAGCCACCGAATTCCACTTCCGAATTTAGTCATTTTTCACTTTTTTTTGTTATTTTTTTTTGGAAGACGGTCGTTTTTTTTTTTTTTTTTTTAATTTTTGATGTGGTACCTACCACACACAAATTCGAATACCACTAACTGCTATGAAAATACCAGTGAGAGAAACTTAAAACATATCGTCCATATAAGTAGGTTTTGTGGGAAAAATACGTAATATTGAAACTAACTCAAAAACTACGCAAACAATTTATATGAGACCACCTGGATAGCACCTACCAAAAACGAAAGAATCATCAAAATCGATTCATAATTGGCGGAGTAATCGCGTAGCAAACACACAACAAAAAAACATACAGACAAATTGAGAACCTCCTCCTTTTTAAAGTCGGTTAAAAAGAGTAAGTAAGTACCTTAACAATATCGTAGCACTGTGGCTATCTCGCTCAGATGACACAGCACTATTACCCACGAAGTTCCAATTCAATATAAAACACTACCTATAGGAAAAAACAGAATAACAAGAATTATCCCTATCAGTAAGTTAACTGAAATTCTATTATTAACGTGAATAATTCCTAACTAGCAGCGATTGACGCGGGCGGGAGGATAATGTAATGAGTGAACTAAGATGGGATTTACCCGACTGCAGAAGTAGGAGGAGGGACTGCAGAGCACGTAGTGCACGTAGCCACTGAGCCACTGAGCCACTGAGCCCGACAGGCTGGGACCGGGAGAGTACATGGGAGACCTGGCTCCGAACCAGGTCACTGAATGAATGACCCCAACTACTCTGAACTGTCAGTCAATGGAAAGATTTGCTCTGCAATGACGAATATGACGTGGATAAATATGACTACTAATCAGTTGGTTCGAGAAAAAAAAAAATCTAATCCTTTTTTCAATTTATTTTTTTAAACAAAAATATTCTTTTTTGTGATCAATACCAAGACAAAAGCCACAAAGACTGCCCAAACATCCGTAAGTAGGCGTATGAATCACGTAATAAACTAAATACGAACAGAGATAAAATGTTAATTACAAAGTACTTGATAACGGCGCATTGTCAGATAGTTTTGTTATCACTAATACATTTAACTTAAATGTGGGTATCTTATCGTTGTCCCAGCCAGGGTTATGTGCATTATAAATAATTGGTCATTTTAATTATAACTATGTATAAACATTTTAAACTTATTTCACAATCTTATTTTCGAGTAAACTACTTCATCGATGAAATGCCCGATCACTTGGTCGCGTCCTGGTAGTGGCTGTTGGAAGGAGCTCGTGCGTCGGTCACTATCAGTATTTACGTGAAGGCTGTAACCGCAGAGTGATTCAGTATCCTGAGCCAATTCCCAGCCGATATGATTTTTCCCTTAAGCAGGATAAACTACTTGTTTTTGTGTGATCGGGAGAAGTCTGCTGTGAGTGACGAGCGAGAGCGAGAAGTGTCCATAGTTGCAGCATACTTTCATAATGTAAAGAAAATTATAATCACTCAATTAGTCATATTACTATAATGGCAAGAATTACCAAATGCAGCCTGATAACAGTTGCACTCCATACTATAAAGTTAATTAAAAGCGGCCTGTAATGATCTAACTGCAAGTCAAAGAACTCTTTTCATACAAGGCATTTCTTTTCCATCACCTACTGATCTTATTAGCCTATCATCAATGTATACGTGACCGTAGTAACGGTCATCAGCTTGTTTAATTCGACTACCTACCGGAACATATAATTGATGATGAGGTAATTGTTTGCACCTGCGTTTCGGTGAACTAGATTATAAAGCCCTAGAATGCAGTTGCGTAAGTAGTTTATGTACGTTTTTTATGAAAATTGAGGCTCAGCTTCTGAATTGCACCGCCGCCGTAACAGCAGAAGGCTGTCATGAATCAGCGGCGATAAGCGCGTGCGGCGGCCGAACAGGGCGGCAGCGGCGCGCGCGCAGCCACGGTCAGTCATAGCGTGACCTCTGACCACGCGGGTCGCGACACCAACCTCGCATTATAAACTATCACTCATTACTAATTAATTAAGTGCTATATTCGAGCAACGACACGGATCTGATCTACTGAAAATGGACGCGATGCAACTACCCGCGAATTGGTTGCAAAACATGGCGCTGCTGGCAGGTCCGTGATATCATGTATTTCTTCTTAAAACGATTCTAATTTTATTAATAGCTCATTGTCAGTGGGTGCGCACTTGTCAATGTTTAATTATGGGGAACTTGAGACGAACAAACTAGAGCTATTTATAAGTTCATGAGTACACAAATCCACGTGGATTTTTATAATGTTTTGTTGACATATTTTGTTTTTATGGATGTTCCAAGCAACTGTTCAATACAATGCTAACTATCTCATCTGAATGTTGTTCATTGACTACTTCCAGCAATCTTAAATAACTTAAAATATGGTATTCATAGGCTCTAAAATCCAGATTGAAACTGTCTTTTTTGAATATTATGTCGTAGTTTTCCCTTTTCCTTGTATTGTGTACTGAAAGTGTTATTGTTGTCATGTGTCATGTGGTGTAACGTGCTTGTGTTGTGCAGCAGGCGGCGGCGGGGTGAGCAGCGTGGGCGGAGTGGCGGGGGGGCTGTACTCGCAGAACATGGTGATGGGCTCGTGGTGCGCGCCCTATGATGCTCTGCAGCGACCTACCGCTTACGGTAACAACACTACTACTAAATTACTTAGACTTAGAAAGAACAGAGGACGAAATCTGTGGAAAAGTTGCTACGCAATAGAAAGTCAATATGAATTCTATTAACTAAAAACATCTGGAGACAACGTTTTCCACAGGTTCTCTATTGACGGCACCCTTTTACATGTCTTCATATCAATTCTGGAATCAGCCGCCATCTAAGTATTGTCTCTCTCAGCTAAACAATTATCCTACAACCAATCCATCTAGTTTTCCTTAAATATTAATCGACATTTAAGTATTACACGTGAACTCTATTTTTTATCCGACTTCTAAAAAAGGAGGAGGTTCTCAGCTCGTCGATCTTTTTTTACCTAATGCCTTTTATTCAACATCATCAGAGATTTGTTGTTCTGTTATTATATTTTTTAAGGTGCTGTAATATTAAGCCTCTCCGCCCCTAAGACGACCCACGGACCGTTATTGTTATTTCATAGATAACTAACCATTCCTGAAGCACACGTTATCATACATTGTAGCGAAAATCACAATAGTTTAAAGGAATGAGTGGGTTGAAAAAATTGATAAAAGGACCAACGAAATAGCAACTCGCTACGATTTATAATAGCTAATCATTTCATGTGTCCGTAATATACTAGAATGTAGGTACATCCTCACGAGAGATTTGTAGTCTCAGGGAATATTTCCTTCAAACTGACGTGGGGATGCACCAAGATGTGGTCGTAGTGGACAAGGGCCTTACTCTTCTCTCCTTAGCGAGAGAGAACTGCTGCAAACCTGCAGTACTTGATACTAAAGATCGTAAGGAAGTATGGCAAGGCAAAGGGGGTATTCCTCGAAGCGCAACTACTTTGAAACGCAACCAATGAAGCGCAACTAAAATATTCCTCGAAACGCACCAAGCACCTAGTTCCAGTTCATTGCTGCTTTCCTGGTAGTTTGAATAACTAATCGATTAGGGCAGTTGAATTTTAAAACGTCTATCCAACATTTAATTTTATTATGAATACGTCATGCTCTTCTCTATGTTTCATCGTGGTTGCGTTTCGAAGAATACTTTAGTTGTGCTTCATTGGTTTCGTTTCAAAGTAGTTGCGCTTCGAGGAATACCCCAGGCAAAGAGCTACATGGACGCTTTTTCCGGGCCCTCCATGGACCTGAAGTAAACTTTCTGGCGTCTGTATCCTGGCTACGTTTCGGCGATCTCTTCGGGGAAACCGAAGGTTTTGTCTGTGCGATTATAGATGATGTCATCATGACGAATAATTACCGGAAATACATTGTCAAGGAGGACGGTACGATTGACATCTGTCAGGCATGCCACCCACCGTCCCGGTGAATCAATCCGACATATTGTTTCCGGTTGTTCTCGTCGTGCTAACGGCGCCGGGGCGGCGGCGTGTACTCGCACGGACAGAATCTAGTGCCTAGTGGCTAGATTTATCTACCCGCAACTTGCCTTCCAGTACAACCTTGTGGAGTATGGGGTACCGTAACACAGTTACTGCCCGACCCAGTTCTCGAAAATGGTCACGCCGCATTGTACTGGGATCGATCTATCATCTTATCTATTGTAGCCAATAAGCCTGATATTATGGTGATAGATCGACGAGAGCGCCATGCAATAATTGTTGATATCGCTGTCCCTCATGACGAGAATCTCGTGAAACCTGAGAAAGAGAGAGCTGATTCACGTCTCTACGAGCTCGCGGAAAGCACAAGTCTCAATATAACTGCTTTCTTCATCGCACGTTACTATACTGTTCGATAGTCGTTCTGTAGGGTGTTGACTTCCGGGACGCTTTTCTTGGTGTTAACAGAGAAATATAAATAATTTATTTGCAATGTAGGTAGGTATACAGATAAGATGAGCAGGAGGGATTAGGTTATTTTCTTAGATTAGTTATATAGTAAACAGCGACCGCTTTTCAAAGGTAACGTGACTTCAGTTGAGATAGTTCCCTATGTTCTTATTATCCTCATAATTTTATCGTAATTAACCCCAAACAATGAATAATATTTATTGTTCAATAGTCCAAAAAGGATTTTTATTTTATTTTCCTATCCCGTTTGAATGGTCAGTTTTTATTGTAGTAGACACTACGGCATCATCACTGCCTGTCAGCGTTGCGCAAGCGGCGCGTCGCTCACTGGACTTACGGTACTTATCTATAGATACCTATTACTATTAGTCAACTGAAGTTACTACGGCTGAACAAACCGTTGCGTAACCACAAGTTACAACAGTAAGTGACTAGGTATTGGTAATAGATTAGATTAATTTAAAAAAAATTGTAGGTGTTTCCATCTAGCAGAAAAATTAGTAGGTGCTTAATTTTTTCTGCTACCTCAAAAGGAAAAAACCGGCCAAGTGCGAGTCGGACTCGCGCTCGAAGGGTTCCGTACCATTATCTATAAAAACGGTAAAAAAATCACGTTTGTTGTATGGGAGCCCCTTAAATATTTATTTTATTCCGTTTTTTAGAATTGGTGTTATAGCGGCAACCGAAATACATCATCTGTGAACAACTGTCTAACTATCACGGTTCATAAGATACAGCCTGGTGACAGACGGACGGACGGACGGACGGACAGCGGAGCCTTAGTAATAGGGTCCCGTTTTACCCTTTGGGTACAGAATTTGCTCCGAATCGAATGGACCGATTGCGTTGGTACGAGATCATGCACCGTCCATACCAAACCAAACAAAAAAAAACTACATTCCGAAAGATTACGTTTTTCTCTTAATTTTTTAGGGTTCCGTAGTCAACAAGGAACCCTTATAGTTTCGCCATGTCCGTATGTCTGTCTGTTTGTCCGTCCGTCTATCCGCAGCTTAGCTCAGAGACGGTTGGTACTAGAAAGCTGTAATTTGGTATGGGTATACATATAAATCACGCCAACAAAGTGGTAAAAGAAAATCGTAAAGAATATTTTGTTTAGGGTACCTCCCGTACACCTAAAATGGGGATGGTTTTTTTTTCTCGTCAATACCATGGTGTGGGGCATCGTTGGACAGGCCGTTTAAAAATAATGCGAGTAGGTGAAAACTATTTTTGGATTCAGGGATCCGTTTGCGAAATATTAAGCTTTAAAGTTCTAATTTTTGTTAGAGTCAAGTGTCCCGCCCCCCCGTGCCAGCTAAATGGTTGGTTTTGGGTATGTGAAAAAATTCACGGCAGTAGTATATACAGCGTGTAACAGAATAAGCGCAAGACCTGAAAGTAGTTTGCTCAGAATCGGCTTCTGAATCGATTTCCGCCATTATTTATATTATGTTAATTTTTCATGAAAAAATCTTTTATTTAACTGAAATTAGAACCACTGCGTCATAATAAGGTAATAAGATATTTTATTTAAGGAAATTTAAGCCTTATCTCAAAGGAATAAAGCCTATTTAAATGCATAACCAAATTTCTAATACGCTCATAGCTATCCTATGTGTTGTGCGCGTTAAATAAAATAGTTAATTTAAGGTGTGGTTTAATTAAATTAAATTAAATTACAGATATTATTTTAGTCTTATAATTTAATATTCTAATTGGGGTGTATGAGCTCTTGCGTTTATTCCGTTACACTTTGTATAACGAAATTAAAAGGAAAACTATCACCGCTACGTAGGTTCCACAAGTTACCGATTAATAATCGACCAACTTAAATTTGCAGTTGCTATAACATGTTCTCTCATACATTTTGTATGGGAGAACAAGTTTTTCAACTACAATGTTAAGTTTGTTGGATAAATTCATCCCAACTACGAAACCCTTCATTGTGCGTGGTCCGACACGCTCTTGGCCAGTTTTTTTAAACATATTTTCTTAATTGCTATTTATAATTAATTAAATTGTATTATGAATTGCTTAGTTTTTTATAATTGTTTTTTTATTATTCAGGTTTACTTTATTCAATTATTGAGACTTGGCTTGATTACTAAATTAGAAACATTTGTTGTTCTCTCCTAAGATAGCGCACTCATTTCTTTATAATAATCTTTCCATTATTAAAAAAAATCTTAAATTAGCCAGCTATTTGAACGGTTAGGCCGTTCATTAAACGCCGGCCATCCAATTAAATAGCTGAAGGACAACTAGCCAAGTCATTGAGCACAACACAGATGGCTGAATGTCGTTTATGTAAGTCCTTTAGTTAAATTGGATATTGGTGCCGATTCTCTTGTCACAAAACTAGACTAAAAATCACTAAAATTTAGTTTATTCCTGTTAAACGACGATTTCCCATTCTGAAATAGACTATAGTGACAAAACTTAACTATATTTTAGTTTGACAGCACAAGGATGGCACTGAGTTATTAATTTAGTGAAAATGCCATTCGGAATTTGACGATTTAACCTAAAATTTTGTCCTATAACTAAAATACTCTAACTAAATCTGACTATTTTTAATTACGATTAAAAATGTGTGGAATAGAATTAGATGTCACTAACTAAAATTCAAACTAACGCCTCGATTTTAGTTGCAAAACAGTACTGTATCTTCATATTATTTTCTTTTGCTTATATCTTGAAAATGGTGCGTCCTATCGCAAAAATAATGATAATTTCGACCCCCTCTATGAAACCCATAAACCTCTAAACCCCTAATATTCAACATATTGGTAATTTTTTTTTTCCTTATTTTCTATATTAAATCATAAATGTGAAAAAATCCATAAAAAAGCACGTCAAGCCTGCCGAAAGTGCGCGCATCTGGCTCTAAAAAAAAATCACGGGGTAGGGAAAACAAGTACCAAGTGGAGGCGCGATTGTCAAATTCGATTTTAGTTGTGTGAAAATAATTTTTAAATTTAGAGAATTTATTTGACAGAATAGCTCCAAGATTCTCATAGCCAAAAGTAAGGAATTTTAGTGATAGTTTAGTTCGGTGTACAAGAGAATCGGCACCATTGATGAATTTGTGATGTTTGGTTGAACTCATAGTTACCCGACTATGAGTTCACAAATTATGTACCTACTACTTTTTAGTTAATACCTACCACTAAGTAGGTAACTACTAATAGTGAAGGGTTTTATATAAATAAATGAGTTTTGATGAAAAGTGTGAAAGTATAATAAAAATACAAGTTTAGACTCAAATATTTAGCGAAAACTTTCAGAAGACGTAGTATTATTTGGCACCTCCATGTTTTCATACTATTTTGACAGTATTACACTATAATTTCACTTAAATTTGCACACAAGAACGAAAAATAATATTGACGGTTTGCGGCTTTGCGCTATTGACGCCATATTTGTTTTGGTGACTACTAGCGCCGTAGTGTAAAAAACGGAACTAAATTTGAGTCTCGCTAAGTCATCTTCAAAGGACTGACTTTCAATACGCCTAGTTGTTAAACGTTGAATGATTCTAGTTCAATTAAGTATCGGCCTAGGCATCCAATTGTCTTAGGCGTCCAATTAGCTGGCTAATTCAACCAGATGGCTGCGACAAATATATGACTTATGACTTAAGATATTTTTAAGAATAGAATAGAATATAATAATATTGATTTGCTTTAAAACGTGGTATAAAAAGATGGTAAAGCTGATGTTAAGGCTGTACAATGGCATTTTTCAATATTCTAACTGGTTCGACATCCTCACCGGGACAATTAACTTGAATTGGATTCATACATATACATTAATGCATCGCTAGTTTTTCGGGCAATTACGTGCGTTCAATTAGTGAGCTGTAAGCGAATGTATCGGGTTCAGCGCACAGATGTATGGTGCGCCTTATCATCGGATAATGATAACGCCGATATTCGCGGCTGTACTGCGCTGGAGTAACAACGTGTGCCGGAGTGGCCCCAGAGATTATAAGCGACAAGCAAGGAGTGGTTATGTTATGAGAGATGATTATTTATATTTCTTCTTTGCTTATGTAACCCGCCTTAGTTTGACCTGTTTGTAAAGTTCTTTAAAAAAATTATACGCTTTTCAAGGAAACCGCCACAGCGTCATCAAAATTAGATAATGTAGGTTATATTTTGGAGTAATTCAATCTAGAAATTTCAATCTAGATTCAATCTAGAAACATTTACAAGTACTATATGCTCTGTATCCACGTATGGCGCGGCTGGCGGTTCCATATCGCTCGCTATCGTTATTGTTATTGTTCCACCTTCTCGGAAGCCGCGTGCTCAACATTGTTGACGCGGCCGCAAATGCCTTGAGTGTGCCATGTGTGCGACCCCGGCTATAGCTATGGGCATTGATAGCGATTGATAACAGCTATCATTGTCTTTTCCTGTACCTATAATAAATTCACAGCTTTCATCATCATTTGGAGCTCGTATCCTCACTTCATTGTCGTTTAACACTTTGTTGTTCATTTAACTCTGCTTTTGTTCTGTCAGCTCTCCACCTTTACTTAGTGTTAAGGTCTATTTATTTAGGCTTCATCCTATCCCCGAGCAGGAGCTAGCTATGCCACACTGACATAAGCGTGCGAACAGATGGCGTGCTGGAGATGTACGAGGAGGGGCGTGAGTGCGTCAACTGCGGTGCCAATAACACGCCGCTGTGGCGCCGCGACGCCACGGGCCACTACCTGTGCAACGCGTGCGGCCTCTACCACAAGATCAACGGCGTCAACCGCCCGCTCGTGAAGCCGAGCAAGCGGCTGGTGAGTCTCCCCCGACCGATAGTAACGCGCTCTGTTTGCGAACAGGTGCCGACGCAGACCTACTCACCCGCTTCTATAAGGAGGGCACCGTGCAGAGATGGATGAGTGTGGAGGGCATGGCCAGGGGCATGAAGAAGGTGAGTCGGTGGCGTGTAGACTAGTGCATGCATCCTACCACCCCGCGTCGCCCCCCCGCGACGTCACACGCACGCGGTTCCTGTAGATATCCTTACTTTTCGGGCTTTGGCGAGTGTTAGGAAACTACACGCTACCGCTCCCTCGTTCGAGTGCGCCGCTTTAATGCACTCCGCTTCCACCGTTACAAGTTATACCTACCCAATAATATCACCTCCCGAGTCGAGTCACCGCAACGTTCCATTATTGACGATGGAATTAGATAAATGTATCGCGCCGAGATAACTAATCGATCGGTAATTGCATGTTAGTGAGCATGGTTGTGGTGCGCGGGCGCAGCCGGTATTACACGGTGACGTCACGCTAACGAGACGTCGCCGTCGGTCGCAACAATCAGTTGGCTCGCTCACTAGTAGATAGGTCGCAGATAGCGCGCACAGGGAGCCGCGCCTCGCTGTTAACAACGCCGCGCATATTGAAATTTATCGGTCAGCAGCAAGAGTGTCGGCTAGTTATCTCAGCGCGTCGCACACGCGCACATATAGGACAGGGTTCGTCCAATGAGCGGCGGCCCCGCCTGCGCACGCGCTCCTCGGACAATGCAACTTGTAGCGTATGCGCGTAATTCTATGTGATGCGGTACAAGATGGCGGTGCGCGTTGTCACAGTGCGACAGTGCACTGACTGGACACTGGCCTCATTGGACGAGTACTGTCTCGTGCTGGTCTGAGGTCACTGGTAGTGGATTCTGTAACGATGGTGTGCATGTGAGGTGCTTGAGTTTTGTTTGTTCTATATTTCTATTTCCTTGGTTTTGGTGCCCTTCATAAGTAATCTACTTCTTCACTTTGTCTTTTTTTTTGCATGTTTTACCAATTACTACTATTCTACTATCTACAAGCTGACACATTTTCCAGACCCTCAATTCTACAATGATCAGAAGTAGAGTAGTACACTAGTTTATTTAAAAATTCAACTAAAAAACTGTTTAGTTATCAGTAGTACTTAATTTAGTTTCGATACCACTTACATTCAGACTATCTAACTAAACCAATAAGGGTCATGAATTAGTTGAACGTTCGACAGTCACATGTTTGGGAAATTAAACTACTTAACAAGGTGTTGCTTGAGTGATAGGTACACATACTCGTACCTCTTCCGTTGATATACCTGACTAATGCCGTTTCTACAATCCTATACTTTCTTAACGGTACAATTCCATAGCCCACCTCAGGCGGCAACAGCAAGCGACGTGCCACCGCGACGCGAATGGTTTCTATGTATTTCTATGGAATCGACGCGACCGACGTGTCCCTAGCTACGCGACGTGTCCCTAGCTACGGAAGGTTTTACATATGGAAATTCCTAGAAACCAGTCGTGTCGCGGCGATTCGTCGCCTGTAGCTGCCGCCTGCGGTCGGCTACGGAATGATATCTCAGGGTAGCCCGCGAAATTCAAATTTTCTTACGTTTTTTGCAATTTGCAGGTTAGTATCATGTATGTTGATTAAAATATTGAATGACTATTTCATGAAATTATGACATTTGGGGATTATACTAATTTAAGGAGTTGTATTGCTGATTCTAATGATATATAATTCTGTAAACCCACATTTGTTACGGTCGCAAATCTCACCTATAAATAAATTTAGAATTTCACCTTGCCGCTTTGACGGATCCCGCATCCGCGGATGTGAGCCACCAAAGTGTTAAACAATCAGCATCCGCAACAGTGCTACCAACCTATGCTCACAAATAAAAAAATATTGTGAAATATTTTTAATGATGAAAGAATAAAAATTGCTCATAAACGCTTCTTCAGCTCCCCGAGATACAGACATAGGACATAGTTCTGAGTCTAGGGTTACCATACCTCAGGATTAGTACTGAGATTTCAGAATTTTTATTCTCCTCTAGAGATTTTCTAAATTTGGTCGAAATACTGTCTACCGAATTTAGAAAATCTCAGGTTTTATCGGCCGTAGACTTTCAGATTTTTTTTACTTATTAGAAAGTTACTAATAAGTATGTGTGTGTTTGGATACCATCACAAATCAACTACATATAAATATAAAAACAATTTCTCTCTGGTTTTTAGACTAGAATCAACTTTTATAACAATATATTATTCTGTCGGGGGTTATTAAGTAAATTGCACTAATAAATCAATACTTTCATTGCAACGTTTGCGTCAAAACCTCAGGATTTTTCTATGGAAATCAGGATTTTTGTCAGGACTTTTCAGTTTTTCATCTGGTACCCTACCCGACCTGAGTCTGTTGTAACGCAACCCAATTTGTTGGTGATGGTTAGTGTAAAAGTTGCGCGAGTGCTACCACCACTTCTTCCGTAGGTAGCAGTAGCACTTTTGCACCATGTAACACCATCCCTCCCACAGTCGGCAGCGCGGCGCCACGGGCAGTGCTGCACCAACTGCGGCTCACGCAACACCACGCTGTGGCGGCGCAACAACGACGGCGAGCCAGTCTGCAACGCGTGCGGCCTCTACTACAAGCTGCACGGTATCAACCGGTACGTATCACATACTTGCAACATGCAATGTAACTTCATCATCTAGATCATTCAGTCGCAACAGGTCTCCCCGGGACTCATCTCCACAGCGACTGGTCCTGTGCTTCCAGCGGATTCCCAACTTAATGAAACAGGAATACCACAAAAGCCCTTTTTTTTTTTTTTTTTTGAGGGTGGGAAATCATCCTATGACTTCTCCCGCTCTGGGCGGAGCGGAAGGGCGTGTCAGACTTTTACTGACTAAAACCCACCCGTGTTCCTTCATTTGCCTGTTGCCAAGGTCCCGGTATCCCTTTCGGACTTTCCCGCAACCCTGGACCACAACAGCCCTACCAACGTTTCATTCTTTTAGATTGTCCGAAGTGATACATCCTGCTGTTTCTGATAGGTTTTTTGGTGACTCAACTTTCATTTGCATAACGTTCATCTCTACGATTTGACGATATAAAACAAAATAATATCTAGCAATCCAAAAACTCTTGCGTAAAAGAGCAATGTGCTTATAAAGTACTTACTCTGCTTGTAAATCGTAGTCTACAATACCGTATTAGGGAGGTATGGTAGCTACCTACCACCAATTACGGAAAATGGCCTACTATGTTCATGTTTGTTTGCTACACTAATAAAATTATAAAGAGAAAATATTTATATTTTTGTTTGTAATGAATAAACTCAAAAACTAGACCGATTTAAAAAATTCTTTCACTAGTTAAATGCTGTTCGTATCTACTATATTATTATATAATTATAAGGTGTATCTTTTCATACACAAAATGTCTGTTCCCTACATTTATGTTCGCATATCTCATCAAAATGTAGGAACAGAGGGCCTAAACCATTTCCTAAATGCCAGCTGTCATTAGCAATTCCTCCAGTTTGACATAAAAGCTATTTATAATTTGTGGACCATTTTACGAATCTCCATAGAAAACTGTCAAACAAATGAATTATTTCTTAATACGAATTACACGCAGATCGTATTATGAATTGTCAGTTTGTGAAATTTTACGATGATTCATAATATGTTCCTATTATGATTCTGCTAAAGTGATCGTTTTAAGCCCCCAGCAGATTTTTTTTTTCGTGATTTCGTGGTTTGTTCCATAGTGAAAGTTGTTCATAATGATGAGTAAGTTCAATGAGAAGAAGAGATTTCGTGTATGAAAAGATAATAGGCTGACGGGTAATTAGAGATCGATATTATTTTAAACACGTGACTTTACTCAGATCTGTATAAACTCAAACGCGCCAAAAAAAAAACCGGCCTAGTGCGTGTCGGACCACGCACAATGAAGGGTTCCGTAGTTGGGATGAATTTCCCATATTTAAGACCATAGACTTCTTTTAGGTTTTCCTGTAATATATAAGTACAGAACTATTTATTACCTGTATTTTATTCAAAATTTTAGGCTCAGTAGTTTTGGAGATATGGGCAATTTTCATCTATTTTCTTAAATATCTTAAAAAGTATTTATTTAAATAATTACAATATAAAAACAAGCCCTTTTATTTGATATGTCACAAGTTGCAGTTTGAAAAACTTGTTTTTTAATTTTCTAATTTGCCCCCAAAAGCGATATTCAAAATTCATTTATTTTCGTTACACGTCCGTCTTTGGGTCACAGAAATACCATTATGTGTACCAAATTTCAACTTTATCGCTCCATTGGAAAGCAAATTGGCTGTAACAGACGGACAAACAGACAGACACACGAGGGATCCTATAAGGGTTTTCCAAATCAGCTGTTCCGTAAATTTTGACGAGTTACCTATGTGAACATAATTATTACATGGAGGGAACAGCTGATTTTTATTCGCGATTTCAAGTTTGATCCCATAGTATAAGTTGTTCATAATCATAGATCCATGTTCATAATGATGAGTAAACTCACGTGAAGTTACCAGTCTGTGACTAACATAGGCTATAATTCATAAATATATGACACCGGCAAAGCAGCTGGCGCAAGCTATAGTCACGGATAAAATAAATAAATTATACAATTTTATCAGGCCTCTAGCAATGAGGAAGGACGGCATCCAGACGAGGAAACGTAAGCCAAAGAAATCTGGTAACGGAGGGAAGCCGCCACAAGACGCCAACAAAAAAGATGAACACTGCTCTCCAGGGATTGACGGTACGAGTCTTCATTCACAGTTACCTACTTCCATCTACATTAATATTTTAGTATTCTTTTATCAGTTAGGCAGATTCCTCACATCAGTCAAAAACCAAACGCATATTTAGAGCTGAAAGCAAAAACTAAACAAACAAGTGTAACACTATTTCCGTTCTATACGTTATCTGTCATTCTTTTAGAGTAAGGTATGAGAATCACAATTTTTCTGGGGTCGGGTAGGGAGGGTTCCCTATATCTTTGAACGAAGCCCAAGTATACTAAGTGATCAAACGAAACTACTGGAACTAAGCAACATCAGCACACTTGCATAAAATTTGAAACAATGAAACCACTTTTTATTACAGATAGCAAACAGAGTCTCCCAGAGGTGCCACTGCCGCTGACGCAGTCAATGTCTAGTCACGGCGCGACGAAGAGCCGCGAGGCGCACGTGACGCCGGACACTTCGCCGCACGGGCACGGCCACGCGCACGCGCACGCTCTGGGGCACGCGCCGGCGCAGCAGCACGCGCACGCGCAGGCCGGCCACCACGCGCACGCGCAGTACCCGCTGGGCCTGCCCGGCGCTCCCTTCCTGTCCAACCCATCGCTGTTCAACATCAAGAGCGAGCCCAGCAACGCTGCCGGCTACGACTCGTACCCGCCGCACTCCACACCGCACTACCACTCACAGCAACACTACCTGCACGCGTTACAGGTTAGTAAGGACTACTGAGTCCCAGTTTTTGTCATTTTATTGTAACACACAAGCCATTGCCAGCGATGACGTTGCTGCGCCGGCAATGCAAATGGCTAAGCTTATTTACCATGTTTCTCTCTCTTTGTGAGAGTGTAAGACGCACTCGGGACTAGGTATACCTATGCGCGGGGCGCAAACACGGATATCAACTATATGGTATTGTTTTATTTACCCAAATAATCATTCAGTTTAAAGTTCTATCTCTCCGCTCCTTGGTAGGTACCATAATATTGACTTGTTACCGGAGTTACTCGTAGGTACATAGGTATGGCAAGCAGTGGAACCGCTCAGGGCCTCGCTCAAGCAGAGACCTCATGCAGCAATCCGAGCAGATAAAAGTTGATATTACATTATGATTAAAAACAAAACCGGCCAAGTGCGAGCCGGACGCGCGCACGAAGGGTTCCTTGGGTAAGGGTTATCTATAAAAACGGCAAAAAAAACACGTTTGTTGTATGGGAACCCCCTTAAATATTTATTTTATTCTGTTTTTTAATATTTGTTGTTATAGCGGCAACAGAAATACATCATCTGTTAAAATTTCAGCTGTCTACCTATCACGGTTCATGAGATACAGCCTGGTGACAGACTGACAGAAGGACGGACAGCGGAGTCTTAGTAATAGGGTCCCGTTTTACCCTTTGGGTACGGAACCCTAAAAAGTAATATCAACGATATCAAAATTAACGATTAGAGATTTCATAATAAGTACCTAACTTCATCAGTGAATATAGGGCTCAGATATAGGGTACCTAAGTCCGGGGTAGATGGCCCTACTAACTTTGATAAGTAAGTGTTGCAAAGATGAGCGGCACCCTAATTGCGTAATACACGATCAATCAGAATTGGAATCGGTTCGAAACAAATGTCTAATCCATTGCTTCATAAGTCCATAAGTTACAGGCAGATTTTTTTTGAAGATATGAAGCAATGGATTAGACATTTGTTTCAAACCGATTCCAATTCTGACCGATCGGGCATTACGCAATAAGGGTGCAGAAGATGCAGCGACTTGATATCTCTAACACGAGTCTGATATTGACGGATATTATGAATTTTATAAAGAACTGAATATGTTTAAATATCGATTTATTATTTAAACTCGAACTCAAAGCATTTATTTCAATTAAACCATTTACAGGCACTTTTTAACTGTCAAGGAGTCGGTCAGTCAGAAATATATAGCTAGTTGCACATTCCAAAGCGAGCATTACCTATAGAGAAGAACGGGAAAGAAACACCACGGACACTCTTTTAAATTTATAAAAAATGATACAAAAAATTGGTTACATCATTCATGTTGAAATTATACATGTTAGAACAATGTAGAAAGCACGTTAAAAGCGTTCGCAATTACATAAAAAAATCAAAAATTAAAATAAGCCAGTCACAACAGACGGCGCCCGTTGACAAACATGACGCATGGGATCAGTACCATTCAGCTGAACCATTTTGAAGAGAGCTAAATGATCCAATACTCGCGCCACCATTGGCGAGACATCTGAGTGAGCATGACTTATTCCCAGCCGCCACGGTACATTCAAGTCAATGAAAGACATATTACCCGGTAGATGGTAGCTCTATAATACGTAGTACTCACACTTGTGCTATGCAATTATATAATACAAAGGAGATTAAGTTTATACAATGCAAAGATGGTCTTACAATCTTCAGCAGCTCCAACAGTATTTTCAAATGTTAATTAAGTATTTAGTTGTGGTTGTGGAGCAGGACCAGCAGTAAGCCAAGCATTTTTATCAGCGATTTAATCCTCCAACTTATAATATGCTTGCCTGCATAGTGTGCGTTTTATATAAGTTTTTTCCGACATAGAGATAGCATGGCTCGAACCCTAAAGGCAGATCCCGAAAATTACATTCTCATGGTCCCATACAAGCGATACCGTAATTTCTGTAACAAACTTCTCAAAAATTTAAAACATGCCTACGAAAGGAAGGAGTTTCAAACGGCGAAGAACAACCCTAAAGCAACCTGGAAGATCATTAAAAATATCACCGGAACGAGCCTTAATGCAAAATCCCCTAACGAGCTACTAAGGATCTCTTCGGATGAAAAGTCTTCGGTCAACAAAGTAAACGAGTTTTTTGCCAATGTTGGCAAGAACTTGGCTGACAAATTCTCATCCACCTCGTATACCTCGGAGTACTTTCTCGATGCACCGCCATCTGACTCGCTGGTACTTGTACCCACAGATGAAGTAGAGGTCTCAAATCTCATTATTGGGTTAGGAACAGATGCTGCGGTGGGTTGGGACGGTATTTCTTCGAGACTGTTAAAATCCTGTCTGTCCGCGATTGTCCCAGCCATCACCCATATCTGCAATCGCTCTATTTCCACGGGTTGCTTTCCACGGGTTTTTAAAAGGGCAGTCGTTCATCCAATCTTCAAGAGTGGGGACAGACACGGTGTAGATAATTATAGACCGATTTCAGTCTTGCCTGCCATCTCTAAGATATTGGAAAAGATACTTAATAAACGGTTGGTAAATTATCTTGAGTCATACAAAATATTGAGTAACAACCAATATGGTTTTAGAGGTGGCAGGTCGACTGAAAATGCTGTTGCTGCCTTGGTAGATCATGTATTATCAAAACTAGATAGTAAAATGAAATGCTTGGCTAGTTTCCTCGATCTTCAAGGCATTCGACACTGTGTCTGTTCCCCACCTCTTATCTAAGCTAGAAGCTACGGGCATTCGCGGACATACCTTAAATAATTTCCAGGATTACCTGTGTGATAAAAGCCAATGCGTCAAAATAAATGACGTTATAAGTGACACCAAATCATGGAGTTTCGCCGTTCTTCAGGGCTCAATACTGGGTCCTACCCTGTTTCTTATCTACATCAATAACTTATGCAAAATGTCTATAACGTACTGCTCAATTTATACTTACGCAGATGATACGGCATTGCTTCTTCACGGTAGTGACTGGCCTGAAACAGTAAAATACGCGTAACTTGCTCTAAACTCAGTGATGAAATGGCTATCAAATAACATCTTAACCTTAAATCTTAAGAAAACAGTTTATTTACCTTTCTCCTTACTATCCACCAACCTCCCTCCACCACATTCAATGGCGCTTAGAGCTCATACTTGCTCACCTGGTCTATCCACTTCACAATGCGGCTGTCCTCAACTCACAAAGTGTGAGTCCGTTAAGTATCTCGGAATCTATGTAGATAGCTCTTTGAGCTGGAAACCTCACCTTAGCAATCTCATAGCACGAGTCCGCAAGTGTACTTTTTTTTTTTTTTTAACTAATGCACTCCGCGGACTTCCTCACCATAAATACAGTTTATTATGCCCTATGTCAAAGCATAATAAACTACTGCATCACGGTGTGGGGTGGGACTCCCAAGACAACTCTACTGCCTCTGGAACGAGCACAGAGAGCTGCCCTCAAGGTTATAACCTCGAAGCTTTTTAGATATCCCACCCCAGCTCTCTACACCGAATGTCAGGTCCTCACTGTGAGACAGCTCTTTGTTCTTGGCACTATTCTCCGCATGCATCCCTCTGTGGTATTCAAGCCGAATGCTGCTAAAAAGCGTAGATACTTCGAGGTATGCTCAACTCATGGATGTAGAACGGCCCTTGCTCAGCGTCATTATGATATTCTGTCCAACCATTTATATAAAAAAAAAAACAAACTATGCACCATTGCTCCCATGTGCCTAAATAGATGTAAGTCCAAGGTCACAAAGTGGCTACTGACACTAAGTTACGATAAGACCGAAGATTTACTACATGTATAAATCGCTTAATCTAATTAGTTGAATTTAGTCACATAATCTTAATTATATATATTATACAGACTTACATAATTTCAAGCTTTCACCATATTTATCTCTCTCGAAATACATACACAGCACACAATACACAACACATACCCCTACATAGGTACTTTAATAGGCTACATCATTACAATGCATTTACTAGTAAATAGCTATCTTAATAATAATATACTGTGCTCGTCCTACAACTACTGATATGTTCAAATTATAGGCGAGGACGCTGGCACCCTAAACACAAGTTAAATCTTACCTTGGGTGCCAGAGTTCATCGAAAACACTCTTTCCCCTAGTTGTAACGCTGCATTGTGTTTAGATAAGAGTTTTTGTACTCTGAAGGTAATAAAATAACTTTTTTTTTTTTTTTCGTCTCATTCAGTTGAAGTATGTGGGTAGGAATTTTATTGTAACATTTTAAACAGTACCCCATAAAGGATGAGTCTACTTTAGCCAGTCTGAAACCTGGTTGAACTAATAGGTCCCTATTTCTAGTACTATAATTATGTGTATCACCTCTTTTACTAAAAAGATGTAAATTTTTTCTTACATGCATGATGTTTTCATAGATATATTGACAAGTTACAGTCATGATGTTAAAATCTCAGTTCCTTTAAGGAATCATGCCTGCGAAGATTATAAATGGCTCTGATCGCTGTTTTCTATATAATAAAAAAAAATTAAGTAATAAAAACTAAAAACCCAACTGCAACTAAAAAGGTATAAACAAGACACCACAGACAGATAAATTAAAAATCCGGAGTTACACGTGTTAGGGCATAAATCGTACAGATTGCGTGTGACTCCGGATTTTTAATTTGATAGTGTATTTGAACTTGCTGTCGTCTATCATTTAAATAAGATTTTACTAAATTGAGCACAAGTTTACCAAGTCCGTAATGCTCAAGTTTCAACAGTAAGGTTCCGTAATCGATGCAATGAAATGCCTTGGAGAGGTGACAAAAGATTGCTATGGCATCTTGGGCCTCTTCCCACGCGTAAAAAATGTGTCTCAATAAGGTTACACCGGCGCCGGTCGTACAACGCCCTTTGGTGAAACCATACTGTTGGTCGTGAAGGATTTTATTGGTGTTAAAATGATTGAGCATTTTATTCAGCATCACCTTTTCAAACACCTTGCTGAAAACCGGCAGCACGGATACGGGTCTATAATTATTTGTGTTTTTACTGTCCCCGGATTTGAAAAGTTGTATTACCTTACAATATTTCATTAAATCCGGGAAGACTCCTTGATCCACACACAAATTAATTATTAGGGCTAACTAAGGCGCTATGGTCTCAATTATGGAGGTACAGACTTTAATGGACATTCCCCAAAGATCTTCGGTCAATTTGCTTAAAACCTTTTATTACTGTTACTGTGCTTAAAGTTAAATTTAATCGGGCAGGCTGAAACGTTCGCCCTTACTAAATCAAAAGAGAGCGAGGGCGAGGAGTTTAAGGTTTCAGTAGTTTTAAGTGGGATACTGGTAAAGAAATGTACATATTCTTGAGCAACTTCTATATAACCGCAAATGTGACCACCATCTGACGTCTCCAGTATGTAATCGGAATTATGCTTTTTGTTCCTATTCTTTTCATTATTGATAATTTTCGCTGATTTAACCTTGCTAATGCCTACATTAGCAAGGTTAAATCAGCTGACAATAAAATACAGACGGTTTGGAAGAACACTTGTAAAACAGCTAAAGCCCTAGCTTTAGCTGTTTTACAAGTGTTCTTAAAAGTTCTAGAATAATTAAGTAGCAACGTTCTTATTAAAAGTTTCCGTAGTAATATAAGGCTTAATACAGTTCCAAAAGCCTTTCCCTACTTTTCCTGAGCGCTTTACTTGCCCAGTCACTATTATAATTATGAAGGAAATTATGACATTGGTGCCGATTCTCTTGTAACCCGAACTAAACTGTGGCGGCATCTACATGATTTATTCCTCGTAGGTACACTTTCCTCGTAGAAACACTTTTGAAAATTATTCGCTTGTGTTCCTGTAAGATACACTTTTTAAAATCCTGAACAGTTATTCTTCTTAGATACACTTTCAGGTACAGTTAAGCACTAAATAATTATGTTGATGGTAGAGATGATTTTTATTTTCTCTTACAGATGCAATATATAAATATTATAATTATTGCCAAAGAAATAGACAAACCTACGAATTATTCCTCGTAGATACACTTTCCTCGCAGAGACACTTTTGAAAAATTCTCGTATGACCGTTTCCTTTTGGCAATTCCGAAGGCATATTAAGCAAAATGCTAGAGAAATGTCTTTTGTATTCGCTCCAGTCTTAGGTTGTGTGTGGCATAATGAGGTCTCCAGATTGTACTGCAGTATTCCAAGATAAGGTAAGTCAGCTCCAATATAAGTCCAATCCAATATAAGTTCAGACACATTTTGTTCCGATTTGGTGCACCAGCACTTGATGTCCCACTGCTAGATTATGTTTTATATTTAGCTTAGAGTGTGTGCGTTTTATATTTTTTTTATATTGAGCATATATCCCTACTTTTGTTTTTATGTCATAGAGTCGTATAAGTACATAATAAATAAGTGCTCGAGAAGCTCATGGCTACGATTACGTAGCTGTTATTAAACAGCCCCACGGGTCGATCCATCAGGTTAAGCTACGCTTGCCGGGGTTGATCCGTGGATGGGTGATCTTTACATATCGAGACTTCTCTGTGCCTCGGAAAGCACGTTAAGCCGTTGGTCCCGGCTGTGTTTTGTGGATCTGACAGTCGTTACGGGTCGTCAGAAGCCCGAAAGCCTGACAACCAGTCTTACCAAGGGGTATCGTATTACCCAGTTACTGGGTTGTGGTCGTTGTGGAGGTCAGATAGGCAGTCGCTCCATGTAAAATACTGGTATTCAGCTGCATCCGGTTAGACTGGAAGCCTGATCCCAACATAGTTGAGAAAAGGCTAGGCAGCTGATGAGATACATTTAATTTTAATTTAGAATTTTTCAAAAGTGTCTCTACGAGGAATAATTCGATGAGTCCTTCTTATATTTAAATTAAATTTACATGAACTCTTTTCTGTTTTGCTGTATTAAACAAAAGTGGATCTATAAGGAACAGAAGCGTACAGAAGTGTACCTACGAGGAATAAATCATCTACATCGCCACATGCGAACTACGCATAAAAGACCATAACACAAAAATCCTGACGTCACATAAATACTGCATTGCGCGATGGACATATATAAAAGAATCCGACATCAACCGTTGGGCAGTTGCCCGCCAGAGTCAACACCCGTCTGGTCGGAGGATCCTCCCTTTTCAATAGAGGATGAGTGAACTTTACACCCTGTTCCTCATACCCCTAAATTGGTGACGCCGAATATGATCGTCAATGCAGCCTTCATGCAACTACTCCAGCATGACGTCATCATCGTCACTCCCGCAAGCTTTTGTGAGGAGAGTCACACATCCATCCAACAACCACGGCTTCAACGGGTATTCTGACCACCAGCATGCAGCGAACGCGCATTCCTGGTCATCACCCTCAGCCGTATCACCCCGACCCACTGGGGAATCACCGAATCACCGCAGACGGTTCCGACTCACCTCGAACCATGCGGCACCCGGTTCCGACTCACTGGAACCACAACTGGCACTGGCAAGCATCGCAAGATACAAGACTCAGCCCACTATCGACCTCCAGTCTCCGGAGGGAAGTGATGTGGCATCTACATCGCCACATGCGAACTACGCATCAAAGAACTGACGTCACACAAAAATCCTGACGTCATATAAATCCTGCATCGCGCAATTAGAGTTTACCGCGCGATGGAAATATACAAGAACCCGACATCAATCGTTGGTCAGTTGTCCGCCAGACACAACTCCCGTCAGGTCGGAGGATCCTCCCTTTTCATTAGGATGAGTGAACTTTACACCCTGTTCGTCATACCCCTAAAAACTAACTAAACTATACTTATCACTAAAATTCCTTACTTTTGGTTATGAGAATCTTAAAGCAATTCCGCCAAAAAAACGTCTATTTTGACACAACTAAAATCGAATTTGACAATCCCGACACATCATGGTACTTGTTTGCCCTACCCCTGTACAGGTACCTACATGTGATAAGTAAGCTCATCACCACCCTGTAGCTATAGGTATACCTACCTACTTACCTACATGTGATAAGTAAGCTCATCACTACCCTGTAGTTATAAGTACCTACCTACCTACATGTGATAAGTAAGCTCATCGCCACCTTGCAGCTATAAATACCTACTTACCTACATGTGATGTGTGAAATCCAATTTATTTTGGCTCTTAGGTTATAAAATGTTTAGGTATAATCTAAGATGCTACTATTCACATTTTATTACTTAAATTATTGTGACCATGAGGGTTCGTGTGAATTTTATAAAATTCACATGAACCCTGTAGTAGTCCTAACCCTGCAATAGTCTTAAGAATTCTATTCCGTTATAGGAACAGCCAATTCCGTGACTGTCCTATTTTATATTTTGTTTTAAATATTATTTTTAGAGCGAAACGCTATTTAATCGGTATTAGCTTTTGATACTTTAGAGTGTAATCATTTGATTAATTTAATTATAAAAAGAGTTCCTAAGTTGTATCCTAATTGAGAAACATACCCTTTAGCGGAAAGCAATTAGTTTCGGAATGGAATAAATTTTGTTCCCCAGGGGCAATAAATTAACTGTATTTAAGTAAACAATCCTGATTAAGAGGTTTTATTATAATTTTCTTATAGTGAAAAGAATAAAAATTGTAATAGTACATTGTGATACGAGTGTGCTCTATTGGATATTACAGTCGAGGCGGTATTATTCGCGCGAGCCACAGGCGAGCGCGATAAGGTAGCCGAGAGTGTAATAATCAATGCACATGAGTTTCATTCGACGTTTTTCAACACACTTGCGAGAAAAAAACAGACTTGTTGTAAGAACTTATGCTACAATAACGTAACTATAGAGATGATAGATTTATAAAGTTTAACTGACCTTTGTTGCAAGGTACTGACTATCCGGAGTTTCTTTTAAAAACTTCTTCATCGGTTGGTGACAATACTTTAAATTTTGTAGTTTTGTTATTAATTAACCACACAACGAAAACGATAATAAATATTTATGGAAAATGGCGCGCTGGCTGGTTTTGTTTTTCCATAGGTGTAAATAAAGGCACTGGCAAAACCGTTAGACAGCCTATACTAAAAAATATGTTTTGAATAAGAAAGAAAATTACAAAAAAAAATGTTACTGTAACGAAACGTACCATGGTGGAGTCAAATCTATTTATTATTATTTACGCTCTTCACCCCTACGTGAAATCGACATTTTTAATAATGATTTTAACCACACAACAAAAAAGTTAACAAATATTTATGGAAATGGCGGCTAGTTTTGGTTTTTTCCGCTAGCGATGAGCGCGCGGTGTAAATAAAGGCACTGGTAATACCCCTGAACAGCCTATATAAAAATATAATAATGTTAATAAACGTATTTTCTTTCTTTCTTCTTTCTTTCTTTCTCCTTAATAATACATAATACGCAAATGGGGTTAGGGTAGTGAAGAATATAGACTGAAATAGCCCCAGACGATATAAACCCTTATTTAATAGTATAGAATGACAGAGATTAATTCCGCGCGAACGCGGTGGCACACGGGCAGGCCAGCGCGGTTCGTTGGGGCGGGTCAAATGGCCTGCGCGCGTGCCAACCGCGGTCTCACAGGAAAAAAGCGCAAGTCTCTGCTCGGGTGTAAATAGAGAACGCTCATTTTTTTGTAGGATAGCACATACTAATTCAGTGTATAGTATCCCACTGACGTTTAATTATGGTAAAAAAAATCTCATCGGCATGCATGGGATTTTTTTGCTTATGTTTCTTTTTTTAAAATAAAAACTTGCTTTTGTGCGCTTGTCTTTGGTAAAAAGCTTCACCAAAAACAATTTCTATTGGATACAAATTCCATGCTGCCATGATAGTATTTACTAATTCCATACTGCCATGTCATTACTCAGACTAGTAAATAGTAATTTGTGGCGCACATTACCGCACTAGTGCGGTAATATAAAGTAAAAAGCACGCTTCCATAATACACTGCATTATGAACCTAAAGGCGGTTCAATAAGAGCCACTTTAGGAGCAAGTGTGTTGAAAAATAAATTTAAAAAAAACGAATTACAATAAAATAAAATAAATCGGCATATTTTTAATAGTGTACACTTTTTCTGAAAATTACCCTTATAATTCCTAATTAGGTATTAAGATTTGTAAACCAATAAAGATTTGAATTTGAGATGATCTATTTCTCGTTTCCAGTACGGACTGGGCAACGGCGAGGAGGAGGAGGGCAGCGGCTTCCTGCACCAGCGCAACGTCACGGCGCACGCCAAGCTCATGGCGTCCACGTAGCGGCGCCCGCACGCGCGCTGAGCACGCCACGCCGCCCACAGGCCAGGCGCGCCTGCACGGTGCGGCGCCACAGTGAACAGACAATGGACTAAACTCACGAACAAACCGTTCATTTCGCGAATGTGATGACAACGAACCCCAAGTGCAGTCAGTTCCTTACAACTCGCCGTGAGTCTTCAGGGGCGTGCACGACAATTTATATAAGTGACGCAACGCGAGCACGCCAGCTCCGAGTCTATTCGTATTTATCGATACTAATAGCTATTTCAACTTCCATTAATTAACTGATAATCAACAAAATGTGTAGATTGTAATGTTGTGTTCCGATCAATCGAATGTACATAGGTAGGTACCTACTTAGGTCTGTATTTAGATGTAACGTTTTAGGATAAGTGTTGTATTAGTATTATGATGGAGATGGCGATGCATCGTAGGCTGGACCTAAATAGTCGCTCTGAGCTGAGCACCTTGCCATAATGACTGACACAATGGTAACGCAAGTATTAACTATCTAAATATTGTAACGTTCCATGACAATTATAATCTCAAAAAAACTAGTCTAATGATTCTCTAATAAAAAATGTTTTAAGCATTGAAAATGGATTATGATAATGATAAGTAAAAATATCGATAAGATAGCTTTCAGGCAAACCGTCCAGTCAGCGCGGAGCCACATCAGTCCATTTCTACTTGTATTCAACTTTCAACATTACATTCGAGGTGTTTCTCGCTGCACCAGTGCACCTCGCTTGACTGAGAGTGATCTGATTACAAACTGTCCTACTATGTAAATAAATCCACGTAGATAATATACGTAATTATTCAACTAAGTTAAACAGTACCTATTCACATTATGCCACCGAACAATAAAAACGTGTGGTCGGGGAACTCCCGTCAGGAACGAGTTCCTTCTCACGTAGGATTTAAAACAAACACAAAATTGTCTCAGCCGCCATCTTGGATTTACATTTTACCCAAATTCACACTTTCTCCGGCATGCAGTGTACTCGAGCCGATTTATATAATTTAATCCCACGACACTGTCTGTAATCACTTTCTTCTTTTCCTTTCCTTTTATTCTGCCGGTTCTCTCTCTCTCTCTCTTTCTTTCTCTTTGAATTAGAAGAAGACAGTCGCAAGTATGAACGCTTTTTTGCGTTACATTTTCTGAAAATTTACAAGCCGCGTAAAGGAACTTCGTTCCAATAACAAATCTTTAAACTTGATTGCAGGCTAATAAATACCTAGATACCTACTTGTTTCAGAACCGCTTGATTGATAATTAACTAGTAGCTGCAGCAGGAAAAAGACAAGCATCATTTTTGTCTTATATGTTTTGGTGATGCAGTGAAGCGGAGTAAAATTAATAAGTAAGTCTCAGACTAATTTGATCTGAGAAGTACTATTTTTAATACAGTATGTAGGTACTTATATCAAAGATTTCATATTACATAAATTGATTTTCTTAACATCTGTATCCATACTAACTCTAGAACTGCATTGCTATTCTGTAACCATCTCACCATGAAAACTTAGATGAAGTGAGCGTGGAGTGAGCCGTCATTGTCAACGATACCTAGGTACAGAATAGCACTCCTGTTCTTTCTATATTCTTATACCAATCACGAATCCCGAATTGAATTGAATTGTTTGAAAATATGAATATGAATTACAAAAGTGCCTATTACTTTATTTTCCTACAAATCCTTTATGTATACATAATAATGAGTAAACTTATTTAGAGTCTACCATATTTGTAATTACGTTCTCGAAAACGGCTCTAACGATTTCGATAAAAGTTGCAATACCTACTTATAGGGGTTTACGGTGGCGATAAATCGATCTAGCTAGATTTCATATTTATCTGGGAAAGTCCGTTTTCTCTATTTGCACAGCCTCGGGAATGTGATACAATCATACAACGTTGCCACGTTGGTATACCTGGACGATAATATGTTTATGTATTTTCATCCTAGCAGAGCTCGGTCGACCAGGTACTGTTTTAATTCTGTTATATGAATTAATGAAATGCATAAAATTCATTAAATGTGATACTCCATAACATGATGACTTCATACATTGTGTTCAATTTGCTGTTCAAACTCAAACATACACCTACATGATCTGATAGTAAGTAATAGCCATATGAACATGAACAAGCATAAGCAAGAGTAAGCATAAAGCAATTAGTTGGAACATATTTTGAATAAATAACAGTGAGCATGCGAGGCAACCCAGCACAATGTGAGTTAGTCTACCTAAATAAATTACTTGGAATAAATGGCATTTAATATACTTGTACATACTAGTTAGAAATTAAATATTCAGAATAGAAATGAAATATTCAAATGAAAACTAATATTAAATAAAGCAGTTTATTTCGTATGATCCAGCACAAATTTTATCACAATATGTATGGCATACAGAAAAACTTTTGGCTTATTATCGAAAGACGAAAACTTAAATAAAATTGTAACAAATGCAATGAATAAATAAAACTTGCTTACATCATTTTTTTGATAACAAGTCTCAAGATTTTAATTGAATATAAACTAGATTTATGTACAAAGTGGAGTCTGTTGTATAGGTAAGTAGTATAATATTATGAAATATATAAGTGAGCGCACAGCACTGTGTTTTTATCCCCTTCCCGTCACTCCTTAGCCTCCCAGGACAGCTTCTTCAGTGCCTCTCCACTGAGCCGATAGTAGCACCACTGCTCTTTGTTAGTCAGGTTCACCGCACCTTTGTTCTCATAGAAAGTGCGTGCTGGGTTCCAGTCTAGCACATGAAAGTCAAGGCGGCTACAACCGGTAGAGGAAGCTTCCTGAAAAATTATGTAATCATGTTATTTGATCAATTCAATGAATCAATAATCTTTATCTATGTAAACAGTCAACTCATTGTATTTTACCCAAAATTATAATGAACTAGGTACTATTGAATTTACCTTAGCAACTGCTTTGAATAGTCTCTTGCCCACTCCCTTGCGCCTCTGACTAGTACGTACATACAGGTCCTCCAGCATCATGGAGCTGCCCTCCCACGTGGAGTACGTGGGGAAGTACAACGCGTAGCCCACCACCGGCTGCGTACTGGGCCGCGTCACCTCAGCCACCTTACACTGGAATAGAGGAGGCTGCATTTCGAAACCGTCGCGTTGTAGCTCTGAAATGTCATAGAAGAGTGGTCAATCAGATTTATCTTATGCAGCATCGGAGCTAACCCTAGCTTGTGTTTGATTACCACTACATTAATAGCATACGTACCTTTAACTGACATTTGAGGCCCTTTAGGCATGTTCTCGAAAACAGCAAGCTCCTGTTAAACAATGTATTTTATCTTAGAAAATCGAATGTTATGGTTTTTTATAGGTACATATTTATGCTTATAATATGTTTATAGGACCTGTATCATTTCAGACACTGCTAACATGTCCTCTCTCTTTGCAGCACGGATTTGTACTTCATCATCACCGTATTTTTCAGCCATTTTTAATAATAAAGTTGTAGGTTTAAATTATTGTTATTATAAAGTTGATAGAAATTAATTTAATTAAGTTCACGATAATTTTGAAAATTCTGTCAATCGACCTTAATCAGTGCTTTGCTTGATCATCTGATTGATTAGTCAGCTGTCAATGCAATGCTGTCATTCTGTCAATCAGTATTCTGAATGAAGTTATTGGTATTCTGCTACTTTTTGGAATGTGTGGTCTTGTGTGGTAGAGAAAGGTTAGTATTTTTTTTTTAAGTTACATGTTATAAAAATTAAATAAACGAGTAATAATAGGTGCCTATTAATTATTATTTTTAGTTTGGCTAGACGCTCATTACTATTTAATATAAATCAATCGCATTTTTTGTTTGCTATCGTAGGACTACAGAGATTCCTGCCAGGGTTGCGGGAAAGTCCGAAAGGGATACCGGGACCTTGGCAACAGGCAAATGAAGGAACACGGGTGGGTTTTAGTCAGTAAAAGTCTGACACGCCCTTCCGCTCCGCCCAGAGCGGGAGAAGTCATTGGATGATTTCCCACCCTCAAAAAAAAAAAAAAAAAAAAAAGGACTACAGAGATTGCCAAATGAAATATTTGACAGCTACAAGCTATTTGCGACGTTGCCCACTTTCAGAATGCACACTCTCAGTCCATACGCGGGTAGGTACTTATTACACTAAGGGGTCCCTATCCCTAAACCTATGAGAGGTACTTAAACTGTCCTATTCTCATCTATCGCTAAAGTCCGTTACTAATTTGACATTTCTAGTCATCATCAATGTTTCCATAGAGAATTAAACCACTTGAGAGCTCATAAACCGATTTCGTCTAGGCACACGACTCACTACTGCGGGCCGGGGGACGAAGAAATTACAGCGGTTGTGATTGGTCGATGCAACAATGTTAGGACGAAAGTTCCAAACATAGTGATGCACAAGTCAGTTTTGCAACAATAATATCGATATCGATAAAATCGACATCTACAATCCTAATTGAACAATAAATTATTTAAATTTGAATTTCACTTAAGAGAATTTATTGTTCTATCCGACAGGGATTGACATTGCTATTACTTATTTTTAATCTGCTGTGAAATGCCTTAAATAAACAACGCTATATTTATTTGTAAACCAATTTTCCCTGTGAATTGCATTAATCCACTTTTCTTTCAGTTACGGAACATTTTGAAATCTAAAATGTAAACATTAAGTACTTAATGTTACTTTTTTACCATTAGGAAACATCGTAATGTTTATCGACTTAGATAGACTTTATTTTGAAGTTGTCACAACACTCTACAGTGTAAGTGCACATAGAAAGGGACAGACTTATTGCAATACCCTAGTGAGAGAAAGGGACTTTTTATAAAGACATCAACGCGGTGTACATTTTTGTGCCATTTTACGTAAACAACCAGTTTAGCTTGAGCCCTGCAATTATTCTTAATAAAATACTTATTTTATTTATCAATGAAAAGTAATGCAGTCTTTTTATAGCTGGATGTTCTAGAGGATTTCCCACACCATTTAATTGAACAGGAACTCATGATTGTTTTTATTTATGCAGAAATGTTTTAAAAGGTGTCAAAATACCCGCGTATGCAGAGATCCAATAACTGGTCAAAACTAAAATGGCCACTCGTATTTCCATCTAGTATCAGTGCTATTCAACATGTGTCGTGAGCCTGAGTCGCCCGCATGAGCAGTCAAGAGGCTATATAGTCATTGAATGTTTCTAGTGATTGTTGTTTGTTTTTTCAGTAGCAATTTGGAGTTTGACATTTGTACCTGTCAAATTAGTCTACGAGATTAAAAAAACAGACTTTAGTGCGATAGATGCACAGAGTACATTTTTATATGTATAGGGATAGATGAGAGTAAGACAGTGAGTGAACTAAAATACTGGATAAAATAACACCGCAGATTTAGTTTTAGATGTAAAAAAAAGTATTTGAGTAGGTACTTTCCAAATGCCCTTTTTACAATTAAAACGGTTACAATATCAAAATCAGTGTTATTATTTCCTTTATTTCATAAAAACACTCATAAATTACATTTTTAAATATTAAAATATAAAAACATTTAAAAAATAGTAGCCCACCGGTATCGGGATCAGGGTCCAAGCTACCGGTGGTCAGGGCTCTAGAGGGAGGAACCGCCTAACAATACGGGCCGTGTCCAGGAGTACCGCTTTCTGAATCAGGCCCGTAGCCCAGCTGCCCAACAAGACCCTCCATAGGTGATGGTCGAGGCTCTTGGCAATTAAGCCATTGGCTGATACGACTATAGGCACAATGATCGCAGAGTCGACATCCCACATGTCGACAACGTCGTGAGACAAGTCAAGATCCTACTTGATTTGTTTATCTTTCTCGGTCTTCACGAGGTTCCCATCATGCGGGATCGTTATGTCAATGATCATTGCGCACCGCTTTATTCGATCCGTTTTATAAATATTATTATTGCAATTCCTTTTTTAGCCGACTACGGCGAAGCAAAAAGCAGGGTTTTCATTTTGTTAGGTTACTGTAATAGTTAGCGATATTTCATATTTCCATACAGTAGGTAATATTGCCAAATTAATCAAAGCAGGTAAATAATTGATAGCTATTTGCCACGTTGCTAACTTTTAGAATGAACGCTCTGAAAGCGCACAGACACATAATATTATGAAGATTAAATCAGCTGGTGACGTGGCTATCGCCCTCTATTATGTTTAATATGAAAATAATCACCGTTTTCTCGGTAAAAAGTGGTCACCTCAAGAAAACGTTATGAACCCGTCTGAATTACAGCTATACGTGTACCGTTATAGTTATTAGTTGCTTAAAAACAATTAAATTAAAGACATGCATTTAATTAACTGTATATTCATTAAATATAATACAAATGCTTAAAGAAATCAAACAAATCAGGTGATCGTACAATGTACGGCCTTTCTAAAATAAAGTTAATCCATGGTTGAGTTTAGTATAAAAATATTATTGTATCAATAACACTATAGTACATTTAACCTTAAACAGTAGATTTTTATTATATTTTTTACAATATCTGTGAAAGTAAATATATATCTAATCTAATTTCCTTATAGCTTTTCTATACTTAATATTTACATTTAGATATATTTTATGCAAGACAGGAGTTGTTAACTGGAAGAATTAGTTTAATTAACTTGTTCTATTGAATTATGTTTATATCTTATTTTTGGAACACATAATTAATGGAGATTCTATCAGTCAGCATAAAATGAACCCTCTTTACTCGCGACCTCTCTGAACATTCACGAGAGTCGCACCATAAATGATAATATTTACACGATTGCTACAGGTTCACTATTCCGTATTAGTCTACATGACAGCTGGCCTGTACACTGTGGCTCTCTTCTCGTCTGTCATAAACACAATTTCCGTTGCATGGCATTATACCAAAAATATATAGTAGTCGAACACCAGACATCAAACTTACAATGCACACTGATGTGCAGGTTTTTGAACCAACAAGCGGACTTGGATGTTTTCTTCTGGATGGACTCAAGTTTTGGGTACTAAATATTCGACGCCTGAATGGTCCACAGTGTATACAGAGTATTGGCTGAGCGTACAGCTCACACGCGGCTCGCGCGTCAGTGCGGGTACTCGTGGCGCAGGAACTCGGCCGCGTACGAGCTGCCCCACGCGCTCTGCGCTATGGAACTTGACGAAGCTGCAATCAATCGATTTTAGTAATTAGGGGGGATGCGCTAAGGTAGCCCGCGAAATTCAAATTTTCTTACGTTTTTTGCAACTTGCAAGTCAATGTCAAGTTGTATGTTGATTAAAATATTATTTGCGACCGTAGCAAATATGGCTTTACAGAATTATAATCATTAGATACAGGAATAGAACTTCTTAAGTTAGATTAATCCTCAATCATGACATTTAATGTCATGATTTAATGAAATAGTCATTCAACAACAGGATTACATTTATGAACTCAGAGATATTTGTATTGATGATTTTTATGACAAATGATACATGATTTTATTTCTGTAAGTAGGTTTGTAAAAACAGGGGAGAGTGGAAGAAGAAAACGTGTTGCGCCGACCCCGAGTAACACGGGACAAGGGCAGGAAGATGATGATGAGGTTTGTAAAAACACTTTTACACTTCAATCATATTTTTAAACCTAGATGAGGTCGTCGTTTCCTATCTGACTACTCTGAGAAGAAAGGCCGAAACAAACTCAGAGGTCTCAGTCTGTTTTAAAGTCCAGACATAATCTTGGTCAGATCATTTGAGGACCATGTAGATTTGTGTCTGAAATGGTCTTTTGAAGAAAGAACCATACAGATTTGAGTAGACCTGTCCAGTCAGTGCACGCAATTTGTCAGTTATCGTGTAGCTCAACTCAGAACTTAAAGAGCTCAAAGACTAACAAAAGAAAACTCAAACACTAGACAAAGAAACAGATTTGGATTTATGATTAGGATTCTATAAATAAATATTTGACAGTACCGCGAATCATATTTAGATCAACATACAACCCGATTCTGACCTGCAAATAGCAAAAAACGTCAGAAAATTTGAATTTCGCGGGATAACATGAAGCTTCCGCTTAAAAAATCTTTCTACAATTACCCATGTTTGCAAAGTAGTAAATGATTTGATTTGCTTTATTTATACGCAAGAGGACATATTTATTTTTGTAAAGAATGTAACAGTTTTTTGGTAATTTACAGTGTTCATACTTACATAATTGCGCGATTAGTTTCTGAGGTGTGATGGGTGTGGTGCGTGAGTCCGAACTTCGGTCGTCTTTCGTGTCGACATCTAAACAAATAATGATGATGTTATTTCAAAGTTGTTATGCCGGGTACATGATTGGTGAAACGTAACATAACATGTAACACACGTTTAAAATTAATTCTGAAATTCACCTATTGTTTGTTTCATGTTATGTTTCACCAATGTGTATCCAGCATATTATGTTTTCTAAGTGCTCCAGTGTGACTGTAGCTAAAGACGAGTATAGTGTAGTGAAATGAAATTGTTTATTCTGTAAATAGGATATTGGAATCACTTTTACACGTCATATTATAAAATATTAAAAATAAGCTAGATGAGGTCGGCGTTTCCTATCTGACTACTCTGAGAAGAAAGGCGGAAACAAACTCAAGAGGTCGCAGTCTCTTTTAAAGTCCAGACATAATCTTGGTCAGACCATATGAGGACCATGTAGATTTGCGGTTGAAATGGTTTTTTGAGGAAAGAACCACAACGATTTCAGTGGACCTGTCCAGTCAGTGCAAGCATTTGTCAGTAATAGTGGAGCTCAACTCAGAACTTCAGGAGCTCAACGACTCGACGAACAATACCAAAGAAAGGACATTTGGGTAGGTCGCATAAAATACTCAAATTGCCAGACCATCGTTAAAACTAACTGAGAACGTAAAAAAAAAACAAATCAAAACAAAAATCCACATAGTCCTCACATTTACAATAATTAAAATAATACAATACTTTACAAAGTAATCATGTCAATTTTAACCGACGAAAAAAAAAAAGGAGGTTCTCAAGTCGACCCGTATATTTTTTTTTTGTTGTATGACCACGCATAACTTTTTAGGGAGTGGTCAGATTTGAAAAATTCTTTTTTTATTGGGAAGGGTATACTTCGAAGTTGGTCCCATTTAAAATTGGAAACTATAATCCACCCCTAAAGGTAGAAAAAATGGGGTTGATTGATTTTTCACCAACTGAATTTTCAACTGTGAACCGATTCTGTTGAAATTTCGCAGACATACATAGTTCTGATGACACAACCACTCATCATCAACTCCAGGTCTTTAACCTGGAGTAACCCCCTGGAGTACCCTGGAGTGGATGGTAACTCAAAGCTAAAAATAAAAAAACTTTTTTACAAAAAATTAAACCGACCAAAAAAGAACTGAAAAGCGAAAAATAAATAACTTTAATTTCGGAAGTCGGTGGCAAAAAACGAAAATTGAAAAGCGAAGACATCGACTTCCGAAATTAAAGTTATTTATTTTTCGCTTTTCAGTTCTTTTTTCGTCGGTTTAATTTTGTATGTAATATTCAATAATGTCAATTTGTATATACAACTGGTGATGACTTTCCATAATATTCAAAATGTCACAAAGCTTAGCAGAGCGAGCAGCTCAATCCCATGCTTTTTTGTCTTCTAAATAATCTGAAATTTTATAGTACCTGTTGCGTCGTTAACCTCATTTTTTACCGACTTCAAAAAAGGAGGAGGTACTATGTTCGGATGATTGTTTTTTTTTTTTTTTTTTTTTTTTTTTTATATGTATGTTCACCGATTACTCCCCCGTTTGTGAACCGATTTCAAAAATCCTTTTTTTGTTCAAAAGCTTATACTTCTGAGGTGGTCCCATTGTCACCAAGTCAGGATCTGATGATGGGATCCTAGAGAAATCGAGGGGAACTTTCAAAAATCGTAAGGGCAACTAGTGCATTCCTTAATTTATTCATTAAGTATTTTACAGCACTACAATTTTATGAAGGTCTGGAGTCGATCTGATGATGGAGCCGAAAGACAGTCAAGGGAACTCCTCAATGGTTTACAGCAGATATCTTGTGTTTGGGCTTGATTAATTTGTATTGATAAGAACCTTACACTTGGATAGGTTGTGACTGTCGTTAAGGGTCTGATGATGAAGACGAAGGACGATTAACGGAACTCCTCAGCGGTTCACAGTAATTACCTTGTGTTTGGACTTAATTCATTTATATTGATAAGAACTTTGCAACCATATAGGTTGTAAGTGACATTACAGATCTGATTATGGTCACCTTATAATATGATGATGAGGGGAACTATACAGTGTAAGCAAATGTATAGTGTTCACCCTTATATTCTTGAGAAGGCACGGGAGTCTCATTAGCCAGCCGGTTTCGTATAACATCTAAACGATACTTGCGCTGTTCAGACGACTCGCCACTTAATCGTTTTTGAATAAGATTGAGTCGGCAGATCTTATCATTTGGCGACTCCTGCGACAAATGAGAATGCATGTAATTTCTCATCTGAGATAACCTAGCATGAAGAGCTAACGGTGATTCTTGGGAACCGGACATAGCACTCCGTTTGCGATTCTTAGATAGGCGTTCTTTTTCAGCAGTATTAGTCTCTTTAATTCTGTTTTTGTTCATGCGGGCGGCTCCTTTAGTTGGTCTACCTATGTTGATTACAAAAATCAAATTACACAAAAAACGGAAAAATAATAAAACTTTAAAAAAAAAAATTGACCGACTTCAAAAAAAACAAAACAAAAAAGGACTACTGTACTAAAACCAAACGACAAAAGTACTTCTTTAATAATAAGAGAAAAATAAAAAAATTAAAAAATAACTTTAATTTCGGAAGTCGGTGGCCAAAAACTAAAATTAAAAGCAAAGACACCGACATCCGAAATTAAAGTTATTTTTTAATTTTTTTATTTTTCTCTTATTATTAAAGAAGTACTTTTGTCGTTTGGTTTTAGTACAGTAGTCCTTTTTTGTTTTGTTTTTTTTGAAGTCGGTCAATTTTTTTTTTTATCATATATTTAAGTAGCTACGTAAGGATCATTGAATTAATCGCTAATAAACACCATTGAAGACAGACGCATTTGTGATTTTCTAACAAGTTTCACGTACAAACAAAGGTGAACCTAAACAACCCAAACATATGGTCCTTCGAGCCGGATCATTACCAGTTACCTGTTGAGCGGCCGGTTCGCGAGAACAAAAGAACACCGCATTCCTGAGCGATAAGGATTTGTAACGATGACTACTACGAAGGAATTATTAAATGTATTGGAAGATACTGCTTCATTATTGCAAAAAACTCAAGTTAATCTCAAGAAATGCTCGAAATCCCGATTAACTAAAGGATATATTGAAACCCGTATAAAGGCGATAGAAGATTATTGGTCTACTTTCAAAAACGCTCATCATTCTTTGGTAAAAATAACGCCGAAGGAACAAAAGGCAATATTACCATATTTTGCTAATGAGGAGTTTTATATTTATGAAGACTTATATCTTATTTTGTTGGCTGATTTACGAGATATGTTGAATGAACAAAATCAAACAGTGCCGATAACGTCATCGCAAAATAATACTAGCATCGCGACGAATCCTGATCAACAAAATACGCTCGTAAGGTTACCTAGAATACAGCTGCCATCTTTTAGTGGAAAATATGAAGAATGGCCAACGTTTCACGATTTGTTTACCTCGTTAGTGCATACGAACACAAGTATTAGTGAAGTACAAAAGTTACATTATTGGAAGTGTAGTGTTACTGGTGAAGCAGAGACCTTATTGAAACATATCCAGGTAACGCAGAAAAATTATGAACAAGCTTGGGACATTTTGAAAAACAGGTATGGAAACAAATGTTTGATTATGAACTCTGTGTTAAAACAATTCGTCTATCAAAAGAAGATGAGTTCACAATCACCTAATCTAATTAAAGGTTTATTGGACACCACAACAGACTGTTTAAATAACCTTCAAAATTTAAATATTTGTATAGATTCATGGGATCCTATAATTATTTTTCTGATAGTTCAGAAATTGGACCCTGAGTCACACAAGGATTGGGAACACTATGCATTCAAAGAAGATGTCGATGAATTACCCAAATGGAATGATCTGAAAAAGTTTCTGCAGTCCACATACCGAACACTGGAGCTTGTCACACCAGGAACACAAAATAAAGCAACAAAAGAGCGAGCTGTTCATGTCTCAAGTACGTCACCGCCGTCGTCAATAAAAACATGTGTCATATGCAATGAAAATCACACGTTATGCCACTATAAAGAATTCACAAAACTGCAACCTATTGAACGAGTTAATTATGCAAAAACAAACAACCTATGCTTCAACTGTTTAGTACCAGGACATTCAGCAAGAAAATGTAGACTACCAGTGTCCTGTCGTATATGCAAAAGGCGTCACCACAGCCTTCTACATCTCAACAAAGAACCTGAGACTTCGGTACAAGAGACCTCCATGCAACCGAAGACTGCTCAAAACAATGTAGAAGAACAAAAGGAAGTTACTGTCAATACAACGGTCGCCTCTCACACACACAGTACTAGACAAGGCATAGCACTATTAGCAACAGCAACAGTGACAGTACGAAACGAACAAAACCACACTGTTATACTACGAGCATTAGTGGATCAAGGTTCGCAGATAGCACTTATTAGTGAGAAAGCAGCTCAAATGCTCAATCTGACCAAACGATCAACGAGAGGAAGTATCATTGGAGTGGGTTCAACGAAGACAAATGTAAACCCCGTGGTACAGCTGCAAATCGGTTCCCGCTGGAACACAAACTTCAGGATAGATGTTGAAGCATTCGTCATGTCCAAGAAACTCACCACTAAACTCCCTCCTAAAACAATTACTACTGATATCTGGCCACATCTAGAAGGACTCAACCTGGCTGACTCGAACTACGATAAACCAGGCCCTATAGACTTACTTCTAGGTGTCAAACAATACTCTCAAATCGTACAAGAAAAACTTATCAAGGGTCCACCGGGTACACCATGTGCACAGAAAACATACCTTGGATGGATTCTCTTCGGTGAAATAAATACAAGGTCACAAGACGATTCTGCTCTTGTTCTTCATCACCAAGTAGACATGGATGTCATGCTTAAATCTCTGTGGGAAATAGACACAGAAAACAAAAGAAACTTAACAAAAGAAGAAAAATTGTGTGAAACAGTTTATGAAGAAACACACACACGGACAGAAGAGGGAAGATACATGGTAAAGTTACCTTTGGAAACACCACAGCCAATATGTCTAGAAGGAAACACAAAAGAAATAGCTAAAAACAGACTGCTACAATTGGAAAGAAAATTTAGAAGAACACCCAACCTGAAAGAAAATTACAAGAAAGTAATGAATGAATACTTAAATTCAAACTATATGGAAGCCATACCTGAAAAGGAAGTTATAAATGAAAGAGTTGTATACTTACCTCACCATGCCGTCGTCCGAGAGGATAAAGAAACATCGAAGACTCGCGTGGTCTTTGACGCATCGGCGAAGGGTTCAAACCAAGTCTCGCTCAACGATGAGTTGATGGTTGGTCCTCAGCTTCAGGAAGATCTAAGATATATTATCATGAGATGGAGAATGAAACGTGTTTGTTACGCCAGCGATATAACAAAAATGTACCCGCAAATATGTGTGTACCCAGAAGACGCCAATAAGTATCAGCGTATTCTGTGGCGAGAAGAGGAACATGACATCATTAAGGAATATCGCTTGCTTCGAGTTACATTCGGAACAGCATCAGCACCCTATCTCGCGGTAAAAACACTCCATCAAGTTGCTGATGATGAAGGAGAAAATCATCCGAATGCAGTAAAAATCATTAAAGAAAATTTCCTCGTTGACGATCTGTTGGCGGGTGAAGATACAACAGAGCAAGCCATAACATCTGCAAAAGAAGTATCTGACATATTAAAGAAGGGTGGATTCACACTTTTGAAGTGGTCATCTAATTGTCCGCAATTTATGAAATCCATTGATACAAACAAACGAAGTTCTATTGCACACCTAGATATAAACAAAATGGATGGTACTGTAAAAGCATTAGGTTTGATTTGGAATTTGGGAACAGACCAATTTCAATACCAATTGAAACTAACAACAACTCCTGTCAAAATTACAAAAAGAGCAATCTTGTCAGACGTTCAAAGACTGTTCGATCCATTGGGATGGATTGCCCCAAGTGTAGTGATGGCTAAGATGTTTATACAAAGGCTGTGGCTGGAAAAACTCAATTGGGATGACATAATAAGCCTTGATCTACAAGAAGAATGGATGACTATTCGTGAAGAATTTAGAAATGTAAACAACATTTACATAGATCGATGGCTTGGAACCTATAGCACCAAAATAAACGATATACAAATTCATGGCTTTAGTGATGCGTCCATGAAAGCTTATGCAGCCGTTGCATATATTAGAGTCGAATCTCAAGACGGCCGTATTACCACTAAACTAATAGCAGCGAGGACAAGACTCGCGCCACTTAAAACTGTATCGTTACCACGTTTGGAGCTTTCTGGATCACTACTTCTTTCACGATTATTGAACCAAATAGGAAGGGCTATGAGAATATCGACAGCACAAATGTTTACGTGGACGGATTCTACAATCGTAATTGCATGGTTATCTCGTGAACCACATAGATGGAAAACATTTGTAGCCAATCGAGTCGCAGAAATCACAGAAAATCTTAATAACAAGCAATGGTACCACGTTGCATCAGAAGATAATCCTGCAGACATTGCGTCGAGAGGCATGTTACTTGCTGAATTGAAACAATCTAGAGTTATGGTGGAACGGTCCAAAATGGTTATCTGAAAAGAAAATAATATTAAATCAGCCTAATGTATGTGGCAAGAAGCTAACTTGAATTTTGAGAAAGACATTGTACACAAGTTGGCTTTGGAAGGTACACAGTGGCATTTTATACCAGCTTACAGTCCTAACTTTGGAGGCCTCTGGGAGGCTGGTGTAAAGTCCCTGAAGACTCATCTGAAACGAGTGTTGACAACAAATCTCACATTCGAAGAAATGACAACAATACTGTGCCAAATCGAGGCGTGTCTTAATTCAAGGCCTCTATGTCCTATTGATGACTCAGATGCCGATTCTATAGAATCCCTCACGCCTGGTCATTTCTTGATACATGAAGCCCCAATCGTCGTGCCCTCACCAGATTTTAAGGACACAAAGATTCATAACTTAACTAGATGGCAATACACCCAAAAGCTCATAGGCGACATCTGGCGACGATGGCAAGACGAATATTTAACAAGTCTACAACAGCGTCCTGTCTGGCTTAAGAAAAAACAAGAATTCACTATTGGTGACATAGTTCTAATCAAAACTGATGGATTACCGGCAGGAAAATGGTTACTAGGCCGAATTGTTGACAAACATCCCGGTCGTGATGGACTCACACGGGTGTATAGCGTCAAAGCTGGCAATAGCATTGTGAAGAGATCTATCACGAAACTATGTCCTCTACCTGTTGACACTAACTGATTGTTGACTCTTATTGTATCATTTTGTCAAAACTCATTTAAATTTTGCATGCAGGCATTATGTATGTCTATTCGTTTTGTATCATTTAACTCAATTGAAAATTAATAATACCGTAGTTACAATCATTTACATTTAAATAATTGGAAAAGTTCAACGTTGCATACTGCTTAATCATAATCAAGTTTCATTTTTCAATATGTGTTATACAGTCCACTAAGCATTATTTTAAAGGGCCTTTTTGCCCCTTTGGTGGGCGGTATGTTGCGTCGTTAACCTCATTTTCATATATTTAAGTAGCTACGTAAGGATCATTGAATTAGTCGCTAATAAACACCATTGAAGACAGACGCATTTGTGATTTTCTAACAAGTTTCACGTACAAACAAAGGTGAACCTAAACAACCCAAACAGTACCCTTTTTTACAAAGTTTGGTTTTAATACAGCTTTTGAATCGTTTAATGGGTAAGTTTCGAATGTCAATGGGAAGTTTGTTATGAAAGCGTATACATTGACCCATGAACGAGTTGCCTACTCTGTGGAGACGAGTGCGATGTACAGCAAGATTGTGTTTATTCCTGGTATTAAAACTATGAATATCGGACATTTTCTTAAAATTTGATATATTTTTGTGTACAAACAATAAGTTTTCAAATATATATTGTGAGGCTACAGTCAGAATATCTATCTCTTTGATTTTTTCTCGAAGGGAATCTCTTGGACCAAGGTAAAAAGGCTTGTAAATGGCTCGAACAGCCCTTGTCTGTAAAACAAAGATAGCATTAATGTCCGCACAGGTTCCCCAGAGAAGAATCCCATATGACAGAAGACTATGAAAATAACTAAAATAAACAATTCTGGCTGTATCTATGTTAGTTATCTGTCTAATTTTTTTAACGGCATAGGCGGCCGAGCTTAGCCTTCCTGACAATTTTTCTATGTGTGGGCCCCATTGTAACTTACTGTCAATAGTTATTCCAAGAAAAACTGTCGACTCAACGGGGTCCTATTCTATTCCATTAATTTGAACATCGGTAGATAGCTGCCTGACATTTGGTGTTGAAAATTTAATGAGTTTAGTGTTTTTTCATTTAGGAGAAGATTATTTACATTAAACCAATGCACAACTTTAGAGAGTGCATCGTTAATTTGTTCAAAGTTAACGATGCACGACGTTTATTTAAAAAAATAAGGGAAGTGTTATCCGCGAATAATACGATCTTGTGATTATCCCTTATGTGGTAAGGCAAGTCATTTATATGAATGAGAAATAAGAAAGGACCTAGAATTGAACCCTGCGGAACGCTCATGGTGACCGAAGATCCTGCAGATCTCTTGCCATTAACATCGACCCTCTAAATTCTGTTGTTCAGATAAGAAGTCAAAAGACCGAGAGCCTTGTCCCTCATACCATAGTGGTACAGTTTCCTGATGAGTGTATCATGATGTACGCAATCGAAGGCCTTGGACAAGTCGCAGAAAATGCCAAGAGCATCTTGCGACTCCTCCCAGGCCTCGAATATGCTCTTCAATAATTCCACACCCGCGTCTGTAGTTGAAAGACCTTTTGTAAAACCAAACTGTTTCAGATGAAGTAAATTATGTGCATAGAAATGTCCTAACATTTGTTTTAAAATTAATTTTTCAAAGATTTTGCTCAATGTAGGTAATACTGAAATAGGCCGAAAATTCGTGGGATCTGTTGTGCTGCCAGACTTGAACAGTGGAATCACTTTAATAAGTTTCATCAGATCAGGAAATATACCAGATGCAATACAAGAGTTAAAAACAATTGCCAAAAAGTGTGAATTAACATCAATTATTGAAGACATGGTATGTACTGATAATCCCCAAAGTTCAGCAGTTTTTTTTACATTGAGATCTTTATATGATTCTATAATGTCTTTAGCAGTAGCAATTGTAAATTCAAAAAGTTTGTCACATTCTGGTACACATTCTTTTAGTATTGAGTAAGCAGAAGTGGGGGACGACGATGACAGAGTTTTGGTTGTTAAAATGGGAATATTAGTGAAGAAATTTTCAAACTCAGTTGCCACCTCCATGTCTGCCTTAATATCTACATCATTGATTTTTAGATGGAAGTCACGGTTCCGTACTGTCGTTCTTCCCGTTTCAGAATTAATAATATTCCAAGTTGTTTTAATTTTATTTCCATTAGATATTATTTTATTTTTAATGTGAATTGCTTTTGCCGAGGAACAGGTTCTTTTAAAAGTTTTTGAATATTCTTTAACAAATTCTTTAAAAGTTTCATCATGATTATATGTATGTTTTTTCATGATACAATTCAAATAACCTCTGCCTACTTTTGTAAATACCTGGTGTTGCCCAATCACTAAATATAACGCGGTCACAAACAGGCAATATTTTTGAGATGAAACCTTCCTAAACTCACAATTGATGAGGTTAAATAGTGAACTATAATCTTGATCCGGGTTGTTGTGATAAGGCAAATCAGGCAGTTTTTCCATTAACTTATTTTTAAATTTTTCTAAGCGATTTTTATTTACAGGAACAAAGCTCACAAGTTTTCTTTGAGCTCTGACTATTTTGTGAGGGAAAGTGACTAAGGCCACAGTGATCAGAATCCAACTCATTTATAATTAAATGGCAAGAAGATCTTGTGTTTGTAAAAATATTAAAATTTGTAGGTACCGGCGCCGCGCTGCGCCTGCGCCTTGAGCAGCTTGCTCATGGTGTTGCGCGGCGTGGGCACCGCTCCAGCGTGTGAGTGTACGTACCGGCGCCGGCGGGCAGGTCGCGGCGCTGCGCCTGCGCCTTGAGCAGCTTGCTCATGGTGTTGCGCGGCGTGGGCACCGCTCCAGCGTGTGAGTGTACGTACCGGCGCCGGCGGGCAGGTCGCGGCGCTGCGCCTGCGCCTTGAGCAGCTTGCTCATGGTGTTGCGCGGCGTGGGCACCGCTCCAGCGTGTGAGTGTACGTACCGGCGCCGGCGGGCAGGTCGCGGCGCTGCGCCTGCGCCTTGAGCAGCTTGCTCATGGTGTTGCGCGGCGTGGGCACCGCTCCAGCGTGTGAGTGTACGTACCGGCGCCGGCGGGCAGGTCGCGGCGCTGCGCCTGCGCCTTGAGCAGCTTGCTCATGGTGTTGCGCGGCGTGGGCACCGCTCCAGCGTGTGAGTGTACGTACCGGCGCCGGCGGGCAGGTCGCGGCGCTGCGCCTGCGCCTTGAGCAGCTTGCTCATGGTGTTGCGCGGCGTGGGCACCGCTCCAGCGTGTGAGTGTACGTACCGGCGCCGGCGGGCAGGTCGCGGCGCTGCGCCTGCGCCTTGAGCAGCTTGCTCATGGTGTTGCGCGGCGTGGGCGGCGGCCGCTCCAGCGTGCGCCCGTGCACCACTGACATGTGACGCTCCAGCATGTACCTGCGGGGACATACGTCGTCAAATACTTCAATAGTGGCATTTTTTTTGTGTATAGAATTGGAAAAATGAGTGTTATCTTGTGTGATTGTATCTAAGTACTACTAACAATAGCTTCTAAGTTTTTGTATACTATATCTACCTTTGGATCTAGTTGTCCCAATTTTTTTTAATTTTTAATTATTTACTTATTCCATGTTAACATTTTTTTTTAAATTAATTGTAGTGATTTTCAATCTTTAAGTAGGTAGATCTTTTAACCACTAACGCATGGCGCGAGCGCGGGCGCGGCGCTGTGACATATGCGACACATACTCACCGGCGCTCCAAGCGCTCCACACAGAAGGTGCAGCGGAACAGGCGCCGGCGCGGCGCTGTGACATATGCGACACATACTCACCGGCGCTCCAAGCGCTCCACACAGAAAGTGCAGCGGAACAGGCGCCGGCGCGGCGCTGTGACATATGCAACACGTACTCACCGGCGCTCGAAGCGCTCCACACAGAAGGTGCAGCGGAACAGGCGCCGGCGCGGCGCGAGCGCGGGCGCGGCGCTGTCGCTCGCCTCGTGCGACTTGCTGTGCGCCGCCAGGTTGTATCTGGGACATCATCATCCAAATCATTTATACAACTCGCAACTTGAGATGCATAGGTATTCGTGGAGACCTGCTAAGGTGGTTCTCTTCTTACATTGATAACAGGTCACAGGCGGTAGTAATCAATAATTACACGTCTAGCTGGGTGAGTGTGCCCAGTGGGGTGCCCCAGGGTTCGCTGCTCGGTCCTCTCTTATTTGTAGTCTATGTGAACGACATTGATCTTTGCGTCCAGGCATCCAACCATGTTTTGCCGATGACATGAAAATCTTTGCCACTATTGATGACATGCTGGCACTTCAGGCTGACTTATGTCGGCTTGAAGAGTATTGTCGGATTAATAAACTAGATCTCAACCCATCAAAGTGTTCCGTAATCACTTACACTAGGAAACGTGCGGTCCTAGTCACCACTTATACTTTGGCGGGCCAAATCTTGCCGAGGTGCAATACCATCCGTGAATTGGGCATTTTTCAAGATAGGAAGTTAGTTTTTAATTCACACATTGACGCCATTGTCAAAAAAGCATCGAAACTTCTTGGATTTATAATGCGTCTCTCTAAATGCTTTACAGATGCTAAAACGCTCAAAATATTGTATTTCACTTTTGTAAGTCAGCTCGAGTATGCGTCTCAGATATGGAGCCTACGGTATCATAAATACATCGACCGCATTGAAAATATACAGAAACGTTTCATCAAATATCTTTGTTTCCATCAAAAGATTCCATATTACTCAGCCGATTATTATCGCCGCTATAAGAAGTACCACCTGTTGCCACTGGTGGATCGGAGTAAAATTGCAGACTGTTTGTATTTGTTGAAAATCCTCCACAATAATATTCTTAGTCCAGAACTACTTTCAAAATTTTATTTTAATGTACCCAACAAAACATTGCACTTTAATCCTCCTATACGTGTGCCTCATTCATCATCTAATTATAGGCAAAACAGCTATATTGTGCGCGCAAGCAGAAATTTTAATGAGATATGCAAGCAGAATGATCTGAATCCTTTCACAACTAGTGTGAACTCAGCCAGAAGGTGCTTAAGCCTCGAATTTTTCAAGTAGCAGTTGTTATTTTAAGCTGATGACTCATTGCAAACAAGTGTTTATGTATTATTTATTTACTATTGTGTAAATTTGTAACTTTAATTTATAATTAGCGTGTTGCCTTTTGTATGCTTATAACGTTAATTTTATTATAAGTCAAAACGTGAGGACTTGTTATTGGCTCTCTGGCGACTATGTATTCCTCTCTTTGTGTTTTTATTAGCTGTCAGTCCTCCATAAACTAAATAAATAAACTCTCTAAGTTAAAACATATTGAATAACTATTTCATGAAATCGTGACATTTTTGGCCAATTCTCACTTCGAGAATTGGTCAAAAATGTCATATGAGTCTTATGATTATAGTTCTATAGATAGTCCAAAACCGGGTATAGGGGTAAAACTTTTTATACCTACACATAAAGCTAATATTTATCTTACTGGAAATAATGTTAATTGGGATTAAGGATTGGAGAAAATATTGTGGGGAAAGTTTTTGAATCCAGATGGCTTGAGAGTAGGGGAAGACCATAGAAACGATGGATGGACTGTATAAAAGGTGATATGGCTAGAAAGAGGGTGATTACCGAGATGACGACTAATAGAGAAGTATTTTATTTTATTTTATTAATTTTAAGAAAACTTACAGCTAATACATTCGAGTAGTCAGAAGTAATATGTAGAATAAAGCCAATTACAAGTTTCCACTTATATAAACTTTTGTATAAAATTACTAATTAAACGGTACAAACCGCGTGAGAGTGATGTAAAGAATCAACTGAAAAGAATAAACAAAACAAATATAAAATACAACAATGTTACTCTTCAAAGAAGCAGTTACTTAATTTTTTTTTTAATTCCCGGACACTATTCGTGAATAAATCAAGCTCAACATACGGCATACCTGACTGAAGAATCGACATGCTCTTAAGATATATGTATTTTGCCTATAGTTAGTTTTCACAATAGGTACATATAGGAGATGAGGTCTCCGAAGATACACAGATGGTACACGAAGTCCAATCCTGGCCACCAGCTCAGGGACGTCAGTAGACCCGTTCATTATACTAAATAGGAAAGCAAGATCTGCAATTTTCCTTCGCTCGTGTAACGGAAGAATATGAAATTTCTTACACCGACTAGTATAGTTGGGAAGATAAGTGTTGGAACGATAATGAGTGTACCTTAAAAATCGCCTTTGTATACTTTCAAGGCGATTAATATAAATATTATAATTTGGATTCCAAATTTGAGAAGCATATTCGAGATGGCTACGGACAAAAGCACAGTACAGAATCTTCATGGTTTTGACATTCTTAAACTCAGAGGAGACCCTAAAAATAAAACCCAACGCTTTAGAAGCCTTGTTGACTATATTGTCAATGTGCGCATCGAACAAAAGCTTTGAGCCAAAAATTACTCCAAGATCCTTGATGACGTTGACCCTGGCTATTGAGGTATTCGACAATTTGTAATCATAAATAATAGGGTTTGGGTATGGCATGGTATGGCTGACCTCTCAGAGAACCTCTTCCCACACACTGCACACTCGTGCCTCTTCTCCCCGCTGTGCACGCGCTTGTGCCGCTTGAGATGCGAGCGCGTCATGAGCGCCAGGCCGCACACATCGCACGCGTGCGGCTTCACGCCCGAGTGCGACAGCTTGTGCATTTTGAACGACGATGTGTGGATGAACGACTTGCCGCACAAGTCGCACTGGAACACGCAAAAAAAACTGACTTTTGAATTGTATAAAATTTGGAACCTAGTTCCTTATCGCATGTGATACTATGCATGCACACCTAGCGAATGAGAGCAAGACCGAAAAAAGTGTAACATTTTGACCGTCACGACACTTTTGTTACGTTATAAAAGTGCCGTGATAGTTAAAATTCTACACTCTCATACGCCATGTTTGCAAAAGCGAAAAGAACTTGGTTCCAACAGGGTGTCCCGAGACACCTACACACCACACACCCACACTACCACCAAGAATTTAGGGTGACATTTCAAAGGCGCGTCACATTTAGGCATATTTCGATACATGAGAGAGAAGAAAGATATAACTCTAAGTCTGTCACACGTATTTTTTTTAAGAAGTTTCACTTTTATCATTTTTTTGGAGCTGCACGCGCAATGTTTTTAACCGAATTCCAAAAAGGAAGAGGTTCTATGTTCGACGTTAATTAAGTATTCTTTTTTAAGTCAAATTCAAAGAAAGTAAAATTATTTATTTGGTAGTCTGGTATAGGACATAGGATACTTTTAATCCCGATATTCCCACGGGATCGAGACTTACGCGGGTGAATCCGCGGGGTGCACTAGTCAATTTTATAATTTTATGTGAAGACGATGCACCTAGAATAAGATTACTGTACCACAATAGGTAAAAGGAATTAAAAACGAAGCAATGACAAATAAATAATGTGATAGATACATGGTGCTCACATATTTACAAACATTGTAAAAGTATTTGATATATAACAATATTCCTAATTTTTTACAAGTAATACTTACTAATAAGTCAGTGCGTGAGTTTACGTAATCACAGAATTTAAAAACTATGACATAGAAGTAATAAAATATACAACTACATTAGCAACCTGATTGATTTTGTCTAGATTTTAAATTGTCCTATGGAGCAAGACCAGCATGTTTCCAAGCATTCTTATGGATATAATTGGATATAATCCTACAATTTGTAATATGCTTTCTTACAAAGTGTACTTTCAATAATATAAGTTTCAGATTTTCTTTCATATTATTGCAATGATTATCACAAGGTATTTTGTGATAACATTTAACGCAGTATCTGAAAAATGGTTGATCTATTTTATCTTTATTTTTAGTAAGTATTAATAGTACATTGTGATACAAGTGTGCTCTATTGGATATTACAGTCGAGGCGGTATTAGTAGCGCGAGCCGCAGGCGAGCGCCATAATGTAGCCGAGAGTGAAATGATCAATGCACACGCGTTTCATACGACCTTTTTCAACACACTTGCGAGAAAAAACACAGACTTGTTGTAAGAACTTATGCTAAAATAACGTAATTATAGAGATATCACATTAACTGACCTTTGCTGCCAGGAACTAACTATCCGGAGCTTCGTTTAAAAACTTTTCTACGTCTGTTGGTGACAATACTTTAAATTTCGTATTTTTGATAATACATATTTAACCACACATCGAAAACAACAACAACTTTAAGGAAAATGGCGCACTGGTTATGTTTTTCTATAGGTATAAATAAAGGCACTGGCAAAACCGCAAGACAGCCTGTAGTTAAATAAACAAAAAATAATGTTTTGAATAAGAAAAAAAAACTAAACGTATGTAGGGGTCAAATCTATATAGTATTATTTACGTATTGCTTTTCTTCCCTACGTGAAATCGACATTTTAAATATGTAATAATTAACCACACAACGAAAATGATAACAAATATTTATGGAAAATGGCGCGCTGGTTTTGTTTTTACGCAGGTGTAAATAAAGGCACTGGCAAACCCGCTAAACAACCTATATTAAAAATTTAATAAACATAAGATAGTGTTTTGAATAAGCAAATTAAGAAAATATTTTACAAAAAAAAAAAATGTTTACTATAAAAAGCCCCTGGTTTGCCTATGATATTTTTTTTAGGTATGTAAATTATAGTGAAATAGTGCATTATGATACAAGAGTGCTGTGTTGGTCACACACTCGGCTCCCTTATCGCGCGAGCCAGTTTCGTACGACGCTTTCAACACACTTGAGAGCAAAAAAATAGACTTATAATGTTATTATGTTTTAATTATTGAAACAATTAGTAAAAGTACAAAAAAAAGTACAACAAGAACTAATTTATATGGGACCACCTCTGAAGCATGACCTACCAAACAAAACGAAAACCACCAAAATCGATTCATAATTGGCGGAGAAACCGCGTAACATACACACAAAAAAAAAAACAGACGAATTGGGAACCTCCTCCTTTTTGAAGAAGTCGGTTAAAAACCGGCCAAGTGCGTGTTGGACCACGCAAAATGAAGGGTTCCGTAGTTGAGATGAATTTAACCCCAGAACAAACCTAACATTGTAGTTGAAGAACATGTTCTCCCATACGTTCCAACTGCAAATGTAAGATGTGCGCAAAATATTGGGAGATTTACCTTGTTATTTTAAGACCATAGAATCCTTCTAGGTTTTCCTGTAATCTATAAGTATAGAATTATTTTCTGTATCTTATTTTTTATTTTAGGCTCAGTTATTTCGTATATAACTGCTTATTATTTATTATTTTGTATATAATTTGCTGGTCAATTTTCATCTATTTTCTTAAATATCCTTAAAAGCATTTCTTTTAAAATCATAAAAACAAAGTGTATTTGAGATCATCGCAACAAGCCATTTCATTTGATATGTCACACGGTACTTTATTTTTTAATTGGCCCCCCAAAAGTGGCAATATTCGAAGTCCATTTATTTCCGTTCCTTAATCGACTTAATCGGCCCCTTGGATTCAAAGCAAATTGGCTGTGACAGACGGACAGACTGACTGACAAGCAGACACACGAAGTGATCCTATAAAGGTTCCTTTTTTTCCTTTTGAGGTACGAACCCTAAAAATTACCAAAAAAATCATTCTGATCCGGAAAGTTTAGTGAGAACACAGGTAGGTATAGCTAGAAACATACCTGATAGTTCAACTTGCCCGTATGTATGTTGTTATGCCTCTGTAGCGCATTCTTAGACGGGAATAACTTATTGCACTCTTCACATTTCCAGTCACTTATACCTGAAATTATAGTATATATTATATTTGTCGACGAGATTAAATACACAAAAAAAAACATGCGGGGCAGTCTTTGGGGAAATTCAAACGGTAGACGGTAAATGGCGCTAAAAACATTTCTTCAAGTGTGACGGTGACGATGACGCGAGTTCCATGATCACTCTTCTTCAGGGTTGCTAAAAAAATTGTATTTTTTTTATTTTAGAATACAACCATTTCAAATTGTTTTAAGAAAGCGTTTTTTTTCTCTTTTGACCGATTTATCAAATTTATTATCAACACAAATCGATCAGGCCTATTATAATTCATTTCTAGAGTATTTTAAAATTAACCTAACGACAGATTTACAAAAATCGATCAGAACATGTTATAGTTAGTTAGTACTTTACTTACTAACTATTATACTATATAATCTGTGAATATAATTTATTTTCTGTAATCAATTTAGGTATGTAACACAGATACTGAACCACTTACATACACCTTGTACCAGGGTTGGAAATTTTTTTTTTTTTTTTTTTAATACAACAATCAGTTTTTTTCTCTTTTTTTCCTTTGGGTGATTTATCAACACAAATCGATCAAACCTAATATAATTCATTTCTAACTTATTTAAAAAAATCGATACTGCTCATACTAGTTAAAGTTATTATTAACTACTAGCTGCGCCCCGCGGTTTCAGCCGCGTAAGTCTCGATCCCGTGGGAATATCGGGATAAAAAGTATCCTATGTGTTAATCCAGGTCATAAACTATCTGTTTGCCAAATTTCATCCAAATCCATTAAGCCGTTTTTGCGTGATTGAGTAACAAACATCCAAACACACAAACACATAAACACACAAACACATAAACACACAAACACACAAACTTTCACATTTATAATATTAGTAGGATTATAGGTGCTATCTGATCTGTGAACATACTTACTTTTTTTTCTAATCAATCTAAGTATTTATTTAACAGATACTGAACCAATTACACACACCCTGTACCATTGCGATTTGCGAATTCCGATGTTCGATCTTAGACGGGTAATTACCTAATCTAAAAGTATTTTTAAATAAGAAAGAAGAAGTCCCCAAAGCTATTCGACAAGCGACAGAACGGGAGTTTACCGGCGACGAAGTAGGTATACCTAATTACGTACATAGGTAAAACGGACTGTGTTCAAATAAGGCGAATCCCCAAAATAGTTGCAGAGAATAACTTCATAAAAAATATGTCAAATCTGATAATCTAATCTACTATCTAACCTTTTTAATTTCTTTTCAAGCTATTGCAAGTCCTAAACATTTATAACTTTTCATTTATTTCCATTTATTCGCTATTCAAATTTGATTTAAAACCATGTTTTTTTCTTAATGTTTAAAACATTGTTTAAATCTTGTTTTAAACTGTGATTTTAAACACTTCATAAAAAAACATTGTGTTATTTCGAAAAGTTTTAAACATTGTTTAAGATATGTGTTTTAAAACAACTTGTTTGTTTTATGCCAACCTTGCCCTGTATGTACTTACGTTCCGAATTACCTTCCCTAAAAGTATATTTAAATAAGGGAAGTCCCCAATATAATTGGAGGGATTTACCTCTTTTCGACAAGCGACGAACGGAACTACAGGTGACGTAGTAATTTCTTTTCGAGCTATTACTACTCCTAAACATTTATAGCTTTCCAATTATTTCAATTCATTCACTATTAAAATTTGATTTAAGAGCCATTTCACAAAATGTTTACGCTCGTGTTTAGGTAAAAGACGGCAGCATTGTGTTCGTAGCTATTCACACATACACAATACAAGCAGTGTAGCGCGAATGGCGAGACGGACTAAACAGTCTTGAGCCGTTATAATCGTAATGGAGCTTTCTAGACTTATAAAATTAGTTGTCATGAACTAAAATTCACACCAACGCCTCGACTTCGGGTGCAAAAAGAGTACTGTATATTTTTTCTTTTCTTTTGCTTATATTCCGAAATGGTGTGTCCTATCACAAAAATGTACTACAATCTCCTTTTTTATTAAATAAATTTATTATTATTATTTTTTAAATGTCTTTGACATATCTCGGGACCCTGGGGTCCCGGACCTTTGGAAGGCGTACGAGGGGCCGAAGCCAACTAGCAGAGGCCCGTTAAACATCCATAATGAAATGGGGCTCCAACCGACGATTATCCCTGTTCGCACTATGCAATGCAGCCAAGGACAACCCCCGGTTGGTGTAGGACTATTGCAGAACATGGAAACAAAGATATTGGACTATGGGTTTGGGTGGGTTGGTGGACTGGTTATTTTGAACTATGGAATGACCATGGCCCCTGCCTGACCAATGTTTTTAATATAAAATACATAGATAAAATGGCAGGGGGTGACTTGCACACTCAATAATGGGCCCCCGCAAACGGTCGCTAGCACATAGTGTCGTAGCGACAAGGGGGCAACACTTCCTGAGGTGCTAGAGAGGAGTGGAGAGGTATTCCACGGCTATCAGGACAATCCCGAAAGTACGGTCAAGATCCCTACCAGCATCTTACTGGAATACTTCCTTCCTCCGAGCACATTTGCTCTAGCGACTCTCCACTCAAGCCGGCCAATCAAGGCAAGAATGAGGTGGGAGCTCTGTTCCTCGTCAGTGTTCACTCCAGCCGGCCAATAAAGGCAAGCCAGAGGTGAGGAACAAGACTTCTCCCAGGAGGTAGGGTCCGTGGGGTCGCTACTGCCCAACAGCTCGCCACATGCTGCCCTGCGGGTTTTTGTATCTCTCTTGGTCTGGCTCCTCATCCTAGACCTGTTCCGGCAAAGTAAACTCTACTGGTACAGACCTAGAGTTCGGAGTACGCAAGCCTCACCACGACGTCAACGTAGAGATACGGCGCGGCGGTGGGGTTATTATTATTTTGGTTTTTTTTATTTATTTTTCTCAGGTTAGTTCCTGGTATTTTCAGAATCTCACGGGTGTGAACCAAGGTCAGATTCTAGTTATTATTCTGGAAAGTAAATTGCTCTGTACTGCAGTGAGATTATTATCTAAGTCTAGTTGTAAAATTTTTCTTACTATGCGGCAAGTATTTAATATGGCAGCTTTTTGTAATGTTAAGTAGGTGTATTTGGATAGATCGAGTGCATTAAAACTATTAATAAAAACTCAACATGTAATAATTTTTCATATTTTCCATACAAAAAGTGAAAAATTCCATTCAAAAAACGGCGAGGAAGCGACATCAGCGCGACACTGGCTCTAAAAAAAAATATTCACGATCGCGACTCCACATTATACTCGTTTATCATACGATGATCAAGTACAGCGTGGAGTCGCGATCGTCAGATTTGATTTTAGTTGTGTCAGATAATTTTTACAGATGACGTATTTCTGTTGCCGCTATAACAACAATTACTAAAATAAATATTTAAGGGGGCTCCCATACAATAAACGTGATATTTTTGCGGTTTTTTCAGATAATGATACGAAACCCTTCGTGCGCGAGTCAGACTCGCACTTGGCCGGTTTTTAAAAGTAACTACGCTTTATTCAAGCCAAAAAACCGCGATACTATTGTTAATAAATCGTAAAAATTGTGCTAAGGCTTTATTTTTTTACTCATTAATGTTATTAATAATCGATATTCTAGTAAATTATTCCTTGACAACATGATCAGTCTGATGCTTTGTGTATTTTTTGAGTCAAATTTATAAATATTATGATAGACTAGCTGATGCCCGCGGCTTCGCCCGTGTGGATGACGGTTATTATATTCTAAAACCTTCCTAGAGAACCACTCCATCCATTGGTGAAAACAGCATGAAAATCGGTGCAGTAGTTTTTGAGTTTATCGCGAACAGACAGACAGATAGACGCGGCGCTGGACTTTGTTTTATAATATTTATGTAAGGATATATGAGTCTTTCATTGACTCTGCGATGATTTTTCTGCAAACTAGTTGTGGGAAGTAAATACTTTTTTTTTTTGTAAATGTGTTCTAAGAATTACCAAAACAAAAGATTAGTCTACTTTTCACATGTATTCAACAATGTCAGAGTATTACCTAAGGTGGTAAATTAGGCGACTAAAATCTTAGATATTCGCGCGAAAACGTGAAATGGCTCTTAAAACCATGTGTTTTTTAAATATTTAAAAAATTGTTTGAAACCTGTTTTAAATTTTGATTTTAAACCATTTTTTTTATATTTATACATCGTTTATACAACACAAAAAACATCGGCATTTCGGAAGTCGCGTCGGTGTCTTAGCTTTACAATTTTCGTTTTTTGCCATCGACTTCCGAAATTAAAGTTATTTTTCTCTTTTTAGTTGTGGTACCTACCTACCCCACACAAATTCGAATACTACTACTTGCTATGTAAATAACAATGACGGAGTCAAATAACATATCGTCTACATAGACTAAGTGGGAAAAATACGTAATTATTGAAGCTAACTCAAAAATTACGCAGGCAAAGTTAATAAAATTTATATGGCACCACCTCTGAAGCATGACCTACCAAACAAAAAAGAATCATCAAAATCAATTCATAATTGGCGGAGTAATCGCGTAACATACATACAAAAAAAAAAAACAGACGAATTGAGAACCTCTTCCTTTTTGAAGAAGTCGGTTAATAAGAGCCTAGTGAAAAAATATGTTACCTTTATGTAACGCAATGTGTATGTCGCAGGCTCGCTTGTGCTTGTAGTGCGCGCCGCATACCTCGCAGATGTAGGGCGGCTTGGAGCCGTCGTGCTTCTGTTTGTGCTGCTCCAAGCGCGCTGCAACATTGTCATGTCAATTGCAATCAATCAATATAAATTGTAATTTGTATAGCTATCATCTAAATAAAGCAACAGACGACAACTACCCTTACAGCTATGACATAAAGGCACGGCAATCGGCCAGTTGATATAATACCAAACCATTACAGTGTACACTTTAACCCTCCAATATCTTAAGATTTATCTGACACACCTGTAATATTGTGTACTTAACAACACAGTTCTTTTAATGGACTAACCCTAATAGAAACTATTTTTTGGATTCCGCAACTCCACGTCAATGCGCGAATTTTGCGTTCAGTAAAGTTACCACTTACATAAAGAAGTATATTTAGCATCGCACTGGTCACACTGATGCACCACCTTGGTCTTCTTCTTCCTGGGCTGTGCCGGTGTCATCTTACTCTTTAGTGGTCTGCCAACTTTTTTCTTGATATGTTGCATGTCATTGCTCAGGTCGTCAACACCCAAACTGTTATCGTCTTCATCATAGTTATCTATCTCAACTTTTAGACAGTTACCGAAGCCATTGCTGTATAAGGGACTTTGTGATCTGAAAACATGTTACTCAGTGAACAATGAAAATAGATAATATACTAACGTATATTCACAATGTTGTGTGGTATCAGCTGACTAATGTTAACCAAGTTTGGAAACATGATTGTGAATATAATGTAGAGATTAGGATCAGTTGCTCATCTGCCAACAGTAGTGAGTCATTAGACTAAGACTTTTCATACTCCCAGCCTCAGACCAACAAAATAAGAAAGACGGAGCACGTCATACATCAAACGTGTAGCCACAAAACTATGCTCCTGCAAGTAAACACACAGGCTCACGCACACACCTACACAAAAACTATGCTCATCGCTCCTAGTACGTCACGAGTCGTCGTCTAGTAAACTTCAATAAAAAAAATAGAATTATGTCTTCTTGTGTAGTGAAAACTTGTAAAAACAATAGCAAATCAAATAAAAAGTCTCACGGAATCACTTTTCACATGGAAGTACTTCAAATAACATCGTTTCTTAATTTAGTTAACTATGAATTTTAGGTTACTTGGAACAAAAACCTAAACGAATGAACGAACGAAAACAGTGACATTTAAAGTGCGAGGGTTGCCATAATATGATTTGAAATTTTCCCGTTCGATATGTTTTAGTTCGAGTAATTATATGCCTGTTTTTTTATGTATTTAATATTTTATATTTCCAAGTAATATTGAAAATAAAAGTAAATGGATAGTAGCTATAAGAAATAGTCGGAATGATCCAGAATGGCTTCCATCGAAAACCAGCGTGGTTTGTTCCGATCATTTTGATAATAATGACCTTTATTCAACTAATCGTGGACTTCGCCGTGTGATCAAAACCGGATATCCTAAAAAGGAACATGAATTTAAAAAACAAAAATGAGATTTTATCAAAACAGTAATTAAACACGAGACTGTATTTTTTATTTTATTTTAGTTAGTTTCTCAGCTTAGACTAGCTAATTTAAATACTACTGTCCCAAATTTTATTTTTTCCCAAATTGCGGACGCTTTTTACGTGCTTTCTATAGTCAGTGATTTTGTTATCGTGGTCTTCTTGAATTTAATAAAGTTGATTGTAAATATAATTAAGTACCTATTTTATTTCAAAACAATTTACTACCCACGACGATGTTATGATTTACGCTTCAACAACCTTATAACTTAATATTTCTATAATTTACAAACCAATTTTTTTTTACATTCAATTGATACTTAATGGATAGTTCTAAGTGAAAGAGCGGAGCTCCTAACACAAGCAATTCTTGATTAAAAGGTAATCTCCAAATCATGTATGTAAATGCACTTTGTACTTAATTGTTATATTATTTTGCGATGTAAAAAAAAATGGTTTTGTTTCGGAATCCTTCCTAACGATTGAGGTACAATACCATACTCAACAATATCTTACTCGTACAATATTATCCTACCCAAAATATTATTCCCCAAATTATAGGGAAAAACTTTAACAAATGACAACCCTTTTTACACAAACATAGATAAAAAGGTGGCGTCATTTTTGATGTTCGTAATGCTCTGTCTTTCTATTTTGGTTGGTCTGAGCTCCCAGCTGATTATAGCATCATCTAACGTCCACTGTAAGTTGGCCATACATCTACAAATTAATAATGCAGAGTTGTACATACCCTTCAGCAGAGTTCTCAATCTTGACCTCTGGCAGCAAAGTAGAAGGGTCGTCCATAGTGTGCACAGCCAGCTTGTGAGCCGTCAGGCCAATGTCACCCCCTGTGGTACCCTTTGCTCCGCACTCCTCACATTTCCAGCTAAAACAATGAAATAGAACTTACTTGACAAGTCATTTGTTTATGCTATTTTCTAAAGGTATGTCCAAACATTGCGCGGCATCAACACGCGGCATTTGGAGGACACATTTCTGAAGTGTGAACTAGGCCGATGAATGTTTGCGCGGCATATCCGACACACGCCTTGCACTTCCAATTGGTATGAAAGCGGTTGCGTGTATCGTAGCTCTGCTTATGATTCGTCCAAATACAATTACTAACGAAAGTTTGCTAGAGATGTTTGTGCGCGGCAGATAGACAGAAGCGTTCGCGCACGGCAGTCGTCGAAACACAGCGCACTACGCCGCACGGCTCTCGCGCACGATTGCTGCAAAACATTTAGACTACTTTGGACACACCTTAATATAAACTACTCAAAACAACTCCTAAGTTAATTTGTGAAGCAAAGCACTAAACTCAACTTTATTCTTGACATGTAATTGCTTCCAGCGGCAACTTTAGCGTTGAATTCAAGTGAGTCTGGACCACATGTGTTCTCGATTCGATTCTAAGCTTCGACGATACCCGTCACTTTCTATTACTTTTTTTTATATCGGGATTATCGTGACTACAATCAATGCCTGTTTTTCGTCGTTATATGGACATGGAAAGCGCAGCAAGAGCTGTTGCAATGCTTCAGGAGGGACGCTCTCAGAAATCTGTAGCAATACTTCTCGGTGTGTCGTGAAGAGCTATCTGACACGTGTGGGAACGCTTCCAGGAGACCGGGAGTGTAGCTAAGAGGCCTGGATCAGGAAGAATTAGTGGCACAAGTTTCCAGAAAGACCAGTATATCAGGTTAGCTGTACGACGAGAGCGTACTGTAACCGTCCGGGCCTTACAAAACCGGCTGCGGCAATCTACTGGTACTAGAGTCAGTGTTCAAACCAGTCGTAATCGTCTCCACGAAGATGGTCAACGTTCTCGTAACGTCCGTGCTATTCGACTCGAACTGACAAGAGTCCATCGAGCCGCGCGCTTAACGTACGCACGCGAGTATTTGAACTGGGCAATAGATAACTGGAAGGCTGTACTTTTTACAGAACAATGTAAGGTCAAGTTTTTCAGTGATGATAAACGGATCCGCGTGTGGAGAAAACAAGGTGAATGTTTCAGTTCCACGGAACAGACCGTTTTGGGGGCCCAAGATTTATGGTGTGGGCGGGAATAAGCTTGTTAGACAAAACAGAGCTGGTAATTCTGGATGAGGGTACTGTAACCGCCGCCAGTTACATTGAGCAGGTAATTCAACCTCATGTTATCAAATTTTTACAAAGAGTGGGCGCTGGATATTTTTTAATGCTCGCGCACATACGGCCCGTGCCACAAAAACAGCACTTTCCGAGGCCAATATCACAGTTTTGCCATGGCCAACTATGAGTCCCGATCTCAACCCCATCGAGCATTTATGGGATGAATTGAAAAGAAGCCTTAAAGAAAACTACAGCAATGTTAACAGTCAATAGGAGCTCAATAACACACTTAAACTCTTTTGGGAACGAATTCCGGAACAAAATGTTACCCATCTTATTGAAAGTGTACCAGATAGGTTCAGAGAGTGCATACAGAGAAGAGGAGGCCCCATCAAACATAACCATAACATTTTTCATCAAATGGTTACAAGAAACGGGCGATAGACTAAGTTTATTTGAGTTTCTTTCCCTAAAAAGTGCTTTGTGGAAATCAATCAAAATAAACAAATTTTACCATTGAATAAGTTTTAACAATTTTTAAATCCAAAAAGCCATTTATTCTACTACCCAAATTACACTTTTTTATAAAAATGTTTGTTGCATGCTTTTAAATAAAATTTATCTTCAAACAAATTCTTAACATAGGAAATAATATTTTTAATTATTTGAGATTTTAATATTTTAATTGAATTCTAATATAGTTATATGATAAAATAATTTGTTTCTAATAAGTATTAAGTCATTAAACTTGTAGTAGTCGCCTCCTTAGCAAAGGCATCCCCCATTTTTTTCCAGTAGTGTCTGCCCCTGGTTTTGGTCATCCAGTTCCGCCCTAGCCTTTGTATAAACAGGTTTGCCCATCTTTTTCTTTGGCGACCCCTAGACCTTGTTCCTTCTCTTGGGATCTATTTTATAATTTTATATCTCTGTATTATATCCATCCACAATATATCCATAAAAACAACTTAATCATAATACTTTTAAATAGCAGCCTAAAAACTTGGTGGCCCCTATTTTCTTTTGAGTACTTTATTTGTCATCCATTTGTTTTATAATGAGTGATTGTAACACCAGTGTGATTAACAGGTTTTTTTTCCTGTTTGTCACACTCACTAATAATTATAAGAACTTATTATATTAGTAAATTAGTATCTCTTGCCCTATACAGGTCCTCCAGTAGATACCGAGGTATACTCTGGTGTCTTAATAACTTTTGTGTCAGATCAATACTGAAACTTGAAATACCTGAACTTACTTTAAAAAAATATCAAGAGCCTATTATTTTGAATTAACTTTAATGGTGCCATATATTTACATATACTACTTTACTACTACAAACCACATAGACTACTTTACTGTAGAATGATATCAATTTACCTGTCACTGTTGGTTTTACTTCTCACTTTCCGTTTGTTTGTGAATATTTTTTTCTTTCTCTTCTCAACTTTGTATCTCTTTCGTTTACTCTGAGTGGCCAGTGGTTCGTCATCTGAGTCGTCATCATCCACATTATCACACACATAGTCATCATCATCATCATCAGCATCAAACTCTGCCTTCACGTCTGACAACCGGAGGGGCTGGACTGTTTGAGAATCAAATAGAGGGTTCTTGCTGAGGATGGCTTCGAAAGTCTCCTTCAACTTGACGTACTCTATCTCGGCTTGCTCGAGCACGTTGATGAGGTCGTAGCAGCTCTTGCACATGAACTTGCAGGCGGTGTGGCCGGCCAGGTCCATCTGCGTGAACTTGTGCAGGAAAGTGCTAAGCTTGGCGCCAGACGCGCGCGTTGTGGTGCAGTAGATATCCACGCACTCCAGGCTGCGCGTCGTGCACGCCACACACTCCAGCTGCTCGTGCTTCACCAGCACTTCCACCTCCGTCTTGATGCCCTCCATGTCTTCCTTCTTCTCGATCTGCTCCACTTTATTATCGGAGTTCATTGTACTCGTTTCGGCCATTTCTATAAACTTCCAAAAATCCGACCCCGTCGATTATCAACTATCTATACATGAAGTAAAGTTAAAGAAAATTAGTGACATGGAACAATGATCAATTTATTCGACATCACTTGTTACTATCAAGCCAAATAATTTTTTTTACAAAAGAAAAACAAAATGCAGCGAATGACATTATCAAGCAAAGCTGCGTTTATTTTCCCGTTAACAATTCTGACAATTTGACGTTGACATAACTGCTTGACATCTGGATGGCATTCACAGGAAAATATGCTTAGACTTCTAACTACGCAGTAAAGTACCCTATCTATAATAGTAATCTATGCAGTAAAGTAAAAGGCAAACTCATATTATGAGCTGAAGAAGAGACCACGATTCTACCTACTGCCATCTTACTGCAAAGTAAAAAAATATAACCCGTACCTTCTTACAAATATATAAATATGTTTCTGAAATCTATACTTAATTCAAAACCGGAAATAAATCCAGATTCTAACCTCCTACTGAGAATAGGACTACGATTGATGGAAAAAGTCAATAAAACTTGGACTCGAACCAAACTCAGCAGTCGGATTTACCTACTAATAAGCTTGCGACCAATGAGGCAGTCAGTGCGATTCTCTGCCTTTTCGCCGAAAATTGTTTGCCAGATTTTCACTTGGCAACTAAACGTCTCGCAGAATTTTATTTCGCCGAATAATCATTTGCCAACTTATCATATAATTTTGTTTTATTTCCCAACCTCACAGTTACCAACTGTACGTTTGGTCTGCTTCTCATAATGGCACTTTTTAAAATGCCAACTTTCAAGTAGCAGAATGTGTTAGTTTGCGTAATATTCATTTAGTTGCTTTTTGTTTTTCATATCTAGTAGGGTTTCTTTTAATAATTATGTAGGTAATATTATTTGGATAAGCGCAACTTATTTTTATTACAATGTAGGTAAGTACGAATAAATTGACTCATTGACAATTGATCATCGTGATAATTATCCTGGTAAATTTATTTACAAGGATGCCATTTTCATTTTGGACAAATTATATACATACCTGTATAAAATTTGTTTTTTTTTTTTTTTTTACTTTATCTTTAATTTGACCTAACCTAACTTAACTGATTCCTTTTACAAAAGCGATTCGCTTCTGGCACATCGCCGGTCGCTGCCGCGGCATGCTCGGCTCGTGCGTTGTTTGTCATACTCTAACCTAACCTATCGTAACTTTAAATAAGGTTGCTGTAATTATTGCTCTACATTGCCGCCAATTTAAAGGTTAAATGTTGTTTTTGAGATTCAAATAAAAAATGTATTGTATGTAAAAATTTGTTTATTTTTTATAATTATATCAATGTATGAAAAGAGAACTATTACACTGACAAAACGACATTCGTTTAAAGTGAAATGTTTGACAAATGATAATTAATGTCCCAAATGTTTTGTGTCATTCATTATAATAATCAGCTTAACAATAATTCTACTAAATGAAACGTTGTCATACAAAAAATAAATTGCTAATCGTTAGTTGTCAAAGTGAAACATCGGCGAAACGTTGGTTGGCAAGTGATAATTTGCCAAACAATTTTCGGCGAAAAGGCAGGATACCCAGTCAGTGCACATTAAGGGGATGCGTTAAAGTAGCCCGCGAAATTCAAATTTTCTTATGTTTTTTGCAATTTGCAGGTCAGTATCAGGTTGACACTGACCTGACAACTGACAACCTGACACTGACCTGCAAATTGCAAAAAACGTAAGAAAATTTGAATTTAAAAAAGTTCCCTGGCTACCTTGGCGCATCCACTTTAAGCTAATATTAAAGTAAGAAGCTAAATCTGGGGGCACGGGAGTGTCCCCGCCAAGATGAGCCAAGCGAAGCGCATGGAGGGCACTACCTACCTTTTCTGGGTACACTACATAAATACAAAAAACTTTATTCCGTCAGTCACAAATACGAATTTCAAAATACCGATTTTCATAATTCCAAATGATTCAAAATTCCTAATAAATAACAACTCCGATTTATCGTTCATCCTATTTTCATAATTCCAAAAGGCACGAATAAGGACTAATTTATGTAAATTATAAAGTTTGTAATTTTCAATTTTCTAAACTACTAAAGCCCTTTAGTAGTTTAGAAAATTGAAAATTGGTTGGGGTGTATCGAACTTTTTAGGGAAGAATTTTAGCGCGCGGTCCGATGAAGTATTTATCTTATGAGAAAATAAAGAAAAACGTGTAACAGGGTTTTTCGAAAATCTACCCTTCAGGGGATGAAAAGGGGTAGTCAGTTTTACAGGGGAAAACTTTACTGCGTGGCTGAATAACTTGTAATTAACATTTTTCATCATGGCTATCATTTTCATAGTTTTCGAGGGTTCTAAACATAGAGTAAAGTAATATATATGGTTCTAAAGCTGATGGTGGGGTCAAAACGAAATCCAAGATGGCGGCTGTGAAAATTTTGTTTTTGTTTTAAATCATACGTGAGAAGAACTTGGGTCCCCGACCACACACGTTTTTTTTTTCAGAGTAAATGTTTATTTGGTAAAGCTACGTAGTATCGTTGACTGCTAGTTTCGTCTGTACCTCACAAATATTGCAAATAAATATAGGATTGTGATTATATTCGTAAGTACTTTTCCACTCCAATAAATTAATAGGTATGTACCTTAAATTAAATAAGTGTTTTGATGTTAATAAAAATTGGAGGAATGAGCTAATGTTCTTTCGGCTTGCGGATGCACTTCTCTCATGTTAGATATGTACTCAGACCAACCAATGTTGGTTGGTCTGAGGATATGTATTACATAATTATGACAGGTACTGGGCAAGGGACAAAATCAAACTGGTTGCTAATTTAGTTGTATATTTTTAATATTTGTGTGTCATAGATTTTTACACTTTGTGATTACTTAAACTCACGTACTGAGTTATTAGTATTTTTTGTAAAAATGTTAAGAATATTGTGATATCGTCTATTTCTACAATGTTTGTAAATATGTGAGCACCATGTATCTATCACATAAATAATTTATTTGTCATTGCTCCATTTTTAGGGTTCCGTAGTCAACAAGCAACCCTTATAGTTTCGCCATGTCCGTTTGTCTGTCTGTCCGCGACTTAGCTTAGGGACTCTTAGTGCTAGAAAGCTGTAATTTGGTATGGGTACCTATACATATGGACTCTTAGTGCTAGAAAGCTGTAATTTGGTATGGGTACCTATACATATAATTTACGCCGACAAAGTGGTAACATAATTATTATTTTTAGGGTATCTCCTGTTCACGTAAAGTAGGTAGGGATGTTTTTTTTTTCAGCAATCTTATGGTGTGGGATATCGTTGGAAACACGTTGGAAAGGTCGTTTAAAAATAATGTGAGTTTGTGGAAACCATTTTTGGATTCAGGGATCTGTTTGCGAAATTTTAAGCTTTGAAGTGCTAATTTCTGTTAGAGTCAAGTGTCCCCCACCCCCTGCCATCTAAATGGTTGGTTTTGAATATGTGAAAAAATTCACAGCAATAGTAACTATAACGAAATTAAAAGGAAAACTATCACAGCTAAGTAGGCTCCACAAGTTACCGAGTAATAATCGACCAACTTAAATTTGCAGTTGCTAAATCAGTATGGGAGAACAAGCTTTTCAACTACAATGTTAAGTTTTTTGTTTAAATTTATCCCAACTACGGAACCCGTCATAGTGCGTGGTTTCGACATGCACTTGGCCGGTTTTGTTAATTGTTTTGACCTTTTGTGGTACATACAGTAATCTTATTGTAGGTGCATCGTCTTTACTTATCATCACTTATAATTATATAATTGACGGTGGAGTTTCTTGCCCATTCTTCTCCATGCTAAAATTACCTTTTGGAAGGGGCAACTAGAATCAGTGTTTTGAAGTTCAAAAATGCCTGTTACGTGCCTTCGAGGGCTTCAAGACAAAGACACTTGCGAAGTGCGAAGAAAGCAAAAATTCAGAGTACTTATCGTAAGTTACTATCTTATTTAACTTGGATAATACCTTTATTATGTAATGAATTAATGATACAATAATATTTAAACTAAGTACCTACCGGCTACATAATTATTATCATGTTATGTGTTGTTGCAGCCCGCAGATATGGTTTTCATCCTCAAACCAACAAAAAAAGATCTTATTTTGTTGGTCTGAGTTTTCATCAATAAAAAAAAGGAAATATTGCCCGTGTTGCGGGAAGTATGCGTTAAATATTAAAATAGTAACTAAGTCAAAACTGTACATTGAATACTTTAAAAAAGTAACTGCAACGAGATGTTGGAACGAGTCTGATGCCGAAAATATATTTTTAAGAATTTTTGTCCGTTTGTTTGGATGTGTTCCGGATTGGCGCAAAAACGGCCCAACGGATTTGGATGTTAGCACACAGATAGTTTATAACCTGCACCCTAATAGCATAATACACGGTCAGTCACGATCTGAATCGTTTTGAAACAAATTTCTAATCCATTGCTTCATAAGTTGGAAAAAAATCTGCTCAACAACGTAAATAACGTAATGAATGTTGTTGAACTGTCAAAATGAAAGATAAATCATAATCGGTTACGAAAATAAGTTACGCAATTAGATAGCTGTTTTTAGTTCATGACTTTATGCTATCTAGAGGGCGCCATTTTTCAATCTGACGTCACATAGCCTATAACCAGCGGACGATCAAGGCCGCTTTCCGAATTAGAAAATAATCGCTGACAGCGCTCACATCGATAACTTGCGTTCCCTTTTAGATATCACGATTATGACAGCTGACAGCTGCCAATTGCCATCAATTCGGAACGCTCGTGAACGCGTTCACACAGTCCTCGCTCAACTTCATAACATAAACATAACCTCAAACCTTGCACAAGAAAGACTGATTGGATATTTTTGCAAATTGAAGTTCAACGCATTAGTTTGTTGGTTGACTCGTTGACTCTATTGACTCTGGTCGCCAAATACTACCGACAGCATCAACAGGAGGAGAGAAGAAGGGATGCGCAAGCGACTAACATGGGCCAATAGGACAGTGTAATTAAACTTCTTAACATTGAACAAATGATCTAATTTTATGGTCTATTTTGTAGTTTTACTTATAACATCCTTTATCATTTGAATAAATTTTATAATTAGATACTTAAAACTTTAATTGTATATAATGCAACTGATAGGTAAGTAAATGTGAAATTCATTCTTGGCAAGTAGATTTTCTTTTTTTAATACTTATTCTTATTCATGTAAGTATTTAAAAGATATGAGAAGGGAACTTGTTACCATAACGCCATGTATTGGGATGGGTATACAAATAATTTTCAACAATAATAGTAATAGAACATTTTTATTAACAATCAATTAGAATCACAGTATAATCAGACTGGACCTCAGGTACCCTACTCGCGCTCCAAGCGACATTCTTTTCCTAATTATTATTTATGCTAATATAAGAAAAATATCAAACAGTACAACAGTAACAAAAGTCTTATGTACTTATATAATTAACTCCTTATCTATTTTAGTAAATATTATGTAAAATCACAAACATACAGTACAATTAAACATTAATAAAATTCACAATTTTACCAGGTATTTCTATTCAAATCTTCAAACGGGTACTGATCAAATCTTAAAACTAATAAAAAATCACAAGTATCTATACTTACCACTAATTAAAACAGGTAAGTACTTATTGATCAAATCATAACTAATAAACAATCACAGTATACTACTAAGTCAACAGGTACTGATCAAATCTTAAAAACTAATAAAAAATCACAAGTAGTGCTACTAATAATAAAACAGGTGCTGATCATATCTATACTTAGATCTTTAAAAAACTTAAATTTAATTGTTGTTGTTACACTACAACTGCAAAATGAATCAGTTCCAGGTTAACAACCAAAAAAAGCAAAGTAAAGTTTTACATCAAAGTAAAGCCATGTTGCCCTATCGTTTCCAGATGTCGCATTGTGATCCACTATCTTTTTATAATGTTTTTTTAAACTGTTTAGTTTTGACTGACACTGGGTGCAAGTAACATTATTATTGTATGTTGCACATTGTTCTTGCTATGATGTCATACACCATCTTAAGATGCATTTTTTCAAAATGTTCTATAAGCTCACTATATAATGTGAGTAGCAACAAAATGCATGCCTCGTTCCAAATGAATAGAGAAAGTGACTCGGGATCTACTGAAATAAAAATATAATATTAAGAATGTACTTCCTACTAACACTGCAATAATATTGTTTGGGATGATTTGAATGAAACTTGGCACATAGATAATCATATCCTGGAATAATATATAGAATATTTGTATATACTAAAAAAAATGCTTTTATAACTTTAAATTGATAGAATCTGAGAACAAGTTTTTAAGAATTAACCAACATACTAATAAGACAAAACCATAGAACACTTTTATCTTACTTTTGTTATAGATTAAGTATTGGAGTAAGAGTGACCACATAATGTTGCAACATGATATGTTATGCAAACACAACAGGCACATTCAGCTAATAAGTATCTGCACATAATCAGATAATAATATAAAATACTTACCGTATTGTTCCGTTGGTTCATTCAGCAGTGACTCTGTTTCTCGGCTAGACATATTTGCATCAAAGTAATTCACCAATTGCTGTGACTCTGTTTCTCGGCTAGGCATATTTGCATCAAAGTCATTCACTAATTACTGTACATATTCAGTATCTGTAAACAGCATGAACCAGTTAAGTAAACATTTATGATTGATCAGAAGACAATAGCTAAAGAGTGGTTGTATGCACTTTCAAAACTGTAAGAAAGCTTTTGCAAACAGACAGCTAAGCAGTTGTGATGAGTAAAACATTTGCATCATAATCGTTTGAGCAGTGGGAAGAATTGCAAGTAGGCTAAAATTCAGCACTTACCTCTCTGAGCCCTCTCGTATTGCTCTGATTTGAGCATGATATTCACTTGAATACTCATGGTTATTACAACATACACTTCAAACGTCTTCTTCTTCACAATTTTGAAACTATTGGCACGACTCAAAAAGTCAAAACAAAACAGTACAACTGTCACTATGACACTATTTGACATCCACATTGACAGCGCTCACGGTGATCATAATAGGATGCGTTCCGAGTTACGCCGTAATCGATTTGGGCGTTCTAAAACCCGTTCCCAATTAGCATGATCGCGATAACGATGTCCCGTGAATCGTCATAGATGACGTCATGACATGCGCCATCTTGCGATAACGCCGACCATGCTCTAAAATATGATCACCGTGAACGCTGTCAATGTGGATGTCAAATAGTGTCATAGTGACAGTTGTACTGTTTTGTTTTGACTTTTTGAGTCGTACCAATAGTTTCAAAATTGTGATCACAGAGTACTTTTATATATAGGATTGTGATGAAGACGTTTGATGTGTATATTGTAATAACCATGAGTATTCAAGTGATTATCATGCTCACATCAGAGCAATACGAGAGGGCTCAGAGAGGTAAGTGCTGAATTTTAGCCTACTTGCAATTCTTCCCACTGCTCAAACGATTATGATGCAAATGTTTTACTCATCACAACTACTTAGCTGTCTGTTTGCAAAAGCTTTCTTACAGTTTTGAAAGTGCATACAACCACTCTTTAGCTATTGTCTTCTGATCAATCATAAATGTTTACTTAACTGGTTCATGCTGTTTACAGATACTGAATATGTACAGTAATTAGTGAATGACTTTGATGCAAATATGCCTAGCCGAGAAACAGAGTCACTGCTGAATGAACCAACGGAACAATACGGTAAGTATTTTATATTATTATCTGATAATGTGCAGATACTTATTAGCTGAATGTGCCTGTTGTGTTTGCATAACATATCATGTTGACAACATTATGTGGTCACTCTTACTCCAATACTTAATCTATAACAAAAGTAAGATAAAAGTGTTCTATGGTTTTGTCTTATTAGTATGTTGGTTAATTCTTAAGAACATGCTCTCAGATTCTATCAATTTAAAGTTATAAAAGCATTTTCTTTAGTATATAAAAATATTCTACATTTTATTCCAGGATATGACTATCTATGTGCCAAGTTCCATTCAAATCATCACAAACAATATTATTGCAGTGTTAGTAGGAAGTACCTTCTTAATATTATATTTTTATTTCAGTAGATCCCGAGTCACCTTCTCTATTCATTTGGAACGAGGCATGCATTTTGTTGCTACTCACATTATACAGTGAGCTTATAGAACATTTTGAAAAAATGCATCTTAAGATGGTGTATGACATCATAGCAAGAACAATGTGCAACATACAATAATAATGTTACTTGCACCCAGTGTCAGTCAAAACTAAACAGTTTACAAAAACATTATAAAAAGATAGTGAATCACAATGCGACATCTGGAAACGATAGGGCAACATGGCTTTACTTTGATGTAAAACTTTACTTTGCTTTTTTTGGTTGTTAACCTGGAACTGATTCATTTTGCAGTTGTAGTGTAACAACAACAATTAAATTTAAGTTTTTTAAAGATCTAAATACAGGAAAAGTTTTTATCCACTGCGGAAATTTTGACATATTAACCTTAAACCAGTTTTATTAAACATATTTTTTTTATTTTAATGCGTCTTCATACAAAAAAATAAAAAAATCGTTAACGAAAGATGTTTATTTTAAAAGTGGTTGTATGGCTAACCGGCGCCGGCGGCGCGCGGCGAAGCGGAACGCGCGAAAGTACCTACCTATCAGCTGTGCGCTCGCTCGATTCGCCGGCGTAGGTATTTACGTGGGTTACTGGCCCTTGGATCTCGCTCAAAGAAATCAAAAATGCTTTCTTCGATTTCGATCGCCAGTCGGGGTCTGCCAGACCCTCGTGCATGATTCGGGGTTCTGAACTGTCCGTGATCAAGCAGCCTTTGAGTGGCCGCTAAAATGGTCCTTTCATTAGGGACCGCGGGGTTAAGGAGGTATGCTCTCCGTCGCATACATTCTGCGAGCTGCTCGCAAACTTTCACCACTCAGTACATACACTCGCACCATCTCGTAAAACTCGCGGTTACTGAAGTCCGACATCGTGACCGGTAGGTACAAGCACGACACGTGCGGCGCGGCCCTTGCGCGGGAAAGCGATTAGACGCGACGTCACACGACAGCGCGTGCGATGAGCGAACTGTCGGCCACAGCGCCCGGCGCCGCCCTGCCGCCCGGGAGGGGGTTGCACCCCCGTGCAACACCGCCGCCTGTGCGCCGGCCGCCGCACGCGCCCATTGATATTATTACGAATAGTTTGTGTCCATATTTTGCTGATTTTAAGTAGGATAAAAAAACAAAAAAAAAGTATTGAATAAATAATGGAAATGTGTTCTATTACTGATATTGAACCACCAAAAAAAATTTGCGCACTGGTCAAAAACTTTTCCTGTATAGATATGATCAGCACCTGTTTTATTATTAGTAGCACTACTTGTGATTTTTTATTAGTTTTTAAAATTTGATCAGTACCTGTTGGCTTAGTAGTATACTGTGATTGTTTATTAGTTATGATTTGATCAATAAGTACTTACCTGTTTTCATTAGTGGTAAGTATAGATACTTGTGATTTTTTATTAGTTTTAAGTTTTGATCAGTACCCGTTTGAAGATTTGAATAGAGATACCTGGTAAAATTGTGAATTTTATTAATGTTTCATTGTACTGTATGTTTGTGATTTTACATAATATTTACTAAAAAAGATAAGGAGTTAATTATACAGGGTGTTTGGTGCAACGTGTGCCAAATTGAAATGGTCGACTGGGGGGGTCACCTGCTATCCTTTCAGACCCCTAAACACTTCTCATGCCCTGTGGATTTTTTTTCATCGACTTTTTATTGTTTTGTTAAAAATATACCCAAATTTTACATTCAAGTACAAATTAAAAAAAAGTGTGAGTTGTAGACTCTGAATTTTAATTTTATTTAGATGTGTATTGTATTACAGTACTTTTAAATTCAAAATTAGTGACATTAGCCATGTAGTTTTTTTTTAATTTACTCGCAAAGTTTCGGACTTCAATTAAAGCTGTCCATGTTACAGCTATTTACATGGCTATAAAAAAAAAATACAAAAGCGACCGCGATCTTCCAACTTCCTCAGAAATTCTCTAGTCTATTCTCTTGCTAGTGATATGCCACATGCCATAAAAATCTTTTTACAACTTTGTGAATTCGCTAGAATTGTGAATCGAGTCACAAAATACTGAATTCCAAATTATGATTTAAAATTCCTTCCTCCTTCTCTCCTCCCGTTGATGCTGTCGCCCTGTCGCACGGTGGATCGAAAATCGGCTGTAGAAGACATAGGATCTCGATGTCTTAAATGTTATTTTTTTTTGCTGGAAATGATTTCTGCCGATCATTACTGTTCTATAAAATGTCATATGAAGTAATTGTGTGCACAAATGGAAGAGTTATAATTTTTATAAGAAAAAAATGTATGGAGCTGACATGAAAAATGAGGATATCTCTGGAATCGCTAGGATGGCCATTATATCCTTGCACACTGTTATAGTCCTATTTATTTGTGAATTTTTGATATACTTTTATAGTACTATTTATTGGCGATTTTTTTTTTAAATCGTCAAAATTAAAAAAATTTAATCCTTAAATATGGCTATACCAAGTGTAACTTACAATATTTTTTATGCTTAGACCAAAACATTCGAAGAAATCACAAAGTCGTATTACCTACTTATTTGAAATGACATGGTAATTATGAATTACATAATATGTAATCTTGTCTAATGCCTCAAGTCCACATTAGCTAATGATTAATAAAACTTAATACCTATATACCTGTTAAAAGGATACGTACCATAATGAGGGTAATTAGATAAACGTGATCATTAGTCAATAACAATAAATGGTAAACTATTGTATGATTAAAAATAAAAGCAAATTATTAAAAAAAAAAATATTAACTTAACCTAACCTAACATAAACAATAAAAGTTAACTTATTTTATACTTCGTCACCATCAGAATCCACTTCAGAATCAGGCTCTACAATAGATATAACTTCTAAGAACTCTGTCGGAGCTTCCTGATCCTGAAGTTTCAGTAGTTCTACTGTTTCCTTAAAGTATGTCTGCCTCTTGTGGGCATTTAATTTTGGTCTTGTGGAAGAAATTAGAGGATCAGAAGAGACGATAAGCATATTGAGGATATCCTCGTTTGATGCTTGTCTACTCTTTTTCCTCGAATGGTGTTCTCTGAACCTCCTAAAGTCTTTGTTTCGGGCCTCTGAAGCTTCTTCCGAAAGACTTCCAATTGGTACAATAGCATTTTCTGCAATTATGTCCCCTCCGTGAATCAACAATTTGTGGACGGTTGATGACATGTAGTACCAATCGTACAGTTCCACGTATTTTTCAGCGGTTGTTCTAGCGTATTCTTTAAATTTCGGCACGTCTACAATCTCTCCAGATGTGATAGCTTGCAGAATCACAGCAAATCTGCGTATTAGGTCTTCATCTAATCCAGTGATCGCTGCAGTTTTATCAGGAAATTCAAAAAACCGCCTTGCTGTGTTCCCGTCGTTAGTTGTGCCTGATCCTTGCTTAACGATGTCAATCAAAAAGTTGAGATCATCTTTGAATCGATCTTGAATGAGTTTTTTTCGTGAATGCAATAACTCTTGCTGACCTTCTCCTCTTGCAGACCACTTTTTGAAGTCGAGACGATACGCTATGTGTAGAAGACATTCCATCACATTAATGCGGGCATGAAGTGATGATAATCCGAACTCATACACACCAGAAGAAATGGTTTTTGACGCAATGACATGTAATTTATTCATTTCTGTAGGCTTAGCCAAACACAGGTAGCAGGCCGCATTTGACTTAGCTTCAGACAGATATGTACAAATTTTGCCGTCAATCATCGTCATCATTAATTTGTGACTAATTTCATGTCCTTGACATTTTGAGGGAACGAGAGCTTCAATTTCGTTATCCATTGCAGTTTTTATTTATGACAACGTCTTGGGTTTCTTTCACAAAACTAAACTGGACTGGACGGCAATACCTAGGTGAGCAGGGTTTTGGATTCACCCATACGGTATCACCGTCAGCTGTCAACTTTAATGGAACCAAAGAGGTCATAAATATGCTGGAATCATCTTGACCACTCTCTATGTTTTGCTTATATCTACTTTGGTTAGATGCACCGTCAAATCCCCACTTTGATATTAATATCAATTGTTTATCTTGTATCGCATCAGGACTACGAATAGTTTCAAAAATTCTGTTCACTGTTAAATCTAGTAACGCTTGTAGTGCAATCTTAGCAGATGAATTCGTTACAGTCACAAATGTCTTCGGAGGGTAGCACTGTAGCTTAGCTTTTTTCACTTTATAGTAAGACGGATATATCTCCTTTGAACCTTCTCGAATAGTCGTTTCCCTTAATGTGATATATTGCCATTTCGATAGTTTTAATGAAAGTAGCAAACCCAGTGCTTTTTCTGGTGAAAATATTGTTTAAGGAGCTGGTTTGTTCAACATTTCCTTGATTTTTGCTGCTGCTTCTGGATTTTGGAGCATATGTTCAATAACAGATGCAATATCCTCACGACCATCTCCTTTCAAAAGTGCTGCAGCTGAATAAGCTGCTTCATTAGGGTCATCGCCTATATGTTCATCAGATCGTCTCTTCTTCTGCTTGTTACTTAGATCATCAAACGGCTTTCTGAAGTTGATTTCATTGTTGAAGTTGATGGTACAGGTTCAGGTACAGGTTCAGTAGAAATATTTTCACTTGTTGATTCTTGAATGAGCAAATTGGTTTGCACGTAGTTTGGCCAGTCAATATTTGCCTCAAGCCAATTACTGTAATCACGTCTAAAAACTTCACTTTTCCTGTGGGATCGTAACCATCTCTTTTGAACTGCCCGTGTAAATCTTCGACAAAATTCTTTCACGGTAACACTGTCTTCATCTGAAAGGCTAGAGCCCAGTCGAATAACAAGTGTGTTGAACAATATTTCATGATCGAAAGACGAAGCATCCTGATTGCTCAGAATAACAAACAAATCCAAATTTGTAATAATGCTTTCCATTATTCACGATCACTGAGTAAAAAGACACGGTAGGATAGATGTTAGTATTAGAAATGCTCTAAATGAACTGAAGTTGTGAATCCAATGTTTGACTATTTATTGTTATTGACTAATGATGGTATCACATTTATCTAATTACTTTCATTAAGTTAATCCTGCACTAATTGCTAAATTAGCGAGTACGCCAAATTATTTTGTTACGTATCCTTTTAACTAGGTATATAGGTATTAAGTTTTATTAATCATTAGCTAATGTGGACTTGAGGCATTAGACAAGATTACGTATTACGTAATTCATAATTACCATGTCATTTCAAATGAAAATCACAAAGTAGGTAATACGACTTTGTGATTTCTTAGAATGTTTTGGTCTAAGCATAAAAAATATTGTAAATTACACTTGGTATAGCCATATTTAAGCATTAAAATGTACATATCATAAACATTTTTATTTTTTTTATTTTGACGATTTAAAAAAAAAAAATCGCCAATAAATAGTACAATAAAAGTATGTCAAAAATTCACAAATAAATAGTACTATAACAGTGTGCAAGGATATAATGGCCATCCTAGCGATTCCAGAGATATCCTCCTTTTTCATGTCAGCTCCATACATTTTTTTCTTATAAAAATTATAACTCTTCCATTTGTGCACACAATTACTTCATATGACATTTTATAGAACAGTAATGATCGGCAGAAGTCATTTCCAGCAAAAAAAATAACATTTAAGACATCGAGATCCTATGTCTTCTACAGCCAATTTTCGATCCACCGTGTGTCGGTAGTATTTGGCGACCAGAGTCAATAGAGTCAACCAACAAACTAATGCGTTGAACTTCCATTTTCAAAAATATCCAATCAGTCTTTCTTGTGCAAGGTTTGAGGTTACGTTTATGTTATGAAGTTGAGCGAGGACTGTGTGAACGCGTTCACGAGCGTTCCGAATTGATGACAGCTGTCAGCTGTCATAATCGTGATATCTAAAAGGGAACGTAGGATATCGATGTGAGCGCTGTCACCGATTATTTTCTAATTCGGAAAGCGGCCTAAAAGGGAACGCAAGATAACGATGTGAGCGCTGTCAGCGATTATTTTCTAATTCGGAAAGCGGCCTTAGAGCATGGTCGGCGTTATCGCAAGATGGGGCATGTCATGACGTCATCTATGACGATTCACGGGACATCGTTATCGCGATCATGCTAATTGGGAACGGGTTTTAGCACGCCCAAATCGATTACGGCGTAACTCGGAACGCACCCCAAGACGCTTCCAACGATACCTCATTTGTCAAATTGTGATGAGTCGTTTAGAACAGCGGTACTCTAATAAAGGTCCGTAAGGTCCGTATTACAGAAGGAAACTCAAGTATTGATCTCTGTTTAAAACTAGTTTTAAGTCCGTTTTTAATTTTAGAACGTTGCTCAAGCATAGATTCATTGATCTTAGTTCAACTGAGTTTGGCTTTATTTTAGATCGCTACTCAGTTACTCGATCGAACCCAAGCAGTGATCAAATCTGTAATCACCCAAGTGTGGTCGAGACCGCGCTTGAGCATAGATTGTCATGTCAAATTGTCAATATTTCTTCTGTTCAAATAGTGCATTGTCGAGTTCTGTTGATATTTTTAAATATTAGGTACCTACTATCAAAATCATAATCAAAATGGATATATTTGAAGAGGTAGTTCATTATAATAACTTATTTAACGATAATTCTAATAGAAGGTTGAACTTTAGCATTTATAAGAGACACGCAGGACCCTTATAGTCGTGAAAAGTTAAAAAAAAGGTACAGATTTTTTCAAGATGTAGTGAAAAATTTAATTCTACCTATGGTTACAGTTTGTAACATAATTGTTTCTTGCGCAGTACTTTTTAATATTTCAATAACATCTAACGATACAATGCCAATAAATGATGAAGAGAATGATTATGGTAGCAATGAGAATGAAATTGACCTGAATGATTCTGTCAATCAAGGGACAGTTGATGGGTTTGCTTTTAGAAGTACCATAACTATTCAGTAATCTGTGGTAGTACCATAGTAAACAATTATGTTTAATTTACAGCAAGTATACATATTCATTTTGATAAATAAAACAATATGTTAAATAATCAACTCTTTTATTATCAATAATCCGTGGGTTCAACCGCATCTGTTGTTGTGGTATGTTGGCTGGCATCTCAGACCAACCAAAAAAGAAAGACGGAGCATTTCGAACATCAAAATGAAGCCACCTTTTTATCTATGTGTCTGTAAAAAGGGTTGTCATTTGCTAAAGTTTTTCCCTATAATTTGGGGAATAATATTTTGGGTAGGATAATTTGTACGAGTAAGATATTGTTGAGTATGGTATTGTACCTCAATCGTTAGGAAGGATTCCGAAACAAAACCATTTTTTTTTTACATCGCAAAATAAAATAACAATTAAGTACAAAGTGCATTTACATACATGATTTGGAGATTACCTTTTAATCAAGAATTGCTTGTGATAGGAAGCTCCGCTCTTTCACTTAGAACTATCCATTAATTATCAATTGAATGTAAAAAAAATTGGTTTGTAAATTATAGAAATATTAAGTTATAAGGTTGTTGAAGCGTAAATCATAACATCGTCGTGGGTAGTAAATTGTTTTGAAATAAAATAGGTACTTAATTATATTTACAATCAACTTTATTAAATTCAAGAAGACCACGATAACAAAATCACTGACTATAGAAAGCACGTAAAAAGCGTCCGCAATTTGGGAAAAAATAAAATTTGGGACAGTAGTATTTAAATTAGCTAGTCTAAGTTGAGAAACTAACTAAAATAAAATAAAAAATACAGTCTCGTATTTAATTACTGTTTTGATAAAATCTCATTTTTGTTTTTTAAATTGTATGTACGTTTTTAGGATATCCGGTTTTGATCACACGGCGAAGTCCACGATTAGTTGAATAAAGGTCATTATTATCAAAATGATCGGAACAAACCACGCTGGTTTTCGATGGAAGCCATTCTGGATCATTCCGACTATTTCTTATAGCTACTATCTATTTACTTTTATTTTCAATATTACTTGGAAATCTAAAATATTAAATACATAAAAAAACAGGCATATAATTACTCGAACTAAAAAATATCGAACGGGGAAATTTCAAATCATATTATGGCAACCCTCGCACGTTAAATGTCACTGTTTTCGTTCGTTCATTCGTTCAGGTTGTTGTTCCAAGTAACCTAAAATTCATAGTTTACTAAATTAAGAAACGATGTTATTTGAAGTACTTACTTGTGAAAAGTGATTCCGTGAGACTTTTTATGTGATTTGCTATTGTTTTTACAAGTTTTCACTACACAAGAAGGCATAATTCAATTTTTTTTATTGAAGTTTACTAGACGACGACTCGTGACGTACTAGGAGCGATGAGCATAGTTTTTCTGTAGGTGTGTGCGTGAGCCTGTGTGTTTACTTGCAGGAGCATAGTTTTGTGGCTACACGTTTGATGTACGTAGTGATCCGTCTTTCTATTTTGGTTGGTCTGAGGCTGGCATCAATTATTGTTGGAGTGTGTTCTATATCAACGGCATTAAATGTTTCGGGCGGCATTACTAGTTCTTCCTCTATTATCATATTTTGATCAGCTTGGATTGGAGTCACCAAATCTGAAGAGAACATAATAACATATTAAGCAGTTGCCCAGAGTGGAAGCCCAACAATTGATACATAAAATGTTGTGAGAGCATCTCTTAGGCGGGTTTTGAGATTTTACCAAAGGCGTCTGAGCTGTTCCCCTGATGCCAATAACAATAAAAGAGATTATGTATTTTAATGATCAATTTATTGAACAGTAGAAAACTACTAATATAACCCCATTTAATTTATAAGTAAATGTAAAAATAAGAATAAGAAAATAGATTGGTACTTACTGAGTCAATTATCATAGGCGAACTATTAAATTTCTCCGCAATATGGATCTAAGCAGCCTTTTTGGTTCCTGTGCTGACATTATCAGTTTTATTATTTTCTATAATATGTTTTTAAAATTTCTATTAGCAGGTTTTTTTCCAAAGTACTAAAATTTTTCTTCCGTCCTACCATTTTAAAACTGTTAAGTAATTTGAATAAAATCAGCTAAACAAATAATTAAAATAAACAAACAACAAACTAATATTTTTCACATTGATGTTTTGACATACTGACATTTTAAATAGCATACTTATTTAAGGCCACAAATACAAGTCTTTTAAGCTTGACAATTTTGCTTACAAAACTACTATACTTCACTTCAAAGAGCTTTACTTCAATAAATGGGGCATTTTACTATTCAGAAATGAAATAATAACGCTGATTTCCTAAATAACTGGGCTTCTATGGTGTATTTTAATATTTCTAATCCAGTGAAGATCGGATCAAAGTCGGATATTATAATAAATCGTAAACGAAAACAGGCTGATGCATAGACAATACACATCTCTGCTTGAGGCTCGATTTGAGTCTCGACTGGACTTGAGGAACGTTCTGTAATACGGACCTAAGACCTTCGATCGAGTAACTAAGTAGCGATCTAAAATAAAGCCAAACTCAGTTGAACTAAGATCAATGAATCTATGCTTGAGCAACGTTCTAAAATTAAAAACGGACTTAAAACTAGTTTTAAACAGAGATCAATACTTGAGTTTCCTTCTGTAATACGGACCTAAGTATAAAAGCGGCGATCGCGCCCCGCGCCTCGTCAGTCAGTTGACGGTTAGCGTTCGGAGCGATAAGTTCCTACCTACCTACTTACAAGCTGGCTAGCGAATTGCGGAGTTTAAACGTGATATGAAACTAGTGTTCATTGTTCTACTGCCTGCTGTATTCTGATTGTATCAGTTTTGTACATTTCTTCTTCGGACTAAACTATGTCTCATAAACGCAGTAACGATTGTGCATTATTTTGACCCCACCATCCTGACGTGTAACATTATTAATAAAGAAGAATGGAACGTTGGCTTAAAGGCGTTAAACGTGTTGCAACAACATCTTCTAATGACGCTGAATGTTCAAAAGCAGTACGCGCGGAGAATACAGCAATTACCTATCCAGACGATGATGCCACGACGTCAAGCTCCACGGTTTCAAAGACAAAAAAAAGGAAGTATGATGAATCATATATCAGTTTCGGATTTGTTCAAATCAAATCAAATCAAAAGTCATTTATTCAAACTAGGCTGAAAATCAGCACTTTTCGAACGTCAAAATTACATAAGACAGTCCCCCAAAACGCCCACCTTTCACCACTTCCTAGTGCTTTAGCTGGGAAGAAGAAGTGGCGCAACAAACTCCCCAGCAGCACAGCTGTCTGTTCAGTTAGAAACAACTGATTCTATACAAAAGTATGCAAAATCATTTACATTACGTAACATAAAATATAAATCGAATTATTAGCCATATGTCAGCTAGCACACGCCAATATACCACCCAAAAAAATAAATAAAACGAGAACTATATGTACTCAAGCAGAAATAAGTAAATGTAAACATAAATTAACTAAATAAAAGCCTCCAGGCACAAAGGGCGTGCCCGCTTACATATAGCCATTTAATGCTGTAACTGGAAGTTATACATGATAAACTAGGACCATCGAAGTAAAATAAATAAAAAGTTAATTACTAATAACATTAACAAAACCGAGATCAGCAAGACGACCAGTCACCACAAGCAGCACCCGTTCACGAGCATAACGCAAAGATCAGCCATTACCCCCCTCGCCATATTTGAGGGAAGGAGACAACCCGACCCCCGACGCTACCGCAAGCAGTGACTTCTAAGGGAGCATGACGAACCTGCTGCTGGTTGCTCAGATAAAAAATTATAATTATCAATTATTGTTGAGGTCGCTAGCTAACCACATATTGCAATACAACTCATAGAAAACATTGTAATGAGTAGATTATGTCAACAATAAATTAAATTAAAAATAAATTGACTAAACAGACCAAATAAAATAGAATAAAAATTTATATGAACTCATATAACCTGTCAGTGGATAAGCTAATTCTGGAGAAAGAACACAAACATTGTCTTGAGTTAATCACAGCGTTGATTCCAACGGCTCACCTCTCTGCATGTTATGTAGTAAACTGCTTCCTAATAGTTCCATGGCACCTGCCAAATTGCGCAGACATTTAGAAACTGTACACCCCGAGTCTAAAGACAAGAATAAAGAATTTTTTGTTCGTAAAAAAGAACAGTTATTGGAAAGTCAAAAAAATATGATGCATGTAACACAAACTATCAATGAAAAGGCCACGGAGGCATCATATTTAGTTAGCTATCGCATTGCACAAGCAGGTGAAGCGCACACTATCGCTGAGAATTTAATAAAGCCACGTGTGTTAGACATAACAAAATGTATGCTCGATGAAAAATCTGCAAAGCATCTTTCTACTGTACCGCTATCAAACGATACTGTTTCACGGCGAATCCATGATCTGGCAAGCTACGTCAAACAAGAACTAGTTGCACGTCTACAAAAAACACGATTCGCCTTGCAAATGGATGAGTCAACTGATGTCACTGGTCTGGCTATCTTGCTGGTTATCGTGAGATATCCATATGAACGTTCTTTTGAAGAAGACATGCTTATGTGTTCACCGCTGCCCACAAACACTAACGGGGAAGAAATTTTTAATAAAATAAACATATTTATTAAAGAATATAATCTTAGTTGGAACGATTGCATTGACATTTGTACAGATGGGGCCAAGGCGATGACAGGTAAAACAGCAGGAGCAGTATCACGAATAAAAAGTAAAGCGCCTAATTGTAGTTCCAGCCATTGTATTCTGCATAGACAAGCACTTGCGATGAAGCAAATGCCGTCAAATCTAAAATTAGTTATGGATGAAGCGGTAAACATAATTAATTTTATCAAATCACGACCACTACAATCCCGATTGTTCTCATTATTGTGTGAAGATTATGGCAGCAAACATAAAACACTGCTGCTCCATACAGAAGTGCGATGGCTGTCTCGGGGTAAAACTTTAACAAGGCTATTTGAACTTAGAGCCGAGTTACAAATGTTTCTTTCAGCAGATACAGTTTCTTTTAATTTGAAAGACCGTTTGTATGATAAAACTTGGTTGTTCCGATTGTCTTTTATGGCGGATATCTTTCAAAAACTGAACGAATTGAATTTATCATTGCAAGGTAAACAGACAACAGTGTTCCAGGCCTATAACAAAATAACTGCCTTCAAAAGAAAAATAGATTTTTGGATTATTTGCGTTGGTAAGAGAGGAATAGAAAGCTTTACGTCACTCAGTGAGTTTGTTAGCGATAACGACTCAGAAATGTTTCAAGATGATGTGTTTGAAGAATTGGTATATGAATGAGAATGGGAATATCTCACTTCTATGCGCGCATCTTTTGAAAAGTATTTTCCCGAAGAACAGAATACAAAAATGAAGCTGAATTCATGGATTCATAATCCTTTTTTACCCAACTTGCAAAAGCCCGAAAGTATGTCAAACGAGATATATGAATCTCTTTTAGAAATGTCATCAGACACAAGTATGGAGTCACTGTTCAAAACGACGCCTCTCAACGATTTTTGGTGCAGAATCCGTGATGAATATCCAATGCTTGGCAGAATGGCTCTGAATATTCTTCTCCCGTTCCCAACAACATATTTGTGCAAAACAGGATTCTCAACTTATGCAGCCACGAAAACAAAATATCGCAATAGACTGGACGCCGAACCTGATATGAGACTTCAAATGTCTTCTATCAAACCTGATATCAACCAATTGATGAAAAATAAAAAACAGTTTCATACCTCCCATTAGTTAAGATTTTTTCATTTTTAATATCTTCTATTATTGTACTTGCCAAGTGGTAAAGTAAGTAATTATTAGTAACTGTTACATTGTACTTTTATTATGCTTATATAATAAAGAATACACTTTTAAAAACTATTGTTTTATTGTAGGGTTCCGTCAAGTATTTTGCTTGTCAAAAGGGTTCCGTGACCAAAAAAGTTTGAGAACCGCTGGTTTAGAAGATAATAATATGAGGGAACAGATGAACATGCATAGTTACATACATACCGGTCAATCATAATCATAACCCTCCTTTTTGCTTCGCCGTAGTTGGGTAATAATATAAATAATATTTTAGTATTTGAGCACCGTAGAAAATGCACGGTGTTGCGCACTTAGACACAGCAAGTCCGCGAGGGCATCGGGCCGTGGCGGGTCCCCACCCCAACGACGGCGACGTCCGCTCTCTGGTTGGCGGCCGTCGTCGGGCCGCGCGGGCCGCAGCGTGGGCTCCAGTCCACCAGTCTACTGACAGGCTCACCGGCGCGCGGTGTCACCCGCGCACACACGCCAACAACCTACGATCTCACGCGTCACGCAACCTTTTGGGTTCTCGATGTGTACAATCTATTTATTTCTGTGTTAGTGTATTACTGGTTTATGCTGTGAATCGATCCCTATAAAAGTGAAACTAAAAAAGTGACTCATCGATTTTTGAAAAAGTTCGGAAATTGGAATTCGGAACTAGGAGCTGGTAGGTTAAATAATTTATTAGCATTGCTAAATTACTAATACCATTTTATTTTATATTTAGAATTTTTTTGTGTACTACCTCAGACCAACAAAAAAAGAAAGACGGAGCACTCCATACATCAAACGTGTAGCCACAAAACTATGCTCCTGCAAGTAAACACACAGGCTCACGCACACACCTACACAAAAACTATGCTCATCGCTCCTAGTACGTCACGAGTCGTCGTCTAGTAAACTTCAATAAAAAAAATAGAATTATGCCTACTTGTGTAGTGAAAACTTGTAAAAACAATAGCAAATCATATAAAAAGTCTCCCGTAATCACTTTTCACATGGAAGTACTTCAAATAACATCGTTTCTTAATTTAGTTAACTATGAATTTTAGGTTACTTGGAACAAAAACCTGAATGAATGAACGAACGAAAACAGTGACATTTAAAGTGCGAGGGCTGCCATAATATGATTTGAAATTTACCCGTTCGATATTTTTTAGTTCGAGTAATTATATGCCTGTTTCTTTTATGTATTTAATCATTTAGATTTCCAAGTAATATTGAAAATAAAAGTAAATGGATAGTAGCTATAAGAAATAGTCGGAATGATCCAGAATGGCTGCCATCGAAAACCAGCGTGGTTTGTTCCGATCATTTTAATAATAATGACCTTTATTCAACTAATCGTGGACTTCGCCATGTGATCAAAAGCGGATATAAAATTTGAAAAACAAAAATGAGATTTTATCAAAACAGTAATTAAACACGATACTGTATTTTTTATTTTATTTTAGTTAGTTTCTCAGCTTACTCTAGCTAATTTAAATACTACTGTACCAAATTTTATTTTTTAGATGTTATTACCATCGTCCTACGTAATTGCTGAAAACTCAGTTTCACAAATTTCTGGCTGTACGTTTGTTCAAGTATGTCCTAATTCTTCATTTATCTTCCTAAGGTTTTAATCAAAAGCTGCCATTACTCGTGTAATTTTTTTTGTAGGAGTTACCAGACTTGCCTCATGTAGCCATTGACGATAGGGCTGTATGTAAATGCACTTTGTACCTAATTGTTATTTTATTTTGCGATGTAAAAAAAAATGGTTTTGTTTCGGAATCCTTCCTAACAATTGAGGTACAATACCATACTCAACAATATCTTACTCGTACAATATTATCCTACCCAAAATATTATTCCCCAAATTATAGGGAAAAACTTTAACAAAATGACAACCCTTTTTACACACACATAGATAAAAAGGTGGCTTCACTTTTGATGTACGTAATGCTCAGTCTTTCTTATTTTGTTGGTCTGAGTGTACTACTAGCAACCCTACTAACGCTTTATTTTTTGTAACAATTTATTTATAGGCTGTCTCTTTATTATGGATAAATTAATAAATAAAATATTACCCTTTTCAAAATATTTTTTTGAAGAGTCGGTGTAATTTCACCTTTGTGTTGCTTGTATATTTAAAACGTGACAGCAGAATGGTTGTATTGCAAACAAGAGCTTGAGAAGACGCAACTAGCTAATGTGTCTGCAAGTGGATTAGATAATTTAGTAACGAGAATAACGAGATAACGGTAACAGTGTTAAAGTTTCCAACTTCTAGGGGTTCGAGCCGAGTCCGTTACGGCTTCCACAGGAGAGACACGGTAGAGTGGTGACAAGGGGAGCGCGGGCGCAGCGCATCCATGCTTCCGCAATACCTCGATCCGATCGGACAGGGTTTTCGTTACTGGATATCGAGCATTTGCTGGCCTAGCTGGTATGCTCGCACCTTGCAACCGCGTTGATAATACATACTTAAAATTATTATCTCACCAAAGTAGGACTTAAATGCTTGCGTAAATGCCATTGTTATTCCTTTCTAGTCAATCGTAGTTCTTGATAGGATTTCTCCATAATTAGGTATACCTACCTATAATTAGGTAGAAAGCGGTAGGTAGGTACCACTTCGGGATTTTCCAGTCGACTTGAAATGATGACACTTTTGTTCGTACCTCATGACATTTCATTTTGGGCTGCTTGCCGATTAATTTCAACGTACGTGGCTCTCGCATTTAGTCTGTTATAAAGTAATGGTCCTAGGAAGGCTAAAAATTGGCTGCGATAGCATGTTTTGTACTTTTTGTAGGGTGAACTATGTCTTTCCGTCTCTTTTTAGTAAATTCAGTGCTGTAGGGGAGGGCTGCGTGTTGTTTTTATACAATGCTCATTATGAATAACTGTCGAGCTGTTAGTAAGTACTTCACAGGATTCATAGAGTGGTTTAGTGGGAAAAAGGAAAGGGCGGCAAGTAGACACCTTTAGAATCGCTCATTGACCTCTCTCGATAGGAAGTAACAAACTTTTACCTGCTCCACCCCAAGAGGTAATGCAGTAAGTCAAAATTGACTGACAGAGAGCAAAGTAAACTCGCCTAATTAATTTTGGGTCTGCAATGTAACGTAGTTTTGTTTAAACGAATATTAGCTTACGCATTCTATTATTTAAAGCTTCTACGTGCTGTTTAAAAGATAGGGTTTCATCTATTATAATTCTCCCAGATATTCTATTTTATTAGTTATATTAATATTACGTAAGTAAGCAATCTGCAGGGTCCATACAATAGTGAGCATAAATCGTTGAGGGCAAAACAGATGTTGGTTTACGCATTGAAAACAATATAATTTGCCGCATTTAGTTTTAGTGAGTTATGTTGAAGCCACTTATTTACAATATTAAAACCGTGTTGCGCAAACTTATAGACATCATGTTCTGATTCAGCTAGAAAAAAAAAAAAGAAATAAAAACTAAAACCCAACTACGACTAAAAAGGTATAAACAAGACGCCACAGACAGACCAATTAAAAATCCGGAGTCTCCATTCCTATTCTGTTGCGCAAGCTTGAGACAGTGGGCAAGAGGCATTCTACTGAAACAAAAGTGTTTGTATAAACCTACTTACAGAAATAAAATCATTTATCATTTTTTTTTTTTAATGGATGTATTTTAATGTATTTTTCTATGGGCCTGTGTCGCCTACAATAAATGGTTTATTATTATTATTTAAACGTCTTTGACATATCTCGGGACTAGTGTTGCCAGGTCCGATTGGTTTTAAATCGGGGCAGAAGGTAAAACAAATCGGGATTTAGAGTTGTAAATCGGGACAATAAAAAAAACGAGGTTTTTTAGGGTTCCGGACCTCAAAAGGAAAAAAACAGAACCCTTAAAGGATCACTCGTGACTACTCGTGAGTCTGTCTGTCTGTCCATATGTCACAGCCAATTTGCTCCGAATACACTGGACCGATTAAGTTGTTTGGTACACATTATAGTATATTTCTGTGACCGAAACACAGACGTGTAACGAAAAAGTTTGAATATTGGGATAACTTTGGGGGCCAAATAAGAAAAAAAAAAAGTTTTGTAAACTGTACCGTGTGACATTTCAAATGAAAGGGCTTGTTGCGAGGAGTACAAATACATTTTTTTATAATTTTAAAGTGATTACTTTTAAAGATATTTAAGTAAATTGACCATTACACCCTTATATCAGACACTACTGAGCCAAAAAAAAAAATGAAAATAGAACTATTTTTGGTATTTTTGAAAAAAATACCTAAATTCCTTACTTTAATGTTAAATGCGAAAGTAAATCTGTCTGTCTGTCGCGGTTTCACGCCAAAACTACTGGACTGATTTAAATTTTGGTACACAGATAGTCTAGATCCTGAGAAATGACATAGGCTACTTTTTATCGACATACCACGCGGTTGAAGCCGCGGGCGGAAGCTAGTAGTTCTATACTTATAGATTACAAGAAAACCTATAAGAAGTCTATGGTCTCAAAAAAACATAGTAAATCTCCTAATATTCTGCGTACAAACTTACATTTGCAATTGGATCGTATATGTTCGAACATGTTTTTCAACTACAATGTTAAGTTTGTTCTTAGAATAAATTCATCCCAACTACGGAACCCTTCATTGTGCGTCGTCCGATAAAATTTAGCCGGTTTAAATAAAAATTAAGGTTTAATTTAATGTGTTTCGCAACTAATATTACTAGTACATATTATGGTCTGACCAAGATTATGTCTGGACTTTAAAAGAGACTGCGACCTCTGAGTTTGTTTCGGCCTTTCTTCTCAGAGTAGTCAGATAGGAAACGCCGACCTCATCTAGCTTATTTTTAATATTTTATAATATGACGTGTAAAAGTGATTCCAATATCCTATTTACAGAATAAACAATTTCATTTCATTTCATTTCATTTCATTTCATTTCAGTAAATCTGAATGTAAAAAAATCTTGAGGCATGAGGCAATGGTTTAGAAATTTGTTTCAAATTAATTCAGATTGTGATTGATAGTGTATTTCGTAATTAGGGTGCTGGACATGTATTGATTTATCGGGACATTAAGTGTCCCGATCAGGTGCAAATCGGGACGCGTCCCCAGACCCCTGAAAATCGGGACGTCCCGCGCAAATCGGTAAACCAGGCAACCCTACTCGGGACCCTGGGGTCCCGGACCTTTGGAAGGCGTACGAGGGGCCGAAGCCAACTCGCAGAGGCCCCTTAGACATTTTTAAGTGTTGAGACGCCAATCGACGATTATCCCTGTATGCACTATGCAAGTGCTTGAACAAACCCGACTTTGTTTTATATACAGGATTAAACTCGTGATATCTTTCGAATAGAATGTCCGAATAGAATAATTCAAAAAGTTATATAAAGGTATTTACGCAGTCTTGAATATGAAGTAATTTATTTTGTTAAGAATTAGTACCAAGATACAAATAAAGAGGCTTTTCTAGCGGCGGCATTTCCATTAATAAAAAAAAATAAAAGAACCCTTATTTTGGCATAACTATAATAGTTAGACATAATATGCTGTCGCGACACTTTTTGTTAATAATGATTTGTGTTCTGCAAAGTCGTAGTACATTATTTTATTCTATCATCAATCGTTATCGCAGCGCACGCGATGTAAAGAATATTTTAGGTAATTTTTTTACACCTTGGGTTACATTATTGGAGTTTTAGTAAGGATCCCTAATGTTTTTGAAAATATAATTTAGCCTTTGTCACCCGGGGATAGTGTAGCTTCCCAACAGTGAAAGAGTTTTTCAAATCGGTTCAGTAGTTTCGGAGCCTATTCAATGGAAAAAAACAAACAAACAATCAAATCTTTCCTCTTTATATTATTAGTACTGTGTATCTGCCTGTTAGTTTTAGACACATAATAGCAAGGCTATTAGCTTTTTATATAAACTCAGACATAATCGTATGTCGAAGTATTGTGTTATTAACACCACAATGATTAGTAATAATACTAATAACCCCACCGCCGTATCTCTACGTTGACGTCGTGGTGGGGCTTGCGCGCTCCGAAACCTAGGTCTGTGTCGGTAGAGTTTACTTTGCCGGAACGGGTCTAGGGTGACGAGCCAAACCAAGAGAGACATAAAAACCCGCAGGGCAGCATGTGGCGAGCTGTTGGGCAGTAGCGACCCCACGGACCCTAACTCCCGGGAGAAGTCTTGTTCCTCACCTCTGGCTTGCCTTTATTGGCCGGCTAGAGTGAACACTGACGAGGAACAGAGCTCCCACCTCATTCTTGCCTTGATTGGCCGGCTTGAGTGGAGATTCGCTAGAGCAAACGTGCTCGGAGGAAGGAAGTATTCCAGTAAGATGCTGGTAGGGATCTTGACCGTACTTCCGGGATTGTCCTGATAGCCGTGGAATACCTCTCCACTCCTCTCAAGCACCTCAGGAAGTGTTGCCTCCTTGTCGCTACGTCACTATATGCTAGCGACCGTTTTCGGGGGCCCATTATTGAGTGTGCAAGTCACCCCCTGCCATATTATCCGTGTATATATAAAACATTGATCAGGCAGGGGCATAGTCCTTCAGTAGTTTTAGGTAACCAGTCCACTATAGCCACCCAAACCCATAGCCCAATATGTTATGTTTCCATGTTCTGCAATAGTCCTACACCATCCGGGGGTTGTCCTTGGGTGTACTTTCATAGTGTATACAGGGATAATCGTCGGTTGGTGCCTCATCCCATTTAAAATTGTCTAAGGGGCCTCTGCGAGTTGGCTTCGGCCCCTCGTACGCCTTCCAAAAGACCGGGACCCCATGGTCCCGAGATATATAAACATACTAATAATAAGGTGGTGAACCAGAATGAATGTAGCTCAAATGCTATAGATATTTTTACAAATTGTACGAAGGAGTCTCCATGTCCCTCACTGACTATCACTGCCTGGTGATGACATTGAAGTCTTGGGGTTAACTCTGGATAGTCATTTAAACTAGTTTGTAAGACAACGGAAGGTACCAGTAAGAATACTCTTATAACTAACAACAACAAGGTGTCTACTTGCTCTAAAATAAGTAATTATCAAAAAGGAGATCAGCAGAACGCCTTGAAATTATTTCATCAAAATATTCAAGGTATTTCTTCCAAATTATTAGAAATTGAAATGTTTTTAGAAAAAACACAGTTTGAGATTGTTTGTTTTACTGAACATTGGCTAAAGGATTATCAAATGCTAATTAATTATAAGAACTATAGTGTGGTCAGTTGTATTAACCGTAAATCCCTGCTACGTGGAGGTTCTCTGATCTTGATAAAAAATTGTTTAAAATCTAAGCAACGTAATGACATAGTTGGTTTATCAGTTGAACATTGCATCGAACTGTCTTGTTAACAAAGCCGCAATTATTTGTGGTGATTTTAATTCTAATATTCTGGTAAATAATTAAAAAACGATTTAAAAAGGCTTAATATTCTACATCTAGTAGAATATTAAGCCTTTTTAAATCGTTCAATTTATCGAATGTTTTTACAGAACCGACTAGAGTAACTCCAACTTCTGCTACTTGTATCGATAATGTCTTTTGCGATTGTGATTATTTAGATAAAGCCATCGTAAATTTAAGACAAACGGTAATTTTAAGTTTAAAACACCTATGCAAAAAGGGCAAATACAATTTAGACCAATAACAACAGGCAAATTAAATAGATTCAATAGTACCCTAAATAATAAGTTAAATGTGCTGATTTATTAAGTACTCTCTCAATTGATTTATTAAGAGCGAACGTTCCAGGCTGCCCGGTTGAATTTCAATTTAAACATATAAACCCTATGATACTCGTAGTTATAAATGCTTTTCGGCAAATCAAAATAGAATTAACCGAAGATCTATGAGGATTATCTATCAAAGTTTGTATATCCATAATCACCATACTTAGCTTTAATATTTAATTTATGTGTGGATCAAGGAGTCTTTCCGGATTTAAGAGCGCTATCACATTTTTTCTTGAATTTGAGCGTTTTACTCGAGTTTTCACGTGTGATTATGGTTTAGTTATAGATTCAAAATTAAAAAAAAAAATATGCCCGGGAAAGTTTGATTATTTCTCTTGGGAATGTTGGTAATAGATATTTCAATTTGTCTACACAAGTCAGTAAAAACCTTGTCTTTGCAAAGGATGTTTCATAAAATTTAACTTTTGGGCGGCTTTTGATGCTTTGTTACATCGAAGATATAGTAATTTAATCCTTTATAAAAATGTCCATGGTACAACTGTCTCTTGAACTTGGGAATGCATAAGCCAATTTTTATGTTTAATTCAGTAATACACCAAAAATAATTCCGTAAAACAGATCGATATTGAGTATTTTTCGTCCGAAATTATATTTTTTATCTATGAACATAGATTCCAAATTTAAATAAAAAGTATTTAATAACTAGGGTCAGTAGGTAACCTTGATTTAAAAAAAAAAATAGACGTTTTTAAAGTAAAATAATATTTTTAAATAATTGTTGTATGCAATGCTAAAAATCAATATAAATCTCGGGACGCGCGGACTTTAGCTTTAGTCCGCGCCGAGCGCTTTCACAGGGAGGACGTATCGCTTGCTGACATCGCGACGTGCGCCTGTGTGCGCCGCGTAATCTCGCTAAATCGCTAAAAATATAGTGCAACCAACACATTTTGATACGTGAGTTTTTTTATTTTAAATTAATTATTATATGATTGCATTTTAAATATGTATGTATTTTCTTCTGATAAGTACTCTAATGTGAATTAAAATGAACATACGTAACTATAGTTGTTTTTTTATATTTTATTGTTTATTTAGTGTAATCTCCAACTTAAATTCAATTAATTATTTTCAGACAAAGTTCATAATAATGGGCAAAAATAGAAATAAAACATATAGTGCCGCCAAAATAAAAAAAAAGGTTGGCCGATAATTTGAAATGCGCAAGAGAAGCTTATCGGTAAGAACTTTGTTTTTAATGTTTGAAATGTTTACTTTATATTTATTCTGTAATATTGTAGGTAACAAATATTTACATAACAACACACGCCTTATACTCTTTTCACTTTTTCGCGCTAGAAACTTCTCGATGTCGAGGAGTATATTGTTACCCGACTACGGCGAAGCAAAATGGAGGGTTATGATTTTGACCGGTACGTATGTATGTTCATCTGTTCCGTCATATCTTCTAAACGACTCATCACAATTTGACAAATAAGGTATCGTTGGAAGCGTCTTGATCGTCCGCTGGTTATAAGACAATTTATTTAACGTCCCAATAAATTTAAAATGGCGCAATGTGAAGCCATAGTCACGACAAAAAAAATTTTTTTTTTAATCATTCCATGTTGCGCATCAAATGAAAGAGCTTAATTAGCACATTTCAATAATATAGATATTGGTGCCGATTCTCTTGTCACAAAGTTGTCTAAACTAGATTATAAATCACTAAAATTTATTTTATTCCTGTCAAACGATTTCCTATTCTGAAATAGACTATAGTGCCACAACTTAACTATATTTTAGTTTGACAGCACTAAGATGGCACGGAGTTATTAATTTAGTGAAAATGTTATTCTGAATTTGATGATTTAACCTAAAATTTTGTCTTATAACTAAAATCCTCTAACTAAATCTGACTATTTTTAATAGCGATTTAAAATGTGTGGAATAAAATTAGATGTCATGAACTAAAATTCAAACCAACACAATACTGTATATTTTTTTTATTTTCTTTTGCTTATATCTCGGAAATGGTGCGTCCTATCGCAAAAATAATGAAAATTTCGACTCCCATTAGGAAACCTATAAGCCACTACTTCTCAACATGTTGATATTATTTTTTTTGTTTTTTCGTTATTTTTCATACAAAAAGTGAAAAATTCCATAAAAAACACGTCGAGGCTGCAGTAATTGCGCGGCTCTGGCTCTATAGTACCAAGTGGAGGAGCGATTGTCAAATTCGATTTTAGTTGTGTCAAATTAATCTTTGGAGAATTTATTTGGTAGAATAGCTCCAAGATTCATAGCAAAAAGTAAGGAATTTAAGTGATATTTTAGTTCGGTGTACAAGAGAATCGGCACCATTATAATAAACCCGTCGTAGTTGGGTTTTAGTTTTATAACTTTTTTTTTGTTGTATTTTTATACGACTGCTCAAAAGAGGTCTGTTATGTTTCTTAGGTAAGTACTTTTATGCATGTTTATATTTGTACGTATGATTTTTATTCCATTTCATCCAAAAAACATGTTTCCTATTCATAAGCAAATACTCTCGAAAAAAGCTAAAATGCAGCAGAGGCAAGTAAATTCGCCAAATGAAAATATTGATTCTGATTTAAAAAAGGTAAATTTTGCCCCACCTGACGCTCATCATTTATTTCATGTGCTATTTAATTATATTACTGCTACCATACAGGGTGGCAGGGACATCGACGCGCAAACGCCGTGAAAAGGTTACACCTAATGCCATAAATAAAATTACGAAAGTCATGCATCTCGGAAATGACCGGTTAAAAAAATTGACATTTTTGAGCGCGCAATGTATTGCAAACAACGCGATCAAGACGCTCCGCGGATGGCGCGCGCGCGCGCTACCTATCCTACACACACACACAAGTCTGTGGAGCGGCCGCCCGCCGCGCCCGCGCCGTGCAGCCGCGCCGCCCCGCCGCTGCCGGACGAACGTGAACGTACCTACGAAATATCGCCTAACGACAACATTGATAGGTACCTACCACATAAAATCATGTTTACTTAGTCTTGATAACCGACGGTAGTTACTTATTAAGTACTCGTTATGGAAATAAAACTAACAATAAGCTTATACCCATAAAATAGCGATACCGATGAGGATTGATAACAAAAAAGATGCTTGACAAGAACTTAGCGATCCAGTAATGTTCATTTAATGAACTTACCTTAATCTCGCTCATTCCTAATGAGATAGGGTTCGAAGTGGCCACCACCAACTCGCTCGCAGATCTGAGCGCGGCGCAGAGTTTCAGCGTGGACACGGGACAAAAAAGTGGGATCCTGGACACACTCCTCACGCAGCGTCGCAAACACATTCACAATGCGATCTCTCATTTCTTCTGCGGTATCGCTCTCGGTCACAAACACCTTATCCTTGACGTAACACCAAAGAAAAAAATCTAATGGGGTCAAGACACACACACACACACACACAATGAGAAAATTACTTTTGATTTTAAAAACAACGTTAGATCACAAATTCGCGACAAACAGCACGCCCGTCTGCGACCGACGAAATCTAGGAACTGGCAAAAATCCGATAAAATCGGCGAAATGCTAAAGAAATGTACTCGTACCTTGCTGATCTTTATTTCAATTTGCCGCACTTGCTGCCTACAGTTAGTTATTCTGTGCGTACAGTGCCTACACCGAACACAGATCAACAAAATGATAGAGTGTACAAATACATTTAGTTACCTACTCACGAAATTAATTGCGAAAATGGATGTATTTTTTTTATGAAACAGTAAATTACATTGTTGAATTGCATTCAAAACTAAAATTAATGTTGATAATAAAAAATTACGTGACTCTCAATACATTTCTACACGTAATTTATTAAATTTCTTTACTTAAATCGATGAAGCTTTAGAAAAATAATCATCCCCATAATGAATCTAAAATAAAAGTAGTAAATGGGTCATTCATTTATGCAGATGATTAAAATGCCTCATGTGACGCGTCTGTTAGATTCATTGGGATATGTCGCATAGCTTCTTACGAGACCGCTCGCCGCCGCGATCCGTTTGTCGGCATCTGAAAGTGAATAGGGCACCGGACATCCGTAGGTACTAAGCCAGTGTTGACCTCGCAAATGAACTTTAGCAAAACAGCTGATCAGGTAGCCCTTTCGAGTTTTATTTACATTGCTGTTTTAAGTGAAACAAGTGAATTTACTATTTTTTTATTAAAAATCTCATTGGGTTAGATAGAAATAATGATTTTATACAGTTTACGGTAAAAAAAATTGTAGAAAAAAACGTGAAAATTAAGAAAAAGCCGACGAAAAATTTCAACGCAGGGGGTTCCAGAATCATGTACTGAATCCATGGTAAGCGGTTACGCGTCGATGTCCCTGCCACCCTGTATAATATTTATGTACCTACATTTATCGAACTATTTTACTTTTACAGAACAATGAAAGCACAATTGACCCAACGACAGTTTTTACAGTGCATTCTGACAGAAATACAAATAACATGGTAATTTATCCTAACTAACTATCCTATCCTAACTAATATTATAAATGCGGTACGGTACGTTTTCATATCATGTAATATATTTAATTATTTTGAATAGCTATATTCTTTTCTGCAGATTTAATTACTCTATGAGCTACCGCATAATTAATGGACTTCTTTATTTTTTACATGATAATGAAAGCACATTTCGAGGAAAGCACGGTCTATGACCCTTCGCAAAATATTATTTTAATTTATTTTTACAATTATACTTTTGTAATCAGTCTTTGTTTTTTATTTACTATTTGTACTCATCCATAAAAATTAAATAATAAGTTATCTTGAACGATACACATTTAAGGATTGCATCACTATAAATAGTGATGAAGTCTTTAAATATGCATATTTTGTATAACTACCTACTAACCTACCTTCGTATGCATTTTATACTACTATCCAAACATTATTCAAACTGTAGAAACAACATCATATAAGTACTAAAATGTGTACTTACCTGCTGAATAAATTACATATAAGTAAAGAAAATTAGTAGTTACATGCTACCAGTAGCAGTTGCATGCTAGTTTGCCGCTTTAGTTGTATAAAATATAAATAAAAATTCAAGCAAATTCTGATGACCCTATCGTAACTCAATAGATAAGCCGTTCTAGGTAATAACATTCATCCATTCAAATAATATTTCAAAAAATATAATATCAGTAATTTAATTTATTTCGAAAGTAAAGTGGAAAGGATCAAGTTTGTTTGTTCCTAGCGTCCGACGCATTGCGGTTTGCATGTGTGTAGCGTACTTCACTAGACGCACACGAGCGCATATCCGCTACCGCGCGCCGTCAAATTTACCTAAAACTGTGTACTTCGATTTTGTAATAGCGCTCTTAATGAAATACAGTAAGGTTATACCACTTTTTAAATCTGGGGACAGTAAAGACACCAACAACTATAGACCAGTATTTGTTTTGCCGGTGTTCAGCAAGGTCTTCGAAAAGGTAATGCTCAATCAAATGCTTAATCATTTGAACACCAACCAGATCTTACACGATCAGCAATATGGTTTCACCAAAGGACGTTGTACAACTGACGCCGGTGTCACCTTACTTAAACACATTTTTACAGCGTGGGAGGGGGCCCAAGATGCCATAGGAATCTTTTGTGACCTCTCCCAGACATTTGACTGCGTAAATCACAAAACCTTACTCTTGAAACTTGAGCATTAAGGACTAGGTAAACTTGCGCTCAGTTTAGTAAAATCTTATTTAAATGATAGAAAACAGCAAGTTACAATAAATGGTGTCAATTCACTCGGTTTAAAAGTAAAACTGGGTGTTCCACAAGGCTCGATATTGGGTCCTTTCCTCTTTTTAGTATATATTAATGATCTACCCCATTTATTAAAAAAACAACCACAAATGGTGTTATTTGCTGACGATATTTCTTTAATTTTTTAAATAAATAGACGTGCATTAAATCTTGACGACGTAAATAACGCCCTACTGCAGGTCCAAAATTGGTTCACTGCTAATAATTTAGTATTAAATGGAAAAAAAACGAAATGCATAAGATTTTCTTTACCGAATATTAACAGTAGTGATTGTGACATAGTATTGAATGGGGAGAAACTAGAATTCGTCGATAAAACTGTTTTCCTCCGGATCACACTCGACTCAAGGCTGCAATAGGGTCCTCATTTAACATCTCTTGCAGGACGGCTAAGTTAAGCAACATACGCTGTGAGGAACATCCGTCAATTCACTGATGAAGTTACCGCGAGGCTAGTTTATTTTAGTTACTTTCATAGTATCATGTCTTACGGTATTTTACTATGGGGGCGGGCTGCTGATATCGATTCTATTTTTATTCTGCAGAAAAGAGCGATCAGAGCAACATATGGCCTCCGCAGGCGCGATTCTCTAAGGGAACTGTTTAAAGATATTAACATCATGACGGTACCTTGTCAATATATCTATGAAAACATCATGTAGAAGAGGTGAAAGACACAATTATAGGACTAGAAATAGAGACCAATTAGTTCAACCGAGCTTCAGACTGGCTAAAGTAGACTCATCCTTCATGGGGTACTGTTTAAAATGTTATAATAAAATACCTCCCCAGATACTCCAACTGAATGAAACAAAATTTAAATCTTGTATAAAACGCACACTGCCGCCAAGCATATTATAAATTAGGGGATTACATTACGGATAAAAATGCTTGGCTCAGCGCTGGTCCAGCTCCACAGGGCGCATAAATTTGATTAGCATTCGAAATAATTGTTGGAGCTGCTGAAGATTGTAAAAACTATATTTACATTGTAAAAATTCAATCTCCTAGTATTTTTTTAATTTTATTAACATTTACATTATGTAACTTATTAAATTAACTAAATTAACTTATTAAACTAAACTTACTAAATTAACTAAAAAACTAAAACTAAAAGGACTAACTAACTATACCAATAAACATAAAAACAGAGGGACCCTTAGGCGTCGAAGTATTCGTCCGCATCGCTGTCATCCGGAAACGTGCCCAGAAGACTGGCAGCATTGCCACGTTGAATGGCAATGCTAATTCTTTGGCCAAAGAACAAGCCAGCCTTCTGGTCACGTGAAGTGTCGAACAGTCAACGAGAAATTTCCTTAAAAAGGAGACGCGCACTCGGGCCCCATGATCCGAGCGTTTCGACCCCAAATGGCTCAAAACTGTAGTTGCCCATAAGGTTACAGTATTTGCGCCGCTTGAGGGTCTCAGCAGTCGCAGCAGCGGCGCCAGCACAGCCCGCCGTGCTAGGAACATGGGATGGTGCAAGGGTGTCGACACAGGTTGCGTTCCACACCAGAGGCCTACTCATCTTCCAAGGCAACAACGTCATGCCATCTGGTCTCTTCCCATCGTCACGTACCAAGCCGTTTGGTTCTAATACCGCTGGTACGCCGGCGGTGACGAGGGCTCGACGGATAATATCGTTGATGCTGGCGTGCCGTGCTATGCGGCCTGCACTCCTGCAGCAGGACAGGCCATGGTGCCCGAGACTGTCAACAGCTTCGCCGCAGTGACACCGATGCGGAGCAACACAAGGTGCGCCTAAGCGGAGACATGTAGCGAGCCGAAACGATGAGTCATCCATCATAGTGCCTATGGTGGATGACGGGAGCGCCTGAAGCCACAAGCCCGACTCCCATTCTCCCACAGCCAGCAGACGGGCACGCTCAACAGTACTATGTGACGTGTTTATTCCGTATAATACTGCAGAGCGGCACGTCCCACCGTCTCTGGGAGGACGGGTTGTCGGGCATATCCGTATTGGGACAAGCCATTTTCCAAGCGTTCAACGCCTCAGCCAAACACGGTACCTCAAAATCAACCAGTGAGAAAGATAAAATGTTCCTGGTTAATTTATCAGTACTGTGGACTGAGGAGAGGAAGGCCGGTAAACTTATACTTGAAATTTTGCGAACGCCGAGACCACCCAAGCGAATGGGAAGTGTGGCTTGTTGCCACGCTCGGTCGTCCAGAGCCACATTTAGGATTGAGGTTAGTGTGTTTCTAATAATTTGGTCTACTTTTTCTAAAAGATGTGGATGCTTCCAGAGGTGTGAGGAGCGAAGGCTATACGTAAATTTTGGTCCAAAGCAACAATACCGGATGAGGGTGAAGGCCGAATTAATGTTAATTTTGAAAAGTCTTTCCAAGACATCATTGAAATTTTGTATCTTCTCCTCAATCTCCTAGTATTGTATAACTGCATAGCACATGTGTGTGAGCACTATGTACTTACATAAGTACTTTAAAGCTACCATTTACTAGGTACGTCTTTCATTGACTTGAATGTGCCCTGGCGACTGAGAGTATTTCATGCTCACTTTAATGTCTCGCTGGTGGTGGCGTGTGTGTTGGATCATTAAGTTCCCTTCAAAATGGTTGAGCTAAATGGTGCTGATCCATGCGTCATGTTCGTGAACGGGCGCCATCAGTAGGGACTGGTCATCTCTTAGCTGCCACGGCTTATTTAAATTTATTTTAATTTTTGAATTGTTTTGTTTCTTTTTTATCTTTTTACGGACGGACATTGTACTCACATGTATAATTTCAACATGAATGATGTAACCAATATATATTGTAACAATATTCTGATTCAAAAGAGTGTCCGTGGAGTTTCTTGCCCGTTCTTCTCCACCTACGCTTTGGAATGGGCAACTAGCTTCATCTTTCTGACTGACCGACCCCTTGACAGTTCAAAAGTGCCTGTAATTGGTTTATTTGAAATAAATGCTTTGAGTTTTTTTGCGTTTTTTGAAGTATAGATTATAACCCCAAAAGAATTTTAAAAAATATTTAAGAATAAGATGCAAATGCGAACGTTCTTAAAATACGGGAATTGCCCCTACCGTAGGTTAGGACGGGCAGGATACATAAATATATCGATGAGTTTTCACTTCAGGGTATGGTAGATCGCCCTTCATTTGCATCTTTGTGGGCTAGTAGCTTTTCCAAGCATTTTCGATGCAGCGATCGATTTCCTTTTCTTGCCTGTTTTCGAAAGAAATTAACTGGCCCAAGTAGATGTACTCATCGACATAATGTATATCCTGCCTATCTACCTCGACCCTACGGTTAGTGCTGTTGGCCATGGCTTTTGTTTCAGACCGATTCATCGCGAGTCTTACCTTCCAGACTTGCCGTGCTTAGGTCTTGAAGCAATCAGTAGTTCTAAGGCTGTGGGGGCAAAAATGACTATGTCATCGGCAAATTGGAAGTTTCTCAACCTCCTGCTGGCGACTTCGATGCCCTTGGTCGTCCATGATGCTGCCAATGTTCTAAACATCTCCTCGAGAGTGCTTGTGAAAAGTTCCAGAGAGAGCGAGTCACACTGCTCATCACTCTTATGAATCCAAGACGGTCCCGTTGTATTATTCAGATTGCTGTGGTGGTGTCATGGTATAAAATGTGTTATTTCTTAGAAGGTCTATATCTTGGTTTTCTAAAGACTTGAATATTTCGGAGTGTTTGATATTGTCGAAGGCCTTTCTTTAATCTAAGAAGGCTATGTAGAGTGGATTATTAATTAAATTCAGATTTTTTTCTAGTACAAGCTGTAGTTACAATGTTGTGTTGTTGTTTGTAGCTGGTTCAAGGTGTGTAGGTGGTCGGTTGTTGAGAAGTCAGGGCTGATGTTTATCCCGTTTCCCGTCTATTCGTTTATGTATTACCATAATAAATGTTTTGTAAATATGAGATACACGATAAGAGCTGATTGGACGGTAATTTCCGATGACTCTTTAGTCGCCTTTTTTATGCAGAAGGACTATTTGAATGGCACATTTTTTTTTATCTTTTCCGAATTGTAAAATGGTGTTAAACTTGTTCGCAAGGTGGGGCAACAAAGTGGTAGAGCCGATTTTGAGCACTTCAGTAATAATACCATCTTCCTCAGGACTTGTATCGTAGCGCATTGTAGTCTGTATATGAATGCTTTGTACACAAGTGATTGTATTCGGTATTGATGTCATGGGCAGATCTTAGAATTCATCATTTCATTAAGCGTTCAACCATTTCATGAAATGGTTGTGGGGTCTACCCTTTATAGCAGAACTTTTTATGTCATAATATTATTTTGCATAGCAGCATATAGCATAAACTTAATTTCACAGTAAATTGTTTGGCAGGCATTCATTTATCATACAGAGGAGCTCGTGGCTAATTAATAACAGCCGCACGGGTCGATCCATCAGGTTAAGCCAAAGAGAATTATATAGTCATTGGGTTAAGCTACGCTTGCCGGGGTTGGTCCGTGGATGGGTGACTCCTCCGTGCCTCGGAAAGCACGTTAAGCTGTTGATCCCGGCTGTCATTCGTGGATCTTTGACAGTCGTTACGGGTGGTCAGAAGCCCGAAAGTCTGACAACCAGTCTTACCAAAGGGTATCAAGTGTTTTTTTTATAATTGAACATCCAGACTCAAATTATTCAGTTGGACTAATGGGAATTAAAAATAAAATTACTAAGTTATTCCCGTTCGATCCTCTAACAAAACTAGTGGGACGAGCGGGAATAAAATTAATATAATTGATTAAATTTCCGGAATACACGCCTTTTTATAGTCGGTTCAAAAGTGGATTAACAGAATCCAACTTTTTCCTTTTGTGACTCCTTGTTTTATTTAAAACTCTACGGATGTATCGTTTTCTAAATGTTTTAACCAAATGTGTGTTTAGATTATGGGTTGTTTGGGTTTGTATGAAATCCGAAATTCGGTGTACGGGTCCTACTTACACTTTGTACTCTGACCACATCACAGAGATGCCAATAGGTGGCTTATGTGCATACATTCACGCTCACGTGTTCAATAAAATAAGAGTGGAAGACTAAACGTTGTTGCGGTGAAAGCCCCATATTCGTCTGAGCATACAGACTGAAAACAGCCTGACTATAGAAGAGTGCCGTCACAGAATAGATGATAGTAGTACTGCGCCGTCTGGTGTTACAGTTGGTTCTAGAGTCATCCGTAGGCTGTGGCGACCGCGTTGCGCATCGATGCCGCGTGCCGCAGTATGGCAGCTCGCGCGGAAACACTGTTACGTTAACTGACATGCCCATGTTAATGTCAGTCGACCGATTTTTTATGGAATCTATACTTATCCATACCATACCGTTTAAAAGTATATATGTAAAATATGTATTATAAATTCGAAAGTCTGTATGTTACCTTTTCACGCCTAAACCACTCAACAGAATATGAAAAAATTTGGCAAGGAGATAGATGGCATCCTGGGGAAGGACATTATAGGGGATGACAGTTTGTATCTTGAGATAACATTTATTCTTTACTAGCTTTTGCCCACGGCTTCGCCCGCGTGGATGTCGAAAATTATCCCACGGGAACGTACTAGGTACCGGGATAAAAGTATTCTATGTCCCATAACCTATGTCACGGTATATCTAGACACCGGGATTCAGAAAATCGCTTCATTTGCACAACGCCATCTTTCGAGTACACTGGTAAACTAAAACTCTCCATTCCAAGCTAAGTAGTAATAACTTTTGACCGAAGTGGAGCGATTTTAATTAAATAAAGACCGCGAAATTCAAATTTTGGCTGTATCTCATGAACCGTGATAGTTAGACAGTTGAAATTTTCACAGATGATGTATTTCTGTTGCCGCTATAACAACAAATACTAAAAAATAGAATAAAATAAATATTTAAGTGGGCTCCCATATAACAAACGTGATTTTTTTGCTCGTTTTTATAGATAATGGTACGGAACCCTTCGTGCGCGAGTCCGACTCGCACCTGGCCGATTTTTTTGCAATTTTCAGGTCAGTGTCAGGTTGTTCATTAAAATATGATTCGCGACCGTAACAAATATGGCTTTATCTAGACACGCGGCAGCGTGTCAAGCCAAGGTCAAGAAAAGAACTGGCGACGCAGCAGCCGTATGTTATATTACACGAACCATTTGGAGCTACTTTTCACCCCTCAATAATTCAAAATCTATTTAACATACACATATGAAATTTGGTTTATTCATTAATACCTCTTCGATTAACTAGAACCCCCAACTTCATAAACACAGCTAAAACTATTGTTGAGATAGTAACGTCTAAAAATCGGCATTATTAACCGACGAAAAAAAAGGTGGAGGTTCTCAAGTCGACCCGCATATTATTAATTTTTTTTATGTTTGACCACGCTTAACTTTTTAGTGGGATCCATGCCTCGAAATTGGTCCCATGTAAAATTGAAAACTAAAATCCACCCCTAAGGGTAGAAAAAATTGGGTTGATTGGTTTTTCATCTGCTACAACGCCACGCCGGGTCAGCGATCTGACATCATTGCGGACAATTTTTACCGACTTCAAAAAAGGAGGAGGAGATTTTTTTTTTTTTGTTTTTTTTGTTATGTATGTTCACCGATTACTCCGCCGTTTGTGAACCGATTTAAAAAATTATTTTTTTGTTCAAAAGCTTATACTTCTGAGGTGGTCCCATTGTCACCAAGTCAGGATCTGATGAAGGGATCCTAGAGAAATCGAGGGGAACTTTCAAAAATCGTAAGGGCAACTAGTGCATTCCTTAATTTATTCATGAAGTATTTTACAGCACTACAATTTTATGAAGGTCTGGAGTCGATCTGATGATGGAGCCGAAAGACAGTCAAGGGAACTCCTCAATGGTTTACAGCAGATACCTCGTGTTTGGGCTTGATTAATTTGTATTGATAAAAACTTTACACTTTGATGGGTTGTGACTGTCGTTAGGGGTCAGATGATGAAGACGAAAGACAGTCGAGGGAACTCCTCAGTGGTTTACAGCAGATATCTTGTGTTTGGGCTTGATTAATTTGTATTGATAAGAACCTTACACTTGGATGGGTTGTGACTGTCGTTAAGGGTCTGATGATGAAGACGAAGGACGATTAACGGAACTCCTCAACGGTTCACAGTAATTACCTTGTGTTTGGACTTAATTCATTTATATTGATAAGAACTTTGCAACCATACAAGTTGTAAGTGACATTACAGATCTGATTATGGTCACCTTATAATATGATGATGAGAGGAACTATACAGTGTAAGCAAATGTATAGTGTTCACCCTTATATTCTTGAGAAGGCACGGGAGTCTCATTAGCCAGCCAGTTTCGTATAACATCTAAACGATATTTGCGCTGTTCAGACGACTCGCCACTTAATCGTTTTTGAATAATATTGAGTCGGCATCTTATCATTTGGCGACTCCTGCGACAAATGAGAATGCATGTAATTTCTCATCTGAGATAACCTAGCATGAAGAGCTAACGGTGATTCTTGGGAACCGGACATAGCACTCCGTTTGCGATTCTTAGATAGGCGTTCTTTTTTAGCAGTATTAGTCTCTTTAATTCTGTTTTTCTTCATGCGGGCGGCTCCTTTAGTTGGTCTACCCATGGTGATTACAAAAATCAAATTACACAAAAAATGGAAAAATAATAAAACTTAAAAAAAAAAAATTTACCGACTTCAAAAAAAACAAAACAAAAAAGGACTACTGTACTAAAACCAAACGACAAAAGTACTTCTTTAATAATAAAAGAAAAATAAAAAAATAACTTTAATTTCGGAAGTCGGTGGCCAAAAACTAAAATTAAAAGCAAAGACACCGACTTCCGAAATTAAAGTTATTTTTTTATTTTTCTTTTATTATTAAAGAAGTACTTTTGTCGTTTGGTTTTAGTACAGTAGTCCTTTTTTGTTTTGTTTTTTTTGAAGTCGGTCAATTTTTTAACTAATTGTGTTACGAAAGAAATACATTCTTACATAATCTTGAAAATAGATTTTTCAACACACTTGCTCGTAAAGTGGCTCTTATTGAACCGCTTTTAGGTTCATAATACAGTTTATTATGGAAGCGTGCTTTTTACTTTATATTACCGCACTAGTGCGGTAATGTGCGCCACAGATTACTATTTACTAGTCGGAGTAATTACATTATTAAAAATGTCGATTTCACGTAGGAGAGAAGAGCGTAAATAATAATAAATAAATTTGACTCCACCATGGCATGTTTAGTTTCAGTATTTTTTTTTTGTAATTTTTTTTCTTATTCATGTCATTTTTTTTTTTGTATAGGCTGTCTAACGGTTTTGCCAGTTTGCCAGTTTGCCTTATTTACACCTATGGAAAAACAAAACCAGTGCGCCATTTTCCATAAATATTTATTATCGTTTTCGTTGTGAGGTTAATTATTATCATACAACACCTAATTTAAATTATTGTCACCAACCGATAAAGAAGTTTTTAAAAGAAACTCCGGATAGTCAGTACCTGGCAACAAAGGTCAGTTAAACTGTATAAATCTGTCATCTCTCTATAGAGAAAAAACAGACGAGAGTTTTTTTCCTCGCAAGTGTGTTGAAAAACGTCGTATGAAACGCGTGTGCATTGATTATTACACTCTCGGCTACCTTATCGCGCTCGCCTGTGGCTCGCACGAATAATACCGCCTCGACTGTAATATCCAATAGAGCACACTCGTATCACAATGTACTATTACAGATCACTTTTAATTGACGAATAGAAATAATAATTTCTTTACAAAAAGTATATATCCAATCAAGAGATAAGATAAGATATCCAATCAAAAACATAAATATGAAAATGGGAGCCAAATTCAATATTAAGAATAAGCGTGGTTGTCGACTTCGCCGGCAAAAGAATTGAGATTTAAATGGGTGCCAAGTTCTATAGATAACCCAAATTTATAAAGTACATACAACATTCTAAAATAAAGGACGCGGATGAAAGGGCACGGATGTATGGACCAAATGCCCAACAGTGATGTAACATATGCCATATGAAAGCTATTGGGGTATTATTTAATTCATCCTATGGCAGCTAAGTCGAAATCAAAGGCGAAAATGGTGTTTTTGAATATTCAAAAGTTAGGTTAGGTTAGGGCAAATAAAAAATCCGGAGTCACACGTAATCTGTTCGATTTATCCCTAACACGTGTGACTCCGGATTTTTAATTTGTCTGTCTGTGGTGTCTTGTTTATACATTTTTAGTTGTAGTTGGGATTTAGTTTTTATTACTTTAATTTTTGTATTTTTGGTTTTTGCCACCGACTTCCGAAAAAGTTATTTTTCACTTTGTAAGTTGCAGTATTTTTTTGGAAGCCAGTTACTTTTTTTTGTACTTATAAAAGTTTTTTAATTATTTCTCCCTTTTTAGTGGGTCAATTTGTAATTTACCTAAGTTACAATTGCCTAATATTAACTGCTCATCACCTTTTTACAAAATATTGCTTTCCCGATGCAGGGACGTGAATCGTTGAGGAGTTCTCCTGGTACTTCACCATCAGCTCCACTTCATCATAGGCATTGTGATGAGCATAAATTGCTTGGTAACCATATTAAAGTGATCAAATCGCAACCCGTGAAATACTTATTATTGAGTAGTTCCGGTGGCTATATGTGGTCTTCATCATCAGTTCCACTTCACCAAATGGTGTTTTCCGAGAGCAACTGCACGAGTTACTATAAAAAATACCGAAATCCTTATAAGTGTGCCTATAATATATATTTCCTTCGATTTCTCCAGGATCCCATCATCAGATCCTGACCTTGAAGCCAGTGGTACCATTTTGGAAGAATAATACACTTTCAAACAAAAAAAATAATTTTATAAATCCGTCTATGTATTACGGATTCGAGTAATGCCCAGACATACATAACAAAAAATAGAAACATCCGAATTAAGAACCTCCTCCTTTTAGAAGTCGGTTAAAGCATAAATTCTTATTTTCATAGTACTAACTTAAAAAATTATAGGTTTCCCATATAAACGTTCATCCCCTATATTCGGATTTGGATTAAAGGCATACGGATAGGCCATGATTTGGATGAAAGGCATACGGATAGGCCATGATTTGGGTTAGGACATAGGATACTTGTATCCCGGTATTACGTTCCCGTGAGACGATAATCTGACATTCACGCAGGCGAAGCCGCGGACAAAAGCGTTTTTTTTTTTTGTACGAAGTACATTTACCATCTACATATGGGAGTTGGACCAAGTGCTGCCCAGAATGGACGCATAATGCATTTATGTTCCTTGGGCTTATACTAGTCTGTAAACCAAAGCTCAATAAAATCTATCCGAGGAGTTTTGAGAAAAACTATTTTTTTTTAAATATTTTCTATTGATGAATACCAACCAACCAATGGCGCATTTGATTAAATAATGGCAGTAATTATGTTAAACAATATATTATTATTTCATTTGTATGCATATCATTTACATTGTAGTATAAAGCACTTGTCAATGCATATTCAACGAGTCCAAACACGACGGTACTGTCTTGTTTGGTTGAGGAGTTCCCATGGCCACCTTCCGGTTCCATCACCAAACCCTGGATGCAACCTTGGGCTATACTAGGTTCTTATCAAGACAAAACCAACGAGTCCAAACACGATGGTGCTATCTTGTTTAGTTGAGGAGTTCCTATGGCCACCTTCCGGCTCCATAATCAGACCCTGGACACTGCCTAGTATAAAGCACTTGTCAATGCATATTCAACGAGTCCAAACACGACGGTGCTGTCTTGTTTGGTTGAGGAGTTCCTATGGGTACCTTCCGGCTCTATCACCAGACCCTGGATGCAACCTTGGGCTATACTAGGTACTTATCAAGACAAAGCTAACGAGTCCAAACACGATAGTGCTATCTTGTTTGGTTGAGGAGTTCCTATGGCCACTTTCCGGCTCCATCATCTGACCCTGGACACTGCCTAGTGTTAAGCACTTGTCAATGCATATTCAACGAGTCCAAACTCGATGGTGCTGTCTTGTTTGGTTGAGGAGTTCCTATGGATACCTGCCGGCTCCATATAAAGGCAATAACTTGTTAACCCTGGGAACGATTTTTTTTTTTTTTTAATATATAAATTGATGCAAGGAACATTTGGAAGCACTCCCATGGCTGGGCAGCATTTGGTCCAAATTGGTCAATATCCTTTGCCCAAACCAGAATCTGTCCTAAACCGAATAATACGTTATTTATTTAACTAATATTTCATTTCATTACAATTTTAAATAAAATATACGATCTAACGCTTAACATTATGTACAATCGGAAAATATAAAGGAAGAGCTAGGGCATAGGGCATCAAAAAATTCTTCGGCATCGCTGCCAGCCGTTGCCACACACATTGGATGGCAATGCTGCATTGCCATCCAACGTGTGTGGCAATGCTGACTCTTTGACCTATAAATTGGCCAGCCCTCTGGTCACGTGAAGAGGCGACCAACCGCTGGGCAATGTCCCGAAATACTCAATGAGCACTCGGACCCCACGGCACTAGGGAATCAACCCCAAACGGCCCAAAAATATAGCTACCAGCAAGGTTGTTATATTTGCGCCGTTTGTGGTTTTCTGCACTTGCAGCAGCCGCCCCACCACAGCCCGCCGTGCTAGGAAGAAGGGATGGTGCGAGAGTGTCGACACAGGTTGCAGCCCACACCAAAGGCCTACCCAACTTCCAAGGCATTATGGTCATTCCGTCTGGTCTCTTCCCATCGTCGCGTAGTGCCAAGCCATTGGACTCTTAAACAGCTGGCACTCCGGCGGTGACAAGAGCCAGACGGATGATGTAATTATGCTTGCGTGCCGTGCCAACCGACCAGCGCTCTTGCTGCAGGAAAGGCCATGGTGTCCGAGGCGGTCGACTGCTTCACCGCTCTGACAGCGATGTGGAGCCCCACAAAGAGCGCCCAAACGCAGACTTATAGCGAGCCGGAAAGTGATGTCACCCAGCATAGTGCCTATGTTGGGTGACGGAAGCCAAAAGCCCGACTCCCATTCTACCACATGAGTCCAAGCTATTTTTTTTTGTTAACGTACACGCACTTTTTCATTGCAACGCACTTTTTTTATAGTGTTTCATTTACGTATCAATGAAAGAATTTTCTTTATTCTTTATTTATATGAATATATATATTTTTATATGATTTTTTTTTTCTAAATATGATATATATTATATTTACAGCGTGCCGCTTTAATGGCGACATTAATTTAACACACATATACGGTTTCGCGTATTCGTTTTATTAAAATATTTTAAATTCATTAAACATTATTATTTATTGATTTAATTACAATTTTCTAAAATAGCATCTTGGAGCAACCTGTACTCTTAAAGAACTGTAGCGCAGAGGGCAATTTGCCGAGGTCACGTCACGGATCATAACATCGCATCAATGAAAACGTGCAAAAAGTAGGCGAATTGAAGGAATGCCCCGCGATTTCTTAGAAACTTTGCCGTCAAAGGATCGGACCGATAGAACGTAAGTCAGCTGGTAAGTAGCTTCATGAATGAATCTTTTACACAGAGTGATCCTAACTTTGGTTATTGTTTAATTATTTATTTTGTTTGAAAATTTGTATTTTTCAATTTAATAATTATTTTATTTTATTATAATTTTTATGATTACTGGCCACTAGCCCTACCCGTGTGTTAAATTAATGCCGCCATTGTAGCGGCATGTTGTATATGTATATGGATAGTATGGCAGATTATGAACCCTCGCGTTCAATGTGCCTCTGCTGCTCAAGGTGTTCCCTTGATGAAGTTGTAAGTCCGTGACGCCCCTCGGCACTCGATTGGTGATCGCCTGCGCATGCGCACTCATGTGTGCCAAACCAACAGGTTTTAATATCCTGCGTTTGTGCTCGACTTTACGCGTTATTTGATCCCGGAACCCTGACATACATCACTTGTTAATCATAACTGTCCTACACAAAGATCGGTGGTTAGAGGACGTCCTGATTGTAATTCCATGGCATCCATATAATAGAGGTTTCAAATCAAAATCTAAACATTTTATTTCACATAAACCTACATGGGTACTTATGAAACGTCAGAGCTGGGTGCACGGTTCCAATTGGTTGTTTCCTATGGAGAAGAGCCGGTGGGAACTTCTCAGTTACTCTTTTAAAAATAATTGGCTTTTACAATATTTTCAAATTATAGTGTTAATAGGCATGGGACGACAGTGTAGCCCTTTCAACAAGTAGTACCAAGTACTTAACAAAATAGAAAATGTTCAACAAATCTACAGTCCACTAAGCCTACAATGTTCTCATGTTTAGAAACACTTCTATAATTATTGAGTGCAGTGAGTTTGGACTGCAATGCCACCATTTTGGACAAGCTATGTACTGTAATCAGTAACCAGCTTGTCAAGAAGTTTTAGTTGAAGTTTCATAGAAATGTTGGCTAGGGAATGTTGGGTACGTACGAGACATAAGTAATACGAAGTAGCAGCAGTCAGTACTGCTAACTGCTACACTTACTACTTACACTGCACACTGCTACTTACTTTACTTATCATATGGCCCAGTGACACAGCTTGAGCAGATCCCGTAACGATAGCATAACAGACAATGACCCCGTGCTCCCAGTTCCCATGGCTGCGCATACGCCGGCGACAGATTGAATAATGTCTTAATATGCCTCTCCCATAATACGTCGCTATAGTGTCTCAGCAGCTCTCCAACAGTGCTCTGGAAACAATCCGATATTCAACTTTTTCTTGTTGTTCTTTCTACAGATGTATCAAATCTAATTAGTTTCTACTTGATACACTGTCTATGTGATGATTTTCAAATCAAACTACTCATATATGGGCCAGACCAAGTCCTAATCAATCATGACAAAAATCAAAGTTTTGTTCCAGGGGCTTTAACCGAATTCATCGGGATTACAGTTAAAAAATTTGTCGTTTTGTTAACTCCATTGTTTCTGCATTATCATGTTCATTTTTAATTTTTTCAACTGTGCTCGAAAGAAATGCTACTCTTATTTTAGTAATACGTAACCGTATATAAGAGCGATCCAAAACAATGCGCACATGTAAATGTGGCAACGGTTGAAGAAAGCGAAATGAGCCAGCGGTTGCTGCGCTGATGCCGATGTTTTTTTCCGCTTTCTAAATTCAGCCCCGAGAGGTTCGGCTTGCGAACTCTATACATAAATATTTTGTTATAAGTAGGTACGAGCCTTCATTATAGGCAAAAACACTAACAAAATAGGATGAACACTATCAGAGGCAGTTTGGAAGAGCCGCCAGTTACAGTCGTTTTCTAAAGAAGGATGAAATGCATAATGCCAAAAAAACTGAAGATGTTACTGAACTGATAAAATATGTTGATAGAAGGCCCTTTCCTTCTATCAACATATTTTATCAGTTCAGTAACATCTTTAGTTTTTTAGTTCAGTTTTTTAGTAGACCAAAGAAAATATGGAATCCATCTTTTCTTTATATACGGTAGATAAATGAATAGGCGGTAATTGACAACATGACGGCTGGCAGGGGCACATGCACATGGGCAGGAAGGCTTTATTTGAAGAAAAAGTCTAATGAAAGTAGGATGGGGTTGATGAATACGAGAAGTACCTATAAAATATAATTTAGTTCCGTAGCAAAAAAAAGTCGTTCGATGTATCAGGAAGATTGATATTTTCATTCGTTGCTTGTCAGTAGCTATTTTATACAAAGGCTGCGTATTGTCACACATAAGCTCGGACATCAACGTATTGTCACACATAAGCTCGGACATCAACGTGTTGTCACACGTATGCTCGGACATCAACGTATTGTCACACGTATGCTCGGACATCAACGCGGAAGTCACCACAAATTGCCTATTGATCTTGGCACTTATCATCAGTTGTGCATTGTCTCAACCATCGCTAGGTAGATTTATATTAAAATAACTTTTTTAATTTTAGATACCCTACTTTTTTTTAAAGCCGAGTCTGGAGCCCGTCGGTTGCATAAAAACTCTGACACCAGGTTAGTCACTAACCACACGAAAAAGAAAACTTATCATTTTGCTTCTTTCTGTTTTTTTTAACATTACTGACTAATGTAGAGTCAAAGCGCCGGTTTTCCGACCACCTCCAATAAGCGAACACTTGTCTTACTAAAATTCTTTAATTAAAGATAAAAACCTTTCTATAAGAAATAAAAAATAAATGGTATGCCTTAAATAATCTTTGAATAGTTACGCAATATACTCGTACCAACTGCTTGACCCAAAGCAAAGAAAAATGACGCTCAATTAACGTGTTTGGTGTGTGGACGTGCTGCTCAAGAGCAAAAAATTAGCAAGCCACGCGGCGTTCGAAGGTAAATTTTGTTACTTATTATAGGTTTTTTACTCAAATTAGAAGCGTAGGTACTTCAAATATGTAGTGATTTCAATGGTTAAATTGCATTTAAGTCAATTTTTACCTAGTTTTACCCAGTGTTCGGTTACTGAAATGCATATTAAAATTTGAATAATACGTTATTCGGTATACGATCGTATTCTGACTTACTCAGTTTTAATTTCGTCGCTAAGTGATACAGTTCGAAAATTACTGGTATATAAGTATTTGCGACCCACCATGATTCAGTACGAAACGAATGATGGCTGCAATCAAAATAAATCAATCACCTCAGCCTATCGCAGTCTATTGCTGGACATAGGCCTCTCCCAGGCTGCGCCACAACACCCTGTCCTCCGCCTTCCGCACCCAGTCTGTCCCAGCCAACTTTTTAAGGTCGTCGGTCCATCTAGCTGGGGTGCTTCCCACACCACATTACCACACCACATACAGTCTCCACTCTAGGACTCGTCTGCTCCACTGGCCATCGGTCCTTCGACAAACATGGCCAATTGGCCAAAACCACAGCCACTTCAGCTTGCTTACTCTGCAAGCTATGTTGGTAACGCCGGTTCTTTTCCGGATAATTTCATTGTTTATTTTATACCTAGCTGCGCCCTGCGGTTTCACCCGCGTATGTCTCGATCCCGTGGGAATATCGGGATAAAAAGTAGCCTATGTCCTTTCTCAGGCTCTAGACCATCTGTGTACACACGGCAACTCATCAAGATATACTTTTCCAGTAAAAGCTGACCTCGCATTGTACGAGAATCCTATACAATGCGAGATCAGCATAAACTAGAAATGTATAGCTTGATGTGTAGCCGTCTGTACCAAATTTAATTTAAATCGGTTCTGTAGTTTTGAAAGCGTTTTGTAAGCGCGACAGACAGAGTTACTTTCGCATTTATAATATTAATATATATATTATATACAGGGTTACTGGTAACTCGACGTATTCCTTGCAGGACGTCATAGTAGGGTTAAAATGCAACAAATTAAGCCACCAAATGTTCTACCGAAATTCAGTAGTTTTTGAATTAGTTAAGAGTTTTAGTTTTTTAATGAAAATCACAGATTAAACCATTTGAAACCAATTTAAAAATGATTTACGGCGCGACTGTACTGAAATTTAAGTTATTATCATAGTTGACGCCGTAGCAGACCTTTGTTAATAATTAAAAGTTCAATAATGCCTAAAACTTTGGCAAATATCACTAACAAAACATTTAATTTTTAGCTCTAAAACTCTTAACCAATTCAAAAACTACTGAATTTCGGTAGAACATTTGGTGGCTTAATTTGTTGCATTTTAACCCTACTATGACGTCCTGCAAGTAATACGTTGAGTTACCAGTAACCCTGTATGTGTAGAAATATATAATATATAAATAAATAATAGAGTAAGGATTCAAAGAAACTCCGAGCATAGTTCGCTCCATAGCGCGCTGAGCGACCTTGAATTTGTAGACCAGCCTGACTGTCAGTGTCCACGTTTCGGCACCGTGTGTCATAACGGGCAGGACGTATTGGCTGAAGACCTTTAAACATTGCGGGATAGACGACGAGAAGACTTGACGAAGTTTCCCAATCACTGTCCAACCCAACTGGATCCTTCTGTCGGCTTCTTTCTCAAAGTTGTGTATACCGAGCTGGATGACTTGCATTAGGACATACTCCTTCACAACTTCGAGAAGCGACCCTTCGATGTGGATTCGACTTGTCAAGACGTGTGAATTATACATGACTTGCGTTTTGTCCAAATTCATGCCGAGGCCAACCCGCCAAGAGGCTTCATTAAGGCTGTGCAATATGTGGTCTAACTGTTCCAGCGTCTCTGCCATTATTACGATGTCATCGGCAAAGCTAAGGTGTGTGATGTACTCGCCGTTCTAATTGATTCCCTGTCCAGTCCATTCCAATGTCTTGAAGACGTCCTCCAACGCATTGGTTAACTGTTTCGGGGATATCACATCCCCCTGTTTTACCCAAAGTCAAAGTCAAATAATTTATTTCAAATAGGCACATAAAAGGCACTTTTGAACGTCAATGAAAAACAAAGAAATAGAATTGATTCTAGTTGCCCATTCCAAAAGGTAGCTTTCGTATGGAAAAGAATGGGCAAGAAACTCCACCGTTACTCTTTTTTTAAATGTTTTACAATATTTTGTATACATGAAATATAAAATTATATGTGAATACAATGCACCTACAATAAGATTACTGTACCACAAAAGGTAAAAAGAATTATAAATGGAGCAATGACAAATAAATTTGTTATGTGATAGGCACATGGTGCTCACATATTTACAAACATTGTAAAAGATATACAGATATATAAGTATACGATATTACAATATTCCTAACACTGTTACAAGTAATACTAATAAGTCAGTGCGTGAGTTTAAGCAATCACAGAGTCAAAAATCTATGACATACAAATAATAAAATATACAACTAAATTAGCAACCAGTTTGATTTTGTCCAGACTCTAAATTGTCCTATGGAGCAAGACCAGCATGTTTCCAAGCATTCTTATCTTGGATATAATCCTCTAATTTGTAATAAGCTTGTTTACAAAGTGTACTTTTTATATGAGTTTTAAATTTTCTTTCATTTAATTATTACAAGGTATTTTGTTACGAGTATAGCATTTAACGCAGTACCCCATAAAAGATGTTTGTACTTTAGCTAATCTGAAAAATGGTTGATCTATTTTATCTTTATTTCTAGTATACTCCTCTGAGCAGTGGGATGGGGCTGGTTTTCTGATCCTGGTTTTGGACAGTCATCGTGGCAGTGTCATACAGGCATCTCATCACTTCGATAGAGCGCAAGTCAATTCGACCTCGTTGCAGAGAGGCCAGAACTGCCCATATTTATATTATGATGTCGAAGGCTTTCTCGTAGTCCATAAATTCCATACACCACAGCTGATTGTAACTCCTCGGTCTTCTGTATAATTTGTCAAAAAGTATGGATGTGTTCTACGGTACAGAAGCCTTTTCGAAAACCGGCTTGTTCTGGTGACTGCAACTCGTCAAGTCTCCTGGCGAGATGATTTTCAAGAACAGCTTGTATTCGTGGCTCAAAAGTCAGATGGGTCTATAGTTCTTCAGCAAGATATTGTCAACTTTCTGACGAACAGAACTACCGCACTTCTGCTGCACACCTCGGGCGGCTGGATGATGGAGTTAAAGACACTTATAATTACGGTACAATTTTTTTCATTTAATAAAAAACGTTAAATCTGTTGATTAAAATACTCGAAGTATGTGTTGATGGTTATTTGATATGTAATTGGTTTAATTCAAAGAGAAAAAACTAAAAAATAATCTATAAATTTGTTTTATTACTTTATTTTTTTGCTTTTTAACCGACTTCTAAAAGGAGGAGGTTATCAATCCGATTTCTTTTTTTTATGTATGTCCGGACATAACTCCGTCATTTATACACCGATTTGCAAAATTATTTTTTTGTTTGAAAGGGTATACTTCCGAGATGGTCCCATTGCCATCAGATCAGGACCTGATGACGGGATCCTGGAGAAATCGAGGGAACTCTTCAAATATTATAGGCACACCTATAGCGATTTGGGTATTTTTTATAGTAACTCGTGCAGTTTCTCTTGGAAAGCACTACTTGCTGAAGTGGAACTGATGATGAAGACCACAGATGGCCACCGGAACTACTCAATAATAAGTATTTCACGGGTTGTAATTCGATTAGGTACTTTAATATGGTTGCCAAGCAATTTATGCTCGTCACAATGTATATTGTGAAGTGGAGCTGATGGTGAAGTACCAGGAGAACTCCTCAACGATTAACGTCCCTGCATCGGGAAAAGCAATATTTTGTAAAAGGTCATGAGCAGTTGACATTAGGCTATTGTAACTTATACCTTATGCCTTAATCTAGCACACTAGTGGTTGACAACTGAAATAAGTGGTCGTTATCTAGCATTTAGGCTATTTTTGCACTTTTCCCATAATTTTTCATATGAATGGATGCGTGATATTTTATATTTTGTTTTACAACTTGAGTAATATTTATTAATATTATTATGTATTTAGGAGCAATTAACACGGTCGCCAACTATTTTTCGTGTAAATGGCGTATGTTCTGTTGATTCGTCTAAAGTTAGCAACTCAACTAATTGGTCGCTAACCGGCGCAACCACCCTATAGAGAATTAAAACTGGATTGGAGTGATTATCGATGAGCTCCGTATTTTTAACCCCCGACGGAAAAAGAGGGGTGTTATAAGTTTAACGTGTGTATCTGTGTATCTGTGTGTTTGTCTGTTCCCTCGTAGCTGCCAAACGGCTGAACCGATTTTGTTTTTTTTTTTGTTTTGTTTGAAGGGTGACTTGATCGAGAATGTTCTTAGCTATGATTCAAGAAAATTGGTTCAGCCGTTTGAAGATTATCAGCTCTTTTCAAGTTGATAAATGGATGTGAGCATCATCTATAGGTCTAATCGATTCGAAATTTAGAATTCTGTTACTTCAATGATACAAGAAGAATATAGTAACCTTGAACTGATGCTGCAGCATCACCTGGTATTTGCAGGATACCCACCTCCCTCACCAACTTACAGCAGAGGTATCGTGTTTGTGCTCATTGGAAAGGTCTCAAAAAATAGGTTACAGATGGATGGTGATCAGGGTCTGATGATAGAGTAGGAAAGATAAATGAGACTAAATTAGTAACTAGCTGCACTGTGGCAAACATACAGGAAAAGTTTTTAACCAGTGCGCAAATTTTTTTTGGTGGTTCAATATCTGTAATAGAACACATTTCCATTATCGATTCAAATCAAATCAAATCAAATTTATTTTTGCAGAAAACACTGTTACAATGTTATTACTAAAAGTACGTGTTTCAAGTGGTTCTACCGTAAGGCATGCAAAATGTATACAATCATGGTTTATCAGAATCTAGATTGACATTGAGACATATAAAATTAGATAAAAATATTCTGAGATATTAAAATTATTGGATTCAATACTTTTTTTTTTTATCCTACTTTAAATCAGCAAAATATGGACACAAACCATTTGTAATAATATCAATGGGCGCGCGCGGCGGCCGGCGCACAAGCGGCGGTGTTGCACGGGGGTGAAACCCCCTCCCGGGCGGCAGGGCGGCGCCGGGCGCTGTGGCCGACAGTTCGCTCCTCGCACGCGCTGTTGTGTGAATTCGCGTCTAATCGCTTTCCCGCGCAAGCGCCGCGCCGCACGTGTGTCGTGCTTGTACCTACCGGTCACGATGTCGGACTTCAGTAACCGCGAGTTTTACGAGATGGTGCGAGTGTATGTACTGAGTGGTGAAAGTTTGCGAGCAGCGAGCAGAATGTATGCGACGGAGAGCATACCTCGAATGCGAGCCCATGGAATCCTTAACCCCGCGGTCCCTAATGAAAGATTGTAACCCACGTAAATACCTACGCCAGCGAATCGAGCGAGCGACCAGATGATAGGTAGGTACTTTCGCGCGTCCCGCTTCGCCGCGCGCCGCCGCACTATGTGGAGGCGCCTAAGAGAGCCTGGCCATAAATACATTTTGTAAAAATCGGCGCAGGTCCTTGTATTATATATACCTCAAACTGTAGCTAAGAAGTTAATCTACTATATTATACATAAATTATGTATGTGGCCGGTACTGGTTTATATTAAAGAGCATCTAAATACGATGATTCATAAATTATAACAAAAACATATTTATTTTATTTTTTTCAGAATTATTTTCTAGTGAGCTAGCAATAAAAAATAAGTATTATACCATTCCAGAAAGCTTATAATATATACTTTCGTCTGGTATGCATCAATATACTATATATTTGTTAATATATTTACTAGAAATTTTTATCTCATAACATATCATTTTTGCGTACTTATCTGAAACTTTCAATTAGAGTTTTGACAGTTGCCGAAATTTGCTGAAGGTCTCTAAATGATGTTATTTGATAGTAAATTCAATATTATTATTCGGGAAGAAAAAAAAAGTTGCAACTTCATTGCACAACTTAAGTTAATTTATTATAACATGAAATAGTAAAAATTTCTTATAAATACGTAGGTGATGCTATTTGATTTATTAGGTGATATAGGTTATACTTGTGATAATTTTTTTAGTTGCTGTTTATGTTTAGATAACGTATTGAGTATTTCTCACCATATTTTAGTTCACACGCACAATAAATCAATAATATTAAAGCAATAAAATTACAGCTCAAAAAGGCGCTCTTACACCAAGCTTAATCAATATAAATGGTGAAGGTATTGAAATCAAACGTACATTTTTTTTTACAATGGTTGCCGGGAAATGTGGTACAAGTTTTGTCAGAAACTTCATCAGGTGCTGTATGCACTATTTGTGGTGCAAGACCTACAGAAATGATTATTATAGAAAAAGTGCAATATAAACCGGTTGATGAAAATTCTTATCAATATGGGCTTTCGACTTTGCATTGCTGAATTAGATTTATGAAACTAATTTTACAAATATCTTATAATCTAGACTTCGAAAAATGGTCTGCTACAGCAACAGAAAATAAAGACTTGACAAAACAAAAGAAGACATACGTACAAAGAAGGTTCAGAGAAGAACTTGGTTTAAATATAGATAAACCTCAGCAAGGTACTGGTAACAGCAATAACGGTAATACAGCTAGACGATATTTTCAAAATTATCAGTGCAGTGCAGAAATTACTGGTGTGGATTTGGAATCGATAAAACGATTTTATGTTTTACTTCAAGCTATGTCAAGCGGAAAGGAAGTAACTTATCAAAGGTTTTATTTAAATTTCAAATTGGTTTGCAAATAGAACAAAGAAGAAACAAATTAACATATTGGCGCATGAAAAATGATAGTTATTCGTCATTGATTCTGGAATTTCTATTTAATTAACTCAGTTTGAATTTCCGCGCGTTGTTTGAGAAAAGTACTATAAAAGCCTTGGCCGCAATCAGGAATTGATGGACTCACGCATGAGTGCCTCGGCTTTGCCTCGGCCCTCATTTTCACGATCGTCCATCAATTCCCTTATTGCTGGCCGCGACAGTAATGTACTATAATGCTACGAAATTCGGACAGTATGCTTTCGATACAGCACAACGATATGTTAAAAAATATATGTGGTATTATATGCCATCATCTATCCATAAAGTCCTAATTCACGGGGAAAGCGTCATTCGGCATTATTCAGTGCTATCTCTTGGACAGCTCTCCGAAGATGCTCAGGAATCAAGGAACAAAGACTATAAACGATTCAGACTTCATCATGCTAGAAAATCCTCTAGAGTAGCTACAAATGAAGATGTTCTACATACACTTTTGTACACTTCGGACCCTTACATAACAAGTTTAAGAAAACTTACCAATAAAAAGTCTTTGGAACTTACAGATGAAGCTTTGAAGATAGTAGCTTTTTTTTTTTCGATTTTATTAATTACTAACAGTAATTTAAAGAGTTTATTTTGTATTAATTATACCATTTTAGGTCACATTATTTAAAGATAATCGTAAATTTCTGATCATTTTTCAATATTTCATATTTTGTATTTTTTTATGACTATTAAATATATATTTATATCCAAAAACTGTATATTATTTTAAAGTATATTTATTATAGATTATCTAAAAAAAATATCTGCTGAATAACTATCAAAACATGGAACTTATGGATTTATGATCCGAAACCGACTCAATCTCCACATAGTGCGCTGGATAGCCATACAACGACTTTTAAAGTAAACATCTTTCGTTAACGATATTTTTTTTTTGTACTAAGACATCAAAATTAACAATATATAAAAAATAAAACTTGTTTAAGGTTAATTTGTCAAAATTTGCGCAGTGGATAAAAACAAAACTTTTCCTGTATATTTACAGCTATGCAGATTTCGGCGAGACACGTGTCGATCGTAGCGTGTCTACTAGTAATATAATAATATAAAATTTAAAAAGCAGGATATAAAAGTTAAATTAAAAATGAAAAATAGAGCCCCCGATAAAAACAGAGCGTCAAAAAAGTAAAGATAAGATAAGAAGATAAGATAAATTTATTTGCTCAAACATGTGTACACATACAGAAATAATCGTGCATGCAGGATAACATTTAAAAAATACAGGTTCAGACATGTTTGCCACATATTATGGCGTGCAAATATGAATAATTGTGATTGTTCATAATAAAATTAATTCGGTAGTCAAGTCATTATCTTCAATTTAGCAAACTTTAGTAAATTACCAATGTCAACAATAAATAAAAATAATTCATAAAAATCTATGTCAAAATAAATGGTTCTGTCAGAAATTCCTTAATATTATAGTATGCCTTGTCGGCTAGAAATGACTTCAGTTGTTTCTTCAATTGTACATTATTAAGCTCTCTCCAAGTTTTCGGTAACTTATTATAAATAATGGGGGCCATGCAAAACACACTTTTGCGCATAAGTGCAGTCCTACTACTATGCACACAGAGCTGGCTTTGATCTCTCCTGTTTCTAGGAAATTTATCTGCCATTCGTGAAAATAAATTACTATTATTTCTAACAAACATTAATGATTCCAGAATATACAGAGATGCCAATGTCAATATTTTATAGCGTATGAAATAAGGCTTACAACTATCGGTAGTTTTTAACTTAAACATGGCTCTGAGGCATCTCTTTTGTGCTTTAAATGCCACTTATTTATTCGTTGAGTTACCCCAAAAGATAACACCATATCTGAGAACAGATTCAGCTAGCCCGTAGTAAGCAGTTAGTAACGCATCTATGTTAACAGTGCGTGAAATAATATACAAAGCGTACGCACTACTTACTGCTTATTCTTTTAGTCAGGGCCTCAACATGCGCCTTCCAATTTAAATTGCGATCTATTGTTAGTCCTAGAAACTTAGTTGTGTTAACTGTATCAATTTAAATGTCATTGTATGTTATGTCAAGATTGGAAAGAGCCAATGCGCGCTGGCTAAAATGCATAATTACAGTCTTATTTAAATTCATTTTAAAATTATTATTTATTTATTTTTAATTTATTTAAAAAAAACAAAATGTAGGTATTGGCCCTTTAAGTTTAATATAAATGTTGTAGATAATATTTTGATCGAAGCGTCGTCACGTCGGGGGACGGTTAATAAAATCGCCAACACACACTAAGAATAATGAATGTATGCTGTTGTGGAAAGTTCTTCCTAATTTTATTAGCCGACCCCCGACGCGACGACGCTTGGATCAAAATATTATCTACAACATTTATATTAAACTTAAAGGGCCAATACCTACATATTATTTTTTTACCCCACTACGGCAAAGAAAAAAGGAGGTTTATGATTTTGACCGGTACGTATGTATGTAAGTATGTTCATATGTTCCGTCCTATCTTCTAAACCACTTATCACAATTGACAAATGAGGTATCGTTGGAAGCGTCTTGATCGTCCGCTGATTATAGGTTATATGTCGTCACATTAAATAAAAAATGGCGCCCTCTAGAGGACAAAAAGTGAGAAACTAAAAAATAAATTTTGTTTAATCGTACCATGTTGGGTATCAAATGAAAGGGCTTAATGAGCATATTTCAAAAATATATATGTATATTATAAACCCAAAAGAATTTAAAAAAATTAAAGTAATAAAACTAAAACCCGACTACGACTAAAAAGGTATAAACAAGACACCACAGACAGACAAATTAAAAATCCGGAGTCACACGTAATCTGTTCGATTTATGCCCTAACACATGTGACTCCGGATTTTTAATTTGTCTGTCTGTGGTGTCTTATTTATACCTTTTTAGTCGTAGTTGAGTTTTAGTTTTTATTACTTAAATTTTTTACTTCTTGGACTCTTTATTTTCGTCGGGAGTTTTAAAATTTTTAATTTATGTAACTTATATCTACCTGTTGTTGCAGTGACCGTGGTGCGACGGAGTGGCGCGCGCGCCGCGGGCATGCGTCCGAAGCGGTAGCGACAGCATGCGCGCGCTCAAGCTGTGCCTCGCGCTGCTCGTGTTGGCGCCAGACATCGATGCACAAGGTTTTTACATCACTTAACACCTTATATTACGTTTTGAGACACGTATCTCCTATAACAATAGAGATAAACCTTAAGACATTTTTCGTTGTTTTCGAAGTCTATATTTCGGGTTTGTACATTCTGTACACTCTATTCTGTGTGCCCCTCGTACACTTATTACTAACAGTATAGCGGTTATATATCTACTTAATTACTCCATAACCATAATCACTGAAATGTGGCATATGAAGCTAAAAGAAATAGTTAAAAGCACGGAATAGATAAATAAGGTTGGAATGGTAATGTGGGCGTGGCAAGCGCGCCACAATTATGATTCGATAATCATAACTCGACCGATTCATTAATTCACCGCGTTTCGTGCGCTTTGGACTACTGCGGAGAACAGAGCTCTGCTTTAAAATGCCGTGTTGTGCAATTATAACTTGTAAAACAAAAAGTCTGACCGCAAGTATAGAGCGAGGGGGTATATCTTTCCATCGGTAAGTCGAAAATAACATTTAATTATAATTTTATTAGTAAAAAACATAAAAATATTCTGATCACTATGAAATTCCAAACATTAACGACATTATTGTAACAAGTAAAAAAAAAATATACATTGCACGATGTGTACTCGCGTAATCAACGCAATTACTAAGTCCGCTTACAATGTACTGCATGCGTCGCGTCCTCTTCACTTCAACCATTGACGTTTCGTCGTTTGCCCTGATTGGCCGTGATGCACGGTCGATAGTGAGGTGACCATGTGGTTAAATAAAATCATCGATAGAATTCTCAAATAATATAAATTTACGTTGGACAAAGATTCTTTTTGAATTATTTTATATTTAATTAATGATAGTATATTTTTAGTTAGATGTATAATGAGTCAATTAAATATTACAATAATTATTGAACGAATGATACAATATAGTAAATACTTGTAGATGACAGATTTACAGGGAGAAATTGAATTCATTGGCAACATTATACGAGATCATTGTACTCATCTACAAGTATTTACTATATTGTATTTAGTATTAAAATATAAGTAAAATCCAATTTTACTTACGCAAAAATTATAAATTTTAGGTTTCCTAAAGAACCTAACGCCAGGGAACAATGGATTGACGTGACAGGTAGAGGAAACTGGATGCCGACAAAGACGAGTACTATTTGCTCTATACATTTCAGTAAAGATGATTTTATCATAAAAAAATCAGGTTATTTGTAATTAATAAAAGTAAAATAAATATTTCTTAATATTTATTTCATGTTTAATTTTCCCCCATACATTCATCAGATAATTTATCGATAAAGAATATCTGCTTTATCAAGCACTAGCGTGTATGAAAATTTTTATTGCTTTTTTGCGTGTGTGTGTGTCTATGCCTACGGGGGCTTAGTACTAGTGTGCGAACGAATATCTGCCCTGAGATTTATGTGTGTCTGATTTGGTTGTGTGCGAAATATTTGTAAACATAGGAGTGCGTATGTGTAGAAATTAAAATAGTGGGAGACAAGCGGTGACACTGGTCCTGATACAAAATTGGAGCTAGGGCCTTTCCAACCTTATTTATCAATTCCGTGGTTAAAAGGATCCAAAATGTCACAGATGTGCCATTGTGTTGCTCGCTAAACAAATTATTTTAAAAACAAAAAACCCGGCTGGAAAAACCTACAACTGAAAAGAGAAAAACAAGCAAGCAAGCGAACATTGTTTTTTGTAAGGGATTGCAGACGGACAAACAAAAGTTACACCATATTTCAGGTTATTGGTTTGTCCCATTTTTTTTTTTTTTGAGGGTTGTAAATCATCTAATAACTTCTCTCGCTCTGGGTGGAGCGGAAGGGCGTGTCAGACTTTTACTAACGAAAACCCACCCGTGTTCCTTCAGTTGCCTGTTGCCAAGGTCCCGGTATCCCTTTCGGACTTTTCCGCAACCCTGGCAGGCATCGGTCCTAGCGGACCCCGCCAATTGTGCTGACATCTCTTTGAGGCGTACGTGAAACACGACGTGCCATCGATCCGGGCCTGGTCCTTATCGGACGGCGAGTTACCCATTGGTCGCCGTCCGCAAGCCCGCGCCTATGGTGGCCGGGAATCCGCCTGGGATTCCCGACGCCCAGGGCGTCTCCAGCGGCGCGGCGGCGGTTAGGGGCGTGATGTCGCAAACTTTACCTCTCCCTCACGCGTTCCGCCTCTTCCTTCGTGAGCATTAATGCTTCGCAGAAGGAGATGACGGCTTCCTATGCCCTCTCGCTCCGTACAATAGCCTGGACCAGGGCCGGACGCGAGAGGTCATTGCCATCAATCGCCTCCACGAGGACACGGCGGTGCTCCGCCCAAGTAGCATACCTCCATCTTATGCTCCACCGTGTCCTCCAGGCGATTCGCACAGTGGTGACACCCGGGCGTTTCTTCCCACCTAATCCTACACAGGAACCTCCCGAAGCTGCCATGACCGGTGAGGACCTGTGTCAGGCGGAAGGTGAGGACGCCGTGGCGCCTCTCTAGCCACTCCTCAAAGAGGGGACTTATCGCCGCTATTGTGGCGTGCCCAGCACTGGGTTGCAACAATCGCACTCTCCATGCCGCCATGAGATCCTGCCGGAGCCCTGTCCGCTGTGCCGCGATTTCTCGCGGCAGCGGAATTACGCCCCGGCGGCGCTTCAAGTCCTCGCATTACTCCCAAATGTGCGCGAGGATTGGTTTGTCCCCGGCTGCAATACTTTACAAAAACAAAGTTCAATGCTTGTTTTTCTCTTTTAAGTTATAGGTTTTTGCAGTCGGGTTTTTCGTTTTTTAAATAAATTGTTTTATTTCAAGCTTTTTAGTTTTATTAATCTACGTATTTGGAATATACTCATTACTAGCTTTTATTTGATACAAATATTAACGTAATTAAAAAAAATCCTTTTCTCCCTTTTTTTGTATTTGCAGATGATATATAATTTTTTTTTATAGCCTATGTAACTTTCACAATTAAGACGAACCTAACGACACCTCGTATGTTAAAATCCTTCAAGCCTTTTAGGCTACAGAGCCTGCCAAAGAAATAAACATACATACATACATACTCCCGAAAAACATTACCCGTCTTCTGGGGTAGTCGGTTAAAAAGTTAGTTTTAAGCAAGCGGCGCCCGCAGCCCCAAAAACAAATCCCACGACTGGCACTGTTCCCAACTCAACAGTTTCGGTGCTAGATCTAGAACTATTTTTATAAGCATTATAGCCTTGATTATAGCACTGAAATCTAACATACAGCACCTATCACTTAATCTAACACTAAATAGCGATCATGCGGCGATGATTTTTCAATACCTACTGCAGAACAAAACGCAGCTATGCGGGAAGTAACGCAAAACGCTTTAGCACAATAAAAATACTTTGCTACACTATTGTAGGAGATTTCTTGTGTGTTGTTAACTTCGGTCACTTGTGTTGTTTCTTGTTCCCGTACCCACGACACAGCCAAAACCCATTTAAAAGAAGTTTTTTATTTTTATTCTTCTTCAATCAATCAAAATATTTTATTTCACTTAAACCTACATGGGCACTTATGAAACGTCAGAAGCTAGGTTCAAGGTTCCAATTGGTCGTTTCCTATGGTGAAGAGCCGGCAAGAAACTTCACGGTTACTCTTTTAAAAATAATTGACTTTTAAAATATTTTCAAATCACAGTGCTAGTCATGGGAGGACAATGTAAGCCTTTCAACAAGTAAGTCCACTAAGCCTACAACGTTCTCACATTCACAAAATAGAAAATAATCTATCCTTATACATTATAAAAATAAAAAATAAAACCCAACTACGCCTAAAAAGGTATTAGACAAATAAAAAATCCGGAGTCACACGTGTTAGGGCATAAATCGGACAGATTACGTGTGACTCCGGATTTTTAATTTGTCTGTCTGTGGTGTCTTGTTTATACCTTTATAGGCGTAGTTGGGTTTTAGTTTTTATTACTTCAATATTTTTAAATTCTTTTAGGTTTATAATATATATATTTTTGAAATGTGCTCATAAAGCCCTTTCATTTGATACCCAACATGGTACGATAAGACAGTATTTTATTTTAAGTTCCTGACTTTATGTCCTCTAGAGGGCGCCATTTTTAATTTAATGGGACGCCACATAGCCTATAACCAGCGGACGATCAAGATGCTTCTAACGATACCTCATTTGTCAAATTGTGATGACTGGTTTAGAAGATAGAAGTGAACAGATGAACATACTTACTTACATACATACATATGTATGTATGTATGTAAGTAAGTATGTACATTCAGTATGTAAGTATATATGTATGTACATATATACTTACGTACATACAGGTCAAAATCATAACCCTCTTTTTTTCTTTGCCGTAGTCGGGTAACAAAGTCCACCGCCGCGGCTGTCTGTCGTCTTGTACGCGATAAACTCAAAAACTACTCCACCGATTTTCATGCTGTTTTCACCAATTGATAGAGTGGTTCTCGAGTAAGGTTTTAGTATTGTATAATAACCGACATCCAAGCGTGCGAAGTCGCGGGCATCAGCTAGTACGTATATAATGACAAATACGATGATTATGTCAAGGGTGAATGTAAAGAAAATAAACATGGTAATTTGGGAGCAGTTAATAGACTCTTACATAATTATGCCGTTAATAAAGTACCAGGGAAGCCACATGTGCACAAGGAAGTATTGCCAAACTTCCTTGTTTTCAACGTAGTCTTTAATCTTATAATATTTATGCTTTTTTGATAAGGACACATTTGATGAGGGTTTTGATCTTTCCATCGCTAAGTTCTGTAACCGACTTCCTCTTTCTCCTCTGCAAGAAGTTCAATTATAATAACACGATCAAGACAGTCTATCATTATAATTTTCACTTGAGCACTCGACAGAACTACACCAACTCTACACGAAATATGGACGGAAAATAGAGACAAGTCGCCACGACGCGACGGCTTCGGGAGGCGCAGCGCCGCTCGTACACGTCGCCGCGCCTACCGGCGCACAGTGGGCCCATACTGAAAGTTAGTGGAAATAGGCAACAAAGTTCCAATATCGATGCGATTTTTTTTTAATATGACGCGTTATGATATTCCTGACAACTTTTACTCTTGTGAAATTTCTCCTAAAGTTGATAGTTTGACTGAAAAAAAAAAAAAGATTTTTTTGTATGGAGCGAATCACGTTTAATTTTTTTTATTCAATTCTAATAATATGTTTGGTGTATGGCGTGAGTATATGATAGATAGGGCCAAGATCTATCCACGAAAAATAAATCAGCTTCGGCCATCCGCGGCCGCGCGAGTAATCATTCGGTAAAAAAATAAATATATTGTATGAAATTTTTAGCCATTTAAAATAAATTCAAAGTATATTTTTTGTCTGATTTGGCTGTTTTGATCTTCTTTTTAGTTAAATATATAGTTTTAATAGCACATAGGTACTTACAACTAGTAATTCTGGTAGAGATTTAGTTATTATTGCATGTTATCGGTAACACCTGCATTGTGATTGATGACTCATTTGTTTGTGCGCTCGGCTAAGCGCATAACAAACGAGTCACCGAGAAATGCTTGTCTCTGATTGGCTGTTATTTTTTAACTACCTGCACGTTATCAATTGTTATCGGTAGCACCTGTATTGTGATTGATGACTCATTTGTATGTGCGCTCGGCTAAGCGCATAACAACCGAGTTACCGAAAAATGCTTGTCTCTGATTGGCTGTTATTTTTTAACTACCTGCACGTTATCTAATGTTATCGGTAGCACCTGCATTGTGATTGATGACTCATTTTGTTTGTGCGCTCGGCTAAGCGCATAACTAATGAGTCATCGAAAAATGCTCGTCTCTGATTGGCTGAATAATTTTCAGTCACTGTTATGTCCACTACTTGAGTAATTAACACTGACTGTACAAAGACATTCATTAAGTCCATCTAGTTTCGCTCTTGTCGCTTATTTGTGAACACAGCGAAATACTTTTATTTTTATATTTACATTAGAACTATGGCTGGATTTTGTACCAACCTAGATCTTTTTGTGAAATTAAGAAGTGGCGGTGATCTGAAAAATTATGTGTTTCTATATGGAAGTATAATTTCTGTTTTGAATACCGAAGTTTATGAAGAAGACAAGAACCTAATCAAGGAGTTCTGTCGACTTTTTTGTGTAAGTCTAAATAAAAAGTGGATAGAGTCAAGTAGAAATCAAAAAACTTTTATGAATTGTGTAAGTAATCGCAAGTGGTTGGAAAAAAACGTCAACTGGAATGTTTGTGACAGTGCTGACCTGAGAAGTGAGATGGGCTTTTCGGACGCAGCCTTATCTGAGCCAGTGGATATGGATTCCCATGTTCCTAATCTTGCAGTATGTACTGCGGTAGCGGGAACATCTACAGAAAAGGAGCACAGAAAAACGTTCGAAGACTTAAGTAATAAGCAAAAAAAAGACGTTCTACTTCCTTAGTAGAAGAAAAATCCGAGGAAGAGTTGCAGCACTGGTACTTATTAAAATTGAAAGACAACGGCAAAACGAATCTGGCAAAAGTGGTCGAATACCTTTCCAGTAATCCAGAAACGCTATCCGAAGTGACTCGTTTGTTATGCGCTTAGCCGAGCGCACAAACAAATGAGTCATCAATCACAATGCAGGTGTTACCGATAACATGCAATAATAACTAAATCTCTACCAGAATGACTAGTTGTAAGTACCTTTGTGCTATTAAAACTATATATTTAACTAAAAAGAAGGTCAAAACAGACGAAAAATATACTTTGACTTTATTTTAAATGGCAAAAAATTTAATACAAAATATTTTTTTTTTACCGAATGATTACTCGCGCGGCCGCGGATGGCCGCCGCTGATTTTTTTTTTCGTGGATTGGGAATTACCATTCACGCCATACACCCAACATATTATTACAATAGAAGAAAAAAAATTAAACGTGATTCGCTCCATACAAAAAAATTTTTTTTTTTTTTCAGGCAATATCAACTTTAGGAGAAATTTCACAAGAGTAAAAGTTGTCAGGAATATAATAACGCATCATATAAAAAAATCGCATCGATATTGGAACTTTGTTGCCTATGTCCACTAATTTTCAGTATGGGCCCACTATGCGGCGGAGCACCGCTGCGTCGGTCGCTCTGGTTGCTTCGCGATAAACCGCCGCCGCCGCGAAGCATCTCAAGACGCAGCGCAACGTAACGCGATTCCGCAGGACGTTTTCGAAATTATCTCAATAAAATGTGTATCTTTTTGTGCAGACTGCCAGAATAAAATTATATTTTATATCACTGTCTTAAAAAGTCGCGCCGCGTCGCGTCGCGACACTTTTCGGTGTCCACTGGCCCTAACTCGGACCTTCGCTTGCTGTTATTGCATTAGTATTGGCGTGGCGCCGATTTCTTTTCAATGCTTTTTAGGGTTTCGTCAAACGGAATGACCTCTTTCCGTCAAACGGAAAGCCCTATTACTAAGCCTCCGCTGTCTGTCTGTCCGTCTGTCTGTCAGAGGGCTGTATCTCATGAGATACAGCCCTTTGCCCTGTCTGAACTGTCTACATTTTGACAGAATCACAGATTATGTATTTCTATTGCCACTATAACAGAAAAGAATATAAATTAAATAAAATGAAAAAAATAAAGGGGTTTTTATAATTGGGCGGAAAGACGAAAAATGACACTTTGGTGCCACCAAACGCATTAGTTCTACATTATTACTGAAAGCTCGTCTGACGAACTGTTTTTTTTTTTATGATAGGTCAGGGAATGTGATCCTTCTCAAATCGGTACTCCATAAATATCGGTCTTTTCGGCGATGTTCAGATTTCCTTTCTAGATTCTCTAAAATTATATTGCCATTGTCAAACCCAAAAGATTTGAAGACTGTTGTTTTCAAAAATCAAAATCAAAAGTCATATTCAAACTAGGCTGAGAATCAGCACTTTTCGAACGTCAAAATTACATAAGACAGTCCCCCAAAACGCCCACCTTTCACCACTTCCTAGTGCTTTAGCTGGGAAGAAGAAGTGGCTCAACAAACTCCCCAGCAGCACAGCTGTCTGTTCAGTTAGAAACAATTGATTCTATACAAAAGTATGCAAAATCATTTACATTACGCAACATAAAATATAAATCTAATTATTAGCCATATGTCAGCTAGCACACGCCAATATAGTACCCAAAAAAATAAAAAAAACGAGAACTATATGTACTCAAGCAGAAATAAGTAAATGTAAACATAAATTAACTAAATAAAAGCCTCCAGGCACAAAGGGCGTGCCCGCTTACATATAGCCATTTAATGCTGTAACTGGAAGTTTTACATGATAAACTAGGACCATCGAAGTAAAAAAAATAAAAAGTTAATTACTAATAACATTAACAAAACCGAGATCAGCAAGACGACCAGTCACCACAAGCAGCACCCGTTCACGAGCATAACGCAAAGATCAGCCATTACCCCCCTCGCCATATTTGAGGGAAGGAGACAACCCGACCCCCGACGCTACCGCAAGCAGTGACTTCTAAGGGAGCATGACGAACCTGCTGCTGGTTGCTCAGATAAAAAATTATAATTATCAATTATTGTTGAGGTCGCTAGCTAACCACGTATTGCAATACAACTCATATAGAAAACATTGTAATGAGTAGATTATGTCAACAATAAATTAAATTAAAAATAAATTGACTAAACAGTCCAAATAAAATAGAATAAAAATTTATATGAACTCATATAACCTGTCAGTGGATAAGCTAATTCTGGAGAAAGAACACAAACATTTTCTTGAGTTAATCACAGCGTCCAACTACTCTTATCATTTAAGTAGTCGTTAATAGAGTAGTACGCCCATGAACAAAGGTTGCATTTTACTTTTGCTTTAAACGCATTATAAGGCAAATCTAGCAAAGAAGAGGGTAGCTTGTTATAAAAGGTTATACCAAGCCCAATAATATGAAGCCGGTGAAAGGGAACTCGTAGTTTGTCCTTATTCCTAGTGTTAACACTGTGGATATCACTATTTTTAGTGTATAAGTGTATATTTTGCCTAATATATAAGATGTTGGCGAGGATGAATTTGTGAAGCCACTGTGAGAATAGCAATCTCTTTAAAAAAATCTCTCAGAGTAACTCTGGCATCTAGCTGGTAAATTGCTCGAACAGCTCGTTTTTTATTATTATTATTATTTATTCATAATAAAGTAACAATAGACTCATACAGATTATTAGGCTCACAATTCAATAACAAAACAAACAATTAAACAAACAAAATAAACACAATTATTATAATTTTCTAACCGGCATTGGAACAGCAACATGCCTTCTACAGCAATGCCGGACATAAGAGCAGTCCAGCCTATCAGCGACCATTGCTAGGATAGCATTGGGGCTGGCCCGCACCCGGCGCACCAGGGACGCACACCGTTTGCGCATAGAAGCGTGGAAACAATCAGTGCGTGCCATCGCGAACATCCCTGATGCGCTACAGAAACGGGGCAGCCCCAGCACTGCCCGGAACGCGTTGTTGTACTGGACGCGGAGGGCACTGTATGACCTTTCATTATAGTCAGCCCACAAGCTACACGTGTACAGAGATGTGCAGAACGCTCTAAAAAGCGTGACCTTCACACCAGTAGTACAACGGGAAAACCTGCGGGCCAGCATATTTGCCCGCACCGACAGCGCCCTCCGCTCCCGGTCCTTGTCAGCATGGTCTTTAAGGTCCTCAGTACCCTAGATATTTAAATTGGTCCACTCGGTCTATTGGAACACCATCGAGATAAACATTCGGAATGTTCATAGGGCTCGACACACCGATGGCCTGAAAAACCATGTATTGGCTTTTCTTCCCATGATATTTTAACCCATGACCATGTGCGTATTCCGTACACGTACTGAGTAGTCTCCTCAGCCCACTGATCGACGCGCTCAGCAGCACCATGTCGTCCGCATAACTCATATTGCTGACACAAACTCCGTCTATATAACAACCGACACGCTGACTGCTGAGCGAGAAACACAAATATATAATATATTCAGTTTAGAATATAGTGGTATTCTCGTTGTCATTTCATAACATCGCACGGCACGTACGTTCGTACTGCATCTATTCTTTGGCGTACGCGCCCCGAACCTCGAGCCGTTTGATACCTTGCATACTTTCGCAATCACCTTCTATATGAAAGCGAAGGTCATATAACGTTAAAAATATTGTACGTTGTTTTCGATTTAGAATTTTTCATTTCTAAGAGGTCGCAGCCACTTACAGGGTGCAAGCCTGCGGCCTCTTAGAAATGAAAAATCCTTCGATCGGTTGAGGTTAAGAAATTCTCGTTGATAGTGGCACTTACACAACCTTCATTCCAATCGGTGCATTTAACCATCCGAACCTCGAAAAACCTTTTCATGAAAATACATTTTATTAAAAAAATTAAAGTAATAAAAACTAAAACCCTACTACGATTAAAAAGGTATAAACAAGACACTACAGACAGACAAATAATAAATCCGGAGTCACACGTGTTAGGGCATAAATCAAATAGATTACGTGTGACTCCGGATTTTTAATTCTTTCTCTTTCTCTTCTCTTTCTTTTTAATTCTTTTGGGGTTATAATATATATATTTTTGTAATGTGCTCATTAAGCCCTTTCATTTGATACCCAACATGGTACGATTAAACAATTTTTTTTTAAGTTCCTGACTTTATGTCCTCTAGAGGGCGCCATTTTTAATGTGACGTCACATAGCCTATAACCAGCGGACGATTAAGACGCTTCCAACGATACCTCATTTGTCAAATTGTGATGAAGTGAATTGAAGATGATGTGAATTGGGGTTTAGAAGATAGGAGGGAACAGATGAACATACTTACATACATACATACCGGTCAAAATCATAACCCTCCTTTTTTCTTCGCCGTAGTCGGGTAAAAATGAATCGTAACTGACATATGCCCAGTTTACTATATTTGTTAGAAATGTTCACATAATGTAAACGTGTTGAAATCTATACTTTCTGTCAATTTTCGATACAACGTTTGACAGGAAATAGAGATTTCAACATGTTTTTACCCGATACGGCGAAGCAAAAAGGAAGACTATGATTTTGACCGGTATGTCGCCCCCTAGAGGACATAAAGTCATGAACAGTAATAAATGTTATGGGTGTCAAATGAAAGGGCATAATTAGCACATTCCTTTAAATATATGAAGTATAACCCCAAAAAAATAAAAATAAAAGTTAAAAAACTAAAACCCAACTACGGCAAAACGGCGAGTTAGCACCTAACACATGTGACTCCGGACTTTGAATTTGTCTGTTTATGATGTCTTGTTTATACCTTTTTAGTTGACTTTTTTGCCGTCGTTGGGTTTTAGTTTTTTATCTATTATTTTTATTTATTTATGTGAATATTTCGCCAGTGCAAACGCACAGTAAGAAATGCTACCCTATACTAAATTCTGCAAGAATTCCAACAAATCTAAGTTTTAGTTTTAAACGAGTATACATTAGCAAAGTGTGTCAAACAAAGGAAATCGCAGTGCAAACGAGGCCCGATCAAACAAGCGAAGGGTAGTTGTTTCACTCGGCGAGGGCCGAGGGGTGGTTCGCTGACCGAGAGCTCTCCCCCCTCACCCCCGGCCCGACCACTACGGCTACGGGGCTATTCTTGACACATTTTCAAGTAGTAACTTTCGTAGCAGTGATTTCCTTGTCAGAGGTTTATTTTTTTACCATATACTTACTTCGTTTTAATTAGTTTAAATAACCTAGTAGGTACCTATCAAAAGCTTTTCACAAAGCTTTTCATATTGACTGTGGCTGCAGCCGCCACCATAAATATTTCTGGGTGAATCGATCAAAATCATTATGTCCTGAAATTAACTGTTACCATTTAAGTACATACTCGTACTTATAGTAAACAAAGTCCTTGAGTCCTCGACCCTCCCCATTTCGTATTCCGCTTACATCAATCTGTTCAGCTATTTGTTAGCACTGTCTTCATGTATTAGTACTGATTGTGTTATCAGTGTCCAAGTGAATGGTTTCCTCGGTAGCGTGGTGTTATATCGCGTGCCATAGGCCAGCCAATGGCGCCCGGCGCGCCCTGGCGAAGTGGCGACGAGGGCGGGTCGCCGACCGCTGTCTCGCGAAGTGCGCCCGGTGTACTACCTTGTTAATAAAATTATGTGCTGCTCTGCACCGATTTGCAATAGTTTTGTTTAAGGAAGTAGGTATTCAATCTATGTTCTTTAGATATTCTTAAAACTAGCTGTTGCCCGCGACTACGTCTGCGATCCAAGATGTAAAGTAGCCTATGCCCTTATCTAGGTCATGGTCTACCCATGTGCCCAAATTTCATCCAAATCCGTTCAGACTTTTTAGCGTGAAAGCGTAACAAACAAAAAAATAAACAAACAAACTCACTTTCACATTTAGTTTTAGTAGTTAGGATTACAAAAATCATCATCATCCTTTGTCCAAATGTTTGTGGTCGATGGTGCAGCTTGTCTTCTTCAGCCATCATGCTGATGTGCGGCTAATTACTAACTTAAAGTCTAAATACTAACTTACCCCCTTCCTATACATCATCGTACACACAATCTATCCATCGTTTCTTTGGTCTTTCCTAATTTACTTCTTCCACATTCATCACATCATAATGCCCATGACATGACCACAGATTTCCGCTCATCTTCTCGGTCGCCGGCGGCGCTACCTTACATGTACTGATGAAGTATCCCTCTAAACATTCTCATCATAGCTGCATGCAATTAATCCAATGCCTTTGTGGCCCAACAATCAAAATGTTGTTAGTTTGGCAACGTTAATTGCCGTTTTGCCAATTGTGCATGGTGTGTAAAGAAATGAAAGAAAACTACTAAACTTACGTGACTTAAATAGTTCTATCTAACTGCCCACTAGTAACGCCAAGAGTATAATTGAGCTTGTCGAGGAGAAAAGCGTGAACCTTGAACACGACACACACGACACGAAACTGATCCAGTTGAGATAGTGTGGAGAAATCAACGGCTGTGATTTATTGGACCAAATAGCGGCTATTGTTGCGCCAATCATAAACATGACAGTTAATGAAACTGCTAAATGGTACTAAGACTAACACCGACAACTGACTCCCGCTGTGAGCCAACACCGGATAGCCAACACCGGATAGCGAACACTTCGTTTACGTAAATAAAAGGGTTTAACCTAATTGTTTCCTTGGTGAATTATGCCAACACCTCCTCAACTCATTATAGGCCATAATAATGTAGCATTTCTAATAACATAGCTCATTAAGGCATACGTAGGTAGTGTTGCTTCGGTTTTGTCAGTCTTCAGCCGATATAATAAGTGATCTACTTTTGTACAGAGCAAAATATTGTGGAAGACTGTCTGTACTCACAGTATTATAGTACACACAATAAACGTGTAGCCGTCGCAAGTCACAACATTGCAACAAAGCAGCTAGCGGCTAGCAGGCGATGGTCCGATCAGTCTCGGTGGTCCATTGTTCATAGTCCGGGTCGCAACTTCCTCCTGTTTCATACTGCGAACCAGTGAGGTAACGGTGACAAAACAAGCACCGACCACGGGAAATATCGCAACTCATTTTATGCTCGGAATTTGGTGAAACATTACAAACGCTTAATGAATCGTTTGTTCTACGGACATTTAGGTTATAATTTCAACTGTCGAACTTGTTATATCGTTATGCAAGTCACTACTTTGTACATACTTAGATAAAATTGAAACTAGACACACAAAGCGTCTGGCAATCTAATATCGTCGATTTAGTATGAAACTGTAATCGATCTATCTAAACCGTGTGCTCTAGTTTCTTAAGCATACACCATACAGTAAGGGTATGCAAGGTCTATTACCTCCAGGGGTTCAATTTTAGTTCACGGAAAGTTCGTGCTATGCCAACATAGTTGGACGTTAACACTTAAAAGTTAAATAACGGTTAAGATTTAAATCGTGTAATATATTCTCAAGCCGCATGCAAGAAAGGTATGACATACGGATATTAATTAAGGTAAAATTGGAGCAACGAGTTGTGGTCAATGCTTTTAGGGTTCCGTACCCAAGGGTACAACGGGACCCTATTACTAAGACTCCGCTGTCCGTCCGTCTGTCTGTCTGTCTGTCTGTCAGTCCGTCTGTCACCAGGCTGTATCTTATGAACCGTGATAGTTAGACAGTTGAAATTTTCACCAGTTATGCTAAAAAACAGAATAAAATAAATATTTATTTAATAATATTTTTGTAAATATTTTTTTGCCGTTTTTATAGATAATGGTACGGAACCCTTCGTGCGCGAGTCCGACGAGCACTTGGCCGGTTTTTTTAAAGTTACGATCATTTTTGTGTAGCGTGTTGCAGACACGAGACGTGCAGCTAATTGTTAACTTTACTTAATAAAATTATCCACTGGCTCATATTAAAAAAACCGTTGGTAAAAAGTACCAACTTCTTTTCCGCGTATCTTTCTTGGCTCAGGGCATCATAACCATTCTTCATGTCGACGACGCAAGAATAGAGTACTTACATAATATTTTCAGAAGTTTGGAGCACCTGCACATAATAATTACACATTAATATGTAGAAGGTGCTGTCAGGACTGTCTGGTGCTCTAATTAGTAGATGATGGGATAAACTCGCCAGTTGATAAAGCATGGAGGCACTTTCAGTAACGGAGTGTTATTTTGCTGTTTTTATTTCAAATACAAATGCATGTAGAATGTACAAGTACATACATGTGCAGGTCGACATTCGTACATACATTATGAACTTGAAATAACATATTATGTATTGGTGAATGAAGATAATAACGCTAAGCTGTCGGAAATTCATTGTTCTCCAAATCGTCGACAGTAATCCGCGGCTAACAAAATTACTCTTCCTTTTGTTTCTAAAGTCTTTAAATTATTGACCACAGCTCATGAAGCTGTTCGAGGCTATATGAATACAGAATTCATCCACCAATTGCCAGAGGAAATCCTCCCTATAAAGTTGTAAAGCGTCTCCTTATAATCCATACGCCTTACAACTTTACTTACTATAGGCTATTTCAAAGATTTTTCTTATTACTTACATGTTTTTGTAACAGTAATTAAACAGAGCTTGGAGTACGTCTTTCTCTTACCCAACATTGAAAGTCGAAACTTAAATTGATTGGACTCGACGGCAAAACGAATGATGGATCAAAATTAATTTGTCAATCTGTTCTGAATTTAATTTGAATTGTTATTACCGTTACATAAACAACGCGCTGCGCCATCGCAACTCTCTCGCTCTCCGCGAAGAAGATCCTGTGACGGCTATTTGCAGTTAATTGACATTTCATTACTCAAATATAGAGCGGAGAATCTTTTGAAATAGGCTCGTTGTGGGCAGTTAACTATTGCGGTTATGAGTTCTTACAGATTACAAATAGACAGCGGGGAAAATCGATTGTAACACGTTAAATTAAAGTAAATCATGTCACGGATTGCCGTGACAGCGAGGCAATTCAGAAAACTTTATGAAACCATTCAGTCTATCTGCCTATGTATAGCACAAACTTTATGAAACCATTCAGTCTATCTGCCTATGTATAGCACAAACCTACCGCATAAAGTCGTCTCATCACAACTTTGGCGGATTAACTTACTCAAATCCTCAAAAAAAATGTGTCTTAATGTGCGTTTGGAATTTGACCCTGACCAAAAACGTAGGTTTAATAGAATTTTTGTAAAATTTTGGAAAACTGATTTTCGTTACTAATTTAGAGCAGCAGGACATAAAATTAGTCCTATGGATGGCTGTGATAGGTGGTCAGTTCGGTGGCATGTCATAATAAATTCACATAGGGACTGTGATCGCGCAGCAGCGAGGGCGCGCGTGGTGTCGCGCTCCGCCATGCGTGCTTCCGCCGTGCACCGCCACTTGCCACGCACACATCTACCAAAATATAACGACATTTTTTCAACACTCCTCAGTCCTCCTGAGTAATAAACTTTGACAGAAATACGGAATAATTAAGACATCCATAACGGAAACAGAGTTAATTAAATGCTTTCTGCTACCGATCAGAAAAAAGGCGAAATAAGTTATTAAGCTTTTTGGAGTTACTCTTGAGTACTCTTGAATCGATTTTCATATAAGGCCGCAGGTGGGGGGCGGGGGGTATGGTTTCATCTAAATCCGTTCAGTCGTTTTAGCGTGAAAGCGTAACAAACAAACTCAATTTCGCATTTATAATAGGACTAGCTTCCGCCCGCGGCTTTGCCCGCGTGGTAGGTATGTCGATGAAAAGTATGTCCTTCCCCAGGATGCCATCTAACTCCTTGTCAAATTTTATCGAAATCCGTTCAGTGGTTAAGGCATGAAAAGGTAACATACAGACAGACAAACAGAGTTACTTTCAAATTTATAATATTAGTATGGATAGTATGGATTAGGATTTTAATTTTTTGATTAGGATTCATTTATTAACTTCTTTGCCTTTTGCATATTCAAAGACAATCGTCTTAAGCAGTAAACTCCAGTCGTGTGTGGGAGCTAACACGAGTACAGACACGTTTTTTAGCAAATCGCTTTATGTTGTAAGTATATGTAGCGTTGCCAGACGGGAGTAACCCAACATTTCTTAGTTGCAGATTTCAAAAGCTGATTTTATATAAAATAAGAATGTGTAGAAATATCCACTCACGTAAGTCTCTTACGACATCCAACAATAATGGAAACAACCAGTCAATACCTACATAATTACGAGCTGACAATGAAAACAATGTATATTTGAGATGAAAGTAAAGATAAATCGTATAATAAGGCGCGTAATGCAGTAATGACGGAGATGACGAATCAGATCGGAAAGTATCGTCAGCTCGTAATTCGACAGATTGTCATCTCGATGAGATCGCGTCCGCCTTTCCCCAGCCGCACGTAATCGTCGCCGTCGTTTATAGAATAAATTGTCCTTGAAATTATTGGAAACTAACTGCAAGTAGGTACTTTCCCTCATGATCTCGGAGAAAATTATCCAATTCCAAACCCATAAAATACTAAATAAAATACATGGATACTATTATCGAACAAGTGGCAAGTACTAAATTTCCGGGTATAAAGTTGGATCAGAATTGCAACTGGAAAACGCACGTCGACTATGTTTGCTATTAACTCGACAGATTTTTCTACACGGTGTCAACAGAAGCTGCTCTTTGTGCTTATCACGGTTATGTTTCATCCGTACTCGCTTATGGTCTCTTGTTGTGGGGTAATTCAGTGGAGATCATAAAAGTATTTAGAGTACAAAAAAAATGTGTCCGTGCAATCTATGGAGCCTCGTACATGGATAGTTAGCCCTTGTTTAAAAAGTACAATATTCTGCCCTTACCGTGTATGTACATTAGAGAAGTATGCCTATTTGTAAAACGACATCCGGAATATTTTACTAAACATAAAGATGTGACTAAACGAAATGTAGCTCCTAGAAATAAAAATGAACTCCGTTTACCGCAATGCAGGCTCGAATTGTTTAAGAGGAACTCGTACGTAAATGCTGTTAAAGTATATAACAAATTACCAGATGCAGGCTTAAAGATTTACCTTTGATCATGTTCAAAAAAAGGTAAACAAATGCTTTTACAATCTCAATGACTTCATGTCGGATCGTGGAGAGGGATACGGCAATAAATCATATTGGTATATGTATACCTTATGATAATTAATTAATGTCAAAATTTTAGTGAAGTTTGCAAACACATTGACATTATATTAGACATGACATGATCAATTATAATTTACAACAATTTTTATTTTCTTAATCTGACATTATATTAAACTTTATCTCTTGTACCGACATAGGTATAACTCTGACATCAATTAATTATTTTGGTCCTTAAAATCCTAATGCATGAGATATTATTTTTGTTGATGCTGACTTATTATACATTTTATTAACATTGGGTAAAAAAAAAAAATTGCGCACCATAACTAATGGTAGAATGTAAAGGACCCATTATAGTTATAAGACCATACAAATTGTAAACGTTGTAAACCTACATTCATGCGAATAAATGGATTTGATTTGAAAAACAGGTGTTTAAAATTTCTCATTTGATGCCTCTCTATGTATTTATCTGAAAGAAATTCTCAAAATCATTGAGTTGATGCAAAGAATGTAGTATACAGTTTGAAAACTTTGATGAAGATTCATAGTGCCATCAATCGAGCAACCGACGCCGACGTTGTTCTCGCTGAGCTCACCAATCAACTGGTTCATGTAAACATTACAAAGGGTCGGGGACGTTAGTACACCCTGTCTAACACCACATTCCAAGACATATGTATCAGAGTGAGCTCCTGCCCATCTAACACTTACTGTTAGTCTGCGAGCCATACGTAAACTTTAGTACACTCCTCGGGTACCTCTAGAAGTTTAAGCTTCGACTAATTCTTGTCATAACAAACAAGTCAAAAGCTTTGGAGAGGTCGAGAAAAACAGCATAAATACTGGCGTATCCATATCCGTGAATACTTGACCGCCTGCGGCGCCTACGTAAAACCAAACCGAGTATCACTCAACTTTAAATACTTACCAAGCTGGCGGCGGCGCTCAAGCAGGCCATCAAATACCTTTCCAATTATAGCGGCCAAAGAGATGGGCCTGTGAACTGGTTTTTTTCCACTTTGTTGCCTGTTTTATTTCACAACGCTTTCCATAAGCTCCATTGGTGGTATGATGGATACAACATTGCTAGAACCCGGTAAATGTGTGGTCCCACATGTAACAGATGCTCAACCCCAAGCCCATCGTGACCTGGCGCCTTCCATGTTCCTACCACTTTCTTCACCTCCTTAGCGGTACACCCAAGAGGAACCACCGCCGCACACTAGCTTCATTCGTACACCGGGCATCTGTCAATGATGAAGATACCGCAAAGTGTTCTTTAAAAATGCTGGCTATGCGTCCCGCATCCGTCTCACCATCAACACTCACGGGTAGGCCCGTTTTAGGATTCATCCTACCAGTCTGTTTCCAGAAACTCTTAAAAGCCTTTGACACACGTACTATATTTTTGAATGACCTTTCTAACGACACTCCACACCATGGGATAGACGAAAAAAAAACATCCCCACTTTAGGTAGAGGGGAGGTACCCTAAAAAATAAGATTTTACCACTTTATCGGCGTGATTTATATGTATACCTATACCAAATTACAGCTTTCTAGTGCTAAGAGTCTCTAAGCTAAGCCGCGGACAGACAGACACAGACAGAGGGACATGGCGAAACTAAAACTATAAGAGATCCTTGTTGACTACGGAACCCTAAGAAGTCTTGGGCCGCCCGCGACACACACTGTGCCCGCACGCCATGATCAACAGACGAACTGACTCGCTAAATTCACCGTCCGCATTTCGGCTTCACCGCCCGCACTCCGCAGTGAAAAGAGTTTGTAAGACTGAATACTGACTAAAATGATCTCAGTACTTCTAAGATTTTTGTTTAAACATTTAATTGAATTTTGTTAGGTTTAATATTTTAATAAGGTTTTGTTTTCCTATCAGAGTATATTAATAATTTGTGTTTTATTTTAAGAATAAAAAATTCTGTCTGTTTTGTTAAGTACATTATTTAAAATGATGATAAAAGATGACAAAAAATTGTAAGGTCTGAAAATAAATAAAGGTGATAAATGACATATTCAACTGTTTTTTCTTACACTGACTATGTTTAAAAAAACCTGTCCGGGTTCTGGGCTCTAAAATCTGGAGTTTTCACGCGTCTTGGCCTGGTTGCCAAATTTTAGAGATGGTCATAAGATTTACTACTTTTGAACCCAAGCTTAGTCAAAATGATTAAAAGGTTTCGAAAGTCTAGTTTACACTATATGCCAGTAATCATCCCTGTATCCCATCCACAGAACATTATAGCAAATGCGCGCGTGCTGTGATTAAAATAATATAATGATGAGTAGCATTTTGCTAGAAAAAATGCTACTGAAAATATTTCAATGTCAGTTTATGGCATCCATTTGATATCCAAAAGCGGACGATTGTATGGTCCAAGCAAGTAAGGATCACATAATATACAGTTTGTTGGTCTATCCAATAGCCCTCTACAATGAAACCAAAAGTGTCAGTCATGAAGGTAAGGCCTGGATGGAGTCCCAAGGTCCGACGGGACTGCGTAGTGTCCAACCCACATTGGGCCAAGGTCCGACGGGACTGCGTAGTGCCCGACCCACATTGGGCCTTTTTGGTGCAGCCGTGAGGCACACTCCACTGATAATGTCCTACACTATTACACTTTTTTTATTTTTTACTTTTATTTTATTTTGTTAGCTGCTGTAAATTATGTATATTGTGTGCCTTTTAGTCTGTGCTGAATAAATGTATTTTCTTTCTTCTTTCATTGGTTGACTATGAACCCGAGCCCTGGCCGCCATGTTGGTCAAACCCACCGGAAGTGGCGAGGGGAATTTATAGCGCGACCGCCTTCCGATGCCCCATTTGTCTCTGCCTCTGAGCACCTGCCATGAAAACGTTTAATTAACTTTACTAATATTCACTATTCAGTTTGGACGGCGCGGGTGGCAGCGTGGGAATTCACGGTAATGGCCACTAGAGAGTAATATGTTTACAATATCTTTGAACCTACTGTACGCTATTACTGTCAAATGTCAAGTTGTAGAGTCTGGGAAAGGTCAACAAACTTCTTCAAAAGCTTAAAATATGGTTGATGTTTTAAAAAAAAGTAATGTTGTTAAGCCACGAACGAACTATATTTAAAACTGGTGGGTGGTGCAGGGCGGCTATCGTGGCGCGTGGGCGAGGGCGAGCCGGCGCCGGTGCCGCCGCCGCCCGCCACTGTGGCCGCCATAGCGCTGTCGATCAAGTCCCGCGGTGAGTGACCACAGACAGACCAACAGTGCGCACTCCACCACATTTATTTGTTCTTTAGTCACTAGTGTTTGTGCATGTCTTTTAGATTTGTTGGAGCATGGGATTTTGAGAGCAGTTAAGCTGTTGACGGTATTGATAATATATATATTTGCACTGGTTCATCATCATCTTCAGCTTCGAAAGACGTCTGAAGCTGGACATGTCCCCACCCCCAAGCATCGTGACAACGACCAGTCCTGTGTTGTGCTTCCTGCATCCAGAGGAATCCCGAAACATCCCGATACTCACACACCGAGTCATTGTTCCACCTTGTGCGGCCTGCACTGGTTCATGTATTTTCTTTTAATTTTTCTGCCGTTTTAGCTATGAAATCTTTAGAGCCCGATCACACGTACCACAACCACACCATATCGCAGCGACACACTGTGGGCAAGCAGTGGTTACGTGGGAATAGGGTCGCTGCAGCTTTTTGCAGTTGCGTTGTGGTTGCATTGTTGCTAGTAGTTGCGTTGTCGCTAGCAGTTGCGATGCGGTTACGTTGTGGTTACCACAACACAGAACGAAGGGCCCACAGCATCGTCGCGTCGACGCAACGTTGTGTTTGCGACGTGGCCTTGGTGTGGTCGGTATTACCCACACGATTGATTTTAACAGCCGAATGTGGTCCGTGTAAATCATAGAAATATAAAATTCTTTTAAGTATATAATTATGGTGTGAATGAAATAATTTTCATACAAATAATAAGTTTTCGTAGTTACGTGGTTGTGGTACGTGTGATCGGGATAATGATCTTAGATTCGTAAGTATGTTCACAGATTATCCTTATCCTTACATATTATAAAACGAAGTCCTCCGCCGCGTCTGTCTGTCGTCCTGTACGCGACGCGATACACTCAAAAACTACTGCACCGATTTTCATGCTGTTAGAGTGGTTCTCGAGTAAGGTTTTAGTATATAATAACCGACATCCACGCGGGCGAAGTCGCGAGCATTAGGTAGTACAAAAAAATCAAATAAAACCCTAAAAAAACCCTAAGTAAAATACTAAGTAACTTTACACATACGGTACTATAATCGATAAGAACTGATCGAGTTTTGTAAATATTTCCTCAGGTTAATTTTGAAATTGTAGAGAAATGAATTATATTAGGCCTGATTGATTAGTTTTGGTATTATATTTGATAATTCGAATTTAAATATTGAAGAATAGTTAAGCGGAACAGGTTACTAAATATATCTACGTCTACTGTATTTTTTATCGGATTTCCGCAAAGTTACGCCTGAATCAATTAACTATCTTTGATAATTCGGTAAAAACAAAAAAAAAACTCTTGCTTAAAACATTTTGACCTGTTTGTCTTATAATATTTGTAAAAAAAAAAAACAGTTTTTTTGTAACTGGCGAGCTTTGGCTAAAGAGATACTCGTGAAAACCTAGGTATTACATTCATGTAGGTACATGTATAGCCCGACTTGGAGCCTGTTGGAGCTGATGCAGAGAAAGAATGTCACGATAGGAGTTTAATTATATGTGCAACAAGTACAAAACAACGGACAAGGCGTCGACCCTTGCGGTTTAGACTTGCGTGACTGTAGCTAGAAGTTAGAACGTAGAAGAAAAGCATAAAAATAATTTTCCTTGCCCGTGCATGTTACATAAATGTAGCTTTTCTTTGCGCACCATTATTTTGGCTGAAACTATTATTGTTTGTGTAAAATTGAATTTCTGTTTTTGTTGCTTGTAGCGTTGAGGTCGTAGTTTGCACCATCTGACCATTTTTTTTTTTTTTTGAGGGTGGGAAATCATCCAATGACTTCTCCCGCTCTGGGCGGAGCGGAAGGGCGTGTCAGACTTTTACTGACTAAAACCCACCCGTGTTCCTTCATTTGCCTGTTGCCAAGGTCCCGGTATCCCTTTCGGACTTTCCCGCAACCCTGGCAGGCATCGGTCCTACCGGACCCCGTCAATTTTGCTGACATCTCTTTGAGGCGCGCGTGGAACACGACGCGCCATCGACCCGGGCCTGGTCCTTATCGGACGGCGAGCTGCCCGTTGCTCGCCGTCCGCAAGCCCGCGCCTATGGTGGCCGGAAATCCGCCTGGGATTCCCGACGCCCAGGGCGTCTCCAACGGCGGCGGTTAGGGGCGTGAGGGCGCAAACTTTGCCTTTCCCTCACGCGTTCCGCCTCCTCCTTCGCGAGCATTACTGCTTCGCAGAAGGAGGTGACGGCTTCCCATGCCCTCTCGCTCCGTACCATGGCCTGAACCAGGGCCGGACGCGAGAGGTCACTGCCGCCAATCGCCTCCGCGAGGACACGGCGGTGCTCCGCCCAAGCAGGGCACACCTCAACCGTATGCTCCACCGTGTCCTCCGGGCGATCCACACAGTGGTGACACCCGGGCGTTTCCTCCCGCCTAATCCTACACAGGTACCTCCCGAAGCTGCCATGTCCGGTGAGGACCTGTGTCAGGCGGAAGGTGAGGACGCCGTGGCGCCTCTCTATCCACTCCTCAAAGAGGGGACTTATCGCCGCTATTGTGGCGTGCCCATGCACCATCTGACCAGAAAATGACGTTTTTGACTCTATACGAGAACCTTGTAGCAGCGTGAATCACCCTTTTATTTTATGAATAATTTAATTAACAATTTAATCCTTTTTTGGCTCCGCCGCAGTCGGGTACTTAATAACATCGCTTGTTGTTAGCCCGTCGGACGCTTTCGAGAACTTTCACTGAGCAATCATTATTTGCGATGAAACTGCGAACTCGTCCACTTATACTATTTTATTGTTATTTATAATGTAATGATGTTCCGAGATGAGGTAAGATGTGGTTTATGGTCATTTTGGGTACCTGCGGTCGCAGTTTGCGTTCGTGATAGGTCGCACAGGAAATAGCTGTGATGATGATAATGGCTGGCGAAAGTGGACATTTATTGTTATTCTAACGAGATTATAGTTCTAAGTAAAGAAATAATACTTCTGTAGGAAAGAGACAAAAGCTTAGATACAGTGTGGGTCGCGTAATAGAGTCAAACCTCTGCATAGCTAACAAAACAATGTGAAACGTTACAATTAATGGACTGTACTACGTGAGATCGACATATGGATGTGCGAGTAACGCTGGTGCGACAAAACTGTACTGCGACTCACCATGTAAAATGTTTGAATGTACGCTTTGCAATGACTGAGTGTGATATCTAGTCTAGTACATATATACGATCGTGACCCGCAGTCGGCCGCACATCGTCTTCAATGACTCACATCGCAGCGCATACACCACACCACGTCATGCTCCGCCGCGCGGCGCCTCTACAAATCCTAGTTTTTGTGCCATCCGCGCTTTTTTCGTCTACACCTGCCTAACGAACTTGTTGAATGCTGTACTTACATGACACATATAAAAGGAAGTTACGAAACTAAACTGAAACATCCTTTGCGTGCATTTGGAAGTGATTAAGAACGTGTATATCAATATACCCTATCATTGATCCGCTGCACAGTAAGTTCAACAACTGTTTCTATCGACGAATACTTAGGTAGGTACTGGAGGCTCATGTGGTTCCATGCACTTGATGAGTGGTTTTCATTCGTATTCTTAGCAGGATCTGCTAGGTGTCATGTTCAAAGGAAAAATTCCCAAAAACACTAAGTAGCGCTTCACTACGTAAATCTACAAGAAGCCCAAGCGTAGGCTTCATTAAAAATCCGATTCGGAAAGTCCGTTTCCAAAGGAAAAAGTCATTTGCATAATTATCCATTAATTCAAGTCAGTAATATAAAAGTAGGTAACCGTTTCATTATGGTTTCATTACAAGGAGGAAATGACCTCTCTCCGCCCCCGGCCCGTGTCCTGGATAGATAAGTGGACGTGATAATGCCGCGACCTGAAAAGCCTGAAAACATTTCAATATGGATGTATCGACAACATGCTTGAGGTAGGTACCTATTGACCCACATTTGGGCCATTGTCAAATATGAGTTAATGGATTTTCCCTTGATTGATATGATTTCAGGAAACAAAAGTGTTTAGTCTTGTCACTATCAGTTTATTGAAATCTTCATTACTGGGCTGACTGGGTTATCAACTGAGAGTGCAGTGTTGTGTCTTAAGCACGCTGTCACATACTATACGAAGCGTGAGACGCCTATTTATGCCTGCTTCCTGGACCTATCTAAGGCTTTTGATCTGGTTTCCTATGATGTGTTATGGAGTAAGTTAGAACGGGTTAATTTGCCCACAGAACTTTAAAATATTTATAAATTTTGGTACGGGAAACAGATCAACGCTGTACGATGGGCTGGGGCGTTGTCTCGTCCATACGGGTTGGAGTGCGGGGTGAGGCAGGGTGGGTTGAGCTCACCTACGCTCTTTAACCTGTATGTGAACAAACTGTTTGACGAGCTCAGCAGTTACAGGGTTAATTGTTACGTAGACGGTATCTAAGTTAATAATATCAGTTACGCGGACGACATGGTGCTGCTGAGCGCGTCAATTTGTGGGTTGAGAAAACTTGTTGCCCAGTGTGAGACGTTTGCTAGGTTACACGGCCTGGCATGTAACGTCAAGAAGTCGAAGATCATGGTCTTCGAGGCTGGGGGTAGGAGCTCTAATAAGGTACCACCTGTTTTACTCTATGGCACACCTTTAAAAAGGGTCCATAAGTTTAAGTATCTACGTCATATATTAAACCCCAATCACAAAGACGATGACGACATTGAACGGGAGCGGAGAGCGTTGTCGGTTAGAGCGAACATGCTGGCTCAGAGGTTTGCACGATGCTCACTTCTGGTAAAGATAACGCTCTTTCGAGCCTACTGTACGTCTTTTTACACGAGCAGCCTGTGGGCTAGATATACGCAAAGTAAAAAAAGTAAAAAATTCATTTATTTTCCACACTAATTAAAAACACATTACAGTCATTATTAAAATGGAGTGGACTGGAGCCTAAACTAGCCCTGTATTTCAGGACTCCAGATCAAACCAACCAAACCAAACCAATCCAAACCAACCAAAGATCGTACAACGCTCTCTGCGTTCAGTATAATAACGCGTTTAGGATGCTGGTGGGGCTGCCCCGCTTCTGTAGTGCGTCGGGGATGTTCGCGGATGCGCATGTAGATTGTTTCTACGCAACCATGCGCAAAAGGTGCGCTTCCATGGTGCACAGGGTGTGGAGCAGCTCTAACAGTATCCTAAGTATGATTTAGAGTCGCCTAGACTGTGTTTTCGTGGGTCACTGTTGTGCCATCTCACATGGGTTGCCACAACGGTGATCCAATACTATTCGTTTTTTATTGTTTTTGTGAAGTGTCAGTTTTTATTAACATAGTTGTAAGTCTTAATAACCATTTGTGAGTCATGAATTCATGATACTTTAATAAAGAAAAATATATATTCTATTCTATTACTTGTGGTACTTGGTTAATTGTAGAAAGGTGGTATGGTATGGTTATGGTGTCGTATCTCGATTAGTCGTTTCGTTATTATCCTGAGGAGTTCCGATTATTTAGTATCACTAACGAACATGATTTACTTTCTATTTGTGCAGCGCACACAGAGAGGCTCGGAGGTAAACCAGTACGTACAATACACGAGCGTAAATAACACATCGACTTTTAGAAAGAGGCAGTCACACAAGTATGATTAAAAGAGACGACGCTCTACAATTCTGAACTTACTCTATACTCGATGTGCCATATTTACGGCGGGTACTGTTTAGTGACGTCACTCAGGCCTTATGACCAGGTGTGCTCATGGCCGACGATCGCTTGTGTTGCAGCCATCCAGGACAGTCGCTGCTACCTGATGAACGGTGGCGCTGTCGAGAGCTTCTTCCTCAGCGAGGATACGCCCGTCGGAAGTGTTATTGGTAAGTTCATAAAGCTGAACTCGAGTCCCTATGACACCACACTCATTTAGATCACTGCAACAGAAGACTAAATAATAATTGGGCCAAATATTGAATTCATCGAAATCTTGCTGATTTCCATTACTTTGTAACGAACTATATTCGTGACTATAGAATAGATCGATAAAGGGAGGATGCAATACAAACTATATTTTGCGCCGTCCGTGCGAGCGCGCGCTGTTTGACTAAAACATTGTACTTTTCGACTCGTACGGCGCACAGTAGGCCCATAATGAAAATTAGTGGACATAGGCAACAAAGTTCCAATATCGATGCGACTTTTTTTTTATATGACGTGTTATGATATTCCTGACAACTTTTACTCTTGTGAAATTTCTCCTAAAGTTGAGAGTTAGGCTTGAAAAAAAAAATCGTTTTTTTTGTATGGAGCGAATCACGTTTAATTTTTTTTCTTCAATTGTTATAATATATTGGGTGTATGGCGTGAGTAGGGTCATTCTCTATCCACAAAAAAAAATCAGCGCCGGCCATACGCGGCCGCGAGAGTAATCATAAGGTAAAAAAAAAAATTTTGTATGACATTTTTTGCCATTTAAAATAAATTCAAAGTATATTTTTTGTCTCATTTAGCTGTTTTGACCTACTTTTTAGTTAAATATATAATTTTAATAGCACATAGGTACTTACAACTAGTAAGCTAGCAGCTAAGTCCAAATTTATAGAAGTAGAACGAGCTCAAAGAGCTCTGATCAAAATAATGCATTTTAAGAAAACAAGGTACCCCACTTATAGTCTTTACCAAATTAGTCATCTGCTCTCAGTGAGAAAATTATACATTGCTCTCAAATTGTCTTGAAAAAACACAAGACACTGCCTTACGATGCGAGTAATCTAACACAAAGAAGGAAAGATCTTGTGGCGCATATTCCACAATCTACAACCAGATTTTTTAGTATGCAATATGACAGACGGGCATCCCAACTGTATAGCAAATTAAACAAAGAACTACATTTATACACCAAAAAAATATTCCGAATGCAAAAAAAATATAATTAAATCGATTAAACAACTAACATATGAGGAAACCGAGGACCTATTGCAACACGCATCGTAATTCTGTCATCCACACGAACACCCACCCGCTCACAAAACACATACAATCCACACTCATTCTCACACATTCATCACACGTACACCCTACTCACTTATTTCATTCATCACAAAACACGCATACCTACATATAACAGTACTATATATAAAATTTTCATAATTATAAGATTTTTATTAGCTGCTAAAGTACATATTTTGCTTTTGTCAATTTTTATTCTTATTTAAGTATGTAAATTCAAAGTTTGGCATATATGTTTTTTTTTCGATTATTTTCTTAAGATAATAAGATTCAAAATTGTTGGTACACCACCTAACTTTAAGCTTTGGAAGAGCGAAGTGTCCTAACACAGGCAATTTTTGTGTAAAAGGTCACTTCAACCACTAGATGTAGTACATAGCTTGTGAAAGAAAATAAATTATTTGTATTTGTATTTATTTGTATTACCGGTAGCACCTGCATTGTTATTGATGACTCATTAGTTATGCGCTTAGCCGAGCGCACAAAAAAATGAGTCATCAATCACAATGCAGGTGTTACCGATAACATGCAATAATAACTAAATCTCTACCAGAATTACTAGTTGTAAGTACCTATGTGCTATTAAAACTATATATTTAACTAAAAAGAAGGTCAAAACAGCCAAATGAGACAATAAATATAGTTTGAATTTATTTTAAATGGCAAAAAACATACAAAATATTAATTTTTTTACCGAATGATTACTCGTGCGGCCGCGGATGGGCGGCGCTGTTTTTTTTTTTCGTGGATATAAAATGACCCTAGCTATCATATTATACTCACGCCATACACCCAACATAATTATTATTACAATTGAAGAAAAAAATTAAGCGTGATTCGCTCCATACAAAAAAATCAATTTTTTTTTTTCAGACAAACTATCAACTTTATAAGAAATTTCACAATAGTAAAAGTTGTCAGGAATATCATAACTCGTCATATAAAATCAAATCGCATCGATATTGGAACTTTGTTGCCTATTTCCACAAATTTTCAGTATGGGCCCACTGTGCGGCGCAAGCGCTCTTAACAATTTATCAAAGACTATCTCATTGCAGCAAATGCTTCGTTAAGTTGATTTATATTATTATGGTTTGATCTATTAGCATCAGACAGCCCAGTTATATGCTCTAGAATTTGTTGTAACGTTACAGGTACTTTAAGCGTAAATGGCGACCCATCAGAGGAGCTCGGTGACATCACCTTGCGGCTGCAGGAGAAGGGTGCAGCCGTGGGCATCGCGTCCGGCACTAAGAACCTAACCCTGCTGCGTGCTCTGGATCGCGAGGAGAAGCGGGGACCTTCCAACGTGTACGTCAACGTGCGCTGCGATAGGAGACACACTACTGACCCGGTTAGCAACGCTAAATTGCTCTGTTATAGAAACCTACTTCGTAACTGGTATGATTTTGCGTTAAATGTAACTTATGAGCTGAAGTTGTACGAGGATGGATGGATACATGAAATGTATTGTTTTAGGTTTTACCTTGACAATCATTTGCTTATTCGCCGTACTTCAAAACGACAACATGACATTGAGAGCTTTTTGAAAAAAATTACAAAAATCAAAAGCCATTTATTCAAACTAGGCTGAGAATCAGCCCTTTTTTAACGTCAAAATTATATGTGGCAGTCCCCCAAAACGCCCGCCCTATACTACTTCCTAGTGCTTTAGCTGGGAAGAAGAAATACCTAGCGTAACAAACTCGCTCGAGCATCACAACTGTTTATTCAATTCTAGAAGAACTTGATTCTATACAGTAGTATGCAAAATTAATTAACATTACGACACACAAAACATTAAATTAAATTATTTGCTATATATGTGTCAGCACACGCCAATATAATGTGCTCCGGGTCCCTATGAGATCTTCAAAAGTCACTGATGATTTAGTTGACCTACCGGATTTCAGACAGATTTTGTAACATAATTTCGCATTGTTTTTATTGCCAGAATAACAGTTTGTTGTATGTTGCAGAGCTTCATAATACCAGTGTCGGTGCGTGTGTGGGACGTGAACGACAACGCGCCGGCGTGGCTGGGCGCGCCATATCGCGTGCGCCTGTCGGAGCTCACGGCGGTGGGCACGCGCGTGGCCGTGGGCGCACGCGCCTCCGACGCCGACCAGCCCGGCCCGCACGCTACCATACACTACTCCGTGCTGCCTGGACCCAACCATGTGAGACCACTACGTCAACCAGCTCAGCCTATCTCATTCTACGCTACACATAGGCCTCCCCCTAAATGTACCATAACACCAGCTGCATCACCACCACGCATATCAACACTAACCTTACTAATGTGACAGAAACTTCCTTGGGTTAGTTGAAATTTACGAATCCTTGAATCTTCCGAGAATATATATAAAAGACGTTTAATTTCGACACCGAATCAATGTAAAGGCATACAAATATTATCTCTAATTAGCTCAGATCTCGGATAGAACCTACATCGCCCGTACTTAGCCTCCTCCTTTTTGCACCTCAGGAGTATCTCGGCTTCCCAAACGAGTTAGACAGCGTGTTGGTGGTGAAAAAGCCTCTGGACTACGAGACTCTGAGCAACTTCACCGTGACCCTACGAGCACAGGACGCGGGGACACCTCCCCTGCACAACGACACGGTGCTGCAAGTGCAAGTGCTTGACGCTGATGATCAGAACCCCAAGTTCTCGCACGAGCATTACACTGCCACACTGCCTGATGATGCCAAAGAGGTAAACACATAATTTCCTAGTGACTACTAGAAATGAAGATCGTCTTGTAGTGAACTCTTGAAATATAATATACATAGTAAGTAAGTACTATAACCACAACACGTATTGGTGATCGCAGATAACATAACATCTCGCCTGAGGTGTTTCAGCAAAATAAAAAGTCATTTAATCAAACTAATATTGATTCTAATCAGCACTTTTAGAATCTCAAAATTATATAAAACGCTGGCTGCCGCTGCTGCTTTAGCTGGGAACAAGTGGCGCAACCAACTCCCCAGCAGCACAGCTGCCCGTTTAGCTAGAAAAACTTTATTTTATACAATAGTATGCAAATTGCAAAGTAAATAAATAACATTAAGAAACAAAACAACTAATTATTTGCCATATCTCAGTGTCAGCAGTACCAATGAAAACAATGAAAACTATACTCAAGCAAAAAATAGAAACGTAAACAGAGCATAATAAAGAAAAGAAAAAAACAAACATAAACAAAACCCAGTAACAAAAATTCAATGCAAAAAAAAGGTGTTTGAATAAATACCAAATTGAACTGATCACGTTAGCATTACCTTATTTGATTTACACTTACAAAATTCCCACAGATCACACGCATAAACTTCCAAATATTTTACTTCTCATGGACTAGACACATTTACACACACCCTCTCTCAATTCACACAGTCACACTTAACTCTACACAGTGAGAGGTCACGCATTCATAATCTACTTATCCTTACATAATTATTATATTAAAACTAAGTCCTCCGCCGCGTCTGCGTCAGTCTGTCGTCCTGTACGCGATAAACTCAAAAACTACTGCATCGATTTTCATGCTGTTTTCACCAATGGATAGAGTGCTTCTCGAGCAAAGTTCTCGAGTAAGGTTTTAGTATAAAAAACTTTTTACAAAAAAAAAAAAAATCGGAAGTCGGTGACAAAAAACGAAAATTGAAAAGCAAAGATACCGACTTTAGAAATTAAAGTTATTTTTCACTTTTTTTGTGTTTTTTTTGGAAGTGGGTTGTTTTTTTTTTCGTAAAAAGTTTTTATTTGTCACTTTTTAGTTGTGGTACCTACCCCACACAATTTCAAATAAGTACCACTACCTGCTATGTAAATAACAGTGACGGAGTCAAATAAAATGTCACTCGTACATAGACTAATTGGGATAAATACGTAATAATTGGAGTTAACTCAAAAACTGCTAAAGCAAAGTTAATAAAAAATGTATGGAACCACCTCTGAAGCATGACCTACCAAACAAAAAAGAATCATCAAAATCTATTCATAATTGGCGGAGTAAACGAATAAAAAAAAACAAAAAAAAAAAACATACATACGAATTGAGAATCTCCTCCTTTTTGAAGAAGTCTGTTTTAAAAATAACCGACATCCACGCGGGCGAAGTCGCGGGCATCAGCTAGTTATAATATAAAATACTAGCAGTGCCCCGCGGTTACACCCGCGCATGTCTCGATCCTGTGGGAATATAGGGATAAAACGTATCCTATGTCCTATTCCAGGTCATGGTCTACCCGTGTTCCTTTCCTCTCCTCTCTAGAGTAGGGAACGTCGAGGCGCGCGGCGGTGCGGCGCCGACGTCGAACAGTTCGCGTGATGACTTCGAAATTAAATGTCCGATTCGAATGAATTAAAAAGTATTATAAATTGCTACATGCACATATATGCATACATCATACACCCTTGATGTGAAAACTATTTATTTGAATAACAATTAATATGATGTTGATAAAACTCCTTCGCAAATAATGCATTAATTAGAACAAAGGACCATGACCAGATTCCTATACATGCATACCCTTACTAAAACAATCTGTTCCAAAGCTGCACAAGGTGCATTTAAAAGCACTTTTTGACCTACATTTTGAAAAAATACCTCCTATTTAAGATAATGGAGCAGTTTTTTATATATTCGGTAATAAAAGAATCTTTTTCCTAGCACTTTTGATCCGTTACACTTAAAAAACTATTGATTGCGAATCATTTTGTGTCAGGCGTGAAACAAAAGTTTTTTTAGTTCACTGTCGAATTCCAAATAGCGCCAGAAACATATATACTCATCTCGTAACCTAGTAGGGTTTGCTAGATTTTGCAACATAAATAACTAGGAACCAGCCAATGATACACCCAGACTGTGCTGTGGTGAGACATAAGTATATTTTTCAAACCTGAGAATTAGGCAGCTTGTCCATCAGAGATGAGTGAGGTAACTAAGCGGAGAAGCTAAGCTACGAAACTATAATGTACTTTGTTTCATTTTAACCCTTTTCGAGCAGAATCAAACCAAACTGCACTATGAATATCATATAATTTTATTACCATAAAAATTAAAGTAATAAAAACTAAAACCCACGTGTTCGGGCTAACCCACACAAACGTGTTAGGGCATAAATCGAACATATTGCGTGTGACTCCGGATTTTTTTATTTGTCTGTCTGTGATGTCTTGTTTATACCGTTTTGATTGATTTTTTGTCGCAGTTGGGTTTTAGTTTTAATTACTTAATTTTTTTTTGGGGTAATATATATATTTTTGAAATTTGTTAATTAAGCCCTTTCATTTGATACCCAAAATGGTACGATAAAAAAATATTTTTTAATTATTTCTTGACTTTATTTTTTCTAGAAGGCGCCATTTTTAATTTAATGTACATATCCACATGTACATGTTACATAATTATCCTATAACCAGAGGACGATCAAGACGCTTCCAACGATACCTCATTTGTCAAATTGTGATGAGTCATTTAGAAGATATGAGGGAACAGATGAACATACATACATACATACTTACATACATACTTCCATACATTCTTACATACATACTTACATACATACTTACATACATACTTACATACATACTTACATACATACTTACATACACACTTACATACATACCGGTCAAAATCATAACCCTCCCTTTTGCTTCGCCGTAGTAGGGTAAAAAAAAGGTTATAGTGAGTCAATCTTAAAAGATAGACATGCGTCGCGGACTTTTTTAGAACTTTTTTAAAGAGGAACAATTCCATCATACATGATATTTGCGTAACTTAAGGCTGTACCCTACCTCAGATTTCATCGCGCTCGCACCATACTACTCCCGACCTGAGTGTGAGCGAGTCGGAGTGGGGCGCTAGCGGGTCTCAAGCCTCGAAATGTGTAGGTAATTGCTTTTTACGGTGAAAATAATGGTTATTTAAAAAAAAAAGAAACATAAGACCTGCTTTATAGATAGTTCAGTTATTATGCAAAATTTCTTGATCTAATTTGAAGTATTTTTTTAATACCAGCTGTTTATAGATCTTTTTAGAGGTAACTTTGGAAAAAAAAAATATCGAGAAATTTTTATGTACTTAATCGTGTTTTCGCCAAACATAGGACCTAGCATCAATCCTCAACTTTAACATATAATTATTTATTTCAAAATTAATGCTGCAGTATTTTCGGCATAACAGAGGATCATGCTAAGCAATTTGAGGTAGTGTGCGCCCTTAAACCGTTTACGTAGCGCACGCAACGCAAGGTCTCAAAAAGGAATAATTTTTCCCGTTTTTGCAACATCTTTCATTTATGCTCCGCTCCTATTGGTCGTCGCGTGATGTTATAGCCTATAACTTTCCTCGATAAATGGACTACTTATCTAACACAAATCTCAAAATAATTTTGCAATACCAACCAGTAGTTCCTGAGATTAGAGCGTTCAAACAAACAAACAAACAAACTCTTCAGCTTCATAATATTAGTAGGTATAGATAAACAATTTCCATTGTGTTGAATCCAGGCATTACATGCAATTTACATACTTACAAACAAAAAAAAAAAAACAAAATACAACTATGAATTAGGTACTAGTTAAGATTCAAATGAAGTGTCAAACAGTTTTAAGTATAACAGTTTTCAATATATGGCTATGGTAAATGTCAAAATATCCGAGAGGATTGGCGTTGATAGCCAAAATACAGGTTTTGCCTAGTTCGACTACAGATGCATAACTCATTTGTGCTCAAAACTAGGTTTAATTTGTAAAACATTTACATGTAAAACATCTAGAAAATAAAACATTTTACATTTTAAATATCTCAATTCAAATATATATAAAAAAGATGTATTTCAGGGTACAATTCTGACGACATCGCCGGGTCCGATCTCTGCTGCGGACCAGGACCTGGGCATCAATGCGCCCCTAACGTACTCCACCACCGGCGACAACGGCCGCCTGCTGGTGGTGGACAAGGACACCGGACAGGTTGCTGCCACCAAGCAACTCATCGATGAGCTCAGTCAGCCTGTCACTATCGTTATAAAGGTAAACTACTGGTAATCTATCTCTGTAATATTATATTATTCATAGATCGTTTGTAACGAATTTCAAATGTATTCGAATGGTAACCAAAAAATCGCATCAGAATTTCGTCCAACTGTAGTTGACTTAGAGATTCGTTTTTGGTTTCCAAAAGATTTACCCGGGTTAAATACCCGGGTAAATTCCGGGATAAAATTCCATTTGTAATCATGATCTTGAACCGTCCGTATATACGTATGTCTTGATTGACCTGTGTTTGTCCGTCGGTTACAGGCGACTCAGGTGGACAACTCGGACCGGTACGCGCTGGCCACGCTGAGCATCAGCCGCGGCGCCGGCGCCGGCCAGGCGGGCGGCGTGCGCTTCCGGCGCCGCCAGTACTCCGCCGCCGTCAGCGAGGCCGCCGCGCCTGGCGCCGCGCTGCTCACGCTGCACACCTCGCCGCCGCCCGTGCACATGCAACACGTATGTCATAGACAATCATGCGATCGATCGCAGGACCTCGCGTGATCACAGTTATACCCGGTTTTTAGGGTTCCGTAGTCAACAAGGAACCCTTATAGTTTCGCCATGTGCGTCTGTCTGTCCATCCGTCTGTCCGTCTGTCCGTCTGTCCGCGGCTTAGCTCAAAGACCGTTGGTACTATGTAGAAAGCTGTAATTTGGTAGGGATATACATATAAAACACGCCGACAAAGTGGTAAAAAATATTAGTAAAAAATATATTTTTTTAGGGTACCTCCCCTTCTTTTAAAGTGGGGATTGTTTTTTTTTTCTCGTCAAGGCCATGGTGTGGGTTATCGTTGGAAAATTCGTTTAAAAATAATGGGAGTTTGTGAAAACCATTTTTGGATTCAGGGATTTGTTTGCGGAATATTAAGCTTTAAACTGCAAATTTTTGTTAGAGTCAAGTGTCCCCCCCCCCCTGCCAGATAAATGGCTGGGTTTGGAAATGTGAAAAAATTCACGGCAGTAGTATATATAATGAAATTAAAAGGAAAACTTTCACCGCTACGAAGGTTTCACCAGTTACCGAGTAATAATCGACCAACTTTAGTTTGCAGTTGCAAAAACATGTTCTCCCATACATTCTGTATCGGAGAACCAGTTTTTCAACTACAATGTTAAGTTTGTTCTTGAAATAAATGTTGTGTGACTCTTTTCAAGACATTTAAGGGATTGGAAATAATAGTTATAGTCCATATCTCTAGGTACATCGTAAATGTCATGTAGTCTTTATTATAGATAATGTTACCCATCGTGTGCGAGTCCGACTCGCACTTGGCCGGCTTTTGAATTGAGAAATTGAGGTTGAGAACTTGTCAAACCTTTTAGCATCACGTAGGTAAGGTGATTCTTTCAATGTAGCTCGCGTAATCTACGATTTTTGCAAAGAAAGAACGATTGGCAACCTACCTATAGATAAAGATACAGGCCTTGAGCCTAGTTTAGGCACCAGTCTCCCACAATATAATACCTACCCCTATAATATGTTACCGTAGAAATAAGGCTAGCAATTAAGAGTAATATTGTGGAGAAAATAAACTATTATTTATAAAGACATAAAGATAACTAAAAAACTTTTTACAAAAAAAACAACCGACTTCCAAATAAAAAAGTGAAAAATAACTTTAATTTCGTAAGTCGGTGGCAATTACAAAACCCCCGACAAAAACAATTTTTAAATAATTAAAAAAGTGTGTAGGTTAGGTACCCACAAAGAAAAAGAATACAGCCTGGTGAGAGACGGACAGACAGCGGAGCCTTAGTAATAGGGTCCCGTTTTACCCTTAGGGTACGGAACCGAAAAAGGAACCTCCTTTCAATAGAGCTTTATGACTCAACTGCCTAACGAGAGCATCCATTGATGTTGGTAAATGTAGTGCAAATAATGTTTATAAATTACGTATCGTCAATTCTAATGCTATTTAAATGGCTCGCTAGTGCCTATCGTCCTTTTGAAGTCTGGGCTTTCGACGTAATGCTATAATAGAGTTTGACAAGTTCTCAACTTCAAAATAACGTGACCTTTGCCAAAATAATGTAATACTTACCAAAAAACTATCCTAAAAAAAACCCAAACATGTAAAATACTATTCCTATCCACTTTCTGAACTCCTTCATTGTATGGCTTCCAGAACAACCTTCAGTTCTACGTGTCCGACCGCTCGTTCCTAGACAAGTTCGCCATCAACAGCGCCGGCGAGGTGGTGCTGCGCCGGCCGCTTGACTACGAGACAAGTGACCAGTACCACTACCAGGTCATGGTCACCGACGGCGTCTCGGTAAGACACTATTACTGCCTAACTGAAAAATATTTCTTAATGAGCATTTTTTCATTTTATCTTTTATATTTATCTTTAAGTATAATAATTTAATCTTCGTCTGTAACCGATGCAGTTTGTGCAATGTTCTATCGTCATCATCTCTCTGCCCTTGCCCATGGCACTTGGGGTCGGCGCAACACGTTTTTTCTGCCATTCTCTTCTCAACTCTGACATACGCATTTTCTTGAATTGAATTCTATCAGTAAGTCAATAAAAAATTTGCTTTTGTTGAGTTTAAGCTTCAAATTATTTGTATTTTTTACATTCCTACTGGTATCATACTCGTACGTATGGTTGAATTGTATGTATATTATTTCTTTTGTCACCATTTTTGTGCCTATATTTTTACCCGACTGCGTGACGTAAAGGAGGGTGAACTCTAGAGACCAAACCCGGGGGCCGATTTTGATGATTCTTACGTCAACCGAGCTGTCTTAATCTTGTGAGTGTGTCACAAAAACATGACAGTACTTAATCAAAATTCATTATGGCGACAACCAGACGCCTAGTGAGCAAAATAAAAAAATTAAAATCGACGAACTATGTCAAGTGGGGTATCATTGAATAGGTCTTTGGACATCTGGGTTTCTCTAATCATTTTTAGGGTTCCGTAGTCAACAAGGAACTCTTGTAGTTTCGCCATGTCCGTCTGTCTTTCTATCTGTCCGTCTGTCTGTCTGTCTGTCCGCGGCTTAGCTCAGAGACTCTCAGTACTAGAAAGGTGTAATTTGGTATGAGTACACATTTGGTATGGTATACATAATATAAATCACGCCGACAAAGTGGTAAAATAAAATCATGAAAAAAAATCACCCCAACTACGGAACCCTTCATTGCGCGTGTTTCGATATGCACTTGGCCGGTTTTTAATTTTCAATGACTCTCTAAATATTTAAGAGCCCATGCTACCTCAGCTCAAAATCGTTTATTATCTCGCTCGCACCATACTACTCACGGACTGAGTGAGAGCGAGACAGAGTGGGGTGCTGGCGGCTCCAAGGCTCGAATTATTCAGGTAATTGCTTTTTACGATGAAAATAATAGTAATAAAAAAAATTGCAAACTGTCCTGCTTTATAGTTAGTTCAGTTATTATGCAAAGTTTCATGATCTAATTTGAAGTATTTATTGAATACCAGCGGTTTATAGTTTTTTTTTTCTATCGAGTTATGTAATCGTGTTTTCGTCAAACATAGTAACTAGCATCAATCCTCAATTTTAACATTTATTTATCTCAAAATTAATGCTGCAGTATTTTCGACATATCGGAGTATCATGATAAGCAATTTGAGGTTATATAGGATCTTAAACGATTGGTTAGTTGCTAACCATTTTCACTTAAATTTTCAAAACTTATAGAAAAGCTGTAACAAAGTTCATAAATAATCGCATAGTAGGTTTTATTAACATGAAAAATAATCATAATAATATTATTTTTACTATAGTTAATTAATCATTTAATGATTAATTTACAATAAAATCATTATAATATTTAAAATAATAATACAATAAGTCGATCTAGAAGATGCTGCGACTGCATGAACCTGTTTATAGTATTATGTGGGATTAGAGACAGAAGTAGGTCATCTTGTTTCCATCTTTTTACAAGCTTTTTAATCGCTTGCTCTGTTAGTATGTTTGCGGTTACTCCAATGGTCATCCATTTTTCAAGCACTTGAGTTTTGGAGTTTTTGATTGATTTCAAGATTGAGCTGAAACTTAGCATACTTATAAAATTACCGAGACATTTTGAAAAAATTAAATTAAATAACCCCCCACAAAAACAAAGCTTCTAATAAACGGTTTTTTTTAAATAAAAATAAAAAAAATCAAAATCTGTTCAGCCGTTTGGGAGCTACGATGGCGCAGACAGACACACAGATACACACGTTAAACTTATAACACCCCTCGTTTTCCGTCGGGGGTTAAAAAATGATACCATGGAGCTGCTGGTCTGATGATGGTGCTGGAAACTCGCCATAGGATTTCCTCAACTAACAATATAGTCTCCTTGTTTTTGGGTTCGTTTGTTTTTTCTTGACAGAAACTATAGCCAAAGATGCAGCCTAATAAGATCTGATGAAGAAGCCAGAAAGTGGCCATAGGAACTACTCGATCTTACAAAATAGCCCCATAGTACTGGGCTCGTTGGATTTGTGAAGGTAGAAGGATAGAACAGATTTTTAAACAAATTCTGATGTCAAAAAGAACAAAAAAAAAAACATTTTTGGAAGTCGGTTGTTTTTTTTTTTTTTGTTATATTAATAGGTATCTAATACAATAGTTACAACATACCAGTACAAGAGGAATGAAAACAACGCGTAGCAGGTTTAGTTAAAAAAAAAAATGTTTTTATTTTTCACTTTTTAGTTGTGGTACCTACCTACCCCACACAAATTACACTATCTGATAAATAACAGTCGTCTAGATAATATATTAAGTGGGAAAAATACGTAATAATTGAAGCTAACTCAAAAACTACGCAAGTGAAGGTAATAAAATGTATACGGAGTCACACGTGTTAGGGCACACCAATGATATATAATATCATTGGGGCACACATATAAATCAAACAGATAGGTGTGGCTCCGGATTTTTTATTAGTCTGTCTGTGATGTCTTGTTTATACCTTTTTGTCGTAGTTGGGTTTTAGTTTTATAACTTTTAGTTATACCTATTGATGTTTTTGGGGTTATAATATATCTATTTTTGAAATGTACTAATTAAGCGCTTTCATTTGATACCAAACACGGCCTCACCAAAAATATCTTTTTTTAGTTCATGACTTTGTTTCCTCTAGAAAGCGCCATGTTCAATTTAATGTGACGTCACATATCCTATAACCAGCGGACGATCAAGACGCTTCCAACAATACCTCATTTGTCCAATTATAACGAGGAGTTAATTATGATCCCGAATGTATGAACATACATATATACATACAAACAATCATACATACATACATACCGGTCAAAATCATAACCCTCTTTTTAGCTTCGCCGTATTCTGGGAAAAAAGTACTAAATAAAACTTACGTAAACATAGAACTTTATCATTTTCTTGAAAGCGTGAGGCGCACCTACCTAAATGTTCTTATTAGGTACTCTTAGAAATAAGCCTCAAGCTTTTAAAATATGGTGAAGTTCCAGTTTACGTAAGTTTTATTTATTTATTTATTGCCTACTATTAGTTCGATTTAGTACCTACTTTTATTTAGAATCGATTTTTTTATAGGCCCAAGGTATGGATGAGGAGTGAAAATACAAGCAAAACACGTTACATTTTTCTGACCCGGATAAACGTCGTTTTGTAGGGTATTTTGAATTATAGGATCAACTATTAAATCGCGAAATAGAAACAGCTGTCCCTTACAGTTTAGAACCGGTACCGGTAAGCTTTTTGTTCGCGATTTCAAAGTTAGTAAAAGTCCTCTTAAAGTTTGTAAAGTTATTTTTTTAACACTCTATATACTTAATACGAGTAAGTATATACATACCATCAAACCCAAAAAAACAGGATTATTAGATACTTACTATTATTATTTGTAATGTTTTCCATTTGATTTCAGAACGACACGGCATCAATAAACATCACGGTGCTGAACGTGAACGAGTGGGAGCCACGGTTCCGCTACCCGCAATACGAGTTCCGTGTGGACGAGGACCCTCACGACGATGCTGAGCTGCTGCCCGTCGGCAGGCTCGACGTGTTCGACGGAGACAAAAGAGACACCGTCACGCTTACGCTGAGGGGCTCCGGCGCCGAGTGAGTCTGTTGTAACCTTATGCTGAGGGGCTCCGGCGCTGAGTGAGTCTCTTGTAAACTTAAGCTGAGGGGCTCCAGCGCTGAGTGAGTCTCTTGTAACCTTAAGATGAGGGGCTCCGGCGCTGAGTGAGTCTCTTGTAACCTTAAGCTGAGGGGCTCCAGCGCTGAGTGAGTCTCTTTTAACCGTAAGCTGAGGAGCTCCGGCGCAGAGTGAGTCTCTTGTAAACACGTTAAAAAAAATCAGCCTATTATGGTCCCACTGCAGGTCAAAGGCCTCTTCTCATACAAAGAAGGCACGAGTATCGATCGCCACACTTGCTCAAAAACGCGATTTCAGACGTAGGTATATTAACTACAGGTTTTGTCACGATGTTTTTCCTTCACCGACGCCAATAATTTATGTACACATGAATTGGAAAAGTGACATTGAGACTTGCCCTGATTTAAACCCACAGGCACAACCTCGTGAATGAGAGGCGATGCCTTAACCACTGGGCCATCACATTTTTAACCACATTAGGATATAGAATTTGAAGCTATTACAGTGTCAAAATGATGGAAAAACCCGTGGTTGTTGCAGCATGCTGTACATCAACTCGACGGGCGACATGTTCCTGCGCGGCGGGGCGCTGCGCTCGCTCAACTCGTCCGTGCTGCACGTCGTCGCTACTGCCGTCGACTCGGGCGCGCCGCCCCGACAGGTACATACTATTCATCTCCAGCCAAGTCATTAACGTATGTAGCCAAAGCATTATCGCTATCATCATTTTCCTAGAATGAGTAAAGCTTTCTATTTAGTTAATCACAAAATGACACCTGCGGGGAACCCTAAGGCATCAGAGGTACTGCTTTAGAATGGCTGAAATTCTTAAGTTCACTGACATCCAACGCACAGCCTACACCGGTGGGTCTAGAAGCATTAAATTTTGCACAAGAGTTTCTAATAGCATAGCGAACATGACGATGAGCGTTAACGAATTTTTTTTGAAAAGTTTATCTTTTAGTTATTTAATAGGTAATGAAAGTTTGTATAGATGTCCTAAATTTTTCCCGTTCCATCTTGCACACAGCTTTAAATCAGGGCTTGAAATACCGTTAAAAATATGGTATCGTTACAGCCTTCTGATGCAGATATTGTTAACTAATAAATAACGTTATAATATTTAACGTTATATCTGGCACATTTTATCGTTAAACATACGTAACGTTAAAATAATAGGTATTCTCTTTGCTATTCTGTTTTGTGCTTGTTCTTGTGAATATACTTGGTTGGTTTGTCCGCCGGCCGCCTTTGAGAAAACAAACAAATATAATACCGGTAATGTTTTACCGCTATTTTTACAATAACATTAAAAATACCGGTAATTTTTACCACAATTTTTAACGTTATTATTACGTTATGTTACTAAGTAACGCTACCAAATCGTACCGAAATCCAGATATCTCTGCGGAAATACCGTTACTTAACGTTATTTTTAATGTGAATTGGTAACGTTTTCAAGCCCTGCTTTAAATGATAAACTTGTTGCAACGTTCATCATAACTTCGTCTCAATGGATCAGGGGCGAGTCAAGGAAGTATCCTTGGTCCCCATCTCTTTTATGTTTTATAACGACTTGTCAAATGTAATATACAGGGTGTAATAAGACTCATTACATAGCCATCAACTACGAATTCTGTACATCAAATTAAGTAACATTGCACTAAAATAATTGTGAGTTTGTGTATATGTGGAGAGTTTTATCATTATTCGAGATGAATATAGATTAGGTAATAGATAATACGGGTGGTATCTGTAACTCCACGACAAAGCGCATATTTTGCGCACGGGTGGAAAATAGCTTATTCGATCCACCTCAGCTTCTTCAAGATGGTCAGCAACGCCTTGGTGTTACTGACAATTTCACGTAGGGTACCGAAGTACTTTCCCTATATGTGGCGACCACCGGGCACTTTAGCAGCACATGAGCTGCTGTCTCATCGTCCTCCATGCAGGCCTTGCACAGCCGACTGTCTGTGACTCCTACGACAAAGAGGTGTTTATTAAAAGACCCATGGCCAGTTATAGCTGCTGTAACAGTACGCAGCTGTTGTTTCGTTAGTCGGAGCACCCGTTTCGTGAGGCAGCCATCGATCACAGGGAGTGCCGCCTTAGCCTGACTGCACTCACCTTGGTCCAACAATAGTTTGTGATGTTGGTCCCTGGTTCGTTTCCTTACCAGCATGCGTAGGTACCCGAAGGGGATTGGCGCAATGGGTTCAGGCCCCACTGGTGCCATGCTCCACCCCTTCTGTGCAAGTTCGTCAGCTGCATCGTTGCCCAGCCAACAGCGGTGTCCTTTGATCCATTGAATGGTTATTTGAGTTAGTACGTTCAATACCCACCCTTAAGGCGCAGGTGACACTCGTATCAACCCAGAGTCAACAGTGTGACTGTTTAGCGCTTGCAGAACAGCCACACTGTCTGAGAGTATTCGTATCGAATGGTCGTCTGTACTTCCCTGGCCATGATAGCTGAAGCGGCAAGAGAAATACTCATGCATTCGGCCTGAAACTCTTTGTTGTGGCTATGTGTTCGTGTAAGTCATCCTAGAAGATTTCAGTACTTGTGCCACTACCTGTTTTGGATCCATCAGTGAACGTAGCTCTGCGGGGCGCAAACCCTCGTATCGGCGATCCTCGTGAAGTTGGATTCTGTACTTTTGATCAAAGATAAATTGTTTGGGTACCCGTTCATTTATGGCTTTCGTGATGGGGAACTCATTATTGAGTCCCTCAAGCAGCGCTGTGTTTTCTATTACTCTCTTACCCCAGAGATGCTGCATTAAGACGCACCACCGCCATCGTCGCTTCCTGCTGTATGAATAGGTGGAGCGGTGGTAATTCCAATCGCTGCAGTCGGAGTAGTCCTCATGCAGCCAGTGATCGCCACGCAGGCAAGTCTTTGCATGCGTTGTTGTTTGTTGGAGGCTGTAACTAGCTGGGTGCGGGGCCACCAGGCCACGGCCCCGTTGGCGATCATGGGGCGAATCACTGCAGTGTATATTACAATAGCGGCTGGCGTTGAAATTGGTGATGAGGTCATTGATCACCAGATTCTATAGAAGAGGGGACCACACCCCTCCTTGGGGGCAGCCTCTGGCTATCATGGCCAACTGCTGCTCCTCTTCAAGGCAAACCACTTCTTAAACTCGTTGCTATGTTTGTAATCCAGTCCGTTAGTACCTGTTCTAGTCCATGTCTGGAGAGGGCGCTGCTGATGCTGGAGAAGTTGGATTTTTCGAAGTCTCCTTTGATGTCTATGAAAGTGCCCAGCCAGGTACCTTTACGATGATTCGCTTCCTCTATCTGGCTGGCCACTAGATGAAAAGTAGATTCGGTCGACTTACCTGAGCTGAATGCATGCTGATTACCATGCAGCGGTATGGTTTTCAGAGCGCCGTCCATTAGTTCCCTATCACATAGCCTTGCCAAAGTCGTTAGTAGTAAGAAGGACAGGCTGATGGGTCGGTAGGATTTAGCGTTTGTATAGTTACCCTTGGTGTCACCCTGGCTTTGGGATGAATATAACTTTCACTTCCCTCCATCTTTTAGGAACGTATCTCAAGGCCAGTCACGCCTTCATTAAAGGCACCAGTCTTATTGCAACAGACGCGCCCCCCCACTCTAGTAAGGCGGGGAACACTCCATCAGGACCAGCTGCCTTAAGAGGATGGAAGCTCTGCTTGCGTAACGCCAATCATTGTTTGAGTTTCATCTTGCCAGTCAATTACCTGTGCGAAGACACATCCAGGGAAGTGAGTCTCAATTAGGACGCGTCTTGTTTCTTCAGACCACGACGTGAGTGTATTATCGGGTTTACGAAGGGCGACGGGCCTAGGTGTATCCTGTTGCACCAGTACTTTCCGTACCCTGTTAGCTTGATTCAATGCTACCACATTTCAATTTGCGCCATCCCGTGGTGCTTCTGAATCTGATGCATATTTTGTAGCTGTATTTGGCCGCTTATTAGTTTATGGACATATGGACTATTATTATATATTGTTAAACCCAGGCAAAGCCAGAGCGGGCCGCTATATATTCCATACAAAGATGGTCAATTTCTTGAATAGACCTAAACTGAAAATAGTATAATGTAACAATTCTGTTGTCGCTAAAAGAATTATACCTTAAGAAAAATGCCTTCCTTTTTCTAATAGAAATGTTATTACATAATTACCACAATTTTATTTTCTCTAACGAAATGAGTTTTTTTTAAATACTTAGAAAAAAATGCTAAAGCCCCAACTATACTTTAAATCATAAGCGAACATTTTCGCTAAAGCGCCAAACAGTTAAAAACAACAGTAATGACTAATAGCTAACAAACTGTTGAACAATAAAATACAAAAAATTTAAAATTGCTAATGTAACAATGTCATTCAAATTACAAAAAAGAAAAAATGCTTATGTTGCTGTTGTGAAGATAACGTTGAAAGGAAAAACGTTCTAAAGGGCCTCTGTCCTAAAAATGTGTTGCTAAATGGGATAAAGGGATGTTTCTTCAAAAAAATATCGCAAAACCGTTGCTTTAGATCTTGAATCCGAGATACCCCTACATTTTTACAAATGCTAAAGCGCCAAAAATTGGCTCATATCGTCGTGAAACCTAGACAGATCGACGCAGAAAAAAAAATCCAATCCAACGATATATATAACTCATTTTCACCCAAATGGCGCTTTAGCATTTTCGCCTTTCCACTGACGACCATTAGTATCTACAAGTGCGTACTTTTTAAGGACGGTTCACGTGTCAGTGGTATTATAAATGTAAATATTATAAGTGTAAATAATAAAATATTCACACGATATAGTAGATAGTAGTTCTGAACTTGCGAACTGAACATAATTATACGTAAGTATTTATTACAGCGAGATTTTAATATATTTTTTTCAGACTTCAGTACCAGTGACGGTGCACCTGAGCTCGCGCCTGCTCGCGCCGGGCGGCGCGGGCGGCGCGGGGGGCGCGGGGGGCGCGGGCGGCGCGCGCGCCGTGCTGGCGCTGTTCGCGGCGGCCCTGGCGGCGCTCGCGCTGCTCGTGTGCGCGCTACTTGGATACATATACAGAGTGTAAGACACAAATTCTTACAATTTTTATTGGATAGACGGGATGAAAGGAAATAAACGATCATAACCACATATTTTTAGAATGATCATTGTCTTCGACTGCTGTTTAACGCTTATGCCATCTAAATCAAACACTCTTGTACAATGTTATATATACGAGTACACACCTCAGATACACACCATAATGTCGTATCACGCAAATCTACTACGTAGGTGGCTTCGCTGAATAACGTTTAGTAACTTATTCATTTGGTCTATTCATAAAAAAGTTGGGTGCTCCAAATAATTCCGTTGAATAACTTTTTAGACCCTAATAACTACGTGGCCATATTTTCCCGCAGTCGTCGTCGGTCAAAGCGCAGCGCGGGCGGATCAGGCACTGGCTATGTAACACATGAGAAGCCCCCGGCGGACCCCATCGCCCCCACGCCACACCACGCCATCACCAGCCCCACCAGCCCCCCTAGCCCGCACGTGCCCACCGGGGCGGCCGCGGCGCTGCGACCTGCAGGCTCGTCGGGTTCCCTGCTGAGCGTCAGTGCAGGCGCCAGCACTATCCTAGCTAACTCTACGTCTAGTTTAGATCTGCAGCAGGATGCGGCGCATGGAGCACAACACCATAGTAAGTTATTATGCTACTTACCTACTGTATGTTTTGTAATCAATTAATATAATTGTAATCAAAACTATGGTTCAGTATGATTTTTACTTCGCATGTGGCTGCGTCATAGCTAGCAGTTAGCAGGTGATCGTCGATTATGGCCAGTGTTGCCGTTTTAGTGACTTTCTCACTAGATCTAGTGAGTTTTTGAGGTTTATGGTGACTTTTTTTCACGATTTAGTGACAAAAAAAAGTCTGGTGACTTCTAGCGACTTTTTCATGATCAACACAACAGTACATATTATTTATCTTGTTGATGCAATCTATATTTAATAAACCAGAAAATTGTGTAGTTATTAAGTACCTAACGTGCACTGGGAACACGAAATGTTCATTTGACCCATAGACTTGTTGGGTCCATGCTCTATGTACCTATAATATGATTTGACCAACCGGGTATTCCCCTATTAACGTTCCACGTTGCAGCACGATTCGTTCGTTTATAGGCATGATCGTGCATCTCGCTTTGTCACGAGAAAAATATATTGCTATCTTAACGTAAAATGTTTAAAGTATAGTCAAGTATTATATAGTTTATTTGGTCCATAGTTCTCGAATGTTATTGTTTGTAGTAACATTGATATTCTCTGAGTGAAACTGGTTTATTTTATCGTTTTGTTTTCAAGTTTGATTAAAGTTTCTGAAATGGATCTGCCTTTTAATCAGAATACTTTTAATCAGTAAATTTAGTGACTTCTAGTGACTTTTTGAATTAAATTTTTCACCCAATCTAGTGACATTTTAGTAGAAGTTTGGTGACTTTATTTTTCCCTAAGCGGCAACACTGATTATGGCTAGTAGCTAAGTTTTTAGGGTTCCATAGACAACAAGGAACCACTATAGTTTCCCCATGTTCGTCTATCTGTTTGTCCGCGGCTTAGCTCAGAGACTGTTAGTACTAGAAAGATGTAATTTCGAATGGGCATAATTAGTCATCATCTGCGTAGCCTTTTCCCAACCATTGTTGGGGTCGGCTTCCAGTTTAACCGGATGCAGCTGAATACCAGTATTTTCCATGGAGCGACTGCCTATCTGACCTCCACAACCCAGTAACTGGGTAATACGATACCCCTTGGCAAGACTAGTTGTCAGACTTTCGGGCTTCTGACGACCCGTAACGACTGTCAAAGATACACAAATGACAGCCGGGACCAACGGTTTAACGTGCTTTCCGAGGCACGGAGGAGTCTCGATATGTAAAGATGGTCACCCATCCACGGACCAACCCCGGCAAGCGTAGCTTAACCTGATGAATCGACCCTTGCGGCTGTTATTACTTAGCCACGAGCTCGTGGAAGAGCTCGTGGCAAATACCTACATATTAATCACGGCGACAAAGTGGTAAAATAACATGATGAAGAATTTTTTTTTTGGGTACCTCCTTTACACGTTTTTTTTTTCTGGATATCCCATTTTGTAGCGTGTCGGAAAATTGGGTTGGAAAATATTGTGAGTTTGTGCCAACTGCCAGCTAAATGGTTGGTTTTGGTTAAGTGAACAAATTCAGTCATGCTCACTGAAATGTCTCGCTGATGGTGGCGAGTGTGTTGTATCATTCGGTTACCTACAAAATGGTTGAGCTGGATGGTGCCGATCCCCTTGACATGTTCGTGAACGGGCGCCGTCACGTTAGTTCTCTCATCTCTTAGTTGCGAGGGCTTATTTGTAATCTTATATTATGCAAAAACATGTTCTCCCATACATCATAAATCCAATACGGGGGAACAGAACAACAACAATGTTAAGTTTGTTCTTGGGATAAATTAATCCCAACTACTGAACTCTTCATTGTGCGTGGTCCGCCACGCACTTGGCCAGTTTTTCCACTTATATCTGAGGATGCGTTGTGTTAAATATAAGTTTCATAATGTTGATAGGTAGGATGTAAGTAGACAGATTTCTTAGGTATCCATAACTTTCAAGTAGGATTAGGGATAAATATGAGGAAATACGTAATGTTAGTAAACAAAATGGATACATGGTGTACATTTGTGAAATACAAGTAAGTATGCTTGTCGTGCTTTACTGACCCATCAAATCTGTAGTCCACTTGGAACAGCACTACTGGTAGTAGATACCTAACTTGCTGAATTTGTCCAGCAGGTGCATCATCAGGTCGTCAGTCGCAACGCTTCCCACGCAGCAAGGTGGCGCCCATGCCCGCGCGCGCCGCCAGCCCGGGCGCGGGCCCAGTGCCCGGCGCGGGCCCAGTGCCCGGCGCGGGCCCAGTGCCCGGCGCGGGCCCGGCTCGCGGCGCGGGCGGCGCGGCCGGCGGCTTGTCGCTCATGAGCGACCACCTGGGCGCGCGCTCGGCGGGGCGCTCAGGTGTGGCGTGGCCCTCCGCCACCATACCCGCGCGCGTCAAGAAGCTCAGCTGGGACGACGCCGCGCCCGATGGACATCATAAGGTGCGCTCTACTTACCATTCACCACCATAGCTTACCAAAGCACTAGGAAATGGTGAAGGGTGGGCGCTTTGGGGGACTGTGATATATTCACCTACGCTGACGATACAGCACTTATAATATATGATGATGACTGGGACAAGGCCAAACAAAGAACGGAACACTCTCTCAGCCTTGTGATGGAGTGGCTTTCAGCAAATCTCTTGACTCTCAATATTGAGAAGACTAAACTATTACGGTTTTCCTTGCCGAATGCTATTCCTTTATCTACCGAGTCTAGTATAGTAAAAGCCCATTCCTGTTCAGAGCATGATACCAGCTGCGGTTGTCTTACACTCTCCTTAGTTTCGAGTATCAAATACCTAGGGGTGTACATAGATGAAAAACTAACCTGGCGCACTCACATCGGGGCATTATGTACACGTACAAGGAAGTTCATCTTTTTATTTAAAGAATTAAGACACTCAGCTGACCCTGCAACTTTGTCATTGGTCTACCAGAGTCTATGTGCATCAATAATCACCTACTGTATTACAGTATGGGGAGGCACTTATAAAAACCTTCTAATTCAAATAGAACGTGCTCAAAGGGTGATTCTAAAGGTTATGCATTTTAAGCGTAGAGACTATCCAACCGCCCTACTGTACTCTGAAACCCAAGTCCTCACTGTGCGACAACTCTTCATTTTGCGTGTTGTCTTACGCCGCCACTCCATCCTACCTCTCGACTCAAACATCCTCCTAAAACGTCGAGGTCGTCCGATTTGTGACTCCGTCCAATATCGTTCCGCTTTTGCTAGCCGCCATTACTCGGTCCTAAGTGCTCGGCTTTATAATAGGGTACACAGTTTAATTGAAATTTACACGTTGACCAAGTTTGCACTGAAAGCAAAGCTAACAAATTGGTTGCTGAATTTGTCTTACGACGATACAGAAGGTATTTTAATAATCTCCTCATGAATACTTTTCTCAATAATGATACCTGAAATTACTGAGTCACCTCAACCTGATTGCATTTAGTTACATAGTTTGTGAGGAACTTTGGCTCCTGAGATACAAGTATCGTTTTACTTAGTTCAGGAACCAGCTGTTCTACCTAATTTTGATAAACACTTGTACAATCATCTTTTACTGTATAATTTATGTGTTTCGTTCTTGTACAATAAAAGTATTAATTATTTTATTTTTACTGTCTTATGTAATTTTGACATTCGAAAAGTGCTGAATCTCAGCCTAGTTTGAATAAATGACTTTTGATTTGATTCAATCATCTAGGCTTACAGTTCCATGAATAGACTCAAACCCAACACATACAAGCAGTCATCTTTCAACATATTTGTAGTCCAGAGAGATACTCGTAGATCTGTGGGTCGCATCAAACACAACTATACACTTCTCTTTTTTTTCGACTTCAATAAGACTAATTTTCTCATCTGTACCTACCTACTAACTTCAGCTTAACCTAGGAATTATCGTAAAGTGTGTATAACAGAAATACATTTCCAGGACAGAGGGGAGGAGGTGACGGACGCGACCAACCCAGCCGTGGCCGAGCACATGAACCTCACCGTCTACTTCTGACCGGCGGGGAGCCGGCGCAACGTGCTGACTTACCACACGTAGGGAACAAACAACACGCTAGTGATACAAAACAACATGCTCATATACAACGTGGAGTAACTAACGATAACAAGGATAGAATTAATGATCGTTTTCAAAATAACATAATATCAGATATTGATTCTACGGTAAACAGGGGTTTAAGTGGCAAAAATATGTCTAGACAAGATGCAGTTAACCCATCTGATAGTAAATATTCTTTGCAAGTCAAGACGGCAGCAAATAATAATGATCTTCAACCTGGACAAGGATTTCACAAAGGTGAGAACATTGAAGCTAAAAATGATGTTCCATTACCAGGGTCTGCGATAAAAACCCATCCCGCAACAAATTACACCTTAACAGCAAACAGCTATCAATCCACAGATGCTCTGAACACTGTTGGAATACCAGTCTTTAACAATTCTTTATCACACAATTATTTATACACAAACCATCCCGTTCCGACTACAAATTACTACATCCCTGGTTTAAGCGAACCATCTTCACCGTCTAACTATCCTACTATGGTTATGGGCCATCCCGGTCATCCCAGTCATGCCATTATATTTGAAAATGATTCGAGATCAACAAGAAACCGCCCCCTTCCAACTCACATCTTACTCGCTAGTAAAACGAAACGTACGAAGCACCTCAAAGCTCCTGCTAATAGTAAGCTCAAAAGTAAACCTGTGACAATACATCACATTACTTCTATCGCTTATCCTATACAGTCTCCGAGTCAATCGGCTTTGTTCCATGCTCCATCCAACTATGCTTTACCAGCTAGCCATCCTAACCAACAAATAGTAAATCATCCAAACACGAACCAACAGCAACCAATATCCATCATAGCCGGTGGCCAGTACTCCCAGGGGGACCAAAGATACACGACACCTCCAACTGCCCCGGTGCTTTATGAGGAGGAACCTCCTCCTCTAAGTGCCAATGGTCTTCCGCCAGCGTACGCCACGATAGACCCTAAGAAGCTGCGCTCTAGGCACATCAGATCTGCGGTGTTCAAGAGAAGAGGGATGACCAACAGCCAACAGTACCAACTTTTGTGAGAGACCATAGATATTTTTATGTGAGAGACAGAATTGGATGGATTGATGCATATTTATGGTGTCACAGTTATGAGGCATTATTTTAGACAGTTCCTTTTATTATTTTCTAGGAATACAAGGAAAGTTCAAATTGTGTATGTAGTTCCTAACTTCCTGCGGGCTTTGGGTACCTATATCTGCAGTGCGTCTTCCGTGCAACCAATTTCCAAAATCTCTAGTTATCCAGATCTGATTAAAATGATTAATGAAGATGAACATAACATCACGCCTGTAATTCCCGAAGGGTTAGGCAGAGGTGTACCGATAGTATACCTTCATTTATTTATACTTCATTTATCCTACTATGTGCTTGACTCGTCTTGACTATTATCTAAACCCCTGTCATGGTCAATAGAGATAGAATGTAAACTACAAATTCGTAGTTAGGCCGTGCTAAGGTTTGTATCTACATATAAGAACCATTACCAAATATGTGTAAAATACAAGAATGTACTGATGGTTTAAGTGTTGAGGTTATTATAGCAGATTAGTTTTTTATTTACTATTACAATGAAGATACGAATGTGAAAAAATAATGAATGAGAAATTGTAAACTTAAATGATATTATTAGTGAAATTAACTGTGAATAGTTAATAGTACTTAAGAGAAAACCAAGGGTTTTTGTTTTTTAACAATTTTATAAATTTTATGAGGCAATTCTTTAAACAATGGCCACTTTGTAAAGATGTACCTATGGTGGCGACAATACATAATGAATCTTGTGTAAAAGTAATTTCATTGTAAGAACATTTTGAATTACAATATTTATACTATTTAGACAAGTATGTACGAACTGTTAAAATAATGTTTTGTTTATTTGGTTTGTTTTATTTTGGTAATCCAGCATCCCACTTGAAACTCTACAACAACATGTAAAAAAAAACCGGCCTAGTGCATGTCGAACCACGCACAATGAAGGGTTCCGTAGCTGGGATTAATTTATCCAACAAACTTAACATTGTTGTTGAAAAACTTGTTCTCCCATACAGAATGTATGGGAGAACAAGTCGACTTGACTCGTTGACTCTAACAATTGTTGTTGTATGGATGAGCATCACTATCTAGTAGAAAATCTTAATACTTCTGTTTCCTCGCAGTGAGATTCGCTAGAACCTGTGATCACCGACAGATTTACTTAAAAGTATGTTTCCTGATAATAGGAGTACCTTGATTCAGGCATCTTTTCTTCTTCATTTTATCGCAATATTTGATGAGAAAATTCCACTGCATAGCTCGATCTCCCAGTTGCAAAAATTTGATGAAGCAGTCCAGCCGCTGTTCTTGAGATATTTTATCAGGGCATTTGTAACGGCATTTGCATGATGGACCCATCGTTTTTTCGTCTACGACTTTTCCCCTTTTCGTTACAATTTCTTACCTAAGTTCTTAAGGCTGCGTTTAAGGTCTGTCCATTCTTTTGGGCGCCTCTGTCGTTTTCTAGTCGTGTCAGGAGTCACCGTGCGATCGCTTCGGTGCGCAGTAGCAGGTGAATTCGTGATGCTAAATGACAAAGAGATCACAGAGAAACTGTCTACATGATTAGGGCAGAATTTGCTATCACAGATTGAATGGACATTAGTAAGGAGACCGCATAGGAGTTGGTACTGACAGTTCCAAATTAACCAGGGTAGATCTGTGAAACTTATAACAGCTCTTCAAGTTGTATTAATTGTGAATTTTCAAAACCAGAAGGCACGGTCAAAGAAAATGTACTAGGCTGATTGCTGTAAAAATACACGGTAGGCGGATCAGACATGACATTCGGTATTGAGCTGTCGCAGCTAATTTCTTTGGTCCCACCATCTTCATGCAGAACTTCTTCCCATATACCAGCTAGTTCCTGACTGATTTCTGCTGCACCAGGAGGCAAAAGTGACGATTGCTGTGTCATGCTGTTGTTCTTAACATTCATTACTAAAATAAATAAAAAAACGGTATATTATTGTAGGTATTCATAAAATACTAATGTAGATTGGAAGATAAATGTACCTAGTAATTAATTTAACCAATCACAAATTAAAATCTTTATGTTTAAAGATATTTTTAAATGAACAACGTCCTAACTGATTTCATTATTCCAGTAACAACGTCCCATCTCATCGTATCACAGATTCTGTAGAAAAACGTCCTATAATCACATGAAACGCTTAGAAGTTCAATAATTTTCGTATAAAATCGTCCTAATATTTCATAAAACTTCTACTTTTTACTGTTTATTATTACAGAAAGAATGATTACCTTGTGAATATGCATTGCGCCAATCGTATTTTCGCACTAAAAATGCTTTTCTATTATTCTCCGTCAAAAAACATCCTATATAAAAATCGATCGCCCACAACTGTTTACTGCGACAAAAAAACAATTAGACATTTTTTTTATTAATTTAAGAACTTAATAGTGTATATCACGAAATAATACAACTGAAATCGTTAACTTACCAGCATTTACACTTGTCTTCTTAAAAACAGCAGGAATATTTGAAAATAATGAACTAAGCTCAGGGCTTTCTGCATCCTCTTTAAGCATATCCAACATTTACCGTGATCGTGACATCTCCAAAAATATGTTTTTCCATGCAAAATACTTGTTATATTTTTTTTTTCTTCAAACCGAATAAAAGCTAAGCTCGTGACACAAAAATGCCCTCTCTCCAACAAACCACGGCCGGACCTGTGGGCCGGACTGACAAACGGACGCGACGGGGCGCCCGCGCCACCTCCTCTTCACGCGCGCCGTCTCTTGATCACTCCGTGCGTTTTTATGCGGAGCTAATGTCAGATTGAACGTTATTCGATTCTATATTTCCGAAACTAAATAAGATACGAAAATTCTAAAAACGTAACTCTGTAGAGTTCGTATTCCTTATCTCGACTAGCTATTTAACTCATTTTTGCTCCATGATCACATCGGACTCTGTTCTATTGATAAGTCGATGTATAAACATACTTACTTTTATATTTGTAATGTGCTCGTCAAGACCATTCTTTTGATACCAAATGTCATAATTATCTATAAATTTATTTCGAGGTCAGAAAATGTGTAAACTCCACCATATCCGGGATTTATATACCCTGTGTCTCTCCGACCATTATTATTTATACCTAATTCATCAAGATCAGTTCAGAAGTTTAGGCGCTACGGTGGAATTCACGTAAATACAAACACTTACATACATACATAAATAGACTGCTAAAATCATAACCCTTCGTTTTGGCTTTGCCGTAGTATGAGCGGCTCAATGTATTGTGATCTCGTGTTGTTGTACCTACCTACTTTGGATAAATCTATCATCGAGAAGTGCGTTAGAGCAAGTTTTGAATTTTGTGTGGTGCGCGTATGCTTTGTGCAAAAAAAAAAAAAACGCTTGGATAGGAGTCGAGCGGGATCTAGTCCATGAGCTAGCTAGACCATAGGCTCGAGCGGGATCTAGTCCATGAGCTAGCTAGACCATAGGCTCGAGCGGGATCTAGTCCATGAGCTAGCTAGACCATAGGCTCGAGCGGGATCTAGACCATGAGCTAGCTAGACCTTAGGCTCGAGCGGGATCTAGACCATGAGCTAGCTAGACCTTAGGCTCGATCGGGACTTAGACCATGAGCTAGCTAGACCTTAGGCTCGAACGGGACCAATCAGTCTCGCGGCAACTTTCGCTGCTGAACAAGGTCCTCGCAATACTTAACCTTTGTATTTCCCGAGTCTTAATATACCTAGCAGTAGATAATATTTATAGTCGGCACAGTGTTAAAATCACACAGGTCAAAAACCTTGAATGAGTACTGGAAACATCGCGTTGCTCAGTTGGAACTGAAGCGTTACAGGTAGGTAGGAGTTTATTGGCGTGTCGGACCACGCACAATGAAGGGTTCCGTAGTTGGGATGAATTTATCCCAAGAACAAAAACCATAGGCTTCTTATAGGTTTTTCTGTAATCTGTAAGTATAGAACTATATTCTGTATGTTTTTCAAAATGTTAGGCTCAGTAGTTTCGGAGAAAAGGTAATGGTCAATTTTCATCTATTTTCTTAAATATCTTTAAGAGCATTTATTGTAAAATTATTTAAAAAAAAATTGAGATCCTCGCATTAAGCCCTTTCATTTGATATGTCACACGGTAAAGTTTGCATTTTTTTTTAATATATTTTAATTTGCCCCCAGTAGTGACCCCCATATTCAAAATTCATTTATATAAATTATTTTCGTTAGACTTCCGTGTTTGGGTCATAGATATACATATGTGTACCTACCAAACAACTTAATCGGTCCATTGGATTCGGAGCAAATTGGCTGTTGGCTGACGGACAGACACACGAGTGATCCTTGTACGGAACCCTAAAAAGTGTAAAAACATAAATAATTGCAGGAAACAAACTTCTCGTTCTTTTATTTTATGAGGAGAAACCTCGTGGGGTACACCTACATGGATCTAAAGTTTTATGATGTTTTGATGTCTTGAAAGTCTCAATCATAACGCGCAGCTGACCTTGTAACGAAAGTTGTTAGCCGATGTTGCACAACAATGCGCGCGCAACTCTTCTTCACTGAGATGCGCGGGAGCAAGCATTACATACACTCCTCCATGTGTGGAGCAACATGACATTATTATGTTTTATAATGTACACACGGCTAAACATCACACTATACATTTTTATGATTGTGTTAATAATATTGTATCTTCATTGTACCATAATTGATTTTTGTTATCCGTGGAAACGTAGTGGATTGTACTGTAACCATCCTTAGACTTAATTCTATTTTATAATTATGTAATGCTCACTGTGCAATTTGTCTTCCCAAATAAATAAAATATGAGTAGAATAGTAGGATTCTTCTAATCAATGAAGATTCAGGCGTCATCTGGGATAAAGGTCATTTGCTTTGTGCAGGGTTTAATCTTACCTAGTTACGGGTGTGTTGTGGCCTGTGACCTTAGATTATAAAATGATTTGACTGTTGGTTGCTGTTTACGTTCATTTTGCAACTTTCTAAGAAATAATGACAACACTTGTGAATGTGTGTATTTGGGTCAACACATATGGTTACAGAACACGCAATTATAAAACAGAAACGCATTGCAGAAACGTTAAAGAATGTGAGGGTTTATCCAATTTAAACATAACATATCATCACTCCTGTATTCCCCGCCTAACTGTAGGTACTGTGTGTAGGTAGGTACCTACATAGAGATGTAGGTACCTACCTGTGGTACGTTTACACCCGCATTTTGTCCATGTATGTCCTGTGGGCGACCCTATTATCATCAACCCAGGCACAAATCCAAACTTCGGGCAACTATTGTTAAATTCCAGATGGAAAAAGCCCAATTACCCTTTGCCCGACCCGGGAATCGAACTCAGGACCGAATGTTCTACTCTTGCAACTAGGTAGACCAACGAGGCAGTCAAGTTTATTTAATGGGTGGTTTTGTGGTTCACATAGGTATTTATGTTATACGTGGTTACAGACCGGTTAGTTATTCAAAGTTATGGAAGTCGATAAGAGGGACAATTCTGAGGCTGCGATCTAAATAAATTCTCAGAATTCATTTGCCGTGGTTACCTTTTCCTCATTCACTCCCTTGCGAATTCGCGATCTACAGCCTAGATAACTATTGATATTATAAACTATGAATGCTCAATCTTCCGTACCTTCTACCTAAAATATTTAGTTGCTGTTTCTTAAATATTGTCAATGCCAAGTGCATTAAGATCATTGACACCATTCATCAATGCTCCAATATCATTGCCGATACATTCGCGTGAATTGGCAAAGCTCGCATACGTCACGTCTGAATACATGCAATATTCCCCACCTCCTCTCGGCCGCGTCTGGGGTACCACCACACACGCGGCAATTTCTCCTCGTGTACCAACAGTGCGCAGCTAACAGACCAGCGATCAATACTCTCGGATAGCTCTTGGAGTCTCCGGCAGAACAGTTGCGACTCGCGTCGCCGATCTACGCAGTAAAAGTGATACTTATTATTTGCCAAATATTAAAGTGCTCACTCGCCAGCTTTAGGAGAGAAGGTATGTAACTTTCCAATTCTGGACGTTTCTGCGAATCGCCATTTTTAATTAAGTATGCATATCGAAAAGAAAGTTCATGTAGTAGAGTAGGTAAACTAAGAATTATTTAATATTTCGTATATTTTTGCTTGACTTAGCAAACTTAATTAGGTTTTCACTAGGAGTAGAGTTTATTTATGCAATTTAGGTACGAGAAGCAAATAAAATAGCACCCGGTACGGTCAGCATCAACAAGTCGTGGTTAAAGGATAAGGCAGCGTGTCTATGTACTTATTTTAAAGTAAACAAGCCAATACTTTTTGGACAGTTTCGTGACATTGACACTCATGGAATAGATTATTAATACTCTTTTATTATAAATCGTGTTGAGACTCACTGAAAATTTCATTTATTAATAGTTCTGCGGGAGGAGAAATCCTAACAAACAAATAAAAACATTTAACAAAAACAAATCCACAAGTTACAAAAGAAAAACTACAATGTGAAAAATAACTTTAAATTCGAGTACCTACTAACCTACTATGTAAATGACAGTGTAAGGAACTTATTAAGCATAACATCATCCATATACCTAACTACCTAGTTCAAATTGGAAAAATACGTAATAATGAAGCTAACTCAAAAACTACGCTAGCTAAGTTAATAAAATATGGGACCACCTCTGAAGTATGACCTACCAAACAAAAAAGGAATCATCAAAATCAATTCATAATTGGCGGAGTAAAAAAAAAGAAACAGTCGAATTGAGAACCTCCTCCTTTTCGAAGTCGGTTAAAAATTAATAAAATTTATATGGGACCACGCACAAGTTTCCTCTACCAAAGAATTATCAAATTCAGTCCACAATTGACGAAAATATCGATGAACATACATATTTAAGGTCTCCGTCCTTTAAAAGTGCAAGAGCCTTCGAGAGAGATATTTCAGAAATCGAAGCGAAAATCATTTTGTGCTCAGATTAAGTAGGCTATAGGTACAGGTATTAATGGCACATGGTCATGATCTTGTTGGCCTTTCTCCCTTCTGTGGTAATCCAAACCAGTTCCGAGTTTATGCCTTTATGCGTTCTCACAAATTCAATTCAACTTATCGGTTGCACACTTTCATTGAGGTACTTGCTTATGTAGTACCTACTTATGCAATTATACCTAAACATTTATATCCTGGTCGTATTGGAAATACCTGTTGATCGATGTAATCCTTGTGTTTACGGGCCAGGCCGCGTTCCGCCGCGCTGCGCTTTCACCTGCGCTTGCGTAATAACCGCGTGAACCAGCCTGACCCTGCACCGGCCATCGCACGTAATAGATAACAACGCCCCGAGCCCGAGAGCGAGAGGCCGCGTGCGGTGTGACCGTGTGACTCACACTGTTTGGAAAGAAACGAATCTAGGCTTTACGGATCTGGGTAGATCAATACGAAATGTTTCAACAGTTTGAAAACTTTTGGCGGTTTTGTAAGCGTCGTTTTGGAACCATAGTAAAAAAAGGTGTAGCTTTTGCTCCTTGTGCACCGTTAGAGACATAGGGAAGCAGGTACCTAGGTTACTCCGGCTTTATATTCAAGGACGCTTGTCTCCCATGTTCCAGATGTCGCGGTTTCTAGCGGCGGTAGCCCTGCTGTTTCTGGTAGGCTCCGCGTCAACGACGGACCAAAACAGCTCACTGGTTCAAGAAAACTGGTGCGGCGAGCAGCAGAACTTGTGTGGACTACATGATGACGATGGACCGTGGATGTCCGTGCTGCAGCAATGGGCTCTCAGTGCCCCCGAGCACGGAGAGAGACAAGGTAAGACCCTACTCAGTTACCTAGTTTGTTGCGACTTGCGCGACGTCGACCTGAAGTCTTGAATTATGGAAGACCTTTACATAAGTACCATAGGTATTTTATGCAAAATATTAAAAGATAGGTAATCTTTTCTATTGTAAATTAAAATTAATTATGGAATAAATCATGACATCTATAACGTTTCCAGGTCGCATAATGGCGCTACCCCCAGCGCAAGGCTACTACGTGACGGACCGCTTGGACGGGCCCCTGCTGAGTCCGCCACCGCCACCACCACACGCGCCGCAGCACGGCAAGCAGCCCAACCACCCGCTGCCGCCGGGCGCGCGGCCCTACGACGAGTGGCAGCACTCACCTCCGCTACAACACACCACTGGCAAGATCGTCAACAGACCACCCAACCCGTACAAGGACAAATTCAAGCCAAGCCCAATCTATGTGCGTCTAAGTACCTTTTTTTTTTTGATGGTGGGAAATCATCAAATGACATCTCCCGCTCTGGGCGGAGCGGGAGGGCGTGGCAGACTTTTACTGACTAAAACCCACCCGTGTTCCTTCAGTTGCCTATTGCTAAAGTCCCGGTATCCCTTTCGGACTTTCCCGCAACGAGTCGTAAGTACCTAAGTGCGCTATTAGGTTGCGGGTTTATTTTCTCTGCTAATAGAACCTACTTGCCACCTAGCGCAGCTAAATTTAAAAAAGTTAAAATTATAAAACTAAAACCAAACTACGACAAAAAAATCAACTAAAAATATATAAACAAGACATCACAGACAGAGAAATTAGAAATCCGGAGTCACACGAAGTGACTCCGGATTTTTTATTTATAACTTTTATTTTTATTTATTTTATTTGGGTTTGTAATAAGTACCTATACATATATATATTTTTGAAATGTGCTAATCAAGCCCTTCCATTATAGAAACAATTTGGCATCATTAAAAAAAAAAGAAATGTTCTGACTTTATTCAACTGTCACATAGCCTTTAACCAGTGGACGATCATGACGCTTCTAACAATACTTCATTTGTCAAAATATGATGAGTAGTTTAGAAGTTATGGAACACATGAACATACATACCGGTCAGAATCATAACCCTCCTTTTTGCTTCGCCGTAGTCGAGTAAAACTGATAATCACAAAGCTGAATAATGTTGTCCCAAAGCAGTTAATCCACTTGATTGACCACATATCGCTTTATTTTAAGTACCTACGGTCAGCAACAAAAGTCAATCAACACTGTTATGGACCTACTTTACAAGTTTTACTTATCTACATAAGTGGGATTTTTAATATTTTGGGCATTTTTTTTTTAAATTTCTAATGTTACCTAATCGGCCACCACGATTTTTAAGCGGACCACCATAATATCACTTAACTGTAGAACCTAGCTTTAGGTACTTCCAGGCCAGCAATAACAATGTCCGACTTACATTTGGTTTCCCAACTCTCCTTAGCCGGCACCAGTGCAGAATCAGCCGATCCCTGTGCACAGTCACGCAGTAGACCGCGTGGACGAGAACCGCCAACCGCCGCAGAAGCAGGTTTCCGAGACCGACCTGTACCTGCTGGGGGCTATTGAGAAGCTGGTGTGGCGCGCCGATCTGTTCGAGAAGAGGCTGCGGAAGCTGGAGGAGAGCGTGCATCTGATGGTCGCTGGAGTTGACTCTAAACAGGGTGAGGATACATTCATTCACATTAACTTACTTACTCGATGGGTAGGCGATGGGTTTCGTTAACTTACGATAAAACAACAAAGCATAAATAACTAGGTACCTATTAATTTCAAGTAATTACAGCGAGACTTCGGTCAACCTACTACTTAGGTACTTGAAATATGAGTTTAGAAAATATATGTTTTTTGTTTTATCGTCATTAGATAAGCTTCACGACAACATTAGCAATTCCTCTATAGGCAATTCATTTCCTGAATTTCCAGCTGTCATTAGCAATTCCATTTTACGAATCTTCATAAACTCAAACTCAAAGCATTTATTTCAATTAAACCATTTACAGGTACTTTTGAATTGTCAAGGAGTCGGTCAGTCAGAAATATGGAGCTAGTTGCCCATTCCAAAGCCTAGTAGGTACCTATGGAGAAGAACGGGCAAGAAACTCCACGGACACTGTTTTATATCAAAATATTGTTACAATATATGGGTCACTTACATCATTCATGTTGAAATTATACATGTGAGAACAATGTAGAAAGCACGTTAAAAGCGTCCGCAATTATAACATAAAACAATTCAAAAATTAAAATAAGCCATGGCAGCTAAGAGATGACCAGTCACAACTGACGGCTCCCGTTCAAGAACATGACGCATGGATCAGCACCATTCAGCTCAACCATTTTGAAGGGAGCTAAATGATCCAACACACGCGCCACCATCAGCGTGACATTTCAGTGAGCATGACATTCCCAGTCACCAGGGCTCATTCAAATCAATGAAAGACAAATTACCCGGTAAATGGTAGCTCAATAGTACATAGTACTCACACCTATGCTATGCAATTATATAATACAAAGGAGATTGAGTTTATACAATGCAAAGATGGTCTTACGATCTTCAGCAGCTCCAACAGTATTTTCGAATGTTACCTAATTAGTTAGTTGTGATTGTGGAGCAGGACCAGCATTAAGCCAAGCATTTTTATCAGAGATGTAATCCTCCAACTTATAATATGCCTGCCTGCATAGTGTGCGTTTTATACAAGTTTTGAATTTCGACTCATTCAGTTGAAGTATGTGCGGAGGAATTTTATTGTAACATTTTAAACAGTACCCCATAAAAGATGAGTCTACTTTAGCCAGTCTGAAACCTGGTTGAACTAATAGGTCCCTATTTCTAGTACTATAGAAAGATGTACTTAAATTTTTTCTTACGTGCATGATTTTTTCATAGATATATTGACAAGGTACCGTCATGATGTTTATATCCTTAAACAGTTCCCTTAAAGAATCGCGCCTGCGGAGATTATAAATGGCTCTGATCGCTCTTTTCTGCAGAATAAAGATAGACTCGATGCCTGCAGCCCGTCGATAGAAAACAGTCAACTTAGAATATTATTATTCTAAGACTGTCAAACATTAATTATTTCGTAATATGAATCGTACGCAGATCATAATATTATGAATTGTTAGTTTGTGATATTTTACGATGATTCATATTATTTTCCTATTATGTTTCTGCCAAAGTGACTGTTTAAGCCCCCAGATCTACCTACGGATCATGAAGCACAAATATGTATATTTACCTCAGTATTGTGACTTGTGATATTATAGTAATTGACATTTAGCGACGTCTTTAGTGGTCGAGTAGGTACCTAATGTGTGTTTGTTGAATATATGCTACTCGGTTCAAATTCCGGTCGGATTTCTTGATCGGAAAAATGCTGTCGATGTAAAGTCGTATGTATGTCATGCAGACGATCATCTTTCAAACTGACTCACACGGCTACGGTAAAAATCTCTGGCTGTTAGCTATGATTACAAACACATGCATGCGAACAAGTTTTATTATTCTACATTAAGATTCAGATACAAAACACTTTCGCCATTCATTCAAGAGAAAGTCCAGTGAGGTAAATGTCACATGATAACAGAGCCGTGCGCGGCGAACTTTACGCGCGTGGGCGCCGGCTGCTACCACGTCTCGTCCGACGCCGTCAACTGGAAGGGCGCTAGTTACGGGTGCCGCCGTCTCAAGAGCAACATGCTGGAGATCGACTCCGACCGGGAGAAGGAACAGCTCACCGCCAGCATCTTCAGCGACAAGAAACTTAAAGGTGAGCTTGACACTAGGTACTGAATATTGTTGTTGACTTGATGGATAGAATGGACATAGCCAAAACTAATAGATTAAACCCATCGAGTTTTTCCGAATAAGTAGTGCTCCATCTAGCCTTGCCCATCCCACTTTGTACTTATCTAATTACCTATTTAAAAATTAATTACCGAAGTATATTTTTTTGTACTATTTCCTGCTGCGTATGGAGACCGGTGAAGTTCCTTACAATCTTGGGAGCGGACAAACAAAAAGAAATGTACCACAAATGTGCTCGTTTGTTAAATGTGTCTGGCTGTTTACAACAGAGCCTTGGTGCACGTACTGTCGGGATCGTGCGTGTACGCTTTGCTACACCTTATAGCTAAAATAATTATTCCTAATATTGTATTGGCGTCAGATTCGCTCAAAGTTGCCAACACTGTGCAACTGTCACCGGTTTTTCCAATGCATAAAATGAATAAAAACCAGTAGGTAAATAATTTATGGACAACGTTTTTAAAAAAATACGTAGCATTCAACATAGATATTTATATCTTCCACCCCAAATCATATTCTATTACCAAGTAAGCCTTAATATAGGTAAAAAGTTCTGCCCATAACATGGGTTCAAACTTAATAGAACTTATATGTGTCCATAACCATTTTGAAGAATTACCAGCAGATCCAGGATTTATTTCTGGGGCACATGGGCCAGACCGAATAAAATAGTTTCTGCCGATATCGGTAGTAAGGTATAAGAGCCGATACAACCTCAAATTGCTCAGCATGAACCTCCGATAAGTCAAAAAGCGTTAGTATGTATCTTATACTTGTGGGTACCACGTTACTAAGTCAGTCATGGTTTTCTGCTACATTCGTACAAGTACAACCTAAGCTAGCCCCCCCAGGGTTAGCTTAGGTCAAAGGCATATTTAACAAACAAGCGCAGGTGCATTCAGTTTAATTAGGTATGATCATCACTGGACTCCTTGGTATGTACCTACTACATTATTATAGCAACTAAACTGGACTATCAGTGGTCGGTAGAAACATTTTTTTTTCAAATTGACACAATACATTTTTTTTCAAATTGGCACATAATACATTGCTTTTCAGAATTAATTTCATGTATGATTTTGTGTTAAGTAGGTATATTAGGATCTACGATATTGGCGTTTTGTCGAAGGCCACTTGATCTGAAATAACTAGCGTTTGGTTAGGAATTCCAAATTCATATTTATTTCAAACTAACTGCCCGCCCGCGCTTCGCACGTGTAGCACTAAGTACCTACCTTACGTACAAACCTTGCCCTGAGAATAACGAACACAACAAAAAACGATAATTATAATAAACTAGCTTCCGCCCGCGGCTTCGCCCGCGTGGTATGTCGATAAAAAGTAGCCTATGTCCTTTCTCAGGCTCTAGACCATCTGTGTACCAAATTTCATTTAAGAAAGACAGACAGACAGAGTTACTTTCACATTTATAATATTAGTTAGGAAGTTAGGATTAGGATATATATATTTTTTTTTAATTTAACGATTATTTTTTTATTAAAGACTGGAAGCGTACGACTGAAACGGAGTTGAAAACCAACTCGAGGATGATCTTCCTGACTGAAAAACTTCAGAGATGTTAATTCTAGCACTGCTTAAATACACAACACAAAGTCCACACTTTTACTATAATTTACATAATAACACATCACAAGTGCCTGTAGGTAAAGAAAACAGTCTTAGTCCTCTTGGGAGCATCACCTATAAGTACAGTATTTCTCCCATAAGTCTCCAGGTTTCAAAATAGTCGCGACGAAATATTACATGTGTTCCTATTATTTCTTTATTTGGTCAATAATAAATACGAAAACTACCTTTTGGAAGGGCCAACTAGAATCAGTTCTATTTCTTTTAAATAGATTATTTGACTTTGATTTTGGAATTTACGAATATAATTATCGTAAAAAAAAAAAAAAACCGAACAATTTCAACCACTTTCGAAATTAAAGTCAAGTGCTTATTTTCCACATTGTGAATGAATGAATGAAATGCACCGATCCCAGCGTGGCTTAACCAGACTCGATAAATCGAATGAACCCCAGGATTGGCACTAGCCCCTGAAGCCTCATGGTTCATGGGGTTTCAGCAGCCATTGCATATCCTGGAGTAAACCGGGGGGCGCGGGTAATGGTAGGGAAGAGTGTGCCCTTCGGGATAAGGAAGGATTTGCGAGCCTACCGGATATGCATCCTTGAGTAAGCAATGGACTAGTGGAGAGACGGGTAATATTTATCTAAGGATGGGCATCTTTTTACGACGTCGCCGCCAGTTGGCTGCGTTCTATCTTCACCGTTGAATCCATTGGCGGAGATATGCTTCGTTCTCGGCTCTTTTCTAACTCCTTGCTGTGCTATGCTACAACTTTCTGTTTTCTGTGTCTTCATCCGAGGACTCGCTGCTGTCCGTTTCAGGTTTCTTGTATATCTCGCTGGCTGCTTTCTTGATCTTGTTTCGGTCTCCAGTCACGTCCATCCAGAAGTCGATTTCCTTGTCGAAACGCGCCATGTCCTGTTTTAGGTTGTCGTTCCATGTGTAAATCGGTCGGCCTACTTTCTTGGATTTGGCCTTGTACTGTATTGCTGCATATAATAGGTGTGGGTTGCCGCGTCTGTGAACATGTGCGAGATAGCACATCCTGTGTTTCTTGATGCGTTTGGTTACTGTCTTTCCGTTTAAGATTTCGTGCATTTTCTTTGGTCTTGGTTTGTTCCTAGCGTGACTAATCAAGTCCCTCATGATAACTCTCTCATATTTCCTCAGTCTAGACCTGTTAGCTTTGGTGATTGTCGATACCTTCAAACCGTGTATCATACACGGTACAATCACCATTCTATACATGAGCCTGGCTAGTTGCCAGTCCATCTTTGAGTTTTCTATGAATGGTAATAGTGACTTTGCGTTTCTAGTGGCCTGCTCACATCGTTTTCGGATTGTGCTTCTCCTGTCTAATATAGATGTAATGTATGTGCCTAGGTATTTAACTTCATCGACTGTACGTAGACTTAATCCATTCATTGATACGTGGGACATTTTCCGTGTAGCTAAGGGGTCTCTAATCAGTATTTTTGTTTTTGTTTCATTAATTGGTAGGCCTACACTAGCTAGTAGGGGTTTAATGTGGTATACAATTCCTTCTAGCCCTTCCAGGTCATCTGTAATGAAGATGAGATCATCCGTGAATAATAGCACCAGGGGGAGTGAGATTCCACGATCTTGGTCTAGTTTGATTAGTTGGGTTTCTTCTTCGAGGGTTCCGAGGACCTCATCTATTACCAGTGTAAAAAGTCGAGGGGATAACGGGCAACCTTGTTTGACTCCCTTTCCTTTGATGATCCGCCTACTTTGCTGGCCACACCATTTAATGTGTTCTTTCATTCATGCAAACCTTGATTATCCTGTTGGTTAATGTTATGTTCGTCACTTTGTATTAAAATGTCGCGTAATGCTTGAAGGTCTACATTGTCGAAGGCTTTTTCTATGTCCCGAGCGAGTACATAAATTCTTTTTCCTTCCCGCCATTCTTCGTCCAGTACCCTTTTCGTCGTAAATATGTGGTCGTCTGTAGATCTATTGTTTAAAAAGGCTGCTTGATAATTGCCATATCTTTTATTATTTCGTCTAATTTTTTAGTTAAATAGGCAGTTACCATCTTTTTCCATGGGCACTATTGTTACCATTGTAAAAACTTTTGCTTGGAATTACTAACGGCGTTATTACTGATGGCGTCACACGTGCAGTGCAGGCTTCGTTTCGAGGGATACAAAAGTTTGGCAGCGTTGCGCTTTGCCTGGAGATTTATGAGCTTGACTCTTTGTTTGACCGTAGAAATGAATCTTAAGTTTCCGGATTAAGTTTTTGTTTTTTGTTGAAGGGGCACATGTTTGCGTATATTTGTTGACCGAGCGACTTTTTTGTAACGCTAAAGAAATAGTTGATTTTTTTAATGTCGTTTCTGGGAATTAAGCTTGATGTTATAATCGTCAGCATGCAGGAGGTTTTTAAGACTTGCACGAAATCGAAAGCGATAACGTTATTTTGTTAGAATGTTGTTGTATTTATAATGAATATTTAATACTTATTACGCTTAGGAAATAAAGAGTTGAATGTGCGACCTATTTTGCAGCGGAAAGCATCGTCCTGAAAGATATGGAAAGGTCTCCGCAGATTAGCTTGGGTCCGTTGAATGCCGTGGATTACTTGCGTGAGATCAGGAATGCACCTAAGTAATAATATATTTAGCATGCACAGAATGTTCTTATAAAATTGGCTTAGAAAGTCAGAGTTATACGTTCGGCATCAAACGCCCGTCATTTCACCACTGCGAATGCACGCTTGCGGTGTTATCCAACAATCAATCAGATAAAATACCGATTTTGCAGCGGGAAGTAAAACCCTGAAAGCCCTGAAAGATATGGAAAGATCTCACCAAATTAGCTTGGGTCCTTGCGTGCCCTGGATCGATCACTTGAGATCAAGAACTCACATAGACATGCACCTCACTTTAGCACTATTTTAAAGTAATTATTTAGTGTCCCAGCAGTATCAAAGTAAAAGAAAACACTGTTCGCTTCCGTCGGCAAGCGGGCGCCAGACGCAGGAGCATGTGCGGACCCAAGCGTATCGTAAAAAATTAAACGAGCTAGCGAACGACCGTCCGCTCCGGCGACCAAACAACAAGTCAAGTGCTTATTTTCCACATTGTTCTGTTTTTTTTTTGGAAGGCGTTTGTTTTTGTTTTTAAAAAAGTATTTTTTTTTCAATTTTTTTACTGTGGGTGACCAAGGTTTTGAGTTTTTTTCCTTTTACATACACCCATACCTGCATAAATAAGCCGGGCCGTCACATTTATACGTATAAGTCCATTACAATCTACTTCGTCTGGTCCATTTCTTGAAAACTACTGAAACGATTTTGATGAAACTTGCATTGTACCCTAAGTAGTAGTTTTCTTTTTATTTTATTACGATGTTGTTTTGTGGCAAATGCTGTATAATTATTCATACCAGTATATTTTTTTATCTTATTGTTCTGTTTGAATTTGTTTGTATGTAGCTACTGCTACCAAATAAATAGAAGTAAATGTAACCCAATAAAATGGTCACGTTTTAATCAATAGTTTCGGGAGAAATGCGTGGACAAATATACATACCTACTTATATCTATACCATTTTGTATATTTGCTTGGAAGCCTTAATAGATTAATAAAATTATGTGAATATTTGAAGTCGGTTAATAAGAATGATGCCATTATTTGCCAACCTAACTGTAGTTAATTCATAAGATTGAAGTAATGTTGTAGACGAAACGTTTGTATGTAATTAATATGTAATATTGGTAACTCATACGTCTGTTAATCTTGTGAAAGTAACTAAGTAAAGGTTACTCGATTCGAGAACGCAGTGAAAGTAGTTTGCCGACATTTGTGTAACTTTTTAATTCATGCAATGTTTAGGAGGAGACTACTGGACGGGCGGCCTGAACCCGGGCCTGCTGTGGATCTGGGCGCACTCGGCGCGGCCCGTGGGCGCCGACAGCTCGCAGGCTCCCGGCGCCGGGCGCTGCCTGGCGTGGGTCAGTGACCCGGCGGGGGTCAGTGACCCGGCGGGGGCCAGTGACCCGGCGGGGGCCAGTGACCCGGCGGGGGCCAGTGACCCCGCGCGACTGACCTACCGCGGCGACGACTGCGCGCTGCGCCACCGGTACATTTGTGAGCAGGAACAGGACGCGACCCAGCTCAGCAACGAGATCGAGAGGGTCGCCAGGACGCTCAGGGAGGGAAGGAAACCAAAGATTTTATGGACTGACGACGAGCCGTGAAACGTACTCCGATTTTATAGTATAGGATAAATTGTGTCTATTTACCTTGTATTCCTAGGATTTAATATTTATTATAATCTTAATTTTACCATAAACTTACTCAAATATTTTCGTGTTTTTAAAGGACTTACCGATATTAAAGTAATCAAAATTTTAAATGTTTGATAAAACCGCGGATATTTGTGAACGAATTTAAAATGTATGGATAAAATAAATAAATAAACATGAACGTTTTACACTATCTTATATTCCTATAATATTTACAACGTTTTAAGAAATCACAACAAAATAACTTATTAATAAGTAAATAAATATTTATTTATTCATCGACTTCAAGGCAAGTACCTCGTAATGCAAAAAAACTTACATTCAAGTGTTTGAATAATTTCCTTCATATTTGAATCAAAATCTGGCAAACAATTTGATCCTCGTCTGAACCAACTTTGGACAAAAAATTGTAGATAACTGACCACAGGTAAGTGATATCTTTATTTACAGATTGGCTTTGAATAGGTACCAGCGACAAAATGACGTGGCATAGAACATCATCTTGTCGCTACAGTCCTACTAAATATTTTAAGTGACTTCAACTTTCCAACAATAAAGTAAGTATATTATAGAATTTAATTAATATTGAAAATGTAGACGGTACATAGAAGGACACTTCATAATTTGGCGAATGGCGTTGTGTGCGATACTCAATCTTACTGACAATATCAATAAGGTCCACTCAACATAGGCACGGGAAACCTTGGGTGATTATCGATTGTGAAAATATAAAAGTTATTGACTCATAAGGTTTATAACAAATGCCCTTTTGTACTTGTAAGTATTAATAGTTATTAGTACGAAAACATTCCATTTTTTGACGTAACGTTATAAGCATTTTGATAATAGTATATCGATTGTGATAATTTATCAGTTTCATAATATAGCAAGTTACCTAGCACGACAAAATTAATTTATTTTAAAATAAATATCCAAATGATTTTGGAGGTCAAAGTATAAAAATAACAATGCTCGCTCCTAATTTAATATAATCCTTATATTATTTCTCGTAAAAACCTTAATTTCGTGAATACCTCCCCTCTTCATCATTACAACGTGTAAAGTATAAAACTGAAAGACAAAACTTGCTAAGATGTCAAGATATAGTGACTGTACTCCTTATAATGATGGAAAGCCTTTTTCTAACGAAACACACAATTCATTAGATAGCGAGAATCGTATTATAAAGTAATTATACAATATTTACAATTCGGTGGACGACAGAACTTCCAAGTGTTAATCTGAACAAAAAGTTTGATATTATTTTATTACAATATCACAGTTACAAGTAGTTTGTTGAATTATTGTAGTTGACTGTGCGACGCAAACTTATAAATAGTAGAGAAGGATTAACTGAAGTATGGCATATAATATGATGTAGATAAATATGTAAACAGTAATGCGTGATTGCCGTTGGACATTTTGTTTCTGGCCTGCATAAGTATCTTCGTAAGTGATACTAGGTCTTCACTAGTTATTTGGTGAAACTTCACAGATATGACATCTGCTTATTAGCAATAAAAGGAAGAAAACATTTGGTAAATCACATTTTGGCGTGACACGTGGGCCATACGCGCAGCGATCAACGGTTTACTTAAAATTAGAATTTTAAGAAACGTTTGTGAAGTTTCGCCAGTTAATCCAAAAGAGACCTCGTATACAACAGTATACGCCGATAAAAGTGTCGTATAACATAATGTCCGGCGCCCACCCGTGGCCCAGCCCCGGCCGTGGCCCAGCCCCGGCCGTGGCCCAGCCCCGCCCGTGCCCAGCCCCGCCCGTGGCCCAGCCCCGCCCGTGCCCAGCCCCGGCCGAGCGCGCGGCGCTAGTTGAAGTGGAACTTGAACTGGAAGGGCGAGCCGTGCTGGAAGTGGTGGAAGGGGTTGCCGAAGGGCGCTTGTCCGGGCGCGCGCGCCGCGTCGGGGTCCAGCGGGTCGGCGCCCGCGTCGAAGGCGGCGCGCTTGTCGGGGTCGGTCAGCACCTGCGGGCGGCCGGCTCATGGGAAATTTTCTCGATTTTGCTAATTTACGTGATTTTACAGATAGAATATTGTTTCTATAAGTTTTACAATGCATGTGCTCGAAAAGAGCGTTTTCTGAGGAGCCAAATCGTGCGGAATGTGCCATTTTTTGGGAAGAGGCTCTTTACTTTTCAGTTAAGAAAAAAAAAATTAACTCCGTCGTCAGCCCGACGTTGCTTTGTTTTAAATCATACACGAGAGACAGGTGTCGAGCGCCGTGTGCCGGCGACACCCGTCAGACTAATACGCGTTATTAATAACCTACTCTAGATTTGTATTTTGATCAATATAATTATTATTAATTTTTCAATCGACGAAAAAAAAAGAAGGAGTTTTTCAACTCGCCCAGTATTTTTTTTTTTATGTATGACCACGCATAACTTTTTAGTAAGTAGTCCAATTTGAACGATTCTTTTTTTACTAGGAAGGGTTACCTTTCGAAGTTGAACCCATGTAAAACTGAAAACTTAAATCCATACCTAAGGATAGAAAAAATGGGGTTGATTGATTTTTCATCTACTGAATTTTCAACTATAAACCGATTCTGTTGAACAACAATATACGATAATTCAAAAGAGAAAAAAAAAAAAATATTTTTTTTTTGCTTTTTGCTGCTTAAATTAGTTTAGGAGCTTAGTAACACTAAAAGGTTTAATTTACCATATAACCATTGTATTGCCCTAACGGCGGGACATAGCTGATTACAATTTAATTATTTTAGACCAGTATTATGTACCTACCTATGATCCACAATAAAAAATTGATTGATTGATTTTTATTTTTAGCTTTTCATTTTATCTTTTTTCGTCGGTTAAATGTTTTATAAAAACGGTTTTTTTATTTCCTCGCACAATGCGTATTAAAACGTTATAAGGTACACGTGCGTAAGATCATTTCCGACTCGTGTCGGCTGATACACTCGTCGAAAATGACCTACTTTCCGCACTTATATCATAAATAACTATTAATGTACAACATGAAAGATCATTTCAAATATGATCTAATTAATGAACGAGTCTTTATTTTTTTAAAGTAGAGCATTCATATAAATTGACGCAAATTATTGCCAATAATTTATTTAAATTTTTTTTTTTGTTAATGATTTATTTTTAACTGAAGTCTATTCTGCTGTTTTAAAAGTAACCTATGTGCCACAGGTCCTAATCTACTCATGTGCCAAATTTCATGGAAATCGTTCAACTGCAGTTTGTTTGTTTGTGAAAGGTGGGCGTTTTGGGGGACTGTCTTATGTAATTTTGACGTTCGAAAAGTGCTGATTCTCAGCCTAGTTTGAATAAATGACTTTTGATTTTGTTGCGCTTTCACGCTAAAACAGCTGAACAGATGTGGATGAAATTTGGCAGATAGGTAGACTACGACCTGGATCAGAAAATAGGATTCTTTGATCCCGATATTTCCACGGGATCGAAGCTTATGCGGGTGAAACCGCAGGGCGTCGCTAATTAAGTAATAATTATAAGTGTCGTACCTCCTTGGCGGCGGCGATGTCGATGAACTTCTTCTCCGCCAGCTTCTTGTCGTCTCCCTGGAAGTTGTCGGGGTGCCACTTCTGTGCCGCCTTGCGGTACGCCTTGATCACCTCCTGCTTCGTAGCTGACCTGTTCATATAACATTACATTATTGTTAAAATAAACGAAGCAAGAGTAGTACAATTATGGCGTGGTAGTAGCTGGCGGTCTGTAGTTTCTGCCTATGGGAAAAAGGCGAGTTTATAAGTGTATTGTAAAAATTATGATTTATAGAAGATGTTTAAGCATGGCAAGTTAGTTTTTATAAAATAAAATAAAATGTATTTGAGATATGAGATTTGCTCAAAACAAAAATGAAACTATTACAAAAAAAAAGTCGCGAGCTATATTTCTACGCTAGCGAAAACAATACTTTATTCTAAGTTGGGAGCCATGTTCGAACTTACCTCTTAACTCCTAATATTTTGTAGTAGTCCCTCTGCTCGGATTGTTTCTGCAGTTTCTGCGCGCGACTGAGGCCGTCCTTCGCGCGCTGCAGACCTTCTTCTAACTCTAATGCCTCTTTGAATGACTGGATGGCTGTAGAAGAGAAATAGAAGTAGGTATTAATCAGATAAATATGCATTTTCAATTAATTTATATCTTTTGAACGTTTCACGGTCAAGGTAAGTACATGTCTGAAATTTTTTAACCAACTTCCAAAAATGGAGGAGGTTTTAAGTTCGTCTATGTTTTTTTTTTGTGTATTTTCGTCAATAATTTCGACAATTGTGAACCAATTTAAAAAAATATTTTTTAGTTCGAAACGGTTTACTCCCGAGGTGGTCCCACATAAATTTTATTACCTTTGCTTACGTAGTTTTTGAGTTAGCTTCAATATTACGTATTTTTCCCACTTAGTATATCTGGACGATGTTCTATGTGACTCCGTCACTGTTATTTATATAGCAGGTAGTGGTATTCGAATTTGTGTGGGGTGGGTAACACAACTAAAAAGTGAAAAATAATCACTTTTTACAAAAAAACTTTTGACATTAAAAAAACTATTAAAACTAAACAACTATAAAAAAATCTACTATATTTATTTTCACTTTTTATTTGTGTTACCCACCCCACACAAATTCAACACGAAAACACATCAATGTTAAAAAATCGTATGAAATCGAAGTTGAGCTGTTAGTGCGTCAGCTTTTTTGCCATCCACCATTAAGTAGAAAATAGTAACAACAGCTGGCGCCTACCGTCGTCGAACATGTCGAGCCCCAGCAGCGCGTCCCCGCGCGCACACAGCACGCGCGCGTCGCGCCGCAGCTCCAGCGCGCCGCCGCACGCCGCCAGCGCGTCTGTGTGTTGCTCGTCCTGTGCTCACACGTGGTAAGGATACAGTTGGCTCAAATCTTATAAATAATAGCTGTGCCCCGCGGTTTCACCCGCGTAGGTCTCGATCTCGTGGGAACATAGGGATAAAACGTATCCTATGTCCTATTCCAGGTCATGGTCGACCCGTGTGCCCATCGTCTCCTCGCTAGAGTAGGGAACGTCGCGGCGGCGCGGCGCCGGCGTCGAACGGTTCGCGTATTGCATTTCGTGATAACTTCGAAATTAAATGTCCGATTCGAATGAATTAAAAAGTATTTTTCTCAAACATGCTTGGAAATTCGAGCATTATTTTGACAACCTTCTTCGAGATAAATCAAAATTGCTGTACTGGTAAAAAACAAGTGACGATGCGGCCAGCAAAGTTACTATGAAAATCCATATCTGGCGTGTTTAGCGGCCAAATATATTACTATGAAAACTCATATCTGTCGTGTTATTTAAAAATGGAACGAACTTTTTACTTCAACACACGGCAACCAAGGAGGTCACTTATCAAAGATTTTATTTAAATTTCGAATTGGCTTGCAAATAGAACAAAGAAGAAACAAATGAACATATGATAGTTGCTCGTCATTGATTCTGGAATTTCTATTTAATTTACTCAGTTTGAATTTCCGCGCGTTGTTTGAGAAAAGTACTATACAAGCCTTAGCCGCACACAGGAATTGATGGACTCACGCATGAGTGCCTCGGCTTCGCCTCGGCCTTCATTCTCACGATCGTCCATCAATCCCCTTATTGCTGGCCGCGACAGTAATGTACTATTACTGCTACATAAATACCCTTGATGTTAAAATTATTTATTTGAATAAGAATTAATATTATGTTGATAAAACTCCTTCGCAAATAATGCATTAATTTCGAACAAATTGGATTACCATAAAAAAGGTTATAGTGAGTCAATATTAAAAGAGCGGTTTTAAAGCAGCCACATTCTTTGAAAACGCTCTTTTCGACCACATGAATAGTATGTTTCAGTTTGTAACATAATATAGTAAAGAAAGAAAGAAAGAAAAATATTTTATTTGGGACATGCACAGGAAAAACAAGCAGTAATATAAAGCAAGTACTAAATTAAAATAAAAGAACAATTAAAACTAACTTAATACATAGACGACCTGTGCGAGGCCAAAAAGGCTCCTACCTCAGCATAATGCTGCGATATTTACAAAAGCAGCAGTAGCAGCTCGGACGTCTTTCAGCTGAATGATGACGACGTCACAGTACTGACCTGAGTGAGACAGCTGCACAGCCACTTGCGCGCCTCGAACACGACCAGCGTGACGTCATCCTCAGCCTTCAGCGCCTTGTTAGCGGCCGCGGCGCAGCCAGCGAAGTCTCTCGCCTCACTTAACTCCTCACACTCCAGCAGTAACTTGTCCACTTTCTTCACCTTCTTGTAGAACGGGAAGCATTTCTTGTGCTCAGGGTCTAGTCTCAGACATTCTCGGATTTCCTGTAAAGAAGATTTTATATTGATTTTTTTTGGGCTGCGGTTTTGAGAGATTTGGAAACAAACATTCATTAGGATACCCATCTCAGAAGGATTCACGGAAAGCACACACACGTCACACACATGAAAACTACTAGATATACTGAAATAGCAACGATAGTATAAATATAACGTATGTATGTTTTCACATAGATTTAAACATAAGTTAGAATTGAAAACTTTGAAAACTTGCAAAAAATATGTATATAACTACCACCTCCAATAAATACATTTTTTTTTTTACTGAATGTACGCGCTCTGATTATTATAGGAACCTTTTGTTATATTAGCTAAGGTAAATAAAGGAGGTTTTCTCATTGTCACAATAATATTTACTAAGAGAAAGTAAAACGGTACTTACAAGAATCTTTTGGCGCGTGCCAAAAAATCGGAACTAACGCCGCCAATTTCACAAATGTTTACCAACGCCCCCCTGTCAATGTCAATCAGGAGCCAAAAGATCCGTGCGGCAGTGTGAGCATTTGTTACCTTAAGCGCATCGCTGACGTGTCCTAGCCGGTACAGAAGCGTGGCGAGGCGGTAGTAACCGTCCGTTGAGTCTTGTTGCAGCCGGTTCACGGACCTGATGTCCGACACTGCTGAGAACAGGTCGTTCTGCAAGAAAATGGATAGGTTACCACTCTAGCAAGAACAGTGAAAGGGATCATATGAAGACGAGTTGTCAGATTGGCACAGAAGGAGTCTTGGAAATTGCGTGGTTGAGAAATTATGGTGTACTAAATTACTAGCGCTATGTAGCACTCGGCCCTGAGCTGTCGTAGCTGCGCGGACCAGGGCGACACGTCCAGCAGGCGCGTGGCGAGCTCCACGCATGCGCGGTAGTCTCCTCCTCGGTAATACGCCTCCACCAGGCGCAGGTCGTCGATGTACTCGTCGATCTTGTGGTACTGACTGATCGCTTCCTCATTGTACGGCTCGGCGTACGTCTGGGGACAACGAAATACGCAATAAATAAGTCATCAGGAGCATACAGTTTGTAAAAGTTGAGATTCAACTACATTTATAGCTGCCCACTTTTTGGGGGGCACAGAGATAGCAGACATTTTGTGCGATCAAATCTGAGTGTCATTTCATCGTTTGTCAGACGACAAACAATTCGCGACGTTGTTACTGTGTCCTTTTATGAGGGGCGAACGGAACCGGGAAGTATAGCAAGAAAAAACCGGCCAATAGCGTGTCGGAACACGCACAATTAAAGGTTCCGTAGTTGGGATGAATTTACGCCAAGAACAAACTTAACGTAGTTAAGAAAAGAAAGAAAGAAAGAAAATACATTTATTCAGTACAGACTGAAAGGCACACAATATACCTACATAATATACAGCACATGAAAAATAAAATAAAGAAAAAATAAATACAAAACAAAAACAAAAAAAGGTGTTCTCCCATACGGAATGTATTGGAAAACATGTTTTTGCAACTGCAAATGTAAGTCAGTCGATCATTACTCGGTAGTTTGTAGAGCCTACTTAGCTGTGATAGTTTTCCTTTTAATTTCGTTATATCGTTCCCGTAGAGCGAAAAGTCACTAAGTCGAAAAATGGCCAAAATGACTTATCAATGTCACTAAAATCAACATTTTCTTCTCTAAATATCTGTCTAACCGTTATTTTTGTAGCTGCCCCCGCTTTTGTTTTACGAAATGCTTTTAACGTGTTTTAGCTCTTATAATATAAAATTTATTTTATTTCGTTCAAATTAAAGCTAAAAACATAAAGGTTTGTAAAGGTAAGCCAACGTTATAACGATTTTTATTTACAAAAACTTTAACTCTCATTATCTCAAAACACGATTTTTCGACTTAATGACTATTTGCTCTACGGGGACGATATATACTAATGCCCTGATTTTTTTCACATATCCAAAATCAACCATCTAGCTGGCAGGGCGGACAATTGACTCTAACAAAAATAATTATCACTTTAAAGCGTAATATTTCGCAAACGCATCCCTGAATCCAAAGATGGTTTTGACAAACTCTCAATATTTTTGAATGACCTTTCCAACGTTACTCCACACTATGTGTTGAGACCCTCTTCTCAACATCGCCACGCGCTGGCGGCAGTGAATGAGGGGTGCGGGGACAGCGGCGAGTCAGCCGGCCTCACGGTCAATCGCGAGCCCCGTCACGTCAAAACACGAGTCAGCTGTTGCACGCCTTCACGCACGGCTGCGCTTGCGCGTTTTACTGTCATACCTATATTATTGTTTTCTCATTACTTCTTTTAAACCGTTGTAATTTCCATTGTTCTTATTCATCATTATACATGTTATACAGTCCATTATTCTCATTTCTTCTTATCTTTGGACCTATCGCCGCGATCACTATGGGATACAAGAGAAAAATTAAAACCATCCCCACTTTACGTGTAGGGGAGGTACCCTAATTTTTTTTTCAGGATTTTATTTTACCACTTTGTCGGCGTGATTTATATGTATACCCATACCAAATTACAGCTTTCTAGTATTAAGTCTCTGAGCTAATCTGCGGACAGACAGACAGACAGGCGAACCTATAAGGGTTCCATGTTGACTACGTAACCCTAAAAACCGGCCAAGTGCGTGTCGGACCATGCACAATGAAGGATTTCGTAGTTGGAATGAATTTATCCCAAGAAGAAACTTAAAATTGTAGTTGTAAAACATATTCTCCCATACGTTTCAACTGTAAATTTAAGTTTGTACGCACAATATTCGGAGATTTACCATGTTTTTTTTAAGACCATAGACTTCTTATAGGTTTTCCTGTAATATCTATAGGTATAATAAAATCAGCTGATGATAAAATAAAAACTACCTGGCAAATAATAAATAATGAAACAGGTAGGAAAAAACAGCGTAGTACTGAATTTAATTTAGAGACTGCACATGGCCCAATCGACCCAGCTGACATAGGTAATTATCGCCCGATAAGCCTTATGTCCTGCTTTTATAAGTTATTTTCATCATGCCTACTCGACAGAATATCTTCAGAATTAGACACATTCTAACCTATAGAACAGGCAGGTTTTAGAAAGGGATTCAGCACTACAGACCATATGCATGTTTTAGATCGAGTCATCGAGAAATATCTAGAATACCGAAGACCGCTCTACGTAGCTTTTATCGACTATAAAAAAGCTTTTGACTCTATCTCGCACAATAGCATATGGGAGGCGCTAAATAAACAATCTGTGAACTTTAAATATATAAATATTATTAAAAATATCTACTCAAACAGTAAAAGTCGAGTCAGGCTAGACAGAGTCGGGGCTTCAATCAAAATTAACAGAGGAGTCAGACAAGGTGATCCTATTTCACCTAAACTGTTCATAGCGGTCCTACAGAATATAATGGCAGATCTTCCATGGTCAAGGAGGGGCATTAATGTAAATGGCAAACATCTAAGTCATTTACGATTCGCGGATGACATTGTGGTACTATCGGAAAATCCCTTGGAACTCAATATTATGGTCCACGAATTACAAGCGGCGAGCGAATGTGTGGGTTTAGACATGAACCTTAACAAAACAAAAGTCATGACCAACAACGAGATGACGCCTATCTTGGTTAATAACATGCCACTCGAATACGTACAGGAGTACATATATCTGGGCAAGCAAATCTCCTTCAGGAAAAATCGAAATTTTGAAGAAATAGAGCGAAGGATAGCTATTACCTGGAAAAAATACTGGGCTCACAAGGAGATATTTAAATCACAACTTCCGATTAAAATGAAGAAGACAGTACTAGACTCTGCTATTTTGCCATGTCTCACTTATGGCTGTCAGACTTGGATATATGATACTAAGGCGAGAAACAAGATTCAAACCACACAGAGATCTATGGAGAGAAGCTGCTCAAGCATCAAAACGAGCGATAGAGTAAGGAACACAGACATTCGCAACAGAACTAAAGCCACAGATGCTCTAATTTTTTCGCAAAGCCTGAAATGGAGGTGGGCAGGCCACGTTGCAAGGTATTCTGATGATCGCTGGACAATCAGGACAACTAAATGGGAAGGTCCACGAGGTACCAGAATCAGAGGCCGGCCGTGCGCCCGATGGCAGGATGAGATTATTGCGAGCGCTGGGCGAGACTGGCTTGTCACAGCGTCAGATAGAGAAAAATGGAATTCTTTGGAGGAGGCTTTTACCCAAAGGAGGGACCACACACTAATTTTATTCTGTTTTTAATCATAATTATTTTATATTAATCAAAACTAATCAATTTATTTATTGCAATGCATGATTAAATTAGCTAAATTAATTAATTCAATAATTGTAAGTATGTATTATGAAATCTAATATTAATGTAATTAATGAATGTAAAAAACCATAATTATTATGTTGAATTTATCTCTATTTAATTTTAATCATAATTTTAATTGGTATTTGTGAAATTAATAAAGCTTTTTTATTATTATTATTTATTACATGGCCCAATCAACTCAGATGTAGAAGTAGCTCAGGAATTTGAAAACTTTTTTGGTAATATTCCAGTTAAAACTACTGAAGCTTTAAATTCTTTACCCGCGCTTTCTGCTGCCTTACTTAGAAAGAATGTAAAGGCATGCCCTTTGGAATTAAGGTTTCAGCATACAAACCCCCAGGCAGTTATAAAAGCTTTTAAAGATCTTAAAATTAAATCAACAGAAGATCTATGGTGAATGTCTGTAAAAGTCTGTAGATCTATCATCGAAACCATTGCGCCCTATCAAGCTTTCATATTTAACACCAGTGTAGACCAAGGAGTCTTTCCGGATCTCATGAAACACTGCAAAGTAGTTCCTTTGTTCAAATCCGGTGATAGTAAGGAACCCAAAAATTATAGGCCTGTGTCAATTCTGCCAGTTCTCAGTAAGGTGTTTGAAAAGTTGATGCTCACTCAAATGTTACGTCACTTCAATAAAAATTCCATCTTTCATGAACAACAGTACGGTTTCACCAAAGGGCGTTGTACCACTGACGCCGGTGTCACCCTAATAAAGAACATTTTTAACGCATGGGAAGAAGCACAGGATGCCATTGGAATCTTTTGCGACCTCTCGAAGGCGTTCGATTGCGTCGACCATGAGACATTTCTGCTGAAACTAGAGCACTATGGGGTTAGGAATACAGCTCTTGATTTACTGAGATCATATCTGAAAGATAGGAAAGTCAAAGTTCAAGTAAATGGCATAAACTCATTGGGGTCTGAAATGGCAATGGGCGTTCCTCAAGGCTCGATATTAGGTCCATTATCTTCTTAGTTTATATTAATGATTTACCCCAATTACTTCTAAATCAACCGAAGATGGTGTTATTTGCAGATGACACATCATTGATTTTTTAAATAAATCGACGGTCACAAAATCTTGACGACGTGAATAGCTCTATTCTTCAGGTCCAAGATTGGTTTACAGTAAATAATTTGGTACTCAATGAAAAAAAAACCAAATGCATTCGATTTACAGTACCTAATGTTAGAAGTAGCGATTGTGACATCATATTTAATGGAGAAAAACTGGAGCTTTTTAGTGAAACAGTTTTCCTGGGAATCACGCTAGACAAGAAATTACAGTGGGGACCTCATATAAAATCTCTTGCGGGGCGGCTAAGCTCGGCCGCTTATGCTGTTAGGAAGATAAGACAGTTAACAGATGTAGAAACCGCGCGTTTGGTCTATTTCATTTACTTCCACAGCATTATGTCGTATGGCATTTTACTGTGGGGTCGGGCTGCTGACATTGAATCCATCTTTATTTTGCAAACGAGAGCTGTCCGAGCCATTTATAATCTATGTCGCCGCGATTAAAAGGATTAATATTATGACGGTACCTTGCCAATTCATTTATCAGAATATTATATATGTAAGAAAAAAATTAAATCTTTTTAAGAAAATAAGTGATAGACATAATTTTAATACTAGAAATAAAGATAAAATAGATCAAATATTTTTCAGATTAGCTAAAGTACAAACATCTTTTATGGGGTACTGCGTTAAATGCTATAACAAAATACCTTGTGATATATTGCAATTAAATGAAAGAAAATTTAAAACTCATATAGAAAGTACACTTTGTAAACAAGCTTATTACAAATTAGAGGTTTATATCCAAGATAAGAATGCTTGGAAACATGCTGGTCTTGCTCCATAGGACAAGTTTGAGTCTGGACAAAATCAAACTGGTTGCTAATTTAGTTGTATATTTTATTATTTGTATGCGATAGATTTTTACACTCTGTGATTGCTTAAACTCACGCACTGACTTATTAGTATTACTTGTAACAATGTTAGGAATATTGTAATATCGTATACTTTTACAATGTTTGTAAATATGTGAGCACCATGTGCCTATCACATAACTAATTTATTTGTCATTGCTCCATTTATAATTCTTTTTACCTTTTGTGGTACAGTAATCTTATTATAGGTGCATCGTCTTCACATATAATTATATAATTCATGTATACAAAATATTGTAAAACATTTTTAAAAAGAGTAACGGTGGATTTTCTTGCCCATTCTTCTCCATACGAAAGCTACCTTTTGGAATGGGCGACTAGAATCAATTCTATTTCTTTGTTTTTCATTGACGTTCAAAAGTGCCGTTTATGTGCTTATTTGAAATAAATTATTTGACTTTATAGAACTATTTTCTGTATTTTTTTTTTCAAAATTTTAGGCTCAGTAGTTTCGGAGTTATGGGGGGGTATAGTCAATTTGCATCTATTTTCTTAAATATCTGTGGCGGTATCTACATCGCCACATGCGATCTACGCATCAAAGACCTGACGTCACACAAAAATCCTGACGTCACATAAATCCTGCATCGCGCAATTAAAGTTTACTGTGCAAGTAACATACAGGGTTACTGGTAACTCGACGTATTCCTTGCAGGACGTCATAGTAGGGTTAAAATGCAACAAATTAAGCCACCAAATGTTCTACCGAAATTCAGTAGTTTTTGAATTAGTTAAGAGTTTTAGTTTTTTGAATGAAAATCCCAGATTAAATCATTTGAAACCAATTTAAAAATGATTTACGGCGCGACTGTACTGAAATTTAAGTTATTATCATAGTTGACGCCGTAGCAGACCTTTGTTAATAATTAAAAGTTCAATAATGCCTAAAAATTTGGCAAATATCACTAACAAAACATTTAATTTTTTGTAATTTTTAGCTCTAAAACTCTTAACCAATTCAAAAACTACTGAATTTCGGTAGAACATTTGGTGGCTTAATTTGTTGCATTTTAACCCTACTATAACGTCCTGCAAGGAATACGTCGAGTTACCAGTAACCCTGTATACAGGACGTCCCACGGATAGTCCACATAGAGGGAAAGTACCTTGAATATTGTAGATGGAACATTTTACTGAAAGAAGACATTATTTGAATTTAAAAAACAATTTAAACTGCATTCATAGATATTTAAATAATTACATGGTTGAACCGGGAATCGAACCCGTTACATGAGAAAAATAATCACCCTGTAGCTTTATCATACCGATCGAAAGGCTTCATCATAAGGATTATTTTTTGCTAAATAACATAGTGTCACAAATAAAAGGAAGACCATTAATTTTAACATTTGATGTGACTTTTTGTTCAGAAAAATGAAAAGCTGACATTGCCGTAAGGACATTCAACTGACATTACCATATGTACCTATTACTAATAAATGTAACCACTTGAGAAGTACGCATCATTTCCCTATTATAATTTAATTGCATGATAAAATGATAGAGATATGTAATTAGTAGGTACCTGGTTGTATGCAATAAATCATAAATCAAAAGAGTGCGACTTTGTATTCAACACGAAGGGAACTCATTTTGAGCATTTGATAAATTGATTAATTTTATATTAAAAATGTTAAAATTCATAGTCTTCCTTTTATTTGTGACACGTTATTTAGCACAAAATAATCCTTATGATGAAGCCTTTCGATCGGTATGATAAAACTACAGGCTGATTATTTTTCTCCTGTAACGGGTTCGATTCCCGGTTCAACCATATAATTATTTAAATATCTATGAATGCAGTTTAAATTGTTTTTTTAAATTCAAATAATGTATTCTATCAGTAAAATGTTCCATCTACAATATTCAAGGTAATTTCCCTCCATGTGGCATATCCGAGGGACGCCCTGTATATAAGAACCCGACATCAATCGTTGCAGTTGCCCGCCAGACACAACACCCGTCTGGTCTGAGGATCCTCCCTTTTCTATGGTGGATGAGTGAACTTTAAACCCTGTTCCTCATACCCCTAATATCTTTAAAAGTATTTATTTTAAAATTATTTAAAAAAAAGTCGAAAGCCCTTTCATTTTATAATGTCACACAATACGCTTTGAAAAATTTTTTTTTTTCAAATTTGTCCCCTATTCAAAATTCAATTATTTACGTTACACGTCCGTGTTTGGGTCATAAAAATACATACCTATGTGTACCAAATTTCAACTTAATCTGACTATTGGATTCGGAGAAAATTGACTGTGACAGACGGACAGATAGACACGAGTGATCCTGGGTTACGTTTTTTCTTTTGACGTACGGAATCCTAAAAACGGACGCCTATACCCAGGAGTAGGTGATTTCGGACTGAAATGATGATGAACAATCACAAAAATAATGCAAACCTTCAAACAGTACCTATGTGATCATAATAATAATATCAGTAAGTATCGAGTGATTTCATTACTCCCTGTACCTATACAGGGTTACTGGTAACTCGACGTATTCCTTGCAGGACGTCATAGTAGGGTCAAAATGCAACAAATTAAGCCACCAAATGTTCTACCGAAATTCAGTTTTTTTTTTTTGCACTAGACCTACATTTTTTATGAAGTAATAGCAAAAATTACAAAAAATTAAATGTTTGGTTAGTGATATTTGCCAAAGTTTTAGGCATTATTGAACTTTTAATTATTAACAAAGGTCTGCTACGGCGTCAACTATGATAATAACTTAAATTTCAGTACAGTCGCGCCGTAAATCATTTTTAAATTGGTTTCAAATGATTTAATCTGGGATTTTTCATAAAAAAACTAAAACTCTTAACTAATTTAAAAACTACTGAATTTCGGTAGAACATTTGGTGGCTCAATTTGTTGCATTTTAACCCTACTATGACGTCCTGCAAGGAATACGTCGAGTTACCAGTAACCCTGTATAAGTATGCTGCTGTTATTTAAAGCAGTGTTTATTGATGCCTGTTCATTACTATGTTGCATTGTAATACCTACGTTTTTAGAATTTGTCTATTTACAGTGAGATTTACAGTTAGGTACACGATCATATTAATATTTTAAGTTTTTAACGTTTATCGGGAATACATTTGATCGTGATCATTATAAAAACGTTAGCGTTACAGTGAGCCCACCAATCGGTGCGTCAATCGAAGCAATGCGAACGATAACAGCGGTCCTTCAAGTAATATGATAATTTAAAGATAATGTATTAGGATGACTTAGTACTTATTAATAGGTAGGTAAAATTGTAAATAGCAGGCCCATAAATACTTGTGCGATAGGCGATAACATACAATTTGTTTTATGTAACTGCTTGTGATTATGAAGCAATGGCTATAAGTACTACAAAATAATAAATTGTGAACGCATGGAACTCATTATATTTTTTTGTACCTAGGTACTTATAAAATTTAAACACAAACAAAACGGCATGAATGACTTATTTAGGTAGGTACTTAGTGCATTGTGTAACCTTAATAAATAGTCGTACAGTAAATACACCTACACTACAGTCCACAGTACTTTTTTAATAAACTTGTATTCCATTCAAAATTGTGGTCTGTGCTTGTAAGAAACCATTTTGTCAGATGTAAAGATCAATAAAAAACTAAAAATACTGTTGTGTGGCTGTAAGTATAAGTACAATCTAAATAGGAATAAGTAACAATACCTCATTCGATGCGCGCCAGCGGCAGCGGTCGGTCGTGTTGCCCTGTGTGTGTTTCGTGCGTTACAGATATTCCGGAATCAAGTGTTCCCGAGTGCGTCATAGTCATTGCGACTATCATCGATCTATTAGCTGTGTGTCTTTTTCAAGACACAGTTAATAAAATATTTCTCTTAACAGAGTTTATTGTCAAAACGTTCGTCGCGTATTTTTGATCCCTTCTGGATTAAAAACCACAGTTTCGTGGTCCTCGGCTGATACCTTACGGTGTTAACGAAACCGAGGGGGTGTTGACCCAGACGCACCCGCCGATCCCCTTCAGGGTGAGGCAGAAAGTTGGACGGGTCCCAGTGTTCGGCCTTGGGGGATCTCCTAGTCGGCATTGGTGACAGTTTTGCTTTCACAGCTACACACCTGGAGTGGTTGGGTGTATCTACCCCTTCACACCAGACCCTGTTAGGACCCCGTTGCACAAATAAGATAGGCAACGGGCAAAAGCAAACTTAGGGCTCACCTTAAGTACACAACCTCCCTGTCTATACCCGACAGGGAGGGTTTTTACACATCCCCGGGCTATCCTCCCGGGGAGGTAGGAGTAGGAATCATTCCCTCCCATTTATAGATATGTCGAGTCCGATAAAAATGGACCCTCTCACGAGGAAACTATTTTCCCTCGTAATGAGGCTATTGGCTAAACCAACAGACAACCAATTAGCTCTCATGCGAAAGGAGGTCGACCTCCTTTTGCCGCTTCTAGAGCCAAGTCCCGCTGAATTAGCGGAGTTCACAGATGCATTAGGCATCTCCCAGTCGCTCCCTAACATAGAGCTTGAGGTCCCTTTTGTCCGCTCCCCTAGCCCGGCCTTCAGCCCTGCCTTCAGCCCCGCGGTAGAGTCTATGGACGTCACCGAGCCCGCACCCTCTTCATCAAAGAGGATTGCCACACCGATGTATAATAACATTGCCTCTGACGGTGAGAATGCCTCTCCTCCTTCCTCTCCTTCCCAATCGGATGACGAAGGGTTCACCCCAGTCACCGGAAAAGGGAATAAGAGGAAGAAGAAGAGACAATCGTCCAGTCAAGCAAATAAAGTCGTCGCCGTTGACGTCATTTCCCCCACCCCGACCCCCGTAGCGCAAGTGACCGGTACAGTGCCCAGTAGCACTACCGTTGTCAACACCGCGATTTCCCCCTCCACCTCGACCGCCGCGATAGTAGCACAAGTTGCTCCGGGGCCTCGCTTAAATAAAAAATCGCCCCCTCCCCCCGTGTTCATTCAGGACAAGGGGAAGTGGACTGATGTATCCAAATGGTGTGTCGATCATAAGATCGCATTCACCAATGCCCGTTCCACCCTACAGGGTATTAAAGTCACGATTCCGACCGCGAATGACTATCGCGAACTGACCAAACTCCTGAGAGCCAGAGGTGTGTCATTTCACACCTTCTCGCTCCCAGAGGACCGACAGATTAGGGTCGTTATTAAACGCATCCCGAAGGAAATCTCCCCCGATGACGTAAAAGCCGACCTTCAGTCGCAAAACGTTCCCGTGGATGAAGTCCACCGTATGCACCGCTCGCGTGGCGGTGAAGCATTCGACATGATACTTGTCGTCTGCTCTCCCGTAGAGGGGCATCACCCCATTTTCAATTTAAAATCTCTCTGTAATCTTACAGGCTTTCTCATCGAGAAACCCCGTAAGAACGGAAATATAGGGCAGTGTCATCGCTGCCAACTATACGGTCATTCGCAGAGGCATTGTCACGCGAAACCCAGGTGCGTAAAGTGCCTGGGCGAGCACGGCACAGCCGACTGCAACCGTCCCAAAGATCGTAACCTTTGCCTCAGTCCTCCCAGTTGCGTGTTATGCGGACAAGAGGGTCATCCAGCGAATTACCGCGGATGTTCAAAAGCCCCTAAATCCAGTTCTCCCAAGCTTACTAAGCGTGCTGACGATCGTCAGCAAAGGGAATTCCCTTCCGCTCCCTCCTCTCAACTTCCACAGAGACTTAGCCCTCAGAGGCCTAGTCCCTGGAACATGTTAAATCATCAACATGCATTCCCAGCTTTAGCCACCGCAAGGCTCCCTCCCCCTCACATTCCTCTATACTCGCTCATGGATCCCCGTATCCGTGCCCACCCCCACCCTTCTTTACCCGCGTTCTATACGCCTCAAACGCAACTTGCGCCTACCTCCCCCCGCCTAGCTGCCCCCGCGCCCTCAGCGCCTCCCGCAAAACGCGCACCCGCTACCGTAGCGCCGTCGCCGCGTCCCACCCCCACCCCCGCTCCCGTGGCCAATACCCCACTAGATCCGTTCAATGAGATTACATCTACGTACATGATGTTTCTCTCTCCCCGCGCTATTCGTATGGCCGCCGAAATCAAGGCAGCCAGAGATAGTAGTAACATCGCTCAGATCTCGGTGATCTATAATGCTTATCCCGAGATTAAGCAAGCCCTAGAGTCCCTCGCTAAGTCAAATCATAATGTCTAACGCCATTATAGAAAGATTTAAGCCCCGATCCCTCAGACTAGGTATATTCAATGCGAATGGCATCAAAGGTCAAAAAGAAGAGATCGCTCTCTTTCTTCGCGACCATCAAATAGACATCCTCCTCATACAGGAAACTTTTTTAAAACCATATCTCCGGAATCCCTCCATAGCGAACTATCGGTTGATTCGTAATGACAGAACGCGCTGTCACAGAGGCGGCACCCTCATTTATTATAAAAAGGAGCTGTACTGCATCCCCATAGAGCCCCCCTCGTCCCTCTCTCTTATAGAAGTATCCATATGCCGCTTAGGCATGACCGGTCATCAACCGATCACTATAATATCGGCCTATCACCCTCCAGGCATCGGGGAAGACTGTCAAGTCCTCTCAAATGACCTCTCAATCCTTCTCGGCTTAAGTAGCTCCGTTATAATAGCGGGCGACTTTAATGCCAAACATCCCGCTTGGAATAGCTTAGTCACCACCACCAGAGGGCGACACTTGCTCGATCTCTCAGCCTCACTGAACTTCGATATCATCGCTCCGATGACTCCCACTCATTTCCCTCATAATATTAGTCAAACTCCCGATGTACTAGACATGGCGCTCCTTAAGAACGTCAATTTAAGATTAACATCAATAGAAACGGTAGACGAGCTTACCTCCGACCACCGTCCGATAGTCATGAGTCTGGCCCCCCGCATAGGTCTCTCGGATCCCTCCCAAAATCCCAATGCTACCAAAAAGGTCACGGACTGGAAGAAAGTAAGCGCAAAGCTGAAATCCAACACGTCCCCCCAATTGGACTCCATCCCCGATAAATTCGACTCTATCGCTGACACCACGGCCGCGATCGACTCTCTTACAGATCACGTACAGTCTGTTTTGAACGAATGTTCAAAGGAGACTCCGGTGACGGAAGACCGTCGCTGGAGGCTTCCGCAGGATGTACGTGATCTGATAACGGAGAAGAACGCGTCCACCCGTGCCTACAGTAACTTTCCCTGTTCCGCAAACAAGGCCCATATGCGCTATTTACAGAGATCTGTAAAGAAACGCGTAGCGGAGCTACGTAATGCGGGATGGGATAAGATGCTGAGCGAACTAGAGCCAGAGCAACAGCCCTTCTGGCAGTTGACTAGGAACTTGAACTCCGATCAGGTCGCGAGTATGCCCCCCCTAGTGCGCCCCGATAAGTCAGTCGCCTTCGACGACATAGAAAAGGCAGAGTGTCTAGCTGATAGTCTAGAGGTTCAATGCTCTCCCAGTACCCTACCAGTAGATCAAGCTCATCTCGATGAGGTGGACGCTGAAGTCGAACGTAGAGCTACTCTTCCGCCCGTAGAGGACCCTGATGATCCCCTGCTCCCCGTCGCTCCGGACGAGGTGCACGAGATCATCAAGGGTCTTAAGATTCGCAAAGCCCCCGGTTCAGACGGTATCACCAATAGGGTGGTGCAATTGTTCCCAGCCCATCTGATAATGCTACTGACCACCATCTTCAATGGTGCTCTGAGCAATAATATATTCCCTAAAGCGTGGAAAGAAGCCACAGTCATAGGTATCCCGAAACCCGGCAAGCCAAAGTCGGCACCGTCGAGTTATCGTCCCATTAGTTTGCTCAAGGTCATAGGCAAAATCTATGAGAGACTTATTTATAAGCGACTCAGAGACTACGCCGAGACCAAAGGCCTCATCCCCAATGAACAGTTCGGTTTTCGAACTCAGCACTCTAGCGTGCATCAGGTCCACCGGATCGTAGAGCACGTAAGTGCTGGATTCCAGCACGGCTTTATGACCGGTGCTATCTTCTTTGATATAGCGAAAGCCTTCGACAAGGTTTGGCACAACGGATTGTTATACAAGTTATACCAACTCGGTGTGCCTGATCGTCTCGTACTCATAGTACGTGATTTTCTGTCGGATCGCACCTTTCGTTATCGCATCGAAGGAGCCTTATCCTCCCCCCGACCCATACGTGCGGGTGTTCCACAGGGCTCAGTGCTCTCCCCGCTCATATTTACTCTTTTCACTAGTGATATCCCGAAGAATAGAAAGGCGCAGTTGGCTCTGTTCGCAGACGATACGGCCATCTATTACAAGGGACGAAGTCGTGACAACATACGAGCCACACTCCAGAGAGCGGTCAACAATCTTGGCGCCTGGTTTCAAAAGTGGCGTATCGAAGTCAATCCCGACAAAAGTCAAGCGGTTTTCTTTATAAAACCGCAACTTCGTAGCTTTCTCTGTCCCCCTCCAGTAACTATGTTCGGCAAGCCGATCCCTTGGGAGAAGCAAGCCAAATATCTAGGTGTAATACTGGATCAAAAACTCACGTTTCGAGAGCACATAAAGCAGGTTCGTTCGCGAGCCGCTTTCGCTCTAGGTAGACTCCATTCCATATTAAATGCGCGTAGCAAATTGTCACTAAAGTGCAAATTGCGTACCTACACCGCGTGCATTCGTCCCATCATGACCTATGCGGGTTCCGTCTTTGCTCAAGCAAAACCCCACTACATTCATAGGATGCAGACACTCCAGAATAGATTCCTTAGAAAGGTCACGGGAGCACCCTTTTATGTTCGTAACGAGATCCTACATCTCGACCTAAAGATCCCCACCATCCGCCAGTTCCTCAAACGCCTCTCAAAGCGTTATTTCGACACAGCTGTCACACATCGCAACCCTCTGGTTGTCGAGGCCTCCTGCTATGTCCCATCCAATATTAGTTCGATTCGCCGTCCGCGGCATACTCTCTCAGAGCCAGACGACCCCATAACTCTCCTCCAGGAGAGCCGTAGGGAGACCAGTACAGTGCACAAACACAGACGCCTCCCGTCATTCCGACCTCGCCGTCGAGGCAAAACACGTTCGCGTCCGCCCCGATTAAATTCACCAACCCCCCGTCCCTTGTCCGATGAAGTAGTGCCAGCCCGCGCCGCAGCTGAGCACGTAGCTTTAAATTCCCCGTATAATAATAATAATGATGATATCTTGATCCAGCCTGTCCCATCTTGCTGTCCCCCCGCCAGTGATGTTGCCCTAAGCCGAGGTTCGTACCCCACAGGGGGTGCCCTTAGCGAGCACACACTTAATATTAATTTAGAATAGTTTATGCCCCTGGCTGGAGGCCCTGAGTGTAGAAGCTTAAGGCAGCCACAGGAATGTCCGGTTAAGAAGTCATGATTTCAGAAATCAACTTCAAGATGCCCTAGTTAAAAAAAAAAAAAAAAAAATAAGTAACAATACGATCGGTAGCCTGAAGCGTGAAGTAATGACAACAAAAGTAGACAATGTCAAGGTCATCACGTGCACCGATCAGCTGAGCAAACAGAAGTAGTTCACGAACGTGAACAATAGCGAAGCGCATCGTCAAAAATGAACTGATGCAAATGCAACTAAACAAACGATTACTTTTTATATTTTTAAACTAGCTGTGCCCCGCGGTTTCACCCGCGTTGGGCTCGATCCCGTAGAAATATAGGGATAAAACGTATCCTATGTCCTATTCCAGGTCATGGTCTACCCATGTGCCAAATTTCATCTCCTCCTCCTCCTCATCCTCTCTAGAGTAGGGCTGGACTGGAACGACGCGGCGCCGTCAAACGGTTCGCGTATTGCATTTTTATACTCGTGATAACTTCGAAATTAAATGTCCGATTCGAATTAATTAAAAAGTATTTTACTGCTACATAAATACCCTTGATGATAAAACTATTTATTTGAATAAGAATTAATACTACGATATGAATGTAACCAACTTTTGTTTATACCGGCGATCTAATTAAATTTAGAACACAAAAGCTCCTTTTGTGACTTAACTATGATAGTTAGATTTATATTCCCTCGCGGACTTTTTTATAGGTAATAATGAGTACTTTCATGTAGTAAGTACATAATTTTGATGTATTATCAATAGTTTCCTGAGCGCACGCCAAATAATGAATTTTGTACGCAAAATGTTGCTACTTTGGTTTACATTATTGCAATTTTCTTAAAGATCTCTATTTTTTTCAAATAAATTATAGTTACTTGCTGATAATTAAGCTTTCTATTGGTAAATCGGTCAAGTAGTTTCGGAGCTTATTCGGTACAAACAAACAAAAAAATCTTTCCTCTTTTTAATTAGTAGTAGGTATAGCAGTATAGATAGGTACGTGTGTTACTTACTTTATTTTACCTGCACAAGTTGCATAGGTATACCTACATAGTTTTGTTTTATTAAATAAAAAATAAAAAACTAAAATCTAAGGTAGGTAAGTAATTCGAACAGCACCTTATGCGTAACACACTTTCAAGTATCACAATCTGAATGATTTTGAAAGATATTGTTATTCCATTGCTTTATGTTTGAAACATTTCCATGGCTGCTCAACAACGTAAATAAAGAAAAGAATGTCATTTATCTGTTAAAATGAAAGCCATTGCTACTGTTAGCGTGTTACGCAACTACCCGGCAGGAAATGTGGGATGGACATCAGAATTTGTGTGGGGGTGAGAGATTCTATAGGTACCTACAATTGTTTTTAGGGTTCCGTACCCAAAGGGTAAAACGGGACCCTTACCCTATTCGGTAAGGGTCCTGTTTTTTTTTCAGGTCCTTAGTAATAACTAGGGCTATGTCCGTCTGTCTGTCCGTCAGTCTGTCCGCGTCTTAGTTCAGAAACTGTTGGTACTAGAAAGTTGTAATTTGGTTTAAAATCGTAAAAAATATTTTTTTTTGGCGTACCTCCCCTACGCGTAAAGTGTGGATGTTTTATTTTTCTCGTCGATCCCATTGTCCACACCATGGGATCGTTGGAAAGTTTAAAAATAATGTGAGTTTATGAAAACCATTTTTGGATTCAGGGATCCGTTTGCGAAATATTAAGCTTGAAAGTGCTCATTTTTGTTAGAGTCAAGTGTCCCACCCCTGCCAGCCACTAACGTACTAACCTTAAGGCAAACTAGGCTCGTGCGTCGCGAGGATACAAAGGGGTGCGCGCGGAAGACTTATAAGAAAAAATATGAAAATTATTTTAAAAAAAATTGTGTAATAAGTATGCACCTACTCACACAATATAAAAGATTATTTAATTCTATAGAGATGTAGACCTTCCGAAGCGTGCTCCGCCTTCTTGATTATTCCTACATCGCCTGATTTAAAAAAAGAAGTGGGTAAGATACTAAATTAATGATAACAAACGATCACCTGTCAACACACACAGCCAGATCTGTTTCCGTGTTGCATAATGGATTTCCATGTTCGTTTGGTCCCTCTTACTTTCTTCACTTTCATCACATATTCCCCGATGGTCTATCTAATTAACCCTACTAATATTATGACTGCGAAACTGTGTGTGTATGTTGGTATATCTTTCTTCTTCATGCAATAAACTTGGTATGTAGTTAGATAGACATACCAATTTATTTATTTATTTAAACTTTTCGCACTCAAAAAAGAGGTACAAAGGCGGACTTAATGCCTTAGGCATTCTCTACCAGTCAACCAAGGGTGGTGAAGAGATATGATGGCAGGTGCTCTGATTGTGAAGAACAAAGAGAAAAAAAAAAAAAAATATATATCATAATGCATAGATGAGACAGGTTTTACAGTATAAGAAGCTATAAACTTATGATACATTTACTTACAGATTCACTATATATATACCTATAATATATATATATATATATAAATAATATACGATTTCTAGGGAGACAGGTGTAGATATGACTCTACTCTATTTGTTCAGAAAAAACCTCTGCAATTTCCGCTTAAACGCATACCGACTGGTGGCCGTTCTGATATCAAGAGGAAGCGCATTCCAAAGAAGAATGGACTGAATGTGAAAAGAAGAACGAACAAAGTCAGAAGTATGAGAAGGACAGAGTAGGAGAAGATTGTTAGAAGAACGCAGATTCCTAGTGTGTGAAGAACATAGATATTGGAAGTGAGACACAAGATAAGAAGGTGGAGAGGGAGAGTTGAGAACGGAGAAAAGCGTGGTCAAAGCACGCAAACTTCTTCTCTACCAATATATTTTTTTAATATATTGCCGCTAGAGTGCGTATATGAGGTACTTGCCTCGGGCACTCTCGACATTTAATCTGCCACTGCTGCCAGCTAAATGGTTGGTTTTGGATATGTGAAAAAATTCACGGCAGTAGTATAAACGAAATTAAAAAGAAAACTATCACTGCTACGTAGGCTCCGCAAGTTACCGAGTAATAATCGACCAACTTAAATTTGCAGACTTGTTCTCCCATACAGAATATATAGGAGACTAAGTTTTTCAACTACAATGTTAATTTTGTTGGATAGATTCATCCCAACTACGGAACCCTTCATTGTGCGTGGTTCAACATGCACTTGGGCGGTTTTTTTGTTGCAACACCAAAACTTTAGGGTAAGACTTATGTTCAAAAGGAACTATGAGTAAAATAACACGCAAAAATAAGGAAACGTTCAAGTAAATTTTCTTATGTGGGGCTGGGGCGTTTTGAAATGCGTCGTGAGTAAATGGTGTTGCAACATGAATAATCGAGCAACAACATAAATTGGCCACACCAGAGGTATGACCACGTAATGTTGCAACCCCTACTGTTACAATCTTATTGTTTAACATTTTTAATTCAGCGTCAATGCAGCAGATTGATAAAACCTCCTTACTTTGCGTTGGAATTAAGTGCTTACCTTTTTGTCATGAAGTCAGTGATGCGAGAGTTACGACAATTTGAAATGAGTATTTTATGTCACGGTCAAATTAAAAACTGATTGAATAGCAGCCAATCTATTCCTTAAAATTCTCACCATGAAAACTAAGTTGAAGTGAACTGTCAATCCACCTGATGTTAGGGATTGACAATATTGACAGCTCACTTCAAACACACTTCACCTAAGATTTCACAGTGAGATTTTTACAGAATATGCCAGCATTACTGAGTCTAGATTTATTATATTAAAGTCATTTTTATGCAAAAATTTTGAATATTTTCATAATTTTGTCCTCTGAAACAAGAAAATCAAAAAAAAAAAACTTCAAAAAGGCACTACCTTAATCAAATATTTACGAAAGGAATCTTTGATGTTATGAAGAAGTTTTAAAACTACAACTACATATTACAATAGCATAATTATCATGAAATACTGTAAAGAACCTTATCTTATCATGTATTATACTATACCTTTCTTAGTGAGAAAGTAGTAGTCAGTTAATAAAAGAGTGGAGTGGCATTTCTACTAATATTATAATTCAGTGGGTTGTATGCATTGATATCAGAACTTAGATTGTTACAGAGGTAGTCACCATGGATCATTAAAAACCATATTAAAAATATTACCATAAATAAAATTACCATATTAAATTATGAACAGAGATCCATATGAAAACAAAAATCATTGTGTCATAACTGAAATAGTATAATGTCTTGCATATGTAAAACTCTTTGTCAAGGATTAGTTAGTTTATTTTGACCTTTATGACCCATAGATAAGATACTCACAACTTGTAGGTAGTCTTCTTTGGCGTCTACATACTGTGCCAGTTTCAGGTACACATTGGCTCGGTGCAGGCGTGCCGCTGTGAAGTCAGACTTTATCTCCAATACCTGGAAGTTACCCAAAAGTTATTCATGGTCCAATTTTAGCAATACACAGGAAACATTAAAAGAAAATAGAGTTTATTGTGTAATACTGCATAATAATGTATTGTCAAAGTTATCTGAGGATAATGTAAACTGACTAAAAATATCTGATTAAGTTATCTGATACACAAATCACAACACATTTGACAAAATAATTTTCAAGAGTGTGTCACTTTTGTTTCTATTTGTTTGCATTTCTGTCAAAAAAAGGAAATGTAAATACCAACATTCACTTGGCTAAAATTTAAATACGGTCACACACCAGATGACAAGTATCTTACCTTAGTGAAGTCTTGTAGTGCAAACTTGGCTTTCCCAAGTGCATAGTATACTGTGCCACGTTTGAAGTAAGTGAGGTAGTTATGTGGGTCTCCCTCTGTGGACAATTGAATATGTAAAATAAATACAATTATTAACTGATGTCAGACACAATGCCAAAATGCCAGTTGTAAGAGTAGACGTGCAACAGCTGTTAAAGCTGGTTGGCCACTCTTACTTTTAATTATAGAAATTAACTTCTAAAACATGCTGAATGCCAGTGTAATCTTTATTAGTCTTTAATTGAATGTTGAAGTATTTGAAGTAAGTAGTTTTTACTTGAATTTTATCTGATCAGATACCTACAAGTTTCCATACCTATTAGATGTAGTAGTAGATAGCATAATTTATTGTTATACTTAATTTTTTAATGGGTCAGCAATGCCTGTGTATGTGTATGCATTAAAAAAATGTAGTTATTCAGTTAGTTCACAAAAAATCTGTGCACGGTACTGGCCATAAGTCCGCTCTCATTATTCACAACCTTGGCACGCAGTGCTGGTGTCACGGGACACGTACGTAGCGGGTGCAGGCACTTACCCACTGCTGCGTGGTAGTGTGTCAAAGCATCCGAGAGCTGCCCTCGCGCCAGGAAGTCGCGCCCCAGCTCCAGGTGTTTGTTAACCTCCGCCGGCGTTGCACTCTCTGAAACTATACGCCAACGACTCAAAACTCGTACTTTCACACAAAAATCAACAAGAAAACCCACAAAGGTGCAGGTTATTAGTAAAAAAAATACACACATTCTAACATTACTTCTAGCACTAATAAGACAAGGCATGGTGTGACTTTGTTCCAGTTGGTATTCACTAAGTAGTCCATTATTAATCTAGTAATTAATTACAGCAGTCTTTCTATCTAATTCACAACAAATCAATTCAATACAAAATAATTATTTGACAGAGCCACAATCCATCTTTCGTTCGTCTCTTTTCGTGGTTTTTTCTGATTGGTCCAAATCAGACAAGGTTAGACAAACGAACAGTTGCCATTATTAGAAAAAAAGCTTTTCAAACATTCAAAACGAATTATTTTGAACTTTATCTAAAACAAGAATAATTAAAATATCTGGGATTTTATTTTGTAAAAATTATTTTAATAGTTGAAGAGAATGTTGTACTTTGGGTTCACTTAATCACTTCTTTCCTGTTTCCGAACGAAAAAAAAAACAGAGTTGCCATGAATTCCAAATAATAATAAAAAATTGAGATAACGATTACGACTTTCTGAAACAATATTAAATTCAATTTATTTGAAAGAAGTTACGTAATTTTATCTGTTCACGTAAATCCTTTTATAACATTTCAGAGAAAAATAATGAAACTAAAAATGTAAGTACTGTCAAATTTTCTGTAACTTTTTCATGTAATTCCTGGCAACCCCGTCACCCCTTCTTTCATTTCCAAAGGAAAATAACAAACGGTTAGTGTGTTAGAATTTGTTGAAATTTTCGAAATATTTACGGTATGGATGAAAAATAAGTGATGAACGAAATAGTTTATTGATCTATAAATCTTCTGGAGTACTCAAAAACATTAGATTTACTTTAGTCACGAAGATAAATTTAGATTAGTGTCGGTTGTCAACATAACCTATCTTGCAAAGTTGGTTGGTTATCGTGGTTGTTCATCTTTTGGTTACTTTGGTGTTTTAGAAATGGCTGACGCAGCGCCATCCACAGCGCCTAAGGCGAAAGTGCCTAAGACTAAGGCGCCAAAAGAGAAGGCACCTAAGGCTGCCCCTGTGGCGCCTGCAGAGCCACCGAAGGCAGTGCGTAAAGTGTCGTCGAAGCCCCGCCACGGTAGGCTGTACGCCAAGGCCGTGTTCACAGGATACAAGCGTGGTCTGCGCAACCAGCACGAGAACACAGCCCTCCTGAAGGTAGTAAACTTGAACTTTTTCCGTGTTGAAAGTGTCCATGAGGTAGTGTAGTAGCATGCTCTAGTACATCAAAACAGTCTCTGTCCAGTAAGTGTGCCAGTCCAGTCCAGTCTAAGGATACACATATTGAACTAGTTGTCATTGTTGATAATTATGAATTGCAGAGGAACTTCAAACGAAAGTATTCTTGTTACCAAGCTTTTCAAATAGTCCTTTTTGTTTTATATGTAATAATAATGTGTCATTCTTATCATTAGTCTCCATCCAAGCTGCAGGTTATAAGGTCTTGAGAGTTGTTGAGAGAATACTGTGCCTTGTCCACTAGTACTGCTTTCTGTGTCAGGAGAACCATCAGCCATTGATTATTGTCGGCTGTTTGTTGTGACTGTTCATCTATCAGATCAATATATTTGACATTTCTAGTATTATCTTGTAGGTTCAATAGCTACTGTGTTATGTTAAATTACACTAAATTTAGATTCTGCATATTCTTAAAAAGTAAATCTGTTCTAAATGATGCTTTATGACATTTGAAACCTGAAACACTGTGTGGACAAAATTCCTACTGATATAAACCCTCCCTACTACTTCAGATATCTTTTTATACCTTAAAATTAATTATTGCATTATTAAAATTTCAGATCGAAGGTGCAAGGAGCCGTGACGATGCAGACTTCTATGCTGGCAAGCGTTGTGTTTATGTATACCGTGCCAAGAAGAGGACGCCCATCGCCGGTGGTCCCCGCGGCAAGAAGACCAAGCTGCGCGCCATCTGGGGCAAGGTGACCAGACCACACGGTAACTCCGGCGGCGTGCGCGCGCGCTTCCGCTCCAACCTGCCCGCGCAGGCCATGGGACACAGGATACGCGTGGTCAGTACAGATTTGCTACTTACTTTCATCTACTTTTCCAAACACAGTATTTACATACCTACATTAATTATTTCCATAATCTTTTATCTCAGTGACATCTGCATTGAAATTATACTTTGTCTTGGGAATTGTCTTAATTACTTGGTATTCAGATAATTTATTATGATTGTGGCTGTAACATAGCAGATATATATGGGTTGTGTGAAACATTGCTTCCACAAAATAATGCTGATCCCTATACAATCATTATTTCATGTTGGACTGGAGTATTTCATTTTTAATTCTGAATATCTGTGCTTACCTTAAGTTCAAATTCGAATTCCACCTCTTAAATCCAGATCCTGATCCTAAATGATGTTTAGACATTTGAAAACTGAACTAAATGTGGTCAAAATTTCACTGATAGCGTAAGCCTACTGCAAATTATCTTAACAGTACAGGAACTGGTAATTATCACGATGTTTTATCTTTGTTTCAGATGTTGTATCCCTCCAGGATCTAAGAACCTCCTGTTAAGTAATATAAGTGTAAAATAAAAGCCCAAAAAAATCATAACTTGTTTCCTTTTTGATATACAGTATTTTGACATCAGTGGCTACAATTTGTACTTCAAAGACTGGGCGGTCTTTGAAGTACAAATTGTAGCCACTGATGTGTGGCAGTGCCTATGGGCATACTGCCAAGACAGGAAGGCACTGCCACTGTCAGATTGTTACCACTGATGACTATCATGACTACCACAGGTGGCTAATAGTCGCCCAATAGACTAGTCACTGACTACATGCCCAACGGATGATAATTTCCTGAAATTGTGCCCAATGAAGTAATATCTACTTAGTAATAAGCCAATGACCTATAAGTAATGTAAAGGCCTAAATTATATTCACAATATAAGTACAGTCAGGGAGATAATTTTATTGTTAAGTAAATTGTCATCCTAATTTAATTTTCTGTTTTTAGCAAGAATGACAGTTGTAATTTGAATGCACGTACAATTAAGGTTGTAGTCGAGTTGCTTAAGGGGCCGGCGGAGCGCCGGTTGCATCTACGAATCGAGTGTTACAAATGTTGCAGTAATGTGCCTGTCGGAGCGATACACACAGCTACCGTGAACTGTACGACCAGGCAAACATTGGCATTGACATGACATTTGCTTGACGCGATAGCACTACTAGATATTGAAAATATGTGATAAATTTGGATGTGTTCCGTAATACCAAAAATGATGAATGAAAACTAACTTAATTTTTTTCCATTTTTTTTTCGATAATTTGTAACTTGATAATATAGGCTATGTTTCTGCAGAAACAATATTACAAGTATTGTTGTTTATATTATAGAAAAAACAATATGAAAACATGTCATTTACGCTGTAAAAATGTGCGAAATTCAATTCGCTACAACTTCATTTTAGTTCGGTTTTTTGGAAAAAAACAGATGTAGGAACCTTTTTTTTTTTTTTTTTTTTTGAGGGTGGGAAATCATCCAATGACTTCTCCCGCTCTGGGCGGAGCGGAAGGGCGTGTCAGACTTTTACTGACTAAAACCCACCCGTGTTCCTTCATTTGCCTGTTGCCAAGGTCCCGGTATCCCTTTCGGACTTTCCCGCAACCCTGCAGAGATGTAGGAACCTAGATAAATACTGTCTCAATCCGAATAACAACACATTATGGTGGAAATATGCTCAAATTGCAAATGATTTAGGTATTACGTTTGTATGGAGAATTCATCCGTCGTCGCGTTCTTAATAATTCATGTCCCTGACTACATCGTCTACATCATATCCTAACACAAATGTTGTTTTCAGAGTTTGTGAACTCTTCGATCTAGCTCTTGGACTATACCTTAAAAAATTGAACTCATCTTCTAAACTAAGACCCGAATAAATCTGTGACTTGGTGAAAAATTGCGACTAATTAGCGACTTTTGGGATAAAACAGTTCTTCGCTAGGTGCCCTAGCTTTTGAGATTCAAATTGGGCTAGGCTGGGGAGATGGTCCCCACTCCCCAGATTGGTCACCTATCATTTATAACTTTTGAACCAGTGACCAACAAATTCTGATATTTGGTTGACTAAAGCGACAATATTTTTGTGTTCTATCAAAATTAAAATCCCTGTTGGTGGCCATGCCAGTGTCAGTCACACAGGGTAGTCTCATTGGATTAGTTAATTATCTCACATACTGTGTCAGTTTTAATATCTTCCTTGCTTATACCATAATTGACAAATTCATTGGAACGCTGGTAACAGACGTTAACGTGGGTCTGACAGCGCAGGCGGTGGCAATTTGGACTCATCCTGTCTCCATCACGTTGCCAGACGAAAGCAGATTACGATGCAAATATCCTGTCGATGTAAAAACTTGCTTTAAGTATTTGTGCTGCCTGAGCATCAAAGAGAATTAAACCTGAATTAAGCCTGAGTCGCCCGCATGAGCAGTCAAGAGGCTATATAGTCATTGCTGAGCATGTATTTACTAAAGGTATGTAAATCTAAAGTTCTAAACTATGGATTTGTATTTGTATACTTGTTAAGTTCTTTTGTTCAGCAATTTAGTTACAATAGTCTAGGCACACAATAATAATAATGACTAGACAAAGATCGTTTATGCACACATTCATAGTTATTTGTGTCCGAGACATTCTGGGAATTATTTGGTCTTGTCATTGCAAATAACGATATTATTACTACATAACTATAATACGTTCTTTTGAAACAAGTATTACTTAGTACCTATTAAAATTTGAATCTTTATTTTCCGAGGCGATTGTTTTTTATGTGTTCTGCAGTGATTATATCACAGGCAAGACGAAGTGTGCCTAGGCTATTCAGTAGAATAGCCTAGTTACTTGGTTAAAAAAAAAAAAAAAAAAAAGAAATAGAAATTACTATCGTGTCAACAAAATAAGTATTACATTGCTTAGATTATACTTATTTTATAATCTAAGTATTACAGACTACACCAATCGTTTTAAAATAATGATACAGCTTTACCCAAGCAAGCCAATCCAGCCATTGTCTTGTACTAGCTAGTAGCTAGGGTTACTTCCGCAAAACAAAACATTATAAACTTCCTGTAATTTAACACCAGTCTGTATAAGTGCCACCACAAACCGCAGCGGTGCGGCATGTTGCGGCTGCGCGTACGCAGGCACGTGTGCGTGCGCGTGCTGAGATGCTGACGAGCGCCGCCCAGTGCCGCCCAGTGCGGCTGATCATTACGGCACGCTTTTATGAGCCACGGCACGTGCATGAGCTGTGTGGGAGCTGATCTTTATGAGTTTGATAGCTTTAGAATGGTTAATTGATTCAGGCGTGACTGCGGAAATCCATTATAAGATACAATTACGTAGGTAGATATATTTAGTAACCTATTCCGCTTAACTATTCCTCAAGACTCATAAAAAAACCGCACTAGTGCAAATCGGACTCGCGCACGATGGGCTCCATACTATTATCTATAAAACGGTAAAAAAATCATGTCTGTTGTATGGGAGCCCCCCTTAAATATTTGTTTTATTTTAATGTAATTATTTATTTTTAAAGTGAATAACTAAATATTCCGTGAATATTTCAAGCGTCTACCTGTTGCAGTTATCAATATCGAGCAAAAACGAGTAAAAAATCACGTTTGTTGTATGGGAGTATGGGAGCTCCCTTAAATATTTATTTTATCCTGTTTTTTAGTATTTGTTGTTATAACGGCAACAGACATACATCATCTGTGACAATTTCAACTGTCTAACTATCACGGTTCATGAGATACAGCCTGGTGACAGACGGACAGACAGACAGACAAACAGCGGAGCCTTAGTAATAGGGTCCTGTTTTGTCCTGTGTTCCCTTTGGGTACGGAACCTTAAAAACGAACACGACGTGTTGGCACACCGAGCACTGGACGTAGAAAAACTCACTCACTCTGCGTAGACTAGAAAACTACTAGTTAGGTAATCCTAATCTTAACTATATACCTAATATGCTAGCTGATGCTCGCGGCTTCGCCTGCGTGGATGTCGGTTATTATATACTAAAACCTTCCTCGAGAACCGCTCTATCCATTGGTGATTAACTGATTATAGTAATAAAAACTAAAACCCAATTACGACAAAAAAGTAATCTGTTCGATTTATACACGAACTCGAACGCCGACGCGAACGACGAACGCGACGAACGCGTTTTTTTTATTTGTTTTTTTTTTAACACGTGTGACTCTGGGTTTTTAATTTGTCTGTCTGTGGTGTCTTGTTTATACCTTTTTAGTTGATTGTTTTTTTTTTGTCGTAGTTGTGTTTTAGGTTTTAATAAGTACTTTAATTTTTTTGTCCCGATATTCCCATGGGATCGAAACTTACGCGGGTGAAACCGCGGGGCGCAGCTAGTAGAAAGGATGAAGATACCTACACGACAATCTTTTAGTTATGAAAGATCTATAATACCTTCTTATTACGAACCTAAGATGTCTGCCAGTATAACTCTCGGTACTTTATGGCGGCACGACTTCCAACTCTTCTTCTTGGTCTCGGTACTTACTTCATTACTGAAGGTTGTGTCCCTGAAAGGTTTGATGTTTTTCCACTTTGTTTGGTTCTCCGCTTCTCTCAGGGTGTCGTAACAAAGAGTCCATTGAGGGCGCTTATTTGGTGTGACCATCGGCAGCGGTTATGTGACCGGCCGCGAGGTCTGTTCCCATCCACCTTGCCCATCACCACCAACTTTTCTAGGCTATCTGGTTCCCGACCGACAATGTGACCAAAGCAACCGAGAATCCTTTGGTTACAGATCGTGGATAGTCTATGTTTTATGCGTAGTTGTTCGAGAATAGATTTGTTCGTTCTCTTGGCGGCATATCTCAAAAGCTTGAGGAATATCGAGAAAACCAGCGTCCGGACTAGTCTCATCTTGGTGACATTGGAGACCTTTCTGTACTGCCAAGTACGTGTCAGCTTACTTATTGCAGCTTTGGCCTTTTTTGGCCGGATTTACTCCCTGGACAGTATAAGTAGTGATCCGAGGTGTATAAACTCGTAGATAAATGCTAGATCTGCGAGTTCTCCCGTTCTGGAGAGTGGACCGGTTCTGTCGATGAGCATGATTTTTATCTTCGACTTGTTGACTGTGAGTCCAACCAGTCCACTCTCGTATTCTACTCTGTGAAACAGATCAGCTAGCTCCTTTTCTGAAGATACAAAGAGTATACTAAGAGGTAGTGTCGTCCGCATATCTCAGGTTGCTTATCTTTATACCCCCGATAGAGACGCTTCCCTCCCATTCTTCTAAAGCTTTCCTCACTATGTATTTATTCACCATATATATTAAAGAGAATAGGAGAAAAAATACACCACTGTCTTACCCCTTTTTTGGCTTGAAAGCATAAGATGACGTCATTAACCCTTACCATGGATACCCCATCTTGGTACAGATTAGCGATCAACGAGACGTGATGTTGATGTACGCCCATCTCCTGTAATATGGTCCACAGGTAATCCCATCTGACGCAACCAAATGTCTCCGAGTAATCGATGAATCACATTCGTATTGGCGTGTTGACCTCGGCTTTTCTCAATTATTTGCCTCACACTCACAATCTGTTCTTTTGTGCCTCGACCTTTCACGAAACCCGTCTGTTAACTGGGTATCTGCCACTGACGGTACGATTGTAGTCGTCTGTTGATTAGGTATGTAAAGCATTATCTTGATTATTAGCATGAGATATCAGTGCGACTGTCCGTTACTTAGTTCCTGCACGTTCTTGTTGAGCCTTGCTTGTGCAGAGGGATTTGTGATTTTCAACTAACTACATACAATATTAAACACATTTAATAGGTTAAAATCTAGTTCTCATTTGCACCCTCTGCAAATATAGGGACGTACCTAGGTAGTGGTCACTCATCAAGAGAACAGAAAAATGAATGGAATGACGATATTATTACGTCAGTTCTGAATGTCAATGCGAAGCGACAAAGGATAGAAGGTCGGAATGTGCGAGTAATTCAAGAAAAATTGCTGGACAATAATTATGGAGATGAGAGAATGTTTATACTTAGGTAGTGTAACCCTACCTTCCTAACTAATTACTATGCAATGGAATCTATGGAACTACGGATTAGGCATCCCGACGATGATATAAAGAAGCTTTCGCCCTGCAGTGGAGGAACATTAGGCAGGTACCTACTTGTGTACCTAGCTAACTGGCTTCTGTAAGTAAGTATTACATTTTTGCATCAGGCTAGGCTAGACGAACCTACACATCCAATTAAGGTGCCTGCCCACAAACAAATCACTTCTTGAAACTCGACCGATGAACTGTTGGGTGCCTTTAGATAGGTAATTATTAGGTTACAGCCTGTTAGTGTCAGGTACATTCGTGATTTTCTGATCATCATCCATCAATATATTAGCCCAACTAGTTATACTGACTGCCTAACATTCAACAACCTGCTTTATTTAACTATTATTATGTCGCAGCTTCCTAATTAGAACACTTGTCGGTTCATTATTTCTTAATTGAATTACGAGTAGCATTGTATGTGTTAATTAAATTAGCAGCTGTGACATATTATGAGTAGTCACTGTTCCACCTGCTGATTACTGATAAAGTTCCTCCGTGTTGTATATAGTTATCGTGTTGGCTGGACCACCCGAATAATTCACACACATACACATACATAAACTCACGCCTTCTTCCCATGAGGGTACGCAGAAACTACAGACCGCCACCTGCTATGATACTTACATACTCCTTTTGCCACGTTTACGTTCCTACATCTAGACGTACACGCACGCCGGTTGTGAGCAAATATATATATATATATTTTTATTTTAGCCTACACTGTCCCACTGCTAAGCAAAGGCCTCCCCCAAATCTTTTCGAACAAATAATTGCGCCGGTATAATTCTTACCGATAATTTAAACGTTCTACCCCGACAGTTTTACTTGCATTTTACAAGCATATTGTTGTATTACCCGCCCATAAAACTGTAGTGCGCCGCAAACTATCTGCTGCTGTAAACACATTGTTTATGTTGTTGGTTTCACCATATGCCCCCATTGCAATCGTGTAATGTGCTATCATCGCGTGATGTCAGGAGCCCATGGAGTCATGGAATATTCCATGTTACCGCTTTGTTTTGTTGGACAATACTTACGTCGCATCTTGGATATCGTTTATTTTTAGAATTGTCTTCACTTTGTGGTCGTCCAAGCATGGCGGCAGGTCGCGGGGGCAGTGGAAAGTGTTTGGGTAACCGACACGAATGCAGCAAACTAAAATTAAAAGCAAAGACACCGACTTCCGAAATTAAAGTTATTTTTTTATTTTTCTCTTATTATTAAAGAAGTACTTTTGTCGTTTGGTTTTAGTACAGTAGTCCTTTTTTGTTTTGTTTTTTTTTATGTATTACTTATTGTTAATTTTTCTGAAATAAGTGATGACGTAAACAAGACTGTCAATATTTTTATCTATTCTGTCTATGGTGTATCCATTCATACACGAAATCTCTAACGGAGTCATTGTACTCATCATTATAACAACTTTCATTAAGGGACAAACCCTGAAATCGCGAAAAAAAAATCTGACTGAACTTGACTGGCAACACGTACCACCGCACAAATATTTAACACTACTTAGTAAAAAAAACACGTTTCTTGTATTATTTGTTGCTATAGCGGCCATAGAGTCGTACATACTGAAAATTTCAACTGATTCCTATTACGATTCGGACGGACGGACGGATAGTGAAGCCGTGGCACCAATGTATGGGTATGGAACCCTAAAAAGTGACTCAAATGGCTTTTTTGTTTTTATGTTCTGTAAGTTAATGTGTTGGTGTATATCGTCTGTATGACGTCTCTTGCTCTCCACATGCACAGTCATTGGTTCTTCCTTTCAGTTGGTTGTCACCACTCTAGGAACTTAGTCAGCACTGCAGCTTAGTATGCGTAACGACAAAAGTCTTAGTCCACATGACGTGTGTTATTACAATCAGTACTAATAAATATTATGAACGAAAGTAATTCTGTCTGTCTGTCTGTATGTTACCTTTTCACGCCTAAACCACTGAACGGAATTCGACGAAATTTGGAAATGAGATAGATGGCATCCTGGGGAAGGACATAGGCTACTTTTTGTTTCAAAAATTATCCTTTAAGGGGTGATACAGGGGATGAAAGTTGTTATAGGAAACCCAGCATTTCTTAAGTATCCCGGTAGACATTACCATGGAAAGATATCCGACATCCACGCGGGCGAAGCCGCGGGCAAAAGCTAGTTAACTATATTAGTAATTAACTGATTATTTATTTTACTTGGATCGCTCTATCTATGTAGTTTAACTGACGCCACTTACAACTTTTATTTAAAAAAATAAAAATAACCCAATGATGCCCAAGATACAGGCTGTGCGTAATTTGGTACCAACGAAGTCTCAATAGTGTAATTTTAATGTTGAAATTACTAACTATTTTTACATTTTACTTTTTTTACTTTTCAATGCTTTTTTTGGTAAGTTAGCTAGCTTACATTGGTGCCGATTCTGTTGTTCACAAACTAAACTTAATTTAAGTTCAGTGCATCTTTTTCTTTCTACTTCATTATGAAAAGAACAGAAGATAAACTTTTATGGATTAGTGACAGCCGCTGATTAATTTGACAGGACTAAACTAAAATTTATCTTCTTATATTTAATTTAATAATTTGATAAATGTAATTTTAATGTATTTAATTTATAATCTTAATGAATGTGTAAATCTACTATGGATCTTTTAGACATCTGAAATAAATGAATTTGATTTTTTTTTATTTTTAATGGTATTTTTACAAATTATCCTAACCGTCACACGAAAGCTATAACAATGGCGGTTGGCAAAATGAGTGTGAGATTGCAGATAAGTCGAGATAAGCAGCATCATGGGCCCATACATTATGGTCAGTACAATGGTGATTATATCTGGGTACTTATCTACGTCACATCACATAGAGTGTGTGTGACTGTAACGAGCTCACGCGCTTCGCCACGTGATTGTTTGTTTTTGTGTGCTTACATACAATCTTTGATGAGTTTTTAACAACATCGATGCCGAGATAATAGTCGTTGACATAGCTTGATCTTATAATGATAATGTTAAATTGAGTCATATACCTAAACTGGTCAGTATTTAAAAAATGAATGTAAAATAGAAAAAGTATAAATGTACTCGTATGTATATAGGTAGGTATAATGTTTGTATGTGTTTTCTACATTTGTATCTGTATTTTTATGGTGTACATAATAAAGAGTATTCTATTCTATTCTATTCTTAGAAAAAAGTTTTTTTTTTCTTCATTATTTGTTATGTGAACTGCGTGCCCTTACTTGCCATGTAAGTCCCTGAATCAGCCATATAATTTTAAATAATGTCCTCGAATTCTCCGCGAACATTCAACATTGTCTACCTTTAATGAACGCTACAATAAAGGGCCAAATTGGGGATAATTCTTAATCATCACGTTCGGTGATCGATCACAGCTTAGTGGATTCTTTGTGTAAAACAAAAAAAGTTCTGTAAATGTCGAGTTCGCTTCTAGAAGAAAACTTTTTATGCAACTTATAAAGAAAGCAGAACAATGTGATGTAATAAATTGATTTGCTGCAGTCGTCAACTCCGAAACAAAGAAAATCAAATAAAAATAACGTTCTAAGCACCATGATTAATGAAATATTCCTTATCGTTGTAAATAAGACGTATTTGCGCCAAAAGAGCGTGTAGTCGCGTCATGGCGATGCATTTATTGTTGAAGATCCTTATTTTCAAAACAAACTAAAGCATTTTTTATAAATCGATTAAATTCAATACGCTAAAATTATTTATTTAAGAAAATAAAGTGTTCTTCAATCAACTATAATTGTGTGGGGAAACCGAGTGTAAATCATAGTTGCGAAGTTCATTACCGCGATAACAGAATGATAGCGTTTTAAAACGATTGGACCACCCCAATTGTTTCTAGAAACTAAAAATGTAGTACCTAAATATTTCTTGTGCCCACTTTGATAAAATGTTGTGAAACAGGATACAAGCTAGTAGGCTACTTTCCCTTCTATAATACACAAACACAGGTACATAAGAAGATGTGAGTACATTTCATGATGGCGGATAGCGGTCAGCTGTTGGAAAGTGCGTCTGAGTGGTATCGCGATAACCGGAGCGTGACGTGGCAGTGTTCACGATCATCGGAGTAGCATGCATGGATGCATCCATACGGTCTTTTCACATCGACGTAGGTAGGCCACAAATTAATGTGTCACACGCCAGGAAATTTCGTAAAGAGAGGTGGTTTGGAAACTAAAATGGGATAGAAAAAACAAGCAGCATCACCCGTAAGAATTATGAAACGGCTTGTGCTAGATCTACCGCCAATGTTGTGCTGTGTTGCAAGTTGCAACCATACACAAAATCACGAGTTATTTTGAATTTTTTCCACATTCACACATGATTTTATTAATATGTGCCTAATGTACCTGTGTGTATGTAGGTACCTAGTGTAATCTCTCGACTTTCTTTAACGGCAGTGTGTTTTTTTTTTCCATTCTAATCATAATTTAGTTTTCCATCAGAAAATTATTCTAGGTATTATTGTAGGTATTATTGTAGGTATTATTGTAGGTATTATTGTAGGTATTATTGTAGGTATTATTGTAGGTATTATTGTAGGTATTATTGTAGGTATTATTGCAATATTATTGTGCCCGTAAGTTATTTTCGTACCGCGTTGTCCCATTTACCATTCATACAGGACTATGAGTCATGTCAATGTGGACTCTGTGACAGTTTTGTGATAAGGGACAACCTTAACTTGATGTGATCGAATTATTTTGAAAATAATCACATGTACTTAGTCAAAGTTAATGTTGGCTGTCGTACATCAAGAATTGGCTCTTTACGTCGCTGATGAGCGTGCTGTCACTTACAATAATTATTTCAACGACTAATAACGATTGATCGACTGGTCTAGTAGCCGCAGGGAAGTCTTTAAACTTGGGGTCCTGGTTTCGCACCCCAGGTCAAGCTAAATGTTATTGGTTTTGGTTTTCCATCCAAGAATTTCTCAGTAGCAACTCGGACTCTGGATTTGGCCAAGGTTGATGGCAATATGTTCGTTTCTTTCAGGGACTTAAACATGTGGGTGCACTTTGGTATACGTCTGCATATTTCTTCGGCCAATGTAATATGAAGCAAGCTTGGTGTTTTGTTACTTAATTAATTTCACATGCGTTGGTGCTCACCACCCGCTGTATATAATATTTATACCTGTGCGGGGCGCAATCGATACTGTTCAAGTAGGTATTTGTGTCACGGCTGGTGCTCCAGTTCGCGCTGTCGACCACTGGGTCAGTCCGTTTGTATGGACCCTTATCTTCGCGAACTGTTGCCGAATGGGGTAAGTAGAGCTCGTAGATAATAGACTCCGTATAGTCTGTCTATTAGCAGGGACGTCTGTCGCATGGCTTATTGCTAAGTGAATTGTGATGATGAATGATGATAGAAGATATCTGATATCATCACAATATTATGTCACATACTGCGGCAACACACCCCGCATTGCCATAGCTAACCTGTTTAGGGCAAAGATTGTGTGGAAATATCTTCTTAAGAAATTCAAGCCTGGGGTTGGAGTCCAATCTTATTTGATATGATATTAGGGTACCGAAGGTTGCTTCTGGTAGTCTTCTTAGTATGATCTGATAGTGGCCTGTGTAACAACTAGTATTCCCACCTCTCTCGGATTCTCGGGAGTATTCCGGAATTAAAAATCTCTCGGCTCCCGGAAGGAATCCCTTCTCGGAATTTAAAATTCAAGCGCGCCGGCGAAATAAATGAGAGTGGCGAAAATCTTACGACCGCGTGTGGTACCTACTACTGGCCAATGCAGTGGTGAACTCGCGACACTCACGCACGATCATTCTAGGCACTCGAGCGGCTGTCACGCGCCTGCGCTTTACCCTTAGTAGAGTTGTTAGTTCAAGACCAGAAAAGTCAGTGCGGGATATGGAAAATATAAGTTCAAAATAAAAAGTAAAAAAATGGCTGTTTTTTTTCTCCCGGACTTTTTTTTTAGACTAACAAGAGGTGGCAATCCTGGTAACAACCCATAGACTGGTAGCTTTTATTTACTTATTGTACAGGACATACGTGTAGGTAAATAGTTAAAAAATTCTATAGTTTTACGATACGTTAAAAATAATTATGAATGCTAAACGGAGCGATATCACACATCACAATTTTAATTACAAAGTGATTCATAATACTTATTGCATTATTTGTTTCTAATAAATTGATCTAAAATGAAAATAAACATAAACTGAAAAAATGAAAATAAACAGTAGGGCTAATCAATGTTAACGTAGCTGTCGTGTACATCATTGGTATTGTTGATTTTGCAATAATGTTGTTCTGTTATGGACGTGTGAGTTATCAGCAGTGGTGAGTTTCACACGACTGTAATTCAATCATAATAAGGTTCAAAAATTAACAATTAGTGCAATAATATTCATTTATTCAGCCTAATGAGGATAATATTGACGTTTAAACCCAATTAATGTAAAGTGTTTCAAACATTTTTGTGCAAATAAAACACAGGAGAGTCTATTGATATTCCTTGTACCGATTATTTAGTTCATAATATTCATTCATTCATTCTATAGAATTCTGAATATTTAATCGCTGAAGTACTCACATGGTGGTCTAATCAAAGCAAACAGTAGTGTGTCGATAAAAACGAATGTCCAGACTTCCTCCGTTCTACAATTAAAACTTCATTTTCAAATTCCATGCCCACATCACCATTATGAAAATGCAAGTAAAAGCCAAGCTCTAATTAAGAGATAGATGATAGTGATTGGCTAGACGTTGTGAAGTGAATGGTTGCCGACAGACGGTAGAACAAGTGTTGGCAGAACAGAACAGCCAGGTAGATGTTGACCCGCTCCCTCACCCCTATCGTGTGGAAGGCCTCCGAGGCTGCCTCGGTGATGATGATCATGGCAAATGATGACATAAACTTTCATTTGCCCTGAATATTTGTACTGCACACGCTACAAGATAAAGTTGGTACATACCAATCTTCCTCTATACACACAAGGCCCTCACGTTCGTCAGCATGCGTCACTCGTCACTCGTCGGTAGGACGAGGGTCCAGCTGTTCGCAGATAGCGACACAATGCGCTTCCTTTGATGAGGTACCAGACAGTGAACATTGTAGACAATAGCACTTTTGGCACTTACGCCTTGTAGGTTTACCGCCGAACTCACAGTCATTGATCAACTACTCATGATTTGTTACCGCTGCAGTTGTTGGGTAGTGAGCCAACATTGCGTAACATTAATATTATAGCCACTATGCAAGTAGAGTTACTTACGTAACCACTGTTAAGTAACTACTTCCTGCAATATGGCTCTTTTACATAACGTGTCGAGTTTCAGTTTCAACCTTTCCTTGTAGTTTTTATTTCCTTCCGTTCCTGTTATATTCTTAAACGACTTTTTTAAAAAAGGAGGAGTTTCTCAATTCGCTTGTATATATTTTTATGTTCGTCAATTGTGGACCGATTTTGAAAATACCCATATTGCTTGGGAAGTTTTTGAGTTAGCTTCAAATTTTTCCACTTAGTTTATATTGATAATGATGGAATAACAGTCACTGTTATTTACATAGCAAGTAAGTAGGTAGTGGTATACGAATTTGTGTAGGGTAGGTAGAGGTACCACAACTAAAAAGTGTAAAATAAAAACTTTTTACAAAAAAAACAAAAAACCGACTCATAACGCGTAAGTAAAAAAAAATTCTACAAAGTGAAAATTAGCTGTAATTTCGGAAGTCAGTGGCAAAAACAAAAATACAAAACCAAAAACACCGACTTCCGAAATTAAAGTTATTTTTCACACTTTGTAGGGTTTTGGGAGTCGGTTTCTTTTTACCCGACTACGGCGAAGAAAAAAGGAGGGTTATGATTTTAACCGGTATGTTGTATGTATGTATATTTATTTTATTTATTCTGAACAAAATTACATTTGTGTCGAATACAGGATTAATACAATAATAATAATCATTAAAATTTAGAATTAATTACAAGTTAATGAATACACGGAATAATAATAATAATCAATAAAAGTTACAAATAATATAGATTAAATGTCAAAAAAAAAATAAGAAATCAAAATAATCAAAAAAAAAAAAAAATTACATGCCAAGAATGAGACTTAAACAATAAACAAGTTACACTGTGGCATTATTTTTGTCCCTAAAAAACTCTTGTATACTATAGTAGCACTTCGTCAATAGGAATGAGTTTAATTTGAATTTAAATATTCTTGGAACATTAATCATTTTTAGCTCTAATGGCAATTTATTGAAAATTTGTACAGACTGTACTTTAGAGCTATGTTTGACAACATTTAATTTTGGCTGCAAATAATTAGGCAAATCTTTCCTGCGCGTTTCCACCCTAGTTTCCCTTTCGTCCTTTGTCTCGTATTTCTCTAGGTTTTTTAGAAAACTACTTAGTAGGACGGTATGTAAAATTTTTAATTTTACAAAATGCTCTCTACAAGTTTCAGTTTGCTCTATGCGAAGAATAGTTCTGATGGCCCTTTTTGGATAACAAAGGCTGCATTTATATTGTACTAGCTGCGCTCCGCGGTTTCACCCGCGTAAGTCTCGATCCCGTGGGAATATCGGGATAAAAAGTATCCTATGTGTTAATCCAGGTTATAAACTGTCTGTTTGCCAATTTTCATCCAAATCCATTCAGCCATTTTTGCGTGATTGAGTAACAAACATCCAAACACACAAACACATAAACACACAAATACACAAACTTTCACATTTATAATATTAGTAGGATTTATAACTGTTCCCCCATAGTTTAATTATACTGTACCTCAGCTTGGACTCAACTAAAGGCAAAATAAACATTTCGTAACTGAGCAATGGTTAGTTCGTCCCGAGAGTATTTGTAATATGTATGTATGTACCTATGTATGTATGTAAGTATATTCATCTGTTCCCTCCTATCTTCTAAACCACTTATCACAATTTGACAAATGAAGTATCGTTGGAAGCGTTTTGATCGGCTGGTTATAGGCTATGTGACGGCACATTAAATTAAAAATGGCACCCTCTAGAGGACATAAAGAAAGGAACTAAAAAAAAATTTGTTAAATCGTCCCATGTTGGGTATCAAATGAAAGGGCTTAATGAGCACATTTCAAAAATATATATATTATAACCAGTGATCGGAGTAGGTAGATTGAACTGGGGCCATTGATCCGAAACGTATATATTAATATGGACATTCCTCCGGAATTGGTGGATTATTAAAAAAAAACCGGAACTTATGTAGGAATTGTATTCTGCCAGAGTGGAAGGAGTCATTTGATGATTTGCCATCCTCAAAAAAAAAAGGTAGGTATTGTAATAAAATGAGCAATATTATATGCTTCATATGTTTTTAACGGCACATAGTCACGATTTGACAAAACCCAACGACCAATCAGAACAAAGTATCATGGGTGGTACAATAACCGGTTATCAGAACAATGCGTACGCCCGCCGACGACATGCCAGGTAGCTCACTCGTTTACTTCGGTTCGTAGAGTGCGCATCTTTGTTTGTTACTGTGTTGTGAAAACAGTAGTAATAATATCACTACCAACATTAACAATATTTAATTGAATCCGGAAATACCGGAATTACTTTCCGGAATTTCCGAATCCATGTTATTATTCTTTCTGTGTGCATTTATGATACAAGTACCAAAAATCAATCTACCTACTCCGATCACTGATTATAACCGCAAAAGAATTAAAAAAAATTTAAAGTAATAAAAACTAAAACCCAACTACGACTAAACAGGTATAAACAAGACACCAGAGACAGACAAATTAAAAATCCGGAGTCACACGTAATCTGTTCGATTTATGGCATACCACGTGTGACTCCGGATTTTTAATTTGTCTGTCTGTGGTGTCTTTAGTCGTAGTTGGGTTATAGTTCTATTACTGAATTTTTTGCAATTACAAATGTTCGCCAATTATGTCTATTTTCCAACGTCTATGATTATCCATCAATCTACATCATTCCCGTGGTCAGTTTAAAGACGTCAGCGGCCTATTTGGTAATCTGTCTGATCCTCATTATCTAGGCTCCTTGTGTTCGGCCTAGACTTAGCCTCAATGATTGCAGGTGATTATCAAAGGATTACGTCAGTCTTCCCGGAAGCTCCCTTTTCAAGAGTGAGATTAACTCATCAGAATCAAGCGTTTGCCTCATTGCTGATAAAAGGCTTGGTGCAGACGAAGGTAAGTGATGATGATGATGTTATAGGTAATGCTTCGGGATATTTCAACAGTTCGCTGTTTTGACTCTTGGATTTTCTGGCTATGCAAGTTGGAAAAAGACTGGACACCGATTTACTACCGACAACAACACAGTAAGAATAAAATGTCTAGGGACAAGTGGGGCACCTACTATGAAACAGAAAAAGCATTTTAATTAAAAAAAAAATCTAAATGCCTTACGATATTAGTATTTACATTTAATTACACAGATAAACACCTTAATTACAATATACAAGCTAACACTAAAACTTAAATAAAAAAGAAAAAGGAAATGAGCTCATTGGGCATTAAAAAATTCGTCCGCATCGCTGTCAATGGGAAAAGTGCCCAAAAGGCTGGCAGCCTTGCTACGTTGGATGGCAGCACAGCAATATGGGCAGCCCAAAATCTATAATTATTAATTTAACTCAATGTAATTTTTGTACCACCCTATACTTTAGTTAATTATCTAAAGATCAGTCTTAGAAACGAGATCAAAATTAATCCAAATACTTTATTTTTTCTCAAGACCTTTCCGCAATTGACTACTTTATATTGGCAGCCATCAACTGAATGTGTCGTATGTCGTATGCAGCGAGCCTAAGAGAATGTTCCCGAGGGAGCGCAAACAGACCATTTACGAGTTCTGGCGTAGTTAGTGAGCGATAAAATGACGTTAATATTTTATTTGAATGGTTACCCTATTTTGTTTTTTATTTCTGTCCCAACAGTACCAAGAAAAACACTAAAGCAATTAACACACGGCAACGCACACAGCCGCGGTCTCTACCGGCTCGGCCGCGCGGTCGGGCGGTATACGTGTGTTAGGCATCAGCGGATTTAATAGAGGGCAATGCGACATGAGACTGCCCACCGCGGCGGTGCGCGGTGCCGTGTACCAATCGCCTAAGAGGCATATTTTATTGGTTGTGTGGACACTTGGATGAACACCATTTACCTACATACATAATATCTCTGAGTATCTATGAGTATGTATGTATAAAAATATGCTAGTCTCGGTTGAGTGTCATAGCCGTGAGTAAGATCAAATCACATACTTGTACTCTGCAAACATGCAGCATTTTATCACCTCAGCTCCCAGATTGGATAATGAAGTGAAGGATGTAAGTGTGCTAAGAATAGCTGCGCGGACGCAGGCCGCCGTCCGAACTGACAGGATCCTGTCGCCACGCTATTCTTGACCGCGTGGGACGGGCTTACCTACTTGCACTATTTATTTTTTATTAACCAACAAATTGGGCCGTGGACTTCATGTTGACTAGTACAATAAAAAAAACTTAAAAAAAAAATTGACACACTTCAAAAAAAAACAAAACAAAAAAGGACTACTTTACTAAAACCAAACGACAAAAGTACTTCTTTAATAATTAGAGAAAAATTAAAAAATAACTTTAATTTCGGAAGTCGGTGTCTTTGCTTTTAATTTTAGTTTTAGGCCACCGAATTCCGAAATTTTTTTTTTTTTTTTTTTTTTTTTCTCTTATTATTAAAGAAGTACTTTTGTCGTTTGGTTTTAGTACAGTAGTCCTTTTTTGTTTTGTTTTTTTTGAAGTCGGTCAATTTTTTTTTTTAAGTTTTATTATTTTTCAATTTTTTGTGTAATTTGATTTTTGTAATCACCATGGTAGGCCAACTAAAGGAGCCGCCCGCATGAAGAAAAACAGAATTAAAGAGACTAATACTGCTGAAAAAGAACGCCTATCTAAGAATCGCAAACGGAGTGTTATGTCCGGTTCCCAAGAATCACCGTTAGCTCTTCATGCTAGGTTATCTCAGATGAGAAATTACATGCATTCTCATTTGTCGCAGGAGTCGCCAAATGATAAGATCTGCCGACTCAATCTTATTCAAAAACGATTAAGTGGCGAGTCGTCTGAACAGCGCAAGTATCGTTTAGATGTTATACGAAACCGGCTGGCTAATGAGACTCCCGTGCCTTCTCAAGAATATAAGGGTGAACACTATACATTTGCTTACACTGTATAGTTCCCCTCATCATCATAAATAATAAGGTGACCATAATCAGATCTGTAATGTCACTTACAACCTATATGGTTGCAAAGTTCTTATCAATATAAATGAATTCAGTCCAAACACAAGGTAATTACTGTGAACCGTTGAGAAGTTCCGTTAATCGTCCTTCGTCTTCATCATCAGACCCTTAACGACAGTCACAACCCATCCAAGTGTAAAGTTCTTATCAATACAAATTAATCAAGCCCAAACACAAGATATCTGCTGTAAACCACTGAGGAGTTCCCTCGACTGTCTTTCGTCTTCATCATCAGACCCCTAACGACAGTCACAACCCATCAAAGTGTAAAGTTTTTATCAATACAAATTAATCAAGCCCAAACACGAGGTATCTGCTGTAAACCATTGAGGAGTTCCCTTGACTGTCTTTCGGCTCCATCATCAGATCGACTCCAGACCTTCATAAAATTGTAGTGCTGTAAAATACTTAATGAATAAATTAAGGAATGCACTAGTTGCCCCTACGATTTTTGAAAGTTCCCCTCGATTTCTCTAGGATCCCATCATCAGGTCCTGACTTGGTGACAATGGGACCACCTTAGAAGTATAAGCTTTTGAACAAAAAAAGAATATTTAAATCGGTTCACAAACGGTGGAGTAATCGGTGAACATACATAAAAAAAAAAAAACAAACAGTCATCCGAACATAGTACCTCCTCCTTTTTTGAAGTCGGTAATAAACTGCTAGTAAATGGTCGAAAACGAATTTAATCATCAGGCTGAGGATGATTGGTGATCAGATAGGAGACTTTGTTTGCTGGAATATATAATTGAAGAGTCTCACCATAAAAATCTATAAACTTAAACAATCTGTAGAAACGCGTATGTGACGCTTTAGTACGACGTGGTATCTACTTGATACAAGGCTTTTTTCGTCTTATTTCAATCACAATCCGAGAGTTTTGAAGTAAATATTTCTAATCCATTGCTTCATAGGTTTGATAAATTCGTGTGCTCAACAACGTACCTAAATTACGCAATGATCGTCTGAACCGTGAACATGAAAGAAAATACGATCAATTGTCATTTTATGTGTGTTTAGGAGTATGTAATCACCCGCTAGCGCTGGTTCAGTTGAAGGATTCTCCATCTTACTTGGAAGTAACTTTGTAACTGTAATGTTACTTGAAAAGTAGCGTCTCGCTTCTGACATCATAATTAGGAGATTCTCAGAATCTTGCTTTTAATAAAGTTTGATTATGAAGCACGAGCAGATTCTAGGCATATCACTTATGTTAAGTCTATGACTTGAGTTCCTTATAAAAGTGGTTGGTACCTATATTTTTTTAAACATTACGCTGTTTCTTTAAATTGTTACTATCGAGTCCTTTCATCTATTATCAGGGGTCTTGTTTTCCCAGATTCACTGTTTGAGAATAGCTCATGCCATGTTTAAATGATTGCCAGTCAGCAAACTTGAAGCAGGGCTGACGTTCCAGAGGACCTAGAGCTAGACAATTAAATTGGCAATCGCTTTCGCGTTTCGTTTTTCTACAACTACTTTCAACAGCATTGACCTGAGCATTTCGGTAGCGTATGTTAATCCAAAACATTCTTGACTTTTCCATGTTCGTTATTCCTGACTAGCTTCTGCACGCAACTTCCTCCGCATGGTATCCCTTGCTCCCCAGACTTACGCCATCGCAACGCAAATTGCTTGCCCGCGCTATTATGAATTTCGTTTTCGCTTAGATTACTTTTTGTTTTAGTTTCTATTTCCTCGGCTCCTAACGATCCTAATGTGATGTTAAATAGCCTATAGCCTTCCTTAAGAATTGCGCTATCAAATGCCATATGTTTTGAAAGCCGACTGAAAATTCCAGCGATAAGCGAGTTCATACAAACAAACAAAAAACAAACTCTTCAGGTTTAGTATTAGTATAGATGGAATGTTACTTTGTCCAGGCCCCCAGGATGCACTAGCTTTATTGAAGCATCGCCACTCGAGCAGGCTATGTCATGTCGATACATGTGACGGCTGAAATACGAAGTTGTTAACTTAAGTGACTTCTGCTGGAACCAGTCATTACATCAAAGAACATCATTGTTGTTGTTCACGTGTGCCGCCGCGCCGGCCGTCACCGCTCGTGCGTGCAGTACGTTCGCAGTAGCGCGCAAATGACAGCCTGTTGAACAAATTACTGTAATTTTGCGAACATTCTGTGATCTCCCGGCACTTGAGTTGTTTAGGTGAAACAAGAGGCTAAGTGAGTTCCTGAAAGTAGATGTTTACAGTTTTTTAACCGACGAAAAAAAAAGGAGGAGGTTCTCAAGTCGACACGTACATATTTTTTTTTTTTTTTATGTATGACCACGCATTACTTTGTAGTGAGTAGTCCGATTTGAATTTTTTTTTTTATTGGGAAGAGTATACCTCGAAGTTGGTCCCATTTAAAATTGGAAACTATAATCCACCCCTAAAGGTAGAAAAAATGGGGTTGATTGATTTTTCACCAACTGAATTTTCAACTGTGAACCGATTCTGTTGAAATTTCGCACACATACATACATAGTTCTGATGACACAACCACTCATCATCAACTCAGGTCTTAAACCTGGCGCAGCCCCCTGGAGTACCCTGGAGTGGATGGTAACTCAAAAGCGAAAAATAAAATACTTTTTGAGATTTAGTATCTACCACAGTTGATAATATGATAATGAAAACTAAGTTGTAAAGGTGAGATGGCAGCCAATATCAAAAAAGGTCAAACCACATGTGCAACATGTACAACAAAAATTCCATTCAACGTCATCTACTTAGACCGCCGATCCTAACCCATTAGAGAAAATGCTAGAACGTTGACACAAGAACGTGAAAGAAAGGAAATCATGTCCAAAATGATGTCAGTCTCCAGAACTTTCCATAGTGGAGCGACAAACAGTTTGACTCAATTGAGTCAAGTGGGCCAGAGTTGGGTCGGCCCCCTGCACCGGGGTCCAGATGATCCAGCCCACTTAACTGTGGCATTGCTTTATTTATAGTCACATGAGTACAGCACATGTACGACGCAGAAAAATGACTCAATGCATGAGTAAACTATAATTACCTGTTCACATCAGAGAGTTACAATAGAGCCATTTATGCTAATATTAGTTGGTGGACAGATTGTCCACATGTTGTAACAGCAAATAGGAAGACACTGCAGACGATCTATGGTCAACCATCCGCTGTCATTTAGTTATTTTTTACCGACTTCAAAAAAGGAGGAGGTACTATGTTCGGGATGATTGTTTTTTTATTATTACTATTAATACCTACCTACAAAACAACAAGGGTTGGGTTCCTGTGCCACGTTCATGATTCATACATGTGTTCACAATATTCATGACTGTATCTTGCCTTTTATATTTCTACCGACTTCAAAAAAGGAGGAGGTACTATGTTCGGATGATTGTTATTTTTTTTTTTTTTTTTATATATGTTCACCGGTTACTCGGCACTTTGTGAACCGATTTTAAAAATTCTTTTTTTGTTCAAAAGCTTATACTTCTGAAGTGGTCCCATTTTCACCAAGTCAGGATCTGATGATGGGATCCTAGAGAAATCGAGGGGAACTTTCAAAAATCGTAGGGGCAACTAGTGCATTTCTTAATTTTTTCATTAAGTATTTTACAGCACTACAATTTTATGAAGGTCTGGAGTCGATCTGATGATGGAGCCGAAAGACAGTCAAGGGAACTCCTCAACGGTTTACAGCAGATACCTCGAGTTTGGGCTTGATTGATTTGTATTGATAAAAACTTTACACTTTGATGGGTTGTGTCTGTCGTTAGGGGTCTGATGATGAAGACGAAGGACAATCAAGGAAACTCCTCAACGGCTTACAGCAGATACCTTGTGTTTGGGCTTGATTAATTTATATTGATTAGAACTTTACACTTTTGTGGGTTGTGACTGTAGTTAGGGGTCTGATGATGAAGACGAAAGACAGTCAAGGGAACTCCTCATTGGTTTACAGCAGATATCTTGTGTTTGGGCTTGATTAATTTGTATTGATAAAAACCTTACACTTGGATGGGTTGTGACTGTCGTTAAAGGTCTGATGATGAAGACGAAGGACGATTAAAGGAACTCCTCAACGGTTCACAGTAACTACCTTGTGTTTGGACTTAATTCATTTATATTGATAAGAACTTTGCAACCATATTCAAGGTTATAAGTGAAATTACAGATCTGATTATAGACACCATATAATATGATGATGAGGGGAACTATAAAGTGTAAGCAAATGTTTAGTGTTCACCCTTATATTCTTGAGAAGGCACGGGAGTCTCATTAGCCAGCCGGTTTCGTATAACATCTAAACGATATTTGCGCTGTTCAGACGACTCGCCACTTAATCGTTTTTGAATAAGATTGAGTCGGCAGATCTTATCATTTGGCGACTCCTGCGACAAATGAGAATGCATGTAATTTCTCATCTGAGATAACCTAGCATGACGAGCTAACGGTGATTCTTGGGAACCGGACATAGCACTCCGTTTGCGATTCTTAGATAGGCGTTCTTTTTCAGCAGTATTAGTCTCTTTAATTCTGTTTTTCTTCATGCGGGCGGCTCCTTTAGTTGGTCTACCCATGGTGATTACAAAAATCAAATTACACAAAAAATGGAAAAATAATAAAACTTAAAAAATAAATTGACCGACTTAAAAAAAAACAAAACAAAAAAGGACTAATGTACTAAAACCAAACGAAAAAGTACTTACTTCATTAATAATAAGAAAAAAATAACGTTAATTTCGGAAGTCGGTGGCCAAAAACTAAAATTAAAACCAAAGACACCGACTTCCGAAATTAAAGTTATTTTTTTCTTATTATTAATGAAGTAAGTACTTTTTCGTTTGGTTTTAGTAAATTAGTCCTTTTTTGTTTTGTTATTTTTTAAGTCGGTCAATTTTTTTTGGAAAGAGTTTTAAATGAAAGTAATTTGCAAATTGTTTTGGATTTACATGGGATCTTCCTACTGCTACGTAAATTGTGACGAATTTCTACCGCTTATTTTGGCGTCTCTTATTTTGTCATGTATTTGATGGCTATAAATATCAAGAGTAAGTGCAACTTTGGGAATATTAATGCAAGTGATCTGTTCAGTTGTAGACTACGAAGGAATGATTTCATTTAAAATTAATCATCATCAATTCAAAGTAAATCTGATACAATCGGGTTCAGTATAACCAGATGGAGTATGACCTCCATAACCTTAACATTTCTCGTCAATTTATATTCTAGATCGGCCGCGAACTATAAAACCCACAGTATTACATTAAAATAAATAATAACAAGTTTTTACGATCAAATACTTGAACTGTATCCAATGCATAAAACTGACAAATCACAGGAGTCGCGGTGTCGGCGATAAGAGTGACGTATCACACTAATTATAGCTATTTTACAGTACCGCGCACGTGGAAGGCAGCCCTAGTTTGAGTTCTGAGAGTGCGGAAAGAGTTACGCGACAACTATATTTGACAAAGAGAATGAATTATTATCTTTTTTTTTGACGTGAATAGGCTTTGCTTCCATAACGGGAGGCACTTCAAAAAACGGATGATAACAAAATCGGCTGCTACAGTTTGATGCTGCAGCTACATACTCGAATTATCTATCACCTACATCACAAAATTTAATTACACCACTCGATAGCTTAAGGATCAAACAATTCGTCTTAAAGAAAATATTACTCGTATAAAGTACACGTATTCACGTAAAACACACGGCCGTGTCCACAACTCAACCACATTATTATTATTTTTTGTTTTTCTTTGTCATCAATCAAATTATTTCGATATTCCTACATTAATGAGTACCCTTAAATTATCCTAACCTAACTAAAACGGTTAACAAACTAAATATGGCATCGAAAAACTCCTCCGCATCGCTATCGACTGGTAATGTACCCAAGAGACTTGCGGCATTGCCACGTTATATGGCAATGCTTTATCAATTATTGGGCTTTTCGGCCAGGAATTTCTCAGGCGTCTGGAATCGTTCCCGGTTGATTGATGGCAATAGGTCCCGTATTAATGGGACAACTGGCGAAATATGGGTGTGACTATTAGATACACCTCTGACACACCCTTAAGTGAAAACTGGCGTGATGTTATCCTGGAACATCAAAGATATTCGTCTCAGTGCGGAACGAAAACGTTTGCCTTGCAATTGTCCCACTGCACTCTGCAGGGCACTTCTAATACAAAACGAACTAGCAGTAACTACGCCACTTGCTCAGTGCTCGTGTGGGCTGGTGATTTATTTATTTATTTAATACTTTAAGCACACAAATGTACAGAGGCGGACTTAATGCCAAAGGCATTTACTACCTTTGGGTGATGCAGAGACAAACGATTCGAACGACGATTTCAGTCTATAAGACCTGGTTTCCATACGATGTTTCTTTCACCAACATTCAATGATGTCTTAAATTAAAGTGCAATGAAATTATACTGATACTGAAATTAATCCTATCTTTTTCGAATGCTCTAGAACTGTAGATGAAACATATGATTGGTTAGTACCTACAACCGCAATAAACATGTTTCAGAAGCTGGAAGGAATACACTCATAATAATATTAGTTACTTATAAATAATGGTAGAACTATTATTCATTTATTACTTATAAATAACAGTAAAACTATTGTTAATTTGTTTCCTATAAATAATAGTAGAACTATTATTAATTTCTGAACTAATAGTTGAACCTACGAGGATAATAATTATTTGCAGTACATCAGAACTATTTGCAGGATCGTAAAGAAGATTGTTATGAGTAATAAATAATACAGACATACCTACCTAATTGTTAATGTATCATCAACTGCAGATTCTTGTTTCATAGAGAACATTGTGTAGGTACTTAGTACATGTTTTTTTGTCTGTTAGGAACAGTAAGGGTGATAAATAATTGTGATTTAAAATAAATAACGAAATAATAAATTATTAAAAGATTTTGATTAGTTCTAACCCATAACTTTGAAAGAAGACCCAGGATATTATGTATTAGAATCTGCCAATGTCACCAACCAATAAGTTTATGGTATTCATTCTTCAATCAGCATCAGAAGAATAGACATGTGTATTGTGTTGGAAAGGTGATATGGCCATGAAAGGAGAGAGAAAACTCTCAGATGACGTCTGAACAATGGAGCAAAAGGAAACATTGCGACAAGTGCACTTCATGCCACGGGATAAGGGCTGGAGAAGACAAATGATGACCTTTTCACTAATATTGGTTCAACAAGTTAAAACCAAGCGATCCAAGAAATAAATCTACAGCTTAGCTTCTTTACTATATTAGCGGGTCAACTCGGCCATATTGAATGTCAAGGAGCACAGGTGGAGTTGCGGTCGCGCCACAAGTGACGACACGAACGAACGAACTCACACGTGCGCACGTGTGCGTGTGCACGTGTGCGTGTGCACGTGTGCATGAGTTAGTGTTGCGATCACCTTAACCCTGTTACTGGATGAACGAATGAGGTCGTCGCTTTTAAATGAGTGTTAAGTCGTTGCCCGGATTTATTTGTTGTTATTTATTTATTGCTATTACGAGGTCAATAGTTAACCAGTCTTACCAAGGGGTATCGTATTACCCAGTTACTGAGTTGTGGAGGTCAGTTAGGCAGTCGGTCCATGTAAAATACTGATATTCAGCTGCAACCGGTTAGACTGGAAGCCGACCCCAATATAGTTGGGAAAAGGATAGGCAGATAGATATGAGGTCACTACGCATTGACTTGACGGAATGTAGCTTATTCTGTCGTAGTTGAAGTTCTTTATGGTGATCCCGATTTACCTGGTAAGATCAGCCGCACAGGTGCGAAAGGACTTAGAAGGTATAATTAAAAGAAATTATCTAGATAACTTGCTAGGAAGCTCCCGTACTTCTTTTATTTTTAAGTGCAAGTTCATGAATTATGGATTTCAATGAATAAAATTGAAGTTTTCATTTTATTAATTTGTTCCAATAACTCGTGCGCAATCACGTCAAAATAAATGCATTATCACTGTAAATAAACGTCAGGGACATTTATCTCAAAGCATATTGATTAAATCATTGAACAGCTCCACAACTACGCTGATCTCACATGACCTCTGTAACCCTGAGAGTATCATAAAATTGGTTTTCAAGTTTTGTCACCTGTTACACCACATTGATTAATGCTTTCATGCTATTTTAATGACTATAAAAAACATACATGAAAAAGAAAACGTACAATATTTATTAAAATTCATAGTAGTAGTACTTAATTTGTAACTTTTATCTATGACTTTGAACGCTGGCTAATCGTTTGAATTAAATTACTCTTCCAAATGGATAGCAAACATTTTAAGGTTGGTGAAAGTTGGGAGTCATAAGAGACTTCTTTTCGGATCGTGTTTGAACATTTGATTCGATTATGGAACAATGTTAGTTTGGTTACAATGTTATGGTAATGATTCAACTCGGACTACCTACTAGGCTGCAAGGAAAAAGCCGTTACACGTGTTGTTACTAAATAGGCTTTCGTCCGACTCATACAAACACAAAATCAACTTACATCTTGCCTTTACAATCAACTATACAGATTCCATGATTATGTAACTAGACAAGGATTATATGAAGTGTTAGAACAGGTGACCTTCAAAGAAGACACAAGTATTGCTCATCTGATTCATACAACAATAGAAGCATTAGATGTAACGAATGAGGAAATTATTTTTGAAATTAACTTAAGTGTGCCCTCAACTATTGTAAGGACAAACAGCTGTAATGTTGTCAGTGTTAATTCGCTTTAAACTAATCTTTCAATTTCTGTGATAATAATCTAGGCAGTGATTAGCATTTATTGAATGCACTTTGTGAAAAACCATTAGAAAAAACGACATAAATGTAACTATTATGGTACAAATCACGTACGTACATAATAATATGTTTACGTACATCTGCATTTAAGTTTCTCAATTAGTAATTTCACAATCATGGTCTTACTAATTAATCTTTTCTCACGATATAAGTTGCTATGGACACGACACAAAAGAAGTAAACTAACATACATGGTTCATCTTGGAGGAGAAAATCAAGTGTATCCATGTTGCTAGCTAGTATATATTAGATAAAAGATTGTGTATCTGTAGTAACACTAATGATGAACACGGGTCTCGCCGCGTGACGACGACGTCACGCCGACGCCTGTGCACCGCCGTGCATCGCACTGACGCTGACAAGCGAAAAATTGATAATTACCGTGTAGACGTTATAATTATAGGGACAATGTAGGTGAGATACGGTTTTTATGTGTTGTAATTAGATGATAACTAGCTGCGCCCCGCGGTGTCACCCGCATAAGTCTCGATCCCGTGGGAATATCGAAATAAAAAGTCCTACCTATGTCCTATTCCAGGTCATGGTCTACTCATGTGCCAAATCCGTTCAGCCGTATTTGTGTGAAAGTGTAACAAACACACTCAATTTCGCATTTATTATATTGTTATAAAAAGTTAGGATAGGATTAGGTATGTTCGTTGTGTTTCTGGCAAGGAATAGGTCACTACACCACATGGAGCAGCTGCCGTAAAAGAATAATTGGTGTTTCTCAACAATTTATTGTTAGATATCACTTAAAATTGTAATTCGAAGCATAAAATAATTCGATACAAAAAAAGTACTGGGACTATGGCCAACAATTTATCGAGTTAAAGCTAATTCCACGAACAATGTTAATGGCTCCATTATTTTGCAAGGGCAATCGGTAATCGGAACACGTCCGAATTCTATCTAAAGGCAGAAAATGTACAGAAAAATATCAAAAAAATGCCGTTACGCGTTCATGATTGGGTTTAGAATCATCTTGTCATCTCTAATTCAGATGTTTTATTTAGTGGTTGTAGTTCAAAGGTTATTTATTATTAAGTTATTCAAGTTAATTTACGAATCTGCGTTAATTAAACATAAAACTGAAATTATTGATGCTAACTCAAAAACAACCAAAGTAAAGATAATAAAATTTATACGGGACCACCGTGCAAGCTTCCTCTACTAAATAAAAATGATTTTCAAAATCGGTCCACAATAATTGATGAAAATATCGATGATCATACATAAAAACCAAAACAAATACAGACGAACATAGAACCTCCTCTTTTTTTGGAGTCGATTAATTATATATTCTTTTTAGATTGATTTCGAGTATTTCGACATCGAGAATTCGAGATCGAATTAAATAGATTTAATTCCGTAATCATTAGATCCAGGTTTGGATGCAGTATCTAGATAATAGCATAATCAGCCTATAATGTTCCCACTGCTGGGACACAGGCCTCCTTTCTGTGAGAGGGGATCTACTTAATGCGGAATTAAAACAATATATTTTTACATGACAATAATACTGTCATAGATTTTCGCAAAGTAACGCCTGCTTTCATAATTTACAACAACCAAAGTTAACAGTCACAGCGTGCACCTGGGTCGAATTCTTTGAAAAAATCAGGTTTATCGAAAATCTAAAAGTATTAATGTTTCATTTACACCTGCAATTGAATAGTGAGAGAAAGACAAAACAGAAGTTAGAAGACAAAGTTATTCCAATGAGGCTCAAGGTTTACATGGAACAAATATTCTTTAGCTCTATTATAAATACTTGTCCCGGGTTTGGCTTATAGCTTCTTTCTTCTTAAATCTTACAATTGCATGTAGGTACATACCTAGTACCTACATAACTTTAGGATCTATAATTGCCAATTATGTACAGATCGAATGCAAAGTGAAGGCTAAAACTTTGCCAACTATCATGCTGTTTTCTTAAACATTGTTAAAGTATTTTCGTGCCGTCCAATCTTGCTGTTTATTTGACCAATTTGTTTAGGTATCTTCGAACATTTCGATTAATTTTCGATAAGTTTCATAGGTTTTTTTTTTTTTTTTTTTTTTTTTTTTTTTTTTTTTTTTTTGGGTTTCTATCTGTTTGGAATTTATAATAGTTTGAATTAGTTTAGTTTGAATTTTTGTAATTTAATGTATGAGTTGTTTATTTACTTACGCTATGAGTCCTGTTGCTTGAAATAAATGAATAAATAAATAAATAAAATAAGTTTCCTCTGCATAGGTAAACAAAGTTTGTTGAAAGTGCTGTGATACTTTTATTAATGATTGTCTGATGTTTGGTTAGTATTGAAACCCAACGAAGGGCTTCAGATTCTTTGTGTAGCCGAGTTTTCAAAAAGTTCTTGACTTTGATTAAATAAACTTATTACTACATATTTCAGGTATTTATTTGTCTTTATATAAATGCTAAATTAATGAGCACACAAAAACTACTCGTAAGAAATGTAAAGAAACTTGTAAGAATATTTAACTTTGTTTGTCCCGAAAATCCAATAATTCGGTATCTTATATCTTTTGTTTTCGAGCTTCGTCTCCGAGTTCATTGATCTCTAGAGGGCAGTGACACTTACCGGTCAAGAGGCAGATCCCGGGATAATCTGGAAAAATATCAAGATGAAAATATTGTTTTCATATTTGATCTTGATTGCGTTAATGGGAGCTAATTTACGATAAAAGCATATAACATTGCTGTGAGCCAGTATTTGAAAATACACCCGTTTGGATTGGCAGAGTACCTAATTACTTACTGAAAGTGAGGCTATTTCTTGCTAAAAAGAACAAAACTAGACCAATATAAATATAACTTTTCATAGGTTATGTAAGTAGTCAGTACTGCGGTCTTCCGAAAGCTCAAGGCATTTATTGGGCTAGTCATGGTATTAACTATTCTATCAATAATACCTAAGTGAAGCGAACGACACCTTTAAAATTTCAACTAAGTGACGAAAACGTAAATCCAATTCTGTTGTTATTTCACCTTGTAGAAAGGAGGGTCGTTAAGTAATACGCGTTATTGTTTTCACCGATTCGAAATATTTGAATAATTTGGTCTTTTTCTCACGCTGTATTTTCGATCGGTCGAGTGAGGGATAATGTGGATAGGATGGGACTACCCTTCTACTTGGCTAGCCCTTTCTACGTACCGCCAGTCCGAAGCTACCTTCGATAATATCTGTATCTGAAGGTTATGGAGGTCTGAGAGTAATGTAGGCTTCACGGAAATAAAAAGATATAATAGCCAGTCACGATAGAGAGTTGTACTTTCCTGTTCAGGTGTTTAGAGATTCTTGTACATAGGACTTACGTATATTGCCGTGTAGGCAATTTAATGATTGTAAAGTGGTTCCTATACCTATCTACAATATAACTAAATTAAAAATCTCGAACGTATAAAACATTTATAAACACAGTTTATACCAAAATAACTCATCCTTCCCATTTAACATTTTACATTCGGGTATTCAGCGTTCGTGTTAACATTTGGTCTTGATCCTATGAATGCGAGGTGCGTTTTTGAGGCCAAGGGTGTAATAGTACGTGTTACTACTTACAACTGTTACAACCTACCTACTACTGCATAACTTATTTTTTCCTTCAAAGCGTATTGACCTATATGTTTATTTATAAGTGGTTAAGAACAAGCAGTATGTTTACATTGTCGTGACGAGTACAACTACTTATAAATAAATCAAAATGTTCCACAACAGGGAAAATAGCTTTTCTAATACAAGGAGGGACGATCATTCATAACTTTGATTACTAACTGCGAGTGACTACTTATATTTATATTTGTCAAGCAAATATACATGTTCAAAACAATTTGCGAAACATTTGTGTACATAAGGCTTCCACCGTGGTTCCTCGTGAATACAATGGAGTATCATATTGTTATCGCCCGGGGCAGTGTACCTATACTCACAAGTTAAAATAGAAATCCATTACGAATTACTAGATACAATATAAATAATGTGCCTTGAACACAATGAACATTTTATAACCTACTATTTTACGTATTACGTTAGTAAAATACAGATTTCAGCTTTTTTACTAAAAGCTTAGATATTACATTGTATTACAGTCAACCCATTTTCCTGTAAACAACTTAATTTGCAGAGGCGCCGTGAGCGGGTTTCTAGAAATAGGGCAAAACCATTTAATTTTACACTCTATTTTTATTTTAGACAATGTGTTGATTAGCTTCAAATACCTATCGTGAATTAGTTTGCTCTCTATTTGGCAGAATCTTGATACTCCGAAATTTATTTGGCAGAACACAATTGGCATAATTTTCTTTAAACGAATATTTTTACGGCAGTAAAATTCTTTAATATGATTATTGTTTGGCCGAATGTTTATATGTCCGAATTTACAATGGCATACTTTTAAGATGGCAGAATTTTATTTGGTATAACTTTTATTTAGAGATAATGGCAGAATTTCATTTGGCATATATGAAGGTGGCAGAATTTCATTTGGAATAATTTTATCAGGCATATTGCCATTTGCCCACCTGCATCGCAATTTGCCTAGTAAAATTATTTCAAATGAAATTCTGCCATCTTCATAGTATGCCAAAGGTAATTATGCCAAATAAAATTCTGGCGTCTTAAAAGTATGCACTGCCTTAAAAATATTCGTTTAAAGAAAATTATGCCAAGTATGTTCTGCCAAATTTTATTTTTGGTGTACCAATGATTCTGCCAAATAGAGGGAACACATTCGCAACACATATCACATGTCTAACAAAATGACATGTTTTGTTACCGCGTAACCGTGCGTTTGCACTGGCGAAACATTCAAGCCAAAACATGTTGAAATCTCTAGTTCCTGTCAAAAATTGTATGGAACTTTGACAGAAAATAGAGATTTCAACATGTTTTGTCTTGAATGTTTCGCCAGTGCAAACGTACGGTAAGAGATGAGATGAGACATTGTTCACGAAACATGTCACGACATGTGGTAGGCCGAAAATGGAAATAACAGCAACATGTCCTCAATTCCGGCGTTTCCCGGCATGCCACTACACTATTATGTACTCGTAGCCCTAAATTGTGGGCAACAGCTGGACAGTCGGCACAACGACCCGGTCGGCCATCAAAGTCCCGCCGGGAACACCAAACTGACATCTTTGTTAACTTTCCAACCGGAGTTGAACTATTTCATTTGGGACCTCTAACATGTTATGTCCACACAAAGAACAATGTCAGGTATCGGCCTACACAACTTTTAAAACTAAATTCACACGGACACAAAGTTTTTACCTACAACAATTTAAATATTTAATTCCAACTTATTAGAAAATATTTAGTTCTTTTCGAGAACTTTTCGAAAAGAAAACCATTTTAATAAGTAATCATTTTGTCATCAAGTTCCGGTTTTTCTTTTTTTAAATAAAAAAGTTTCATGTAGTTGCCTATTCTGCCACTGTAATCGATTATTCTGAATAATTAAAGCGATTTACTCTTTACTATTTATTTACCACCTCACAATTGTGTTTTTTTTTACCTTAATATTTCGTTCATCGTGTTCATTTTAAGTACATTTAGTAGTTTTTAAAGAATATGAAAACGAAATTCAACAAATCGATTTTGTTGACCTGTGCTCGATGACTTAACCGTAATGTAATGGCAGCCCTGTTAGCTTCTGTCAAAATCGCGCGCATGACAGTGACTTGACGATGACAAGATGTCAAACATCTTGTGTTGTTGCCGGTGTTTTTATATGTGTATTGTTGTTTTCTTCTCGAATTCCTCAACCTATTGTGTTATATCCATACCACATATTTTGTGACAATTTCCCATCAAATACGTTGTATTAATTGTGATATAAATGTGTTCCGGATGAAACGGCATTTAGTTGAATCTGACGATGTCCGTTCATTGTTACGGCAATGGACTTTTGACACTTTCTGAGGTAAAGTACGATTCTTATTCGTAGAAGTTCAATGTAAACGCGGAAATCACAGAAAAGCTTTTAACATTAAACTACATAAAAAAACGTAAGAATTTTTACTGTCCACGACAAATTAATATTGAACCAAAGTTACTATTACTATGGACATCTGACATTGTTATTTTTCTTCTTCTCATAAAATGGGAACCTCTTTTGTTGTAAGTACAAACGAACAGTGAAACTCTATTTCCTAAAGATTGTGTGTTTACTGGTTCACTGCTATACTGTAGTCGCACGTCGAAGAGCCACAGACTCAATATTTAATAACAGAAGCACTGATTACGGAACAAATAGGATAAAAGGACTAGAGTGCAGGTCCTAAACTACGTTTGTATTATCGTGATGAAGTTATACTTATGGCAATATTTTTGTTGAATATATATATTCGCATGTTAGACGTGTATTTTGGGTGCTGCTGCCTATCTCATAAATAATGTGGTATGTATTAAAGAATTTCAGGTTTATGTATTCGTTATAAGATAAAATATGTAATAGTATAAAAGATAAAAAGATTCAATTTGATTCTCGAATATGAATTTCTATATTTATTCATCCGTACAAGTTTTACCCACTGTTATTGGCTCGTCGGGATCACCTCGGGATATAAATTCTCAAAGCCAATGTTGAACACTCGCATTCACCACAGAGGTTATTACTTTCTGTCCGATATTGTTTAAAAACATTATAATTTACTAGCACTTGATGCATAAATTATTGGAATCGAAATATTTGTTTGTACAGCCCGTGAAAATACATCTGACCACGTCATCGCGTCACTCTTAATAAAAGTGAACTCTAAAATAACTTGCATCGATATCATCAAGGTATTTTTGAATGTTATGGGAAACGTGAAATAGAAAATGTCTTAAAAAGTTTAAGGAGAATTTGAAATAAGCAGGTTAGATCGTTCTTTGATTGATTCAAGAGAATTAGATTGTACAAAATGATGAATGAATGCAGGAATGGGAGGAATAAAAATAAAGTAATAATAAAAACTAAAACCCAACTACGACTAAAAAGGTATAAACAAGACACCACAGACATAAAAATTCAAAATCCGGATTCACACGTGTTGGGGCGGTATCCTGCCTTTTCGCCGAAAATTGTTTGGCGGATTATCACGTGCCAACCAACGTTTCGCCGATATTTCACTTTGACAACTCAGACCAACAAAAAAAGAAAGACGGTTCATTACCTATATCAAACGTGTAGCCACAAAACTATGCTCCTGCAAGTAAACACACAGGCTCACGCACACACCTACACAAAAACTATGCTCATCGCTCCTAGTACGTCACGAGACGTCGTCTAGTAAACTTCAATAAAAAAAATAGAATTATGCCTTCTTGTGTAGTGAAAACTTGTAAAAACAATAGCAAATCACATAAAAAGTCTCACGGAATCACTTTTCACATGGAAGTACTTCAAATAACATCGTTTCTTAATTTAGTTAACTATGAATTTTAGGTTACTTGGAACAAAAACCTGAACGAATGAACGAACGAAAACAGTGACATTTAAAGTGCGAGGGTTGCCATAATATGATTTGAAATTTTCCCGTTCGATATTTTTTATTTCGAGTAATTATATGCGTTTTTTTATGTATTGAATATTTTAGATTTCCAAGTAATATTGAAAATAAAAGTAAATGGATAGTAGCTATAAGAAATAGTCGGAATGATCCAGAATGGCTGCCATCGAAAACCAGCGTGGTTTGTTCCGATCATTTTGATAATAATGACCTTTATTCAACTAATCGTGGACTTCGCCGTGTGATCAAAAGCGGATATAAAATTTGAAAAACAAAAATGAGATTTTATCAAAACAGTAATTAAACACGAGACTGTATTTTTTATTTTATTTTAGTTCGTTTCTCAGCTTAGTCTAGCAAATTTAAATACTACTGTCCCAAATTTTATTTTTTAGATGTTATTTCCATCGTCCTACGTAATTGCTGAAAACTCAGTTTCACAAAGTTCTGGCTGTACGTTTGTTCAAGTATGTCCTAATTCTTCATTTATCTTCCTAAGGTTTTAATCAAAAGCTGCCATTACTCGTGTATTTTTTTTTGTAGGAGTTACCAGACTTGCCTCATGTAGCCATTGACGATAGGGCTGTATGTAAATGCACTTTGTACTTAATTGTTATTTTATTTTACGTTGCGATGTAAAAAAAAATGGTTTTGTTTCGGAATCCTTCCTAACAATTGAGGTACAATACCATACTCAACAATATCTTACTCGTACAATATTATCCTACCCAAAATATTATTCCCCAAATTATAGGGAAAAACTTTAACAAATGACAACCCTTTTTACATACACATAGATAAAAAGGTGGCTTCACTTTTGATGTACGTAATGCTCCGTCTTTCTTTTTTTGTTGGTCTGAGTTTGACAACTAACGATTAGCAAATTTTTGTATGACAACGTTTCATTTGGTAGAATTATTTCTTTATTTCATTTTTTTTTACACATAAATTATATTTTTAAATATTAGAATAAAAAAAATATATAAAAAAAATATAAAAAATAGTAGCCCACCGGTATCGGGAACAAGGTCCAAGCTTTGGTAGAATTATTGTTAAGCTGATTATTATAATGACACAAAACGTTTGGGACATTTATCATTTGTCAAACATTTCACTAGGCCACACAACTTTTAGACGAATGTCGTTTTGTCAGTGTAATAGTTCCCTTTTCATACATTGATATAATGATAAAAAATAAACTAATTTTTACATACATTTTTTATTTAAGAATCTCAAAAATAACATTAAACCTTTAAATTGGCAGCAATGCAGAGCAATAATTACAGCAACCTTATTTAAAGTTACGATAGGTTAGGTTAGGTTAGAGTATGACCGGCAGCGGGGAGTCCTGGGACGCGGTGGTTTCCTACTGCGAGACGGTCGTCTCGCAGAAGGAGGCTGCGGAAAGGGAGAGGGAGATCTCGTCCACTCACCCGGCCCGCAGCAGGCGCACCGGGCGTCGGCGGAGGGCGGATAACGCCCTCTTCCAGCCCCCCTAAATGGGTCCAGGGGTGACGGACTCGGGGACGTCCGTCGCCCCCCACACATCAGGACCCGAGGTGGCGGCGCGTAGTGTTCCACGCGCGCCCCTCTTAGACGTCACGGGGGGAGTCAAACACCTCACTCCCCCCCCTGACCCGAGGAGGCCCGCAGCGGCGGGCCGGCACCAGTCGGGGGTTGCGGAAGATTCTTACGTTCCCGCGACCCCCGGCGTAGGTGTGAGTCGGAACACCGGGGTGGTTTTTAGTCAGTAAGAGTCTGACAGATCCCTCCGCCCACCCCAGGGCGGAGGACATCCATGAGGATTTTCCACCCCGGGAAAAAAAAAAAAAAAAAAAAAAGTTTAGAGTATGACAAACAACGCACGAGCCGAGCGAGCGAAGCGAGCGTGCCGCGGCAGCGGCTGGCGATGTGCCAGAAGCGAATCACTTTTGTAAAAGGAAACAGTGTTAGGTTAGGTCACATTAAAGATAAAGTAAAAAACAAAATTTACAAAACTAAATGTATATAATTTGTCCTAAATGAAAATGGCAGCCTTGTAAATAAATTTACCAGGATATCACGATAATCAATCGTCAATGAGTTAGTTTATTCGTACTTAACTACATTGTCATAAAAATAAGTTGCGCTTACCACATAATATTACATAATTATTAAAAGAAACCCTACTAGATATGGAAAACAAAAAACAACTAAATGAATATTACGCAAACTAAAACATTCTGCTACTTGAAAGTTGGCATTTTAAAAAGTGCCGTTATGAAAAGCAGACCAAACGTACAGTTGGTAACTGTGAGGTTGGGAAATAAAATAAAATTATATGATAAGTTGGCAAATGATTATTCAGCGAAATATTATTCTGCGAGACGTTAGTTGCCAAGTGAAAATCTGGCCAACAATTTTCGTCGAAAAGGCAGAGAAGTGTTGGGGCATAAATCGAACAGATTACGTGTGACTCCAGATTTTTAATTTGTCCGTCTGTGGTGTCTTGTTTATACCTTTTTAGTTGTAGTTGGGTTTTAGTTTTTATTACTTTAATTTATTATCGATACCTCATTTGTCAAATTGTGATAAGTGGTTTAGAAGATAGGAGGGGAAGATAGGAACAGATGAACATACTTACATACATACATGCATACATACATACATACCGGTCAAAATCATAACCCTCCTTTTTTCTTCGCCGTAGTCGGGTAATTAAGATGTCTCAACCGGGTTTAGTCGCACTTTGTTTCTCAAGTAATTTACCATTGGCCGCTGGTTTGTCTTGAGTTAATGGAATAACAAGTTATATTTCCTCTTTTGTGTGATTGGATTGGATTGAACTGGTAAAATTCAAATTCAAATGTTTTAATTCAGGTAACATAGACTCATAATAGGTATAATAGGAACACACACCACATTATTTCAAATTCCTACTTAAACAATACATTTAAAAATACGATTAAAATAAAAAAAAATACGAAGTTACCTGTTCTCCGCACGTGTAGTAACATGTGGTTACCAATCTTGCTAATCACAAGACTTTGTAGGTTCAGAGTACAGAACTAGACATCATCAGCTATTGTTAGCAGTTCTCATTCTGTGAATGTTTAAAAAACATTAATCTACAATTATTAATTCATTACTGTCGCGGCCTGCAATTGGAGCATTGATGGACGATCGTGAACATGTGGGCCGACGCTCACATACGTGAGTCCATCAATGCCTGGTTGTGGGCAGCACATGTGTGTGAGCACTATGTACTTACCTAAGTACTTTAAAGCTACCATTTACTAGGTACGTCTTTCATTGACTTGAATGTGCCCTGGCGGCTGAGAGTATGTCATGCTCACTTTAATGTCTCGCTGGTGGTGGCGTGTGTGTTGGATCATAAAGTTCCCTTCAAAATGGTTGAGCTGAATGGTGCTGATCCATGCGTCATGTTCGTGAACGGGCGCCATCAGTAGGGACTGGTCATCTCTTAGCTGCCACGGCTTATTTTAATTTATTTTATTTTTTGATTTGTTTTGTTTCTTTTTTATCTTTTTACGGACGGACATTGTTCTCACATGTATAATTTCAACATGAATGATGTAACCAATATATTGTAATAATATTCTGATTCAAAAGAGTGTCCGTGGAGTTTCTTGCCCGTTCTTCTCCATAGGAACCTACGCTTTGGAATGGGCAACTAGTTTCATCTTTCTGACTGACCGACCCCTTGACAATTCAAAAGTGCCTGTAATTGGTTTATTTGAAATAAATGCTTTTGAGTTTGAGTTTGAGTTTGAGTGGCCAAGACTTGTATACTTTTTCAAATAATGCGTGGATATTCAGACTAAGTAAATTAATTATAAATTCTAGAATCAAAACAATAATAATATTATTATAAATTGTAATACCTTAATATACCCACATTATGGAATGCAAATAAAAATATGAATATGCATATTATAAAATCTTTGATAAGTTACCTCCGTGGTTGCTATGTGTTAAAGTACAAAGTTTGTTCCATTTTTAAATAACACGACAGATATGAGTTTTCATAGCAATTTATTTAGCCGCTAAACACGACAGATATGGATTTTCATACAAACATTGCCGGCCGGGCGCAGGATCGCATGTATTCGACCAGTACCGCAATTTAGATTTATCTCGAAGAAGGTTGTCGAAATAATGCTCGAATTTCCAGCATGTTTGAGAAAAATAAGTTTTTTTCAGTCGACTTCTAGTTTGACCCGATACGGCAGAATCAGTATGTAACCCTGAGTTAGTGCTATCTGATCCCCGCAACAACGCTACTATCGAAAAAAGAATCTCTGGTCTTACATTTTTGCCTAACTCATAAGTAGTGATTTAACTATCAGACGCATCTACCCTTGAAAAGGCTCAGGACAACAAAAAATCTAGGTCAGAAATGGCCGAACTGACCCAAATTTAAGTCTATAAATTTTATTAACCGAAGATTAGGGTCTGACATTGACCAGGCAATGTTTCACGAACATGATATTGTAATTATTATGTCGTCAATTATAAAATATTTAAATGGCGCTTGGTTTGTGTTACTGAAAAAAAAAAACAATTAATACGTAACCAGGATATCATCATTATCAATAATTATAAACCATCACCGTTCAAGGATTTGGTTCATCTACAGCTGAGTATGAATTAGGTCCAGAGCACATTGTAAATAGTTCATATTTCGCTATTTCCTATTCCAGTGTCAAACATGTAACAAAATTCACAATTAGTACTTATATACCGTAGTATTGATCGAACCTAGAACATCAGCCTCTAAGGCACTGTTCTGCTTAAAATTAAGTTGATAAAAATTTAAAACGCTCCAAGTCCAAATCCGTTTAAATATTCAAATTGGAATTGCAACTGACTTGAGAGCTCAGCTACCAAGTAAAGAGGTATAATTTATATTTTTATTCGCCGATATGTATTCTTTTGGCAAATATTTGTTTCATACAAATTACTTCGATAGTAGGTAGTGCCGTGCTACTGAACTTTACCGTGTTATTTGGTATGTCATTGACAAAGGCAATAAAAGGCTTAATTGACAGCTGCCTTTGTATACACAGTAAAAAAAGACTGCGCCGTACACTATCTTCTTTATTCGTTTTCATAGATGCGCATTGAGTTAGGCATTTCCTTATATGTATTGTGATAAATAAGATGAACTCATTTTTCACCGACTGCAAAAAGGAGGAGGTATATTCGGAGGGTATCTTTTTATTTTCATGTATGTACAGAGATTTCTTAGTGATTACTGGGCCGATTCGACCGATCTGTAGAAAAAACGTAACCGAAATAGCCCGAACTAAACTGAAGTGGCAGTGGGTACATTACTCGTAGAACAGATGGCCGATGGGGCCGAAAGGTTCTGGAGTGGCGACCGCGTAGCGGAAGACGTAGCATTGGAAGGCCTCCGACATGGTGAAACGGTGACCTGGTGAAGGAATCAGGAATCCGCTGGATGCGAGACACACAGAACCGGTCGTACTTAGGGGAGGCCTATGTCCAGCAGTAGACGTCTTTTGGCTGAAATAATGACTGGGCCGATTTAGGTGAGTTGGTGGGCAAAAACGAAAATACAAATCCAAAGATACCGACTTGTAGTGTTTTTTGGAAGTCGTTTTCACATTAGAAACCGGGCAACAAACACTTGTATTAATTATTTCGTAAAAACAATCACATGACGTGACCTTGTCCAAGTCCAAGAGTTTCTCTAAGCAAAATTACTTAGAAACAGTCAAATTATGTTCACTCACTTTAAACTACAGGACGCACTTAGGACAGGTTAAGTTGCCATTATCGATCAAATGGCTCATCAAGTACCTGGCATTACTTCTGAACTAAATGTCACTTAAGTCTTTTGTGCCTATTTCCAAGTTAATCTATGTCATGAAGGGTATTAAAATGAACCTTTACCTGTAATTATTTTACTTTTGTTTTCAGACAATAATAAGACACATCACTCACTACATTTCAATCAAATTCTACGAAATAAACTGGGTTGTTGTAGTTCATTATTAGGAAGGTTTTTAATTATACCTACAGCAGGTTTTCATATAGCATTATAAGAATTTCGTTTGACCTTCTTACGAAGTTCTTATGATAATAAATAACACTTCAAAACTTCGTTAAAAACTCTTGTAAAATCTGTACGGAAAATAATAATTACAAATTGGAGACACGGCATTGACCCAAATACAAGACTATTTGTTTACATTTTTAATTCTACCTACAATTAAAATGTAATAAAATCTTAATTTCGACCATTAAAATAATAATAACCGCTGCTATTTCAATACTTCGGCCACGAATGAAAGTTGTCCGTAGCGGCAAGTTCAGTCCATCGTAGGCCCGCGCGCCGCCCGCCCGTGCTACGCCGCTACGAAGCTACGCCGTAGAGGCCCGTGTTTTCACTTTGTGTAGCGAACTTCTCAAGTTTTCTTGCAGAAATGTAAGTAATATTATTGTGTTTAAAAAGACTTTTGATAATCGGCTAAGTGAATCTTTATATTAAGATTAATGAAGTATTATAAAATGTTTATTCGCACGAATGATTAATTTCGTAATCAACAAAAAAAAAACAAAAAGGTAAATTGTTTCAACTTTATTTGTTTCTTCATTCGTTCAGTTCATAAATACTTGTTTGGTAGGCATTATCGGTGAAACGTAAACAAAATGTTTGTTGAGCTTTCACGTTAATGAGTTGGAATAGTACCGTGAAATTATTTGATAGCCTCGTTGATTAATTGCACCACCGCGCATCGATTTTAATGAGCATTCTATGAAAATCTGGTATTTTATTAACATGTTCTCATAAACTCACACGAATACTTGCCTCTTTACTTAATTGAATGAGTAAAATGCCCACTTTCAATCCGGTTGTGTTCACTTTTATTAGCAGTTATTTCATTATTATATTAAATTATTACACGTTGTATAACTTTTGTAAGTGAGTATTTTCCTTTAATTTGAATTCGTGCCTTGTTGCCCGTTTTCTGGTGTTGAAGGGTATTTTCCTTCTTCTTTCTCCACGATCAGCATGTCATGAGTGATACATGAGGATGCTACGCAAAGGGTTACGTAATAATATTTAAAGCATGACTTGTAAACTTATACAGTCATCGTATAAGTTTACAAGTCATACTAAATGCAACCTTTTGACAGGAACTATTGTTGTAGAGCGGGTCTCTTGTTTGCTGGAAACCAGGCGATATGCTTATTGCAAAAATGACACCAACTTATGTTTCTTGTAAAGTATCTACTTTACAACAACCTAAACTTAGTGTCGTTTTTAGCTATGTATACCACGTTGATTTAAATAGCTAACCCGTTATCCAGGGTGATGACTAATGTTCCTTCTTATTCTGTGTAAAAAAGGGGCATTTGCCCTGCAGTGGGAACACTACAAGCGACACTTTACTTGAATAGCTTTTGCCGCTCAAAACGCTGGTAGCTCGATTTATCTCTGTCGAGCTGAAAGGTTATTCCCAACGGAACAAACCATTACCTGTCGCCGTGTCGTCGGGGGCAATACACCCATTGCCTGTTATTATAGATATATGGGCTTTATGTCTGGAACTCTCTGAGTTGTGGATGACAAACATGCATGACTGCTAGTAAAGCATAATAAACTACTGCATCACGGTGTGGGGTGGGGCTCCCAAGACAACCCTACTGCCTCTGGAACGAGCACAGAGAGCTGCCCTCAAGGTTATGACCTCGAAGCCTTTTAGATATCCCACCCCAGCTCTCTACACCGAATGTCAGGTCCTCACGGTGATACAGCTCTTTGTTCTTGGCACTATTCTCCGCATGCATCCCTCTGTGGTATTCAAGCCGAATGCTGCTATAAAGCGTAGATACTTCGAGGTATGCTCAACTCGTGGATGTAGAACGGCCCTTGCTCAGCGTCATTATGATATTCTGTCCAACAATTTATATAACAAAATAAACAAACTATGCACCATTGCTCCCATGTGCCTAAATAGATGTAAGTCTGGGGTCACAAAGTGGCTACTGACACTAAGTTACGATAAGACCGAAGACTTACTACATATATAAATCGCTTAATCTAATTAGTTGAATAAAGTTATATAATCTTAATTATATATATACAGACTCACATAATCTCAAGCTTTGACCATATTTACCTCTGTCGAAATACATACACAGCACACAATACACAACACATACCCCTACATAGGTACTTTAATAGGCTACATCATTATAATGCATTTACTAGTAAATAGCTATCTTAATAATTAATATACTGTGCTCGTCCTACAACTACTGATATGTTCAAATTATAGGCGAGGACGCTGGCACCCTAAACACAAGTTAAATCTTACCTTGGGTGCCAGAGTTCATCGAAAACACTCTTTCCCCTAGTTGTAACGCTGCATTGTGTTTAGATAAGAGTTTTTGTACAACTGAAGGTAATAAAATAACTTTTTTTTTTTTTGCTTGCTCGTACATTTGTTTGATTGTCAGATATTATTCTTAGGGGCTAATGGCCTGATTCCAATTGGTTGTAAGTTTTTATTGTCTCAGACTGGCACATCTGCTGTAAAATGTATGCATGCGATTTAATATTCAATTTTCACGAAAGATGCCTTTAGGAAGTAATATCTGAGCTATGAGTAATATATACATACTATCATCAGCATTAGTTAGCAATATCGTTTTTCGTTACTTTAAAAATGCAGCAGTAATATCCCAGCACTAAAGTCAAAGTCAAATAATTTATTTCAAGTAGGCACATTAAAGGCACTTTTGAACGTCAAATACATAGAAATAGTTCAAATTCTAGTTGCCCCTTCCAACAGGTAGTTTTCGTATGGAGAAGAACGGGCAAGAAATTCCACCGTTACTCTTTAAAAAAATGTTTTACAATATTTACTATATTATACTGAAACCACAGAGTCCCTATGTGATAATTATGTTTCATTGTAACGTCCAACGATTGCGACGTAGCACGGCGTCGACCTGTTAGTGAGTGTACTAACTTTGCCTTACTCTGGGATCTCTGGGTAGTCATTACTTGACAAGTTTCTGTTAACATGGCAGAGATTTGTAATGGTTTTAATTTCGCGATTAATAACAAAAATGTTCTAAACAAGTTACTTTTTGTTTAATTGCTAACATTTTTTTTTTTTTATTGTTTGAAATCATCAAATGACTTCTCCCGCTCTGGGCAGAGCGGAAGGGCGTGTCAGACTTTTACTGACTAAAACCCACCCGTGTTCCTTCAGTTGCCTGTTGCCAAGGTCCCGGTATCCCTTTCGGACTTTCCCGCAACCCTGGCAGGCATCGGTCATACCGCCAATTGTGCTGACATCTCATTGAGGCGCACGTGGAACACGACGCGCCATCGACCCGGACCTGGTCTTTATCGGACGGCGAGCTACCCATTGCTCGCCGTCCGCAAGCCCGCGCCTATGGTGGCCAGGAATCCGCCTGGGATTTCCGACGCCCAGGGCGTCTCCAGCGGCGGCGGTTAGGCGCGTGATGGCGCAAACTTTGCCTCTCCCTCACGCGCTCCGCCTCCTCCTTCGCGAGCATTACTGCTTCGCAGAAGGAGGTGATGGCTTCCCATGCTCTCTCGCTCCGTACCATGGCCTGGACCAGGGCCGGACGCGAGAGGTCATTAACGCCAATCGCCTCCACAAGGACGACACGGCGTTGCTCCGCCCAAGCACCTCCACCGTATGCTCCACCGTGTCCTCCAGGCGATCCACACAGTGGTGACACCCAGGCGTTTCCTCCCGCCTTATCCTACACAGGAACCTCCCGAAGCTGCCATGTCCGGTGAGGACCTGCGTCAGGCGGAAGGTGAGGACGCCGTGGCACCTCTATAGCCACTCCTCAAAAAGGGGGACTTATCGCCGCAATTGTGGCGTGCCCATTTAATTGCTAACATGCAAAGCAATGGTCATCAATGCTTACACCTACTAATGTTACGTCTTTGGCCACTAGGTTTTAGTGTTCAGAATAGCCTCAGACAATAAACGATATTTAAAAACAGAACATTCAGGTCTTTGAATGTCCAAAACTCTAAACATGCGCATTAGGTACCAGACATTAGTCAATCACAACGTAGTCACAATAATGATATTTAGCCACTAAACCAAAACAAATGCTCTGGACAACTGTCTAAAATGATACTACTCGTATCTCACCAAATGTGTTTACGACGCCATAACACATGACATCGCAAATAAAAACGTTATGATAGGTATAGAACGTTAGTTTGTTTCAGCTCGTAAATGTAATGCCTTGTCTGCACTGATGTATGAATGTAATATAGTGTCATGCATTCATGAAGGTCATGGCTACAGGACAAAGAGATATTGGATCGTGAATACAAGGCATTATCTCGCCAGAGATGACGCGACCATACGTGAGGATCTATCGAACTAACTATTAACTACTAGATACAACATACATTCATACAAACTAGAACAGCCCTACAGGTCTTATATGCAATGCTGGGTGAAAATCAACTATAGTAGTTGTGAAAATACAATACTAAGTTGGTATTTCAAGAGATAGAGTACCATACTAAATGGAAGAAAAATATGGGTCATGGAGTATTTGATTTTACTGGAATTTTGTTTTGTAGATTTTGAGATCATTTGATAAAATAATGTATGCAAAAAAAAAACTTTCACACGAAATAGGAATTTAATTAATGAATTTAATTCGTTAGTTGGTATAGCTTCATCATAATACGTCTACAACTAGACTTTTTCTAGAAGAACTTTCTTTGAACTAGGTATTATCGTGGAAAACTCTCTAGTACTTTGTCCATCATTATCTGTGTCCAAGATAATTTGATCGTCGTTATTTTAAATAATTTCTGAACATTGAGGTCGTGTCACCTCGTCAATATTCTGTCGTGTCCCACCTAGCATGTCATGGTGTCCATACTGTCCATAGAATATAATGATATCATGCGCTCTATGGTGTGTTTGCATTGAAGGTCAGTATCATTGTCACATGAGATATAATTGCATATTGCATTTGTTGTTAATAAAGGCCATTATGCACATTTTGATGGAGGCAGATTCATTTCAGGCGATAGCAGACCGCAACGACACTTTTGGTTGCTAAGTTTTATTTTTATTTTAAATCGTAACTGGCGACAGTGCCGCCTGCTGTTGCGGCCGAGCGGTGACTATAGATATAACGCATGAACTGAATAAAAGAAAAGACAACTAAATACTCGTAAATGCACCAGGCTTTTCAGACGAATTGGTGATCGCGGTATTTGTAGTATTAGCAAAACCACCGAACGATACTATACCTTCCACATGCCTAATCACTTAAATGCGCTATATGGTTACTTACGGGTACAAAAAAATTAAAGTAATAAAAAAAAAAACTAAAACCCAACTACGACTAAAAAGGTATAAACAAGCCACCACAGACAGACAAATTAATTAAATCCGGAGTCACACGTAATCTGTTTGATTTATTTAACACGTGTGACTCCGGATTTTTAATTTGTCTGTACCTTTTTAGTCATTGTTGGGTTTTAGTTTTTATTACTTTTTTTTTTTTTTATTCTTGTGGGGTTATAATATATGTATTTTTTAAATGTGCGCATTAAGCCCTTTCATTTGATACCCAACATGGTACGATTAAACATTTTTTTTTTGAGTTCCTGACTTTATGTCCTCTAGAGGACGCCATTTTTAATTTAATGTGACGTCACATAGCCTATAACCAGCGGACGATCAAGACGCTTCCAACGACACCTCATTTGTCAAATTGTAATGAGTGGTTTAGAAGATAGGAGGGAATAGATGAACATACATACATACATACCGGTCAAAATCATAACCCTCCTTTTTTCTTCGCCGTAAGCGGGTAAAAAAGGTCTAATCTTTGTATTTATGTCCGGAAATAACCAATGTAGTGAGTTAAAAAATTCACAGTGCTAGTGAACACAAAATAGACAGCGAATTACGTCATGTGGGGCTTCATTTTCTGGATTTCTTTTTGATTTTTCCGCGTAACCACTTCCGTATCTCAAAGGCTGGAGCTTGCTCATGTATTGGTGCTAGTTATACAAATCATTAGATAAGTAATTGTTGTTAGTTAAAGGAACAATTTCTTCGAACAGATCAATCACACTTACATTTTATTATCAACGGTATCGTAAAAGTTGAATTATTTGTGGCTAGCAAAAAAAGCTTGTAAAAAGAAATAATGTTGTATTATGATTTGACGATTAAACTCAAGCAGAGTTGATTATGATTATTGTGGCTATTGGGCTTATAGTCATAGTCAATCAATCAAGTTCAGTTCATTTGTGAGGGGAGTCCCATGCCTGTTGGTGACGTCACCAGTTCGCAGTCAACACTCAAGGTCTTGTCACCACTACGTCATACGTCCGCGGTCTCTGATGATGGCCCGGCTTTTGTAGCAGACTTCATCCTTGGAAATGTATGGTGATTCGTATGATATGTTGGTTTGTTTATTTTTCTAGGTTGTTAGTACCTGAGTGACATGCGTCATGACTTGTGCGCTATTAGTACTGTGCCAGCGGCCATGATAAGTTTTCTCTCTTTTATCGGAAGAAAATACCCAGAAAAGTGTTCATCAGTACAATTTCTGTCCCTCTTAAGTGTATCCGGCTGAAAGCGCTGATTGCGGTAAGATCGCGAATTGTGATACTGTTTTTGTAAAATTCACTATTTTTCCTGTATTTAGTGAGAAATAAAGAGTATTCTATGTCAATTTGTATACTTCCTGCCCGCCCCGTCTTCCCTTACCCTAACTACCAACCTCGGGAAATTTTTCAAAATTTTGTCTTTTTAAGTACCTTCCTCGAAATTTAAGGTATTAAAAAAAAACCGTTCTAGTTCTAATTTTGAGCTTGGCAACACATTTAGCGATTCATTTTTTACCCGACTACGGCGAAGAAAAGAGGAGGGTTATGATTTTGACCGGTATGTATGTAAGTATGTTCATCTGTTCCCTCCTATCTTCTAAAATTTTAATCGTACCATGTTGGATAACAAATGAAAGTACTTAATGAACACATTTCAAAAATATATATATTATAACCCCAAAAGAATTAACTAAAACTAAAACCCAACTACGACTGAAAAGGTATAAACAAGACATCACAGACAGACAAATTAAAAATCCGGAGTCACACGTAATCTGTTCGATTTATTATGTTCCCTAACACGTGTGACTCCGGATTTTTAATTTGTCTGTCTGTGGTGTCTTGTTTATTTTATACCTTTTCAGTCGTTGTTGGGTTTTCGTTTTTATTACTTAATTTTTTTTATATAAATAGATAAGGATACAGAATAAGAAGAAGACGGATTATCTGTGAGTTGTGGACGGACAGATAGCTGTCCCTCCACAACTCACAGATAATCCGTCTTCCTATTACGATGTACGTGGGGTCGTGAAAGTAGAACAAATAAGCATGTAAACGAACTCTCTGCTTCATAATACATTAGTTTAAATAGGGATTTAGGCTTCCTTAACATTGGATAGGTATTGACTTTATCACTTCTGTAACCGACTGAGAGGCGCCAAGCGGCACTGCCATAGAATATCACGCTTTGACCTAACTCGAGATCGAACTCAGAACTAGGCCCTTAGTAATTCTGTTTATAATTCTGTTCTGTGTAATTGTGTGTTTTAATTTTAATTGCTGTATTTTTTTTTTTTTTTGTCGTCTCTTTGCTATTACCCTTTTGTTGGTCGAAATAAACGTTTTTGTTAATTGATTTTATATTTTAATTAATGTGCCACCATAAGACGTTTGCATGAAACCGGTTAAGCTTTTGTCATCTCAAACTATAGACAGAGTAAACTATTAAGCGTCTTTACAGCTTGCTCCCGACTTCATCCGCTTACAGACTTTAATTCTTTTGAGCCGTTCAGTGGTGGAGTTCCTAAAAATCCTTTTTATGCACTTTACCTACAGCTGCGAAACTGTTTTATAGAAATAGATTATATTTGCAATGACACCGCATTGTCTGTCAGTCTGTGAGTCAGTCACGAAACTTATGATATAAATAGCCTTGCAGCAGCGGCGCAGTTCATGCTACTCCGACCAGCACACAAGGTCAGTGTCAATGGATCGCGTGTTCGTTCAGATACGAGACCCTATGTCACATGTGGGTAATTTGAAAAGATTGATTGTGTTCCATGCGTAGTTATCATAAAGTAAGATAATGTTTCCACTACTGACTGCTCTAGTGGTCGCAAGCTACTTTTGAGCATGAGGTCCAGGATTCTATTTCCAGGACTTAAAAAGAATTGGCGAAATGGGTGTAGGTACTATTTGTACACCTCTGCCTAACTCTTTGGGAAAACAGGCGTAATAATATGTAATGTTTCCACTACTATCTTGAGTACAATCTTCGTTCATGTTTTATTTTAGTACCTGCTAGAGTACTATTGTGGTAATAATAGCCCTGATCTGGGATCTATACTGGGATGGGGAAATTGTAGTATATTAATCATCATTCACAGTCTTTTGTCCCGTAAAAACATCTTTTACATAAACCGCCCTCCGATTACATAATTCTTCCCTGGTTTCTGCCAATCAGCCTTTTCCGACAATCTTAATCACATTTTCCTAAATATTGATAATGCGGCTTGTTAGATTATTGAATATAATTGTAAACATTCCTTTTGCAGTGCCTATGTGGACGCAAAATTAGGAACAATATCCTTTCTATCATAAAACGCGCTAATATAAAAGCCCATATAAGCTAATATAAGGTACCTATCATATAAGGCATGTAATATACAATACAACCCTCGTTTGTACCTAGTATCGAGCTCACTAACGAGCTGCAATTGTGTTAGCTGCACAAACATGTTTGTTCATCGGATGACGAACGTAAGTGATCAAATCATCATTCAAACATAATTCAGTAATATCACTATAATTTGCCTCTATGACGGTTGCTGTAGCGGTCATTGAGATGCTCGTGTGTCAGATGTGGAAATTTTCAGGCCATGCCGGTTTTAATACTAATGTCATGGGTATAATGATCGTATGTTTGTTGTATATCCTTGTTCGATGTTCATGATTAGTGTTGACTTGTTAGATTATAGATATCTGGAAAAAATTTGCTAGAATAAATAACTAAACGAGAGCGTAATGTAATAAAACTGCTCCCGACAAAAATTCGTAAACATTACGCATTTTATTTATTCAAGCGACAAAATCCAAATATTACGTTTTCGTTTTGTTAAAATTCGTAAAACCGGCGGCGTCGTAGTGTGCAGAACGCGTACTGTTCAAAATTTTATAAAAACGTAATAAATCGAGTTTTATATCGGAAGTAAATAACCAAACTCCTGTGGAAGGTTTTCATGAAATATTGGGTTGCATCGTAACATTTTAAAGGAGGTTTATGGATTGATACGCCATGCATGGCTGGACGCTGTGCACGGGGAGGTGTAAAGTTTGTGGAAGTGACTACTTACGAGCGTAGTTGAATATAAATCTTCCATCAAGCCTCATAATATTTTGCCAAAAGGTACTTTAAATTATTATAATCGCGACGTTTGACAGGAGATGTTCATCGTATGCGGTTGAACTGAAAATACCATATTGCAGCTCCTCCCATTAACGTAGCTCTTTAGCTGTTTCTACTCGACCCACTTCTAGACTCGCTATTTTCGGTTACCGACTCGTTCAGAAAACAATTATGTCTCTTCCATGTTTCTCACTCCTTGGAACGCTCTGTGACTACAATTTAATTGCAAGCGGCTGCACAGTGCACCGTGCGCTCACCCGCTCGCGAGTCCCGGTACTCTCGGGGAATAGCAGCGGTGCTGGCTTTTACCGCCAGTCGGGACAATTACTTGTACCAAACTTCGTCTTTCGTTTTCTTATGTAACTGGATTTTAAGTGATATTATGGCTAGATAAGTTAAGAAGTTTTGAACATTCTTGGGCTAAGTGGAATCCTTAGGATATTAAGTTAGTACAATGTTTAGCCGTGATTGTTCAGTTCAACGCAACTACGGTTACATGATGAATAATAGTTATAACTTCATGGTAAAGATCTTTAACCAGGCAATGAAACATAGCTATAGCAGTAAAGAAAAAAAGAAACATTTTGCTTGGGACGTACGTAGGTACCTACATTACTGTAAGGAGTTTGTATGCGAGGCGCCACCTCGCGTGGTACAGGCTGGCTAGAGGGCAGCCGTGTGTTTCGAACGTTCCAACAATTTGGATTAAAATATGTTAGGAGTGCTTTTTGTTTTGGTTCATCAGTCCAGTCTTAGCTACCGAACAGTGTACGCGTCTCTTATAAAATTAAATATTAGAATAAACCCCCTTTGAACCCTCGCCGTCTTTGGATTTGCCACCTCACACACACCCTCACACCAAGATAACGCTCTCATGCGTTACAGTACGTACTGTGATGAACTGTTTAGATAAAGACTGAAACAGTGAAATCTGCTCTAACTTTTCATTTCAAAGTGATTTAAAGCATCTTTGGTACATCAAGTTGAATTCAAATCACAATCAACCTAAAAAGATGGTTAAGTTGTAACCAAAACCATAAATTAGTTGCTTCAGTCTGAGCGAATCTCAGCAGTTTGCGGGTGGTCGGTGAACGTTCATGAATGTGGCCAACTTTGCCAATATCTTCACTCTGTCCGAAACTTTGCGCAAGTTTTGTCTCAAGGCTTAATTGCTCGTCTACAGTCTCCCGTTCACTCGCCGAACTAAAAAGTTAACACTGGCACTAGCACTAGCATTTTTAGGGTTCCGTACCCAAAGGGTAAAACGGGACCCTATTACTAAGGCTATGTCCGTCTGTCTGTCCGTCCGTCCGTCTGTCCGCGGCTTAGCTCAGAGACTGTTGGTACTAGAAAGCTGTAATTTGGTATAATTTTAGTAATTAATAATTTGGTATACATAATAAATCACGCCGACAAAGTGGTAAAAATGTTGGTGCACGTAATGTGCGGATGTTTTTTTTTTCTTGTCTATCCCATAGTGTGGGGTATCATTGAAAAGGTCGTTTAAAAATAATGAGAGTTTGTTAAAACCATTTTTTGGATTCAGGGATCTGTTTGCGAAATATTAAGCTTTAAAGTTCAAATTTTTGTTAGAGTCAAGTGTCCCCCCTCTTTGCCAGCTAAATGGTTGGTTTTGGATATGTGAAAAAATTAGCAGCAGTAGTTTATATAACGAAATTAAAAGAAAAACTATCACCGCTACGTAGGCTCCACAAGTTACCGAGTAATAATCGACCAACTTAAATTTGCAATTGCCAAAATATGTTCTCCATACATTCTGTATGGGAGAACAAGTTTTTTAACAACAATGTTAAGTTTGTTGGATAAATTTATCCCAACTACGGAACCCTTCATTGTGCGTAGTTCGATATGCACTTGTCCGGTTTTTTTTCCTATTGCAATCATAACGTTTTTCGCTCCATCGTGTTAACAACATCAAAGTGGAATAAAAACAAATAGTATACCATCGATAATGATGTAAATCGGAATGATGCTATCATGTATACTCGTAGCATAATTGATCAGCGAAATTATCGTAGATTTAAATACATTATTTTTCCGCATCGCGGGTATGGCCAGCTCTTGGACCCCTTATTCTCATTAAATAATGTCAGAAATTTTTCAATTTACCTGAATGATGAGATGATGTATGTATATAGAGAGATAATGTTTCTCAGAAATCTCGTCGTTTTATGCTGGGTAAATCAAGTATGATGGCGGGAAGCGAGTCATCTGAATATTTCAGTGAAAACTTTAAGGAAGCTGGTAAAGCGACGGGTAATGAATAATTTAACTGTTGTAATGTATTTATTACAGTACCCAGTTCCATTGTTCTTAATCCATTATCCCCAGTGTTTTTACTTTAATATATTTTAGAAAGTTTTTAGCTTTGTGAGAGATTTAACGTAATTTGCAGAAGTGGCTTTAGGTTACCAACCGTCAAGGGATGATCTCTCTCACAATGTTAAATGGTTTTATCTGTTAGTAATTATTCATACTTTTTGGTTAATGATTTTTGTCACCACTGTGCGGATCGCCCGGAGGACACGGTGGAGCATACGGTGGGCGTATGCTCTGCTTGGGCGGAGCACTGCCGTGTCCTCGTGGAGGCGATTGGCGGCAATGAATTTTCGCGTCCAGCCCTGGTCCAGGCCATGGTACGGAGCGAGAGGGTATGGGAAGCCGTCACCTCCTTCAGCGAAGCAGTAATGCTCGCGAAGGAGGAGGCGGAACGCGTGAGGGAGAGGCAAAGTTTGCGCTCTCATGCCCCTAATTGCCGCCGCTGGAGATGCCCTGGGCGTCGGGAATCCCAGGCGGATTCCCGGCCACCACAGGCGCGGGCTTGCGGACGGCGAGCAATGGGTAACTCGCCGTCCGATAAGGACCAGGCCCGGGTCGACGGCGCGTCTTGTTCCACGCACCTCAAAGAGATGTCAGCACAATTGGCGGGATCCGCTAGGACCGATGCCTGCCAGGGTTGCGGGAAAGTCCGAAAGGGATACCGGAACCTTGGCAACAGGCAACTGAAGGAACACGGGTGGGTTGTAGTCAGTAAAAGTCTGACACACCCTTCCGCTCCGCCCAGAGCGGGAGAAGTCATTTGATGATATCCTACCCTCAAATTAAAAAAAGGAGCATGCTGTGGGCACTACTTAGCAATAAAACTCAGTAAAAAGTTATCCGTGTTCAGTAAACCGTCCGAAACATCAAAGCTGTGTTCTTTCCTGTGACGCAAATCAGTGTCCGCGACGTCCGCCTATCGATTTCTTGACGAATAGGCAAAGAACGACTGTACGTATATTGGAGGTCGCTGTTAGATTATGGACTAGGGCCCCTTTTGTTCTAGCCGGGTGTATAAAGTACTCTAGTCAAGGTTTCTGGCTATGCGAAAATTCTTTAACGGCTTTTACTACAGGGATTCATGAGTAATGAGTGTAATGACTTATATTTAGATGAATACATAATAAAGCACACGTTAGAATTTCTGAGCAAGAAAATGATATCTACGGTAGGTACTTACAGTTATCAAGACAAAATTCCTCTCTATTCTTATTTTTTAACCGAATTCGTTTATGCAATCAATCTACCTAGCCTTTTCCCATATATGTTGGGTCGGCTAAACCGAATGCAGCTGAATACCAGTATTCTACATGAAGCGACTGCCTATCTGACCTCCCCAAGCCAGTTACTGGGTAACACGATACCCCTTGGTAAGACTGGTTGTCCGACTTTTTGGGCTTCTGAATATCCGTTAAACGACTGACAAAAATCTTAAAATGACAGCCGGGACCATTGACAAACGTGCTTTCGGACGCCCCTCCGTGCGTCCGAAAGTCTCGATATGTAATGGTTGGTCACCCATCCACAAACCGACCGCTGCAAGCATAGCTTAACCTTCGCTCAAGCCGTGCGGCTGTTATCATTCAGCCACGAGTTTCGAACACATACATACTGGGCGTGAGACCACCTTTCAGTCACTGAACATCTAGACATCTAGACACGTGGCCGCGTGTCAAGCCAAGTTCAAGAAAAGAACTGGCGACGCAGTAGCCGTGTGTTATATTACACGAACCATTTGGAGCTACTTTTCACCCCTCAATAACTCAAAATCTATTTAACGTACACACATGAAATTTGGTTTATTTATTAATACACCTTAGATTACCTAAAAACCCAAATTTCATAAATAAAGCTCAAACGGTTGTTGATATATGAACGTCTAAACATCGGCATTTTTATCACTGACTGACTTACCTATATACCTACCTATAGATCAAAAACCTAACCCACTTCCAGGTGACCTAGAAAGTTGAAATTTGGCATCCAGCTTGGTAATTGTGTATATAGAAAGGAAAAAATCAGAAAACAGATTTTTTTAACGTTTTAAATATTTTTTAAGTAATCGATTTTTAACACCTAGCGCCTTTCGAAATTATAATAGCAAAAATATTTTCTTTTGTAGGAGAATTGTTTCCATTATGAAAGGTCGCTTTTATCGTTTTATATATAGGTACCAGATTATTATACATAACTTAGACAACCAATTATAAATAATAATCGTTAATCATTGGCTGTTTAAGTTTTCCGCGAGGCGTGCAACAGGAGTGCGGCACGTCCGGGGTGACGGGGATTTAAGAGGTTTTGAAATATTGTTATAGTCCGTATCTTGAGGTGACATTTAGGCTTCCTGTACATGATGTCGGAGCCGCATAAGAGTCGGACCACAAGATGAAAAAAATTCAAATCATCTCAGAATGAAAATGTGATATTCATTCGTATAAAGTCAAAGTCAAAGTCAAATAATTTATTTCAAATAGGCACATAAAAGGCACTTTTGAACGTCAATGAAAAACAAACAAAGAAATAGAATTGATTCTAGTTGCCCATTCCAAAAGGTAGATTTCGTATGGAGAAGAATGGGCAAGAAACTCCACCGTTACTCTTTTCAAAAATGTTTACAATATTTTGTATACATGAATTATATAATTATATATGAAGACCATGCACCCACAATAAGATTACTGTCCCACAAAAGGCAAAAAAAATTATAAATGGAGCAATGACAAATAAATCAGTTATGTGATAGGTACATGGTGCTCACATATTTACAAACATTGTAAAAGTATACGATATTACAATATTCCTAACATCTTTACAAGTAATACTAATAAGTCAGTGCGTGATTCCAAGCAATCACAGAGTGTAAAAATCTATGACATACAAATAATAAAATATACAACTAAATTAGCAACCATTTTGATTTTGTCCTGACTCTAAATTGTCCTATGGAGCAAGACCAGCATGTTTCCAAGCATTCTTATCCTGGATATAATCCTCTAATTTGTAATAAGCTTGTTTACAAAGTGTACTTTTTATATGAGTTTTAAATTTTCTTTCATTTAATTGCAATATATCACAAGGTATTTTGTTATAGCATTTAACGCAGTACCCCATAAAAGATGTTTGTACTTTAGCTAATCTGAAAAATGGTTGATCTATTTTATTTTTATTTCTAGTATTAAAATTATGTCTGTCACTTATTTTCTTAAATAGATTTAATTTTTTTCTTACATACATAATATTCTCATAAATAAATTGGCAAGGTACCGTCATAATATTAATCCTTTTAAATGAGAGATTCCCTGAGAGATTCGCGGCGACATAGATTATAAATGGCTCTGACAGCTCTCTTTTGCAAAATAAAGATGGATTCAATGTCAGCAGCCCGACCCCACAGTAAAATGCCATACGACATATACAATATATGACATATACGATAATGTACGACATATACGATATATACAAGCATGCGGTCCGGCACCGCGCGCCGGTGCAACTCCGGCGTCGTGGACAGGAAAGCTTAGTAGTTATTTCATTAATTAAGATCTGTCCACTCGATCAAAACTGATTAGGTACTACTTGGTTTGGAACGGAGAGTTTGAGTTTACCAGTGTACTCATTTGATGACGTTGTGCTAATGACGCGATTTTCTGAATCGCGTGTCCAGATTTTCCGCAGGATCGTGACGCAGTACGTTCCCGTGGGAAAATTTCCACTCGTTCAAAGCCGCGGGCTAAAGCTAATAGCCCATAAATACAAAAATAATATAAAAAATTCGTACTTGTACCGATATGTTACGTATTGTTTTCGAGTGTTTCAAAGCCGATAGTGAGGTCAAAATGTAAATATAAAATAGTGGTTGCGAAGATTTTATAATTTTTCGTCTTGGGTTACTTTTTTTTGTCGTCAAAGTTTTCAAGGGTGCTAAAGTCGATAGTGAGGTTAAAATGTAAATGCAAAATAGTGGCTGCGAAAATTAATTAATTAAATCATACGTGGGGAAGGAATTTCGTTCCTGACGGAGTTACCCCGATAGCACACGTTTTTTTAATAGAACTTTGACAACCAATATTAACACAAACTACAACACCGCACCGGCTCAGCGACCTGACATCATTGCGGACAATTGTAACAAATTGTGTTACGAAAGAAATACATTCTTACACAATCTTGCTACTTATATTTGAAAATAGTTTTTCAGATCACTTTTAGTTGACGAATAATAATAATTTCTTTACAAAAAGTAATGATATCCAATCAAAAACATAAATGTGAAATGGGAGCCAAATTCAATATTAAGAATAAGCGTGGTTGTCGACTTCGCCGACAAAAGAATTGAGATCTAAATGGGTGCCAAGTTCTATAGATTATCCTGAAATTTATAAAGAACATACAACATTCTAAAATAAATTTAAAACAAAATTTCTTGTTTTTCTGCTATAACAATGTTTGCTATTTAAAAATATAACTTCATCGAATAGTCGAATTATTCACACAAAGCACTTCGGATCAATTGAAGCTGAAAATTTTACTTGGCTAATATTGAATTTCTTCTTTTTATTGAATTTGGCTCCCATTTCAAATTTATGTTTTTGATTGGATTTTATTTACAGCGAATTTTATTTTTATTCAATATTTTACAGTTTCCAAGGAGCGCTAATTAATAACTTTCTATCCAGCGAGTCTATTCATTAATACTAATCGCTATCTGCTCCTAATTAAGAATTTGACTCTTCAAACAATTTTCCGAGGCCCTAATGATTGTTAAACATTGTTTAGAGGCTATGAAGTTGTTCGGAAGCAATTAGAGTGATTGGCTTGACTCTTGTTCGTTGAATAACTTTGTTATGATTGATATTGATTAGTCTGTTGATGACTTCCGGATTTATTGAATAGGAGGCTGATATTTTTTTTGAGTCGGGTTTTTTATGGTCACGCAGGCAATTGCAAGAACTATATAAATGATCAACAGGGATAAAAAAAACAAGAATAAATATTAGCACGCTTGATAAGGATGTAGAATAGAACTTTCGTCACTAAAACATCTAAATAATAATGATTTCCTATCGCAGGTGTGCTGGAAGAGATTTCTTTAGAAATCAGCATCAGGTTTGTACGATTTTGTCTTTTCTTTTCTCCTTGTCTGTTTATTATGTGTGTACATAAATGGTTAAATAAATAAATTTAAAAAACAGAAAAATATAAATGGTCATTTTTCTTTTCTTTTTTTTCTTGTGGTTAGTACTTCTGCTGCTATGAACAGAGAGGAGGATACTATACCCGACATCTCCACTTTATCATTTTGTCCACCTTTTTCACATTCATACACATGTGGGGCAACCGGCTTTTATTTTCAGGAAATAGGTTCCTATCATAAATAATATGAAGACATTACTTGGTTGATGTTGTTGGTATTATGCCGTTACAGTTAGGGGATACTCGTAAATACCATAACATTATGACAAAAACATAGAGTTACTCCACTACTTTACAGTATAAAAGCGTTAACCTCGTAGGTGTGATATATGTATAAGTCGATACTCGTCTGATCCGCCGCCGCACTGCTTCAAGTTGGTGCTCCACGAGACTTGACCTTCGCAGCCGACCGCCACGTATTTATAAAACTAGTTCTGCAATGTTGGTGTTGTGAAGTAAGGATTTTAGATTATCTATAAAAGTGAAAAGGCTTTAGAGAACGATTGTGTAAGACCACAGAGGTGTGCCTATAAGAAGGTTTTCATGTTATTTGTTAGTTAGTTCCATAATTTCAAAGGCAAAATAAAATTCCTAGTACCTACCCAGTACTAGGAAACGTAAATTCTTACATATCTACCGAAGTTAACTGAAAATTATTTTCATGAGGGCACTGCAAGCACCGACCTACTCTATCGATTCAGCCTGTAAACCTTCACTGCTGGACATGGGCCATGTATCGCTATGAAGATGCATGGAGTAGAAAAGGTCACGCTTAGAGTTCTAGCGCAGGTTCGTAATAAAAACTCTTAGTGTGAAGACTAGGAAGTTTTCGAGGAAACTACACTTTCAAAGCTAGTAAAATGAAATTAGAATCTTTAAAATGAGCAAATATTGCCTCACTCAGGTAAGTACCTGAGTAACCAAAACTTTCTAGAATTATCCAGTTAAAGGGGGTTTTCCGTTGCCAGGTAGAATGCTGAGTAGTTCATCATAGTAGTTGGTAGACTTACATTTGTATGCATTAGGGGAACGCCGCCGTTTGCACGGACTGCGGGGCACGTCCTCGAGGGGGGAGGGGTAGTCCTCGCAGTAGTGAAGGAACTCTTTCACTAATGTTGTGTTTTTGACGGTTATGTAAAATTTAATTTGTGTTTGTAGTTTTTCTTGTTTTCAGATGTATTCCGGAGGGAGAATCTTGTAATGAAAATTCCATGCATGCCGCTAAAATGAATTATGACTGAATGTAGAAATCATGCATAATGGGTATCAGACTACCAGTCTATACTAACATTATAAAGAGATTTTTTTGTTTGTACCGAATAAGATCCGAGACTATTGGACTGATTTGAACCATTTCTTCATCAACAGAAAGCTAAATTATCAGGAAGACATACGCTACTTACAATTTATTTAAAATTAGAGGTCCTTAAGGAAATTGCAATAATGTAACCCAAAGTAGCAAAATGTTGCATATAAAATTCATTATTTGGCGTGCGCTGAGAAAACTATTGATGATACATAAAAATTATATACCCCATGATTAAAGTACTCATTATTACCTACAAAAAAGTCCGCGAGGGAATATATGTATCTAACTGTCACAGTTAAGTCACAAAAGCATATTTGTGTTTTAAAATTTAATTAGATCGCCGGTAGTTAAATAAAAGTTGGTTAAAAGAAAGAAAGAAAGAAAATTATGTTATTTGGGACACGCACAGGAAAAACAAGCAGTAATATAAAGCAAGTACTAAATTAAAATAAAAGAATAATTAAAACTAACTAAATACATAGACGACCTGTGCGAGGCCAAAAAGGCTCCTACCTCAGCATAATGCTGCGATATTTAAATAAATAAATACCGCAGCGCTGGTATTCTGATGCCCGCTGTGATGCCACGGACACGCCTACAGACACAATATACAAGGTTACTGGTAACTCGACGTATTCCTTGCAGGACGTCATAGTAGGGTTAATATGCAACAAAATAAGCCACCAAATGTTCTACCGAAATTCAGTAGTTTTTGAATTAGTTAAGAGTTTTAGTTTTTTAATGAAAATTCCAGATTAAACCATTTGAAACCAATTTAAAAATGAAATACGGCGCGACTGTACTGAAATTTAAGTTATTATCATAGTTGACGCCGTAGCAGACCTTTGTTAATAATTAAAAGTTCAATAATGCCTAAAACTTTGGCAAATATCACTAACAAAACATTTTTAGTCAACTTTGAACAAGTTAACGATGCACTCTCTAAAGTTGTGCATTGGTTTAATGTAAATAATCTTGTCCTAAATGAAAAAAAAACTAAACTCATTAAATTTTCAACACCAAATGTCAGGCAGCTATCTACCCATGTTCAAGTTAATGGAATAGAATTGGACCCCGTTGAGTCGACAGTTTTTCTTGGAATAACTATTGATAGTAAATTACAATGGGGCCCACACATAGAAAAATTGTCAGGAAGGCTAAGCTCGGCCGCCTATGCCGTTAAAAAAATTAGACAGATAACTAACATAGATACAGCCAGAATTGTTTATTTTAGTTATTTTCATAGTCTTCTGTCATATGGGATTCTTCTCTGGGGAACCGGTGCGGACGTTAATGCTATCTTTGTTTTACAGAAAAGGGCTGTTCGAGCCATTTACAACCTTGGTCCAAGAGATTCCCTTCGAGAAAAATTCAAAGAGATAGATATTCTGACTGTAGCCTCACAATATATATTTGAAAACTTATTGTATGTACACAAAAATATATCAAATTTTAAGAAAATGTCCGATATTCATAGTTTAAATACCAGGAATAAACACAATCTTGCTGTACATCGCACTCGTCTCCACAGAGTAGGCAACTCGTTCATGGGTCAATGTATACGCTTTTATAACAAACTTCCCATTGACATTCGAAACTTACCCATTATACGATTCAAAAGCTGTATTAAAACCAAACTTTGTAAAAAAGGGTACTATAAAATTTCAGATTATTTAGAAGACAAAAAAGCATGGGATTGAACTGCTCGCTCTGCTAAGCTTTGTAACATTTTGAATATGGAAAATCATCACCAGTTTTATATATAAATTGACATTATTGAATATTACAACAAAATGACATGATTACTTTTAAAGTATTGTATTATTTTAATTATTGTAAATGTGAGGACTATGTGGAATTTTGTTTTGATTTCTTTTTTCGTTCTCAGTTAGTTTTAACGATGGTCTGGCAATTTGAGTATTTTATGCGACCTACCCAAATGTCCTTTCTTTGGTATTGTTCGCCGAGTCGTTGAGTTCCTTAAGTTCTGAGTTGAGCTCCACTATTACTGACAAATGCTTGCACTGACTGGACAGGTCCACTCAAATCGTTGTGGTTCTTTCCTCAAAATACCATTTCAGACGCCAATCTACATGGTCCTCATATGGTCTGACCAAGATTATGTCTGGACTTTAAAAGAGACTGCGACCTCTGAGTTTGTTTCGGCCTTTCTTCTCAGAGTAGTCAGATAGGAAACGCCGACCTCATCTAGCTTATTTTAAATATTTTATAATATGACGTGTAAAAGTGATTCCAATATCCTATTTACAGAATAAACAATTTCATTTCATTTCATTTCATTTCATTTAATTTTTTGTAATTTTTAGCTCTAAAACTCTTTAACTAATTCAAAAACTACTGAATTTCGGTAGAACATTTGGTGGCTTAATTTGTTGCATTTTAACCCTACTATGACGTCCTGCAAGGAATACGTCGAGTTACCAGTAACCCTGTATAAATTAGGGGATTACAACATAAAAATAAATAAAACAATGAAAAATAATACATGAATAAAAACCGTAACAATAAATGTGCATGAATCGCCTCACGCCAGACGTTCCAACATCACTTGTCTATGGTGTTATCTGTGGTGACAAGCGAAGGGACGCCGCGGGCGCATTCACGCATTCCGAGTCTGCGATGTATTTAACAGACAAAATGTTATATCGTGATCAAAGAAGTTACTAAATTATGGAAAAACAATACGTGAAATACACTACCTCTTCTATTAATGTTCTGTATATTATACACTACGTATTAATACGAATAAAACAACCAGAAGTGGTAAAACAAATATTATCTAGGTGTTTTGAGTGTTGTGATTGACTGTATTTTGTTGTAAATCGGAAGAAGGGTATTCAGTGGAGTAAAACAAATCGATTAAAGCAAAATCGTGCTGCTAGGAACATAAGACTCCGCTAAGGTTTCCAATACCAACTGCGTGAAGTCCCCGGGTGAGATTAGAACCTGTTTTCCTTTTGCTATCGTATCAAATGTTGCTTATATTTAGTACTATAAGTCTTAATTGCATTTATAGCACGAAAAGGAGGTGGCAAGTCGTTCCAGCAGCGACAGGCTGCGAATTTAAAGTTATATTCGTATCATAGTATTCATTCTTATTCAAATAAATTAATCGTCAAGGGTATTTATGTAGCAGTAAAATACTTTTTAACTCATTCAAATCGGACATTTAATTTCGAAGTTATCACAAGTATAAAAATGCAATTCGCGAACCATTCGACGCCGCCGGCGCCGGCGCCGCGACGTTCCATACTGCAGAGAGGATGAAATTTGGCACATAGGTAAACGATGACCTGGAATAGGACATAGGATACGTTTTAGCCCTATATTCCCACGGGGTCGAGACCTACGCGGGTGAAACCGCGGGGCATATCTAGTATATAATATAATCATTTCTATAATTGTAAATGTAAACATGAGCTTATGGATTTTTAAATACATTAATTAGTCATACAGCGGTTTTCAAAAATGTTTCGATTCGTTTGTTGGTAGCAAAACTAAAAAAAATGCATCTTTTAATTTTCTACACATACCTTCTCCATGTTAAAGCATCAGACAGATCGTAGCTAATAATTTTGTGAAGCTTCGTCATTCTGGCGAAAAATGTCATTCCCCTCCCAAAAAAAAATACCGTAGTGAAGCCTGAAACCCCTTGAGACAATATTTACTTAGTGGCGAGTATGTGGCCCTCATCAGTGTCGGGAGGCCAATCTCGCCTAAAACACGACCTTGACCCAGAAACAAAGTTATTAAGAACTTTATCGCTTGATTCTTTTCGTTTTTATCGCTATTTACAAAGTACATTGTTAACTTATCTAGTATAAATGTATTTTATATTATTTATTTTATGATTGCTGCTTGTTTTCATCGTAAAATACTGAGGTTTTGTAATTTTTTATCGTTTCGAAGTCCCATTAAAGAGAGCGAGCTTGTTCGTTAATCATTGTTGCCATAACAAGCACAAATTCCATAATAGGTATTGCTACTAGATTAATATTAATATGTACCTATGCACAAACATTTTGAACACTAAAATTATTAACTTGAGGGAACAATTCAATTGAATGTATTAACAGTATCAAGGTGTAATATGATACAATAATGGCTAGAATGGTGTGGCGTAATTGCATATTAAATTCAGCCCACGTCTCGCGAACTATATATACAACACATAATAGTCTGTATGTACCTACATTAATTTAATTTAATGATGTACCAAATTGACTAAATACTATTGGGTCATGTTCTTAGAGGCTGGAATCGTCTTTTCAAGTAAAATATACCTATTAATGCAAACGTTCGTTTGTAGACTATATACGATACGTCTAACAATGGAAAGCAATGTTATAAATAGACAATGTATCATCTCTAAGGAAAAACCCCCAAGGAAATTAACAGATAAATTAATAAGCGATTCTGAGCACATCTTTTAGCAGAAAAGGTTGGCACAATCTCGGCACCATCTCAATAAAATGAATAATTATTAGCCGTGGTCACAGATTAGTAAACAAATGAAGTGATCAAGTTAAAACAAAGGACCGCGTTAGGGACTAGTTTTACAAAGTGTCAGAGGCGCGCGCTCAGTACGTCGCTCGTCAAACGCAACAAGATTTCCACACTTTGTTGTAACTTTGGAACCCTCAACATGATCAGTATATCTGTGTTTCTTTGAAGTTATTACTGATTCGCGACGACTGATTCGGACAGGCGTCATACTTGCGTATGATGCGAGCCTTTAGACTGCAGTGCTTGATGTAATTCGTCACAAATAAATTCATACAATTTTATTGAGCACCCAAAACGCAGTGTACAAAACGCGCGCCTCGGGCGCCTTTCAAACTAGAACCTTAGTCAAATATAACTGTGACTGTTCACAGATTTTACAAAAAAGTTCCTTTGTTTTAAGTACGAGACTGCCCATATGACAAATTGAGTTTAAAGCCCCATTTACACGATGCAAGTTTCTTGCATACAATAAAATTGAAGCAACAACTGACTTGCGCCGCTTAAACACTGTTTAGACGTGCTACGTTTATAGTTATAGCTTCAACTTATGGTATATTAAATCGCACCGTGTATACAATGTCGCTCATGCGCATGTGACCGCCCGTAATTTTCTGAATATTCATGAAAAAATTTCGAAAATAAACTTCAGAAGGGGGGGTCCATCTATAACATTTTTCATGTTATTCAATTTTTAACTTTTTAAGTTGAGTTTGTAGATTTGCTTTCTATTTTTTGACACATCTCCGAATTTTATGGGTCGATTTGGATTCTGTTTATTATTTCCAAAAGCTTAAGAGTTATTTTAACAGGTTAATTAACATTTTACTAAAAATTATCGACGACGAAAAAAAAAACGGAGTCGAAGTCATTTTTTCCGTAAAAAATTGTGTATTTATTTTAAAAAAACTAGTGTAAGTCCATAAATAGTCCCCATAGCACGACTTTTTTAATCGTTATTTGTAATCTACTACATAACAGATACAAAAAAAGAAACGAAAAATGTTATAGATAGACCCCCCCTTTTGAAGTTTATTTGCGACATTTTTTCATGAATATTCGGAAAATTACGGGCGGTCACATGCGCATGGGCGACATTGTATATCAGGCTATAAAAGGAGTTTGTAAAGCGTCACTCACGCATGAACGACAGTCTCTTTCTTAGACCCCACTCTGTTACTACTATCACAATCATTTTTCTACTTTCGTGTGTCAACGTGGGTGAAAATATTGAAACACGTATTTTTATTTTCATCTCTCTATGATTCTTTGTTCTTATGAATGGCTCTAAGCACGCTCCCACGTGATGTGGGGTTCAGTACCTAGTGGTTACTTCTCTGATCTTCATGGGATTCGTGACGTCACTTTCATTGTCACATCGTTTAATACCTATCGTCTGAAAACGATGGCTGTTCTTCTTAATCCCCAATTACGCTATATCCTTGTCGTATATTTAAACGGTAATTGTGGCACGGTCGAGGTATTGGGATGAGTGTTAGAGGTCAGGAGTTTTTTATATTTCACATGTCAACTGACGTATAGTGTTCCTTATGTTCTTCCTCTTAGTGTACTTACAAAAAAGAAAATTGATCCATTGAAGGGACAGTCTACATATGAGCACCACTTTAGGAACGTTTCTTTCGTAAACTAGGTAGCATTAGCAATGATTGGTATCGGCTCCCAATTGAGCCATATGCGGAGGAGTATTATAAATCATCATATTATACCCACAGCGATTGTAATCCGACCTCCGCAAGCCAATTACTGCAACTGACTGCAAGATACGACATATTCGGTTTTTAGAAACCAGCAAAAAATTTATAACACTATGGCAAATAGATCAGTATTCGTTAGTATAGAATATTAAACTTCTAATAATTTATTATTATTCATTTAGATCATGTCCTTAAGAATGAAGTACCTATAAGTGTGTAGAATTCTAGAATAAAACCAATCACACCAATATCGTCCACGATTGCCGTAATTTTACCATTAACTAAATTAAATCATAGAGTACTTACTAAATATTCTTTAATATTAAATACCGTGCATCAAAACTAAGTAGTAACACTTACTAGTCCCAAGTAGTAATACTAATAGCCTATATTAGTCAGCGTTACTCTACAATAAATATACCGTTAGTAATGATAGTCTATGTCAACAGTTCATTGGCCTTTTACCTATTGTTTGACGCGGCTGGTGTGGGAGGACTTGTGATGATTTCAATGACTTTTCTGATGTAATTGTACGAATCACGAATTTGTATGAAAGGTAACCAAATGGATAGAGTATGCCACTACCTATACCACTAGCTTACTTGCTAATCCGCCTGACTCATACACACACAGCATGTTATCATTATTATTGTGTGAAATCAGAAGAGATCGCTGTCCTGGTGAAGATAGTTCAAGCGATACCGGGGTCACGTCACTATAGTGTAGGTGTAGTAGAATTAGTTATTCATAACATCGCTAAGTCTTCGAAGTTGCCATCATCCTCTTCCTGCCCTCGCCTCAGGCTGCTTGGGGTCGGTCACGTTATTATTCAATCCCTTCTCTTTCATACCATCCCTCACACATCTTTCAAATAACCATAAAATCCTTACTTCCTTACTAATATTATAAATGCGAAAGTAACTCTGTCTGTCTGTCGCGATTTCACGCCATAACTACTGAACCAATTTAAATGAAATTGGTACACAGATAGTCTAGAGCCTTAGAAAGGACATAGGCTACTTTTTATCGACACACCACGCGGTCGAAGCCGCGGGTGGAAGCTAGTAATAAAAATAAAACTCCTATCTGTAATCTTTCGTCGTCATAATCCTCTCTGTGCATGACAGAAAAAACATAAGGAAATTGCAATCTTATTAGTTATGTATGAATATTATTATTTAATACGGTCACTTTCTTCTAGCTTCAATTTTGTAAACTTTATTCACTAAAGTTAAGTAGGTATACACTTTACAGCTCAACTTTAAGATCTAATTACGCAAAACTTGAGTTTAAGTTATAAACGAGAAACACAAAGAATAAAATAACTAATGTCAACAGAAGCTCTGAAACTATTCAGTTATTGGGAACCTAGTTGTGCCAATTACTTTAGATTTTATGTTGCAAAACTTTTGAAAGATAAATATTGTTGTTTAATATAAACTGTGAAGTTTCAAGGTTTTGTTTTAGAGAGCTCAATTTAGATATCTTGTAGGAAGGTACGCTATGAATACAAACATTATTTACCACAACTCAATTCAAAGGTAAATCAAAACTAGACATTTGTAGTGCGAGGTTACATTGTCGGAACTCGGGAGCTTTAACATCTCATTCATTTCCATTCATCTCATCTCACGGCTTCATCCACGCGGTATACTTCTTTTTAAAGAAAAATTCATTACGCTACGTCCTTCTCTGGGTTCCAAGCCGCCGCGCGCCGCCTGCGAAATGTAATCAAAATCGGTTCAGTAGTTTACGCGACATACAAAAGAGACAGATACTCTATCAGCTGCTAGAATATATCAACATCTGTTTAATAAAAGTGCTTTTTATTTTCAAATATTAAGTTGGAAGATAGTAAGTGCGTGGGAAGATACTTAGTAACGTTATAAAATTGTTTTATAAAAGAAATGCGAAGATTTTATCGTAAAAACTGCCTTATATTTAAACGTTTAGTAGATTATTCAAAAGATTACTTCAAAATGTTATCATGATTTCATTTGTATTTTTATTAAAAATGAAATTTTCTCGGGAGTCTGCTAGATACTCAGTGCCATTCTGAATATAAATCTAGGGAGGAAGCCCAAGTGAATAGCAAATGGTTTACCCGTTTAAATGATGAGGATTTGTAGTTGTTCACCCAAGAGTACCGACATCAGCCAGTCATTGTAATCTCCGTTTTGGTCTAGATTTCTGACTAACATTAATCTTACCTAGGATGTCGTAGTCGATTAATCTTACCTAGGGCTGGGTATCGTAATTGATACCGATATCGTATTCGGTTATTGGATATAAGAAGCAAAGCATAACCACATTGCGTTACAAAGATGACTTTCACAAAACTGGGCTAAATAGGTCCACAACGGTATTTGTTGTCTTTGCTTATTTTGTCCAAACTTTATAATTTTACCTCAACTTCACATCTTACTCCCTTTTCATCATGTAGAAACTTTATAATCTTTGACCTTACATTATTGTTGAGGTGTAAACTTCATAAAGAAAGCAATTTCCCGGCTTTTCGCCGGGGGCGTAATATCACGGCTCACGCGCTCCTTTATGAAACAATTTGTAGGCAACGGAACTGTTCACTTCTAAATAGCTGTTTATGATAGGTCCTTACAAATGTTGAACTACATTTTTGTAGTAAAACACGCGTTTGTTTTACTTGCCTAGTTATAAGCTCGCCCGTCTTAAATACCTAGTGGATGTACTCGGCAACCATACTCAGCAAGACCAAACATGGCTGGTTCGTCATAACGTGAGTCATTCATCATTACTAACAAATATGTTCTGTTTAATTAGCTATGGGTAACTTACTAAAATATGATGACGATAAATCTTAATTTCTATGTCAATAAAAAAACTAAATCTTTAGGTAAGTTAAGAAGACCTTTCTAACTTTTGAGTCAGTAAATGTAAAAAGTTCAGTCAATAAAGGGTTTCAATCTAAAAGCTCCGATTAGTATGCACAACGATTCGTTTGGACATAGCAACCGGTCGTTATACTCGCAAATACTTGTTTAATTTTCCAGCTTTCTATTCATAGGGTAAATATTCCCCAGTCCATTGAATCCACCTCCCTAATCGCTTTTATATTAAAATTCAGGATCAGTTTATAACTTGTTACAGTCGGGGCACGTGTCTCCCCGGGAGATTACAACCTCTCGAAGTTCACACATACATTTTTATTAAGGGTCGGGTCGTTGTCGTGTATTCCCGTTCGTCCCACCAGTGGGACGAACGGGAATTTAATAAATTATATTAAATTTATTCCCGCTCGTCCCACTGACTTTGTTAGTGGGACGAACGGGAATGATTTAGTCATTTTATTTTTAATTCCCATTGGTCCCACTGAATAATTTGAGTCTGGTTGCTGTTCAATTATATACTTATTTATCCTAACTAATACTATAAATGCGAAAGTGAGTTTGTTTGTTTTGTTAGGTACACTTTCACGCTAAAACGGCTGAAATGATTTAAATGCAATTTGGCACATGGGTAGACCATGACCTAGGTTAAGACATAGGATAGATACTTTTTATTTCTGTAGTACGTTGCATGCATACATGGCGGTATTCTGAGCAAAGCACTTTGTGCACAATTTATGAGCATGAGCAGTACCTAACCTAACAAAAAGTACTAGGCTTGCATGAATTCAGAATAGTATTTCAATCATAAGTTTTATCTAAGTTATAGAATTTGAACGACAGATAGTTTATTTAACACGTAGGATACTTTTTGTCCCGGTAGCTCGGTACATGCAAACAAGATGGTATTCTGTTCACGACACCTTGTGAACAATTTCTAAGCAGTAACCTAACAAGAAGTACTAGGCTTGCATGAATTCAATAATTAGTATTATGCCTCTAGTAGGTAGGTAGGTAGGGTAGGTATCCTGCCTATCCACCCTACCCTGCCTATCTACCCTACCGGACTACTTTACCCTAACGGGATAAAAAGTATTCTATGTTCGGCTCCTGGTTCAAAGCTACCTCCCCACCAATTTTCAGCCAAATCAGTTCAGTAGTTTCGGAGCCTCTTCAATGCAAACAAACAAACGCATCAAATCTTAACTCTTTATAATATTAGTATAGATAAAACGAATGATTGAAATACTATCCTGAATTCATGCAAGCCTAGTCCTTTTTGTTAGGTTAGGTACTGCTCATGCTCATAAATTGTGCACAAAGTGCTTTGCTCAGAATACCGCCTTGTATGCATGCAACGTACTACAGAAATAAAAAGTATCTATCCTATGTCTTAACCTAGGTCATGGTCTACCCATGTTCCAAATTGCATTTCAGCCGTTTTGGCGTGAAACGGTACCTAACAAAACAAACAAACTTACTTTCGCATTTATAGTATTAGTTAGGATAAATAAGTGTATAATTGAACAGCAACCAGACTCAAATTATTCAGTGGGACCAATGGGAATTAAAAATAAAATGACTAAATCATTCCCGTTCGTCCCACTAACAAAGTCAGTGGGACGAGCGGGAATAAATTTAATATAATTTATTAAATTCCCGTTCGTCCCACCAGTGGGACGACGGCAGTGGGACGAACGGGAATACACGCTCGTTGTAACCTGTATGTTGCTTGTATCGTCAATTGGGATTGAAGTAGCCCTAAATAATCCATCGTTTTTTTATATGGAAACGCAACACTTTACTTAAGAAAATTGACAGAATACTAGCTATCACCTTTCTCTATTAAAATTTACAAGTTTTTTGGACTCTACCTAGGGAATACTTCTCTATTTATTTTTGGGGATTGATTTGATCGCATAAATCACTTAGAAGCCACAATATCTGCTGACTTTTGTCACCAACATTTTCAAATAAACCAATTTCGTTAAATTGCAAAATTAATTTTGAAATATAGGAAATGAATTATTATAATTTATACTGAGCTATAATTAAAAGTGAAATCCCAACACGAGCACCACCCACGGCAGGAGTCGTGTAACCTAGCTTTACGTTTAATGCTAATTGCTTTGACATCTCTGCGAGACACGTGTCGGTCTGACCTCAGGCCGTGGCTCGGTGACTACTGGAGAAAAGGTCAGAAGTGCAAGTTGAAGGTTGCATCATCAATGCACAGTATCATGGTGTGGGATCAAATTGTAGGTTTGGCTGGTAATTCTAATGAAATAAAAGTAGATAAAACTTCGTGGGGAAGTAGAACCCCGACCCGATTCGAAGATAATATTTATGTGGCATTCACGGGTGAATGTATGTTACATTCACCCACATACATTCACCAACATGCACTGAGCCGAGTGGTGTTTGAGGTACCTACGGCGCACTCCTTCTCTGCAGAAGAGGCCCAGCAATGGGAATGGAATGCAATTTTTCAATAATCAATATAATAAACATTACTTTGCAGTAGTTTTTCTTTTGGATTAATAAACCTATCGTAAATATTTTATCAAACAAAACGTTGCACAATTAAAAAGTTAGTAAAAGTTTAGTTTTATTCTGAAGGTCAATAATTCTAGTAGGTACTTATAAAACGTTTATAAAAATTACGGCGTAATCTCATCTCAGCGACAATAAACGTTAAAAACTTGTCATAGACAGACAGAGACGCGGTGGTGGGACTTTGTTTTATAATTAGTGATAAACACGTATTCACAAAGCCTACCTTCCATAATGCCACAAACCATACCAACCATACTGATTAACCTAATACACACAAAGCTTTAAACACTAAGTAGGCTGTCCACGCTCGACAACCGCGCGCCCCCGCCCCAGGGGAAAGCCGGGAAATTGTCGATGGAAAACAGGAAGCGATGCGTGCAGGGCTACTCAGTGGTTATGAGTGGTCACGGTCGAGCGGACCGCGGGAGAAATTATGATTGTACGCCGTCGAGCAGCGAGCCGTGAGGGGGTCGATCAGCGATGTGCTGTGGGTCCCTCCCCCCAGCACAGCGACATGCCAAGTGGATACCTTCTTGTCAGAGTCACAACGTACAGCTGCCGAATATTTATTTTCCGTGCTTGTAATTATAACTTTTGTTTTTACTAAGTAATTCGAGTTTATTATCATATTTTTATAACCACTTGGTTCTGTGGCATTTCTTTTTTTCTCCCGTGTTGAGCGTGTGCGTAAGTAGTCAAGTCTATCACACAACTCCATAACTAAAATTAAATACACACAATAACAGAATATACCATACCACACAAATCTTGTGAAGGTCGCAGGAAATCGCTGGATGCGGGCAGCGCAGAACCGGTCGAAGTTGCGGTACCTGGGGGAGGCCTATGTCCAGCAGTGGACGTCTTACGGCCGAATTGATGATGATTATGATGATGATACATATACCTCATTACACACATTACATTATTACATTTTACCATTTACATATTATTTCTGCCCGCACTCCTCTTCATGACGGTACAACAGCTAATGTAAATTCTTACAGAATTTACGTAACCGATACCACACGGCCGGTTTGCCAGATTGCCTTCCAAGAAAAGTTCGTAATTTTCAGGAATAAAATGTTCCGACCGCGAGGACAGCAGCCAGTTCTGAAAATCCCTTTTATATTCCCTGAAACGTAGCCCTAAACACTATAAAACTTTAATTATTCATTCACACTAAGAGGTTCTATATGAAATACCAGGTTTGTGCAAATAATAAAACAGAAATGATTTAATATTTTACAGACTTTTCCATGATGGATGAATGTTCTCACAAAGACTTAGTGTAATTCCGCATACCGGCCTAGGAATAAGGGTGATATATTGATATTTTTTAGTGGATTAACGGATGGATGACGTCAATCCATTAACAAATATTTATCTCTGACAAGCGTCCTGCACGAGCTGTACCGCTACTCGCACCACTGGACTGCGTTGAACAGAGAGAAACAATAAGCTTTAACTTTCATACGGTTTGTTTATGAAAAAGGAGTACAGGAGGATGGGGAGAAGCGGATACATTTAGAAATTGTTAAAATAATATAACGAATACCTACACGACTGTTTTGTCGCCACAAATGTAAGCTGTGAGATTCCGATAAACATAATTACAACCAACTGGAATCAGGTCGGATCCTATTCCATGGGACTTAACATAATTGGCGCAATTTCGATGTACGATATAATTATGTACACCTCTGCCTTTCTTTTCGGGGGAAAAATGCATGATGTATTATGTAATTTTAACAAACCTAACTGGAAACTATAATACTTTGCCCGACCCGTGAATTGAATCAACGCGACAGCGGAGCTCAGTAGCATTTAAGAAGTGTAGGCCAAGCACTTTTCCCTATGCTAAATTCAATGGAGCCTGAAGCAATACGTCCACTTCACCCGGGTATCCCGTACAAACAATGCCTCAATGAGCATTTGAATACACGATTGTGACATTATATTTAATAACATTTTCTTCCCACGCTACCCTTTTTAACCGACTTCAAAAAGGAGGAGGTTCTCAACTCGAGTGTGTATTTTTTTGTATGTTTGTTACGCGATTACGTCCATTAGGAATTGATTTTGATGATTCTTTTTTTTGTTTGGTAGGTCAGAGGTGGTCCCATATATTAGTAACTTTGCTTGCGTAGTTTTTGAGTTAGCTTCAACAATCCGCATTTTTCCCACTTACCCTATAAGGGTGATGTTTAAAGTTTCCGTCACTGTTATTTACTTATCAGCTAGTGGTATTCGATTTGAGTGGAGTAGGTACCACAAGGTATACAATGTTTGTTTACTTTACCTTTTACTTTACCGCAGAAAATGGTCTCATGTAATGAACCTAGGGATTGATATAATACAATGTGTAGATACGTGAAAAATCATTAACAACACCAAAGTTAAATTCGTTTTTATATCCTACAGTGCTATATGCAAAGTGGAGTGTAGTGTTTGTGTGTGTCTGTTCAGTTATTTACTCTCGTTTCAAGCTAAATTTTCTCTGTCCCGTGGCTAGGTTTGACTTTGACGTATTTTAGAGCTAAACGTGGTAAATATTTTGTACAGAACTGTGTAGGTACCTATCACCTGTTCTATGATTAATAGGATAGTAGAGATAGTACAAGCAATTATGACATAAAAGAACTTTGCGGTTTGCGAAGTGTGTATAGAGGTAAATCGATGAATTCAACTTCTTTTTTAGTCTTAGGGTAAGGAAACGATGGCTCTCTTTTGATCCCACTCGATATTGCGTTAACTGCGCTTACGATACAGTCCGCGTCCGCGACACTTGTTACTACAGTACATACATGTACCATCCTTTCACAGTTATTTTAAACCTGACAGCAACATAATAGCGACAACAATAAAGATTGCTGTGATGCTAAATCAGAGGTAAATTAACTGTGAAAGGACTGCAAACGTTGAGCACAAAAGAATACGTATTTTACGAATTCAAACATAAATTCCTAATCGTGTCCAACTGACAAGTGTCAGGACCGCATTATCTCGGTGGCCGGAGTATAGGTAGGCCATAGGTCCCATAAACAATGCAATGAATGGTGGGTCAAGTGTAGTTTGTTTTAGGCAAAGTTCAGTGGTGAACTGGTGACTCACTCAGTCAATTTTTTTTTTTTCTGGTTTGAGGTAATTATAATACATTGTGGTTAACTAAAACTGATAACTATAACAAAAATCATTGTTGAGTGATCGTGTCTGTAAACATAAATACTTGGCCTTGTGCTCCGTGATTAAGGAAAATCGTGGTTTATTGTGATTATGGTAGTTATTTTATTAATTGAATGTTTATGTACCAATGGTTACAGTACTATTGAACTCATCGGGAGAAAAGATACCTACACGAAAATAATAAGGTAAACTATTCGTGGCTAAACGGCAAAGGTCCTTTCTGATGTAAATATGAGATGGTTCTGGCGGGTGGAAGATTGCACTAAATCAATACGCACTATGGTTGTATACCCCTTTTAGCTTTATTCACATATTACGAGTATGACCGCCATATTTCTCCCAGTTTTTTAGAAGGATACCAACGAAGAGAATATGAATAACTTCCCTAAAAAAACCCTTTAAAAATCGTAAACGACTGGAAATAATTTTTCTCGTATCAACTTTGGAAAACAAATACGAGTAGGATTAAATTTCTGGGCTATAATTATTATCTAGGTCAGCTCAGAATACTCCTTAATTAGTAATTAATGTATTGACACACGTGTGCGATCCATGTACTCGTAATAATGTTTCGCACGACCAAAAACTGTGTATATTTTTAACGGACTTCTAAAAGGAGGTCCTGAAGGTCAATTCGGATTTATTTATTCGGATGTATATATATATTATGTTTTCATATATGTCCAGGCGTAACTCCTTCATTTATATACTGATTTGCAAAATTCTTTTTTTTTGTTTGAAAGAGTATACTTCCGAACTGGTCCCAAGTCAAGATCTGATGATAGGATCCTGGAGAAATCGAGGGAACCCTTCAAATATTATAGGCACACCTATAGCGCTTTGGGTATGTTTTATAGTAACTCGTGCGTTGCTCTCGGAAAGTACCATTTGGTGAAGTGGAACTGATGATGAAGATCACAGATGGCCACCGGAACTAATCACTAGTAAGTATTTCACGGGTTGCGATTCGATTCGATTAAGTACTTTATTATGGTTGCTAAACGATTTATGCTCGTCATAATGTCTATGGTGAAGTGGAGCTGATGGTGAAGTACCAGGAGAACTTCTCAATGATTAATGTCGTTGCATCGGGAAAAGCAATATTATGTAAAAGGGATGAGCAATTAACATTAGGCTGTTGTAATTTAGATAAATTATAAACTGACCCACTAAAAAGCGAGAGACAAAAACTTTTTTACAAAAAAATAAAAACAACCGGCTCCCAAAAACACTACAAAGTGAAAAGTTACTTTGATTTCGGAAGTCGGTGGCAAAAAAACGAAAATTCAAAACCAAAGACACCAAAATTCGTAATAGCTTTTTGCTTTATTTGTTTGCGTCACTATTTATCATCATTACAGAAAACTATTTTATCATAGAGTTGTTATGAGTGTCTTAAATGTCTGAGTGAATGCTTTTTGGGTTTTGATGTATGGTACTAGGAATAATTTTTTAATAAAAGTTTAAATTCATTCAATTCATCATTGCCATCGGGAGTGCGGCTACGTGCGTTTTGCCTCGGTAACGATACATTACGTGTGATGTAATAAAACCAATCAGGTTTATTGGATTCCCATAAGGTTCCTTAAATAATTTCATGTACCGGTCGTCTTAGTATATGATATACTGAATTCGTCCCATCAGTTTGCGGAGGGCTGTCCCTTACACCGTGTATAATAATTATGTTGTTTGTATTTTATTTTTAAACCGATGATGGGGATTTTCAATGGGAATTCGTGGAATAACCCGTCTCGGTATGTATAGATGGTCACCCATCCCCGAATCAACCACGGCAAGCGTAGCTTAACTTGATGGATCGACCCGTGCGGCTGTTTCTACTCAGCCACGAGCTCCTGTCCTCTGTCATTTACAAAATGCTGTATCTATTATTTTACTGTCTGTAACAACTAGTAGGAGTTAGATACCCTTCAATGCAATAGCATTGCACATTCTGAGTCGATGTCAACTTGCTTCCTGCAGGTTTTCATTCTGACAATAGGTCACGTTTTGCAATGTTGCGTCGATCAATACAATTGCTAACAACTATGAATTATGAGAATTCTAATGAAAATGGGAAATCTCGAGTCTATTGTTTTGTTTCTTGCTGTATCTGCTTCTAATTTCCGATCAAAATAAATACCGGTTAGTTACTTATGTTACAAACGTATAATTTTTTTATGTTTGATGTGAAAAACGAAACATTGAAATCCAAGTGCCTGGTTATTTTTTTTTCTTAATTTTCATAGTTTTTTTGGCTAATCATTGTGTAACGTGAAATGGCTAAGTCTCTTAATTTAAAACGTCATGAGATCAATGGATCTCGAAACTAATTGCCCTTTAAAGAATCCTTTTTATTTTTTTATCCTAACGTGCCAAAACGTTTTTTATCGTATTTCGATGCTTTTTATTGACAAATATCACAATAACCAATTTAACAAATATAACTTCTGGAAACCAAGAAGATTTATCAACTAATACTCCTGTGTAAATACCCGAATGAGCATTGTATATACGTACGTACCTATATTATACAAATAGAACCCACACAAAGTAGCATATAGAAATTATTTGTTTTTCCTCAACGACAGAGAGTTAAATAAAAGGACATAAGTTATGCAACTGTTGCTCGGAACATGTGCATCATAATGTGCTCCGGAGTACAGAGGGTGATCTCTTTTACCTATGTATTTAATACATGTTTTTTGTAGGTACCCGGATATATATATAACATTATGTTTTTATATTATTGTTTAAGCAGAATATGATACCTAAGTAGGTATAATTGGTTTGTTGTGATGAGACTGTTTTATGAACGTTTAGGAAAAACCTGATAAAAAGCCACTTCCCTACAAATTAATGTGTGTATAGTGCACTTTATTCTACAGTTCGACGTCAGATTTTAAATCACTATTACTAGCATCAAAATAGTATGTAATATTATGGGCCTTCGGACCTAGTGATGATGATTTTTAAAAGAGTAACCGTGGAGTTTCTTGCCTTCTCTCCATAGGAAACGACCAATTGGAACCGTGCACCTAGCTTCTGACGTTTCATGAGTGCCCATGTAGGTTTATGTGAAATAAAATATTTTGATTTTGATTATGACTTCAGTGTTGGTTGTGTCGCGAAAAAAAATGTACAGTCCTATAGTAAAAAGTGCACCTGAGTCATCACAACACTGTCATAGTTTCCTTCTACCACTAAACTGCTTATCATAATTTATAATAAACCGCAGATATTGCAAGCAGTTGAAATAATAGGTTAATAAAAGTGACCAATAGGCTGTCAGACGGCGGCGCGCTATCAAGCGTATTTTCCTCAACAAACAAATAAACATAGTAAACTAGTACTTTTACGTACGGAATCCGCTGAATCAGTGAAAAAGTTAGTAGCTCTGTGAATGAAAATTGGTTTTATTTACTGCGGGAATAGTATTTACAGGATAAAATATAAAGCAAATTGTTACGAGAGAAGTGTTATTCATGTTTTCGTCAGCTGAGCCTCTTGGTGGCCAATTGGTGCAGCAAGGTTCTATTAATAAACTCTGCAATGTTTAGCTATAATTGATGACAAGTTATTAAGATTTCGAAGTCATTCATCTCTGAAACTCGTGTAGTCTTTTTTTTTACTTTCTTTTTTTTCTAGAACTAAACGAATACTACCTACTTAGGTAGGCAGCATTGACTCTTGAAGGCCGGGTTTTACAATAAAAATCACTTCGAACTTGAACATGTTTTTATAAAGGATTGGTCGGGACGGCAAGCGATCGGGGTCGACTCGGTGACGTCAGCCCCTTATTCTCCATAGCTATATTGTAATAGAAATAGATACATTTTGTGATTTCTGTACCGTTGATACAGCGAAGTTCATACTTTAGTTTTTATTCCAGCGAGGGTTTCCTCCGCACAAAACGTTTTCAGATATAATTATTCTCTCGACCTTATCCCAATCTATTTGGGGTCGGCGCAACAGTCTTCTTTCCATACTTCTGTATTCGTGTTCAGATATAAAATTTTCAATGAGTAGTGGTCATTCCAGAACGAATATACAGCTCTTGCAAGGCGACGAGTTTTGTTGATCTATATAATTATGTATTAACAAAGCTCAACGCTCATGGAAGGTGATGACAGATTGTGGCTTTTAAAAAAGAAGTCTTCTCAATACTGAGCGCCTTAGCTATACTATACTCACTGAAATCTTGTTTACCTCGTGTCGCACGAGGAACGAAGATACTACAAACCATGGTAAGAAAATTAGCGAGGTGATTTAATTGTTTCGGCAATGTGATTCGTGGAAGCTCATATTCTGGTATGATGATTATTCGATGAATTACAGATTAAAGGAACCTTCTCATGAAGTAACAGTAAAGGCCACAAATACTTTGTGTTTTAAATATTCGTAAAGCTCTGTCCCTTGCGCGGAATACTAATCGAGCTACTGACCTAACTACGTTGTTTGGTACTTCAGATATGCTGCTATTAACGAGTGCACCCACATTCACTAGTAGTGATGACGTTGGTTTTGTTAGTTCAATCACTGCTATAAATCATAGACTTTAATAGCGATCGCGACGGGTATCCGATTAGTACAAAACCTCGAACTTCTTCGCACCCTGAAAAAAACCGAATGATAAAACCTTATGACAGGCCTGGCCTAGGGATCGAGCTCAGGACTCCATGCTCTGCAGTCGAACCACTAGTACAAAAACTCAGGATGATTGATTTTGCTTTCGCAAATCGGACCATTGCATTGGTGTGTGCCAGTCCAGTGTGTGTACTCTCTAAGGCTGGATATTCCGTATATGTCCAGTTCCTCGTAGCTCTAGCAAGTGATAAATAAATGATAAATGATTTTGTTTCTGTAAATTGGGTTTTTACAAACACTTTTACACGTCAATCACATTTTCAAAACTAGATGAGGTCGGCGTTTCCTATTTGACTACTCTGAGAAGGAAGGCCGAAATAAACTCAGAGGTCGCAGTCTCTTTTAAAGTCCAGACATAATCTTGGTCAGATCATGTGAAGACCATGTAGATTGGTGTCTGAAATGGTCTTTTGAGGAACTGAGTGGTTGATTAACTTGTCGTATCCGATGTAAGTTGATTCATATTTGGCGACTGCACGCGTCTGTTGTGCTTCGTAGTTGTATCTGTGGTTATATGTCGTTCAGTGAATGTCGCTTGCTCTTGTGGGCCTACACTAGTTTTATTGCGTGATTTATTCGAATAATATGTAAACATCCCGTTACTTTAGGTAGGTAACTATTTTAAAGATGAAATAATAAAAATTTATTCCTTTGTTCACTTTCGCTTTTGTGGATTTATTTATATTTGATGGCTGCTAAAAACTATTAATTCAACTTTGTAAAAGAGCAGGTAACATCATTATTTTCAAAGCTTTAGTTTACAACACATTAGATTATATATGCGGCAATGGGCAGCAATGACCTAATGGGAACGTTTATCGCGAACCGTCGCATTGATTGCTGTATACGGCTCGGTCTACATAAACGGACACAAGGAAAAATCAAAGTAGGAATAGAACGTTATGTCATCGAGCTACTTAAAGGCGTTACTTCCCATCAAAGTAATACAATCTTTTAGGTACCTCTAAAAATCGTTACACACGGATAAATAGCCTTTGGTTTTTTTGCTGGTCTGTTCTGTCCCACTCCTGAAAAAGGGCTTCATCAATTTCTACTTTTTACACCTACAAAGTATTTGTAAATATAGGTCATTGGTCTTTAAAACTACTATTTACCAAGCGACTTCTCATCATTCCCAATTATCAAAGTACCAGGAAATAAGTAGCTCAATTTTATTCATACGTCGTCTTTAGCTTGATGCGTGACGTCACAGATTCAAGCTGTCAGGAATAAAATGAAAATAAATACGTATCAAACGCGTCGTTGCCCCGCAAGCACACGTCATGACCATTCAGAACACGTACACAAGCCCAAACAACTTGTGTAACTCGGCTCACTGTGTTGCCAGATGACTGAGATGATGAATTAACTATTAGAGAATTTGTATTTAAGAGTTAGTTATAACTTTGGGCCACCACTGCTCATTGTTCACGAGTTTTAGTTCGTGAGTTCGAACCTAGACAGGCGCCACCACCACTGCTCTCAAAACGGTGAAGGAAAACATCGTGAGGAAACCGGCATATCCTAGAACCAAACATTCGAAGATATGTGTGACATCTACCAACCCGCACTGGGCACGTATGGTAGATTACAGCCCACTCCTTCTCGTAGAGAGAAGGCCTGTGTCCCAGCAGTGGGAACATTATAGGCTGATTATGCTTATGCTATAACTTTGCTTCGAAAATTAGTAACCTAATTTATCCTGGGGCAAACCTTTATCGTTTCAGAGCTCGAATGATTAATTTTGTGCAACAAAAGAGCATGTCTAAAAGATCCTGTAATTTCAGAAACATATTTTTTAAACTAAACTATAGTATTACCTACCCTATCAAAGATGTTACCCAGCAAATTACGCCTAATTAGATAATTATCAAAGGTATTTAAAGAAAAATCCAATTTGCAATTCGTTTCAATTTGCTTTTATTCTATAAAAAGGTGTATTTGTACCTACGTATTAAAGATAATGCTGATGAATGATCAAGCACCGGTTATTTCACAAATTGGTTTCTAATCAGAGCTCATTAGCTTTTAGCGGTCATAACACTATTTTAATCTTCTTTGAAGAGTTTTCTTCATTAAAATGATTATAATGATGTTTTGAAAAACATTATCGTTAGGTAATATCAATCTTAACTTCAAAGTTCATCGTGATTACTATGATGTCATTTGGGTACGTCATAATTATTTTATATTATAGATATTGATTTACTTATGGAAATTCGTGACTTAATTTGGCTTTATACTGCCTACATAGTTGAGACGAAGATTAATAATGTTTTATTCAATTACAATTTAAGGCACTATCTAGGACTTGCAACCACTTTCTTTCTTTTTAAACCCGCAAAATACTGAAGTGAGCCTCCCAATGGCTTCAATAACTACCCACTATCACTACACCTGGCAACATCATATTCGATAGGTACACCTGTCTATCTCACATATTGGCACACTCTGTCCGTATTGTGATTCTCTCCGGTGTTTCCCGTCATGACGACAATGCCTCGCGAAGTGCCGGTGTGTGTGCGTAGGAGCATTGTCAATTAATTATTTTGTTAGACATCAATTCAATGTGGTTTCGCCCGTAAGCAGGTGAGATCGATATTTTGGGAGTCGAACTTAAAAGGAGCAAGTTCTATTATAACGTTTTTGATACGATTCAATTTAATTTACCATTTATATGCCCCAGAAAGTGGTAAGGTAATGTTATTGTTAATAAGACATACCTAATGTAGGTTTGTTATGCATCGCCTAAGTTTCAATTATTGAGGACAGCCAACTTGGATCGTGGTTACCAATGATGTTGTCTTCTATTTTTCTTGAAAATCTACGGCACTTGAAATCTTCGTGCAAGACTTTGTCTAAGACTTCTTTTATAAAATAATTTATACTAAAATAATTCGAGAGATGATTAGTCTTAACTTTTTTGTGCATCTCTTATTTAGTAATATAGGAAAAAAATGTTATCTTGATTACTTTTAAAACTGCTCATTTGTTGAGTTTTTTCTCACAATTATTTTTGAAAATAACCTCTGGGGCTCCGGGGCACAAAAAACATTATATTACTCTGAAGAAAAAACTAGTTGTTATGAATATATTATGTATCGTCAACCGCAAGTACAGAACTAGAATTTGACAGTGCTGTAGTTTCGCTTCAGTGTATTTCGTAGTAGTTAGGGGGGTTTTTGTAGTTCAAGGGTGCTCAGGTGCGGTACCTACATGTCTGTTTACTAATACTAAAGCTTTGGTTCCATAGGAAAGCGGTTCCGTTTAGTTATAAGTAACGCCGCCGTTCGTTTTTTTACTGGTTACCTATAACTAAATTGAAATCTATTTCATAAAACTTTTTGATATCTGTCTATTATTTCAACAAAACATTCTGGGGCCTGCTGCAGTTCTCGATAATATTAGCTGACATAAGCTTTTGTTGTTCGATGGCAAATACTTTGTTGGAGATATTGGTGATTTAGTGGTCATTAGAAGCACGATACTATCCACTTTTTAACCGACGAAAAAAAGAGGAGGAGGTTCTCAAGTCGACCCGTATATTTTTTTTTTTTTTTTTTGTATGACCACGCATAACTTTTTAGTTAGGCGTCCGATTTGAAAAATTCTTTTTTATTGGAAAGGGTATATATACCTCGAAGTTGGTCCCATTTAAAATTGGAAACTATAATCCACCCCTAAAGGTAGAAAAAAATGGGGTTGATTGATTTTTCACTAACTGAATTTTCAACTGTGAACCGATTCTGTTGAAATTTCGCACACATACATAGTTCTGATGACACAACCACTCATCATCAACTCCAGGTCTTTAACCTGGATTAACCCCCTGGAGTACCCTGTAGTGGATGGTAACTCAAAAGCGAAAAATAAAAACTTTTTTACAAAAAATTAAACCGACGAAAAAAGAACTGAATAGCGAAAAATAAATAACTTTAATTTCGGAAGTCGGTGGCAAAAAACGAAAATTGAAAAGCGAAGACACCGACTTCCGAAATTAAAGTTATTTATTTTTCGCTTTTCAGTTCTTTTTTCGTCGGTTAAATTTTTTGTAAAAAAGTTTTTCTAGACAATAGTAACAATATTCATCTCTAGTCTGAGTTCTTGTTAATCAAACGTGTCGTTAAAAAAAAACTTCACAATTAGATATACCTTCAGTTTCAAATGTTGTCAACATTACATCAACATCTATTATAGTTTGAATTTCTCATCATTGTCAAGTTTTTGTCGATTCAATATTTTTCTTCAGTCACATATCGCGAGACAATGATTTATATGAAAACATCAAATAAGAACTGTCAGCCATTCATTCGTTGTTCTTTGAAAGAGACTTGATTTTATTATCTGTATGAATGTGCACAAAATATGTTTAATTACGTCGACTCTCTATCTCTCTTTTCGTGATAATCTTCTAAAATTCAGACTGTTACATTTGCCAATTTGCCCTCACCATCATGACCATCTCAATTTAAGAATGATTTATGATCGTTTTACCTTATTACATGGGACTTACCTAAACATAATTGGCGAAATGTGGGTGTATTATATTTAGGTAATTTTTTTACGGTTATAATAATGTTTATTAAATAAATAAAAAACAGTATCTGCTTTATATTTAGTTCAATTATATGCAAAGTTTCACCATCTAATTTGTTTTTTTTTTAATTTTTCTTCAGTTGCAACTCAACCCGAATAATAATACCACTGAGTAATACCAGATATTTTACTCCCGATTACGGTGATTTGTAGTCAGGCAGAAAATCGATATTTTAAAATAAGTCATTACGAATTTAATTTTGTTTTCGGAAGATTTTGGTTTTTTATTCACATAGAAAGCAGGAAAACAACAATCTACAAAACCTATTTCATTTATGATACCTGTATAAGTAGGTACACTAAGTTCATTAGTCTTTTAAGTTGTCTGGACTAAAAAAGACAAGCGTTCCTTTGCCAAAATAATGACACACGTCAGATCTAATTACAATAGAAAAAAAATCCAGAATCAATGACGAACAACTACAGTTTTCCACGCGCCAATATGTTCATTTGTTTCTTCTTGGCTAAACAGTTCTATTTGTAAGCCAAATCGAAATTTAAATAAAAATCTTTGATAAGTATACCTCCTTGGTTGCCATATGTTGAAGTAAAGAGTTCGTTCCATTTTTAAATAACACGACAGATATGAGTTTTCATAGTAATTTATTTGGCCGTTAAACACGCCAGATATGGGTTGTCATAGTAACTTTGCCGGCCGCATCGTCACTAGTTTTTGACCAGTACAGCCATTTCGATTTATTTCGAAGAAGGTTGTCAAAATAATGCTCGAATTTCCAAGCATGTTTGAGAAAAATGATTTATCTTCTTAATAATTATAATAAATGAATGCCAAAAATTACAAAATACGAAACTCCTTATGTATTGTGCCGCTGAGCGACAACATTTGGCAGCGGTTGGATTGCACGTTAACCATTAAACTTCCAAGCCTACATATTCAAAACCATTGACCGCTGCTTCGTTATCGCCCGGCACAGCGTCAACATAACTACCGTTATTTTCAGCTTTAAACATTCCTGATTCCGCTTTGCTACAATCTTTCTCGGTAAGGCGTAAGGCGTAACTAGTCTCACCCAAATAAGCACCAATGTGATGCGATGTCTTATCAAGAAGCTCGCTAGACTGACTAGTAGGAAGTGATACCTACCTAATAGTATATAAGGAATCTAGTTGTTTTCTAAAGAGCTGAGCTGAGGTCAAGGTCAGTGTCACATTATTGTTAGACCGAGTCGAGACAGGTGACACGAGTGACGTGCAGTTAGGCTAAGAGTATTCTAGAAATATCACGGAAATCGATACTGATATTTATTAGCGTTGCTATTAAAATGGAAGTCGCTTTTTAAGATGATGATGCTAATACGATTTAGTATTGTTAGGATAAAGCATTTCCAGTGTTCAAAGTATTTCGGGGACTTGGCTTGATGTTGAAGAAATGTAATGTCTTCGACCAAAACTATAAACGTACTTTTCAGGATAGGCTGTTTATATGTGTATAACTGTACTGATTCCCATTTTCTGGGCCTTTGGCAGCTAATTGTACACTTCCGCCTCCGCCAACAACCATTGTGGTTGTGGTAACATTCAACTTCTGAACAAAGATGGTTCCAAAGGAGCAAGACGTTCTAGATCTCTTTAATCAGCGTGATTGCCCTGCGGTTGCTTTAGTTAATACCAAAGAATAAATGTTGTGTTCTAACTACCTAGATTCTGTCGACACATCAAAAGTTTTTAAAGACCCTACTAAAGTTGTGCTTTTGATGTTTTAAGTAGATTGAATAAATAATATCGTTCAGAAAAGTGAACTCCAATGAAGGTGTCCTCAAAAAATGTACTATGTGATTGTAGGTACTTGTTTAATATCATTGAATATCAATTGCCAAACACTGCTTCTAAACACTACTAAGAGAAACGTGTTCCATACATCAGCCACACAATTCTTTCTAAAACGTTATTAAGAGATGAAGACGTGTTGCGACAGACTTGCTCTGCGACTTGAATGAAAGAAATCGTAACACATGAGATGTACCAGCCCTTGAGGATTGCAATACAGACAGGTTTGAAGATGTTGACGAAGAAATGTTGCGAAAGCAGTACCTGGTTATGGAAAAGCAAATTAGAAGTTATTGGAAATGATAAATACGTCATTTATACGCTACAGTTGAATTAATAGAATAAACCAAAGTAAGTAAACGAAATACTTAAAGCGTAGTTAAAGGACGAGAAGAAATCTACAGTTCCTATATATAGTACCTAGTATATTTTCCCTGTATCCGGATCTTTGATCATTTAAGTTCATTGTAAACTTCTCACATAATGTTAGTGACCATAAGAGATTTTCAAACATAAAAACGTCGGGGCACCCCAGTCAGGAACGAAGTTCCTTCTCACGTATGATTTAAAACAAAAACAAAATTTTGGCAACAGACATCTTGGATTTTTATTTTAACCTCATTATCGGCTTGAGCACCCTTGAAAACTATGAAAACGCCGTGACGAATAATTTGAAAATTTTCGCAAATGCTATCGTGGATTTTGTTTTGACCTAATTCACACTTTCTCTCTCTCTCCGGCATGCAGTGTACTCGGTCCCATGTGTACAATCCTATCCCACGACAATGTAGTCATTTTTCCCTTTTCTTTGGTTTTGTCTGCCAGTGTTCTCTCTCTCTCTCTCTCTCACCCTTTCTTTCTCTTTGAATTAGAAGAAGACAGTCGCAGGTATTAACACTTTTAGCGTAACATTTTCTGTCAGTTTACAAGACGCGTAAAAGAACTGCGTTCCAAAAAAATCTATTAAATCAAGAAAGTTTGATGTCGCCCCAGGCAAATAAATAATAGTAGACGTACACAAGTAAAGAACTTAGTGCCGTGGTAGCTGCTGGTACCTACGTCTGAGACATGTCTAAATCGACAAACCTAGCTTGTGTTAGATATAATTATGTATAGGTATGTAGCTAATAATGTGCATCTCTTAAAACTGATCATCACAAAGTTAAGAACATTCGACCCGGTTACAGAACAGTTTCCAAGCGAAATGATCTCCTGAATTCCTACGTAACTACTCACTCATTCTCCTCGATTAACTTTTATTACTTCGCTCAACAAGTTAAGCAATAATTGCGTCTTTTCTTACACGTACGGACTTTATTAAATTATTTATGTTTACTGAGTACCTAATTAATGAACGACATAACAAAATATAACGAAAAGTTTACAAATGTCTCTTCATCTAACTGACTTATGTACCTGTTTTGTTTTAACAAGCTTTGGGTTTGTATTTAATTGAGTTATCTATGTTTGCGTCCCGGAGTGTCAATAAAACATGTTTATTTATTTTTTCAGTCTGTTAACAGATAGCTCCTTATTAATGCTTCGCCATATTGTTTTCATCAGGAATTTCTCAGTAGTAATTACTTTTTAGGGTGTGTGGAAAAAGGTTCAGGTCCATTCTAACAAAATAATTACCTACCGATTTCAGTTACCTGGCATATTTACATTTTGTCACGAGCCGAAAGGACCTCATAATGTTGTATACGGTATTAACATAGCATAAAGTTATTTATTGTATGTTGTGAAAAAGGAAATATCAGTGAGTGGGGTGGGTTTTATTAAGCTGAAAATTATCGCAAACAAATTACTTTTTGTTCGTTAGGAATGGAGAATTTTATGAATTCTGCAGATTTTATCGAGTCTTCGCTTAATTGAAGTTAAAAACTTACTAAGTATACAAATTGAAATTAAATAATAAGCCGGAATCATTTTAACAAAAATTTTAAAAATCCAATTAGGTCTGATCAAGCCTGGGTTGTATCTATATAGGAGGTAAGTGTCTTGCAGGTTGTCTGTCTAGGCGCCGCCGGCGCTTTATATTCCGGCCCGTGTAATGAAGCCATAGCGACTTCTAATTCGATGTCAATGCCAACCATTGCACAAGAGGGTAAACTTTTTCACTATGACATTCATGTCATATACAATACGATACTTGACATAACGATGTCTCTTTAAAACATGACCACTACATATGTAATGTAGGTACAGTTTTTTCTGACCGTAAAAAATCTTTGTGTCTCGTGAATATTATGGTATCATGTCTATTGTCGGATGGAACTATGGCCCATTAAGAAAAACCGGTCTGCTGCAAGATAAGAAAAGTTATCTAAGGATAATACCACACACTAACTGACACCATAATAGCTAATATCTAAAATAAATTGCGCTACGAAATGCGCAGAATAATTTGGGATTTAGAAGTACAATTTATTTTATATCAATGTCGATGTTGGCTCATTCCACTTGTCTCTGTTTGAGACCACGAGTGTGTATCGGAAATTATTGCATTTAATTATGTTGTTCATTTTGACGTACACACGGCTACACATCAAGCTATACATTTCCAGTTTATGTTGATCTCGCATTGTATAGGATTTCTGTACAATGCGAGGTCAGCTTATACTGGAAATGTATAGCTTGATGTGTAGCCGTGTGTACACCGCAGTTTGTTTGCCACACTACTGGTGAGGCCTTTCTGTTTTGTAAAGTACTACTGTTTAGGAAACGTGTAAACATCGTTTACAAACTTACTTAGTACTATGCAATAAAAAGAGTGATTATCCAACGTGTAGTATTTGTCAAATGATCTCACTGAAGTAGTAATGAGTGGGGTCAAGGCTCCTAAGTTACTTGCACAAACACGCTTCACAAACATTACTAACGTCATGGACACATCTTTAGGTAGTGCGTTACCATATAAAATGCTAAGTAATTTTTTGCACGTCAATAGCTACTTCCATAACCTCCATACAGGGAAGGAATGATTATTATCTTACTGCATTTGCACAGATTTGCACACAACAGCCGGTCGTTTCTGTAAAAATCTTACCGTGAGAACTTAGGTGAAGTGAGCTGTCAATAGTGTCAATCCCTAGCATGAGGAGGAATGACAGATCACTTCAAGCGTACTTCACATAGGTTTTCACGGTGAGATTTTTACTTTGGTAATTTTAATAATTAATTATTTAAAAAATTGTAATTTTAACTTTGGTACTTTAAACTTAGAGAGACTCATGTTTTTATATCGTAATACTCGTAGAAGGTGTTAATTTTTACTGTCCTTTCTATTAGATCTATAAATAAGTTTTCCGCCTGATACTTGGTCGTTTGGGGAATCATTTGACACTCCTATAGCGATGGGATATAGCAATTGGCGCCACACATATGCAACAGCACACCCAAGCAAACTTTTCACAGTTGTAGGTAACTACCTACTTAAGCTTGTCGGTAGGTACTAATTTATCGTCGAAGAAGTCGTTGTTAAAAGTATTTATGAGATTAACCACAGTTGAAATGTTAGTATTTTTTTTAGGATCAGGATAATGGATTATTATCCGTAAAAAGATTTTTCTATAATATTCCCATGAAGAAGAACCTACTCGTATTTCAACCGAACTTAAAAGTAAAACAGTTGCCTAAAACACTACATATTAATATAAGGCACTAGGAATAGCTGTGGTGTAACCTCCGCCACCCGTCCACGCCACCCGTCCCAGGGGGAATCAGATATTCGCCAACCTAGGGGCCGCTCTTTTTGATAAATACCTACTTTTTATCTTTACTACTACGTTTCATCCCAAAGTCTGACAATAAGTCTTGATTCATATTTATTTAGTGTTGTACATGAAGCGGACTTTACGTTTGCCACTAGGAATGTTTTCCAATCTACCTTTGGGTTAAATTGAAACGCTTTATAATCAAGAGCCTTATCCCTGCCACAAAGTAAAACTTCTTGTGGCAATTGTTTTTAAGATAATATTAAACCGCATTTATGAATTTGAAGACTTGAAAAGTTTAGATCATTTGTAATAAGCTGCTCATGACATCTAAGAAAGATCAATTAGTTCGTTCTTCAAAGTGATCACGCGGTTGACTACAAATCTTCCACACATCGTTCAAAATAACTTTTAAACAATTCAAAGGAAAAATATAACAAATGAAGTAAATTGTTTTAAAATTGCTACATACACATTTTTTGCAACAACTCTAATAGTCTGTAAGTACATACTGGTGTCCATTTTAAATTTTTTTGTTTTGAGGGAAAAATGCACTCGACAAAAACTTTAGAGCTCTTCTGAATAGTTGGCGATTAGCTTTTTTTGTTTTGTGTGAACTCGTTAACTTTTCGTAGTTTCTATGCAAATGAAAAACTTTTATAAAAAGATGTGAAAATATTACTTAATTGAAAACATTTTGAACTTTAAAAACTACTGTGCGCATAATTAATATCGAGATAAAATCTTCATAAACTAATTTAGCCAGACTCAGATTTGTTAATTAGCACAAAAATGAAATGACAATACAATAAGTAGGTATAATATGACAATAGGGTAGTATGTAGTATATCAATGAGTGTATTATATAAAATCTTCAGTAACAACCTCGTATCGGATCACAGCAGTGTAAGCCTAGTGGTGTGACCGTCGGACTGCCAACTGAAAGAGACGGGAGGGGAGGAGTGTAAGTGTGGTCTCGAGTTCGAACCCAAGGCGTATGTATAATTATTACTTAATTCAAATAGGGCGAAAAAAAAGAGAGAAAAAAAAAAAGAGATATTTCTCGACGGCATGTGAAGCCAAGTCAGAGGCCCATGGCGGCATAAAAACTGATTAGTCACTAACCACGTGAAAAAAGGATATAAAAGCGGATCACAATAGTGGAAAAGGTTATTCAATCTAAACAAAAACATGAACCAATAATTTTCGTGAAGAGAATACTTCGTAGTATAAGACAATAGTAGGTAAGTACAAGTCAATAGGATTTCCAGTCTTTGTCTTACGTACTCGTACGAGTACTAGATTCAATGAAAAGGTCTTTTGTGGAGCCAAGATTAAATCATCATAAATCGCAATGCTTATATTGAAAATAAAATTGTCTTTGACATTCAATATGAAGATACATTAAAACATACCCAGTTTATCATTTCATCCACAAGGTGACATGACATCGACGCGCAAAATGTAACTATGAATTCAGTACATGATTTTAGACCCCTTAAGAGAGAGAGTTTCGACGGTAATAAAAAAAAATCTGCTGTTTCATAAAAATTCAAAATCAAGGTCAAAAATGGAAAAGCAAGTTTCCATTTTTGACGCAGCAAGCAAAGCGCAGCTAGTCTATGATAAAAGAGACAAGCTCATGGTGTGGTTCAGTAGACAATCTCTCAACCTCAAGCCATGTGTTGTTTTGTTGTCAGGAATATTTCCATAGCAGGTTCAGGTCTGTTTTGTTGTTCGATTGTTATTGTGACATTAGGTTATCCCCTCCCTATTACATGGCACTTGTAAGGTAACTAGCAAAATGGTGAAATACATGTCTACGTACCCCTTCAGGTATTACAGGCGTGAGTACACGTTGATATTTTCGTTCGTTTGATACCTTTAATGTAGAATTCTAGAACTTGTTGAGACGGAAATGCTTTTTACACACGTTTGGAAAAGTTTGACTTCATTTTCTTAGTCAGGAACTAGGCAAAACATTTTGTTACTAACAGAAAGGAAACTTATTTAAAAAGCCGATAACAAAAAATACCTACTTCTTTACTGAGATTCAAACAGTAATTGTTGTGTTTTTATAGCAAGCTAACAAAATGTACAAAAAGCTGTCACAAGCAGAGAGGCAAAGTAGATTGAAGGTGAACAATTATGTAAGATCTTAACACTTTATGGACCGCAAGTGAGAAGCTCAAACTTTTTTTTTGCGTATATATCTTCATGTATAACGCTTTAGCAACATGTCACAGCTAGCAAACGCCTAGTTTTCGAGAAAAAAAGTTGCTAAAGTTTCAAGAAATTCAACTTACTTACGTAATAAAATTGACATTTTACATAAATACTCGTAATGTACGCGACGTCCGCGTCGTCCTAAATACAAGGCTACGGCTTGATACAATATTCCACGACTTGAGCATATTTTGGTTCGACCTTGATTATTGGGGTTTGACCTTGACCTTGAAGATGCTAATTGAACTTCTCCACCCTTAGTGAAAGTCAAAGTCAAATAATTTATTTCAAATAGGCACATAAAAGGCACTTTTGAACGTCAAAAAAAAACAAAGAAATAGAACTGATTCTAGTTGCCCCTTCCAAAAGGTAGTTTTCGTATGGAGAAGAATGGGTAAGAAACTGCACCGTTACTCTTTTAAAAATGTTTTACAATATTTTGTATACATCAATTACATATTATATGTGATAATACTCCCACTATCCCACGAATCCTGAAATAAACTTTTGGCCACGTTTTTCTTGGCACCTTTGCTTTTGCTAGTTTTAGAAAAAAAAATACAATAAAGAGTATATACTACCAAAAAAAAGTTATTGATACTAAAGCTAGAAACAGATAGAGCAGTCGTGGCCCAGTGTTAGCGGCCGCGACTTACGAGTTGTAGGTCGGAGGGTCGAACCCAGACAGGCACTTTGTGTAAATTATTTCATCACGACTGCTTTCAAAACGGTGATGGAAAAACATCATGAGGAAACCGGCATGTCCTAGAACCAAAAACTCAAAGATATGTGACAACTACCAACTCGCACTGGGCTCGCGTGGTGGATTACGGCCCACTCCCTCTCACCGAGAGGAGGCCTGTGTCCCAGCAGTGAGAATGTTATAGGCTGATTATGCTAAGATACTTATGCTAAGCTAAAAAATCGCCATAAGTACAGTGCTTCCCTTTCCAGATTGGATGAATAATATCTAAAGCATCATTTGTAAGTTAAATGTAATCATCATCTTCCTACCCTTATCCCAATATATTTAGAACCTTTTTCTTCCATACTAATAGCCTCTTTTCTCAGACTTCACTTCCATCTCAGCCATGTTATCTTTCTCTCATTCCATTCAGCCTTTCATTGGGCTCCTTCATATCTTTTATTAATCCACATTTATTCCCAACACTTTTTTTGCTATATGCTCCTCTTTCCACCCCATCACATGTCCATACTGCGACAATCGGTGACTGTTCAGCTTTGCTGTCGCAAGCTACTTTCAAACTCTGTCTTCATATTCCAATTGATCAGCAGTTTCATTCCACAAAGCGGCTATAATATGTGGCAACTTTCAATGAGCACCTGTTCCACAAATCGGTAGGTATTACGTATGTCTCTTTGATGTAGATGTAGTACATTATGTTTGTTGGAATTTTGATGTCAGTGCAACTATTTTCATCAATTTTATGTCTTTTTCGTCTTAATGTCGTCTAGGTTTAGATTCAGTGATTTGATTTGACTCTCTATCTTGGCTTTTTATGAAGTGAACACTCACTTGAAAAAAGCCAAGATAGACCTTCGTGATCTGACCCGGCAGTTTACCTTACCTTATCTGACTCCTTCGTAACAGCTATCCAAAGAACTCGATCAAATAGTAAAACTCACCTTTTAGCTCCACCTTGACAGATACTTAGCCTGTAAACTGTATGTAGCACGGATTCTGTTTTTCTGACAGATACTTAGCCTGTAAACTGTATGTAGCACGGATTCTGTTTTTCTGTATATTATTATGCGATTTCAAATGTCCAAGCCCCTTATTTGAGCACCCTCTTTGACTCGATTTAGTAACATTTAATTGTACTTGTTCCAGGTTGACGGTGCGGATAGCGATGCGTTAACGCGACGATACTAGTAGTTGGATCATTAAAATCAAAGCCGGGATCAAGTGACCGCTGCGCCCGCGCGCCATCGCCCTCGCCGCCGCCGCCGCGCCACTCCATCGCCGCGAGCCACCGCACGCGCACGCGCCGCGCTCCCGCGATATTTGCTCCGATACAGTATCCCAAAGTGACTAATTAGTGTAATAAACGTAATCACTTACTGATTGCAGAAGTCTCTTCATTAAGTCTATCGACTGTTATTTTAATTGATACGCCTTTTTGTTAACAATTTCTCCTATAAACGGACAAGTGCATTGAGTAAGTGGAGAAGGCTACATTCCAAACCGGTGTCGTTCTTTAATGGACGAGGTGTGTACTACTCTGTGTGTGTTTTAGTAGTTATCGGGAGGTGACTGGTTCGGTTTTCGGAGTGTACAGCTTTTCCTTTGCAGTAAATAGTGATATATAGTGAGAAAAGTTACCTGGTAACTTCTGAACTCACCTCAGCGCAGAGCTCTCCAGCCATAATGTAAAAGTGCCGACAAAAAGTGAGAAGCATTCAAGAGAAAAATGGCTCGTGGTACGCTGAGTGAAAACGAACGCCAATGCTTAGACGCAGGCGCAAAAAATCAATCAGAACGTCTCCAAGAGTCGGAAAAAACACTTAGTGATTGCAAATCGAATGGACTTAGAGTGCGCTTCCTGGACGAGGAAGGAAAAACGGAAAGGATGGTCAGCGCTGACGAGGTCGACTGCACTGTCTCGCGAGTCAAGAAGATACATATTCTGAAGAACAGAAGCTCAAGCGAAACGAGCATACTACTGAGGAACCCGTCTCTCATGAAGAGGCGCTCCAGTTCCGAACGCCGGTTCAGTGACGGACTCACCGACAATCTAAACAACAACAATCTGAACGAAAACCTGAACGGTAGAATAAAAACGACAGAGTTTGACAAATCCGATAAGACTGATGAAGCTGATCAAACCAAAGAAGTAAACGGCCAGAGCTATAAGAAGAACTGCAACGTTTACAGCGTGAACCAGGCAAAAACCTTGACTCCAGAGAGGAAGAAGTCATTACCGCTGACGATGCCGAGGCTGATCGGCCACAAGGTTCAGGAGAACGGACAAAACAAGTCGATCTTGCCGGCTGAAGTATTTTTGGCAGATGGTGCGTCCGGCAAGGACTTCACCGCTCGAGCGATCGGGCGACTCTCCAGAGGAATCGGGAAGCTGCTCCGTCGCACAAACAGCGTGCGTATTAGTGATCCCGATCCAGTGTACAAAGTGGCGTATCTCGGGAATGTACTCACCGGCTGGGCTAGAGGTCAGTACTGCTTAAAAAAAAATGTAGTCATTAGTAATTATATTATAGAAAGATGAAAAAGAAGGCGTGAATTTATGTATGTGTAAGTATGTAGTAAGATGATCGTAACATAAAAAACGTGAAAATACATATGAAAAGTAGTAAAGATAACATAAAAAGTGAATTTTGGCAATTACTGGTCGTTTTAAAACCGAGACTGTTACCCTAACTTTAGTTAACAGACGAAGCTCGTCACGCTCTGTCTCTTGCCAGCCGGCACAACGGACTGTTATATAATATTATCACTTACGGTATCTCCTAATAAATGTTTTTGTTGCTCAACCTTACAGTTATCAGATGAGGTATTTGGGTCAGCGTATTGAAAGGTCATTTCGCAAAAAACAGAAAAAGCGGCGGTCCCGAGCTAGTCCCCTGCGAAACACCGGGCCGTTGCTACATTCCAATGAGCAAATTGATTTATGTATTGGGTTGGTTTCAACGGTTTCAACACAAATGCACGTACAAGTTACAATAACGTATTTGTGTTTAGTAACATAATTACGGTTCTTGTAAAAAGATTAGTTTAAATAGGAAGTTATCAAGCAAACGCTCAGGTTAATCTCAGAATGAAATATTACATTGAAGCTTAAGTAAACGTAAGAAGTAAATAATAAGATAAAGGTAACGTTAGACAACGTATCTATTTAGGTCCCCCCGGCACGTAATGGTGTATAGTTGTTTATAGTAATGGCAATAGAATCATCGGTTACTGAGGTTGCGTAAGTGGTTCAAGGCGAATCGGCCGAGCAAAACGGTCGGATCTCCAAATTAGTAAATTAACTTCAATATTAAACATTCATAATGCACCATTTAAAGCGATATCCGAAGTTTAACGTCCATTACAAGCACGAAGAAACATGTTGTTGTTGTTGTATTGATACTATTTATGTAATTGCTCCTTCAAATATTTTTATAGATTCAAGAATACAAAAGATTTCTATCGCTGAAATGCCCTAAAGTGTTCCGTTAATGATTAATTATTGTTTCATTGCTACTAAACTACTGAATGATTGTTCATACAATTCTACACCGCATATTTTTTTAAATCTATTATAACTTTGCGTCAACCTCAGTTTTAGAACTCTTGCCAACGAACGACAAACTGGTTTGTTGACAAAACTATACTTCGAATCGAATATCTGCAATGTATCGAAGCGTAACAAAACATAGTTACATACCACTCAATTTCTATGATTACCAATCAATATTATGAATATATAACTTTTATAACAATAGCTGTAGACATAACAATGGAATCTAACAAGAGATATGAAAATATTTGAAACATTTTAGCATAATTTATCTTCTTCGCTTAATGACAATGTAAAATGCAGGATGAGCAGTACGTATGCAAACATGCAAACACGAGACGTAAATGTTTCAATTTAAATAAATACATTGAACAAAGTGAAAGGAATGTCGTTGTTAATCAGTAAGAGACTTTCGTTTCGGACGTATCTGTCATGCGTCGCTGTGTCCAATAATTGGCGAGATATCCGAAACGTTCTTAGAGAAACTGAACATTGGAACAAACCTTATCACACGATGATGCTGCAGATTGCAGTTATTTAAAAGTTTGTTTATAGAATGATAATGTTTACTTGAAAAAAGTAGGTGAAGATCGCATACTATTTGGACAAGTGATGATATTAAATTTACATTTGAAGATGTAAATGCGACCAAATATTAGGATTTGTTTCAAGTTTCTCATAAATTATAGCTGTCCGAATCCTACCTCGGCCATGTTTTTGCACGAGGCATTCTAATGTCAAATCTCTTTAAAAATTATGCACTTCTCTTCAATGCCCGTCTTTTACTATTTCTTACGAAGACGTTTTGTTTTGTTAACCTTTATAAAACCTTTGAACTCATATTTGTCGCGATACAGGATGTGGTAATATTTTCTATTCATAACTGCCACCCTTATTTTATGGTAAACGGCTCTTCATAATGGCTATTGTGGCTCAGATTTGCTCAGCTAGAGATGCTGTTAGTCATTAACTATTTTGATATAACAATGTCATCTTCGGATATATGAAAATAGTTTAATTTTTAGTATGACTTTTCTATATTTTTAATTATGTGGTTTCATTAAATGTCAAGACTAGAAGACCAATTTTGGAAAATAGGTAGAAATTACAAGTGAAGAAAGTAAACATTCAAATCAGCATAATCCAAAGAAAGTTGTAGTAGTCAATGAAGTGAACATAAAAGGTTGTGATCAGAATCAGTGTCAACCTGGATGCGGACTTTATTCACGAGTGAAAGTCCGCAGCATCTGCACAGTGCATCCTAATGTACTTTTACTTGATCCGAGCACTGAATCATTAACATTCTTATCATACGTGACGTTATGAGATAAGCTTAACTGTGCAGAATGTTAAGATCATGGCTAAACCTATTATGGTCATTAGTCACACATTTGACGAGTTTCGTTTATGGTGTTAATTGCTCATTTTCCACGTGAGCTTAACGTGACCTGAGGATGTTTTTGTTAATTTTACCTTTGACACAAGCGCGATCAACAAGCAAGCACATACACATACAATTATTGAAAAGATGTGAATGGTTGATTAATGTTAAAATAAAAAATTATATTGTTTCGACGTACCATGTTACTAACTAGACCGGTTTTGGGTAGAAAAGGCATTTATAGCGACTACAAAATTTCCTATAGAAGCCTATTAAAAAAATGACTATAGATAGAATTATTAGAATTGGCAAAATGCAATCTGCTTTGGTATTGATACAGAATTTATAGCTATAATTTCTGTTTTCTAATTCTAGCGTAGGTTATGAGTGTGAATCAAGGGTAATGCTCGAAAGCCACCATATGCATGGGGCAGCCTTTCACTGCTATTACAATCTTTACACTGGGCAGGTTATTGTCGGACACAACCGTAGCAAAAACTCTATTTACAAGAACATAATATTTTACTTTAGTATAAACATCTGTATCACCAATATTTATATCACGGATATTCCGAGTTACTCGACTTTTTAAAAAACATTGAACTTCTTCAATGTCACATTCAAGGTTATATATAGAAATGCAGTAAAAAACAACGTGGGTAAACACATTATTATCCATTGTATAAAATCTTATTGTTTCTTGTCGCTTAGGAAAATAATAATTATGTTGTTTATATGCAAGAATCACTTGACCCGAGATTTATTTTTATTTGCTATCAAATTAGTGTTATCTTATGTCATAAATTCATTTCTGCTTGTCAAATCCGTCCATGAGAACTGTTTCAATTGGGTTAAGTTTTAGATTTTATCTTATCAATGGATCTTATTCGTGGATCTTTGACAGTCCTTACGGGCAACCTCGAAAACCCCCGGCTTACAAGCCCGAAAGTCTGACAACCAGTCTTACCAAGGGGTATCGTATTACCTAGTTACTGGGTTGTGGAGGTCAGGGGGCTTAAAACAGTGACTTTGGCAGAATCATAATAGGAAAATACTATGATTATATAAAATGTCACAAACTGACAATTCATAATATGATCTGCGTGCGATTCATATTACGAAATAATTCATCTGTTTGACAGTTTTCTATGGAGATTCGTAAAATGGTCCACACACTATGAATTGCTTTTGGTCAAATTAGAGGAATTGCTAATAACAGCTGGAAATTAAGGAAATGACTTGCTTCTAGAGGAATTGCTAATGTGGCCGTTTTAGGCCCCCAAATAGGCAGTCGCTCCATGTAAAATACTGGTATTCAGCTGCATCCGGTTAAACTGGAAGCCGACTCCAACATAGTTGAGAAAAGGCTAGGCAGATTGATTTTTTGATCATAACAATGACGTTAACCTATTAAATGTACACTGGGCCCGTTTATAATACTTTTAGCATATAAAAGTTTATTCGATACACCTACCTACATGATCCGTCTAAGAAAACACGAAACAATATTTAAATAAGTAACAACCATTTCTCTGTAAATGTTTAGTTCCTTCTTTAGATATATGGGGAATGTGAAATATTGCTGTTATTTCAACATGCCTTTAAGAAACTTGAATAATTTATATAGTTCAGTGTTGGCTTCCAAACGCTTAGCAATGATCGTCAAGACTAAATCTAAATGCTGTTAATGTATCTACAAACGTATTGCCACCGGTCGCAATTCGTCTAATTTTATGTTTAATATTTCTGTAATGTGATATTTAGTTATAATCATTATTAGTCGCATTAATACCAATCGTTCTATTGTTCTAAGATAATATTGATTGTCTTGATTATTGTAGTTTATTTAGTTAAGTCAGATGTCCGATGAGAATAAAAAGATAACAATAATTTTATTTGACACACCTATAGGTGTTGCTACGGGGCAATGAAGCCATTGCCTTAATGCTCAATGCTCAGAGTTTATAGTGGAATCTTGAACTTTTTTATATATCAGCTTCATCGACATCCACGTTTCAACTTTCTAGATATATTTTAGCTTTAATAAAACCATGATCTATCTATTTGCCTAGCCTTTTCCCAACTATGTTGGGGTCGGCTTCCAGCTTAATTGCTTAAAGCTTGGCTTAATAAAACCATGCTCATTATCTGTAATTACTCTGAACTGTAGCTTGAATTAAAATATATTCGTGTGGGAACGTTTTGATGTAGGATTACGTATTCAGAAACGTTTGCATTCTGAACATGAGCATCTATTTCCATATCAACATACTTTGTGTACCCACAAGTTCATGTAGATTGTTGATATCTCCCCTCGACACACCTGACGCACTATAGGTGCCACTTCCACCTGAGACTGTCACTAGACCCCATGGTACAGCGGAAGTGCACGATTGCTTTCTGTCTCTTTTGCACCTAGCCTCTCGCTCGCACTCTTTTTTCGTATCGCATTCCAAGCACCATTGTTTGGTCGGTCCCTCCCACAGACACGCTCGGTGGCGTCTACTAAGCCAACTGACGTTATATCTACCATCCATATAAGCTCTACCAATTAAGGATTAAAGTCTAATTTCCTTCGTATCATTACTCTCGTGTTTGTCCCTAGTCTACTGGTTTTGTAGCATTTGTTAACGCTATTCTTCATTATGAATGTACTAGTAAGTTGTAATGAAACGTTCACCCTTTGCTTTGATGTTCTAAATTCTAACGTTTTGGTGCCATCAATCTTCTGAGTTCTATGATTAATTTAAATTTAATGTCTGAACTGTTCTTGTTAGATTTATTAAAATATTATCCAATGTCTCAATTTTCTGATTAGTTTTCCTTACATCAAACTAATCTTAAGTTGTTGAACAAACTTTCGTCTAAATTGAAGTGAGTTTAGCGTTCTTAAGTCATGGAAAGATACCTAATGATAATTTTATGGTTTTTCATAATTATGCTTCGTTTCGTAAAATAAACAATTAATATTAATTTATACTTTTTACCATGTTAAACAAATAGGAGAAAAAACATAAGTTTGACAGGAAAACGTGCTATATTATACCGTTATTGACTTTTTGTCGATTTGACGCACTGGGGTCCAATTAACATTTATTTTTATTTTGGTATTGATTCAGTTAATCACTTTGCAAAATTGGAACTAGAGTGTGACAAAAAAAACATTGTCTCCGTCTAAAATTTTGACCCCAGATTACATTGGCTATCATTAGTAATGGTGACAAGTATTTGTACTTATTCCACTATTTAACTACAATAGGTAGTTTTATCTTATAAATCACAATCCTTTGTACCGAAACCGTTTTGTCGATCAAATCTAATTTAAAGAGTCGTTACTCAGCCACAAGTAATTCTAAACTCGGGGATATTCGAGCAGGTTTTATGTGAAAAGAAACAAAACGACACGAATGAACTATAATTTTGGTAATCAAGCCGTGACTGGCGTCACGTAACAACTCTTTATGTTCACTATTAAGATTTTTTGTCGTACTTTCGGAGTGCACTGGGCATTGCGGTTGCGCGTACCCTGGGCCAAAATGTTCGCGTTTTGTATCTTGGTCTTTTTATAATTGAACCTTGGATTATGCGTTGAAATATGCAAAGTATAACTTAATGGTCACATACACAATTGATATTATAACTGGAACAAAAAAATATGGCATTCATAGAACTTAAAAAGTTCAATTCTTGACAACTTGAATACCTACATAACTTTGCTCATCACCCTAAGGTTATGTTAATTATAATAATATTATTGATTTTAATGTTCTTCATGACGATGATGGTAAATTTAACGTTAATAATTGACCCTCGACTAAGACCAACATACATACCTAGGTCCAACCATAAAATTTAAAATAAAGCTTGTTGTTTTTGTCGATCACTTCCTAATTAACGCACAATAATTTAACGTTTCGCTGTTTATCATTGATAAATAAAATTGCGTGAATACTTAAAAAATGTTTTTACAATATCCAAACCCGTTGGTTAACTTTACCCGCTATTTTTTGGTCAGTTTGCCTTCACTGTGTTCGGAAGGTTAGTCTTCCAATAAAGGATCTTGTACGGTGTACCTACCTGTCTCCAGTTCCTCACATTTAATTGAAATTTTCATTGTATTATACATTGGTTAGCTAGAACTACTTGTCACGAGGTACATAGGGCAGTCTGATTAGCATTCATACCATAATTAATATGCTAAACGTGGTTCAATTGCTTCATAATCGTTACTCCAATGTGTGTTAGTAGTTGTTATACCTACCACAGGTACTGATCTGATCATTCATACAGAACAAATGAATTGAATGATGAAGAGATTGAATTAGATGAATCAGACTGTACTTGATTTGGTGTAGGTATTTATAACCAATGTTATACATTCAAATGTTATAATTGTATTGGTATACTATTACTTAACAGTTTGAAACACGGATTTATTCAAGTAGGTAGGTACTCTGCAAGGTAGAATTTGAACAGAACTAGGTACCTTTTAATTCAAAACTAAATAAGTCCTAACTTCTCTACATTCCTAAGCTTGTAAAAAAACAACTATTAAAAGATAAAACTATTAAAAGATGAACTGTTAGAAGATACACCTTGTAAAGAAAATGTTGAAAAAGAAGAGCGTTTAGGCACAAGCAGTTCTAGAATGCTTATAAAAAGAACTGCCTGTAAAGAAAATGTATAAATGTAGAGTCAGTAGAGTCGGAAATAATTAGTGTAGGACCCTAATAGGGTAGATTACTTGAATTGTATAGAGCTTAGTTTAAAAGTTAGAGAGCTAAGGTCTGTGAAATCTGATAAAGTCACAGGAAAAAGAAAATAATAATAATACAACAACTAAGAGATACCCAGCCCCGATGTTTGCATGCAAGCGAGTCGATTACCGTTGATAACCGAGCGGTTATCGTAACCCGTCGCGCGTCGGTACCCCACTTTACAACAGGTGCAACCGACACTCGCTTAGATTTTTAATTTTATTTCTTTCCGACATAACTGGCCGGAAGAATTTCACTTTTTTTCAATTGCTACAGCTTTCATCTGCATTTATGTATTCTAATAATTATTCTTTTGTTGATGAGCATGTACTTATGTATAAATGTATGTATGTGTGCATCTATATGCAAATTGGTTACACATTTTGGCTGCAGTAAGTGAAATTACAAAATATATTTTATGCGTTCGCCATGAACTACAATGACTATACCAAGTACAGTGTTAAGTATAGGCCAGTAAAGTAGCGGCCCATTACTTGGCAGCCCATTAAAATGCCTCCCTGGACGAGAACCTACATACGTACTCGTAGTACCTCATAAAATGCGGTGTAATGCACACTTCCTATGTCGTATAATAAGCGATTACGATTACTTATATTGCAGCATCGTGTCAGTGATGATCGTTTATGCGTTTTCAAAACTATTGGTCTTCTGTAAACATGTGTGTTCGTCATTGTTAAACCGTAAAACTAAGTTAAGTTAAATAATTTCCTGTTTTCTGCACATGAGTGCATACATGGTGCACGGGACGTTCTGCTTTAGGAACAACTTCCTTTTACAGTTCAGTGAATTCAATTAAGAAACCCTTTTTAATGTTTCTGTTCCTGAGAATCCCCTGAAGTGTGACTAAGAGACTGCTACCAACTGTTTTAGTATGAGAAATAGCTTCCACCTTTATCTTTTATGTAAATATCTGCAATAACTTGACATTTTACTAAACAAATGTCAAATATCTCGACTCTCGAAAGAAGTATGACTCCATTTTCCGATATTTATTTAATTTCCTATCGAACTATTTCAACTCATCCTATCGCAGTCCACTACTGGACATAGGCCTCTCCCAAGCTGCGCCATAACACCCTGTCTTACGCCTTCCGCATCCAGGTCTGTCCATAAATATAAACTACTTAACTCTGGTTAAACTGAAATTAGCTCCATAGTTACCCGACCAGCCTTTTCTCACTGTGCTAGGCACATTGGCTGGAAATCAACGTGCTCATTTAATACGTAGTCACGGCATGACACACAACGGCTGCAACCCAAATGATGAAAGATACTGTATTAAAGATGTCTGCTCTATAAAATACATGTTCATCGTATTTTCTTACACTGCTTGCTAAACGGCCTCTCGTACGCATTGTCACGGCTGGCTGCTTCTAGAAAGTACAACGTGAAGGTCACCACATACTGGACTGACTGAGGTAACCATAATGTAATGCAGCTTTGAAACAGCACGTGCCTAGAATATTTAGCATAGATCATTTGTGAGGTTCCTCTCTGAAGTTTGGGACGAAACAGTTCGGTTGCGTAGTGGCGTGAGAGCTATTATCTATTCTGTAGTAGTGGTATGTTGCCATGGTGATGATCCTAAAATAGTTGATGTAGAAACACAAGGTTGCGGGTGCAAAACTGGGCATGCATCAATGTGGATTTTCAATGTTGGGTAGGTAAGTATCCTTCTTTTCGCATAATGCTTTTTTTCCTAATATTCTTTGGCATAAGTATTTTGGTATATTTTTTTTGGTATGAAAATTCTATGCCATAATTGGCATACAGTTTAAGTTGACATAATTATCTTGTTGGATAATCTTTTTTGGCATAATTTTAATTCGCGTAATGTGTAATAGAAGTTAGACAAGGGATAATGTTTTTACTCGCAAAAAAAATTAGGTTAGGTTAGAACTGAGACCCCCTACGCACGAGACGAGCGGTACCGCGGCAGCAGCCGGCGAGTAGCAAAAAGACTAGAATATATAGAAAAAAATACTTGAGTTAGGGTTAGTTGGTTGGGGTTCTGAATACTGGAAGGCCGCGCGCCGCCGCGCGCCGGTGTTCATTATTAATGTCATCGTGCGTAAATATATTGATGCATAAGTATACGAGTACCTATACATTATTGTGATTAGAGAATAATTATGCGTGTGTTATGTGTAAACGTGTAGTAGGTACCATAGTTGGCTTGAAATAAACTAATTCATAGAATGTCATAAAGTTCTGATCTGTAATGATTAGTAATAACTATGAAATCTGTAGGTACATAATATATATATTTAACATTTGCAGGTGACGAATTCTACTTTACCTCTGTAGGTACGGGCAATTTAAGGACTCGGTAAAAATTTAATGTCCTTCGGTTATTAAACATTTTCCATTGTTTTCCAAAGTGCTCCCTTCAAGCTGCCTTTGTTTCTGTGAAACTTGCAACAATGGGCTCATAAAAACTTGAACCCTAATGCAAGCTTAACGTGACATGAGTCACAGATGTCGTGGAGTTTATGTATGAGGGATTCGACTAACTTCTCGGCACCACATATCACGGTTTTGTGTGCTAAGCTGTGTTTATCCTTGAACTTACATTTGTGTTCATTGTAAAAAGAATACGATAAACAAACAGGTACCAAATGTCACGCACATAGTATTAAAATTAAATGCTTTTCTTTTAGGTACCTATTTGTATTTTTTTCTCTCTATTGTGTGAGTTAGCCTAAGGATAATTAAAAAAAAATGATCTTTTTAAACGTCATTAAATCTATTCAATTGTTATTTTGTAAAGGAAAAATAAAGTGCCTTTAATTATTTTTGATAAAAATATAAGTTATTTAAAAAAACTTAATTGCTTATCATTAGGTATATTTTGAAGTTTCTATTTCATACCAATAAGCCTTTTGCCATTGCCTATATTATTTACCGTTACAATACAAATTGTTTGCTGATAATCATAAAACACATTCCTTAGCGAACTAAAAAACAAAGTTCTTATTAAAAATGAGCGCACACGCAATATTGCACTCCATGTAAAAAATACTGACACAGTTTCTTAATACTTTGTAATGCAAATTCCGTCATAATCTGCATGATTTATGTTTTTATTTGCGTCATAATTTTAGGAGATTTGGCCCATATTCCATCATTATTCCATATTCATCTGTTCAGAAAGTGCCAGCTTTTTCTGAAAATAGTTCTGAATAATGGTACCGAACTTGAATTGAGGGACAAAAGTAGAGGTGTCACCAATCCCCATTCACCAGCAGTTAGATACACACTTGTACCAAGCGCGCTGACTGTGGCAATAACTTTTTTTTTTTGTTTAATCTTTATAGTCCGTTTAGTTAGTATACACACGACTTATAAACTAGTGTTAGTACTAACATCTACCAGAAAAACAATACAAACTATTAATAACTACCCCACAGTGGCATGTAGCCGTATCCATTGTCCCAGTATGGGGTTGTCCCACCTATCAGCTATAGTTTTCAGGATGCTGTTGGAGCTGGCGCGAACTCTGCGCATAATGGAAGCGCAACGAAATAAAAATCTACAATGGCTTTGATAGCGATGCACAGTTTTGTTTTTGCCTCAAAAAACGGACATCCCCTTTTTATTAACTTATCCGATAGAACAGGTTATTTAAAAGTAACAGTAAAATACCAATGTGCCTATTTTACACCAAACATTAGTAAACATTTATTTATAATTTGTTGAAATTTTCTAAATTAATTAATTACAAAAAAAATACGCATTATTTTACCCTTTTCTTTATTATGTGTAATAAAACTATATTAAAGATATTGGAAAAAAAATACAAAAGCTTACCAACTAGTACAGATGTAAAGAAATATGCTTTTTTTGTGTTTTGAGGTTTTGATTTTTCATGGTTGTATCTTTGCTTAGTTGGATTCTATATTTATTGTAAATCATCTTTAGACCACAACCAATCACTAAAAAAAAAAAAACCAAATCCAAATCTCGCGGTATCTAGGAGTTATTCACTTCTAAAGTTTTTTCAGATAATTTTGATTTTAGGGTCATCACTTCACAAAAAATTATATTTTTTGTTTGTAGGTTTAAATTTTATGTTGGATTTTATTTTAACACAGAATATTAACTACGTATGCATATTTTCACCCACTCTCATAACTTACAAATAATATTCTTTTAACTTTTTATTATTTTTACATCGAAATAAACATACAACTAAAGTTAATTAATTATACTAATATTTTTTCATGCTTTATTGCATGTCAAGCCGAATGCGGAGATGAGCAGGGTAAAATACACCTTACATTTTGACTTGTTTATTATCTTTATACGAAAGTGGCATATTCAGCGCTTTTAAAATAGCAACAGTTCTTTTGCAAATCTACGTCAACAGGGCGGAATTTACTACCTTCGTCCTTGGCTAGTTTCGTCAGTAAATTAAATGCTTCTAATCTGGTACAATCCTCTTTGCGTATTTGCGGATACTCCCGGAGGCTGACGAGCACCGGCTGTGGCGTTATCCACAGCTTCATAAACTGCCAGTCTCCTCGCAATAAGTCAGCCGGTTGGAGCTCGGACAGACATCCCTCAACAAGTCGGGTCAAGTCCTGTTGAGGTAAAGTGGCGCCATGGGTCTTTTGCGTCTCCATGCCTCACCCCCGTTCCTCCAGGCAATACGTATAGGTACAGGGTTTTGACTTAAGCCTAACGAGGGCGGACCCCTTCCCCGTATCAAAACTTGCCTTTCATTGGATAAAAAAAAAATTGGTATTGTACATCATACGTATAACGTCGTATGATATTAGTAAACTTACAAATATCCAAACAAATAACTAAGGGGCAAAAAAAATTGTACATTTACAAAACTTGTAGGATTACTAGCATTATAATTCCGTATTCATTTTATTTTAATTTACTTTTTAATTATTTATAAAATAATATGAAAATAGTTGGATTCATCATTAACAATGTGAATATCAATGATATTTTAACTTCATTCGGATAACCATGTTATTATGTCCTTTATTTATTTTTACACATATTATTAAAACAATTAAAAAAACTTTTAAACAAATATATAAAATACATTTAAAAATATAAAAAATAGTAGCCCACAGGTATCGGAAATAAGCTTTTTCACTAAAAAGACATTTAAAAAAAGTACGTCTTGTGCCAACCTTAGCGCCTAAATTTCAGAATCCTGTAAATTCTAGATACCATAAGATTTGGATATGATATTTTAAATCGGAACTTCTTAGTGCCAAAGCAACAGCTTGTCTCGATATTGAATCCAAATGCCATGAAATAAGCCCATAAAAAAATTAAATCGAAAATGTGTAAAATTCGTTTTTACTCACACACCGCTAACGATAAAAATTGAGCGTTTGCTTGATAATTTACTTAATATAAAGCATCAAGTAACTGCAATCAAAGATATAACAAAACAGGTTGCATCTGAAGCTATTGCGATTTCTATGGTTTTTATGGAAAGCAGAGAAAAAAGATTTAAAAAATTATATCTCCAGGTTGGGACAAAATTGTCAAACGGGTATTTTACTCTTACTTTCAAAATAGCCTGTTCTGTCGGATAAGTTAATAAAAAGGGGATGTCCGTTTTTCGAGGCAAAAACAATACTGTGCGATGGAGTAATTTACAGATAAATCTCTCTTCTCTTCTCTTTCTTTTTAAATACTGTTCTCTTTTAATGTTTTAACTTTTTGTACTTTACCTGGCGTGTTTGTTCTCCTACACTTTCCCTGCCTAAGTAGAAGAGTGTCGGAGGGCAGACGCACAGACCGTGGCTGTAATCTTGTGAACTAAGCGTTTTACTGTAGTTGTCATCATTATTGTGTTGTTGCTAGTCATGTTGTGCGATTACGCTTTGGGTGATAATCAGATCGAAACCTATAATGTGAACCTAGTGATTTATTGTGATTGTTACCTGTTGTAAGTTGCCTTGTGAATAAATAAATAAATAAATAGTATGAATTTACAAAATGTTATTTAGGTACTAATGCATTAATTATTATAATGTATTTAATAAGGGATTGATTAATGTGGTATTCATCGTCGAGTTGATGAAATGCATAGTCACGGAAACGGCCACAATAGCCGTTGACTGAACGGTTGTTGTGTCAATGGCGCCTCCTCCGTAATGTAAGTAAGGGAAAACGACACTCAGATACTAAAGTTTTTATCTTACTACGTGACGTGCGACAGTTGGTTTTCCCTTTGGCATAATTTTTTATGACGGAATTTTCCACACTAACTTTTATCCCCGATTTAACCCCAAAATTCATGCCAGACCCCAGCGGTTTAGTCTGTGCGTTTTCTGTGCATGAATTTGAAGGAGGATAAAGTTCTTAATAGTTAGTTCTTTTTGGTTTTAAGAAGTTAAAAGTTTTTAGACTAATAGTTACAAAATCTAATTTCAGTCACTCTCACATGAAAAATAAAAGTGTGACACAAACACCAGTAATATTCTTACAACAAAACTTCCTTTACTGAATGTGGTATTCAGTATATTGCATAGATACGTGTGTCAATAGTCTACTTTAGCAACTATGGACAATTTCGTACCCCCGCCACTCAGGTGCAACATTAAGTGGAACCAGACATATCGCAACTGTTGACACAACTTGTTCGCAGGTTTGTACTATGTGGATAAAATGATGCAGAAATAAACGTGGCGAATTAAAACAGTTTATAATTGTTAAAATTATGCGGATATTGTTTTTCCTTATCGATATATTGTTCTTAGTATTATGTTATTGTTTTGTTGAGTACATAGAGAAAGAAACCTTGGTCGTTTTGGGTTAGACATGTGCAATGTTTCACTAAATGTTAAATTATAATTTATTCGATTTATCATTGTATTGTAAGCAAGACAAGAGCAATATCAAAAGATTGAAGATGGTCCATACAACTTTAGGTAGTGTGTGTGACGGTCACACAGACTCTCGGGAAACAACAATATTTTACAAGCCCTGCTATATGCTCGAATGTTTTCTTTTCTGAAAAAGAAACAACTAGACATTGTTCGTGCTTATTTTTATAAAAAGCAAATGTTACTACTTTAGATGTAGTAGCAAGAAAATGAGTGAGAGAGTAGGTAATAATTTTTTAACAATTATCTGGACCTTTTCATTATATACAGCAAAAAGCGTTACAAGGAAATCCACGTGGTTACACTAACCATTTTAGTTCAGCAATTACAAAAATAATAATCGATAATGTTAATTATTTTCGTGCATGCAGCAAGTCCGAGTTTCGTAATATTATACACAAGCGATCAGTTTCGTAACCTGGATAATTAATAATTAAATTAACATAGTTCATTGTCTGTATGCACACGTATTTGTGTAATAAGCGTTCAAATGTATGATTATGAACCAGTTTGCGATGTTCAGTAACTTTTGCACGCGATTCACTCAAATGTAGAGATTATAAAAGTTTGAACTGTTTTGGACTAAAGTTTAGGGTTGGGACACACACAGCAGATCAATATTTTAATAGTCCGTATACTGTACAAGTGTACAGTATACGAGCTTTATATTAGAAACAGCTCATTTTATAATGCAAAGATTAAGTAAACTAGTTTGTCAATGGAACTGAATTTCTAATGTCTGATTTCCTGAAGTACAATCATAAAAGAGGTTGTTTACATAAACTCCAAACTACATGTTTAAATGTAGTAGCTCCTAAAGATTATGGACTTGTCTAAATCTCACAGGTATCTAACTGGCAAAAAGTGTGGTGACCGCAACTTGAAAATGAAACTAACAAAAAAAAAACAGTTGAATCATAAACGAAGACACAACACGATCGTGAAACACGCCCAAGAAGGCATTACTTTTCAACGATTTATAAGCGCATAGATACAATCTGTGCAAACTGGTCCTGGCCGCAGTGTGCACAGCAATCGCGCCATCTGGTGCTAAATATGAGTAACATTGCCACGATAATTGTACGACTCGGTGCGAGTTTAAAAGTTATCGTACATTTGAATCGGAAATATACGATTGATTTATTAATTGAATATACTTCACGAACTAAGGTAATTCGTACAAAGCCTCTCACTATTACAAAAATGTAACAGGACTGAATTTTATAACAACACTAGCTCCTGCCCGCCTGACTCGTGAAACTTCTTTCTCTCCCGAGCCACCCGCGCGCCGCGCCCGTCCGTCCGCGTCGCTTCGCATCGCCTGCCCGTGCTATTACTTCGCTTAGAGTTCTTTCTATTTTTTTGTCTTTTTGCTCGGCTCCTTAGTGATGGTAAAGTCTTTATATAGCCTTCCTCAAAAATTAGGCTATCAAATTAAAAAATAATTTTTCAAAACCGACCTGTAGTTCCGGAGATAAGCGCGTTCAAACAAACAAAAAACAACTCTTTAGCTTAGCTTTAGCAATTTAAAAATTGTTCTCGTTTTGATTCGTTGATACAGATTATTTATTTATTTTTTTCAGACAAATTCCATTACTTTAAATTTCATTACGATTACAATATCAAACAAATAAAATAAAATAAAGCTTAAGCTTAGCTTAGCTATTATTCGTTTTGTGATGTGAATCGGACCTGACTTCCTGCTTACTACTGTAATTACTTTAGTTATAATTACTAGAGTGCACAGCAACAATTGAGTGGCGAGTGGCGAGTGGCTCGGGTGAGAGGTTGAATTAGATAAGATAATGAAACGCGACTCTATAGCGTCTGCGTTCACCTTATGAAATTCAATTATATATTATTATAGATTTCTGAAGAAAATTAAATTAATATGGCGACGATTAGACATGTTGATTAAATTGCAATAAAACAACGTGAAGGTGAGTAAGGATAGTTGGGGAAATTATAGTAGAAAAGTGAGAGGTCTAGGTGGGGGCCTGAGACCAATGTTGTGAACTTGCGACTTAATGTACGAAAAAAAACAATCACAAATTAATGTTAAGCGAATTGTATACTTTCAGCATGTGTCCAGTCTAATAATGTTTTACTTCAATATTGTATTTCAAAAGTGGTCACAGAAGATGACTCCTAGGAAATATCACATGGATACAAATAATAATCAATGAACTCGGTCTATGAACACTACATTAAGTATAAATATTTTATTGTAATGAACATCCGGCAATCTAGCCTTATGACCATATTCCGTTACATAATAATTAACACTTTGTTAAAGTAATCACTGTACCGGTACTTACGCCATTGTGCGCCTGCGCAGTACGTTCACACTTAATTGATGTTACGCTGGACTACAGAGCCTGCTGTACTCGGTTTTTATTAACTGATAAGCGATGGAATGTTGGAGTTAGAGTGCGTAGAAAGTGTGTTACAAGGTGAAATTGTTTTGTTTTGACTTAAAATACTATCAACTACAGAAGAATAGAGCCGTCTGTGAGGGAGCGGAAAAGTACCTCTAGGTGCAAAATGTTTTCCCCTCCATTCACTCTGTCAGCCGTCACGTTATCATTCGCTCCTTTTTCATTCATAATATTATCACACTCTCCATTCATATTTTCCTTGGTATCCCTCTCTTCATAAGGTCTGTAAAGGTACCACCGCATTCTAACGACAAGCAACAAAGCTGTGTGTCATAATAATGTATCTGGTTTGGAAGAAAACGGTGTAAAAAAAACAGATACATCACTTCAGAATCACCTTTGCCCTTGAGAGCTCAAGGAGTCGCAGAGCAAACAACAACTTCCCTGATCATAAAATTTTTATTGATGATCATTATTACCTGTACAGGTAAATAAAAAAACCGATAAAAAGAAACTTTGATATTTTTCCCTTCATTCGCAAACTTGGTGTTTTTGTTACATTTGGGATCAACTAATTGAATACAAAGAAAAGAGATGAATTTAAAACCTTGAATAATAACATCACATCACATCTTCCTTGAATTCCTCAAGTGTTTAGGCAGACAGAAGTCTTGGGGCATTTCGCAAAACTTTTAATATTTTCGGTTATATTGAGCAAAAATCCTAGTGTTTTTTCACATTTTTCTACGATTGTTAACTTATTTTAATTGTAACTTACATCACAAAGTCATCATTTTCAATTTAATTGTAATTCAATTAAATAAGAAGAGTGATACCATAAAAAGGTCTCCAGATTGTGAAGCATTATGGAAATCTAAGGAATATTAAATTTAAAATAATTTATTTTTTAATAAATTCCTCATAATAAATTGATGAAAATGGCTGGTATTAATTTTTGAACAAAAACATAATAACTAAATCCACGTCACTAAGTACCATCATTATTTTCTCAAAGTATGCAAATGGTGCTGGTTTGTATTGTTCGGATTATTCATGGAAAAACTTTAAAGTTAAAATGTTCTTTCATTTTTTTGTTATTTAAATAACTCTATTAATATTTCAATAGAAATATTATTTTTAGGTAGTAGTCTGGGAAAAATCGTAAATTTTCTTTGTATTTTCTTGGTGTATTTCGATGAAGTAAGTTGATTTCTAACACAATTAAGTATTTGCATAAGCGTAGATGATGGGCGATAAAAATTAAACATTAGTTTTCTTATATTAGTTAGTTAAGGAATATGTAGAGATCATTCCCAATGATTATTATTACCCACGTTGGCTCGCAACGTGATACATTTTGTAGAAAAACTTTTATGTGAGAAAACACGTTTAGTCCAACTTTAAATCTACGTAATTTGTAGTCATAAAATATTACATGGGACTAAAAAAACCATGTAGTATAAATATACGGAAGGAAAATACATCCTATTTATAAAATCATAGAAAATTGCTTAGCAATTTTATAAGTTAAATAAACAAACAATTCAACAAATAAATATCAATACAAAATCAATTCTGGTTTGTGGTTTCCTTCACCTTGCCTTCGATAAATTTCAAATCAGAAATGTAGATTGATATATTTGAAAGCGTACCCTACCATTTTATAATAAGGTTTTGTTTTGAGTGGCAGATAGTATGCCTAGCTAGAACAGGCTAAACTAGTTATATAATGATGTATCTAAACAAGTCTAACATTCAGATTTGGACACGTTTTTAGGCAGAACTTGAATTTATTTGTAACGGTCAAATGACAACATAAAAATGTGTTATTACATGGAAAGGAAAAAGTATCTACAATATAATTATATTTATGTACATACCTAAGTACTTAGATTTTGATAATTACTTTGAGCGTTTACAGTAGGTAGCTACGTATCTCGAATGGTTTAATAATCTTATCAAAATTTCCCACGGTAATCAAACAGCTTCTTACAATCAAGAATGGTTACAAAATTATTGCAAGAGCAGATATGATAAGGAGAGACTTTGTTATCTGTCGGTAAAACTACATATCAATAGTAAAAGAACTATTTATACCAGTTAAAAATCATTGAATAAAAAGTTATTTTAAACTCCTCGTATCTACGGAAAGACACGTTTCCACTTCGAAGGAATTGTCAATATTGAAATGCGGCACCTACACTTGTTTATTTACTAAGAATATTGCAATAGAACGCACGTCTTTCAAATCAAAACGTTTACAAACGATTGAAAACCAATGTTTCCAGCGTAAACTTAAGTACAACCGCGGTAACAAGTTATTACGCGCAAAGGACGACGCTGATAATGTTTATTTACAAAACATTATACCGGGTGTGTACCTACTTCTTACATGATCATGTGACAGCATGCTGATGAACTTTGATGATGTTAATCTCCGTAAATGAAGGAGATACTATTCGCGGCTTTTTTACGATTTCATGGTATCTTTAAACAGATCTTTAGCAAATAAAAGCAAATATGAAAAGAGTACTTGTTGAATCAGTACCATCAAACATTTCAGTTTCGGTAAATGACAATTGACAAATCATCACGATTGTCTCATACGTCGGTACTTTGTATAAGTGCTTCTCATTACTTGCTATTAGTACCTTTTTGGTAATCAGTCACTGACAATGATAATATAGTACTTAGTGACCAATTACTGTAATTTAATCAACGTTTAACCCATTATTTTTAATTTCAAGCTCAGAAATAAACTGAGCTGCTCAAATGTATATCTGCATGTAGTCAACATCATTCGTAGCATTAGTAGCACGTGAACATTAGATCATTAAAATAAATCTCCTCTGTTTGTATTTCAACTGGTATGCGACAAGCCGCTATACGCACTTTAATCCTTGGATTATTATAACATCAACATGCACTCACACTCGACTCGTTACACATTAATGATGTAACGCGTAACCAATGTACCAGGAGTCCATACGTTACATAGAGCATGTAGTCGGACGTGTTGGTCGCAGCGAGGTTCACGCGATCGCATTCAATCAGTCGCAGGTTTGAATCAGACGATCGCGTTACGTGTGGAATTGATTCTGATGTAACGCGTCACTGGAGTTGTCGAGAAACGCATTATGTTATAATTGGACTGGCGGTTGACAGCGAGTGTACTATTGTGTTGTGGATAAGTAGTTCCTAACTTCTTGAGTTAAGGTAGCCACATAAAGCTAGGCAAACAAAAAATATGAATGCAGATCATAATCAAAATTTAACTCCCCGGTCAATCTGACAACTGTCATATGTCATGTATGACAGTTGTCTAACCAATATTGTTAAATAACTCCATTTTTTTCATGAGGCAAAAATTATTTTTTGTGTGACAGGCATTTATGCAAAGAAAATAAAATAAAGCACTCCGTTTCGTCAACCTTTTCTTAAGTTGAACAATAGGTTGGGAAAAAACACGTTTTTCGAATAATACTGTCACGTAGATATTCTAGAAGTGTAATTAAGTGGGGTATGTTGAACTGGCTCACCTTGCAGAGGGCACGTTGATAACTTGATAATACTTCGTGACAGGGCAACGCGCCGGGTCAAAGATACCACATGTGTGATAACAGTGATAGTGATGATAATTATAAACAATAATAGGGACGTTTTGAAGCATAATCAGGCTATAATGTTCCCACTGCTGGGACACAGGCCTCCTCTCGGTGAAAAGAAGTGGGCCACTACGCGAGCCCAGTGCGGGTTGGGCAACGTTTTGAAGATGACAGGAATTTTGTAAAGATTGAAAGAATCTGATTGTAAAGCAAAATAAAAATGGACGCGTTTTCTCAAAATTAATAGAAATTTGACTTAAGAATTCAAGTGCCAAACTAGTTATACTAAGAATCTGGTACAGTTTCGAAGCCTATGGAATATATAAAAAAATTACATTAATAATCTGTTCTGTGATCGGATAGGTATTCCAAATGCTGTTATGACTTTCTTTTCATTTTGTTTTCAAAATGTTGATGTATCTTCTTTAGGACAGATGTTAAAAACTAAAGGTTAAAACATCATAGTTCGTTTTTCTATTTCGTCGTTTCATAAAAGTTACGTAAAGGCCACTCCACTTAATTAACAAACAAGCCATTTCACTGAAGCAGAGGTAGTTGAAGTAAACACAAGCAAAAGAAAAACTTGAACAGGTTTGTAAAATCTGTGCTAAAACAAAAACTATGTTAAAATATTGGGTAGAAATACAGCCGCCTTTGTTCCGAAATATCTGAACAATTTTATAATTTTAGGGATGGTACTTAACCTGTATGACCAAAAGCCATTGTAGTTAATTAGAATGTCCTTGAAGAATTAAAGAAATCCAAACAAGAACAAAGTATAAGGTATATTAATCACCTATTAATAATTTATTAATTGCCAGAATACCTATTTACCTCTCAGATAAAGTTGAATTGGTTAGTAATGAATATATTGAAATTAATAACACAAAATTATCCTGTATTCCTTGAAGGAACTCTTCTATGAAATGTATCAGCCTTATAAAAACTATCTAATCAGCTCTAATTCTAATTTATCTATGACAAGTAAATATTATAATCCTTGCGAGTGCTTAAATACTATATATGCGCTATATATAACTAAACAAAAAACCCAATTATTTGAGATAAGTTGTATTATCATTCTCAATCGCAGTTTTATTTGTTTGCGATTACAGTATAATCTGACGGATTACCTTGTTATTTGGTACACAATATCTATGTTAATTCGTCATTTGATTGATCTTTACTTTTTATTTTGTGTTCCTTTCATAGATATTCACTTATTTTCATATGTTCACACTTCCTCATACTTGCGACTTTCTCTCTTTGTATTTTAAATGCAACCTTAGCTTAATGTCGCGTTTGTCATCGTTTTATAATATTTATCGTCATCACTCATTATCCAATTTAACTCTATCTACTGTATATGCCTCTCGTCCCTTGTGCCATCCTAACTACATAATATAATATTATAAATGCGAAAGTGCATTTGCTTATTTGAAAGCGAACCTACCATTTTAAGAGGCCCCTTGACGCCGCGGGACAATGTATTTGTCTTATACTTTTCTATTCTGAAAATGAAATAGGATATATGACGAATTTATGAGTTTCCTAGTTCAAAATAATAATGAATGAAAAGAGCAAAGTTCTGAAAGTTGATCATCATTTGGGTAATGACGAAATAATTTGTTCGTAGCAAAAAATTTAACATGAGCATGATGCGTGTGATCATAATGACGGTCACAGTGACAAACTTACAAATGAAATGACAAATGCTCACCCATTTGTCTTAAGTATTTACCCATATTATAAGAGGGCTTAATGCACTCATTGCTTCCAAGCATTTCTTTTTCTTAAAATAATTTTAAAACACGTATTATTTTATTTTGGGTTGCCTGCGTTTAAACATCATTTTAAAGATACAACGATATATTATTCGCTACTTGAGCTTAAAATATTTCATGTACATACAGCTCTCACAGAATATGAGGTATTATTTACATGAACCTTGATGTGTTGATTTATGTATACATGTGTTTGTCAAGTTTTGATGACATTGGTATCAAAGTATTAAGAATAAAGAACTAATAAAGAATACAGCTCTTAAATCTGTAACCATTGTTATATGGCAAACGTGGGATGTTTCAATAATTACAGCAGTTACAAAATTTGCCAAAGACTGCCATTACTTTAATATAAGTCCAAGTCTGTTTGCAATGGGCACGCCACAATAGCGGCGATAAGTCCCCTCTTTGAGGAGTGGATAGAGAGGCGCCACGGCGTCCTCACCTTCCGCCTGACACAGGTCCTCACCGGACATGGCAGCTTCGGGAGGTACCTGTGTAGGATTAGGCGGGAGGAAACGCCCGGGTGTCACCACTGTGTGGATCGCCCGGAGGACACGGTGGAGCATACGGTTGAGGTGTGCCCTGCTTGGGCGGAGCACCGCCGTGTCCTCGCGGAGGCGATTGGCGGCGGTGACCTCTCGCGTCCGGCCCTGGTTCAGGCCATGGTACGGAGCGAGAGGGCATGGGAAGCCGTCACCTCCTTCTGCGAAGCAGTAATGCTCGCGAAGGAGGAGGCGGAACGCGTGAGGGAAAGGCAAAGTTTGCGCCCTCACGCCCCTAACCGCCGCCGTTGGAGACGCCCTGGGCGTCGGGAATCCCAGGCGGATTTCCGGCCACCATAGGCGCGGGCTTGCGGACGGCGAGCAACGGGCAGCTCGCCGTCCGATAAGGACCAGGCCCGGGTCGATGGCGCGTCGTGTTCCACGCGCGCCTCAAAGAGATGTCAGCAAAAATGACGGGGTCCAATAGGACCGATGCCTGCCAGGGTTGCGGGAAAGTCCGAAAGGGATACCGGGACCTTGGCAACAGGCAAATGAAGGAACACGGGTGGGTTTTAGTCAGTAAAAGTCTGACACGCCCTTCCGCTCCGCCCAGAGCGGGAGAAGTCATTGGATGATTTCCCACCCTCAAAAAAAAAAAAAAAAAAAAGTCTGTTTGCAAGTCATCTAAAAATCTTGATTTATTACCTATTTGATGGATTTCCTGATGTCGGTTTTTTTTTTTTTTTTTTTTTTTTTTATAAGAATAATTGAGTTCATATTTAAGGTCTATAATACCATGGTTCATAAAAACTCGGCAGCCATCGCTAATGTAGAAAATCCCAACCAAGCAACAGATTTCACTGCACAACGCTGAAGTTGTGACGCAAAAATTCCTGGAAATTCTACTGCCGTAGTTCAATATTGTGAGTCAATATTTTGGAAGTTAAACAGTGAATTAACTAAGTAATTAGCCTGCTATCTTAGTTTCTATATAAAGAGCTTATGATGAGAGTTTTACGTCAACGGCTATGATTAGTCACGACCACGACAAGATCCAACTACAGCGTAATCTTTGTATTAGGATTTGTTCCAAAGCTGTTAAGGTATCCTTATCGTTGTGAAGATTACCTGGTGTCTCCATGACGTCAACGTCTGGACATTAAGTGACTACCTGTGTTGACTATGTTATTTATGCTATTTTGTTACTAGTCTTAGTTACTAGTTTATATTAGTATTTGTTACTAGTTTTTAACCCCCGACGAAAAAAGAGGGGTGTTATAAGTTTAACGTGTGTATCGGTGTATCTGTGTATTTGTGTGTCTGTCTGCGCCATCGTAGCTGCCAAACGGGTCAACCGATTTTATTTTTTTTGGTTTTGTTTGAAAGGTGACTTTATCAAGAGTGTTCTTAGCTATGATTCAAGAAAATCGGTTCAGCCGTTTCAAGATTACTCTTTCCTAGTTGATTAATGGATGTGAGCATCTTCCACAGGTCTAATCGATTGGAAAAGAATGCTTTTACTTCAATGATATGAAAAGAACATAATAACCTTGAAGTGATGCTCCAGCATCACCTGGTATTTGCAGGATACCTAACTCCTTCACCAACTTACAGCAGAGGTATCGTGTTTGTGCTCATTGGAAAGGTCTCAAAAAATAGGTTACAGATGGATGGTGATCAGGGTCTGATGATGGAGTAGGAAAGAGAAATGAGACTAAATTAGTAACTAGCTTCACGGTGGCAAAAATACGTACAGCTACGCACATTTCGGCGAGCCGCGTGTTGATCGTAGCGTTTCTACTAGTAATATAATATAAAATTTAAAAAACTGGAAATAAAAGTTATTAATAACTTTTATATTTTTCTAAATATTTTTGAGAATGTTGGTTAACCAGTAAGTGGCGACTGTGTAAATCCAGGCTAATTTATTTTATTTACCTATATTAATTGTATTGTACCTGTGTTGTATATAGTAGCTATTGATAACCTTTATTAATAAATAAATAAATCTGCGCTGATTCGAATGCAGTTCGTCAAAATCGATGACTGTAAAATGTTCAATTAAGTAAAGTAACTTATCTCAAATAAGCCAAGTTTCATACAAGAATGTCATTGTTTCTAGCTCTATATATACTTGTTTCAAGAATATTTTCCACGTTCAACTAGGCTGGGTTTTGTAGGTAGTCAAATCAAAAAATGGCAAAAAACTGTTTTAAATTTTAGAAAAACTGCTATTATGTCTTTATTTTGTTTAAAAAAATTGCATTAGGATATCATTTTGAAACAGTTTTGGATAAATAACTTGGCACGAATCTTTTGGCACTTATTTTGAATGAACTTGGTATGCTTCGGTTATTTATTATGAAACTGTTTCCTTATGGCAACTCTGTTTTTTTTTAAATAAATGTATTGTGGTTCTCTTCATGAATTAAACTCGTTGTTTTTTTTTAACTTTTGTATAGTTATCTAGCTATAAATATAGTATGTCACCATCCTAAATTATCTATATCAGAAAAATATTATAATCTTTGATTTTTCATCAATTGATACAAGCCGCAGCCAAGGTATCACTTTTTGTGCGACAGCTGAACAATTGACACAACTAATAATCGTCTACTGGATTCATACAACCGATCACACATATCAATCTACGGAACAGGCAACATGATGTTTGCAGACAATGATGTAACCAACCCAAACAATATTAGATTGGTTTTTTTCTTCTTAATTTATTTGCAATCTGTATAGTCCACTTGGAATTTCCGCACAAGGAAAAGGCAGACAAAAACCAAACCAGTGAAATAAGGAAGTGCTTGACGGAATGATTAATCTTAAAACATAAGTGATGCCCTTTTTGTCCGCAGAAATTATCGATAATTTCTTCTGTTCACGGTAACCAACGCCGATCGAGTGAAAGTGGACGAACTTGAAAAAAGTTGGCGCATTCCGTGGTGACACGGAGATGTGATACCTGTTGGGGAAAGGCTTCATGGTCACAAGAGTGTGTGACCTTTTAGCTTGGGAGTCAAGTGTCAGGAAGTGTTGGAAGATTGGGCGATGTAAATAGCAAGGATATCTTTCTATAGTAGTTCGTCTTTTAAACGGATTATTGTTTTGATAGTATCCAGTTGGCTCGGAATAAGTATTAATAAGGCAAAATGGTCTGACATAGAGATCTCGGTAAAATCTATGAGAGGCTTATTTATAAGCGTCTCAGAGACTACGCCGAGACCAAGGGTCTCATCCCGAACGAGCAATTTGGGTTCCGCACCCAACACTGCAGCATCCACCAAGCCCACCGCATAGTCGAGCACATAAGCGAAAGCTTTATGCGAGGCCTAATGGTGGGGGCGGTGTTCTTCGATATAGCGAAGGCGTTCGACAAAGTCTGGCACAATGGCTTATTATACAAGCTATACCAACTCGGTGTGCCCGATCGTCTCGTGCTCATCTTACGAGACTTTTTGTCAAACCGCACCTTTCGCTACCGCATAGAGGGTGCCCTATCCTCACCCCGTCCCATTCGCGCAGGTGTCCCCCAGGGCTCTGTCATATCCCCGCTCATCTTCACGCTGTTTACTAGCGATATTCCCAAAAGTAGAAAGGCACAGTTGGCTCTGTTCGCAGACGATACGGCCATCTACTTTAAGGCCCGTAGTCCCGTTACGATTCGCGACACTCTCCAAACCTCAGTCGACAAGCTCGGCGAATGGTTCAGGAAGTGGCGAATCGAGGTCAATCCCGATAAGAGCCAGGCGGTTCTCTTTTCCAAACCGCGTAAGAAACCCACCCTCCCCGAGCCCATCACCATGTTCGGCAAGCCGATCCCTTGGGAGAAGCGAGCCAAATATCTCGGTGTAGTCCTCGATGACCACCTCACTTTTCAAGAGCACATAAAGCAGGTTCGCTCGCGAGCCGCTTTCGCTCTAGGTAGGCTTCACTCCGTCCTAAATGCACGTAGCAAATTGTCACTTAGGTGCAAATTGCGTATCTACACTGCGTGTATCCGTCCCATCATGACATATGCCGGTGCCGTCTTTGCCCACACTAGACCCCGCCATATTCATAGGTTGCAAACCATCCAGAACCGATTCCTCCGTAGAGCTACCGATTCCCCCTACTATGTCCGTAACGAGATCCTCCATCTCGACCTTAAAATCCCCACGATAGCTCAATTCTTAAAACGCCTCTCTAAGCGTTTCTTTGACTCCGCCGCCAAACATCGCAACCCACTGGTTGTCGAGGCGGCCAATTATACCCCCTCTCGCATCAGTCATACCCGCCGTCCGAGGCATGCTCTCACCGACCCCGACGACCCCATAACTCTCCTCCAGGAGAGCAATAGGGCCACCAGTACGGTTCTTAAAACCAGACGCCGTCCTTCATTCCGACCTCGACGTCGAGGACCTCCTCGACCGCGACCCCGATCTAACAGGATGACGACTCATCCTACTCCTCCCCGACCCTTGTCTGTCGACGGTGAAGCGCCCGCACAGGCGGACGCTGAGCCGCCAGTAGTAGTAATAGTTAATTTAAACTCCCCGATCCAGCCTGTCCCCACTAGCTGCCCTCCCCCCAGCGACGCCCTAAGCCGAGGTCCGTACCCCACAGGGGGTGCCCTTAGCGAGCCGTCGTTTAGTTTATAATTAGTTTTAGATTAGTTTTTAAATGCCCCTGGCTGGAGGCGCTTTGAGTTAGTATCATAGCTTAGAGCATCTTCGCAGGACAGTCCGGTTAAGTAGATAGTACCCTTTGTGGTAAAACCTACGAGATGCCAATCATAAAAACATGACATAGAGAAATTGGTTGGTACCCTCATTTTACTGGGACCTAATAATTGATAAAATGTTTTTAAGGTGAAAAATAGGTACTCCGTCTTTCAGTGAAAATTGTAGGAGCAAAGTAAAGAAAAAAAAAATTATATACGCGTCGTGAGAACCTCCTCTTTTTTTTTCATTTGATAAAAATGGTTTTTATGCACTTAAGTACATATTTTATAAGACTAATAATTTTTTTGATTTGAAAGTAAACACAAGTAATTAATTTAAACTGTTAACTTAATATTGAGACATGTCGATTAAACCTCAATGTTTAAATTATTGAAGCCGGAACTAAATGATGGCTCGCCGAAAATATAACTTGTCGTGTGATAAATCTATAATAGCTGCAAAATTATAATAAAGTTGATTGATTGTTTCGTCGCTTCTATCAGTATTAATTTAATTGTCTTCAAAAGCTTCCAATTATTTCAAGTCATTATTTTGTTGAGTGATTTATCATTTTGTTGAATGATTTTTATTGTGTATGTTTAAATTATTATTGCATGTAATATTTGGCTGTAATAGATATCAATGTATTATTTTATATAATCTGCTGCTATCTAGCAAATATCAATACTATGGTGTTATCGTGATAGCTAAACCTTACATTTCCTTGTGAATGTGTTTAAAAAATAGTATTGACAGGGCTCAACCATGAGCCAGAGATAGTTTAGAGGTTTTACGATCTAATTTAGTCATTCGTCATACCGTAACTTATCAAAAAGATGCCTTTTATTAATAACATGATTATATTTCTCCTTTAGGCATATTAATCACATAGGTGTCTTTTTAAATACTTACATCTTTTCAAAATTCAAAACTTTTCCGATGATGAAAGCTTTTACATCAATATGTCACTCACGGGAGAAGCCGCATGCATCATATCAGATTTAATTTCTCTAATGGACTTAATATCGTTGATAGGAGAGACAATAGGTTCGTTGAATAGAGGCACATGATGCGCCATTATTATAATATTGATCATAACAGGTATTGGAACCGTCCATTACATATTTGTGTTCACCCTCATGGGGTGTCAAATCTGTTTTCATCTGTATGCACTATTACAAAGATAAATCCAAGGTCACCATCTTAATTTGCCCTTGTCATAGTGCATACAGATTAAAAGAGATTTTTTAATCAAATGACGAGTTTGATCTCTGCAAATTGATTGAAAATGTTTCCATTTTTACCCGACTGCGACGAAGCAAAAAAAGAGTGTGTATCAGCTTTAGACCGCACCATTTTGTCTATCGATAGAATGTCTTAATCGATCTTTATCACACAGTCAAGAACTAATAATATTTTAGTCAATATTGTGATTCTTTCATAGCCAGTTGGCGAATTTTCGGCTCAAGAATAATCACTTATTATATTATGTTCTTCTATCGTTTCGATGGCACGTCCTATAGCTTATCATAAATAATGTTTCAACTGCTGGGACACAGGCCTCCTCTCTGTGAGAGAGTGGGCCATAATCCACCACGCGGGCCCATTGCGGGTTGGTAGATGTCACATGTCTTAGAATTTTTGTTTCTAGGACATATCTAGGGCTTATCATAAGTACAAACGTAATACGACGCTTATCATTTGCACACTATTAGATATGTAATAAGGCCAATAAGATAGATAATATAGAGAGCAGTGGTGGCCCAGTGGTAAGTGGGGCTGTAGGTTCGAACCCTGTCAGGCGCTTTATTTTGTGTAAATTGTTTCATAATTACTGCTCAGAAAACGGTGAAGGACACCATCGTGAGGAAACCGTTATGTCCCAGAACCAAAAATTCATAGACATGTGACGTACCAACCCGCACTAGGCCCGCTTGGTAGATTACGGCCCACTCCTTCTCCCAGAGAAGCGGCCTGTGTCCCAGCAGTGGGAACATTATAAGCTGATTATGCTAAGGCCAATAAATGCACGAATATCGATCTTATATCATTTTCGCCACTAAATTTAATCGTTGAGCCGTTTATTAGGAAACTACAATCATTTCTAAATACATCGGGGATAGGCTTTGAAATTGAAGCTTAACATCACACTCATCTAGTGCTATCTGTAGTCATAATAGTTAGCTGTGATAGTAAAACAGGTACGTGTGCATGAGCCGGCACTCGAACCCGTTACGTTTAACGGCCTGGAGCGCCGCCCACTGCGCACCGCTTAATCGTTTGAATAGCGATCTTTAATATGGTCGAGTTAAGTGAGTTTTAATTATTTACTGATAACTACATATGTGATACATTGAGGTGGATGGTAGGTGGTTGGTTGGTGGTTTCAGGTTCTAGACAATTTGGAGTTGTATTTGATGAAAGCTTACGGTATCACGAATTGCTATCAGAATATTTCTTTACAGATTTTTAAATTCTCATTCATAATTATTTAAGAAAAAAAATCTGTCATGACAATAGATATGCTTTTGTTAAATATTTTGGTTCCGAAACTTCCAACATATTAAAGCTCTACATTTTAACCCATTATTTACTAGTAGGTACTCGTACTCTTTCAGTATTTACTTTGACATTGCCAATTGTAGACCAACTTTCCTTTAACATCCGTTTCCAACGATGGTTGCCAACAGCTTTCCATCATTTATTCCGCAAATCACACAACAGATGCCAAAGCGTTCACATTTCTTCCCCATATTCTGTTCACGTTTATAGCCACCTGATTGTTTTTGACGTTGCCAAGAATGTAAACAGTCTTTAGGATGTATCATATTAACTTCATTATCATTTATTTTTGCAACAGTGAATTTGATATCTATCTTTACCGATTGAAGAGAGAAGCTTGTGTGGTGGTCACATAAACATATTATTAACTTTGCTTGGGTACTTTTTGAGTTGGCTTCAATAAAACGTATTTTTCTAAGATAGCCTATGTGGAAGATGTTGTAATAACTTCGTATTTGAATTTGAGTGGGTACAAAAAGTGGGTAAAAAAGACAACTGACTTCCAAAAATGTACAAATGAAAAATAATGTTAATTTCGGAAGTCCGTGGCTAAAAACCAAAATTCAAAACCAAAGACTCCGACTGTGGTTGTTGCAATTATTAGCTCATGAACGCTTCAAAGCGTGGATATCTACTGTTATTGTTATTTAACTTTTGAGTAACTAGTAGACCGATACAATATAAGTAGGTACTTTACTAAACACCAAAATTAAATCTCAATTGAATGATTTTTAAGTCCAATTATGGGTTTAGGACATTTTAGTGTCCTTTTTTATGCAAAAACACCTGTTACGATATATTTTGGACTTTGGATACAAAACAAACAGCCTTTGTATTCGGGAGCATAAAAAACGTAAATGTAACCTTACCTTCTCTCAACCTTAGGGTCCCAACTCAGTGCGTGGCGGTGATATGAAGGTCATATTACATCAGCAGTTCGATGGCTTTTCTTAATTGCATATTAGTAAACAGTATCTGGTCGACGGAGCTCGGCTCGGGTGAAAATAGAAAAGATTTTTCCCAGAAATGAAACTATACAACAATATTGCAATTTTCATCGAAATCGTTAGAGCCGTTTTCGTAAACATGATTACAAATATATATATATATATACAAATATTGCATATTTAATAGTTCATCTTGGTTAGTTCATAGATATTAGTAAAGAAATATAATTGAGAAAGCGTATCATTGATAATTGTAACCATCATCTATTGCTGCTCTGATTCATCTTCGTCATTAATTGACTAATTTCTTGTAACTGGTTTTGTGTTACTTTTTCGTAATAAATAAGTTTGGCATTTACATATTTCAAGATTTAGATTTCTTCTGCTAACTTATTCGGGGATATACACGAATGCTGTAACTACATATATCTAAATCGATAACGACTACTTATCAGGCACATGAGAATGGAAATTTGGTCTAAAGGAACGGTAATCAGGTATCAGTTACATTTTGGAGCATCGCGGACAAAATGGATTATTAATCTATAATAATACCTAATATAAATAAAATATTATATAAAAACATACAGATTGATTGGTGTAATCTTCGAGAATATAGGACATGTCAACTACGGTAACTTTTCGAATTAATGAACCGTTAGATAATTTGTAAAATTTTATGTCCATATTTAAAATCCTTGTTCATCTATTAATTCTATCAGTCTGCAACTGACTTCAAGTTTTTAAGAAATCTTGCAATTTTTGTTTCTTGTGTGATACATGCTGGTATAATATATTCAAAAGACAGTTTTTTTACACATAATATTGTAATGGTACCTATGTTAGGGCTCAAACACATAAACATGTTACGACGACGCAACGTGCAGCATGTGTTTGAGCCCTAATTCATAGTTTTTTTTCATTGCCTTCACACGGTGAGGCACTTGGATAAAATTGTTAACTTACCTGACTCGTAGAAATGCATTTTTTATTTCCCTTGATGGATATTTTTTTAGAAAGAAAAAGGTAATTTTGCGACTAACATGTGAATATATATAATTATAATAATTTATAATATACCTTAATATAAAAAAGAATATTTGAACTAACAAGGATCTTTCCTATAATAATAATAATAATAACCCCACCGCCGTATCTCTACGTTGACGTCGTGGTGGGGCTTGCGTGCTCCGAACTCTAGGTCTGTACCAGTAGAGTTTACTTTGCCGGAACAGGTCTAGGATGAAGAGTCAGACCAAGAGAGATACAGAAACCCGCAGGGCAGCATGTGGCGAGCTGTTGGGCAGTAGCGACCCCACGGACCCTACCTCCCGGGAGAAGTCTTGTTCCTCACCTCTGGCTTACCTTTATTGGCCGGCTGGAGTGAACACTGACCAGGAACAGAGCTCCCACCTCATTCTTGCCTTGATTGGCCGGCTTGAGTGGAGATTCGCTAGAGCAAATGTGCTCAGAGGAAGGAAGTATTCCAGTAAGATGCTGGTAGGGATCTTGACCGTACTTCCGGGATTGTCCTGATAGCCGTGGAATACCTCTCCACTCCTCTCAAGCACCTCAGGAAGTGTTGCCCCCTTGGCGCTACGTCACTATGTGCTAGCGACCGTTTTCGGGGGCCCATTATTGAGTGTGCAAGTCACCCCCTGCCATTTTTATCCGTGTATATATAAAACATTGATCAGGCAGGGGCCATAGTCCTTCCATAGTTCCAAGTTACCAGTCCACTTTAGCCACCCATCCCATAGTTCAATATCTTTGTTTCCCTATCCTGCAATAGTCCTACTCCAACCGGGGATTGTCCTTGGCTGCACTTGTCTAGTGCGAACAGGGATAATCGTCGGTTGGTGCCTCATTCCATTAAAAACATCTAACGGGCCTCTGCGAGTTGGCTTCGGCCCCTAGTACGCTTTCCAAAGGTCCGGGACCCCAGGGTCCCGAGATATGTAAACAAATTTAAAAAATAATAATAATAACCCCACCGCCGTATCTCTACGTTGACGTCGTGGTGGGGCTTACGTGCTCCGAACTCTAGGTCTGTACCAGTGGAGTTTACTTTGCCGGAACAGGTCTAGGATGAGGAGCCAGACCAAGAGAGATACAAAAACCCGCAGGGCAGCATGTGGCGAGCTGTTGGGTAGTAGCGACCCCACGGACCCTACCTCCCGGAAGAAGTCTTGTTCCTCACCTCTGGCTTGCCTTTATTGGCCGGCTGGAGTGAACACGGACGAGGAACATAGCTCCCACCTCATTCTTACCTTTATTGGCCGGCTTGAGTGGAAATTCGCAAGAGCAAACGTGCTCGGAGGAAGGAAGTATTCCAGTAAGATGCTGGTAGGGATCTTGACCGTACTTCCGGGATTGTCCTGATAGCCGTGGAATACCTCTCCACTCCTCTCAAGCACCTCAGGAAGTGTTGCCCCCTTGTCGCTACGTCACTATGTGCTAGCGACCGTTTTCGGGGGCCCATTATTGAGTGTGCAAGTCACCCCCTGCCATTTTATCTATGTATTTTATATTAAAAACATTGGTCAGGCAGGGGCCACAGTCTTTTCATAGTTCAAAATAACCAGTCCACCAACCCACCCAAACCGATAGTCCAATATCTTTGTTTCCATGTTCTGCAATAGTCCTACACCAACAGGGGATTGTCCTTGGCTGCATTGCATAGTGCGAACAGGGATAATCGTCGGTTGGTGCCCCATTTCATTATGGATGTCTAACGGGCCTCTGCGAGTTGGCTTCGGCCCCTCGTACGCCTTACAAAGGCCCGGGACCTCAGGGTCCCGATATATGTCAAAGACATTTAAATAATAATAATAATAATCATCCATCTCTTGCTCTTATCCCACAGTACATTAGTGCTCGGCGCAACATGTCTTGTTTTTTCTTCTATACTTCTCTATTAGTCGTCATCTCGGTAGTCAGGCTCAGGCCTGGATTATTCCTATAATCTTTCAAAATTCTTACCAAATAATAATATCGTAAGCCAGAAACTATTGATAACCATTAACAAAGCACTGCATAAGCCTTATAGTAATAGAATAGTATGTTAATATGAATATAAAACAATACTGGAATTCCGAATGCTTGAAATAGATAGATCACATAGCTAATATGCTCTATCTGTGCTCTACATACAAAACGGCTCTACGGCTCTCTCTTGTGATGTAGAGCCGAGACCTACTGAGTATCCGATGGTTTAGGCGCCAATTCCTTATCTAAGTACATACATTTTGTTTAGACGCAACAGTTAACAGTAATGCATAGCAGAACCCTCTGTTACTTGTGGCTTTAACAACGTTTGCTAATCATCAGGGGGTCTAAGTTCGGTTTATGAAACGTGTAATAAGGCTACTAGTCTTTATATATTTTTTTTTTACAATAGCATAATGTTACGGTTGGTACTTCCACATTTTATTAAGATTTACATACTTATTACAAAATGAAACGTTACCAAGCGCTATACAACGTTGTTATTTCAATTTGTTGTACAGTTTCAATTAAATCCAAATGGTAAGAAGGTAGGGGCGTCAAAAATAGACTTTACCTGACGGACTTCAAGAACTGGTCTGCGGACGTACATAATTGTCAAACCTGTTCCAAATTAATGGCCGCTAAAATAGTTGTTTGCTTTGCTTTGACTGGGGCTTGGGAACACGAAGCCAGAGGCTCCGATTGTTTGTAGGAAAAAGTAACTCATTACTACATAATAGAATGAATTTGAAGGTGGTAAACAATCTGTTTTCTTCATCAGTTCCAAATGCCTGCATTTAACCGCGTCATCAGATTATAGATTAACTAAATACGTAGTATAACCTTAATTGATTGATAATTTTTTAAACTTCTAGAAAGAGGCTCTAATGAGAAGGTCGTTAGAATGGCTATTAGTGTTAAGTAATGATCATCATTACGTACCTACTTATGATAAATCAAGAAATTGTCTATTTCGGTAGCTACAGATTTACAATATTGGGAATATAATAATTATGCTTACTTAATTATATCGCGGATCGTACCTTATGTCAATAACTGCTTACTATGATAGAATGCGATCACTTATCAGTCTGACATAACACCGATGGCATCAACTGCCAATATCCTGCTTGTAGGAAGCTAACTGGCCATCGCCCTACTTTTGCGAGCTTCTGCACTCTCAAAGTTAAGGTCTTGTCCAGACGAAGCGATCCGCATGAATCAAGCGTACCTTCTGTCGGTCAAGATGTCGAAGTAGGCACTAGGCGCTAATGCATTCCATCATGCGACTGCGAAATCAAAACATAGGCGTGAATACGTGAGTAGAATTTTGATGTTATATGGCTGCATAATGATTTATCAAACCAACTTACATACCAGCAACGACGAGAGGAGTGTATTCGGTACGAGAGCTATTCTATCAGCAGATCAAATTACCTAATACCTTACAGAACTAATTACCACTATTTGAGTAGCACCGTACACCGACATAATAATAAAGCCTTTTATTCCGAAACTAGACAACAATATTTACAATGATGGTTGCAACAAAAAATCACAAAATGTCTCAAATTTCGGTATGCTTCTTGGCATAGGCCTCTTCTAACAATTTCCATTGTTGTCGGTCGCGACGTACCACCCTCCAGTTTGGTCCTGCTGTCAACTTTATTTCCTCCTCCCACCGGGTAAGCTGTCTTCCCCGATTTCATTTGCCATCCCTTGGAGACCATTCCATCACTACCTTGCTCCACTTTCCTTTAGTGTCTCGCATCATATGGCCTGTCCATCTCCACTTTTGTTGGTCTATTCTGCTTAGAATGTCCACCGACATAAAATACATTAATAATAGTGAGTGTCGTGCAAGCTTCGATATAAATGGTACCTTAGTCTGAAATTGGAGAACCCAAGACGTATCGATGCTAATCGCATGAATCGCGCGTGTAGTGGTCATCTGAACCAACTTTACAGCCTAATGTAGTGTACCCAGTATCTCGTAACTTGTATAGTGCTAGTATGCGGCCGCTTCAGATTTATTACAGTGTTCCCCTTCGATAAGGTATGCGATAGAATGCGGTTATTTGCTGTTCAGGTGATCATTAAAGAGAAAAGCTTGCTTCGTGCATTCAATATCGTATTTCTTATGAAAATTATGTTTATTATGTATAGTCACGGACTTTAATTGATGAGCTACTTCCAAACTTTTCAATTTTGCAGTTTCATATATTCACGAGATTACACGATTAAATACGAACTCAAATCGCATGCTCGTAAACAAGATGACAAATTGCTAGTAATCGGAAATAGTCTTATCTATAGAGGCTGACTAATAAGTTCTCAATGATAAATAAATACAATGTATATCCAATCTATTTGATACTGACCTCCTTTGAATCAGAGCTCATTAACTCGATAATTCTGAAAACCTATCCGAAGACAGTGTCAGTTGAATTTGTCGAAATGAGTAATAAAAAATTCCCCGTACGCTAACGTTACTATGGCTACGCTAAAACAATCGTCGCTAGGTTACGGTTACTAGACCTGCAATTGGTTTACTTTGGGTCGTCACTCTGCTGTCAAGTTTGTAGTTCTGGCTCTCGGGTAAGCCAACCTATTAAACATAATTTTCTTCTTCTCTAATACGAAGACATGACTTTCCGTGTCTGGATGTATGAGTATAACCGACTATGCCCGATTTGCATTACATGGCTAAAATACGAACAGTGCCAAGTGGCTCATCAATTAAAGTCCGTGACTGTACTAAAACGCAAATTCTATTCAACTTGTCAACAGGTTGTGCATGCGTTTTAGTACATATTGAACAAATAAAACTAAAACTATGTATTTTTGTCTAAAATAGGTACCTTAATTTTTTTTTGAAGTTATAAATAATCTGGATGAATTATAGAATTCATCCATAGTTGTGAAAATAAACATTAAAGTCCAATATTTTACAATATATGCATACGTGCCGATGATGTGATGTCAAGCAGAATTTAATTAGTGCGTCAGTGGGTTTCGACACCACATATCTTTTGTATACGTATATATTTCTTTGTGTATCTAGGTCACAACAAAATAATAATATTGTGAAGACGCTCGCTGCAAGAAAAATTAGCTAGAAAATGAAAATTATGATAGAATTTTTTGTAGTTAAATTAAGACCAAGCTTTATTATGCGATGTTGGAAATTCAGATAAAATTGCTCAGTTTTAATACGAAAATTCTTTTTCACACATTTTTGTTGTAAAAATGAAAAATGAGAGTGGTGTCCTTATGTGTGTGTCTCGTCATACTGCGCCATCTCAAATCCACCCTATAAGTATACCATGATGGGCATTATAAATACTACAATGCCACTTCTCGTGAATTGTGCCACTGTTATTATGTGGGGCAACCTTTACATTGAATTTATTATTAACCTGAGCACATTGCTCTTACAGCCTCATTCAAGCGTAGGCAGTTTGGAATTGTAGACGTATTTGAAATTGCTACACAAGGACGTTTGATGTGTTTTCGTTAAATGAGAGTTTTGGTAAAACTAACTTTAATTATCTATTTATATTGTGTCAGATAAATTTATTTAAAAAAAAACTCAATCTGCTCGCAACACACATAGTCTACGAATTTTGTTTACTAAGTTTCAATAAACTCATAAGCTACATTAAAGTAGCAAATAAAGAAACGTGAGTTACGCAAACGAGCCGCAACCACTGAATTAATGTTGTTTCTTTTAATGTAATTTTCGAAACACGTATTTCGAGAAACTAATAATCTTTCTTCAGAATCTATAATTATCTACTCTTGCCACTAACCACGGAATAAACTAGTATCTTAGGAATAGTCAGTGAAGTAACCGAGTGGGATGGTGACCAAGTGACCACAAAGCTTTCGCCAGAATAACACACTCGTGCACCAGAATACGCAAATAAACGTTACTACTACGAGTATCTATCATCGCACATACATAAGACTCCCATGATTTACCGAACAGCCACATGTATATCCCATAAACAGTGAGCGAGATGTATCGAGACCTTGGTTGGGTCATACACAGACATACTCAGGTCGGTCATACATCTGTTGTCCGTAGTCATACACAGTTGAATCGCGGCCAAATTATAAGCATCTGTTGCAGATTGCAACCACTTGGGTGGTAAGCTACGTGGTAAAAATGTGGCGGGGCTTCATCGGAAATACTAATATTTTAAAGATAAAAGATTTGTATTTTTGTTTGTAATGATTAAACTCAAAAGCTACTAGACCGATTTTAAAAATTATTCCACTAGTAGAATGCTGTATAATCACTGAGTGAAGGCTGAAGGCTACATTTATAAAGATATCACATGGGCAAAGTCGCTGGCGGAAGCTAGTCGGGAATTATTTCAGACTTGGAAAATTCAAAAGTGTCTAACTAATTTCTGGACTTGCACCATAAGTCACGAAATGTGTTTAGTTCATGTCTCTCTCTTTCATCTTCAAACAATTGGCAGAAATAGAATGATGTTTTAAATTCGTTTACCGACAAATAGTTCCTTAGTGCCGTACGCAAAATATGCGCTTTGACGTGGAGTTGTCGACACCAGCACGGGTAGCATGACCACCGTAGAAACGGACTTTGTCGATGGAAGAATAGATAAAATGACAGATAAACAATCACAATCTGTCATTTTGTCTATTCTTCCGTCGACAAAGTCCGTTTCTACGGTGGTCATGCTACGCGTGCAGCCTGGATTAACTAAATGCCTCAGTGAATCGTGGTGCAAGTGTGTCTTGGGTAATATTTTTTGTCTTGTTAAGATACCTATTAAAATGCCTACAGGCAAAGATGAATTAAAATGTGTCGTCGATATTTTATGAGACATAACTAATAAATTAATTATATTTGTTACAGGTAAGCATAATTTGGAGTGTCCTAGTTTTTGCAAAAATTATGGTAGGTGACACTATATCCCTTTTTATATTTAATATTCTTAATTTTTTGTCGTATTACCCAGTTACTGGGTTGTGGAGGTCAGATAGGCAGTCGCTCTATGTAAAATACTGGTATTCAGCTACATCCGGTTAGACTGGAAGCAGTTGGGAAAAGGCTAGGCAGATTGATTCTTTATTCTTATGGAAAACCAAGTAAGAATGTATAATTATGCGGAAAATTCCACTATTTAGAAGGGGTGATTAAACGTAGCCCACTAAACTAAAGCGAACGATTTCACGAGCAATTTTCTAAAGCACAATAACTAAAACATAATATCTTAGCAGTCACGTAAGACCGTATGTCGCGTATGTTGTTTATTGACATTAATAAAAACTAATTCAAGACCTTATTACAGAGTTCAAGTTTTTTAATATTTTATATTGCTTTAGAAAATTGCTCGTGAAATCGTTCTCTTTAGTTTAGTGGGCTACGTTTAATCACCCCTTCTAAATAGTGGAATTTTAATTAATTAGTTAATTATAAACAACATACGTGACATACGGTCTTAATTGACTGCTAAGATATTATGTTTTAGTTATTGTGCTTTAGAAAATTGTTGCAATATTATAAATTCATACATTATGAACACATTTACGGTTCATTTCGTGATGATTAGTCTTTGTCTCAGTTTTTTTGTTCTATTGCAAGAAACAAAGGTTACCTATTCAAAACATGCATTTTCGTAAAAGATCGTACTCACGGCGAGCATTCACTTCGCGAATTTCTTTTGCAAACAAGAACATTCGGTCGTGGAACGAAAATTTTCTCGCGAGCACAGCTGTGGTCCCTTTCACAGCTATTTTATTTTACCTGTGATTTTGCATTACTGTCGAAATCACAATGATCTTTATTATTGTTACTTTCTGGTTGCTGTTGGGTTGCTGTTGCCAGAGGTAAAATAACTATGAAAGGACTGTATTAGAATTTGTTTTTCGTGTTTGTATTCATTTAGTCATCAAACTGTTTGTTTCGTAACAAAAGTTTGAGCAACGAATGTTTGCAAAACAAATTCGTGCAGCGAATGCTCGTGATGAGTAGGTACCTACCGTACATATTATCAATCAAAGTAACTGATCTACCGACAATGTAGAGGCTGACTAATATACCAGTCTCCACTATTTTGACTAATAGCCTCACCGACACGCCCATTAATACCTGAATAACTAGTTCTATTGGACGCGCTCATTATTTGCTATTGCTCTCGTTTTGTTACTTGACTTTAATTACATAACGAACTTAGTTTTTTCTCATTTTACCAGTTTTCGTGAAATCATCAAGAAAATTTACGCTTTTCGGTCAAAATTGTGATTTGATTCTTTGACCCAAATTAATGTACTAGGAGAACTATAGTTGGAGTCGATGAAAAATATCGATAAGATGGTAGAAGTTCTGGTTATGGTTGGTAGAAATCTACATCATTAAGCAACTGTTGTGAGAATTCACACTTTAGTGACAACTAAGCTCCGGTGAAAGGCAATATTTTCTGACCTATTTGAGTTTATTTAGTTTTAAGAATATCTTTCTACTGCTAAGAGATCAGCAATTTCAACAACAAACTTTGTTACAAATTGAAGCCTTCAATTACAATCATAAACTAAACCAAAACGATTTTAATATTCGTTAATAATGCCTCAATGAACTTTATGATTTAATTAAAATTTAACTAGGTATTTTTAACTTTACGTAAGTGGTGATCAGCGTCTGACGTCAGAGAACCATCCGGTTTGTTATTATCTATGCAAATAAAATATCAAAATATTCCGGAGTGTGGAAGTAAACAGTTCCAAGTACCTACTTCTTGTTTTTTTTTTTGTCTTCAATTAATAAACCGCCTGAACAAAGTACTCATGTACTCATAAATACCTACATACACAACATTATACATATATATGACACAACCTATTGGTCAAAATATATTGACAAAATTTAAATAAAGATTTTATGCCAAATAATGAGAACATAATATTGATATACCTAAGTAAGTGGATCTGCAATTTAAATATCAGTAATTCACGGTTTTTTTTGATAAGGTGAGCAGCCGGGGTTTTCACTAGAGTCTTTACGAAAAGCTTCTTAATAAAAACACAAACGTAATGTACCTACATAATTATAATAAAAATAATAATTGATTCATTTATTTCAGACAAAGTCCATTACATTAAATTTCATTACGATTACAATATAGGTACACAATAAACAATAACATAATACTCAAAAGATTCCATTCATTAAAATTCACTACAATTAAAATACTTACATACACATGTCAAGAAATATCAATACATACATACATAGTTACATGCCATTCAAACAAATAAAATAAAATATGTAATATAATAAAATATTATGAAAATAATTATTTTCCTTAAAATATGTTAAAGATTTAAAGTTTTATAAACACAGATTAGTTGAAAAACGATAATTTCATAATTATTCCACAGCTTATCTATCGAAAAGGTCGAACATCCAAAAATGGATTTAAGAATAAATGGCCATTGATTTCCGTAAAAGTGACGTCCGAACCCAATCACTTCCTTGTTTATTTTTTATATTTTGACACCAACATCAGCTTAATTTGATAAACTTTCGTCTGTAAGTATTCCCAAAATAAAAAATGCTGTAAATATATCAAAGTCACATTGATCCAAAATTCAATATGTGTTAAATTGTTATTGATAACTAATTAACTATGTAGCAATAGTATTTACAAACAGTTAATGTTTACTTCTCTGCAGAACCCGTTGAAAAAGTACCCCACAGTACGTACATATTATGCAACACATGCCAATACTGCCTCTTCAATTGATGGTACTTTCTACAAAAGAAATAGAACATGAAATAGGCGTCTAAACAGTAGGAACATCACCAAAAGACAGTGTTTTCAAACCTATCATTTGTTATGCTAACAAATCACTCACCTTTACACAACACTTATACAACGCTTACACAACGACCACACTCTCAGAACATAGCGTGGTCATACAAAAACACGTCTTCATTATGTTTGTTTATTCTGCTAAATCTTGAAAAGCATGTGTTGACATAGTTTTTACTAACACGTGTACAGATTTAGTGTGCTTCAGTTATATGAATTGTTGGAAACAGCAAAATAATGTTGAAGACGATCCGGGATCGAACGAAGTTCAAAAATGTTTTGTGGTCATTTTGTGGTTGATTAATTATTTTGATGACAGGAGTGAGTTGTGTTGATTGATAGAATATTAATTATAAAACCGGCCAAGTGCGAGTCGGACTCGCGCACGAAGGGTTCCATATCATCCTTACATATTATAAAACAAGTCCTCCACCGCGTCTGTCTGTCGTCCTGTACGCGATAAACTCAAAAACTATTGCACCGATTTTCATGCTGTTTTCACCAATAGATAGAGTCAGTCTCAGTAAGGTTTCAGTGTATAATTAATTAATTACCGACATACACGCGGGCGAAGTCGCGGGCATCAGCTAGTTATCTATAAAAATGGCAAAAAAGTCACGTTTATTGTATGGGAGCCCCCTTAAATTTTTATTTTATTCTGTTTTTTAGTATTTGTTGTTATAGCGGCAACAGAAATATACATCATGTGTGAAAATTTCATCTGTCTAACTATCACGGTTCATGAGATACAGCCTGGTGATAGACGGACAGACAGACGGACGGATAGCGGGGTCTTAGTAATAGGGTCCCGTTTTACCCTTTCGGTACGGAACCCTAAAAACTACTCAAATCGTAATATAGGTAGCAAGGTCGTTGTTCTGGATAGTGAGCAAAGGGTTTGAGATAGTGAAAACGAATTGAAAAAAAAAATCTGATGACGACCAACGTGCATTCAATTATTAAGCTTATGTGTAACATATATTATTATCTCATTGCTTTTAATGAAACCACATACAAATAGGTACTTATTGTTCAATTTCAGTGGTTAAATCCTCAACATAAGTATTCATAAAATGAGTAAGCACAACTTATTATCAGCAAGCGACCGAGTTTCATCCGTGGGCAACTTGTTTACAAAATTACTGTCAAAGTATATCTAATCAATTTACCAAAGTAGTAATAAACGTAACACGTGGCGTTAACGTAGTACTTATTTAGTCGTAGCAAGTTCGGACAAATCGAAATAAATTGAGCCCGGGATATCCCGGCTCAATACTACTTAATACCACTACTACTTGAATACTTATAAGTACTTATTCATTTACTTTTACTTTCTTAGTAATATTCTCTGTGACAAAGTAATTAATAAAAATTCTAATAAAAATTTTACTCCCGTAAATTATTCCCATCCTTTCATTAATCATGCGTGTAATTGTGCACGGCATTGTAAATCCTTCTGTAGTGTGCCCGGAATGCCCCGGAAGACGTGGCGCCTAGTCTCGCCACGTGACTTCCTTTCCAATAAGTTCGTGATTGGTCGACTTGGACGTGTCGGTGTTGTGTCCGATATTTGGTGACGTTCGCCGATTTTGATAAATTAATTGCTTCCTTATAAGAAAGAAATACATACCTACATTTATAACAAAAACTTACTTATACATATTTTGTTTTGTTGAAAACAAAATAGTAACGGGAGATGATATCTCAGAATCACTGTTTCATTTAGGGATCATTTGTAAATCATCAGATAATTGTAATCTGGGGAGGAGGAGATAAATTATGTCAAACAGCCGGCGCCGGCGCCGTATTTATTCTTCAGATGAAAGTTAAATGATGATTAAAAAATCGGAGGTATTCCGTGAAGCACACCCAAACGAAGCACACCCAGAGGAAGCACACCTAAAGTATTCCACTTAGCACACCAGTAGGTGGGCTTCAAATAAAAATTTAAAATTATTAATTTCCTATTCCACGAAGCACACCGACGAATATCACTCGCATAGTGCGGGGACTAAGAAATAAAAATGTCGATAGAAGAAAATATTTATTATTCAAAAGACTAACTTAAAGAAGAATGCCCACGTCCCATACATTTAAAAACCTGATAATGAAAGTTTATGTATAGTTCTGAGGTACAGTAGAAACACTACCTGTAAGATCAGAGAATAATGTCATATAGTCATTTTTACGGTTGAAACGCTACGAAGTCTAAAAAATATTAATGTTACTTTTACATAACATTTATGTTATTTATGTAACGTAACATTTATGTTCCTTTATTTTAACAACTTCTTCCATGCTACTTAATGTGAGTAAGCCATTACAGCCTTTTTTAATACACCGCCACAAGGCAGTACCGTTTTTATAAATCTTGTGTTTACTATATTGTTTGTTATTATACACTAACACTTGTGTCCCCTTCCGGCCAAGTACATAATTAATAGATGGATTAAAATGTCTACTACTTAGACCTGCCATCGGCTCCATTATTTTGTTTGAATAAATTGCACAAAAAACAGAAAAAATAACAATAACAAGAAGACCGGCGCACAATTGCATAAACTCAGCCCGTGACGTCGCGATATGCGATAGTGTAATGAGAACTAAGCATGTAAACAAGTTCCGGAAACGCTCGGCTAAATTCGGGTTGGCTCGAGAATTCATTGACGGGCGCACGCGTTGACTATTAGCACAGAATACATAATAGTACTACGTACAGAAGGGACACTCCCTTCCCCGCGCTCATATTAAATACCGCACCTCACACCGCACTTCGAGGTATAATGAAACTGAAAGATGTTAGATATTTAAGTTAGTGTTTTAAATAATATATATTATCTTCTATCGACATTTTTATTTCTTAGTATCCGCACTATGCGAGTGTTATTCGTAGGTGTGCTTCGTGGAATAGGAAATTAATTATTTTAAATTTTTATTTGAAGCCCACCTACTGTGTGCTAAGTGGAATATTTAGGTGTGCTTCGTCTGGGTGTGCTTCGTTTGGGTGTGCTTCACGGAATACCTCAAAAACCGGCCCTTAGTGTAGATAATGAATATACCAGCTACATTGACACTTTCATTGACCCATAGACGGCTGTGATTAGTTATGCAACGTGGTCAACATTGCATTACAAATCACAACCGTCTGCCCACACACATTATAAAGATTAATCAAAACATTACAATACAATATACCTACTATTAATACCTACATAGATGTCACTGCCACTCACTCATAAAATAATATGTATATAAAACCAACTACACATTTCTATTGTTGAAAAGTCATCGATTCTGACCACAGTATGATATAATTTGCCGACTGTGTGGTGGATCCGTGTGGTCGATTGCCATGCACTCCATTAGGACGGTCCGACGCCGACGTGATCAATAATAATATTGTATGAATCATTCAGACATCTGGGGGCTTAAAACAGCCACTTTGGCAGAATCATGATAAGAAAATATTATGAATCATCGTAAAATGTCACAAATTGACAATTCATAATATGATCTACGTGCGATTCATATTACGAAATAATTCATCTGTTTGACAGTTTTCTATGGAGATTCGTAAAATGGTCCATACATTATGAATAGCTTTTTTTTTCAAATTAGAGGAATTGCTCATGACAGCTGGAAATTCAGGAAATTAATCACTTTTAGAGGAATTGCTAATGTGGCCGTTTTAGGCCCACAACCAGCTGATGCCCGCGGCTTCGCCCGCGTGGATGTCGGTTATTATTAACCTTCCTCGAGAACCAGTCTATCTATTGATGAATAGGTACAGCATGAAAATCGGTACAGTAGTTTTTGAGTTTATCGCGAACAGACAGACAGACGCGGCGGATGACTTTTTTTTATAATATGTAGTAATAAAAGTTGTTTTTATTTGCGAGTTACATCATCCTGTTGGTTTTAAAAGGATTAGAGGATTTGCTGTACCTTCATTTGGATGCAGTAAAAGTTAAATATTAATTGTTAATTATAGTAACTGTCTTTACTACAGAAATAATTACCTACATTAATACCACATTACGTAATGGATCAAAACGCTCTAACATCAAAGAACCACTATAATCGAGTCTAATGCTGCTTTCTGCAACAAGTTAATGGAAGATTAGTATTTAATGACAGCTTTAAAAGTTACAGTACGTTTCTGCAACTGGCTGTAAGACTATTAAACTATAACAACTTCTTATTTAGTATTTTGCTGACTAATTTGTGGCAAATTATTTATTGTGGGAAAACCCTACTTAATAACACTATACCGAGCCAAGATATCCGTTTTAGTATGTGTGGAATTGTAATAAATAGATTCCTATAATTATGTTTGTATATTACAGTAAGTAATCTAGAAATAACAGGAAAGTGCAATAAGTAAATAAACATGTATTGTTAGTAAGTACGTAAATAGGTACCATCCCGCACAAGTTGTAAAAGGCAATTGATGGAAATGAGGAAGTCGACTCTCGGCACTCGTGCGCAAATGAGATTGTTAAGTACGACAACTATTTTTCCCACGTGATGTCTCCATTAGTAGTAACATAACGGGGTCTATAACAATCTACTCAATTGTAGTATAGAATTAATACGTAAAAATTATAAAAGCAATACCAACTCAATGTTGGCATGTACTATGACGATTGTTTAGTCAACATCATCGCAGTGTCTTACAGTCTGATTGTTTAGTTTTCTCCCATACGTGTTCATGTTCGCGTGTGCAGTTTTATTTGGCATGCAAAATTGTGGGCTTATCCTAGTGTAAATGGCCGCTTTTAAACCCTCAAACTTCAACTAGGTACATCCACTTTTTAGAGCAGTCAGGCTCGATACTTGGACTTATGATTTCCTCTTCTAAAACATACAGTAAATCCGGAAATATGTTCAAACTCCGGCACACGGCATTTTGAACTGTAATTCTTCAATAATGAAGGTCATAATGATGTGCATTTTATGTCTGTTAATAAACTTAAAAGATACCTTCATTGAGATATATTGTGCTTGCTGTTACGTCATCGTAACATGATTTCCTGAATACGTAACATCATTAAGCTCTTCATAAAAGGATTAAATGTCATAATAATAACCTTTTTTAAAGCTCTATAGTAAAAATTCATTTCGGGAAGTGCGGCCTAATTGAACGCTACCTTGCATTATGTAAAAAATATAGACAGACTTATGTAACACCTACTTATTACGTATTAATTCGTGTTTATTGTCAGTTGAATGCCATACATACATCATTCATAACATCATAGCTGTAAATATTGACTATTAGCGCGTGGGTTGCTAGTTCACCTTTGAAGTAAGTCTCATCATAATAGATAACTGTCATTTCTAAATTCTTGGAGAAAATTATAAAATAGTCTAACCTTGTACCTAAACTATGACTAAACTACTTCACAGAATTACACTTGAAGAGTATCTAAGTAATAAGGTAAACTCGTTTCGATTTGTTAAAAATTTTAGTGATTTTAGTAATTCTACTTAACTAGGCTACACATCTCTGTAATAACAGCTATCATTACAGCCAATAAGCCAACTTTAGCCTCCATACATTTTCTGAGAAGTTCAAACCAATCGAAGGCTTCATAGAAAACAATTTATATAATTTTGTGTTACATCATTTACGCCGACGCCAACGCCAAGTGGCTGAAGGTATGTGGGTTACACCGTATTTGAGCTAATAAGAGACCTGGTTTCTGTGAAAAATTATGTAATGAGCTTGACTCACCTTTTCCATACAGGTGCCGTATTATGAAGTATTAATGCCATCATTTTTCCAGTGTGAGAGAGAGACGGAGCTAGAAAAGGCCGCTAGCACCATCCCGTTTTCGCAGCGGAATAATGATGGCATTAATACTTCATAATACCACCCCAGCATCCAAATATAGATAGACGGCTATGATTTGAATGCCATTATGTCACGATCGAATATGGTTCCGGTAAAGAAAATACCATTTTGTCCCTTTCGGTGGACGTTATAAAGCGCAGCGGTATCCTCCTGTGGACTATTACCGTGCTTTACGACTACAGCCATATTCTTTCATAGCCGTTTACTATAGTTATGTTGAGTACACGCCTTCGTGCTTGGTAATGTTTACGTAGTAATAAGTCGAACAAGGATCATAACCATCTGTTAAATAACTTAACATGTGTTTAGTACTCGTTGTAACGGTCTACTGGAGGACATGCTCCGCAGTAGATACGAGGTCGAGGAATGTGTTATGTGATGACAATACTTAATATTCTAAAGGTTAGTTCACACATTACCAGCCCATTTTTATGGAGTCGACAACCTTTAGGTCTGATTTATTCTATTCTATTGGGAACGAAAATGTTTTGATTTAGTTTGGAGTTGTTTCCAAGAAAAGAATAAACGAGTTCATAACAGGCAAGAGGCAGGTAAACGACTTATTTGACCAACTTTGGCTTCTAGGTTGGTTCAGCCACGGAATAAAAAGATACAGAAATACAGCAAAAGAAAATCAACTCATACATGTACAGAAACCAGTATTTACCTAGGTACATAAAATTCCCAAAAGTAAAAAAAGTCTTGAATCGATTGCCAGTATTCTCTATATTATAGATTCTTCTGGAATTTCTGTATATCATAATTTTCTGACGCAGCGAAGTATTTGAGTCACTTCAGTGATTGACGTAGATAAATAATTTTGCCAAACCGGTCTTAGTCAGTTTTGGCTTACGCAGAATTTACGATCAGATTAAAAATAAAACGTGAGATAAAATAGATGAGATAATTTTATTATTTCTAAATGTTAAAGAATGATGACGATTAAACGGAAAGATAATGTAAATTGTGAAAATTATTCCGAAATAAACGGTGCAGTTGACTCTCCATAAAATTGCATTTTTATGCACAGTGCTGAATTTGCAAACGAAGTAGTTTGTCTTCATAGTAAACAAACTGAGGTAGAACAGGTTACCTCTGAATAAATTCATTCCAAAATAAAATTAAGGTTTTTGTTGTTACAAACCTCTACATAAAGTATGTAGTAATACAGACTTTTACTTAATTTACGAGTGTGCTCAATTCGGTCCTGTTTACCCTACCCTGTATTATTACGTAAACCATTCTCATCCAGTCTTGGCTCGTCCAATTAAAATGATCATATTGTGCCTTTTTGTTAGATATCTATCTAAATAACCCATCATTCTATACTGTAGCATGTGTGCATGTACGAGGGATGGTTAATAAAATAATACATCCCATGCTGATTTCGGCTACTGTGACTATTTCTGTTTCTAACGACTATAGGTTACGGGCATATGCCCTGATGTGGCTAATGTAACCTATCCTGACAGTGAAGGTATGTGCACAGTGCGGACACGTTCAAATACCATTATGATGGTGGTATCAAGTACGAAGGTCAAAACAAATGTTAGGTACCTCCATCAAATACTTACCACAAGTTCGATTTATATCAGCCAATCCGCAGCTATACTCAGCTGGTAAGCAACGGTGCGCGCGCGCCACTCGGCCTCGATCCGAGCGCCACTTTCTACAACAGACGAGTTTTTACGTGATCCGGCGCATGTGTTGCGACATCACTGGATTATCTTTATACCTATTGGTTATCTGCCTGACCCTTTTTGATAACAGGTAACCAATTGATGGGCCAGCTGAATAAATGCGTACTAGTAAAACGTTGTGGGAAAAAACGGTGAGAACATTGGGACGTCTAGATGACACCAACGTCATACTCTTGCTAATGTTGAAGCGATTTTTGCCTTAAATACTGAAGTCTTGTTTGTGTGTGTCTTACATATCCTAGTCCGCTTTTATAACACGTTATAAAAAGCTTAGCCGTTAAAAAAACGGAAACAATGTTTAATTCACATAAATAATCTCGATTATCTTCTGGTCACGTTTCCGTACGCGTGAACGAGAAAATACTGTTGGTTTTATTTGAAATTTTTTTACTTACTAAAATTATCATTATATTTTTATTAATATCAAAATCAATTGACGCTGACACACGTGTATGTAAAGCAAGTTAAACCACTCTAGTTTTTCTGACAACCGGAATAGAGGCGTAAAAAGAAATAAGGCATGAGCGGATTAAATTGTGAACAAAAATAATTTAAGCAAATGACACCAAGAGATCATTTTTAAGTGCTCTTTTTTGACTACCTTTTACTTTAACCCGGAAGTATATAAAGTGTCATAGATCGTTTCCCGAAAAAATCATGGTGATTTTTAGTTACTTATAACGTAGGTAACGTATAAATAATATCCTCGTGTCTTTAAAGTTAATTGTTAATTAATGCGACACTACGTTTCCTCTTGATTCAATATAAACCAGTTATTTTATTTTAAGTTTCATTACTAAAAACTAAACGGAACAAAATGTTTTGTTTATTCTTTTAAAATGAATACGATTTACTTCTAGAACAACATAATAGTGTAGTTTTAAACTGCATCTGGTTCTAGATAAATAACATTCGTTTCCGTGATGACCGATTATTTATTGATTAACGGTTTAGTTATAAATAGGTTACAGTCAATTATAATATTTATAATTTACATAAAAAGAACTTACTTACCTCTTAGAAGTCGTTAGACGATTGCTATTAATTGTCTCATCACGCCGCGCCCGCGCCGGCCGCCGCGCCGTCAAAACTAAACACATAATAACTATAGGAACTACTTAAGGATTTAAGAAGTTCCTATAGTTTATACTTTAAAAAAAAAAACAAGAAAATTTAAGCCGGGTATTGTACATGTATAGTGTATACTTTACTAGCTTTTACCCGCGGTTTCGCCCACTTTGATGTCGGAAAATATCCCACGGGAACGTCCTACCGGGATTAAAAGTATCCTATGTCCTACCCCAGGTCATGGTCTACCTGTGTGTCAGAGAACCATCGAAACCTGTTCAACCATTAAGAGGTGAAAGCGTAACAAATAAACAAACAAATTCACTTCGCGTTTATAATATTAGGATTGCAGAGGCGACAGGTATATAGCAGCGTCCTATTGTCTGAAATACTGCAAGTAAGTACTGCACACACGCCGCACCGGCCGCGCGTGTATCACAGTGAACGTGGCAATTCTCCCAACTTCCCCTTTTCCAGTCTATTCACTAGACCTAAGCTTGAATAAACCTCCACGAAATTATTTTTCAGGGAAACGTTTTAGTTACCCTTAAATTCTCGAAGTGTATGTGCTTACCTACTCCATGCCGAATGGTAGGTACACGATACTCTGAGCAAATTATACCATCCAACATAATTATATATTCTAAGAAAAACAGGTTTTGTTGCTTTTAATATGATACAGGCTATCATTACATAATTAAATTATGCTCCATTGTATTAGTAATTGCTATATGTCACGGTATTGGCAGTTGGTATGATCAAACAAAGCATCAGAACTAATCATTCTTAATATTATATAAAACAAAGTCCTCTGCCGCGTCTGTCTGTCGTCCTGTACGCGATAAACTCAAAAACCACTCCACCGATTTTCATGCTGTTTTTACCAATGGATAGAGTGGTTCTCGAGTAAGGTTTTAGTATATAATAACCAGTGATCGGAGTAGGTAGATTGATTGTTGGTACTTGTATCATAAATGCACACAGAAAGAATAACATGGATAAGCCATTTTTCCGGAAAGTAATTCCGGTATTTCCGGATTCAATTAAATATTGTTAATGTTGGTAGTGATATTATTACTACTCAATTCAAAATTTAAAGGAAGGTATCACAACTAAATTAATTCATTATTTATCTGTTGAATAATAAAAACAATCGAATTCCGATTTTCGATTTCCGATTTTTTTGAGGATGGCAAATCATCAAATGACTCCTTCCACTCTGGCAGAATACAATTCCTACATAAGTTCCGGTTTTTTTTAATAATCCACCAATTCCGGAGGAATGTCCATATTAATACGAGTATATACGTTTCGGATCAATGGCCCCAGTTCAATCTACCTACTCCGATCACTGATAATAACCAACATCCACGCGGGCATCAGCTGGTTCTTAATAATATTGAGAGGCTGACAACAGTTAAGCGTGGTCACTGTCGGACTGCATAGAAAAGAAAGAGAAGCTTGATGACACAACCCATTGCAATATATGAAGCAATTTTCTATTATAGTTAGTAATAAAATATCAATGAGTATTTAAACTATACGTATAAATCCTAAGGTACAGAAATTAATAGGTATCTTGCAATGAATAAATGAGTACTACATACATTTTGAATAATTTTATCATAACAAAGGCATAATTATTAACATTATAATTTACATCAACATACATGAATCGCATCACATGTCAATAACCTTATGTCTACCTTGTCAGAGGATCGCAAACGATAAGTCACGCAAGGAATGCGCCTACTTGCGCACTAGAGCTAATGTGAAGCGGTGGTACCTAGCGCTTCATTTACAAACTACGAATTAACTTCATATTAAATCCTCCAAGAATCCATAACAGCGTAACTTTACGCAAATAAACTTATGTCACCCAAAAATGCGTCTATTTGCGCAGTAGCGTGACTAGAACGTGACCCGCTTCGCTTCGAATTAAAACCGTTTTTACCTGTTCAATTATCTGTTAGAATTGAACAGGTAAAACGGTTGAAGATATAACTGTCGTTATGTCACAAAATGTAAATGTTTATTTCAGCAGTTACATTATTAGGACTTGACCGACCGCCTCGCCTTATTAAGCCTTAGTTTGCACAATTTAGGTACTCTAATCCTCAAAGGACAGCCAGCCGTTTTTACTAATGACAAAATAATACAAATGAGAGATATTAACGCAGAATTTTAGAACACGTCGCAAAACTCGAAAACTGTTTGTATTAATAAGCTCTTTACCCGTTTTACTAAACCCTTTATCGACAAAGGATCTGTGACTGCGCAAAAAGTTATGTCATTAGACTTTGACATTGTGATAGTTTGCGAAAAACTTAACTAAAACATGACCTATTCGCTTTGTTTTACATTCGCACACACCTAGAGACCTCGGGTTTGTTTACAGATGTAGCTACAGGTGCGTTTGTTGAAGTAAACAGATCTGGATTTCCTTGTAGATTTAAGTGTTAAGAATTTTAGTATCTATAGTCGTCATCTTTGTATAACTAAAGAATTTAGGCCAAAGCAAACAATTCCTTCATTAGAGCTCGATCGATCAGTTTAAAAAGCTGTCAACATATTTTTTAAATTTTCGCCCTTTAACATTTTCTTTTGTATCGTGAGTGTATTTACAAAACCAAATCTCGCATACATAAACATAATGAAACATAACAGTCAAAAGTAAAAAAAAATGCTGAATACCAATTCTGCATCCGTTCCTAAATACGAATGAGGTTGCTCCGGCCGCCGGCGCCGGTCGCGGCGCGAGGCTTGAGCCTGTGCTTACATTTTTACTCAGTCTACAAAAAATACAAAAGTTGGTTACCGTCGGCGGCGCCACTCCAAAAGATAATTTTGTAGTCCGAGCTTTTTTACTCGAGTTATTTTGCTGTAAGCTTCCTAGAACGTAGGAGACAAAATTACTGCTATTTTATTTTCAGTAATCTCTTCATAGCCTTTGCAAAAATGTTGGAATGCGTGGCTTACGTAGAAAAGAATCCAGCATCCCAATTGTGTAACACTCAATATACAGGTTGTAGAAAGACCCATCCCATAGCCGTCAACTACGCATTCTGTACATCAAATTAAGTAACATTTAGGTAACATTGCACAAAAATAATTGCTGGGAAACGACTTTTATTTTTGGTGTGAAAATCGCTGCTTATGTGCGTAACGTAATGGATGAAAAATATTGTGTTTATGGGTGCATGCAACGGTTTAAGGTGTGTGGGGGTATTTAAAATTAAGTTATAACATTTAAAACTTGCTTTCGTGAACACCTGAAAAAGTTGGAACTGTGACCTTCAATATCTCCGTTACCAGAAGGTTGCCAGGCATGGTCCAGAACAATAAAATGATCACAATGACGGGAATAACAAGTGGCTTTCGGCTTCATTTTACACCCGTTATAATATCAATCACAATCCGAAGGATTTTGAAGGAAATTCCTAATCTATTGTAGTTTTCTCAAATTGTCTCAGCAGCAAAAATATATAGAGAGTCAGGACTGGTGACGAGAGTTGTCCGTGTGAGAGGCAGCTCGTCCTGAGGTCGTCACCCGCAGCCTTCAGTAATTTCCCATTTCTGCGAAGTTTTTCGTTTTTAGTGAATTGATGAATGCGCGTTCTTGCATTTACTACCTAATGGCACAAAATCAACACACTGACTGATGCATTCTTAAGGATTATTCCTGACAAAAGACTATGAACTAAAATGATATAGCAGTATAGGTTGTGAACACAACGCAATAAAAATGGTTAAATTATTATCAAAATGCAGTGCAAAATTTGCATAGAGGTTGGATTCACGGTTCTATATTTTATACCAGCAAGCATTTTGAAGAAGAAACTACAATTATAATAATTCCTTGGGAGCTCAAATACTTAGAATGATGCTATAACACTGATGATTAATCAACTTAAGGTCAAATATTACTTAAACCTTAAAATCGCTCTAAGCATATGCCCTGCCTGTACAGGCAGGGCATACGCTTAGAGCTATTTACGTACGTACTCCTTCATTCAAAAGAATCATGTGAGTACATCAAACTACTCAATAACGACTGAAGTTAATTATTCCTAGACACATAGTTGGTCCGTCACGACGCGCGTTAACGAATGTTAATGAGCAGAGTCGTGGCATCACGCGCGGGCGTGGCGGGTCGACTACTATGTCGTGGAAATAGGGAAAATACGGGAAAAAGTTCCGTTGGAAAATGTGACTAAGAGACTAAGATCAACGAAGGCAATGAATAAAATCTGAAGAAATCCTATAAAGAATCGATGATCAAAATTTACTTACGCCGAATTATGGCTCGATCTTAGACGGTCGACCAATATTTGTTTATTTTTAAGTAGACGAACTAAATCCAAATGTTTATCTTTGTTTTGGCCAAAAACCGGCTGAAGGTAAACATGAATTAAGGAATTTATAAGCGAAACTAACGACTCGCTAGTGGCTCTGCACGAATAGGATTAAATCACCAAATCTTTCCTCGAAAATGGTGGCAAATATTTGCCTTCTAATTGGGACAAATGTGGTCGGAAACACAGTGTTTTAAGTCGCAAATTTTACATAGATAATATGTGACACAAGTCGCACAGCTCGTGACCCGGTACAGTGCGTGCTCTAGCCAGATGTATGGAGAAATGCAAGCTCTAATTAATATTGAATGTAATTGGGGCGTGGAAGGCCAGCAGAATGTTGATGAAGATTGTGTGTCGTCGTGTCACGAGCATCATAGTACTTGTGGACTATGTGGAGCGCAGGACAAGGATCAATGAATATACATGAGATAGTGGAAAGGCGTCATCTTATGCTGTATTGTGAACTATTCTTTGATTTACTGGATACTTCTGCGTTTTATGACAAATTCTAAGTGTATCAATGATGTCACTTTGTTTATGAATATTTCTCACTTATTTTTTTAAATTTTTGCTGTATTTTTTATATCGTAATAGTTTCAAGTTTTATTTGAGATAAACCAATAATGATATTGAGTTACATAACAGTATTTTTACCATCCATTCAGTATTTTCATCTCCTACTATAACATTATGATCTTTAATCATTTATTCTTTTAAAGTCGCTCAGCCTTCACACTCTCATTCCCTTACCGTAGTCGTAGGCTCATCCCATATTAATCTTTTAACTCACTTAGACACATCAATTACAAGTAATAAAGCGTGTATGAATCATGCGCACACATTCTGTGCCATACGAGGCTGTCTAAATATGAAACAATATGTGACCTACTGAGTACTAGGTGTTTCGGTACAAAGAAACTATTGTTTAAAAAATAATTTGTTCAATAACATATATTATTTAGAGGAATACAATATATGTTAAACAATCCAAGTTTTTGGTATTAATAATAATAAATGTCCTTTATTACTAGAGAAAAGAAGAAGAATAGAGTTAGGAAGGCCTAGGTTATTTAAATTATTTAAATATTTAAAAAAATTAAATGCATTAAATCCTATGAACATTGTGAAGTTGTAAATTCAGCTGAGTGCAAATTGGTCAATTTTAACGCCTGCACGGTCACACGCAAGTGATAAATTATTTGTTTTATCTACATTACAAAGTAGTTTTCTAACCAAACAATACCGGCTTAACACACAGACTAACACTGATGAGTAATCTCATTGTTGCACTTAGCAATATCTCATGAGTAAACTGTATTTATTTACTCTGTGGTGGTGCATTGATCACACATTTACACACATAGTTGGTATAAGAATTAATGCACTTCCCAGTTCAAATAGGAGTTTATCAGTTCAGTTGACTCACTGAGTCCCAGGAATGTGGGTCAACAGTTAATTGTAACTGCTTACTTTAACTTGTTGCGAGTGCTTGAACCATTTTCGACATTTGGCGAAATGACTTGACAATTTGTCATCAAGTATTGAAAAGTCGTTTCATGTAAGAGTTTAAAACCAGAACTCTAAATACATATAGCAACTTAGGCTTAATGATGGACACGACAATATTAATGAAAAAATTATCGCCATAAAGTCAATACCTAATGCTAATAATATGTTAGGCTTGGCTTATCTCAAACAAGAATTCAGTTTAGACTCACCTATCTAGGCAGGCCTATAAAATAACTGAAATTATTGAAAAAGACTGGTTAGGCAAGGAAATAAAACTAAGTAGGCAGTGTGATTGAGTGATAGTTTTAATAAATCAGAGCGAAGTATCAAATAACTTCATTCCCTTCATTGCATTATGCTCTTTCTTTTGGAAGAAGTTACAATAAATATTTGAAGAATTATGTATCTACCTATTAGAAAATTATCTAAGAAGGCATTGAAGCATAACTAAAGAAATGAAATGTTATAATCATAACAATATTACGTTGCAATGACTTTTCAATATAAATCATCGCCATCAAGCCTTATATGACTTACAAAGCAACTAAACAGATAAACAAAACACACCTGACTGTCCTGACATAATAACAAATGACGACGCAACGAAACGTTGTTTCAAGTATTGGTCATCTCACAACATTCTCACAGATAACTCTACACTTATTGTATCGATTCAATACATAATAACATTGTGGCAATGTACTACAATCGGCATTGAGAAGGCCGCCTCAGACTTAATGTGGGCAAACAAAAAATACTAAACATGCTGGTAATGTAATAATAGGTAGGTACTGTTATTTGGACGTGTGAGATGAAAAGCTTATTGTGACTACGTTTTGAGTTCTGTTAGTTATTGTACAGAAATAATAAGCTTATGATTTGAAAATGTTGCATAAAAGCCATTGATTCCGTTCATGAAGCCATAACATTGTAGATATAGACAATGCGTTTAGGTAATTACCTAAACTTAATCAAAATAGTATTGTTGCCAATTATATTATCGCATTACAACCAAAATTATCGTATTAAATTGGTTCATGATTCGTTAGTGCAGCAGATTTAGTGCATTCGTGACGTAGTATTTTCATTTCATCTACAAAAACTTCGTGAAGGTATTTATTAAATTAGATTCACGGAGTTTTTGTGTTTTTGTTTGTCCAATTTAGTCATGTTTGTTTTTGGGCAGCTCCAATTTAATCATATTTGTGGTCATCATCAATGCGTAGAGTTAGTTATTTAATCTGAAGAATATGAAGACAAAAATTTTAAACAATTTACAAAAAGCTATCTGGACGTTTCCCTAAAATACGAAATTTGAGCATCACAGCAACACAAGCAATAGGCCGGGACGAACATTATCGCGTGCAGCCTGCCTGTACCGCTTGCATTGCAAATAGCATCGGACGGTAGCAGGACAAGCATTTTGAAACAGGATATGTGTAACGAACCTTAATAATTGTTTTACAAAATTACGCCATGTCCGTGGTTGGTACTTGCTCAATAATTGAGTGCTTAAGGTTTTATATATATTAAAATATATATTTTAATTTATTATATTGGGTGCTTTAGGAAATTAATCGGAATACCTGTCAAATAATTGTTTATTGATTGCACTTGAAAGATACGTCCTTCTTCCTTTTGGGGTCAATGCTACAATGACAACAAACTTTAAACAATTAGTGGCAAAGAATAAGAATCACAATCGTAATCGTATTCGTACTGACAGGATAGGTATAAATCCAGTTTTAAAGAATTAAATGTTTAATTACGAATGTTTCCTTCAATCTGGGGCCTATTTAATAAAACCGACAGGCGACAGGTGACAAGCGATAATCCGACAATTTGACAAGATTCTCTCAAACATTTTCTGCCTTTTTACTCAATAAAGGTACTCAACATTTACTGCATTCCACAATGTGAACTTGGGTAACAGAATAATGTTATTAATATAAAATATTGTCAGTTATATTAAATAAGCCCCAGGTAATGGTTTGTATGAACAAAAGTATGTCCACGGCACTGCTTCCGATCTCAATGCATCCCATCTCAATGCGCCCCATGCTAACCCGGTAAAATTCCCCATCGAAAAAAGAATGAGGCGAATTGTTTTTTCCTTTTTTCCAAGAAAAATTAAATAAATAGACTCTCAGTATGATTCTTAACAACACCCTCATGGATCGGACAGGGTTTTTGTTACACGCTGTATAGGCTGACGCAATCTTTACAAGAGTAGATGGTGCCGTGCATACACATGATATAATCGCATTTCCACTTACTATTACGACACTACACCGAGGTACGACACATGTCATTTGTCTATGCTCCCATACTTTTGACAGCAGTGGCATTTGTCTTGTGTGTATTTTGGACACTTCATCTTCTTTAACTGTATAAATAAATTAAAGTCAATTTTCTTCTCTGTGTGACCGCGTTGTTCTAATTGATTACGCAACGGATTTTGATGCGGTTTTCACCATCGTTTAGAGAATTTTATACCGGAAGATTTACACGTATGTGTGAAAAACATTAATGTTAAACGAATGCGGGCCATAGACGTTCAAGTAATTTGATCAAACAGGCTGGTTCAAACAGTTTGATCAAATAGAAATACGAAAATTCATATTTCTTCATGCCATTTGACAGCAAATGTTCATCAAATTTTGCTACACACATTCATGCCAATTTGATAAAACTGTTTGATCAAATTACTTGAATTACTATAGCCCGCATTACATAAAAAATCTGAATGTTTCTTCGCGTCGTAAAAACCGTGCGAAGCAGTAGGGGTCACTAGTCCTCTTTAAAAGATCTAGAAACTTCGGCGACTGTAATAAAAAAATAAATAGCACCACTTTTAATTAGGCATTCGGAGTCGTCTTAAATTCTAAGAACGAATTAGTATTATTTTCGCCTCTTGAACACTATCATTGCCACTTCAATATAGGTTAATTCCTTTATTATGCATTCAAATTGCTCTCGGAATGCCTTATATATAATTCTTGTTTAGAAATAAGAATCTTAATTCCTTACTAGTTGACTGGCTGCGGATTGGGAAATGTCAATGACAGTAGGTTTAATGTTAATTTCTTTTATGGACTTGTTATTTTTTGGTCTATTTGATGATTTTTGGAGTAAGAAATGTTTTAACTCAACTGGTCTTATCTAGGATTGTTTTTTTTCTATTCGGTGCTTAACTTAGGTATATTATTGTTTTTTGATTTATCGTCTGTCTGCCAAATATAATTATAATGTAAGGACTATCTTATAATCCATACGAATTTAGGTAACAAGTTATTAGTTATTTATGTTTAAAGAATGTTGCTCACTCATTAAAAGGATAATGAAAATGAACAAGCACTTGCAACCTGCAATCAGCAAACTGAGATGAATATTCAAATTCTCTCCATAGATTGTGATTGCAGTGCAAATTGCAAAAAATCTCGACAAACACTTTGTAGAACTCCAACAAATTGCTTTTTCAAGATTTAAAAAATTATATCAAATGCCCGCGTTGTCTAAAGGACTCGACATTTTTGCACGGTACAGCGAATACTGCGAAAAGTGAAGATGAGTTTTTATTGTAGAGTTCGCTTTTACCCTGTCGTTGCTCTATCCCACAAGGATCATGTGTGTGTAACCCCTTAATAGTTGACATTTAAGAATAACGTCACGGCAACAAAAACCAGCCCTCGTTAATAATTAGCGCAATTAAGCAATTTCAGAATTGACGAGATTTTGGTCGTATTAGTGAACAAAGCTTAAAGAATCAATCATCACATCAATATTAGTGATTGTAGTAATAGCAGCCATTGTAGGCCTAGTTATGTCTCTTAATTTTTAAATATTTATTGCGTAGTCGCGGCAGCGGCCGGCGAGCGTTATTTCCAAGTTGGTTGCTTTTCATAATATCATGATTGGAAATCCAATAATCCGCCATGATGCACAACACGAACACAAAGCGACATCAACGCATCTACCGGTGGATAATATAAATATTTTACGATAATTATGATCATTAATATTTGGCCACACCATGAAGTAGTCGTGCGTTTAACTGTTAATATCGTTGATTATCTAATGATCTGGCCAGACCACATCATGTTGTGACCAGCACCGGTCGACGTACCATTTCCTGAAATGGTCGAACACTTCATGAAATTATCAATTCTAAGATCTGGCCACGAACGACACGTAAACCTTCTGAAATAGATGGTAAATGGTGGTGAAAACCGTATCAAAATCCGTTGCGTAGTTATGAAGAACAATGCGGTTACACAGACAAACACGAAAAACCACTTTAATTTAAAATATATCTATGTTATTTATATTTATAATAGGTAGTTATATATTAAAAGCTGAAGTGGTTAGGTAAATTAGAAGAAATAAATAGTTATTTAAAAACAAATACAGAATTTCCAAAATAGAAGCGAATGCGAATGATTAACAGAAGTCGGCAGAGGTTATAACGATTGTAATCGAATTACAGAAAAATCCAAAATAATTATTTTGTACATTAACGTATATTTGTATTGTTATTTTTTTGTTTTCAGGTAAGCGAGACGTCATTTTAATAATGTTAACGAGACTGAGCGAGTTTAGGTAAGTTTAGGGCACCATCTCCACGGGCGAGGGAATCGCGATAGTCGTGCTGTCCTTCAAATTATCGCCGCGATGATATCGCCGTATTGAGTTGGATTCGTAGTGTTTCTATTGAATTTGATGGCACGGGCGAGACTATCGCCGCGGCTTTCTCGCCCGTGGAGATGACGCTTAAAGTTTTATTATAGACTAGCTGATGCCCGCGGCTTCGCCTGCGTAGATGTCGGTTATTATATAGTAAAACCTTCTTCGAGAACAACTCTATTCATTGGTGAAAACAGCATAAAAATCGGTGCAGTAGTTTTTGAGTTTGACGACAGACAGACGCGGCGGTGGACTTTGTTTTATAATATGTAAAGATGACTCACTCAGGACACAGCAGGTATATTAATTAAGTATATAATTAAACTTAGGTCCTGCTTAATGAGAAACTTCCTCACCCGTCACAACTAATTATGGTTTGAAGATAAACAAACCATGTAAACAAACAAAAAATCAATCCATGATTTTAATCCTATTCAAAATCTTATGTTCTCGGAATATAATTATTATCTGGTTGTTGAAACGGTAAATCACAATTTCAATTGATGTAGATATGTACAAAAAAAAGAAAAGAAAATACGTTTATTTGCGGTAAAACATGAAGCAAAGAAAAACAAACAAAAAGAACAAGTTGGAGGAGAGTACGCGAGCTGGTTCTAGATCTATACAACAATAACTTCCCAATACATCGCAATAACAAGCTGATTACCAAACAATAAGACAAAATACTTGACAAGTGCATACGAATAACAAAATAATATCAAGGCGAACTATCAGACCGGATTGGTATGCATGAATGGACCAAGCCTACACAACCATACCACTAAACCCAAGACACAGGAAAACCAACCCAATTGTCAAACATTTATAGTTCAATTTCTATTAATTACTCATCAAATCTAAGATGTAGTATACAGCGTATAAAATTAAACTTTATTTTTAAGTCATAAGGTTGTTAATCCTTCAATGACGATACAGAATCTATGTTCTAAGTTATTTCGTGGTCATTGTACCTTTATATGGCTCGGTTCTGCAGGCTTACCGGCCTTATTCGGTGCGCATGCACGCGATATGTTAGCAGTGCGTAATTCGTGGATTATTTAATCATGTCATTGGCACACATTACTCGGAGCAAGCCTTTTGTTTCGTTTTGCAAGATTTCTGAATGTGGCTCTACTGTAGGAGGATTATCTTTGTGAACAGTTTTGGGTAAGGTACATGATGTGAAGGTTTTTTTGACGTGTTTGTGGTAGGTAGTCTAAAATCGCTGAAACGCTGTGAAAAAGCGTTCAATGGTCTTTCTTTGTCTGTTTTTGAAGAGGCCTCTAAAATAATTAATTACTGACAAAATTGTAAAACTAGCAGTAATAACGAGTATATTAACCCCCAATAGTGTTCCTAGCAACTTGAACATAGTGTATAAGAACGTAGATCAGTATAATTACCGCTTGACTAGATTAGCTCATTTATTCATCGCCTCATTGGTCTAGTGAGCCGGGCACTGAAACCTTGGTCTGGGGTCAACGATCACTTAATTACACAAATATGCAACTGTGCTCTATTTACATTAGAGGTTTTATTTAAGCCTTTATTTGAGGCTTATTGAAAAACAAACTTGTTACCGACCTACATAGTCTCTCTAAGGAATCACTCTGTGAGATGAAGGGTTCTTAGTTTCTTCTTTCTATGGGGTAGTTATGCGAAGAGACAGAACGGCAAATGCTATGATTGTTGCGAACTTCTTACTTCTACTGCTTCGTCCACGCACGTTCATAGGTATATCTGACCAGGGCATACTATGAACACAAATACAGTCTACATCCAAGCATTCAGAAACCGTCTGCGCTGGTCTCCCTCCACTCCATCCATCCTCCTTCCAGTTTTGACGTGATATTAATGTGTGTTATTTGTAAAAAATATAATATATGACGGCGTCAGCGATGGTTGAGCGATAGTGCCGTCATCATCTCGATTCGGTAGTAGGGAATCCATAGTGCACGTTTACAATAAAACACGATAATACAGCAAATCAGTTAGTATTTCACTTTCAGAATAATCATCACAGTAGTTACAATACTAATAATGTTCACGCACTACTTTCTACGTTCGGGCAAACCGGCAATTTCGCATAGGAGAAGTGGAGGTCTGCATCCGTTCGTTGCCCTCACAAGACTGACTCGTCGCTCGGCCACCTTCCATACCACGACTCTGTGCACGTGCCGCCCCACTCTAGCGAGCGCGTTACGGCGTTTACCCTCATCTTAGTACTACAATAATCAATTGAGAGACTATTATCGCTCATCTTTTATAATCTACAACATATATTAATCGCTACAGTTGCAAAATACATTCCCACATCCACCAAAAATGTCATTGATATTACTTGGCGCCCGGCAAGTCAGCACTCGAACCGTGCACCCGCCGTGTAGGCGTGGGAGAGCCGTTTGTAACGCGCTACACTAATCTGAGATTATCGCCGCAGGTGACGAGAACACGTTTCATAATCCATACGAATTTGTGATGTAATGTGGAGTTGAGGATTAATCGTTATAGCATAGATTACGGTTAATCAACAGGCTTAAGAAGAAAAGATAGAATAGCACTTTAGGTGTTTATTCGCATAATCACGGCTGTCTTTCCCGAAGTCATATATTTTGCCAGTTATATTTAAGTACCGTGTAATGGAGATGGACGCGAGCCTATTGTCATCAATAGAGCAAGAATCTAAAATCAGAGCAGAAAATCCTAATGGAAAACCCAAAAACACTATGCCCGACCTGGAAAACGTACCCAGGGCCTCGTGCTCAGCAGACACGCTTTGGACCGCTAGCCCAACGAGCAGTCAATAGCCAGAATGCTAATTAGCCTAGGTAATAATTTGTGGCCTAATAATTTGTGAATTTCCTCGTAAGTTAAGGACTATTGAATGTTGTTTCAATATATACTTCTCGATCATCTGAATCATCATTGATTATTAGAAGTATCGCGGAATTGTCTTCCTGTTTGTTTGACTCAAACAAAGGTAATAATTAAATAACGTATAAAATCAGCCTTATGTGTCGGTGACATAATACTGTAACTATGCAAATATTTTCAGCAAATCACGTTGATAGTGTGTTGATGCTATCCTTCCTAATATATCACACTTAACTACTGAATAATATTTGAATAACGCAAAGCACGCTAATTAATCTAATCTGAGACTACATCGTCACTGCAGACAGAGGTGTGATAATAATCTTTAATCAGAGAGATGTAATGGTTTTATCTTTATTAAAATGTACATCGTAATAGGATTAATTTAAACTGTTAATTTCTTGGTTAATTTGGTGCTTTAATTATGGGCAACGGGGAAAATGCATTGTTGGGCAGAATTGTATAGAATATTATATATAAATAATAGTCTTTATTATGTACACCATATGAATTACAGATATAAATGTAGAAATTTTACATGGGTGATACAATGGGCTGTCTTATCGCTTAAAGCGATTTTCTAAAGAAAAACAAATCTTATGTATACAAAATGCTGTAGGTACAAAATGTGTTAGTGCAATGACACATTTTGCCAGTACTGATAGTTCTAACTTTTTCGTCACTTAAAATTGAGTGATGTTGGTTTTCTATTGCACTTCCTTACATATTATAAAACAAAATCCTTCGCCGCGGCTGTCTGTCGTCCTGTACGCGATAAACTAAAAACTACTGCACCGATTTTTGGGCATAATAAAAATAGATAGGTACCTACATATGGTATCTCTTAAATGTTGCGGCTTCACTAGTAATTCGTAAAAAATATATATAAAAATATTCACCTGATATATACAGTAGTGCTCACTATCTCCAACAACATACGCTTAAAAGTTTCAGTATAGTTTAATGTTTTAAAGTGGAATACTTACTTACTGATAACAATCATTTATTTTGACCCAATTCCGACTCAGACACGCTTCAGGAAGAGCTTGCAGAGCGCATAAAACACACATATGAATCAACTAACATACAAGCGGGTTATACAAAGCAAGTACATAGTAGGCACACGTGTAGCCTCAGTTTCTTTGATAAACTACGTTATCACATAAATGCCGAACACTATAGTTTACTAAACAACTTCTTACAGGTAGGGTATATACTAGTATTTTTATGTTGGATTACATTTTCTTGAGTTTCTCCGGTGAGATCTTTCCCGATTGCTCCGAACGCATTGACATACTACCTTAGTTACGATTGGTTATCCTTAATTCCTTACTAATATTATAAATGCGAAAGTAACTCTGTCTGTCTGTCTGTCGCGCTTTCACGCCAAAACTATTGAACCGATTTAATAAAATTTAAATGAAACTTGGTACACAGATAGTCTAGAGCCTGAGAAAGGACATTGGCTACTTTTATCGACATACCACGCGGGCGGAAGCTATTCTATTATATTTCTACTTTCTACCTGTGCACTGTATGAGAAAAATTGTACTTAAAGAATTCCCAAGGACATTGGGAAGACCTACAATTTGTGACCTATTAACATTACGGAGATTATTTCCAAAATCAGCTTATCTTATTTTTCCGAGCATTATTATACATATTGGACAGGGCCACACAGTAATTTTCCCACGACGCGGACGCCTCAACAAACAGATCGAACAAAAATACTACATCTCAGGTATTTTTAAAACATTTTGAATGATGTGTACTTTCGAGAATATAATAACTAAAAGTAATTCATCATGATCATATCAGCCGAAAGATGTTCATTGCTGGACATACGCCTCTCCAAGCACTGCCCTTTCGACCGCTTCCCGCATCCAGGGGATTCAAGTTCATCGGTCCACCTTGTGGGGGGGGGGCCTTCCAACGATACGTCTTCCGGTACGCGGTCGCCACTCCAGAAACTTTCGGCCCCATCGACCATCTGTTCTGCCTTAAGTAGTTATCTGTATACCAATAATAAGGGTACATACCTACGATCTTTTACCCAAAACCCATTAATTCCGCAAACCGCGAATGAACCGAACATTTTACAGTAAGGTAAACAAATAAAACAATCGTAAAGAAATCTGAAGCAAACCGCGCTGATGGAATTATTACTTTTGCTCCAAAATAGTACAGCAATTTAGGAGGTTCATGAGTAACATATATGTCGAAAACTAAATGTGTGTATATACTTAGAGAAGAATTATTGGCAGATATCGATCGATGTGGAAATTTCCTGTAATTACCTATACGCAATACTTATAAACATTTGCAAAATTGTAGGAAACATCAAATACCTACAACAAAGCTCAATAATAGTAATAATCATCAGTTTCCTTTTATTATTTGCTCTAATTTAAGGCAATATCTACATATTGTGTTATTGTTATTACCTACTGATAAAATATTATATCTACTTACTTCCATTGACTAAGTATATCATCACATTTGTCATACCTTCAGCACTAATTATGAACGAAAATCGATATTTCTCCGAAATTCCCGTAGATGTCAATATTTTTACAATCATGAAGTTTCCAGGGAAAAGCTTTTTCTTCGACAGTGTTGCAATGATTGACTGAGTCATTCAGTGGGTTCCATGAATTACGTATTATTTCAGATGTGTATTAGATAGGTATTCTGAATCGCGAATGAATAATTTTGATCAGTTGCCAGATACCCGGACGATAGTATTTATTTATCTTATTTTATTGGTTTTGAAATAAAATCTGCAACAGCGTAGTTGCTACTTGCTACTGTTGCTACCACAATTTTGTTTACAAATGTATATAAACGCTGCAGACGCTACAATAACTTGGGAATAATTTGTGAAAACATAGCACCCTGACAGTTTCGAAAATGATGACTAAATACTTGACGTTGAAGTCAGATGATGTGATTAAGGGAGATGCCAAAAGAACAAAAACCTACTAACAGGCATTACTAGCAAAAATACACGGTACACAAACAAATTCCTAGCTAAAAGTGTTGTTTGTAAAGACTGAGCGGCTAGGTACAGTCAACACTACGTCTAAATAATGAATCTCGCCCTTGCTGCTACGACATAAAGACGCCGTTACCATGGACGTGCGTTACATTCACACGATGTGTTTGTTTACGTGAGATCTCTCTGTTTCCTTTATACCCGAACGTTCTCCGTAAACTTCAATTGATTTTCCTGTAAAAATGTTATTATTGTTCGCCTTCAGTCTAGGAATTCTAGCTATTTACCTACCTAAAGATAAAAGGTGATCGTAAGATCATTTAGCAGGTATCACGAAGGACTTAGTGTCGGGAAAATGAACACAGACAACTGCTAGAGGTAAAATAATGTTGCCCAGATTTTATAAATTCAATTCACAAGAATTTGTAATTAAAAGCCATGAATTCATAAGCCCTTAGTACTGAAGAATACTGATGAATAGGAAGGAATACTTAATGCGAAGAAATGTTTTTCAGAAAACTTTCTAGCCCGGAGAAATTCTCTAGAATTCTGTAAAGGGTGCGCAGGATTTCAATTTTCGTAATAAGCATGACCAATAATCTACTTTCGAGCACACGTTTTACCATAATATACCTTTTAGCAGTGCATCAACATGTCGGAACATATGAATCAGTTATGGGCTTCGACAGACGTGGTACCGATAAATTCTATACACACAACGGCTGGTTCTCACAATCTTACAGTGACATTCATATTATTATTTAAACTAGTGAATTGTTTTTTTTCAATTACCTATCTATTTTTTTTTCTCTTCTACTCTTACACACGTTGTCTACATCTCTATTTATCTACATTCCTTACGCAGGATGCTGGAAGAGATTTCTATAGAAATAAGCATCGCATTTACGTATTCCTTTCTTCTTGCATGTATTTAAGTGTTTGCATAAACGGTTAAATAAAATAAATATATAAAGAATTTTATAGCAAAAAGTATGATTGATGAAAAAGGGCCGTGTACCCAACTCAAACAAGGTTCTTTGTTTGAACTGAGTACACACATTACAGACGATTGCATGGCCACTCCACTGGATGGTGCTCACGACCATTGAGGAGCGTTTAAGGGAGGGGGTGATCAACATTTCGGAAACCGTCAAAACACTGGGTAGGGTTGATCAATAGAGTGCTACAAGGATCTTCAGGCTCCTGAATGACATTGACAGCCCCCCCCCTCACTGTCAATGTCATTCAAATAAAAAAATGTGAATGTTGGTAAACATTTTTGAAATTGTTAATGAAATTGACAAAACAAGATGGTGTATGAAAAGAACCTTGTAACGTTGTAAGTTGGTTTCAAAAGACAAGGGTGAGGTGATCAACACTTTGGTGGGTTTGTCAAATAACGTCCACTCGACGCACTTTTGGACGGAAAACTGTCGTAGAACGTGTGACCAGAACTTTTTGCCGGTTGTAAGGGGTAACATTTTTTTTGGAACATTATTTATCTAAAGACATAATAAGCACAAAATAGGCATGGATTATCAAGAGGTAGGTAATTATCATAGTAATTCCTGCTTTTCCTCTTGTAAGCATAAGTATGTATCTCAATAAGAATCTTTTAATGTTTTAAATTACATCTAATGCTAGCGAGTGCCATTGACACTGATTAGTGGTAAAAAATTAGGTAAGTACGTGTATTATGTTAATTATTTGTACAAATTCCGAGAATGATTAGCAGTTTTTGTGTCATAGTATAATCAAAAATACCTTTGTGCGAAACGATTACAGAAGTAAACATAATTATTATCTATCAATCAACATCAATTGCGCGGAATATCTATCATAAACGTCCTAATTCGTAACTCGTGGGTAGCCAATCAAAGTTGTGACATACCTAAAAAAAAATAACCCTTTCTGGCAGTCCGGGTAAAAAACAAGCGTGATGTTATGTTTTGTGCTAACCTGAAAAAATATCGAAGATCACACAAGAGATAAGATATTGTTAACACCTAAGAACCATTAGTGACAATAAACGAGAAACCCTTACCGACGCTAGAATAGGAATGATCTGCCCGCGGGTCTTCTGACCGAACAAAGATCTGCATTGCCTTGCGGTCAATACTTATCTGATCCTTTGAATAGACAAGGGTAGGAATGATTGGTCAAGAATATCAGAATTAAACTTTAATTTTTGTTAAGTTGAAATATTTGTTGTTAAATTCAAGCTTACAGGAATCGGGCACAATGAAATGCTGAAACTTGACCGGCGACCAGCTATTCTTGTTATCGCCCGTCTAAGACCACGATTTGATCAACAAATTCCTAAGATTGTTGAGTTAAGATGATAACCAACTGGTTTGTTTTTGCTGTAGGTATTCCCGGATCTTCGAACAATCGGTCATGTTACGTGATTATAACAAATTATCTGTTATTTAAGCTGTGACGTCGCCTTCGGTTCGTTTTTCAGACGTGCTTGTAAATATAAATACGAGAACTTAATGTTTACAAACTATTTATCTGTGCTATACATAGAAACGGATGAATGTTCGTGTTATTACAATAACCTTTTCGCAAAAAAAATACCCTAGAATATTTTATCTCAATATGAAATTATTTATTATCTTTTTGGAAGAAAACATTCAAATTTTCCTGGGTCATTAGGACGGAACTTTTGAAATACAAGGTGAATAGTAAAAGAGCAGGTCTCTATAGTATTTTTTTTATTGATTTCCTGGTCTTAGAATAGCAAGGCAAGTCTTTATAATCTTTGGTAAAGTAAATGGAATTTAGAATCGTTTCTCCATTCAGGTATATCACAAACTTCTAGAAGTTTAACCTTGGACCTTTGTTTCTGAAGAGATCCACAACAAACCTAAGTTAAAAATACTTCAGCTACAAAATGTCTGATGAATCAAAACTCTTAACATCACACTGACACGACTTGACACGAGACATCTCGTGTCTACGGTCTGCGTGCCAAAATCTGCCTTCAATAATCCGTGATCCGCCAATTCGTTGCGAGCACACTATACTTTCTACGCTCGCTATAAAAACACTATGCATAGTAATTGTCGTGCGCCTGCGTAACACTTGCATAACCCTCGGTATCCGCTGCTTCCTGCTATTGTGCGATGTTTATATAATAAGTATAATAACTTCATAATTTAATCTGCTTTATGAGAGAATTATGTTGATTGTTGTTTAATTGGTGAGTTTGAGATGAAAGAATTTGGAGCGTGGCGAATGTTTGTTTTAGTGACCAATTTGTGAGACCACGCAGTGCACCGCTACGGTAACAAGCACGTGTGTGATCTATGTACCGTAGAGTTCTGACCCCTCCTTCTGTATTACCTACTTAAGTTGAATCATTTGATTGAATGAAATATGAGGCGCCGAGCTTTAGAGACACACTGTCACACGGGTCCTACTTACGGTACAGGAACGACGCTCTACAAAACTAATATTTTTGATAAAGTATGTGCCGTTTTTCTGGTAAGTAGTGTAAATGATGTTACGAGCAGAATGTAGAATTTAATTTAAATTTTAAAAAGGAGGGATTGTTTCGCTTTCCTTACATGTTGAACCCTGGGGCTAAAGGGTTCTCGTAATGAGCGAGTCAGGGGGCAGTCACTGGCACTTTTGAGCAGTCTTGATTTATTCAATTTTGCGAAGTATGCCAGTGTAATGTGTAGGTAACATAAAGGTTCACATAATTTACTGGACTTCGGCAGACATATAACTTAGTCAGCGGGGGATATCACGCAAGACATTGTTTATTACTAACTGAAGAGGCCCACTTATCATGATAGCCACTAAATATTACCCATAATTATATATAATTATGGACAAACTTTTTTTTAAAGCACAAACATTTTAGTAATTAAAAAAAAAAGCGTTATATATCGCGAGTCATCTTTGATGTTGATTGACTGTTAAATGACTAGGTATTAAATAATAATAGTCAAGCAATTATTTTAATCATATTTAATTGTCTTCGATATACCTACAGTTAGGTCGATAAAGAGTGTAATGGTATGTATTATCGCCATTCATAAAACCAACGTCAGCAAATTTTCGAACTAATAATTTAAATAACACTTCAGAAACAATTGATAAAAACATTTATAGAAAGGTCAGGCTTTTTTAAACCTAAGCCGTGGTTACAAACACATACCTGCCTACGCATTTCAAAGTCTTCAACCTTTGCTCACAAAACTTCGAACCGAAATAAATTCAAAAACTCGCACATTTCTTTTCAACAATAGTTCGCGCCGATACGAGGTTTCTTCGGGTCAATACCAGCACAAAGTCAATACTAATGTCCCATTGTGTAGTGGGAACGTCCTCAATACTTCTACACACTTAAAATGACAATTAATCTACTCTTCTTTATTCATCTCTCCTTTTGTACTACATGTTCTTACAGCAGCGGTACGTGAGGCAGTAATGTATAGTACGCAATGAAAACTATGTACGTGAGTTTTATTCACGGTAGCAGGTAGGCCCCATTGTCGTGTCGAAATATGATATACGGTACTTATATGTCCCATCACTATTGTTCCGATGACTTTTGAGTTGTTAGGGCTGCCACTGAGATCGTCACTTAGATAATGCAAGAAAAAAAAAAGTGCCATTTATTACAAGATCTGGTTGTGTTATTGATTTATAAATATATCTAGGAACAAAAACTATAATAATATGCATCATTATTCGATAACATGTGTGTTAATTCCTGGCAATAATTCCTTATATATTTATTATTGATTGCATGTCATTTTTATTACTTATTTCTTGAACGACGAAAAAAGAAATAAAAATAATACCTATTACATTAGTTAATTTATTCATATATATATTTTATTTTATTTATGCATTATCATTTATCAACTACCGTAGGTACTATTTAATTAGAACAATTTTTTGCATTTATTACCTAGTTACGTAGTCAATTAATATACTTTATTTATTTTTATGTAATAATACGTGTACATAACGATAAAACACAAAAATGAATACTTCAATTACAAATTCATGTCGTAACAATTTTAATAGCAGTCATAAAAAAACAATAATGTGCGGTCATAATTCATTGTAAGTAATAATTTTACTGTCTAATGTTGAGACTGTAAACAGTACTTACAATAATAGGTAGGCAAAGGCTTTTTTATGTGAAGTTGTCATAATAATAAGGGTTTTGTAATAACATACATATTACGTACGTAGGACGTACGTAATATGTATGTTATACGTAGAAGGTACGTAGGATATTACTCTAACAGAAGAACATCGCTAATCTTAAGTCTAAATGTGACAATAAAATGACTACTTATATTTCATAATTTTACTAGATAGTATGTTTTAAATGTCGTGCAATACAAGAGGCCTATGTTAGCCGGCAGTGGACTGCTCTAAGCTGATGATTAAGATGAATTGAATAACTACAAAAGTGTCAACCCTACTGGCACGTCACGCCGACATAGTGACGTCACTTCCTCTGCGATTTGCATCCGACAGCCGGCCGCTCTCTTAGTATTGTCGCTATTGTTATTATGTGCTAATAACATCTAAGTGTGTAATAAACACAGAAACACACTATTGACACACTTATTGCATTATTTACTCATGTTTAAGAATTTATGGGAAGTTATTGTGGTAGGATAGGTAATTTTCCGCATATATCAGTGAAACTGCACCGTTTGTCTTGTTTTTTTTTTTGCATTGTAATCCAAACAGTAAAAAATATTATGCCCGCAATGGCAAAGGCGTGTGTGGTAAAAGTGAAGGGAGACTTTTTCCCAGCAGTGGGGCATTAGGGGGCTAAAAAGAAAGGAAGAAAAATTATTAGGTAGGTAAGTTATTAAGTTCTGAAAACAATAAGTATCTATAAAAAAAATCACAATGGCTATACTGCTATAGATATCAGAACCACAACCTCCTATCTATAGTATCGACAGGTTCTTTCTCCGATCAAATATTCTAACAGAAAAATGATACTATTACGTTTTGTATCGATATCGTGGTGCATCCAATGCATGACTATAAAGCCTCTTGACTGCTCATGCGGGCGACTCAGGCTCACGACACATATGTTGAATAGCACTGATACTAGATGGAAATACGAGTGGCCATTTTAGTTTTGACCAGTTATTGGATCTCTGCACACGCGGGTATTTTGATACCTTTTAAAACATTTCTGCATAAATAAAAACAATTTTGAGTTCCTGTTCAATTAAAATGGTGTGGGAAATCCTCTAGAACATCCAGCTATAAAAAGATTGCATTACTTTTCATCGGTAAGTAAAATAAATATTTTATTAAGAATAATTGCACGGCTCAAGCTAAACTGGTGGTGTCGTAAAATGGCACAAAAATTTACACCGCGTTGATGTCTTTTTGAAAAGTCCCCTTTTCTCACTAGGGTATTGCAATAAGTCTATCACTTTCTATGTGCACTTATACTGTAGAGTGTTGTGACAACTTCAAAATAAAGTCTATCTAAGTCGAGAAAAATTACGATGTTTCCTAATAGTAAAAAAGTAACATTAAGTACTTAATGTTTACATTTTAGATTTCAAAATGTTCCGTAACTGAAAGAAAAGTGGATTAATGCAGTTCACAGGGAAAATTGATTTCCAAATAAATATAGCACTGTTTGTTTAAGGCATTTCACAGCAGATTAAAAATAAGTAATAGCAATGTCAATCCCTGTCGGATAGAGCAATAAATTCTCTTAACTTACTACCAGACATTATAAAAAATAATCCAACCCAAATGTTTAAAAATAAACTGACAGCCCTATTAATTGATGTGTTATTATTCAATTAATGATTTTTTAATGACATTACTCTTTAGATTTAATTAAGTATTGACATTGTATATTTCCATTTTAAATTCTTTATTTTTTATTTTTTTGTAGTTAAATACATTTTATTTCAATGTTTGCATGCCTAATTTAAGGTAGATTGTACAGGGATCTAAAAAAATTGTGAACACCTTTATTTTATGTACCTACTTTCTTAGCAAATAAACGATTACTTACTTACTTACTTAAGTGAAATTCAAATTTAAATAATTTATTGTTCATTTAGGATTGTAGACATCGCTTTTATCGATGTCGATATTATTGTTGCAAAACTGACTTGTGCATCACTATGTTTGGAACTTTCGTCCTAACATTGTTGCATCGGTCAATCACAACCGCTGTAATTTCTTCGTCCCCCGGCCCGCAGTAGTGAGTCGTGTGCCTAGACGAAATCGGTCTATCAGCTCTCAAGTGGTTTAATTCTCTTTGGGTGCATCCCTTTGGGAAATTAGATTTTTTACAAAGTGATCATATCTTAGCTAAAGAAAGCGACGACGAACAAAGTGACGATGAAAACTACCTATTTCTCTACCTATACCTTTCTGTCTTTATTTAGGTACCAACGTATTTGTAGAGGAAGCCATAAGTATGTAAGTATAGATAGAGTTTTTCATAAAACTATAACCGGTAGCAGGCTTGATTCTTTTGATTGATTGATCACCTACGTTGACCCGCGCGGCGCCCGGCGCTGATTGATCAATTTCCTACTTCAGTTTGCTAAGTTCCTTCCCGGAAAAAGTCTTTGAAAACTAACTGTTCATTATTCTAAAGAAAGAGACAAAAAACCTTCTCTGCATAGATTAGACAAGGATACAATTAGTGCATACAGATTGTATACAAGTTGGGAAAGTCCGCAATTCGTCGATCGAGTTCATTGGAGAAAGCTTACGCCTACTTACACCTAGGCAGCCCTTGATTCAGTCTAGGCATATAGGTTTATGTGAATAACTAGGGTAAAAGCTAGTTCTACCAGAAATCACTTGCAAGTGCTATTTCGACACCAATTCAAACCATAAAGGTGCCGTGACCATAATCAGGAACATTTTTGGATCGAATGAAATAACTTTGAATGAAAAGTTGATAACTAACAAGAATGGGCTAAATTCTCAAAATCCCTCATTTGTATGAGATGATTGTGATAGTATTTTCATCTTAACGTTTTGTTAAGTGTATCATTTATGTAAGATATAGGACACCTCCAAAAAATTCGTAACAAGAACGGTTTCACAATTAATGTCAGTATCATTTTGTGAAGTATAAGTCAGTGAACTTAAATTGAATAGAGTTCCTTTTCATTTATACAGAATTTTCCTTCCAATTACCTACATTTTTATTACAACCTCGTTACAGGAGACTTCCTCAAAATTGCTAAGTTTGTCAGCCTTCACGTAAGTAAACGCACGTGATATGGGCAGATAATTTGAAGAAAAACAGCCTTCAGTAACTCGAGCACAGACACACTTCCGCATGTAACTATTCCATTACCCACTTGCTTCCGAGCGCGCGTCTGCGCGGGGGAACACGACTCGCAGTGAATACTGAACAGGAGGAAGTGTTCGTTTCCTTATTACTTGGTTACATTCTGTTGCAGATGCTAAGTTGACTAAGTAGGTATTTAATGTAACGTGCAATGTTGTTGTTGTGCTTATTTAGTATAAAGATATTTTCATCAATATTTCTTTTCTAGTTTCATAATTCTGGAGAGAATCTATTTGCAGTTCGAACAGATCGCCATTTTGACGTTTTTACTAAAAAAAACCGGCCAAGTGCGAGTCGGACTCGCGCACCAAGGGTTCCGTACCATTATCTATAAAAACGGCAAAAAAGGCACGTTTGTTGTATGGGAGCCCTTGAAATATTTATTTTATTCTGTTTGTAGTATTTTTTGTTATAGCGGCAACAGAAATACATCATCTGTGAAAATGTAAACTATCTAACTATCACGGGATACAGTATCAAGTATCAATTCATAAGATACAGCCTGGTGACAGACGGACATACATACAGACACAGACAGACGGACGGACAGCGGAGTCTTAGTAATAGGGTCCCGTTTTACCCTTTGGGTATGGAATCCTAAAAACAACCATACCGAGTGTTTATGTTTAAAGGCTCTTACATACTGGGGCGATTCGTCGCGCGACGCAAATTTTAACAAAACAATTTCTCACGGCGAACAATGTCGCGGCGTCGCGTCGGGCGACGAATCGCTCCAGTATATAAGAGCCTTAAATACGGATTAAAAAAAGAATAGTTTGGCTTGTATATAAAAACATGATTATGGGTAGGTACTAATTAGTATCTCAACAAAAACGAATTACCAAGACCGTGACGTATTTTATTAATTCGGAATATCTTCACAATAGTACAGATATAAACCGAGCATTTGTTGCTCAAAAAAAGTGCATTAGGGCAATTTACGGGATGCACTCGGAGGAATCTTGTCAACCCATATTTAAGAAACTAGGTTTGTTACCGCTGCTGTCCCTTTATATATTTGAAATATGTATATTCGTTAATAAACATAAAGACCTGTTTATATCAGCCAACGATATTAATCCACGGAGCCGGCGTGATCCACAGACTCGTTCTGCATGATCTTCCCAAGCTTGCTAAATATAATGAAAGCTGCTTATATAAATGTGTTAATATATATAATAACATACCGAGTAGCATAAAAAACTTAAACTCCAGATTATTTAAGAAAAAATTGTTTGACTGGTTAAACTCGGAAAATTTCTAGTCTTAAAAAATTTATAGAATAAAAAATTATCATGTTAGTATTAAGTGAACATATGCATGCTAAGTACAATTCTGGCAAAACATGTAAGATCTTTATTGTAAATTATTGTAACACCATGTATACCATGTTTTATGCAAATAAATACTTACTTTACTTTAAAACTTGATTCTTTAAGTGCCAAATATTAATTTCTACTGTTTTTCGATAAAAAACTACTGTTTGATTAGGTATCTAAAATAATGACGTGTCTAGATTTTGAATTTGGAAAATCATTTATTTTTTCGAGGCGTATTTTGTTGTTCTGGCAGTTTGTTGATTGGAACTCCTTAAAAATAACAGGTATTGAAATAGCTTCACAAGTACCTACGTCACATTCATATAATGGTGGCATATTTAGCAACTACTTGTTAGATTTGTATCTTTTCCATGGGCAATTAAATTAATAGGAGGTATCAGAACAAAAAGACTTTACCTGCGTCAATGTTTTTGCCACAATAATAAAATAGTAGGTACCTACTTATTAATTAATGGTCATTTTATTAGGCAGTTCTAGCTATGTAGTTGCCTACTCGACTGCTAATATTCAAATATCAAGTTGTTCTGTTAGTCAACCACAGGATATTTCTGAATAAAAAAAGGCAATAAGTATTATTGTAAAATAATGTTTAATCAGATGGAGACAATTATTAGTAAACGTGGAAACATACACTAGGACATTCACCTGTAACAATATTTATACACGTAGCGAAATGCAAAACCGTTATTGTATTTTAAAATATTAGGTATTTAAGTTATTGCAAAAACACATTCTTTAGGATAGTATCTCTAAGTCGAAATCGGAGCCAAAGTGTCTTTACCTGGGTCGTACCTAATTTACATTCGATTTGCTTCAAACACAATTAATCATAATTACGAAAAACACAAACCTAACCTACCCACAAAATGAATGAGTAAACCAGTAATCAATTTTTAAGTTATGAATTAAGATTTAATATTAAACATTTAAACAAAGCAAGGTTATCAGGTTGTTTTGACGACCGATCTATTCCAATTGATCGCATAATTTGATAAAGATTATAAAACGTAAATAACCATTATGATATGAATATAAAATTAATTTTCTTTTGTGATAAAACCATGATTGTATTATGCTTACAAAAATAACATTTTGGATGACAGGATATGTTGGCCCAGTAGGTACGAGTATATATAATATCTAAACATAATATTATAAATTGAAGTCAGCTTTCGTGTTTGCCTGTATGTCCGCGTTGTTCTTCTAAAACACGCAACGGATTTTGATGAGGTTTTCACCAATCGTTAAGAAAATTTATTCCGAAAAAGAAATCTCGATGATTTGTCGAGTCGTAAAAACCGTGCGAAGCAGGAGCGGGTCGCTACTACCAACTAATAATATTTACAACAATATTCAACAGATACAAAAATACAATACAATATTCTACATTAACCGTTTTGACAGATTTATTTTAGTTATTTTTCCTTTTAGAACCTTAATTAATTTGATCTTTCTTTTATTCACAGGTAAGCAAGGCAAGTCACGCTCCACACTACTACACTTAATACGATAAGTACACACTATGGTCCTACATGAAGGCAGGTAAAGTATTCAGAAAGGGCCAGACAGGTATCTCTACAATACCGGCGATACCTGTGGGCAATATGGGCATGACACACTCAAAGCAGAACATAATAAGCCTGTATTAATATACCTAATATATACATAACATAAATTCGAAGAGTTTGATACAATTTATTATTTCTAGTAAAGAAATAATTATTTTATTTTATTTTATTTTATTAGGATCTCCAAGAAAGAATACACCTTACATGCTATAATACAAAAACAAGAATAACAATCTATGTGCTCCCTCAAGTACAGGAGACCACATCATGCAATAACAATAAACAAACAGTATATTAAATGGAATGGAATGGAAGTAGCTTAAAGTTAATATTATATATTATTAATTTGGTAATTATAATCTCTTGCCCAAAGTTTTGTTATTATTTGCTAAAAACTCGTTTGCAGAAACATTATTCAACTCGAAAGATAATAAAGATATAATAACTCGACGTAATAATTTAATAACTCGTAGACTTATTATAGTGGTAATATAGTGAGAATATAATTTACAACGAACACATGCAAATTAGTCCAAAAAAACATCGAAAGAATATTAAGAACCAGTTGCTAAACAATTTACAGCTCTTTGGTTAAGAAAAAACTGATAGGTTACTATAAGGAATTAACTAGCAATATTTCTAGAAACTTCCTATTTATTGGATGAGCTTAAATTTATCACAAATGGATATTAAAAAACGATATGTATGGGTCGCTAGTGGTCAATTCTCTATTAAATAGTTCACTAGCGCCCGGAGCTATGATGACATGACGTCAATGTCGAGAGCTCTAAAGTAATGATGAAAACCGCGTCAAAATCCATTGTGTAGTTTTTAAGAACAACGCGGTCACACAGACAGACACGATAGGCGATTTTAATTTATAATATATTGTATAGTATAGTTATACAAACGTGGCTTACTAATACCTATCTTCTTTGTTAACCCGTAAATTTCCTCTCAGGGATTGACAACATCCATGCTGACAAATGAGGAGAAATGCAGAAATGAAATTAGGGTAATTCTCTCTTAATTTTATGAAAATCCATTCAAAATAATTTAACCAAGCTAGTATGGTACTAAACATCTTTCTAAATCCAGCTTAGAAATAAAAAGAGCTAATACCAACCTCGGTTCAATGAACGTTGTAGCAAGATGATAGTGAAAGTTGCGCCTGCGTCGCGTTTGACAAGTTCACTTACCCGCTAGCCATCGATCTTAGTGGGGTCTGTGTGGTGACTATGACTATGTAGTACCTACAGGTCAAGAAACAGAAGGAACATTCCCGTATTTTTAAGAACGTTCGCATTACAATCTCGGTTTAAATTAAAAAAACATTTAATTTACACACATATTTTAAATTGATTGTCACTGAGATGAAACTCGCGACGTGAATTTGAACGTTTTTATGTACAGTCACGAGCAAAAATATGTATACACTCAGCAAAATTCAATATCTATTTTCTCGTGAAATAACGATTGTAACTTTGAGATGATACCTATTTCATAATAATAGGGGTACGAAAATACTATGTTCGTTATATCATAAAATTACAATTAATACAGTAGGAGAAAATCACTTTTAAAAGTTGCTAAGTGTATACATATTGGTGCTCGTGACTGTACCAGAATGAGCCTTTAGTTCTCCTAGTAATCTAGTACCCATCAATTCATCTTATATTTTAGACATATTGTAAAACCTTTAAATTCTCCGATTTGCTTGCGCTTGATTGGTCAATTGTATAAAACACTTGAAGATCAATGAAATCAGTTTGTTTAGCTTTTCTTTTTTTTAAATTTAAAAATGAGAATGTTTGAAATACTCTGTGATCAGTTTGATTCATTTAAAGTAACTGAATACTGGTACAATCAGAATGATCAATCATTTTATATTTACTTTTATTTACGATATGACTCACAGAAAAAAATACTCCATAAAACTGGGAACTACAACGACTCATCGCTTTACAGTGAAACAAATACTAATGCAATGTCTGATGTATCCTACAGTAGGTGAAAAGTGAACATCGTCGGGTGATATAACTAGTACATAAGTAAATTGTACCAACATTTATTTGGTTGTTCACTCATATAATTAGGCTCGCTCTTGAAAGCTTACGTACGTTATAACTGTGGGAGAAAGTTTGTCAGTCAATCCTGCACTTATATAAGTCTCGAGAAAAACTTTGAGTGGTCCTCATGTGACGTTGATTATAGACTTACAAGTGGCTAATAGGAACTAAAAGAAATTCTTTAATTCAATCGCGCTAATACCACGGTCGGTTTAAACTAAATAGAGATAAGATCTTTTTTTACTGAAAGTAGTTTTAACAAAAAACTCTTCTCTTCCTCAATCACTTATTTATGACTGGCTGCGCAGCTGACAGTTCCATTTTTTTACTACAACACACCCAGAAGGCCAATTTCCGTAATTAACAACGTTCAGAACTCACTCACGTTCACTCACTATTATAGTCAGTAAGACGTTTTTTTTTTGTTGGGAATACAGGCGTGATGTTATGGATTGTTGTTATGTTTTTAGACAAATTGAGAAAATAATGAGAATGCGATCGTACCTAAAAAAAAACGAGAATTGCCCGTCTGTCTGTAATCTGTGTCGGCTAACCAAACCTAACACACATTGTGTGAAATTGCTTTTAAATATTTTCATCTCTCAACTCCCAAAAATCATTTGTATCAGCAGTCCACAAAGTAAACAAAACAATGTCCATCTGTAACACGAACCCAGCATTAACACTATATCCTTTGACCGCAACATCTCCGGTAGTGGTCACACGCGCATGCGTACTACGTTACACAACACAACGCTCGGTCCGGCCGTTATCCGAGTGAAGTCATCGTTGCTCAACCCATCAGTGTAGTGTGCCACGTATGAATTATTGCAGAATTACTTTTGACACACTTTTGACAGTTGAATAATTTGCAGAAATTAGACATTATAGAAATTTCTGTGTTTTGTAGCGAAAAAGATGAAATTATTGCAGAATAAATATTTACGGTCTTATTCATAAAAAGTTATAGAACATCTAAAACCTTGCTAATGTCTGGTTGTCAAATATTGTTATTCATAAACGCATTTTAGCACAAAAACGTTCTATAAACCTACTATAAAGTTATCAAAGCCAGAACCCTACTTTAATAGTACTATAAGGAAAAAATGGCCGACTCTATATCAGCTGATTAATAAGAAAATGACATTTGACATACAAATGTAACATGTCTTGTGTCAGCCTACAAATGTCAGTTTCGTAAACAATCGTACTTCAAGGAGCTGCAGTTGTATTTAATTTATTTTGCACTTCTGTTTAATTTATTTATTTGGATTCTATTAAAGAATTGTACGTCTTGAAAACCGCCCGCTTTAATGTATTTTGAATGGCATCACCTGCAAACTAGATATTGTGAAAACAACCATTAGGGTTCTAGCAGAACTTCACAACATTGCAGTTGACCATGGCGACATGCAGTTAGAGGGTAGCAATATCAATAAAAATCATACAAGTGCCCAATCCAAGAAAAGAGACACAACGATTGAATGGTGCTAGCAGAACCTCACAATATTGCAGTTCACCATGGAGAAATGCAGTTAGAGGGTAGCAATATCAATGAAAATCATACAAGTGCCCAAACCAAGAAAGGAGACATAGTAGTTAATTAATAAAAAGCTTGTTTAAAAAGTATCAGTTTAATTTATTTTAATAATACTCTAGAACAAAATTTTCTCATTTTGTTTTGCGTTTGCCATGTGTGTCTCATCCTCATGTAATTCTTTCCTGCAGAACTTTTCAGTTTCTGCTACCTTATTTGTAGTACAGCGCCATCCTTACTTCTAACCTGAAATACAAAATTAATGTAATAAATAAATTATTTCTCTTCATTATATTGAAGTTTTCATTAAAACTGGCCGGCATTTTAATTTATCTGATATATTTCGTGTATTGTAATTGCGAGTTGCGTGTAGAGAATCTTTACTTTTTTGGGTTTTTTTTTTAAATTTGGACAGGAAAACGTCTATCAGTTTCTATTAAGGAGACCCTCTCACTGACCAATTCTTTCAAAACAATCTAAGCAATATAGAGAAAAAAGCAAGCAAGTATATGAGAAATTGTGAATGTTTACAAAACAAAACTTACTTTGAACACATTTTGGCTGTAGGCGGCAGCCTATCCTCCTCCAACCAATTGTCACATTGCCTTTTATTAGAACACTGGTCTCCTGTCTTGATTCAATTTTTTTTTAATTATATGTAACTATTCAAAAGTTTTCGTCTCTTCAATATATTCAGAGAGTAGATATTATATTCCTTGAATCATAATAACACATTCATTGACAAATTTGAAAGACGCGCTGCGTCATAAGTGTCGAAACAGTAGACAATAAAATAGTTTACAGTACGTAATAATGTTTATGGTCACAATTATTCGGCGCGTAGACAGACATTCTCGTTTGACTTTTCGATGAGTTGGTCGATGATGGTGTAGTGTGGTGGATGACTTCAATAAAAGGGCAACATTTTGATTTATATCTGAATTTTAACGACATATTAGTTATCGAAGGTTTATAGAATATTTATGAATACAAAATTTTATCGAACGTTTTAAAGGCTTATCGAACACTTTAACTAAAGAGTGTTTTAAAGCTTCGATAAGCTTTTTTTATGAATAAAACCGTTACTTTTTAAAGAATCAACAACTGATAAAAAATACAATGCTACGTCATTACTATTTTTCCAGCACTTCCAGCAGAGTCCATTATTTTCATTTCTCATCATGTCGAAACGAGTGTTTAGAAAATATACATGTCAGATAAATAAATTCTTTAACGTTAACTGCCTATGAATAAATTAATCTTGTTACACACCGGGGAATATGCAACACAGGCAGTTCGATTCTGCAACAAAACTCAAAGAATTGTCGCAATAAACTCCATTCACGTCAGTTATGTTCGAACGTTCCTTATTCGAATTTTCAGACACGCAGGTCATTCTGCAAAGTTTTGTAACCAGCTTAAGTTATGGAGTACGGACCTTTTTTTGTAAAATATATATTGCCATTTCCTTACTTTAAGTAAGTTATGCAATTAAAATCTGTCAAGTGGATGTTAAGCAGTTTGTAAGTACATACCATAAACTTGCCTTTTAAAATTAAATAGATCGTATCTTAATGACTCGATTACAACAAAAAAATGCTTATTCAATTACGAGTTCAAAATTCAAAAGCCACATTAGTCACTCTCGTTCAAATTCCGAGTTGTCTATTCCTCAAGACTAAACGCCGCGCCGCTGAGGAGTGAAGGGAATATCAGCTTACAAATAAAAACTATTACGTGATTTGCACAGAACTTCATTCAACAAAGTATTTTAAACCATAAAAAACAATATTGTTACTTTACAAATTCGACTGCATTCAAACTCAGACCTAATAAAAAACCAAGACAGAGCGCTGTCAACAGTGACGTGAGGCCGGTTTCGTAAACATGTGTGCACTTAGTTTGGTGTAGATTGATTGTAGTGTCATTGTAAATAGTTGTAATGTATGTGTGAAAGTATATGCACAGAGCGTTGGTGTAGTTTTAGCATGCTTCACTGTATTGCTGTTTTTTATTTGGTCTGAGCATTCAAATAATATTTGCCTTCAATCTTCTAAAGAAAACGTGCCCGATGTTAATATCAACATAGACACGTGAATAATATCATGGTATATGTTATCGTGAAAAATAAATTACATAAAGCAAATACAAGTTCGGGTATCGCCGATTTACATGATTGTAATGTTTAATAAATTGTTCACTTTGCGAATAATATTGTAGTGTCACGGTAGGAATCGCTTCCCGATTTATATATAGGTTACATCGTTATAGTATTCAAGAATATGATTTGAAAACTTTGAAAGTAAATAAAGTTTTAAGTATTGAGTAGCAGCGACAACTAATGGGTTTCACTGGCGAGCAAGAGGGCCTAGTTTCGAAACCCTAAAGATTAATTACTTAGGCAAATTCATACAAAAAGAAAGAAAAAAAAACAATTTTTTCAATTTGCTAGTATTCATTTCGTTAGGTTTTTTTTTTTTTTTTAACCGCCGTTTCCTCTAAGTGTTACTTCTATCGTGGGTATGTTTCCGGACACACATCTCACATGCACAAACTGCTAGATCTGAAACACCTATTCATGGTACCTAATGTACGCCATACAAATACTTTCGTATGAAAATCGCCCGAAATCGGCACTAAGTTAAGTGAGATAGAATTTATTCTAAATAACCGATTAGAAGGGACAAACTTTATCAATCGAAGCTGAAGAGGACTTTGTCGCCTGCAAGTGACAGTGAAGCCCCTTGGATCTTCTAATTGTAATTTAATTAATCTAGGTAATTAAAAGGATTTGGATTGTATTTTTTATTTCTAGGAGTATGTAAGGATCGTAGGTGACGCTCTGTAGTTTTTCCTTTATGTATGTGTTATGTATGTAATTAAATACATAGGTACTAAGTAATCGGTTCTTGCGTGTAAAGGACGGAGATGTTTTCTAAAACAGCTAGCGGTTATGTAAAACAGCGGATTCGACAATCCATCTGCGACGTAGATATTCTGCCATCAGCAGGCAATAAGTTTTCCAAGTATGGTGAACATGGCAATATTCCCGCACCACTATCCATCCTACCATAATCAGCCTCTGAAGCTTTTTTGCTGCCCTATTAACTGCTCTTATACAATTAACCAGTACAATTAAAAGTAAATAAATTCGTTACATAGTTACTTTTGTTTTACGAGTCCGTTTTATAGGGTCGTCGCGTCCTATCCCATGACTTTATGGGTTGTTTGATCGCTGAATTTATGGGCCCATGGCGCCCAGTCAAAGGCTTTACAAGTCTCACAAGCAACGTTTGTAATCGTGATTGGTTAGGATTTTCGATCAGATAATTATGGTGATAAAAGTACTGAATACATTGTTGGTCGAAATAATAATGAGCCTAGATATTAATTCACCTTCTAGGATAAAGGCAGGTAATAAAGCCAAGAAAAAAAGTAAAAAGGTACGGGATTTTATCACCATGATATCTCACTGAGTATTGAAGTTTTCTAACTCCTACGTCAGCATCACGTGGTATGCCTCTCACGTAATAATTCCTCAATTTGACGACAATTGGCATTAGATATTCTTATACAGGTTGTTATAATTATATATTTTTGTACATACAAATATAATTTTTCTACATCATAGTTGTTTCAACTCGCACACGTGATTTATGTTATGACATAGTGAGCACCACACACGATGCAGAAGGAATTCCTAGTGCTAATCAGTTTTCTAAGAAAAAAAAGTGATTAGCAAAAATTTTAACATTTCCTAAACGTGATACAAATAATTGCACACGATTTGTAAATTACAACATGTTACATTTTACACACGAACCATGTTCCACCTAGTAATTAACATGTCGCTAACGTTAGCACTTAGATCAGATCACGACGCCTACTGATCATGATATCATAACAATCATCTGTTTAGCGGAACTTGATCAGAACCTATTACTTACACGATCAATATTGTAGTTGGCATTTACAATTTACTTGGGAGTTGGCTAATATTTTAAAATGTTCGTAATAACCCAAATCAGGGTCTTTTCTTACTTCTTCTATGAGAATTTTGTTTAGACATGACGACATCTGTCCGGTCTGTTAGTGTTGAATAATCTTTAACAATTGCAGGTATCAAAATTAATTTGTACTTATCTAAAGATAAGAAACATCTAAAGAGCTATTATAGGATTAATTTATTATCTATTTCTAATAAAAATTATATTAGTCTTTCAGTATTTGTAAAATTAATGTAATATCAATTTATCTTATATGCACGCACTTATGATCTATTTATATATTCTCATTTTTCGCAAAGTCGAAAAGACGATAAAAATGTTCGCGTGGGTTTTGTGATCGGATTCTTTATAAACGCACGTCATACTCACATAATTCATTTTTAAACATTATTATGCACTATATTTATCATACAAATATCTCGAGTACTAACTTTAAGATAAACGAGACCCAATAGCCAATACCCAACCTGCAGATGGCACTGAAAACTATCACAACAACATACATATCTTTTCAACAATTCCGCCATCACAATACTCTCTGGTGAATGAAAATTCACTTGATTAGGTAATGCATTTATATCACACAAGGTATAATACATTACCTTATTTCCTTGATCCCGCAGTTCCGTGTCAGGTATTTTTCCCTGTTTCTCAATGATTTCAACTTCCTCCGATCGAGTTTAGATAAAACAAGTCTCAGTAATTTCCCAAGCAAGTGTAACAATAGAGAAATGGCCATAAATCTAGCCTATGAGACTTTTTACCTGTTTCCATTTTATTGAGTACCTAAAAAGATTTATAAAGAATAAATACGATAGCATTTATTATGAAGTAACAACGATTAATCACATCGTAACATTCCTAATTCGAAAACAGTCAAAATCACAACAAAATAACCAGAGTTTTCATATCTTCAGATGGGTGAAATCTATAAGACAAAAAATCAACAGCAACATTTACTTATTTGGGTAAAATCGTAACTGCACCAACCATCCGTATGAACAATTCCATTTGATTGCTTTTTCGCTAATAATTGATGGACAAAACTTACCATCATTCAACAAAAATGTTACATAAAAGAAGATTTAAACATTTTGACTTCGACAGTCGCCTTAAGATTGCTTCTTTCTATACTCAGGATAAAGCATTGGAACGTTCCAACAAAGTGGCAAGTGGCTTCTAGTTCAAGCACCGTGACGTTCTTATAATGAAGGACAAAGTCTGGCTTACTTTTAAGGGTCGTAGTTTTATTTCATGTTGTAACATTACGGATCCTTTCGGTAACGAGGTTTATGATACTGTTGCTCTTATCAACAGTTGCTAAAAGCCTGTGCAGGAGGTAAATCGGTTATGAAGAATTATCCTAATAAGGCTAATACAGAATTGCAGAGTCTTTAGCTTATTCAAAATCTGTTATTGAACTTTTGTAAATATGTAAGCAAGTTTTGAATTCCGGTTCACTGACGTCATTTTTACCCTTCTCATTTCAGTCTTCAAAAACACCGAAAATCCTTCTCATGTCCAAATTCACAAAAACTCTGACGTCATCAAAAACTGGACATGTCACGGAGACTACGGTAATAAATGTATCTCACTCACTATATTCTCACCAGTTCACCTCGAAACGTTTCGATCTACAGATCATTATAATAACAGATTATGTACACACAGATCACAATGTGCAAGTGGGCGAACGTATCTCGTTCTACACTTTGATTAGATATTATCAGCAAATATACATACATTATGAGGAAGCGAATGCATGTTCCTTGATATCACGCTATGATTGAGAGATATAAAATTATCAGTTCCGTCTTCAAATGCTTTCGTTGGTAATACTTCTTTTGCATCTATAATAGTTTCCATGTAGATTATTAAAAAAACCTGATATTCTAGTTTCAATAAATTGATAATCATTCAAGACCAGCTAGACTGGTATATGTAAGATTAACATATCCTCATGTAATGTGATGTCTGGTTTTAATAAAAATGCTGCAAAAGCAAAAGCTTCCATAAGACTGAAATAATAACCGTGTCTTCTTTGTTGCAGGTGAGAGCTGCGTCGAGAAGCCGCTGGCAACATTGTGGCGAAACTACCAGCAGTCGACGAAACCCGACGTCGTGATGAAGCTGTCCGTCACCAACTCCGGCCTCAAGGGGTTCACCAAAGAGCACGGACTGACCGAGTACTGGTCCCACCGCATCACGTACTGCGCCAGCCCACCGCACTACCCCAAGCTGTTCTGCTGGGTGTACCGCCACGAGGGCAAGAAGCTCAAGCACGAGCTCCGCTGCCACGCCGTCCTTTGCACCAAAGAATCAATATCAAAGAAGATTACAGAGGAACTTCAAGTCAAACTGAAGCAAGCCTTAAGTGAATTCAAAAAGGACAGAATCTCAAAACAAAATGCTAGGCTCAGTCTTGCTAACAGTGTGTATGATAACCCAAGTATGCCTCGCAGAAAGATCCTGCTAAGCGTCGGTGCTATGAACTACAGACCACCGCTAGAGAGGTCAAAATCAGCTCCAAAACTGGGAGCTATTGAAGAACTTTGTTCGGAAGAAGATGAAGAGGAGGCGGAGATGAACGCTAAACAGAACGGCGAGCCCTGGTCACGAACGTCTTTGACGATGGAAAACTTCTATTCCTCGCAAACGCTCGACAGACGACGGCCTGATATAAAGTCCCCGAGGAAAACATCATGTCCCGAGGGAGTTATAAATAGATCGCTATCTGACTCTGGAAGCGGTAACGTCACCGTCTCCGATGAATTTCTGGATTTGTTGGTAAAGGAGAGCCAAAAGAATGGACGTATCGATGATACTAGTCATAGTGATGGAGAGAAGGAAACGAGATTGCTAGAAGCGATTGCCGAATCGAACGAACTGAGTGAAAACGCGGTGGCTGAGGGCGACTGTAAGGCGCTGATGCAAAGTAACTACCTCGTCACGGATAGCGACGACGGATCTGTTTCTTCGGGCTGCGAGACCGCCAGCACGGTAACTGATACCGAGCCGTCATCCCTGCCCTCGTTCCCTCAGGAAGACCAGAAGGAACATGCTGACACTACTGCCTCTTATATGGAACAGAAATTCGAACATAACGATATGAGGAGCAGTAATAGAAGCTATAACTCTGTGCACATTATAAATAACTCTGACACTAACGTCACTGAGGAGGTGAACCACGTCCCGATCGGTGAAAAGAACACCTTCAGGCGAAGGTCAACCTATCCTCCACTACGTGCGGATTCTAATATCATGTCAGACTTTGAAGGGAAGTTTGAATCTCTCATTGACAATTTGACCGATGTTGACAGCCTAAACTCGAGCACAGAAACTGAAGTGTTCAAAAACACTGGTGACAATGACAGTGCCTGCAGCGACGAGTCAGGGTACTCTGAACTATTGGATGGCAAAGAGAGTATCATCGGTAACACTATTATGGTCTAAGTTTCCCAAACTTTAGCTGCCCCTATCCGAGTGTTTGTTTTCAAAGAAAATTATAACGTCCCAAGGACAAGTAACGCTCCCCTGATCTCTAGCGGGGCGGCAGCCATGTTTCAGAACTGTCGAATTATATCAGAAGAATTGGAAATTCAATGGTCTGGCAAAGACAATGCACGTAGGTAAATATTGTGAATCCTTTATTAGGGTATAAGTTATATTCTGTAATGTTACAAAGGTTATTTTTGGGTTATTACTACGAATTTTAAGTATTGAGTCGAGGCAGCCAGTTTCCTGTCAGGATTGTTATTATCAGTGGCTGGTTGTCAGTCTCTGTCGTGTGTTAGAAACGCACCGTTTTATTTGTAAATAACAGGGTACAATAGTACTTCATCCAGTTGTCGTATTACTATTTTTAAATGTTTGTATATATTGTTATTTAAGTTCATGCATTAGATGAAATTTATCGGAGATTTTATTTGTAAAAGATTTATTATAGTTACTTTGTGGATACGAACATCTATTTTGTTTTGTCTGTATTTATTGTTTAAAGTATATTTGATGTGGTGGCTGTAGGCGGCAGATTGTGGGTGCGAGTACATTTGTATGAAATGTATTGCCACTTTTGCAGGTGCGTGGGGTTCTAGAACAAATAGCTACATAGAACTTTATATATACATTGTGTTCGAACGTTGCTCCTCGTAAATAATGTCGCGTATCAGTTTCCCTCTTCAATTACTATTGGATCCACGCAGCACAATGACCTTATCAAGTGTGTGGTAGGTTGAAGCAGTAGGTACCAGTATCAAAGGTATCAAAATGGAGAAATATTAAAATTGGAACTGGATCTTTAAATTCTAACACATAAAATAAATTCTCCTTACAGAATAGTACATACTAAAGATTCTCAAAAAATGTTCTCTCTTTTAAAAAAGATAATCGTCCACCAAAATTGTGCCCGCTTCAGGCTGCGATAATAAAGCCCTTCGTTCACGACCAGTCTGTATGTACTTATTCATTCCATTCGCACATGTCTACTCGATACCGGGTCATCGTCATCCCAATCATACTTATTTGTAGCGGAGGATATTTTTTCGAAGAAAAATACATGATTTAAAAAATAATTATTATGATTTTATTTTGTGTTAAGTGAAAAAGTCTACCTTTTAGAATTCAGTAGTTTCAGATTCGGAGTTAAGTAGGGGGACGGTAAATTTCCATCAATTTTCTTTTTTTTTATGTTAAAAAGATGTAGGTACTTGAAACCCTCACAGTTTCATTTGATATGTCGTGTGCATTATGGAACCCTTAAAAGTGTAACATTTTGACCGTCACGATAAAATGTTACACTTTTTCGGTCTAGCTTTTATTCGCCAAGTGTGCAAAAGCGAAAGGAACTATGTTCCAACCGCGTGTCCCGCGACACCTCTCGTTCTATTAATGCCAAACATAACAACATAGCTTGTTAGTACCTCCATACGAGAATAGAATAGAATAGCCTCCATACGAGTTGCATCAATAAACGATAAAACAATATAATTTATGCAATCAACTGAAACCTGGTATTCCACTACGTAACAGATGATTTACGAACGAAAACAAAGAACTAATTGACATAATTCGCAGTAATGAACGAAGTCGTTTAAATACAATTAGTGATGACGCGGGATGGCTCGTGTCTATGGCTGGCGCAGGACCTACCTATTACCTAGGTACTCTCAATCACCGCAGTTGAGTCTAATATTGAAAATAGTTGAGCACTGAGGTTCGAATCCTCTTGTCTTTGAGAAGTCGAGTCTTTGAAACCAGTTAGAAAATTTCAAAATACGAAACTAGTTTTTGAACCCCTAAATTTAATCAATTCAAAACTATATTTACAAAACGTAACGAAAATGCATCGTATTTTCACTACCTACTATAATTACTATTAATTTTCCAAACGCCACCTCTTCAGAATTACGTGAACGTCATGGTCTACTACTGCTGCAGCTCCAACGAGTTTTCATCGCCATGATCAACGAAGTAAGTATTTTGTAAGTATATTTTTATTTAAGTAGAAATTGGTATCTTCTTTGCCCAGCAGTGGGACAACAAAGGTTAACAAAAAAAAAAGATAATGTTCTCTGATAAGAGAAGTGTGTGGAAAAGAGAGAAGGAGGCCTTTGCCCTGAAGTGGGACGGACCTACACACTAGATAGATAGCAAGACCATGTAGATATTTTCTCCACAATTACCTACTTAAAGAATAGAATAAAGAGAACTCCTAGTGAGGAAAATAGAAAATACCTTCGCTTTGCAAACAGATTTATGAATTCACTAGCTTCCTCCCGCGGCTTCGCCCGTATGGTATGTCGATAAAAACTAGCCTATGTCCTTTCTCAGGCTCTAGACTATCTGTGTACCAAATTTCATTTAAATCGGTCCAGTAGTTTTGGCGTGAAAGCGCGACAGACAGACAGACAGACAGAGTTACTTTCGCATTTATAATATTAGTAAGAAGTAAGATTATTCTTTCATCACTCGCGGATGCTGTTGCCCATAATGACATAATCTTTCACAATACCCACAAGAAAAAAGTGGCAATAAAGTTATTTATTTTGTCGAAAAACTTCCATCTGCTAATAGAAAGACAAGAATAACCAATTAACAGTTGATACACGTATTGAACACTTCAGTGGTAATAAACAAATAGAGACTTGTTATTTATCACACACCTGCGCAATGTACGAATAATTAATTGGTTTCAACAAAAAATATCGACACATGTAAATCGAAAGAGTTTCAGCCCGGTATACAATGTAAGTAATGTTACTAGGCAAGGTTTTTCCTTGATAAAGGGCAGTAAGTAGTTTTGTAGGAGGCATGAGGATATTCGGAACGCTGCAGGTTTATTTATGTATGCTGGAGGAAAATAAAGTTAGTATAAACGTATAAGTATAAACGTATAAATAGTGATATTATTATATTACAGACTAAGAAGGGTATCTAGGAATAGTTTAGTATGTAGGTATTAGAGAGCCGGGTCCATTCGAGGCAAGGCGACTCCTTTATAATCCATGTGGTATTATTATTACTAACATATGTGGTGAATTGCCCTGGCTTACCTGGAAGTCTTTAAATAGACTCCGGACCCAGCTTGGCTGAAGCAAGAAAAACCTGCTCAGGTAGAGAATTACATATGACTCCGCCCTTTTTTGTTTTTTTTTTTTGAGGGTGGGAAATGTTCCAATGACTTCTCCCGCTCTGGGCGGAGCGGAAGGGCGTGTCAGACTTTTACTGACTAAAACCCACCCGTGTTCCTTTATTTGCCTGTTGCCAAGGTCCCGGTATCCCTTTCGGACTTTCCCGCAACCCTGGCAGGCATCGGTCCTACCGGACCCCGTCAACTTTGCTGACATCTCTATGAGGCGCGCGTGGAACACGACGCGCCATCGACCCGGGCCTGGTCCTTATCGGACGGCGAGCTGCCCGTTGCTCGCCGTCCGCAAGCCCGCGCCTATGGTGGCCGGGAATCCGCCTGGGATTCCCGACGCCCAGGGCGTCTCCAACGGCGGCGGTTAGGGGCGTGAGGGCGCAAACTTTGCCTTTCCCTCACGCGTTCCGCCTCCTCCTTCGCGAGCATTACTGCTTCGCAGAAGGAGGTGACGGCTTCCCATGCCCTCTCGCTCCGTACCATGGCCTGAACCAGGGCCGGACGCGAGAGGTCATTGCCGCCAATCGCCTCCGCGAGGACACGGCGGTGCTCCGCCCAAGCAGGGCATACCTCAACCGTATGCTCCACCGTGTCCTCCGGGCGATATGACTCCGCCCTGGAGTGTAAATGTGGTGCTGTTCCACAAACAATGGGACACTTAATATCGTGTCCCGCGTGTTCTGTTGTCTGCACGTTACAAGAGCTGATGGACGCTACTGAAGGTATACCAAACTTGTAGCCGAAGTCTGGGCCGACTCTGTTTAGATTACCATCGACACACTAAGAACAATAAAAAAATAAGGTGGCAATTTAACTAAAGAAACATGTCACCGTTGGAGCGCACGTGAAACTACACAGATTTTCATCAAAGTTCAAAACTACCACTGCGCACTGATGTCGCGCATCCGAAGGGCAAGAAAATATTCGTGTCTAATTGTTAAAATAACAACAGTTTAATTAACTAACGCAAAGCATCATCTTTTAGTATACACAGTCAGGTAAATTAATTGTTAAGCAAATTGACACTCTACGCTTATTTGCCGTGTTATAGCCATTTCATACTAAAGAATGATAGTTGTGATTTGATTATACGGACAGTTGAAGTTGGTAATTTAAAAAAATATTTCTTGAAGTTAGGTTATATTAGTCTTGAATGATTAGAAGATAATGATTGTGAAGAAATAATTGAGGAAAAAGTTTGTTTGGTATCTTGCTTGACGTGGACGTGGACCTGTCTACATGGATAAGGAAAATAGCATCATCGTGACAACATCTGTAGGTGCGGGTGATCCGGGATCGTTGATGGCAGTGGCAGGCCGGCAACAGTGACAATCACTGCTCTTTTTACTAGACTGCGCGATGGTAAAGACAGTTTTATGTTTTCTTTTGTGTATTTTAAAGAGCCTTGCAGTGAAACTTAGAATTAGAAGGTTATCATGATGTTCTGATCACGATCATTATCGTACGCATTCAAGTTGCACCTTGTAGAACCTTCCCCTGTCTACCCCAAAATGAAATAAAGACAAACATTTAAAAAATATGTCATTCAAGATCCAAGTTTGTCGACCTCGTCGATACAGGTACAATATGACCTCACTCTTCCGAAGGCAGGCAGAATTCTTACTCCAACAAAAAGTATTGACTTTTTTGGGTAAATCTACTTAATTATTCCGATTATGGGCTTCACAGCCTTCGTTTTTTTGCGAGGCTTACAGTTGTTTCGGAGGTACTAAACTATTAATTTATATATGAAGATACTGTTGGAATGTCTGTCTGTTTGTTGAAATAGTTTATATATAGGAACTTATGTGGCAGTGGCAGCAGGCTGGCTGTGTTTGTCGAAGGACCCATGGCAGGTGGAGCTAGAGTGGAGACCGCGTATCGGCAAGCGTAGCGTGAGACGTCTCCCAGCTGGATGGAATGACGACTTTATAAACGTGGTTGGTGGGACAGATTGGACCCGGAAGGCGGAGAGTGTTGTAGGGCAGCCTGGAAGAGGCCCAGGTCCAGCAGTGGAGTGCGGTAGATTGTTCCGAACGATATATTTACTTTAGAACTCATTAAATGTTGTTGGTTTACTCGTATTAGATAGGTTTACTCATAGTAGAAAGCAGGCAGTAAATAATATAACATTAATATTAAGATTATACACTGAACATTTACTCGTAGTTACACAATATTCTTCTTCTATAAAACCATTACCTATACTCATGAAGTTGTGTAAATGGAGTGCTGGTACTACTGCTGGTACTACCGGATTACAGTCGGCTGTTCACTGTTTTCCTTCAACGTCGTTTCATGGGGTGAATTTCACTAGTTAATGACCGTCCAAAGGTCGACCAGCGATCGAATCGAATATGTTTTGAAGCGATCAGTATCGAGTGACCGACGTCAATCAACTGCAGACTGGTTGCACTTTTGTACACTACTTTAATACCAGCGACTGCTGACAACCGTCAACCGCACGTTAGTAGTCCATGTCCTCTCTACTCCGTGGCTGCAACGTAGTACTACCGGGTATTATCTTCTCTGGTATTAACTGCGCCGCGGAAGCGGATGCTGCAGGTTCGAGTCCCGGTTCGGAAAGTGAAACGATTCCGTTTTATGGGAAGGGTTTTTGTATCGTCTGTATTATGATTAAAACTACCTAAAAAATGTCGTATGGACATAAGATTGTATATGAAGAAAAGACAGCAAATATACCTAATCATTAAACCGTTGACCGCTTATAAGGAGCCTGATTCTAGTATACGATCGCTTGACGTGTTTACATTTTTGGTTGGTATGGCATTATAAAGTTCCTATTAGCTCCAAAAAAAAATTTTTTTGAATGCATATTTTCGTCTGAACTCACAAATCAATTTCATCCCGCATCGACTTGTAAATAAAAAGCACGGAGCGATTTAATTCCCAAATCACTTACCATAATTAGGGTATCGATTGGCCCAATTCTTTCAGTGACCCGATTCGTTGTCACGCTAATAAGGAGCCCATTTATATGTATTGGAGCCCCCTTAAATCTCACCACAGAACATATAAGTGCAGAAGGCTTAATTCATAAAGGGCAATTCATATTTTAATAGGTATCATTATGGTCCCACTGTTGGACAAAATGATTCTACTCATGGGGTCAATTAACGAGCAGTTAAAACCACGTTTGCTGTCTGTGTGTTGGCCGTTGGTGATTTAAGACCCATTTTTTCCTTATTTGTTTTTTAATTATCAAAGCCTACCCGTCACAGTTCAATTAGTTTTCATAAACGCTAAGGGCCTACGCAGACACTCTGCATTTGGGCTTCAACCGACCTTTAAAAAACATTTGGAGCGGTTTCTGTGCTGTTGGCATCACTGCATCGAAACTATCGATTGTGAAGTCAGCGTACAGTCCAACACAGTTACAGTTTAGTAACTATCTTCAATTGTATAGCATAATCAGACTAATGCTCCCACTGCTGGGACACAGGCCTCCTCTCTGTGAGAGGGAGTCGGCCATAATCCACCATGCGGGCCCAGTGTGGTTTGGTGGATGTCACATATCTTCGAACATTTTTTGGTTCTTAGACATGTCGGTTTCCTCACAATGTTTTCCTTCACCACTTTGAGAGCAGTGGTGATGAAATTAAATACACAAAGTACTTAAATTTAACTTACAAAGTAGTTAAGTCTAGTGATTGACAGACGTGGCCCCTCTGTGCAGTTTTATTGGGTGACAGTGTCACGCAGGTGAACCGTCACGCTCTGTTGGCAGCCGCGTGAAGGTGACATGCGGTGTTTCGGTTGTAAAGTTTGTTCCTACCTAGTACTAACGAAAAATAGTACGGTACATTTGTTAGGTGATTAATGTCTTGCAGTAGATAGATATTAATTTTAAAACACATGTTCAGGATATTAATTTTAAAACACAGGTTCTCATCATCAGGTTCTTTTTATTACATTTTTTATATAGGTTCATTTCTATATATTTTTACGGTATTCGTGAAGCTACGTCGGAGTTAAGATTAATTCTTAACTCCGACGTAGGTAATTATATTGAATAGTCATAATAAAAAATTCGACGGTGAAATTACAGGTTTAAAATAAAGCAATACTGATTAATTAACGGCAGAAATATGTTAGAACCTACTCCCGGACTTCTACCCTGAAAATACTTTTACACAAAAAGCTGTTCTGCTGTTATAACTCTACTATTGAAACTTCTAATTAACCCATCAATTCTAAACCCGAACAACAATTACAATGAACACTCGATCCATCGACTGCTGAATGATTAAGGAGCCACATGTTGTGTCGTCTGTTGCCACGGAGACGCCCTGGTTCGGTTCCCGGCCAAGGAAATCCATCGTATTGACCGGTAACTTCGAACGAAAGGCGCGGAAGCTATTAGATAAGTGATGGCTATACAGGGATTGACTTTCAATTATGTGATGTAAGTAAATTGTAATTGTGAATTGATGTGTTCCGTGTTTTGATTCATTCAAATTAATGTAACCTATTCTTTAGCCAAGTAAAAGGTTTTCGCGGATACCAAGAAATAATTAATTTGGTTAATAATGGGATTAATTTATTGTTACAGTTTAAGGCTTATGTGTGCACACAACGGTTAATCTTTGTTAAATACTATTCAAAAAGTTAATTGCAGACGAATAGGCACAAGAATAGAGAACCAGTTTCTCTTATTTTTGTTGAGAGCCCAGTTTTTCGTGTAGGATCTATCTAGAATATCATGATGGACCTATTGGATGCTATAGCCGTTTTTTTTCGTTAATCGTCGTTCTTCTTTGTGGATATGACAGCTGATGGCTAATGTCGGCGTCCTACCAACTGTAGCTGATCATCTTCAGCATAATAAGAAGAATCCGGAATATCTGGTCCACATTGCGCCACTCCTGTACGTACCTACTATAACGTTGGCACTGTGTCTTAAACGTAGAGAAGCTAGACATCGGCTAATCAAATATGAATAGAAAGAGTAAGAATATACGTATGAGAACAGAAAAGAATAAGAGAGGTACCTACAAAGAAAATGGAATTTCTGATGAGCCATTCAAAGATACTTAACTTAATTAAACTCTATGAATATTAATGTCCTATTCAATTAAATTCTAAGCGCAGCCTAATCTGTGACCTTAGCCAGTGCAACAAAATGTCAATAACCTCATAGTGGGCCTCTCAGAATTTAACACGATTCGCGTAACGGTCCGTGACGATAAAACAATGAAAATATTTCGCAAAAATAATGCTGAATATAAACAAAGGCTTATTTCCGCGCCCAGTGCGGAACTAGGTTCGTCATTGAATAGGTACTCAAACATGCTAATACCTTTGACCGGTGACAAAATAACAAAATACGAGATTGAAGTAGCTGAGTTTTGTGTGTGCATACAGGAATTAGGTTATTCATAAACCTGTCGTGAATGCGTGATGATTTATGTCGTGAGTCAGGTTTTTCCCTTTAAAACGAAGTGCGTCCAGTACAAGGAGCATTTATTAAGGATGGTGCACATCAAAACCTTATGCACTTAATTAATAGGATTCCAATCATAGCTTTATATAGATGATCAATATTCAGATGTGCATAAGTCCTGACAAGGAACAGTGGTAGCCCAGTGGTAACGGCCGCAACTAACGAGTTTTAGGTCGTAGGTTCGAACCTGACAGGCGCTTTACTTTGTGTAATTTATTTTCTTCACCACGGCTCTCAAAACAGTGAAGGAAAACATCGCGAGGAAACCGGCATGACCTAGAACCATAAATTCGAAGACATGACATGTGACATCGTTCGTGTGACGTTCCCTCTCACAGAGAGGAGGCCTGTGTCCCAGCAGTGGGAGCATTATATGCTGAGTATGCACAAGTCCTGACCCTTAGTATACTCGTAACTAAGTAGATATAGTATCTTTTGGTACCTACTAGTGCTTATCAAATCATAGGAAGATTCTTCCTAAATCTTAATGATTGCATGATAACTTATTAACTATGAGTCTGTCATGCGTGTCCCACTGCTGCCAATCATCAAACAACTTCTACCGCTCTGGGCGAAGCGGAAGGGCGTGTCAGACTTTTACTAACGAAAACCCACCCGTGCTCCTTCAGTTGCCTGTTGCCACCCGGTATCCCTTTCGGACTTTCCCGCAACCCTGGCAGGCATCGGTCCTAGCGGGCCCCGCCAATTCTAGCGGACCCCGCCAATTCTTGCGGACCCCGCCACTGCTGGGCCTGGCCTTTCTTCCTTGTTTCCATTTTATCCTGTCTATCGAAATTTGAAGCCAGTACATTACGCTGAAATCTATCTAAGTATTCCCACTATCTCTTGCTGGGCCTACCAAATCTTTGGTCCCTGTTGTTTGGGAAACTCTGTAGTTTATTTTTGACCAAAGATAGGGCCAGCTTGGTTCCATTTTCTAAAAACAGAACCAGGATAAAAGTTTTTCAAGGAACTTGTATACTTACTGACGATAGAAGGTGAAATTAACGGGTTTACACCAAAAAATCATTAAATGGTGGTAATAATCGATTTCATGTGTAAATTTGTGAACACTATAGTACCGTATTATAAATGGTAAAATTATAGCAGCTTTTTGCTATTATTAAAACTGTTTACAGTTAATTACGACACTTGGCGTGACATGCCGTGACATCTCTTAGCGCATACGAGAACTAATGTTGTATTTAGTTTTCACAAGATGGCGCTTATTTGAGATAGGACGAAAATGCTATTTCAGCTCTTTTTTTTTTTTTTTTCTAGTAACTATGCAATACACGAAAACAGATAAATAAAAAGCTTCAAATAAATGTTTATTGCTATAAAACTGCTTAATATTTTAAAACGAACGCACTCTGTTTAAGTTAAATACGTTCACTAGATGTCGCTATTGGCAAGATGAGTAAAGATGGTGGTGGTGACTCTTACAAGCTTGGGTAGATGTCGCTGTCAACCTTCACAGAGATGGTGGGGATATGCCTCAAGACCACAAAGAGAAATCGGCAAGCGCAACTGCTGAGCCGCTGCTGTACTACTACTGCTGCTGCTGCTGGTCTTGGGTTCGATTCCCAAGTCTGACAAAGTGTGCTTGGGTTTTCTTTAAGAATTTCTCAGTCGCAGCTCTGATATCGTCTAACAGGCGTTGCATTAGCCTCGCCGCCGCGAAACCCTCGTGTACTGCTACTGTTAACACCACTGGCCAACCCTTTGGGGTATATAGGCGTGATGTTATGTTATGTCACATAATAATGTATAATACCAGCATAGTTAATTAGAAGCTCTACATCTTTTTTCAACGTTTTATGGAAACGCAAATAATTTCAGCTTTTCCCTTCAAGTTCGAATACCTCGAGACTAGCACCGTGTCGGCTTCCTATCCAAGGTCATTGTACAATCATGTAATTTACAATATCTCTCAAAATACCGAATTTTAAAACGTTCAGAAAACAAAAGTTATGTAATTTCTACGCCTCACAAAGAGATTCCTCGAAGCAAGGTGCTAGTAGCTCTTAAAATGTTTTATATCAACGCTATGACGACAATACACCCATAAATTTGATGAAAACAAGTGTCCTTTGAATGCTCAAAGGTATTGAAGGTAAAAAATCCGGTAGCTGACTGCATGGTAAATATTTTGGTCTGCTATTGTAACCTGACTTTGAAACCCGGCGGGGTGTTGACGTGCTCAATAAAGGTAAACTGACAGGTTGGTCTGTTAAATGGCTGGTGATGGAATTGTTAAGGAAGTTGTTATTTTAAAATTCATCATGCTTTTTGTGAGGCGACTTGGGGCGAGTTAGAATTTATTTATTTTCATAATACTATCTCAGGGGAAGTAGCGCCTTACTTATTTCTTCCGCCACTGAAAATTGGTGCGTCCCTTTCCACCCATGGTGCATGTGAAGCGACACGTTCTTTGATAAGACATGTTATTGTCTTTCAGGTTGATAACAGCATCAATCCTTTTGGCCTTGGTCTTGGAAGCATCTGCTATAAATAACTTTAACTAACATGCTATTCTTCTTATTTAAGAACTCATAGAGGGTACCGTGATTATAACAAGGGGCCGTCGCCTCTTCTAATTCTTAATTTTGTAAGCGATAGGTAGCAGGAGCGCCGTGCAACTGATATAAAAGTATTGTCATCGGGCAGAATTGACGCTACAATAAAACCTATCTACAATAGTCGCAAATCCTCAATTGTCACGCTACCGTTGTCCATTATTATTGCCAGACTGCCAATCAGGTGAGCTTCATTAGCTGATGTGACAAAAACTCAAGCGTGGCACGGTACGGTGTGACCAGTTGACCGCCCACGACTCTATTGGAGGTGTGCACATTCAGACACATTGTGCAAGTTATTGTGCAAAACTGTGTTGGTGTACGAGACAATAGCACTAAAGGAATTGTTGGGGTTGTTCTACAGGTAGAAAAAATGTTTTGTGAAGTACCTATGTGAAGGACAACAGATTTAAGGAGGAAGGGATGTTCTAAGAGATCCTGTTAAAAATACTTTGAAATGAGTATCACCAGTTGTAGGTCACACCTACGACTGGTCATACTCATTTCAAAGTATTTTTTTAACATAACGAACGATATATATTATGGGTATCAAAGTACTAGGGCTATGAGGGATAAAAACGCTCTTTTCGATTCCTGCTAATGATAAAGAGAGATAATTATTAGTAGGTACCATAGTACATACCTACATCCCCCATTCAGAAAGATTAAGAATCATTATAGTTCGATAAATCCGCGGTTTCTAGAAGCCTGTAAATCTACTGTCAAACCTCACATCGGGATCTCAGTGCCTATCTCTTGTTATCTGCCCTAATAATTACCTATACTTATAAGTAGGTAAGAGATAAGACTTAAAGCATTAGAAAACCTGGGATTTATCCTCTTTTCTTGAAGCTCCCAAAAAAAAAACTGAAATACGAACGAAATACTTACGTTTGAAAAAGTAGGTAGCTAATCAATAATACAGTTCACATTGTTCCGGCCAGCAATAATACGCGAGTTGGGTCACAGTGTGACGGATATTTGCGCGTGCGCTGTTCGCCCTACTTGACCCCGCGCTGTGACCAATTGCACACGTTTTGGCACTCTGCATTTATTTGGAGCTTACATACGGCATGCGTGGTCACTGAGTAGAGAAGTTGAGAGCTTTAAACAATGATAGACAATCCATTTCTCCACTTATAGGTTGAAAAAGTTACAAATATTTTAGTTTTATTTGTTGAAACTTGATATCATTGTTAGCTTAATAAATATAATGAAGAATTTTTGCTATGAAGGCAGTCGATATGTAATTTATAAATCAGCAGGATGGAAAAAGTGGCAATACCGTGGCGCCTTACCGTAATGATATAGCAACGTTACGAAGTCTTACAAAAAAAACATTACCTACATTTAACATGACTTCTTATGGTCGTCTCGCGTACCATTCCTAAATGAAAACTAAGAATATCTAAAGAAGACCCGGTAAGAACTACACGTCATCATCATCTGCCTAGCCTTTTCCCATCATTATATGTTGGGGTCGGCTTCCAGTCTAACCGGATGCAGCTGAATACTAGTATTTTACATGGAGCGACTGCCTATCTGACTTCCACAACCCAGTTACTGGGTAACACGATACCCTTTGGTAAGACTGGTTGTCAGACTTTCGGGCTTCTGGCGACCCGTAACAACTATCAAGTATCAATAATCTACAAATGACAGTGAGACCAACGGCTTAACGTGCTTTCCGAGGCACGGAGGGGTCTTGGTATGCAAAGATGGTCACCCATCCACGGACCAACCGCGGCAAGCGTAGAGCGATAAGAACTCCACGTGATGCCTTAAAGAGTCCATGTAGCGAGCCTTTTTCACGATTACTCCGTGGCTGAGGTCAGAGGCTCGCGAGTCGCGGTGAATTAACCCAAAATGTAAGTAGAGCGAGCACCGCTTACCTAGTAACAATAACTTTGAGCACAACTGGGGCAACACTATTGTTTGTTTATTTCTTTCTTTTAAGTTTTTGAAGAATGCGGACTATTTAGGAAGGAAGGAAGTGTTGCTATAGTTTATGTGGGAATTAGCGGGGTGCAGCGGTTTTCGGATAAATTAAGTAAATTATTTTGGTAGTTATTTCGAATTTTAAGCTATGAAAAGGACGGTCTCCTATGGTAGCTTGGGAAACAACGCTCTGATATCGGCAAGGAATCGAATGGTAAGTTCCGGAAAGACATGGTAATGCATACAAGACGCAAAACAGCAGTTTTTCCTCCCTCTACCTCAAATACTTAAACCGGGATTCTTGTAATACCAAACATTACGAAAAGAACCTCTACGTTACCAAAATATTAGAATATTTAACGGCAATCCGCAATAAACACACGCCCAATAAAACTTTGCCGCCTTTATGACCGGTAACGGCAATTATCTCGTTCAAGCCTGTTTCCTTAACTGTACACACAGATATACAAACAAAAAGTCATAAAACTTTAAAAAAAGTAATCCATAGACCATGTGTACAAGACTCTTTGGCTAAATACTTTTTTAAATAATTCAAAAGTAAATAGAATTCCCATCAAGCATTCTATTTTTAAAAGAAGTTTCGATAATGTTCGTGTTTTGTTTTTTGGGTGAAAGACTTTCATGTATTGTGTAATTTGTTTTGACAATATTGGGCAGCATGTGTTGGCAATACTGGTGAACTACAATGATTATTGTGACAAATAGTTGTTTATGGATGATTACGACATCATTGTTTTACTTGCATTATACTCAAAGCCAATATAATAAAATGTAATGTTCCTCATGATGCGTTAAACAATTTGTGGGAGAAGAATGTACACAAATGATACAAAACATAAAAACTTTAGGGAATACTGACCATTATTCCCATCGCGTCACTAATCCAATTCACTAATTGTTACATACTAAATAAAACATTGCGTCTCTAAGTTCAACAAATATTGGAGTCCCAATTTTACATAAATTTGGATCACTTGAAAAAATTAAGGAGTTCCGTAAGTTCCATTACAAGTTTTAGCCATGAAACAGCGCTTTCTGATTGACTCTACGGATATGTATGTGCATTTATCATCCCCAGAGATCGACGCGTTCGAGACTCTTCTATACCCTCGAAGACGTCTGTTCAGGAGCTATCTACCCTGTACGCATAAGCACATAGCAACTCCTATAAATAAGCTGTTGTAACGCATGATAAGCTGCGCGTGAGTGTCGCTTGTCGCACGTAGCGCACGGGATGCCGCGCGCGCCGCAGACCGCGACGTGTGTCCGCGCACGTCTGCAAACACACGCGGTTTACTTGCTGTAAATGTTTCAGGATATGTAAGACAGATCACGACAGTCCGGGGCCCCGGCTGGCGAAGCACGGATTTAATATCAAATCAGTACAAACATTTTGTATGAAGCAGTTCAAAGTAAAACGTGTCTATATGATCCGACCTTACCCTGAAGCCAGCACAACGACCGCTCCGGTTTGCAATGTGAGTATTGATGCAAAAGTATTTACAGGCAAATGAGATTTTCACTTCGTCTCTGGAATGGAAACACACCTCTTGGTATCACAAGAGGTACCTTCATTAGCAGGGACCACCTCCTCCTCTGGTAAGCATTAGGTGATCAGTGTGATCACTTACCACCAGGGGCCGAGTGCTTGCTTACCACTCAAAACTGATCACGAAAGATTTGTTTTCAGTGATAGTAAAATAAACCCAATTTTCACAGGCAAGGCAAAAATTTAACGAAATTCCTATAATCTCGTTAGTAAAACCTATCCACTCCACATAGAACCAAACAAGCCGATCAAAATCGGTCCAGTAGTTCCGGAGATAGTGCTAACAATAGAACAAACAACTTTTACCGCTCCAATACATTCTGTCCAGTTATGGCTAAAAGCTATTGTTTAAAAAAAAAAGTAACATCTTTACTTTGGCGGCTTTCATACCAACATAACGAAAGAATTGACCTGAACTTTATAATTGACGCTTTAAAGAAGAAATTCCCTTGTCTTTTATTCCTGTTAAGTTTGCAGGGGCCGGGCAGTTACGGTTAACCTTAGATTCCGTCATGGTGTATACTACAGGTGTTTTATACAAACAAATAGAGCTAACTCTCTGCTGATGCCTTTAAGCTCTTTGTTCGCGATAGCACTGTTTGTGGTCGTAAAATTAATTGCATTTGGTATGTTTTGTTTAAGTACTTTTCCTTCTTGTAGAAGTCGGTGGAAAGAATAAAGAGAAATGGGGAATTTTGAAGTGACAGCCCGTTGTATTTTGTGGACTCCGAAAGCTGAGAGCTCGAAACAATGAGGAACTTGTCATCGGCCGATCCACGTAAAGCTGGAAACTGTTACACAATACCTACTCAAAAACTAAACAATTTGGTTTAACCGCGAGCTGGTACCCGTATCCATAAAAACAATGTCTCTGTTACCATTTTGAAACTGATTTTAAATTCACTTGAGTGATCGAATGCAGTCAGAATATTTTTTCTGCCAGTCGACATGATGTAAGGTTCCCTTTTGCAGACAAGCTTTTACTCTTTTGTTGGCATGAATTCATCCAATAAATGCAACTCTTCAGTAGCAACTTCCGAGCAACATGGCCCCAATAAGTACAAAAGCCATACCGGTACAAACGAATGGTACAACGTGTTAACATAGCTCCGTACTTCAAAGGGCGGATTGTAAATCTTGCAGTTCATTTGAAGCCGAACTATAGATGCTAGTTTACTTAGATTGGTTGACGGTGGATATGAAAGAAATAGTGCCGTATTTTTTTTGTTAAGTAGGCACTACGTTTTTTAACTTGGTGAGAAAAGATTGAATTAGTTTAATTTTTACTTTTTTGGTGTTCCAAATGCTAGTTCTTCGGCCATTTTATGAGCTTTGATTTTGAAAGTTTGATACAGCAATAACTTGTAACTGCTTATTGAATAATAAATATTACGGAAATATGGTGACCCTTTATTATAAATACGCCTTTATTATAGTAGCCTGAAGAAAAATTACATCTTTCTTAATATTTTTTCGGAACATAATGTTGTATTTTCTTAATGATCTATCTTACTCTTCTACGTTCTCGCATCTAGCCCACATTCTATTTATCTCGCAGTGGGCATAACGGTGAGCTCGTCACCGGCTGATTGATCTCACCAGTGTCAACGTGATCGACGAGATGTTATGCGCGGACGCACACAATTAACGGCATGGACACGTGTCGTAATAGTTAAGTGTTTGGTCATTTTTTACGCCCCAGTGTGCAGTGGTGTTTTATGGGCCATGAAATATAACTGGTTGGGTTAGCAATGGATTTTCAACATTATGGGCATTTAAAAACGCTTAAAACTAAAATAGGAAGAAAAGTTTATTTATTTTCCTACTGATCTTAAAAGGGTAGATAAATAGAAGTTTTAATATAGACCTCATCTTTAGAACAATCTTGTTTTGAGACCTAAAATGAGTTTACCCTAGCGGCAACGTCAAAGTTCCAGATTCTGCTACTGAAATATTCATTGGAGAAAACCTCAAAAGCTAGTAATTGACATCGATTCTGCTCAACAAGGACAATAACTAACTTCATATAATACTGCTTTATTGATAGGTATGATGACTGAACAGAATGAGAAATTAAAAAATGTTCCGTTAAGGATGCAGAAAAATAAACTATACAGCAGCGTTTACAAGATTCAGGAACAAAATAAAGATCAATTTGTTCACAATAATTAATTTTATTGCGCAATTCGCAACAGTTAACTAGGTCAAACATGTTCAATAGTAGCCTGGTGGTCAATTGACTTGTAACTTGTAGCTACCTGTTCGAAATACAATAAAAAACTAATCTACCGTAATACTGAAACAGTTACTGATTGGATGTGATGACTAACTAGTAACTAGTTACAAGTGGATGCATCACAGCATATCTTTCTTTATATTAATGATCTTAATAAACATGATATTTTTGTTGATTGTTTTTTTTTTCGTTTTGTGAGTGTGAGCCTTAAAATCGGCATTTATTAAAAGCCCAAGTCTCATTTTCGTCATCGTCATGATCAGGCTTGCAAACATTAATTGCTGAACTTTGGGCCTTTCGTTGCAGTCATTTGTCGTCATTTGCAAATTCCCCTTTGATTGATGTCAAAGACTGTTATTTAACAGAAGGATGCTGCTTCTTCGATGGGATTTCCTGATGACATACTTTCTTTGAGTCATAATATGGTCACAAGGTTAATAAAACCGGCTTCACAAAATCCATTTACCTATGTCATCATCACCTAAGTATATTCTGAATACACAAAGTACTATACCTTAAAATTTAAAAAAAACCTACTTTCCTTCAGATCTCAAGTACATAATCTGTACAGCTAATACATAATTTACCACGAGTCCACATAAAATATTATCTCGTACTAATATTACGAGTATATTTACCGTCACGGCACAGTATTTCTTTTTCATAGCAGCACTTGTGAGGCGCGCGCGTTGATATCTTAATTGAGAGACTCGCGTTGGGGTATTGGTGATACGGACAGATTCTTGAGATATTTGGAGTGCTTAAAGTATTGTAGGAATTTGAGTAGGTAGAAGTATTGTAATTTTTCTTGAATGAGGACATTCAACTGATGTTCTTTATGTAGAATTATCTACTTGTATAAACTGCAGTTAGCTGAGCGAGTGCTTTTTTGCAAGTGTATTCAGCTTAAGAATGTTCCCACTCTGGTGGGACATAATGGCCTACTCTCTGTAAGAGAAAAGGGTCTTGCAAACTTCTGATCGATATTATGTACCTAAAGCTTTTCAAGTCATAAAAAATCTAGTTCATTTCATAAGATATTTTGATTCCGGATTATCGTGCTGCCTTTCATTCAAATAAAAAGTTCTAACTTAAAGTTAATTCATCCAACTTTCGCACAAACACCAACAAAACGGCACAAATCAAGTCTATTCAAAAAAGGAACAGCAAAAAGAACGACAATCGCCGACCGACGAAGCGTACGCAAATAAACATCGCAAAAAGTACGTCAACTTGGTCAATATACTTCTCAAAATTCGGTTCATTCGCAAAAACTCTTGTGTCCTACATCGCACACCGTTATGGAAACTAGGACACCCCGCTTCTCCCCCCTGCTTGGTTCGTATCCCCTCTGAGATGACCCGATGATGGCAAGTTGTGCAATCGTGATGACATGTCAGGTTTTAGTAACGGGATCTTAGATGATGACTGAGATTTGGGAGTCCGGTGGCTGAGAATAGTTTGGTGGAATTCCATAGAACTGTTTATGGTCTCCTTGATATTGCTGTACGATTTGCAGGTAGACTGCGACGGGCTAACCGCTAACCTGATGGTAAGCGGTTACTGCCGCCTATCGACGTCTGCAACACCAGCAAAAAGGGTTTGCATACATGGTCAATCATATAGACAAAGTTAAAGTGGTTCTGGAAAGTTAAAGGTAGTTCTACCGGCACCCATAAACATCTGAATGGTTTCTTATTGGATGATTTTATTATAAAAATACGAGTCAATTGCTGCCATCAGGCCTCTTGCTCGTATGCTCAGTACTGGTTCGATTCCCACGCAACTAATATCACGGCCTATAATTAAACCTTTGTTCCGTTTATATTTTAGTGCATGTGTAGGTATTTTAGGTCGTACGGAGTTGTTTCATTACCTGTAACTATATAATCTGCGTATTCTGAAAGTACGATCAAGTCAGGATAATGTTCTTAACAAAATGTAATAAGAAGATGGGACACTTAAAGAACCTCTGTGGCGCGAACATCTCCGTATCTTTAATTGGAAAGCAAATAGCGAATACGAACATTTTTGTGCAGTAACTTGTAATGATATTTCACTTGCTATTAAGTTTTTTAAAGGCCACATTCAAATTAAAATAAAACAAGAATACATCTGTACGCATTACTATAGCCTTAAGCACATCCATCTTTACCAAGTGCATACTATAGCCACCAATATAAATAATAAATAAATTAAGCGACCGAGAGAATTGTGTCAGTAAGCCAGACACGCCATTAGCATGAAGCCGAATTGAATGAAACTCACTTATAAAGGTGAAGCTTTAGCCATAAGCGGAGCGAGCGTAGAAGATGTAGCGGAATACTAAAGAATTCACCCAATATCGTATTGAAAATTAATTACGTAATTTGTGTAACACTGATACACGCAAGATATTGAAGTTATTATTTTTTAAATGTCTTAAAATCTCTACTCTGTGACAGCTGTGCGCAAAGAGAACTAATCCTTTTTTTGAGCCTCTGCTCGTGGGTTTGTTTTGTAAATGTTTTTTTTTAAATATTATGTGTTGTACAATTAATATGTCGTTTATTTTCTTACTTGTTAAATCATTCTGAAAAAGTAAAAAAAAAACATTTTAAATGACGCACAGACAAAAACTTCAGTTTCCCCGAAAAGGTTACCAAAACGTAGCCAGGACACTAAGAAATCTACAGCGGGCTCATGTAGAACCCGATAGTAGCACCCGAGATGCTCCTTGTTTTGCAATACCTCCTTGCGGTCATCGGTAATAAGGACTACAGGTTTGCGCCAGTTCTCTTGAGCCATGGAGAGCAAGGTGACCCCTTGTCCACTGCAACTCTGCGACTGGACACCTGGTTGTGGAGGGTCATCGCATTTAAAAAGCTTCGACTCCCGCACTTCCGCGGGATGTACACGTACAGTCTCATCACTGATGAGAATTTACAATGATTATTATTATTCTCTTATGTATTTGTTTTTTTTATTTAGTATTTAGTTACTTTATATTCGACGCCGGTTGTTGCTGAGAACCAGCGCTGTGGTTCTGTTTCGCACATGAGTCGTAGCACTATGCTAAGCATATTTTTCCCGATTCATTAAATTTTTTCTTTTTGTACTTTATTTTTACATTTTATATGCGTTGTTCATAAGAGAAAATTAATAAATGATTTGTTTCTTTCTTTATTTGTTAAGACGCGGCTTAAGTTATAGGAGGAGCGGGAGTGACCGTAAACGCGGAATAGTGTTACTATGCCAGACGTGTGATTAGCGTGAAGTGAATTCTACTTTATAAAGGTGAAGCTACTATAATCAAAAGCTGTAAAAGAATCTAGCAAATTGTTGTAATTTGGAAGGCAAATAACAGTTTGATAAAGTAGTGGCACTAAAAACATTAGTGTATGACGAGTTTTCACATAGAAATGGCATTGACATAGAAGCAATCATTTCTAGCAAAAACACCGATGACACAAATATTTATGGTTGTTAGTTGGAAGGCTCATATTTAAAAAAAGGACCGATTGTCTAGCACTGCATGCATACTTATGCATAATAAGAATCGTAGCACACACGTGGCGTACTATGATTTCTGTCTACGCCTATGAGAAATAGGCGTGATATTATAATTATCCAATTTACATTATGTAGGTCATTTTGAAACAGCTTCTAAGCCCGCTCATAGTAACACCAAGTCCGCGACTTAACCTATTTATAAGAAAGCGATTCATCCATCTTAGTAATGACTGGCCATACCGCGTTTGATGTATGGTCAGCAACAACGGTCCAGTAATTACTAGCGAATCACTATTACTAACAACTATAATATAATGTATGTATGTGTGTCGGTCAAACTCCAAGTAGGACATGAATCTACGTGATTTTGATAAGTAGGGAAGTAATAGACGTCTAGATTCTGTTATTTTTATAACAAATCAAACATAAATGTGTTTTTCATCCCAGTTTAAACACTAGGGAATGGGTGGCGGTAATGAGGCTCTCAAGAAGTGCTAATATTCTGTCATCCCATATATTTAACTTAAAATATATATTTATCCCTCCAGGTGAGGTCTGATCAGTAGATCTACCGGTGATTGGATAGCGGAAAAAGCGTCAAGTAGGCATTATAAACTAGAAATAACTGATTCCATCGTGCCAACTGCCGTCACAATTCTATTTTAAATATTTCTCCAAAGGTGCATCAAGTATTCAAATCGCCTGAAACAAATTATATCTCTACATTCAGAACAACAAGGGCCACCGGACAATCTACTAATTTTACGTTCCATACTTAGCTAAAAGTAAAGAAGTACTCATAAAAAAATCTCAATAGGAGCCATAATCGGTTTAGTGAATCATTTTAAATGAAAAGAGTTAATGAGTGCTAATTGTGCGACTGTTATACGCAACAATGAGACTATCGAGTGAGCGATGTAATTCATTAGTATAATATTGTTAATAGCTATCGAGAATTAATTAAGGTTTTCAATGGGCTGTACTTTATTATCTTCGTAAGTGGCATACCACAGAAATTCAACTTGATATTTTAGAGTCTAAAGAAATTAGTTTAATGAATAACCTCTTCCTATTTCGGAAGTTGGTTAAAAGGACTATTCATAATAATTAAAATTATGCAGTTTCGGGTGAAGGCCTTTGGGGCTCCAGGTTCAGTATTTGTGCATTCAAGGTAAAAAGCATGCTTCTTCTGAATGCGGACGGCATGTAGCCCGGACATAATTATTGTGAAAGCAAGTTCATTCAAAACGTAACCGTGTGATAACAGTAAACCCTTTCCTGTCCCTGACGGGACTCGGACCGGGACCGGAGCTTGGTTATTTTTGAAGATTTCGGATATCCGAGTATTGACCAAAATCAAAAGTAATTTATTCAAATAAGGCTGAGAATCAGCACTTTTTTAACGTCATAATTACATAAGACAGTCTCCTAAAACGCCCCTTCACCACTTCCTAGTGCTTTAGCTGGGAAGAAGTATTGGCGCAACAAACGGGCCCAGTTGTACAACTGGCACAATTGACATTACAAAACAAAGAAACAAAAAATATTAAATTAAAGTATTTGCCATTTTGTCAGCACACGCCAATATACCAATAAAAACATTGAAAATCACCTCGCACTCTGACTGCGTGTTGGCGATTTTAGACCATTCTAGTCCCGATAATTTTACCATCACACCACCACTGCGAAAACTGGCAAAAATTCTTGTACCATCAATCACTCAAGCGCTTCTATTTCGGCCACTATTAATACTGACAGTAAGAACAAAATTATCATAACAAGACCGATTGTAGCCATCAAGGTGAAGACAAATCGTCTTGAGTGGGAGACGAAAAAACTACGAGTTGAGGTGCAAGGATACCGCGGATGAGTCAGGGGTTCATAGGTAATTTATGAATTTTATATTTGGGATATATATTTAACTGATCCAAGCGAGAGGCTATTTAGTATTTTAGTTCCCTACAATAGGAATTATTAGTTTCGATTAAATACATGCATTTCATTTTAGTCAGATTTGTGCAATTATTTTTGTTATTTCTAAACTAAGTCAACTGGGCGCTGTAGTTCGGGCCTCTCCGCTTGGTTACTGTCTCAGGTTCAGCTGTCATAGTAGCTTAGTAAAACGTATTCGAAATATTTGCGGATGACGTCACCAGGTGTCTACTTAACTTGGTCAGCAGTATGAAGGTAAGTTATTATGGGGTTTCTTATTGAATTTATTCTGAAAAGTTCTGTACCGACATAATAGTATATTTCGAAGTCCTTTGCATGAAGAATAGTTTTAAAGGTACTGTAATCTTAGGTTAAACGTAGTCCAATGATACACGCCTTGGACGGGAACTACAGCAACTATGGGCATCCATATTTCCATACCATAACATTATAAATACGAAAGGAACTCTGTCTGTCTGGTACCTTTTCACGCCTAAATGGCTGAACGGATTTATAAAAAATTTTGCACATCGAATAGATCACGAGTGGGTTAGGACAAAGGATATTTATTATCCGTTCCAGTTGGATAATTTTCATCCTCCACGCGGGCGAGGCCGCGGGCAAAAGATACGAGTATAGTAGTATAGTATTTCATAATCCAAAGCACCGTTTTTCGCCCAATCATTTCAACGTTTAAAAACGGAAGAAAAGAAAACCCGTCTATGTTCCTACAACAATGCCAACAATGGCCAATGGAAGCAACAACCACAGGGCTATCTATCGACACCTACAGTTTTTTGCGGCCGAACACCTGCGAAGATATAACATCGGAATTGCGAGGCGTCAAAAAAAGATTGTCTTAACTTTACTGTTACTCATTGACCCCCTTTTGATTGCCGCCGCGATGATAAATATTTTGATTGGAAAACTACTAAGAACGTATTTCGTTTTCATTATTTTTGATTGTCGTTAAAAGATGGATAAAGATTGAAATATGGTTATATAAATATTATATAAATACTGTTTGTTATTAATGCTAATGATTGGGTATTTACAAAAGTAGTTCAGGTGTGAAGCTCAATTACAAAGAATAATTTAATTAATAAAAAATAATAAAATAATTAAATTAAAATTATGTAAACATATAACCTATCACTTGTCACTTGAGGAGCTCGTGGCTACGTAATAACAGCCGCACGGGTCGATCCATCAGGTTAAGCTACGCTTGCCGGGGTTGGTCCGTGGATGGGTGACCATCTTTACATACCGAGACTCCTCCGTGTCTCGGAAAGCACGTTAAGCCGTTGGTCCCGGCTGTCATTTGTGGATCTTTGACAGTCGTTACGGGTCGTCAGAAGCCCGAAAGTCTGACAACCAGTCTTGCCAAGGGGTATCCTATTACCCAATTACTGGGTTGTGGAGGTCAGATAGGCAGTCGCTCCATGTAAAATACTGGTATTCAGCTGCATCCGGTTAGACTGGAATCCGACCCCAACATAGTTGGGAAAAGGCTAGGCAGATGATGAGATGATGATGATAACCTATCACTTGTCCTGCATTTTGTGGACTTTTTATATCATAAATTATGTACCATGTAAAAACATCTTTTAGTTAATTTCTATAGACAACAGTTTTGTTAGAGTAAGATGTAAAGTTAATGTCAGTCTGCATCAATTAAAGGTCTTCTAGAATGAACTCTGCAGTGTACCTACTCATCGTAAAGGACCAACAAACTGCGGATCCTTAAGACTCATCATCAGATACAACGGTACATCACCGCACACCCATCGTAATCAATAACCACCAGTTGCAGAAGTCGCAGTCGGGTCACCAGTCATCAGTCTTGTCGCGCTAAGTGGCGATCCGAGTAAAAGTGACGCTAACTCATATATTTTGGTTAGCCCACCATTTATAATGTGCCACAAACATTTAGATTTATGACTCGAAAAAAATGTGGGCAGTGTGAAAATATTTTTAAATCCAAAATTAAGTATTTTAACGTTGCCAGTCAGATGGATTGATTACACTCAGAAGATCGCGGGAGAGACCCAGATGAGACTCGCACAGACCAGGGAAGCATGGCACAACAGGGAGAAGGGCTATACTTAGCAGTGGGTGGAACAAGAAGGCTGCCAATAATGATGAAGATGGATTCAGATAGGAATGCCGACCTCATCTAGATTATTTTTAATATTTTTTAATATGACGTGTAAAAGTGATTCCAATACCCTATTTACAGAATAAACAATTTCATTGCCGTTCATTTCATTTCATGACGTTGTCTCCGATAAAAATTTGGTCTTCAGTTTTTAAATTAGTGTCGTAGTATCGCTGTGGTATCGCTCACTGGTTGGTTTACGGAGGTCAAATGACATTAGTTTTCTTGTTATAATCATAACACCTTGTAACAGAAAAATTCTCGGAGCCTTATTATGACGTCAGCAATAGAGTCACCATTACATTTTATGTCTACAAGTCTTCATACATATTTCGTTCATATTTCCTTATTCAGTAGTTAAAGTTGCTAGGCAACAGAATATCATAATTAATTAAAATAAAAAAAATTAAGTAAAAGTTTTAACGTTAAAGTTTCATAAACATGCGACGGACTTTTAAGAGTAAAATTTTTAAGATAATTATAACTGAAATGATTTTTAATTTTGATTTAATTTTGATTTAATTTTTTAATTTTAATGTGTACCTAATAATTCCTAATAGTTTTTATAAGGACCATGTGATCTGTAATAAAGATTTTTATATATTAAGAAAAAATAATCAGTATCAATTTTTCCTACAGATAAAAAATAGGTCACTCAGACATTCGTAGCAAATAAGCTCTACGCGCTACGCAGGTAGCGATCTCGTAGACAGTCACAACACAACGTAGGTCTATCATAAATTCTGCTACGAATCGACTGACATTGGATAAAGTACACGTTCTTTATTTTTATTTTTTTTACCACCGACCACTAACTATCTAACATTAAGCTGTTGACGATGATGCACACCTATTCAATTGAAACTTGAAGACTTCCAGAGTATAACTATCGGGAAACCCAGACTCCGAGAAGTTCCTCTTCTTGTTTTTTAAGGGAAGACTAGCAGTCTTATCAGAACTACAGTTGTGCCTATTCATTTTGTACGGTATAATAAATTATATTTTACGTTGAGTAACTGCCCGTTGACCACAGTAACACAATAAATATAAATACCGCTATAAGGTTACCCAATTTTTCTGTAAAATTCAGGTATCTGATACTCTGTTTTTTTTTTGCAAAGTACTCGTATTCGTACTGTAATAAGTACCTAGTATTACTAATGAGTTAATATTAAAAATAGAAAAAAGACTATTATCTCTATGATCGTAGTAATAAGTAGGATGATTTATCAATCAGAGCATTTAGAAACATTTATACGATCGCACTATCTTTATCTGTAAGCATAGTTTAATACTCTAAGCTAGTCTAGAGAAGTCTCCATTTTGAGAAAATCTTATCCAGTCCAAATAATACGAAGTTGATGATTCTACTAAACATTACTAATACAATAGTCACCTACCAATCCCATGCCATTAAAAATGATGGGTCACCCATGTATTCGATGATTCAGCCCTCTGTTCAAGCCCTTCAAATGAGCATGACCTTAACATTATAGCCTAAACACGAGGAGGACCTTGTGGGGGCCATAGCAGGGACCATAAAGAAAACCATCGGTGTCCTACTTACCAGCTGACAGACAAACATACTTCTACCCAAATGACAAACTAATATCATCCTTATTTTAATAACTGTAAGAGTGGAGAAAGGTGAAAGTAAAGTTTGTAGGTCTGTAGGCCTGTCAGCGTGCGCTTGTGTGCGTAAGTGGAGTATTAGTGTGTCAATGTGCGTGTACGCAATGGAGATAGCAGCCGCCAGGGGAGACCAACTTCAAGTGAAATGCGCCGCTTTTTCTTTAAGGCTGTTTTTATTTTGTCTCTCCATGAGTTAAGAAATTATTATTTTAAAAATAACTTTGTTATGTTATAAAAAAAAATTAACGGACTTTTTGCGATGGATGTATAATTACTTAATTTTAAAATTGGGTCAAACTACCTTTTATCGTAGTTAAAATCAAACGTCCTGCGTTGTTTGTTTTTGGCGGCTTCGAACCTTCTGATTAGTGTTCATAACATAATTACTGTATGAATGTTTCCTCCAGAGCTGAAAAACTAAATAAATTACAATCGCGCTGTTGTTGCGTGCTTCCGATGCAATATCCTCCGAGTTAGTTACTGGCACGAGACCTAGTTTCATATGATAGCTGTACGAGTAACTACTTGAGTGTGTGTTATTTTATGTAAGAATCTTGATTTTAATTTCTTAAAAATATGATTATGGTATGTAATTTTTTAATAATATTGTTGTCATTTGTTAAATAGCAATAAGTATTAAAATTTACATAAAAAATATTATTTCAAATATTTTAATTAACATTATCAGATGATCGTTTCGTGCATTAGTTAAGCTTTCGGAACAGACTTGTTATTGGATATTTTATCTTTTGTACGTTCTATTTTTAAAATGCAAAAGAACTATCTAACTTCCAAACGGTAAAAAACTCCCGAAACAACACTTCATTATTTCGGCCACACATCACGAATCTTACGGTAATAATAACACAACAGCAATTAACATAATTAATCAAAAAATCATAACTAATTAGCGAATGTAATAACCCGCGACTACGTGCTACGCGGCGTAGCGGGCCGCAGATCGCCCGCCCTGCGCATGCGCGGTGGTAGAAAATTTTTGGTGGGAAGTGAGTGGGGTGCGCCCGCGCCGTCAGTCTGACGAAACCACGCGCGCGCAGCGCCCGGCCGGTGTGAGTGAAGTGTAGTGCGGACAAACAACAATAACCACAGTGACGCTAAACAACGGAGAGAAAAACATAAAAAATTCAGTGTACGTTTACAAAAAAAAAAGAAAAAAATTCAAACACGCCGACCGAAAGCGAAGCGTTTTGGGAATTGTTTGTAATTGGCATTTTGTTAGTGACGTGACAGTGCCGGCGATTTGTGGATCACACAGTGGATGCCTTATACTTCGGACGCCAGTTTTTTTTTATTATTTTTTTAATCAACATTTTTTTCGATATTCAACATAATAATAATCTTTCTAATTTCTACCCTCCTTGTAAATATTCGAGAGATTATTTTTATTTTGTATGTTTATATAACTATGCCAATCACATCTTTTCCTATTTTTTTTCTTTTTTTATTCCTTTTTTCTATTTTGACTAACGACCGAGCTATTACTAACTGCATGAAAAATCCTGAAGAATAGAGTAGAGAGAGGTTATTTAGATTATTTGGAGAGCTGTTTGTAATTGTTTTTGTGTGGGATATGTTTAGTAGACCGTAATCGGAAAATGTGTATTTTCCGGTGCGGGGCTATCGGAACGGGTTCGGTTTTCGGCTGATAGCTCGAAGGTCGCCCGACTGGTTCTTTTTACAGTTTTAACGGCGCGGTGGCCGGCCCGTAGCGACACAAATTATTTACCACCATTCCTTTGTTTTCATTTTAATTTTAACAGTTACATTTTTTTATTAATTAATATTTTGAGAAGCTCTTTTCCTAGCCTGAGATTTGTCAATTAATTAAAAGTATAATAATTATAGTTACTAAATCATTGTTACGAGGTTAAAACTATTTATTATTTTGTAATTTTAAAAGAATCACATTAGGTTCATAATAAAAATATATTAACTAAATTACCAATTCGAAGAATGAAGTCATTACCTTACTCTCGCATAAATACATATAACTAATCACAATCAATTAAGAAGTACCTGTCATATAATTAGGCTAAATAATATTAAGCTTTAGGTAATCCAATAACCTATTTAGAATTGCGAATGAATCTTTTAAACTGTGGAAGCAATTTTTAATTTATCAATTAAGCTTTAGGGAGTAAAATAGGGTATTAAGGTAAGCAATTAATTCTTTAAGCAAATTTTAGTCTCTTTGCAATCTTGAACGCTATGCCCTACGCAATAGTTATCCCTCTTACTAGCTAGCTTATTAGCCCCTAGCTTGCCTCCCCTAGGCCCTAGGCCCTAGGTCCCCTAGACCCTAGGTCCCCTAGGCATCATTAGTAAACTTCTAATCTTGTTCTAGTCCTTCTTTGTCCCCCACTGTCTGACCCCGGGTAGTTCTCTGAACATCGTCGAAGGCGCAAGAGACTGTCTCCGATTGATACCGGATTGATTGATTGATTAATAAACAAAGTGGACATGATTATGCTAAGGATTTGACATCAACTACGCAGCATCAATTTTGCTTCAGTATATAAATGTAAGTATGTAATATACTTATAGTTGATGTAATTATTAATGGTTTAACGATAGAAATATATACACTGGAAAAACTTCTTATTAAATTAACTTAAAAAATATACAAATGTCAATAATATGTGTATATAATGTCGCATGTATTTTAATATGTGCAAACCTTGTTAGGTTTTCTACGAATACGGCTGAAATATTGTAAACTGATGACGATACTTCCCAATCAATGAAGGCAATATCAATGATCTTATTGGTTCTAAGTAAATGACCTGTATTTAAACAAAACTAACACCGACGTTGATAGAACGGTCATAGCTTTTTTCAGTAACCTTACCTAGGCTAATAAATACTTAAAACTCAACTTAAGAAAAACTCCTACATCGCTTTTTTTCTTCTATATTAAGAAAAATCTAAATAATCGAATGAACTACGCATCAAAGACCTGACGTCACACAAAAATCCTGACGTCACATAAATCCTGCATCGCACAATTAAAGTTTACCGTGCAATGGACATATATATTCAAGACACGACATCAATCGTTGGGCAGTTGCTCGCCAGACCCAACACCCGTCTGGTCGGAGGACCCTCCTTTTTCTATGGTAGATGAGTGATCTTTACACCCTTTTGCTCATACCCCTAAAATACTTATCTTGTAGTAACTGAAATATAAATTTATATAAAACATCATCATCTGCTTAGCCTTTTCCCAACTATGTTGGGGTCGGCTTCCAGTCTAACCGGATGCAGCTGAATACCAGTATTTTACATGGAGCGACTGCCTATCTGACCTCCACAACCCAATTACTGGGCAATACGGTACCCCTTGGTAAGACTGGTTGTCAGACTTTCGGGCTTCTGACGACCCGTTACGACTGTCAAAGATCCACGAATGACAGCCGGGACCAACGGCTTAACGTGCTTTCCGAAGCACAGAGGAGTCTCGGTATGTAAAGATGGTCACCCCCGGCAAGCGTAGCTTAACCTGATGGATCGACCCGTGCGGCTGTTATTACTTAGCCTCGAGCTCCTCATATATAAAACAAACAGAACCTATTTATTCCGTCAGCAACTTTTCCAAGAATCATCCGAGCTAGGTTCTAGAACAGTATAATAGTGAGCCTACATAATTCTTGTAGAAGTAACCCTTTACGTAAACAGTGAATGGTGTCAATCCGTTCATGAATTCATTCATTCAATGTATTGCGGTCAATTTTATAAGAATTCAGATTTTGTTTACTCGCTGTATATCACTTGCACTTTTTAGCTCCTTGTGTGGATTTAGTATTAATACCTACGTAGTGTTGGCTATTATGTCTCAGTCTACTATTTATTTCATTGTAGGTCAATTATGGCTTTTTCTTTCTTAATGAGCGTAATGCCTTCTTAATTTTTGGTAGGAACATTAGATGAGCTCACCATTATAATAATAATATAATTATATCGTTTATTAGAAACAAAAAAAACATAAACATACAAAGACAAACAATGTTAAACGATGATACCTGCAAAAGTTAAAAACTGTGACGCGGAAATCGCATTGCCACTTAAATGACCATATATCATATCATATGTTTGGGATGCTTTTCTTGCCATATTAAAAAAGCCCAATTAGCAAAACATTGAGGGACACTATTATTTCAACAAGAGCTATCTAAGAACAAGCAAGCTCAACTTGAAATAATCACTATTTCGATTATAACATTCTATTCACCGATTCTTAGATACGAGTAAAACTATTAACAAACGTATCATTCTTGAATTATGTTAATATGTTGTTCGGAACAATTCGGCCACCTTCGTAAAAACCTGACCTACATACAATGTTGTTCCGTTTGCCGCCCACAGAGGTTGGCTCAGAGCGCGCCAGCACATTGACTCATCGCAAGGATGCGATGATACGACGTGTTTATGTTTCATGCTAGCCTGGTACTTTGAGTGCGAATATGTAAGAGCTTTTCGGAAGTTTTCAATAGATTTCGGTCAATTCGTGTATACCATAATAGAGTCGGGATTCACGTTTCGATTGTGACAAAAATGTCACGAAATCAGTGATTATCCATTTTGTTTAAACTGTTAGGAATCTAATATCTTAAATCTTCTACGACGAAAATAGTTTCGTAGTTATTTCACGTTTTAAGCAAGATTTAAAAAGTTTTCTTCATTCATGCTCAAGCTCTTTAACAAGATAGTTCAGGTGCCTTAAGTTCAAAAGTCACTTGAAAATGAGGCAGTCTTTTCAAAACTCTTATTTAGATGGACGTAGGCGTGTATTAGCTGAAGGAAACTGATAATTTCGAAGATTACGATCATTACCAAATACAACATTTTTGCCCATAACTTACAAGGAAAAACTAGAGACTTCTCAATTAAATCAGTAATTAACAGTTTTGATAAACTATTAGTTAGTTGATGAAAACTGTTCATTGCCGAAACACGTTATTCTTTTAGATTACTTACTGGTGCAGACATGAAACTTACTTTACATGGTTCAAGTTACGTATCACTGAATTTCAATGTTAAACTTTATCTTGAATCGATAACCCATGCACTTAGAGAAGACACGTCAGTAGGTTTGATTTGTACCCAAGTAGATTCTACTCATTAAAAATCTTAATTTCATTTACTGACAGTGCACAGAGTTCTTTTATTATAACGAAAATTCGCACTAAGAACGGATTATTAATCCCTCTAATAGGAAATGAAAGTTTGTAAGGATTTTCGTCATTTTTGTCGATGGAAAATTTCATCGGGCGCACGGCTTGTCAGTGTAGAGATTGATTCAAGTACCTAATGCCATGAATCCAAACATCGACCAAAAATTTATTGACACCGCTATTCAACACGATATAATGTCAAATCTAACATACAAAAGGCAACACAAACTATATCAACAACGACGTCTAACAGTGACACATATACAGCGGCGTGGGGGACGTGGGGGGAGGGGGAGGCGTGCGCGCAACTTTCACTCGCGCGCCGGAGATGCGCGGATCAGCAGCAAGCGGCAATGACCATGCAGACTAAATGTCAAGTGCAAGATAATGATGCCGATTGAATGGCCGCTGACAGTTGGAAAGCGGCGGCTAAGAGGAAAATGTACACGTGGATTATGATTGTGATTTAAGGATATGTACAGACGAAATTGGATTACGCAAATTGGTTCTTCGTGAAACAATAGGTCATCGATTTTAAGATGTAATTTAGTATATATGCTAGACGCTTTATAACAGCGCTATTGCCAGCACAATTATGTCCTATTGCTACCAGATAAGAATATTGATAGCTATTAATAAAAAATAGCTATTCAAGTACATTAATAGAAGGAATTAACTTGACGATACAACAGATTTTCAGAAATTATTCTTAATTAAATGTTAGCCAACTTACCTATTCAAGGGGTGAGAAAGTGCCATGAACAAACGGCAAACAGAACACTTACGGACCTAAAGTAATGAATGCATGAATAGTTGAGCCATAGATATTATTATACGTTTTAAATAATACATTATTATGACAACCGATTTCAACTGCCAAAATATAGATGCAAATAGTCCTAATAAAGATGACACACATTACTGAAGATTCCCCGAACGTTTCAGGATGTTACAAAACCTAGCGAGTTTCGATGACCACTTGTTGGACTTCCCAATAAGCAAGACCATTGCACTTGCATTGTTACATCAGTTGTAGCCAGAAGTGTGACTCATTCCGAGATGTGTCGAAACTATTAGCTGACTTAGTTCTTATGAGCGAAGAGCTTGGATGAGGTCGTAGAACAAGCCCGATCCCAAATAATTCAACCATATTTTAACTTTGATAATATTAAGAGGAGATTTATTAGAATAAGGACATCGTTTTTTCCGCAGACCATTGTATCGAAAAAGGTTTGATCAACAATAAAATTATACTCTATATAAATATAGAGGAATACCAAATAGCAACATAATTTCCTTTTTCTCAAACATGCTTGGAATTTCGAGCATTATTTTAACAACCTTCTTCGAGATAAATTGAAATTGCTGTGCTAGTCCAAAACAAGTGACCGATACATATCTATACTATATCTGTCGTGTTATTTAAAAATGGAACGAACTTTTTACTCCATCACATGGCAACCAAGGAGGTAACTTATCAAAGATTTTATTTAAATTTCGATTGGCTTGCAAATAGAACAAAGAAGAAACAAATGAACATATTGGCGCATGAAAAATTATAGTTGTTCGTCATTGATTCTGGAATTTCTATTTAATTTACCTACACAGTTTGAATTTCCGCCAATATTCATCAATGCAGTCCAATTTATAAATTACAACAATTAAATTCATTAAGTATTCATCATAAATATTACAGTTAGTTAAAAACTAGACAATATCGATCTTCGTTTAAATGGCTGTCTGAAATAATCGATGACTTATGAATATTTAGTTGTTTGTTCACGTGATTTTGCGTGGTTTTGCATGTTTTTGACAATAATGTAGTGTGAGAGTTTCGACTAATCCGTGACAAGTGTGACGTGTGTCTTGTCTTGTCACAGTGCGTGCTTCGCTGCTGGCGGTAATTTAGTGGGTACTGATCATGTTCTTTAATTATCGGTATATTTGTTTGAACCGTTAAATTACTTTTTGCGTAGTTGTGGGGACGCCAATTTGCCACTACTCATACTAATGGAGGATCACTGAGAAACAGTCTTTTCCATGGATTGATAGCTAAGATCGGAGCTCTTAAATCTAAAGAAAGGTTCTACACTGTTTCTGAACACGACATGAACATTCTATCAGAATTCACGGGGTCGACTTCCAACCTAGCTAGTAGCTACCATGGAATTTAGTAAGTACTATAGTATAGCTACTTAATACAAATGTGAAATTAACAATACAGAATTTACTTTATATGTTATTCTTAGACGTCATTGACTGACAAAGAACTGACAGAACCAATATATTGTTAGAAAACAGACTACGCATATAACTCTTTGAAATCGTGAGCCCACACTGAGCAAGCGATGTCATTAATGCACGTTCTGTCTTTGTATGAGGAAAGCTATCTACAGTGGGATAGTTACATGCTAGTTAAGACAGATACAGACATATTGCTGTACCTATCTAAAACAAATTGCATCAAAATAATCCCATACGTGCTTGAGTGTAGAAGTTGAACGCAGACCGGCGCACGCGACGCTTGCCGCATCGATAACGACGCGCGGACATTGGCCAGGTGGTGAAAGCGAAACAGCTGATCCTGGTACTTTGGAAAAGGGATAGGCAGAGGTATAGGTCCTGACTAGAATGATTGGACTGACAATATAGCCTTTTAGTGGTAAATCATTGTTGAGTTTTGAATCAGCCTCGGGTAACGTAAAAAGTGATTAAGGGATTAAGTTAAGAACATGAATAGTATCCTTAATTACTGTTTTTAAAACTGGAAATGATAATAATATATGGATGTCAATTTCTTCGATTTATTTGTTTGTCATGTGTTGTGTTGTGACATTGTCTAGTCAGGTGAAAGTGATGAGTACATTCTTTGATGATGTCATTGACCTGTTAGAATTCGCCCCTTACACTAAACGATACAAGCTCTGTACAGTCAACATCACGTCTACGATAACATTTAGACTTTGACAATGCCTTTATTTCGCAGCAATAATGCGGGTTATTGTAGTTCAAGTGACTACTGACGTATGGTTGACAGTACAAAGTTCCACCCGCATGTGTAGATATTGTTAATTTTCCGGAGAGAAAACTATTTCATGTCCTTGAATAGATAGTAGATACCAAGCTGCTTTAATGTCGATAAACCAAACTAATTCGTAGACAGAGTTCCAATCAACATTGTAGAGAAGTCAATAATCTTTCAACTATTTTAATTTTTGAATTTTATGTTCACTACATACATAGGTTCATAGAGTACTGTGTTATTTTTATAAATCTACTATTCTTTTATTGGGCAAAGGACTTTTCAAAGCCTCCCGACTCCTTGGCAAAGTCACGTAGAATAATTTGACAACCTTTGATTTCAATACATTCATATCAATCACCTCATAACTTAGCTTATCCCCGTGTGCGAACAAGCTCAATGTTAGCAGTAAACAGTCAAGTGCGTAGTAGTCAAGAGAAAGCCGCGCATCAGGCGGACCGGTCGGCGTCCACATCTATGTGCTAGACTAGAACATGGTATTGTGACCTACTTCGATGCTATCCCAGGCTTTAGGCACCAAATTATTAGTACCGAGATCAAGATTAGTAGTTAAAGTGGTTTTTACTTTTGTCTGCTCTGAATAGGGGAGTTCTATAAAATAGTAGTTACATCGATGGTTGAAAATCATAGTGCAATATTGTATGGACGGGAGATGGTCCATGAGTCATATTGCTAGATTTTTAGATGATTGCCTACCCCAATCGTTGACTTTCTTGTAGTTTTAAATAAGTTTATATAGTCTACTTTTGTTTTAAAATATTTGATACAGTCATTCCTACAATAATAGTGAAATGTGGGTGGACTATAGGTACAGGCATAATGGTTTGTTATGTGGTATATTGGTATCGAAACATAAACACGTGTCATAAGAGCAACATTATTATAATGAACCTTACTGTGTCTCTCGCTCGTTGATGTCTAATACAGGCACAAACATCTTTTGAGACAATCTTTTGAATCTTTCACATCTTGAAAAGAAGAATGAATATTATTTAGATTTCAATCGAAACGAAAGTGTTTCATACCACAATTGTCAAAAATAACCCCATAATAAATAAACATTGAATACAATAATAACTATGCAGATACAAAAGACCGAAATTTAAAAAATTTGGCCATTTCAAAATACCACATGTTATCGAACAATAAGGTTCTTTATGTGCATATGTTAAGGCTTTCTCGCGTGTTGCTTTCACCTAAAGAGCCTGCGACAGATGTCCTTCGAACCCTTCAATCAGTCAATATTTGAATTGGGCCGAACTCCGGCAGGTAGGAGAAAAAAACCGAACATGTGCGTACTGTGGGAATTTTGGAAGATGTGCCGATATCTTTGATCGACGTACGTTGGTACATCACATACATCCTTTGTTTGAGGATTTTGACAATGAAGCAAAACTATTAAATCATACTAGTTTCAGTATCAGGCCGGGATCATCCTAAACTTAAACTTCAAATTAGTTTTTTGATCCCTGTTATTTAGAGGCACTGCGTATCTATGATCCATGTTACTCAATTTGATTACATTTACAAAATAGCTAGTAACTAGGATCAGCTAAAATATGTATTTAGTTATTAAAAATTCAGCTACCAGTCCAAGCTCTTCAACAGCACGCCACTTCTCGGCCACTCATATCCTTATATTGGCAACTCCCTTACCTACAGTTATCGTTGTCCCACAAAGCCTACCTCTTTGGTTCTGTAAAACGAAGATAATTAGGATTACTGATAGTTTCACGGTCAAACCTGCACTACAGACTAAAACATGTGCCATCATTATTTGTTTTTTAGCAGGTATCAATAAACCCTAGAGATCCTTGTTCACCCCATTACGGAACCGTCTATTGATACACGCCTATTAATCTAAGAAACTACAGCCACCTTATTTTTATCCCATTACAAACGCCTTTAAATTTGGCAAAAAAGGGCCCTCCTTAATATTAGGGACTATTAAACTACCCCCTAACAATGTGTAGGCAAACAACCCTTTATTTACATCGCCCCTAAATCCGGAACGAACCGGATATCGTTTCAATAAGCGACGGAAGTGACGTCACGTAACATGACGCCGCACATCCTTCACTAGGTTAATGGGCGTTTGGAGGCTTTTCAAAGTTTTTTGCTGATCTGCTGATTCTTCTATTGTGGGACACATGATTATAATATTGTTGAGAAACTATTGAGCATGTTTAATTTGGTCTTACAATTTTGGCACTGATCTGAGAATTTGGAGATATGGATGGATGACTTGGGTATATATTATAATTATCTTTCTAATTTCTATTGATAAAGTAATTGCAAGCCTGGCTTATTGGTATCAATTCTAATTGTGAAAAGTGTTGCTAGACTTCACCTAACTATGAACGCTCAATCAAGAATTACTCATAGTCATAAATTGTACCCAATAAATGACAATAAGCAGCTTCATGGAATCTTATAGCATCAACAGCAAAACGTCTATCTTATTACCGACATACTGCTTCTAACTTAGTCAGGTTCCTAACGCAGCTGATACTAGCTCTTAACATTTTGTTTTGCTCCGAAATCAGTACAAAAAGAACTATAATACTGTTATTTATATAATACTCCTCCGAACACGATTCCTATTGGAGACTCCATCATCCTAAAAGAGTAGTACCGCAGCCTGCGTGCGAAAAGGACAGAGCTACAGGAATGACGGAGATGATGCACGGGCAACGTCCTGATTTGTCAATAAACTTGACCCACATTTCATTGAGAGCGAGTCTGGAAGGCTTTGGAGGTAAAGACGCGGTTACAAGGTTAGAAAAGTTGTAGACAAATAAAAGGATTAAAAAAAATTGTACATGTTTTTATTATTTAGATAATGAATTTAAAATAAAATGCTGAAGAACATATTTAACTAATGTTAAGTTCTAAAGAATTTCAGGCCAATGCTGTTGGTGCTTTGAAATAGAGAAACAAACTCATGCGTCATTATATTATTGTTTAAAAAAAATCCGCAATCTCTTTTTTATTTTATTTTAAGTCGTTATATAATAAAGTATCCACTTATAATTAATTGAATAGCTAAGATTATTTAAAAAAAAATGAAATTCCTGTATTCTTTTCTCCGCACTAACCAATTTTGCCTTAAAACAAATGAACATTATTTTTAGTTGCCACAAATCTCTATAAAAGGCCTTATTTTAGTCACCTTAGTGCACGCGGTTTTACTCGAGGTCCTTGTCCCTTGTAACGGTGCGTCGGTTTCGGGCGACGGAGCCCGGTCGTGAGCCATTGGCCCCAACACCAAACCAGTGGTCACTGCCATGGTACGCACAAATTGTGAGGTATTTGTTTTATACCTATATAGGTTGAAAAATACACGTTGAAATTGACTGGTCAGATATTGGGAAATGGAAGTCATACTGATAGCTCTATATTTTCGATTTATAATCTTAGCTAAATCTATCTTAATCAACTGTGGATAAACTGAGTATGCAGAATTAAAATTTTCTTGAAATACTACTATCTATCACCAATAATTAAAGTCTGTGTATGTAGGTATGAGTGTAATTCTAATAAAAGTCTTTTGAAAATAGTAATGTGTTTTGAATGTAATGCAACTCCAAGTACTCCCATACGAGTGAAAACAGAGTCGAAACAAAATCCTAAAAGCATCCTAGAAACAAAACCAAAATCGCTCAACAAAAGCTACCGTCCATCTAATTCGTAGCAGTAAATCTATCGTCCCTGCATTATGTTAATGCCGCCACGTGGCGCGGGCGTCGAACGGCCTTGTTCGCGCGCGGCGAGGCGTGCGCGGGCGCAGTTACTCGCTACGTCACACCGGCCCGTACGCTAACTGTACCACACGTGCTTGCCAATACGCTGATAAGCTTTGTTTGGTTGCCAATCAGTTAGTGCGGTATGATTTATTTTGTTTGCGCCTGAAAATTTTGCGCAATTTAGTTGGCTAGGTAGCTGGATTTTTTAAGTGAAAACTTCTTTAGGCACATTGAACGATTCTTGGTAGGATAAACTTATGGATTCGCGTTACCAACATGCTCGCGCCGTAGTGCTGTTCCATAGAATATAGAAGGTTTTTATTGTAAGGATTTTTTTTTTTTCGGTATCATTACGTCGCCCACGCAAGTGATAATTTATTATTCATTCAATGAATTACACAGACTTGAGTTTTAGTGCAGTTTCTAAAGCAAAATCAGCCAGTAATGTTCGTGATCTGGTAGAACCTAGCTATGACCCCAGGCATACTACGGTAGAAATACAATAATCATGAATAAAGATTATTAGAACTATTATTGTAAATTCACTCGACATGATGAGGATGATGTGCTTTAATGTCGTTCTATGAGATTTTTAACTTTTAATTAAAAATCAAATCATGTTTAAAAAAAAACAAGATATAGGAAAAATCTTAATTTAAAGATAGCTGTGGAAATCACATCTTTATTAAAACATCAAATAGGCCACAAGAACAAGTAAACGAATTAAAAATTCTTATTTACATAATTAACATAGAAATGTTTGTGGCCTCTGTTCACCGTTATAATAATAATATAATAAAATTCCCGTCAATTGCATTCATTAATAATTATAATTATGATCCTAATGTAAGCTTAGAAAATGAAGGAATTAGAATGTTAACTATACCTAACAGGTCAGAAATACTTGAACTACGAAATGATTTTACATAAGAATTATATCAAAGCCCTTATATACTTAGTTGCCTGTACATTGATGACGTAATCCAACTTTTTTTAATGACTCTGGCCTGTCAAAAGTAAGATAATGTTTAAACTTGTTTGTTATCTAGTCACTAGAGTAGTATTTTTCTTAAAGCAGCTGATTTAGTTTTGTTTTTGTCTTTTGTTTCAGATCAGCAGCGACACAAAGAAGAAAGGAATGAGCAGCAAGCAAAGCCTAATTGCTTTACATGATCAAAACGTCTTTTATTTTGTCCAGTAAGTGCCGTTTAATAACTTTACTAACCCTTTAGTTATAATGTTTTATAACATCGGATCAAACGCCGATTATACTTTGGTGCCCATGTTTTAGGCCCACATGAACACAAATCACTAAATGCGTTTAGCGCTAAACTTTTTTAAAACATCATTCTGTCTCTGTTTCTTTAGACGATTGACAGAAACAGTACCATATTTAACTATGCTCGTGCTGCACGCGCATATAATTTGTGATGCAAGTGGGCCTTAGTGACGAGTGCCGGTTTCAGTTTATGCCAAAAACAGGCACAACCTGAAAACGTTTTACCTGATTTTTGACATGAATTCAACACGTGCCCGATTTTTCGGCACAAATTCAGTAGTCACGTGATCAGTACTTGACTTTGAATCGAGGTTTCGAGGCCATTGCGGGGGAGTGCGGTGAAATCGAGACGAAGGGGGGAAGCCTTTCGTCTCAAAAAGTGAAACGGGTCTAACTGTAAAGCCGGGTTAATTGTCGGATTTGTTTTGCGAGTGTTATTAAACTTGTGTTAATATCTTTGAGACCATACACGAAGTCGTGAGACTTTCAGTCATACGTTTTGATAAAAAAGACTATTCTTTATTTTGTGTGATCTTGGATGATTAGACTGATTACTTTTTGACAATTACAGAGACGGAGCTTAGCAGTGAAATTCACAAGCAAACAATACAGTCTCAGTTTTAGGATTTTTTTTTAAATTATTTTGGTTTTTGAAAAGAGAGAAAGCTTTTGAAATCAAACATCGATTTTTCAAGCTCAGTGTTACATATTAGCTGTCTTAAACTTGGCGTATATTGATAAAATAGCTATGCCCCGCGGTTTCACCCGCGTAGATCTCGGTCCCGTAGGCATATAGGGATAAAACGTGCCCTATGTCCTATTCCAGGTCATGGTCTACCCGTGTGCTCATCCTCTCCTCTCTAGAGTAGGGAACGTCGCGGCGAGGCGGGCGCGGCGTCGGCGTCCGACGGTTCGCGTATTGCATTTCATGATAACTTCGAAATTAAATGTCCGATTCGAATGAATTAAAAAGTATTTTACGGCTACATAAATACCCTTTATGTTTAAACTATTTATTTGAATAAGAATTAATATTGTGGTAATAAAACTCCTTCGCAAATAATGCATTAATTTCTAACAAATTTGACTACCATAAAAAAAGGTTATAGTGAGTCAATCTTAAAAGATAGACATATGCTGTCCAAGACTTTTTTTTAGAACTTTTAAAGAGGATCAATTCCATAATACATGATATTTGCGTAACTTAAGCCGTTTACGCAGCGCACGCAACGGAAGCTTTCAAAAAGGAATATTTTTTTCCGTTTTTGAAACATTTTTCATTTATGCTTTGCTCCTATTCGTTTTAGCGTGATGTTATATAGCCTATAACCTTTCTCAATAAATGGACTATCCAACACAAAAATAATGTTTCAATTCCGATCAGTAGTTCCTCAGATTAGTGCGTTCAAACAAATAAACTCTTCAGCTTTATAATATTCCGTCCTCGATAAATGGACTATCCAACACAAAAATATTTTTTCAATTCCGACCAGTAGTTCCTGAGATTAGTGCGTTCAAACAACAAACAAACAAACAAACAAACTCTTCAGCTTTATAATATTAGTATAGATAATATTAATATAGATTAACCTATTGATACTTGGTTTTACATCAATTGAACATAAATTCTCAGTCGTATATACTCGTATAAATACGACTGAGGCGGCACGGGCACGAACACATTTGTCGCATTCATCCGACTAGGCCGATCAATAGGTTCAAATGCTTCAATCGCACAAACATTATGATAGTAATTCTCCTACCTAACATTATAAAGGACTGTTACATTGTATACCTTAATTATGTTAAGTTTCCAAAATCATTTTCAACAAATTACACTAAAGTCAAGTTGTGTCAAGTTCAAAAGCCTTGCAAAACAATTATAATCTCAGTTTACCTGTCAAATTATAGTTTCGCGTTCGACAAAATAAATTACATACTATAATATAGTAGTAAATCTTTACAAGTATTGTTAAATTTAAATTGGTTGTATTGTCTATCTGTTGAACAAAAAACTGCTGTTGAATACTTAGTTATCGAGTTAGCGATCGCTTATTGCTTGAAATTAACCGATGATTAACAAGTGGTATAAAAGATGGTAGAATCAGCACTATAATTAAACTTATTAATTTATCATATAATATAACCAATAATTATAAGCCAATAAAGATATGTATGTATAAAATGGAAATTAAATCTTAATAATTGTTGATTTATCTAATTGGGGAAAACCACATTATTAATTCATTTGCTTATAAATGATGAATTTATTAACAAGTGAATCGAATTCTATGAAAAAGATTTCTTTAAGGAAAAACTACTACTTTCTTTTCACAGAATTTTTAGGTACTAGGTATTATTCGTGAGAAGATTCTCACTAAGTAAGAATAGCACGAGCACGACGAGGTCAAGGACAAACAATGATTAATGGTTTATTAAAACAAACATGAATTATCAAGCGTAGCTTTCTATTCATATGAAAAAAGTCTTTAGACTAAATCGCAAGACCCGCTTTTGCGAGATGATACTCATATTTAGCTCAACGAGATAGCTCGTATCGGAAATACCCAAGGTAAAGACGAAATAACCACCAAAAAAATCACAAAACACAACAAATAAAAAACCCCAAAATTAACCACATACTTTTTCCATTTTTTTACCAGGAAAAAAAAGACAACTTTCTTTTGGCAAATTTCGTCACGAAATCCGGCTTACATCCGTGAGATGGCTGTTATTTAGCACAAAAAATTGGGTCAAATGATGAAAAAGGGCCGAAACTGGCTTCTTTGGAATTTACGTACAAACTCGCTGACGGCTATAAAGGAAGCTTATTTTTTTATATTACTCACAACAATGTTGCATTTTTGTCTCAGCTCCTTTAAAGGGTTAATTTATGGGTTTCGGCGAATTATGTAAGCATTAATTTATGTTTTGATATCTTCTGTTCTCAAAGTAAAAGATGCGCTAATATACTCGTACATCGTGAGCTTTTGGCGGCAAAAAGGTTTTCATTTTCATATTGCAATTAAATGAAAGAAAATTTAAAACTCATATAAAAAGTACACTTTGTAAACAAGCTTATTACAAATTAGAGGATTATATCCAAGATAAGAATGCTTGGAAACATGCTGGTCTTGCTCCATAGGACAATTTAGAGTCTGGACAAAATCAAACTGGTTGTTAATTTAGTTGTATATTTTGTTATTTGTATGTCATAGATTTTTACACTCTGTGATTGCTTAAACTCACGCACTGACTTATTAGTATTACTTGTAACAATGTTAAGAATATTGTAATATCGTATACTTTTACAATGTTATATGTGACCACCATGTACCTATCACATAAATAATTTATTTGTCATTGCTCCATTTAAAATTCTTTTTACCTTTTGTGGTACAGTAATCTTATTGTAGGTCTTCACATATAATTTTATAATTCATGTATACAAAATATTGTAAAACATTTTTAAAAAGAGTAACGGTGGAGTTTCTTGCCCATTCTTCTCCATACGAAAGCTACCTTTTGGAATGGGCAACTAGAATCAATTCTATTTCTTTGTTTTTCATTGACGTTCAAAAGTGCCTTTTATGTGCCTATTTAAAATAAATTATTTGACTTTGACTTTGACATATCAACAAGTTTTCCGATTTAAAGTTGGTTTGACATAAATGCCTGAATATAGATAAAATAATTATTATGTCTCTATTCAAAGAAAAAGTTATAATAATGACAGCAAATTGCACACTGTAGACATTCGTTCAAACACGTCTCATTTCATAACTGAAGCAGCTTGCGTTATTTATCTTATAGGCCTACACTAAACTACTTTCCTACATAAACCATCTTAGCCATAACCGCTACAGAGTAAATATAATAATACTGAAGTCTGAAATGCTTGTTTCGCAGATCGATGTCTTGATAATAGATTTAATTTGGTTTTTAATCTTACAACAATACATATTATTAATTCGTATTTTGCGTCTGTCTGTGGGACCGCGTTTTCTTCTTAATTACGAATCTTTTGATGAGGTTTTCACCATCATTTAGAAAATTTATTCTGGAAGGCTTATTAATATAATAAATTATTATTAAACTTACGTTTAAGAAATCTCGATGTTTTGTCAATTTGTAAAAACCGTGCGAAGCTGGGGCGGGTTAACTTAATTTAAATTTAGTTAATAAATGGAGCATTACTGTTAAAATTCACCTTTTTGATCTCGTTGAAAACCTACTCGAAATCAACGCATCTCATCTCACGTGTCCTTCATCGGTCCCACCGGCCAAAGGTTCCGAAAACCGTATTGGGGTCATTCCGGTCCCGTTACCTCAAGGAACCTGTTCCCTCCTGGCTAGCCGGTACATGGTGACTGACAACTATATAATAGCTGCCCAAATTATATACTTACTTACTTTACTTCGAAATTGTTTGAGTACGAAATTTTTTTAAATTGATGCGTGAAAGAGCTTTGGTGTTGCGTTTATGAGGTAAAGGAGATTGCTCGCGTACTTGTGTCGGCAAGTTTGATGCGCGGATGTTTCCAAATTCTTGTTGTGAATATTTTCTTCTCTTAGTATACCAATTATAGGCATATTATATTCAGCAATATTAATTGTGTACCTGATAAGATCTTGATGCTGAATGAGCGTGACTTGCTTTTTGAACATTTGTGGTCAACAGGCCATTAGGCTGCAAACCTTAAATAAGAACTGTTTTCATCGATATTAAGAAGAGTTTATCTCTAACCAAGACAATATTGCTTTACGCATGAAGTGACGTAGCTACAGACAAACAAAAGCACAGAGATTATCCTCGTAAGCACTTGCGTACACAAATCTGTCTCAAATAGTTCTAAATACTAAACGTACGCGTTCCACATACAAACGAGGCGTCGCTCGTAAACCCACATAGTGGTCACATTCACACATTTTTGTGGCCAAAATACAGTTTGTTTTTTAATTCGGTGTACAACTGGTCTTCTGTTTAACGCCTTTTTGTAGAAATGAGTGGTTTTTTCTTGAGGATTGAATAGAATGTCTGTCATTTTTTTTTTCAGTGATGTGATCGACACTGAAATACGACAGAGCGGGCTTTTAGTTTCTTTACATTTATTAAATGATCATCTATTTATTAATAAAACATCATGCCTCTATTCCTCGAAGAGTTAGGCAGAGGTGTACCTATTAGTTCACCCACATTTCACCAATACCAACCGGGCACAAGTCCAGTCTCTGGGCTACTATTTTATTCATATTTAGGTACATAAAAAATAAGTAAACTCATTTCATCGTATTATATTCTAATTTTTTATCAAATCATCTCATACATTCTCTATTCTACCGCAGACGAAATAATAACGAATAAATAACTTACATCTGTGATTGCCCCACTAAAATAAATAACCCAAAAAAATTGTGCCTATGTCATTTGCTGCGAATGACATGCGAAGCTAACCCGTTCATTACTGCGGTAGTATGCGATGCCAACATACCGCGTGAGGTCTTGGCGGTGTGGGGGTTAAGTCGGCTGGTGATCAGGGTTATGAACTGGTTATTGACAATAGCAAGTAATAAGTCTCGGGTTAAACTGGGTTTCGGAACCAAATGCTGGGTCAAATCGTTGAGGTTATTTTTGTACATCTACAGATTTGACAATAGAAAGAAAGAAAGGAATATAACCAATGTCGGCTATAGTAAAATAGGTCTTAACCATGAAAAATTCGGCATTCTTACTTAAAATATTTTATTTTTCAATACAGTATTTTCTAGTCTATTTAATTTCTCACACAGAAATGCTAGATATGTTTAGGCTTTTTACCGGTAAATTAAGAACAGGTATGTACTGTACCACACATAAATCAAATTCTTAATTTTCCACCAAAACTCAGCGTCTTTCCGCAACTGGAATGTAATTAATATCTTTAAAATAAATAAATGTTTAACGTGGGTGTATGCGATGAGATTCGAGCGATTCTTGTAAAAAATCAAAATAAATCAACGATATTGGCGTTCTAAAGTCACACTCATCTGTTTGGCTGTTAAAATAATTCAACTAACCAATCACAATTATTGACATATCATAAGTTTGACAATTGATGATACAAATTATGATCATCATCATCTGCCTAGCCTTTTCCCAACTACGTTGGGGTCGGCTTCCAGTCTAACCGGATGCAGCTGAATACCAGTATTTTACATGAAGCGACTGCCTATCTGACCTCCACAACCCAGTAACTGGGTAATACGATACCCCTTGGTAAGACTGGTTGTCAGACTTTCGGGCTTCTGACGACCCGTAACGACTGTCAAAGATCTACAAATGACAGCCGGGACCAACGGCTTAACGTGCTTTTCGAGGCACGGAGGAGTCTCGGTATTTAAAGATTGTCACCCATCCACGGACCAACCCCGGTAAGCGTAGCTTAACCTGAGGGATCGACCCGTGCGGCTGTTATTACGTAGCCACGAGCTCGTAGCACGATGATACAAATTATGATCAATTTACTAAAATTAATGTAGCGTTTTCAAATCTTCCTTTTCGTAATATTATTAGTTACCATAGTAGAACCTACTAAGCAAAGGCAGTAATATGCTTCAGAAAATCTCGCCAAGCTCTTATCCTTTAGGCACTAACAGTATCCCTTGTGTTCATTCAGTTCGCGAACACCCAATTACATGAGATTTAGCCGAGCTCCGTTACGCCAGCATATTACATTTTTTCGCCGTGTGTTTATAAACGAATGTATAAAAACGAGCGGCTACTTAATGAAATAATGACGATAATACGAGATGTGATACATGGCGAACCACTTAATAAATAAGTACAGTGGCTTCAAGTTAAAACAATACATAAATGTGACGATACGATTCGAAAACAGCCACATCTTCATAAAATCTAGACCAATTTTATTATTTATCTGTTATTTTATGTATTAAATTTCTACATGGAAGAACTCGAACTATAATTAATAATGATGAGATATTCAGGAATCGAAGGCGTAGTTTCAATCTAAAGCAAAATCTAGTACTCGTACTTAGTTAATAGGAAAAAAATATTATTACAGAATGAATTCCCATCAAATAATTACATTTCTTCAACAATCACTTTACACACAAACATTCTGAGCTCTAATTAATTTTACAAAAACATTCACACCTCAAAGAATCGTGTGAAATGTAATAAAAATATTAAATTAATTTTTACTCAAGTGCTCCAATTAACATCTTAACAATGTGCTTTACCACTGTGACGTTGGTAACGGTAAAATTACCTAGTTCGTTTTTCAAAAATTGAAACTAGTTTTACAGAACTGGCGGAAACCGTTAAATTATGATTTTCTATGAGTTCGTGTGTGTTTAATTTATAGGTGACTGTTGATGAAATAATATTGGATATGGAATGATTTGTATAGGAATTAGTATCTTACAGGCATGTTAATTCTAAACCACTAAACCAGTAGAAAAAGAAATAGAAAATAGTACAAAAGCTTTGGAATACCAAACAACAGCACAATTTTTTTTAATTGCAATCATTATCAATTCGAATCATTTAGGTACTTCTCCCGTTGCTGAATACATTAAACTACAAATGAAATCATTAATTAATTTCTTAAGCTTTTCAATCAATCAGACCGAGTGTGCCAAAACAATCATAAGGTAGCTACCAAACTGATGATGACGTCACGACGAGGGTGTTCCCAATAAACTTGTGAGTAATCGCCATTAGTGAGAGATTAATTGCAAACGGGACGTGCGCCCGCGCTTTGCACTATGCAGGACAGTGGCAGCAGGTTAAAGCTAAAAATAATTAATAATAATATCGTCAGTGGAAAGGCGAAAGTTTTAACTTTAAACCTTATTTCCCAAAAGTACCATTTTGGCGCTTTAGCATTTTCGCCTTTCCACTGACGATATGATGGTTTCACTTGAAATTAAATGATGGAATATCGTTTTAGTGCACTAAAATATTGATGAAATAATAATTAAATTTAGAGTTGCTTAACTAATATGCTGAATATTTAGTTTTAGGTGTAAAAAAGCACTTAGAAACCTTCCAAATATTATTTTTACAAAAACCGTTACAACGACACCTAACTCATGCATTTTATAATCAATATTATAGTGAACTGTCGACCGAAATTTCTTTTTCATTTATGATTAATATTGATAAATTAATAAAAACAGCAAAATGTATTGGACTGCTATTTGCGACGTTGCCAACTTTTAGAATGCGCAGCCTTAAATTAAACAACCCAGCTGTATTCCCTGAAGGGTTAAGCAGAGATCTATATCATCCACATTTCGCCAGTTAGTCATGTAATAAATGGCAAGTTTACCAGCACTTGTCTTGATACCAATTCACGTGTCGTGTTTCATTGCGGGAATAACAACTCTGTTCGAGTTCTGAAATAATCGGACGATTCTGAAACAGAAAGACAAGTAAAACTGTAAATATCAATATGTCTAGGACGAAAATTAAAGTAGGTTTAACTATTAGCTTTATTCATTCAAAAAGTCTCCAGATCTCTTGACACGAAAGATTTCTATACGTGGTTTATCGTATCACATCATCATCGCCTACTTCACATTTCCTAAATATCAAACATAGTTTAAGCATATTAACTTATTAAGTTTCTGTTGACTACCGTACACTCTTGCGCATAGCAGTCCCGATCGATCACTATCGGATCTATAGACAGATCATTATTGTGTTAGATCCACAATAAAGATATACGCGACCCAGATCAAGGATCCAGGCTGTACGTAAATTAAGTTGTATAAGTTTGAGTCGCAGTAACTGTAAGTGGCCGAGTGTAGTAGAAGTGGCAGTAAGTGATTGATGATGTGCGATGTGATAGCGTTTGATGGGTTTTGAGATAACTGTCGTTTGAATTAATGTGATGAAGATTCTGTTCTTTTTTCAACGAAGTAAGTACCTTGCGGCTAAATAACAGCCGCGTGCATAAATCAATCTGTGAGGTTCATTTACCCTTACCGCGGGTTTTCTAAGGATGGGTGACCTTTCTTTACAAAATGAGGCCAATCTGACTGTCAGAGAGCATTACAAACCATTTTTGTTCCTTACGGGTGGTCTATTCACCTTTTCATTCTTAAATTATTGTCGGAAAAGAGATTGAAGTTGCAAAGAATCTCCTTATTATTACTTGCTTTCACATTCGTGTTGTTCTGAAAAGCTTCGTTTACTAAAATTCTATTCTTAACTAGGAATTATTCATGTATGATAAAAATAGCGTTTACACAAACACAACTCTCCCATAAACAAATAGGTACTCAGTCTAGAACAAGTATCTGTGGCCACAATATTTATTCAGTACAGAAATCAAACCCGTGACTCGTAGCGCTGCGAGTGAGCATAACTGTATCATCAAATTATTCATCTCGTAAAACTCAAACACATCATTACTATGATATAAATGAGACTCCTACCGACATTATCAAAACAAAGTCAGATCACAAGTCCAAATCAGTCAACTAAATAATTCAAAGTGTTCAAGTTCTTGCGAAGTTTCACGGACCTGTTCGCAGTAGTTACAATGTCACGGTTGCAAGAAACGAGGTGCGCCGGCGACTGCGAAAGAAAGTTGATGACGCACGCGAGCGCACACACATAGTGGGCTTGAGTGTGTGCAATACGGGGGCGGGGCGTGAGTGAATCAGTGTGCGTGGTCATTAGATGGATCGATTGGAGGATTTTGTGTCACTATGGTTGGTATATAGGACACTTATTTATAGTGTTAATAATCTGAAAATTGTGGTTTTAAATGTTTTTATGTTTATGGTAAAATTGTAAAATAGTGTATTATGATAATAAACACAATTGAATTGTCGAGCCAGTATCATTAAGAAAGCATTCATCTGTTTTGAATTTGCACCAGAAAATTGTTCTTATCTGACTTAATACATGATAAAATATATTATCTTCCTTTTAATCCAACATAGCATACACTATATCCCGGCAAAGAACACTTGTTATAATCAATAATAAAAACATTCAGTACGCTTCACTTTCACTTGCAAAATTGCTTAGTCATAACTTATTTTTCAAATCATTAACGTGTACTTGTGTTATGTGAATGTGTGTAATTACAACTTTACTTACACACCCACAGTATGCACACAAGTAAACGTAAACAACGTTATATGCACACTCACTCACACATAGGCACGTCAGTAGGTCACCGTACCGCAGCGCGCGTTGATGTCTTTTCTATGGACAGAGGGAGCAGAATTTACTATGAATTTTAATTTTATTGTGATTTATGTTTCGAAAGAGAAAATTATGAATTATAAAAAAAAAAAAACGGCCAAGTGCGAGTTGGACTCGCGCACGAATGGTTCCGTACCATTATCTATAAAAACGGCAAAAAAATCACGTTTGTTGTATGGGAGCCTTCCTCAAATATTTGTTTTATTTTAATTTAATTATTTATTTTTAAAGTAGATATATGTATAACTTAATATTCTGTGAATAATTCAAGTGTCTACCTGTTGCCGATATCAATATCGAGCAAAAACGAGCAAAAAAATTACGTTTGTGGTATGGGAGCCCCCTTCAATATTTATTTTATTCTTTTTTTTAATATTTGTTGTAATAGCGGCAACAAAAATACATCATCTGTGAAAATTTCAACTGTCTAACTATCACGTTTCATAAGATACAGCCTGGTGACAGACGGACGGACAGACAGACAGACAGCGGAGCCCTAGTAATAGGGTCCCGTTTTAACCTTTGGGTACGGAACCCTAAAAACACATTTTATTTTTGATGATGGCGATGATTATAATTAAAGATTAATAGATCTACAAAACTTTTTTACAAAAAATTAAACCGACGAAAAAAGATAACTGAAAAGCGAAAAATAAAATAAAATAACTCTATAATTATGTAATTAATTTGTTTGTTTGTTTGACGTCGCCTGAAAATGTGTTACTTAAATTAGTTTAGGAGCTTAGTTACACTAAAAGGTTATTTTATTTTACGCTTTTCAGTTATCTTTTTACGTCGGTTTAATTTTTTGTAAAAAAGTTTTTATTTTTCGCTTTTGAGTTACCATTTATTGTTGTGGCTTAAATCTAATACCTACCAATATTTGAGTGCAAAATTTCAGCAGAATCGGTTCACAGTTGAAAATTCAGTAGGTGACAAATCAATCAACTCCAGTTTTTCTACCCTTAGGGGTGGATTTTAGTTTTCAATTTTATATGGGACCAACTTCGAGGTATACCCTCTCCAATAAAAAAAAAAACGATCAAATCGGATCACTCGGCAAAAAGTTATGAATGGTAATTCATTAAAATATATATACATCGATTACAAAATACATATATTAAAATGTACATACATCGACTTGAGAACCTCCTCCTTTTTTTTTTTCATCGGTTAAAAATAGTCTACTTTGTGTTAATAATAAAGACACTGCAAATGACAATACGTTGATGAATTATCATTATAGAATTAAGTTTTAAATTGCCATAAGGTGCTTAACGTCGTGTTCTGGTTTGCAATTGGTCAATCGTCATCCTGAGGATGCCTCGTTGAGAGGTGAAACACCTGTCGATTTCTTACAGGGTTTTTTATGACTCTTGGAGAATAGTTAAGCTGAATAGGTTACTAAATATATCTAAGTCTATTGTATTTTATAATGGATTTCCGCAAAGTCACGCCTGAATCAATTAAATATCTATAATGTATAATAATAATATTTTGATTATTATTATTTTAACTAATGTATTAACCAACGAGGACTTTGTAATAGCTTCTAATAACCCCAAAAAATATGTATTTATTGCGTAATAATTATTATTGCATGTTGTATTATGCATAAGAAAAGTCTGTGTTTACAGTAAAAATCCTTATGGCACAAAAAGAAATGCCAAAATCATAGAAAACCGTATTAGCGGGGCGCTGCGAAATGTAAAAGTCGTTAAGTCATGTTAGTAAACAATGAAAAGTCATGCGATTTTCAACCTTACTGCTCAAACCAGAAGAGGGTGATGTGCGTTTTCTATTTGCCAAGTAAAAGTTTTGTTATACTTGTGGTATTGAGAAAATGTAAAATATCGCCATTTTTTGCGTTCAAGTAAAGTTTACCGACGGTGTTATTAAAACGCGTTGTCACGGCATTAAACATGACAAACAATTTGTCAGACGAAGCTATTAGCCTGCTAACACTCTCAGTGACTTAACAGAATCTTAGCTTACTTAAGTTTAATAAGAAATTGTTATTGAAATCCTATTCGAGAAAGCAACTAGCAGTGATCACTAAGCTTGATGTTTTCAAGATCAGTACTGACTTAATTATTAAGTCCAGTAAGAGATGAAGCAATTTATTCAGGACGTACCTATAGCTCCACTTCTTTTAACTAAATAATACTTCTGTAGGAGGTGTTGGTAGGCCCCCAGGTTCCTTCAGTCCGTTATTTTTCGCCTGCGAACTATAAATTAGACAGAAATTACATAACACAATTAAACATAAACCATAACATGCATACATTTAAAAAAGTAATTCATGTAAATGAAACTGTCGAAATAAACATTTCGACATAAAAACATTTGGCGCACTTATCTTTTATTATTTATGGTAATAAATGATAAAACAAGATATTATCTTTTTGAATAATTCTCTCGGTGACTGTTACGCTCAAAGTGTTCAGTTTAAAGTAAAAAGGAACATTTTGTTTGTTATTTAAACTCATTTGTCTGATCGTACGGCGGTTAAAGTAATTTTGTATAAGTTAAAAGCGATTAGTGATTTCGACAAGTGACAATCGCTTCGAAAGCGTTTCGTTATTTCAGTCCTATAGAATTTTGCCTTTTCCATCATCGTTATCGCTGACAGAATGTAACTTTGTCTAGGGCCTAAAATTTCAATCAGCTCAGCCTATCGCAGTCCACTACTGGACATATGCCTCTCACACTACTCCGTCCTCCGCTTTCCGCATCCAGTCTGTCCCAATGCAAGGTAAAATAAAATGAAATTGAGATAGATCAATAGAACATTGAGAACTTTTCTTTAAGTGAATATTTTCAAAATGATTGGTGTTAAATAACCTTGATAGTTTTAATCATTTAATTAACCATCATTGAATTAACTGGCTTTTGTAACAAACTAGTAAGGCACTACCAATTCAAACGTACAATTTTTTACCGGACTGCGAAGAAGGGTTATGTTTTTTTTATTCATTCGCTTTCCGCCCCCTGTTTGCACCACCAACCACCACCTGCTACTGAGTACCTAGAACAATGTAGTACGGAACAGAAAATAATTACAGCCTCATATCTCGGTGAACGACCTGTGACGTAGCCTTTAATAATAGTATCGCCATCAAAATAATAATACTGATAACTGTTATAACTTTTTGCTTATTGTTGAACGTTCAGTCTGTGTCGGTTGGAGAAATTAAAAATATATGGCTTTATGAAGCTTTTATCTTTACCTTAACATGTGTACAAGCACACAAAGACCTTTTAGCGCGTGGAAAATACCGGAACTACCGCCGCCATCTTGATTTTTCAATACAATCTCACAAAGTTTACCAAGACCATTCAAGCGCCAAAAGAACCTTGTACTCGTATGTAGTAGAATCCTGTATTCGTATGAAAATTACTCGGACTTTCATTTTCTTTTCCACTATTCAGGAGTTTTTATGATTGATAAACTTAAACTACAGGTAATCAATCTTTACCATTCATTTACTTTTATAAATATAGAACATTAAGATGGACAGATTGCTGATTTATCAATCTTCAAATAACTTATACGTGAGGAATAAATATGCAGGTTTGACAGCCTTTGTAACGAAAATGAAAATATAAACCAAAACCAGTCATATTAATTCTACAAATAAAAGTTTTCTGTCGATTGAAAAATCGACCCTTAAAGAGATGTCATAAACCTACATAAAAAGGGACGTACTTTTTCTCAAGTCTTGGTAGGTATTAATCAAACTTTGAACTCCTCAAAGATAATTATGTTTCATAACACAAACAAGCACTTTATTTCCCTTATCGAAGGCGAGTATACCTACCTACTAAAGTTCTCACAGCACCTGTCAGGTCTTGTTAGAGAGCATCGCGGTTCATAAGTATGTGAATGGGAGCTGGCAGCCTGGCAGGTTTATGGTGTTTCCCCATTAGTAGGTACCATCAATTGATTCGCGCACGCGACGCAATTCTTAACAGCTGTCAGTATGATTATGAATATGTCTACTTGTTAGGGATACTTGTATTTGATGACTATTGGTTAAACTATGAAAAATTTAGTTATGTTAAAAATAATCATAACGTTCAACCTTTTATAAAACAACGTGAATCTCAACTGATATTATAAAGAGATATAATTGTTTTTTTGCTTACAAAGATTGACCAGATTGATTTTCCAGAGATGACTTCTTAAAGTCATCTCTGGAATTACTGATCCGATTATAAAAATTATTTCACTGATAGAAAGTGCCATAGGATATGTTTTATGGTGTTGTTGACTTCTAAGCTTTGATTTCGCTATGTCCTGATCCGAACTATTGTGGAAATAGCCTCTGAAACTTATTATTACTACGCTAGCCGAGTAGGTGGTGCCACGTTCATATAACTACATATTATACCTACACATAGTTCAACACAGTAACAGATCTCAGCCTATTTCCGACCTTAGACACTACAATATCATTCGCCTACCTACAGCAGTGAGCCTCAGCCTGATAAACGACTAATAGCTAACCCGTAAAGCTGTCAACATTAGCATAAACAAAGGCTGGTACTCCCGGTACATGCGCTCATAACGATGTGTGGTACGGTCAACAACACATCAGTTAACACTTGAACTATGAAATCCGCCCTTATTGCTACGTCATAAAACGATGACAATGACAAACTGTTACGTTGTATGTGCAGTTGAGTGTACGTAGTCGGAGGGAGCTCGTATGTAAACAATGGTTAACTGTACCGCCACCTTGACTCGGACAACGAGTCGGCCGCCGTGTAAATATTCTCGTGTAAGGAAGGTATGGAACGTACAGGATGATTCCATTCTGAGACATGTATTTAGAAATAGGTACGGCTAAGTTTTCTGGCTTTTAAAGTCTGTCCAGTGTAGTGTCATGAAAAACCAGAATCATGTTCAGCCAAGTGACTTTTGATTTTACTTCTTACTTGTATTATACTAGCTGTTGCCGGCAAATTTGTCTGCGATCCACGATGAAAAGTAGCCTATATCCTTCTCCGGGTCATGGTCTACATGCGCCAAATGTCATCCAAATCCGTTCAGCCGTTTTAGTGTGAAAGCGTAACAAAAAACTCACTTTCACATTTATAATATTAGTTAGTATCATCTGCCATCTACTTATGTTATAGTAATATGTGAAGCCTTTAAGTTCACGTTTAATTTTATTTAATAACAAATTTATCAGAATAAATGCATGATGAGTTGTTTCTTTTCAGTACAGTAGCTATAGACTTTTCAACACATGTAACAATACCAACTACCAGAAAATGAATAACAAACATACCTCTATTATACATTACCGATACCAAATATTACAATACCACAATACCTTTTATAACAAACAGCTGAGTGATTGGCCAACGGACAAATTGCACTAGATGTGCAAACTAGCCAACTATTCAAATTAGCTCGTAACCCATTGTAGTAACTATGCGGTCTACCGCTAATAATATAACGATAAAAACGGCAAAAAGTTATTTAACTTCAAAGACCTTAATAAGAAAGCAAACAATCTGTTTTATAAATATTTATGAATATAAATTTATTGAAATTCGACGCATCTTATTAGGAAAATACAAACATTTTTATAGTGAAACACACCCGGAATGTCAACTGCTTTAGTTCTAAAAATTCAACAATATCATTAGATGAATTCTCGGAGTATTTACGAAGTAATAAATTTTGTTGAATTTTCAAAATGAAAGGGAATTTCAATCTAAGTTGTTACTCAATTAGGGTGCAGGATCTGTTGTGAACGGCCTGTATCTGACGGCAGTGTCACTACGTCACAAGTGGTCTAGCGGCTCGCGCATGCGTCATACGCGTCGACATATCAATGTACATACACATAATATGGACGTAAGCTGCGTGCACTCATGTGTGAGTGCAACGCTAGTTATTAAACATTTTGTGTATAAAGATGAGATGTAGGAACTGGTTATTGAAAATATATTTCGATGTTTAGGTTATTTGAGTTCATATTCTAACTTCTTAGGGGTCGTTGCCCGGTAGTAGGGGCTAGAAAAAAGCCTTTGTACATATTATAACATGATAAAAAGTAGTAATGTTATGAAGAACAGAAAGCAGCTAATACTTATTACATAGTAAACTTTTGCCTAACACATAAAAAGCTTGAAAAACAGGAATATATTCGTTTCTAAATTAAAAAAAAAAACAAAACTGATCTCATAGAAGTAATTCATTTTAATTCTATCTTATTATTTATTGAATCAATTCCTTATAGCACATCTAAACAAGCTATAGTAACCTCTTATCTTACGGACACCATGCAGCTAACCCATTGCCCCTGTGCCTTACATCGCCAGTGGCGCACGCGCACCATAGCCACGCTATAAGGCACTCTTAATCTAGATAGATCTATAAAATCTAAGCTGTAAGATACGCGATTATCTCTAGCATCTAGATCATGGCGATTAAATGATTTTTATTGGCGAGTTGTAAACGTAGATTGCTTCTGTACTTGGCCCTATTGGAGTGAGTTTTTTTCTGCCTAAATATCTTGTATTGTGAAAGAACATCTACATCATTTTCGATAATTAGTGTAGTTTATTTGTAGCCTTACTATTTCTTATCTATGTTGGTGTTAATATTCAGACCAATTTTAAAGTGTCTCTTATTGCGTTCGGAATGAGAATCTTATATTACTTTAACATAATTATTAGCGTGACATCTGAAAGACCTCTGCAACCAAGATAAATAATATATTTAAATTAGTGAATTGTTTTTGATTTATGTATTTTGTTTCCCTTTTACTCTTACACAGGTTGTCCACATCTCTATTTATCTACTTTCCTATCGCAGGTATGCTGGAAGAGATTTCTTTAGTAATAAGCATTGCCTTTGTACGTATTTTTCTGTTCCTTTCTTCTTGTCTGTATTTATATATGTGTGCATAAATGGTTAAATAAATAATTCAATCAAGATAGAAGAATACCGATGCTACTAGGTTACAGTCCAAAGTATAATACAGCCAGTCCAATCCAGAGCTTCTGAAGAGCCTCCAAAGTATCACTACAGACTAAAAACAAAATATCTTCACTTTCATAGCAACTGAACGCTATTTCACTTCACCTTCTTCCCTAATAACACAAAATACGAAACTTACAATTTCACCAATTTTTTCCCCCAAAACATAGGCGTTGAGTCCACCTGTCCTATTCATATTCCCGGGAGGATCCTCAAGGCCAGGCGTTCGGTGGTTGACCCGTAACTGTACAGGGCTATCCCGAGCCGTGCTCAGGGCGACGACCTTAGGGCGAGCGGGGGTTTTGTGGCCACCGCGGGATTCGGACAGTGTTGGGTTGTTAACGAGTTTGATTGTCATGGCAGTTTGGACTAACGGTATGTTGGTTGTGAGGCATATTAGCGCGGTTTATTAGATTGGTGCTATTTCATTTTTGTTTAATTTTAAATAAAGTTTATTCCCATAAAACGTGAGGTAGGTTTTTGTTGTGGTCCGTTTTGATTTTGAGCTTTACAGCTCATATTTAAGACCATCTGTTTCTAATATTATTAGAGAGATAACGAAAGATAGCAAAAACCGAAATAAAGTTTAGTTTATACGCAACAGAATCGACACTATTGTAAAAATGAATTAGAGTTTACATCAAGTAGCACCAACAACAGCATTCGCATAAAAATAGAACAAATTGTGCTACCGTTCTAAAAAAAAACCGGCCAAGTGCGTGTCAAACTACGCACAATGGAGGGTTCCGTAGTTGGGATGAATTTATTCTAAGAACAAAATTAACGTTGTAGTTAAAAGACATGATCTCCCAACATTCCAACTGCAAATGTAAGTTTGTACGCACAATATTGGGAGGTTTATCATGTTATTTTAAGACCACCAAGACTTCGTATAGGTTTTCCTCCTTCGTATAAGTTTCGAACTGTTTTCTGTTTTTTTTTTTCATTTTAGGCTCAGTGTCGGAGCTTAGAGTCAAGGTAAATTTTCATCCATTTCTTAAATTAATTTAAAACTAATAATTTTAAAATTATTAAATTATTATATTCTTGAGACCCCTCATTTGACCCCTCACACTAAGCCCTTTGATTTGATATACGGTACAGTGTGCACACCTTTTTTTATTTTCTTGTTTTGTTTCCAAGTGACCACGTCCGGCCATACGTGTTTGCGTCACAGAAATTCATAATAATGTGTTCCAAATTTCAATTTAATCGGTCCGTAAGATTCGGAGCAAATCGACTGTGAAAGACGGACAGACAGACACACGAGTGATCCTATAAGGGTTCAATTTTTTCATTCAGACATACGGAACCCTAAAAAGATAAATGTCCGTATTTAAATTAAAATACATTATAGAAAACAAATTGAAATGCTAATCAACCCTTTTACAAGTTAAATTAACATAACTACTAAAGAAACAATGTCTTTATTTGTCACTCATTAGCATTGTACTAGTTCACAGAAGCAACATCTCTGAGCTATGTATGTATGCCACTTGCGTTTTGTTTCTTAGAATATTTTTTACTTGGTTTAGTTTGGTAAACAAATGATTGTTGTATTAGGGTAAGGCCAAATATCGAATTTTGCTGAAAAGACTTAACAAAGAAGATGGGACGCCAATGTCCAATAATTGAAGAGAGTTGTTAGCATGTGTTTTTTTTTGAGGGTGGGACATCATCAAATCACTTCTCCCGCTCTGGGCGAAGCGGCAGGGCGTGTCAGACTTTTACAGACTAAAAACCACCCGTGTTCCTTCAGTTGCCTGTGGCCAAGGGTCCCGGTATCCCTTTCTGACTTTCCCGCAACCCTGGCAGGGAGTTGTTTGCATGTCTTTAACCACGGCTTTCCAGATTTAACTAATGGTGCGTCGGAGAATCCATTGGAAAGAGTTGATTGCATCGTTATAGTCACAAGAAATAATGTCCCGTTCTCTCACCCCCTTGGTATTGGAATTTTAAGGATATTCATTACCAGTAAAAGGTGCAACAGGATCCCTCTGAAACTCTCCTAATCATATCAGTATATAAACTGATAATTATCATCTTCATCAACTATCATTTTGGAAATGTTGCTGTTAGCGACATAACAACGTAACGTGAGCTGAAAGAATCCTTCAGTTGCAGGAGGGCGCTGCTTATAAACGACTTTCACAAAATTGTGATATAAAAAGCTATGGGTTATCACTAATCATAAGTAGCCAATAACACTTATTAAATTATTATCGTTCGTTGCGGCAATACCCAACTGCTGAAAAACTTATTGATATCAAACATGGGTACTTTCTATATCTTGTCAGCGAAACATTATGATATTTGTTTACAGTATAGGATATTGCGATACCATTCTCTTTATTGGGCACTTGAGCGTAATTTTATAACGTAGAATAAATGTTTTGTAAACGTGCGCTTGCCCAACTAATCGTGGTTGGTTGTCGAAATAGAATCATTTCGTTGTTGTACGATTGATTTTATAAAGTTTTTCAGTTCTGTTGTCATTTTGACACAGTAGTCTTTGAAGCCAGTACTTAAACTAATTTCAATATGGCGTCTGCGGGGCGAGCACGGCTTTGCGACATGTCTCGAGTCACACATTTTATCACAGTTAGTCATATAAGATGTGTGACTTGAGCCATGCATGTCACAGTAGGCCGTGCTCGCCCCCTGGGAATAGATTTTCAATAAGACCTGCCTGTGTTTTTGTCTCCTCTGTATCTATCTGTAATCATTACAATGAATTGCCTACTTGATTAATGGTGACTATTATGGAATAAATCATATTCTTCTACATTCTGATGATCTACGGGTACCGGAACTCGCCACCAACGAAAATATACGTAATCAGTCATTGATAACTGAAATCAAGAAAATTACCGATACTTTTTCCAAACTACATCTCAATTCCACTAAATTAAAAAACAATTGATACCAATTACCGTATCGTAATATTAAGGTCAAAACAATAGCACCTACACGCCACGCGTTCCCACACTGGGCCACGCTGGGCCACCCAAAATCCACTCAACCTCGTTGTGGTGCGCATACCACGGTCCACTCCTAAAAAAACCCGTTGGGCCTATAACGGTACCCGCTGCCTTGACAAACGACTAAACAAGTATATTAGGCAATTAGGATGTAGGGATCAAAGCGCCGACTGTACTTGTTAGTACTAGGAAACAATTGAATAAAATTACAGTTAAAATAATAAATGTTTAGGAATGCAAATTGGTAAGCTTTTTTTTGCCGGAGTATTTGCATTTTTGCTTTGAGGTAATTTTATACACGAGAAATATTTGAATAAGTTTTATCTTTTCTATTTTGTCCGCTTTATTATTATTAATTCATTTATTTCAGATAATTATACTCCATAAATACAATACATTAAATTAAATTAAAATCAGTATTTTACACTAACATATTATTTATTATTATACATTAATTATCATGTTATACAATAACGTGCTTTATGGTGATATGAAAATACACCGTACCTATAAAATTTTCGAGGCCAACGTAAACTCGAATTGAATTGGAAAACAATGAAATAAAATCTATTTGTAACTCAATATTATTCGAAATGCCATTTCACACTATAGAATACAGACAATAATCTCTTCGATCCCGATCTAACATATTCTAGTACCGATACAGTAATATCTGAAATAAATAAACAGTATCGGTATCGGTAGAAACTAAAGTGGTATCGATAATGCGCTTGTTCTTATTGTATCTGTTTGCAGGAGACCTTATCGTACAAGAATGAATTGAGTATGGGGCGATAACAGTATTGTACGCGTGGTGTGGACTGAGCCTTAGGTCACCTCGTGATTGTGACCGAAGCTTATTCAATATTCGCATATTATACGACACACGACTTACAAAGTTGCTAAGTTTCTAAGTAAAAATATAAAACAATTCTGCAAAACTACACGTCTGGCTTAAATAACTATCGCGGAAAATATACCGTAATATACACATAAAAAATGCACGATAAAGCAAAAAATATACATATTTACCGATATAACATAATGTACATTATTAACATAATCGGTAATGTTATCAGTTCAGCGAGATAATATAGTAACTTTCTACGTCGAACTCTTCGAGGCGCTATCGCCTGTCAATAGGCCATCAATAGCCCAGCCGCGGGTCTAGCCTTGAGGTAGGTTTAAAAACTGGATTCTCGTAAGTAATCATCAAACAGAAACGGACATAGCTCTATTGTCGTGAATCAGCACCGTGAAAATCGAAAACCAGCCCGCTTGCTACCCAAATTCCGACTTTATTACCTTCGATCAAGGTTGTGTTTTGAATGATCAACAGTCGTTGGTTACGACCTGTGTATAATAAAGTAGTGTTTACGCCACTGACATACTTCCGTGTGTGTACCGTTAGGCGGCCCTGTTTCGCTTACACCCGTTTCTTTCACTCTCGTTTATAGCGTATATTTTGTCTCTTTCTGTGCGCGACAAATTTTCGATGCGGGCGCCTCGTGTAGGTTGGCCTAAAAATTAATTTCGTGATACGATTTTTTTTTAAGAATCCGCCTGTCGCGGTGCCGTGGGGGAGCCGTTTGTCGGTCAGTGTGTCGCGTGCTTTATGTTAACTTACCATGTCTAAGCTTTAGTGTTTGAAATTCGGCCCGACCAGACTTAGGATTTTAGGATTAACATTAAGGCTTTTGAACCATAACATTGGCTTAACACTGAAAGATATATGAATAGTTAAAGAAATTAGAGGCTAGTAGTTCCATTTTTCGACCTAGATACATGTAAACGCAAACCACATAATATCTAAATAGGTATCTTAAATACTTAATATGGAAGTCCAACAACAGCCAATTTTGGATTTATAAAATGAGTTCAAGCTCACATTCCATCATCATCAAAATATTTACATTTTGGTTACCAGTATAGCTCAGTCGGATAGCGCCTAGTAACAGACTAACAGATGATGCTACATTGAACCTGTTACCAGTGATAATGAGACAGACAAATATACTGATGATTCAAAATTTGCTAATGCTACTTTTTAAGATTTAGCAGTAAAATACATGTGAAATGGTGCTATGCTTCGAACATTAACCATGTTCTATTTGTCATTTACTATGTATTTTCGGACGTACGAAATACGAAACTTAAATAATTATTACCTATTAATTTAAACTTGTGTAGAGGTACCAATAATACCGAGAAAGTCAAGTTACTCCGCGTTTTTGAGGCAAATTGTTTTCAACTTCAGCTGAGTTTAATCAATTAACTTAAAACGACAACTAAACTCAGCACCATTACTAACCCTCGCCAATAACACCTCTCCTAAACTTAATGAGCAATTGATATACGCTACTTTCCTCGACAATGGATTACCCTACTTATAGGCAGCAGAAAATGATAGAAAATCCAAAATGTCATACTTTCTTCGCTCCCCGTAGTCAATCATAACCAATATTTTATAAAAGATTGTTTTGATTTACAAAAGCAGACGTGTTTCTACTTTCACTCGGTCGGTCCATCGGAGCGGATAATCTATGGAACTGTGACAATTTCTACGGAATTGGGACAAGAGATGTTAAATTCTTGTATTTTTGTTCGTGTCAGAGTTGGTCACTGAGACCGGTGACACGGCGCCGATGGGTGAGGAATTTTTACGCTCTTTTTGGCAAATGGAACTTTTAATCATTTAGGTGTAAATAATGATGATAGAAATTGTAAACGTTTCACTGATGCAAAAGCAAACGCAGAATATAATGGTTAACAAGAAGAAGAAACCTTTTATAGCGAGTGATCAGATATTAGAGATGGCTATGAATGAAAATGATGGTAAAGATAAAGAGTATAATAAATTACCCAAACCTTGCCTTGTGCAGCTAAACTAGTTTGGTGAACGTTTAAAGAATTAAAAGGTTTACAATACTATAAATATGATAACAAGGTAGTGCATGAACAGTAAATATTTGCTGTTAATTAACTTGTTTATAAAATAACGTTAATCTTAGTTGCCTGCCCCGAGTTCCGCCCGACACATCCAAACATCCTGAACCGTCCGCTGCGCTTGCTTGCACACAATTAACTTAAATGGTTACTGCTATATTTAAAAAAATCCGAATCCGATATGTTCGTGTCGTATAATCTTACAAACTACTAATATCTAGGGAATTCAGTGTGTCAGTCGCATTGCCTGTAAGAAATATAATATCATATTCATCATAACATTATAATCGTATATGACTGCTCTGATCCCAATAGCTTTAATATTTACTCTTTAACAGTACTCTCTAGATGATTTACTATGTGAAAAATGATTAGACTGTAGTTGTATCTGCTTTGAGTTTGTTTCATCCCTCATTTTCATTGTCATCCTTCCCGAATGAGAAATCTTGAGCAGACGATATTCGCTGTCTTTACATCATTATCATTGCCATTGATTGAGAGGGGTCTCCTTAATTCACTCCGTTAAAAGAAAATACTTACAAACGAGCATTTAAAGATTTCTGTTCTTTTTATTAGTGTTTAGGAGAATATTACCGCATATCAAGGGCTGTTTTAGCTTTTTGAACTACTGTTTCGACAGTGCGCTTATAGAATAGTACAGGGTAAAAAATATTACGAAAAATAAAAATCTTAAATACTATTTATTGTTGTCTATTAAAGTCACGTTCAGTATGCAATCGGGTGTCTTGGTAATTCATTTTTTCTGCAGCGGGTTGCGCCAGCGATCGCCACGGCCGGCGCGCGCGCAATCAGCCTTTTATCCATACTACAGTATTTTGCGAAAAACTCAATCAAGGCCGCGTACTTGGCAGCCGAGACAAATCTATATTTTAATAGTATTTTTTCCGTGGAGTTATCGCAACTCATTGCGTGCAGACATTGGTCAACGGTGCGTGTTGTCATAGGTTTGATTTTTTGTCAGTATCGAATTGAACGTTATAAAAATGCTAGAGTATCAAAGGATAGTTTTTTCGTTAGGAAATAGAGCATTAAGAAATGCCCGAAATAAGCTAAATGGTAAAAGTAATTGATTGGAATTTACTTTATTGTGCCGTGGCTTTTTACTAAAACTTCGTTGGCAATGTCTAAAATTTTCACAAAGGTGAATGAACCGCTCCTCTGGCATTGAAATGCTCCAGTCATTCGTAGCAATGTAGCAACAGTTTATTAGGGAAAAGTTTTATTGATGTCTTATTCTAAATAATAAACCTGTGAACAAGTTTTTGATAAAAAATTCTCCACCTTTGGGAAATGGCAATGTAGAACCAGGAGTTGTGATGTACGTGGGCTCTCTCAGTAGCCAGAACAGCGCTGTGTCAGGCTAAGTAGATTGATTAATTTTGGAAAATGAAGGAATAAACGTCCGGAAAAAACTTTTGGTTGAGTTAGACCACATTGTTAGCGAAGTGACTCTCATTGTTTCATCTTCTTTCAAGAATCTGTTGCCATTATGTGTAAGTATATACGACATTTGTGTTTTGTAAGATTTCGGAGAAAATCATAGTGAGTAAAAAAAGCTTTATTGCATCTTCACTGAATCAAACTTTTCAGGGGAATTACCACTCCTCTACTGAAAGCAAAAAATCCAAAAAAGATTTTCTGTTCTCATACGTTTACAACCAAACACCATGCAGTCTATAAATCTGTTTGTTTCAGTACATAATTACCGGTAACCTAATCGCTAACAATACTAATGAGTAACTCGTTTGATTTCGTTAGCGGCACCGTATCGCCGCGAACACGGTCAGGTATCGGGGCTCCGGTAACTGTGCCGGATCGGTACCGGGCCGGTGCCGGGCTATCTGCGGCTAGTATCAACGTACGCTTTGTGTTGCAAGTATTTGTACTGCTTGGCGGGAAGAATTCAGTATTTCCATTGCGAGACATACTCGACATAGTCAAAGAAAATTCGACTTCCCAATCGTAAACCTACACTTTTTATTAAATCTTCAATTGGGGCGCGTTCTTATGAAATAAGATTTTATACCGAAATATAATATTATTGATAAATGATAAATGATAAATGATTTTTATTTCTGTAAGTAGGTTTGTACAAACACTTTTACACGTCAATCACATTTTTAAAACTAGATGAGGTCGGCGTTTCCTATCTGACTACTCTGAGAAGAAAGGCCGAAACAAACTCAGAGGTCACAGTCTCTTTTAAAGTCCAGACATAATCTTGGTCAGATCATGTGAAGACCATGTAGATTGGTGTCTGAAATGGACTTTTGAGGAAAGAACCACACAGATTGAGTGGACCTGTCCAGTCAGTGCAAGCATTTGTCAATAATCGTGCAGCTCAACTCCAATTTTAAGGAGCTCAACGATTTGACGAACAGTACCAAAGAAAGGACATTTGGTTAGGCCGCATAAATTTCTCAAACTGCCAGACCATGATTAATTAAAACTAAGGAAAAATTAATACTAAAAAAGAAAAGAAACAAAGATCCACATAGTCTTCACATTCACAATAATTAAAATAATATAATACTTTACAAAGTAAACATTCATGTCACTGTATAAGTTAATAATAAAATAAAAAGTCACTATTACAATATAACTCGGTTTTTCAGGAAAATCCAAGGTAACAATGGGCTGTATTGAGTGTTTCAAATATCGTTTAAGTAGTTAATCCTATGATTATTTGTAAAGTCGCTTTATACGACAACTAAACAGAAAAACATGATGAACCTATTAACAGATAAACACGATGTCAAATTGATTCCTAGATCAGGCATAAACCTATTAGTCTCCACGTTTAATACAGTACGCCCCACTAAGCCAAAAAATTCTTTTAAAGTTATATTAATTAAAAACAGAACAAAAATGTCTAGAAATAAAACAGAAGCGCCTGTGGGCCGCAGCACTGTTAGCTATTGATGCGTATCGCTCGCGATTACCGCCTGCATCTGTGATTGCGTACTAGTTCATGTACTGGTATTACACTGTTTGGTCTAAATAATTTTTAAAGAGTCCTTTTTTTGAGAATTTTATTATAACAACACCTATACCCATTTTTGCAAAGAAATAAATGATTTGATTTGACTGATTTGATTTGAAAAACAATACAAATGAATCGTCACTTTTTGGCCATGTTTTACGAATGTCCCCCACATTACTTGCTTTTCTTTAAGACACGATTTTTTAAATATTAGTAATTTTATGCCATACTAGCTGATGCCTGCGACTTCGCCCGCGTGGATGTCGATTATTATATACTAAAACCTTACTAAGGAACCACTCTATTCACTGGTGAAAACAGCATGAAAATCGGTGCAGCTGTTTTTGAGTTTATCGCATACAGGACGACAGACAGACGGGGCGGATGACTTTGTTTTATAATATGTAAGGATTGTTAATCTATTACGAGGATATTTTCTTGATTACGTAATAACTAATTTATTTATTTAAGTTTTCTTGCACCACATTAGAGAATGTAATCCTAAGGCGTTGTACAAAACAAAATACAAACTAAAAAGTGATAAACATACGTAGGTTGAGTAAAATACAAATGAAAAAGATAAATAATTATAAACACGAGAAATAACAAAATTAGCAAACGAAATAACACTTATATAATTAAGAAACTGGAATCAAAAGAAAAAAATAAATTAAAAATAACCTACTACCTACCTTTACTTTATACCTTAACTTTCATCCATCTTCTCACAAAAACTTATACATTCACGACACACAACTATCCATTTCTCAGCAAACAAGTCACATTCCGGTGTTGAAGTCAGAAGAGCATTGAGCATAGAAAGGGCCCGAACGAGGGGCGAGTTATCTCGCGACACTGTGCGTGCTGACGGTACGGCTAGTAGCCGGTGACTTCGAGGCCTGAGTTGTTGTTTGGGCACAACAGGGACAAAAAGCCTCTCCAACTGCTCCATCAGTTCCTGACAATGATGGTTAATGATCGTTTTCCTTTGTTACAGATAGCGCAGCAGGGTGGCGGCGTCCAAGTATGGCGGCGGAGGGCTGTCATTGGGCTCCGGCGTCGCGGTGAGGCGCGGCATGAAGTGCGCCGGCGTGGCAGGCGCCAGCGGTGACGAGCTGTTGCTCGGCAGCTGCTGGCTCGACCCCAAGCTCGACAACTCCTCCCCCCCGCCCACCTGCCACGAGCTCCTCGACTCTCTCCTCGCCCCTACCCCCCTCGCAGAACTCAAACCTCTCCCCCCCTTCACTGGCTACACCGGACACCTATCTATCAATGGCATCTCAGGACACCACTACCACGCTATCGCGCAACGCCTTCCAGAAGAAAACAATAACTATCCGACGCAGAGCGGGTACGGCGCCGACCATGACGTCGTGTCCTCATCGACGTGCGCGGCTGACGCGGAACCTCCCGACTTAGAGGACGTCAAACCATTCCTCGACGGGCCCGACACCAAGCCCTTTGCTGACACCTCCGCCGCGGACTCCTGCGCCGCGTCCTGCTCGCCGCCAGCCAAAATGTTCGAGGACGGGCACAAGCAGGACATGTATGACATCAGCTCGATAGAGGACATCGCGGCCATCATCGGTTCAGCCATCGCCGACACGACTGTCCCGTCGCAACCTGAAGACCCTGAGAGGAATGACTCCAGAGACAGTTGGATGGACATCGACGCCTGGATCACGGGCGCTTGCACACAACCTGGTGACAAAATTGTACAACAAGATCTTGCGGAGTTCGGTCTGCCGAATTCACCACCTTCGGGACAAAATCACCACTCCAGTCTTGACTATCCCTGCAAAAACCAGGAGTTTTCCAAAAGCACCGAGTTTCTTCAGAAAAACTTAGGACAAGCGGGGTCGACATTGCAGTCCTTGTTGACGCATGGTTACATGCCGCTGCTACAAAATCGGCTGCAGAACGGCCCGCCGGTCAAGCAGGAGGCTCCGAGCTCCACAAGTTATGGGATGGATGTAATATCAACGTCGTCTCCACCCGGGAACGCTGTCTCCACGACTGATGGTGTTGGTGGGTTGTTAAACGGCCGATATGCACCTCATTATGCACTCAGTCTCAAACCTGACGGACTCTGTAGTCCAGACAGGCTTCTTGGCTACCCGCATGCTCACACCACGACTTCGACACCAGCCAGTAAGAGTAAAAGGAGTCGAGCTAAAGCGAAACAAGGGAATAGCGGGAACATGCACGGCAGCTCGCTCGCGTTTCCGTCGGCGACGGCGGCGGAGCTGAGCGGGCTACTCGGCAAGGAGAAGCCGGTGCACAGGTGTGGAATATGCAATAGGGGTTTTCTGAACAAGTCCAACATTAAGGTCCACCTCCGGACTCACACGGGGGAGAAACCTTTCCGCTGCGACGTGTGCGCGAAGGCGTTCCGCCAAAAGGCGCACCTCATCAAGCACCAACAGATACACAAGCGGATCGGCAGGGACTAGCAGGTATAGGTTCTAGCTCAAAATGAAGCATTTTGTAGTTTGTAATAAAGTGTGTCTGTGACTTTAGTGTCAGTGCGCGGTAACGCAGTGCGCGCTGAATCTCATGTAGGCTATTGTAAATTTATTTCGTCAGGAACGGAGACGTTGTAACGCTTCATCATAGAACATTGGCAGTCATTGCGAGTACATGTCGCCAGGCGTTCGACGTCCGCTGTACGTCTTCTAACGTAGTAACGTGGTATCACGTGTAATTAATTTAACCCATTAGTATAACATTCCTAAGGACAAGTGCAATGTTAACTAGTTTTAAGTGATTTATATTCTCTGTATTATATTATTAGCTTGTAATTTCTTGAATTTCCGCTCCGCTTCTTTATCATTGTTTTCTGAACTATCCGTCTCATTAGTTTAGTTATCTTCTATTATTTCGGTTAAGTGTTGACGTCATACTGATTTATGACATGCTACGTCATAGGTTGCTCACAAAAAGCGCAACGCTTTAAGACGGACAAAACATGAACGAAATAAACATATTTTTGTAATGTAGAAACATTTTTATTTAATTTTAAATGTGAATGGTTACTCCGATTACCTATTGTTAGTCAGAATTTTAATTAGTTTTTTTTTCCTTTTAAATGTATAAATTAATAAGTACTTAATTAATTTAAGGAAGAGAAATGACAAAGCTCATGAGGCTAACATGATACTGCCAATTATAAACCTTTTGTACTTATAAACTTTGTATAAAATACTCTTTTAAAATATACGTGAAGTAGGGATTTTTAATTATTTGGTTGGCAACATAGTTTATGAGTAAGGTTTAGTTTTCATTATCGCTACTGCTAGTTATTTATTTTTCGCGCCCTTTCTTGGCTCTTTTAATTAACTTTCTACTTGAAGTAACAAGTATTAATAACATAACATACCTCAGAGTAACACAGTCACAAAATGTAAATAAATAAAAATCTTTGCGACTTATGTACATTATTGAAACATCTTATATATTTAATTTTCATCGTTTCATTAATATATTTATATGGGGACCAAAACATTTGAATTAAAGAACAATTTAACTTGCAAAGATTTTTAATGTTATTATCAAAGTAATCATTCATCATTCTGTCACTTGTAACCTTACAATCAAATCAAATCGTATCTATAAGTTTAACTGAACAATTATATTTTCATCATACCTTATAAGGATACTGAATCATTATCCATTTAATACTTCAGTTATTTAAAAGCTTAAGTTTATAAATTCATCACCATACACAGTCAACATCACTCTTGTACTTGCATTTACTATACATTAACACGCCATGATCACAGGATCATCACGATTCATTTTTATATGGAGCCATACATTATCATCATTGATATACAGCATACAATCATTGCATGTGATCATCTTTGCCACCATTAGCTATTTGTTGTGTTGAACTATTGCGCCAACAATCAAGAGTGCACTATTTCCGTCGTCACGTTTAATGGACGATCTGGTTTTCGCTTTTTATAATAATTCAAGGCAGTAAAGGGCAACTGAACGCTTTAATTTAAAAGTTGAATATACCTTTTGCAATATTGAAACCTTATTGCGTTCAATCGCGAACAAAAAATCTTACAAATAATAATATTTAAAAAAACTTAATAATTCTTAGCTATTTTATTGGTCGAATTTAACAACCAATCAAAGCGCGCAAGCCAATTCATTATTCGCGAGCGCTAGATGCACAAACGCACGCGAACGGAACTCGACGCGTCCGGGAAGCGGACGGATAAAAAATAAAATTCATACTAATAATACCGATCCGCTGTTGCGTAAGATTCGTTGGCAGTTTATAATTGATGTTACGGCATTCGGTATTTGGGGCATTTACCTCTTTAAGGCTAAGGGCTGCGTGATTCGGACTGAGCAGCAATTAGAGATGATTAACAGTATATTGAATTATTACTGTTTTTAGTGAAACGCCAAATATTACATGCATTTTTTGTTATTCATGGCATGAGTTCCACCTTGTGTTAACCGTTAACTTTGCCTAATATAGCCTGGTCCAACGTTTTTAAGTTTGATGTGGACTTTTTGATAAACTTACCACCGTTTCATTTTGAAACTCAACATTATCATTTATGGACAATGTCTAAAATAAATTACTATACTAAAATACTTTCTCATGAATTCACAAAATCATTGATCACAGAAAAAATAGAATTTCAAATCCTTTGGATAAGAAATCGTTTTTTTTTTCAATATCATCACAATCATAAAACTATCACTTTCATCGATTTCACAATTAGCAATTTTGCAAATCACTAATCTAATTTACTACAATATGTTGCAAAATGTATTACAAATTATTGAATTGAAAATTCATTATCATAATCTGCAATGCAACTCTCGTATCATTAATATCATATCACAATAACTATTAACCATCACTGACTTTAAGACTGTGAACTTTGACATAAAGCTATGTTTACAGTAAACATTCCATTTTCATACATTTCTATCACACCCATCTTTCATCTTCTGTGTATTCGATACACACTACTAACATTCCACTAGGTGCCTGCAAGTATCGTAGGATAATCTTTGACTGTTTGAGGTGTTAAAACGCTTGTCGAAGCAGACGAGCGGCTGCCCGTTAGGGAAAAATACACGCTGCGGGACAAACGCGCGGCCGAAACGCTATAATCTTTCACAAGTTTTTGTCAAAATTCGCCTGATTTATTTGTGTATTAATGCTATAATACAATGGATCTAGATTACAAAATAAAATTAGCAAAGCGACTCGATGAAATAAATGTGTTTTCGTGAGCCAAATAATTTTACATTGAAACCAAATAATAAAGTCAGTGCTTATCATGAAAAATAATACCAGTCTGTCTAGACTTAAACATACTCGAAACTGATGAATCATTAAATAAATAGTCTCTTTTAGAGAGACATCGTAAAATGAAAGCAAAAATTGAGTGCTTACTTCTTTCCGTTACATTTTATTATTTGCTTTCTCTAATAAAATAAATATCACTGGAACGTAGCAGTTTTAGCAAAATAGACATTGCAATTGAATTAATTTGTGTTGTATGCGTATGCAGCTTTTAAATGCAAGTAGCATTACAACTTTTTAAACTTTCATTTTGAATTTTTGACCCAGAATTTTATCTTAAATCTGTAACAGCTTGGTTTCTACTAAATAGCTTTGCATGAAGTCTAATGTATTCCTTAGATTGTTAAATCAATAAAGCTCAAATGAAATGCTGCAGATATTGAATGCACTCTTCACGGACGTTTTGACCGCGGCGTTTCTCGCGGCGTGTGTAAGTAGAACTTAATAAAAGTACCTTTTTGTTAGAATATAAATTGTTAGCGCTAAGTATTTATTTTTCAATTATAATTTTTGTAATTATTAATTAATTGTAAAGCATTACAGTTGACGAAAACAAGTAAATATTATGAGTACTTTTTAAGCGGCGAATGTTATTTTTCAAGAGGTTTTCCCAATAGATTTATAAGTAAATTTGTAAATTAATGTAAAATAAATGAAGATGTTTTTTTGTTAACGATAACTTTTTGTTTGCTTTCTACATTCCTTCGACTGTGACATTTTTCAAATGAATCTTGGACTTGGTAAGTTTCATGTATCTATTTGCTCGGCGAGTGATATAGAGATTTTCTTAATACATTTAATTACCCATTATAAGAAAATGGTCTCAAATACATAAACAAAGAATCACACATAAAAAGATAAGAAGCAGCAATTTTCTAAAAATACACGCAGAGGGACAAGTGGGTCACGTTAGACATCTGAGAGCAAACAAAGGTGTGAACACACGAAGTGAAAGATCCGACTAAAAGTTTAGTTCACACAACACACGTAATGTTCCCGTGCGTCTCGGAAGAAAGTCGGATGTGAAAATTGTCATAATGCACACACAAACGACAAATTGCCTTTTTGCGTCAACAAGTGCTCTTGCGCAGGGCACATAAGAGAAAACACACACACACAAAAACTCGTGCGAATATAACTCACATGTGTGCGCCAAATGTCAACGTATCGCTGTGTCGCTGTCGCTACACGCTCACATAAGCAAAGTACGGTGAGCCAAAAAATCATTGCGAAATTAAATTAATTAGGTTTTATTATATTGCAACGTAATGAATTTTATTAGTGTCGGTTCTGTAACAAATCGATATTTTATATAATCAATGTTTGCAAATCTGTATTGTTTGTAAAATTGAGTGTCAAAATTGAAATGTCCAAATTTTACGTCGTCTCAATGTAGGGTAGGTGCAGGACAGCCAAAGCTATACTTAAAGTTTTTTTAAAAATTAATGTTGTAGCTGTAAATATGTATACACATTTACAGTAGATGACTGATTTAAATGAAAATGCTAATTCTCGTTTTACTGTGTAATCTCTAATACTATCGTGTATCTAATTTAATATGTTTAGTTATTGCCTTAAGAATATATTTTTTATTAATTAAAACGCAAAATTATTTTTATTACTTCACACCGTGGTTTATGTTTTATTTTTATTTTAGTTTATTAGTGCCCAAAATCACAAAGTTAAAATCAAATCTAAAATAATCACGTAAAAAAAAATTAAAGCCTGGGTTATTGTCTCAACATTTGTCACTGGAAACTGCTTACCGTTACAATATCTTATTAATCTAGTAACAGGCAATTAAGACACTAAATTATAAAACCAATTTGTTTAATTATCTACCAAAAATAGTAAAGACAAGTATTAAGGCTAGTAATTAAACTCGTTTTCTTTTTCAAATTAGTTTATTTAATGTTTTTAAATTAATTAGTTACAGCCAGAAAAACCATAAAAAAAACCTTTTTTTCAGCCACATATACAAAGCATTACCAAAATTTTCAGACAAAAATAATCATGTCAAACTGAAGACAGGAAATAACAGTCTCTGAGAATATTTTTGGCTAAAATATTAGTGATTCAAGGTCGGCTTCGCTTGCTATCGGTACGCCGCCTGCGCGCGCGCCGGAGAGATTCTTTCACCAACCCACTTACATAGCGCGGCTTGATTTCACCGCCGCGCCGCCGACGCCGCCCGCCGCAAACTGCTACTACGTGCACACACTAAATGTGAACTTGACATATTTTATGTGTATTTTATTGCACAGTTTATTTTAGGAGTAGTATTTAAAATGTTAGAGGCATATCGAAGAAAAGATGGATGGATTTTGTGAAAAATTACATGTTTAGGAAGGAATTGAATTCTCACACATTTTATGTATATTTTACACCTTTTTTTTTTGACAGAATGGTTTTCAGAGGCAGACCAATGAAAAAACGAATGAATTGTGTGAAAGACGTGATGGCTAGGAAGGAGAGAACTGAGATAACTGCTAATTGAGATGAATGGAAGAACAGATGTAGTTACTGGGCCGACCCTAAATAACCCAAATTGGGTTAGGGGTCGTTCGGCTCACTAGGGTAAGGTCAGATAATAATTATTCAACCAAACGGACGCTTGTCAACGTATTTTAAATAGCTTTGACGTGTGTAAAAGGCCAAATTGACCCTCAATGTCATGTTAGGAAGACATAATATATTAAAATTGTTTTAAATAATAATTTGAAAAAGCCAACAGCGAATTACACTGTGAGGTTTTTACATCAAAACTTAATTATGGTTACAAATAAATTTAATCAACATTTTTAAAAACCGGCCATGTCGGACTCACGCACGAAGGGTTATGTACCATTATCAATAAAAACGACAAAGAAATAACGTTTATTGTATGGGAGCCCCCTTAAATATTTATTTTATTCTATTTTTTGTTATAGCGGCCACAGAAATACATCATCTGTGAAAATTTCAACTGTCTTAACTATCGCGATTCATGAGATACAGCCTGTTGACAGATGGACAGACAGACAGACGGACGGACAGCGAAATACAAGTAGGGTGTACAATAATAAGAAAACAAATAAAAATATATTAAATCATGGATATAATACACGGAAAACTGAATTACATGTTTACCGGATTTCATTACGTACTTTTGACGAAAAGACTTGTAATTTTATAACATAGAATTATAAAATTACAAGTCTTTTCGTCGAAAGCTGTGACGTCTATTACTTATTTACATACATACGTAAACTAATTACGGCAAAAAAACAGTATTAGTGGAGGGAGCACAACTGTTGAATGATTTACCGGAAGACATAAAGAAGTGTAATAATATCCACATAATATGTTGATATTATTTATTAAATATTATTTAAGAGTAAACTCAAAAAGCACGTACAATGTAAGTACCCTATAACGTCAACATTGCATCAGAGGCAAATATTGTAATTATATTATCAAGAAGCAACTTTGTATCTCATTATAAGCGAACTGTTATTCATAAGTTCTTATGAGAAATAAATATCTTTAAACCTAACTCACACCTTCTTCCCATGGGGGTAGGCAGAAACTACAGAACGCCAGCCATTACTTATTTTATTCTCAAAATGATCCAAGTCCCTACACGCAGTGGTGCTAATACAAATGCGATGCGTGCATTGTTTACTCCACGCGACGAGAATGAACATCACGCTAGTCCCCGCACGAGACCGGCAGAGTGATGACCTCAGCAGTGCAGATCTGTGAGCTGCTTGTCAATACTGATTGGTAAACAAAGATGTCTTTGCTAGATGCTACGTATTCCAGTTGCAAATTTTCAGAAATCTGTGAGTAAAAAAAAAAAATATTCGGTCAGCGTAAATTGGATCTGATTTATTTTGTGCTGGTAAAGTTAGGTTTGTTTAAATCATATTTGGAGGTTTTTGGAGGGGTGAACTAAGGATGCTGCAATCCCAATAAGAAGAATGTAGTAAGTAAGAAAGAATGTACGACAACGAATAGCTTGCAAGTTCAGAGCACTACCAGGAGGTGCCTGATAGTAGCCTGATAGTAGCCTGATAGTAGTCTGATTTAGGTTTGAAGATATTTATTCTCAAAAAGACGTTTACGCGATAGAGAACAATCCTTAATTTTAATAAAAAATATTTTTTAATATAAAGTTCGTCACAGACGCCTGTAACAAATATGATACACCCATCTAATGCATTCAGTTTTTAGGAAGGGTGTTATTTTGTGATTAAATATACAGCTAATTGAGTTTTGAATGAATCTAATGAGTGTAACTTTTTTAATATTTTGTTGTATTATTCTGGTCCTCCAAAAGATAACATTTTATGGCAAACTTAGTTCCCATCTTCGGTAAAATCAGAAAACTAGCTCGGCGAGTGCTACGAGTACGTTGGTGAACGCGTTTTACTTTAGTAAACGATAGTCTGTACCCTTTTTTTGAGTGCCTTATGAATGGAAAATACATAATATGTATTTTTTGTATTAAATATATTTATAACTGTTAATAATGTTCATTATTTTGGTTTCTTCATTTTTGCATGTATATGTTAAATATGGGTCTTATTTAAAAATCATTTTTATTATTTTGTTTGTGCAACTTGTAGACTAGTTTGCTTCATCTTGGCCGCACTGATTTCTGTTTCATGCCGCGAACATTTCATTTACAAGTACCTTTTTCTTTGAAAGAAGTTCTACCAAGTCCGTCTTGGTACTAAAGACAAAGAGATTACGAAAATGATATTTAGAGAAAAATATCATGTTTTAAGTTCGTACACGTTAAACCTTAGCATTCATTGGATTTTGTTCTAATATCAGGCAAATATTAACTACATGAATTATATTAAACAAATTACAATACAACCAACAAACTTTAAGCTAAGACTCCGTGCATAAATCTAGAAATTAATTCATTCACCGTACAAAACCAAAATCTCAATTTCTAACATTACCAAACGCCCACCCATCCTTTTCCAAGCCGGCCACACCTCCGACGTGAAGCAAATGTGAGCGAAAGGTCAGCGCAACCTTTGCCTTGTAGTGAAATGCTTGCGAATGTGCGCTCGCGCCGCTCCTTGCCCTTCATACTTGAACTTGTGCGCGAGTCGCGACCCGTGCGCGGTGTAAATTACAAGCGATAAATAGTACTGTTTATTAATTACCGAAGTGTAGGCTATGGTGCCACACAGTGACAAAATTTGGATGTCGAGGATTTTAAGCATTTTCCAAACTTTTGCTGGAGTAGAAACTTATGAGTACAGAGGAGAGGGTGTCTAACTCTTCAGGAAAAACAGGAGTAAAAAACTTATGAATGTCACTAACATCACGATAATAAGCATCGGGATAAGGTTGAAGTTCTTTGTCATCTGCGTTATGAAACTACAAACTACGGTTAAAATAACCAAACACGACGAAACTTACCGCCCGCACCGTGATATTTCATTAAATTATGACCTACCTAATATTATGTACTAGCTTTTGCCTGCGGCTTCGTCCGCGTGGAGGTCATAAATTCATATATCCCATTCCAGGTCATGTTCTACCCATGTGCCAAATTTCATCCAAATCCGTTTAGCCGTTTTAGCGTGAAAGCGTAACGAACAAACAAACTCACTGGCGTTTATAATATTAGTTAGGAAGCAGGGCTCTTACATAATGTAACTGACAATGCTACATATTTAATTTGTCCAAAAATTACATACTTAATTGTTACATTTTCGGGTACCTTTCGGTTTTTACCCGACTACGGCGAAGAAAAAAGACCGGTATGTATATATGTATGTATGTATGTTCATCTGTTCCCTCCTACCTTCTAAACAACTCATCACAATTTGACAAATGAGGTATCGTTGGAAGCGTCTTGATCGTCCGCTGGTTATAGGCTATGTGAAGTCACATTAAATAGAAAATGACGCTCTCTAGATAACATAAAGTCAGGAACTAAAAACAAAATATATTTTTATCATCCGCTGGTTATAGGCTATGTGAAGTCACATTAAATAGAAAATGACGCTCTCTAGATAACATAAAGTCAGGAACTAAAAATAAAATATATTTTTATCATACCATGTTGGGTATCAAATGAAAGGGCTCAATGAGCACATTACAAAAATATATATTATAATCCCAAAAGAATTTAAAAAATTAAAGTAATAAAAACTAAAACCCAACTACGACCAAAAAGGTATAAACAAGACACCACAGACAGACAAATTAAAAATCCGGAGTCACACGTAATCTGTTCGATTTATGCCCTAACACGTGTGACTCCGGATTTTTAATTTGTCTGTCTGTGGTGTCTTGTTTATACCTTTTTGGTCGTAGTTGGGTTTTAGTTTTTATTACTTTAATGTTTTATTAACCAGCCCTCAGGCTACGTGGTAAAAACAAAAATCGCTCCGCTCATGCCTTGAACTGTATGACCTTTACTCAACGTCACAGAATTTGGGCTTCAATGATTAATGACAGTGATTAGAGCGGCGCACGCGTCTCTGAACAACTCTGTACACGATATACCAGTTACTTTGTGCTTCACTTCACCACTCTTGTTTGTAACAGCTTTATAAGCTTAGTTGTCGATTGGAAAAAATATATAATTAAATTGTAGTTCGTTTTTTGTGTGATTATATTTATGGAAAACGTTCTTACATTATCTTAATTTTATGAAATAAGGAGATATTTACGGGGCTCATTAATTTAGTAAAAACGTAACGTGAATGACATTCTGTTTTAGACTTTAATCAAATATTTATTTTGGTTTGTGATCCGAATATTTTCATTGAAGTTTGATGCGAAGTGCTAATTAACAACGATACATTAAAAAACTATTTGGGTCTTTTTATCAAAAAATCTAAAATACGATTCAAACTACGTAGGTATATGACCCGGCCCACTGCTGTCATTATTAATATTTACTATTTAATAGCTTAGCGGTGTACTTCATCTAAGTTTACTCTCCCATGGGAAATAATGACCAGAAATCTCTATAATTAAGAGTGAAATTAAAAACACAAGAACAGTAAAACTCAAAACAACCTATTTCCCTCAACTGCCTAATAAAATTGCCAACCGAATTTATTTTGGAGCGTATAATAAATGCGACACGCTCTAAAAGTTATGATATGACTTACTGAGGCATATGATATTTCGTGACAAGCTCTTGTATTCACTACACAAACTTGCGAAGAAAGAATCACTTTTTGAACTCATAAGCACGATGTCCTCACGAGTCACGACATCGCCATGTCCGGCAGGTCATAGATTTTTCATATAAATTAAACAGCCACTATATAACAGGATTCAATTTTATTATAACTTTTCATTAGGAAAAGCTAAAAGAGAAAGATGGGATGTGTAAAGATGGTAGGTGTAAAAAGGGGTGAATGAGGTACTGAGATAAAGAATGGGATATGGAGAGGAGGATAATTTAACTCTTTATCAGTAGTCACAGTTTACAACATGGAACCATTAAAAAAACCCAGACACCTGAAATAAAAATATTAATAACCACCCAAAAATCTCCACATGACCTAAAGGCGAACCATAACCTTGACCAGGCGACCTTAAACGTGGTTTCCGGAAGCTGTGCGGGGGGACGGGCCGGTGGCGGCCCGGCACGGCCCGGCCCGTGAAAGTGTGCCGGTGACACCGATCCGCCGGCGCTGCATCCGCGACGCAGCTGAACTATGACGGGGCTTTACTTTACCTATGGTGGGGTGCTGCTGGTGAGGTAAATGAGATGAAAATTGTAAGGGGTAAGTACTTTAATTTTAAAAGTAAATGGGTATGCTAGGGTGCGAAAGCTTTTATGCAATAATAACTTTTCTTTTTCCTGCCCCACGGCCTCCTCCTGGTACTTGGGGTCGGTGTAACACGTTTTTAATTCTTCCATTCTCCTCTGTCCGCCGTGTCTGTCATCCACTTATTTTTCTTTCATATCTCCCTCACACAATCCATCCATCTTTTCTTATGCAATATAAACTATGTATATAACTATTTATTTGTGCCACCCAAAACATGAAGTTATTCTAAAGTTGTTCAGGGATATTGAGAAAATTAAAGAAATAGAGGAAGAAACTATGATCTCTGAGTTTGGTTCAGGATTACTTCTCATCTAGAAAGTCGTATAATTATAACTTATTGATAAAAACTGAGTGTAGAAAAAGTATCTCACAGTATTGTCTACTTACAAGATAAATATGAAATCAGTACTTGAATACGGTTATCGTCATCAGGGACTAGCTAACTTATGCATAGAATTAATGAAACCAGTACTATTACGAACAAGTTACCAGTATTACTAATATTACTTAAAGTAATCGTAAAGAAGTAAGTGGACAGCGACCTCGTTTATATTGATAATAATCGTTGATGGAATCTGCCATCTGGTTTACTGAATGCCTTGTAGGTCTAGTATTCGCAAACAAATGGCGTCCAGGGTCCGATCCCAAGTCAAGTTTATTAAAAAATAATCTCTCAGTAGCAGCCCGGTGTCTGAATTTATATAAGTGGCCAAATGAAGCATGGATAAGCTTCATCAAATGACCGCAAAAAGATAACATAAACAGGAAAAAGGCTTAATAAATATTATGGACATGCTAAATAAACACAGATCCAACTATCAATGCCACCATTTTTCAAAGTCAAACTCAAACTATGTTTACATACAGCTGATACAGCATGCCTAAAGCATTTTCTTGTATCTCCCACACGGGGAGGGGGGGAAGGGAAGGGGGGGCGACAAAAGTAAAAGTCGGGCCGTCGAATAACAGTACCCGTGTTCACTCTCGACGCGGCACACTTAGCAGTAGGCATGTTGAGGCAAATCACGTCCGAATAACTCCTTAGTTACTGGACGATGTTACTACCACGTTACGTCCATAAATGCTCCCACGTTTATTCCCGGGCAAAGCATAGAGCTACACGATAGGCCACGATCCTTAAATACTGCTGTTGTTTCATACATCTTATCATTCATGAGCCCCCCATTATTTGATAGAGATTGTCAAGTTACAGCTATCTGTGAATGTATTAAAGAAATGGTTTTTCATATCCACCTATATTCTTAAATCTCTACCAAGAGTACTGCTTAGGGGCAATGTTACCTTTGACCGAGAACAGTCCTTTGAATTTGTATACCTATTTACATCAATGCTTAATCCTATTTCTGCTGACCCAACCTTTCAGTCACGCTTTGTATTTTTTCTTTACTTTTGAATACTTAGATTGTAAAAGCAATAAAAAATAAATGTTGAAATTATACTGTTACAAATTAATTGCAACCAATCTTGGTGAAAGAACACTTGGTCGTTACTGACGCGTTTATATCGATAAAAAGTTAAAGAATGGAAGTTCCCACGAACCACTCTAGCTTAGCAACCAAGTAACCAACATTTTAATTACAACAGATAAAACCAATTGTAACTGATGATCCATTTCTAAAATCTATTAAAAAGTTTTGATGATAAAATATTACTTTTTTCTTTAGAGTAGAGGATTTGACCTATTGGACCTTGGCTGAAATAACATTTAGATTCCAACTGATGCCAATTCTTCCATCACTCTAGCTAGAACATGAGGCAATTTCTATCCTACTCAAGGTAAATGAAAATAAGGGTAAGGAGCGAAAAATAAGCAATTGCAAGGTCGAGCAGCAATCTTCTCAGGGTGGCTGGCAGCAGCTTGGTAAGAATAGTCGAGAAAAATGACGAGCACAAGGCTCTCCTAAAAAGCAGTCCTCTGCTGGTCATACTGATGATGACGAGAGAGTAAAACACCCTGTCCCGTGTGTAAACATTGTCACGCCTTAAATGAATAGGTTACTTGTAGGGAAACGCACCATCACTTACCTCAGCTGGTACAATATTTGTCAAACACAAGCATTTGAAAACATTTCAAAATGAACTAGATTTTGTATCAATCCAGTTTGACCTAGAAAACTCATTGCAAATAACAATAGCTTTACAAAAAAATACCGCTATTTTTACATCAGAACCAAGCTGATACCACTGATGACGAGACTGCCCAAAATGATCACCTACATGGTCACATTACGGGCACAACGGTACCTGCAACGGTGATCAACCTTCGCAAACACTCGATATAGACTCATCACTTTTCAAGATTTATTTTAATCGTTTTAGGGTTCCGTACCCAAAGGGTAAAACGGGACCCTATTACTAAGACTCCGCTGTCTGTCCGTCTGTCACCAGGCTGTATCTCATGAACCGTGATAGTTAGACAGATGAAATTTTCACAGATGATCTGTTGCCGCTATAACAACAACTACTACAAAACAAAATAAAATAAATACTTAAGGGGGCTCCCATACAACAAACGTGTTTTTTTTGCCGTTTTTATAGATAATGGTACGGAACCCTTCGTGCACGAGTCCGACTCGCACTTGGCCCGTTTTTTTAGAACATTTTGTTGATGCATTTAAAAATACTTATTTTTTTATATTCGCTTGCAGTTAAAGTAAGTAAGTTCCTGTACTTGTGTGTGATAGTATATTATACAATAATAATATAATAAAGCTGAACAGTTTGTTTGTTTGGACGCGCTAATCTTGGAACTACTAGTCTTTTTTTTTGCATTTGATGGCCCAATTCTTGAGGAAGGTTATAAGCAAATAGCCTATAACGTCACACTATTATCCTTAGGAAACGAGCAAAACGAAAAAATTGTGGGCTGAAGCTAGTGTGAATAATTCCACTTCAAGACAGAAAAATAATGGCTTATGAGTAAACTAAATATTATGGGTGCAGAACTGCATATCCAGATGTTCATTTGGCAAAAATGATCCTGTTTCGATAAAAATGGTGATTAAAGATTTGCAAAGCAGTGGGACACTACAGTTAGGTATCATTATCACCCCAAGAGAAGAAACGAATGTAATCTTAATCATAATAAATCATGCAGAAATCATTAGAGCTATCTAATCCGCTACAAATAAATCAGCCACGGGCACAGTTTATAACTATGTTATTACAAAGATAGCAACGATTCCACTAACACAGTCGCGCTGTTTAGGCCTGATTGAGCCTATACAGTAATGAGACAGCCTGCCTGCACTAAGCTCATGATATGCTATACTTAACTTTCCTTTCCACAGAGTAAGAAAATAATGAGACTAGCTTTTATCTATCGGTGTAATGTATACTTAGGTATAATCTGGGAAATATATAGCGAGCAATGAATGGGAAATTTTCTTTACATAGAGGAGGAGAAGTTTACATAGATATTAATTTAAAAAATGGCTACAGAAAAGATATGACGTTTTAAACGATGTCCGAGGATAAAAAATGTGTTCCTGTATCGCAGCTTACAGACACTAATTGAATAAGCAGTGATACCTAGACCACCCTAAATTCTACTAAATACCCTGGATCAATTTTCTGAAGCTTTCACAGAAATAAAGAAGAGTGATTATTGGACTACAAGAGCGAGCAGCCACTAAAAATGGAAAGAATTTGAATGAAAAGTTGGTTCAGCACGGACCACTGCCATGGTCCAGCACTGGCCACTGCCATGGTCCAGCACTGGCCACTGCCATGGTCCAGCACGGACTGGAATGTCAAACCATTCAGTTATTATTTAAAGATATAAGATAACTACTAATAAGAATAAAAGCCTCGTTCGAAGTGTGAGGAATGACTTCGATTCCCGGGGTGGCAGAGTTTTTGAGTTCTTTTCATGGGAAGTTCTCAAATAGCAGACCAGAGTTTGGATTTGGATCCAGGTTATGGTAATGGGCTATCACATGGGACTGTCTGATATACCATACACCATTGGAGAAAGAAGCGCGAATTTTGCCAACGAAACTGAACGCGATCAGCTCCAAACTACGTTCAAGAGTGTCAATATTCCACAACAATGATGACACTGAGTTACTGACAACTCTTGAACGACGTTTAAATATGCTGTAATGTCACGTTTATAGATTATAGACGATAAGAAATATGTCAGCTAACTGTAACAGCCGTTATGGTAACACTCATTTTACTATTACTACAGCTTATAATTAAACAAAAACTGCAAATTATATAGCATACAAATTGTCAGCCCCCCGTTCGCCTACTTATAGCTGATCTGTTATTAAGCTGTAATATCTTCGACATCACACAGGTAACTTTCCTGATATACGACGCACTCACACACAGATGCGAAGGACACGTGCGCATGAGTTCCTAGATCAGGGGTGGCGAATGTTTATTGTAAGTATTGACACCATCAACTTGATTTGGTCTTTTCGTACTTTGCTTGAAAATACTTTATTTAAGTAACCGTAGTAGTACTTAATACTTTTTATGTAAAGTATGGAATTCTGAAAATAACGAGAAAAAAAATCAGAACCATTCTCCTATCTGCTAAATAATTCTTTGCTTATCACCAGTTTTGGCATAGTGGAGATAGAAAAACCTATCTTTATATGGTTTTAGCGTCCCAATAATCTGTCAGAGACTAGGAATCTCATGGAATGTGACACAATGACAGAGGGAATTATACTGTCTACCTTCAAGAGCGACCTGTCTTTTACTGACAATAGGTTAGTGGGGTCGGACGTAAGTCTTTACTGGTTCTTACTTTACGTTTATAGTAATAGTGACCTTTTATGCATCTATTTATATTTATAGTAGCATCGGAGTCCAATATAAACATAGATTGAAGTACTTATAAATATATTTTTTTATGCGTTTATAACCTCCTCACATTTGTCCTAGGTTCACCAACCCTGCTAGGTGTGTCGACTTGTCTAGTTAACACGTCAAGCTGCATCGACTGCGAATCTCAATGAACCGCTGAATAGCGTACAGATGGCCAAGTCATTGGTATGGCAGTGTGTTCGCCCTTTGTCGGCACAAGTCGGCACTACCTCTGCTTTAATTACGTTAGGAATTGGGCTGAACTGAAATGTACGTTGTGTCCGGTTTAGGAGCTACACTCGTAGGGCGCATAGTGGACACTGTGACTTTGTTTTGTTTTGAAGGGCTATGGTACATCGATATTATGGTTTAGCGTGTCTTCGGCTTAGTATTCATTAACAATAAATGCGTACTGCACTTATTGTATCTCTCCCAGAAAAAAAAAAAAAAAGTGAATACCGCCTTCAGAAAGAATAAACATATAAGATCACGCCTATATAATATGTGTTCCCGAAGTTGTTACGTAAAGGTGCCTGCTTCACCCACATTTCGTCAGTTATGTTTAAGTCCCATGTAGGGTGAGCCTATTGCTATCAAATTCGGTTTCCGAAAAACCCAATTACACTGCCGACCTGTGGAGCGAACCCAGGATCAAAGAGCGCAGGAAAAAATAAAGTCAATTAACAAAAAGCTTATTCATCAACCCACCGGTGGCTACTGGCTGGTTAAACACATAAAGACTCTTTATATTGAATGTCAACCGAATGCACGTAATTAGCAACCGTAGGCTCATTGAATGCGTGTTCGCCATAGATGGTGTACTGTTTTGATTAAAATACGAAGCCGACAGTATGATGGGCAACTTTAAAACAATTTAATATAGCCATATTTTGATCAAGATATACATCCGTAATATATCTTATCCATAGTCCTGTAGAGCTTCATCTCTTTCCTACACTGAAGTAATATTAAAATAAGACTGCTGCATGCGGTGGTGGTAGGCCCCCCGTAGTCGTGTAGTCTCCAAAAGTTAACCATATACCTATTCACAAATTACGGTGACCACTGACAAGTGTGGGTGAGATTACGACGTGACGTTTATTTGATGACCAATTCGTAACTCCGAAATAATCCGAAAAGAAATACGACTATTCATTTTTTTCTACAAGAACAAGTATTACCAAAATCTGTTATTCAATGCCTAGATCCAAGACAGACTGCCTACCTAATAGCTCTAAAATAGTATAAACCAAGGGTTCCAGCTTCCCCTTCCTGCAATCTTAGTCTTAAAGCTCCACACAGTTAACTATTTTCTATTCCCCAAAAATCATTATTAATTTTTCAGGTCACAAAATAACCCAATAACCAAACCCCATTGACTTTTTGCTTCGACCAAAGTTTGTATCTGTGTGAGAGTATGCGCGTGCGCCTGTGTGCGTCGGTGCTCGGCAGCGACGTCGGCAGTGGGTCAAGAAACAAGGTCACGCCATTTCTCTCTGCGGGGAGGGAAGGGGGAGGGGAAGGGCTATGCGTAGGCGCAGATAGACGAGACTTGCAGAATTCGAGCTGGATAAGTAGCTAGGAGTTGAGTGGGGATGTTGGAATAAGGGCGGTAGGTATTTTGGATGTTAAGTCATTGAAAAAGTGGGAGAGTTTGTTACAAAGAGGGAATCAATGAGGTGATGTTAAGAAACATAAGTAACATCATAACATAACGCCCCGAAAGTGTATCTATAGGACGCCCATATTTCGCAACATATTATGAAATTATACAAATAATATGATTAGAGAACTTGATGTCATTAAGTATTATATAAAGTAAGTAGGTCTTGTCGTTTGAAGAACGACTGAAAAATGAATAAGGGAACTCTGCTGGCGATTGCGTCAAAAAAGTGACGAAAAATAGGTAAGAAATGTGTAACACTGAAAAATGCCGCGATGATGGCCCGGATGCTAAGTGATCAGCTTTTTGGCTACGTGCGCGGTTCTGAACTGTTTAGCACCAGTGTCACTTTACAATTAGGTAATATATGTCATTTAAGTAGACCAGGTAAGTGAAATTTATAAACTTTGTGCTTTCTAGGGTCATACGTAACATAACTGAATGCGATGATGTGGCTGACGATGGTGCACGCTGGCAACTCAGACTTTTTGCATCACCTACCTACCTACAAATTGAACTCACTGCTGGGACCCAGGGGACGTGGGCCTCCTCTCTGTGATCAGGAATGGGTCCTAATCCACCACGGGGGCCTATAGTGTGCGAAAAATGAAAATGATGTTTATTTCTGTAGTATATTATAGAAACAAAAACAACGCAACAACTTTAATAAGTCAATAATATTTTTAATTAAAAACTGGATGAGACCAGCGTTTCCTATCCGACTTAGTCTCAGAGTTCACAGTCTCTTTTAAAGTCCAGAAAGTGTTGGTGGCTATCACTGGTCTCCGAATGTATGGTTCTAGGACATGACGGTATGCTCTACAGCAAGTTTGTATTATTCAGTCCAATCCCAATACCGTAATTGGATCTCGGAGCTTAGTCAGTTTCTGAATGAATCCCGCCCACCTTTGGTCTGAGCATCTCTAAACAAAAATAGTGTAACAATGAATATAATATTGGGGTCAATAGTTTAATTAGGCACACCCACAGGCACAGAACTGTTAGAACATTTACATGTCATTATGAATGATAAATATGTATGCTATGCAATTAGCATTAAGCTTAGTGTTATGTTTCACAATTTTATTCGCTGTCTGTCTGTGATTAATTTTTAGGGGCTTTCTTCTGACGATTAATAAATGCTACTCCTATACTAGCCTGCTGCTTGTTACAGCTAAGGCATCTCCAGTGTGGCTGATGTGATCGCATGGTTGGGATTGCAAGAATGAAAATTTAACGGCTCAGACAGAAGATCCGACCGCAGACCAATAACCAAGGGAGTTACAGCTATATATATAAGACTATCAATCGGAAGACCACCCGTTGTAATGGTAGTGTCTAATTTCTTTTTTGTTTGATAGGACCTATGATGTAATTTTGTGGTGTACAATAAAGTATAAGTATAAATAAATAACTGAAACTGAAAAAATCGGCTCTTTGCAAAAATCCTGGGACTATGGCAAAGGATCGGATTATTGGAAATAAAGAAAGATTTTCTAATTATTCGGGCTATTTCCAGTATCCGTCAGACTTATTAGACGAATTAGTACATACCGTTCCTACAGCAGTTAAATACAACATTAATGTTATAGGTTCAGAAACTATAAAACGACAAAGACACTCGGCTAATACATTGTTATCTACAACTGTAAAGTAATACATGAACGGATAGTACTTGAACTGAGATAATAATATAAACCAACGCCAATTAGTATAGCTTTATATTTAGACTACCTCCGGATTATAACAGATCTGTAATCTTAATGTATTCGATATAATCATTGATGCTTCCTGTGCACTAGGAGTCGGACAACGAGGTGTGTCGTACTAGGCCTTCCCACGACGATGGCAGAATGAGGCGACTATGAGCCGCGGGCTGTAGGTTGGCGGCGAACAGAAGTGAGTTCTTGCTTTATAATTGACAAAGTAAGGCAAGACGTTTTGTAACGTAGTACATAGTTTTTTTCATTCACCACCTCCGTTTAAGTTGCGGTTAACTGATCCATCGGATATATTTTTTTACATGAACAGTCACTGCCAAAATATCTTAGGCACTTTAATGGCTATTTTTGTCTGCTCATTGCACGATAGAATGTGCTTTACCGACTACAGGGTACAATTAATGCGTCGTAATGTCAATACCACAGAATGGCATTCATGTTAGACCGATTTAAAATGATACACTGGCAGACTCTAGCTGTGAATAATTTTATGATACTATTACTTATTTCATAAAACGGCCACCATTTAAAAGGCTTTAGGTTGATGTCAACTCGAAATTAGTCGAAGGTGGATGCTACTTCGATCTTTGTTATCAAGTAATGAAATATAGTTTTCTATACAAAATTATGCTCACTTCCGTAGATTCAAAATGAATTGTGTCCTGACTATAAAAAGGAAAGTATTTGAGAACTGACGAAGATATAAAAGACTTGACTGTACACTGGTTCATTCTTTCTTTTTGACCGAGACTAAGATACTTACAGGCCCCGAGTCTTGTCTTACCTCCCATAAACAGTATCATTATTACCACAAAACCGAGTTTATCAGTTGTTTAGCCTAAACACCTTTTAACATGACATTTATATACGGAATTTGACATAAAACTGACAGTAGACACGCGTTTAACAAGTGTTTAAGTTTTTGTGGTAAGTGTCAGAAGTGTTTAGGACTTACAGAAATATATTTAAATGTAAGTTGCTCTCTGATATCGATTTACTTAGGTACCTACATGTTACAGTGTTACAGAGTCTTTTAAGAATAACCGATCGCTAATAATAATCACCAAATAGGCAGGAACAGGGTGGAGTAAACGGATCCCGACGATAAAAATCATTCAATACGCAATTGTTTATCTTTGCTGGATGAAAAGTAAGTCACTGAAAATATGTTGAGGTCGTCACATAAATTATTTCGTCTACTGCACAATCAAACGGACTGACAAGAGACGGGGTCAAAAGCAGGAAAATGAAGACTGCAGCTAATTCAAAATCAATTAAACTCGAACAACCCAATAACCTAGAATCCTCTGCATCCATACATGTAGTCTTCAATCCCAGATCTTCCAATTGAATAAACATTCCATATAGCCTAGAAAAGGCTCACGCTCAATGGTCAAAGTGTGCCAATTTTAACAGCCAGCGACCATTATACAGATGTGCATAATCTCAGCATGTCCCCCCCCCCACAACCCCTTTCACCTGCCCTCTACTCTTCGCAACCCACTTCCGCGACACACATTCCCAAATCAACCGGATTGGAACCTAGATATTTTGGACACTGCTTTACAAAGAAAATGATACCGTCGTGAGACGTGTTAAAGTTCCGTTTGACGCGGCATATTCAGTTTAAAGGAAAGTATGACTTGTTATTTTGATTTTAAGGTCGATTAAAGCGTTGAAGACGAATGATCAATGAATTCAAAACGGTACGCGGCTTTTCGGCGCGTGAGTTCAAATTCGTATGATTTTTAAACCGCTTCATTTGATCTTAGACATTTGAAATTAAACTTTAGAACCTACTAAATAAGGTTGTGAATGGACTATCGTATTTTAAAGGTTTTGGCGTACGCTTAGCTAGCACAACCGCGGTATCGTGCGACTTTTTTTGAATTGCAATGTTTATTTTTCGACGGTCAGCAAGCGCAAGCGCGATGTTTGACACACTTTGCACAACTTTTACTATCTTTTCAAGTGTTACTTGGATAATTGTTTACAATTACCAACAGTAGAAATACTACAGAACTACCGGGATATAGTTCTATTTGCGTTTATTCGTGGGAAAACTGGAGAAAAGCGCGACTGGTCTATAAACGCGCCCGTCTTTACATCAGTTTTCTTAGGCGAAGCTTAGTGCTGTGTTAGCCTAGCTATTCCCGCAACTACATCTGCGTGGAAGTGGACATGGAACTAGGTAGATATAAAGGAGGACAACATACTATGTTAAATTATTACATTCTGAAAATAAACAAATTCTGAGGAGTATGGGGAAAATTCTGGCTACGTATCAAATAGGTAGATAGGTATATACCTAACTCAGCTATCTTTTAATGAAAAACTTAAAACTAAAAACTTAATGTTTTACTATTAAAGTAAAACATTCAGTTTAGTAGTAAGCCGAACAGCGTTTGCGTCGGCGGCTTCAATCACTCAGGAATTACAATAAGAGGCAACACCGCCACTTGAGGTACTGGTTCTTTGAGAGGCGTATGAGGAATCTTTCCAAAGTAGGTTTCCTACTCATGAAGAGGGACTGGCATAGTCAGTATTTAGCTGAGCTACCTCTAACCAACCTGTAATAATTCCACTGGTTATGGCCCCTAGTCTAAGAGAGACGGAACGAGCAATCACTACGGATGCTCAATAAGAATTGGTTATTTCAGAAATCATAGTAGTAGAAGGCGAATTAGTGATGATGAAGATATATAAGCTCTCGGCTTTGTCACCATGAAGGTAAGCAGACGCGACATGACATGACCTGTCGTTTCATTGGATGTTCCACCACATCACCGATTACAGCGAACGTCCTTCAAACCTATGGGGTTCACATCTTCTGTCTGCCAAACAAAGTGATTATAGGAAGCAGCAGAAAAAGTCGATTGCAGGTGGAAGCGCAGCCGTGTAAGTATAATGGGTAAAATTTTTAAGCTATAGGCCAAGAGCTAGATCGAAGAGTTTATGCGTATTAAATCTTATATACTAAGACCCGACAAACCTGTGATTTGGCGAAAAATTGTGACTATTTAGCGACAAAATTTGGGAGAAATTTGGGATCTTTGGTAGGTGCCCTAGCTTTTGAGATTCAAATTAGGCCAACCTGGGGAGATGCTCCCCAGATCGCCCAACTATAAACCCTTTTATCTTTGAACCAGTGACAGACAAATTCTGCTATTCGGCGTGCTTAAATGTATAGTGTATGTGTAGATAATGTATTTGTAGTGTATGTGTACTTTCCGTAGGATGATGCATGATAGGATGATATTGTCTCCCCTCAAATATCACCTGTGGCAGATCGACCGGCCACACCTGTGGCTGTGGGCCACACCAACTGGAATTAAGTATCAAGAATTCAAGATAGGTAACAATAAATGCAGGCAAGAATTAAATCAAAAATAATGTTTTATGTCTGATTAATTTTATTATTTATCCCCAAAAGACACCTCCACCAATAAATGTTTAACAATATAAATCTTCTTATAAAAATAATCAACAAAATAAAATTCTAGATTACTTATATCGTGAAAATATAAGTCTATGACAAATTAGGGTCAACTTATTTGAAGAGTCAAAATCAATTAATGCATTTTTTTCATGAATAATAATTGTTGACATGCGGATACGACGATTTATTTGCAAATACCAATAAATCAATTACCAAAACTAGGCCTCGATAAATTAGTTAATAAGTTGAATAATTTATTCAAAAATTATGAACAACTTATTCATATCGTTAAAATTCCACAGAGTTACGAACAAAATTGGGTTACCTACAGAGGAAGAAAGAAGTAGCAGTTTTTGAATTTATAATTTCTACAATTTACTAAATTAGTAGGTAGGTACTTGCAAAAAGTATCTTCATTATTACGGACTTTTTAGCAGAGCAGTCAAATTCCGTCTACTTTTGTCATAACTGTAAATTAATTTTAATTGTTACTAAAACTGGTAATATATTTAAGTAGTACTTAAGTAGTTTATTATACAAAATATAGACCGATTTCAAGTTTCAAAAACTCAAGATAACGGCCTATGCAGTTTCGAATCAGTTCAGTGTTACAAATCCAAACTTAATTATCATTTTATTATCAATACATTAGCATTGATTAAGGAAAAATGTGTTTCAAGTAAGTAATTTATTTTGATGTTAAGAAGCTGATTAATTATGAAAAAATCATTTAATTATGTACTCTTTAATTATCCGCATGTAGGTATGACAAGACATCGAGATTTTAATAGTTGTTAAGTATAAACATTTTATAACACAAGCAAATTATTTGAGTTCAGCTGATAAAAAATTTAAAAGTTGGTAAATCTATTTTTCATAGTTTATGCTGTGTGAAACAGTTTTGTCATACTTAAAAGTTCGATTCGTTTAATTCGTTTTCACAATAATCAATAACATTATATTACACAGCCATTGGCACACTGGTACGTACAGTATCACCAAATAAACATTTATACGTAAAGTATCATCAAATAAACATTAGAATACTAACTTCAACATTATTTATTTATCATAACTCTAAAACATATTGATACCCGTATTTAACAACAGGATTTAAATATCAGTCAACTTACCACAACACTTATAATGTGTCAGTCAATATCAATTTGATATTTTAATTCTAGCTATTTGAATAAAAAACGAAACAAAAAATAAATCTCATAATTTCCCGCTTAATTGAGTACAGCGCTATCTATACGCGAATGAATCAACTACTATAAATTAAAATGGAACGTTTTAATAACATTGGTAAAATAAAATTTAATTTATTTTTGTTATCAAAGCGTCGACTAATAATTCAATTACAGCAATAATTTTTGTTCAAGAGCTGCCCATAAGGGGTCAAGCGGCAATGTGGGAGCGTAAGCATTGTACACGTTCGTGTCAGAGATAACAGATGGCGTTGTTTCTCCAAAGGCGACGTAGTGCTCGCGCGCGCCCACAGAGGGCAGCAGCGACGCGGGCCGGCGCCGGCCCGACGCCATGACGACACTGCGCATCATGGCCGTGGACTTTAGACGTTCTGGAAAAAAAAAATGAAATTAAAATTATTGAATTACATAGGTGATAAAAATCGAAATCCAATATAGTGATGATGTTCAATAGCCGAAGCCAATAGCAATAATCTTTTCAATCACTTCCTCAAACCCGATATCACTTCATGAAAATCTTGATTTACTAGGATTGAGATTTGATTGGCTGCCGTTATTTTAGTCTTTCAAACATCGTGTATCGTACTACCCCTTTACCTGGGTTGTGGAGGTCAGATAGACAGTCGCCCCCTGAAAATATTGGTATTCAGCTGCATCCAATTAGACTGGAAGTCTATGACATCATTGAGAAAAGGCTACGCAGATGATGAGTATCGAGGAGCTGCCGCGCGCACGTACCGTCGGGCGTGCTGAGCGGGCAGTACTTGCTGGTGTGCGCGCCGTCGCCGCGCGCGCCGCAGCGGCGGCACACGAAGGCGCGCAGCACGGGGCACGTCACGCGCCCGGCGCCGTCCTTGAGCGCGTGCGCGCGGTAGTACGACTCGCGCTCGCCGTTGTTCTTGCAGAAGCGGCACTCCTGGGAACGTAACCGTTGCTTAAAGTTTTATGACAAAGAAAAACTCTTAAATAGTGGCCTTTTCGATGAAACGACTAGTTTAGCCACCATCCCGATTTGGCACCAAGTTGATTATGCACAATCTATAAGAATAGCAATACCCACAGCATCCTGAATTTGGACGACCGAATGTCTACAAGCCACACCCATTCAGTTTCGTGGGCTCGGCGTCCGCAAAATTTCTAGTAAAAGCTTTTACCAGCGGCGTTCCTATCCTCGGTCCACAGCACCGAAAAAATTTACCATAAGAATCTTAACACCTTCTCAGGTTAACACTGAAGTGCCATCTGAAGACTGATGCGGTAAACACCTGGAAAATGGCTTGTCCGGATACGGTTTAGCCCGAAAACCCGTCTTCCCAGGCACAGGATGAGTTGCTCTGAGGTTTGGTAGATACGGAATAACCTAACCCAACATAGACACTATGCTGAGTGACACAACTTTCCAGCTCAATACAAATCTGCGTCTGGGAGCTCGCCCACCATGGCCAGCCTGCAAAAAGAGCGCTGGTACTGCCACGGCCAGCATTAATGACATCATCCGTCAAGCTCTTGTCACCAGCAGGGTGTCAGCAGTGTTAGAACCAATAATGTCTTGGAAGTTAGGTAGGCCTTTGGTGTGGGATGCAACCTGTGTCAACGTCCTCACGACGACATCCCATCTCCCTAGGATGGCGGGTTGTGCTGAGACGGCTGCTGCAAGTTCAGATTACCTCAAATGGCGCAAATATAACACCTTATTGGGAACTATAGGTATGTTCGAGCCGTTTGGGGTTGACACTAGGGCCGTGGGGTCCGATTGCTCGACGAGGAATCGATTCTTCACGTGACCAGAAGGCTGGCTTATTTTTAGGTCAAAGAATCAGCATTGCCATTCAACGTGGTACGACTGCTAGCCTTTCCCCATTGACAGCGATGTGGACAAATTTCACGGGCTACTACTGTGGATCCACCTTATGGGATCTTTTGTCAATCTTTAACTCAAAAAGTAGAATATTTGTGATATCTAATATAGTAGGTATGTGACATTTTTATGGACACCACGGTGAAAAGCGATCGCTTTTTACCGACTTCAAAAAAGGAGGAGGTACTATGTTCGGATGATTGTTTTTTTTTTTTTATGTATGTTCACCGATTACTCCGCCGTTTGTGAACCGATTTTAAAAATTCTTTTTTTGTTCAAAAGCTTATACTTCTGAGGTGGTCCCATTGTCACCAAGTCAGGATCTGATGATGGGATCCTAGAGAAATCGAGGGGAACTTTCAAAAATCGTAGGGGCAACTAGTGCATTTCTTAATTTTTTTTTTCATTCAGTATTTTACAGCACTACAATTTTATGAAGGTCTGGAGTCGATCTGATGATGGAGCCGAAAGACAGCCAAGGGAACTCCTCAACGGTTTACAGCAGATACCTCGTGTTTGGGCTTGATTAATTTGTATAGATAAAAACTTTACACTATGATGGGATGTGACTGTCGTTAGGGGTCTGATGATGAAGACGAAGGCCAATCAAGGAAACTCCTCAACGGCTTACAGCAGATACCTTGTGTTTGGGCTTGATTAATTTATATTGATTAGAACTTTACACTTTTGTGGGTTGTGACTGTCGTTAGGGGTCTGATGATGAAGACGAAAGACAGTCAAGGGAACTCCTCAGTGGTTTACAGCAGATATCTTGTGTTTGGGCTTGATTAATTTGTATTGATAAGAACCTTACACTTGGATGGGTTGTGACTGTCGTTAAGGGTCTGATGATGAAGACGAAAGACAGTCAAGGGAACTCCTCAGTGGTTTACAGCAGATATCTTGTGTTTGGGCTTGATTAATTTGTATTGATAAGAACCTTACACTTGGATGGGTTATGACTGTCGTTAAGGGTCTGATGATGAAGACGAAGGACGATTAAGGGAACTCCTCAACGGTTCACAGTAACTAGCTTGTGTTTGGACTTAATTCATTTATATTGATAAGAACTTCGCAACCATATAGGTTATAAGTGAAATTACAGATCTGATTATGGACACCATATAATATGATGATGAGGGGAACTATACAGTGTAAGCAAATGTACCTATAGTGTTCACCCTTATATTCTTGAGAAGGCACGGGAGTCTCATTAGCCAGCCGGTTTCGTATAACATCTAAACGATACTTGCGCTGTTCAGACGACTCGCCACTTAATCGTTTTTTAATAAGATTGAGTCGGCAGATCTTATCATTTGGCGACTCCTGCGACAAATGAGAATGCATGTAATTTCTCATCTGAGATAACCTAGCATGACGAGCTAACGGTGATTCTTGGGAACCGGACATAGCACTCCGTTTGCGATTCTTAGATAGGCGTTCTTTTTCAGCAGTATTAGTCTCTTTAAGTTAAGGAAGTCGGTGGCCAAAAACTAAAATTAAAAGCAAAGACACCGACTTCCGAAATTAAAGTTGATTTTTTATTTTTCTCTTATTATTAAAGAAGTAAGTACTTTTTTCGTTTGGTTTTAGTACAGTTGTCCTTTTTTGCTTTGTTTTTTTTTGAAGTCGGTCATAAGTATAAGTATAAAAAAAGGAAAGGGCAGATTTTATTTACCTACCATATAAAATTGCCGAGGCAGAATAATTATAATTATGAAACAATATCTCGTAGTTTTCGTTTGAAATAAATAAAGTTTCAATAATTACAGTTATTAGTATCCACCGAGTAGGACAAAATGAGGTCGACTGAAGTGACCGCAATACCCTTGTAACAGGCTGCCCATAGACACCGGAGACAACAGCAGATGGACCATGGCCATCGGATTGTTTGCCTTTCACTCATCATCATATCAGCCTGAATCACCCACTACTGGGAATAGTCCTCCCCTTTCTTTTGGCATATTTCCCGGTCTTGCAACTCCGTCCTTAACTTGTCACATACTTGCCTCTTCATATTTGACATAGCAATTTAGAATCAAAGAAAAATCAAGTTTGCCGAAAATACACAATCATGCTATCTGGAAGGTGATTTCCACGACTTTGACGATATTGTTAACCCAACGCGCTTTTGGACGATCCTGATTAACAATCCAATTCAATTACTTACTTTTATTAAAAAAAACTATTGAAGAGAATACGACTCACGCTAGCGACTCTTTTAGGGCGTTTCTGCAGGTGTCCTCTGGCCTGCTCGAGGTCTGTCAGCAGAGATAACAGCACGGTGTCGGGCAGAGACTCCAGCACGCGCGCCTGCTCCACAGACAAGCACGCCGAGGGCTCTCGACCAGTGGTCATATCTATGAACATTTACAAACTAATTAGGTTACAACTATACTAAAAACGCCGCCATGCACAAACATATATTTTGGCTTAAAAAAATCCTGTAAAATGTGGGGCTTACACCCTCTAACACTCCGCCGCCTATACCTGCAGACACGTTTATGGAGGAGTACTCCTACCTACGACTTTTGTGACCCCTGCAACAGTAGCCGTGCACGCCTTCGCCTTCGGCTATGTGGAAACACTACCTCTCAACAAACCGTACAATGCGGACGGCATGATCCCCGATCCACCACCCGCTGGTTAATACAAGGCGCCTAAAAAACCACAAATCACTAGACAACAATAAAGGAGATGAGAATCAAGAAACGTTGACGAGCCGTCTGAGCGGTTGACGAGTCACATCTCCTGAGGATGGCCCGTAGAACGGCGAAAAACGTGTCGAATATCGGTTTGGGTTGCAGGCTCAGACCAACAAAAAAAAACCTGTTTTCGTTAGTCTGTGGTTGCAGGTTGCGTTTTATTGTTCCAGAAGGTGCGAGCACAAGCAATAGCATGGGCATGTTTGTGCTTGGGCGGGAGGGCAGTGCTGCATGCTCCATCCAAGATTGATATTACTTGCTGACAGAAGAAATAGCAAAACATTTGTTTGTCATGGATTTCATGGAAGTAACGCCTAATTCCATAACATATGATACACACATCAACACAATCTAAGAATAATTTAGTTAATCATTTGTATTGAAACGAAACTACATATAAAGTACATATTTCTTAGAGCATCCTTAAATGAAAAATGCGCAGTATTCAGGAGTCTGAAGAAGAACATAATCTGAGTTTTTATATAACAAGGGTTTTTTATTTAGTGTCAGCCTGCACCATCTCACTGCTGGGCAAAGCCCCATGACATCCAGCTCTTTAAATCCAGGTCTAAGTCAAAACCACTGGTCGTTTGCTTTGTCCAGCTTGTCCCGCCATCTTCTACGGCGTTTGTTGCGACGCCTTCTACTGTGTCAGAGCTACACATAGTGGTAATTTTGGCCCACAGTTCATGTATGTAGTTGTTAGCATAAACATTCTAGTGGTCGCGAGCGCTACTGCTGAGCATGTGAGCCTGGGTTCTATTCGCAGTTCGGGCAAAGTATTATTGAGCTTTTCTATCAGGAATTTCTGGAACAGCCCGGACTCTAGTTTTTGTCCCGATCGACGGTTGATGGCAATGGGCTTGCCTGTTACATTACATAATATGGAACTTAAACATATCTGGCGAAATGTGTACTATAGGAACACCTTTGCTTATCTGTTCAGGGATTAAAGGCGGGATGTTATGTTATGATATTTGCCTTCAGCAGCCTCAACAGGAGTGGAGGTGGTAAACTCTTGCGGGTTGAACTCCTGCGCGGAGGCCGAGGGGATCCACTCGGAGCGCGGGCGCGGCAGGCGCGGCGCGGGCGAGCGCTCGGGCGCCGGCCACGACGACTGGCGGCAGTACGCGCTCGCCGGGCCCATGCCTGACAGACCATCTGAAACAGTAACAAGTCAGGCAAATTTAAAAACATGTTAGGTACTTCACATCATCATTTTCTTGCCCTAATCGCAATTTATTTGGGGTCAGCAGAACACTCAAAATTTTCCTCATGACATTTTCCTAGACATAATCAGATCATTGTGTGAATAATATTGGTGGTCTCTAGTGTTCCTTAGTAATAGCTGTACTGTATGTGTATTTTATTTCATGCAATTACCTATTCTGTCCGACTGATTTATCAACAGCCTTGGTTTTCTGTGTATTTGTAGAGAACGTTGTTGGTTGCACATTTGTATAACCCCTTATGTTTTTTTTATTTGTGTTATAAATATATATATACTTATATTATATATGCCTATACTTACCTAATATTTAATTAACGCAAAAACTTTCCATTCCCAGTCCAAGACCCAGAGGCAGACCCAAAACAGGGTGGAAAGCTGTAGTGGTAAAGGACATGAAAGAGTGTCAAGTATCCAAAGACGATGTCGAGGATAGAGCGAAGACCAGAAAGGCTGATCCCACCACCATACGGGATACCCAGGAAATGTGGGATATTTCAAGAGTAGCCAAGAAGAGAGAGATATTGTTAGTTTTTCCGAATGAATAAAATAAAAAAGGCTCTCTCTGCATGGGCATGGGACTTAAAAACAACTGGCAAAATGTGGTTGTACTAAAGGCACATCTCTGCCTGACTCTTCGTCGACTACAGGCGTGATGTTATGTTATGAATTGTTAAAAATAATCAAGGTTCGATCCCTCTAACCTGCGCGGTTGCTCCAGATCCTATCCTCGAAGGGAGTATATGGCGAGTCCAGGCCATTCATCTGGAAGTCCCTGCTAAGGTCCTCCAGGGTACACTTCCCCGTCACCACTGTGGAAGCACATGGAAACATGAGCGAAGTAGCCTAGAAGCTTGCTAATGGTCGAATACTGAAACACAATAGGTATGACCGGTCGATTAGGTACTGATGTTAAGTCAAATTACCTGCCACTTGAAGATAGAAAAACGTTTAAGAACGTTTTGAAGAAGCAAGTCAACACTTTTTTGGATTCTGTAGCTGAAAAGCAAAGCCAAACCCGTATAATTTCGTCATGTCATTGTCCGTCTGTCCGTCCATACGAATGACACACAGCCGTTTTACTCAGAGACTATTTTTATATCGATGAGAATTTAAAAGTGCATTGTTTAGTAGTGCACAGAATGTACCTTACACTCTGAACACCGCTAAACAACGCACCGTGTGGGGTATTGTTGGATCCCTTAAAAACATTATGATGTTTCAATAAAATAAAATGTATTTATTTCAGGTCCTTGACCCATATTAAATACAAAAACAATACCTACACATATTAGTAAATTTCGTGTCACAATTTTAAATTATTGTATAAGTGTTAAAGAAGTTATTAAATCTATGATGATATAATTAAATAAATGTCAGATCAAATCAATTAATGTTAAAACAAAATGAAAAATAAAAAACCAATTAAATAGGACAATGAATTAAATTAAGGAAATGAAGTTATGTCAGAATCAAAAACTAAAATTATAATACAAAAATTAAAAATTAAAATTATACATCATTACACCGTAACACAATATGACAATTCAAGCACCCGAAATATGCCTGCTACAACAATGCCCTACGTAGGAAATATGCCTGCTACAACAATGCTCTACGTAGGAAATATGCCTGCTACAACAATGCCCTACGTAGGGGCAATCCAGTCGCTGAGCATCGCCAGGACAGTGTTGGAGCTAGCCCGCACCCTGCGCACCAAGGACGCGCACCGCTTGCGCATGGTGGCGTGGAGACCTCAAAGAGACTTGCCAATTTTTTTAAATATATTGGATACTTTGAGTTTCAACCGCAACATCAAAAGGAAAACATAAAAATAAATAGACTGTTCTTCACTGTAGATAACAGGAAAACTTAAAAGAAGTCTATGGTCTTAAAATAACATGGTCAATCTCCCAATATTGTGCGTACAAACTTACACTTGCAGTTGGAATATAATGGGAGAACAATCATGTTTTTCAACTAAGTACAATGTTAAGTTTATCCTTGGGATAATTCCTCCCAACTACGAAAACCTTCATTGTGCGTGGTCCGACACGCTCTTGGCCGGTTTTTTTTCGAGAAATACCTACCTACTATGAAAAAGACCACAGGCCTCCTCTCTGTGAGAGGGACTGGGTCGTAATCCAACACGCAGGCCCAGTACGGGTTTGGTAGAGGTCATTATCGTGGCCGACAAAATAATTTATCATGTGCATGTATGAATATTCATTTCGACAACGGAACCCTTTACTGCGCGTGGTCCGCTTGGCCGTTTTTTTAGGTTTCCGTACCCAAAGGGTAAAACGAGACCCTATTACTAAGACTCCGCTGTCTGTCTGTCTGTCCGTCTGTCACCAGGCTGTATCTCATGAACCGTGATAGTTAGACAGTTGAAATTTTCACAGATGATGTATTTCTGTTGCCGCTATAAGTAACAAAAAATACAAAAAAAATAAAAAATAAGGGGGCTCCCATACAACAAACGTGATTTTTTTGTTATTGATTTGGTTTTGATACTGATAACGGCAACAGGTAAATGCTTGCCTTACTGCGCAGCGAGAAGCTAACTTCCGAGCCGTCATTAAGTTTGAATCGAACTGTACCTACCTACCTTGTTAATAGCCAACCCATAAAGATACTTACGGTCTTGATAGCTGAGTGACTTCTGTTCGACGGGCCTGCTGTCCTTATTGCGCTGAGTCTGATAAGAGGACCAAGTATCCTGAGGCGGCCATGATGGAGGCTGATAAAAAAAATTAAGTAAGTAGGTAATTTGAGATGATGTGTGATGGCCTCGCCTCTCATGCACGAGGTTGTGGTTGAAATTCGGACAAGTAAGTAGCAATGCCGTGTGACATTTAGTTTATCTTGGACATTACAGACATCGGTAAAGCAAAAACCTCGTCTATAAGGATTTTCAATATGGGTGTCACTTTCATGGGCGATATAATCGGCAAGCCGATATATCGGTATCGCCGATTATAATATACAACCGATATCTAACAGTTCGAGCGCGCGAAATGACGACTCGCGCGCAACATTATCTGTTCAGTTTTCTGATACAAGTAAGCACAATACAAAATACATACAGACGCCCGAGGTACACACGGCTACACATCAAGCTATAAATTTCCAGTATAAGCTGACCTCGCATTGTAAGGAAATCCTATACAATGCGAGATCAGCATAAACTGGTACTTGTAAGTAACTATAGCTTGATGTGTAGCCGTGTGTACGTGACTTCATTATTTATTTGATTTATTACCCACTACAATAATAGGTATCGGTATCGTATCGGGAAAATTAAGTATCGCTACATCCCTAGTTTTAACCAAGACACGTGACACACACAACATCACGCCTGTATTGCCCGAAGGATAAGCAGAGGTGTACCTACCTATGGTACACCCACATTATGGACCAAGACAATGGTCAAGAATTAAGTTATTGTTTCGAAGATATTTACCTACGATAAAAAAATTATGACATGACATGCTTCTTGGGTACCTTCCGTACCGACCTAGTTTACCTTATACATAAGTAGGTACCTACCTAATTAGTCATTTTAACAAACCACACTATCATTTTAAGCGTTAAAAAATTCTATCGCCAGAAAATTAATTAGAAAACCAAACAATACACGAACAAAAATAATATTTTCTTCTACCCACAATTTTTTAATAGCAACAATGCATTTTCTCACACGAATATAACAAAAAATTAATCACTTGGATTATTTTACAATCACAAAACATCCAGAATAATTTGCGAAAGACAAAACAAGTCCGTACTTGTTCCTGCTTTAGACGCAAACCTAGTACTGTTTGTTTACGAAATGTCACGTTAATTTCCAAAAAATCATAAAAAACTTACAGAATTCGATGAACTAGTGCCACTGCCATAGTCACTGTACTGACTGAAGCTCATTGTTCCAACTTTTCGTAATTTTAAAATAAGAACGTGTTTCTTCCGTGACACCTAGAGCGGGAATGAATGCCACAGAACACTTATACTATGGGGATGCGGGGTCTCATTGGTTATAAAATGGTGTGATCATTGTGCAGCGGCGCCGCGGTAAACATCAAGGTTAGGTACTAAGTAATGTAATTAGATATTGTAGGTACTTAAATTAAATAAACAAACTAGGCAGGTAGGTACTTCAAAATATTCTACGTAAGTATTAGCGCTAGGTCAGTCAGATCAATGATTTCGTCGAAACAATAATATCTAAGTGAAGTGTGTGTAGGTAGGTACCTGTAAATAGATAAATAGGTACACACGGCTACACATCAAGCTATACCTACATTTCCAGTTTATGCTGATCTCGCATTGTATAGGATTCCCTACAATGCGAGGTCAGCTAATACTGGAAATGTATAGCTTGATGTGTAGCCGTATGTACCTACCATGAAATTGTTATAGCCAATGGTAAGTACCTACCTACAGTCAATGACGTATTATATATATATAATACGTCATTGCCTACAGTGCAGGTTTTTTAGGTCAAAGATGTAAACAAACGAATAACAATAATCGCTTGAAATTGTCCGTACGTTCCGATTTAAGGCTCCAAACTGGCGCGATATCGCGGGGGCGACAGGCAGCTGAAATCGATTGCAGCGTAAAGCCTCCTACAGACAGGCGCGATATCGCGGTCGCGACAAGGGTTGCGCCCGCGATATCACGCCAGTTTGCACGAGCCTTTAGTGTGAGCGCGATAACGATGTGCCGGATTGTCCCGTGAATCGACATAGATGACGTCATGACATCCGCCATCTTGCGATAACGCCGCCATGGATGCGCCAAGGTAGCCCGCGAAATTCAAATTTTCTTACGTTTTTTTGCAATTTGCAGGTCAGTGTCAGGTTGTATGTTGGTTTATATATTATTTGCGGCCGTAACAAATATGGGTTTACAGAATTATAATCATTAGAATCAGCAATACAACTCTAAGTTCATGTAAGTGCATTGAATGACTATTTCATGAAATCATGACATTTGGCACTTTTATGAACTTAGAGAGTTGTATTGTGATAATGTATGTTTATTCTGTAAATCCATATTAATTGTTACGGCCGTGAGCGCTGTCAAAAATGACTGTTGTGCTGTTTTGTTTTGAGTCGGATCACAGCTCTGCAGAAATGGTGCTTCTGGTGGCTACCGTTGCCACCTAACCAAAGAAGAAGAAGAGTGGACGAAACAAAAGAAAAAGAAATAAACTAGGTATGCAAGTTTTGACGATGAGCGAGCACTCTGCACTAGGCTGTGAGCGCGTTCCGAACTGTGGACAGCCCTCAGCTGTCATAATAGTGATAATTACATAAACCGGTACGCAAAAAAAGTCGGTGTTTTATTTTGTAAAAAGTATTGATTTTTCACTTTTTAGTTGTGGTACCTACCTACCCCACACAAATTCGAATATCACTACCTGCTATGTAAATAACAGTGACGGAATCAAATAAGATATCGTCTACATAGACTAAGTGGGAAAAATACGTAATTATACTTTAGGCTTCGTTCTCGATATAAAATTTACATTGCAGCTTCCTCGCGCCAGTCGACAACCAATCGCATATTTAGAGCTGAAAGCAAAAACTAAACGCACATGTGTAGCTATTCCGCTCTATACGTCATCTGTCATTCTTTACGTTTGTGCGGCAACCAGTACGCTGTGATTCCCAAAGAAAATTAATTTAAAGTGTTTAAAACTTGTTTAAAGAGTGTTTAAAGTGGGCATACGATATCATGCCGAAACGAAAACTGGGAAAAGAACATTATCTTCAAAAAATCCGAAGTATACAAAAGAAGATGAAACGACACCGGTACAACACCGATTCATCAAAGTCGTCCATTTTTTTCTTCACCAGATAAAACAACGTTTTATACAGTAAAGCGTGTTTCACAATAGCTATACGATATTTATTGTAACACGCGGGTAATGTACGAGATGCATTGACGCGAACAAATAATTCGGGGCGTTTACGAGATAAACGCACGAGTTACATCATTGTTTTAAACGTTTTATACAGTAAAACGTATTTCACATGGCTTTTATACGATATTTATCTTTATCGTACTACGCGGGTAATGTACGAGATGCATTGACGCGAACAAATAATTCGGGGCGTTTACGAGATAAACGCACGAGTTTCATCGTTGTTTATTTCACGTGGCTTTTATACGATATTTATCGTACTACGCGGGTAATGTACGAGATGCATTGGCGCGAACAAATAATTCGGGACGTTTACGAGATAAACGAACGAGTTTTATCATTTACCTATTTTATAGGGTGTAGTCCGAGAGGCTAAGCAGTAAGTAAGTTTATTATGGTACATTATCGGGGTCAATTCTATTTTATTGCAGAGTGCAAAAATGATGAACCGAAAGAAGGGTCAGTGGGTTGTGTTAGTAGTTATTGAACTACATGAGGACTGTGTCAAACCACCAGTTCCATTTACCGAAAACTCGGATAACACTATTATACAGCCCTGACTGTAACTTATGCTCTACTTGAGCCTGATCCAGCACCTGTGCTACACACTGAGCCTACTAATATTCTATCCCTAGAAGTGCTGCAAGCATTATGGGATTTGATGCAATAATATGCATAAAAAATATAAATAAACAAGGACTTAGACTGTATTTGGAATACCATCTTGAACGGGGACTCACCATTTCAATTGGTGCATTATCAATGCTAATTAATAAGAATAATGATAGACTTAATACTGGTCTCCCTGCTCAGTTATGCTGGAAGGATGTTAACAGACTTACACTTACTAAACCTTATTTTTTTTTTTGTTTTTCCCTGTTCTGGGCAAAAAATGCTCAGATATTGTCAATAGAAAGACATGATCACCTATATGGTAATAATACTAACATCCTTTCTTACCTTTATGGTAACAACCTATCTGAAAAGATAAAGAGTCTTACTAGCTTGCCAAAGAACAGGCCGATCTTTAAAAAGCCAAGTACTTTTACCACAACCCGTCAGGGAAACTTGAGTGGTCCACCTCGTTGCAACCAACAGAGGACAAATCTGAGGATTCAAGAAATACCAGTTCTCATATCATGTATGGAAATATGAACCAGTACCAGTCACAGCACGCTGTGAAAAAGCCCAAAACCCCACCACCACAGGACAAGACTCGTGCTCGATACTAGAAGTTAGTTATGCTGGAAAATTAAATCATTTCTTACCTTGTTGGCAAAGCATCTATGACAGTGTTTCAATATTGAATCATGTCAATGAATACTAAATACCGTTTACTGACACACCTTATCAGTCACAATCTGAACAGTCATTATAAAATGATCCTGATATGCATACAGCCATTAATAATTTGCTGGCATTACAGTGCAATTCTCTTTCCACACCATGTAAAGGCCAATTCATACCTTAAGTGGTTTTGATTTCAAAACCGAAAGTTAGCATAATATTTATTCGAAAAATTAAGCCTCTTAACAAACAAAACAACTTGTTAACGCATGCCATTTTATTATGAAAGATCACAGAATTGCAGTAGCCCTAATTTCTCCAGGAGAATTTATTGATTTAAAAGAATTCTATTTATTGGTAAATATTAATCCAGCTCGCAGGAAACATTAAGGGTTTCAGTATGATACATTTTTATTAAACAAACTTAATGCATTCCCATATGTCTTATGTTTTGCGCGTTATGCGTTCTCTAAGATTATAAGAGTGGTGGTAACATAATTTAAAATCTAAAAATCACAAGTCTGCACAATATTTTGATGACCACTTGTGTATGATTATGAAACATGTTTGAACAATAAACAATTACTATGTTCAAATGTTTTGGATTAATTACAAAATGAAAAAAGTTTAATTAGACCATCATGACTCATGTCAATTTTTAGGTCCATGGAAAAGTATTAATGGTTTAATTTAAAGTAAAGGCAATTATGGTATAAAGATTATCATTCACCCAGATATTAAACTAGACCTACAGCGGTGGGCTGATAATATCAATAGTTTACACAAAAGTAAAGCATACTTAAAATATGATTTCGAAATATTTACTGTTGCATCAAGAAGTGGGGGGGGACTGTTTGTAATGATAATAGGGTTCATGGGTTCTGGAAAGAGACTGAAAATTATGAGTGCCTATCACATAAATTATCTAGAATTACTCGCCATCATTTTTAGCCTTTAAAAATGATTGGTAAACAAACAACATTTATATTGTTACACGTTAATAAGACTGCCATATCATATATTAACCAAATGGGAGGTATTTAGTACTCACATTTATATAACTTTTCCAGAAGCATATATAAACGATTATTAGGTATGGCAGTGGTGTGAAGATACACAAATTTTGGCTATTTGCTTCTTACATAAAAATCGAGGGATAACAATGAAGCAGATAAAGAATCACATAAATATAGCCAATACTGACATAAAGTGGGAACGAAATACCTCCACATTCCAGTACATTCTGACTCAGTTTGGTCAACCTGATATTGACTTTTTGCTTCAAGAATGAATGAAAAATGTTAATCTCAACATTTTCTGGAAACCGGCCCAGATGCATCGAATATAGACGCTTTTACCATGTCTTGTACGAACTACTATGTTACGTCTTCTTTATTCCCATTTAGTCTATCATTAAGATGTTTACAAAATATTAAGGGCCATAGTTTCGTCACTTGACCTTCCGCATTTGGGCGGAGCTAAACCCCTACTCCCCGAATACGTAAAACGCGCGCGGTGGCGCGCTGAACTAAAAAGACGATCAAAGAAAATGCAGGGGCGCAGACTTGCGCGCATAGGACGCCAATTCTACCTACGATTCCAGAAAGGAATGGCTGAGAGATGTAATGCTGATATTAGTATAGATAGATACATAAGTTACGAATATTTTAAGTATTTACTGGACATTATTTTTTAGCATGCGTTTGGAAGAAAATATTGGGGTATCTTTTCATACACGAAATATTTTAAGGGGTCATTGTACTCATCATTATGAACAACTTTCACTATGGGACCAAGCCTGAAATCACGAAAAAAAATCTGCTGTCCCCTATTTTATGTTCGCATAACTCATCAAAATCTAGGGAACAGATGATTTTTCTTTCGCGATTTCAGGGTTGGTTCCTTAAGGAGTGAAAGTTGTTCATAATGATGAGTACACACGGCTGCACATCAAGCTATACAATTCCAGTTTATGGTGATCTCGCATTGTATAGTATTTCCATACAACGCAAGGTCAGCTTATACTGGAAATATGTAGCTTGATGTGTAGCCGTGTGTCAATGACCCCTTAAAATATTTCCTACCTACATACCTACCTACATATCTACCTACATACCTAACTACATACCTACCTACATACTTACCTACATACGTACCTATATACCTACCTACATACCTACCTACATATCTACCTACATACCTAACTACATACCTACCTACATACTTACCTACATACGTACCTATATACCTACCTACAGGCCTACCTACATACTTACATACCTACATGTACTTACAGCAACCGCTCAAAACTTCAGTACCTACATTACATTTATTTCTGTTGCATTTAGAATTCGCGTCATAGTCTCGACCTGTTCTTACCATTGCATTGCTAAAATTCAATTATAACTAACATGTACAGGTAGCTGTATGGAGTATGCAATGGATTCGGAATCAATGAGTTCTGGGTTCGCATCCTGGTTTTTAATTACTTTGAAATCATAATATTTTATTTGTTAGTATTTTTAGCAAAAACTTGTTAGGTATTTATGTTTATTTATAATCTATTCATTCTTATTATTTATTTTTTATGAAGTTAAGTATTAGTTATTGTATTATTATTTAACTATTTATAGGTATCAGTATTCAGCAGACTTTATAGAAAACTAATAATAATATGATTTAGACTTTATGCATGTACTTTTTTAAATGTAACGTACGTAACGTATGAACTCGAGCACGATACAGCCAGTGCGTTTGCGTGTATGAGTGATGTCTCAACATTCCACAGAGAACACACACATAATTATGAACTGTCATACTACGCAAAATATAACAGTGTAGGTATTTCTGTTGCATTTAGACTACGCGTTATAGTGGCAACCTGTTATTACCATTCCATTGCTAAAATTCGCAAACTTTATCATGTGGTGGTAGCTGTATGAGCAAAGCAATGGATTGGCGATCAATGAGGTCTGGGTTCGAATCCATATCACAATGCTGATTTACTTTCATTGAAATAAAACAATTTTTTTTGTATTTTAAGCAAAAACTTGTTATAATCTAATGCTTATTATTTATTTTTATGAAGTTAAATATTAGTAATTGTATTATTATTTAACTATTTATAGGTATCAGTATTCAGCAGACTGTATTGAAAACTAATAATATGATTCAGACTATGCATGTTTTTTTTTTAAATGTAACGTCACAATGAATGTATTATACTTCCGTCCCATTACTTCCAATCAAGTAAAAACTTACAAAAAGTTTTAGTACTGAGTGAGATTTGAACTCACGGCTCACTGATACACGTCCACATGTAGCTGCCCGCTAGGTAATCTTGACTCAAAAAAATATTTCTTTGAAATTATGAACTAGAACCATTTGTTGATGACAATGATGATGTGTCTCTTGAAAATAGAAGGTCGTAAGCATATAAATATAAGGGTCAGCTCAGACCGCGAAGTTTACAAATTATGTATTAGTACCATCGATCACTAATAAAGAACTAGATACACAATCTCATGCAAAAGTTCTCTTAAAAATGTCGCCAATTGTATTGTGTGTGTGTGTACTTAAAATAAATATACATTAATGTAATTTCAACCTTAACTGCAATATGTAAAGTCGAATTCACAAAGCTGTTACAAAAAGCAATAAAATTTTACGACCGAGGCTCGCCGCTAGGACAAGGAATGAGTGGAGACGAACTAGAACAATATTTTTTGTTTGTACTGTAATATGATAAATGGTATTTTTAACTTCAAAAAAAGGAGGAGGTTACTCAATTCGTCGCGTGTTTATACATATATGTATAGTATATATTTTTTTTAATGTTTGTTAACTACCGATAACTCGAAGACGGATCGACCGATTGAGATATATGATTCAAACGGTATTACATTAGGTTTGATCCCAAGTTGGTCCTTTTTATATCAAATCCTTGTTCTGATGATGGAATCTATGAGGAATTAAGGGAACTCCTTAATTATTTAAGGCATACATTTAGCGATTTTGGTATTTTCTGTAACAAATCAGATCTTTACATTCAGAAAATATCATTTGGATCAAAATATCATTCTTCGGATCTTTGACGTGCTGTAACGGATATCCATTCTCCACACCTAACTGGATCACGAGGAAAGCTAAAAAAAAAAAAAAAATTACAATATCAAAAATCCCGCCTGATAAAAAACAACTAAAAAGTTTCAAACAAGTCACTTTTCAAGCAGTCTGACGCAGTTGGTGGCAGTTATTTAAGTTAAATTTTATTACATAGGCTGATAAATACATTACCCTCCCTTGCATCGTGCAGTCGAGTAAATAAAAAACAAAAATTAAATCTCGCATAATAAAAAAAAAAATAAGAACAATAATATAAAGCGTCTCCAACAAATGGAACAGAGTCAACACGCATAACCCAAACAATTTAAGTGGGCATGCGATAGTATGATTAATACGTTTACTAAGAGTCTTTACAATTGAGCTGCTTTATATCGCCTGCTATTTATTACGACTTAATTTAAAATAATGTTTTTACGATGATTTCTTGACAAAATATCAGTATTTACAATACAGTGTTAACAATTATATAATGATAATAATAATACTTACCAAAAATATGAAATTCCATCCTTTTTTAGCGTCCTAGACGTGTGATTTTTACAATTTTTAAACGAGCACTGTGGCATGTTTACCGTCGGAGCGTTCGAATGCTACTAGACGAAAAGACCACCCAAATATTCAAGTGGGCGGTCATTCGGTGAGGACATTTTTTGACGCTGATTGTGTATCTAGTTTTTTATTAGTGATCGATGATTAGTACGAAAAAGTTTATAAATTAAGGAACAATTACTTATCATAATTATCAGCACAAGTGGGTATTTTATTATATTTGTCGTGAAAATCATGATAAACAACAAATCGGAAAATATTTATTGCCTTTACTACATTATTTTTGTTTTCATATATCATAGCGACTGTACTATTTTTGTAATGAATACATTGCTTCATAACCACTACCTAAGTGTGTCGCTAAGTGACTGGACAAGCAATGTAAATATCACAAAACGAAACTTTGTAGCGGTTGCATCGCGCGCGTAATACAGCAGTTGTAGGGTAGCTTGCGACAAGCCAGTGATTTCGTGTGAGTAAGTTGTACCTAGGCTACAGTGCACGATACATGCACTCTGTACTTGATGAGATAAGGTTTATAATTGATTGTGCAGTACGTTCTGATTTATGAATGTGTGTTCGCGACTTCGTATTTCGTATATTCGTATTGGTTTTTACTGAATTGCATTTGTATGTGGTGACGTGGATAGTTATACATAATTTATTATTATAGATTTACACAATACTCGTATTTTATGTCAACGACTGCCCCGTTAGTCTAGCGGTGGCAAGCGCTACTGCTGAGTATGAGGTCCCGGGTTCGATTCATGGGTCGGGCAAAGTGTTATTGCGTTTTTAGGGTTCCGTAGTCAACAAGGATCCTTACCTATAGTTTCACACTGTCCGTCTGTCTGTCCGTGACTTAGATCATAGACTTTTAGTACTAGAAAGCTGTAATTAGCACGGGTGAACATATTAATCACGCTGAGAGGTACAATCAAATAATGAAAAAAAATAATTTTAGGGTACACCTACACGTAAAGTTTGTATGGTTTTTTTCTTGTCTTCCTATGGTGTGGTGTGTCGTTGGAAAGATCGTTCAAAAATATTATTGTGAGTGTCTAAAAACAATTTTTGGATTCATGGATCTGTTTGCGAAATATTAAACTTTGAAGTGTTGTTTTTTGTTAAAGTCAAGTGTCTTCCCCCCCTGCCAGCTAAATAGTTGGTTTTGGATATGTGAAAAAATTCACGGCAGTAGTAGTTATAGGTATATAAAGAAATTAAAAGGAAAACTATCACAGCTAAGTAGGCTCTACAAGTTAACGAGTAATAATCGACCAACTTAAATTTGCAGTTGCAAAAAATGTTTTTCAACTACAATGTTCAGTTTGTTCTTGGTATAAATTCATCCCAACTACGGAACCCTTCATTTTGTGTGGTCCGACACGCATTTGGCCGGTTTTTACATCTGAAATTGCTCAGTAGTAGCCCGGAGTCCGGATTTGTGCCTAGTTGATGGCAATAGGCTCGCCCCTATTACATGGGACATAACTGGCAAAATGTGAGTGTACTAACTAAAAGTACACCTCTGCCTAACCCTTCGGGAAACAGGCGTGATGTTATGTTATATTTAAAAATTTTTTTGGTTTACTTATATTGTAAATTGTTAATTTGTATGTAAATTTTGTCAATGTAAATAAAAAGAGTATTATACGTAATAACACATTTAAAAAAAAAACAACAATAAAGCGCCTACGCGCGCAATTGAATTGGGCTGTCTGCAGCGAGCTAGTCTATAAACGCACATTGATACAATTCGAACGTAAATATTTGCACTAATACACGCAAACGCGCGTATCGGTCCATAGCCGGGGCGGAGCAGCGAGCGACACAGCCATCCCGTCTCAATGCTAACGCGCGACTGCCTCCCGCGCCCCGCGCAGAGCACCTCTGAACCTCTATCTCTAAATGGGGTCATTATCTTTGCAAATATTGATTGATTTAAAAATGCTCTAACAGTTTTGTAGTCCTTGTAACCATCAATTTTTTAGTGTAAAAATATTTACAAAATTCAAAGCCGTTTAGAAGTAGTAGCGAATATTAGCCAAAAATAGCGTTTTGGTAAATATTTTTTTAAGGCAAAACTATTAGCAATTCGCAAAAACCCTTTAACAAAAATGTTGTGCATGAATCTATGGCAAACATATATTTTTTTCAGATCGTTTAACCAAGCCGTTAATGAGGAGTAGGCTTTTTAAAGTGACCGTTTTACGGTACTAAACGGGACTTAGCGCCTTAAGAATGATAAAACGACAGGCAGGGTTATGCCTTACTGGCCGTCATAAGCCTGAAAAAATCACCTCTACATCTCCACCTTACACTAATGGTCGGGATATTATCAGGAAGGCATGGCTAAGACGAGCCATCCCCCCATCAGCAATAGATGTTATGTCAAATTCACTTTCAAATAATAACTTGAAACAATACAATTTTACCTATAGAATATGGTGGGTCTTTTGTCAAAATCAAAGTACTTATAGATCCATTTACACCATCTATACCTACCAAATATTATGTACCAAACAATTAAATTAAGGGTATTTATGGGTCTTTAAATTTACATAGCCAGCTCTTGCTGTAATAATAGACTCAAAAATGGGGGTGATGACCGCATCAACAGGCTACATTGGTCCCAGGCTAGGTTTATGTAAAAACAACATTGATCCCAGTATCAAACTAGTTGGAACCCCAAGTAAAGTTTTGAATGTTTTAAAAAACTTTTGACTCCAAATGATTCTTAAGAAATTTGAAAACATGTATGGGTAATTTTATTAACACTAAGTGCAGACCAAAGAGCACAGACTTTATCTCTTATTAAAATACCTACCTAACAACACAATAAATCAAACAGGTGTACACATTTCTATTACAGAGGCTATTTGGTCCCGGTTGCAGCCAACTGACTGAACCTCTCTTTTACCTTTCTTTAAAAAGTCCGAAATTTGTACAGCTAGTACATTACATGAAAGAATTGACTGTACCTACTCAGAGCATTATGGGAAATAGTACTCACATAATACTTTTCAATAAGCCACCAGCGAACCAGTTCCTGCCTCTACCATCGTAAATGGATAAAAAATGCTATCTGTTTGCAGTATAGATATTAGTATTTTATTTTTTTCTGGACATTGTACTAGACGTGTCTTGACATCCACTACTAACGCTAAGGGAGTATCATTAGATATATACTATGGCCTCAGACCAACAAAATAAGAAAGACGGAGCATTACGTACATCAAAAGTGAAGCCACCTTTTTATCTATGTGTATGTAAAAAGGGTTGTCATTTGTTAAAGTTTTTCCCTATAATTTGGGGAATAATATTTTGGGTAGGATAATATTGTACGAGTAAGATATTGTTGAGTATGGTATTGTACCTCAATTGTTAGGAAGGATTCCGAAACAAAACCATTTTTTTTTACATCGCAAAATAAAATAAAATAACAATTAAGTACAAAGTGCACATACAGCCCTATCGTCAATGGCTACATGAGGCAAGTCTGGTAACTCCTACAAAAAAAAATACACGATTAATGGCAGCTTTTGATTAAAACCTTAGGAAGATAAATGAAGAATTAGGACTTACTTGAACAAACGTACAGCCAGAACTTTGTGAAACTGAGTTTTCAGCAATTACGTAGGACGATGGAAATAACATCTAAAAATAAAATTTGGTACAGTAGTATTTAAATTTGCTAGACTAAGCTGAGAAGCTAACTAAAATAAAATAAAAAATACAGTCTCGTGTTTAATTACTGTTTTGATAAAATCTCATTTTTGTTTTTCAAATTTTATATCCGCTTTTGATCACACGGTGAAGTCCATGATTAGTTGAATAAAGGTCATTATTATCAAAATGATCGAAACAAACTACGCTGGTTTTCGATGGCAGCCATTCTGGATCATTCCGACTTTTTCTTATAGCTACTATCCATTTACTTTTATTTTCAATATTACTTGGAAATCTAAAATACATAAAAAAACGCATATAATTACTCGAAATAAAAAATATCGAACGGGAAAATTTCAAATCATATTATGGCAACCCTCGCACTTTAAATGCCACTGTTTTCGTTCGTTCATTCGTTCAGGTTTTTGTTCCAAGTAACCTAAAATTCATAGTTAATTAAATTAAGAAACGATGTTATTTGAAGTACTTCCATGTGAAAAGTGATTCCGAGAGACTTTTTATGTGATTTGCTATTGTTTTTACAAGTTTTCACTACACAAGAAGGCATAATTCTATTTTTTTTTATTGAAGTTTACTAGACGACGACTCGTGACGTACTAGGAGCGATGAGCATAGTTTTTGTGTAGGTGTGTGCGTGAGCCTGTGTGTTTACTTGCAGGAGCATAGTTTTGTGGCTACACGTTTGATATAGGTAGTGATCCGTCTTTCTTTTTTTGTTGGTCTGAGACTATGGCATACGGCCGGCAGGCTGGACAAATAGCTCTTCCATCTTTGCTAGATTTTTATTAGGCCAATATTGTCAATAATTCAAGTGAATTTGCTCATGCTGTGCTTAATGCTGAACAAAATACTTGATTAAGGATTAGGAATGTTTCCTTTATTTATTACGTGGCATAATAAGTATGAAACTAAATTAGACAAGAAGTTAAATAATCAGATGAATAATTGTTTATAAGGGTAATTTGATTTAAACTTGTTTAGAAATTGGACATTATGTCCTATATTGAGATGAATGAGACTGTTTATCTATTAGGCATTGCCATTTTATTACCTAGGTCATTTGTGTCTTAAAACTAAAAGATTTTATTTAATATTGGAATACTATTTATTTATAATTTCATCTTTGGAACCTCAATTTTCCTCATATACTCTGAACATCTGCAATGTAAATTTTATATCGAGAACGAAGCCTAAAGTATAATAAGTGATCAAACGAACTTACCTGTTGTGAAGTTCGATCATTATTATATGAAGGGCTTCGTTCAATGATATTATATTAAACAGATATGTTGTGAGCGCGCAATCGTGAAGACTCGAAAACACCCCAATTGTAACGTATTGGCTTTAGCAGGGGCCTATTACGAACTTTAAAAAAACCTGGCAAGTTCCAGGCAATTCATTTCCCTGCATGGTTAAATTTCGTATTATGACCTTCGTAATTCTGACCGATTTCACGCTGGGTAGTTTGTCTATGGCTGGCTTGTAATTCTTTGCCGTAACATTCAGAAACACAATCAAATATTTATCGGTAAGTTACGATTTTATTTAAATCATCTATTTCATGAAAAAAATAATAAATTATATATAATTCTAGTTACTAAAAGTAGGTTAAAATATGAACGCAATATACAGGAAAAGTTTTTATCCACTGCGGAAATTTTGACATATTAACCTTAAACCAGTTTTATTAAACATAATTTTTTTATTTTGATGCGTCTTCATACAAAAAAAATAAAAAATCGTTAACGAAAGATGTTTATTTTAAAAGTGGTTGTATGGCTAACCGGCGCCGGCGGCGGCGCGCGGCGATGCGGAACGCGCGAAAGTACCTATCTATCAGCTGTGCGGTCGCTCGATTCGCCGGCGTAGGTATTTACGTGGGTTACTGGCCCTTGGATCTCGCTCAAAGAAATCAAAAATGCTTTCTTCGATTTCGATCGCCAGTCGGGGTCTGCCAGACCCTCGTGCATGATTCGGGGTTCTGAACTGTCCGTGATCAAGCAGCCTTTGAGTGGCCGCTAAAATGGTCCTTTCATTAGGGACCGCGGGGTTAAGGATTCCATGGGCTCATATTAGAGGTATGCTCTTCGTCGCATACATTCTGCGAGCTGCTCGCAAACTTTCACCACTCAGGACATACACTCGCACCATCTCGTAAAACTCGCGGTTACTGAAGTCCGACATCGTGACCGGTAGGTACAAGCACGACACACGTGCGGCGCGGCGCTTGCGCGGGAAAGCGATTAGACGCGACGTCACACGACAGCGCGTGCGATGAGCGAACTGTCGGCCACAGCGCCCGGCGCCGCCCGGGAGGGGGTTGCACCCCCGTGCAACACCGCCGCTAGTGCGCCGGCCGCCGCACGCGCCCATTGATATTATTACGAATAGTTTGTGTCCATATTTTGCTGATTTAAAGTAGGATAAAAAAACAAAAAAAAGTATTGAATAAATAATGGAAATGTGTTCTATTACTGATACTGAACCACCAAAAAAAATTTGCGCACTGGTCAAAAACTTTTCCTGTATATTGTGCTATATAATAATTCATTTAATAATTTGGTGTGGTTGCAAATTGTAATGCGCGATTAAGTTTCCGAACGTACTCCACTTGAAGTTCAGCGGGGAATTTGACAACATCATGTAGGTACGTATTGTTGTCATTGTTGCACAAATAAATGAAGAAATGTGTAATTTTAAGTACGTAATAGATTCGAATTATAAACGAAAATATGGTTAGGGATGGATATGGTGGTGGATGAAAATACTTACACCACACCACCGTGTGGTGTTTTCGAGTGTTTTTGATTATCCGTTTTCATCATGATAATATTAGAATTAGAGGCAGTTGTTGACATGTGGAATGTGAGCTCGGCTATCATTGCATTGTGCCGATTGTCGGAACGGCCAAAGGCCTGGCTCATGGCCGAAAGCCTCGACCAACAGCTCTCGAGGCTCTCGTTATGCAGTTGGATCAAGGGCCTGATTCAGAAGACAGATAAGGGTCGCATTGTGAGGAGGTTCCTGTCTCTGAAGCCTTAACCACTGATAGCTTAGACCCTGCTCCCGATACCGGCGATCTATTTTTATATTTTCAAATGATTTTTTTTATGACTTTTATAAAATATTAAAAAATGTATAATTATGTATGAAAATAAATGAACAAGATATTAAAAGGCAGTTATAATTATTATACATAGTTCAGTGGATGAGAGTTCTCGCCCTCGTCGGCGACTAACTTATGTTCTGTTGGAAAAGTTGTGGGAGTTTTACAATTTGATCGTTGTTTCGGTATTTTTATCACTCAGAAGTGCCACTTTCTAGAGTTTCCAGAAACTCAAACGGTACATATTCGTCACACCTGATATTTTTTTATGTTAGCTGGATAACGCTCGAATAATTTCGCCAAATAAATTCAAAACAATTCAATAAAAGGTCCTCTCAAGCAGCTTTTATTGAATGGATTGTGAGGTTACATAATAACAGTTTTAGTATGTCAAGAAATGTCAAACGAACGTTCGTAGTACGATATTGCCAGGCAATGTTCGGGCAGAAGGCGGCCAGGGTGTCACGTGACCGCTGACTGGCTTGCTTGACGAGTTCATAATACGAAATTGCAAGGCAGTTCTGTTTACGCCGTAAACTGCCTGGAAATAAGAGTTCATAATAGGGCCCCAAGTTTTTGTTCCAAGTAACCTAAAATTCATAGTTAACTAAATTAAGAAACGATGTTATTTGAAGTACTTCCATGTGAAAAGTGATTCCGTGAGACTTTTTATGTGATTTGCTATTGTTTTTACAAGTTTTCACTACACAAGAAGGCATAATTCTATTTTTTTTATTGAAGTTTACTAGACGACGACTCGTGACGTACTAGGAGCGATGAGCATAGTTTTTGTGTAGGTGTGTGCGTGAGCCTGTGTGTTTACTTGCAGGAGCATAGTTTTGTGGCTACACGTTTGATATAGGTAATGCTCCGTCTTTCTTTTTTTGTTGGTCTGAGACTTCGATTTATTATTTATTTTAATTATTTTCCTAATATTCTGATATTCGGAGGTTATAAAAAAGAAAGAAATGGAAATACATTTTATTGTCGTGAGTGCGACAAGGACGCATTCACTCCGGACATAGAATAAAAGTACAGATGCGAAAACGTAGGCATTAAAGTCATCGTTACCCCACAGTTTTGTTTTCCTTTTTTCTAACCTTGTATTATTTAATCATTTTGTTTTATGTAATAATTTATATACTTAAATTTAAATTAAACATGTCATGTGCTGGAAAAGAAAATATAGATAGCTTATCATTACCATAATATCACAGAGAATATTAAAATAAAGCTATTTCTATATTTAGGGTTCCGTACCAAAAGGATAAAACGAGACCCTATTACTAAGACTCCGCTGTCTGTCTGTCCGTCTGTCACCAGGCAGATGGTATCTCATGAACCGTGATAGTTAGACAGTTGAAGTTTTTACAGATGATTTATTTCTGTTGCCGCTATAACAACAAATACTAAAAATCAGAATAAAATAAACATTTAACCCATACAACAAACGTGATTTTTTTGCTAGTTTTTGCTCGATATTGATAACGGCAACAGGTAGACGCTGGAAATATTCACTGAGTATTTAGTTATATATTCACTTTTACTTCCCAAATGTCGTGTGATACCCCATAGGTGCATCGGTAAAATGCCCGAAATGTCACATGCACCTATGGGGTATCACGCGACAATAATAGTGTATCGTTGTTTACCACATTAAGGCTTTTAATTGCATGCACACATCTTTGTAATTCATAAATATTGTAATGCAAATCTATTTTCTATGTTAAAAATAAAATAATTAAATTAAAATAAAACAAATATTTAAGGGGGGCCCATCCCATACAACAAACGTGATTTTTTTGTAAAAAAAACTGAATCTTTTTGAAGGTGTATGATTATTTGTGGTACAAAATAAATATTGTTTTCCTTTTACATCGTGTTTTATTTCTCACCATAGGTACAAACCGCGTGTACAAATTTAGTACGCGCGGTTTGTACCTTCTGTCTCGTTAAATTTGTTAGTCTGTGATGCCAATATTCGGTGATTGGTGGGCAGAATAATGTCTGTTTACATTCGCGCGCAATTGACAACACTAGCTGTCTCTTTTTTTCTTGCTGTTTTTATCAAGGCATCTCTTTCTATCATTTTTACTTGTAGTGAAATGTAAAATGAATGAAACGTGGGTATGTGTGCTGCCGCTACAGCGCGGAACATTTTTTTCGGTTGTTTTGTGAGTGTATAACATATCTGTTTAATATAATATCATTGGCTATTATAATTATGTAAGTATACTCATTATAAAAAAAAAAAAAAGTAATAAAAACTAAAACCCAACTACGACTAAAAAGGTATAAACAAGACACCACAGACAGACAAATTAAAAATCCGGAGTCACACGTGTTAGGGCATAAATCAAACAGATTACGTGTGACTCCGGATTTTTAATTTGTCTGTCTGTGGTGTCTTGTTTATACCTTTTTAGTAGTAGCTGGGTTTTAGTTTTTAATACTTTAATCTTTTTTAAATTATTTTGAGTTTATCATATACTTAAGTATTTTTGAAATGTGCTCATTAAGCCCTTTCATTTGATACCCAACATTTTTAGTTCCTGACTTAATGTCCTCTAGAGGGCGCCATTTTTAATTTAATGTGACGTCACATATAACCAGCGGACAATCAAGACGCTTCCATCGATACCGCATTTGTCAAATTGTGATGAGTGGTTTAGTTTAGAAGATAGGAGGGAACAGATGAACATACTTACATACACACATACATACATATCGGTCAAAATCATAACCCTCCTTTTTTCTTCGCTATAGTCGGGTGAAAATACCGAAATCGCCATAAGTGTCTATGGCGATTTCGGTATTTTTTATGAGTAACTCGTGCAGTTGCTTTCGGTGCTTCCATTTGGTGAAGTGGAACTGATGATAAAGACCCAGATGGCCACCGGAACTACTCGATAATAAGTATATGACGGGTTGCGACTTGCGACTTGCGATTACTATAATAAGGTTGCCAAGCAATTTATGATCGCATATGGTGAAGTGGAGCTGATGGTGAAGTAACAGGAGGACTCCTCAATGATTGACGTCCCTGCATCGGGAAAAGCAATATTTTGTAAAAGGTGATGAGCAGTTGACATTAGGCTATTGTAACTTAGATAAATTACAAACTGACCCTCTAAAAAGCGAGAAAACAAAACTTTTCCACAAAAAACTAAAACAACCGACTTCCAAAAAACATTACAAACTGCAAAATTACTCGAAAGTCTGCCTTATTTTTTTGGAAAAAAGTTAATTTGAAACGCTATTTTATGTCGCTAACGACATCTATGGATATTCTTATTAACCAGCGGGAAACTTGTTCAATGCCGTTTTAAAAGGCCACAAAAACATAGATGGCACAATTTTTAATTGCAGGAATGGTATTTATTTATTTCTTGATAACAAATTATCTGCAAAGCGCTTCATTGGGGGTCAGATCAATGGGACGTATAAATTGAATTTGTCATCATACTCATCATCTTTTATTTTCGAGGAGCTGGTGGCTACGTAATAACAGCCGCACGAGTCGATCCATCAGGTTAAGCTACGCTTGCCGGGATTTGTCCATGGATGGGTGACCATCTTTACATACCGAGATTCCTCCGTACCTCGGAAAGCACGTTAAGTCCCGGCTGTCATTTGTGTATCTTTGAATCGTTACGGGTCATCAGAAGCCCCAAAGTCTAACAACCATTCTTACCAGGGATATCGTATTACCTAGTCACTGGGTTGTGGAGGTCAGATAGGCAGTCGCTCTATGTAAAATACTGGTATTCAGCTGCATCCGGTTAAACTGGAAGCCTACCCCAACATAGTTGTGTGCGTTACCCCAGCAACAAAATATCTTCTAGAAGGAATTGAGTTATACGAATAATTAGAGCATAACATGCTGTAAATGTGCGCCAAATAAAAAATTTGTGCGTGCTGTCGTTTTGGAGATATAACGAAAAAACGTATTCTGCTGGGGTAACGTTTTTCCAGCAAGAAAATTTTAAACGAATGACCGGATTGAGAAACAACGTACATGGGCGGATAGCTTAGTGCATAAATGTGCGCCGAAAATGAAATTTCGTAAACGTCTTCGTAAAACGTCTTAAGGTTTTCGAGATATTCAATTTCCTGTCCAGCTGTTCCAGTCTTACCAAGGGGTATCGTATTACCCAGTTACTGGGTTGTGGAGGTCAGATAGGCAGTCGCTCCATGTAAAATACTGGTATTCAGCTGCATCCGGTTGGACTGGAAGCCGACCCCAACATAGTTGGGAAAAGGCTAGGCAGATGATGAGATGAATTTCCTGCTGGGGTAACGTTTTGCAGAATCTTACTTCTCGGAAACCAATGATTGTGCGCCCGTAGAAAAACGTACATCAGTAGCTCTTAATTTGTGCATTCATTAGGTTTTCAAAAAAGTTTATCGTTTTAAAGTTATCAAGTATGTACTCGTATTTACGAAAACATAAAAAAATATTCTATCGCTTAAATAAACAAACGTATAAACTCACTGAAAACGGTAGTCGGTTCTTCTTGTTATTCTTGACATCCATAAAATGTTTCAAGCCTAATTGTAGAATACAATTAGGCTATTATTCAAATACACGCGTTTTTGAATAATATCACTTCAAGTCAAGACCAGAGCAAACCAACCAATTTTGACGTCGAAATGCAAGAAACAGAATCAACCTAAGATGTATGGGTTTAAACAAAAAATTAGTGCATTTAATGAAATATATATCCTCAAAATTTCAGCTTCAAATATCCCGTAGATATAGACAAAAAACCAAAATAACACGTAGTTTACTGGTAATCCGACCAAATTAGAATGACCACAAAAAAGCGACCGATTCATACATGTAGATGACCTTCGTAACTTTGCTCACAAACATTTTGAAACATTGTTCTGCCTCGGTACACTGAACTACAAAACTGGAAGTTACTAAATTGCCTATTATTTTAAGTTCACATAAAATCAAGTAAGTTGGTACCTGTCTTTTTATGGATGTAAATGAAGTTTTAAACGGAAACTATCTAATTCAACCCGTTTTTTAGGGTTCCGTAGTCAACAAGGAACCCTTATAGTTTCGCCATGTCCGTCTGTCTGTCCGTCTGTCCGTCCGTCTGTCCGAGGCTTAGCTCAAAGACCGTTGGTATTAGAAAGCTGTAATTTGGTATGAATATACATATAAATGACGCCGACAAAGAATTTGTTTTTTTTTTTTTTAATGTTTTTTTTAGATTACCTCCCCTACATTTACAGTGCGGATTGTTTTTTTTTTCTCGTCAATCCCATGTTGTGGGGTACCGTTGGGCAGGTCGTTTAAAAATAATTTGAGTTTGTGAAAACCATTTTTGGATTCAGGGATCCGTTTGCGGAATATTAAGCTTTAAAGTGCAAATTTTTGTTAGAGTCAAGTGTCCCCCTCCCCCCTGCCAGCTAAATGGTTGGGTTTGGAAATGTGAAAAAATTCACGGCAGTAGTATATATAACGAAATTAAAAGGAAAACTATCACCGCTACGAAGGCTCTACCAGTTACCGAGTAATAATCGACCAACTTTAATTTGCAGTTGCAAAAACATGTTCTCCCATACATTCTGTATCGGAGAACCAGTTTTTCAACTACAATGTTAAGTTTGTTGGATAAATTCATCCCAACTACGGAACCCTTCATTGTGCGTGTTTTAAATAAGTTACGCAATTAGATAGCTGTTTTCATTTTCGAGTTCGAGTTAGGTTCCGTCCAAACTGGAAGGAGGACGCGCGGGCTCGCGACATATGGTAGGAGTGGAGGAAGGTCTTTGCTCAGGAGCGGGGGATTTACGTTCATAATGCAGTGTATTAAACACGTGTGCTTTTTACCGTGCGTTTGCACTGGCGAAACATTCAAGACAAAACATGTTGAAATCTCTATTTTCTGTCAATGTTCCATACAGTTTTTGACAGGAACTAGAGATTTAAACTAGAGATTTTTTGTCTCGAATGTTTTGCCAGTGCAAACGCACGGTTACTTTATATGGTAATGTGCGCCACAGATAAATTTACTAGTCGGAGTAATGACATGGCAGTATGGACTTAGTAAGTACTATCATGGCACCATAGATTTAAAAAAAAATAGAAATTGACTTTGATGAAGCTTTTTACAAAAGGCAAGCGCTCAAAAGCAAGTTTTTATTAAAAAAAATATCACAGGCAAACCAGTGGCGATTAGTTATAATAAAAAACATCCCATGGGTAGGTCTGTGGGATACTATTCATGGAATTAGTATGAACTATCCTATACTATTAAATGAGCGTTCTCTAGTTTCACCCGACCAGAGATTTGCGCTTTTGGGCCCGGCTAGCACTAACTAAATAAATGTAGATACAAAAGAGAACTTAGAGTTAGAAGAAGCGTGGGGCGGGTGGCGAGGAGAGCACGCGCCTCCTGCGCCACTCGCCACAGATGCAGATCGGACTAACTTACCTAGTGACGTCCGATCCTTAATTATATGAAGTAGTCTCGCCTTCATTGTATCCCAACCCCTCCCAGATAATCAACCTACATGTGTACTGGATTATCTAAAACCCTTCTAAAGTGGGTGATAGATATGCGTACTGTAATACTTATCCCATCAAAAAAATAACATGTAAAAAAATGCGAGTCTCGCAATAAAATGTAAATATTGAGAACTATTTATATTGTTAGACTTATAGATAATTATTGATCTACGATTTGAACTCTTAAATAATAGTCACATAGTCAGAGGCCCATGGGCGGCATAAAAACTCTGACACCAGGTTAGTCACTTACCGCACGAAAAGAAAGAAGTCACATAGTGTTATTTTTAATATGATTGTTCCGGCAGTTGTCGCTGTGTTTCGTGGACTTCGAAATAATGTACTGCTGGTTCCTAATATTATGTATTCTGTGATTGAATAATTTTATTAAAATGTTTGTTCTGTGATGGTTTTTGTGCTAATAATGGCGTCCGCGACGTTCCCTGTGAGGAGTGTTGCAACTACACCTGGCGCCGCTAGCGGCGCGAAGAGACAACCCCGGCATGGCCGCAGTAAGTACCGCCGCGGTGCGCTATCTGGCGGCGGGCGGCGGGGCCGTAAGAATGATGCATATTTCTTCATATAGGTAATTATTTTGAGCGTATTATTTTATAATAAATAAATGTTAATTACAAAATAAGGATTTAAACAAAGAGAATTAAACCACTTGAGAGCTGATAGACCGATTTCGTCTAGGCACACGACTTACTACTGCGGGCCGGGGGACGAAGAAATTACAGCGGTTGTGATTGGCCGATGCAACAATGTTAGGACGAAAGTACCAAACATAGTGATGCAAGTCAGTTTTGTAACAATAATATCGATATCGATAAAATCGACATCTGCAATTCTAATTGAACAATAAATCTACATCTTTTTATTAAATTAACATAATATTGGGTATTAAATGAAAGGGCTTAAAATATAATAAAAGAAAAGATTACCTACTCATGGACAATAAATTATTTAAATTTGAATTTCACATAAGAGAATTTATTGTTCTATCCGACAGGGATTGATATTGCTATTACTTATTTTTAATCTGCTGTGAACTGCCTTAAACAACGCTATATTTATTTGGAAACCAATTTTCCCTGTGAACTGCATAAATCCACTTTTCTTTCAGTTACGGAACAATTTGAAATCTAAATTTAAGCTATCCGCCAATGTACTTTGTTTCTCAATCCGGTCATTCGTTTAAAATTTTCTTGCTGGAAAAACGTTACCCCAGCAGAATACGTTTTTTCGTTATATCTCCAAAACGACAGCACGCACAAATTTTTTATTTGGCGCACATTTACAGCATATTATGTTCTAATTATTCGTATAACTCAATTCCTTCTACAAGACATTTTCTTGCTGGGGTAACGCACACAACATAGTTGGGACCAGACTAGGCAGAAAAAGAGGTATCACAACTAAAAAGTGAAAAATAAAAACAACCGTATTCCAAAAACTAAAAAAAAGTGAAAAATAACTTAAATTTCGGAAGTCGGTCGAAAATTGAAAAGCAAAGACACGGACTTCCGAAATTTAAAGTTATTTTTCACTTTTTTTTGTGTTTTTTTTGGAAGACGGGTTGTATTTTTCTTTGTAAAAAGTTTTTTGCCATTGCTTTCTGTATGGCTCAAGAGTTGAAATGAAACAAAATAATTTTGCACATAGCTTTTATTACAGCCTCGATTACAGTACAATAACATAGGATCTCTGTAGAATACTGATTGCGTGTGAGGTACTAAGCAACTTAGTTACCTACATTTAATTATTGTCCAACTGTTTAGGAAAATCGGAGTTTGCGCCCGTTTTAACCCGCCCAATATGATCAATTAGATATTTCAAAACGTAATTACATTTCGAAATATCTGATTGGAATTTTATTTGTACTGGCGTCGACAGGCCTATCGCTTGAGATTCAGACATTTTCTTCTCTAACTCCAATTTCCGACATTCAGTGTGTTAAAAGTGCGAAAATTACACTCATGATAGTTATATTGAGTCAATTAACAAAGTTCCATAGCTACATAAGTTGTTTGAATATTATAATATGTACTAATAGCTACCGGCCGGGCCGCGCACGTATCCAAAAAATACCGAAGCTAATTAAAATGTCCTTGAAACCTTAACTGGTACTACTATAATAGTTCATGAGTGCAATTTCCGTTGAAAAGGGATCTAATTTGCAGCAAAATATTGACATTACCTACCACCAACCAAAAATTTTAACGATTTTTATAAAAGCGCCGCTTTTGTCGTGTTGGCAAGTAAGGTCAAGTTTGAGCAGCGAGTGAGGGTGCGGGTCGATTAGTTGGCATCGATGAAGTATTCTTGAGCGGCTTTGCTGTCCGGCTTGATGGTCTTGGAGCCGGGCTTCCAGTTGGCGGGACACACCTCGCCGTGCTTGTCGGTGTACTGGAAGGCTTGCACCAGGCGGAGCGTCTCCTCCACCGATCTGGGAACAAGATGGTGGATTAGAAATAATGGCTTGTCTTTATAATGGTGATGAAAACCGTTTAACAATATTTGTAATCAAAAAATAAATACGGGTTTATGAGTTCCGAGAGAATTGAATCGCACGTCCATCGTAATTATTTAAAATTAACAACGCTTTTATTTTGTAGTAGTAATTGAATTAGTAATTGAAAAGACGGTGTTAGTAACTACTCCCTAATGTGTGGTTGACCGTACAGGTGCATTAATGAAGTTATAGGTGCATGTTACAATTGATAAGCACTCAAAACGATATGCGATGAGAATTCATAATTATTATTACAGTTTGTTTCCTTAATAAAATTCCTATCACATTAATTATGTAGGTAAGTATAATCGTCGCATATAATGAAGGTCGTTAGATTACCACGTACATGGGAACCTACGTCTGACACGCGCACGGACACACCACACGACATTATCGTTATAAGCTGTTTACCATTTCAAAGTTTGTCCGGGGACTTATTCGCATAATAATCTGGACCGCGAACCATTTAGAATTCTAGACTATGGAACGTGTTATTCATTGCAAGTACTATTTAGTAGTAGCAATGATAGACTGTCGAATATGTCGGGATTTTATTTGAAGATATAAAGTAATCAAGAAAACAAAATTCTCAAGAATTGCGTAGTGTTACTCTATAAGCAAATAACGTCAGGAATTCTATACGGTAGAATCTTGGAGTGCCGATAAGCTATCATTCAATGAACAATGTTTAATATTTTATAGTGCACATTTATCACTGTTACGTCTAAAGGTTACCGGTTACGTAAACAGCTGATTTCATACTTTAGAGCTGTGTAGATAAGTTTCATTGATTGAGTTATTTTGCAGAGAAAATTGAATTTTAATAAAACTTTTTGGTATAATATTTTAATAAAATTATTTATCAATGGTGACAGACAGGATTGTTGCTGTTTTCCAACTTTGCCTTGGACATAGAATCTACTCTCTATCAAGAAAACGTATTTTTGAGAACTTTGACTTCGCTTTTCTGGCATGTGGACTGGAAGAATATGTCTATTTGGTTTTCTGACTTGTATCCACACTTCATATTAATGTGACTTGTAAGAATCCCATACCAAATAAACTACTATGACTAACTTCATTCTGAGGTCTGTTTTGGTTAGACTATTGCGAAGCTATCCAACCAATAATACGATTATGCCCTAGCGATAGACATGTATGAACGTCCTATGAACAGAGTTTCTGAAAAATAAATTACTTCCAGTACTCAGGGGGTGTACTGTAGGCAGGTGACAGTGACATGGCCTTACCGTCCCACAGGCAGGTCGTTGACGGTGATCTGTCGCAGGTTCTGCTTGTCGTCGATGATGAACAGGCCGCGGAAGGGAATGCCGGTCTCCTCGTTGAGCACGCCGTAGTCGCGCGCGATGCGGTGCGACTTGTCGCTGATCAGCGGGATGTTCATGGGGCCCAGACCGCCTGGAATACCATGGTAATGGACTCATGTTATTTTATGTGAAAATGCACATTTTTCGCCATACCGACAACTGGGTACAGGGGCATACAGAATAGTTTAGTAATGCAAGAACATTTCGAAGTTTAAACTCTAGTAATTTCAAGTATCACATGATGAATTGGTGACAAGTTACATGATAGTGTATCAGTATTAATTGGTTTAGCAGTCCGGTGCGCGGATCGGGCGTGATGATTACAAGTAACAATAGAATTGTGTTACACATCATGATTAGACATTTTAATTTATACAAAATAGCAAGCTATGTGGTAGGTTTTATAAATCTTATCTTGGATAAGACTTCATTTGTACACTAATACTAAGGTGTACTTGTCACATTCCGTACCAACCACTCACAGATCACCTTTATTTATAAGCTCAACCCTTTGCGAAAGATTCAGAGAAAATGTACCTCGATGTAAATGAACGTGGATGGTAGCGATTAGCAATCGATATCTAAAAACGATAAAAACAGATTTTTTTTAATCTTTGGCCGCTTGTAATGTTATGAAATTTCACCGTGTCTACTGCAGATAGGACCAATTCATCATGTACACGACAAGACTTTTGTCCCGCCCCCGCCCGCACCGCAGCTACTCCACGCGTCGTGTCCCGCGCAGACAAGATTTTTTTCTTGGTCAACGCCGACGCTGTGTACACAGTTCGTGTGTGGAAACGACACGAACTCTTGCATAGTCCCGGCGACTTTTCTTAGTGTGTACAGTCACGAGCAAAAATATGTATACACTTAGCAAAATTAAATAACCTTTTTTTCTTGGAATAACGATTGCAACTTTGAGATTATACTTATTTCATAATAATATGGGTTCCAAAATACAATTTTCGTTATAACATCAAATTACAATCAATACAGTAGGCGAAAATCACTTTTAAAAGTTTCTGAGTGTATACATATTGGTGCTCGTGACTGTACAAGCGGACTTACGCGCACGCCTGCGCCCAAAGAGAATTAAACCACTTGAGAGCTGATAGACCGATTTCGTCTAGGCACACGACTCACTACTGCGGGCCGGGGGACGAAGAAATTACAGCGGTTGTGATTGGCCGATGCAACAATGTTAGGACGAAAGTTCCAAACATAGTGATGCACAAGTCAGTTTTGCAACAATAATATCGATATCGATAAAATCGACGTCTACAATCCTAATTGAACAATAAATTATTTAAATTTTAATTTCACTAAGAGAATTTATTGTTCTATCCGACAGGGATTGACATTGCTATTACTTATTTTTAATCTGCTGTGAAAAGCCTTAAACAAACAAAGCTAAGTATATTTATTTGGAAATCAATTTTTCCTGTGAACTGTATTAATCCACTTTTCTTTCAGTTACGGAACATTTTGAAATCTAAAATGTAAACATTAAGTACTTAATGTTACTTTTTTACCATTAGGAAACATCGTAATTTTTATCGACTTAGACTTTATTTTGAAGTTGTCACAACACTCTACAGTATAAGTGCACATAGAAAGGGACAGACTTATTGCAATACCCTAGTGAGAGAAAGGGACTTTTCAAAAAGACATCAACGCGGTGTACATTTTGTGACATTTTACGTAAACAACCAGTTTAGCTTGAGCCCTGCAATTATTCTTAATAAAATATTTATTTTATTTACCGATGAAAAATAATGCAATCTTTTTGTAGCTGGATGTTCTAGAGGATTTCCCACGCCATTTAATTGAACAGGATTTCATTATTGTTTTTGTTTATGCACAAATGTTTTAAAAGGTATCAAAATACCCGCGTGTGCAGAGATCTAATAACTGGTCAAATCTAAAATGGCCACTCGTATTTCCATCTAGTATCAGTGCTATTCATCATATGTGTCGTGAGCCTGAGTCGCCCGCATGAGCAGTCAAGAGGCTATATAGTCATTGCCTGCGCCACCTGCCCTCGTTGACCCCAAAACATTTTATTTTTGTTTTCTTCTTTAGATATCGATACCCATCACGTTTGTGGTGTTTCGCTAGCTCATTTAATTTGACCACGTACATAGTAAATGGCAATGTAGATACTAACCCTGTTTGCGCGGCGTGTTGATCCAGGCGAGATGCGTGAAGTGCGAGTCAGTGGAGGCGCCGATGATCTCGCAGCCAATCTTGCGGAAGTCGTCCGCGCGCTCCGAGAACGCGATGATCTCGGTGGGGCACACGAACGTGCTGCGAACAATACATTACATTCTCTAACGTTTGGAACAGATGACAATCAGTATATTATGATGTTTGTGTCGCTATGAGAGTGGGAGTTTTAACTTTATAACCGTCAAGGATCTTTTGGCGCGTGGCCATAATCTGAACGAACGCCTCCATCTTGTTTTTTCAAAACAATTTCTGTGACAATTTGACAATGTTTTCCAACAACGCCCTGTCAATGTCATTCAGAAGCTAAAAGATCCTTGTAGAATTGTAGCCCTTTACCTATACTTAACTTGTTTTTTTAATATATTTATTGATGGATTTTCCTATGGATGCACTTGTCTAGATGAAATTCATGGTTCCAACTTTAAGGTTGTTTTGTCCACAGCAGCATTTTTGTCGGAATGTAGGTATGGAAACGCAGTACTTATTCCTAGATCTTTAAGGTTATTGGTGTCTACATAGAAACCAAAGAATAACGACTGAAAAGGAGGTTTTAAGACCATAAATATTCAATAAATTGCCAACCACACTCCATTATTATATCATTTAAACACACTATCTTATCGGTTTGAGGTTTGTTATATCAATACAGGGTCAACTATCTCGAAAATTAAATTACTTACAAGTTAACAAATGGATAAAAAATATTTTCAATTTTTTGTGTTAAAACGATAAGTACTTTGAGGCCGAAGTAATTAAGATAGTGTTTACGACCAACAATTGAAATAAACTATGTAGATAAATAACGTTCTAATGATTGGTTTTTATTAAATTGTTTATTTTACACGCTTTGGTGAATTAAATGATTCTGATGAAATTACTTCAATGGACAACACCAGTAATGACCGACTTGCCGAGAATAAAGCTAATGTACCAATGAAGAAGCAATATACTGTCGGATATCACCTCAATATTATAGTCTTTCAAAATATCGCGCCTTAATGCGCAAGAGACTTTATGACTCAGCGGAATGGAACAGTTTTAGTAGGTAAGACAGGCGAATGCAACAGTGACGTGTCCGTTCAAAGATCACAAACATCTCGCGAGGAATGACAAACAGTTATTACACTGAGATTGTTTACTGATTCACGATCAATCACGACAATTTGGTATGTAATTCCTAACAGCCGATTTTGCGAATCGATAAAGCTCGGATGTTTTCTCTGTTATAGTGTTTTTGCAAATACATGAAGCAGATAAAAAAATACCGTAATCTGGGTTAAGTATAAAATACTTACGACAGTGTTGCCCATGCATATAAAATTATTATCAAAAGAAAAATCTGTCAGTCTTAAATATGATTAAATCCGCCTAATCAATGAAATAGAATAAAAAATAACGCAGGGTTTTACACTTCTACGCCACTATCTCATCTGGCGCCTTCCTAAAAAACCCTAACTCTTGGACAAGTAATAACTTTACTACAGCGATACACAAGCTTTAGACCAAAGTACAGTGAACAAGAAGCAACAACATACACCGACCCGTCAGAACAAACACAATCCTCTCCCTCTTTGTAACTAATTCCTCTCCCTTTACCCAGTTCCTCTCTCATGGCTAGTCTCAGTCGTTCCCTGGTCTGTCTTAGGACCTTCCTGGGTAGTCCGCTGACACGAACATACTGCCTTCTGTATAATGTGCAGGAGGGATGGAGACGGAGAGGACACCGCTTTTGGGACCTCTTCCTTCACGGCTTCTTTGATGTGGGCCTCCCTGAACATATTCCTTGTCCTTACTTAATGATATAACGCTATCCGTGTCTTCGTACAATCACGAAAGCATAACATGAGATTTGATAGACATGAAATGAAAAACAATTTCATTTCATGTCTTTCTGTAAAATGATATGACTTTTACACGTCATATTATCAAAGTAGTAAAAATAAGCTAGATGAGATCGGTGTTTCCTATCTAACTACTCTAAGAAAGGCCGAAACAAACTCATTTTAAAGTCCAGACATAATCTTGGTCAGGCCATATGAGGACCATGTAGATTAGCGTCTGAAATGGTCTTTTGAGGAAAGAACCACACAGATTTGAGTGGACCTGTCTAGTCAGTGCATTTGTCAGTAATAGTGGAACTCAACTCAGAACTCAAGCTCAACTACTCGACGAAGAGTACCAAAAAAAGGACAGAGGTTTTGTAAAGTCTTGGTTTGAAACCGTGAGTTTAAAGTTAAAGGCAGAATACATAAATCTTTACTCAATGAAACGATACTGCGTACATGTACAGTGGCGACTGGTGTGGAAGAACCCTAAGAATTAAGGCACTATGACACTGCGTCACACCCATGACAATAAATACAGACATTACATCATGTAATCCCCGATGGGTTAGACAGAGGTGTACCTATAGGTACGAGTACACCTCTGTCTAACGAAAGGCGAAATGTGGGTGTACTGTACACCCACATTTCGCCAGATAATGTAATAGGGGCGAGCCTATTGCCATCAACCGGGCACAAATCCCGACTCGGGCTGCTACTGAGAAATGTCTAATGGATAAAACCCAATAACACTGTACCCGACCTGGGAATCGAACAATCAAGTCGAAATTAAAAAGTTCATATAAATAGAACAATAACTCGTAACGCATATCCGTAAATAGCAGCAGTGTTTAATATGAATTGGATTTGATTGACATTAGGGTTATCTAAGAAACGACTATATATACGAAGTTTCATGGTTATCCTTCCTGATAATATGACGTGATGTTGAATGAGAACTAAGAAAAAAACTAGTCGGATGTTTTTGAACATACATATTTACTGAGCGACTTTTATCCCCAAATGTTCAACGTGATGAATGTTTTACACAAAAATCAAAATTCTGATATCTGTTATAACTTATAAGTAAAGTATTTTGCGGTATATATTTAAGTGTTTCCTCCTGCAATATGGCAAGTGGCTAATCTATAAATCCGACATGCTGTTTACTCCTAGAAGTTGACAACCCTGACCGCAGTGGGTTACGTATTGGATTACATGATTGTGTGGTAATGAATGCGACCGGTTTTATGCGGATGTAGTGCGGCCGGTTCAAAGAACTGAATGTTATATACTTTAATAGAGCCTCACATAACAGTATGAACGGTGAGGAAGCTGTAGAAAACATTTCTGTATCATCGGACCGACAAAAAGATCGCGTTTTCGGAATGTTTAGTTAGCCCGATTTTTTATTAGTGATCGAAGGTCGACGCAAAAACATTACTCCTTAGTGTATTTAAGCGTACTTCTTTTGGTAGTTTTCCTAATACAATTGATTAGCACAGTGTATCAGGATGAGACAGCATATTTTAAAGTTACGACATATTTATATGGAGACATGTTTCGAATAAAAAATATTGTTTTGTGTTGACTATTTTATTTCTCTAAACCTAAATAAAACGCCTCGTAAAAGATTAGCCGTGCTGGTGGCTGCAGCTACACAATGGTTGCGTTGACACAGCACATAGAGCATTAAGATTACAAAAGATAAGAACTGCAAAGATAAGAACTCATAAAGCGTTACGATAGAAATATTTCCTTTTTGATTGGATGACAAAGTGAGAAAGGCAATTTAAATTTACCACAGCATTCCGTATCTGTCAACGCTTTACACCGCACCTACTGTAACGTGACTATAGATAGATTACTTGACCTTGCCGAAGGAACTCTTTTAATCGTATCCAATATTCGGGACCTATACTACAGAACCCTACTAATTATAATAAAACATTTTGAAGCTCGGCGCGCACTAGTCAGGCAATTAGTATGAAGGTAATAATGTATTTGAGAAGTAAACGATAGTATCGATCTTTATGCTGACTGTCTCTAGTACACGCTGGTCAAAGACTGCAAGAATCATTTGACGCGTGGGTAAAATCAGAACTAACGTCACCATCCTAATTTTTTTAATACATGTAGGTATCAGTTTCAAAAATGTTTACCAACAGATCCTTGTAGAACTCTACGTAAAAGTTTATGAAAATGGCTATGAAACATAGCGATTGTACTCACAAGTCAAGAGGATAGAAGAACAGCACTACATATTTGCCCTTGTAGTCGGAGAGACCGACGTCCTTGAACTCGCCGTTGACGACAGCGGTGGTCTTGAACTGGGGAGCGGGCTTAGTCAGCTGGAGAGGCATCTTGTTGAAGCTGGAATTGATATTACAACCTTATTAATTTGACGATAAGGTTGGTATTCAATTGTAGATGTGGTATTTCGTAGACATTTTTGTCCAGTGATGATGTTAGAAATATTTAAAACTGGTGGGGACTAGATCAATAAATTTATCGTATAGGATATCCTAAAATTGGCTTGCGTGATATTATTATGGTGCTGATATGATGGTCATAACTACAGCAACCAATTACTAAGAGAATAATTAATATTTTTATGTTGTTAATAGATGTAAGGTAAGTAAGTACATAATCATTATTTTCATCAAAGCATTGTAGCTATCACCGAATTATGTCAGTTATCTTTAGAAGTACCTAGCAAAATTGTACGTACAAGATTACAGTCGTTATCATATCCGTGCTGAGTCCCTATTTATTTCAAATAGTGATTAGGTGTACTGATTGACTTTCTGATACTGGATGCATATTCCACGATGTCTAGAATTAAATGTTGTAGAAGTGAATAGGGCCTAGTTTACTTTGAATCATGAAACTCTCATTTCGTAGAAATTAACAGCTAGTCCACGGACAGAAAATTGAGAAGTTACCGGTCGGATACATGTAAAAACACGTGTATAATTAATGCAATGTAAGTGGTCTATCACGACGTGTGCAGGTACCGTTATTCATGTGGCCATCAAGTTTGAATGTAACGAGATCGTAGAACTTGACGGCACGCGGTTGTGCGTTTGCGCAGTTAGATGTCTCTACATTTGGAGATTTATAAAGAAAATCGTCTACATAAAAAAAGAAAATAGGCATTAAATAACTGTTTTAAAAATCCGGGGGAGTGACATGAAATATCCTGAATAACAATGCAACGGGTACATAAGCTATACGTGTTGTGATTCTCAATTTTTGAATCTAATGTTCAATTTATAAAACCGCTAAATGAGTTTCTGAAAATATTTGGGACAGGCCTTAGACTAGTAGTGACAGAGAAAAAAACCAATTGTTTCATTCAAAATAAAGACCTAAGTACATAGTTTTTAATATTTTTTTTAATAATCGAACAAAGTATCAGTACTATACCTCATTTAATTTAGAATCTACATTTAAATAAATATGAAATTCTAATGAGATTTTTTAATGTAAATTACCACACAAAAACCTGGTAAGTATTAAATAGCACAAAATTACTGAAATATTTTTGAATGAAGTACTTAATTGAAGAACTTACTTCCGAGACGTCTTATCGAAGGGAACACTTACGGTCAACTGAATGTGAATTGTGAACTTCAGAAGTTCTGAAAAATACTCACGCACGCAGATCGATAAGATAAATGAAATCAATAGGCGCTTGGAAATGTCAATAGAAACACTTAAGATGGGCTTAATTTGTTAAAGAATTTTATTTATTACGTAAAAGAGCGACAAGTTTCTTGATAATCTGATAGATAATAAGTATGATACAGATAAACACTGATGTTTGAAAGCACCTAGCTTTCAAACATCACTTTTTGGTATTGAAAACTCAGCTATTGATAATAGAATCTTTGCCAAAACGTCTTAATATACAATACAGATAATAAAATTATGGTCATAAAACTTCGCAGGTAGATGAGTGACGTTGATGAAAGCAGCACAGGTGCTTCATTCCACATCCTTGGGAAACTACGCAATAGTCTAGCTAGGTGAAATGGCACATAAGTAATTCATTTACCATTAAAACATTCTCATAAAAAAACCCTTTTAGAAAACAATAACTTAGAGAACCTAACACATCAAGACAATGTTTGTTGTATGCAAATTAGGTATATTTACCATGGAGATAATAACTTTTTTATAAATATCACCGTGGTTCAAAACAAGCCGAGAATCTTCGATGGTGCAGTTACACAACGAGGCTTATCTACTGAATGTCAAAGGTTGAGGATAGATAGTTATGTAAGAAAATAATTAACTCGGTGAGTTATCGTTTATATACATATTAATGTATGTAATATGTATACTTAGTAGGTGCGTCTGCACATTATTTTTAAGTTTGGTAATATGATCATGTAATATTCCAAACTATTGATAAGTATATACAAACAGTTAATAACGACCATAATATTGCATGCTGAAAACTCAACGACACGACTAAGACTGAAAACTTTCAACTTTAGAATTCGGATTAGCTGATGGGGTCAAGGAGTAAATAATGCACTGAAGCCTGCTGCCACGGATAGAATTTAGATTGTGTACCTTGTAGCATAAAACAACTGTCTACCATTTAATTATTAATCAGACAATTCTTTAAAATATAACCATTAAATATGCAAGAAACTATGGTTATTGACTGTGCTATGGCGGCCAAGGCATAGATATTCTGCGGTCAATAAAACATGTTTCTGTTTCGAAATCCACCGCCCTATGAATTCATGAATTTACAACAGCAGACTAAAAATGTCAGAATAATTTCACGGCATAACAAGCCTTATAAATCCTTTATATGAACCGAAACAGTCATGCTATAAATAGATAGAATCTTGAATTTTATTCTAGTTGCAATTCAAGGTTGTTCGATGTCCAATGTTGCAAATTCTTATAATAGGTAACTCAACGAAGACAAATCCTAATTGGAAATTGTAAGTGGCCTGAATAAGTCAGCAATGCTCACTCTAATGGCTTCTAAGTGCGGGGTTTGGCGGAGGACAGACGATCAGTCTGAAACTGCTAGTGAAATTCCATTGCACGTCATGACTCATACTCTGCATCTTCAGACAACTTTCTACAAGCTATGAAGATTATGAAGGCACAAACTGAACTACAATTTCTTTATAAGCAAAACTAACCCAGAACTTTGAGCGAAGTATCGCTGGAAATGCCGTGGCACCCATTCGTGGACAATGTCGTGAATGTCCTCAGTCTCCCTCCACAGTCCAACTAGCAGGCGTCCGTTTCCGTTTTGCAAATATGCACCGAGTATTCCACATGTGAACATGTTTTTAAGAATGGCTTCCAAGTTGTCGAGCCTGAGAAGGAGGACAACTGTCCGTTATGAAGTTTTCTCATGGCCTAATGAGAGAAAGTTTAGATATGTGGGAAGCTGGAAACTTGCTTAGGTTTGTGCAGAGAAAAGTTGTGGTAGTCCTATGGCATTGTTTTACAAGTTTTTTTTTCAATCAACTGTTTTTAACTACAAAAAGCAATTAAATATTTGCATAAACCTTGTTTGGACTCGGAACTTCTTGCTTTCCAAACTAAATTATAATCAAGATCTAAGCTAGGGGTGACTCTAGTCTAGATTCAGATTTGAGACTATCAAAATCGGCAAACTTCTGCGTTAAATAAGTTTGGCGCTGTTTATCAGTGCGAAACTGCACTAGAATATAACGCTAAGCTGTTTGTGAATGTTTATCTTGAAGATGATAAGACAATACGAGGGAGAAGTTGAATTAACTCAAGTGTTTACTACACGCTAGGACGCTAATAATATTTACCAGGTTCTCACATTTGATAGCTTGGAGGTAAGAACAAAATCCGTTTTAGTAGAATTTCTTCAAGGGAAATTGTTCTTAGTAAAGTGGGTATTTTCTGATTAACTAACCACAAGCAATGTTCTGACTTCTGTTATTATATTGAACTAAACCACTTTAAAGATGATTGAAACCAGCAAATTCAATAATAATAGTGAAGTAGGTACTATCATTATCTTTACTACACTTTAAAATTACACGTTTTACCCAAAGCAACTTATTGCTATATCCCGGCAGTATTGTCGGGAAAGATAAAGAAAATACGATATGACGTCATTGAGAAATAGAATAGGATGGAATGTTCTGAAATTTTCATTATCGTTGAAACCAATTTGTCTAGACAATAATTAGTGACAAGTTTAATGACAGATATGATTCAATCGCCATAGCCCCTTATCGGAAAGCCTTGACTTCGATTCGTAGTGGCCGATAGGAGCAGGAAAGATAATGTCCAATATTACATTCAATTTCCAAAGTAGTACCCAAGTCAAATCTTTAGATGTTAAGGAAACAGACGATGATGCAAAATCTCAATAGGATTTCTGAATTACCCAGCAATGTAAGAAACCCACCAAACGATTGGGTTGTTATGACCCTCGTAAGATACCTACAAAATATATGCTCCGCAGATTTCCTACATCCTGCACTTTTTGTCACACAAGAACTGGAATCTACCTTTATCTTTTCAGCCAAAAACAAGCAAAATAAATAATAAAAAAATACTAACAAAAATACATACATCACCTCAAAGTAAACAGTTCATAATTATTTATGTATGCCAATCCCACGGCGACGTCCAAAAAAAGACAGGTCTGTGCAAGAAAACAGTATTCATCAAGACAAGGATGATGAAATTATCAGAAATAGGTAGGTATACCTGTCGCGTGTAAAAAGAAAAGTTTATTTATTTATAAGTAAGCAGTAAGTACAGATGTGGTATGTATTTAACGAGTTTAAATTATGGATGTGCTGAACCATTGAAGAGTCGAAGTGGGAACCTCTTCCTTTTTCAAAGATGGTGAAAAATGCAAATCACTAAAATTTTAAGCCAAAAATGTATCCTTTATAGTGATCGAATCAGGTTTCAATTGAGCAAATGGACATTTGATAAGAGTATTGACTATAAAGAAACAAGATGATAGAGATACTTAATTTTTTCAATGAAAAAATAAAGTAGATATTATACTTACAGTGTTGATAGTAAAAAGATATTATACTTACAGTGTTGATAGTAAAAAGATATTATACTTACAGTGTTGATAGTAAAAAGATATTATACTTACAGTGTGGATAATAAAAGTGTGTGACATCAATGAATTACTTATTATTATTTTTTATTATTTATTGAATCACAGCCAACACGGACCAATTATAAAATAAATTAAATACAAAGACAATTAAATCAAATAAAACTTATGTCTCTTTCAAATTCTTACCTAATGGTTGAGGATTAAATGAGAATACTAATACATGTTTGTATTCTCGTTTAGTACTAAATCAATACGTACTTACATTTTATCTGGTGACGGTAAGTTTGTATGTAATGATGTTACTTATCATCTTTTTCAAATAGTGGGTATGCTACGAATTACGTAAAATTGTTTTTTTTTAAGTTATCTACTTATCTACCTTTTTCTAACTAGTGTTTTTGTTCTATCAAAGTAATTTTTCTAGACATTAACTACTTACCATACTTAAATATAAAATAGCTAAAGCTAACCAACTAGTTTACCTTGACAATTCACAATATTTATAATTTGAATAGCTCTTCAGATTAAAAAACTCAAACTATGTATGTATGTGGGTCGAAATTATTTAAAAAAGGAAAACAGAAAATTTCAGACCCCAATTGTATGCCATGCATTAAAGTTGTCTGACGTTGTTAAAATCAGCCATTTGTTAAATAATTAAGATTCAAATCGGAAGACAGTTTGAAGTTTTTTATTCAGATCGTACCTCAACTCCTGTGGTTTTCTTTGCTAAGCATTCATACAAATAAACTAACTAACTAAATATACATTAATAGAATATCAGGCATTGTAGCTGTAGGTATACTTTTCACATTTTGCTTGATACCATATGCCTATAATTTTTATTAACAAGATATTTTAATGTACTACAATCTCAAACTAAAATGTATTCTAATTCAAAACTACTACAATTAAATTCTATCAAATAGGTATTCCTACTCAATGTATTTTTTTTTAACTATAATCATAGACAAGCACCTCATAGAGAAGGGCCTCATCATGGGCAGTAGGTGTTCAGGCTTGTCAAGGTCGATACCTTTGGCCTCATCGCCTCTGCAGTAACACGTGTGGTCCATGGACATATTGGCAGCTGACACTTGACAATTTCCACGTCAACTAGATACAAATTAAGTTTATAAAAATCTTCAACAATTTTTTTATGTCGGAGGGACTTTTATGCCAATAATAATCATGAGATTACCGTTATGAAAGATACCCACATCTTACATAAGGGTTAAGTATTCTATCAACAGTTGTAGCAGTTTTATAATTCATTGGATTGGAGCCCAATATTGGTTTCTATGGCAACAATGAAGCATAGAAGTAAAATCGGCTTTCCATAAAAAAAAACAAGTTTTATTCAAGTCCATAAAAGATAAAAAATCAATTAAAATGTTTTAAACTATGTATGAATCATGGATCAGTCATGCAGGTTCATCATCTGAACTATGTTACACAATATTTATAAAGTATTTGCCAATACAATTTATAATGGAAATGAATAGATGATTGTATTCATATCATGCAAAATATTTCCATGCGGCAAGACAGCCAATTAAACACACCAGCACCTTTCAAAAATAAATAACTTTCATAAAACACTTGAATAAACTTACTACCTACACCATAGATTAAAATTTGCACTTTGTAAATTGAGAATCTCTTTTATAGAAGTAGCCACAATAGCATTTTCTTATTTTTTAATCCTTTACCTATGAGGCGAGTCGAGCGACATGCCAGACCGGTCACCTTGTAAAAACCCCAAGTTCCACGAAACATTAAGATTCCAAAATGCAATACAATATATTATTATTTATTAATATTTCCTGCAGTAACAGGAAGATTATAAAGTAAATATGTAAGTTTAATAAAACTGTTGCAACTTTTTATTTCGTGGAAAATTACCTCTCGCCTATCATCTTTTTCGCTACATTCCCTGTGACTTCGTCGTCAGACTCACAGCGAAGCCTTTTCCTAACGCTTCCGTCTTGCATGACCTTTGATTTGAAAAATTATATTAGAGTAAGTACCTATTATATTCAGACATAACGGTCACCGCACTCACTCACTGCTTGACCGCACATATCGTTACCCTCCGTGCGTAGACTGTTTTGGTTTTCTTGTTACTTGCTAGGTATGTTATTGCTACCCCCATAAAAAATAACAACTATGATTTATAATTAAACAGTGATTCGTGCTAAGGGCATCATTACCGATGTGCAAGCGTGTCATGACCACAAGTAATTCCGTTTTTTTTACTTCCCAGTCGAATCTTTCCATTCACTAACTAGCTAGACAATAGGACATTATTTCGCAAACAATACCTCGTGTTTTTATTATTGAGAACAGAACAAACGCTACATGCCAGTTTGAAATTAATGTTTATAAGTAAAATAAATCTAAAATAATAAAATCCACTTACTTGATAAAATATGACGAATAAAATAGAAGAACGAACAGCACACTCACTCAGCGGTCCGTGGAAAATAAATGACAGCCGGCGGCCAGAAACGGAGATGGCGCGCGCCGGCCGGTCTTAACTTGCCAGTATTTAATATTATTATGAACAACTTCTAGAATATTATGAAGCACAATAATAAAATTATAGTTTAACACAATTACATAGTTTCAAAGCATAATTATTAATAATTCTCGTTCATTACTTTTCTGAGTAATGAAGGATCGTTCATTATCGCCATCTCGTGCTCGCGCGCCGCAACTTACCATTAATCAGTTTTAAATAAAACTAAAAGATGGGGCTGTTCACAGCAAACTATTGCAGAAAATCAAGCTACTTCAAACGAATTATCAATCCATGATAAACGTCAGATGCTGTATTAGGTGTTGTCTGTTGTGGGCTTGAGCCTGTTAGACCTTTGATGCCCAGTATTGCCCCAGGCCAACCGACCCAAGTTTAGGATCACTAGAAGTAAATGTAGGTAAGTACGGTACGCCATTTCTAGATCGAAGAGGGTGTATTCTGGAAATTGGCAACGTCGCAAATACCTGCCAAATATTTCACCGTTTTTAGTAGGTACTTAAGTACGTATTTAAAATCAATAAATACTAAATTATGAAATATCGCTGTGTGGTGTGTGTGGCTACTTCAGTAGGTAACTACCTATTGATCATGAATAAATTTATTGCACTAAGTACTTACTAAGTAATATCGTGACATAAATATTTAGTTTTAGTAGGTACTTTTAGTTGTAAAAAATTGGTAGGTACCTACTTGGAAACCTTCCAAATGATTTTTTACACATGTTATGTAGGTACTTACTCATTTTTTTAGGGTTCCGCACCCAAACGGTAAAACTGGACCCTATTACTAAGACGCGGCTGTCTGTCTGTCAGTCCGTCTGTCACCAGGCTGTGTCTCATGAACCGTGATAGTTAGACAGTTGAAATTTTCACAGATGATGTATTTTCTGTTGCCGCTATAACAACAAATACTAAAAAACATGATAAATAAATATTTAAGGGGGCTCCCATACAACAAATGTATTTTTTTTGCCACGAGCTCCTCTGTTCTGTTCGTGAGCTCGTGGCTAATTGATAACTGCCGCACGGGTCGATCCATCAGGTTAAGCTACGCTTGCCGGGGTTGGTCCGTGGATGGGTGACCATCTTTACATACCGAGATTCCGCCATGCCTCAGAAAGCATGTTAAGCCGTTGGTCCCGGGTGTCATTCGTAGATCTTTAACAGTCGTTACGGATCGTCAGAAACCCGAAAGTCTGACAACCAGTTTTACCAAGGGGTGTCGGTAGGGGTACATTTTTTTTTTTTATTCTTTACTTTGTTATTTGTATTTTGTGTTCATGAGCTGTGTCCAAATAAACGATATTCTTTCTTTCTTTCAGTTACTGAGTTGTGGAGGTCAGCTAAGCAGTCGCTCCATGTAAAATACTGGTATTCTGCTGCATCCGGTTAGACTGGAAGCCGACCCCAACAGAGTTGGGAAAAGGCTAGGCAGATTGATTGGTACGGAAACCTACGTGCCGGTTTTTTTAATTTTTCACTTCTTTTTATTTTTGGTACCTAATAGGTAATAGGTAATAGGTAAAACGGGCTGGTATCCGCAACTCCACGTCAAAGCGCGTATTTTGCGTACGGGTGGGAAATCGCTTATTCGATCCACCCCAGCTCCTCCAAGAAGGCCAGCAACGCCTTGGTGTTACTGACCATCTCTCGTAAGGTACCTGGGTTACCGAAGTACTTTGCCCTGTATGTGGCTACCACCGGGCAGTGTAGTAGCACATGAGATGCTGTCTCGTCGTCCTCCATGCAGGCCCTGCACAGCGGACTGTCTGTGACTCCTATGACAAAGAGGTGTTTATAAAGGACCCATGGCCAGTTATAGCTGCTGTAACAGTTCGCTGCTGTTGTTTCGTTAGTCGGAGCACCCGCTTCGTGAGGCGGCAATCAATGGCAGGGAGTGCCTGCTTCGCCTGCCTGCAGTCACCTTGGTCCAACCATATTTTGTAGTGTTGATCCCTAGTGCGTTTCCTTACCAGAGAGCGTAGGTACCCGAAGGGGAGTGGCGCAATGGGTTCAGGCCCCACCGGTGCCATGCTCGACCCCCTTCGCGCAAGTTCATCGGCTGCGTCATTGCCCCGCGAGCCGCTGTGTCCTTTGATCCATTGAATGGTTATATGTATTATTGAGGCTACCCACCTGGTTAAGGCGTTGGTGACACTCGTATATCAGCCCAGAGTCAACAGTGTGGCTGGTTAGCGCTTGCAGAACAGCCATACTGTCTGAGAGTATACGTATCGAGTAATCCTTGACTTCCCTGGCCATGATGGCCGAAGCGGCAAGAGAAATACCCATGCATTCGGCCTGGAAAACTGTGTTATGGACTCCCAAAGGTGTGGCTATTTGTATGTTGAAGTCCTCCGAGAAGATTCCAGCACCTGTGCCACTACCTGTTTTAGAACCATCCGTGAAGATGCGTAGTTCTGCAGGACGCAAGCCCTCGCATTGGCGATCCTCGTGCAGTTGGATTCTATATTTTTTATCGAAGATAAATTGTTTGGGTACCCGGTCATTTATGGCTTTCGTAATGGGGAACTCGTTATTGAGACCCTCGAGCAGCGCGGTGTGTAGTGTTACTCTCTTACCCCAGAGCTCTGTTGCATTAAGACGCACCGCTGCCATCGTCGCTTCCTGCTGTATGAACAGGTGGAGCGGGGGTAAGTCTAGCATGGCCTCAATCGCCACGGTCGGAGTAGTCCTCATGCAGCCCGTGATCGCCACGCAGGCTAGTCTTTGCATGCGTTGTAGTCTGTTAGATGCTGTCACTAGCTGGGTGCGGGGCCACCAGACCACAGCCCCGTACGCGATCATGGGGCGGATCACTGTAGTGTACAGCCATAGTATAATTCTAGGGGATAGGCCCCACTTCTTACCTATCATTCTCCTGCACTGCCAAAAGGTGATGCAGGCCCTGTTTAGCTTGTTGTCTAAGTGGCTACTCCAGTTTAACTTACTGTCTAGCGTGACCCCGAGGTACTTGACTTCGTTGGCCAACTGAAGTTCTGTATCGAACAGTTTTGGTAGGCGGTAGGGCCCTAAAGTACGTTTTAGGGTAAACATGACTAGTTCAGTTTTAGTGGGATTCACTGATAGTTCAAATTCCCTGCACCACTTTTCTACGATGCGTAGTGCTTGCTGGGTGAGATTACAGATTGTTCCCGTCACCTTCCCCGAGACAAGGATTGCGAGGTCGTCTGCATACCCTATTGTATAATAGCGGCTGGCGTTGAGCTTAGTAATAAGGTCATTGATAACCAGATTCCATAGAAGGGGGGATAGCACCCCTCCCTGGGGACAGCCTCTGGCTATCATTGCCGAATGCTGCTCTCCTTCAAGGCGAACCACTCGTTTGCTTAACATATTCGTAATCCAGTCCGTTAGTACCTGCTCTACTCCATGCCTGGAGAGGGCGCTGCTGATGCTGGAGAAGTTGGTTTTGTCGAAGGCTCCTTCGATGTCTATGAAAGTGCCCAGGCAGGTTCCTTTCTGATGAATCGCTTCCTCTATCTGACCGACCACTAGATGAAGAGCAGATTCGGTGGACTTACCTGAGCTGTATGCATGCTGATTATAGTGCAGCGGTATGGTTTTCAGGGCGCCGTCTCTCAGCTCCCTATCGCAAAGCCATTCCAGAGTCTTTAGCAGAAAGGAGGTTAGGCTGATCGGTCGGTGGGATTTGGCGTTTGTATAGTCACCCTTACCTGGCTTTGGGATGAATATAACTTTCACTTCCCTCCATCCTTTAGGAACATATCTTAAGGCCAGGCACGCTCTCATTAATGGCACCAGTCTTAAGGCGACGGAAACCCCCCCCACTGTAGTAGAGCGGGAAACACTCCATCGGGACCAGCTGCCTTAAAGGGATGGAAGCTCTGGATGGCCCATTGAAGTTTCTCCAACGTGATCACCCAGCTTGCATAACGCCAATCATTGTCTGATGGTGTTTGAGTTACATCTTGCCAGTCGATTACCTGCGCGAAGACACATCCGGGGAAGTGAGTCTCAATTAGGACGCGTCTTGTTTCTTCAGGCGACGACGTGAGTGTGTTATCGGGTTTGCGTAGGCTGACGGGCCCAGGTGTATTCTGTTGCGCCAGTACTTTCCTTACCCTGTTAGCTTGCTGACAAGATTCAATGCTACCACAGAACTTGCGCCATCCTGAGGTGCTTCTGAATCTTATGCATTTTTTGTAGCTGGATTTGGCCGCATAGTAAATGTCCCAGTCCTCATCCGCACATGTATTCATGGCTCTATTCAGAGCCGCTCTTACCTTACCTCGCTTGCGCTCCAGATCAGCGCCCCACCAGGGTTGCTTCCCCGGTGTACTGCGCGGCGTGGTCTCTGGGCAGGCACTTTCGTAGCTGTCTATGATTGACTTAGTAAGGTGAATTACTTGTACCTCAATCTGTGTTGGGTCCGTAAAGGTCGACGGATTGTTTAAGCTCGCAAGCTTGCCTACAAGATTGCGTGTATAGGTGTCTCGATCCGTGTTGCGCGGGTTCCGCCGCGGTGGTGTTGGTGGCACACGGATCTGGATGTCGAAGCGGATCCACCTATGATCAGAGCAGGAGGCCTCCTTGGAGACCTGCCACCCAGTGATGGTTGCCGCAGCGCTCTCAGTTGCCAGGGTGAGATCGATGATTGTGCGGCTTCGCCTGGTTACGAATGTTGGTTCGGAGCCAGTGTTTAATAGGGATAGGTTAGTCGAGAATAAGTATTCAACCAAGGCCTTACCCCTCTCGTTTTGCGTGTCCATACCCCACAGTTGATGGTGAGCATTGGCATCGGCCCCGACGACGACCTCGAACCCACATCTCTCGCAATGGCTCACGAGACGGGCGAGGTCATGGGGAGGCGGCGCCTCCGCTTCGGGCATGTACGCTGAGGCAAAAACTATTGCCCTCTCCGTGGCGTCGTCGCGCAGTATAAGCAGCTTAGCTGCAGAGACATCTCTGCAACAGAAGTCAGTTAAAAGCTGTGTTTTAAGGTTACCTGTGACATATATGCACGATCTGGGGTGATCATGATCTGAGGTGACTAGGAGCTTACCGCCAAGATTGGATAGTCCTTGTATGCGGCCCGCCCTAATCCACGGCTCCTGGATCAGGGCAATGGCCGTGTGTTGTACCTCCAGCCACTTGCGAAGCTGAGCCGTCGCGGTCTGACTGTGGTGGAGGTTCGCCTGGAGGACTTTACAGGCCGACAAAAGGGACGCCATCGCTGGTCGCACCCTCCTCGTCCCCCCCCAGTTTGAGTCCGGCAAAAAGGTCACCCTCGTCGAAGCCTTCCCCTGCCGGGCCCGAAGCTGGGGACAGGATCATGTCGTCCAGCTCCTCGCCCGATGAAGGGACGGCATCCGCGGTGGCGGCAGCAGGAGCGGCCAGCTCTGCAGCAGCAGGCTCGGCCGTGATCGCTACCGGATTGTGTGTAAGGGGAGCAGGTTCTCCTGCTTCCCCCTTGCTCTGTTGCTTCATCGTCTCGCAGACGGTGCCCGTGGCGGCGTCCCATCCCTGCGGGACGTCGGTGAACCTACCGTTCCGACCCTGGAACTTCACGTACACCGTCCCTAAACCAATAGAGAGACGGCGTCCGGCCTCCATCAGGGTCGGGATTTGGTCCTCAGGGATGCCGACCACCACGAACCACGCCGCGGCTTGTTTGTCCGCGTGCAGCAGGACCCACCTCCTGATGTCCACCCATGGGTTCTGGTAGCTGAGAGCTCGCCCAATATTGGTCGGCTCTCCGTAAACCCCCTGCTCGTCCGGGATCACTACCCCACACCGCGTACGCTTCTGGACCTCCGACTGGCTCAAGACGACTAGCGGAGTGCTAGTTGGCAGAGCCAGGTCGGAGACTGCCTTCCTTAGCCAGGCTAAGGTGTGGTCATTACCGCACCACAGTTTCAGGACACCCCCGGCGAACAGCGGCTTGGCGTTGAAGGTCGGTCCCGGTGTATCTTGTTTGGCGGAGCAGGCCTCGAAGATGATCTGCTTCTGGATAGCAGCGAGTACCTGGTCCGATACGTCCTTGCTAAGGATCCCCGTGCGCTCGCAGGTGATCGCGACGTCCAGAGTAGCGCTGGCAGCTTGGGCGTAGCTTCGTTGGGCGACCCTATTGGATTGATCAAGCCGCGGCCGCTTGTGCTCCCCTCGAGGTGTCAAGGACTCGTTGAGAGCTCGCTTGGCCGCGGCCTGATCCTTCCAATCGGGTCGCTGTGTTTTGTTGCCACTGACTCGTCTCTCCGGAGCGCTGGGTGGCGGATGACTGGGCGCTGGTCGGCTCGTGCCGGCCTCTGCCTGTGCCCGCTTCCCAGCGGAGAAGTTTAGCTGGCCGCCAGTCGAAATTCCCGAGCTGGCGGCGGTGGCCTGTTTATTACGGGAGCCATTCCCTGGCTTCCGTTTAAGGGCTTGACGGCGCTCCTTCCTCGTCAATCTCTCCCTCTTTCTGCCTTGTTCCGTGGCGGCAGTTGGACCTGAAGGGTCGGTGCAAGGGCGTTGGGCTTGTGGAGTATGTTTACCCTTGCCCTTGCGTTTCTGCACAACCTGCCAGGCGCGCGAGAACGCGTCCTCGGTGCAGCTGGCCGTCTCCGCTTGACCGGTGACGGCCGTTCGATGGGAGGCTAGAGGAGCCACAGGAGGAGGAGGGTGTTTGGCTGGGAGCCCGGTGCCGGTCTTACCCGGCACCGGGGTCAGTGTGGAGATGGTCAGACCGGCAGTGGAATGAACCGTCGCCGTGGTTACCGTCTGTTTGGAAGGGTCGGTACTGGTCCCAATCAGCGCCGACATCCTTTGTTTGTACTGGGACTTGGGTTTGGTCTTAGCTGCGGTTTTCGCCACAGCCGGGCCACCAGGGGCAGGGGAAGTGCAAGCACCTCCCTTGGGTTTTTTAACAGGCCTTGTAGAATCCATGTTATTTGTAAATTAAAATTCATCTCTCTGGCTCCCACCCTCCATGGAGCCCGCAACTGGGAACGTCTTACTATGAAGAAGCAAGAACGTTAGGACTACCAGAGAGATATAGGTGCGCAAGGCTGGTTTACAGTGCGATATCGGGTGCTTGATCGGGTTGGCGTAGGGGGTCGAAAGGCTGCGGGGCAAAGCGCAGGCGCCGACCGGGCCTGCTGCCGCCGCTAGCACCGTTGTTCCTGCGGCGGCGACAGTGGAGGAGGGTGCGATGTCCGACTGATGGATAGGGTCGAACATCGCATACTGCAGGCGAACACCAACCACTGCAGGGCAGCCCAGGATCTGCTGATGCAGACCATGGCTGAGTGGTTGGTGGACTTGGCGGTGGTCGCCGAACCTTACTCGGTCCCTGGCCGTTGGCTGGGTGACCGAGACGGCTTGGTGGCGTTGGTCTCGCGGTCTTCCACAGACTCCCCTCCCCTCTCGCTCTTAGAGAGGGGACCGGGATACGTGGCCGCCGCGTGGGGAGACATGGCCCTGGTGGGGGTCTACTTCTCCCCAAACCGCCCTCTCTCGGACTTTGAGGATTTCCTCGAGATCCTCACCGCAGTCGTAGGGAGGGCGGCGCCACGCCAGGTCGTGGTCTTGGGTGACCTGAACGCCAAGTCGGTGGCCTGGGGCAACCCAGCCGCCGGTTGCAACGTCCGGGGACGCGCCGTCGAGTTTTGGGCGGCCTCATGCGGTGTGTCCCTCCTCAACAGGGGGGTGGTCCACACGTGTGTGCGGCAACAGGGTGGGTCGGTGGTGGACGTCTCGTTTGCCACCCCTGCACTAGCCGCCCGCGTCGTCAACTGGCGAGTTGAGATGGTGGAGACCCTGTCGGACCACCGATATGTGCGGTTCGACATCTCCACCCAGGGGGGTGGAATGGCCCGTGCTGGGCAATCTCCCTTCCCGCGGTGGGCACTCACCCGCCTGGACCGGGAGGCCGCCAAGGAGGCGGCCTTTCTCCAGGACTGGCTGTCGCCTCCTGTTGAGGTCCTGGACGTGGACGCCGCAGCGGTCCGGCTCAGGAGGTCCCTGACCGAGGTGTGCAACTCCAGCATGCCTCGGTCTCGTCGTCCGCCTCCCCGTCGTGCCGTCTATTGGTGGACGGAGGAGCTGGCGGGGCTCCGGGCCGCCTGCGTGGCGGCCAGAAGGGCCTACGCGCGAAGCCGACGGCGCAGCGCCCAAAACCGAGTCCGGGCAGAAGAGGACCGCCTATACGCCTCTTACCGAGAGGCGACGACGGTCCTCAAGTCTGCAATGTTCGCCGCAGAGGACTCGGCGAGGGCCGAGATGCTGGAGGGCCTCGATAGGGACCCTTATGGGAGACCGTACAAAGCGGCGCGGAACCAGCTGCGCCCGTACGGTCCCCCACTGACGGAGACCCTCGAGCCGGCGTTGCTGGATGGGGTGGTCCGGTCCCTGTTTCCGCGCAGGACCGACTTCACCCCACCAACGATGGATCCCCCGCAGGCGGCGGCTCCGCTGGAGGAGGAAGTCCCCCCGGTGACGACGGCGGAGTTCTACGCGGGGGTTCTCGGCCTCCGCGCGAAGAAGACGGCCCCCGGACCGGACGGTGTCCCCGCACGGGTGGCGGCGATCGCCGCCTCCCAAATGGAGACCAGGTTTCGGGACCTCTTCAGCGCGTGCTTTACGGCTGGGAGGTTCCCGAAACTGTGGAAGGAGGGGCAGCTATGCCTCCTCCGAAAGGAGGGACGCCCGGTGGACTCGCCCTCGGCATACCGGCCCATCGTCCTGCTCGATGAGGTCGGTAAGTTGTTCGAGGGGATTGTCGCCTCCCGGCTTGATAGCCATTTGCGTGGGGTAGGGCCGGACCTGTCGGACGCCCAATTCGGTTTCCGTCGGGAGCGTTCGACAATCGATGCGCTGGCCCTACTCAAGGGCCAGGTGAAGGAGGCGGTGGAGGCGGGGGACGGAGTGCTGGCGGTGTCATTCGACATTTCGAACGCCTTCAACTCCGTGCCCCACTCGACGATATTGGAGGCGCTTCGGTATCACGGAGTGCCCCAATACCTGCAGAGCCTCCTGGCCAGCTACTTGGAGGATCGAGAGGTCCTCCTCGTAGACAAGACGGCCACGGTGAGGCGGTACGGCGCAGAGTCCGGTGTTCCGCAGGGGTCAGTGCTGGGGCCGCCCCTGTGGAACATCGGGTTCGACTGGCTCCTGCGGGGAGCCCTCCTCCAGGGCACGAGTGTCATCTGCTACGCGGATGACACTCTCCTCACTGCCCGGGGGAGGAACTTTGTGGACGCGGCCTGTCTGGCCTCGGCTGGCGGATCCTTGGTTGCAGAGAGGATCCGCCGCCTGGGATTGAGGGTGGCGCTGCACAAGACCGAGGCCGTGTTCTTTCGCGGGCCTCGGCAGCGCTGCCCTCCCGACGCCCACATCGTCGTAGAGGGCGTCAGGATAAGGGTCCAGCCCCAGATGAAGTATCTGGGCCTGGTGCTGGACGATAGGTGGCGCTTCGGTCCGCATTTCAGCGGGCTGTCGACGCGCCTATTGAAAGCCGCTGACGCCCTCTCATGGCTCCTCCCGAACCTGGGGGGGCCAAAGGCGAAATGCCGGCGCCTGTATGCCGGCATCCTGCGGAGCATGGCCCTATACGGGGCCCCCATCTGGGCGGACTCCCTCCACAGGAGGGAGAATGCGACCGCCATCCGCAAGCCCCAAAGGGCCATTGCACTGCGGGTGGCGAGGGCCTACCGCTCGGTGGGCTTCTCGGCGGCGTGCGCTCTGGCCGGCACCCCTCCTTGGGAGTTGGAGGCTTGGGTGCTCGCCAGGGTGTACGAGTGGAAGGCGCGCCGGAAGGCGCTCGGTGAGCGCCCCGTCGCCGAGGAGCAAGAGGCCGTGCGGCGGGAGATGAAGGATGCCGTCGTCCTCCACTGGACGGAGGACCTCGCCAACGCCGCCTTTGGCCGCCGAACGCTGGACGCGCTCGGTCCGGTCCTGCGCGGCTGGCTCGAGCGGTCCCACGGTTTCCTCTCGTTCCGTCTGGTGCAGGTGTTGTCCGGCCATGGCTGCTTCGGATCGCATCTGTGCCGGATAGGGAGGGAGGAGACCGCGGCCTGCCACGACTGCGGTGCGGCGGAGGATACGGCGCAGCACACCCTCGAGGTGTGCCCAGCTTGGTCCGGGCTGCGCCGCGGTCTGACGGCGGTGATTGGACAGGACCTCTCGCTTCCCAGCGTGGTCAGCGCCATGCTGGGGAGCGAGGAGGCCTGGGCGGCGGTTGCCTCCTTTTGCGAGGACGTAATCTCGCAAAAGGAGGAGGCGGAGCGCGTGCGGGAGGACGACCCTCTCGCTGCGCCGCTCCGCAGACGAAGAAGGGGCCGGAGAGGGCGCCGTCCTCTCCCTCCTTACAGTGGCGACGGGCGGGTGACAGGCACGGGGGTGCCTTCGCCCGCATTGCACCCGTCACCACCTTCGTCGGTCATTCCCGGGCCCATCCCCCTCCCCACGGGGAGGGCGTGAGGGGCCCGCCATGAAGGGCGATCGTCGGCGGAGGACTGGACGTGAAGGCTGTGCCGGTTTCCCAGTCCCGCGCCACTAAGACGAAGCGGGAATGCCGCTGGGTTATTTTAGTGGGTATACCGGGTCAGACCGGGGAGTCCCACATACCCCTCCCATCCCCCGATGGGAGGGTATGCGTAATGCATTTTTTCCCAGCGCAAAAAAAAAAAAAAAAAAAAAAAAAAGGGGGTCGAAAGGCCCACCCCCAACGAACTGATCAACCCTCACTTACACCGTCAGCATGACCTTTACCTACCGCCTTGGCCGTCCGGGGACGACCTCAGCGGACCTCACGCACCTCGCCTGTGGCCCTCTGACGGGACACCGTGGCCATTTCCCTACCCTTGGCTAAAGGGTAGGGCCACCGTTTCGCTTGAAATCCAGACCAAAGGGGGCGTGTTGCCTTACGGACACATTACAGCCAGAGCCGCTCGGCTCAACCCCCCAGGACTCCTTCATCCCCGCTCACGGCGCTCAACTGCGCAGGTCCTAGCGCAGGTGACTGCTTACTCCTACTCGCCGTCAGCTGATTTTAGTGACAGACAAGCCCGCCACCACCCAGTCACGGGGGGTCACGGTTAGGAGTGGGAATTGGAAAGGGGAAATTGGGAGGAGTAGGGGAGTGGATGGGATGTGGTGGGGGGGGTTTGTGGGAGTTGGGGCAGGAGGGCATAGGACAGGTAAGGATAGGGTAAGGATATTGGGGAGGGGATGCAAAAGCGCCTGGTGGTTTTAGTTACGTCTATTTCTTATGGAATTAGACCAAGAAACGGGGTGGCAACCTCGAGAAGGTACATCCGCCAGACTTGCCTTGAGGATCTACACGACTGTAGCGCTCTCCCTCAAGACCCCGCCACCCTACCACCTCTGAAGGAGGTGGCAGAGTAGGCCTGCATCTATACTACCAAGCAGAGCAAAGCAAAGCATGTCGTTGTGCAACCGTGAAAGCATAAATCCAGACCCCCCCCTCGGTACCTAATACGCCACCAATTCGTTTAATAAGTGTGTAAACAACAGTGACAGGCAGTATTTTACAACGTCTTTGATTAAGTAGGTACTTATAACATCATCAAGATACCTACTTAACTGCCATACTTGATTAAATACGTATTATCGAAGCTGACTCAAAAATTACCGAAGCAATTAATGAAAAAGAATTTTCTAAATCGGTTCACAATAAATATTGACGACAATATCGATGATCATAAACAAAACAAAAAAACCTATGGATGAGCATATAACCTCCTTCTTTTTGAAGTTAATTAAAACGTTTTATAGACCTTATCACCCTATAGGTAAGTATCTATATAAACGCCGTTTTATTAAAACGCAACGCATATAACGCACGCGGACGTCAAAAGGTTCGCAATCCACGTTATAGACTGTGAAGGCCATTGTGCTTGTGAGAAAATGAAAAGTATAGTGAGGCATGTATTTCGGGTCCCGTCGGGAGGAGGCTATAAATCTGCACCTAATGTGACCACTTGACCGCTAACTGATTTGGAGCAGAACGCTTTATTACCGTGCCCTATATTATTTTGAACTCCATTGTTCCTTGTGAAAAACGTAAGTACTTACCTAAAAATAAAAATAGGGGGATTGAGAAAAACGTGCCTTTTTATCTTTATGGGCTTATTCCTGCAGCCTCCTTGCTGCAGGAGTAATCCCGACCCGAGTATTACCAAATTTTAATCTCTTTTTGTCTCAGTTAATGTTCAAGCGTAACCGTGCGTTTGCACTGGCGAAACATTCAAGACAAAACATGTTGAAATCTCTATTTTCTGTCAATGTTCCATACAATTTTTGACAGGAACTAGAGATTTAAACATATTTTGTCTCTAATGTTTTGCCAGTGCAAACGCACGGTTACATAATCCTACTAATATTATAAACGTGAAAGTTTGTGTGTTTATGTGTTTGTGTGTTTGGATGTTTGTTACTCAATCACGCAAAAACGGCTGAATGGATTTGAATGAAATTTGGCAAACAGATAGTTTATAACCTGGATTAACACATAGGATACTTTTTATCTCGATATTCCCACGGGATCGAGACTTACGCAGGTGAAACCGCGGGGCTCAGCTAGTAATATATAAATTACTATTTAGCTCAAGGCTCAAGCATTAGGTACATAATGCAGGCGACACACGTTACGATATACTTACTTGAGCAAAATTGGACTCGCACAAGTGAATCTTGAGTTAGGTCATCATGATAATCAATAGTTTACTTGCATTCTACAAAGTGTATTTAGGTCCTGTAATATCTACCGGTGTAGGTCTAAGATAATTAGGTACCGAGATATTTACTCAAATGTTGTAGATAAACACACAATTCTGGATTTTTTCTTTTGAAACTTGGCCAAAAAGTTCGCGTTACTTAGTTCTTATTACAGAAAGCAATAAGCTTAGACAATATTTGTAGTGTAAAGGTGGGTTCCTTACTTCCTTGGCAAGCGGAGGGAGTCTGTTTCACTGGTTCACACACCGTGACAAGTGTGTTTGTTCCGGATGTTAGTATTTATGGCTGTTGCCTCCATTGTTTCAGATTATTGCTCGGAGAAATTCCTGGGTTTTGGAGCCATTAAGTAATATTTATTTAGTTGTAAATTGTTGTGACTTTATTTCCATTGTTTGGTTCTCTTTGTCTGGCTAGAAGTAATTATTTAAATAAAAATATAATAATGAGTTTGTGAATTAGAACTAATGATGGCAATAAAATGCTACATAAAAGTAACAGCTTTCTGGAAAAAATTCAAAGTAAGTAAGTATTCCCGCGAATTTCAAATGTTCTTACATTTTTTGCAATTTGCGGGTCAGTCAGGTTGTAAGTACCTTAAACAAAATATGATTCGCGACCAAAACAAATATTTGTGTTTACAGAATTATAATGCAAATTGCAAAAAACCTTAGAAAATTTGAATTTCGCAGGCTACGAGTACCTTTGCCATCCATCATAATACGATTGTCAGCATCCTCTTTGAAGTGTCCTTTCCGCTCCAATGACTGCATTGTCTATGATATCGACGCCGCTTCCAGTACTTGGCAGCTTGGAATTCCGTACGTCATCTCCATCTTCAAGAATAACATGGAATTAATATTCGATATAAATATCTCTGGAATTAGTGACGCCCACTTACACTTTTAGTCGGGTTCATTCAATAAATGTAAGTACCTAGAGTTTGTTAACTCTCGAAGTTAAGTACTGAATTAACATTAATTTAACTCATACTTGCTGCGCCCCGCGGTTTCACCCGCGTAAGTCTTGATCCCGTGGGAATATCAGGATAAAAAGTATATAGCACATAGGATAACGGATTTGGATGGGTTTACCCTTGGCCAAATTTCATCCAAATCCGTTTAGCCGTTTTAGCGTGAAAGTGTAACAAACAAATAAACAAACAAACTTTCTTTCGCTTTTATAATATTAGTTAGGATAGGATTAGGATTACGCGTAGCGCCGTATGCAGCTGCATCCGGTTAGAAAGTCGACCTCAACATAGGATTTGGGAAAAGGCATTGATATCAATGGGAAAAGGCTAGGCAGAGGCAGATTGATTGATTACGCGTTGCGCCACTAAAATGTAACACCGGGTTAGTATTTTTTAAGTTGGGAACATTGCAGTTCATTCGATGAAACATAAAATAGAAATGCATTGTTAGTGCCCTAGGTTACAGAAAGGAGGGCTTGCCTGACCCAATCCTTTGAAATTCGCGATCTTTCGGCACTCGAATAACGTTGACAGGGAGGCGCTGTTGGTAAACTTGTGAAATTGCAGTTGCAAAAACATGTTCTCCCATACAATGTATTGAAAAAACATAAAGTAAGTAACAAGATGGCAGCTTTAGTTCTGATTTTGACCAAGCGCCAAAAGAACCAAGAGCTATAGAGCGCTATAAACGTACCGTAGGATTTAAACTTAATTATATAATAATATGTCCATATTTGAAGGCCTTTTTTTTTTTTTTTTTGAGGGTGGGAAATCATCCAATGACTTCTCCCGCTCTGGGCGGAGCGGAAGGGCGTGTCAGACTTTTACTGACTAAAACCCACCCGTGTTCCTTCATTTGCCTGTTGCCAAGGTCCCGGTATCCCTTTCGGACTTTCCCGCAACCCTGGCAGGCATCGGTCCTAGCGGACCCCGTCATTTTTGCTGACATCTCTTTGAGGCGCGCGTGGAACACGACGCGCCATCGACCCGGGCCTGGTCCTTATCGGACGGCGAGCTGCCCGTTGCTCGCCGTCCGCAAGCCCGCGCCTATGGTGGCCGGAAATCCGCCTGGGATTCCCGACGCCCAGGGCGTCTCCAACGGCGGCGGTTAGGGGCGTGAGGGCGCAAACTTTGCCTTTCCCTCACGCGTTCCGCCTCCTCCTTCGCGAGCATTACTGCTTCGCAGAAGGAGGTGACGGCTTCCCATGCCCTCTCGCTCCGTACCATGGCCTGAACCAGGGCCGGACGCGAGAGGTCACCGCCGCCAATCGCCTCCGCGAGGACACGGCGGTGCTCCGCCCAAGCAGGGCACACCTCAACCGTATGCTCCACCGTGTCCTCCGGGCGATCCACACAGTGGTGACACCCGGGCGTTTCCTCCCGCCTAATCCTACACAGGTACCTCCCGAAGCTGCCATGTCCGGTGAGGACCTGTGTCAGGCGGAAGGTGAGGACGCCGTGGCGCCTCTCTATCCACTCCTCAAAGAGGGGACTTATCGCCGCTATTGTGGCGTGCCCAGCACTGGGTTGCGACAATCGCACTCTCCATGCCGCCATGAGATCTTGCCGGAGCTCTGTCCGCTGTGCCGCGATTTCTCGCGGCAGCGGAGTTACACCCCGGCGCTTCACCTCCTCGCGCCACTCCCAGATGTGCGCGAGGACCTTCGCCTCCAGATCCCATGGCGGTAATCCGGCAAGGAGGCTCGCCGCCTCACGGGAGACCGTGCGGTATCCCCGGGCCAGCCGAATGGCCATGACCCTTTGGGACGCGTTCAACCGGCGTGCTGGCCGCAGCCTAAGGGAACGCGCCCACACCGGTGCCCCGTAAAGGGCCATGGACCGCACGACCCCCGCATAGAGCCTCCGGCAGGAGGCGTTTGGACCCCCTAGATTGGGCAGGAGCCGCCTCAAGGCGGCCCCAGCCCGGTCCAGCCTTGGAGCCAAACGTTGGAATATATTTGAAGGCCTGTCACTTTTAACAAAATTATTAAATATCTTGGCGTCCGTCATTGCGCTACATAGTACTGTATCTATCACAGCCCGAATGTTCGCAGCTCCTGCGGGTCGGTCGGCAGGTCCTACGAGAGGCGCTCGATCTTGTTAACAGCGACACGCAATTATGTCCAATCAAACGTTTCTTGTTCACCTGCACTTGCACTTACCGCCTCACATAATATACAGTGTGTCCGAACATGGACTAGCGATAATCTAAATACTTAAATACAAACAATTTTAAAGTACAATTACACTCTAAGTTTGGCTCCAATACACTTCCCCGCTATGTGGTAGCCATTTTGTTCTTTGTTGAAATATTTTCTATGCGAGTACAATAAAATCATATCTCTCAAAGTTAACCTGTTTTTATCTCAGTGTTAGTCACACTGAGATAAAAATAGGTTTATTCGAAAAGCAATAATATTGTCTACCGTCAGCATTTCATAGCAATGTGTTCATAATTCCATAACTATCGAAAAAAAATGTGAAACTCGAAAAAAAAAAAAAAAGCAATTCAATTTCAGTCCACTGTGCGCCGTCGCCGCCGCTGCGGCCACCGAGTCACGCCGTTACCTCGTAGTTGTAGACTACAACTACGATCGCCATCTTCGTTGAAGCCGTGAAAGCCTCACACGCCACTTTAATGGTTCCGATGACCTAACATGGTTCATATCACACGGATCTGAAGGTAGAACTGACCAAGTATGGAGCCTTTAGTCCCAAATTCATCTAAAATGATTTAGCGCCCACATGTCTAACGCCCGATTAAGCATGAAACTGGGACATTATGAATGAATGCTGCAATAAAAACCGTCCCTCGTCGCCACTCGCTGGCCGCTAACAAACATTTCAAGCAATAAAGCAGAGAATGAACGCTTGCCTTCCGCTGTGAGACGTGCGACCACGGCACAAAATGGATAGTTACAGAAGGCTGGCTTCATACAACTACCGAAACAGACGCACACACATAAATATACGAGTATTACAAGGATCTTTTGCGTGACCAAAATTGAAACTATAACGGCGCCATCATGTTTTTAGGGTTCCGTTTCTAAAAAATAAAAAATAAACCCTAGGAACCGTATAGGATCACTTCGTTTTCCGTCTGTCTGTCAAGTTGAAATTAAGAAGCAAGGTCTCACAGCACAAGTAAAGGGAAAAAAACCGTAAACCGTTAATTTGTAGTTTTGTCACATAAAACAATAATTATGTTTTTGCAGTATAAACTTACATTAATTTGCAGTTGTAGAATTGACCGTGAGGTATAATAATATGTACGGGCGAACATTTTTTCAACAACAAAGTTAAGTTTTTCTTGGGATAAATTCATCCCAATTACGGAACCCTTCATTGTGCATAGTCCAACACGCACTTGGCCGATTTTTCAGCATAATTTCGCAAAACCATTTCACAAAATTATGTTTACCAACAGCGCTTCCCTGTCAATGTCATTCAAAAGATCGACATGCGACTTCGAATGGGTACCTATTATTATGTGAAACATATTTTACTTCTATCAACCACAAAAATCTGAGTAGCAATGTCTACATTGAACAATTCAGCATAAACTACATGGGAAATGTAAATTGCAGCAACTATTCATCATGCGACACAAATCAAGTGACCCACCCACCGGTTCATTTGTCATGCCGCCGAGTGTACTTAGGTACCTACTCATTAACTTCATACAGTGAATAGCCTATTCTTGGATGATTCGTTTGTACATAAATTCACGCCTTTTTTGCTGTTGCATAATATTATATTAATGGCTGCGACATGTTCAGCTGAGAGTGGACAAGCAGTGACGAACATTTGAAGTCGTCAAAAGATACATGTAGCACTAATGGTACGTATAGTACTACATATATTGTATCTTTTAGCGACTTCAAATGGGTACATATTATTATGTGAAACATATTATGCATGCACAGTTGCGTGCACGCGCTGTACGTAGACGCGTCTGTAAAACTGTGCAACTGTGCATAGGTACCTTTTCTCTCGGTGTATAAAGGAGCCGAGCTAATCTTCTGCATCCTACGTGTTGTATGGCCGCGGCCCGCATTTTTTTTTGTTTTTTTTTGCGGCTGGGAAATCATCCTATGACTTCTCCCGCTCTGGGCGGAGCGGAAGGGCGTGTCAGACTTTTACTGACTAAAACCCACCCGTGTTCCTTCAGTTGCCTGTTGCCAAGGTCCCGGTATCCCTTTCGGACTTTCCCGCAACCCTGGCAGGCATCGGTCCTACCGGACCCCGTCAATTGTGCTGACATCTCTTTGAGGCGCGCGTGGAACACGACGCGCCATCGACCCGGGCCCGGTCCTTATCGGACGTCGAGCTGCGGCCCGCACCCTGCGATTACTTTGTGTCCGGTCTGGGCGCAATGGTCCGCGCTTGCTGTTACTATGAGTTTTTAAACGATTTATTAAACTAGCTATTAAAATTATCTAATTTTAATTGTATTTATTCCAATGGCATTTTTTTATTAAAGTTAGTATCTTGGTGGAAATTTATTTGGGTTCTAAACTCGCTAACGGATTCTACTACCACTTTAAGTAGGCACCTAATATTGGTAATTGTGGTAGGTAGTCAAACATCGCCACTGTATTAGAGCTCGTATCCCAAAAATACAATATGTACGTCTTCCCGCCAGAGTACAGGTACAATCAATGTACCACATTTTGTTCTCCACCCAATAAATCTTTCAAGAGCTCACTTCTTATCCATAATACATGGCGGTACCTATCGCTCTGAGTTTATCCAATGTATCGCTTATTCGCCTCATCCGGCCAATGTTGATAGATAAGTAACTGGTTTTATGTATTATTTATTGTTATTTTCATTTGTCGGTGCGGTGATATCGATCAAGTATTTCTTAAGAGCTGTGAGTATTTGTGAGCTGTGCCTTTCAGTGATGCTCTATGATAAGGATCGTGGAACAGGGTTACAAATACAATAAGTACAGTCAAGTAGGTACTTTAACAATTTCTTGTTTATGGTGAATTTAATGACACGTAAAAAAATCTTAAGTAAGATGTGATAATATTAAATCATTTATACGTGGATACGTAACAGTACCAGCACTTACAATTATAACCTCTGTAGCCAGTAGCCACAGAGTACCTACTTTATCGATTTTTAGCACAAAAAGTGCGTCACTGCTTGTCCACTCTCAACTGAACATGTCGCAGCAATATATGCAACAGCAAAAAAGGCGTGAATTTGTGTACAAATGAATCATCCAAGAGTAGGCTAGATACAGTATTCACTGTATGAAGTTACTGAGTAGGTACCTAAGTACACTCGGCGGCATGACAAATGAACCGGTGGGTGGGTCACTTGATTTGTGTCGCATGATGAATAGTTGCTGCAATTCACAGTTTCCATGTAGTTAATGCTGAACTGTAGAATCTAGACAGACAGACTAGTAGGAGCATATGAGAGTCCGGAAAGGATAACATATTCAGCACCCCAATTACGTAAATAACTCGCAACATCCTTTTCGTTTTGATAGAGATTAATAATCCATTGCTAGTGCTGCATGTTTTAAAAGTTGTCCGGCCGACATCGTAAAAAACGGAATATTGATGAATTGATAAAATAACAGGGACTGTGATGAGGCACGATAATGTTTAGGTAACACTCTGCAGGTTCTACAGTCTATACACACAATTCAGAGACCAACCTGCCTTCGTGCGTTAAAACATCTACATCATTATTATGTTGACATCATTCTTATCCATACTAATATTATAAATTCGAAAGTAACTCTGTCTGTATGTAACCTTTTCACGCTGAAACCACTGAACGGATATCGAAAAAAATTGGCATGGAGATAGATGGCATCCTGGGGAAGGACGTAGGCTACTTTTTATCGACATACCACGCGGGCGAAGCCGCGGGCGTAAGCTAGTACTGCTTTATAACAAATGTAAAGACATTATTTTTATCATGATCAGATAGAAACGTGATAGATCCTAAACATCCCAATATTATTATTATTTCAAATATTATTTCTTATCATCACGTTTGTGATGTTTCGTTAGTAAATTCAAATTGACCATTTACAAGTAATCCTAATAATAATATTAAATTATTAACCCTGTACGCTGGCTTATTCAAGTATCCACCACACCAAGTTTAAATCAACGAGAGAGCGCTAAAGCCAGTCTCTAGCTACATAAACGACTAGCCTGCCAGCTAGGTTAAATACTGGAGCTCGGTCCTCGGAGCTCGCAGGCTCCCATAATTTGCAGGCATTAGTCAGCCTTGACAAATTCAGTGGCACAATATAACGCATGTAGCTGAAACGCTACGTGCACTAACATAAATTCATTTCGATGACATTGCTCTGCGGCGATTCGAATTGAGAATTGCAGAAGGGACAATTCTTTACAACCTTTAAAAAAAATAATTTATTCGTATTTTTGACACCACAAATAATATGTTTTCTTAAATTAAATAAAATCAATTTGGAACACTGCTACCTACAATGATCTTTTGGCGATCAGGGGGGCGCTGTTGCTAAATGCTTGTGCAATGGGGATTAAAACTGAAAGCTCGTCATAGGTGGCAGCACTGTTCCCGGTCCACAAACCACAATTTTTATTTTTTTTACTAGAACTTGATAAATATGTATGCGACTTGGAGTGAAGTCAAAGACAAAAGACAATTTAAGCAAAAGGGAAGCGTCACTGGTAAAAAAAGAAACTACCAACTTCCAAATAGATAATTTAAAGACTAGCTTTTCATAATACATAGTTGAATCTATCTATGGAGTCCCAATGTATTGAATGCAGGAAGGCAGGTTTAAATTAAATCCAAGTTATCGTTGACTAGCTGCGCCTCGCGGTTTCACCCGCGTAAGTCTCGATCCCGCTGGACTATCGAGATAAAAAGTAGCCTATTTCCTTCTCCGGGTTATGGTCTACCCATGTGCCAAATTTCTTCGAAATCCGTTCCGCCCTTTTAGCGTGAAGCGTAACAAACAAACAAACACACTCACTTTCGGACTTATAATATCAGTTAGTGGGATATGATGAATCATAAAAGTTTATAGGTAGAAGGTTTCTAGGCACATAATTACCATAAAAATCACAATTTATTGATAAATTAAAAGTACCTAAATTAAAAGTACTATGACCCATCCCGGAAAAAGGAAAACTCGAAATCCCCGTTACTAATTAAATAGATTTGGATCGGGGCTTGTAAAATTCGATAGCAGACCACATGGATATTATTTTCCGCCTAATTCCTTACCTACTCTATGCCTGCACCTAACTAGTAGAAAGGACAGAACTGAACAACATATAAATTATGTGCGGGGAACTATTAAACTCTGCCGCCGTATTCCATTACCGGGAGAGGTCAGCTCATGACCTGCTTGGGGTGCTTTTAATTTATATAATACTGTTACTTAAGTACTCTGTGACTTTTACACTCTCCGAAGACCGTGGATGTAATTTTTTTGACGTAGGTGTGATCTTTGATGTTTGAGTATGTACAACATGTGTTTACATTCGTTGTATACAAAATATTGTAAAATATCTTAAAAGAGTAACGGTGGAATTTCTTGTCCATTCTTCCCCATACGAAAACTACCTTTTGGAAGAGGCGACTAGACTCAATTAAATTTTTTGACTTGTGACTTAAAATTGAGTATTTATTTAGATGAAATATGAGCAAAGTAAAAAAAAAATATATATAGATGCAAACATAACTAACATATCATCACGCCTGCAATCCCCACAATGTCTGACACATTGAGACATTGTGGTGTCAATATACAAAAAAAATTAAAAACACATTAAAAATAAAGAAAGTAACACTATCCTACCAACTTAATACATAGGTACATACATATGTAATGTAGATAAATGTACATAAATGAATATGAATACATACAGTTCAGCCACAGTTTAAATAAGTAACAGTATTATATCTTCATAGAAAATGGCCGAAACGACGCGCTTCGAAATCTCAGTGTATCAGTAAGCAACAATATTGAGTGCCGAGTACCGAGCGGCCGTAGGTGATTATTTCAAGGTCACTGCCGAGATATAACACTGGTACTTTATTATACTGTGGTCCAGCTCAGACAGCATGTGTCAGGTAAATATCTAATATTCTGCAGGGTAATTGCGACTCACACAGAATGGCAATAAATCGCATTTTTTTTCGTTTATTCCGTTAGTATGGTTGTTTATTAAACATATGAAGAAATGGATAAGAAATACCCTTCAAAGTAGGTAATTATTATTTATACTTACCTATTAGTTATTATGTAGCTACCTACCTAATTATTTTCCCGCATAAACAGCAAGGTAAGCATGAACGAACCAACAAATTTCATGAAGAATTATGGGTCGGACTAATTATGTTTACCTAATTATCTAATTAGTGACCCGACTCACCTTTTTGCATCAGGTAAATGTGAAACACGGACACTTTATAAATAAATTATTATCGGATGTATGAATTTAATGTATCATCCTACCTACCTAGAGGAATATACGACGTATGTACGAAAAAATCGATTAAGTATGTAGATAGGTACCTATATTATTTGTATAGTTAACTACTTAGGTAAGTATTATATTTAACTGAAATACGGACGGGTGTGATATGAAGATACGAACGACGTTGTGTAGAAGCACGCTATTTCGAAAAAAATTGTAAATGTTACGCCAGTTCGAAAACACATTGAATCTAAAATCGCTATATCGGATGACGTTATCGCGAACACGCTGATGCGAAAAACTTTTTGAAATAATAATTTACCTGCTAAAATTAAATAAATCCAAATCACAACACGAGTGAAACGGAATCTTACGCAGTTCAAGTAGAACCAGTGACAATCGCAGCTGTGACACAAGTATTAGTGACTATAATATGTGTAGTAAATGCAAATTGTGGCCATCCGAACTTGTGCGTTCAACTGGGCAAGACGTGACGCCTGACACTGAGATCTACCTACGACCCACTTAGACTTAGCTGAAGCTAAGTAGGTAGGTACTTACCAGTAAGCGTTCCATACCATGAGGTCCTGGATTCGATTTCCCGGTCAAGCAGTGTTATTGGGTTTTCCATCAGGAATTTCTCAGTAACAGCCTCGAGTCTGTATTTGTGCCTTGTTGCTGTAGACTCGCCCCCTCTTGCTCGCTATGGGCTCGCACAAGAGATAAAAAGACCTGAGGCCGTAGACAAAGTTACATTCTATCTGAGATAACGATGATGGAAAAGGCAAAAATGTATAGGACTGTCATAAGCTATCGAAAAGCTTATGTCAATCCTATTGAGAGTCGTTGTAGAAATAGAAAACGCTTTCGAAGCGATTGTCACTTGTCTAGGCCCTCTGTGCTGATAAAGACGACGGTCTTTATACTTATTCTTCAGAATGCTTATGTACCTACCTACAGCTATTGGTGTAAGTACCAATTAAAATAACTAGGTTTGTTTAACGTCTTTTAATAAGTACTGAACCCAAGCGAAATATAAACATGTTTTATGAATCGGTACCAACCATCAGGTATTCAATATATTTTGCTCGTCACACAAAATCCCAGCATTTCTATCACGTAAACTTTTTAATACTTTGCCTAGAGGTTCGCAAATGAAGTGTCGCGCGGGATCTGCCGCGATAAGTCCAATTTAGCTACGTCACGTACGCCACGATGCCGCGCCGTCATGCGTACTCATTTACCGCAGAATAGCGAACAAATGGAGTGTCAATACACGGACGAAATGTAATTTTATTTATAAAATTATCATTGTTGATAAAGTACTAGCTGAACCAATAGCGTTATCCTATCCGAATTTCAATAATTTATAAAAAAATCTCATGGAAAAAGCACTTTCAATTTACAGGCCACTTAAAAAAAAAAAATCCTTAATAACCTAATTCGGCCTATTACAAACATTTTAATCCGTTCGGATGGGGCGGCCACGCTTAGTTACTGTTATCAACTGTGAGAAAAGGCCAGAAATTTAAAAACTCATGTTTTTTAAATAAAAGTTTGCCAAATCGCGCCAACCGTTCTGAAGTGATGCGATTACCAACGAACAACAGTTCATTTTTTTATTAAATAGATAGATTATAATGATTGCAGAGAGTTGTGTAAAACTCACGGCATTATCCTAATATACGAGTATACTATATCACAATCAAGGTAAGAGTTACATGCAATGAGTTAATTAATTAATTAATTTATTTATTTATTGATTTAGGATCTCCAACAAAAGATGTACACAATACATGACACATAAATAAAGGGCAACATTAGGTATTAGGTAGGTTTATTAATAATGGGTTTACAAATTTAAATTATCAATTTTTTAATTATCTACAAATTGAAGATACAAGTCAAGAAGAACATTTTCATTATTTAATTACCTGCAATGGACAGCTAATGTACATGTCACGGTCAGGATTCATTGACCACTCTTTGACTTTATTTTGTCAAGTAAAGTAAGCATCTCATACAAATCACAGTTCCACGAAAAGTAACAAATTTTACAAGGCATAGACACAAATGAAAATGCAAACGCAAATGCAGCAAGACATACAGAAGGTGGACTATTGTGTGTGGTTCTCGTCTCAATCACTAAAGAAAAAAGAAAGAAAATTATCGTTAACACTCCATTTTGAAAGCATTCAGTGTTTGACACTGGTGTCAACTTTACACCCAGCGTTTGTTTTTATGGCAGCTTGCTTGCGGCTTGAAATTCTGTTGAAGTTTGACATTCTGAAGTCAGACGGAGGGGTTTAGACTTTTTGGAGGTAAAGAGCTGGTACTGGTATTCGCTTTGATGAAGGGGTCGCGTTGTGATAATGTGCCTAACCTAGGTACTTACTTACTCTTCTGATCTATATAAATGCCAAGGAATTATCTTTGCCTTGGCATTATTAGAATCATTAGTAAATATATCTCGTATTAATGATCTATCATCTAGGCTTTACAGCCGCGGGTGGGCCTTAGCCTGGTCAAGTATATTTCTCCAACGTGATCTATTTGCGGCTTCCACTCCAACAGTTCTTAAATCTTGGTCTACGCCATCCAACCATCTAAGCTTGGGCTACCCTAGACTTCTACGACCATCCGGTTTACTATCCAGCAACCGTTTGGGTGCTCTGGTCTCGTCTATTCTTGCGACATGTCCTGCCCATCAAAGACGACCTATTTTGATGGTTTTTATTACATTAGGCTCGTTATACATCTCGTCGGTAGAGCTCATGGTTGTACCTCGTTCGCCATAGCTCGTTTTCCAGCACTGCACCGAATATGCGCCAGAGGATTTTCCGCTTGAATACTAACAATGAGTTCTCGTGTTTCATGCTTAGCACCCAGCATTCTGAGCCGTATGTCAGTATTGGTCTTAGTAAGTTCTTATAGAGGAGAAGTTTAATGCTTCTTGAGAAATTGATTGATTAATTATTATATTGAATATAATTCTGTAAATAAATATATTTATTATGGGTGCGAATTATATTTATAGGTCTAGGACTTCCCAATGATTCATCTAAAATCTAAACGCAACATATTTTCCGCAAATATGTTGCGTTTAGATGCATCATTGATTTGATTCGATTTAGTGCAATCACTTTCAATCTAGAGAGGTTTACGTGATTAAAGTAGAGATTTTAAAACAATATTTAAATCTAAAAATCACAACTTTTAAACTAGGTAGGTACTTACTAATTTTCGCGGAACATAAGTTGCATTTAGGTGAATCCATGGGATGGACGAGATCAATAAAAATTTTGGACCACAAATAAATGGGCCAACCTGTATTAGAGGCGAGCTCTTCAATTAATTAGATTTCGAAACAGTTTTAACTAAAACAAAAAAAAGACTATCTAAACGACTAGAAATCTATAAGCAAGCAAGATAAACGCTGTCTAGGTCTAGGCAGCCTCAACAATTTCGCAAAGAATCCAGCCGAGGTCCATCCTTGGTTAAAGTTTGGAATTTGGCTAACTTTCTTCATATGCCTCTCACAGCCGCTTCGCAGTTTTCTGGAAGAGCAAGATGTAAGAGGCAGTGGTTAGAGCTCTCATATAGTGACTTTTTTGTTGTTTTATAATCTATCAAAATGAGCTTAGATTTTATAATCTAAGCACATTCTGTAATCACTATGATCTACTATTATTAGTGTTATAACTATTGTAAAAATCTTGGAATCTTTATACCTACTACGGCCCTGTCTACCGTTAGAGGCAGACAATCCGAAAATTAAAATCGAAATCGAAGATTACAATAGGGCCAAATCTGAGAAAACTGAGTAAGCAAAGCGGTTAAAGGAACCATTGAGTGCGATTTTAAAGAAAGTAGAAACTACGTTTTTGTTTTACAGGGTTTATTCAAAAGTGTAAGTTATTCATAATGATGAATAAGTAAGTACCTACAATGAACCCTTTTCAGGTTTAATGTGAAGAAAACTAAAAACCCAAGCATATGCCCTGCAAGACTTGAGGTAACATCTGTCTCAAGCTACTATACGCTACTACACACTACTTATACTTACTTACTTCAATGTCAAAGTTAAATCATTTATTTCGAATAGGCACCTTTAAGGCACTTACTAATAAGTCAATGAGTGAGTTAAAGGAATCACAGAATGTAAAATCAATGTCTTAAAAACGAAAATTTGAAAAAGTATGCATAGATGGGCATGTTGGTTGGTCACGTTTAGAGGAAGAATGAAAGACGACTAACAATAGGTATTTACAAGGCAGATGTCGGTGGGAACGTCTGGACAACCTAGAATAACATAATATAGTGACCTTATTGGTGGTGTTTTTCAGAAATGTATTAACGTAAACGAAGCAAAAGGAGTATGTAAGGATCGTAGTAGGTGGCGTTATGTATTGTCTGCCAAACCTAACCTAACCCCATGGGAAAAAGGCCTGAGTTTATGTATGTTATTTTTGTAAAAACTTACGTTGTACCTCTAGACTAAAATCGCTAGTTTGCACAAGCTTGCACCACAGCAAAACTATTATTTTGTACTTGTGTGCACAATCCGGCTCGGCTGTAATAATTTGCGCTTATTTAGATCTCGCCAGACATTTTGTCACAATGACCAACGAGTACTAGGTACCTACCTACAAATGAAAGTTCTACGTAGTTTACTAAGGGCGAATTTCACCAATGAAACCGCGTTCAAGAGCTGTGAGTGTTCATATTCCACAACAATGACACTGACAGCTCTTGAACGCGATTGAGATGTGAAGTACGCGTTCATTTTCATTGGTGAAATTCGTGCTAAGGCGTTTGGTGCAGACTCCAATATAGACGACATATCAGAGCCCTGAGAATTGTAGTTTACTGTTAACTTGACGGGAATAAAGGAAAAAAAATGGTTTATTATTTTAAAGCAAGTAAGCCTGTGTTAGGAGACTCTGCTCTTCCATAACTTAAACAAGTATTATTGAGAATTGTGTTTCATAGATAACTTGAGTAGTTAAGCAGACATTGGCAGCCTTGACTAGCCCTGGTTGCTCCAAAAGGTGTTCGGTTACACTTATATATGGAAGCAAATGATGAATAAAATAGAATAAAAATAATGTTGTAGAGAAAAAAACAATGCCCTGTGACAGACAGTAGGCCGAGTAATTCAAATTATCAACGGACAGTTATTTAATAAAGGGAAATGGTGGACTTGTTACCTACCTAGCATCAGCATGCCATATTATTATGACATCGTAATCTCATGAGTTTAGATAGGATCTTGTAATCTACTCATCTGCCTCAAGGATCCCCATCAGCAGCCCTATGAGTTTTATGATTATCGGATTTCTTATTCACATTTTCGTAATTTCAGGGTTGGTCTCATAGTAAAGGTATCCTATTGTTGACTGCAGGCAGATATTGAATTATGTTTGATAGAGTAATTAGAAATGCCACTAACCAATACCAAGTAAGTGCGTAGTACAGCCGATTTATGCCGTAAAAATCTCACCGTGGAAACTTCGGTGAAGTGAGCTGTCAGCTGTTATTCCAGCTGATGCTAGAGAGACTCTTGACAGCTCAATTCACCTAAGTTGTCACGGTGAGATGTTAATAAAATAAGCCTCGTTCACGGCGGCCTCGAGCGATGAGAGTTGCGTCAAGAGACGCGTGCGCGTCGACTGTTTTCGCCAGTCGCGTCGCTTCGTAAGTCGCGTGGCGGTGACTCGTGGCACTATAAATATGTGGTATGTACTAAACAACTTCTATCATTTGTTTTTCCGTAGTTGCGGTCAGTGTCGCAATACGCGTATCGCTTGAGCGTGTAGCTAGTGGCCACGGGGTTAGACCGGCAGGTAAGTAAATCTAAGTGAACTTGCAAAGCGTATTAAACCCGTTTCGTGGTGTTTTGCGATAACCTGTTGGATGCACAGGGATATTTACTGTCTTTGAGCGTTAGACCAATTAAATGATTCGACCCAGTGGCTTCGTTGTGGTCAAGTTAGGGATATTGGGTGTAAGTGAGACGTGTGGCTGGGTTTTGTTTGATCCAGATTATGATTTTGAAGTAAAGCGTAAAATATTTAGTTGATTATTAGTTAGTGTGAATTGATGAGAATAGGTATAGGTAGTGATAGCTTATAAATAGTAACCGATCAAAAACTTATCATGTAAAAAATGCAAGTCTCGCAACGCATGTCTTTTACCGCAAAACGTTGTGACATCTAATGTAAAACCAAGTCGGTTAATTATTCAGGACAGATTCTATGGGAGCATCTATTCAATTTTTTTCATAAATTGTTACCTAAATTGTTAACAAACAAAATGTTATTGTGACGTTTCAAGACATCTTTATTTCTTTTCTTTAATCAATATACTTAATGACTTGTGCGGTTGACTGTAAAATATCCGTGTCAAAGAAAACTGGCAAAACACTGTAATTTCTATAACAAGTTACGAATACGAAATAAAACAAGTTGTTCCATTTTGTATGCACTATATAGTATAAGCAAGCCATCAGGTCGGCTATCCCAAGTTTTGCTTTGGTACCGTCGCTGTTCTAACTCGATCTAACTTAGGTCATCATGATCGTAACTTACCTGTGCAAGTTATTACTTGCGCACTTTCGTGTAGCCGACATGTTGGAGTATATTGTACTTAGTACAGCTATTTGAAAAGCTTCTGACAGTGTAAATGTGGATGGGTTTGGGTTCAAAGACGTGAAGAAGCACACGCCTGTGACCATTTAAAACTTAACACGAATGTTATTTGTTCCCTCGTTGAAAAAGAGGGGTGTTACTGCATTACAATGACTGTGAAACGCGTCCAAAGAAAAAAAAAAATAGAATCTATTCTCCAAGGGCGTCCCGAAACACCGAGCTAGACGGTTATTATTATTTTTTGGGGAATTCTCACTTGACTTACGTACGATACTTTTCAAGAGAAATCAAACGAGACCAAACGATGGGGTTTTCTGTTTATTTGAGGAGTTCCTATGGCCACCTTCCGGCTACATCATCAGACCAGCTCCATGGTACCATATTTTTGCATGGTAGGCCGCCCCGTCTGTGGTAACAAAACCTAAGCTGGCCTTTTTATTCTATTGAAACTCCTTACTACGCTGGTCCAGCTTAAGATCGAAGTGTTACCACTAAAGTGCAAATAACTGTACATACTACTACCGTTAAATTTCCTAACTGCATAATAATAAAGTTTAATTTGTAACGTCCGCAGCAGATAATAATTTCAGGCTTGTTTTCTTATAAAGATGAACTGTGGGATTTCGTGATACAAGTTGTCAAAACAACGTCTAACAGCGGCCAGTGAATCTCATTGAATCCCCTCACTTTGAAGTTTTTCTAATAAAGCGCGAAGGATCGCCCGCGTAGTTTTGCCTCGAAACGAGTAGTGGCAAAGTTTTCAAGTATACTTGGCTGGTTTTTATTGTGGGCACTTGGGAGCGGGCTACCTACAAGAATTTATTGTTTGGCAAGCGGGTTCCGAAGCCGCGTCATGTTTGCGTTTGATCGAACTTGGTGAGATTTTCGATCACAGTTCTGCTCCTCAGTCGTTTACTAAATTGTACCTAAAGTTCCTTCAATGATAACTTTAAAGCCAGCAAGATTCTGTGTCCATAAGATACCAGCAGCATAATGCCATTTTGACGATTCGATATTATTCATCGTGTTATTTTCGATTGGTTAATTGAAGTGGTGTCAAGAGGCTTCTGTAGATTGACAAGAAGCTTTAGAGCAAACCGTTACGCTTTCACGCTGTAACGGCGGAACGTATTTGAATGAAATTTGGCACAGGAATAGACCATGGCCAGGAATAGGACATAAGATACTTTTTATCCCGATATTCCCACGGGATCGAGACTTACGCGGATGAAACCGCGGGGTGCAGCTAGTAATTTTATAATGTTCGGTAGACCACTGCCGTCATCATATTACACATAAAGATATACATACCTATACTTATTGGTCAGCACAGCTCGATTTTTTTTCTTTTAAACTTTCGTATCTAATAACAGTACCTAACATTTCCTTCATACCCTTATCATCTTTTCTTATAACACGTTCATACTTTCTCGTCACTTAGTTTCCATTCATTCAGTAGATATGTCGTACACATTCAGTAGTACACCTACACGTACTTATAAATTTATTTTCCACCACAGCCGCGCTGTCACGCTCTGCATAGAACACGCGACGTGCAACAAGCATACTTTTTGCTAGACAGGCACGTTTTTGTGACGACAGTTAGCGACAAACGTAACTGCATGGTTTTACTGCTCTCTCCCTGTGAAACTGGGGTGATTGATTTTAAAACTATCTTATCTTAAACTATCTTATTGCACAGCCTGGTGGCAGGGTTGCCGCTAAAGTTCTGATTAGTTAATTATAATTAAGTTTACCTACTAAAGCATGACCTTTTCCCGTATCAGCACGAGGGAGACAAGAAGATATTGCTCGTTACAATTTTACCTTTAGGCCAACATAAATTTTTCCGTGCCTGCCTAGCCATAAACCATTAGTGGTTGTTTCCAAGAACACATTACCTCTACTGCTAAAGTAGTAAATATATTCCACCGCGAAGGTCGCGCGGCGTGTTATGAACACATGACGTGACAGCGGCGATATGACGTGTTGATTATTATTAATGTCGTGGCGTGTGACGTCACACGACTCCCCTGTTACAACGCACATGTTTTAGGGTGAGCACAGGCGATGGGACTGGTATCAGTTTGTTTATTTTATTTGTAAAAATTGTGAGACGCCTTTATCTACGGATTCGGTACATCGAACTAAGTAACTTTCTGCAAAAATAATTGCTGGGAAGCGACTTTTTTTTCTACGAAAGTGTGCAATCTATGGTGCAATGTAACGTACGCACAACATTGTGTTTACAGTACAGAGTTCGTGGGAGATTTTAAAGTTAAGTTATACAATTTAAAACTTGTTTTCTTTTAAAAATACGTCAAAAAAATTTGAACTTTGACCGTCAATATCTCCGTAACCGGAAGGTTCCCAGGTTGCAGTACAATGTTCTCCAGTAAAGTGATAATAATAACGTGCAGAACAAGTAACTTAGCTTCGTTAAGGGTATTTTTGCACCCGATACTCCCGCGAGTAGGTAGGTATGCTACGTCTGCAAGTGCCCTTAGTCACATTACTGAAATTACGCAGCTCAGAGTTGGCACTTGTTGGAAGGGTTTATAATAATTAAATGGAATGTTTTATTGAACACGACGTCCCAAATTCAGCCGCCTTTGTACTAGACGAACTAAACTAATAGTTCGTCTTCTCACATGTAAAATTACTTAATTATAATGATTGATATTATCATAAGTTTAATTTCGGAAGTCGGTGTCTTTGCTTTTCAATTTTCGTTTTTTGCCACCGACTTCCGAAATTAAAGTTATTTTTCACTATTTTATTGTTTGTTTTGGAAGTCAGTAGTTTTGTTTTTTTTTTTACAAGTTTTTATTTTTATTTTTTTAGTTGTGTTACCCACCCCACACAAATTCGAATACCACTACCTGCTCTGCAAACAACAGTCACGGAATCACATATTAGAACATCGTCCAGATAATATGCTAAGTGGGACCACCTCGGGAGTATACACTTTCGAAATAAAAAAAGATTTTCTTATATCGGGTTCACAATTGGCGAAAATATCGATGAACATACACAAAAAAAAATATACATACACACGAACACAGAACCTCCTCTTTTTTGAAAGTCGGTTAAAAAGAAAATAATTATTATCGACATTGGTAACCACTTTACAAAGAATTTTTTTTTCGAAAGCAATACAAGAACATTTTGAAAAAAACCGATTCGAACTTGATGAATTCCCTAATCATTGCCAACATTTTTCCAGCTGGATGGCATTGGGTGTTCTCTGAATGTGCTTACTACTACGAAATAAAGGCGTTGTCAAAGACAAATTCTTACCATAGACGCGCGGTTGACTGTACATCTGTACCTACTACTATAACAAAATAACATTCTCAACGGTGTACCTACAACTAGTGTACCTACCGACATAAATATAACTACGAATATTAATGGAGGGGACGCTCTAGAAGGACACAATAATAAAGGCTCCCACAAACAGGCGCGATATCACGGGCGCGACAACCGGACCGCGCCAGTTTGCACGAGGCTTAGTGACCTTATTGGTGATGTTCTTCAGAAAGGTTATGTGCGTAGTACTCGCAACTGGTGGGCTTGTATGCCCGTAAACGAAGCAAAAGGAGTAGGTATGTCAGGTCAGGATCGAAGCAGGTGGTGTTCTGTAGTTACTGCCTCCATGGGAAGAAGGTGTGAGTTTATTTAAGTATAATATTAATTGCATCAATGTTAGCGGTCAATGGTAAGCGTAGAAACACAGTTAACTACGTTCACTGCACAAAAAAAGGGAAGCTTCAATTGATTCTGTCAATCGGGACGGGTAATTAAGTTCTTTAATTGAATGTCATTGTGCGGCGCGACAGGGTTGGTTCAGGACAATGTACGAGCTTGGGATCCAATTTCCCAAGTGTGTACTATACGTGCAGGCGTGAAGCGTGACAGGCTAAAAATATTTACCTTTTTTTTAACCAACTTCTTCAAAAAGGAGGAGTTTCTGAATTTGCCCGTAAGTTTTTTTTTTGTTTGTGTGTTTGTTACGCGTTTACCCCGCCAAATATGAATCGATTTTGATCTTAGTCTATGTAGACGATGTTCTATGTGACTCCGTAGCGTCACTGTTATTTACATAGCAGGTAGTGGTGTTCGAATTTGTGTGGGGTAGGTACCACAACTAAAAAGAGACATATAAAAATAAATTACAAAAAAAAAACAACCGACTTCCAAAAAAAAGTGAAAAATTACTTTAACAAGTTTTTCGTAGATATAATTGACTATACATGGTTATCCTACACTCATTAGCAGCACCCCCATTGCGAAACACACTTTTAATCCCAATTCGAAGGATTTTGAAAGTAATTGCTAATCCATTTGAAAACATCGTCTGTTCCTAAATGACGCCATGTTTGTTATTGAATGAAAGGCATTGCCGTTGTAAGTGTGTTACGGAATTACTCTGCCGGTCAGCATTAGACAAGAAGTGAAGTGATGTTACCTGTACCCATCTAGTAAAAGTAGTAGATATACGGGCTGGTGATTTATGGCGAATTTAATTAAACAGAACGCAATCAGGGGGCCTAAAACGGCCACATTAGCAATTCCTCTAAAAGCAATTCACTTCTTGAATTTCCAGCTGTCATCAGCAATTCCTCTAATTTGACACTAAAGCAATTCATAATGTGTGGAACATTTTACGAATCTCCATAGAAAACTGTCAAACAGATGAATTATTTCGTAATATGAATTGCAGGCAGATCATAATTATGAATTTTCAGTTTGTGACATTTTAAGATGATTCATAATATTTTCCTATTATGATTCTGCCAAAGTGACTGTTTTAAGCCCCCAGAATGTTCAAGAGCCGTCAGTGTCAATATTCCAAAACAATGGTGGCACTCATAGCTCTTGAGCGCGGTTTAGATGTACTGATCGCGTTCAGTTTCATTGGTGAAATTCGGTCTTAGTGGGGAGAGGTCCTACCTGTCATGTAGTCATGCTAAACAACTTTGCTATGAATTTCATATGAAAAAATGTCATCATCCACTAACATCATCGTACTCAACGGAGTACGATGATCGCATCAATACATTTGTGCGGAGGGTACAACGGTACCCTCCTCACAAATGTATTGATGCGCTCGCGTTTCAATAGTTGCATTGTGTCTGATCTGTGATACGAATCCAAATTACTTGCCAGAATCGATTGCTATTGTTTGCAAGTTAATTTCGATGCTGAGCTTATGAGCTTTTTGTTCGTTTGTTACTGACAATGGTGGGCCTGGGAGGAGCTTGTTGAGAGGACCGCGTAGTTAGAATACAGACTATTATTATACCTATAGGTACTGTAAGAATAAATTGTGAGTAACTTCTATTAGTTGTGAGAGATATGAATTAAGAAGATTCGAAAGATGTTCGACGAACGCTATTTCGCAAAAAATTGTGAGTGATGAATGATGATAATTCTAATTCTAGTAGCCATCTATCTAAAGCGCCGGCCACACTGTGGCGAATTTGGCCTAATACGTGGCAAGCGGCTGCTGCGTTGCACATAAATGCTGCTAAAGCGTGCATTTGCAAAATATTTTTTGCACGTAGGTACTCTTCTTCATACATCTCGCAAGGAGTGCCGCAAGGCTCTTATAATGAGGACGCGTTGGAAAAAACACAAAAGACTCGCGAGGCCTCGGAGCCTCAAAAGGCCGCGCGGCTCGCAGTGAGGGCGCTACTCTATGTTTGCCGACCGAAGCAAATCAATCGGAATATTATGAAAGACAATAGAATTATTGTTTTTATGTACCGACCTACCAACGTGCTGAACTAGAATAAGGGTTAATTTGATCAGCTAACCCTTCGCCACGGGGCGTTTATGTAATTAACGGAAACTTGGTTTTCCTCTGACTATCGTGAAGATTGTTTTGGATTATTGAAGGAATTGGCCAAAATAATTTGGACAAATAGGGTTGAGACTATAAGATTTTTTTTGAGATCTTTTCTTAGCAAGTTATAACAATAATATTATATTATGAATTGAAGGGCTCGTGGTTATGTAACAACCGCACGCACCAATGGATCTGCAAGGATAAGCAGCGTTCCCCGCGGTCAGTCCAAGGATGGATGACTGAATGACCTTTTTTATAACATATAGGTACAAGTAACGTCGTCTCGGCTTGATCTCTCTCCAGTCGTGCCGGTGAGGGATAGCTATCCATGAGTGAGGGAATAGAGAGTGCTCCTATGTTTGCGCACTCACTTGTGCACGATAATATCTCTTGCGCAGGTTCTTGTTTAGTCTCCGTTAGCAGAGACAGACCGCCACACGCGCCGTGGCAGAAATTCGGTCGCATGTTACGTATATATTGACGATTTTAAACCCCGACACAAGAAGCTAGCAAATGTTACTACTGACCGCGGCCTTCTGTCAGTGCGAATAAATGGAAATTAATGGTCGCACCCTGACCTCAGCGCGTCCGACACCCTCGTCAGTGTTACATAAGGCAATTGACTAATAACCCTGTATTGTGGGTATTGCTCCATATGTTTGTACACACGTAATTATACACATGTAAGGCTAAAGTAGGTCGGAAAAAGGGAAAAAAACAAAATAATTAAAAAAATATTAAATAAGACCGGCCAAAAATACTAAATGGGTTACCTAAAAGTCGAAAATTTACTTCTAGGCGAAAAATTAACCAACCCTGTTCTTCCGCACAACTCAAAACTAGAAAAAAAACTTCAGCATTTTGTTTCAATTAAACCATTTACAGGCACTATTTATTTTATAAAGAGCCGGTCAGTTAGCCAGAAAGTTGAAGCAATTGCCCATTGGAAAACGTAGACCTCTATCTATGGAGAAGAAGGCAAGACACTCTTAAAAATCAATATATTACAAATCCTGGATAGGTACTGAATGTATCTAAAGGGAACTAGTAACACATTCTGTAGGTATTTAAAACGTTTCAACTTTATATCTTGAATCTCCACTCTTTCTAACAATTATTATTTGAATAACATTATTAAATAGTAATTAAACAAACTTTCAACAAAATTGAGGTTATAAAATTAACCTCGAACCTTGATTCAAGCATTCGAATAATCAAATCAAAGCTCAATTTGAAAGTGGCAGTAGTGCCACTTTGCGTACGTACGTCGTACGTGTTCTGATTTTTTTTTTTTACATTTTCATTAGATACATTTGGAACAGAATATATTTACAGCAAAAAATAAGACACTCATTCTTTCCTTTCTAATTTCTCTCAATTTCCTACCCATCTCATTTACATTAGGAACGCTCCTGCATACTGATAACGTGTCTCCATCCACATCAAGCGATTATCAGCCTCACCCGCGCCGGGAGTCAGTAAGCAGATTTACCGGAGACAGCGCTAAAAGTGCATCCCCGAAGCATCTTATTTTCTGCGCTGGTAACTTTTAATCACACGGTAAGTTGGGCAAATCCAGCTATTGCCGGGCTAAGTGCGTTCTGCTGACAGTTTAAGAATTACCCTTTGTTTTTTTCTGCGGTTTTTATAAATTAGCTCTTTTGTATCAGTTTTATAGTCCAAATTGTAATGGGAATAAATCTTCTATGAGTAGTTCATACCTAATTAATATATGTAAGTCATCTCACTGGCATGAATTCTTGTTTGTAAGGTCAGCCGCATGTCAGCAGTTACACTGTAAATTACGGAAACCATCCCTTGGGTACTTCTACAAAATAATGTTGATGTCGAAGTGCAATTTTTACCATAGTCATTGGGCAAGCGGCGACTGTACATAAAGTACTGCAATATTTAAGTGTTTTTTGTCTGCGGATTAAGCAGCATGCTCTAATATTCCCTAATACGATTACAATCAACATCTAATTTCACTAAAATACACTCAAAATGAACCATTACAGAACAAAAGTAAAAAAATAACTACTTCTGAGTACCGAGTGCACTCTATCATTACAGTGAATTGAAGTCGTATGATTGCGGCGTAAGGCTCCAATTGTGATGCAAGCAGGATTCGTAGTCAACAATAAACAGCGGGGCTACTTCCGGCGGCCGATTACCGTTTCCGGCCGAACGTCGACCTCGCCGGATGTTGGTATGAAATACTTTTTACGTGAGTTTACAGTTGAGTTGGACACGAGGACGAAGTTACAATGAGAACGGGAACGAGTTATGTGTTTCATCTTCTTCTTTTTGTTTTTAGAGATAGATACTAAAATAAGTTTTAAAGTAACGTCGAAACATGCTGCCCAAGAAAAGTTTGAATATTTTTGATCATAATTTAGCATTTTTATAAATTGAGCCTTATAAAGGCAGCATTCATTTTATTTCTGAACGTAAGTTTATACAAACACTTTTACACGTCAATAGTAGGTAAATACCTACAATAACACATAACATCACGCCTTGTTACCCGGAAGGGTTCGGCAGAGGTGTACCCACAACAGTTCGCGAGTTATGTTACCTACAATTAAGATTGTCATTACAGCACCGTCATCGTCCCTAAGGCTTAAGTATACAATATTCTTAATAGTTGGTCCACAAGTTTTACGAATAATGTCTATTTTTTTTTCGGATTCGCGAGTAACATCTACCTCATGTCACAATGTTCAACCAGTGTAGCCCTAGATCGGTGACGTAGATAAGGTGCTACTAATTACAGTTTACTGTTCCTATGATAAGTTTAGCCTTAATTGGCCGCTACATATTGCCCCAAATTTTATATTTATGTTACCGGTAAAAATAACTGTTATGATGTACATAAGGCAAGGAACATTCGTTTTGGGATCTTGATAAGTTTCTATAGGTAAACGGGACGAAGTTTGGGTAAATTGGAAAGGTTCATAATTTTCTTTTTTGTTTAGTTACCAGAGTATCATCATCTGCCTAGCCTTTTTCCAAACATGTTGGGGGTCGGCTTCCAGTCTAACCGGATGCAGCTGAATACCAGTATTTTACATGGAGCGACTGCCTATTTGAGCTCCACAACCCAGTAACTGGGTAATACGATACCCCTCGACAAGACTGGTTGTCAGACTTTCGGGCTTCTGACGACCCGTAACGACTGTCAAAGATCCACGAATGACAGCCGGGACCAACGGTTTAACGTGCTTTCCGAGGCACATAGTTACAAGTGTATGACTTAAATAAATAATTATTGAATAATAATTTACTAGTTCCAGTAGGTAGGTACATTGTTTTACCTACTTATTTTATACGATATTTTATAAGAAAAAACACAAAATATTACTAATAACATAATATTAAATTGTTTATTAGTCGTTAATTATTATTATTACTAGTTTCAGTTTCACTTTTACTCATTCCACAAGTTCTGTGTTACAGTAACGTGCCTTAATTTTTTTTTTTAAACTTTACTATATTTTGTGGTACAAGTTACAACAATGTTGTGTAAGAAGAGAACTTCATCATTATTGTTGATGTTTTAACAAAACACGTTCAAACTTAATATTTACATTTCATTGGGCAACGTATTAAACGTTCAATATAAACAGTCTTAGAACACTCGACAAACATTTCTATCGCGGATCCAATAAAGTCAGATAAGTGCCACGGAGAAGTTTACAATGAAGTGCTAATCTATGAAGAATGTGCGAACGACGACGAAAAAGTCTAAAAATGTTGTGTAGGTTCACATTTTGTCGTTTGTCGTCGTAAATCATATTTTTCGTCATGGTCAATAAGAATGAACCTTGAAGAAATTAGCGCCTGATAAGATTATCTTAATTTGCTTTCGAATATTGTTTGCGTGCATCGATGGAACAGGCATCTAAAAAAATATAATTTATTCTGTTGTCAGATTGCGTCTAGAATTTGTTTAGATATTGAATACTCATAAATAAATTGTTAAATACTACAACAGCGAACGTAAAATGTTATTGATGTCACCAGATTTTCATCAGATTTTCTGAAATCGAGAGAAAGCGTAGTGCGCCAAGCCATAAACCTCAACGGATCGATAAGGGAACAAGTGTCGAGATTCAGAAACTTATGAACACTCCAGTACCTAACTTATCCGTGGCAGATACTTAGGCAAAACAAATTGTAGCACAAGGGGGCAACAATTGGCGCAAACAGAACGCTCAGGTGGAAGAAAGGGAAAAAATTCAATTCCAATACAACAGCAGAGCTAAATAGGAAACTCATAAACCGCTTACGTTGTGTACAGAAATTTTATTACGAACCTTATTTTGTTTGGGATTGGTCTGTGTGGTGGTACAACAGCGACGAATGAAGGAACCCTTTATAATGTGCAAGTTGTTACATATGTGGTGTCGATTTATAAGTATCTATATTGCTTTATTTTTCTACCACGAATTATGTACGAATGGCTGTCGAATGCTGTAGTAAAATCAATTTTTCTGCCAGCAAAGTGGTTTTAATTCGTTACATTATTAACCTATTACGCTTAACTATTACTTAAGAGTTATAAAAAACCCTTTAAGAAATCGACACGTGTTTCACCTCTCAACGAGGCATCCTCAGAATGATGATTGACCTGTCGCGAACCTGAATACGACGTGTTGCCACGCCGAGCGCCGTACGTAGAGACCGGCCGGACGTTTCTCTGCATCCAGCGCTCGGCGTGGCAACCACAAAGTAAATTAATTAACTTTCGTCATATTTATCTTCTGAGATACCATAAATAGTGGCTTATTGCCAGCAACACGTGAACTGTGAATGTGAATGAAGATGATAGTGATGACTGAAGAAAAGGAAAGAAAATTCCGCTTTCATGTTTATCTTGTACCACCAATCGTCGGTGTCGTCTGATGGAAGGCTACTATTTTTGTCCAAAATTTCATTTTGCATTAACCTCCGGGTCGCAAAATCCCAATTTAAACATTAAATATTCGCCAAATCGTTTACCTGATTTACAATTCGTTTACATTAACGATGTCCTTTTGAAACGGCTTATTTTGAAATATTTTCGGTACCTTATATTCTTTAATCGATATTCAATTGAGTAGCTTTAGTAGAGATAGAATTACTTATGAACTGATGACCGTTTCGTTGAATCGATTAGATATTCCTTTTGTAACGACATTTTTTTTAAATTTACGTTTGAATTGAAGTTTATTTAGGGTTCTTATATTTTTTTAGTTACTGATGATTTTTCTTTTTGTTGAACTTGTTCTAAAATTGATGTGCCATTTAAACGGCCGAGTACTGTACTGTATTTTGTATATATCTTAGTTTATTTTGCCAATTTTCCGGGTACATTAAGTACAAGTGACACATACAAACCAACACGAGAGAGGGATAAGCCTTGAAACACTGTAGCATTGTGAGGGGTCTCAGCGGAAAATAGTCGAGTGGTACTAAATATATCACTATTAGTAAGTTCCTAACCACATCACTAAAAATGTGGCACAACACTAATTTCCTAAGGACGCTCTGCCATTTCGACATCCGCTCGACTAGCTGATGGAAGCGATTCCCTGATCCTCAAGATTCTACGTACCCCGACCTAGGGTGAGTTCCACATTAATATGGTAATCGTACCAGACCCTCTGCACTGGATAATCTATATTGATTTCATCACATATGTATTATCTGATTTCGCGAGTGTCAATGGCGTACCGCGCGTCAGGGGAATATCCAGTGCACGGAAGACTGCAATATGTATGTATTGCTACTGCATCAAGGTTGTGTAGTGCCTCACAGTGTATTATAAGCGATTAAGTGAGCAATCTGCTATGATCATTGTTACTTTGTGATTTATGCTCACGTGTTCGCATACATAACCTCTTATTTTCATCTGTCATTGTGCTACGCTGTGTTTGCAAACCCTCTGCCTGTAAACCGCTGCGATGTGTTGAGCTTTCATTTACGGTGCTTCCCACGCTGTTCCTTGGTGGCTAGAAGAAGAGAAGAGGCTGGCACATCGCATGCGGGCTGCTGCTAATTGCACCGCTTCTGACATGCGCTCCCTAATGCGCTTCCAGGGTTCTACGTTCCGGCTGAGAACAGGACGCGTTGGTGTGCTGCCAACGTGCGCTACCGAGGCCTTGCGAGGTCTATTAAAACTGCGGCCTACCGCCGCGAGCTACCTGCGGACCTGTGCAGACAGGCCTCCGCTCCAGCCACGTGTCATAGACACGTGCTGCCGGTGTCTCACGAAGGCCCTACCGGCCTCTCTAACGTGGGCTTTGCCGACCTCTCCCCGGAGCCTGTATGAACAGGCACCTCCATCTACAACCTAGTGCAAGGAAGTACATTACTCATCTTATTCGTGATAGTGCTCTGAACTGAACAGTGCGACCTTACCCGCGACCTAGCTGTGGTCTTAGAATCCTAATTAAATGTATTAACTTAACAGCTAGTTTCAATTACTCACCTCTACACACTACCTATTAAATCATTAGCGGCCTGCGCAGTCTGCCTGCAAAGCCCTAGCCGTTACAGTGGCGCCCAGGCTTTATATATCTTTGTCGCACTGTTCTGGACTGAGCCCTAGCATGTGCTCGTATTACATCGTTGCGGTCTAGTTTTAAGTTTGTGTTGATACTGTGTTACTGTTATATTGTGTGTCGTACCTAGCCTAACTAATAGTGAACTACTTTTGTAATAATGGGATCTCACCCTATTAACTACATACACTTAAGGAAGGCTGAACTAGAGTATGAAGTCTTGATACGGGGCGGTGAAATTGGTACTTGCCTTAACTTAAGGAAACAAATTAACCACTTAAGTAAAAAATACACAAGTGAGGATGTACATGAATCAGGCATTGATGAAAGTGAGGATTTATGTGCAGCAAAGGCAACCATAGGTGAATTTCAATTAATTCTAACTGAAATTAACAATGAAGCGGGACTAGCAAAGGGTATATCTTACAAAAATCATATTAAATACCGATTAGCCCGTATTAAACCTACCAACCCAGAAAATGTATTGCAAAAGCAAAAACTAGAAGAGAAATACAACACACTGGATTCACAATTAGCCAAACTAGAGACTAAGTTCAGTTCTGGTATTTCACAACGAACAGACACAACCACTCCAAACACTAACATAACCGTAACATGCACTAGTCACGTACCAAATAAACCAAAGTATGACGGAAAAACTTGTGTGCGTTCTTTCATACAAAAAATCGAGGAGTTTAAACAAAGCAAACAAATAAAAGGAGATGATATGTTTAATTTCGCATTTGATATCTTTACGGATAACGCGCTCCATTGGTATAGGCATGTCAAACCCAATGTTACTTCATGGGAAGAACTAATACAACACTTGAAGGCTGCTTTTGACTGTGATGACTATGATTATAGATTACTTACCGAGATCAGAACGCGCTCACAAGGTGACACGGAAAACATAACTATTTACATATCCATAATGAGCGGTTTATTCAATAGATTAAATTCAAAACCAACAAAATCAGAGATGTTTGATATCATCACTCACAATATAAAACCAATGTATGCGGAAGTACTAGCTATCAGCAACGTGCAAAATCTGGAGCAACTAGAGTCTATCTGTAAAAACTACGAAAAGTACAAGATGCGAGCAGCACACTATCAAGAACCAGCTAAAACTAACCTCGCCACACTAGCACCAGAATTTGCTTACGTCAAACCAACTATTAAACCTACCAATTCGAACTCGAAACCATATTACAGCCGTTTTAGGTACGGCCGCGGTGACTATTACAAAAAAACTGAAACATCCGGGGATGACTCACACTCTGCTCAACCGGTCGCATTAGTTGATAATAAAAGCACAGGTACACCAACTAGAGGTCAACCATATTGCCCTAGATGTAGAGTAAACACACATTCATTACGACGGTGTACGGCAGACCGTATCCTTGTTTGTTTTAAATGCGGAGAAAAAGGAGTGAAATACCCCGATTGTTCAAAGTGTCACCCGCCAAAAAACTAGCTAGAGAGGTTTGTTCTGATAGTAAATTTAACGCCAGGCTAAGTAAAGCGGAGTGGGAAGATTGGCTAGCTGTAGTCACAAAATTCAGAACTTGCTACTCTGTATCAACGAAACGGAACAAACCTCACAACGACATAAGGCCTTACGCTTCTATACAAATAAACAACATGCCCGTTTGTGGTTTGCTGGATTCGGGTTCGGCAGTCACCATCGTTGGGAAAGACTATCATAAACTACTAATCAAGGACCAAGGGCTAACCCTGCAGCCTAGGGACCACTTAGAGTCATTTGTTGCCGCTGGGGGACAAGTGCTTCATCCTATAGGTACTCTAAACTTACCTATAACATTTGAAGGAAAGTTACACATGATCAAGGCACATGTGGTGCCATCTATTGATACTCCTATCTTGCTGGGAATGGATTTCTGGAACACCTTTCATATATTTCCTAAAAATATAAAATCAGTATTCCTTGTAAACACAACTGAAACAAGTGCAAACACTAAACAAAACATACATTTGCATACATTTGCACAGCTAACCGACGAACAAAAAATAACGGCGGAAAAGATTAGAAAACAATTTGAGATCATATCATCAGGAAATAAAGGCTTAGGCCGGACTAACCTAATAACACACAGCATCGACACTGGCGATGCACTCCCTATACGACAACGCTATTATAGGATGTCTCCAGAAAAACAAAGTATCCTCAGCAAGGAACTGGACGAGATGCTGGACCTGGATGTGGTAGAACCGTGCGAAAGTCCGTGGTCCTCTCCAGTCTTACTAACACCAAAAAAGGATGGCAAGTTGCGGTTTTGCTTGGATAGTAGGAAACTAAACGCGGTAACAAAAAAAGATGCGTACAATTTGCCATACATCTCGGAAATACTAGACAACCTGAGGGACGCAAAATACCTAACTAGTATCGACCTATACAAAAGTTTCTGGCAGTTACCACTAAGGGAAACTGACAAAAATAAAACAGCATTTTACATACCCGGCCGCGGAACATACAGATTTAAAACTACACCGTTCGGCCTAACTAATGCGCCTGCTACGCAGCAAAGAATGGTAGATAAATTGTTTTACGGACCAGAGTTTGAGAATAGGGTGTTTGCATTCTTGGACGATATAGTACTAGTTTCGTCAGATTTTGAAAACCATATAGCCTTATTAACCAAAGTATACAATAAACTATCGAACGCTAACTTAACAATAAACATGGATAAGTGCCAATTTTTCCGGGATGAATTGAAATATCTGGGCTACATAGTAAATCAAAGGGGATTACATCCAGACCCAGAAAAAGTAGAAGCAATACAGAATTTTCCAATTCCCACTAACCCAAAGGAAGTTAAACGATTCCTAGGAACTGCATCATGGTACAGACGTTTTGTACCAAACTTCAGCGCGCTAGCAACTCCACTAAATAGACTAACAAGCTCGAGTAGGAAGGCTCCCCCCTTTGACTGGTCGCAGGAATGTCAGGAGGCCTTTACTATACTAAAGGAAATACTTATATCAGCCCCAGTACTATCGTGTCCAGACTATAGTCTCCCCTTTGAAGTACATACCGATGCCAGTAACTATGGCATTGGCGGTTTGCTAACACAGATTAGGGACGGGATTGAACATCCCATAGCGTACATGAGTAAATCATTGTCTAAACAAGAGCAGAACTACAGTATCACAGAGAGAGAAGCTCTGGCGGTACTACTGGCTCTGGAACATTGGCGCTGTTACCTCGAGAATGGCATCAAGTTCACGGTGTTCACAGACCATTCCGCACTAAAGTGGTTTCTAAAACTACAAAACCCATCAGGTCGATTGGCGCGCTGGGGAATACGTTTGTCGGCCTTTAATTTTGACATACAACACCGTCGTGGTACAGATAACACCTTGCCAGACGCGTTGTCGCGAGCGTGTCCGATCGCAGCACTCTCTCAAGAAAACACCACACAGTCAGGGCCACCTAAACAAATAGATGACACTTGGTACCAAAACATCTACACTGGTTGCCAACAGAACCCTACGGCATACCCAAACTATATAGTAAAAAATAACAAATTATATCGCTATGAAAAAAGTAAATTCGCGATACTATGCGAGTTCGACTGGAAGGAAGTCATACCGAAGGACAATAGGCTCCAAGTAATAACTAACAACCATGCTGAACCAACCGCAGCACATTTAGGTATCCATAAAACATACAAGCGACTATCACTACGCTACTACTGGCCAGGGATGCATGGTGACGTGGTAAGGTTTGTAACGGCATGTGAAACTTGTATAGCTTACAAACAAGCAAATCATGCTCCCCTAGGACTAATGGGGAAGCCTAAGGAGTGTTCACGTCCCTTCCAAATGCTAAGTATAGATATAGTGGGACCACTACCGTTTTCTAGACGTCAAAACTCATATCTATTTGTTGCTACTTGCTGTTTCTCTAAGTACTGTCTATTATTTCCCATAAGAAATGCTAATGCTGTTACTATAGTACGGTTGCTAGAAGACAATATATTCTTGGTCCATGGTATACCACAATGTGTAATTTTGGATAATGGAACACAGTTCACATCAAATGAAATGAAAAACTTATTTAAAAAATACAATATACCAAATGTACACTATACTCCAAGATATACACCACAAGTAAATACAGTGGAACGCTATAATAAAACAATAATCACAGCATTATCCACATTCATTAATGATGACCAGCGCTCCTGGGACTTACATATACCAAAGGTTCAGTTTGCACTAAACAGCTCAACCAGTGAGGTCACAGGCTACACACCAGCGTTTCTGGTCTACGGTAGGGAGTTAATCGCTGACGGTTCTCACTATCAGGATGCTGATATAAAGGAAATAGTTTACCAACCAAGGGACCATTACGCAGAGAACTTGGGTGTCTTATCAAGCATATTCGACAAGGTACAATCAGCCTTGCTAAAAGCATATTCTAGGAACACATGCAACTACAACCTACGTAGGAAAGAGGTAGAATTCAATGTGGGAGATGTAGTCTGGAAACGAACGTATTACCAAAGCGATAAGGACAAGTATTTCAGCAAAAAACTAGCACCTAAATTCGTGAAATGTAAAGTATCGAAAAAACTATCTCCGCTAGTGTATGACTTGGTAGATACACACGGAAAACCACTAGGTACCTGGCATATCAAGGATTTAAAGTGGAAGAATCCACAGTAGTCCCGTAGGCCTAGCTAGCTAGTGTTTGACCCACACCAGGTCAAACGATGCCAAGGGACTACGACCACCACATCTCGTGGGTAACCCACCTACCTACAAGGGATTGTCTATTAATTGCCTTGGCTGCAGGGGTCCTAAACTCCTATTAGGACCAATACCTAACTACTGGTCAGTTAGTGTCTACAATTTCAAAATTACTACTTAGAGAAACTAAGGTGCAGGTGCTTTGTCGCGTGTGAGGGGGGTTCAATAGTGAAAGTGGTCTAATCAAAAATCCATCTAGTACGTTGAAACGGCGTTGCCATGGAGAATGCTGGAGACCCTAAGGGGTGTTTATTTTTGATGGCAGAGTACGTCTCCATGGTAACTACCCTTAACCGTTGTGTTGTTTATGTCATGTTCTAACCAGAACATCTTCAAGTCGGCTCCATCTAATACGGTGACCGCACCAAGACTGCGCAGGTGTATAATTATTAACCAATCTATTACATTAAAATGGCGTTGCCATAGAGAATACTGAGGACCCTAAGGGGTGTTTATTTTTTTTGATGGCAGAGTAAGTCTCTATGGTAACTACCCTTAGCGTTCGTGTAGTTAATGTTATGTTTAAACAAACATCTTAAAGACGCCACCTACAAGTTAGGTGACCGCACCCAAACTGTGAAAAACAGCCACTAAATAAAAGCTAAAACTAAATAATACCACAAAAAAAAAAAAAAAAAAAAAAAAAAAAAAAAAAAAAAAAAAAAAAAAAAAAAACTAAAACTAAATCATTACACCAAACGCCGTCGGAAACTAAATTACATCAACAACACTTAACCTACCACTACTACCACTACTAGTCTAACCAAAACCATCCTACTAACACAGTAACTCCCAAACCAACCATCACTAACCAAACCAAACACCACTAACTAAACCTACCCATCTAACACACTAACACCCTAATTTACCACCACTAACCTAATCAACCCCACTAACACACTAACACCCTAATCTACCACCACTAACCTAGTCAACCCCACTATCATACTAACCCACACTACTAACGTACACTTAACAATTAGCAGCGGGCACAGAAGCAGGTACATACAAAGCAATCACCTACCTACACACATAGTACACTAACCCTAGGGAAGAACACACCAATTGAGGTACACGGCCAATCGCTAATTGTGTACTTCTACGGTAAGAGTCACCAGAACTAACATTAAACTCTTTCATATCTGGTAGGAATCCAGCCAAAGGTGTCACTGGCTGGCTTCTGAACCAATGTAAGGATAGAACAGCAGGAAGGTATATTTAGTTCTAGCGGATTTTACATAGGTAAAATCCTCTCTCTGCAGCCGGGGTACTGTAGCATTGTGAGGGGTCTCAGCGGAAAATAGTCGAGTGGTACTAAATATATCACTATTAGTAAGTTCCTAACCACATCACTAAAAATGTGGCACAACACTAATTTCCTAAGGACGCTCTGCCATTTCGACATCCGCTCGACTAGCTGATGGAAGCGATTCCCTGATCCTCAAGATTCTACGTACCCCGACCTAGGGTGAGTTCCACATTAATATGGTAATCGTACCAGACCCTCTGCACTGGATAATCTATATTGATTTCATCACATATGTATTATCTGATTTCGCGAGTGTCAATGGCGTACCGCGCGTCAGGGGAATATCCAGTGCACGGAAGACTGCAATATGTATGTATTGCTACTGCATCAAGGTTGTGTAGTGCCTCACAGTGTATTATAAGCGATTAAGTGAGCAATCTGCTATGATCATTGTTACTTTGTGATTTATGCTCACGTGTTCGCATACATAACCTCTTATTTTCATCTGTCATTGTGCTACGCTGTGTTTGCAAACCCTCTGCCTGTAAACCGCTGCGATGTGTTGAGCTTTCATTTACGGTGCTTCCCACGCTGTTCCTTGGTGGCTAGAAGAAGAGAAGAGGCTGGCACATCGCATGCGGGCTGCTGCTAATTGCACCGCTTCTGACATGCGCTCCCTAATGCGCTTCCAGGGTTCTACGTTCCGGCTGAGAACAGGACGCGTTGGTGTGCTGCCAACGTGCGCTACCGAGGCCTTGCGAGGTCTATTAAAACTGCGGCCTACCGCCGCGAGCTACCTGCGGACCTGTGCAGACAGGCCTCCGCTCCAGCCACGTGTCATAGACACGTGCTGCCGGTGTCTCACGAAGGCCCTACCGGCCTCTCTAACGTGGGCTTTGCCGACCTCTCCCCGGAGCCTGTATGAACAGGCACCTCCATCTACAACCTAGTGCAAGGAAGTACATTACTCATCTTATTCGTGATAGTGCTCTGAACTGAACAGTGCGACCTTACCCGCGACCTAGCTGTGGTCTTAGAATCCTAATTAAATGTATTAACTTAACAGCTAGTTTCAATTACTCACCTCTACACACTACCTATTAAATCATTAGCGGCCTGCGCAGTCTGCCTGCAAAGCCCTAGCCGTTACAACACGAAAAATAAGCCCACTCCCCAAAACGTCAACATAATCGTACACATTAGTTCACATTAACTGGACATATAAAAACGAGCAAACCACGTACACTGGAGTGCAGATGAAATCACCAAAAGCGTTGTAAAAGCCACAATAAAGTTGGTGCTTTACGTGCGTGACTATAAACTTGATAGTCCATTAAATTTGCATCGGACAGCTTCATACATTATTGTCGCGCGCACTGTAAAAAAATACGTGAGCGTAAGTGCAATAAAATGATACCAGTTTAATTGGAGATCTAATTGTGTGTAAAATGTTGCCGAGGTAATTGTTGCTTAAATAAAGCCCACTATAATACTTTTGTTAATAAACTGCATAGATTCCGTAAAACTTACAACTTACGAGTACATCTTCCGTATACAGAGCACAGTTCTTAAAGTAGACTAATACCACATTGTTACCTCCAAACTTTGTACAAATTATCTGAACCAACTCCGTAATTGACTTCAACGGTAGCTAATTTAGTTAATCAGCCTTTTAGAGGAAACTTTTACAGAATGCACCACTTGTGGGCTTGTGCGGGGAGGGGAAGGGAAGCGGGAAAGGGGGGGGGGGGCTAATTGGTCCTTTGCTCCGCAGACACTCATTGACTTATGCGGACAAGTTCGGAGATTGTTTGAAAACATCTGTTCCTCGTTCCTCATTTGATGAATATGGAGTCGAGAGGAAAAACGGTTGATATTTGAAACTGACCTGCAAGAATTTACCTAACTACCTTAGAAGGAAGTAGTTTCCAGGGCTGCATTTCTTCGGCGATAAGTCCCCTCTTTGAGGAGTGGCTAGAGAGGCGCCACGGCGTCCTCACCTTCCGCCTGACACAGGTCCTCACCGGACATGGCAGCTTCGGGAGGTTCCTGTGTAGGATTAGGCGGGAGGAAACGCCCGGGTGTCACCACTGTACGGATCGCCCGGAGGACACGGTGGAGCATACGGTGGAGGTATGCCCTGCTTGGGCGGAGCACCGCCGTGTCCTCGCGGAGGCGATTGGCGGCAGTGACCTCTCGCGTCCGGCCCTGGTCCAGGCCATGGTACGGAGCGAGAGGGCATGGGAAGCCGTCACCTCCTTCTGCGAAGCAGTAATGCTCGCGAAGTAGGAGGCGGAACGCGCGAGGGAAAGGCAAAGTTTGCGCCCTCACGCCCCTAACCGCCGCCGTTGGAGACGCCCTGGGCGTCGGGAATCCCAGGCGGATTCCCGGCCATCATAGGCGCGGGCTTGCGGACGGCGAGCAACGGGCAGCACGCCGTCCGATAAGGACCAGGCCCGGGTCGATGGCGCGTCGTGTTCCACGCGCGCCTCATTGAGATGTCAGCAAAATTGACGGGGTCCGGTAAGACCGATGCCTGCCAGGGTTGCGGGAAAGTCCGAAAGAGATACCGGGACCTTGGCAACAGGCAAATGAAGGAAATTGGGTGAGTTTTAGTCAGTAAAAGTCTGACACGCCCTTCCGCTCCGCCCAGAGCGGGAGAAGTCATTGGATGATTTCCCACCCTCAAAAAAAAAAAAAAAGAAGGACTGCATTTCTTTATTCATGTAATGAAGGTGACTGAAATTGTATAAAATTACATCAATGGTACCCTATTGTATGATCTAAAATCTAAATAGCCTACTCGTTCGTGAACTGGTTCGAAGGACCTTTAAAACATTGACATTACACGTAGTATATTTTAAGAAAAAGGTAGGATACAATCAGTATTTGGAAGCAACACCTGTCTTCGTGGACCTACAGATTGATAGACATTGATTTATGTATCCTTTCTCCAAAACAGAGCACGCGGCTTTGCCAACTCTTTGTAGGTCCTTTAAAGACTATGCAAAAATAAATATACTTTAGTGAATTCCGTTGTTCATAAGACTTGGGAAATTAAACGTAACCACATTTTTATCACATAAAATCTTAACAAGAAATTACAACGTCTAACAAAACACTTGACTCGTATATCTCTTACCTTATTACTCTAATTCAGACTCACCAATAAAATGGCTTCTCTGAATGCTCGACAAAATAACATCGCGTATCAAAAGGAATATCGTCCAAATATAGTGGGGAATGGTCGTAAACTAAGTTTTATCTTCGTGTGTCTTCGGCTAATGTCGGAGATAAATCTGGAACGACAAAAGACCAGCTTCGAGATGAGTATGTCACGTAATTTACTTTTATGGTGTCGTCAGGGTTGCGATATGATGGGCATTTAGAGGATTTTCGGGTAGTTTGCGTCGGTATGGAGAGACTTACCGTCAACGGTCGGTGAGCGACAGTAAGCTCGCGTCGTATGGACTTGGTTAAGCTTGTCAATTGTCTGGATCGACTTCCTTACTGGCAGATTTTAGATAGATATACATATAAACCATTTATTTAGTGCACACAAAATAAAATAGCACAACACACATAAGTACAATTAAATGATAACAAATTACATGAACGTAAAGAAAAAACAAGGTGCCAATAAACAAAAAGAAAAACAAAAATCTGTGGTATTGGTGTAAGTAAATAAGACTGATGTATTTTTATTGATTTATTTACCACTAAATAGGAACCGACAAAGGATAAGATATACCTTATAGTAAATGAAAAATAGTAAGAACAAGAAGACAATTGTATCTATTCAACATTAGTGATTTAATTTTTTCCATAGTATCTTTCAATGCACGTGTTGAGGCCATAAAGTGAATTATAGCCATTAACCTATTTAACTGTTTGTTATCTTGGCAATCAGTAATTAATTTGATTAACTGCTTTAGACTCCTGCCGACCTATTGTGTAAAAATCTTATCCTGAAAACTAAGGTGAAGTGAGCTTGAAGTGAGTTGTAACTCTTAACTACTATCAATCCCCTAGTATCAAATGGAGTGACAGCTCACTTCACTAAGTTTTCACGGTGAGATTATTACGTAAGTTTTCACGAAGAGATCGTTAGTACCTACTTATCTTTGCTCAACAGTGATATCATTTTATATTTTTAGAACGTGTTGTTTAGCATTGGCCAATTAACATGAAAAACAGTTTAACTCCCAACCCTGCACTTGTTTACTAATCATCATTGAAAATAACCCAATCAGAATTCTGGAACGCTTTGGAAATAAGCGAATCAACAATTTCATCAGATTACATGACATTCAACCAGAATTACCAGTTCCGAACCCTTAAATGCACGTTTCTATGCATCGCCCGTACCCATAGACGCTTAACAATATAACCCCATGAGCTATAACATTTTAGGGCGAATATTAACTAAATTGGATGAGTCGGTAGACGACGCGACGGTGCGAGAATTTCTACAGAGAGAATTTGGTGAAGGATTTAAATTCAAAGTTTTCTTTTATAGAAACATCTGCTAAGGGGAATAGAAGAGCATATTAGTTTGTTTGTGAATGGTTTGTTTAATTTAATTACCAATGTGAGATGATACTTTTTCTGGGTGCAAATCAGTTGAATCTACCGATAAAAATCTCACTGTGAAAACTTAGGTGAAGTGAGTTTCAATCGAAAAGCTCAATCAATCTGCCTAGCCTTTTCCCAACTATGTTGAGGTCAGCTTCCAGTCTAACCCGAAGCAGCTCAATACCAGTATTTTACATGGAGTGACCTCATAATCAGACCTCCACAACCCTTGAGCTGAGCATCGGCAGCAGGTGGAATGACAGCTCACTTACCTAAGTTCTCACGGAGAGATTTTCACTGAATAGACCCGCTGTTGTCAAAGTAGTGTGACGGTGAACTTAATGATTGTTTATCGATATTTTCAATCTCAACAACTAGGATGAAAAATATTAGACTGCATATTAGTACAACAGAGACTTGATTGAAATCATAGTTATCATGTTATTTGACTGACTTTTACTTTTCGTCTTAGGTGCCTTTGCTTGTCATTTTATAGATAGGTACTTCGATTGATTTAAAAATCTGATCTGATTGATCTTTTATTCGGAGGAGCTCGTGGCTAAGTAATAACAGCCGCACGGGTCGATCCATCAGGTAAAGCTACGCTTGCTAGGGTTGGTCCGTGTATGGGTAACCATTTTTACATATCGAGACTCCTCCGTGCCTCGGAAAGCACGTTAAGCCGTTGGTCTCGGCTGCCATTCGTGGATCTTCGACAGTCGTTACCTAAAGGTCGTCAGAAGCCCGAAAGTCTAACAACCAGTCTTACCAAGGGGTGTCGCATTACTGGTTTGTGGAGGTCAGATAGGCAGTCGCTCCATATAAAATACTGATATTCAGCTGCATTCTGTTAGACTGGAAGCCGACCCCAATATACTTGAGAAAAGGCTAGGTAGATTGATTTTTTGATTGATTTATGTTAATGATCTCTTATTATGGCTTACAAGCACTTTTCCAGGATAACTATTAGTTCTGAGCGATGTATAGGAAATAGACATACAATTCTGTTTACTCACTTTGTGATAACAGCCGTGACGCCCGTTATGGAACCATGTTATACTTAGGTAAGGTCGTTCGAAGCTAAGACAATGTTTTCTCTATTTGGAACGGCTCCAATATTGAGAGCGACGTGAGATAGAGGTTGCAAACTTGACGTTGATTTGATAAAAGGAAATTATTGGGTATTCGTATACGTGTGGATGTTTTGATGCTCTTTGTACGTTTAGTAGTAGTAATTTTGCTTGGAAAAATTCATCCAGGAGAGTGTTGGCTTGGTGAGACTATTATCATAGTGCATTCGAAAGATTAGTTTATTCTGCAAAAATAAAACGCAAATTACTAAAAAAAATACACTAAGGATTTAATACTAAAGCCAAAACCCCAGCATTAAAAAGTAAATAAAAATCGAGGATTAATAGAACCTACACTACCTACTCTGTGATGATTAATTAATGGTTTAATTAATAGTTAAATAGTTTAAGGTTATAATGGTCAAATTGTGTTGTCTATACCTACGAGTACCTACATTGTCTACTGCTACGGCCATAGGCATTCTACCGCAAATCAGAATGGTTTTATTCTAATTGTAGGGTATAAATTTTATTTTATTTTATTAATTCATTTATTTCAAGCAACAGGACTCATAGCGTAAGTAAATAAACAACTCATACATTAAATTACAAAAATTCAAACTAAACTAATTCAAACTATTATAAATTCCAAACAGATAGAAACCCAAAATAAAAAAAAATAAAAAAATATAAAGTGTCGGTGAAGTTACACATAACTTTTAACTTATTTTGTCTTTATTTCAAATTCAGTTTTCTTTTTCTCACATTATTATAATAGTAGGTACAATTAAACCATAAATAAAATAAAAAATAAAATAAAGTTAAGTAATGATTAGCGACTGTTTAACCATTTTTGACGTTTGAACGTCACTTAACTTTAAGCAACGTTTATAAATAAACCCCTAATTTTATTGGATTTGCCTTCTACAAAAGAAAAATAGTGACAGTAAAGGCTATATTATTCGCGTATAAGTTATAAGGTTGAACAAAGGGAACGCGTTAAGTTACCCCCAAGTTGATCGGCCAGTAATGTAACATAACTTATGCATTATTTACCCTTTGATGTGTACTTGTGTTCTTTTTCTCTTTGGCTGTTTGAAATATTCTAAGGGATGAAACGTAGGTTTTTCGCTTTATGGACATAAATCCATACTATACATACTAGTATTATAAATTCGAAAGCCACTCTGTCTGTCTGTTATTTTTTCACGCCTGAACCAATGAACGGATTTCGATCAAATTTGGCAAGGAGATAGATGGCATCCCGTCCCGGGGAAGGACATAGGCTACTTTTTATTGAAATACCACGCGGGCGGTATATTATATACCTTGCCAGCGATGGAATAAACTTTTCAAGTTCCTACTAAATGTTTCATAATAGAAAACATTTAATTGAAAAATATTTTGTTTTTTATGTGGATGTACTATAAGTACACCTCTGCCTAAACCTTCGTGGAATACAGGCGTGATGATATGTTATGTATTAGCATTTTTTTGTTTTTATTCAATTCTACCACGACTGTGTCGTTGGTCGCATGTGGGGTCTAAGGTTCGATTTCCAGGTCAAGTGATGCTATTTGGTTTTCCAAAATTAAATGTAATCGAAGTCTGTATTTTTTCCTGGTTAATTAATGATAGTAGGCTCGTACGTCAGTGATTATAATACCAGTATAAGTTGGCTGGCTGGCTGGCTGGGTGTTCTGGCGCAGCCTGGGAGAGGCCTATGTCCAGCTGTGAACCGCGATAGGCTGAGTTGAATGAGGCTGGCCTCGCATTCCTTTGAATCTCTATGTCTGTGTGTTAACACCGACGTGCGGTCTACTATACATAAATACTTAAACATAATTGTCGAAATGTGCGAGTGTACTATAGATACAACTGCTCCTCTGGGAAATACAGGCACGATGACCTGTTATGTTATTATTATATCTATGTAGGAACATATCAAAACAAATAATGTTTTTTTCCAGCCTTCCTACAATGGCACCAATCTTCGCCGAGTCCCGAGTGGAGTGCGGGTAAATGCAAAATCTACATCATGTCGCATCGGTTAGGTTCGTAATATTTCGTCCTGGTTAATGGACTGAATTATTTTTTCCCTGGTTGCTGGCATGTTACACTAAACAGTTGCGACGACATGAGTGAACATGTCCCTGTCGTCTAGTTCATTTGATTAGTTTGTTTAAAATAAATGTTATAGGTACTTTAAAAAAAAACTTAAATTCATTGTCAGAAATGAAATGAAATTGTTTATTCTGTAAATAGGATATTGGAATCACTTTTACACGTCATATTAAAAAATATTAAAAACTAGCTGCGCCCCGCGGTTTCACCCGCGTAAGTCGCGATCCCGTGGGAATATCGGGATAAAAAGTATCCTATGTGTTAATCCAGGTTATAAACTATCTATTTGCCAAATTTCATCCAAATCCATTCAGCCGTTTTTGCGTGATTGATTAACAAACATCCAAACACACAAACACACAAACTTTCACATTTATAAATATTAGTAGGATAAGCTAGATGAGGTCGGCGTTTCCTATCTGACTACTCAACTCAGAGGTCACAGTCTCTTTTAAACTCCAGACCATGTAGATTAGCGTCTGAAATGGTCTTTTGAGGAAAGAACCACAACGATTTGAGTGGACCTGTCCAGTCAGTGCAAGCATTTGTCAGTAATAGTGGAGCTGAACTCAGAACTTAAGGAGGTCAACAACTAAGCACAGCCTAAACTGTTGAGTCAAGAAGCTTAACATTTTGCACGTCTTTTTTTTTTTTAAGTGAGCGCTTATAAGTTTAAAAAAAAAATATCCCCCGAAGGGGTAAAATAGGGGATGAAAGTTCGTAATTTTTTCCGATGAGAATACTCACATTGACTTTTCAAGGCTCTATTAAGGATTTTATGGTAAGTAAAGCCGTGAAAAACAATTGACCAGTAGGTAGCATTCGTTCCGAAAGGTATGAATGGAACATGAAACTTTCAGCTTTGTCACTGCAGGAGGCCCAATAAATTGACACTGTTTCTCTTAATGTCTTACTTAATTATGAAACAGACATGTACCAACTATTATCTCTATACCTACATCATATTAATATCTATCCATAATTCAGGGGGACTCCGACCCCGAACAACATAATCATATTAGTAGCACCTGTACTAACACAAATAGGGATCCCGGAGGCTTTTTATTGTGTTCTCTCTCAATTAATCTTGCTAGCTTACCGCGGCACCATCATTACTCTTCCCAAGTAATAAAGTAAACGTTACAAGGATAAATTAAAAACACGTATTTGTAACCAGTTACTCGGTATTGGTAACTGTTTGTAATTGATTTATCGGCAAAGTTATTTGCGCTTTGTCACTATACTGGCGTCTGTGAGTCAGTCCATAAGGATGTATCTAAAGTTTCTTCTTAAGGGGGATGCGCCAGGGTAGCCCGCGAAATTCAAATTTTCTTACGTTTTTTGCAATTTGCAGGTCGGTGTTAGATTGTATGTTGATCTAAATATGGTTTGCGCACGTAACAAATATAGATTTACAGAATTATAAACATTAGAATCAGCAATACAACTCTCTAAGTTCATGAAAGTCTCAAAACTCATGATTTCATGAAATCTCGACATTTGAGACTTTCATGAACTTAGAGAGTTGTATTGCTGATTCTAACGTTTATAATTCTGTAAATCTATATTTGTTACGTGCGCAAACCATATTTAGATCAACATACAATCTAACACCGACCTGCAAATTGCAAAAAACGTAAGAAAATTTGAATTTCGCGGGCTACCCTGGCGCATCCCCCTTAAGAGCTGAAAACGGCAATTGGGAATACCTATAGTAAAAAAAATACAAGGTATTTTATGTATCTTTCCATTAAAATGAAAATAATCGTATTTAAAATAAATCTCCCTATTTGATGAGCACTTTAGAACCTTGGTTACACTTAATATTACTATCTTTCAGTATTATAAAGGTACAGCATCAAAATACACAATATTCGGTTTTAATGTTTACCTTGGGTTTAATATTGTGCTGTCAAAATATAAACAGTAAACACCACAAACGAAATCAAACGCAATAACCTAACATGCCATCAAATTAATTAATTGAATGGAGCATTTAATTGAATATACCATGTAGGGATCCCCACGGATGTTCAATAGGTGAAGGGTGTTACATTAATTCTGTATAACAATTACTTTAGCCGTAGAGAGGGCCTTCTGAATTTATAATACCGTTATATTTTACAGCGTGATTCGGATTTTATTGTTATTAAAACCGATGACAACTGGTGGTGGCTGCGAATTTTAGATACCTACTAAGTCGTAGGTCGTGGATTCGAACCCAGCCAGGTATGTACTTTACTTTAAGCAAAAATTTCGTTAAGTACTACAGTGAATGAAATCATTTTTATTTTACTACTTTCGTATTCTGCCACTCTTTATTTCACTCAGTTGTCAAATTGTGTGTGTGTGTTGTGAAATTTCACATTGAAAGCACTTTTATTTGTTTGCAGTAAGGGGGCTTTCGTAGTTCACCGACTTACGGTTGACCGTACCAAGCTCCCTTTATTTTTTACTTGCTTGGGACGTTTACCGTAATCAAAACACCGAGGAACATTAAGAGGAACCCGACTATATTAAGAGTGCTGCCTTCATGCTTCCTCAGTGTTTACCCAGACGCGCCACTTTCAAGCGACTAAAAAATTGACGGACATTTTAATTTACTCGCCTTACACGACGCCGTCACCGCGCCGCCCACCGCCGCGCCGACGTATCGCCGCCACCACGCCGACGCCGCGCCGCCACACCGCATCGTCACCACAACGCTAGTATTGAGTAAACTGTATTCTTTATTCCATCGCCGCCGGCTGCTTGCGAAAGTGCACGCGTTTATAATACTTTAACTGTCTCACTAGATTGCATCAGACACAGGAGAGACGGACTAAGATTTTTTAGTGCAGGTCGGTAATTTCTGACCGTTTTTCTAGTAGGTCTAGGTTTGCTCACAATGTTTTTCTTCACCGTTAGTCAGTACTATCTAGGATTAACTGAGAAAGTATACAAGCTCATATTTTTTTATTTGCCAGGAACCCGTACCTAGTCTCTCGTAGGTAGTTATTTGTGTAAAACAATGACCATTCCCATTGAGCACATTATTTCATGTCCCATGTTGAGGGGTGTCACATGCCTCAACTTGTGAAGAGAGGCAGTTAATAGCAATATACGTTACTCCACAAGAGGCAGTTTTTAAAATAAAAAAGTTTTTAATCTGCCTCTTGTGACATGACAAAACTGTCACGTTTTTTCGAATGAAGTTCTTTATTAACGCGGTGACTGAACTGGCATAAATCGCCACGTTACGAAAAAGCCTTTTCCCTTCTCCATGCAGAAAGTGTGAATTAGATCAAAATTAAAAATTTTCATCATGTCTTTTTCATGGTTTTCGAAGGTGTTAAAACCGAAAGTAATGTTAAAATGTAAATACAAGAGGGTGGTTGCGAAGATTTTAAAAATGTTCATCGTGGGTATCGTTTTCATGATTTCCGAGGGTATTAAAGCCGATAGTAACGTCAAATGAAAATCAAGATGGTGACTACAAAAATTTTGTTTTTAATCATACGTGATATGGAATTTCGTGCCTGACGGGGGACCCAACTGCACACGTTTTTTTTTGTGGAACAACGCATCCACTGTTTTCCAGTCCACGCTTGTTCAGAAATACAACATACAAACCACAAAACAGACGTTGTACAATTGCTTATTATAACAGCATTTGTTCACAATATAGGAACAGATACTACCTTATATATTTTATAAGCCACCTTCACACGTATGAAAAAACACGTGGTTTTTTTACACAAACCAACTGTTAGTGGCCCGTCTAAACCCAACTAAGTCACGTTTTAAAATAGATCGCGTAATATTTTCTCCATACATTTGGCCGCGCTCAGACGGCACTATGGCCGTCAGTGGTAAATGAGGCGAGAATTCTTGCAGGTTTTAACGAGAACGCGCATAACTATGGTAGAATGACGTCGGTTATCGGGAAATTCGTTTTTAATACGGATTATAAACTTCGCTTTATTGGTACAGATTTTCTGCTTGGATAATGATTTTGGACGCCAACTTTTTTGATATCTTTTAGTTATAATGCATTGCCATGATCAAAATAGGTAAATGCCTACTTAAAATTATAAGTAAGTATTCATTTTAGGAAATAATATTTGTAGAGACAATGGACAATGGAATTGACAATAGCCTCGAATAAAAAAAGGTATTATTGATATAACATAATAATTAAATATATATATAGGTATTGCTTTTATTTATTTGCGTAAAAGGTATAAATTAATTAACGAACAAAATGACACCATAAGTTTCGCTACCTAAGCAGGTTTACAAACGCCCACCATTTTGTCAAAAGATTGCAACTCGCAGACAACTAAGAGATATTACATTAATAGCGTATTACTAAGGATAAAACTGCCATTAAGAACTTCGCTCATAAAGCGGAAACTTGAAAAAATATCTCTTATAAACTCGACGGTAGTCTTAAGGAGTCATTCCATTGCTCGTTTGGAGTCTAATTGTAGGAAAATTGTAAGTGACTGGGTTCTTGACTAAAGTCTAACTGTTAATGTCCGCGGAACATCGCATTAGAGTCATTAGGAAGGGAAAAAAAATAAAATAGTTGCGAGGAACTATTAGGTGCCCGGAGTAAGTAGGTACTTGGGTAGGTATACTATGTATGTATACCGGGTCTTGTGTGGTGTGAGACATAAGCTTATTCTTTTTAATATAAACCGAGGGTGTGCGTTATGTGGCAACTTTAGTTTGCTTCAATGGTTTGCGATTGGAACTTCGAAAATAGCCTTCGATAAATAATGTTAATGATAATGTTAATTTTGGGTGCTTTACATTTCCTTATAGTCTACATTAAGAGGCCACCGTACACGGCTCTCAACTGCAAATCGAGATGCGAGCGAAAGTTTTTTAGGTATATTGCTATCTCTGTTTGACAAATGAACGCGGGCGGGAGAAGCGGTGTGCCGCCGTGTGTGTGTGAGTGGATAGATAGATATTGTTAGCTATACTTGCCATTCATTCATCGAGTCCACACGGCATTTATATTTATTATTAGTAATTAGGTATGTTCAATAATTGCTTTATTTTTGTTGACTACTTTGGGGAATCGTTAGTGAATGTATAGACTAGTAATGCGTTTTTTGGAAATTTCTTTTCCATGCCAATATCTCAACTTATTAGGATATCTCGAGATCTAGGCCATGTAAAGAAAATTTAATAGATCTCAAATAAGGTAACCTACATCGATATCGTGCGTGGCCTTGGGGGCAAATGAACCGAAGAACGGCGCTAAAGTTTACACACACACGTCGCGTAAACATAAATTATTGGGGTATTTATTATTACAATTTATTATTTTTATTTATTTTAACCCTAAAGGAAATCAATAAACACATGTTTATTTATTTCCTTTGGGTGGTCTCACTTGAATAAACGAAGGTTTTTTAGGGTTCCGTAGTCAACAAGGAACCCTTATAGTTTCGCCATGTCCGGCTGTCTGTCCGTCTGTCCGCGGCTTAGCTCAAAGACCGTTGGTACTAGAAAGCTGTAATTTGGTATGGATATACATATAAAACACGCCGAAAAAGTGGTAAAAAAATTTTTTTTTAGGGTACCTCCCCTCCATTTAATGTGGGGATTGTTTTTTTTTTCTCGTCAATCCCATGGTGTGGGGTATCGTTGGAAAGGTCGTTTAAAAATAATGGGAGTTTGTGAAAACCATTTTTGGATTCAGGGATCCGTTTGCGGAATATTAAGCTTTAAAGTGCAAATTTTTGTTAGAGTCAAGTGTCCCCCCCTGCCAGCTAAATGGTTGGGTTTGGAAATGTGAAAAAATTCACGGCAGTAGTATATATAACGAAATTAAAAGGAAAACTATCACCGCTACGAAGGCTCCACCAGTTACCGAGTAATAATCGACCAACTTTAATTTGCAGTTGCTTAAACATGTTCTCCCATACATTTTGTATGGGAGAACTAGTTTTTCAAATACAATGTTAAGTTTGTTGGATAAATTCATCCCAACTACGGAACCCTTCATTGTGCGTGGTTCGACATGCACTTGGCCGGCTTTTTCTTTCCTATTTCAGTACTTACCTATTCCTTTTTACTAGAGTTTAAATATTGTTATTAGTAAATAATGAATACAAGTCGAATAATAAAAGTGTAAGTAGGTACTACTATTTACTACTATGCAAAGTATCAGTAAAAGACAAATATTCCAATAATTTATATTTACGCGATGTAAATTCAGATAAAGAACAGCGTTCTGAGCTAAGAGTAATAAAAATAAAAAACAAGTGTTTAGAAAAAACATTTATTTACCTAGTTATGTTCTAACATCAGAGACATTGATTCAATTTGTTTTTAAATATGAATCGATTCGTCGTGTAGGGTGACCATATATTATCGACTGAACGTATTATAAAAAAACAATTATGGTAATCAGAATACATAGGTAGTCTCAAAGATCCACACAAAATACGCTAATTATAAGATTTGGCTTGTTACTTTATGTTATCTACAGTACCATACATAAGATGATAATCAACCGTAATCAAACGGCAAGAAGTTTTATTATGTATAAATAATATTAAAATCCCACCAGGCAAAGTCGACACGGGCAATATCCGAATAGGTCCTGTCATTTTAAAAAGATTAGCCAGTTAGTTATCAAGCAAGTTATTATCGGAGCAACTTCCCCAAGGTGAGGATCACCAAAGTCCAGATAAAAATCCTAGATTGATTAAATAAACTATAACGACTTTGAACTTTTATTTTAGTTTTATCAATGTTTACTTATTTAATAGGAATTTCACAAAAAAGTCCGAGCAAAAACCGGACCGTGGCCATAAAGCCGCACTTGTCCAGACAAATCCGGAATCAAATTGTATGGTCACCCTACCCCGGATACGCTGGACAAACATCACAGTAGACATGGGTCGTACTTGCAAAATCGAGTACCAGGGCTTCCAAGTACGTCCACCTTTGGACACCAGCGCCAAAAACCAGGGCTCGAAATACTTTCAAGTATTTTCTTTCTGCATGGAAAATTAAATCCGTAAGACTATACAAATAAGGAGTACAATCACGTATGCAAAAAACTATACGTCCAACTTCTGACCAAGCCTTGGTGGAAGAAAAATCCTTGCATAGAACATTGATCCATAATATAATATAAATAAGGAGCAGAATTGCGTCCACAAAAAAATATACTTCCAAACCTTTAAAGTAAAAATACTTTCACAGAACATTGATCCTTATCTTACATACGAATAAGGATCAGAATAGCGTCGAGGGTCGACGGAGCAAAATACTTTGAAGTATTTCGGGTCCGCACTTGGTCGGCGTACTTGCAAGTAAATACCTTTTTTTTTTCCTGATGGTGGTAAATCATCAAATGACTTCTCCCGCTCTGGGCGGAGCGGAAGGGCGTGTCAGACTTTTACTGACTAAAACCCACCCGTGTTCCTTCAGTTGCCTGTTGCCAAGGTCCCGGTATCCCTTTCGGACTTTCCCGCAGCAAGTAAATACCTGGTGTAAAAACCTGGTCGCGTAAATACACACCTTCCCTATCACAGTCAAGTGGCAAGCAGTGTTATCACCAGTGTCTTTGAAATAATGACGCCCGCTCGGTCATATGAGTAGGTAAAGAAACGGAACAGTGACATGACAAAGCTTCATTCAACCGCGCTATGATAGGTACACTACTACAAGCTTGACTGCTTGACGGCTGAGATGGCGGGTTCGTCGCGTACGGAGAGAAACCAGCTTATACCGGCTCGGCGGGCTCGGCCAGTAGGTACTCACGATAAGGCTCAATTTACATTGCCGCGGTACGGAATGAAGTTTATTTTCACGAAATTGGGTCAAAGCATAATGAACTTTATGACAAATACGTAACGTACAAACTACAAAACACTAGCTGAGCCCACAGCTCACAGAGGCTCTTTAGATACATAAGTAGGTACCTTCCAATTAATATTAGTATGAAACGGATAAGATCTAAATGTCATCTAAAGATAGAAACGAAAATAGCAAGAAAAAAATGTCTTTATTTTCTTGGGCTAAGTTGTAAATATGTAAACAATTAGTACTTAGCTAAAAAAGTACCTATAGGTAACTTATAAACTTATCATATCTTATCATCTTATCTTATCTTATCATTGGGTAATACTTACTGTGAGATACATCCCTCCGTTCGGAGGCCATGTTTTCAACCAAATCCACATCGTAAACAATAATATTCGAAGTCCGTAAACAAAAAAAAGTTCGTAAGAATGTAGGTTACTGGATACCAAATCACAAGGCAAATCAAAATCCAAGTTCGTAGCATAAGTCTGTGTCAGAAAGATTACAATAAAATTTAGCAAACAAATAATTAATTACGCACCCACAGTAATTTAAAAGTTTAAAGTAATCGTCTAACACTGACAACAAACACCCCGAACGAGCCTCACTCAACCCCCGGCGCCCATTGTGCTAATTGCCTAATGTGCCTATTGAAGCGATACACACAGCTACCGTGAGCTGTACGACCACGCACACATTGACATACGCGTGAAGCGATAGCAATACTGGCTATTGAAATTTTATGAGAAATTTAGATGTGTTCCGTAATACCAAAAATGATGAATGAAAACTTAATGTATTTCCAATTCTTTTTCTATAATTTGTAACTTGATAATGTGAGCTATGTTTCTGCTGAAACAATATTACAAATATTGTTGTTTATAATACAGAAAAAACAATATGAAAACATGTCATTTACTCTGTAAAAATGTGCGAAATTCAATTCGCTTAAACTTCATTTTAGGTAAGATTTTTGGAAAAAAAAAGCTGTAGGAACCTAGATAAATACTGTCTAAATCCGAATATCAACTTAATATGGTGGAAATATGCTCAAATTGCAAATGATTTTGGTATTACGTTTGTATGGACAATTCATCGGTCGCCACACCCTTAATAGCTAGGAATGGATCTTTGAATAAGACGCAAAGGAAGTGCTTTGTTTATGCTGGGGCCACATTGTCGCGTTATCGCGAACTATACTTCGCACGCTCTCTGTTGCTCGGCGAGACGTCCAGCGGTGTGCGAGAGAGAGCGCGCGAAGTCGCGTTATCGCGGACTTATCGCGATAAAACGACAATGTAGCCCCAGAATTATGAACTCCACACTAGGACGAGCCTGTCTCGTAGAGGTCGAGTTGTTCTTTCTAATATTCTAACAAAACTGAGCCAAAGACATGATTTTCTTTTCATTTGTGTAGATTGTGCTCATTTAAAAATATCCACGCTACGAATTCAGAAATTTGTACATCTACCTTGAATTTTTATAGGCAATCTGTGAATTGAGTTATTTAATACTTATTTTTGGGGTACATTAAAACACTTCAACAACCTTAATCCCAAATCAAATTCAAAACAACAGTCTGCCGTGAAATTGCGGAACTTTTCCATCAACACTGCATTATTCCCCTCCTTCCTCCTGCAATCATAGCGTAACTCAATAAAATCCATACGCGATACTTTCACCAACCGCCAAACTTGGCGTTAATGTGTTGGAGTTCTCAAATTGCTAAATCTCGTGTTTGGTCGCAGTTAGCAAGTTGGCTGTTGGCCAATGACAGGATCCCTTGCGGTTGTATAAATCATAGCACGTTAAATGTACATTGGGACACTCGATTCTTCTTCGTTTTTAAGGCGTAACGAATGTCGTAATCCAGCTGAAGTGGTGTGGTATTAGTACGGGTTTATGAGTAATGGTTTGGTCATGGTCAATATTTGGTTCAATATTGGCCGTATAAATTGCGTTGTCGTCTGGGTCTTTTCTTCTCATTTCAACATTTTTATTTTTGGCAAAACCAAACAATCTATATTCTAGGTTTGTCGTTCTTAGTTTTATACTGTGATGATTAATTTTAATTTGAAAAATTGATCCAGAAATGTTGTCAAATAGTTCCGTCTAAACAATTGCAATTACCATGAAAATGGAACGTTTAACTACATGTAAGAGACAGACTGTAGAGCTATTCGTTAGTTCTCAGCTATTGGGAGCCGCCTAGCCGTAACTTACACACAGTACTATTACATCAATCAATCTGCCTAGCCTTTTCCCAAGTATGTTGGGGTTGGCTTCCAGTCTAACCGGATGCAGCTGAATACCAGTATTACATTACAGTATTATTAGTACACAGTACTATTACATAGTGCTAACAAATGCAATGAGGCGCATCGGCAGCGAGCCACTGAGTGAATGAGGCTGCAATCTCTCGGAGGTCGTCTCATCGCTATTCCGATGCCTATAAATATGCAAACTGGTGCCCTAAGATGGAGCTTTTAGACGAACGCGTAATAGAAAGAAATAAAAGTAAGAAATTAATACATTTAAAGTTTCTTAAAGTTGAGCGTAAAACTTATTAATAATAAAAATACGTATTTCTGGGTAATAGGGTTATTTGATTTGATAAAGGTAATTCTGAAATTGATAGAACAAAATTATTATAGGCTCATGGTTTCAAATTGTAAGTCGAAAGCCCAGATGTAAGAAGTTTCATGTGTAAATCTAATTCACTACCTAATTAATAATTATAGATAATTAGTCTGCACTAAAAGAAAGATATAAAAAAGAAGCGAAAAAGTCAAGTTGCATTAAAAAGTAAAGACGCACGTATACAACATTGCAACAACTGGATAAGTATTGCATTGGTTCTCAGCTATAGCTACGGGCAGCTAGTATCAGAAAGCGCGATCTTAGAGCCCCTCACCTTCAATAGTCAGGCTGTTCTCGCTTATTTAAATATATTCCAACTATCTCTTGAGCCAGGCTCGTTCTCAATACAACGTCTTCGCGTTACATATGAAAAGATCCGCGCTCATTGGCCGGACACTGCTTGAATATGTTTGGTCAAAGCATTGTGTGTTTCGTTCGATTGAAACGTATGGAGCGTAATGGAATAGTGAATATACACGGAATATGTAAAGCTTTTTATTGTATTTTAATTTTTTTGGTTGAGATACTTAGTCTTACCAAGGGGTATCGTATTACCCACTTACTGGGTTGTGGAGGTCAGATAGGCAGTCGCTCCATGTAAAATACTGGTATTCAGCTGCATCCGGTTAGACTGGAAGCCGACCCCAACATAGTTGGGAAAAGGCTAGGCAGATAGATAGGTTGAGATACTTAGGCTAGGTTTGTACCTTTAGTATATGCACATTTCGCCAGTTATGTTTAATGTAATAAGGGCAGAGGCGTGTTATTAGATTTGCATTTTATGAATTGTATTTTATTCGAATGATTAGTAAAAATTAGTAGTTGAATTTATTTAAACGACGCGGTCACATAGACTCAAAAAGCGATTTTATTGTATGATATATATTTAAACATAGATAAGACTTAGTGGAAGGAGGCATGATATTTAGTTAAGTCTAATTAGGTTAAGAAACAATTTGATTTCCAAGAAAATCTAGAGTTTAACAAAACGGCTTAATTATGTTAAAGACGAAGCATTTTTTTAATGAATGTTATACAAGTTTCTGAAATACTCGCTTGGATTGTTTGTCGAAATATTATTATTTAAAATAAATTTTGTACCAGGTTAGGATAGTCATATTAATAATTTATGCTCATTCCAAAGCAGTTATTTTTATAAGTCATAAGTCCTTTATCATTTGTTTAACATAAATTATACAAAGATAATAAATAGTGCGCTATATTATGCCAGAGGGCGTACAAATGTTTGTAATTTACATAATCAAGCTAGCCAAGTCTCAAAAAAAGAATTAAATAAGCCTGAACAATAACAAAAAACAATTATAAAAATGGCACATTTCTTAATACAAATTAATTAATTATAATAGCAATAGAAATCAATATCAATAAAAAAGAGAAAAACATAAAATGGAAATAAAAAACTTGCACTTTAAAAAAACTTAAAAACCCTAATAAAGGATACCTTCCCAAAAATTGTTAACCCGAAACCGTGCAGTATAGCGTAACCACTAATTAACTATCGCCAGTGACACCGGAGCGAAATAAATCAAGTGACACTTGTCACGGACGTCCCATAAATTATAAGTTATGCGGCGATCGCGTGCGTCTGAATCCGCACATTCACGGAGACGACTGACGCGCTGTGAGCGTTGCGCTCATTTAGCTCAATCGATGATTTGATTTCGGTTTATTTAGAATTATTTCCGGGCTCATTTTTGGACTAGGTATAACCTTAAAATATATTTGTATTTGCCATCAACTTCCTACCGACGGTTTATTCAAAATATTTATGTGTAAATTAATTTATTGCAATCTATTTCAATGTTACTAAAATATTTTGAAAGCTTTTAAAGTTATACAAAAGCAGCTTATGAAAAAATCTACTTTCAATGGAATAGCAGGTTATACTAGGTGGGAGTAAAGTAGGTTCTAATATCTCCAACAACCCTTAAAAAGCCCATGTAAAAAAGCCAAATCATCTAGATAAACAAAGTAACACCGTAACAAGACAGCAACATATTGCCAGTCCGCTGTTGGCCAGTGAAACTAATAAACGAAGTACGCGGTCGGCCAGTCGGTGGAGTTGTGTCGAGTTGTGCCAAGTTCACCACTTAACAGCACCGTGTTGATGGCCACGGGTCTCTGGTGGAAACCGGAGACTAAGGCGAGACAGTGCTAAATTGTTTAATTTTTGGCATCGATTTTGTAAGACAATGTTTTGAGTTTCAGTAGTTATCATGAATGTTATATCTATCTAACGTAATAGTGTAAGAAATATCAAATGAATGCAGGTATTTCTAAACCTCACCGATAATAATATTATAAGACTGCAATAGTTCCAATAAACTAGTTAGTGTGTCATAATTTAATCGCGAGCAGCAAATAACTCTGTGACCAACTCAGTTCAATCAGATAAAACAAAATCCGTTTTACTTTTATCCGCACAGAATAACAAATTCAAGCGCCATTCGTAGTCAAAGTGCGAAACTTTCCAAAAACTGCTTTCAAACTGTGCAACCTGAAGAAATTAGAAACACATTAGCATCTCTGCCGAACCTGCTTTGGTTGCACAGACCTGCTTTAGTTGCTTTAGGTGCACAAACGGAAGTTTCAAGTAGAGACTAGCCATAGTTAGAGACAGACTGATCTAATTTTGTGGCCAAATTGCCGCTACATCAGACTCGCGTCAGTGGCAGTTTGCTATGTTAAAATAATGAGGAGAAAATGTTTTAAGGTCCTCCCAAATTAAGTCTTTTTGAGTATTGTGTATGAGTTATTAGTAGTGGATGCATCTTTATTATTATGTTTAATGCAAAATTAACAGTTTTTTTTCTCGACATTAATTTCTTCAGCAATTTTAATTTTTCTAGTAATTATATCTTTAAATATATATTCCCTTCTCTACGTGTGTTTGTCACCTAACTCCGCCTAAATGGCTGGACCGATTTGAATGAAATTTGTGTTTATATTTCCCTGGATGGTTTGAAAATACAATTAAACCGGGTAGGTGGCGCTGCTCGGGCTGAATAACGTCGGCCAGGTCCGCTAGTTTAATATATAGTAGAAATTCCACACAAATAGCAGCCATATTTAATAAACCCGTAATTCCACTAAGGACCTGCTGCACCTGCGTTTGGATTCTTTTAATGAAAGTAATGAGGAGTGACTCAGACGACCCTATAATAAAATTCCTATAATAAATTACCAAGCAACAATTTTCAAAAGTCTGCAGACTATTAAGTATCCAGTATTAAAACGAACATTAATTAAGAGAATATTTTGTGAGTTGTATGTTGGTTATGGGTGAATTCTCTGTGATAAAGAAATACAAATATTGCATTGCAGCTTAAAATTAGCAAAAAGTGCACCATTAATGTGATTGTATTTTATTTTTGATATTATGTATGCAAGGCACTCAAATGTGTCAAACTACATTACTTCAAGTAAAAATGGCTCGGAAACAATAATTATTATGTCATATTAATTATGTTCCTGAGCTGTTGTAAATTTTCTTCCATTTAAAAACACCAAGTCATGCCTTTGAGTCCCATAAACTAAACTACGTGCCTTCAAAAGAGTAATAAATGAACCATACATTGTGTAAATGACATAATCGCACGTTCAATACTGCCGCCTTTGTTACCGGACGTAACATTCGTATTGTTAAAGAAATAAAAATTCACTGAGCAGAAGTCTTCGCAAACATATCCTTTAAAATATCGGAAGCGAGACTCTTTGCTGAGGGAGCATGGTTATTGAATTTTGTATCGCACGACAATTTTACTGGGGAGAGGTAGAACTGTTGGGGAACAGGTATGTGTGTACTATGTAGCCCCTTAGGATATGACAAGATGCTGCGTAATTGTTTTTGTATTTTTAGTAAATGAGGCCCATTTAATATAACTGCCAATGCGACATATTTGTCAAGAAAGATTTTCATGAATGGTGCTGTTTAATAATATAGCACTAAAACTATGAAAGAATACTTGTCTTGTAAAATTGTCGAATTGTCGGATTGTCACCTGTAACCTGTCGCCTTTCAGTTTTATTAAATAGGCCTCATGGAGTTCGAAAAAATAAATAAGTAATGAGTAATACATTTTCAGAATGTTAGATTGAGTGTCAACTGTCTGTTTATAGAAATAAAATATTATAATTCTTTATGAGCTGATGGAACTTCTTTGTGCATTTGATTTAATGTAGTCTTATTGTAGGTATCCATTCTTCTTTGTTCTCAAAGGTTTCTTTGCATATCAATTTCCGGTAGCAAATTATTACCAAGAATACCATTTTGATCATAAATAAAAATGTTTCCTTGACAAGGATTGACATGATCATGATTTATTTTCTACTCAGTTTCTTGCATCCACCATCTATTTTTCACTTCCATGATTTATGTTGTTCCATATTCAAACCAATGATCCAAAATGGAACCCGCGGAATGTCCCTTCACTTTTCCAACCACTGGCCATTAGCATGTCCCAAAAGGTGTAGCTATCGTTTATACGGACAGGTAACGTTAATAACTAGCCATTAAATAAACGACGCAGATATTTCAGCTGCCTAAAATGGACAGGCCTTGTTATTACAGTCATAAAGACCTATTTAAATTTTCGCAAACTATTCTGAACTGTTATTGGGGTTCGTTCCGTACTTGTGAGCTTTATTTATTTGCAGGTTTTTTTCAAATATTGTAATCGTGAAATCGTTTTACAATCTTAGTGAAATCACCAGTGTTGTGGACTGTATTTTGAGGATCTTCTTAAATAAAAGATTTCTTGAAAGTATTCTTGATTTATTTTCCTGTTCGAGCGTTGGAATCCGACTGTCTCGATCCGCGCCGTCACGCGTCTTTTATACTAATTTGCGTCCTTTTGACGTTACCGGAACGAGAGCCTCGAATTTTGAGACCACTTTGCAAATAATTTTCACTATGTGTTTGCTCTTTGGAGCCTTATTTTTATATGTTCCTGACGTCGGATCGTTACAGTTTTTACATATTTTGTAGCTTACATACTACCCTGTTATTATATAAAACAATATTTAACTTATATCCACACATATAAAAGTTTTCAGTACATGGTTTACATTTACAACGGTTTCGCTACATTTTCACTATATAAAATCGCCTATATCTTCTAAACCCGTGGATCAATTCACACAATTCAAACGGGTAAAATGGTTTTAGGCCTAACCCTCTTGTTTGACACTAATTATACACGAATATCTCTATAAACAAAAATCCTCATTTTCAAGTTACGTAATTAGTACTGAATTCTCACATAAACTTTAAATTTGTACAAAACTTATTCTCACTCAGTCTTAATAGGATTCTAATAAAGAACCAACATAGAATTAAGTAACTAGATGCTAATTAGAATAAATTAAGTGACATAAATCTAATCAGAATGTTATAAAATCAACTATTTTACCGAGGTACAGCCGCTACTTGCGTTACGGTACCCAGATAGGGTCTCGATGAACACTTTCTTTGGTAGCACGCTCGGCGTCCACTACACTTCTCCCCCCGGCGCAGCTTGCGTAGCCTCTTCTTTCTTCATCACGACGACGAGCTTGCTCACGGGGCGTCGGAAGGTGCCGGTCCTGGTGCGCACCTCGACGATCCTGATGCCGCCGTCTGGTCCGCAGTGCGTGCGCTCGACGACTCCCATCGGTCAGGTGTTCCGGGGCAGCGTGTTGTCGACCACGAGGACCACGTCGCCAGCTTGCACCGGTCGTGTTTCGTTTTGCGGCTCGCCGCGAGGTACCAAAGTGGGAAGGTACTCGCGTAGCCAGCGCCGCCAGAAGTGGTCAGCGAGCGCTTGACTAGCTCGCCAGGTTCTTCGGTCGGCCTCGTCGCAGGGTCCCGTCGTAGGTAGCCCGTCTGATGACCCCAACAGGAAGTGGTTGGGGGTCAGGGCCTCGGGGTCGCTGGGGTTCACGCTGACGTGGGTCAGCGGTCTTGCGTTGATGGAGAACTCAGCTTCTGTTAGTAGAGTTCTCAGGACTTCTTCAGCCGGTGCCTTCTCCCGCAGGGTGATGCTGAGAGCAGTCTTCACTGAGCGCACCATACGCTCCCACGCGCCGCCTTGGTTGGGCGCACCGGGGGGTATGAAGCGCCACTCCATTCGATGCAGGAGTCCTTCGTCTTGTAGGGCAGGCATCCACTCGGTGTAGGCGTTGCGAAGCTCTTGATCAGCCCCGCGGAAGTTAGTCGCGTTGTCGGAGTACATCAGCCTTGGCCAGCCTCTGCGTGCAGCCATACGTCTCAGCGCCATGATTGCTGAGTCGGTGGAGAGTGATGCGACGAGCTCGATGTGCACGGCGCGGGAGGTGAGGCACGTGAAGAGTGCACCCCACCTTTTCTCTCGGCGACGTCCCACCTTGACCATCATTGGCCCGAAGTAATCCACCCCGCAGTTGGTAAATGGGCGGTGGAACGGGTCGAGGCGGGCACGTGGTAGGTCCCCTGTGGCTGGCGGCTGCGGCGTCGCTCGTCGTCTTCGGCAGAAAGCGCAGTTCTTTTCCACGGCGCGTACTGTGGGTCGTAGATGAATAACCCAATATCGCTGCCGAAGGTCGTTCGTCACTCGCTCCCTGTTGGCGTGTCCCGCTGCACAGTGCTCCCGTAGCACGAGGAGCTTGGTCAGCTGGTGTCGGCCGTCCAGTATGACTGGCCGTTTTGCTTCAGTTGGTGCGGAGGAGGCCTCAATTCGGCCCCGCACCTTCAGGACGCCATCTTCCAGCACTGGATCCAGTCGGTACAGTCGACTCGTCTTCTTCAATGGGCGAGCAGACTGAATTTTCTTCAACTCTTCCCCGAAGCTGTCTTCTTGAGCCTGCTTTATTAGCTCGGCCTCGGCGCGCTGGATGTGACGATGTTCCATCGCTGTTGCTTTCTTCCTGCAGATGTCGGTAAAGGCGATGGCCCTTGCAGTGGCCCTCACCAACACCTCATATTTGGAGAAGCGGGCTGGGTCCGGCAGCCAGCTGTCTCGTTTCTTCCCCTCTACGACGTGGAGAACCTCTTCATCCTCTTGCTCGTTTGTTGCTGCTGTGGGCCACTGCTCTTCCGGTAAGTACAGGAAGTCTGGCCCCTGGAACCAACGATCCCTTTCGTTGATGGGTGCGTCGACTAGCCGGGTGGCGTCATCGGCGACGTTGCTGGCTGTGGGCAGCCAACGCCAATCTTCTTTCTTCGTTAGTTCGGCGATCTCTCCCAAGCGATGTGCGACGAACGGCGTGTACCGCCGCATGTCATGATGAATCCAGTGCACTACGGTTGTAGAGTCGGTCCAGTAGGTTGTCCGGCTCACTTTAATGCGATGTTCCTTCCTGATAGTGTCGGCCAATCTCGCCCCGATTACTGCCGCTTGCAGCTCCAGACGAGGTATGGTCTGGATCCGACGAGGTGCTACTTTAGCCTTAGCTGCCACCAGCACGACGTTTACGCTTCCGTCGACGTTTCTCACTCTCCAGTAGGCCACGGTTGCGTAGGCTTGCTCACTGGCGTCGCACAGGATGTGTAGGTCGATGCGCTCGTACTTCTTCTTCAGGTAGCATCTTGGCAGTCGGAGTTGAGCGAGCTCACTCAAATGAGCGAGCCAGGACGCGAACAGCTCGTTCTCTTCATCCGGTATCTGTTCGTCCCACGTTATGTGGAGTCGCCATAAACTCTGTAGTATGATCTTCGATCGTATGGTGTAGTGGCTCAGCAGTCCCAGCGGGTCGTAGATAGACATCACCACACTGAGGGCTTCACGCTTCGTTGGCGCACGGCTTCTTGCTCGTACTTCGGCCGGAACTCGATTCATCGATGTGTTGAATCCCAGCTCATCTCGCTCCGTGTTCCAGTACAGCCCCAGGATCTTGCTCTCGGGCTGTTCTCCCCCCAGTTGTGTGGGAGAGGTGGCGTGCAGCTCCGAAGGCACGTCACGTAGCACCGTCTTGTCGTTGGAACTCCATCCTCGTAGCGTGAAACCTGCGTGCGCGTGTACTGCTCTTGTCTCTTCGACCACCTTCCATGCTTCTTCAGCGCTCTCGTAGCTGGCCACCAAGTCGTCCATATAATGACTTCTCTGGATAGCTTCTAGCGCGCGTGGGTACCCCTGTCCATATATGTCCGCGTTATAGTTGCGGACATAGTGGGCCATGTATGGGGAGCTTGCTGCGCCGAAAATCATACTTGTCATCTTGTATTTCTTTGGAGGCTCTTCTCGTTCATTGCCCCTCCACAGGAACTGCTGCGCTGGTTGGTCTTCCGGCCTTATCTTGATCCTCAGGAACATCTCTTGCACGTCCGCTGTGATCGCCACCGCCCGTTCTCGGAATCTGAAGAGGATTCCTGGCAGTGACAACAGTAGGTCGGGTCCCTCCAGCAGTTCGTCGTTCAGACACACGCCGTTGCTCTTCGCCGCTGCGTCGAATACCAGCCGATATTTGCCGGGTTTGTTTGGGTTCTGCACGGCGAAGTGTGGCAGGTACCAGCAAACGGCGCTCTTCTCTTCGGATCCGTCGCACGGCACCGCATATCCTTTGTCCAACAGATTGGTGACCTGCTTGGAGTATTCGCCGGCGAATGTCGCGTCCGAGTCCATTTTCTGCTCGATTTTTCGTAGCCGCCGGAACGCTTGCCCGTAGCTCGACGGCATGGAGACATCGTCTCGTTTCCAAGGCAACCCCACCTCGTACCCGGAGTCAATCTTCTTTGTAGTCTTTCCGACTATCTCGATGGCCCGTAGATCGGCGTCCTTGATCCTCGGTTTTCCTTGTATTCCGAGGGAGTCGATCTTGAAGTGGCCTTCGACTAAGTCGTGAAGCCCCTGGCTGCCTATCTCCGTCGTCCGTTCGGGTTCGTAGACGTGTAGTACGTTTCCTTCTTGGTAGATGGCGTTGCGTGGCGCGGTTCCGTGCACCACCCATCCCAGTTGTGTTCTTGATGCGGCTGGTTGATCAGGCTCGCCGATTCGGAGCTCGCGGGACACGATGCATTCCCAGTGGTCTGTCCCCACTAGAAGACCTGGGCGCGCCTTCTCGTAGCACACCTCTTCTGGCATCAGGTCCCTTAGATGCTCGTAGTCCAACAACTTGTCCGGAATAGACTGCTGGTGCAGACGAAGATTCTTCATGGTCCTCGCTCTGACTCTGTAGCTGTCTTCATTCTTCAGTCCTCTGATTTGGACGTTCACCAGCTGACTCTCCATCTCTTCCTGCGACATGTTGACCCCGTTTAGATGAAGTGGTTGCGACGGTCCTCTTGCCCCGATGCTCTCCGCCAGGTCCTTGTCGACCAGGGTGATGGTTGCTCCTTCATCCAGGAGGGCGTACGTTCTCGCCTCCCCCCGTGGTCCGGACACGACGATAGGGCACATCTTCAGTAGGACTGATCTTGATCCAGCAGCTAGTTGCGGTGCTACTGACATGACCGCTTCTTCCTTTGCAGGCTCTGCTGGTTTCGGTTCTTCTTTCTTCACTTCCCTTGCTTGATGGAGGGTCGCATGATGTGGTCGGCTGCATTGGTCCACGCCGCATACCTTTGCTTTACAGCTCATGCGCCTGTGTTGTTTCTGGGCGCACTTGAAGCAAATCCCCTTTTCTTTCAGGAATTTCCATCGTTCGTCGATATTTAGTGCCTTGTACTTGGGGCACTGTGTCAGGATGTGAGCTTGTTCACATTTAGGACACTTATCCTTTTGTTCCTCCTCTCCTGTAGTAGTGTTGAACACGTTTGCCTTTTTCTTCAATGTTATTGTCGGTCGAGTTTCCTTCTTCAGGCTTGCAGCGCACGTAGCCGGAGTGTAGGTGTACCGCAGCGCCCTGTCCGCTTCACGCATCAGGAATCGAGACATGACGACAATCTCTGGGTCCGTTGTTCCTTCGTGATCGTAGGCGTAGTCGCACCAACGAGATCGGAGATGCGGGCTCAGTTTGTCCAACACTTCTCTTGTCATCAGGGGGTTGAATAAGTATCCTCTTCGGTCGATCGTCTTCAACACGCAGATGATGTTCTGCAGCTTGATCGCGAAGCTGTTGAGCTCGGCCGCTGATGCACCAGGTTTCGGCAGCTTCTTGAGATCTTCCAGCGCTTTGTCGATTATTACTTCAGGTCTCCCGAAGCACTGCTCGAGGGTCTTCATAATGATGTCTGGATCGGTGGCCGTATGCAGAAGGGCGGCCACAGCATCCCTCGCGTCCCCTTTGAGGCAGCTCCTTAGTCGCTGGATGTTCTCCGCTGCTGATATTTGATACATGCTGGTTGTATCTCGCACTGCTGCTTTGAATGGCAGCCACTCGTTGGCCGCTCCGGTAAACGTCGGCAGGTCCGTGTTCCGAGGCCTGGGCCTGGCCATCTTCTCCAATGTGGCCGCCAGGTGCTCGATGCTGCTTCTGTTTCTTGTTGGAGTCGGCGATCTTGTTCGTTGAACCTCAAAGCGCAGCTGCTTCTGCTCTTCATGGTTCGCTTCTTCTCTGGCTTCCTCCCCCCGTGTGTTGAGGGGGTTGGTCCTAAGCCAGTCGTCCACTTTTCGATGTGGCTCTTCCCGAGGAGGAGCTGGTTCTTCTTCGTGAATGCTCTCGTCGTCATTGATAACAGATACTTCCACTGCTAACCGCTTCTTGACGAGTTCGGCTTCTAGTTCTAGTTCTCTTCTTCTTATTGCTGCTAACTTCTCTGCTGCCTCTAGTTCTGCCACTCGTAGCCGCGTTGTTACACTTGTTGTTGACCTGGCTGATCGAGTGGGTGACGCAAGTCTTTTTGTTGCTTGAGTCCCCGAAGGTCCAGCTGTGCTGGTGTCCGCTGGCTTGGAGAATGGTGACGCCGGTGGGTCCAGTGAGATTCTTCTTTGTCGCTCCTTTTCTATGAGCTCCGCTTCCTTTCGTCGCGCCTCTTGCTGCAACAGGGTGCGTCGCTGTTCCTCCATTTCGGCTGCGTCTCCCTGGCTCCTCGTGATCACCATCTCTTCTTCTCGTTCGGTTCAGGCTTCAGGTCGGCAACGCTTCGGCAGTTTCAGTTTGGCGACTCTTCCGTAGCTTTGGCTTCAGGTCGGCGACTTTCCGGCTCGGCTTAGTCGACCCTCTTCAGTTTAGGTCGGCAGCTTCCGGCACGGCTTCAGTTCGGCAACGCTTCAGCTTCAGCAGGGTATGATACGTCGGCACACTCGTACTTCGGCACGACGTCGGCTCGGCAATGTTGACACGATGGGTTGTTGACGATACTTCAACTCGGCGATCGTTCCGTACGTCGGGTTGTCACGTCGCTTGTCGCGTCGATCAACTCGTCGGGCGATCGGTCGGGTGACTAGTCCGACCGGTCCAGGTTTCCAAACCCGCAACGCAAGGCAGGTTTAAACCAGTTCCGGATCCCGTTTTTCGCTCTTGCTGCGTGTTCCCTTCGTACTTCTTCAGGATTCTTCCTTGCAGCAGGGTTTTGTGGCGGGTGTCTTCGTTCTTGAATTTATCCGCCGCTCGAAGGACCAGAATGTTGTGGACTGTATTTTGAGGATCTTCTTAAATAAAAGATTTCTTGAAAGTATTCTTGATTTATTTTCCTGTTCGAGCGTTGGAATCCGACTGTCTCGATCCGCGCCGTCACGCGTCTTTTATACTAATTTGCGTCCTTTTGACGTTACCGGAACGAGAGCCTCGAATTTTGAGACCACTTTGCAAATAATTTTCACTATGTGTTTGCTCTTTGGAGCCTTATTTTTATATGTTCCTGACGTCGGATCGTTACAGTTTTTACATATTTTGTAGCTTACATACTACCCTGTTATTATATAAAACAATATTTAACTTATATCCACACATATAAAAGTTTTCAGTACATGGTTTACATTTACAACGGTTTCGCTACATTTTCACTATATAAAATCGCCTATATCTTCTAAACCCGTGGATCAATTCACACAATTCAAACGGGTAAAATGGTTTTAGGCCTAACCCTCTTGTTTGACACTAATTATACACGAATATCTCTATAAACAAAAATCCTCATTTTCAAGTTACGTAATTAGTACTGAATTCTCACATAAACTTTAAATTTGTACAAAACTTATTCTCACTCAGTCTTAATAGGATTCTAATAAAGAACCAACATAGAATTAAGTAACTAGATGCTAATTAGAATAAATTAAGTGACATAAATCTAATCAGAATGTTATAAAATCAACTATTTTACCGAGGTACAGCCGCTACTTGCGTTACGGTACCCAGATAGGGTCTCGATGAACACTTTCTTTGGTAGCACGCTCGGCGTCCACTACAACCAGGATAGCCCTCGAAATGTAATTTTTCTTACGTTTTTTGCTATTTAGTCAGGGGGCCTAAAACGGCCACATTAAGCAATTCCTCTAAGGCAATTCATTTCCTGAATTTCCAGCAGATCATTAGCAATTCTCCTAATTTGACAAAAAAAGCTGACACATATTAGCTGAATCATAATTATCTCAATTCAATTAATAATCGAATCATATTTGGTGTAATTATGCATGAAAATGGCGTAATTAATAAAATGACCGTAATTTGAATGAATTAATTTAAATTTAACATTAGACATCAATAAAGCAATTTATAATTTGTGGACCATTTTACGAATCTCCATAAAACTGTCAAAAAGGTGAATTACAATATGAATTGCACGCAGATTATTATGAATTGTCAGTTTGTGACATTTTAAGATGATTCTTTTAATAACTTAAAATATTATGATTTTGCCAAAGTGACCATTTTAGACCCTCAGGTCAGTGTCAGGTTGTAAATAGCGACCCTAACAAATATGTATTTCCTGAGTTTAAGTTACCCCATTGACTATTTCATGAAGTCATGACATTTGATGACAATTCTGACTCAAAGGCTTGATTATTTTAATGAGTATAATTCTGTAAGTACACATTTGTTACTGTAGCGAAGCATACTTTATACAACCACTGATCTGCAAATTGCAAAAAACGTTACGAAATTTGAATTTTGCGAGCTAACTTAGCGCAAGGGTCTTGCGTTTTTTGTTTTTGTAAATTATCTCATGCATTGTGTTTGGGTTGAAGCTTTGGTGATTATAACGTGCCCCCAAAACCCTCAGTACCTACATAGATTTCGATTATGATTCCATAAACAGAGGGATCGCTATTTGCCTTACCTATCTTGTAAAACGAAACGGGTACCTAACGGTATAATAAAAGACAAAAAAATATTTCAGTATCGAAAAATCCTTTTCAGCCACTTTTATTTACCTTTTATCTTTTCTTGCATATTTCATAGCTGTTTTAATTGACTGCCATATTTTGAAGACGCTTCAAAGTTTAAATTTTAAAATTAATTAACAAAAGCATAGATTTTTAATATTTAAAAGTAAAGTCTTTCTAAGAGCAGACTTGAATATTCATGGAATAGTGCCAAGATCGAAAAATGTTCACACAATTTTATTTATACAGGGTGTATTAAAATGATTAAACGGACTGCCTCGTTAGTGCTGTGGTCACAAGCGCTACTGCTGAGCGCGAGGTCCTGGGTTTGATTATGCAGGTCGGGCAAAGTGTTATTGGGTTTTTCGATCAGGAATTTCTCAGTAGTAATTCGGAGTCTAGATTTGTGTTGTCGGCGTCGATGGCAATGGGCCGCCCCTTGGGACTCAAACATAACTGGCGAAATGTAGGTGTACTATAGGTACCGCTCTGCATGACCTTTCGGGTATTACAGGCGTGATGTTATGTTATGTGTTATAAAAATGGATTTAAGTAAATTGTTATACAAATAACTCATTAAAACCGGGTCATACGTATCAGAAATATGATTAATTTATTTGCACACAAAGCAAGCGGAGCGTTGTGCTTTTAAAATATGTAATATCGAAGCTAATTCATCGGCGAACCGTATCAAATGTATGCGGAAAAGAAATAATTATGTCGGTTGTAGGGGGAGTTGTATCGACGATTTTAATGATTTTAATTCTGTGAATACATATTTGTTACGGTCGCGGTCCCGATTTATATTTTGATCAACATACAAGCTGACACTGATCTGCAAATTACAAAAATCTTAAGCCAATTTGTATTTCGTTTTTTTTTCCTGGCTCTTTGGCCTGGGTTCCCTACCCAAAGGGTGCCGATGGGACCCTATCTTCTGTATCTTCTGAACCGTAATATGTAGACACTCGCAATCAGAGTGTGTACTACTATGATCGCTATAACAACAAATAAATAAAATAAAGTTAAAAATTAAAGGGCCACACAAGAAACATGATATTATCGGCGCTTAAAAAAAAATTAGTATTACTATATATTACTAGTACTACTAGTACCAGTATTAGTAGTATTATTAATATTTATTGTTCGGTGGTATGGAACCCTTGTGCGAGTCCACACGCACTTATCAGCTTTTTTGGGTGACATTATGTTTTGGAACTTTATATTATGTATAATGAACTCTTTTAGTTGACATTATTATTATTATGATGGTGATGTTGTCTGCAATATTAAGACAAGTCTTAGTTTTTTAACACGATGTTGAGATACTGTGTCCTAAAAGTTAGCTACACTTCGTCACTAGTAAGTGTCTCCATGACTATAATCATTACTCATAAGCTACAGTACGAAACAAAAAAGCAATTTAGTTCCCTATTTTCTTGATTTAAACTTCGGTTAGCATAAACCGACGCTAGCAAAATTATTAACTCGGTTATTAAAATGTAAGTTTCTGCGAGTTTTAGGTTTTAGTCTAGACTTCATCTATCCTAGTTATTCAACTAATATTGTAATCCTAAAGTCTAAATGTTTTGATTGATGTTTGTAACTTAATTACGGGGATTAAGTTTGAAGTTAGCACTGGAACGTACCTTGGATTAGTTTTCTTGGAATTTTGTATAAGAGTCATGAATGATTTATCATCCTTTTGCCCCTACTCAAATCTATTATTTTGTGGTCGGCGCAGCGCGTCTTCTTCCAAGTTTCTTATCAGCCGTCATTTAGTACATTACACATTTGGGTTCCCTGCATACGGTACTGTACCAAATAAACATTGATTTTCTTTTTAGGATTCCGTACCCAACGACCCTATTGCTAAGGCGCAGCAGCCCAAATTTCTTAATTTAAAAAAATCGGCGTATCACATGCTCACATGTGATGAGGAAGGTTTTGAATACGCCGAAAAAACACGTTTCTTATTTGGGGGGTTCCCCATACAAGAAACGTGTGTGACGGTGCAAAAAATATAGCTCTGTGTCAGACGGGCCGACAGCAGAGCATATTAGTAATACTTATTAGCATATTAGTAATAGTTATTAGAATTGTATTGAAATAATTATAACGTTGCGTCACTTAATGGCATGTTGGCATCGCTCAAATAAATCAAAACTGTCGTTAAACAGTCCGATGCGTTTACAACACAATCGTTAACATTGATTTTATGTTTTCCGATATTTCGTGTAAAAGTATCCGTAAAGACTTTGTAGTATGTAAAAATATGTGTAAATATAGTATGTAAAATATAAAACTTTTCTATAGCTGTGTTACATATCAGAAATAAGAAAGTTTAAACTTAAAGCAACAATATTTATAACTTCCTTAACTTTGTTCTTGTAGCAATGACGGGATGTTTGCTTACATTGTTTGTAGGCAGCTAAAGAAAAGTGTTTGTTCTGTTGGTTCTGTATCTTCGATGGTTGTCAGGTGCAAAGTACCACAGATAATATTATTATAATAAAACTGCCCGCGTGTATTATTAATGTGGAGCTGTATGAAATAACATGGATGAAAAAAAAACTAGTAGAGAATGTCTAAGGAATTAAGTCCGCCTTTGTACCTTTTTTTGAGTGTGAAAAGTCTAAGTCGTGAAAGCGTTTGAAGTTGTAGCGCAAACGGAACTTTATGTGGTGGGGATTAAAGTCGCTTTTTCAAATCCATTAATTAATTTAAGTTTTTTTTTTTTTTTAATTCTTTATTAACAAAAGGGATTTTTATCAATTTACAAGTTTACAAACTAATCGTGAGCACAGTATAGGCTACGTTTGACTTTACGGTGTCATTAAAGGCTCTTTACGAAAACACACCAACTTTGTTTCATAAATGAAACGTTTTCAGTGACGTCTTTCGACGGTAAAATGTAGACGCTATGTGGCGGCCACCGCTCTTCTAGGCAGCCGTAGCTTTATACACCTCTTAAGCTATTTCACTAGGCGCACAGAAAACCCAAGGAAACCCTTGAAGTGCCCCCACGTAAATAATGAATGCAAATCACAAGTTTTAAAGAGTCAATTTAGGAAGCGGCGGCGACCGCTCTTTTTTAATTAAGAGAAGGAAAAACTGGCAAAATGCGACTAAGACTTGCGTATTGAGGGTTCCGTACCAACAATTTTTTTATATCTTACTAGCTGCGCCCCGCGGTTTCACCCGCGTAAGTCTCGATCCCGTGGGAATATCGGGATAAAAAGTATCCTATATGTTAATCCAGGTTATAAACTATCTGTTTGCCAAATTTCATTCAAATCCATTCTGCCATTTTTGCGTGGTTGAGTAACAAACATCCAAACACACAAACTTTCACATTTATTATATTAGTAGGATTATATCTTTCGTAGATTAGGTATCCTTTGCGTGTTTTGCCATGATAGACACCATAGTAATCATAATAATACCAGCCTTATATTGTCCCGCTGCAGAGCACAAACCTCTTCTAATATAGAAAAGGCACGACCATTGATAACCATGCTTGCTCAAGATGGGTATTAGGTATTTTTTGAAAATTTAAAGAGTACCTTCCTCTCTCGGTTCTAAAGATACAGCCCTGAGACAGTCAGACAGACGGCTTATGCTTACTAATAGGATACCTTGGGCACCTTTAGACAACCCTAAAATATATTTTTTGGTGCGGTACCCTAAAAACTCCAAATGAAATCGCCTCACATTTCAAACGGAAATATTAAGGATTGGCATCCCTGGTGTCGGTAATGGCTGCAAACTTTAGTATTTATGAGGATATGGGCTCCGTAATGGGTCCATGTAATTGTGGATGAAAAATATGGGAGATGGTCTTCATAATTTTGGTCGGTCCATGGGAATACCATGTGAGTTTTGTGGATATTGGATGTGATTAAGATATTTTTTTACAATTTGGCAAACAACTGACTATCTGCCTATTAGAATATAGATACCTTGAAAATCAATTATTATCGTATCACTTATGCATTTTAGTCATTTAAAACAAAATAGAAAAATTTCGTATGTCTATAATTGCATTGGCACTTACGTTCTTGAACTTTTCAAAAGTGAAAAACGAAAAAAATCTTGGAACAAACTCTTTCACAAGGAGCTTCACTACTACCAACGTGTTAAGCTGGCCGACTTTTCCTAATACCAATACATTAATGTATCATGTAAGTAAAGACAGGGAAATTAATTGTTAAGCAAAATATCAACTTAAAGTGTCCTTATATTCAAATCACAACTGTCTTCTCCGGCATGAAATAGCTATAACACGGCAAATTGACGTAGGATATCAATTTGCTTAACAATTATAACCTAAGCCTAAACCCTAATGACTTCCACAGCAACAAAATCATTACTAATTATCTAAACACACATTGCAGTGTCGAGTTGCCTCACTACGCATTAGGCTCATCGCACACACTGCGACATTAATCTTTGTCAGCGAACAGCTGCTAATTAGTTGCGAATTTATAACGCATAATGAGTCGTTGGGTATGACGCCGCCTAAACAGGCGGTCGCAATCATGTGTGGTAAAGTTGGAATCTGCTTTAATATGAATGGAGGGTGATATATGTACTATACAGATAGACGTTCTGCTGGAGAGTTTGTTGCTAAACACACAGATGATTTTCATGCCATTATTCGCAAAAAAACAGCGTCGCTGCTTAGCAGAGTGCGGGGTATTCGGAAGTATATCCTGAGAGCTGTGGCGGAGCGCTATACTCCAAATATGAGACATTTTGTGCGGAGGCTGCTCAGGTAGGATACATGTTTCTTGTCTGATCGTCCTCTGCATGGTATGCTCACTATTTCAAATTTTAATACTACTAACATGAAAATATAAGTTATTTTGTAATACTAACATGATATGGATCACTGTTGTCCGAAATAAATGAATTTTAATTTAATTTAATTTTAAACTTTTTCCAGTTAAAACCCTATAAATTGGTGATGAAAAGATACGCATCGAAAGTTGCAAAAGACTTAACTTTTGTTGTTAAAAAAGTGCCGAGTCTCGCGCTAATTTAAATAAATTAATCAGTGTTTATTTTGATTCTTTAGCTAATCAAAGTCATCCCAAGCAAAAGACTAGCACCCTTATTGCGTAAAACCCATTCGGCATGACAATACCTTCGATTTTGACAACACAACAATATCCATTGCTCCATCAGTTTGCAAAAACCGTCATCTCAACAGGAAATATAACGCAATGGATATCGTTGAACTTCCAAACTAAAACGGATTGTCATTCAGAGTGTGTTTCGCAGTCAGGTTTCATTACCAGATTTCTTGCCACACTTAAGACGTTACCCACAATTATACCAAAGACTAGATTCGCAGAGGTTGGTTAAACCAAGAGCTGCTATTATGTTAAGCGTCGCTTTGGAGCGGTCCCTAATTGGATGGGTCACTGTTTAGTTCCCTAATAATATGGAAATTAAACGGAATACTAAGTTAATTGCGAAGAGAAAAGCATGATAAGAATAAAAGTAACACCAAACAATGCTAACAAACAGATACATAGGCATGTCTGTATTTTTGGGAAGTTCTTTTGGCACTTCTTCCTTGGTTACACTAATAAAAAGTGGTGAAGGGCAAGTCTGACCTACAAAAAGGTTTTTGAATAAAGTAAATCTTAAGAAAAGTAAATAAAAGACGAAAGTTCGCCATAATGTCGTTCTATTTCTGTCGCTTTCTTATCCTACCTTTTACAATATTACTTCTCTCTTCGATCTATCCTACCTACCAAAAGTTTATCTATGGTAAACAGATCTAATGCTGAGACCTTTAAGACAACATCTGTTTATTCGGTAGAAAAGAGGTTCTGAGAAACCTTTTTGAATACTGATTTGGAAATTAAAGAAAATGTAATTTCAGGTATAAGCGATTTTACAGTAAAACGAAATAAGTGCGAGTTTCTTTTTTCAACGACAACATTAAAACGGCTTCTAAAAAAAAGTATTATTATATGTGCCTATGTTCCAAATTAAAACCCCTAATACATCGTCGACGTACTGAAAAGCGAACACAGAGGTCCCTACAAAACGTCCCTCGAACTTTTCATGTAGGCATTATTGCATGATCAATCATCGTGTCGCGATAGTCGATCAATTGCTGTCGCTCCCCCTGCGTCAAGCGTGAAGGTTGCCAGTGTTGCCACAGATATTAATTAAAAAAAAGCGGATTCTCTTTGTGGACGAACAATTGGGCAGCATAATAGCCAGCTTTGTTAGCCCGGACACATTTTTATGAATTTTTTTAAGTCAAGGAAGGTTTGTTTTTGTTATTTTGCAGTGAATTCGGATGAATTGGATTGATTTTCGTAATATTATTTCTTTGCATATTACTACCTCTAGTTTTAAAAGGATATTTAAATCGAAGTGCTATCTATCGTTAAATTTCGGAATAAGGAGTGCGCGGTATATACCAGGAATATTTTTAAGGGTTTTTACTGTTTGTCGTTTCATATGCTAAAATAATTTGTAGTTCCCAAGTCAATCTAGAACACTAGAAAACTGTCATAGGCTGGAAGCATTGCCTTTGTCGTTATATACCGGCTGTTTTTTTTTTTCAGGTATATCCTGAGGACGGTGATACCTATATAACTAGATAAGTCCGTACACAATCAAACTTACCCCTAGCTAATGGGGATCCCGCACAAATTAACGGCCCCCTGCCCAGAATATCGAACATTCAATATTTGTATTCACGACCCATCCATGGACTTACCTGTTACTTGTTTGGCAAAGAAATGGGCTCTCGGGTGCAAAACTTTCCCATTTTCTGATATTTATGTTATTTATGTTATTTATGTATTTACTTTGTTACCGCTTTGAGTGCTCTAAACGTTCAATTCTATGGTTTTTATTCCATATTTTAGCCTTTTTCATTTTTATTCATAGGACATTATATTATTATAGACTACGCTTTATTGTACAGTCAATCGTTCATGGTAACAATTTAACATTGCCTCTCGCTGTATTTTCGTTAGTCACAATTCAACTGTTACCGCCATCGTACTGGAATTATGTGTAAAGAACATTCCCAAATTGCCTCCAAGACGTCTGATATGTCACCTTTTTACGACAAAAATAAAAAGGTGACATTTCTCCCACGGTTACTCAACGGTATTAACCCTACCATTCATCACCACTTAACCCATAAACCACCATGAACGTAAAACAATAAAAATCATCCTAACCCGCTCTGAATCCTCCATATGTCTGTACGGAACCTAATGGCGCCTATAAATAAAACATGCGTCCATAGACAATGAGTGATGGGTTTTATTGGCTTTCGGTGTCATGCACGGCATATGCGTTGTTGAGCTCGTTTTCTTGTGGGAAATAGGATTGCGTTGATGTATGTAAAGTAATGTATTACTATTCATGTTACTATCTAAAATACACACACACACATACGTAAAGTCACCCCTTCTTCCCATGGGGGTAGGCAGAAACTACAGAACGTCACCTGCTACGACCCTCATTTTGCTTCGTTTACGTTCGTATAGGTCATACACGCGGTTGCGAGTACTTCTCACCTGACCTTTACCTGAACCTTTTTCCCGGCCTGTCCTGAAGAACATCACCTATAAGGTCACTGTCCGGTCATAATGTCCTTCTGGGCTATCCCCTGCCAGCGTTTTCATTCACACCCGTCCTGTAAATGGATCATTTAAAAAAAAAATTGTACCTTGTATATAAGTATTTTATGTATTCTAGCTGTTGCCCGCGGCTTCGCCCGCATGGATGTCGGTTATTATACAAGGTTACTGGTAACTCGACGTATTCCTTGCAGGACGTCATAGTAGGGTTAAAATGCAACAAATTAAGCCACCAAATGTTCTACCGAAATTCAGTAGTTTTTGAATTAGTTAAGAGTTTTAGAGCTAAAAATTACAAAAAATTAAATGTTTTGTTAGTGATATTTGCCAAAGTTTTAGGCATTATTGAACTTTTAATTATTAACAAAGGTCTGCTACGGCGTCAACTATGATAATAACTTAAATTTCAGTACAGTCGCGCCGTAAATCATTTTTAAATTGGTTTCAAATGATTTAATCTGGGATTTTCATTAAAAAACTAAAACTCTTAACTAATTCAAAAACTACTTAATTTCGGTAGAACATTTGGTGGCTTAATTTGTTGCATTTTAACCCTACTATGACGTCCTGCAAGGAATACGTCGAGTTACCAGTAACCCTGTATACTAAAACCTTCCTTGAGAACTGCTCTATCTTTTGGTGAAAACAGCATGAAAATCGGTGCTGCAGTTTTTGAGTTTATCGCGAACAGACAGACAGACAGACGTGGCGGAGAACTTTGTTTTACAATACGTAGTGATATGCGTCTTATTTGTAGAGAATAAACATTTTTGTTTCCTTCTAGATAATGGTAAAAACCGCATCATAATCCGTTGCGTAGTTTAGAAGAATAACGCAACGACTATATTGTATACTATGTACATGTACATCTTCTAAGTTTTGATGCAAACTACGAATTTTCCGTGCTCAAGCATCATGTAGATTTTTTTTTCAACAAACTTCTAACAGTATTCCGGAACTTTCCGACTGCAATTGGAAGTTTGTATCTGACTTCGAAGTCAATCCGAGTTGCTCCTAGTCCTGCAAGTTCAGTGATTACTTGCACGTGGGGTCTACATTCAGGTGCTTGTAAAGTTCAGCACCTGGGTGTATGCCTTCTGGTGGGACGTAGTATGGACCAATATTTCTTTGTAAAACATCTGTATAATTTTACCCTATGTTCATTAAATTAATAAATGAATTGAATTGAATAAAGCATGTAGGTAGGTATGAGACAAGTATTAATATTACGCAGTGGAATTTAAAAATCTTTACAAAGCATCACGGCTGTTTTTCCCAGAGGGGTGTATGGTACACCCACAATATTAACGTATTAAAAATTCCAATCACCAATGAGTAGCTCGAATATCACAGCACTAGTATTTCAATGGCAGTTCCGTACACGTCTTGCCTTGCTAACGCATTATTAACTAGTTTCTGATTGGTTGCATTGCAATTTTTGTTGCATCATCCTGGCTACTCATTGGTGATTTGAGTTTGTAACTGGTTACTTTTGAGTAGCGTCGTGGACGATGGGCCTAAGTCCAACGCAATAGGTGGGTGGGCCTTTCCCTTCACTGGGCACAAATACAGAAATAAGCTTGATCCTTGGCCACATCCATTCAAAAAGGCAAAAAAAATACATGAATAGCCAACGAAATAATCAGTTCACAAATTATTTTGCCACCAATTTAGATTTCTTGCAGAGCTTTGTGAAAAACCGAAAGATCCAAGCAGTGTCTTGTCCCTGGCAAGGATTAATGTGCGGCGAGATCAAGTTCCACTGAGTAACACCAAAGTACAATAGGAAACAGAACTCCTAGTACTAAGAATACTTTAAAAAAAAGTGGGTAAAAGTTTGATTTTCAAAATATTTAGGTTTGTTAAGTTTTTACAAAGCTGAAAACTTTACTTTACTGAAAATAGGGAAGTACAGAAGAGGTTTCTGCTTGTAAGTGTATTTCATATAATATACAAAATTTATGAGAATCATCACTATTTGAACAGATAACAACAATTCCCCATAACGCCCACCCTTCACCTCTTCCTAGTGATTTAGCTTGTAAGACAAAGTGGCGTAACAAACTCCCTAGCGACACATCTGTCTGTTAATTTAGATGAACTTCATTCTATGCAGTAGTACGCAAAGTAACATTAACTCGAAGTTAGACGTGATAAACTAGTTAGCTATTTTATTCTGTAACTTATTTTCGTAACCGATTAAGACTAATCTGTTTCATTTTGACAGTTTAACAACATTCATTGCGTTATTTACGTTGTTGAGCAGATTTTGTTTTCGAACTTATGAAGCAATGGATTAAACATTTGTTTCAAAGAGATTCAGATTGTGATTGGTCGAGTATTAAGCAATCAGAGTGCAGTTACCTACTAATAACAATAATCAGAACCATGGTCAGCAAGACGCATATAATAAGAATACACTTTGAGCCTTCTGTTGGTGTCGCTGGTGCCTGCATCCTCCCGGGCAGTGCTAGTTCCGCCTCCCGGTGTTCCTGCGACAGAACACGACTTGCTTAATGACTCTGCATTAAGAGTGCCGATGCAGATCTTTTCCTTTAGCCACAGTCTTCCAGTAAAGTTCATCATTTTGTTGGTATAACTATAAAAAATATGCATTTGCATTCAAGAGTTTAATGTTGCGAGTAATGTTACGAACTGATTATTGTGCCATGCATTTTGTAAGCATTAATGTATTATGTATGTATAAACAGAGAGAATGTTGCAGGTGAACTGTCTTGGGAATCTTACACTTTTCTTTTTATCTATTCCTGAAAAGAGACGTCAACACCCGGCTCGGTCGTTGCAAAAAATAGAATTGTAACCATAGGCCATCAGTCCATTCAGTCAAGTCTTTTATATCGTCGCCAGTTTTCAAAGTTTTTTTCTAAATCAATTCAGGACACATAGGAGTTTATAAATGTTGCTTAATTTGCGTAACAATTAGCGACTGTTTAACCATAAATTTTTGACGTTTTTGTACGTCACTTAACTTTAAGCAATGTTTATACACATAAACCCCCTTTATATCTTTTGAGGCTACGTCATATATGATAATACATAAGATATAATGATACATACATGATCATACATGTATAATGCTGAGTCGGTAAAGCAGATTCTATCGGATGTGACTGTACAAGCAGGTAAGTAAGTCAGTATCTATTAGTACGTAGTCCGTGCACTCTCGAAATATTGCCATAAACCTTACAAATCTCTAGCGAATAAAGTTTATATATCATTCTATTCTGTAATAAATATTTGACGCGAAATCCTCGGCATTATTAGTGAGTTACCGCGGACGCTAATGCGAATGGCGATGAGATTGAGAGCGAGATTGAATACTGAATGAATGAATGAGAGGCGTCTCGGCTATTCACAGATAAGCCGAGAATCAGCCGCCGGAGAAAAGTATTCTGGAAATGGGACTTTAAACAAACGAATAATGTTGTAGTGGTAGGTTGTGTTATTGTGATTTTAATGTTGAGCATGAACATAGTATAATGGGAATAACAATTTCATATGCCCGTTTACATTAACACTAGGCGACACGTGAATGAAATGCGTAAACATTAAGCAGTTACTTAGCGCAGAAATACTTATCATGAAACGTAACGCGTTGACTAGGTGACGAAAGTGATTCTTAATTTTTTTTAAACATTTATTTCAGACCACAGGGAATCCATACAGTAATGTTAGTAAAGAAAACTTAAAACTTATGTTAATAAACAACTCTTGCAGGTCACCTAGCAACAGATATCAAACAATATTCAAAGAAACCGAACTTGATTTAAAAAACCACATACAACTAGTGCCAAATACGTAAACGAAGCTTAAGCGAACAAAACATTATACTGTGCTTGCTACTTGCCCACTCAGAAACGAATGGTGAAACGGGAGTCTAGGAAACTGCTTCGTTTGGAATTACCGAAACAAGTTGCTTTGCTTGACATGAGTAAAAACGGGCATTAGAAACCGTTTATCTAAGACAATACTTGTTCCACTGCGGGGTAAATGCCTCTTCAGATACACAAGAACTAGAAATTACTGATGATTCCGGATTACTTTAAGTCGTGGTTTTTTATTGAGACAGCAAGGTCTAAGAAATTTAAAAAACACATTGTTAGCCAGGTTCGAACTTGCAACATCGTGTACGAGAATCAAGTCCCGTATCCTCTCGAACAACACAACATTTTTACTTATACTCTTATTACCACTTTACTTATACTCTTATTACCACTTTAGCAGAGACTTTAAATAACAATAGACATACTTACTCTAATGATTCGTACTCGCGGCTTCAACGAGCTCCTTAAGGCACCAAACCGACTGTGTTTAGGATCGCTAATGTACAGATTTAAGCCGCGCCAGTTTTATTTTAAAACCAACAATAGTTTCCACACGATTAAACCCTTTGTTGTACTTGAATAAAGATCTGCAACATTTAAGTCTGTGATACAGTTTTTGTTAAATTAAAACCTGGAATATAGAGGTCGAGAGTTTAAATGAAATGTGGATATTTTTGGAGTTGGGAGGTCTGACTTTTTGGAGGTCATGAAGGATTTGGAGGAGCTCGTGGCTAAGTAATAACAGCCGCACGGGTCGATTCATCAGATTAAACTACGCTTGCTAGGGTTATCGAGACTCCTCCGTGCCTCGGAAAGCACATTAAACCGTTGGTCCCGGCTGTCATTTGTGGATCTTTGACAGTCGTTACGGGTTGTCAGAAGCCCGAAAGTCTGACAACCAGTCTTACCAAGGGGTATCGTATTACCCAGTTACTGGGTTGAGGAGGTCAGATAGGCAGTCGCTCCATGTAAAATACTGGTATTCAGCTGCATCCGGTTAGACTAGAAGCCGACCCAAACATGGTTGGGAAAAGGATAGGCAGATGAACCGACTTCAAAAAAGGAGGAGGTTCTCAATTCGTCTGTCTATAATTATATATATTTTTTATACATGTAATAAGTTGCATAACTTCTTCGTTTGTGATTTTTATTATATTTGAAAATATATTACGGTTATGATGAGTGATTTTTAAGTTATCTTCAATAATACGCATTTTTCCCACTTAGTGTACGTATACAATGTTGATGATGTTATAATAACTTACTCTAACTGTTATTTACATAGTGACTAAAAAGAGAAAAATAATTAAAAAAAAAGTTTTTGTGCTACAAAATGTATTGAAATTAATTCTGTCCTCTCGCTTTGCTGTCACAAAAATGACAACGAAACTACGAGTATGTGAACTTAGAAAAAACTTTCTATGACGTAAAATTACTATACTATTCGACTACACAATCACGCTACGCCATAGCTCGTAGCGCTACGTCATTGTAGCCGCGTAGCGCTATGACGCAGTTACGGCTATAGAAGTGTAAACTTCACTTTGTACTGATAGTTTTACGACACCAGTTTCGGTAAAGAAACTTGATATAATTACTAAACTACCCACCGAGTTGAGGACTTTACAGTTTAGTCGTCGCTTCATAACAAAGAAAACTATTTACGTTAATTACGAAACTTTATTAGCGGTATACGACACAATTACTTTAGCGTTTTATTATGCGGAACCATTAACCGACCTCATTTTACGCCCATTTTCATTTTTATAGTTTAATAACGCCTCTATCCATAAATTGTGAGGGATTTACTTGTAATATGCAGATTTTTATGGACAATTGTTTTATTGAATACCTTAGTGCTTTGTAATAGCTTGATTTCTAAAGTTGTAGTTATAGTTAAGTAGAAAAGTGAAGATTTCTGAACTTTTATAAAATACGAAAGTCAAAAAACTACACAGAGTGGAGTAGCTATAAGTTTCTCCCATTTTAGTATTCTATATTATTTTTTATCAATCACTTCGATGATCAACAGCAACACTTAAAAATACCTACCAATTCTAAAGCCACATATTTCTAACTTTTACTTAATAAACTTATATTTTCGCAAATAAATAGACTTCTAGAGTTATATGTACCATAAAAACGGCATTGAACATAAAATTTGCTGTCCTATGGAGTAAACGAATGCCCTTAAGTATACCCCCGCCATAACTGGGATGATTTGTGGATGATATAGATCGAAGGTACATTTTATAGGGGATGGACACTGAATTCAAACAGTCGTATTGAACCTATTGAATATTGTGGGTATGTTCTATGTCTTTTCTATGGTTATATAAATATATGCTTCATATAACATAATAAATATCACAAAATGTTGTTCTTAAACCTCCAACGGTCACTAACGAGACACAATAGAACTTTAATTGTTATCGGCTTTCTAAAGGCCAATCAACAGTTGAGCGGATAAAAGGGTGGAATTTATGTAGCTTAATTTAAGATTCACTTAAGCTTCCCTTAAGAGGATGAGTAACGAGACTGCAATGAGCTATAATAATATATAGCGATTATCAAACTAGGGTATGGTGATTGAGGGCAAAGGCCCAATGTTCACTATCGCCATTTCTTTTCGACGCGACGCTTGCAAGTGCCGAATGTAAATACATTTTAATTAATTTGCTGTTAAGTCCCATGGCGTCCCTATTAATTTAAGGTATTTAACAGATTTTCTAAGAATGTCTCAAAATCAACTGTCATAAGGCATTAAAAAATTAGACAACATAATGATACTATTAAACACCTAGGGACAGAATTATGAATAGGTATCATAAAAAAATACTAATTTCATAAAAGATGTCATAACTTACGAAAATCACTCTCGACACAAAGATCGGAGATAGTGAAAAAGTTTCCTAATTAATAGTTTTTACAATAATTGGAATAATTTTTTCACAAAAGCCACTTTACTTTTAGTTTTGCGAAACGGTCTTCAATTGTGTAATTGCCTTTTGAGAAGTGCGGCGAAGAATATAAAGGTTGCTAGTTAATATTTCGTTTTATTTAGAAAGTTTTTTACTAACTAAAGGTAACCAAGTATTACCTCCTGACCACAGGCGAGGAGGGACCTAATACCAAGAAGCATTGCTGTGCTCCGTGTTAAATGGATTTATGAGAATGCGGGATTAATTGACCAAAAAAGATTTTATTATTTCTTTCATCTTTACATATTATAAATAAAAGAAAGTCCTACGCCGCGTCTGTCTGTCTGTCGTCCTGTACGCTATAAACTCAAAATCGACTGCACCGATTTTCATGCTGTTTTCACCAATGGATAGAGTGGTTCTCGAGTAAGGTTTTAGTATATAATAACCGACATCCACGCGGGCGAAGTCGCGAGCATCAGCAAGTTCCTTAATCTTCCTATGTTAGAGTTACAGCTTCTCAGGTGCACTATCGTGATATGAGGCTAGGTTTGACTTAAGTTGATATAACTTACGAGACAGTAGTTGAATGAATTCCCTGAGAACAATTAAAAAAATATCAAAGTGTTCATTTGAAAATCTGATTCTTAACAACAGAATACAATTTTAAAACTGAATTTGTAAGTTCGGCGACCTAACTGTCTCGCCTTTGTCTGGTAAAATATAGCGAGCGCAATATTTTAACGAAGGTAATGCATAATTGAAGACATTTAGAATTCTGAAGATGAGTTTTTGAGAAACTATACGTACTTAATTGAGCATAAATGTTGTTTTGTTATCAGGGGGCTTAAAACAGTCACTTTGGCAGAATCATAATAGGAAAATATTATGAATCATCGTAAAATGTCACAAACTGACAATTCATAATATGATCTGCGTGCGATTCATATTACGAAATAATTCATCTGTTTGACAGTTTTCTATGGAGATTCGTAAAATGGTCCACACATTATGAATTGCTTTTGTATCAGAGGAATTGCTAATGGCAACTGGAATTTCAGGAAATGAAATGCTTTTAGAGGAATTGCTAATGTGGCCGTTTTAGGCCCCCAAACTACAAAACAGTTACATACATGGATAACGTAACGTATTAATAACTAGCTGCTGCCCGCGGTTTCACCCGCGTGCACCATAAATCTTTTTCTAAATTAAAAGTAGCCTTAGTTACTCCTTATAACATCAGCTATCTCTCAGTGAAAGACCCGCCAAAATCGGTATAGCCGTTTCGGAGATTAGCCGGAACAAACAGACAGACAAAAACAAATACTTAAAAAAAACAGTTTATTTTTTTATAAGTACCGTACGTACTTTCATCATAAGCATTTGGTAAAAAGCTGTTACTTTTGACATTATAAACAAACACTTTAATTTCAATTATTTATTTCGATAATAGAACCTCTTAAAACACACCAGTCTAAACTAAAAGTAACCGACACTACTAAATCACATAACATAACATCACACCTGTATTCCCTGAAGGGTTGGGCAGAGGAGACTACTAAATCATGCAACTAAAATAATTAAAAACTATAATGAGCGAAGTGGGTGGAGAGCTTCCGCGTTTGATATTTAATTACAGCTCGGCGGGGGGCGGGGGCTGGGGCAAACGGGCCGGGGTAATGGAAATGTGCTGAGAGTACGTAGTGTTAGGTGGAGGGGAGCCGCTGGGTGTAGACGCGGAGTGCTGTGTGTTAGTAAGGATATTTGTGAGAAATGAGAAGTAAAGATTCTCATTAAATAACTTTAGCGATACATTGAGGCTTCACGTTAGTTAGAGTTTGTTTGTAGAAGAATACTTGTAGCAATAAAACTGCGCATTGTGTGATGGAACTAACAGAAGTTTGTAAATAAAAAAGTACCTAATTTAAAAAACTAAAAAACCCGACTGCAAACACTGAATAGAGAAAAACAAGTATTATTATTTATAGAATTTTGGTATCGCAGGCGGAACAAACAAAAGTTACACCATATTTCAGATTATTGGTTTGTCCCGTCTGCGATATCAAAATTGTATAAATATACTGCTTGTTTTAATGACCTCTGTAGAAAATTATGACCTATGTAGTAAATTTGCAAATTTTGGGGTAATTTTGGTACTAAAACATGAATTTTAAATAGTACATAACTTTCTTATTTTCACGTTTTTTTTTTAAATTACTTTTTAGTAATGTTATTGCTTAGGCGCCCTCTTTCGGAATGGACAGGGTTTTTTTACATGCTGTATATATAATTACAAAAACAACAAGAACCGTCTCAGCAAAACCTGATGCGTGCACGGTGCACTCACAATGCCCGACTAATGTATAGTTATCTATGCGCTACAGGCCGCCGAGCGCGCCGGACAACCCACCGACAGTTAGGTATTTCGTTTGACTACTGAAACTACTACTTTGAAATACTGAGAGCGAGAGTGAAAAATAATCATAAATAGTTAATTTAATATTATTCAGGGAAAGTGAACTACCCATAAAAATACCTAGATGAAGTAGGCACAATGTTAATAGAAGAAGGTAAGCGTCATTTAATTTTAATACGACAAATATTTTTTTTGGCTGATCAGTAATTTAGTTATGTGTTAGTGTAAAATAACTTTTCTCAAACATGCTTGGAAATTCGAGCATTATTTTGACAACTTTCTTCGAGATAAATCAAAATTGCTGTACTGGTAAAAAACAAGTGACGATGCGGCCAGCAAAGTTACTATGAAAATCCATATCTGGCGTGTTTAGGGGCCAAATAAATTACCATGAAAACTCATATCTGTCGTGTTATTTAAAAATGGAACGAACTTTGTACGTCAACACACGGCAACCAAGGAGGTAACTTATCAAAGATTTTATTTAAATTTCGAATTGGCTTGCAAATAGAACAAAGAAGAAACAAATGAACATATTGGCGCATGAAAAATGATAGTTGTTCGTCATTGATTCTGGAATTTCTATTTAATTTACTCAGTTTGAATTTCCGCGCGTTGTTTGAGAAAAGTACTATACAAGCCTTGGCCGCAATCAGGAATTGATGGACTCCCGTATGTGTGCCTCGGCTTCGCCTCGGCCCACATTTTCACGATCGTCCATCAATTCCCTTATTGCAGGCCGCGACAGTAATGTACTATTAGCTCGATTTTTGTTGTAGTTGTCGATTTTAGAAAAAATGCCACACCTTAAGTACACATAAACAAATATAGTTACATAGGTCCAACTTCGAGAAAGAGGTTCATCGTGGAATCCGATTCGGCTGGGCAGTGTTCGAACAGTAGGTACAATTGTGTGTGACAAGCCTTTGAAATGCTATATGAAGACTTCTTGTCTCATCGGTATATTTGCTTCATTTAAGTATGTTTTAATAAATAAAAATGTTTTTATAGAGTTATTTAATTCATAATTACAATTTATTATCTTCTAAAATGTTTAAGTACTTAATAACAAACACTGATCGACCAAGATGAGTATCGCTTAACATGTATTTTTCGCCCTGACGTTGCATGATTATTTAAATCACCATCTTTTCAATGCTAAAGGCCAGGGCCACGGCATAGGGCGGTGCGTCTTGCAGTGGCCAAGGGTTAAGCCCCCCTGGCTTACCTCTTGGCCACCGCCAGGGGTAAGCCAGGGGTAATCAAATTCCTATCCGTTATGGACAGATGGGTTTATTATGATGCTTCCTGAATTAACTGATCTATTTGCAATAATTCTCAATGAATCAAACTTTTGAACAAAGCGCACTTTCAGTGTCAGCTGTTGGAACGGTGCGTTTTCGAATGGACTTTCTAAACAACTTCAGTTTGCCTGTAACAGGCATATTTCAATAATGTAAATCTCTTTTTGTATCGGCGTCATTTTGAAAACCAATAAAAATTACGCTGAAATGAAGTATTTATAATTTAGACTTCGACCTTGAATGCAATAAATATTGTGATAATCGCTTGTCATTAAATGACGTTGAATATTTTGTTATCATCAAAATAGAATATTATTAGAATCCTGTTATCTATAAGCCGATAAGATACACTTATTTGTAGGTTCGGCATGATTGTGCGTATGATACAGTTCTCAAAATATAACATAACCTCACGCCTGTATTCCCCGATGGGTTAGGTAGAAGTGTACATCGACATCGGGCCCTATCAGAGTACCAGCGCTACGGTACCAATTTATTTTTTATTTTTCTTAAATATCGCAGCATTATTCTGAGATAGGACAGGTCGTTTTTGATTTTTATTTTTTGTGTTCATTTATTTGAAAAATATGTTTAATTTTTCAATTATAATGTTCTTTTTTATTGTTTGTATGTCCTGTGCGTGTCCCAAATAAAATATTTTTCTTTCTTTCCACATTTCGCCAATTATGTTAAGTCCTATGTAATAGGGGCGAGCCTATTGCCATCAACCGGGCAAAATCACAATTTCGGGCTGCGACGTACAAATTCCAGATGGAAAAACCCAATAACACTGCCTGACTCGGAAATAGGGTCCAGGACATCATGCTTAGCTACTGCTTGAGTTTTCAGAACTTGGCTACAGAAGTGTTACTGTGCTTGTGACCCTCGAGGAAGACGAGTTCAGAGAACGTCTGTACATAATCGAATAAAACATAAAATCGTGAGATAATGTTTTTCATGCAGTTTCTTGTGCGCATAGTACTCGGCTGAATGGCTCATTTCGTGATTACGATTTTTTTGCATATTTTTCTGTTAATCTTCTACGAAAAATTACTTTCTACGAGCTCCAAACCAAAAAAAAACATGCATATTTTCTATGTAATTTGCCATAATTTATTTGGAACGAACTGCAGTTCGTTGCAGTCTATCATTAGTTTAATAATAAGGAACGAACAGTTCCATTTATTCGGTTTCGCATATAAATTAGTAGCAGTTTCTTTTGCGTATGACTACTTCATTTGCTTCAACATCCGCAAACTTAAGTTGTAATTGGTCCGTCCAAGCTTTTGCCTAATTTATGTGATATTCTTAACTTCATGAATATGACGTTTGCAGCTGGATGATGCTCTACAGGAGGGTATGTCACTTCTCGGTCATAAATGGCCCCTAATTTATATTTGAATTTTGGAATACTATCATTAAAAAAAAATATCTTACTCACAACTTCCCCATAAATCCGTCCAGTGAGGCGCCATCACCGTATGCGGCCGGCGCAAGTGGTGTGGTGCGAGCAATATAATTACTACAATTAGCCGCGGGTGCAGTGTAAACATGCAGGATCATACCTCAAATGAGTTACGAATGGACGGGCATAGAATGGAAAAGTAAGGCGATGAAGGGGAATGGATTGAAGTGAAAAAGCGTCGTTTGACGAGATTTAAAGGGAAACAAGGATGTGCTCCGATAGACTCAACATCTAAATTTAAAGCCGCTGACGTAAAAATTACATTGTTTATTTACAATGTTTCAAAGGACACCGCGGAAAAGGATATTGAAGATGGCGAAAACGAGACGACGAGGTTTGTCTTCTTTAAGGATATCATAAAAAGCATAGATACTTACAGCACATAGGGCATCATCAGACATACTTTCAACTTCTGAAGCTCTCGTTTGATAAGTCCTAACGACACATTTTGTGTCACTTCAAAGCCATTTTCCACTCCGACCACATTACTGGTTCCATCTAGTGTAAACGCACATGTAAAAGGCCGGACTGACACAAACGCCTGCACATCAGTCGCGCTGCTCTTTATTCAAAGCCAACAAGCCATGAAACGGTCACGGCTTGCAGTTTGATCGAACGACTAAAGGCATGCCTTAAGTACATTTTGCCATATCGCACTTTGAAAATCCACCCAAAGTGTGAAGTTTTTTTAAACAAACAGGTACATACGTAATGATAGCTTTCAAACAGGTGCGTAATGATAGTTTTTTCCCTATAAATTATGTTTTACATCACGGATGTACATTCGCGGATGCATTGTGCATACGTGCTTACAGACACGCACGTTGCCAATTAGGATAAGACGGATACCTAAAGTGGTTTTAGTGCATGTCCAGTAATGGAGATCTACGTGCATTGTGCATACGTGCATATGGACACGCGCGTTGCCAATATACCAAATGTCCGGTGGCTAATTAAATCAGATTTTCTGATCAGAAGACAGCTGAGTCAATCAAGACAAGGCGGGGGTTTGTGACGTCGCTTGAATTAACAAGCAGAATTTGTACTTACAAAACTTTTGTCAAAGCCTATTTTCGTTTTTTCCTCCGACTTCCAAAATTAATACTGTAAGTTTTTTTTCTGTCGGTAGCGTTTTCGTTGTCGTACCTATCCCACCCAAATACGTGTACCACTACTTGCTATGGTTTTTGTTTTGTGTTGTTTCATAGTTTACGTAATACGATACTAACACAGTTACCACCGAATCCGATAGCGAATCTATTGGTTGTGGAAGCTTTGCAGAGCATTGTAGAAATCTACAGAGGGGGTTTTTTCCCAGCATACACACATACATAAATTCACGCCTTCTTCCAATGGGGATAGGTAGAAACTACAAAACGCCACCTGCTACGATACTTACATATTCCTTTGCTTCGTTTACGTTCATACATCCGTGGCGGTACCTACATCGCCACATTCGAACTACGCATCAAAGACCTGACGTCACACAAAAATCCTGACGTCACAAAAATCCTGCATCGCGCAATTAGAGTTTACCGTGCAGTGAACATATAATACAAAAATCCAATATCAACCATTGGGCAGTTGCCCGCCAAACACAGTACCCGTCTGGTAGGAGGATCTTCCCTTTTCTATGGTGGATGAGTGAACTTTACACCCTGTTCCTCATACTCCTAAACATCAATGTTTCACAGTAACGAGCGTCTTATACGGCGACTAAGATTACCACAGAGAATACAGATGTTAGTATGTAGCACAATGACCTAATTCAGAACAGTGGAGTTTCAAATAGTAATCATTAATCATCTGAAGGTCCCGAGCTCGACGACCGCTCTAAACAATAGGCTGCTTCGATAACTATCCCAAATCGCTCTATTGTTCCCGTCGGCATTACTAAAGCCTAGCTTAACGTGTATAATTAACTTTTTAAACTTAGTTCAAGAACTTTGAACGATTGGTTTTATAAATTTTTAATTGAGAGTTCGTCTGAAAACTTTCTTGGAGTAAGTTCTGCTAAAGTATTGTTCTTATAATTTTGTGAATATTATGCGTTGTAAATATTATACCTCTGTATCTGAAAATATTGTCTGTCAGTCAGTTTGTTCCGGCTAATCCCCGAAACGGCGGGACAGATTTTGACGGGACTTTCACTGGTAGATAGCTAATGTTATAAGAAGTAACTTAGGCTTCTATTTTATTTAGAAAAAGAATTAGGGTCCCGCAAAGCTGCGGGCAGCACTTAGTTTATAATTATGTATGTATAGACTGTAAATTCGAATAAACCGTGTAACTCGTGTGTCCATCGAAGTGCTCACCAACGACTTACGATAGCCACTTTATTATGAACGGTATTTTGTTATTCCCAACAATAGATTATGTTACGAGTATTTGTTAGAAGTCGGCACAAAAGGATGAAGTTACAGACTGTTTGTCAATTGTATTGGTTAAATTGTGTTCTGTGGGGCGAGTGTGTTTGGCAGTAGCGAGACAAGCGGTGTAAAAGAAAGGGGCACAAAATAAAAAAAGTCTTGCGGTATTTCAGTTGGATACAAGATCATAAAGGTAGCATCATCGATTTGGCTTTGCTAGTCATCAGAGAGCTTACGAAAGGAAAGATATTTTACATGTAAAAGGTGGAAAATAAGGCTGTCACTGGAGGGAAAGTTGAGGGAAAAACCTTAAATTCTGTTATTGATTATGTTTTTCTTTTAATGCGTTTTCTTCCTTAGTTTTAACACACTAAATACTTTTCCCCGAACATCTCCGAACATGGCTTTGCCTTATTATTGCAAAGGTACCAATAGCAATTCACATTTTTGTTTTTTTCACATTATTGGGTGGGCTGAGGTGCACCTATAGTACACCCACATTTCACTATAATTTCTTATAACAGTTTTTTTTTAACCCTCTATAGCATAGTGTAGACTTCTTCTTAATGTATATTAACTATAGTACTTATTATGTAAAACTGTATTTTAACGTGTAACAGAATGCTTTGTTATTGAGTAAATAAACATTATTCTATTCTAATCATGTAAGTTCGTGTTCACAAGTAGACATTTTACGATGAATTTGTTAAGGAACACAACATTTTTAAGGAAGTTCAACGAAATCACGAACTAAATCTCTTGCACAAAATGTTCTAATAGAAACTCAACATTTGTCTCTGAAACAATTTTACCGGCGACCTGTCGCGGAATGGAGCACATTCTGTCGCAACTCCGTGCCACCATTTACATGAAATTTTACTAGTTTACAATAGCAAGCAGATTTATGACCAGAACGAATTTATTTATTAAGGTAAGGAATAAATAAAACACTGACACTGTTTTAATCCCTTTTATCGTGGCTCAGCAAACCATGTATTAAAATAATCGTTTTATGAATACCTGCATGAAATATGACATTAATTAATGCATTAAAATAGTAAAAGGACTTGGGCTTAATAAATTAAGCCCAAGTTGCTTAAATACAGCTTGATAACTTCAAATGCCTTTCGTTCTCAAAAAGGTTCCATATGAACTAGTGTCTTCATAATAATAATTATTACTATTTTAATGCATTAATTAATATGACCCGCGTTGTTTGTACTGACTAGCTTTAATGGTGATAAAATCATCATATTTCATACAGGTATTCATAAAACGATTAATTTAATAACTCTATTTCTCTCTAGCCCGAATAGAGGAAACGTCAGTAGGCGATGTTTATAAGAAACTACTAGAGCGAAAGTGGCCAAATTTGGCCGGAGCGAGTTATTGACTAAGAGGAATTGCTGCAAGCGGCAACAGTCACAATACAGTCTAAACGAGACGGTTACACTCGACGAAATGGCTGATTTTCTAGGGTTCCGCGTTGCCGTTGAGAAATCTACTGAATTGAATTATATTGTGTTGTGTTGGTAAAGAATAGTAAAAAAAGAGCTCTTTGTCAAGGAGCGCGTTGTGGTAGTACTTACACCATATGACTGAAGCTGCTCCTGGTACGTATTGCGATGTATAGGGTTTAGCTGCTATTAGAAATACCTACATGTTTTCTCGGTTGAAGAATCAGGGTATCATGTTACCCAGTAACTGGGTTGTGGAGGTCAGACAAGTAGTCGCCCATGTAAAATACTGATATTCAGCTGCATCCGGATAGACTGGAAGCCAATCCTAACATATTTGGGGAAAAGGCTAGGTAGATTGATTGATTCACGGTTGATTGAAGTAGTCTCTCCTTTTGAGGTTTTAATAGCTTCTACTGAGGTAAATAGACCAGCAAGATAGCGAAATAAATAGCAACGCTGATAAACCAGGGTGCCCCGTACTTAAGAATCCTCTACCTCCGCATAAACCCTTTGTTAAGAAGAATAATCTTCTTTTATCTACAGAACCTTTAATTTCAACAACGGTCTCAATTTTTTCCTCGTCCATTCTCACGGCGCGGCCGGAACGTGTCCATTGTTGGTTTTCTTGTTATCTCTGAGTTATAACGCTTTTATTGCCGCGCAATCTCTCCGCAACTCTTCACTACTGCAACTGTTCGCTGCTGTAATTTTATGAACACCATTGTTAAGTCGTAAAGTTTCTTATAGTGAGGATGGACTGGTTTTTCTGTCTCAGTTATGGATGTAAAGATATTGGAAGGACTTATTCCTTCCTGTAGTTCTATCAATGTTGATGATTTAAATAATAATAAAAAAGGTCAAAGTTGTGGTTTTGTGTATTTATTACAGGAAAATGTGGAGTGTGAAGTGCAGGGTCATGTAAAATAACTTGAACCTAGTAGGTAATACTGTATTTATTTTTACAGAACTAAACGATTTATAGATCGATAACGTTTTTCTTATTGTACAATAATACAAAAATAAAGCAAAAAAATTGGTTGTCTTATTGCCAAAAAACGAACAAGGTCAAGACATCACTGCCTTGACCTTGTTTTAACCTTTTTAGTTGACTTTTTATCGTAGTTGGGTTTTAATTTTATAACTTTTATCCTTACTGAAAATTTTTTGGGCTTATAATATTTATACTTTTGAAATGTGCTAATTAAGCCCTTTCATTATGATATCCAAATTGCCAACATTTTTTTTTGGTTCTTTACTTTATATCCTCTAGAGGGCGCTATAATCAATTAAATATGACGTCATATAGCCAGCGGACGATCAAGACGCTTCCAACGATACCTTATTTGTCAAATAATTATGAGAAGTTTAGAAGTTATGAGGGAATAGATGAACATACATACATACATACATACCGGTCTAAATCATAACCCTCTTTTTTGTTTCGCCATAGTCGGGTATAAATTGAATTTCATCTTACCTTCACCGTACCTTCAACCAAAATCTTTTACCACTACTACCTACTACTATAAACGGCCACTAGAACCTCATAGCCCAAAATAGCCCTAGAGAGCACACTACAACCTTCCATACACTTAAGAACGCTCATCTTACCCACTTCTAAATACATTTAGCCTTGTATAAACTGCTCCCTGGCGAACTAACTTCCCGAGTTCTTTCTACCTGCTTCTTAAGGCAAATATTTTTCTTTCATTACTTGTTGGTGTGCAATGTTGCGGCATGGCGCAGAAGTTTTATTTACTAGTTAATATTCATATGTTCTTATTCAGAAATACGTAGTGGTTGGTAAAGGGATCTGCTTTTCAAACATGAGAAGGAGCAATGTGACTTTTCAATTTCTTTATTACATAATTTAATTGCATTTACTTTTTTTCAGCTGAAGGAAAAAATCGTTTGACAATCAGGACTTATAAACGATTCATAGACCAATCAAGTGTTCCTTGTTTTACAACAATACAAAAATTAAATAAAACAATAAGCGGTATTTTTTTTATTGTAGAAGATTTTGTCATGTTATTTTTTGTGTGTTTTTACAACTGGCAATTATTTATGATCCTTTATAGATATCAGACGGCTATCATACAGAACCATAAATAAATAACTTATTTATACTACTAAAGCTCACTGGAGGACGAGTTCGTGGCTAAGTAATAACAGCCGCACGGGTCGATCCATCAGGTTAAGCTCCGCTTGCCGTGGTTGGTCCGTATCTGGGTGACCATCTTTACATACCGAGACTCCTCCGTGCCTCGGAAAGCACGTTAAGCCGTTGGTCCTGGCTGTCATTCGTAGATCTTTGACAGTCGTTACGGGTCGTCAGAAGCCCGAAAGTCTGACAACCAGTCTTACCAAGGGGTATCGTATTACCCAGTTACTAGGTTGTGGAAGCCACATAGGCAGTCGCTCTATGTAAAATACTGGTATTCAGCTGCACTCGGTTAGAATGGAAGCCGATTCCAACATAGTTGGGACAAGGCTAGGCAAATTGATAAAGCCCACTTGCACCTAAAATCACTAAATGTATTTAAAGCTTAACGTTTTTAAAATATCACTCTGTCTCTGTCATTTTCCAACCATTGACAGAAATAGGAATGATTAATGAATAAAACAAACAACGATCACCAATCGCACAGTGATTATTTCGGTTGTGTCACATCATCATCATCATCAACTAAAGCAGTCCACTGCTGGACAAGTGGACAGAGACCTCACCAATCACACGCCATTGAAACATAGGTTAATCGCATTCAGCTGCTACTAACAACGTGATAAACAAAAATCTCGTTTATAGTTTTGAACAGCACTCAATTTTTCTCTTCAAAAACATAGCTTACTGGTATTGAAGGTACACAATGCACGTGTGGCGGTATCTACATCGCCACATACGAACTACGCATCAAAGACCTGACGTCACATAAAAATCCTGACGTCAAATAAATCCTGCATCACGCAATTAAAGTTTACCGTGCAATAGACATATTTACAAGAACCCGACATTAATCGTTGGGCAGTTGCCCGCCAGACACAGCACCCGTCTGGTCGGAAGATCCTCCCTTTTCTATGGTGGTTGAGTGAACTTGACACCCTGTTCCTCATACTCCTAAACACGTGACAGCAGATTTACTGAGAGGTGCCTCTTCAGGGAAGCCATCAGCGCGGCGGCGAAACGTCATCTGCGAAGTGGTTAGAGCAGTGACTGACGGACGATTCGGGAGCGTGAGAGAGAATACCAACGGACGCGAACTCACAAACTTTTAACTTTGTATTAGCGATCTTTATGATAATTATGTGAGTTTTGACGTATTAACCTTCGTAAATTCTCTAAATTAGTATCATCTGTAGGTACACTTGACTTATGCTAGTTAACAAAACAAGTAATGTTGCAACCAGCAATACTATCCAGTTCTGCCAAACCCTTCGGGGAATACAGGCATGATGTTGTTATTCCTTTTCGTTTCTTGCATAACGTAACTTGATATTAGAACTACATTTTTGGAAAAGATTATGGGTTGCGTATGGATTTTTACACCTGCGGTTTTTCGTTCGTTCAACGTGACATCACCAAATTGACACTACCGTTAATTCCCCGTTTCACGGGGAATTAACGAGTTTTTCCGGTACAACTGGAAATCTATAATTTTCTATTTTCTTTCATGAATTGAATCTTTTCGTAGAGCCCACAGTACATTGCTCAAATGAGGTCTCCAAATAAAAACATCACCTCTTCTGCTTACCCATTAAAACAGTTTGTGCCGCAAAACGGGTGTTAAACTAGTTACAAAGAAGTTGTCGAGAAAATAACCACGTTCTAAATGACAGGTCTCCGGTTGAGCGCAAACTTGTTCCATTGGCGGGTTTATTATAACTTACCAAGGTTTTACTGTTCATTGCTCTTCATTTTACTAATTTTTCTGCTTTGTTGGTCTAGTGGCATGCAGTCCTAGGCTTTCCTCAAAGTGGAGAAAGTGTGATTGGCTTTAAATATTAGAAAATTCTTAGTTTGAGCTCAGAGTCGGGATTTGTGTGTGATCATAGCATTGAGGGCTTGCCGCTTATATTACATGGGACTTCTCACATAAATAGCTAAATGTGGGTATAAAATGCTTTTCCCATAGATATTCCTACCTTTTTAATATTCAGTACGATTTTTGAAAAACGGTCATCTGAATCTGACCAGCCTAAGGGCCCATGAACATTTAGGAGTATGAGGAACAGGGTGTAAAATTCACTCATCCACCATAGAAGAGGGAGGATCCTCCGACCAGACGGGTGTTGTGTCTGGCGGGCAACTGCCCGACGATTGATGTCGGGTTCTTGTATATATGTCCATTGCACTGTAAACTTTAATTGCGCGATGCAGGATTTATGTGACGTCCGGATTATTGTGTGACGTCAGGTCTTTTTGATGCATACTTCATATATGGCGATGTAGATACCGCCACAAACACGGCGTTTTTATAACATGTAAAGCGCGCTAAAAGCGCGTTTTTGCTAAAAAACAGACGGTGCGTATAAAAACGCTGTCTGCATACTGCGCATAGACCCTAATTCTCTCTAGACTATCTCGCTAGGGGATATAATGCATGAGCCTGATTAAAAGGGACACAATATTTTATCATTGTTTAATTTGCCGGAGATCTCGTTGAAACATTTCAAGCTGAATGTAAATTCCAGTTTTCCTTATTATAAGTTACGACGTTTTTACAGTACATAATCTGTGTAAGTCTTCGTTACGGGATTTGCGACTTTGTTCCCTGTAATATATTTTGGTGTCGCACGCTTAGAACATAATGTTCTTGTTAACGTTGTGTTGTGATTGTGACGTATGGGGTTATGATGTTGGTTTGTTCTGCAGGTAGGTATGTACAGTATATAACTGACACTAAATAATATGGTAGTTATATAGGTACATAGTTTTTGAAAAAGTTCGTCTTTGTAGATCATTGTCTTTCACTTATATGTACTATATATATGTGTGTGAATGTGAATAAAAATAGATAAATAAAAACTTAAAATAAAAACACTAAAAAGTGAAAAATTACTTTAATTTCGATAGTCGGTGTCTTTGCTTTCCAATTAAATTTTTTTGTAAAAAGTTTTTATTTTTGTCTTTTTAGTTGTGGTTCCTACCCCACACAAATTCTAATACCACTACCTTCTATGTAAATAACAGTGACAGTGTCAAATAAGATGTCGTCTACATAGACTAAGTAGGATAAATACGTAATTATTAATGCTAACTCAAAACTACTCAAGCAAAATTAATAACATTTATATGGGACTACCTCGGGAGTATACCCTTTCGAACAAAAAAGAAATTTGTAAATCGGTTCACAATTCGCGAAAGTATCGATGAACATACACAAAAAAAAAAAAACATGCAGACGAAGATAGAACCTCCTCCTTTTTGAAGAAGTTGGTTAGATACACAATTTATACTTCTAAAATTACCTTTCTTGTTCAGGTTAAATTAAACAAAAAGACCAAGATAAACTAATATAATTTTCTTAAAAACGACCATCATTTAGCTATTGATCTGCTCCTGACATAACTAATAACTTCTACTACAGATTAAATGTCAGTCTGTCAATGTCAACGCGGAATCTTCAATTAAATGGCGGAGAAATAATGGAAAGCCTCGTCTGCTTCTAACATGTATAATAAGATCGGATTTTGTCGCAGGAAATTCTTTTTGAGGCCATTGTTCAAGTTCTTGAGAAACTATAAGAGTAACTGAAATCCTATAAAGAAGTGGTTTTTACCAGCCTAAAGGGAATTTTAAAAAGGGCTGTTGATTTTTAAACGTAACAAGCTTTGTTCTTATTAAAAACAAAATTGACATAGATGGATGGGTTCTAAAAAGGTTAGTTAGTTTTGGTCAAAGTTTATAAACAAATAAAACCAGCTTATTAAATTGTCCCACTGAGTAGCAAATGCCTCTCTTCTCATACAGAACAGGCACGTGCATTGATCACTATACATACTTAAAAAGATTTATAATTAAAAAAAAAATTACGTCACAATATTCCTCATCGTTCCTCTAAGAAAAATCGCGATTCATTCTGTAACCTTAATTTAATTGGTCCGTTACTAAGACACCCATCAACAGAAAATAGATAGGTACAGAAGGTCAGCTCCATGCAAAGAATAAAAAAACACGCACACGTACACACGAGTCTACGAACAGCGAGTGCGAGCGCTCTCGCGACTGACATTCGTTAGACATCTCCGTACGTACACGTGCGTTCGCTCGTTGTATGGAACCGGCCTTCTGTACCTATTTATTCTGTGCCCTCGACCAATTATTGACATTCGCGTCATTGAGATAACGGCCGTCAAGGAGTATGACAGCCTGATAGATGTAGCTGTTAATTAATTCTCGAGCCAATTCGAGCATGTGTTGCTTGAGATTGACTTCATGCGGTGAGGAGATGGGTTGCACGGATTATTGGTGTTTGATCGTAGTGGAATTAGCATTGCTTGGGGGTAGGCAGAAACCAACAGAACCACTGGCACCTTCTCTAATACCCCTCTCGCTTCGTCCCAGTTCATACTTCTGATAGTCAAGATAATTTTCAGTAGGAGTTTATACTAAAACATCAAGAACATTAGATTATGGGACTTCATTGAGGACTTAAATACTGAGGTAAGAGTGTCGCGCATCATTTACCTGAACCTAATAAGTTATGGTTAATTAAACGTAATCTATTAACGAGGTTATATCTGTCTAATTGCATAACTATATTCTGTTTATCTATCTAAGAACAACTGTACCTATTTGCAATAATGTTTTTACAAATCACGGTATAATCTTGAGTTGGACGATTCTTATTGACATCGTCCCTTTTTTTTTTTTTTTTTTTGAGGGTGGGAAATCATCCAATGACTTCTCCCGCTCTGGGCGGAGCGGAAGGGCGTGTCAGACTTTTACTGACTAAAACCCACCCGTGTTCCTTCATTTGCCTGTTGCCAAGGTCCCGGTATCCCTTTCGGACTTTCCCGCAACCCTGGCAGGCATCGGTCCTATTGGACCCCGTCATTTTTGCTGACATCTCTTTGAGGCGCGCGTGGAACACGACGCGCCATCGACCCGGGCCTGGTCCTTATCGGACGGCGAGCTGCCCGTTGCTCGCCGTCCGCAAGCCCGCGCCTATGGTGGCCGGAAATCCGCCTGGGATTCCCGACGCCCAGGGCGTCTCCAACGGCGGCGGTTAGGGGCGTGAGGGCGCAAACTTTGCCTTTCCCTCACGCGTTCCGCCTCCTCCTTCGCGAGCATTACTGCTTCGCAGAAGGAGGTGACGGCTTCCCATGCCCTCTCGCTCCGTACCATGGCCTGAACCAGGGCCGGACGCGAGAGGTCACTGCCGCCAATCGCCTCCGCGAGGACACGGCGGTGCTCCGCCCAAGCAGGGCACACCTCAACCGTATGCTCCACCGTGTCCTCCGGGCGATCCACACAGTGGTGACACCCGGGCGTTTCCTCCCGCCTAATCCTACACAGGTACCTCCCGAAGCTGCCATGTCCGGTGAGGACCTGTGTCAGGCGGAAGGTGAGGACGCCGTGGCGCCTCTCTATCCACTCCTCAAAGAGGGGACTTATCGCCGCTATTGTGGCGTGCCCAGCACTGGGTTGCGACAATCGCACTCTCCATGCCGCCATGAATTGACATCGTCCCTAGATGACAAATAAATCGGCGACGCCATTTGAAAATAAATTCAGCATTTGATGTAAATGGTCAATAAAGAATATTTTAATTAAAACTATTTATTAAATAAACCATTTGACTCAATTTCAATATCTAAGTAAACGATAAATTTTCGAGTCTTTGACAAAGATTTTATTACTATTATAGTTATAGATTATATAGAATTTAATTATTTATTTTAACTTAATAATTCGAATTTCGTTTTAAATTTTATCTATTTAAGTTACTATAAGTAATTCTACGAAGTTTTTATTAATGATATCTTTCATTTACCTAGAAGGAGGATAAATGGTAAACTATTTCAAGCAATTGAGTAGTTTACACAATCTGATTATCTACTTATTACAATAAGTAGCTATTTCTGCTTGTTTGACAACATTAAGAAAATGTGATATATTAAACAAAAACAAAAATCTATCAATAAACAAAGATACTTACCAGGACTTACCTATATATAAAATGTCTCCCAGTCCATTTACCTGGCTTCGGAGCCCCACAACAAACTACATGTCTGTAGGCCAGTGACAGCCACTTAGCAGCACTGTCGCCTGCTGGATAATCTCCGATAGCTTAAGTAATACGCGGCAACCGTAATGCTTTCACATTTACATGCTTTCCTGGTACATTTTGCTGCTGAATTCTGCAGTTTCTTACAAATATTTTCAATTTCTGTAGTTTTTTCAAGGAGTTTTAAAGATTTATCTAAGCTTTTTCCATGGTTTTAGTACAAGATATTTCCATCATAATAGCTATGGGTGGATGGATTTCTTTAGGCTGTTTCGAAAGAAACCCAAAACTTAAGCTAGAAAAAAAGAAATGTATCTGTTTGACTTATGTAAGTATGATTTGTCACGTGCACGTCATTTTAACACGTGTGACTCCGGATGTCGTAGTTTTAGTTTTATAACTTTTTTTTGGGGTTATAATATGTATATATTTTTTTAAATGTGCTAATTAAGCCCTTTCATTTGATACCCAACATGGAATGTTTTTTTTCTTTTTAGTTCATGACTTTATTTGTCATCTAGAGGGGGCTATTATCAATTTAATGTGACTTCACATAGCCATAGTTGTAACTCCATTCATCTCATGAATATCTGATATGAACTTAGAAGGTTATGAATTTAATCAATTAAAAATACTTTTAATGTGGTGTGTACTCTACATCATTTATTTTCTTTCTGAGATAGTTTATATAAGTTTAGACAGTTACAGTATAGGTGGCATTAATTACTTAACATATATTTATTAATCAAACAAATACAATATTATTAAAATGTTATGTGTTTTATACGGTGGAGGAGCTCGTGGCTAAGTAATAACAGCCGCATGGGTCGATTCATCAGGTTAAGCTACGCTTGCCGGGGTTGGTCCGTGGATGGGTGACCATCTTTACATATCGAGACTCCTCCGTGCCTCGGAAAGCACGTTAAAGCGTTGGTCCCGGCTGTCATTTGTGGATCTTTGAAAGTCGTTACGGGTCGTCAGAAGCCCGAAACTCTGACAACCAGTCTTGCGAAAGGGTATCGTATTACCCAGTTACTGGGTTGTGTAGGTCAGATAGGCAGTCGCTCCATGTAAAATACTGGTATTCAGCTGCATCCGGTTGGACTGGAAGCCGACCCCAACATGGTTGGGAAAAGGCTAGGCAGATGATGTGTTTTATACGGTGGTAGGTTGAAAACAATACAATGCTTATTTTCATACAATGTATATTATGTATCTATAAAATACCGGGTAGGTAATATTTTGGTGATTTAGTATTCAATGTATACTTATTCATTTAAAAAATCATAGGTTTTTAATTCTCATGAACCAACTTACTTAAATACATGTTAGAAAAAAGTGAATAAGATTAACGTTAATTTGGACACAGTTTGTGAAACACAAAATATAAATAACAAAATAAAAAGTGAAAATAATGTTTTAACAACTATCTAATAGTGTGTGCCTCACGTTGCGCCAAAAAGTTTCATTTCAAAATGAATGCCAGACAGATGCTCTCTGACGCTGGTTTCATTATGAACCTTAGGGACAAGTGACGGGGAGTACAAACAGTTTTAACATACCACATAATTTTTATACCTAAATAGGAAAACAGCAAGAACAGACTGTCCCAGGAAAACCTGTTTTTAGCGATTAATAAAATTATACATCAAGAACGTCGGCAATCAGCAGGATTACAATTAATTATTTCATGCATGTTGATATCGCGGGTCCTATGCCTCGCGGACCTATGTTTTACATAAAATTCATACCATGCGTCTCGGTTACTCTTTAAAACTATAATAAAAACGGATAATACAAATGTATTAAAGTTCACCAAAAATATATCTAAAATTCGTATTATTGTATTGAAATAGAATAAATGAAATAAAGTTAAAACAAATTCAGATAACATAATGACGTCGCTCAATATAAATATCAAAGTGGCGATGTACAAGCGACGCCTGGTGTTAGAAGCTGTATTTGCACTCGTGTTGAAACTGCGACAAAGTGAATGTACAATTATAATGTATAAACAACAGTTGCCTATCAACGCTAAAATTGAACTGCCCCTGGTGAAGACTACAATTAAATTAATGGAACTATTGAATAGCACCATATTACGTAAATAATAAAGTATAGACATTAATATGGCTGTTGTTACAAACGACACACCCCAGGCAAACAGGGCACTTTTTAAATATCTTCTTTGGATATGCCCATCGAATACTTTTACAAAATCTACATAAAACAAATGACATATGACTAGCAACCAGTGGTTCCTTACAGATGATGAGTAAATATCTAGACACATAAGAAACCTTCGAACCCATGCATTACGAATTCTTCCCATAGTAAACGGTAACACGATTTTTATTACCAAAATTTGGAGAAAGTTTGTTAAGATTGCACTTAGAAACACATAGTTTCTATAATTGCGGAACTTCCTGAGTATGCACCACGAAGTTACTCCATACACCCATGTAACTAGTGTCAGCACCAACAGACTGATTTCTATAATCTTCTCGAATTTTGATATTAATACCAAATCATAAAAGTCGTCATCACCAGAACTTGCGGCATCATGTCCGCTAGTATCGTTGTTGGACATTTTACTTCAACAGATTTTTTGATTCACTTTTTATTTCCAAAATATAAAATTATTTGTGAACAATATGGCGTAAAGCACTTTCAGGCAATAACAACTAGAATAGTGTTGCTTCTGAAGCAGTTAATGCACTTATATTTAAACGGAACAAAACCAATATAGGTACCTAGGAGTCGAAATAATAGTAGGTACATATATAGTTGTGACAAACAGGATAAATATATTTGGGTTTTGCCTTATTATAAACTGCTAGCTTTCAGCCCGTGACTTTGTCCGCGTAAAAGGCGGAAAATAGCACTCATGGAGGTAAATTAATGAATTTTTATTATTTTGTGTTATCTCCTAAAACTGTATGACCAAATCACGTGCTGCAAAACGCAAATTTTATCTCTATTAAATGCTCATCATGGCAAAGTTATTATTATATAAAAAAATGGGCCTAAAAATTACCACCGGAATTATTTAAAAAAAACCCTAATAACTATAAAAACCGTTATTAAAAATGGATCTAATAATATACTTATACTACTACATTGTGTTCATGTAAAGTAAGGATAATTAATTGTTAAGGAAATTGACTACCAACTTAAATTGTCCACATATTTAAATCATAACTTTCATTCTTTGAGAGTTGTTTAAATAATGTCTATCAAAGGGCAAACTGACGTAGCACGCTCTGAAAATTTTCGATTAAATAGTACATTTTTCTTCGACTTGATTTACAAATAGAGTTATTCTGATTATATTATACTAAATACACACATTTTATTTCACTTGGCGATAGTTTAGCTTTCTATTAATGAAATAATTTTCCTAATCAGATCAGTACTTCCAGAGGTAACCTCCTACAAACATATAAACAAACAATTTTACCTCAGTATAATATTAGTTTCATTACACATTCTTTTTGTTTCTTATATTTTAATTTTATTTTCCTGTTTTTATAAAACTCCTCGATACTGATAGCTATACACATAATCATAGGTCATTAGTGTACGCAGCAGTAACAAGCGGAAAGTCTCCAGTATTAATTAATTACCTCCTAAATAAACAATAAACAATAGAATAGGTGCGGTATTGTTATAGAACAATCTCGCTGTTGTGTATTACTTTTTTCACTAAAAATGGGTAGGTAATATACAAAGCAAAACCTAAATTAATGTGAATGATGTGGTCTCCTATAATTAGAAGCACACACTAGTATTTGTCCCTGATCTTGTAAACTTCCATGAAATTGTGTAGCCTCAGTTGGAGAACCAATAAATTAATAAAACATTACAAGATCCATAAGATGTTAGTAAAGGTCTTAACCTAATGTTAGTGAAAACCCACGCTATTTACAAAATTGTAACGACTGACACCTACGTGTGCAGCCGTATCCAGTGAGCCACTATGGGGCTGTCCCACCTATCACACAATACACTCAGGATGCTGTGGGAGCTAGGACGTATTCTACCGAGAATAGAAGCGCACCGTTTCCGTATAATGGCATGAAAACCATCAACCCTGGCCTCGGCGAACATCCCGGAGGCGCTACAAAAGCGTGGTAGACCCAACAGCGGCAGCGTCCTGAACACATTGTCATACTGGACTTATGCCGTATTTCAAAGTCATATTGATTTCTTTTATTATACCTTTTGCCCGGGCCTTCACCGTGAGGCCGTGTCCTAATATAAACGATCGACGCTCAAATATGCGATCATCGGAAAACGACACGGTGCCAAGGTCAGAATCGGAAGAAAGAAAATATTAGCAAAACGACATATTTTCGAAAAAAATCCCACGTATTGAACGTATTGACTAACAAACGTCCAACTTCATTTGAATTTTCTACCATAAAAGTAACCATTTTGTAGCATTTTCCCTAAACGAACCGTAACAATCGACTTCAGTAGCCAATCTAGCGGTTTTGAATAGCTGGGATGTCTAAGCTAAGCATAGGCCTGTAATAATTATATTGTAAACTAAAAACCTCAAAAGTAACTTACACATTAAAGTTGGTTACGTTTACGACGTTATTATTCAGCGGTTAGGAATTCATTTGGCCAAGTTCTTAGCATAAAATTATTCAATGTTTCCGTGCGAAATGCCTCCGCGTCCTGACTTGCAGTGAAATGTATGCAAACGTGGAGTATTATGTGCAGGAAGCGACTCCAAAACTGCATGTGTGATTTTTAGAGCTTGGGATCCTTTATGAAAATAATCGGAATTTTAAAAAGTCTTCTACAGCTGCGTAGGTACGTTTCATCTGATTTTCATATTTCCAACAGAAAGAAAATTGAGAATGTTTGAAGTTGTTTTTAGAATAAAGGGTGAATGATTATGATCGAGCTTTCCAATTATTAGGAATCAAGTCTGTCACTGACTAACGGCGAAGGAAAACAGATTGAAGAAACCTGGTGCCCTAAATGGCCGATGGGGCTCTTTATTGGTTGATACTTAACTTTTCGTTTGAATTAATTGTTATACGTGTACAAGTATAATAACCCCTCGGGCTTAAAAGCATCTATTCTAGACTATAAAGATCTTTTGGGCCCTGAATGACGTTGGCAGGGAGGCGTTGTTGGTACATAAACATTTGTGAAATTGTCACAGAAAAATCTCCAAAAGATCCTTGTATCGTTGTATCTCAGAAACTGTCATTTCCCCACGAAAACCCTTGAATACTCTTTTCCCTCAACTATAATGCATCAGCACATTACCAGCTGTAGGTAACAGTGTATTAATGCCGCACTTAGCTCGATGCTCGGGGATAACTAAGGTAATCACCGCCGCCGTGCAGACTGCAGGGATTGCAAGCGGTTTAATATAAAGCGACTTGTTAGTAGTTTGGTACTTCGGTTTCAATTTTAGACCTTGTGGGAGAATGTTGGACTATTTACGTTTTTCTTGCAGATGTTAGTTTTGTTGATCAAGATTTTTCAGAGGGTAAAATTGAGGTCTTTGAAGGTTTTTGATTTATAGACATTCCAAATTACATACAAACCTAACATGAGTCCCTAGGGTTATCACAGAAAATTTCACGTTAAAAATGTTTTCTTGATACACATGATTTTTAGCAGGCGAAATCAAGGTCTGGAACAGGGTCATAATATATACTTACTAATAATAAAATTACTTAGTAAAAATAAACATCTTAGTTTATATTTTTCTATTGAAAGCTCAGTTATTATTCGCTATTAGTGAAAAAGGTTTTTTCACTCATTTAAAACTATTTTCTTCATTAAAATGTTTTTCAAAGTTGCGTTTCCATTCTCTGTATATCGGCAAGGTAAGTGTGGGGACGATATTCATGGCTTCTTAGCACGAGGCAGTGTGGCTTGCAGCGTCTCTCGCTACAGCGAACTTTGAATTATTTTCCAAACATACATTCCTCACTGCATATACATATTGTATAAGTAATATTACATGTTCTTGGTATGCGGGTTTTGCTTTGAGGAAATTGAGACATTAAATTCGTTAAGTAATACAGTGTTTTTGTTCATTGTAATTAATGATTTTGTTGTTTGTAACTAAATGCAATTATATATATATTACAGGTTCGATAGTAACCTTTAAATTAAGCATTTAGAGTGGGGTTAGTAGCCTTACTTTAATTTATTGATAACCGCGATAATTAATGGTACAAGCATAAGCAATAGAATATTCAAATCATGTTACATTTTGGTTCATTATAAGGCTGGAAATTAATAATAATACTACTAATACGAATATAACCAAATATTGAATCTCAAATGGATTAATAATTAAAGTTAGTTTAATTGTACTCGTGCTGTAAATTGCTTTGTGAAAATCTTACCAATGAAAGAAAGAAAGAAAGAAAGAAAAATATTTTATTCGGGACACGCACAGGAAATATAACAATAAAAACAAACAAACATTAAAACTAACAAAATTAATAAAATAAAATAAAACAACGTGTAGAAAACTAAACCCGTGCGAGGCCAAAAAGGCTCCTATCTCAGCATAATGCTACGATATTTGAGAAAAAATAAACAAATATCGCAGCGCTGGTATTCTGATAGGGCCCACTGTGATGCCACGGACACACCTACGGACATAAAATAAATCGATAAATAAATAGTAAAATATAAAAAAATCAAAATAAAGTTAGTAATAAATATAAAGGATACAGTAAAATATAATGAAATAAATATAAAAGTAAAACTTTGTAAGCCGATGAATATGGTCGACCCACACTCGACGCTCCAGCATCGCTTGTCTATGCTACAAACAAATTTATATAGTCTATGACAAACGAGGGGACGCGGACGCGAGCGCAGGCGATGTAATGGCTGTCAATAAGATTGAAGAATAAGTTTTGTACAGGAAAATGATATTGTACAACTATTTTTAACAAAAAATGGACATTCAATAGATATGGCGTTAGAATAAATAATAATACTTCAGAGTCAAGTAAATATTATAAGATAAGATAAAGATGTGTAGTGCAAATATGATAAAATGTATCGTTGTTGTTTAAGACTGACTGTATATTGTGCTGTGTAAGTCGAGGAAACGACTCAATGTCAATCACCCTCACCGAATAAACCATGAATAAACACTGATATAAGCAATACTCCGCTACGGTCACCAATACTAACTGCGTGCAGTCCCAGGGTGAGTTTAGTGACTGTTTTCTTTTTGTAATTGTAGTAGGTGTTGTTTATATTTATTTCTAAAAGTACCAACTGTTTTTATAGCACGAAAAGGTGGTGGCAAATCGTTCCAGCAGCGGGAGGCAGCGAATTTGAAACAGCCACGAAATGCAGCAGTTCTGTGCGATGAGGCTAGCATGAGGTATGAGGATGCTCTAGTTTTAATTTAGTTGACATCACGTGACCAAGACAGTTTCTTATATAGATAGTCTGGTTTCTTTGAGAGAATAGTGCCAAAGAGCAGGGTAGCCAGGTGAAGCTTTCTGCGCGCTGTCATTTTCATTAAATTACCTTGATTTAAAAATGGAGTGATGTGAGAGCGTGGAGGGACATTGTAGCAGAATCTTGCACAAGCATTCTGCACCCGCTGGATCAGTTTTTCGCTTCTACCGAGAATGCACGCCCCATACACAGTGTCAGCGTAGTTCAGCTTGGATAGAACAAGTGACTCGCATAGCATAACACGCATATCCACACTTATGTAGGGACGGACACGATACAAGAGCTTGAGTCGGTAGAAGCAGTTGCGCACAGCCTCCAGTATGTGGGTTTCGAAGTGCAGCTGCCCATCAAACACTACCCCAAGGTTACGAGCTTCCAGAACCCTCTCCATACCACAACCATCAATTTGGAGGTCCAAGCTGCATGCAAGCATTTTGTTCAGGAAATCCCTAGATCCCATCACAATATACTTGGACTTAGTTGGATTCAGGACTAAGGAGTTTCTTCTGGACCAAGCCGATATCCTTTCCAAATCTTCATTGACTCTGTTTACAGTTTCAGTAGTATCCTGGGAGCGGAAGGAGATGTATAACTGTAGATCATCCGCGTAGAGGTGGAACTTGGTGTTGATCAGACAATTGGTGATGTCAGCACTGTACAGGATAAAGAGAAGCGGGCCTAAGATCGATCCCTGCGGTACGCCCCTGTCCAAGCACTTCGGAACAGAGGACATGGTATCTCCGCTGTCGCTTGTCACCTGGAACTGAACGCGAGCAGCACATCTAAACCACGCCAAGCTGTCAGTGTCATCATTGTTGTGGAATATCAACTAATTAGGTACTACACACATCAACACGGTCTAGGGATATTTCATACTCAATTAAATAACTCGAAAAGTACTGGCCGCATTGGAATCTTTTATACACCGATTTGTTTGTAATTTAACTCAGACTAATTCCAAATTCAAATTTTTGAAAATTCTTTTGTTTCGGTGGCATAAAAATGTCTTGATGTGTAGGAGAGGGAATTTTCATTTGTGCGAAATTTAGAAAACAATACGAATTACGTTTAGTTACAGTTTTTTTCATTTTTAAACGAAAGATAAAGTTAAAATTGAGGTATTGTAGCCATGCAACGCCAACATTTGACAAGGGCGGAGATGTTACGAGCTGTGGGAATACTGGAAGCTGGGTCTGTTCAGCGTAATGTTGCTGAGGCCATAGGGACCCACCAAAATGTTATTTCAAGATTGTGGACACGCTATCGTGCCACAGGTAAAGTAGCGGAGAGGCACCGGGGGCCAAGTCGCATCACTACCCCCAGACAAGACCGATTTTTGCAAATTACTGCGCGAGCTCAACCAAATGCAACGGCTACTCAATTGGTCCAAAGGCTGCGAGTGGAACATCAAGTGCTTGTGAGTGACCAAACTGTAAGAAGGCGACTGCATGAAAGCAATCTACGCTCTCGTAGACCACTCCGGGTCCCACCTTTACGGAGAGGCAATCGTGGACGACGATTAGAATGGGTTCGGAACCACGTGGACTGGGGCCGTGAGCAATGGTCCAATGTGCTGTTCACGGATGAATCCAGGTTCGGCTTCCATCCAGATTCACGAAGGACGCGTGTTTGGCGAGTTCCTGGATAATGGAGCCGTCTTCAGAACCCTCAGGAAATTCACCCATACCAAGGAGGAACAATTATGGTTTGGGCAGAAATTCGTCTTGGAGGACGGACGGATCTCATTTGGGTGCGGGGCAATATGACGGCAGAACGATACGTCCAACAGATGCTGGGGCCCGTAATCTTGCCCCACAGAACACAAATGGGGCAAGATTTCCTGCTCGTGCACGACAATGCCCGGGCACACACGGCGAGAACGGTAGCAGCTTGGTTACATACACACAATGTTAGGGCCTTAGACTGGCCTGCTCAATCGCCAGATCTAAATCCCATTAAGCATGCGTGGGATATGCTGCAAAGAAGAGCTCTGAAGGAAGTTCCTGAAAATCTGGCTACAGAAGATCAACTTTTTGCGCACCTCAGAAGGACATGGGACAATATTCCGCAGCAAGACATTGACAACCTTGTTCTGAGCATGCCGAATCGTTGCCGATGTGTTATGAACATCATGGGCGCTTTCTCAGACTACTAACTTCAAGTTTATAAACACAAATTAAATGATTTTTCTATTTTTTTCAGTTTTTACTCATAAATTAAAAGTTAATTCATATACGGTTTCCGTCTATGCTTCATTTTTTTTCCATAAAATCCTGAAATTTTAATCGAAGTACCTTAACCATTATTAAAAAATGGTAGAATATTAAATAACGTATCTTTTAAATATATACATGTCATATAAATAATTAACACATTGATAGTAATTCGCTTTTTTAAAAATATCCCTAGACCGTGTTGATGTGTGTAATTCAATGTGGAATATTGACACTGACAGCTTCTGATATTCGCCCTTAGTAAATAATAATTATTCTCAATCATGCTTGGAAATTCGAACACTATTTTGACAACGTTCTTGGAGATAAATCGAAATTGCGGTACGGTATGAAAATCCATATCTGTCGTGTTTAGCTACCAAATAAATTAATATGAAAACTCATATTTGTTGTGGTCTTTAAAAATGGAGCGAACTTTTGCTTCATGGCAACCAAGGAGGTATTAACTTATCAAAGAGTTTGATTAAATTTTGATTTGGCTTGCAAATAGAGCTATTTAAAGAATAAACAAATGAACACATTGGCGCGTGAAATATTATCGTTGTTCGTCATTGATTCTGGAATTTATAATTAATTTACGCTGTTTGAATTTCCGCGCATTATTTGAGAAAAGTCCTATACAAGCCTTGGCCGCAATCAGGCATTGATGGAATGTGTTTTCACGTTTCAGTAATGTAGTAATGAGTGTGACCACGAATGTAATACAACAGTACCTACACACCTACATTATCTACTCGACCTCTATGCTAAATACAGACAAGATTCAAACAATAATTCAACTACCCAGGAACCGAACCCCCGGTCGTTCAATCGCCGTATCCGTCAGACTCGCATCCTATACGTCTCTGACAAAGTTATGGCTTGGCGGGAATTTCACTTGCAAATTTAGTTTTGGGCCGCGGGCTAGTCTAGCCGTGCTCAGCTACCCGAGATACATATGTACAGAAGGTTGGTGGCGAAAACGCACGTGCTTCACGTAAATCGAGTCAAAATCAAAATCAAAAGTCATTTATTCAAACTAGGCTGAGAATCAGCACTTTTCGAACGTCAAAATTACATAAGACAGTCCCCCAAAACGCCCACCTTTCACCACTTCCTAGTGCTTTAGCTGGGAAGAAGAAGTGGCGCAACAAACTCCCCAGCAGCACAGCTGTCTGTTCAGTTAGAAACAACTGATTCTATACAAAAGTATGCAAAATCATTTACATTACGTAACATAAAATATAAATCGAATTATTAGCCATATGTCAGCTAGCACACGCCAATATACCACCCAAAAAAATAAATAAAACGAGAACTATATGTACTCAAGCAGAAATAAGTAAATGTAAACATAAATTAACTAAATAAAAGCCTCCAGGCACAAAGGGCGTGCCCGCTTACATATAGCCATTTAATGCTGTAACTGGAAGTTATACATGATAAACTAGGACCATCGAAGTAAAATAAGTAAAAAGTTAATTACTAATTAACATTAACAAAACCGAGATCAGCAAGACGACCAGTCACCACAAGCAGCACCCGTTCACGAGCATAACGCAAAGATCAGCCATTACCCCCCTCGCCATATTTGAGGGAAGGAGACAACCCGACCCCGACGCTACCGCAAGCAGTGACATCTAAGTCGCGAGTCAACTGGCATTTGTTTGAATCACCGTACGTGGTAATTCCAGAGGGCTAATTCTCTTACTTAAAAAACGTTCAGATTCAAGTCGCAATCTGTCAAACTTTTCAAAAATGTTTGTAAAACGATGGTTTTTTTGACAGATTGCGAATGCGATGCGAATGTGAACGTTCTTAAAAATAAGGGAATTTCCCCGCTGGTGTCAGGTAAATAAATGTTTAATCAAATTGACAATCTACGTCAAATTACCGTTTTATAGGCATTTATTTTGTGATTTGATTATACGGTTTTAATAATTTAAGTTTGCAGTAAATTATGTAATTAACTAGTTCCCTGAATTTACCTAAACAATCTACACATGTATGTATGACTGTAGGTGTTTGCGCTCGTTGTACGGAGCTCACCTTCTGTACCTACCTATCTGTCCTAGGCTAAGGTAGAAAGGTAGGTACAAAAATGGATGCATGTGCGAAAAACGGTTTTCTAAAGTTTTGTTTGTCATTTTAAGGCTTTTCCTGGAATATAAGGCATCGTTTTGCTTGAAATTTAGTGTGAAAAGTTTCGAGACGAGTAGAGATACAAGTTTCTGTTTGTGCCAAATTGGTCCTACAACCCAATAAATTGTGTAGGTAATACAGTTTTTGAAGGAAATTGCTTATTCATTGTTTCAAAATTTCGTCTGCTCGACAACGTAACAGACGCAATGAATGTTCTCGAACTGTCAAAATGAGAGGCAATTCCATTGTTAGAGTGTTACGCAAATACCTCACTGGCACCGCACTGATATGTCAAACGACCTGTACCTTTAATGCATAATGGTAACACCAAGTGAAAAGATTAATAGGTATTACTCTTTTTTATGAAACAATTGTTTGGAAGCATTTCAGTACGCAGAGCGTCAATACAGTCAAACAATTTTTTATTTACAATAAGACGTACTTAGCGAAAAGTTATTGATCCGGGGAGCTTATTGGATGATGCTACAAAATAAGAGGTTATCTTCAGAAGGCTCACTGTCAATCTGTAGGAAATGAATAGATTAAAAATGTGGAACGAAAGAGAATGTTTAATTTTCTTTTTCAACAAAACTAATTTAAAAATTTCAAATGTCCCCTCGTCGAATTTTTGACTAGTAGAACCAATTATAAACAAAGTCATCATTGAATAATGTTTTTTTTTTTCACATTCTTTATTATTCATGTGTGATCTCAGGGCAGTGAGAGGTTTAAACAGGCTGAAAAACAAAATGGATACTTAATTAAGTACATTATTTTCTTTTACTTTCACCCTCTGGTTTTCTTTGAATTCAACACGGGGATCGAAAGAAAATACGGTCCTCGAAAAAAAACATGTACTCCTGTTTAATAGAACTTTTTTTTCAATGTTTGTATATGATCTAATAATATTCGAGAATGTGTCGCTGATATTTTGTAATCGATTCAAGACAGCACAGAATCGATCGAAGCGGCGGCGCTTGGGGGAGGCCTATGTACAGCAACAGACGTCTTTCGGCTGAAATGAATGAATGAAAAAAAAAACGATGCAATTTATTTCAGTGCTAGCAATTAATTGAAAAGGTGTATTGGTAATTTCTTTAAAGATCTACTTCTTTTATAATACATTAGCTGATGCCCGCGGCTTCGCCAGCGTGAATGTCGGTTATTATATACTAAAACCTTACTCGAGAACCACTCTATCCATTAGTGAAAACAGCATGAAAATCGATGCAGTAGTTTTTGAGTTTATCGTGAACAGGACGACAGACAGACGCGGCCGACGACTTTGTTTTATAATATGTAAGGATTCATAAATTCACACCTTTTTCTCATGGGGTAGGCAGAAACTACAGACCGCCATATGCTACGATCCTTACATACTCCTTTTACATCGTTTACGTTCATACATCAGTCATTCAGGTCAAACTCGCCCGCCCCGGTTGGAACTCTTTTATCCTTACATCTATAAACTAGGTCTTACTTATTCTAGGTTCAAAACTATAGAACCAGCTTTTATCCTGACAAATTATGATAAGTACTCATAGTTAAAACAAATACTTCTTATAATGAAAAAAAAGTTTGAACCTCGGTGCAACACACGACAATTTGAAACCTCAATACTGGCGATTCAACACATTTTCCCCTGTGAGCAGTCCCTGTAACGCGTTTGCAAAAGAGGTCACAAAATTCTAAACAAAGGCTTTCCGCAGCAGCCTAGAGGATAATTTACCCGGGTATGTCCGGGACTCCCCGAATTGATTCGTTGAGGATCCTCCCCTTCCCTGTAAGCAGGTATTGGCTGGGATTAAGCGCCGCTATGCAAGGAGCGCTCAAATAATATCTACACTACCGCGCTTCTGTGCTAGTTGCTAGCTAGTGTAGACAGTCTTTAATCTTGTGCTTACATGATAGCATTGAAGGGGAGACTCGGAGTATGGTAGTTGATAGAGTGAGTAGGTTTTTTAAATGTTTTGATAAGGCCGGGTCGTGTATTTTTGTCATGTCGGATATAATTAATTGAACGGATACCACAATATTTGACACAAAAACAGAAAAAAAAATGGTATGTATTAATTTTCAATGGTGCAAAAGAACGTTTTCATTAGCATTTTTTGTTAAGACGGTTTTCCCTTTTATCATTATTGTTTTAAATCGCTTAAAAACTAAAACACTTATTAAAAGAGTTGTCTGAATTCAACAGGGAGGTACTCGGAAACTTCTTGTTACGAAATGTATTTAATAAAAGAAGTAGACTGCGCCTAATTACTTCCTAGTTGTCGGGTGCCAATTAATTCCATACGCTTGCTATTATCCACTCACTTTTGCAAATGTGAATACTTATACTGAAAGAGGTAAGCTACTGTAGTATTTACACGAAACTTTTACGAGGTTCTGTTTACTTTCAGTTTGAACTCGTAGGATGGTAACAAAAAGATTTTTTTGTCTTTTCGAAGTTATGAGTTTGTGCAAATTTTACTTATCAACTTTGTGATGGTTTGGACTTTCAAGGATCTGTTTTTGCAAGCATTTTGCTTGTTTGAATCTGGAAAATATTTAAGTGATATTTTTATTGACCGAAATAACTTTGTGTAGATTCTTTCTATAATCTCAGACATCACTTAATACGTAATATACTCAAAGGTAAACACAATAAGGATCAAAAATATAACTGAAGTCTGACATCTTAAAAACATAGAATAAAGTATTACAGTGTAAAATAAATAAACATCTTCTTTCCACTCCACAAACTACATTTACAAGTACTCAAGTACATAAATCACAGCAGCATAGTACACAAACAGACAAACTTTAACTAACAATTTATTTTGATGTGGAGCGCCGGTGACATGCAATAAAGCAAGAACCGCGGTGCAGGTGTCAACAATGGTTTATTACGAATTAGCACAGAGCCGGATTACGGAGCTATGTTTTCGGCTGAAATTTGAATTGTACTGGATTTTGGATGGGGTAATCGAATGGCTGGGGCTTAAAGGCTGCTATCTAGTAGGTTTTGTGCACGGGAAACTAGAGTGGCTTCACTACTATTATTGTCTTGGCAGACATTTTCCGTTCACCAAATGAATTAGAACTCTTATTGCAGAAGTTTGCAGATTTTTTATTATTATTGACGTTACATTTTATTATTAAAAATACTTTGTGTATCAATAACAGGTATTGTGGAAAATTATACTGTGGCAAATAGATATTCAAAGGATAGCAGCAGCCTTGGCTGCCCAAAGTATGCCGGACGTACTTCAGCATCGTTCCTCGAGAAGATAAGATAAGATTTATTTGCTTAAACGTGTCATACATACAAGAAAATACATGCATGCAAGATGGTATGATGGATGGTGGATGGTGGATGGTGGCTCGATGACATTTTTGCACAAAACTCACAGGTAATTCTATCTGTCAACAAACGGAACCAGAAAGGAAATATCCTTTTCACAAGCGCTGCATACATAAGTTTCAACTGAAAGGTTTACACTCTTGCTACTTGGTAATGGGTGAAACAAAGTACCAATTACCTCCGCAATAGAATGCAATGAACACTTTCACGAGTAGGTTCCTATCGTGTGGAACATAACTGAGGTGAAGTTGAGATTGACGAGAAGATAAACAGGCTCTTTGTGGCAATTGTAATAGTCATTATCACTGTCTTTTTTTTCTTCTTAACTTTTGTCTCCATGGGCTACAAGTATGACAAAAAATTAAAATTCATACCTATATTTTTATTTGTAGAACATAATTATGTGAACGAGAAATACAGGTTTTATTACTTACTTATCCATATTATAAAACAAAGTCCTCTGCCGCGTCTGTCTGTCGTCCTGTACGCGATAAACTAAAAAATTACTGCACCGATTTTCATGTTGTTTTCACCAATGGATTGGTGGTTCTCGAGTAAGGTTTTAGTATCTAATAACCGACATCCACGCGGACGAAGTCGCGGGCTTCAGCTAGTTAGTAATAAAATGAACGTTATGTCTTGCCAGCGGCAACTTTGTCAACGGTCACAAATATTATGATTATAATTTATAATTAATTACTTTAAAAACAAAACATCCAAAAACTACACCGTTGAGCATGAAGTTTCGTTCCCCAGGTCGGGTGAAGTGATATTGAGTTTTTCAACTAGGAATTTCTCAGTAGCAGTCCGGAGTCTTTATTTTTAATCGGTTAGTGGCAATATACCCATCCTTTTTCATGGTACCAAATACCTACCCATGTTTAGTTATGACTGGCATAATGTGGTTGTACTGTAGAATATATTTAAACCTTTACCTTGCTGTGCCCGACAGGGTACACAATGATCATGTCTTTGAAAAACCACCTAGCTCCTGACGGTTCATAAATGCCCATGTAGGTTTATGTGAAATAAAAAAATTGATTTGATATGAAACCTACCACCTACACATTGTGGAATGTAAATAAATAAATAGTAGCTCTCGAAAGATTGCACTTCTCACTGCTCCGTTTATTAATATGTAAAATGCCAGATTAACACTCCGTCTAAGGTATATAATCCTCACTTTCATAAATGTACATACGGACCAACTTATCTTTGCATAATAATATTATAATGTGAAGTAAGACTCCAGGGAGACGAAATGACGCGTCACAATCGCTTTTAGTATACGAGTATGTGTGCTTTGCGTTATAGAAATGTGCATTTAGATAGCGTTAGTTAGAATGTTTAAGTTTGTCCGTAGAGAAACTCCCGATGCTCGGTAGCAGCAACATGGTGATTATTTCGATCAGCTTCTGTACGACCTATTCTTTTAGACCTACTTTTTGCCAGCCCATTTCCAAAAGTAATTTACGAGTTTCTGAGTTAAACTACTCAAGTCTTCAGTCTAACATTAACATTCGAACTAGAAACAATATTGGTCCTTCCAGCCTTTCCCGCCAATCCGTCCCTGTCACTCGTCCACCGCTGATTCTAAAAGTCAATTACACGGGTTGGTAATAAAGGCCGTAGTAGTGACGTCAGCAAACTTCTCAGTTAGCCTCCGATCGGCACGGACCCACTCTAATTGATTTCGGGCTACGTGGCCCAAACGTCTGGACTGGATGATCTACAGTGACGTGGTTAATTTTGGTTTTGATTGTTCGGTGAGTTTGCAGTGTTTATAGTAGATTTACTAAGCCAAGAATGTTGGAAGGAATGGAACAGGCAAACAATAATCACATACTCTGTACTACATATCCTAAATTGGAAAATATATCCCTTGTTGTTAAACAATTGTATAAAAAATAATAACTGTATGGTTAAGATCCCTAAGATATGAAAAAACAGAAAACATTCGGGTTGCCTCCATAATAATTTATGCATGACTCCATGTTTGAGTTTTTTTTTGTATTGTTTATTTATTTGTATACTTAGCTCCATGCCCGTAATCCCTGAATCAAAGGAAAAAGGTGCAAAAAAGACCAATACTGAATACTAAAATAAAGAAGACATCGAAACGTAACAAGGCCATCTAAAACAGTTATAATGAACGCTGAGCGGTCAACCGCGGCCGTTCGCAGAGAGGATGTTACCGGAACGCCGACTACGTAGTCATTGGTGTCTAGCTCTCCAAACTTTGAATGTCCGTTTGTTAACTAATAATTTAGAGTAAGTATGTCCATACAGCTAACGAATGCTGCCTAATTAAAGTACTGTACTGAACTCAATGAGTTCTGTATTTTTGTTTACAGAGGAAATAAAATTTGTGAAAGGAATTTTGGACAGAATAGCAAATAGTAGTGTTTTTGAGGGTAGTGTCAAATGAGTTTGAATGCAAAACAAAAAAAAGAGAATATTGTTGAAGCTGGGAATAAAAGAACCATTACCATTTAAAAAAAAAGAACGCACTCTTAGATAGGTTCAAAAATGATTCCTATAATCAAAAGTATAAGTAGTTTTAACAATTTTATGATTCAAGCAAATGATCATTAAAACGTATATTCAGTTATACTCATTTTCCATAATAACGAACATTTTGACCCGAACCGGGTAACTAAAGCTGTCGTAATTAACGTAGACAACTAACCGTGTCCGATCGCCATGACGGACATTTCCGTCGGCCAGAGATTATACGTTGTTACCCCGAAACTTCAGCCTGCCCGGCTTACCCATCACAGGCGTCGTGTAATTTTGAATAATGGTACCATTTTAGACACGATTTCATGTTAATTTGGAAAAATAAAACGGTTTTGGGGTAATAAAGAAAAATTGGGCCGATAAGGAAAATTTCTATTCCAAAATGGCAGAAAAAATGTTAAGAAGATTAGCGGTTGTGAAAACATCAAGACGAAATAAATATTGAACTTTGATTGGTGACTATTTTATTATTTTGACCGTCATGGTGAATTGAAATACTGCCATTTATGTCTGATTTAACAAATTATGATGACAAATCTAGTTTAGTGCAAATTAGTGTATGACGGTGTCGTACTCGTAGATGGTTCCATTTTTATAGATAGACAAGTGCCCGATAGGCTTTCACATCCGCAAAAATGACGAACTTCCATACAAACTTTAATTCCCTATAAATAAAAATAATTTAATTCAGGCAAAACCCACATTACATAAAATAAATTTTCACAATACTGCAACAGAATAGATCACAAATACAATAAAATGTCAAATGCAATTAAAATAAACGAATGCGTAGATACAAATTATTAGGGTCACATAATTGAAATTAAATATCGAATTAAAAGGGTCACAGAATTATAATTAAATTAAAAATAATAATTTCATCAAACAAGTCACTATATAGATCAGCGTTTGGCTATAATCTGTTACAGCATTGTTGTATGTACGAATAGGGGCAGTCAAATCGCTCAGCGATCATTTTCAGGATAGTATTGGAGCTGGCCCGCCCCCTTCGCGCGAAGGACCCCATTAGGCGATGAACTTTCAAAAATCCTGATTTTTTTTCCCGATTTTGCCGTTGGTCCCGTAGTTAAAGTTATTCAGTTCGATGGTCTAAAGCACCTCTTAAAGTTTGTAACGTTCATTTTTTAACACCTTATCTAACGAAAATTGTGTAAAATTTCATGCCTCTGGACCCAGCGGTTTAGGCTGTGCGTTGTCTGTCAGTGAATGAATGAATTTAAGATTTTTATTAAGAACAAATGCCTATCTCGCCACTGTAAGACATTTTGCAACAACTTCATGAATCAAGCTCAATATTTCTTCACCACAAAATCGTGCTGAAGCCTCGCCTGTCTAATTACGTAGCTGTCTTGTAAGCACAATTAATATCTCGTCCTGAAGCAGACTTTGGCCGTGGTCACGTTTTAGACCGATTGCGAGCCGTCACTTTATTAGTAAAGTAGTCAGCAACTTTGACGGCCGTCATGTTGGATTTGGTGGAGTTAATGTGATGATATTTACCTAAATAAATATGTCTTTAATTGATTCATTTTTAATTATATTACGTGTCGAAACGCTAACGTTTAAAAAAAAAATCTTACTTTGAAAGTGCATTATTTTATAGCATATTTGAGTATTTTTCTGTGCATAAAATTATATTAGTTATTAAATAATAAGTCATAGTCTTTTGTTAAGTTCTGACATTTTGGTTTTAATTGTGTGAGAGTCACAAGAGTCAAAGTGAAAATAAAACAAGAGATGAAGCCATGCAATCGCGATTTTGTGGAAATCATTAAATTTAGCAAACTATGTTATTAGTTAAATCATATCGTACAGAATTAAAAGACAAAACAAAAAAATTCAAAGACTACAGGCATATCGGAAATCTTTTCTTAAAATTAACAATTATTTAGTTCGGCACACTAATGAACTACTTAGTCAAAATCACCTATAAACAAAACAAAACACTACGACATTGTGACATTGTCATACAAAATATATATATTGTCACAAAATATTCAAGCCTTTGTTCGCCGGCCAGGTATAACGAGGCCGGCAGGTGTGTCGAGATTGACGCAATATTTAATTAGAGCACTTCACGCTCCGAAGGGATTCAAAGGGCTCGAAATTCGCGTTCGCCGAGAATTATTGTAATGTTGCGCACTTACGCGTAAGTGCGAGTACAGTATGTTACGCGACGCCTCGTTGGTCGCTCCGACCAGGCCGTCGCGTTGCAGGGTTGCAAACAAATTATTTAATACAACAAAAAACCTGACTGTCAAAAAACCTATACATATATATTTGAAATTACCTCATTACTAGCTTTTATTTGATACCAATATTGTTGTAATTTATTTTAAAAAAAACCTTCCCCTCCTTTGTTTTTGTATTTGCAGGTGAAATATATTTAAAAAAAGCCTATGTCACTCCCACAATTAAGACGAACCTAACGACACCTCGTATGTTAAAATCCATCAAGCCGTTTAGGCTACAGAGCATGCCAAAGAAATAGACATATAATATACATTTTTTACAAATAAAGCACTCTGATTCTGATTCTGATTCATACTCTCGAAAAACATTACTCTCCTTCTGGGGCAGTCGGGTAAAAACAATTGAATACCTTAAAGTCTTCGCAATTTAGGTAAAACATTCGTGAACAACTGCGTAGAAATAAAGCTCTACTACTGAATAATAAACAAGGTCGTTCTCCAGTCCCTGAAATAAGAAAACTGTATTATTTTTTGACAAACTACTAGTCTTGCGTTAGCTAGCTGCACAATGGTTCCTTTAGGCAAAGCGGGCCTGAGCTCACAATGGCTCGGGAAAAAAGCGAGGCCACGGAGAAGATTAATTTCAGACCCTATTATTATAATAACTATGTCGTTAAAATAATATTATAAGGGTTTTAATAAAATGGGTTTAAGGAGTAGAACATTAAATTCCTCGCTACAATCAGCGCTAACTTTCACCATTATAATGTCGATTTGTCTTCAAAAACAGATAAGTCAACCGAGTTACATATTACTTGTTATAAAACTTTCTCTCACTAACATTATTTTAAGCTTGACACGAAGATTTTCTACTTTGTTACAAAAAAAATAATTCTAAGAAGCGCGACCCCGGTAATAAGCCATAGCAAAAAAAACGAAACTGCAAAAATTTGGTACACCGTTATTTTTCCTTTAGGAGTATTTTTTATTTTACTCTGTGTCCTTTTTTCATCAAGGTAAGAACAAATCCATAGTAGGAAGGATCTCGGAAGAAAAAAAAGGAAATCTTTTAGAATAATGTCTCCACGTGTTAGGATCCACGACGTTTTGACGCGATGTCAGCTTTGAAAAGAAATATTAGCGTAAAATTTATTTGTATGTGAAACATCTAAGACCTCACCTTTTGCATAGCTAAGTGTGTTACTTACCATTTGTTCTTATATTTTTATACTGATTTGGGTGCGAGAGGGAACATTGAGCCTTTTGTCATCTCATAAGGAGTAAAGGTCAATTGGGGAGAGGTCAGCACTTTGGAGGGATCGACATGTGGATCGTTTGTACGTATTTGTAAACCATTAACCCGTTTGGGATATGGGACTATGTGACTAACTTTGTTGTAAAAATGTAACTTGATTCTTAGCTTAGTTCGGTAAGTGAAGATAAAATTAAATGGAATAAAAAAATTGCGTAACTTAGGATGCTTTTCGGATTTCCAGCCACGGATTTCGGGTCCGATTCCCGTGGGTAATAAAATAATATATTTAGGGTTAACAGATTGTACGGTTCCGCTTGTTTACTGTAAAGAAACAGGACAAATTCAATGTAGGACAATGTTCGAAAACACGAGAATGCCAGTATGACCAAACTGAATTATCTCTAGGCAATAAAAGAGCTTTTGTGTCCCTTCCTGTAACTAAACAATGTTATCCAACACTATCTCACACATTTGTCACCTAGCATGTTAGTTCCTAGTAACTTTTTCTACCATTTTCCACTAGAAGACAGTGTAAAATCCGTCGGACTGAAGGGTAAATCCGTAAGAAGTGCGACCATTACTCAGGTGGGTGTAAGTTCTTCTTGCGTCGCGCATCGGTACTGCATGGAGATTTGTCATTGTGACACGCTTTTATATTACACGGCGGGTTTTTACTAAACTTTGTAGAAAAACAAGGTACCAAATTTTTTTTTTAGGAGTGCATTAAATTCATTTTGGTATCTAAGGGTGCAATGGGTTTGGGCGAGCGTAAACTAGTGCAATTAACGTAGCTCAAAATGTTTCCAATAAATGACTTTTGAATTCCAGCGAGGTATGCAACCGAATGTAATTTCAGCGATTCACTTTCAGAGTGCCTGGACAAGTGACAATCGCTTTAAAAGCGTTTCGTATTTCTGCAACGACTTTCAACAGGATTGACATAAGCTTTTCGATATCTTATGTCAGTCCTATACATTTTTGCCTTTTTCATCATCGTTATCACTTATAGAATATCACTTGCCTAGGCCCTCAGTAACATCATCAAAATGTGACTTTCACCAACCCGCACTGGGCCCGCGTGGTGGATTACGGCCCACTTCCTCTCACAGAGAGGACGCCCGTTTCCCTGCAGTAGGAACATTATAGGCTGATTATGCTAAATTCAAGTTTTAAGTCTGGGTTTAGTTCTTGCCCGAAAAGAACAAGCTGTGTTAATAACCTAAAAAATCTTAAAACAATCAGTATCATCGTTAATAAAAAAAACTCGACTGCTAAACTCAACAGGCACCTGTTCACAATCCCTTAGGAATTATAATATCGTTTGCCGAGGTTCAGTGCAGCATCAGAGAGAGCAAATAATACGCCCACGGAGGGATTATATCGAGTAATTCTCTAATGCTGGCCGGTTACGGGGATTTAGCAGCTGCGCCCGCCGGGTGCCGTGAAGAATTATTAGAGATTCTCTCTGCCTATTAATGTGGTGCATTTGTTTACGATCCAGCTGTTGTTTCCTGACCGGCAGGTCTTTAGGGTTAGGTTATTATGGTGTAAACACACTAATGTTCTACGTGTCTCGGTCTATCAGAGATTCATAAGATTAGATGAATACAGTAGTATGGAAGTATTTTACTGTCGGTATTTTTAGGATATCCTTCACGGGCTTCCAGGTCACGTTCAGCAATAGTGTTACCAGTGAAAGATAACGCTAACGAGCTAACGATGGTCTCACGATAAAAAGATAAACAAAACAAAAATAACAACAAAAAATCAAAACACAATCCGCCATCGTCTAAATTGAAAATTTTACTTTCATTATAATAAAACTCGGACATTTTGCGACGTGATCGTTCCAACCATAAAATGTGAGTGCAAATAAAATAATGGCCCCGTTCAGTTTCCATTATTGGACCAACGTAACAATAACATATAAAAAGTGTCATAAAAATCTAGCGAAATTACTGATTTTATAGCTCCGTTGATCTGTAGGAGAGATGTGGACCAATGGGATGCTGACAGCTGTTTCGCTTTTTTGCGTTAATTGTTTGCCGACAGGTCTGCATTGCTCATGGGGCCAACTGTGTTCTACATTAACAGTTTGCGGATTCAATTATGTTCAAGGGGGATGCTGCAAGGTAGCCGGGGTTTTTTTTAACGTTTTCTTCTGCTATAAATAATGATAACACATCATAATCACCGTCGCAAATCAGATTTGATTAATAAAAGACCTTATGGTTGTATTTACAGTTGCTTGCAACCACAAAAATAATGGAATCGACGAACAGGACCCTTTTTTTTTTTTTTTTTTTTTTTTGAGGGTGGGAAATCATCCAATGACTTCTCCCGCTCTGGGCGGAGCGGAAGGGCGTGTCAGACTTTTACTGACTAAAACCCACCCGTGTTCCTTCATTTGCCTGTTGCCAAGGTCCCGGTATCCCTTTCGGACTTTCCCGCAACCCTGGCAGGCATCGGTCCTATTGGACCCCGTCATTTTTGCTGACATCTCTTTGAGGCGCGCGTGGAACACGACGCGCCATCGACCCGGGCCTGGTCCTTATCGGACGGCGAGCTGCCCGTTGCTCGCCGTCCGCAAGCCCGCGCCTATGGTGGCCGGAAATCCGCCTGGGATTCCCGACGCCCAGGGCGTCTCCAACGGCGGCGGTTAGGGGCGTGAGGGCGCAAACTTTGCCTTTCCCTCACGCGTTCCGCCTCCTCCTTCGCGAGCATTACTGCTTCGCAGAAGGAGGTGACGGCTTCCCATGCCCTCTCGCTCCGTACCATGGCCTGAACCAGGGCCGGACGCGAGAGGTCACTGCCGCCAATCGCCTCCGCGAGGACACGGCGGTGCTCCGCCCAAGCAGGGCACACCTCAACCGTATGCTCCACCGTGTCCTCCGGGCGATCCACACAGTGGTGACACCCGGGCGTTTCCTCCCGCCTAATCCTACACAGGTACCTCCCGAAGCTGCCATGTCCGGTGAGGACCTGTGTCAGGCGGAAGGTGAGGACGCCGTGGCGCCTCTCTATCCACTCCTCAAAGAGGGGACTTATCGCCGCTATTGTGGCGTGCCCAGCACTGGGTTGCGACAATCGCACTCTCCATGCCGCCATAAGATCTTGCCGGAGCTCTGTCCGCTGTGCCGCGATTTCTCGCGGCAGCGGAGTTACACCCCGGCGCTTCACCTCCTCGCGCCACTCCCAGATGTGCGCGAGGACCTTCGCCTCCAGATCCCATGGCGGTAATCCGGCAAGGAGGCTCGCCGCCTCACGGGAGACCGTGCGGTATCCCCGGGCCAGCCGAATGGCCATGACCCTTTGGGACGCGTTCAACCGGCGTGCTGGCCGCAGCCTAAGGGAACGCGCCCACACCGGTGCCCCGTAAAGGGCCATGGACCGCACGACCCCCGCATAGAGCCTCCGGCAGGAGGCGTTTGGACCCCCTAGATTGGGCAGGAGCCGCCTCAAGGCGGCCCCAGCCCGGTCCAGCCTTGGAGCCAAACGTCGGAAATGCTCCACGAAGTTCCACCGGCTGTCGAGGACGAGTCCCAGGTACTTCATCGTCGACTCGACGCCGATGTGAACCCCTCCTACCGTAATTTGGGAACCCGACGGTGGCGCGTTCCGAGGGCCATGAAAACACATGACCTCGGACTTGTGCAAGGCCACCTCGAGTCCCAACTGCCGGATTCTATCGACGATTGTCGCAACCCAGCGTGTCGCTAGATCGGCCGCCGCCTGGTGCGACCTCCCCTGCGCCAGGACCAGCGTGTCGTCAGCGTAGCAAACTACGCTGACGTCGCTAGGGAGGTCGGCGCGCAGCACCCAGTCGTATCCGATGTCCCACAGATGCGGCCCCAGGACCGATCCCTGTGGGACACCGCACGACATCTCTCGCCGGTTCCACATTCCCTGGTGACCGGGGTAGATGACGGCCCTGTCCGTCAAATAGGCCTCGACCACACGACAGAGGTAGGTCGGCATCCGGTGGTACCGGAGTGCCTCCCTTATGCAACTCCAGGGCAGGGTGTTGAAGGCGTTGGCGATGTCTAGTGACACCGCCAAGACGACCCCGCCCCGGGCCACAGCATCCCCCGTCGTGAGGGCCCGTACACGCATGATGGCGTCCACCGTAGAGCGCCCTCTGCGGAAACCAAACTGGCTCTCCGCCAAATCCGGCCCCACCCGCACCAGCCGCCCGACGAGGCGGTTTGCAATGACTCTTTCAAAGAGCTTGCCCACCTCGTCGAGCAGCACGATGGGCCGATAAGCGGACGGAGAGTCCGCAGGGCGCCCCGGCTTCTTAATGAGGACCAGTTTCCCCGTCTTCCAACGAAGTGGGAACTGGCCCCTCTCCATGCATGCGCATAGGAGACCTCTTAGTCGAGGCCCGAGAGCCTCCATGGCCAGGACCCAGGCCTTCCCAGGAAGGCCGTCGGGTCCTGGGGCGGTATTCTTGGCATTCAGCCTTCGTACCGCCACTCTCATTTCTACCTCGGTCACCTCCGGAGCATCGTCGTCGTCGTCGTCGGCGGTGTGGTCCGCATCGAGCACCGCAGTAGGCGGAGCCATGAGCGGGGAGGTATGTTCCCCTCTCGAAGGGAACAGAGCGCTCACCACGTCCTCCACAAGCTGAGGCCGGAGACTCTGCGTCAGCGGGGGAGCCCATGGGCGGAGTTTCTCCCGCACCATTTTGTATGGGCGTCCCCACGGGTCTCTGTTCAGAGTCTCCAGCGTCTCCTCCCGGGCCAGTGCCCTGGCCCGCAGGATCTCCTCCTGGAGGGCGGTCTTCGCCGCTCTGTACCCCTCGTACAGCTCCGCCTGAATGGCTTCCGTATCCGGAGGGCGGATACGGAGCCTGCGGTGCCTGGTGTACTGGCGTCGCGCAGCAACGCACGCCTGGCGCAGCGCTGTCAGCTCCTGCGACCACCAGCTCACCTGGCGCGAAGCACGTCCCGGCTGGACCCGGGGCATTGCCACGTCACAAATATTGGACATGGCCTCCCGGAACCACTCCGCCTCGTCGTTGATGTCGGCAGGCCTGTCCGGTGATGACACCCAGGCCTGCACGATCGAGGCTTCCAGGAGAAGCTCCCGGTCCAGCTGCTTCAGCGCCCAACGCGGACCACCCGGGGCCTGTCGGACCGGCGCGCTCGAGGTCTGGGCGGAGACGTCGAACCGGATATACCGGTGGTCGGAATACGTCTCCACCCCCTCCATGACGCGCCAGTCAATGACACGCGGCGACAGAGCGGGGCTGGCGAACGAGATGTCCACCACTGATTCACCCCGCATCCGCACACACGTGGGGACGGAACCCCGGTTTAGGACGACCAGGCCTGTCTCCAGAGCCCAGTCCTCCACCATCCTGCCCCGTGTGTCCGTAAGCCGGGAACCCCAAGCCACATTCTTGGCATTGAAGTCCCCCAGTACGAGCACGGGGAGGGAACGGAACCCGACGACGACGACTTTCAACTCCGCAAGGGAGTTGTGGAACTCGGCGAGAGTTCGGTTCGGGGAGAAGTACACCCCTACCACGACAAACTCCCCGAACCGTGCTGCCACGCAACCCCGTCCTCTTTTGACAGCCTCGAGGGACGGGGTACCGGCGGCGGCCGACGAAATAAGGGTCACTGAGCCGCTCAGGTCCTCCACCCAGTCATCCCTGGGCGGGACAAAGTACGGCTCAGCGACCACGGCGATATTGATCGACCACTGCGCCATGCTCTGGAGCAACAGATCCTGAGCGGCGGCGCAGTGGTTGATGTTCGCCTGGAGGAGGCGAAATGGGGCCGTTATTGGCACTCCATTTCATCCCCCTCCCGAGACCCATGTGAGGGCCCTGCCGCAGCAGCAGCTGGGGCGGTGACGACGCCGGTGGTGGCAGCGGCAGCGGCGGTGGCAGTGGCGGCGACTGCGGCGGTGACGACGGTGGTGGCGGTGACGGTGGCTGAGGGCTTTCCCCTGCCCCTGGCTTTAGCGGGGGGAACGCAGGCCCTACCCCCGATCCGGTGGTCGGCCGGCTTGCCCGCGGCCGCACATGCGACGCAGTGCGGCGTGGCCGTGCATGTGCCGGCCTTGTGACCGGGCTGACCGCAGCGGTAGCAGGCATCGCTGTGGTCCACCTCGGAGGTGCATTTAGCTCCCACGTGGTCGCCCACATGGCAGCGGAAGCACCTCCGAGGTCTGGGCTCCAGCAGTTTGACCTGCGCTGAAACCCAGCCCACCAAGAGCCTTTGGCCCACCCCGGCTATTTTCTTGGCCGCCGCGACGGGGCAGCTCACCGTAACGGCTTGCATACCCCTGGAGTCGGGACCGATGGTGCCTACCTTAACCTGCTCGGCAGAGCACCCCCCGGTTCCAACTACGGCGGCCACCACCTGTGCCTGCGTCACAGAGTCGTCCAGGCCCTGGATGCGCATTTCGGCGCACTTAGTGGGCCTGGACACTCGGGCCTCATCCGCGTTCAAGGACGCCCTGAGCTTTTCAGCCAGGGCGTCAGCGGCCGAGCCACCAGCCGGACCTGGGAACTCCAGCATCCGGGCCCCAGTGGCAGCGATCCTCAGTCGGATGCCACCGGCGGCGCCGAGCTCCCCTAGGTCCACCACCTCCGCCACTTTGGCAAATACGTCCTTATAGGACACGCCCTTCTCTGCCGCTTCCGGCTGTAGCGTGACCACTACAGCTGCGGACTTCGGGGCGTGGAGCCTAGCCGCGACGCTTCGCTTCTTTTGCCGCTGCCGCCTGGCCTTTTTCTTCTTGGCCGCCCTTGCCTTCTTGCCCGCCCTCCTCTTCTCCCCGGCCACTTGCCATTCAGCATCGACCGGGGGATGTATAAGAGGTGCGGGTGCGGTCTGAGGTGGGGGTGGTCGTTTAGCCACCGGGACCACCGGGGCCAGGGCCGGAGCTGGGGCCCGAGCCCGAGCCGGGGCCGGGGCCGGGGCCGGGGCCCGAGCCGGGGCCGGGGCCGGGGCCCGAGCCACCTGCTTAGCCGCCCCGCCCTTTTTTGCCGCCCCGCCCTTGTTCTGCCCCGCCGAGGCAGATGCAGCGGCAGCGGCATATGACGCCCGCTGGCCGGGGGCCGGCTGACTTGCCGCTAACGGGGGGCGCAGGACGATGGCCTCCAGGGCGGAGAATCGTCTCCGCATTTCGGCCATCTCCTGCCGCACGAGGGTTAAGACCCGGTCCTCGGCAGCAGCAGGCACGGGCCCTCCCTGCCCGTGCTGCTCCCCCCTCTGCGGTGCCTCCTGGGGGCCGGCTCCTCGGAGCAAGGCCAGGTCCGCTCTGAGCTCCGCGTTCTCCTTTCGGAGAAGCTCCATTGCGGCCGTCAGTCGTGCGACCTCCGCCCGCATCTCGGAAACTCCATCCGACGGAGTCCCTCTACAGGAGGCCTCCGCTGCCGCCATTATGGAGGCCGTGGCCTCTGCTATGGCCTTGTCCTTCGAGGTCTTAAGCCTCTTCAAGGCCACATTGTTTATCGCAGAGACCACGATCTCTGCGAGCCTGGCCGCGCCCGGCGAATTGGGGCCACTAGTGGCGCCCGGCACACCACTTGCCACCTTTGACGGAGCCGCCCTGAGGCTGGCCCCGCTAGGGTGGGGCACCTCCGCTTCCAGCCTCCCGGCCCGCTGGACCGGCTTGACCGGGCTGGACGGGCTCAACTCGCAGGCCCCATTGGTGTGGAGCCCCCTACCCGCACCCTTCTCGCGGACTCCACCCCGCCGGCCGGAGTGGATCTTCCTCCGGCTCCGGTCGTCTGAGGACGACCCCGTATTGGGGCGCTTCCGGAAGAACTTTCTCCCGGAAGGCCCCACCACCACCACTTCGCGCTCTACGCTCGCACACGAGCTAGAGCTCGATGCCGCGTCGGACTCCGACCGCGCATCACCTCCCTCCTCTCCCTTTCTCTCTCCCTGTCTCTCTTCGTTTTTGGGGTTTAATTTTTCCATTTCTGTTCCCACGAGTATTTACCATTCTGTACTTGCTCAAATTGTGTGGTTCGCACTAATGGCTGATTTAGCTACCCATCAGTCAAGCTATCAACCTCCCTCACGGTGCGCCGCCGCTTGGAGGTTTGGGGTAATTTTTTATAGAGGATTTCTTCCTCGCGGCCCGGGCGGTTAAGCCAAGACCCTCGACCCCCGTCAAATGCCAGAGACATGACCTAGACACTCTTCGGGGCTACGAGACCAACGGTGGCAGAAGGAAGGACTTCCTCCTACCTGCCCGGCGGCAGGGTTAGTGCACGCCGGGCCCGCTCAAGACGCTGCTAAACATGTGCTCCTCCGAGTACACATTAGAGCGTCCCGCTGACAGGATATTGGCATGCGGGCAATGCCTCCCCACTAGGTACTGTGTGTCTAACACACAGCATCCAATGGGGAAACATTACCCGCACCCCAGGGTACACCGTCCCGGAGACTGGCCTTCCCCACGGACGCATCCGTAAGGGAACTCCAGCCTCCAGGCACACGGGGAGGTTTCCTGTCTACGCACCCCACGAACAGGACCCTGTAAGACAAAACTTTACACGTCTACAATTCTACAAAATTGTTAAACTGTCGGAAAAATTGCGTAACAGAAGATTTACAAAATATTATGTAAGAGTTACTTTACAATCTAAAATTCTTTGCATTTTTAAAAGCGTGCCTAACACAGAAGCATGAGAGCTATTGTATAAATTGTAGATTGGTCACTACAATTTGTCAGGTTTTGCGATACAATTGTGTGGCTTACAGTTTTTTAGTACACGGACTTGTAAAACTGACCAACTTATAAGTTGTAACTGGTAATTATAAAGTAGGGCCTAGATCTACGAGACCTACTTATTTAATTAGTTATTTTAAGAAACTGTTCACGAGCACGACTTGAAAGTCCTCCATCATTTCAGAACAGAACTATAAAAATCCTTTCTTTTGTCTCCTCAACTTTTCAGCGCTGTCACCTCCGGTAGTAGCGTAAACAATTTTCATAGTTTCATGGGCAGATGTCAAAGATTTTCCTCTCAATGGCGGCCGCTCGACGGAAAAATTTCTAACTTGCTCCTTGAATTTTTACGCGGTACGATCTCTGATGTCGTTGCCATACTTTGTCGGCGCGATATTATTAAAAATATCAAATCATGTGATTTTTGTGATAGAGGTTTGATGGCTGTAAGTTAGTTCGGTTTTGGGAATGACTTTTTTAGCAGATTTGAGTGATAGTAAATTAATAGCTCAGCCAATAAAACACCTAACAAGAAACAGTTTATTAACTAAAAAACTTACCCAACATTCTTTATCGTAAAATCTAGGTCGGTCTTCTAAAACAGTGTTTAATCTTTTACGATCTGACACAATGGGTGTAGCTAACAAACTTTGAAGAAAGAGACTTCGCGTGTAAGAGCACAAAACGGTCCAATTACTGCTGAGGTTACGTGGCATACTTAGAATAGCGACATCTACCGGCAAGTAGGTGAACTCGTTAGTTTTTCATGATGAGTATTTGTGTGAGTGAGCGGGGTCTGAATCGCGCTAGTGATATTTTCAAAGAAATTGCTACTAGTTTTCCGTTAATTTTTGAGCTGAATTACTTTTCAATAATTTCAATTTCCTTATATGGGTAATAGTATGGTTTTTAAGGAATAATACACGTAATAAAACATGAAATAAAAGTCGCATCGGTAAAATGGTCAAAATCTCGTTACGCTTGAGCATTCCGCCGATAGTGCATAACAGTCAAATTACATTAGGCGTTTCACCTCGGAATGAGAGATAATAAGCTGGAAACTTATTATTTCTCATTCCTCATTCATTTTTAATGATATTTAAATGATTTAATAACTTTATACAAGCTGTTTTCCACCGAGATTTACGGTTGACCTTGCATTAAAGTATGTTTGTATGGCTTTGCTTACGCTTTTATTTTTCAGTGACTGCATTAATAATCCAATCGCTAATCTGAAACAAACGTTGCAAGTCAGTCTCCGCCTTCTATATCGTTTGTAACTTTGATAAATCCAGGCCATAGCACATTTCTATAGTGTTTCACCAGTAATTTTCTAAAACAACAAACAAATGAAAGCCGTGATGTGTGAAACAGAGGCGGCGAGCGCGCGGCGGCTACGCAGCGGTGCGTGACTGAGTGCGTGAAGCTCCACGCTCTATAATTTGTGACACTATATGTTTACTCGTGCCGTGGCGTTGTTTATGTTTGTGGTTTACACTAGTCAATGTGTTTTGATAGACGGAGGTTACCTATGCATTAAAATTAATCTATCCGTTCTTTATAATATGGTCTTCCTATGCTGACCTTTCAACCAAAGGGTACTAAGCGACAGATAAGGGTTCTGCTATGGATTTAAGTGAGTACTCTTTTATAGTTGCAATTCAGAATTCGATTTCGAAGAGTGGTGATTACGCAATGAGAGTACGCGTCATCCTTAGACGATATCAACAAGAAGTTCTATGATTTTTACTACCATAAGTAACCTACAAAAAAAATTTTGAATGTTTGTGAAGTTCAATGTTCTTAACAGATTTGAATGGAATTTGGCACACGGTTATAAATATATCTCAGAATAAAATATACGATACTTTTTTTACAACAGTAAGACGTTACCCAAGAGAGCAAGTGAAACCGCATGTATCTGCTAATATGACATAATTCTCTGTAAGATAAACTTTCATTCCACTCAAGTAACAGGTAATAAAATCACAAAGTTACAGAGCCGTTCGTCATGAAACAGACTCGCTCGTGCATGAACTTGTGTTCTCTCTAATTTATTGTCAAAGCATTTTGGTACGGTTACTATGTTTCAAAGACTAGTTCAACTAAGACTGGACTAGTTTTGTGTTTTACCTAAGCTGGGAGTATTATTGGTGAAAATGATTTTTGTTGGTCCTGGGTTCGATTTTCTGATCGAGATAATTGTTATTGTGTATTTCAATCAAAAAACTTTATTCAGAGTCATAGCTTGTACTCACTTATTGGCAATAGGCACGCCCTTTATGAGACTTAAAATTTATAATATGGACTGGAAGATAACCATCAACTTTTACAACTGGTATTAAGTTTGAATCGAATTGTAACACTTGTATTTTCTACAAATAAATTATTCTTATTACTAATAAAATTTATTAAACCTGTCTATCTACTCGGGGCATTCCGGGAATGCTGGCTTAATGTTATGTTATGACACCTGGCCTGCAATAGGACAGTTACTAACGAAAATGGTTATCCCGTATCTGCCCAGAACCATTATTCACCAGGGTTATCAAACTAAATTCACATCTACTATATTTTATCAATACTCTTTGATAGAATGTCATATATAGTGCAGGTTCTATCTGCTTTGAGTTAGCATCGAACGAGAACCGAACGCTTTGATATAATATACTTCATCGGAGTTATCGACGTCAAACGTACTGAAAATAACTGAAATAACGAATACACGAGTGTTAGTTGCAACGTGGATTGAAATAGCCGGCATTCATTTTGTTAGATTTACGAATAGAATTACTAATAAGTATTAAAAATAATCTTGGAGTTTAATTGTTTAAAATAATGCCAATCTATTCTGTATAACTGCACTACTGTGAAAATTTAGATGAAGCTGTCAATAGTGTCAATCCCTCGCAACAGGTGGAATGTCAAATCTAGACGTTGAGATTTTCACATGTTAGACCTTTTTTTTATGGTGGGAAAACATCAAATGACTTGTCCCGCTCTGCGCGGAGCTCCCAGGGCGTGTCAGACTTTTAATGACTAAAACCCACCCGTGTTCCTTCAGTTGCCTGTTGCCAAGGGTCCAGGTATCGCTTTCGGACTTTCCCGCTACAGGTTAGACCTACCGGTCTGTTACCATCCCACTCAAGGTAAGTGCGGCACGCGTCAAAGGCAGAGGCAACTGCAACCGTCGACAGCTGCCACCGACGAGTGTCACCGGCTGCAGTTGCCTCAGCTATTGGCGCGTTCCACTCGTGTATATGAGCACTTATAGTCTCATTTTGTTCAGAGAAGGAACGAGCATCTTTACCGAGTGCGGGTTTGCGATTTTAGATTTTATCTTTATTTATATCTCTATCGGTCCACAGTCTATAGGCATTTTAAACAAAAATCCGTATGATTTTTTGAACATGAAATATCACATGTCTGCGGAAGTCTGCGGTAATAGTGTGATCCGACGATTTTAAATTAAATATTGTGAACTATTCCGTCGGAATTCCACTGGAATTCCTAATGGATAACAGTCATACTGCTGGAAAACAGAGGCGTCAATTCATTTCGATACGAAATCGTGTGCACCTCTTTACATAGCTAAAGTGCACACCTAGAAAGACCCAGGTACATACAAATCCTAATCGTAACTAATTATAAATCCGAAAGTGAGTTTGTTTGTTTGTTATGCTTTCACGCTATAAAGGCTGAACGGATTTGGATGAAATTTGGCACAGAGGTTGATCATGACCTGGAATAGGGCATAGGATACTTTTTATCCCGATATTTTTACGGGATCGAGACCTACGCGGGTGAAATCGCGGGGCCCAGCTAGTACTTTATAAACACAAACTAATTCAATAAAAGTATGAGCACAATCCTAGCCCAGATTTAATGGCCGCCAACCGACCAGAAACTGCGAGTAGCTTCACGTATTTACTTTACAAATACATTCGAGCTAAGCAGTTTGTTTGGCAAGCCTTTCGTTTGGCTCGCCTTCAGTCCGAGGTGGTCTGGTTATTAATGAAAGACAATATTTTCATATGCACGTGCGGAAAATTTGAAGCTTTTCTCACGTACGAAGAGAAGTTATGGAGTGAAAGGACTCGTGTAATTACCTTTTCATATGGGAGTAAACTAACATTCTTGGAATTAATTCTATAAGTAGTAAGCATTACTGCCCAGGCAAGTAAAATCCTATAATATTAATCGAGCGTTATTTGTAAATAAAATTATATTTGTAATCACGTTCTCGAAAACGGCTTTAACGATTTCGATGAAAGTTGCAATATAGGGGTTTTGCGGGGGCGAAAAATCGATCTAGCCTCTCATATCTGGCAAAATTCTTTTGTTCCATTTTCACCCGAGCAGAGCTCGGGCGCCCAGGTATGTAGGTACTAAATAATAAAACAGGAAATATTTTCCATGAATTCTGCATCAAACAGATCAAGCATAGTGTAGACTATCCACATAGGCTTTTAAATAAGCTCTGCAAAACCAAAGCTAACGCATTGGGCTACCAATATTATTACATATGAACTCGGCTGATCCAAGACTTAGTATATTCTGTAAATCAAATTCACATTTCACTCTTACTACAAATATATGGTATTGATAAAAACACGCTGCCAGCTGCTGCAACCTGCTGCCTACTCTTACGAAAACTTTTGAAGTGTTTGTATATTGCGTTTTTGTAGAAAACTGCTACTACAAAACGGCAACGTATCACCGGGATGCAATGTATCCTATGTCTTAACTCAGATCATGGTCTAGCTGTGTCCCTAATTTCATCTAAATCCGTTCAGCCGATAAGGTGTGAAAGGTAACAGACAAACAAAGCTACTTTCGCATTTTATAATCTTGGGGCGGCATCTACATCGCCACATGCGAACTATGCATCAAAGATCTGACGTCAGGCAAATCCTGCATCGCGCAATTAGAATTTACCGCGGTCGACATATATAAAAGATCTCAACATCAATCGTTGGGCAGTTGCCCACCAGATACAACATCCGTCTGGTCGGAGGATCCTTCCTTTTCTACAGAGGATGAGTGAGCTTGACACCCTGTTCATCATATGTCCGTCACCCTGTTCCGTCGTCTTCTCGTATTTTAGTATGGATAGGGTTTCTGATTCTGTCATAGGCAACGTTAGGCATCTGTACCTTATGGGAATAGTCATAAAGAACTTCAAAGCGGTTTAAAACAGTGTTTATTACTACTGAGCCACTAAAGACAATTAGTAGTAATTAGCTTATTTCCCTTACGACTCCCGCGGGTAGAATTGAAGTAACCTCCACTTATGCGAAGGCTAAAAGGCAGGCAGGTAGAAATATCTTACAGGACTGACTGCCCAGGCTGCGTTGGACGTCATGTAGAGGCATTTGAATGCACTTTGCTAATTTTATAGTATAACGGGCTGGTGTCCGCAACTGCATGTCCAAGCGCGTATTTTGCGCACGGTCTGCTAACCAGAACAAACTGTGAGACCAAGAAGGGCCACCTAAGGGCGGTTATCCTGTGTGTAAGTTTTGTCTTTTTTATTTTGTTACGTATATTTTGATTAGGATACAAACTTACAAGTGAAGAATAGCAATTGTATGAGTTTAATACACAATATTCACATTAATAACAATATTATTACTTTAACCAAATCAAGTATCTTGACTTGGCTCACGAGGTTGTCGACATGTGGGATGTGGACTCTGCGATCATTGTGCCGATAGTCGTATCAGCCAATAGCTTAATTGCCAAGAGCCTCGACTAACACCTATGGAAGCTCTCGTTGGGCGGCTGGGTTAAGGGCCTGATTCAGAAACCGGTACTCCTGGACTCGGCCCGTATTGTTAGGAGGTTCCTCTCTCTGGAGCCCTGACCACCGGTAACTTGGCCTCAGTTCCCGATAACGGTGGGCTACTATTTTTTGTATTTTTAAATGTTTTTATATTTTGATATTCTAATATTTAAAAAATGTAATTAAATAAAGGAAATATTATTACTTTGCTCGAAAATCATATTTAAATATGTCGCATTTAATATGAAATATGACATAAGGTTCTATCCCACGTATTTCTTTGACATAGCTGTATGTATATATAATGTCTAACTAAGCGTATGATCACAGTAAAACGGATTAGGAGAAACTGAACACGACGGGCACAAGTACCTACTAATAACTTGAGTGCAGACCTCGGCTACTGTCTGCTAGTGGACTTTATTACGACACCAACAGACGATCTGTTTGGAATCCCTGTACAGTAAGGGAAATGTTTTGTTTAGCAGATTGACACGATTACGTAAATGTGCCGTGTTATAGCCATTTCATACGACTGGTAAAGAACGACAGTTTGAAATCGTGTATTCTCATTCGAGTTTGAATACAAAAAAAATACAAATGGGGAAAATACATAAGCGTCAAATCCACGCTAAACGTGCTCATGTGCAAAATAGCCACAGCGCTGGTCGATAATTTACCAAAATACAATATTTAAAATGACAGCATCACCATCGACATATGCGCAGAGGCACAACACTAAAAAGTAAAGCGCAAAGCTGTCATAGAGAAAATACTTTTTGAGTGTGAGCCTCACTTGTCATAACATCGTAGATACGGAACTTTTTCCTACAAGTTTATTTACTTGATCAGCTACAGGGGTTTCTCGCCGACGTCATACTAATTTTTCATCTATCAGTGTAGTCGTAGGATTCCTAAATCGGACGAGAAAATGAAAATTATAGTTTTTGAGTGAGTGATGAAAAATCCTACTTAAACTTACTTTTTCTATGATTTAAACTTTAGTTTGTAAGAGTAGTAGACAAAAGTATGGGTCCAGGCGATTGATTACTTAATAAACTGTTCATAGTTTTTACTAAGTTCAAGTTATTTATTTACTTTTATACAGTTACCAATAATATCTGTCGCAGCATTTTTACGCAAATAGTATTCTGTCTGGCAAGTATCCTACGCGAGGTCAGAACCGTTTTGATTAGAACGTAGGTTGAACTCTAATCTAATAACGTATGCAGTGAAGTGCACTAATTCTACGTAAACGTTAGATCAGTAATACTTTATTGGTTTCTCATCTCGACTTATCATGATACTTTCAGTTACTTAGTTTGTAGAGAAAATTGGACTTACAATTATTGTACTTACTTTTAACCGACGAAAAAGAGAAGGAGGTTCTGAAATTGACCCGTACTTTTTGAAATGAACTTCTTTAACGCGTCTTGCGGTAGGAGTCAACTGACAGAAATCGTCACGTAGAGAAAAATCGTTATTCCCGAAAAACTTGGTAGCTTGTTATAAACTTATACTAGATGGCTTTGTATTAAAAAACAATAAACAAAACTATTGACACTTGGAATTTGAGACCATGCTAGATGACATTGTATTAATACATAAAATATACAGAGAAAGGAACTTCGTTTCGGTTTTCCCTACTTTATTTTATGTATTACCACGTCAAACTTTTTACAAAGTAGTCCAATTTTGACGATCCCTTTTTTTATTCCCATTAAAAAAAACACCCCTAAGGGTAGAAAAATAGGGGTTGATTTGATGTTTCTTCTTTGAACCGATTCTATTGAAACTTGGTACACAATATGTATATACCGGGGCGAGCCTATTGCCATCAGTCAAGCACAAATCCAGAGTCCGTTCTCCACACGCTTTCTGGGCAGTCATTCCTGCTATAAACATAGCTGACCAGCAAAATCTTCTCGCTGCTGAGCTGTCGTATACCTCGAGCCGAGTTCACACGAGCGTATTGAAATATACACCACTTCCCACATCGTTTTATAAATGTCAAGCCGTTGAGTTTCGTATTTCAATCTAGAGCACTCGTTACGGTTGGATGGCCGACTCCTGAGCCCCTTTTTGGCACGTGCTCACTACACAAACGTCTTTCTACGAAACGCTTGTTCAGTTCTATGTGTATGACGTTATTATTAAAAACATAAAAAATACTTGGCTGATACGGATTTTCCTTCCTAATTATAGAGAATTATTATATTAATATGGCGAGATGCTTTGTATCGTGATGACAATGTTATTGTTAAAGTGGAAGTGCATACGTACCAAATATTTTATAGAAGTAATATAGAATATCCCAATTTTTTTGGGATATTCTTAATTATTTGTATTAAAAACCGATAGCATAAGCTCAATGAGTATTTTTTTAAATTAAATATTTTCTGCCTTTCTCGTTGATCTATTAGTTTAATGCGCTACTGCCAAGTAAAAGGTCCTGGGTTTGATTCCTAGGCGGGGAAAGTGTTATTAGGTTTTCCATCATGCATTTCTCAGTAACAGCCCGCAGTCTGGATTAGTGCCCGGTTGCTGGCAGTAGACTCGCCCCCTATTACATGGGAGATGGGACTTAAACATAACTGATGAAATGTGGTTGTGCACCGCTGCCTAACCCTTCAGGGAAAACATGCGTGATGTTATGATAAGTTATGTAAATCTTCTCTTTTCTGTTACAACGCAGTCGTGTATTTTTTTTTCAAAAGAGTACCTTGTTATATGGAGGAGGCTCCGCTACAAAGTCTAGTCTATCTTTCATTCTAAGCATTGAAATCATCCAGCCGCTTACTAACGCGATGTAGTCTGTTGCCAGAGGCATGCTCATTTAATTAGCTTTACTAACTTTTCACATGAGACTCGGGTCTGCGCAAAACATTTGTCATCTAAACTGCTCGACTGGGAAAACAAGATTTTCACACAACTTATGACAATTGCCCTTGCATGTGGTTTATGTATTGTCATGTGCCGTAACTTGAGTCGAATAAAATTGTCTTTCTTTATTTCGTTTCGTGCTAGCATATGGTGATAGAAGTTAAGGATTTTGCTTCTAGTGCACGAGGCCACCAGATTGAACCTAGGCACCTTGAGTAAGTGGTTCTTTTACCCGACTACCAAGAAGGTTTAGGAATCAATTATACACTACTTATTACACTGCGATTTTTTCGTGTAATAAAGATTGCAACTTTGGGATATGACCTATTTATTTCATAATAGCACAAAATTAACCCAACAGAAAATGAATTTTAAAGTTATTAAGCGTAGGTATGCTCGTGCTTACTTAAACTGTAATTTTTTAAAGTACTTATATATCTAATTCGTAATAATGTTCTCTTGTGATTTATGACGTGCAAAATGTCACAAGTACTTGTGGAATTTGACACAAACGTGTGCAAAGCAAATTTTAATGCAGAGCCGAACGTTACGGCATAATGGCGGCGGCAGTTCAACAAGTTTGAATAAAACATAATTCACACTATCCATTTATTAATAATATACATTTGAGGGCTCGGGTCACACATTTTATCACAGTTTAGTCATATTATAATATGTGTGATGTCACAGTAGGCCGTGCTCGCCCCCCAGAAAGGCCCGTCATCCACGACGCTACTAAAAAGTGACGTGTTACAAACTAAAATCACCAATGTGTAGCAAAAATGCACACTACACGACTTACTAACGCGTTATTAACTAGTTTGTGATTTACTATGACATTATCAATCAATCAATCAAGTCTGCCTATCGCAGAACATTACAATACATAGCCATCTCCACTTTTCGTATCCAGTCTGTCGCAGATCCTTTGTAGGGTAATTCGTCCATTCAGCTGGGTTTCACGATGCCCTTGCTAATTCACGGTCCCGACTTGTGACCTCGTCTGCTCAAACGAACATACGCCCTCAACTGAATGTTGAATTATACAGTTTGGGTGGAGACTAATTTCTTTAGTGGTAAAACTGTACTTAGTGGAAAAGATTATTCGTATGAGTCTCAAACGGATATCATGTAGGACTAAAGTTTGTATGCGTACTTGCGTAGCGAACAAAACTAGCAGCTAGCTTTTTATGAATAGATTTTTGTTCAAAGTTTGAATCGTGTAGTAAAACCACTAGTTTCGATTTGTGGGAACTTGTCACTGGCAGTGTTCGGAACGCGTGCGAACCAAAGTGTAGTCGTGCGAAACATCTCGTTCAAGCGTGACATATGTCCCACTTTGCTATATCATTCTAAAAATGTTGTTGTTAGGAAAAATTGATGTCTGTTACCAGTGTAATTTCTCTGATTGCCCTGGAAATGGGATCTACGTATCGAGTTCCAACTACGTTATGTGTGTTCGAAACGAGTAATTTCACAATTCGATTTTTTACATCGCTTTGAACAAAATTACCAGTATGAAACACTAAGCAAACGTGGAGGTATGTCCATTTCTTTTTGCATCGTGTATGTGGCTTTATAGCGGTACAAAAGGCGCCAGGTACCTATAGTAAGGGCTTGGTATCCGTTTAATAATTACGTGATATCTAAATAATTAATGCAATTATTATTATCACTTCGGTAGTAAAGTTAACCTTTATGACAATTGCGTGCGTCAGAAAGTGTTGCCGGAATATAGTAGTCAATATCATTGTTTTTGTACTATCGGTTGTGGGGAACATGACATATCATTACGCCTATATTCCCCGAAAGGTTAGGCAGAGGTGTACCTGTAGAACATTTCACCAGATATGTTTAAGTCCCATGTTATAGGGGCGAGCCTATTGACATCAACCGGGTACAAATCCAGACTTCGGACTGCTACTGAATTTAAACCAAAGCATATTATTAAAAAAATAAATATTGTATGAGTTTAGAAGAAAAACGCGGACACATAGACAGTCACGAAAAGTAACTTTGTTTTATACTATTTATGGATAGATATACCTTAATATTTATCTGGTACAAACCGCACCATGGTCGCGCCATTGACGTCGTAAGCGACAATAGCTCAGGGTGCGGATATCCGCTCGGAAGGGCGCGGGTTCGAGTTCTCCGTTGAACTATTGAACACTTTCATCGCCATCATGCTAATGCAAAACTAATGGATATTTATTACTTATTATATGTTTTTCAGCTTCAGTTCAAATCACGACAATATAGGTACGTTTATCAAGCGTACTAGTTGATAATAGTTATTGAAAATGCATTTATTTAAACAATGGTAGTTAATAGTTAAAAATGCATTTATTTAAACAATGGTAGTTAATAGTTAGATTGAGACTTTGCGGAAATTAATCCATTATAAACAATAGACGTAGATATATTGAGTAACCTTGTAGGTGTATGTGTGTAGATATAGGTAGTAAGAACAGCACGTATAGACAGTTAAACGTCAACACAGAATATAGGTTAGCGTGGCGAAACTAGGATCGCAAGAACTGATATCTCCTAAGGATGTGCGCGCAGTGGGCATACTCATTTGCAAGTCACGGCGGGGTCACCAATGTAGGAGTAGGGTGTGTGTGTGTGTGAACTGTAACCTGTGTCTGTTTATCTAATAAACTTTCATCCTTCCTCTTGTGTACTTGGGACTTATTTCTTCACCGCCTGTCTATATCTACACGCATACACCCTACTCCTACAACCTATTCCGCTAAACTGTTGTTGCGGACGCAGAGCCAGCGGTATCCCTGCGTCCAGCGCTCGGCGTGGCAACACGTCGTGTACGGGTTGCGACTGGTCAATCGTCATCCTGAGGATGCTTCGTTGAGAGGTGAAACAGGTGTCGATTTCTTACAGGATTTTTTATGAGTCTTGAGGAATAATTAAGCGGAATAGGTTACTAAATATATCTACGTCTATTGTATTTTATAATGGTAGTTGAATTAAAATTTTATTATTTTCGCCACAGTTTTTTGTTCAACTCAAAAAAATGTGTGCTATCAAGGCATTTAGGTATTAACTGGTATGCTATGTTTACAAATGGTTCATAATAAAATATGTATTATTTATTCATTATTCATTCATTCGGCACAATCAATACAATAGCACAAATACAACAAATCAATGTAGAGTGTTAGAGAGATCAATCTAATATTATTACCAATTTCAACTTTGCTCCGAGTACTTAGTTGTAGTTTTCTGAAAACTTTTTATATTTATCTTCCCAAATTTTTTTTTTTTTGGTAAGTACTGATGATTGTAGCTTAATGAAGGTTTAGCCCTTTTGAAAAAACTCGATTTAAAAACGTCTAAGTAACCTAGTCTTTATCCTTCCTTGCCATAAATTAAAACACATAACTATCATCCTTCAAGGGTTAGCCTTGAAATACTCCAGCTGTAGGACCCGGTCCTTCGCTACGCATTCTGGCCATGCCACCCGGTGACAAAGTGCAGTCACTCGTAATTTATGTGCTCCCTTGGACATGAGGCGTGCCGTGCTCCTAACTGAGGCCATTAATTTAGAACCAATTTTGATGTATTTTACGAGGGCTTAATTCATCTGGAATGACAAAGTCTTTGGTGGAAAATAAAAGAGGGTAGGTACGAGGTAGTATATTATTTGAAATGAATTCATTACTTTTAGTATTTAGGTAGTCTTATCAAGTAAATATGCATAAAAGTAGAACCTAGAGTAAAGTAAAGTAGTACCTTTGTACTCATATTATAATTATGTTGTATCTCTATGTATTTTACTGTGTGTACATAAATAATAAAATAAATAAATAAAAACGCCTCTTTCTCGTGAAGCTCATTTTTTGACACAAATTTTGTAATTTTGTAATCATACTGATAAATATGGTTTTAAATCTAGATCTCAATTCAGAACTGTCTTAGTAAAGTCAAGTTATTCCATTCCCTTCAATAGAGTTGCAGAATTTTCCTACGTCAAGAAAAACGGTAGTACCAGTTACTGGGTTGTGGAGGTCAGATAGGCAGTCGCTGCATGTAGAATACTAGTATTCAGCTGCATCCGGTTAGACTGGAAGCCGACCCCAACAATGTTGGGAAAAGGCTAGGCAGATGATGATGAAGAAAAACGGTAGTAAAGATTTAAAAAAGCTGAGATTTTCTTTCACAGATTACGTACCTACGATTTCCAACTTTTACCTAAAAACAAGACACATACTGCACTACACCGTGTGATAATAAATTGTAAACTTTGCCAACGAACGGACAATAATTCATAAATGCTTTTGAGAATCTTGCCAAGAGAACTCGTTCTTTTTCAATACTGACGACTTGGCTGCGTACGTACCTGCATAGTGCCAAGGTCCTGGATCATTAATTTATTGGTGAACCTGAAAGGATAAAATGTTTATTCATAAACTAGCTTTTGCCAATGGCTTCGGCCTCGTGGAGGTCGGAAATTATCCCAAGGGAATGAACTACTATTCTTCTTGGCATCGTGTTTTTTTAGATTTAAAATACAATTTTTTCCGTGATTACTATTCCTATCCTATGCATAAACCCTTCTCAAGTTTAGGACGATCAACAATTCTCGTGCACTCGCCATCGACTCAACTAAACTGTCGTTTCGCCGACAGTTGTCCCAAATTAACTCGATGAATCAGTTTAGTCGTGAACGCGGACCGAATACCAATACTCGAATAAAGCGATGTAAAGCGATGAACGTAGTGCGGCCGGAAGCTTTAGTGGTGTAAAGTTTATCTAACGCTATGGCTGAATATTAAGATCTTTCAATGATGTTGTTGTCACACGTGAAGTACTTACATAATCTGATGAAAAAAATATTTTATACAAAAATAGAATATATTGAGCACAACTTACTAAGGTGCTATACTAGTATTTCAGGCTAGTGCATGAACCATGCACCATCACTCTGGGCAGTTCGTACCGCTTCAATTCTTGTTCAATAGCTTGTCCACAAAAAGAAACAGAACTCGTTGGATTTTTATAACTGGTCAAAACAAATGTATGTCAAAAAGAAAAAAGCTTGAAGCCAATTTTGTTTTGAAACTTATGACCACCAACATGATTGTTCATTTTGTTTTTATATTTAACATCAATGTTTTCATTTGTTTCGAAGCAATGTTTTCTATCTATGACCCACTTTTGCCATTGCCTTCAACCTGTCGATAATGCCAGGGATACAATTTCTAAAAAAGACTCACTTCTCCACAATAGTCACGATAAAATTAGAACCAGCCTCGAAAATTGCACTAACACCGAATAGTCTGAGCGTTTCACTTGACGTAAAGTTCGTTACTTAGGCACTCGCTGTGCGGCGTCGAATAGCGTCGAGTTGTCAACTATTTGTTAACACACTGCATTCTGCTAACTGCCAGTACCAGTGGTTTCACACCAGCACAGAATATATAATAGTACAACTTCAGAGCAAAGAGATCGCTTCGTTTTTGACACATCGCTTTTACTAAACTCATTATAATAATCCAAGGAAAGGTGGTCGAAAAACTCAGTGTCATAGAACAGATTTCGTGGACTTAATTCATTTATAAAGACATCAATGACAATGATCAATGTTTCGTCAAGTCGTTCACAATTAATTATTAACCCTCTAAAATGCTCAAAGAATATGTCAGCCCTCTCCACTCCCAATTCCTACAAATAAAAGCTAGCATGCATCCTAAACTATCACACATCACAGGAACGGTTTCTATAAAACCGTATCCGGTTCAATAGAAGTGATTCTGATATCTGCAGGAATTCCAATATTTGCTCAGATATTACCGGACTCTCATCGGCCGGTGCTGTGGACTCGGTAAATGTCTGCAGCTATTAATACTTCAGCTTACAATAGTTTAATACCGGATTACGTTGGAGTGTTTAAAGTGACGCGGACGTGTTGCTTCGTTTTTTCATACAAGTTGTGTTATTATTGAATGAATGAGAATGAAAGAAAAAAATATTTTATTTGGCACTCGCACAGAAAAATAGATTAAAATTAACAAAATCATGAAAAAAATAACACAAAATAGTGAAAAAACAAGAAGAGCTCTGCGAGGATAAACAGGTTCCTATCGCAGCTTGATTTAGCAGAATTTTATTAGAATTTGTTATTAGATTTTATTATCAACAAAACATCTTGTACCTATTGACATTGTTTTGATTAAATTGTGTTACGAGTATTTTACTTACTACCTATTCTATGCAATTTGTGTAAATTAGCTTTTTCTAACTCCCATAAAAATGCTTGTGCCAAATTTTGCAATATTTAATTGTTAATTTTAATCAAATAGGTACATCTAAGTATTGTTAACCTAACGACCAGTGCTATCAATCGGAACCAACTGACTTGAACGGTAATTTTCAGTTTTTAATTTCCGGTATCTGCTATTCGATTATCATGCTCTTCGACCTCGATTCCAATTCTTAGTTTGCTTTTTGTCTTTACTCAATTCTTTACAAAGTTTTTATTTTATTCAAATTGGTGTTCATTCCTTTTAAGAAACAGTGTTGCAAATTATTATATTCTTAATGCTATTCTAGCATCGTCAATATAAAATAGATGTCGTTAGTTTCCCAAACTGTGACGATAAAATAATTTGGAAAACGTTTTGAGGCGAATACGTTATCAGACGGAATAGATACCTAAAGAAGAAAACTCAGACATTACTTATTATCATGTAAAATTACCATTTACATAATTTTATGTAAAAACACCTTGCTTTTAATCATCGCATGTCTTAGACAAATCCATGAACACCTCATGTATGTAATAACATCCACCCAGCCGCTAGAACAGGATAATTAATAAAGAATTCCACTTATAAAGATACATAGATACGCGTCAAAAACATAACCTGTTTGCTGCTGCATGTAAAAATGCAGCGCAACTCAGGAACTTCATAATGACTAACTTACACATTAACACGAATAACAAACGAAAACAAACAGTAGCAAGCTCCAACTCCCAACTTACTAGAAAGGCGACGAGTTCAACAATAAATTCAACATGTGCAATTTACCTGCGCTACTGTTTACTCTAGATTTATAAGAGCATTTCTCATGCAAATGCATTGGGGCTCCCCAAATGAATGTACGTTTCATTAAAACTTTGTCTCGGTGACCGCGGACAAGGCACTAATTTGCGCCTTGTTATACGTGCATTAGACGAATAAGTATTTAATCCTTGGATTTGAATGCCTTTGTTCTGTCCTTTGAGGATGTTGAGCTGCAGTAATGTTGAGTCTGGAATATTCGTTTGCCTCATTGTGTACTTTAGAGGTCCATAAGCTGTAAACAGTTAAACCCATTGTTTCACCCTTTGTAAAATTTCTAAATTTATATCTGTAATCAACATGGTGTACATCTACATTATAAAGAGCAGCTATTCTATATTTTAAGTCACAGAAATTATGATGTTCATTCGATTTGAGTGCAAATTCTGATGATTAAACCAAATCAATAATTACCACCGTTTAAGTCATAAAACAGAGATTCATTCCTGGAGATTCATTTTAGATTAATTCCTGGATATTTACTGATGGGTTACTACAGCACTAGACAACTGTCTACCCATGTGCCAAATGTTATCCAAATCTGTTCAGCCATTTTAACGTGAAAGCGTAACAAACAATCAAATAAGCAAACAGGCTCACTTTCGCATTTATATTAATAATAAAGTTAGGATTTAACATAAAAAAGTTTCAGCTACCTGACTCTGTCGTACTAAATGTCATGCGTTTGAGCGCCGCCGGTTGGAAAATCGAGTACCCAATAAATAAATTGTTAGGCTATTAGTAACACGAGTTTCATTTGCTCAATAAATTGGTTGTTAGCTTCGTGTACCCTAAGGAATCTTGTTTCATAATATTAAACAAAACATTGGTCTACTTTTAGGCTCCGCCACAGTCGAGTTAGAAGAGCACTAAATACCTACTAATTACTTAGTCAAGTTGCCATGTTTTTTTTTTAGGTCTAAATGCACCTCTCCGTCCTCAGCAAATACGTTCCGGACTCCAAAATCTCCAATGGAACGCTACTATCAGTGGTCAACGAAACCTTAATTCCTACTCCTTAATATTATAATATTAAGACAGTATACTCATTGGTCGCCAGCTGTGCTTGCTGGCTTAAAATTTAAAATTAGGCTATAAAGCCAGCTACAGCTACTCTTGAAGACATCAGACCCCGTATCACCACACTATATCTAATCACGTAGTACAGAGTTCACGCTAATTTGTAAGGATATTATCTAGAACAAAGAGCCTCTAATAAATTAGAACACGGTGTATTTACTTAATGCATGAACTCGGTCCGACCTTTGAGTTATGCGCTGCGTTTATAATTGCTGTCGCTGGATACAGCGGCTAATATATCAGGTACAGGTAGCACATGTTTTAAAGGGGTGCTGTTTTTTCATGATTAGCTCTTTCTAACATTTTTCTGAACCAAAATCGATATCAAACAGTAGGAATTTCAAATCAATAGAAAATGTAAGTAGATATTACCTATTGGCAATTATTTGGTAACAAGCCGTGCGTCCGATAGCAGTTATTATCGGCAAAATGTCGAACTTCCATAAAACTTTCATCCTCTAATTACCCTTATTTTTTATTTACATTTAGGGGATGAATAAAAAAAAAAATCCTTCCTTTACCCTGCGTATCGAAACTCAGATCTACATGAGATACAATGGCTTTTTAATGATATGAAAAGTTCATGTTCACCGTCATTATAAAGGAACTCTTGTCAAGCTTCTCGTTTCCCAAGGGTTAGGCAGAGCGCTGTCTGTTAGGGAAATTAATGAGTTTTATTAAGAAGATATTGTTGAAATTCACAGCATTTTGGTCAATTCCTTAGACAAATTCAAGAAGCATCCTATTTCTCAGCACTTGACGCTTGTAATAATTGCATGCACCCGTCACCGACGTTTGGGGGCAAATATGGCGTGAAATGCACCGCGCGTTCGCGACCTCAGCAACTTTTCCAATATACCGAGGTACGTCAGTGTTGGGATCATAGAATATATACTGAGACATGCCAAGGAATGTACGCTTGTTGGCTGAACATGCTCAAAATGTACATAGAAATAAGAATGCATAATACCATAGAATGCATTACAGGCGCTACCTCACTAACTCGCTCGTCGTCTGTTGAACTGGGTAATTAATCGTTGTGGAACGTCGAGATACGAGACACTTTCAACATAATATTTTTAATGATAGACAAGATGATCGGGGCTGATCAAGTTGGTAGAAAAGCATTAGGAAAGCCTGAGTGGCTTTTCTAGTGTATAGAATTTGTAAATGTGTGGTAATGGTCTGATATTTCTGACGAGGGTGCACCAAACATACACACGATTTAAGTCGGCACTCAGCTGGTTTTCACCTTACAGCTTCTTCCACGAAATAGGTACCTAAATGTGTTTTAATAACATATCCATAATTTTTATAATCTTTGTTGAATGTAATGCAATATTGCGGCTGCCAAACTATTACAGGCCCCGCGGGAGCCTGAATATTTTCAACAGCGAATTGACTGGATGGCTGTCGGATTGTGTTTAGAGTTGTTAGAAAACTGTCTGTTATTGTTTTTGACGATTGGAAAGTGATGTATGTTCTGAGAAAACGCTATTGTTGTAGCAGACATTGAATAGAATAGACTAATACTCTTCATTATAAACACCATAATTTTGAATTACTGATTTAAATAATTGCATGAAACACGACATTAACAGCTACCACGTTCGAATAACTATAATCGTTTGTAGGAAATAACTCCCGAGGAATCTCAACCAGGGCACTTTTAGCCACAACAAGGAAGAAGGAAATTCTCTAGAACTCCGACTGCGAGGTCTCCAAGGTCCGAGATTTGATCCTCGTTTAATCAACGGTTGTCCGTATGTCTCATCGACTGATATCTTGAGTGCCAAATGGAGGGTGCTCGAGATTTACATACCTACATACATACACATAAACTCATGTGTTATTTCCACTGGGGTGGTCAAAAACTTTAGATTACCGAGTATACTACTTTTCCTTCATGACTGTAACTAATTTAGTAAATCTAAAACAATGCAAAAGCATTAAATTATTTTCTTCCAATCATTACAAATTCTATCTCAGCCTTGAATTCGACTTACAAATTAATATACAATGATATTTTTGAAAGAAAAGGTAAGACAAAGATTTTTGTTCATCTTAAATCCAAGCGAATTTTAAGATAAACTTGAATACTTAATTTAAATTGTAATGGAAAATGTATCTTAATGCAAAATGATGTAAAGTTTGTGTGAAACGTGATTGATTAAATCTGAAAATAAAAGCTTATTTTAATTTATAAACAATTTTATTGTAAGTGGATATTTTTTGGCAAATAATACGTTTAGCGGTCCAAGTAGAGACGTAGGATAGGTTATTCACTTAAAAGCACATTAGGGCATGAAAAATACATTCACCATACTTCAGTAAATCGGCAGTTTGACTGGCAATTTTCTGCCTCAGGATCATTCTTAAGTGCTATATCATAGATTCGAGTTTCGTCCTGTATTTGTCCATTTTTGAGCAGACGACAGACCTGTAATGTTAATGTTACCATGAGCAAGAAAATCTGGATAAATGCTTATGAGAATAAGTTATAACATTGTTACCTATAGGTAAGTGTCCCAATTAGGCAATTACCTGTCACCATGTTTGTACTGTCCATTAATATTTAAAAAATCAAGATTTCAAGGTAAAACATTGTTGCACGCGAAGTATGACAACCATAGAAACGAGTTTTTTTTACGGGTTTTGTCGACGGAAGAATAGACAAAATGACAGATTGTGATTGTTTATCTGTCATTTTGTCTATTCTTCCGTCGACAAAACCCATTTCTATTGTGGTCATGCTAAGCTTGCTGTAAAGTGTTTGTAAGTTTCAGTAGTCTAAGGCTAGCTCAGAAAGGAAAGAACACCACTGGTGTCAGGTGCCAGGTTAATAAAACCCACAGGTTTCCATAAAGAATCTGGAAGATATATAAATTAAAAGCTTTAAAAATAAAATAGGCAAAGGAAACCATACTGAACAGCCCATTAAAGTTTAACGGCAAATTAATTGAATATTTTTTCCATACTATTAGCGTTCACAATGGTATTACCGCGTAATTTCAAAAGTAAATTACTCGTGACCGCGAACCAATTGAAACAATTTACTCAATGATCCAGTAAATGACTAAATAATCAATGACTGCAAGCAAATATATTGGACAGGGGTTTTAATAATTTACATGAACAGTTATATTTTTGTTGGAAGATGACGTTATGACTTCGGATATCTCTTTTAGACATATTTTATAGGATAGTCCATAATGGACCACTTTACTGTCCGAGTCAACTTCTTCTTGTATGAGATGTTCTGAGAAAACTATAATCTTCGATGCGTTTCGATACTATTTATTAGAATCTACACTAATATTACAAAGAGGAAAGATTTGTTTTTTTGTAAGTCTGTACATATTATATATTAAAGTCGCTTTTCGTGTTTGTCTGTACGTCCACGTTGTTCTTCTAAACCACGCAACTGATTTTGATGAGGTTTTCACCATCGTTTAGAGAATTTATTCCGGAAGGTTAATAAATTTACATATTAAATATTAATTATAAAATTATTATTAAATATTTATTATTTTATATTAATTTACATATTTATTAAAGTTACATAATTATAACTAAGACATCTTCGGTGTTTTTTCAAGTTGTAAAATCCGTGCGAAGCAGGGGCGGGTCACTAGTAATGATAAACTCAAAATAAGCAAGAACAATAATAAAAAAAAATCTCACCAGATGCTTTATTATTACTGAGTAACATAGGAAATTAGCAGCTAGGGTAATTTATAAAGTTATCAAGTGGGCAAAGCCACTGACGGAAGCTAGTCTGCTATAAAATTAAACGGTCTTAGGCTCGTCAAATAGCAACTGAGTACTGACCTGTTTTAGAAACTGACACTTGGTTGTAACCGGAGAAAAGTAAAGTTCCACCCACAAACGACAAAACTGCTTCCCTTACTACCGACGTCACCAATAAACCCAGTTTCAACGCATCAACTAGATTCCAAGAGAATGGACGCCGATAACTGGATTCCAGTATCCGAGTAAATATCGATACAGACTAAACGATGAATCGTGTTCCTACAACCAGCTCACGATTCAATTTAAGATTCTACTTTATTCGATTATTCGACTCGCAGGAAAATCGGATTTTGTAATTGCGAAATGATGTTTTAAATTAGTTGGTGATTTATATTTAAAAGGACATAATCCAGTTTGTTTTTGGGTGCGAGTACTGTTTACTGAGTTACTGCGAGTTATCTAGAAAAACGTTTCTTCTTATGATTATTATGCCAGTAATTAAGTATTAAAAATAAGATTGGTTGCTAGTTCAAATTGCGAAAAACTGCCATTATGGGCCCGTTGGGCTGTTACAGCCTACACAAATATATGTAATTTACCTACAAATGAAACTGTAACGTTTTTGAGTGTACAAATAGTAAGGCGCTAGCCCTACAAATATATCTTGGGCATGTTTAATTAAACTCCATGTATGACCAAACACTACAAGTTCGTCTGTAAGCCACTCTAACATTCTAACTCGTGTATCGAGCGGTCACTCGCTTCAGAAACTACAACACCAAAGAGAAACAATCGCTAAGATTTTGAACATAGCGGCCACGGAGTAGGTAAGACATGGAGTGATAATATGGAGATGATTGGCGCGAAAGATATTACCATACAGAAAAAGCCTGGATGCTAGGCGAACATAATAACTAGGACGGTTTTCTTCCATTTGTAGTTTATATCAGTTCCTTACGTAGGAGCTGAACGCTATCAGAAAAATATTAATAGTAAGTAATTAAATAAACCTCTTACTCAGTAAATAGCTGTAGTTCATGTTCAATATGCAAGACGCCATGCATCTCTTTGTCTGCCGAAAAATTTACGAAATTATGAGACATCCATTTACTATGAACTCATTTGAATCAATGAACTTGCAATGCAAACTTGATGCGAGAACACTAAGTTTACCGATACTGCATTATGTAAGCCGAGACTTAGCTACAGGATATGATAGGCAAACAATACTGTAAGATTAGAGTTTCGTAATAAGTTCCTCAGTACAAAAAAAATGATTCTTTTAAAATTTCGGCGTAGCTTGATGTTTTTTTTCACATGTATAAGTTATTTCTTTTCAGGGAACCGCTGACTTACAGTGAAGGAATATTTCATGAAAAAACCAGGACGCAATTTTAATTTCAGCAGTGATTTAATTAGTACTAAGTATTGAGATTTGAAAAGATTTCATTATATTCAGTAACGTGAATATATTATTAGTATGTTACTTTTTGACAAAGAAATCTAGGGATTCTTTTCTTTGCCCACATTCTGGCACCCTAAAATAAATATTTTATAGTGTATAAATATTTGTGGCGAGTCTAGACGGCTTTGTGTGTTACGACATTATATTCTGGAAACTGTATTCTTTTAGAATTCTATTCTGGAAATATCTAACATTAACGCGGTTATTTTTTTTTTTATTCTTCGTAGTTTTCCTACGACTTTAGTTTTCTGGCTTTCTGGCGAAAACAGCCGATTTTGTTTTAGTTGGCCGATGGCAGTCTTTGTTAAAGACATCAGAATTTAAACGTCATAATAAGAATTAATAATCTTAGAGACGACCTAGCTTACTTGACAATGTTACAATAATAGGCAATGTTACCATCATGAGTCCAAAATAGGACCCCAATATAAGGCAAACCTGATTTAAGTTTGAATTAAATTAAATAAGGTTATAAATTAAAATACAGTCGTGTTGGACGTAACTCTTAAAACTATGCAGTGAGACTTTCAACGTTGTTTACATTTTGCTGGTTGAAAACAATCATTTAAACCTGACAACTTTAGGTCGGTGCCTAATGAAATATTTTCCGGTCGAGACGACGACTTTATCTTTTTAATGAAACGTTTTTATGTTTGTTTGACTAAAAAGGATCGGGAATCTTAGTGATTGTTTATTTTGGATTGGTTCTTGGCGCCTTGAAATGCTTTTTTCTTGCATTATTTATGGAGACTTGAACTGTCTCAATACTCTCTATTAAAATATAATTGTATACGTAGGTACTTAAATTGACTAAATGATCTCAAATGATAAAAAACCATAACCCTCCGCTATAGTCGGGTAAAAAATAAATCACAGGTCATCAAACAGGTGGACGCAGCCGCCATAGTGATTGATTAATGAGCTGAATTTCAATCAATCTTCCTAGGCTTTGTAACGTGGTCGTGTGCAGTATGAATATCACGTGAAGCGACTGTAGATTGGACAGCTTCAGGGAGATCAGGTGTGTGAAATAAGTCCACCATTAGATAATTAATAGTACCTTTACTTTTATTGAGATGCATTATTACAGGCGAGTATGTCGGCGATGGCCGACATACTTGTCTGGTAATGGTCCAGGACTCCAGAGTTAGTGACGCCAGTATAGCTACACTATAATAATGAGTGGTAGTGTGGCGGCATCTACATCGCCATACGCACTACGCATCAAAGACCTGATGTCACACAAAGTCCTGATGACACACAAGAATCTGACGTCACACAAAACCCTGCATCGCGCAATTAGAGTTTACTGCGCGATCAACATCTGGGGGCTATGTATACATATACAAGATCCCGATATCAATCGTTGGGCGTTTGCCCGCCAGACAACACCCGTCTGGTCGGAGGATCCTCCCTTTTCAATAGAGGATGAGTGAACTTCACACCCTGTTCCTCATATCTGTAAAGTAGTGTTGTACCACCTAACAGCCTTTTCCCGACTATGTTGGGGACGGTTTCCAGTCTAACCGGATGCAGCTGAATATTCGTTGAATACCAGTATTTTACATGGAGCGACTGCCTATCAGACCTCCACAAATCAGTTACAAGATAATAGGATACCCCTTCAGTCCAAATAAAAATCAAGACGGAGCGCTGCTAACAATACAGCACCGCTCTGTGCATACACGCTCACACACGAATTTACAACTATTTACAATGACACTACAATCAAACTACACCAAACTAAGTGGACACATGTTTACGAAACCGGCCTCACGTCATTGTTGATAGCGCTCTGTCTTGGTTTTCTATTTGGTCTCAGGATACCCCTTGGTAAGACTGGTTGTCAGACTTTTGGGCTTTTGATTACCCGGAACAACTGTTAAAGATTTACGAATGACAGCCGGGACCAACGGCTTAACGTGCTTTTCGAAGCACGGAGGGGTCTAGATATGTAATGGATGGTCACCCATCCACGAATCGATAGTGGCCAACGTAGCTTAGCCTGCGCATGGCCTAATCAATGAGCCGAACTAAAAAAGTTGAAATGTCCGAGGTTCTATACCTATAATTATATGAACAGAACATTTAGGTACACATTGTAATCCAAAACAAAAGAAAAACATCTCAAACTTCACGCGTGCAGTCACGACGAAAGGCTTAATAAGGTACAGCCGTTTGCCCGGCTCCATTGAGAAACACCCGCCGCGCCGGCAGGGTTTGCATAACTCCTAACTCAAAGGGATAAAGATGAGACAAAGTTTTCAAGGTCCCTTATAAAAAAGTAATAGAGAACATTCCTTTTGACGATACGCCCAAAGGAACCGTGAAAAAAATTCTACGAGGTATTAAGCTGAAAAGGTTAGCCTTGAAGCGAATGGTCGCTTACTTTCTGGACGTGTTAAGGAAGTGGGCCTATATATGTATATGTAACTACTGTTATTTTAGGGTTCCGTACCCAAAGGGTAAAACGGGACCCTATTACTAAGTCCGTCTGTCTGTTTGTCCGTCTGTCACCAGGCTGTATCTTATGAACCGTGATAGTAAGACAGTTGAAATTTTCACAGATGATGTATTGCTGTTGCCGCACAACAAATACTAAAAAACGGGATAAAACTAATATTTAAGGGGGCGCTCATACAACAAACGTGATTTTTTTGCCGTTTTTATAGATAATGGTACGGAACCCTTCGTGCGCCAGTCCGACTCGGCCGGTTTTTTATATTTTAGTATGTGGGTTGGGAATCCCGTTTGGAAAGAAATTGGGTTATCATGATTTGTTTCTGTTTCTTTAACGTTTCATAACGTTGTTTAACAACTTTATTTGTTTGTTAATTATGAAGAGTATTAACAAAGACATCATTAATTTACAGTAAAACTGAAAGTATTGTGAATTCACGCCATGAAGGTATAGACCGTCATATTGATTCTCTTGTGACATCATTTTCACCTAATACCAAACTATTTTAAATATACCTAGTCTGATATTCTACCTTTTCACAAAACTTTATTTTTCGTCGTATTCGCGTTATAAACATCACACTGTATCGCTAGCATATTATCATAGCAAGCTTTTTATTCATAAGAAGCAAGAATAGGTCAATAAAATGTAATGACAAACTAATCAATGGGGAAATATGGACGTCTTATAAGCAATAGTGTCTTCCGAATAGCAATTACTGTTCATGCTGATCGAGCTAGGGGCCTATACAGGATGTTTTTTGAACCGAAGCACGTTGGAACTATTCCAGCATCGGCTGTGATTGGCTATTGCTGTGTTTGTTATACAAAATTTCATATAAAGGTCGAGTTTTTTAAAACAATTTGTATAAAAAGGCCCCCATAATAACTGCATATTTTGCATCTGCATTTTAGCGTGCGGGAGGGCTCTGCTGCATTTTTGCATCCAAGCCTGGATGTGGTTATTGCGGAATTAAAATTAAACATTTTTACATAGCGATGCCCCCAAGCAATAAGTCGGTAATGTGCTATTATGGACTTTTTATTGTTATGTCAAATTCGGAACCTATGCGTTGGGATACATCTTAGTAATTTATTTCACATTTTTCGTGGTGACATTTACGAAGATAACATGAAAAACACTTTTATTGTAGGGAAATTAAAAAACGAAATTATGTCGAGAAAAGTATCTTTACGTATCAATACAAAAGTGTATTTCGTATTTCATTTTGGTAAGTTGCTATTACCGACTTATTGGCGTTAATGAATTTCGTGCAGTTCTTGGTAAGACGCTAGCACGTTGTTGTTGTCGAATTATTTTGAGTCAGCTCAGACCGTACTGGGAACTAACAAGGTTTATAAAGTAAATAATTCATTAATAAATATGTGTAAAATTGCAATACGTATCTAATTTGAACACGTTTGGTCCCGTTTACGATATTGCTGTTTATATTTTTGCGCCCCACAGCGCAATAACACCGTGATAACCAATTACGTATCGTCTTCATGATGAAAAATTACGCTGGTAATGTCCGTATTATAATGTTACGTATCAACATTGTTTACTAATTTACTGCAATAATGGCGTAAGTGTATATTACCTAAACAATTTACTTACCTAATATATTTTTGTAATATTTATTTTCTTAAATTGCAAGGCTTTTTACGCACAAAATTTTATGTTAAAATAATAATTGAACTAAAGAAAAAAAATTGCTTTCGTTTGATGTATCAATGATTTCACTACTCCGACTCGTTAAAAAGCTATTCAACAAAAACAGAAAACATTTCTCCTGTAAAATTTAAGTTTTACGATTACCGACTTATTGCTTGGGGGCGTCGGGTTACATTTTATTAACATAGACTTTTGCCAAGTAACGGCATAACTTAAAATATTTATTTCTGTACTCAAACTAGTAAGTAAATTAATTAACATTTGAAAAAAAAAAAACAATTTGACCCATAGTTGAAATAAACATTGTCGCAATTTGTGATTGTGATCGATCTAGTGTTTTTTTTGTAAAGTATTGACTTAAATACAATCTAATAATACAACATCACGCTTTGTTTCGTTAAGTTTCTTTATATTTTTTGTTATGTTTAAAATCTAATAAGTATTTGGATTTTAATGGATTCGAGAGTTCCTTAAAAACCTACTAACTTACTAGTTTCAACTGTCTGACTGATAATATTCAAACATGCCTATAAATTCTTCAATTGAAATAAATGCTTTGAATATTTTGAGTATCTGTTAGTTCAACAGCGCACCCTCGACAGACAGCCTTGCTGAGATGGCTAATACCTACTTTTACAACGACACACACAACCATCTAAAGTAATTTGTACCTGTCAATTTGCGATATCATGAACCTTTTTCAATCCAGATTCCTTACACCATGTCCAATCCCTTCCATACTATCCGAAGTATCACAGAGTCTTATTAACAGTGTTCGGTATAAACAACTAAATAAACATCAAAATGATAAATAATATAGATTCCAGGACGGATCGCTTCCGCCTGCGCCCGCCGTTGTCTCCTGTTTGCGCTAGAGGCCGTCTTTGCCGACGATTCTGTTTCATCCTCTCTTCAGAATGGGAAACTGATGATTTTTTTCTCTTTTCGTTGATCGAATTTCGTGACTAGTTAGGATTCTTAAGGCGTGATTGAGTTCGGTGGTGTCGGTTTTGTTGTTGGAATTCTTTGGTATTTGTTGTGGGTTCTAAAGGCTTGAAAATTGGTGGTAGGTGCATTTAATGACGTTTTAATAGTTCCCAAGAGTTCTAGAATAAGTATAAGAATTAATTCGCAAGAATGTAAGTGTGTACAGAGTACATAACTTGATATTTATGTGATACATAACAATGTATGATGTACACCAGAAACCTGGCAGAGTATGACGGAAATCTAATAAGGTTTCCGTCATACTTTATCAGTTTTCTGGTGTGCAAATTTTAATATTAGTCGAACATGAGAATCTAATAAAATACAAACTATCTAACTAAAAAAAACATACATCGCTTTTCATCAGGCGAGATCGAGGTCACGAGCCCATTCTGCAATTATATTTTTTTATAAAAGGACCAAGATTTTACATTTATATACTAAAAGTAATACCTATATGTTATACAAACATACAATCTATAGGTATTTCAATAATAGTAGGTAGGTAGTAGAACAGTAGCAGTCGGTAGTTCATTCCTATTTATCGCATACCAGTTTCTGTCGTTCGCTGTCACAAACATTTGACCCTATAGAAGTGAAATTATGTGTGAAAAATAAGTGGACTGTCGGTTTATCTAGTGTTGGACAGCCCATCACTCCTGCACATAATACTTGTAGAACCTAATATGCAAACATAATTCAAAGCACTTCAAAGCAAGCAAAGACGCTTCAGCTATAATCTAAACAACCTCGATGACAGACTTTTAAGCGAAACAAAATACGTCTTGATTTTCAGGGTTCCGTACCCAAAATGTGCCAACGGGACCCTATTACTAAGGCTCCGCTGTTCATCCGTCCGTCTATCGAATATACTTGAAATATTCACATAGTGTGTACCTACTAACAATGGCCGCGATAAATAAAGTAAAAAATAAAGGGGGTCCCCATACAAGAAACGTGTTTTTTACTGAAGTATTTTTTTAAACATGTGTTGTTATATATTGTACGTTGGTACGGAACCCTTCGTGTGCAAGTCCGACTCGCACTTGACGTCTTTTTTCGAACTTTTTCGAAGTGCAGTCTCCTGACTTCTTAACTCTAATGAGAGGACTATTTTGTCGCAGCGCATCTCTCAGGGCAATTTGGTCTGTTTGTTTGTGAAATGATAAGTTTATGAAAAATTTTTGCTCTCTTCCACATAAACTTTTGCTAATGAGGGGTAGGGATTGCGAGAGAACGAATCTTTTTTTTGGAGAGGGAAAATATTACGAAGATTTTTTTGTTTTAGATAATTGGAATAGTTTACCAACAGTATCAAACTAAACTCAGTTGTACTGATTCGGCAGCTTAAACACGGCTGCTGCGTCGCCAGTTCTTTTCTTGAACTTGGCTTGACACGCTGCCGCGTGTCTAGATTACAATAAGTTAAGCAAAATCTAATTTAAAGTCAAAGAAATTAACTGATAAGCAAAATTTGATTAGCAACCAAAATAATTGTTCTTTTATTCAAATCACAGCTGTTATTCTTAATGGAATTGCTACAACACGGCAAATAGACGTAGGGTGTCAATTTGCTTAACAATTAATTTCCCCGTCTGTGCAAAATGGATTGGAAAAGGTTGTAATAATTCTCAAAGAAATGCAACAAAATAAACCGGGTACGTCGTTTTTAAGTATTGTTTAATAACATTGCTACAACATGTCATGTAGAAAATGTAAACAGTATTCATGAACAAAGTTGTTGAGCAAAACTAGTTTAGTCCAACAAGTGTAAGTACGCTATAAAATGTTGTTACTTTCAGTTTGTATTACATTTTTATTTTTCAGATTGTTCTTTATATTTGAATTTGAAAAGTTTTGAATGCATTTTAGAGTTTAATAACTGGGTTGTTAAATTTCGTTTGTAACTTTTAAAATGTCAAGAACTGCTGTAATGTAAGAGCAGAGTTCTTTTTTAATATTTCGTATTCGTATTCATTTTTTGCGTTCCATAATTTATAAAAGATGTTTCAAAAAGGGTACAAATTATGAACCCTAGCAAAATTAACAAAAAAAACTAATATAAAATTAGAAAAATCTAGGTATTTAAATAAATGTTTAACAATAAATTATGAACATAAATAGTTCTTACTAATATTGTATGACTTAAAGATTTAATAATTATTGTATATTTTACTTTTATTTAATTATTGTATATTTACTGAGATCAATACTTAATTACAATTTTATTTTTGCACTAATATAAATTTGAGATAAATAAAATAAGTGCACGTATCATATGATACGTGTACTTATTTTATTTTATTTATTTCACACGGTATCCATGGACATAGGTACCTGCGGGCCTAAAACGGCCACATTAGCAATTCCTCTAAAAGAAATTCATTTCCTGAATTTCCAGCTGTTATTAGCAATTCCTCTAATTTGACACAAAAGCAATTCATAATGTGTGGACCATTCTACGAATCTCCATAGAAAACTGTCTAACAGATGAATTATTTTAATATGAATCGCACGCTGATCACATTACGAATTGTCAGTTTGTGACATTTTACGATGACTCATAATAATTATTTTCCTATTATGACTCTGGCAAAGTGACTGTTTTAAGCGTTTCTTTAACCAAACATTTTTGAGTTCCAGCTTCCAAGTATGGCTCCTAAAGAATTATTATAGGGACATGGGACTTGAATCACGATGCTGTTGCCATTAGTTCTGCAAGTGTGTGTAGGCGGCAGTAATCACTTTCCACCAGCTGGGCCGAACGACTTTTCGCTAAAAGCAAAAGAAAATTAGGTCAGGAAACAAATGTACTTATTTAGATGTTTAGGTACCTAGTACTGCAAAAAATCTAAGCTATTTCCTCTGATTGGAATAGTGCCCAATACACATATTGCATGAGAACATGTGCCAGCATTGGCAACAGCTCAGTGAGCCAATAAATGCCTACTCCATTAGTATCTCCAAGTTGAAATCACTTCGAAAACAATAATCAAAATAGACATTATAAATTTATTCAAATTATTTCATAGCTAAATCTGTTTGAATATTGAATTTAATTTAACTCTTTAATCTTTCTGTATTCATAACTGATTTAAACACAAATTAGACATTTTATTTGATATCTCATACATACGTGGACCGTTTTAACTTGTAACAACGAGTACTTTGAATAATTATATGTAAACGATTCCCTTCCATTACGTTTAGGGTTCACAGTGAATATACGGGAGAATAAAACTTGCGTGAACGAAAAAGTCTGGCCTCATCTGGTCTGTCAAAAGTCTGACACTCAAACACTGGTAACAAAAAAATAGTGCTTGGAAACAAGACTTTTGCACCATTTTACCAGGAGTTTGTAGTTATGTCATGTTTGTAAAAACCTTTACAGAATTCTTCATCTTAAACAGAGACTGCGTTTTGACCGACGGTAATAAAGCAGAAATTCTATTCGTTTTTTATCGTACATTTTAAGATCTCAACAGACGTGTCTACAATATCGCTCCGTAGATCCCCAAAAAGTCCTTTTACAAATTCAGCGCGCGAGTCGAATTAATACGTACCACCTTAATCGAATGAATTGAATAATTCAAACGCCGTCTCTGAGGGATTTGTCTTTCACAAAGCGGGTTTCTTTAATTTTTCATCCCTCATCTTCGACGTTTTCTTAATAATATCTATTGTTTATTTTTATTATTATTACAACGTCCTGTTTCGAGTTCCAAATCAGTTTTGTAAGCAGTGTTTTTGTTACAGATTGCTTCAGTGAATTGTCTTTGTGTTTAAAGTAATCGGTGCTTTGCGTTGGAATTTGTATTGTATTAATGTTCAACTGCAGAGGAAATGCTTTTTCTCATCTCATTAATCGAGAATTTCGTTTTTTAAGCTTGCTATAAGCAACAGTGACTATTAGTGGATAAGTTGTAAAGAATTTATTTTTTGGTCCTTCGGAAAAGTTCCGGCTAACGTTTCAGACAAATTAATATGTCTATTAAGTAATTCTTTTATATGATATGATTTAAATTTGCACAAAGTAAAAGAGGCCCCTTAATAACTTTTAACCGGTAAACCCGAGCACTAATCCAAACAATAACAATTTCCAATAAATAATTAATTAAAAACTATCTCATAAAGAACGTATCTCTACACTTGGGAACGCGTTAAAGTATTTCCTCAATTGCCTGAGTCTTCAGCGCGGGTCCAGTAAACGTTTTAGTATCGATTGTGGAATTTTCTCGAACGAGTACAAATGTGAGCTAGAACAATCGAATCGATATGGGGATTGAAAGAGCTTTAGTTTGCTCGTATTTGCTGAGAGACATCGTTTCTAGGAGGTGTGAGACTGTGAGTGGAGTTTCAAAGATATTATATAGTGTCTTTGCACTTGTGTCTTTGCACTTGTGTCTTGGCACTTGTGTCTTTTTGATAATATTGATGATAATTTTCTGGAAAAAATAATTAAAATATATCGCCGCATTTTTTTAAATTTAGCGTAACTTATGACCCCTGTAGAAAATTGTATAATTGTTTAAAGAAATTGGGGTAATTTTGGCACAAAAAACTGGAATTTTAAACAGCAATAACTTTTTAAACTCGTAAAAAAGAAATTATTACTTTTTCGTAATGTCATTGCGGTACCTATGCGCCCCGTTTCGGATCGGACAGGGGTTTTGTTACATGCTGTATATTTTCTACGTATTGTAGTAATTTTTAGAAGCATATTGACTACTGGCATGAGCTATTGAGATTACTACATTATAGATAGTGCTATCCACGAAGACGCGCCCCACTCTGCTCTGCTCTGTACTAAAGTACAGCTTACCAGTACAGTAATCGCGGAGTGGGGCGCGTCTTCGTGGATGGTACTACCTGTACCTGTACTTGCCTATGCCCTAATAAAAAAAAACTGAAAATTAGTCGCATTTATGGTCGAATTATACGTCTATCTTTAGCAAGGGCAGGAACTGAGAGCTTTCACACCTGATTCAGTTCTCAAAGACACACATAACACCTTCAAGCTCTCCGAAGCTGCCGTTTAAAACGACAGAAAAGTTTCAAAATCTCACTAAAACTTGATTCGAAGCGTTCCGGAGTTCGCGAGCTTGTAGCGTTAGTTAAAAATTCCGCGCAACTTCGACTCAGTTTTAAAATTTGATTGAGAAGTTATCCAAGTAAGATATGGAAGACCGTCGTGTTTACTTGAAGATGTAGGTAACTTTTAGTTATATAAAATAACGTACAAAAAAATGTATTGTTGGTTAACTTGAAGACGTGTTAATGTTCAGAAAAGATTATGTTACCACTGTGGTGGGTTACTGAGTCCCGGGACTCGGTAATCCACCATGGATCCCAGTGTGGGTTGGTGTCGATTTTGAAACATGAAAAAGATAAAAAATAAAATAATATTTCTTAAGGAAGATTCAGCAGCAAGTTTGTTTAACATAGATAAATACAAACTCCAAAATTGTTAAGAAATTGGAAAGCTAAAAAACATTGTAAACGTTTTTGGTATTCAAGTAAGTACTGTCAACCCTCGGGGGAGCGCTGACGGTACACGGGATAAATAAAATACTTGTTTGTGATTTAGCTGAATACTTATTTAGAAACTTTCAGTTTTTACATTATTATATTTGTATGTTACATCCGCTCGTCAATCTAAGGAACGACTTTCTAAAATTTTCTTATATTCTTAATCTAAATCAATTTTCCTCTTCAATCTGCCATTTACATAATTAAATAATAAACTAGCAGAGATTTTATTCTAAAACCATGTTAAGTAAAAGCCTCTACAGTACCTTTTTTGTCTATAACAAGCATGTTTGTTCAAGCTGTTTAGCTAAGGAAAATATCGCGAGCAATCCATACACATTCATACATGTTCTTGTATAATAAAATTTACAGCCTATCATATAGGCAATTTACTATCTTCGTGATATGAATACCGAAGCCTGGAGATGCGTATTTGTTTTTAATTTTATTTATTGGACCTTCGATTTTAGGTTGCTTTGCTGAAATATTTAATGCAAGCATGGAATAATGTAGATGGTGTTTTCATTTTATAATTTTCTAGCACACGACAAAAGCGTCTACTCATACAGAGTTGACGAATTCAGACAGTTCAATTTTCCTTAAGATGTCAGAGAACTACTTTTGAAGGAAATAATAGAAATTTATAAAAGTATCATAACTACACTCACCAGATTCGAACCAACATAGCAACTTTGTGGTTCAGAATAATTGGATCCTTAAACCTCCGAACGAACCATCAAAGCAAGCTGTATGCAGTAGAATTTCCAATAGTTTTTCTAAAGGCTTTTCGCCACTGCCAATCGTTTCGCATCCCCTGGTCACGTGTCGTGCACATAGCTTGCATTCCACATCTGCGGCTTTGACAAGTCATGTGTTTGAAACCATACACGCATGTTTTTCGAGATCATGGAGGATAAGTTTAAAGGGAAAAAGGATGGATGGATAGGCAAAGGCAAAGTTACATCCTGCTGATAAAAGCAAATGGCTTTAGTAGAGAGAAGAGGAAAGTAAATGATTACTAATATTTATTTATTCAAATTGTTTTGAAAAACAAGTCAAAAATAAGTAATAATATTTTAAAACTAGATGGGGTCTGTGTTACCTAACCCAGCGATTCCTAAAGTGGGTTCCGCGGTACCCAAGGGTTACGTGGCAAAAGTCACAAGGGTTTCGCAAATCATTTGGCGTAACGTGGCATATCAGTTTTATACTTAGGTACTTATAGGGTACCAAAAACAAATTAAGGTGTATTCTCCAAAGGAGCTGGTCGAAAAAACTGCCATTTTTTTGTGAACCTACTTTTAGCTCATCCACTGTACGCGTACCACTAGGGTTGACATCTAGTTTTTGTCCAAAAAAACATTGTTAAATTGTCGCACTGTGTCCGTAGTGTGACGTTGATGTTCGCAATGCTATCATTCCGCGTCAGTTGCCGTTACTTTGACATTTAACTCGGTGAGCATGCGAATTGTACTGTGTGGTGATTTTTTTTATTCTGAAAAGGTTTTAGGTTCTGTTACTGGTCTGGAAATGGGAGGGGTATATATTGCCAAGGTTCAGTGTGGGTTGTTGTATTTATTCATTCATGATTTTCCTTCATAGTTAATCAATTATTTCTATGAATAACTTTAAAAGTATAAATTTACAAAAGGTCACATTGGCAGCAAGTGCCAGTGCCAGTGTTCTTTTGTGAGGTTTGTACGCAGAACATTGTATAATATGTAACCTGGTAAATTATTCCTTAATTATGAAAGAATAAGTTAATAATAAAGTAGGTAAGTAATATTAATTCATTAATTAACTAAGGACCTCTCGACGGGAATAGCGCTCCTCCATTAATTTCCAGTTTTGTCTATGTTATCAAAAATTAAGATAAGTACTTACCTATTTAATTAATATTAGTGTACAGTCCGTCAGTGTTAAAGCCATTTCATACAACTGTCAAAGAATGACACTTGAGGTTAGAGAATACATACAATTTAAGTTTGTAAAGTTTTCAATTTGCTTAACAATTAATTGACCTGACTTAACATTGAACTGTTATCCAAGGAGAAGATCAATCATAGCACCCGTCTGCCTCTTTGTATGATGAGTTAGGCCCGATTTCCACCAAAGCTAAAAGAGCGGAGAGGAGAGATGTCTTGTAAACGACCAATAAGATATCGTTGTTTCGATACGATGGGACGATAACGATATATTATTGGTCGGCTTTAGACATACACACACATAGCTACATACCTACTTCGGTAGGTACCTGGACTTACTTTAAAACATGCATTTTAGTTTCGCACGTAAGTTACTAGTTACGAGTTCCCAAAGTCATTTGAAGTGTCTCCGGCGAACTTCTCGATAGATGTATCTAGAAATTTATAAAACTCTAATGGCTTCCAGTTGAAAAGATAGGACCTGAGGGACCGTTGCAAATAATTAAAGACTTCGGGACGTCGTTTTAAAGTCTGATTTTCAATAAGGATAGAGATTTCGTCGCGTAGTTTTCTTTTTTCTTTTCTAGATAGTTATTGGCTTAGCTAAATAACGTGTGAAATGGTTCTTTTGTGTGTGGAAAATGGTAACCCATCTCCCGGCTAACGAACTGAGTCAAGGACAGCTGAACTTCGCAGATCCAACGTAGTTGTTATTAATTTAGCTTTGGAATCCGATGGAATTACCCATCGGCAAAAATGACAAAGTTCCATACAAACTTTCACCCCCTATTTGACCCCACTAGGGGATGAATTTTCAAAAATCTTTTCAAAAACTCTAATGTAAAATTTCATGCTTCAAGACCCAGCAGCTTAGGCTGAACGATGTCTGTCCTCGAATTAATTAATGAATTCAAGATTTTTAAAGGACTTGACGTAAATTGCTTTTAAGTCTTATCAAAGGTTTCCACTTCAATCAAAATGTACCTATTTTCTAAATCCATCAAAACACTGCCTGTTTCAAAGATCAAAATTGTTTATTTTACATAAACCTACACGGGCACTTATGAAACCTCAGAAGCTAGGTGCACGGTTCCAATTGGTCGTTTCCTATGGGAAGAGCGGACAAGAAACTCCACGGTTACTCTTTTACAAATAAATACTTTTGATTTAAAATTATGCTCTTAATAGGTATGGGGGTATCAACAAGTACCAATACTTAAAAAAAACTTTTTTACAAAAAATTAAACCGACGAAAAAAGAACTGAAAAGCGAAAAATAAATAACTTTAATTTCGGAAGTCGGTGTCTTCGCTTTTCAATTTTCGTTTTTTTGCCACCGACTTCCGAAATTAAAGTTATTTATTTTTCGCTTTTCAGTTCTTTTTTCGTCGGTTTAATTTTTTGTAAAAAAGTTTTTTATTTTTCTCTTTTGAGTTACCATCCACTCCAGGGTACTCCAGGGGGTTACTCCAGGTTAAAGACCTGTAGTTGATGATGAGTGGTTGTGTCATCAGAACTATGTATGTGTGCGAAATTTCAACAGAATCGGTTCACAGTTGAAAATTCAGTTGGTGAAAAATCAATCAACCCCATTTTTTCTACCTTTACGGGTGGATTTTAGTTTCCAATTTTAAACGGGACCAACTTCGAGGTATACCCTTCCCAATAAAAAAAGAATTTTTCAAATCGGACTACTCACTAAAAAGTTATGCGTGGTCATACATAAAAAAAAAAAAAAAAAAAAAAATATACATGTCGAATTGAGAACCTCCTCCTTTTTTTTTCGTCGGTTAATAAAATAGAAAATGGTCCACAAATCTACAGTCAACAAACGTTGCCTATAACAACCTACAACGTTTTCACATTCACAAAATATATTTATTTATTCAGTACTTCAAGCACACAAATGTACAGAGCCAGACTTAATGCTATAGGCATGTTCTACCAGTCAACCTTTGTTAAAATATAAAAGAATGGATAAAAAAGATGAATAAAATAATAAAAATAAAAACCTATTTAAACCAAATGATAATGATTACCATTACAACTGTACCAAATCTGATTAGTATCCTGTCCACAAAAGCCACTAATTAATAGTTGAATCGTTGAATATGTAGAATAGGTATATTGTTAATTGTAATTTACGGTTTAATTAGATACCTACTGACTTGTTTGTTTCGGCATTTTGAATTTTAGACTCAAATAAAGCATTAAATATGCTTACCATAGCTAGGTAGGTAACAATACAATACTTTTTTTTTCTTTGTTATTTGTATTTTGTGTTTCATGAACTGTGTCCAAATAAACTTTATTCTTTCTTTCTTTCTTTCTTTCTAGGTACACAAACCTTTCTACTATAAAGAATACTTAAAAACTTACTACCTACTACAAAATAATATTCAAGCTTAAGTTTTCTTTCCTTTATTTTTACCAATTATCTCTAGAGTGCTAGTAACGAGCCAAAGATTAAAACGCCGCGGACGGTTAATTTATATTTAATAAACTACGAATCGGTGTGAAAAAGTTGGGTTTAGAGGAGAACAGTTTACTCGAGTGGTTACTGGCGACAGCGTTGAATGTCGAGGTATTAGAAAATGAGCTAGGATTAATAGTGGTTTTGTTTAAAGAGATTGAAATTGACTAAGTATAGAAACATTTGCAAGTTATTTTATTTTGGACTAAGCGATTATGACAATGTGCATTAATTGAAAAGATTTTTTTAGATTAAGCTAAAATTGTTCGTTATCTTTACTTCAAATCATTTTATTGCATTTTTTATGCCTAATCAACTTACATCTCCTATTAGGTATATACTCGTAACTAGCAGTTATTAATGAGCCCATTATTACATGGGATTCAAACAGAACTGGCAGAATGTGGGTGTACTCCTCTGCCTTCGGGGAATACAGGCGTGATTATTATGTTATAGTACACTCCACCCTTTTTTTAAGCAAACCAGTTTTATTTTTCAACTAGCTTTGGCCTGTGGCTTCGCCCGTTTGTCTCGGAAAATATCCCGCGGGAACCTACCATAGACCATAAACTATCTGTGTGCCTCATTCTATTCCGACCAAATAGACAAACGGAACAATAATCCAAAAACTAGGCATCAAACTCGACTCGTTTCTACATCACGCCGCAATTACTTTTTTCAAAAATATTCATTTACAGTTTATTATTTATTATTCTTGACTTCGTTACTATTTTATTATATTTATTATGTGACGGCGCAGCAAGTGGCGCCGGCTCTTGTTTTGTTATGAGGTTATTGAAATCACCGACAAGGTCGGATAAGAGTGACACTAGCTGATGACAGTAATTCTAGCATAGCGTCGCAGCGATGGTTGCGTGGCAGCTTTCTTCGGATGACAGAAGATGATGTGAGGGCTGAGGATGAGCCGCTGTCGTACCACGTCCACGACGAACTGCTATATTTCGACACAATCCTTATAATATTGAAGCTGCTGAACCAAGTATACGATGACCACTTCTGGTTAAGGCTATCCTGCGCCGTTATATGTATATTTTCCAATAATTTCGACATGCGATATTCTTTAATCCCCCAAGTATCCTTTTGTTTTTATATTTATTGGTATAGTTAGTTAGACCTTTTAGTTTTTTAGTTAATTTAGTTTAATAAGTTTACCCAATTTTATCCCCAAGTAAATAAATAAATAAAAATAAAATTAATAATAATTCCCGCTACCCGTCTCTTAGCAAGGCGTTACTCTAAATATAAGTCTGTAACAGCCGCAACCCGCACTTATCTATCACAGTAGATAAGGGAACTGCTAAAATTTCCAAGACCCTCGTTATCAGAAGCAAGTTTGCTACAATTTTATCTTGTTAAATTCGTTGGTTCGTAGTATGCGACAGAAGATTGGTGATGTTTTTTTGGTAAATTCAACTAGACTTTGTATAAGCAGATTTTTGAATTAGTTTGATTTTGTATTGATTTGTAGAAAGTCATTAAGCATAACATAAGTGCAAAAATGCATTGTTTTTTTTTTACTGTGATGAAAAGTGTTCTTATAAGTAGGTTAGGTACATCCAGGGTTGCGGGAAATTGCGAAAGGGATACCGGGACCCTTGGCAACAGGCAACTGAAGGGACACGGGTGGGTCGTAGTCAGTAAAAGTCTGACACGCCCTCCCGCTCCGCCCAGAGTGGGAGAAGTCATTTGATGATTTCCCAAAAAAAAAAGGTTAGGTACATTCGATACGCTATTTTTTGTCATGAATAGAAGATAGGAACCTAGTTTGACTGTGCAAAGTATATAAGTAGGCACTAAACAGATAGACAGACCTTTTTCTTCACTTTCGCATTTATATTAATAACTACTACGAAGTAAATCACTCGACGACAAAATATATGGGCAATATAATATGTCTTGTAGGCGTAATCATTTCATATTGTAGTGCTATTCGTTTTAATACATATAACAAAATGTTATGAAAATCTTATTATTATCTTAGCTATCTTATATCTTATAGTTACCCATTTTAATCTAAATATAGCCACCAAATAGATTTCAAACATCGCGCGACTTGTCGCGCGACTCGACTTTAAAAAATCAATTTCTGAGAAACTTCCCGGCAGAACAATACCGGTGGCGGCGGCGTTGCGTCGCGCGACAAGTCGCGGCAGTATTTAAGAGCCTTAAGACTGGATTAAAAACATGTTTCATCTAGGTTCTAAAAAAAATCATTTTTGTTTATGAATATTTTAATACTAAACCAAAGTTCATTGACACTACCAAACGAGACTGAATAATGGATTTACGACTTGCAACTTTAAATCTACGACCACGTCATTTTTTCTACTACCTAAATACCTATAGATAGTGTAAAAACTTTCCAATTCGTTTTCCATATTTTATTCCAGTTTACCCGTTTGTTTGAAGACATTTTGAGTTTTCAAAATTTATTTAGTGCAAACTTCTTCTGAATTAGAAAGTTTCTGAATGTTTTCGAAGAAATCAATATTGTTTCTCTGATGCGTCGCGTCGCTGCGAATAAAATATACCGTATGTATCAGGCTTTATTTGATAAATAAGTTACTGGAATTAGATTACAGACGGGTTTATGTTGGAGACAAACTTTGTAGAATGTTAGTGGCATTGACTTTGTGGTCATTGTACATTGAGCCTTGCGGTAGATTTATTAGAGATCAATTTTTGTGATAAAGTCCATTATCCCTTGTGTGCACTAAGAAATGAATTTAATTTGTTTTTATGAAGTGACTATTCTAAAAGGCGTCGGCAGCAGCGTCTGTTTATAATCACAACCTGTCATAAACAAAATATTTAGTGATTGCAAAAAACTCTTTGAAAATAATTTCTAACGGTCATTTTGTTGTTTAAACAAAACTAAACGGCCCAAAATATTTCGTAAGAGAATTTAAATAACTGCCGAAATATTATTTCAGTTTCCTTAATTGGATCGGGAAACGACAAAAGTCCTTAGTCCGGAATGTTCTAGAACAAACTGGAATTATTAAAGTAAGGGGGCTTAACACAATTGTTGGAGAATGGGCACGAATAATTAAATCTGCTGAGCCTATTGAGACCGCCATCTTAGTTGGAATCTAAGTTTTTTAAGATGGCGTTTTTATCATTATTTTTCTTTTGTGCCAAATATTAATAATGTATGAAGGATAAGTTAGGATTGATAGCAATAACATTCTGGATCAAGTGATTTTTATCCATCCACTGCTGAGTAATATCAGCTTTGTTATTGCTACGATCGGATGGAATACGACTAGCTAGGATAACTCTTTTAACGATTTGCCTATAGAGAGGATAGAGGTAAAGCCAAATAATTCCAACAAACATTACAAACTCACGACTTTTTCCTATCAAGTAGACTTAAACTACAGAACGTCAGCTGGTACGATTCTTATATGCATCTTTTCCACGTTCATACTGGTAACGACTTCTATGCACCAGCCCATTTTGAAGCGCATCACCAATAAGGAAAGGCCAAAGACCTATAGATAAATTAAATCGGCTATTTTTTATCTTATTTTCGTCCAGCCAAACTGCCGCCACTTCGATAGAACGAGCACCTGACAAAGTATTTTCCTTTATATTTACGAGTACACCATGGAAAGTATCAGCAAAATACCCGCTATTAAACTAAGAAATTACATGTACACACCATCAATCAACGGAAACGAAGCCGAACTTTCTTTACCACACTATGATCGATCTGCTGAACTAAATTTGATTCCGGTTCGGGTACGGAAAATACGTAGGAAAGTAGTAGGAAGGACTTAGGAACTTAGAATGTGGTTACAATGTGTTGCTAGAGCTGGTGCCACCTGATGACAGGAGCAACATCTGCTGATACCTTGTAGGCCATTTCCATCTATGAAGCAAAGAGAGGAAAAAGTTGATGTTGTATCAACTTTTTACCCGACTACGGCGAAGAAAAAAGAAGGGTTATGATTTTGACCGGTATGTATGTATGTATGTAAGTATGTTCATCTGTTCCCTCCTATCTTCTAAACCACTCATCACAATTTGGCAAATGAGGTATCGTTGGAAGCGTCTTGATCGTCCGCTGGTTATAGGCTATGTGAAGTCACATTAAATGTGAAAGTGGTGCCCTCTAGAGGACATAAAATCAGGAACTAAAAAAAATATATTGTTTATTAGTACCATGTTGGGTATCAAAAATATATATTATAACCCAAAAAGAATTTTAAAAAAAATCTTCAGATTTTTTATTTGTCTGTCTGTGGTGTCTTGTTTATACCTTTTTAGTCGTAGTTGGGTTTTAGTTTTTATTACTTTATTTTTTTTACAATTTCATTATCTTTGATCATAGATGATAGTGTAATACCCCCCTTAGAGTTTTCTTAAACTGTTACCTACACCTTAAACTAGAAATATTTGTTACAGAAAAACTTTTTGTACTAAGTTCAGTAAAACTGGTGGAGCACCAGTGTTCAATGAATTGAAGCGAGTTGTTTTGCACTAAAGGTTGCTTGAACCTTGTTACGTCGCTTGTTTTATTACTAGATACGTCTTTGTTACTTTTGTAAAGTTTTGCAACGATTTTTGTTTGTTCGTTCCATGACTAAGAAAATTCCTTTGTTCTGCACGATTTTTCGGTAATGGTACTGTCGATATTTTGGTTATACGGATAATCTGGGCAATATCAAAAAATAAAAATTTCACGTTTCTGCTGAAGAAAGAAAATTAAATATGTACATGAAAATGTAATGAAATCAATCAAAGTTGAGTTTTAAGCGGTCACTATTCGTAAGTGGTACAAAAATTCGTTGTAAAGTACTTACAATTTAACATGGCAGTATAAAACGCAATCAAGCAGAAAACACGTATCACATTCCGTCACAACGTACTGAATAGAAGGCTCTTTCATTCAGCGAATATTACATAATTACTATGTAGTTTCAACTTGCAAAGTTCTTGTCTACAAAATGTATGGCAGCCTTTATACTCCCTCAAAATGTTGGGCCAACACCACCGCATGCACGCCAATGCTGATTGTAAAGAGATTTCATGTTGGCTTATGCACGCCAATGTTGTCAAATGTGGCATGGGACATGGAACAAAGCGCCGGAAATTAATGCTTACTAGTGAATAACTGAAGATTATTGAATCGTATTTTTTATAGGGAGTAGTTGGGTGTAACGTTTTTAAGTAATTGGAAACGAACTGAAATTAAAAGAATGATTAAAATCAAACTGCATCGTAGATACCGATTTAAAAGAAAAATTATTTCCACATAACTTCTCCCTATTTTATTTTATTCCGGTATTAAGTCTATTTCAATTTCATATAGCACACTCTCCGTCTGCCTTGGACATAGTTGATAAAAATGCAGAAATAAAAGAAGTACCATTTATGATCATTAAACTAGTTGCCACAAACATTGGCCTCTTGCTCATTGGACGCCAACCGTTCAACCAACTATCAGACATAGCATTAACGATAAGCTTGGAAGCCTGCTGCGAACATTTTCTTTCAGTCGTCGCCCCCAAAGTAGCATATTCATTAAAACCACGTGGCTGGTAATTAAAAATACTGAAGTATTGTAGAGATTATTTCCCCGAGGAACTAGGGAGACTTAATCGAGTGTGAAAAATCGTGCTTAGTAGTAGATAGGAAGAGCATTTTTGCTTTATGATAGTTGGTGTTTTTCATTTGATATATTTTCTAATACTTTTTAAGATTTCTAAGAGGTATTGGCAAAATTCTGACTATATGAATGACCTTTTACTGTCGGCCTAAATTACACTACTACATTAGTACAGGACACAAAGGTCACGGTTTGCGAAGGTTATTTTTTGGATCAATTTCGGAATAATTTGTTAAATAAAAATCAAACTGAATACATGGTTCGGTAACTGAGAAGAATTGCATTTAGTAACAGTCTTTTCATCACAATAGGCCCGATGATCGAAAACCATTCATACCTTTTAAAAACAACGGAACAAACCACGATTCGCTCTCCGATCTCGAAATTCACGCAATAACAAACAACACTACATCGACAACGAACATTCACGAATCACACAATATCGAATCACCGACTATCGAATATTGAATCGGGACGGCATTTTCGATATCGAGTTACTTTACTCGGAATTTATGTTGGTAACCTTAAAAAACATTGTTATTTGGCGTAACTTTCAACTCTTGCATTGTTATGTATGTGCAGTAAATTCAGACGAATACCTATAGAAATACTGTTTATTGTCTGCAACTTCGCCTGTGTATTTTGTATTTCATAATCCTAACTTAATATTGTAAATGCGAAAGTGAGTTTGTTTGTTACGCTTTCACGCCAAAACGGCTTAACAGATTTGAATGAAATTTGGCACAGAGATACATTATGACCTGGAATAGTACATAGGACACTTTTATCTCGATATTCCCACGGGATCGAGACTTGCGTGGGTGAAACCGCGGAGCACAGCTAGTTTTTGTATACATAAAATAGCCAGGATAACATTAACCAATGTCCTTCTCCAGGCTCCAGGCTACCCGTCGCGTCGTCCTACCTAGTATCGGTCATCCGGTTGCGAGATGGGCGGACGACATTGTTGCCAACGCTAGTAGAATCTGGATGAGGATGGCACCGGGCACCATCCGCACAGTTCAACAAGAGCACTCTTCTTCTAACTCTATCGGATCCGCAAGCGTAACTTTATAACGGTGTGCTTACCGGCGCGAGAATGCAACAAAGGAGAATAGTATCGATACAGTGTGAATCACCACTTACAGCAGTCGTTAATTCTCGCAGATAACAGAGGGCCAATTCTCTTAGTTAACGTGCAAATTGAAAATCATGCGACCGGAATGCGATGATATTATGAATAGATCAAAAAATGGTATTCTGCAAACCTTTACATTCGGTTTGTTCACATTCCGATCGCAATATCTTCGCAGTCGAGTCTCACGGCGGTCGGGTTTGTTTTCGTTTACGAAAATAAACATATTTTCATGTTGGTTCAATGCACGCAGACGATATTGTGATAATTAGTGATACTTAAATTTTTAGCAACATTAAATTATGTTTTTTTTAATGTATAAATTAGTTTGCTTAGATAAGTACATACTTTTATGATTTTCACTCCCGTTTGTTATATTAAATCTTTGATAATACAAAATCATGAAAATAAATATTCGGATAGAAAGATAATTTGGAACGTATTGAAATCGCGACGCGCAAGCGCGATAATTATGTCAAGAAGAGGCGTCATTATATTGAATGTCAAACTATTATTAAATATCTTTGTTATTTATTAAATTCTTGGTTTATGACTGAAATAACTGTAACTCTTTATAGTACTATCACAGGAAGAAGGAGATTTTTCGAATATGGTGCCTACATAGCCATTAGAAAATTGTTCAGTACCTACTTATCTATATTATCCATGAGGAAGGTTTTTATTTGGTCTGAGTGAGGAATATCATAGTATTTCGGAACAGAAACCGAGCATAGCATCCAGAATAGATACCTACCTACCTGCTGTTGTAGTCGTTCTAGTGCGTTGAGTGAAGAGTTGCAGAGAAAATAATACAAATATAGAAGTGCCGAAATGACAAAAAACTTCCGTACCGCCCCTACAACAAACACAAGGGTTTGTTGTTAGCATTAATAGCAGATTTTTCGATATCCTGAAGGGAGATGAAGCTTTGCATCGGATTTTATAATACTTTACAGATGAAAGTGCCAACCCACCTATAGGCTGTATTGTAAAAATAATTTATACAAGGTACTAGTTACTGCTTATAATTGTAACAAAATAAATAAAAGTGTAGTTTTCATTCTCTTTTTTCATTTCTCTATTATGAACTTTTGCTCATTTTCGCAAGACAAAACGATCGGTCTGTTCCTTTGGTTATAGCCGGGACCAATAACTGACACCCTTTCGGTATGGAACTCTAAAAAGCATACAGTTATTTTACTATAAGTAATTTGGAAATATTGTATCAAAATAGTACAAAAATGAATTACAAAAAAAAAAGCAATAGTTGAGGATCGAACTTTCAACCAATGTCATGCAAGGCAGACGTCGAACCGCCCCGACTGTACGGTTTAATGAACAATGTTTAAAATAGTCTTTCTTTTAACAACATGTCATAATGGACTATGTAACTTGTGCAGTGGAAGCGGGCTGGGCCCATAAACTGAAGAAATGGTGGACTTTCAGTAGTTTAAATACTATTTATTAACAATAAAATATATCAAGTACATAATAATTATATTATACAAAAGCTAACTTTGAAAAGACACACATGACACTTCCATAGTATGAGAGCCCATGACCAAAGTTTTTGCCTTATCGTTTTTTGACCAAAACCCTATAAAATCGATAGATCTGAATCCAAAATCCTAAGGACCATTCACGTTTCATACAAAGTTGGGCCCAAAACACAAAGTGCCGAGTGCGAAAAAAATGAGGTAAGTACCCTGGTCGGAGAAGTCCTCCTAATCATTTTTTACCATGGCACTGAATCTCTAAGACCATTCCTTCAGCTGTTTTCTTTATGTCTATTTTACTTACCTACTTACCGACATTTTATTAAAATATAAAACTAAAACTTTGGGTTTTCGGCCTAAAACAAAAGATCTCCTTTCAGAATTTTTCGAATCACGTCTTAGCTGACCGCATTTTCAATAGCCATTTCCCATAGTAAACCATCTGAAAATCTTGTTGTCAAGTGAACATTGGTCAGTTGATGCGAATAAATCATTTTTCAGATGAAAGCAGTGAGAGAGTGTGAGCATCTTGTGTGTTGAAATCATTTTGAAATTCAAATTCAAATCATTTAATTCGAGTAACATAGACTCATAAGATAAAAGGCATAATTATACATTTACAAATAAAATGAAATATAAATAAAACGAATGAAAGATTTTGAACGTGTTGAAAAATTTGTCATGCCACATGTGCCTCGCAAAATTTGTATGTAATGTAGGTAACGACAACAACTACAAGAAACTAATGATTTTTATACGGTTTTGGCCGTAAAGCGATGCGACATGGTTTTGGTCGTGGGCTCTCGTACTAACATATCAAACGCCAAACCTTATGAGGCAAACGCTTGCTAAGAAGATTCCATAAGGCTGTTTGCGTTCTTAATATTTTTCAACATAGCTCCTTGTAAAACCTGTCCAGATGAGGCGTTTTACGCGAGAGTTGACTCGCGCCTATGAATTGATTACCTATTTTGTTACAATCCTGCAGTAAACTATCGAAGAACAGGAGCAAAAAACAATATTTCTCTTCCTCTTCCCCATAGTAAATAGCGTGATAATGTGTAGCATAAACCTACTCAGAAGTGGGCGGAACAAGGCTGCCAGAAATGATGATGATGATGACTTAACCTGTGTTGGTCAGACCTTTAAAGATTATTTTTGCAAGAATCGTACATACCTAATCTATCAAGTAGTATTTATTCAGAAGCTTGGGTATACATTCTGACAAAGAGGCAAATGAATGAATGTAACACATTTATAAAAATCCATACATACATATGTGATACATGTCTCCGTTGTCTGGTCTCACGTGTGGATTTTTATACATGTCTGTTAGAAATATGTATTTACTAGCTTCCGCCCGCGGCTTCGCCCGCGTGGTATGTCGACAAAAAGTAGCCTATGTCCTTGCTCAGGCACTAGACTATCTGTTTACCAAATTTCATTTAAATCGGTTCTGTAGTTTTGGCGTGAAAGCGCGACAGACAGAGACACAGACAGAGACAGAGACAGAGTTACTTTGGTATTTATAATATTAATTAAGGATGTTTGGAACTGTGACCATCTCTCACGAGCATAGTAAGAGAGCAAACGTGCCGTGATGCAGTTGCCGGTGAAGTGCTTAGCGAATATTAGGTCAGCCCTATAGAAGTGGAGTCATCATCATCATTTTAGCCGAAAGACGTCCACTGTGTTGAACATCTGTCAGACTCTCCCAAGTGTCGCCACATCGACGGACCCTGTGCTTCACAGAAGTGGAGTGACTGAAGAAAAATAAAATTACTACCTACTGAAGTGCATAATAATATTTATTATTAAATAGTCAACTAAATATTTACACAAACATTTAAAAAAATACGCAAAACAACATAAGTAGAACTATGTATTGCGCTTTTAAACGGTTTTTTATCAGACGTGGACCGTGCTTTTCGCTCTTATACTAAGTAGAACAATTCCGGCAGAACGACCGTCCTCCTCATTTTTCCCGCCATATGTCGTCCGCGTGATTCCTCCAAATAGTAATGTAATAGTGTGACAACCCCGTGCCTAGGAAAGCACGTACAGCCGTTGCTACTAATCTCTTCCCGGTTACGTCGTATTGCCGCCCCATCGGACTATGAGAGTGAGAGAAGAGGGTGTGCACATGTGTGTGCGCACACACTTGCCTCGTTTTCTATAGTATCTCCTGTATACTTGGCTGTCTCCGTTGAAATTGGCCGCCATGACCGCAAATAGGTCGGGACTTCGTACCTCATCTAAATGTAAGGAATCAAAAAGGAGACATATTAGGTATAATAAATAGTGAATAGACAAACAAATTCTATTACTTATTCATTTCGCATAGAATTTAAAATAACGGTTACACTTCCAACCTATTCTCGGAACTTTCTTGTCACAGGGAATTGCACAAGACATGTCTTTTGAATACACGTGGGTGGTTCAGGGCCAGTGTGACTTTCTACACAGCTGTGAACCTGAAGAAATAGAGTTTCGACCCACAACGAAAGTGTCAAAGGAGCTACTAGCTACTCGTGGAAAACGCAGGGTTTATCAAAACCGAGAAAAAGTAGATGCGGTGATGACGAAGATGCTTAGAATATAGCTGCCTTGTTGCATATCAATCAATAATAATTTGATATAAGTATTATAATATGTACTTGTAGACCAACCTTGGCTGCAACACCCAGTCCATTTCTTCACTTATCCTGTGGGAAATGCGGCTTCAGTTCGTAAGACTTTAAGTGTTTAAAGACGCACGGTCGCTTATGGAAAATGCGTCTGATGTAAGACCCCGCGGCCGGCGATGCTGAGAACAGCTACTGCTGTGCTCTCTACGTTGTTCTGCCGTCGATTCGGCGTCTGCACGTTGTGCGAGGAATGAAAATATCTCCCACAGGCGGAACGCACTCGTTTTGTATTATTTCACCACACAAACACAAAATTATTTACAACACTGTTCCTGAATAAGTTTTTATTTCATGAATATTGGATTTCAAGATGATTTCAAGGACAAAATCGAAATAAAATGAGAAATATGAAACTGCAGAAGCTAAAATTTTTCGTGACTGTTCAGTCAACAAATAATCTCATGCTTACGTCAGTTTTGACGTTTACTTAGGTACGGGAATACCAATTTTATTTTCTTTCGCAACTCGAAAATTTAGCAGAATACCGTTTCAGTACATTTCTTATTTTCATTCTATTCGCAATATCATCGCACCAGACGTCACCTTTGACTTAGTTTTTTGGTTTAGCAGAATACCTTTTGTGACATTTCGGAACTTTTGTGGCATTGCGACTTGAATTTGAACGTTTTTTAAGTAAGAGAATTGGCCTTCTGGTCAAAATCAAGTGACGATGCGCCCAGAAAAGTTACTATGAAAACACATAAGTATGCGGCGTGTTTAGCGGCCAAATAAATTACTATGAAAACTCTTATGTCTTATCTGTGGTGTTAATCAAAAATGGAACGAACTTTTCATTCCAGCACATGGCAACAAAGGTTTTATCAAAGATTTTATTCGATTTGGCTTGCAAATGTTTAAAGTAAAGAAGAAACAAATGAACATATTGACGCTTGAAAAAATATCGTTGTCCGTCATTGATTCTGGAATTTATAATTAATTTACTCAGTTTGAATTTCCGCGCATTATTAATTGAGAAAAGGACTATACAAGCCTTGGCTGCAACCAGGCGTAGATGGACTCTCATAATTATATATCTCGGCTTCACCTCAGCCCACATTTTCACGGTCATCCATCAATGCGCTAGTTGCAGGATGCGATAGTAATGTACTCTACTGCACTAAGTGTTACGCATAAAGCCGTTTTGCGTGGATGTGACGCATGTTTCTCCCAACCTTTTCGTATTTTTTCTGTGTTTATTTTCTTTTTTTTGCGTCATATTTACCGATAATAAGCGTATTTTCTTTCTTCTTTCTATAAAAATAAAATAAAGCACACAAACGCTGAGTTAAGAGTTTTGAGGAAATATTCAGCCCTGGTTTTCATCGACAGCCGGCGTTTACGAAGAAAAGGAAGGTATAGATACTTAAAAACAATTAAACAATAAATACATTAATATACATATAATATTATTTTTTAATCTAACGCAATCATTTCTTAAAGATATCTGAGGGTATGAGGTATAGAGACCCGCTCGCGCTTATTCATGGTAAATATTTGACTTTGGCATCGCAATAATATGGTAGCGGTTAGGTCGGTTTTCATTCGTAGGTCTTTGACAGTCGTTATGGGTATAGTCAGAAGCCCAAGTCTGACAACCAGTCTTACCAAGGGGTATCGTGTTACCCAGTATCTGGGTCAGATAGGCAGTCGCTCTATGTAAAATGCTGGTATCCAGCTGCATCCGGTTAGACTGGAAGCCGACCCCAACATAGTTGGGAAATGGCAATGATTGGTTGGGTCGGTTTTCGTAGTACAAGGAAGTTTAGATGTGCATTGGTTGATAACTTGACTAGCCGCACTCAGAGCTTTTCCTCCACCTTTATTATCCGGACAGCCAAAGTGTGGATCTCTCTGCCAGCGTCTGTGTTCCCTTTCTCATTAAGCCCATCTGCCTTCAAAGCAAGAGTGGATGACAGGCACCTTCTGCGCACGCTCGTTCCATCGTAGACATGATCCATTGCTTTACTCGTACATCAGGTGAAATCGAGGTCAAGAGGAGGAAGATTTCGCAAAAAAGGTTGTCCAGAAATTAAAATCAATTCATTTTCAAACTTTACATAACAGTTTATCACTCAAACACGTGCTGAGCATAAAAAAGAAAAGGACAGAGTTACAGAAAGTCGTCAGACGGCGAATTTGGAGTTCACAGTGTTGAATGAAATATTGGAGCACTCTCTTCAACTGTGACCGTGGTCCTTTGATGAATTGAAAACAAGTTACGCTGAGGGGTCAAGTTATGAGCAGGTCCGTATATTATGTTAAAACTATCTTAATAACTGCAAATCATCGTTAATAATTTAATAATTTTAATATTATAACTGCGAAAGTGAGTTTGTTTGTTAGTCGCGCGACTTCGTCCGTGATTCAGGATGAAAAGTAGCCTATGTCCTCTTCCGGGTCATGGTCTACCCATTTCATCCAAATCCGGTCCTCCGTTTAAGCGCGAAAGTTTAATAAACAAACAAAAATACAAACTCACTTTCATATAATTTATAATATTATACTACTCGTAGTTAGGATGTTACTCGGTGTTAGTATAGCATTCTACTGGTGAAAGAGTGTTTAAAATCGATCGAGTAATTTTTGAGTTTATTAATTTTAAACAAAAATACAAATCAATTCATGATCAAATTCATCCAAGAATCTATATACATACTCATCATTATTATCGGTAGTCTTGTTCCAGCCACTGCTGAGTATTACAGGTTAATTACCCTCAAAATCCATTGTTTGAATAATCAAATTGAATCATTTGTATAGTTTTAGGCCAATCTGCCGCTGAAACAAACCTGTCTAGATTAAGGATACACAAAAAAATCTTGTCACTTGCACCGAATAAAATGGTAACGTATCGTTTTAAGTTCCGGAGTTTGGAGTGGCCCCTCCTCTTAACTTTCCTTTGGATGTATAAATTAAAGATACATTTAAACTTCTTCCGTGATTTGATTGTTCCTTTATTCGTGATGACGCTATGTCTCTGCGAAGACGGTTTTATTTTTGTTTTATTTACTTTAACTTGAAATTAAGAAAGCTTTATTTTCGCTTTGAGTAATGTATTGTCTTTGGGTCGGTTTTGTTAATCGGAGAATGAATACATTGAACATTTAAGTAATAAATCCTTATTTCAGAGTGATTTACCTATTGAAAAGACACTGATATTAACTACTGACGACTTCTATGTGTGTTTTTGAATACGCTTTGTAATTTATACTAATATTATAAAGAGGAAAGATTTGATTGTTTGTTTGTTTGCATTGAATAGGCTCCGAAACTACTGAACCGATTTGAAAAACTCTTTCACTGTTGAGAAACTACACTATCCCCGGGTGACATAGGCTAAATTATATTTTCAAAAACATTAGGGATCCTTACTAAAACTCCAATAATATAACCCAAGGTGTAAAAAAATTACTATTGATGATAGAATAAAATAATGTACTACGACTTTGCAGAACACATCATTATTAACAAAAAGTGTCGCGACAGCATATGTCTAATTTTTAGAGGAAAGTACGAAATCCACGCGGACGAAGACGCGGGCAAAGTGCTAGTATAATAAAACATAGAATGTTATGTTTTATCGAAGCATCTATGACAGTGACCGCCAATTTTTTATCAAACCCTCTAAAATATTTACTAATAAAAACACTTACAATCTAAAAATAAAACATTATTCAAGCTCACGCGCCATCGTTATAATAAAATAAATATTTTATATAAATAAATAAACATTTGGTACAGGCAATATTCGATAAAAGCAATCTTGATACCATCGGATCCGACCACTAGAGTTTATGGTCGCTACAACTTAGGATGGAAGATTTATAAGGCATGACCCTACCTGAAATAAAAAGGATTTTTGGGGTACGAAAAAAATTGGCCACACTATATTTTTAGTGGGTGTCGGCCCGATAGTTTGCAATGAAAAGTTTTGCGGTTATGTTAGAATGTGGTGAGATGTTTTATAGGTACCTTAGGCATCGTTTTGAGAGCGATATGGTTTGTATTGTGCTTGAGAAAGTGTTTTGAAAATGGATGCGTAGTTTTACTTTAGAGCTTTACATTACGAAAAAATAATGCAGTTATCATTTGAAGTGAATACAAACGTTAAAAAAACTGTACAGGACGTTCAGATATCAAACACCATTTCGTCAAAATTAGTACATTACTGTCGCGGCCTGCAATAAGGGAATTGATGGACGATCGTGAAAATGAGGGCCGAGGCGAAGCCAAGGCACTCATGCGTGAGTCCATCAATTCCTGATTGCGGCCAAGGCTTGTATAGTAATTTTCTCAAACAACGCGCGGAAATTCAAACTGAGTAAATTAAATAGAAATTTCAGAATCAATGACGAATAACTATCATTTTTCATGCGCCAATATCGCACCTTTAAAGTAAAACCGTTACTAAACGAAAATTCTCATGAATTGAGATAACAATGCAATCTATTTAAAAAAAAATAACTTTCCTAAATTACGTGTCATAATGGAAACAGAGATCTATAATAAGACCTCATTAAATGTCCTATAGAACCCTGCACTCAGATTTTATTGACAAAAACGGTGAATTTTTTTTAATATTGGCTCTCCTGTAAAATTTTATAATTTCGTTTAGTAACGGTTTTACTTTAAAGGTGCGATATGTTAAATTGTTTCTTCTTTGTTCTATTTGCAAACCAATTCGAAATTTAAATAAAATCTTTGATAAGTTACCTCCTTGGTTGCCGTGTGTTGAAGTAAAAAGTTCGTTCCATTTTTAAATAACACGACAGATATGAGTTTTCATAGTAATTTATTTGGCCGCTAAACACGCCAGATATGGATTTTCATAGTAAGTTTGCTGGCCGCATCGTCACTTGTTTTTTACCAGTACAGCAATTTTGATTTATCTCGAAGAAGGTTGTCAAAATAATGCTCGAATTTCCAAGCATGTTTGAGAAAAAAATGTTATTGTTGTAAAATAATGAATTTTCGTGTGATGGTTTTGCTTATTATTATTTTTAATTGCACTCTCTTGTTTTAAAGCACTGGAAAGTGGCTGATCAGCATACGATAAAAAGGAGAGTATCCAGAAGATGTTGTTGTCAATGCAACTATAGGATGGCTATCAACGCCAAAAATTTCGACTTTAACACACTAATTCATATCAATATCAGGACCTTAACAATATAAATTGAACAGAAACCTTAATAATCTGTCCACCCAAGTTCTACTTAATTACTAATAACACATCAATTAAATCACTTAACCTTTTGTCACCCTCTGTTTGTTCTTGCTAAAATGTTTATAAACCCTGGTCGAGGTACTTAAGATAGTAATTCCCGATACGGTCCGGAAAGCTACCGTTTTACCGCACGAGAGATAAAATCAAGTTAATGGAAAACATAGGAGGTGACGGGGCCCATGGGCTTTCTATGGCGTTGTGAATCATTTGACGGTAACTGGGAGCCGTTTGGGCCATGATCTATAGTTATGGGAATGGGAAAATTATGGTGCAGGAAACTGATTGGTTTTTTTTTTAGGAATAAGTAAATTGAGGATCGGTTCTCGGTGTTGATAAATTTTAAATAATCAAAGTTAGATAAGTGAGCCTTCAGCTACCACAAGAGCTCGTCTTAGATTAATTTTTAGCCGACTTCTTCAAAAAGGAGGAGGTTCTCATTGTTTATTGTTTTCCTTGTAGGGCTTCAATTTTTTTCTGACATAATTACTGACAAACCCCTTATTTGCAATGGGCGTGTATCAAAATATTGAGATCTCTATGCTATATCTGAGTTAAATTACAATGTATTATTGTATACAGATAACCATTCTGAAATAAATGCTTTAAATTATGGAGAAAACCGCATTGAAATCCATTGTGTAGTTTAGTAAGCGGCCAAACAGACAGACATGAAAAGCGACTTTGTTTTATAGAATACTAGCTGCCCGCCCCAGTTTCGCATGGGTAGCACTAAGTACTTATCTAAGGCGCACCTACCCTACCTACCTACCTACCTATCCTACCTACCCTGCCTACCTACCCTACCTACCTACCCTACCTACCTACCCTACCTACCTACCCTACCTACCTACCCTACCTGCCTACCCTACCTACCTACCCTGCCTACGTACCATACCTATCTACCCTACCTAACTACTCTACCTACCTACCCTACCTAACTACCCTACCTACCCTACCTACCTACCCTACCTACCTACCCTACCTACCTACCTACCTACCGTACCTACCCTACCTACCTACCCTACCTACCTACCCTACCCTACCTACCTACCCTACCTACCTACCCTACCTACCTACCCTACATACCTACCCTACCTACCCTACCTACCTACCCTACCTACCTACCCTACCTACCCTACCTACCCTACCTACCCTACCTACCCTACCTACCCTACCTACCCTACCTACCCTACCTACCCTACCTACCCTACCTACCCTACCTACCTACCCTACCTACCTACCCTACCTACCTACTTACCCTACCTACCTACCTATCTACCCTACCTACCTACCCTACCTACCTACCCTACCTACCTACCCTACCTACCTAGCCTACCTACCTACGCTACCTACCTACCCTACCTACCTAGCCTACCTACCTAGCCTACCTACCTACCCTACCTACCTACCCCTACCTACCCTACCTACCCTACCTACCTACCCTACCTACCTAGCCTACCTACCTACCCTACCTACCCTACCTACCTACCCTACCTACCTACCCTACCTACCTACCCCTACCTACCCTACCTATCTACCCTACCTACCTATAATATAGCCTATGTCACTCGAGGCAAGTGTAGCTTCCCAACAGTGAAAGAATTTTTCAAATTGGTTCAGTAGTTTCGGAGCCTATTCAATGCAAACAAACAATCAAATATTTCCTCTTTATAATATTAGTTTAGACTAGCTGCTGCCCGAGACTTCATCTGCGATCTAGGATGAAAAGGAGCCTATGTCGTTCTGGTTTACCCATGTGCATTACATCAAAATCCATTCAGGCGTTTTAGCGTGAAAGAGTAACAAACAAACAAACAAATAGACAAACAAACTCACTTTATAAATGCGAAAGTGAGTTTATTGCTTTATTATAGCTATAGGATAAGAATATTAACCATCTATGGTTTGTACTTAAACAATCGTCTTATTCATGAAATAATTGTAGGTACTCAAGCATTATAAACAGCGCCTCCCCCCATCCTCCCCCCATCCTGCCTACATCCCTTGATTTCTCCAGGATATCCTTATCATTTCGTTTCTTAAAAAATCTTGGAGTACCAGGAAATAATGAGTGAGAAGCACGGCTTCATTACAACGGCCCCTCTCCGCTCCGATTACCATAGTAAAGGAGGTTTTTAGACACGAAAAGAAAAAATCAAAACAATTCAAAACCTTCGGCGCAAAAGGAAATGCAATCATTTTATTCTCAGGAGTGAAAAAAATTAAAAAATCTCGGCGCGAGGAAAAAATGCTAATTCTTTGCGAGAGAGGAAGTGTGTAAGAAAGAGATTTTTATTACTATTTCGGACTCGTTTTTGTTTTTCTTAACCAATGGTGTTGGCTGTCTTTTACCGTCTTTTATTTGAGACTTTTATTTTCTTACTAGCTGTAGCCCGCGAATTTGTCTGCGATCCAAGATAAAAATAGCCTATGTTCTTCTCCTGGTCAAGGTCTACCACTGTACGAAATTTCATCCAAATCTGTTCAGCCGTTTTAGCGTGAATGAGTCTAACGCTAAGATCTTTATACGATACTTAACACGCACTTTGACTATGCCTTATGATTGTCAATGTTGCATAACTATCAAACTATAAGTGCAAAATAGAGAAAGGAACACATCTGGATTTTGGCAACGTGACCGAGAAAAGCAGTTTCAAATTATTCTGGAACCAAGCAAATTCTCAAATTAATTATTATCTAACAAAGGTTGAAGCAAAGAATTAATTTAAGTTAGAATACATAATTTAAATAGTTTACTACGAAATAATTATTGTGGCAGAAAATCTTGGTTTATAGTGTTAGGTATTTCTATGAAATTTGGTTGTTCAAAGACCAATGAATTCTTTTTAGAAGTAATCTCGTCGAGTAATTAATGTTCACTAAAATAAATTCCTACAAGTTTCAGTTGAAAACAATCGCAAACCTTTTTTAATTCATCAAGAATTAAAGTTTTTGTCATTGTGGGCTTATTGTTATTCAATTTATGCTCTTTGTTTGATGATTAGGTCTCTTGTTCAAAATATCATTCTTCTAATTTCTATGTCCCTGTAAATAATGTTTTAAATTGAGAGAAATGAGTATTTTTGCTTAAAGTTTGCCCGTTCTACCAATAGATTTTTTTTTTCTTTACTTAAGTAAAAAGAAAACTTTTTTCCAGCTCCGGCATCGTCTCCGTTATCTTCTGCTTCCGCAGAGGACAACCTATCCATCTCCGTCTCTGCCTCAGCTAAGATACATTACATCCCTAATGCAAACAAATTTGAAGTTATTGTGGCGCGTGGCAGTTCAGCTACGGCAGCGTAGCAGCGTAGCAGTAGCTACAACACCACAATTACTAAGTGTGTTCGTTTCTCTTGGCAATAATTTTTTTCGTGATATTTACGTTAGATGTTATTTTAACTAACGTAGGCAAGCTTAAATAGTATGTGGATTCAGACTTAATTTTCCATTGACCTGTAAGCCTGTTAGCTAACTTTTAATCTACGGCACACGATCTCCGTGAAAAAGATTATTTTGTCTACCGACCATGACGCTTGCGGACGCCGCTAGCATACAAATTAGATGCCAAAATCTTAAAATACACCTCCACGGTAATTTGAACGTTGTACCAATAAAATTAAGGTTTAATTTAGATGGGTTTTGTTTTTCTATCTGAAGGGAGTCATCATCGTTAAAAGCTAATCGTGTACAAGTTCTCATTATGCTAAACAGTCGACGTCTTCATTAGGAAGTCGCCGCTTCGTAACGGAAAGAATTACACACTTTTTAGGGTTCCGTGCTTAAAGGGTAACTGTTAAACCTTCGATCTGTCGTTCCATCATAAAATGTTGTCTCTGTAATGGTAAAAAGAAGTCAGTAGTCTCTGTATAATTAAAGTCACTTTTCGTGTCTGACTGTTTGACTGCGTTGTTTTCCTAAACTACGCAACGCGTTTTCATGCGGTTCTCACCATCTTGTTAAGAATTTATACATTAATCTTAAACTAACACAAAATAATACGAAATCTCGTTGTTTTGTCAAGTCGTATAAACCATGCGGAGCAGGGGCAGGGCTGATTATGAAAGGCTGATTATAAATGTAATGAGAAAATATTTCAAATTATAATCTATTGAGATGCGGAACCGTCAATACAACAAAATGAGACGAGCGTGTCCCTTTTCCATAATATATTTTTCTAATATATTCCCTGCTGGACCCGATCGGGCGCCCTAACGGCAAATTACCAAAGATTTTATAAATCTTATTTTTTTGGGTAAGGAATGAAAATGGCCGATGTTAACATTGTTAATGAGGGTGATTTTGGTCCCCGATTTTGGTTATTAGTCAACAGTTAGGAGTATTACAAGGTTGTTTCACGCGATAAGGTGGCTACTGGCTACACTGCAAATAAGAACGGTAAGTACATAATGCCACTTTCGTCGCGATGACCTCGATATGACCTATTGATCAGAAATCACATAACTGTGGGAATAGTACTTAGAGTATTAGGTATATATGTAATAATTTACCTGGCTCCTGGAATCAACTAAAGATTACGAGCTTTAACAAAAAATATCACATTTTCTAGTACTACATAAATGCTAGTGATGATAAATATATCCTCGTTACGGCTCACAGTGTGAAGAGGTTCCTATCTCTGCAGCCCTAACCACCGGTAGCTTGGCCTGCTCCCAACACCGGCGGACCGCAATTTTTTAAATGTTTTATTTTAAGAAATATTTAAAAATGTGTATAAGTAAGCTACAAAATAAATAAACGATATAATATTCATAATATTTACTAACTTTGGTGTCACTTGTAAATTGAATTTTATTTATAAATTAATCAAAACTCTCTAACAAAATGTTTAAATGATTTATTGTTTAATTGATTCTTTTATTACTAGAACGATGCAATTTGTACGTCTCTGGCAAAATTTAGAGAGAGTCTACTGAATGTTACTTGTGTTTAGCAGAAAATGTTTTCATTGATTCATTGTCCATTTATGCTATTATTATTATTATAAATAATACCGCAAGCACACAACTGTACAGAGGCGGACTTAATGCCATACGCATTTTCTACCAGTCAACCTTTGGGTCATGCAGAAACAAACAGTGGTAGGTGTAATAGCGAGAATTGAGGAATAACAATTTTAAAGATACATTCTACCTATTATAAAGGATCTACCATTATTGTCAAATTATCAACATAGTGGCGTTAATTTGTACCCAAATTGATGACGTAAATACATACGTATTTCAAAAAATGATGGGATAACTGTCACAGCATTAAAATTTAATTTGAGCAACCCGAATCATAAATTGAACTATTCGTATAGAATATTAAAACGAATTATTGCATTCATAACGAATTAATAAAGTGCCAAGAGACTGAATTTTACGCGACTGATCGAATGAGATAATGTATTGGTTTACAACCAAGAGCTGAGGAAATATTGGCATATTTGCGTTTGTTAAATGGTGGTACACATCGTTCTTTTATGCCATAGTTACTATAAAGTAAGGCCGATCGTCTACGACGCTACTCAAAAGTGATGTGTTACAAACTCAAATAACCAATGAGTAGCCGGAATGTCATGTCTCAATCGTTACTTGTGGTATGTTTCAGTGCACTTTGCAGAAACCATTTTGTGGCTATGTAATTATTTTCTCACTATATCAATGATCTTGTTGCAATATAAAATTATGATCTTTGTATTTGGAAGCTCGACAGTGACATCCAGTCTAGGATTAACTAGGATATTACATATGTAGCTGTAGGTATCGAACAGTCATTAAGTTGTGAAGCTGTTTATATCGACGTAAAATATGTAGGTAGTTTATTTGTAAATCGCATCTGAGTTAACTGCGATCAGACCGTAAGGGTCTGATCGCAGTTAACTCAGAACTATTTAGAATAAGGTTGGGAAGCTAATAATTGCCAGTTTTATTTAAAAAAACAATACAATAACAGTCTTAAACATAATACGGAACAGAATTTCTTTTAATGGCTGTACATTTCTTACTGCGATTGCAAATAGCGCGCACGTGACCGAGAAGCCGATGGCATAGACTTGAGACTTCACTTACCTATTATGAGCTGCTGTAGCGACTTCATTTGCATTTTTTATGCTAGCTTTGATAGGGACTGCAAAAAGAATTGGATACGTTTGGTTTTAATCAAGTTTGATTTAAGTCGACTAATGGTTTTAGAAGATTGTTTAGCAAGTCAGTATTATATTGTGTTTTGAAAAGGCTATTCTGCAGTTTAGTTTAACAGTCACATTTTGAGGAAAGTTTATTTACCAACAGTAAACCCTTTTTGTACTTCCTGCATTTCAAAACTTTGTAAGGCAGAATTAAGCAGTCTGTCATAAACAAAAAAAAACGGCACCCTTCGGGTACGAAGCAGTGAACCAGTAACCAAAAAGCAGTTCGAATTTACTTAGGAATTGGTTTATTTGATTGATTCAACTTAGATTTACTGTTAAGTCACAGCAGCTTTATTGGTAATTAATTCCTGAACCATAGGCATTTTCTTTGAAAAAAGGTGCCACGAAGTACATTAGAACTTCTATATTTATCACTCATCTGTACATGTCACTACAAACAGATAAACAGATTTATTAGTAGACGCAGCAACAGTTTTATATCTTCTCGCTACATCCGCATCCCAGGAAAAGCTTAAAGTGAATATTTTCTTCGAAACTCTACCGGGATATTGCTCTCGCGTTCAATCAAGACATTTTTATTCGATTCATAATCGTTTTTGATTGAGATATTTATTATTAGAAATTTAACTTATCATCACGTCTATAATCCCCAAAGGGTTAGGCTGAAGTGTACCTATAGTACCCACATTTCAGTACCTAGTTATGTTTACGTCCCATGTAATATGAGGCGAGCCTATTACCATCAAGCGGGCAGAAATCCAGCCTCCGAGCTGCTACTGGCTATAAATTTCTGATGGTAAAACCGTGTATCAGGTATTTATTTTATAAGTATCGTTTGGGCATTTTTCGTACGTGGCCATTTTTATTATACCTAGCACATCATATTTTAGAAAAAGAGGAGCTCGTGGCTAAGTAATTACAGCCGCACCGAGTCGATCCATCAGGTTAAGCTACGCTTGCCGGGGTTGGTCGGTGGATGGGTGACCATCTTTACATACCGGGACTTCTCCGTGCCTCGGAAAGCACGTTAAGCCGTTGGTCCCGGCTGTCATTCGTGGATCTTTGACAGCCGTTACGTGTCGTCAGAAACCCGTAAGTCTGACAACCAGTCTTACCAAGGGGTATCGTGTTACCCAGTTACTGGGTTGTGGAGGTCAGATAGGCAGTCGCTCCATGTAATATACTGGTATTCAGCTGCATCAGGTTAGACTGGAAGCCGACCCCAACATAGTTGGGAAAAGGCTAGGCAGATAGATAGATAGATCATATTTCAGAAAAAGTTTGGCTCTGCAGAGCGTTGTTTCTATCACTTTTTAAACAAAGCTAGATGTTAAAAATTATGTACCCGATCCATGTGTCATGTTGTACTTTCGCGTAAAAAAATAATGTCTTTATAAATTACGATTCCAAGATTTTCATGATAAACTAAAAATAATAGTTTTCTTGTAAGTAGTTTTGCCCTTTGGCAAAACATTTTTATTATTACGAAATAAAACAAAAAACTACTTGAAGAAAAAATAACTTAGTGCCTATTACTTAGACCTTGTATAGAAATATTTACGGAAATAAACACAAGTGGTCTGCTGGTAACGATGTTATAAATGGCCACTGTATATTTTGTGATATTTTTGTCTAGCATGTGACATAAAACAGAAATTCATGTCCTTTTATTGCGTACTACTTTATTTATTTTCAGAGCTTCTTCTGTGTTTGAATAATATAAAAAATATAAAGAACGAATGTGTTTTAGATTTTTTGCATTATTTTGAGCTTTGTACCTGAGTCCTTCGTCAATTTGCAAAATAAGGGTGAAATTTGTCCACTTTTTGAACTTCCAAATAACAACTGACAATTTTATTATTACATCTCCAAAAGTACTCCAAGTACTCCTCCTTGTAAGTCCTCAAGTACTTACTATGATTATTTTTTATCTGAGGAGAATAAATACTTTTTTTGTGTTCAGACTCATCATCAAAACTGACCAAGTACCTAAATGATGGTTAGTTAATTGACGCACTATTTGTTAGAATAAAATAATGACGGTCACAAATCAAAATACCAGTTGTGTCTGGTCGTCAGGATTTTGTAAGATCAACAGCAGCATTACAGAAATATTGTCAGAAACTCATTTCGTTAAAGATAATGGTTCTATGCAAGACCCAGATCCGAGAACACTAAAATAAAGACCTAAAGACGACAGCGTTGAGCGTAGGTACACAACGTCGCCTTGATACTGATGCATTTCACAATCCATCGCACAGATTCATGGAAAATAAACACTTGGTATCAAATACTAACAGTCAGATTCACAGGAAAAGCTGTTCAGAGAAACACTACATAGAGACGCAGATATCGTCTAATTGAAATTGCATGTCCCTCCACTGCTTGTTGCGTATACATTTCAAAAGTTTTTATAGAATGTTTGCGGAATTTTGGATCGCACCTAGCTTCTGACGTTTAGTAAGTGCCCATGTAGGTTTATGTGAAATAAAATATTTTGAACTAGCTGTTGCCAGTGACTTCGTCTGCGACCCAGGATGAAAAGTATCCTTTGTCCTGTTCTGTAACTATATAAACAGTTATAAATCATTATTTGCATATAGAAATAATTCTAAATATTCAGTTACGATAACCGATTCCCAGAAATCATGGAACATACTTCAGGAATAGTTGAAATATTGAAAATATTCAGGTATAATGTCACACGGGCCGTGTAAGGCCTCATAAAATACGGTTTTACGACAAATTACCGAGGTAACGCGATTTGGAAACACGACAGATTCGCGACAATATAATCCCGAGAATGTGACTTCGACATGTTTTGTGAAATTCTCTTGTATTTTTTGTCTGTTTATTTCATTTTCTAAGATTGGTTTTTGATTTGCTTTCTGTCATACGATTATCTATATAATGTTGACTTCTTGGTAAGAAGATTTTGAACCCTACATTAATATTGTAAGGTTTCTTTATGGTCTCATAGCAATCATAACTGAGAATTAAAATAGGACTGTACACAGAATAGTTCTCCGAAAACCACTTTATTCGTTTGAGAAAACATTGCTCCATTCTAGGAATTACTCCTGTCCCATATACACGAACACCCCGACCTATGACAAAAACCTATGAGGTGACCATACAAATATTGGTTCCTTACGAGAATTGAACTACTGTTACGCTGTTAACCTAGTACCTACTAACCGCATCTCGTTTACCTAGCACCCTTACATCATGTATGAGAACCTTAAATCAACTTATACTTTATATTGCTTAGTATAAAGCATGATCAGCCTATAATGTTCCCACTGGTGGGACACGGACCTCCTTTCTATGAGAGGGAATGCGTCACAATACACTAAGCGGACCCAGTGCGTGTTGGTGGATGACACGTGTCTTCGAATTTTTGGTTCTAGGAAATGTACATGACATGTGCATGTAGATGGCGGGACCAGCTTAACTCTTACCGAGAGTACTGGCCAGTGGCCGGCTATAGCAAAAGACAGAATTGTGTGGAAAAGGGAGAGGGAGGCCTTTGCCCTGCAGTGGGATAATACAGGAAGAGACTAGCCTAGGGCGCGGGAGATGTTATAGTGCACAAATGTGTGCGCTGACACAGGTGTACTCTCTCTTCCCTCACTCTCATAGTCCAATGGGACGGCAATCCGACACGACCGGAGTGTGATCAGGCGCAGGGTCAACGGCTTAACGTGCTTTACGAGCCACAGGGATATCACAACTTCCAAACACCGGGCTGTTCTAACTAAGATATTCCTAATGGAAAAACTCAATAAAACTTTGCCCGACCCGGGAATCGAACCCAGGACCCCACGCTCAGCAGTCGCGCTAGCGACCACGAGACCAACGCGGCAACGGGGTAGATTAGATTATACAGGACATGTACACACGTTTCCTCACGATGTTTTCCTTCATGGTTAACCATATGGGGACGGTCTTTAAAACACGACCATGGGATGCCGTGCATAGAACCCACAAAGATAAAAATGCTGATGAATTAGGGCAGGTTAAATGATGCTCGTTGATTAATACTGACAGCCCTGCCCATTGGTTAATGGGGCGTGTACATAATAATGGGCCAGGTTGGCACGTTTTAGAGTGTTGCTACGTCATAGTTACACATATTTTGATCTAAATTAGTAGGCCACCCACTAGTCGTCGAAATGGGAGACAATTATTTTGATAAGATGAGAACATCGTGTAACGTTAAGATACGTACTCGCTGACTATCTACAATTGTACATACAAACAGACAAGAGTACGAACATATATACGACATGGACAACGCCTGTTTTTGGATTAATGAATTACTGTGACGTTGAAAGATTATCAAGTTTTGGAAACTAGAGAAACCCGTTTTAAATGGAACTTTGAAACAAAATCGTAATTATTTATTCAAGTATTTTCAATGTCAATTTAATACTTTTATTGTGTTTCTCAAAGACAATGTACCTTTATATCTGTATTTTTTATGGTGTAGGAACATAATAAAGAGCTATTCTACCTATATACAATTACTGTTTTTACCCGACTACGGCGAAGAAAAAAGGAGGGTTATGATTTTGACCGGTATGTATGTATGTGTGTAAGTATGTTCATCTGTTCCCTCCTATCTTCTAAACCACTCATCACAATTTGACAAATGAGGTATCGTTGGAAGCGTCTCGATTGTCCGCTGGTTATAGGCTATGTGACGTCACATTAAAATGGCACCCTCTAGAGAACATAAAGAAAGGAACTAAAAAAAAAAAATTGTTTAATCGTACCATGTTGGGTATCTAATGAAAAGGCTTAATGAGCATATATCAAAAATATATATATTATAAACCCAAAAGAATTAAAAAAAAAATTAAAGTATTATAACTAAAACCGAGCTCGTGGCTAAGTAATAACAGCTGCACCGGGTCGATCCATCAGGTTAAGCTACGTTTGCCGGGGGTGGTCGGTGGATGAGTGACCATCTTTACATACCGAGACTCCTCCGTGCCTCGGAAAGCACGTTAAGCCGTTGGTCTCGGCTGTCATTCGTGAATCTTTGACAGTCGTTACGGGTCGTCAGAAGCCCGACAGTCTGACAACCAGTCTTACCAAGGAGTATCATATTACCCAGTTACTGGGTTGTGGAGGTCAGATAGGCAGTCGCTCCATGTAAAATACTGGTATTCAGCTGCATCCGGTTAGACTGGAAGCCGACCCCAACATAGTTGGGAAAAGGCTAGGCAGATTGAACTAAAACCCAACTACGACTAAAAAGGTATAAACAAGCCACCACAGACAGACAAATAAAAAATCCGGAGCCACACGTAATCTGTTCGATTTTATAACACGTGTTTAAATAATTGAAATGAAACTGAATTCTCAAAATAATTATTTAGCAAAAACACTGAAAATAAATTAACAGTGACGTTAAATAGTAGTTTGCATATTGCTTATTCATTGGGCATTTAAAACTGCGGCTTTTTCTATTTGTCCGTCATTCATGTTATCAGTGACAAGTTTAAATGAAACATAATGTGGCTATGAAGCCCTCGTTACACGATACAGGTCTGCAGTATTGCAAAATTGTGTGGTATAAAATAATTGTTCGATAATAATTATTTTTTAAATATTAAACGTACACACTTGTCTGTCTAGTCGCCTAACAATTCCCTAATAGTTAAGCGTTACGGTCAAAATATAAACCACTACAAACATTGTAAAAGTTTATTCACCAAAACAGCATAATAGAAACAAAACGCAGAGCAAATTCCACACCAACCCTCATCAAAACGCCAATAAAGTCAAACTGAACTAAAATAAATACAAACATACACCTAAAGCGCTAAATTAACACATCACTATAAAACAAACTGCACATCAGAGAATAATCAAAACATCAAACGGGCAAAATACATATCAACAATTTCAAATTGCAGAGTAAACTATTTAATAGACTCCAACTAAAATGCCAGTAAAACCTACGTCAATTATCGTGAGCTCTGCAGACTGCAGACTGCACAGTGGAGACTGTGACACGTCACCCTAACAGTCGGCACACGTTTAGTTATTAAAATGGTAATTACAAGCACACGTTGTTTGAGCCCTAATGTGGGGAGCTCTGACGTCAAGTATACAGTTTAATATGCTCGGTTTACGAACGCGATGACTTAAGTTCTTCACGTCAAGTAATCTTGGAAGTGTGTTAGTAGTTGCCGCATTAATTAGGTGGTTAGTTTCTTGTAAAATAGTGTGAATAAGATGCGTTGTTTAGTAGCTGACGGGATATATCATGGATATAATTATGATGTCTCGCTAATGGTGGCGCGTGTTATATCATTTAGCTACCTTCAAAATGGTTGAGCTTAATGGTGCTAATCTATGTGTTAGGTTCGCGTATTTAATTTTATAAGTACCCCATTGCATGAGTTTTAAACACTAGGTATTCGCGAAATGTGTGTTTTACACACATAGAGACCTCTGACTATCCCCCTTAGGAGAATTTTGCACGTTTAGAAACGACACCCTAGCCTTATGCACTTTGTTTCTAAAAGACTGACTAGTAAATCTGCTCTCAAAACTGTTTGCTGTTGTGAATGATTAAACTACAAAGATCAATAAATATAATAAAATTATTTTATTTTTAGACAACCAGCTTTCAAGACTGACGCGGTTTTTTCCGCATAATTACATAGATATTATCTATATGCGCGTCAGCAAACATGCCTGAAGTACTACAAGAACGCGGGCGCCGCAACAGTGCCCTGAAAATGTTGTTGTATTGAACTCTCAGGGCACTGTAGGCACTTTGTGTGTACTTAAGCCATATACAACTCGTGTAGAAACTTTGACAGTACGCTTTAAATAGCTTAGAATGACGACAGATGTAACAACAAAAAACAAGAAAGTAAACAATTTTAGTCGTCAAAAAATTTACAGAAACATACATAAAACAAAAAATATCTATATTTTTTGTTTTTTTCCTGTTCCTGAGACGTAAATAAGTATAACGTAAAAATCAAATAAACTATATTTGAGTTAGCAACACCGCAGTTTAACTAATACAGTGACAAGCAAAACTTGCAGCTTGCAGTTTCGTGGAAACTAAAACAATCTGCAAACGATGCGATGCTAAACCACTTAGATACTCGTATAGCTTCCAGCTTGAATATTAATAGCTGTACGTAATTTAGCCATGAGCTAAGTTGGGACTGATTTAAAAAAAAAAATTGGATAAACGATAAATTAGTTAGATTTCAATTTTCAGTGTTGGTACACAAAACTGCGTTGCGACGTCGCATCGCAAAATCAGCGACGGTACCCTAAGATTTTCTGCGCGCGAGCTCGCAGATATTTGCGATGCGTTGCGAATTCGCTGTTCTGTGTGGGAGCCCATAGTCAGAGAAGTAGTTGTTATGCAAATTGACTGCCAATTTAAATTAAATTGTTTGACAGTTTTATGAAATGAAAATTTTGTTGTAATAGAATGTTAAGAACGCGGTGACGGATGAATTCTCCATACAAACGTTATACCTAAATCATTTGCAATTTGAGCATATTTCCACCATAATGTGTTGTTATTCGGGTTGAGACAGTATTTATCTAGATTCCTACATCTTTTTTTTCCCAAAAAACCTAACTAAAATGATGTTGTAGCGAATTGAATTTCGGACATTTTTACAGCGTAAATGATGTTTTCATATTGTTTTTTCTGTATTATAAGCAACAATACTTGTAATATTGTTTCAGCAGAAACACAGCCTATATTATCAAGTTACAAATTATCGAAATAATCGAAAATAATTGGAAAAAAAAAAAGTTTTCATTCATCATTTTAGGTATTACGGAACAGATGAAAATTTATCATAAATTTTCAATAGCTAGTAGCGCTATCGCGTCAAGCAAATTTCATGTCTATGCCAATGTGTGTGCGGTCGTACAGTTCACGGTAGCTATGTGTATCGCTCCGACACGCACACTAGCGCAACATTGTAGCACTCGATTCGTAGTTGCGACCGATGCTTCGCCGGCCCCTTAAGAACGCGGCGACGGATGAATTCTCCATACAAACGTAATACCTAAATCATTTGCAATTTGAGCATATTTCCACCATAGTGGGTTGTTATTCGGATTGAGACAGTATTTATCTAGGTACCTACATCATTTTTTTTCCCAAAAAAACTAACTAAAATGAAGTTGTAGCGAATTGAATTTCGCACATTTTTACAGCGTAAATGACATGTTTTCATGTTGTTTTTTCTGTATTATAAACAACAATACTTGTGATATTGTTTCAGCAGAAACATAGCCTATATTATCAAGTTACAAATTATCGAAAAAAAATTGGAAAAACATTAAGTTTTCATTCATCATTTTTGGTATTACGGAACACATCCAAATTTATCATAAATTTTCAATAGCTAGTAGTACTATCGCGTCAAGCAAATTTCATGCCAATGAAAATGTGTGGGTGGTCGTACAGTTCACGGTAGCTGTGTGTATCGCTCCGACAGCCACACTAGCGCAACATTTGTAGCACTCGATTCGTAGTTGCGATCGAAGCTCCGCCGGCCCCTTAACAAACAACAACAACAAAACAATTAATTTCTCCGACTGCACATAAAGTGACAGTAGTCATATTTATATTCATTATATAATTAAAGACACTTGTGTCAAATAATACCAAACAAAAATCTTATTTATTCTAATATATATTTGTTAAAATGTTCGGTATTTTATACACCTGCTATAATAAATATTAATTTATGTAGCTGGTAACATTTATGTACATTTGTATTTTTAACACTACCAAAAGGTAAGGACCACACACATGTATTCCAAACAGATTTATTGTGTTACTTATACAAATAATATATTTTTAAAAGTAAATATCATTGAAAATATGTGTATATGTATTTATACGTAATTAGGTGTATACACTGATCCATCTTCAGCTCTTAAATGATGCCCTTATTTTATTTAAAAGTCAATATAATACGCCACATAAAAATAAATACAGCCGTCGTCGTCGCTCCGATTCAACCTAGATGTAAAAAGTTGTTAACACTTTCCCAATCATATCGGAGTGAACTTCAAATTATTATTTCAGCGTTATGGAATTCACAGTTCATTTGTGGCGATAAGGCATGTTCACATGCGGGTGGCCAGTGATAATAAAAAATTTAGTGGTATTTATTGGAAAATTTAAATTCGATTCCACTGCAAAATTTTGCTTGGTTTTACATTCATTATTTCATAGAAAAAGCTGGGATATTCCATAACATTTTTATGTACCAGCCTAATAGGTAATACGGGCTAGTATCCGCAACTCCACGTCAAAGCGCGTATTTTTCGTACGGGTGTTAAACTAAACTAAAATATGTATAGATCGACAGGGATTCATTTATCTTTATTCAATTCAATTTATAGCTAGCAATGTAGAATATATTTAAAAGTACAGTCGATCGCAAGTCGGTAGTAACACTCTGACCTCGAGCTGGTCTAGGTAGCAGGTCTATACGGAGTTTCAATAGCATAAGAGGCCAGCTTATACTAGTTTTGCCTGCTTATTTTTCGACGCCATATTTTAGTTTGCTAATAGTTTTAGTAAAGTAACGATTGTTTATGTTGTTATTTTTATTTAATAATTAGGTTTTAGTTGTTATTACGTTAATTTTATTATAATTATTATAAATGCGAAAGTGAGTTTTTTGTTTGTTGCACTTTTACGCTAAAATAGCTGAACAGATTTGGATTAAATTTGGTACATGTGTAGACCATAACCTGGATTAGGACATAGGATAACTATTATCCCGGTATTCCCACGGAATCGAGATTTATGCGGAAGAAACCGAGGGGCGCAGATAGTTCTGAATAAAAATAAAATTTTACTCAGTAAACACCCTCATAACACGTTTATAAATAAAAACCTCTTTAGATCACAACCTAAAGTAAACAGACGTGCCATCATACTCATCATAACTATTATTATTCAAATAAAATTAATGTTCACATTTTTAATATGATAATAAATGTTGATTGCTTGACGATGTTAAAGATACGTCATTATCTCATACAGCACTCATTTGCAAACTCGTTAGATAAACAAGTTCTCGTACAAAGTTACGGAGTTGTGTTTTTAAGGGATTTCGGATCATTTGTCTTAATTAGAGTTGTTATTTTTGAGTGTTTTGTTTTGGTTTTAAGAGACAAAAACAAAGCCATAGAGCGAAAATATTTCTTTGACAAAGAGCACTTCACACTTCTACACCTTGTAAGAATCTGGATGCATCTTTCGGGTTTGAAAACTCTCCGTATAATAACTAATTCTTAATTTAAATAATTATATTATTCAGAATTAATAATATTATAAAAATACTAGCTGTTCATTATGTTTTGTGTATTTTTTATACAGCACCTTCAAAAACACACAGTAATTAAAAGTATGAGTTTTATAAATGGCTGACTTTAGTAACATTCGTCTCCACTCCTTGAATCCTCGTCACGACCTCGGTCACTACCATCTCAGCGGTGACGTACACACGTTGTGACCCACTTCAGATACATTTTTATTCAGGCATAAAATAGTTTTATTCAACCTTTAGCAACACAATACATTTAGTTTAGCCTTTTTTACAGTCAGTAAGTACGGAGTTTCAATGGAATTAGGAGGTCCAGCTTATACTGGTTTTGTTACCACTGACGTGCAGCCTACTTTACCAGCAATGCATAATGCTTTTTGACTAAGTATCAGTTTTGAACTAGTGCAGTGTCAATATAATGAAAACTCAAAGCTCTGTTTTAACTGTGCCAGAGTTGATCCTGGTATAAATTTTTCAACAGAAAAGTATTGCTGAAATTTATAACGTCATGTTCCATTCCTAAAAACAAAATACCTAGAATTTTAGTGCCAATTCGTCAGCACTTACAGAATTCCCGTCACCACGCATGACACATTCGTCTCGTCGTGTGTGCGTCACAATTCGTAGTGCCACTTTTTATCAAGATACGACGTTTTCATTTGCATTTATAGTGGTTGTTGGTGTTGCGGATTTTTTGCGACTACCGTCATTTCACACGTGTGTGTTGTAAAAGTTATAATTTATCGACTTTTTGCCATCATGAGAGAGTTATTGACTTGTGGCTTGTATGGGTATGGGTTGGTTTTACAGTTGTAGGAACGGTGTTTTGTGTTCTTTGCGTTTTTGCCAATAGATACTAATTGTAATATAATGATAGCTATGATACGGTTTAATAGTAAGTACCTACTTACCTACTCTAAAAATGAGTCATAGTTATACTTACCTACTGTATCTAGGGCAAACTTTAAGAAAATACTATGTTTAAAATATTATAATGGTGGTTTACGGTATGATGACAGTTAAAATTTACCTAATAAGCATAAGCTGATGTTTTCCTTATCTGACCGCAATAAGTAAAAGAATTGACTAAGGGTTACCTACCTCTAAACATAAAATTCGGTCAAACACCTCTTTGTTTAGTTCCTACCCGACCCATCTTCAAAAAGGTCACGTTGAAAAAGCGGCTTTATCAAACACACCTGACACAGTTCCTCTCGATACTCAAAATAATAAAAAACACGGTTCAAAATGGTTGATATTTGCTGAAACAATAGTTCGTGCTAACCTACATTTTAAGCTTCAGTAAAAGAAACAAAAGTAGGTTTGAGCGTGTTTGTTTGAATAGCGATCGAATGGTATCGCGCCGGGGCAGACGACGCTACCTAAACGCTTGTCAGGGCTGCCACCCATAAAATAGGTTTAGAAATGTACTACAACGCACCTGATGTTTGCCAAATTACTGTTCATGTTCGCACCAATTATACTGCCATGCAAAACCCTGTATAATTTTTATCGACCTTGGAATGACACCCCTTTTTTTTTTTTTTTTTTTGAGGTTGGGAAATCATCCAATGACTTCTCCCGCTCTGGGCGGAGCGGAAGGGCGTGTCAGACTTTTACTGACTAAAACCCACCCGTGTTCCTTCATTTGCCTGTTGCCAAGGTCCCGGTATCCCTTTCGGACTTTCCCGCAACCCTGGCAGGCATCGGTCCTATTGGACCCCGTCAATTTTGCTGACATCTCTTTGAGGCGCGCGTGGAACACGACGCGCCATCGACCCGAGCTTGGTCCTTATCGGACGGCGAGCTGCCCGTTGCTCGCCGTCCGCAAGCCCGCGCCTATGGTGGCCGGGAATCCACCCGGGATTCCCGACGCCCAGGGCGTCTCCAACGGCGGCGGTTAGGGGCGTGAGGGCGCAAACTTTGCCTTTCCCTCACGCGTTCCGCCTCCTCCTTCGCGAGCATTACTGCTGGAATGACACCCCTAAAGTCACGTTAAGATCGCTTAACTTATGAGCAAGGTAATTAATTATCTACGTACATATTGCACATGTATGTCTGCTGGAATCACTGCAGTTTTCAAAATAGGAGGTAATACGGGAACCTCAATCGGGCTTCCTTTTCTGGATTAGAACCAACCCTCTCGCACGGTAACGAAACAAGGTATTAAGGCGGGTATGATTTTTTGTTTTACAATGCAATGAGCATGTAGCGGGTGGATCCATACTTGCCTATTATGGATGCAAAAAAAAGTGTTGACGTCGAACCGGCCTTATGGATTTCCAGCCATGAATATGCAAGACTAGATTGAGATAAACTGCTGATCACCGCAGTACTGAATGAAGTCAACTGTTGAAGACAGCAGGAAATATTAAATATTATTGACAAGAGAGATAGCAAACAAGAGTACAACAAAGCTTGCATGCTGCTCATCTCAGTTCTTCTGCTGAAACCATTCATTAGCCAATTAATTTTAAAACACATTTACAGATAGAACTTTAAAAAAATAAAACATAACGGTTATATCATTCGAAAGCAACAACCGTTCAACGCCAAACATTCTTTTAAAGGCCGACTTTACCTAAATGAAAACGTAGAGATGAATAGAGATAACCCTGTGCTACAGACGGACGGACGAAACGTTGAAAAAGTTTCGATGGCACTCTGGCTCGTATTTCAAATTCTACAATAGCACCGCTTGAGCCGAGATTTATTTCAAAACTAAAACTCGCCAGCATTGGTAGGGTTATTAGGGACGATAAATTAGAAATTTCGCAATTTCTGCGATTGAAATTAATTATATTTTGTGGCGAGGTGAGACTTCTAATTTGAGTGGGTTTTCGGGGAATTGTAAAAAGTTTATTATTTTCTAATATTTATTGAACAACACTGGGACTTATTTGTTTTAATAAGCTTGGGTTTCCTGTGATAGCGATGTACTTCGATTTAACAGCCATCCATTTATAGAGAGCGTTTTCGACACCGTAAAGCTGCCGTCATTTTACAACTGACCACAACAATTGCTCCTTGGCGGTAGAAATTGAGATGACGGTAGTTTTTAACCACTTTTACCGAGTAACATAACAACATTTAAAAATTATCACACCATCGTCAACAAGTAGTAGAAAACATACTCATACAGGTGACTTACGCGTATATTATAATGAAGATAGGACTTGTACAGCATTTCATTTAAAAAAACTGTTTTGATACTGTTTTGGTACTGACTGACGTTTATTTGGAAAAACCATTTCAATTAAATAGGAAACGTAAATATAATCAGAAAACAAAATAACCGATCAGCAGTATCTATCTATGCGAAAGAGAATCGCCACTCAGTCCCGAATTACGTCCTTAAACAATTACCTCTGGTCCAAATTTTACACAGCGCCAGCATTAATCAATAGAAAAACAATAAAACGCGGACATCCGATCCCGAAATATCGGTAGCACAGCCAATTTTTATAGAGCAGGGCCAAATGGAATGTTTTAAAAGGTCCACACATACATATACAAGCTAATGCTGTTAAGTGAGAGAGATCAACGTGTTCATCGATGTCAATGTCATGTTTTAGATCTGGCCAGTACGATCGTCATTTGAAATTACTTCCAAAATGCACTACATATTATTATTACATTGCATAATGACATCAGCGACAAAATAATAATTTTAAAGCAGATCCCTTTGACCGCCTCTGACTTCTAAATTAATATCAACATTTTGTGTATCATATTCAAGTGTTGTAATTAATGGAACTTCTGGATATCATATATTTTATATCTGATGTAGGAAAGCAATCTGTTATTCTGCGCGCAGAACCCTAAAGAACCCATCTCGTCGGTTCGGCATCAATAATTCCGAAGACAACTTATATCTGTATTGTTTCTCATTTATTTTAAATATCTCGATATTTCTGCCTTTTATTTGTGTCGAATCGACAAAAGGTACTTTTTCAATTTCTGCTTGGGAAATTCGCTTTTAATATCCTTACATATTATATAACAAAATCCTCCGCCGCGTCCGTTTATCTGTCGTCCTGTAAGCGATAAACTAAAAAACTACTCCACCGATTTTCATGCTGTTTTCACCAATGGATAGAGTGGTTCTCCAGTAAGGTTTTAGTATAAATAATAACCGACATCCACGCGGGTGAAGTCGCGGGCGTCAGCTAGTCTAATATAAAACACTAGAACTTAGAATATCTACGAAGTTGTTAAAATGTGACTTAAGCACATTTGACTCACTGAGTATGTCATAATTTTATAACACTTTTGCAAGAATCGTATAGTGTATGTGAATATGTATAGTAGTAGAAATTACCATCACGCAGTAAACAAGCTCATTTTATGTATGCAAGAGGCTTTATGAACCATACCATTTTTAAACTTATTAAACCGGGTAACTATTGTCATCGAACAATTGTGTATGATCAAGCACACAAAGGGCTAGTGACCCTCCAGAGATGTATTCAGCAAGTAGTTTCCAGCCTTTAATTGGTTGCGTCCGATAGATAAAACCCTGGGTACAAAAGGTTTATATCTTTGTTTTGTTCAACGATTCTTCTATTTGCAGTAATTCAACGCAACAATCGGAAACCGATTGAAAGGATTCCGCCCGAGATACGCTTTGAAAGACTAATTGTTAAGGGAAGTTTAGAAAAATTGGAAAAAAGGCAATGTTTAAGTACCCCTTTGAAATGGTATTGTTTTCCATCCTTTTGTTCTGGACAACGTTAATTATAGGGTTTAGAATTGGATAGAGTGGAATGAATGGATACTCCAAACTACAGAAGTAAGATGATTAAAAGTACTTCAGTTGAAGATCGTCGTTTTAAAATACAATTGACTTGACAAGGGGTTGATTGTGTGTCGGATTTTAATTAAAACAACAAAAACAAATTAGGTTTATTCTAAACTTTATTTTGTATAGTGTCTGAACGTCGCGTTAACAAAAGCAGGCAGTAAAAATGATACCTAACCTTAATTTAATAGTCGATATTAGTCTGACTTAATAAATAATTATAATCAGCTTTTTATTTCAAGTATTTGATTAAAGATTTCATTCTAAGTCTATGTTAGCTATTAATATTGATGAGCACTGGTAGCCTAGTGGTGTGACCGTCACACTGCCAAGGCTTAAGTCTCGAGATCGAAGCCAAAGCACTCACCACTTGCTTCAAAAACGGTGAAGGAAAACATCGTGAGGAAACCGGCATGCCTGAGAAATATTTCTCGACGGCATGTGAAGTCAATTCAGAGGCCCATGGGTGGCTTTAAAACTCTGACAACAGGTTAGTCAGTAACCACACGAAAAGAAGAAGATTGAGCAATGATTTATGCCACAAGAATTCAACATCAAATTCAAGTACCTATCTTACAACATTCTTCAAAAAAAAATCTCCATAGAACGTTCTAGCGTGTTCTATTCCTTCATAAATAAAAGTATACAAGCCTAGGTCTTTCGTTTTTTCGTTGTTTCGTTATTTCTTATAATCTCCCATCTACATGGCAATGAAGTAATAAGGCCGGTATAACTCCCCGACTATCAGATTTACGACACGGCACAATAATCATGAGCTTGTATGACAAGTAATCAGCTGATTAATAATTAATTATAAGAAGGATTTAATTGCTACTGTAATAATTGTACGTTAGGGCCCAGAAAAAGCTGGATATTTATTTATATTTCGTCTAATTATTTGATTAATTAAGTACTTTTTTTGTTTGTTTCACGCTTGAATGGAATGTCGGACGACTGAGATGGCGGCCAATAGAGCAGTATGAAAGGAGAACACATGCTACAGCAGCTGCTGCCTTCAGATCAATTGGGACAGGAGCAGGAAGATCTTGATAATGACACTACTTAGAAACATTTTTCTGAGTTAAGATCTTCTTACGCGAATACTTTTGAGTCTTTTTGTGCTTAATTGTTTAGTTGTGAAGGGATTTGATTGAATTTTCTGGTTAGAAAAACTAACTTATTTCTAAAAAAAACATTGTGATGAGAGAAAACAACTTAGTAAATCGTTTATCATGAACCAGAATTGCCCATAACTTCTGCTTCTACTTTTACTTCTGCCATGATCAACACGCATTTACCAAACTAAGGCATCCAAGTTTATTCCTTCTCTGTATCAGAAGAGATTCTTGCTCTTAGAATATGAACAGACTAATATTACCTCCTTAGCCTGGTTTTATTAACTACTTGTTCCCAACTTAAAAGAACACAGTGATGCATAAGCAGACAACTTAAACACTATAACTTGCTCCGTCCCATTACAGCGTAAAACTGCAAACTAAGCAAAAAACTTTTGTGAAATTTATTTCCTTGCTTGGAGTACTGTAGGGAGTTGCAAAGCACATACATTACAAGTATTGCTGCTTAAATTTGCAAAGTAGCAAAGTAGGGGCCCGAGTCGAAAGTTTCCGGCACAGAGTTCGGGTATCATTATATCTTGGTAACTCAACTTGTTGCAATCGTGTCCCTGGAGTTAGGGAAGCTGGTAGCGTATGTGGTTTTTTATTTTTTATAATTTTTGTTGAGGACAGCGGACTTCTGGCTGCAATGAAACACGAAGACTATTTACAACCAGATTTATTTGTGTAATATCCATAGGTTTAATTTAATGCAAGAACACAAGACACTGGTTAAGACAGGTATACAGGGCTCCAATCTATAAACTTTACAAATACGCGGTTATAAAATGTACACAAAACGAAACGTGTGAATCTTAAAACGTCTGGAAGCCAACAATTTTCTTTGGGTAAAAAATTGGAGGTATTGTGTACCTAATACCAAAGTGGTCGTCAGACATTTAGCGTTTTTGAGAAGAACAGGAGTTATTTCCCACTCATTCCCAGTGCATGTGTACAGTGTACATGGGGGTCCACTGGGAATGAGTGTGTCTTAAGCTCTTAGGCATCTACCGTCCAGGGTCTACCTCTAGTTTTCTATTATTTGGAGTACAGGCTTATCCTAAAGTGGTCTTTAATTTATTGATACGCGTTGCCCTCTCACCCTGGTTTAACGCAACCATTGTTCATTTATTGATTGTCTTATTAGTTATACTTGATAAGTTCGACAAAAAATTAATTAAAGATCACATAAAAATCTTAAAATTAGATTAATTTTCATCCATAAAGCCAGTATAATCTATTAGAGCTATGAAAACCGTCCAACTAAGCGTTTTCCGATTTAACGGCCAGCGCTCGTCATGCGAAACTAATAACATTTTTAAAAAGAATAAGAAGTAGAATTTATATCCTGAGCTTTGATCTTCAATGAGATATCTTAATAATAAATCTTATGCAGTCTGTGCATTCAAAATAAAAATATTTTATTTCATATAAACCTACAGGGGCACATATGAAACGTCTGAAGCAAGGTGCCCGGTTTCAATTCCAGTTTGTCGTTTCCTATGGAGAAGAGCGGTCCACACTGCAGAAGACCGCATAGCTTGGAGACGCGTCATATGTAGTCGCGATCCTCAGCATTGAGGAACGACGAAGAAGAAGAGAGATGAAGAAGAGAGATGAAGAAGAGCCAGCAAGAAACTCCACGGTTACATTGGTAATCGTACTTATTATTTTTAAGCGAAATATCACTCCTTGAAAGCCTAAATAGTCGATGATCGAACAGCCCAAGACGTGGTTCTTATAATATTAGCCAATCGGCAATCAATCCCTAAAATTCATTTATTTAAGCTATTGTTTTGTTGACCCGAGAGCTTACAACTATTATTATAAAAGTTACATTCATCAAAAATTTACATCATAATAGACAATTGTAGATGTAGGTACATAAAAAGAAGATGAGCTCATTGGGCATCTAAAAAGGTTTGTCCGCACCGCTGTCAATGCAAAAAGAGCCCAAAAAGCTGGCAGATGCAGTGACATAATACAGATAATCCTCAGTAGTATTACGCAATGTAAATTGTGATTGACCTTCAAGCAATAGACAAAATTTTCAAACTTACTTTGTTTAAATATAAGGCTTTTGGCTACTCTGTATGTGTGTATTCTAGCATATATTTTTTGTAATGTGCATTTTTTTGTGCAGTATAAACAATTTTTCTTTCTTTGCTTTCTATTTATTGGCCGAAAAATAGGTCAACACTCTGGTCACGTGAAGAGTTTAACAACCGCTTGGCGATGACCGAAATACTCGATGAGCAACCCGAGATTTGATAACAAATTAGATAGATCGCGTCGTTTCCACATTAGAATAATTCCACCACCACACAGCCCACGTTTCTAAACAATCTCCAAACATTCCACACTAGCTACGTAACACTAAGAAATAAATAAATCACGCTGTTCACAAACAATGTAAATGTACTCGTATTCCACTATTCGTGTACCGCCGACTGACACTCCCAAGGCCCATCCGGAACAACTTTACTCATATTTCCTGTGATGCTATCAGTGGTTTCGATGGCAAGTTCTTGCCATCAGGTGATGGCGATTATTCCTGACAAAGAGTGTCAAATTAGTTAAATGAGGTACTTCTTGACAATCATTCAGAAACACTTATGTATTAGGTATGCCTTTACCCTGCCAGGGTTGCGGGAAAGTCCGAAAGGGATACCTGGACCTTGGCAACAGGCAAATGAAGGAACACGGGTGGGTTTTAGTCAGTAAAAGTCTGACACGCCCTTCCGCTCCGCCCAGAGCGGGAGAAGTCATTGGATGATTTCCGACCCTCAAAAAAAAAAAAAAAAGGTATGCCTTTACAAAAATACATACTTTGGCTTTTTTTTCTTAGATAAACTCAAGTATGTATTATAGGTGTTAGCCAGTGTCAAAATAAACAAATAGAAACTAAATTTCAATTAGACTCGAAACAAACTTTGTATTTTTCATGTGCTGAATTTTAGATGAAATAAAATTTTACTACATTTATTTTGCTTGCTTTCCTCAGCTATTAGGGATGTAATCCCGGTAGTACGTTCCCGTGGGATATTTTCCGACATCCACGCGGGCGAAGCCGCGGGAAAAACCTAGTTTATAATAACTTTCTATCCCCCAATCTCTATAACAACACGTAATAACTACGCCAAAACACAATGTTAGCGTATTTTACGATTTAATTCCGTACATTTCACTCAAGTATGTGCTTAAGCTGCTTACGGTACAGTGTGGTTATAGCTTTACGACGCTCAATGACGTATGCGTGTAGTTGAACAGTTTAAAAACAAAATCTTGCGGAAAATTTTATGGGATCTTAATATGGGAAATTTTCTTTTAATTGGTTTATTGGATTGGGCTCTATAGTTTATTGTGTGGAACGGTGGAACACGGTTCAATGGTTTATCCACGTGTTTGTTTAATTTAAAGTTTTTTTTATGCGGGAAAGTACGGAGTACTAATCACCACGCTTGCTCACTGAGAGTTAGCGATATCAGAATTTTTTGAGTCCCCTAAGGATATTTCTCTCACCGATGGCTAGTGATGTCCAAAATCAGCGAAATGATTAGCTTATCAAATGGCAGATGGAACCGAAAGGTTCTGGAGTGGCGACCGCTTACCAGAAGACGTAGCACAAATCAGCTGAATCCGAGAAGCACAGAATCGGTCGAAGTCGCAATGCTTAGGGGAGGTCAGCAGTGTGGCTGTCGGCTCAAATGGTGATAATGAGCTTAAGAAGTTTAAAAAATGAACACGTCAGTTATAATTATGAAAAATTACTCTACTAATTGCTAGAGCCGACACCAACCCCCGTGCGCGAGATGTCAAATATCAGGGCCTAATGGCATTTTTTTACATAAAAAATATTGATACTTAAATACCTACACTTCTTTGTCGCCGGGCGGAATTACAAACAAAAAGATACTAACTAACTTATCCCAGCGACTAAGGCAAACGAAACGTGCCTAATTAATAGCCTTTAGGCTTTACAGTTCCTGAGATGATAAGTAAGTGGTTCTTTGCTCTTAGATAACACGTCATGCCTGTATTTCACTAAGGGATGGCAAACGTGGAGCTTATTTTGAAATCTGCTTAGTTTAATAGCTTCTACGTGCGATATTTAAGTGTACACCTGACTGTCAGCCTGCTAGCATGCATTTTGCTGACTGGTTGATTATTTTAGTACCGACCCGCTCCTGTTTGCATGGTTTTACGACTTGACAAAACATTGAGATTTCTTAGTAATAGGTAACTTTAATATCCTCATCCTAATACCTCATCAAAATCTATTGCGTGGTTTAGAAGAACAACGCATACGGACAAACACGAAAAGCGTTTAATTTATAATATGAATGTATATAGAAGTAGGTACAGCATGAACTATTTCTATTGTTATTTAAATTTGTAACGATACGGTAGAAGAATAATATTAGTTCAGTAGTTTATTGAACATCTCTTACTTTTCCCAGACGAAAGGTATCCTACCTTCCTAGCTAATATTATAAATGTGAAAGTAAGTTTGTTTGTTTGTTTGTTACGCTTTCACGCTAAAACAGCTGAACTGATTTGGATGAAATCTGGCATAATAGTAGACCATGACCTGGAGAAGGACATAGCATACTTTTTATCTCAATATTCGCACAGGATCGATACTTATGCGGGTAAAACCGCGGGGCGCAGCTAGCCATAAATAAATTCTTCACGATCTCTAAAAAATCATAATATATTATGTATTTTTGTGCCCAACCTTCTTAATAAAACTACATACCTAATCTATATGTATACATATTATAATAATTTAAAGTCGCTTTTCGTTTCCGTCTGTGTCCGTTATATCTGTGCAATGGATTTTGATGCGGTTATCACTATAATTTAGAGAATTTATTCCGGACGGCATATGTAAATATGTAATTCATATTTAACGTCGATACCGCACACAAATCAGCACAATATTTTGATATGTGGCCATTGCATTCGTGCAAAGCAGGGGCGGGTCGCTAGCATATCAATAAACTCAATCAATATTCAGCATGCACATTTCTATTTCCTACTTTACAAATCCGAAGCTGCAAGTCAGTCCCCGTTTATAGATACATACTGACTAATATACCTATATCCAGCAACTACATGAAGTTAGTACTCAATTGGTTTAGTTCCGAAGAGCTTTAAGCTCCGATATCGTTACCGGTATTGTAAGTTTAACCTCGTATTGATTCAATCATATTTGACTTGTCTTTATTCAGAGGATTTAGAATTTTCAGTTTAGGTGGTATTGTAATTTTGTTGTGTAAAAAATAAATACTCAGGTAGCTGTAATTAAACGCTACATTTTTTAATGTTATAAAGATAGATTTCACAAAGAGAGTTCGAGAAATAAACAATGCTTATTGCATATGGGTAATATAGTCTTGTTCATTTTGTCCCCACTTCGCATATTTTCTAAATCTTAAATATATTTACAGTACAACGCAGTCTCACTTCGCGAATCTCTCGAAACAAGTTCAAGGGCCTGACTATAGTTGGTATCATTTCAATCTATCTGGATCCAATATTCAATGAACGGCCTGTGTTGTCCCATCAGGCTCCCAAGTAGGCAATGATACCCAATTTGGCAAAGCTATTCCAATAACCTTAAACTGAAAACCCTTCTACTTTTTCGTTTTATAAACTCCATACTTTTACCCAATTCATTTAATTTCATTTAAACATAACAATTCCAAAACGCGTAATTCCAAAACGCATTTTAAAATTCAAAATTTAAACATTCAGGAGTTGCGTAACTCCAAAACACCCTATGCCGCCAACTCTGGAGCTAATTATGTGCTGTTATTGTGAGTTACGAATTCATAAGCGGAAAAACAAAAGCTATTACTCGTCAACTTAAACTTTTAATTAGTTGCCTGAAATGTGTGCGCTGACCTTGGCAATTTGAGGCGCTTAGTGTTCGGTAATATTACGGTTAAATAATATAGGGTTGTTTGTGTTCGTCAGCTCGAAAATGTAATTGGTGATCGTGGGACCTTCACTGAACGTTAAAAGGTCATAATTAATATATCCATAATACACCTAAGTGTACAAAACTGCTCACAAAAATCAAGAAACTTAAATGAGTGTAACAAGCCGTACTTGCGGTCGCGCTTAAAGAAAAACTCTCACTGTAGACTTTCACAGTCACAAGCGCCGCCCAAACAAGATATAAGCGAAAATTAAAAAAAAAAATCGTTTTCGTTTCATTCCGCACAAGATTATCACCCAACTTATCATACTCTCATTGAAACATACTTACACACTATTCGTTACAATCTGCAAGCAGGACTTTGACAAATGCTCGCTCATAATTTCTAACCATCTCTTCGGACACTGCCGTTTTAGCTAGACCTCCCCCTCCCCTTTGAACAGGATACGAAATCAAAGAGCAAGCGGGGGGAGAGGGGCGGACAATCGAGAGTGATGTGGGTCTAAGTAAAATGGATGTTACAGAAACATCGGTTCGAGGTATTATCAAGGCGGTAAATGTGCTAAGTCAGGGGCTACTTATCTGAGCTATTACTCTTTACTAAGTGAAAGGCATTTGCATTCAGCATGTGGGTATGAAGGTGCTCCTTGTTATGGATCGGTTGGACTGTGGGATCGCTCTGCGCTAAATAAATTTTCCTCAGTCGCTCTCGCAGTTAACGTTCCAGAATGTTAAGTCTGAATTTATAATCGTTTAATGCCGGAAAATTGCTTTAAGCCCCACTTCTGCTTCATCTGGGCAGTCTATTTTGTTTAATGACTCCTATTATTATTGAGTTGAAGCTCAGTATTATGCCTAAGATTTTCTGGAAGCATTTTCTTTAGTCAGGGATAAGATTTTAGGAGAGAAATATCTCAGTTAAATTCTCAGCAAGTTTACTACTTTTCAAGCATTTAAGATTCATTTATAATTCCTTGACATTAAAGTTTTTATACATAGTTTTGACCCATCTCTGAAGAAATGCTGATAAAGACAGTCTTAAATCTCCATAAACTGATACGCAACAGAATTTCACTCCTTCCCAAAATAGATGAAATAAAAATAAGGCAGCCGCTTGACCTCAATAAGGTTATATAATATTTATCGCTTGAGTTGCTACACGCTGTGCAGTAGAAAAACAAAAAACAGATTTCTAGCTGAATATTATTAGTAGTTTATGATTTTAGAACACCTATTATGATAATGATGATGCTTTTAGAAGATGTAGTTTGGCAAGACCATACAATTTGAACAAAAGTCTGTAGATTATGTTTATTTGAATTTAGAACTTTTACAACCCATTAGGGGGCTTAAAACAGTCACTTTAGCAGAATCATAATAGGAAAATATTATGAATCATCGTAAAACTCACAAACTGACAATTCATAATATGATCGTGCGATTCATATTACGAAATAATTCATATGTTTGACAGTTTTCTATGGGGATTCGTAAAATGGTCCACACATTATGAATTGCTTTTGTATCAAATTAGAGGAATTGCTGATGACAGCTGGAAATTTAGGAAATGAATTGCTTTTGGAGGAATTGCTAATGTGGCCGTTTTAGGCCCACAGTTCATAACTGGGTCAATTTAAGTTTTTTATACACTTCAAGCGATCCTGAAGTTCGTATATCTAGTGACTGTAAAGTAAGTTGCAACGACCTCTTCTTTGCAAAAGCACCGTTATTGTAAATAGGTAATCGTGGGAGTCATTGAGAAATCCATAACCAGTAGTGAAAGTTTTCGGACTGAGATCCCTTTTTCATCCCTTTTGCCCCCATTTCACCCCTTTAACCCGCATTGCACCCTTCTGCCTACCATTATCAGTTTTCAAACACACCTACAGCACATATTTTTATGCCATTCCATTGTTATATTCCCTATTTTATTATTCTCATTACTTTCTCACTCATAACTGAGCAAATACAGAGGGAGGAAGGGGAAAGTAAAGTCAACTATGAAATAATGAAAACAATAACCGATTCAGCTCGCAGTGAGAGTAACATTAACAATGGAATCGGAAGTGGAACAAACATCAATAATTACATGTAATTAATTTATAGAGGTCTCATTAATTAATGCTTCGTTATGGTAGTATTCATTGATTTTGTGTTTCACTAGGCCGTGTCCTAATATATGCGATCATCGCGCAAGTACGCGATCGTTGCGTTAATTTTTGGTGACTACTGTAGTTTAAAGAATTCATGGATTAAAAATGTTAATTGCCTGATACATTTTGCTAAGCCCTTAATTTTTGCATGCTATGTTTTATCTTAGCGGAATATGTTTGTGAAATTCTAATTATATTTAACACCATGTTTTATGCAAATAAATGATTTATTATTATTCTTACAACTACATTTTTATTCGTTGAACCCGAACGCGTCGTCGCTCCGGGGGCCATCACAAAGGGGCGGGGGGGGGGTAAAATATTCGGGTTTTTCGAATAAATGAGTGACAAAAGATCGCGACGATTGCGTATTCGCGCGACTATCGCATATTAGGTCACGGGGTAAAATTTCTGTTCTATGTCTATTTTAATGATAACAATTAGTGATGTTAGATACAGAGAATTATATTATTACATAAATATTATAATGTAATGTTGAGGTAAACTAATAAACATGGATTGTTGTGTTAGTTTTGAGTTAACGATATTATTATAATGATCTTAACTCGGCATAGTTCCATGAAACAGTAATTTTCATTTGACTTGTGAAAAACAAATTATAACATGACGATAGTTTGTACTCTGAACTTGGGTCGCAATATTGTGTCTCTGTTATATAGGTATTTTAACTAGTTGCGCCCCACAGTTTCACCCGCATAAGTCCCGATCCCGTAGGAATATCGAGATGAACAATATCCGATGTCCTTTTCCAGATCATGGTCTACACCCGTACCAAATTTCATCCAAAACCGTTCTGCCGTTTTAGCATGAAAGCGTAACAAACAAACAAACATTCAAACCAACAAACTCACTTTTGCATTTATAATATTAGTTAGGATTAGAATTTAAGGAGCAGGACCGAAAATCAAACCAAGCTCCACCAAAATGTACCTACTTTTAGGACTAAATTGTAGAATTTCTAACAACTCACCTTGAGTTGTTTGTGGCAAAATTCCCTGACACAGCCATTACCTTTGATTTTACATTCTCACCTAACTATTACAAAATATACGGAACCAGATGTAGTTGACTGCTGAGTCACTTTTTCTTTCATACTCGTAACAGCATGAAAAGAATTCGATAGAACGGACAAAGGACCACGCTTCGTGTAGGTATTTTACGTTGACAGCGAGTTTGAAACCGTTGAGTCAACCGGAATATTTTGATTAAAGTAGCAAAGTTATGCTGGCTGGGGCAAGTATGAGTTTTATAATATGTTGGTAACTTTCTGAGGTTTGTTTACGTATACAACTAAATATACTTACGGCTCATTCACACGAGGACGATTCGTGTTTTTTGACAAATCGTCTTGTATCACGTTTTTTTTTTTTTGGACGGCGGCAATGCTTCTTAAATTTCCCTTTTCACACGCATCACGAATCATGAAAAATGACGGACGCATCTTGAATCACAATACATATCGTCTTTTAATTTTTTTGACGAATCGTCATTGACGGATCCCGTTTGAATGCGGCCTTACACAAAAAAGACTCGTCATGGAATAAAAAACGTGACAGCGACTTATTATATATTACACATTTCAATTTAATTATGGAAAGATTGTGGTTGCAATTTACTTTCTCGAAACTACTCACTATTCTGCATAGCGAGACTGTAACACACATAATTTAAGCTAATCAGGTGAAATACCTAATTTCGAGAATTTACATACCATTTGAAATAGAGAAGCTTTTTTTTTTTTTTGATGGTGGGAAATCATCCAATGACTTCTCCCGCTCTGGGCGGAGCGGAAGGGCGTGTCAGACTTTTACTGACTAAAACCCACCCGTGTTCCTTCATTTGCCTCTTGCCAAGGTCCCGGTATCCCTTTCGGACCTTCCCGCAACCCTGGCAGGGTCAGTACCAGTCTGGAGTCTACATTTACCCGGTTAGGGCTATAGGCTATAGAGAAGCTACAGTCACATTACTAAAAAACAGTAGCATAAAACCGACGTGCACCACAGCCAGTTTCCCTCTCAAATTCTCCATCAAAAAATGTACATCACAACGTTTCCAAAACAATGTCGCATTGGCATCGCCCCAGCCGTGCGTTATCCGCACCTCTAGGGATTTCCTCTTGCCGGCGTTTGTCGTAATTGACAAATTGCCGGCACACGTCGCAAACCCCGAGATTATTTTATCGCGTTACAACAGTTCGGTAATTGTATTAATTAGCTCGGTGGAGTTTTTTATGTTGACTGTCTGTTTGGAGAATTTTATTTATGTTGACAGTCGGTTTGGCACTAATTGTGTCTGTGTTGTTTTTTGAGTACATTTCGGAGAACAAAGACAGTTAAAGATCTAGTTGACGAATTGAGAGCAAATAAACAGTAGGCGCAGTTAATAAAATGCATCGTACACGAGAATCACAATTTTGACGTCGCAAAGAAAAAGTCACAGAAGTTGATTCAATAATGTAAAAGCTCGCCCAGTCCAACCGCAGCAAACAAAAAAATCTCCATTCATAATTTAAAATAAAATTTCAAACAAGGCTGTACCTACAAAATAAATAAGCGAGTAACCAAACCGGGAGCCGTATTTAAAAAAAATAATGTCCAAAAACTTTTGGACTACCCAAAAAGATTTGCGCACAAAAAACCTAAATTCACGTACTGTTACAGAACCAAATGTGCCAATTTGAGCGTAAAATTAACTTTGTAACGACGTAATGCCCAAGTGGGCTAAATGAAAATGGTAAATAATAAAGTAAAATCGAGAGGGCGTGCCAAGTCAATTTTGCGACTAAATGAATCGAAAGTCGTTAGGGATAAAAATGGTTTGGTCCTCACGGATTGGGTGTAATGTCCCAAATTTTTGGTTATCCTTTATCTGATTAAGGAGTTTAAATAAATTGTTAGTTTTAACTACATCGTGGCTGTAATGTATCCAAGGAGGTAATTGACTTAGCTAGCTAGATGAAATAGTCTACTTATTTTGATTCAGAACTATACATTAAATTTCTACATAATTTTATATACGTACATCTAACATAAAAATGTACAAGTAAGTAAGTAAGTTTATACTTTATATTTTTATATACTTGTACATTCATTTAAAAGTAATAATGGATATTCATTTAAATTAAATTGTATTGTATCGTATTGCAAGATATTATAATGTAAATAAGCATATATATTTTAATATAAATTCATCCAAACAATAATAAATTTATGGAAAACCCGTTGATTTTTCGCAATTTTAGGGTTGGTCCCATATTAAAAGTTCTTTTTATTGATGATTAAAATGACCACTTTTAAGGTTTAAGGTACCTAATCAAAAACTGAGCTTTTATGTAATATCTGTTTGAAGAAATCATTCAAAATAATAGGATTGACTATTTGCGAATTAATTTTATACAAAAACTATCATTTGATATATTCAGACGCACACTTTCTGCCTTCAATGTTATTTTCCGTGTGGCTAAGTTATTATTAAGCAAGCTAAGACATTGATATTCCATAATATTAGTCTGGCCTTCAGACATTTTGTCGTGATCTGCTTATTTATGAATAGGATGAAATAAAACAATCTGAATGATGAGCCATGAGACAGAAGCTAATCTATGTGTTTGGGCTTAGATAAAGTATATTTTTCTTGAATTATCTGAGCAGCCAATTGCTTTTTGTAAGTTAACTTATTTACGATCACATGATATTAAAGAAATCGACTTTGTAGAGTGACGTCTCTTATACTTAAGCCCGGGTGCTGTACCTAACTGAACGTACACACGTACATTTTTTGACATCCATTTCGCAAAACTTCTACCACTGTCGGATCCCTCGTAAGATAACCAGAAGCTTATCTACCCCCGCCCCCCTCCTCAACTCCCAGATAAGCTCCGAAGTAAACTCCACCAAAATATACAAAATTAAACATTTATATCGATGATAAACTTCTGCCATAATTTCTTCGCCTCCAACTTAGGCACCCACTTTCAGTAATTAATGGCATTGGGTTTTGATTAAGCAAATAAATGATTCCTTTACGATTTTAAACATTAAACTTTGTTCTTGGCTGCAATTAAAATGTTTCTGTATGACTTGAGAAATGGATCGAACGCTTGGGGCAGAAGAATTTCTGAAAACTTTCTGTCAAACATCGGTTTGTTATAAATGGGTGTTTGCTTGAGGTTTCAATGTCTCAACTTTGTGACAGATCTTCGTAAACGATTGATGGATGAACTTTCAGAATTTTACTCTAGTAAGATATTTGATGGAAAAATGTGATGGGGAATTTTTTTTTCGTTTATTTGCGTCTAGGTGAAAAAACTAAAAATAAAATTAAATAAGAAAGTGTAAGTAGAGGCTAAAAAAAGAATGATGAGTTTTCTCAATAAGAGTAGAGACCAAACAAAAGGTGGACGGTTTGTGTAAAAAGAAGATTTAGCTAAAACAGGTATATATATCTCCATCAGCCATGGAAAAAAAAGACTGCTACTTGCTGTACCGACCCCAAATACATTTTAATATCAGCAAGAGAAAAAATCGATTACTGTTTTCTTGAAATCCGAATAAATAGTCACAAGGTACAAACCAATAATTAATAAGGTATGTGTAATATTCAATATAACAGGAGTTCTACTGAAGTGTCTATAATATTGAAGCGCTCCACGATAAGCTAGCAAGCTTAACTTTGCTGTAACGTTAGTAGTTGCTAATACCTGGTAACTAGCCAATAATTCCACTAGTACTGCTAACTGGTTTATCTTGATCTAGTTTAACATCATTACTAAGTTAAGTGAGTTTCCTGGATTTTACGAGGTTGTTGAGTTTTCCCTTTCGTCATCATCATCATCAGCCTATAGCAGTCCACTGCTGGACATAGGCCTCTCCAATTTTAAGTTTTCCCTTTATACATGGTTAAATAAAGTAATGAATAGAATGTTGATACAAACAATTCAAACAGTAGTTAGCAAATCAAATGTTTAAATCAATGGTTCGAAAAGGCTGAACTTCAACCACATAATATTATTATACAAACTGTACTTAAATGTCTGTAACATCCCATAAATTCACTACATTATAATAATATGCAATTAAGATATAAGACATAAGCTTGCTCCAACGGTTAACACAGATGCACTACTTACAGCATACCATGGTGTAGTAACATCTGTGTTAAGATATGTGATTATTTTCTGGGCTAACTCTACAAATAGAGAAACCGCTTTTAAAGCGCAAAAGCGATCCATTAGAGCCATGTTCAGACTACAAGTAACGGAGAGATGTGTACCATTTTTCAAAAAATACAAAATTCTAACACTGCCGTCTATGTATATTTATGAAACTGCCTTATTTGTTAAATTGAATTCACACCTGTTTCCCAACTTATCAGATACAGTTAAACGTAACAGGCGGAATGATATGTTGCGCGGACATAGAGCCAAAGCAGCACTAATGTGCAAGTGTATATTCTGTATAGCCCCGCAAGTATTTAACAAAATCCCAATGCACAATCCCAATACACAGCACAATATACACAGTCAGTCTTAAACAACAACGATACATTTTATCATATTTACACCACACATCTTTATCTTATCTTATAGTATTTACTTGACTCTGAAGTATTATTTATTCTAACGCTATATCTTTTGAATGTCCATTGTTTGTTAAAAATACTTGATCAATATCACAGATCAATATCATTTTCCTGTACAAAACTTGTTCAATCCCATTGACAGCCATTACATCGCTTGCGCTCGCGTCCCCTCGTTTGTCATAGACTATATCAATTAGTTTGTAGCATAGACAAGCGATGCTGGAGCGTCGAGTGTGGGTCGACCATATGATCGGCTTACAAAGTTTTACTTTTATATTTATTTTATTATATTTTACTGTATAATTTGTATTTATTACTATCTTTATTTTTTATTTATTTTTTTACTATTTATTACTCGATTTATTTATTTTATGTCCGTAGGTGTGTCCGTGGCATCACAGTGGGCCCTATCAGAATACCAGCGCTACGATATTTGTTTATTTCTCAAATATCGTAGCATTATGCTGAGATAGGAGCTTTTTTGGCCTCAGACGGGTTTGGTTTTCTACACATTGTTTTATTTTATTTTATTAATTTTGTTAGTTTTAATGTTTGTTTTTATTGTTATATTTCCTGTGCGTGTCCCAAATAAAATATTTTTCATTCTTTCTTTCTTTCAATGCAAATCAAACGATTAAATTTAAGTGGGTTTAAAAAGGAACTTAAAGAGTTGCTATGTATAAAATTTTATTATAATCTAAATGACTTTTTGAATGATACTCTGACAACATAATGTAATTATAATCGCTCTTTGGTAGTTTTACATTGAATAATACTTTAACATTTGTTTTTTTTTTGTCTTAACTACTACCGTTTTTTTGTAATATTAATTCTTTATTCAATTGTGTCTGTATCCATAATATTTCCATTTTTGTTTTATAATAATTTTACTTGTGTACCCGATATTTGCGCGCCCTACGCGACAGAATATGATGAGACTATTTATTAATCTAAGACCATGTAATGTACCATATTTCGACAAATAAATGAATTTGAATTTGAAGATGCGGACGGATTTTTTTATGCACTGTTATAGTGAGTGGTTATTTCCCCCCTTTTTTATACACTTATACATATTATTAGTAACAAGATACTTATTTTTTACCTTTTAATGTATAATTTGTTAAACCTATAAAATATACCCAAGATTCACAAAGACAAATTACATTTTATAAAATTTTAATTTAAAATCAAAATTAGCATAAATCTTTCCCCTTCAACATAAAACAGACAACGTCGGGTTTACCAATTACTATCTCACCTTCACCATACTTCAATTCACTCAATACCTTTCTCGACGATTTTTTTTTTCAATCAGCTAAAACATTTCGAGGAATAAAGTAAGCTTTTACTCTAATTACACGTCATCAAGCAAGCCTGAGCTCCGGAAGAATGCGATGAGCAATGATCCCGGTTTACGAGCTCCTCCAAATGTAATTTAAATGGGTAATCAGAGGAATCTAATTTTATTTTCGATGGGAGTGACTGTGGTTATTAAGTGGTGGTATGGTAATCTGTGTTTGGTGATTTAGTTTTTAAACTGCAACTGTATAGTTGGGATATAATTTTGATTTTGGATAATAAAGTAAGATGAAAATTGAACTTGAGTCAAAAAGATTTCCCGAATAAAGCATATCGTTCCTGTCCAATAAACGTAACCAATTCCAATCAATCCTTCTACCACAAATAAAATCAACTCCACACGTCAACACCCTTGATGATCTCACCTACACATAGATAATACTCTATCAAATCCTTGTTATCAGGCTGAACCAAAATCGACACTTCACACGAGATATCGGAAAGATCTCCGACATCACACAGACGATATTGTAGGTAATTTAAAGACTGAACATCTTGGCTGCCAAAGAGGATTACGTACTTCCTATGGCAAATATTTGTGCCAACATTGCTCGGAGTATAGGTGACATGGATGTTGGAAGAATATTTTCCTTATTACAAAATACATGTTGTCATCAATACGATCTTCCGAAAGAATGTTTATCAGTCTCAATCTCAATAATGAGGGTTTATTATGCTTAAAACCCAAATCTCACCAGTGAGACGACAAGACTAATTAGATACAAAAATACGACATTCATAGTAACAGAAATTGAAAAGACAAGAGAAAGGTCGTTGTCCAGCACTTTAATTGTGTATGCTAAATAAATGAATTTGAATATAGAATACTGACTACAAACATGTTTAGGTAGCTACAACTGTTTGTACCACCACAGCCAAGCTAAAATAATTATTGCATCTTCAATACAGGTGCCAGAATACTGCACGAAACTTGTAACAATTGTGCAATAGATACCAACCAGGCTGTTAGTCCGCACTATCGTTCTGACTATTATTCGCAGCTCCCCGGTAGAGCAAACAATGTAAGCCGCGTAGAAACTTGACGAAAACGTATCACGTTCCTAAATGTTTGGTTGTTTGAAGCTAGCGCTCAGATTTCAGACGAGTCGTCAAATATTCGATATTGGTGCCAATTCTGTTGTTCTCAAACTAAAATAAATTTAAGTTCAGTGCATCTTTTTCTTTTTTTCATTAAGAAAAGACAGAAGATAAATTTAAGTTTAGTCCTGTCAAATTAATCAGCGCCACGGAGAAGTCCAGCTATTTAAAGATGGTCACCCATCCACGGACCAACCCCGGCAAGCGTAGCTTAACCTCATGGATCGACCCGTGCGGCTGTTATTACTTAGCCACAAGCTCCTCGTATCTGTATTTAACAAATCAATGTTTTATTATTATTGCGGAAATCCTCCGTCTAACAAAAGGTTGTGACACCTTCAGACTGAAACTACACGTTCTTTCTTCAATAACCTCTTGATTTATTTTTGTTTTCTTGGGCCCTTTATCAGAGTAAAGCTTATTAACTAGAAATAAATGAAGAGCTCAAACGTCTAGATTACGTCAGATCTATTATTGTTAGAGCTAATCATCTCACATATAATACGGCTGTAACGAAGAGCGATCATTTCTAATGCTTTTTTTAATTGTTTCTTACGAGACTATGAGGGATGAGGTTTATTACTAAACCTATATCTATACATAATATAAATTAAATAAATTTGCGTTATAACCGACTTCTTAAAAAATAATGAGGTTCTTAATTCGTCTGTAAGTAAATATAGTATTTTAGGCTAAAAGTAGATTTTGGAGTGTGACACCACTTAAGCTATGGACATACAGGTAACGGCATTTCAAAGACATCCAGTGGTAAACAATTCCCCGAACTCCTTTTGACATGAGAACTCATGTCTTCCAATAACTAACTAAAGCAAAGGGTGAGTAATTATTGTTTTTTTTTTAAATTTCGCACCCGCAGGCTACAATACTAATCCATTTAGGAATAGCCGGAGAAATTACTTTTTCAAAGTGCAAACATACTTTTTGTAGTGCAGATTTCCATCCCTAGCATTTATAAACCATGTTTTGATGTCTGAAAATGTTTTTATACACGTACACGTACAGTCACGGACTTTAATTGATGAGCCACTTTCAAACTTTTCAATATTGCAGCTTCATACATTCACGAGATTACACGATTAAACACGAACTCAAATCGCATGATCGTAAACAAGATGACCGGAAATAGTCTTACCCATAGAGGTTGACTAATAAATTCTCAATTATAAATAAATACAATGTTTATCCAATCTATTTGATACTGACCTCCTTTGAGCTCACTATCTCGGTTATTCTGAAAACCTATCCGAAGACAGTGACAGTTGAAATGTTGATGTCAAACAGGTTATTTTCGAATTTGTCGAAATGAATATTAAAAATTTCTCCGTACGCTAACGTTACTAAGACTGCGCTAAAACAATCGTCGCTAAGTTACGGTTGCTAAACCTGCAATTGGTTGACTTTGGGTAGTCACTCTGCTGTCAAGTTTGTAGTTCTGGTTATCAGGTTAGCCAACCGGCAAAGATATTAAATATAATTTTCTTCTTCTATAATACAAATACATGACTATCCGTGTCTGGATGTACGAGTACTCGTATAACAGACTAAGTCTAATTTGCATTACATGGCTAAAATACGAACAGTGCCAAGTGGCTCATCAATTAAAGTCCGTGACTGTACATACAAAAATTCACGCCTGCTTCACATGGGGGAAAGCAGTCACTACAGAACGCCATCTGCTACGATCCTTACATCCTGATGTTTTTAATTTGGTTTACTTTATGAAGATATCTTTGTGTCCCAGGATAATTGTAAAAGGTGTTAGTATTTGCGAAAATTCTAGGATTATTGCAGTGATCCCGATACAGATAAATATAAATACATATTGTCGTAATAATCCTAAAATATTTCCAGTTCCCGTTTTTTCTACCGCCCTTACCCAACAACTATTACCGTCACGTAGTTTAACAGTTCTTCAGTATCCAAAAGGTCTCATAATTGATGTTCTTACTTACTTATCAGCCTTTGAGACTGGCTCCAATACATTAGCAAAACAAAAGCTAAATACATGCGGAGCAAAACACGCGTTACTAAAAAGCGAAAAGGGCAGGTTACGAATTAACTTTGATGGGCTTGGATTTCAAGAGGGTGGATAAGAAATTTCAAACGCTTAGAAAATAAATTGGATAGCTTTATTTAAAATTTATGGATTATGGTAATTAACCCTTTATAATTAAAGAGATGAATGTAAATGTTGATGGAAAGGGAGGAAGAGGAAGGCCAAAGAAAAGATGGATGGATTGTGTGAGGAATGATGTGAAAGAAGAGGGAGTGAACGATAGCGTGACGATTGACAGGAGCAGGCACATGATGAATTATAACAAAATTTTAATCACATAGGTACCAATTCAATACGTTTTCTACAGCGATTTTTATTTTGTTTTTTTTCGCTGCTAAAGCAAGATTGAATTGCAATTATCATTTCTAAGGTCGGTCACATAAGGAATTATGTCTCTACTAGCTGCCCACATGGTTTTAACCGCGTAAGTTTCGATCCCGTGGGAATATTGGGATAAAAAGTATCCTATGTCCTATTCCAGGTCATGGTCTACCCATGTGCCAAATTTCATCCATATTCATTCAGCCGTTTTAGCGTGAAAGCGTAACAAACAAACAAACTCAGTTTCGTATTTATAATATTAGGTAGGAAGTTAGGATAGTTAAGATTATCATACTTTGACGTATTTGACACTATAAATCAGTGAAAGTAAAACATTGTTTTTAATATTGAGCAGCAGAAAATTCATCGTTATGGCATAATCCCTTAGTAATCATTTACGAATCCCACAGACGGCATATTCTGAAATCACGATACATATTTCTTATGAAATAAATCCAGAATAAAGTATCTCGAATACACTATCACTTACCAACCTAAAATCTTCCAACTAAATCAAAAAGAATCCTTCCATACTATGAGCCTCACAAAATGCTTCTTTCACAATTTGGTCTCGATTGTGCCGCGTCACCATTGTTTCATTACATGTGCCCACTTACAATCACGTGTTTGTCTGCCCTTTTTTGTGTCCATTTCATGGGACGCTACCTGTCCGAATGTAGTAATTGAATACATCAGATAGCTCGGTTTATTTTTATTTGGATGGTGAGATATTTTTGTGTGGGTTGGACTGTTTAAGCTTGTATATTAATTTGATTTGCGTAAAAGGGAAGTTAAAAAAAAAAAATGTTAATTTTATGATCAACATTAGTAAAGGCTCTTTTGATTGTATAAATACTAGTTTTTTCCCGCTACTACGCCCGCATGGAGTTCGGAAATTATCTCACGGGAACGGCATAAAAAGTATGATATAAGAGTACTTACTCGCGTGCCAAATTTTATTCAAATCAGTTCAGCCGTCAAGGCGTAAAAAGATACCAGACAGGCAGATAAATAGAAAGATCAACAGATAGGGTTACTTTCGCATCTATAATAATTATTAGCATGGATTATCAAAATCAAATAATTTATGCACAACGTAAAAAACGAAAACGATAAACCTAATGTTAATGTTTTTATGATTTATTTATTTTCGTATACTATGTTTTTTACATCTTATTCAGTCAGTGCAATAAAAAAAAAAGATGAATTAATTTAAAAAAAATAACGTTCCGTTGTAATAACAATTTTCACAGTAGCTAGCATGTTGTTTATTATTGATATATGTTTTTCGCGTAATTATAATAGTTTTACTTTTATTTACATATTTGTTTGTAACCGAAGATCTGGTAAATATTTGTAACCAATATTGGGCACCATACTTTCGTTCAGAAAATAATATCTCTGATACATGTGTGCATGATAAATATTTATAACGCCACAAAATATTTAAATTATGAGAGCAGTTAACAAACTAGGACGTAATTTGTATAAATATGTTGGGGTCGGCTTCCAGTCTAACCGGATGCAGCTGAAGACCAGTATTTTACATGGAGTGACTGACTATTTGACCTCCACAATCCAGTTACTGGGTAACACGATACCCCTTAGTAGGACTGGTTGTCAGACTTGTAGGCTGTCCCGTAACGACTGTCAAACATCTACGAATGACAGCCGGGACCAACAACTTAACTTGCTTCCCGAGGCACGGACCCCTCCGCCTCGAAATGTAATGGAAATTATTATAATGGATGTATGCAATGAAGGAATGTATGTAATGGATGGTCACCTATCCACGAACCAACCGCGGCAAGCGTAGCTTAAAACCTTAGATCGACTTGTGCGGACTTTATTATTTAACCATGAAAATTATAATTTTAAAGACATCTATAAGTTGTTAAAATTATAATTTGGATAGGACAAGAACTTCGGTAGCTTATGATACTGACCCTACACTTATGGTACTGACCCTACACTTTCTTATCCAACAACAACATAATCCTGGTCCTTAGCTCGTTAATCTCTCAAACGGCGCGCTCAAATGACGTAACCGTCAAACGCGGCCGCTCATTACTTTTAATGAGAGGCGCGTTCATTAACACGAATCAATTGAACCGTACCAACTTACCAATTAAATAATACACCTTTTTCAATGGATTTCAATTAAATCTAATTAAGTGAGAGTTAATTTTTAATCAGATTCACTGAAAGCAAATCAGTTGAATAAAGTAAAGTTGTTGAGACTACATTGAATTGTACATTGTATTGTTGCTACGCCGTAGCTCCGATGAAGATGTCACTGTGCTACGTGAGCTACGCTGTCGTAGCAAATAACCGATCCGCTACGCGTTGAAAACATTGTTCCTTATTGGACATTTATTTTGTACGGGACGGTTATTTTGTTTGAAGGAAGAGTTTTTGGGATTCCGTATTACTCCTTCTCGTGTTATGATGATTGATAAATGCTTACTTCAAAACCGTGCTTGAAGTACGATAACTTTTTTTGCTGCTACGACTTATAGACGATGTCAATTTGACATTGTTTCCATGAACGTGCTGTCAACTGTACCAATTATATATAAAAGAACGTAGTATTTTTGGAATGTGGTAAGTCTGTATATCAATTCGTACAATAAACACGAATTTTGTTAGGCAAAATTCATTACATTTTGAACACCAAAATAAAAATTAACCAACTATCCTATATGAATAATTCCCTCACATAGTCCGTAGAACATGATATCCTAAAGTCTCATAAGCGAAATATATCGGAGTCCATTTGAAAGGGAAGTGCTCCCAGCAGAGCGATAACTCACGCACATACATGACTTGCTTCAAGGGCTTGTTATCTCAATAGTTCTACTTAAATTATTTAATTTTATAGAGAAGCGTGGAGAGATAAATTGTTGTTGGATGTTTTGTAATTTAGATTGTGTTGCTGTTCTATTAATTAGACTAATCATAATTTTTGAACTGTATTATTTGAGCTTAGATTTTGATACAGCGCGCAGACCTTGTGGCTGTAATTTTGTGAACTAAGTTTTTTACTGTAGTTATCATCATTACGATTGTTGTTGCTTGTTGTTGTGCGATTACATTTTCTGTGATAATCACGTCGAAACCTATAATGTAAGCCCAGTGATATACGTTGATTGTTACGTGTTGTAGTTGCCTTGTGAATAAATAAATACTTAAGTAAAACTCCATTACGGGAAGTCAAATATTTTTTGTGGTTGCGCATTTATGGTGTAAAGAAAAAATTAGGGTCATTTTTATGACGTCATACTTTAGTAATTGGCAGTAATAAAATAAGAAACCATGGTACTTTATCGATACTCGTTCTCTGTATGAAGATTGATACAATACGGGTTGATACAGGTATAGTAACTAAAATAGCTTCAAATAAAATAAAAACTGTATTTGATAATGCTTTTATAATAAAAGCAGATTTAAAGTACCGACTAACAACAAAAAATCGCTTGAAGTAAAAATAAATACAAATTGTAAGTCTCTCAAACAAACTAAAATTTTCATAACCCCGAAAAACTATACCAATTAAAATGCAAATCCGAAGCCAGGGCTAAGTGTGCAAACCCAACACGATTCATTTCAGCTGTATTTTACAATACTGTGCGGCCACTGAATATTTATCACGCGTTCGCGGCATTTATTATGAAACCTATGCAAATTTGGCAAAATAAAGGAATCTATTTGTCAGAGAGTGCGCCGTGGGGAGGTATCTCGGAAAGTCCGGCTACCCTTGGGAACTGTAGCTTTTATAGTTGGACGATGATGAGGTGAGGGTACGAATGAGACTAGGCCTGTAAGTCGGGTCGGGATTGTAGAGCAGGGTGTATCTTCTTAGACCCCGTTCACGGCCTCGAGCGATGCGACTTGCGTGAAGCGACACGCGCGCGCGTCACCTGTTCCCGTCCATGCATCGCACCCCATATCAGGTGAAACGCTCTAAACACCTTCTTTCATTAGTTTTCTATACAGTCACTGATGTAAGATGCATGACGCTTGATTTTGTAGCTCGTGGCTACGAGTGAGAAAGTCTACGTTATCGTCACCCAAAATTGACTGGTAAAGTAGCCGTTGTAACTTTTGAGTAACGTTACTTAGCTTAACGTTATCTGTTTTACCTACAAGTTTTTGTATGACATTAGGCGGTATCCGTGGAACATGTCTTGGTCTTGAGACTGTAACCTCTGAGTTTTTTTTCGGTCTTCTTTCTCAGGGAAGACAAATTGGAAATTTCAGTGTTTTTTGTTAAACTGACAGAAAGCTAATCACATTGGCGGTCAGCGCTAATGTTTCTGTGAATGCATGCACCTTGAATCATTTATACTTCATGCCCTCTGAATTTCACTTGTGCTGGTTAATTTTTACCTGTATTTTTGTAGAGATAAAATGTCTCGTATGTTTCCGTGTTTACGGGCCGTCTGTCCAATGGATTTTGTAAGGGATAATAGAAAGGGTAGCAGCAATTCTATGGGAGGTTTATATTTTTCTTGGCGTTTTTGGGGCTATCGGAAGGGTTCGATTTGCTTACGTAAATATTTGTATGCTGAACAACACTATTTTTATGTATTGTTCATATAGTAAATAAAGGTTTAATTTAAACAAATTATCACTTTATTCTACAGAAGTGATCAGCAAGGTAATTGCGTTGAAGTGTTACGGGGCAGACGCAAATAAAAGGAATTCTGAATCTGACCAACTTGTATTCCTGCCTACCTCGGCACTTCCTTGCTACATACAAGCATACAAACAAAATACAGACACAAGACGATTGGTACAAAACGACACAGTTATACACAAAACGATTTGGAGCTAGATATCGGAAACTAGGGCTTTGAGGAAGTCTAGATTCTTTGGACAGAGGGGAGCGTGCGTTCGACTCGAGACTGGATCGGGCACTGAGGTCGATGACCTCTGAGAATCAAAATCTGCTCATCATGTACGTCTCGTTACACTGTCCAACACACGCGTTCCGTTTCCCTCACATGTTACATACATTTGCTTTATTAGCTGAAGAGTGTAAATATAATTGTAAGTTTTGTTTATATAGTTTATAGATATTATGTGTAGTGTAAATATAGTAAATGAGTAATATTTGTAAATAATTGTTAGTCATGTTATGCAATAGATAATGATATACTTCTCGTTTGATGTCTATGGTGAACGGAATGTGAATGTGACAGAATGAAATGTCAAACGAGAAATGTGATGTAATAGGTTATGAAATGTGCGTGTGTAGTGTTTACAACTAGATATTAAATAAGATTCTATATAATAATCTAGGGGAGTTAACCGCTACATTACTCCCCCCCTGAGACCGTGGTTGGTAAATTACGGGCGATAGTAATCAGGGAAATGTACTGTTCGTCCGGATCGGGTTTTTCTTTCGACGGCGACGGTTGGCGTCGGGGCTGTGTGCGTACCCGGTGATGATGCCGTCGAGCTGGGAGTGATGTCGCGTTCGTCGTTGAGGTAAGCGGGCTTCAACCTGTCAATGGTTACTGTGGTTGCCTTCCCCTTAACCTCAATTTTAAAAGTTTTTTGGCTTTTTTGTAGCACTTTGAACGGCCCGGTGTAAGGTGAGTCGAGTGGTCGGCGCACGGCGTCGTGTCGCAGGAAGACGTGTGTTGCCGATGCCAAACTGCTGGGCACGTAGAAGGGTTTGTCGCCGTGTCGACTCGCTGGTGTTGGCGACAACTTCGCCATTTGATGTCGGAGTCTCGCTGCGAAGTCAGTGTAGTCTACGGTGCCGGTGAGTGATGGGTTTATGAACTCCCCTGGGAGTCTTAAGGGCTCTCCGTAGACTAACTCGGCTGCTGATCCCTTGATGTCTTCTTTCCAGGCGCTGCGGATACCCAGCAGCACCAGAGGAAGGGCCTCGGACCAGTTGGTATCCGTGTGACATCGGATGGCCGCCTTCAGCTGGCGGTGTAGGCGTTCGACCATGCCATTGCAGGCTGGATGGTACGCCGTGGTTGGCCGATGCTGGCTACCTAGGAGCGCTGCGATGGAGTGGAAAAGCTTGCTCTCGAACTGCTTGCCCCTGTCGGTAGTGATGCGGTGGGGGCAGCCGAAGCGGGACACCCAGCCGGTGATGAAGGTGCGGGCGCATGTCTCAGCCGTGATGTCGGCTATGGGATATGCCTCAGGCCAACGTGTGAAGCGGTCGATGACGGTGAGACAATACCTGTTATCAGATGAAACATTTAGTGGCCCTACTATGTCCATGTGGACGTGGGAAAAACGTTGGGAAGGAATAGGGAACGGAGAGGTGGGAGAGGAAGTGTGCCGTGAGACTTTGTTTCTCTGGCACTCTATGCACTCTCTGGTCCAGGCCCTGCAGTCTTTCTTCAGGCCAGGCCAAACGAAACGTGCAGAAATCAATTTGACCGTGGCCTGCCTGCCCGGGTGGCTCAGCTGATGTAGTTTCTGGAACACCTGCCTTCTGAAGGGTTCTGTAACATAAGGGCGGGTGTTACTGGTGGAGACATCGCAGAGTAGTTCCACCTCTGAGTCCGGTAAGCGTACTCTCTGTAGTTTGAGTGACGTGCTGTTGTTCGTCAGCAGGCTCTGCAACTCAGGATCGCTCTCCTGGGTGTGTGCAAGAGCCGCATAATCTAATGATGGCAAATTTATTGCTTCCAGCCGCGACCGTGCGTCCGCCACGACATTGTCCTTGCCTGCGACAAACTGGATGTCCGTGGTGAACTGGGCTATGTAGTCCAGGTAGCGGTACTGCCTTGGTGAGCAATTCTCCCGGTTGCGCGCATACGCGTATGACAGGGGTTTGTGATCCGTGTGAATGGCGAAGTGCCTACCTTCAACCATGTGCCGGAAGTATCGGACTGCGTCGTAGATGGCTAAGAGCTCCCTGTCATATGGGCTGTACTTTTTCTGCGATGCTGACAAACGCCTGGAGAAGAATGCAATCGGCTGCCAAGTATTTCCAGCCTTCTGCTGCAGCACTGCGCCTATCGAGGTGTCTGATGCATCTGTAAACAAAGCAAGCTCAGCGTTGGGGTTTGGGTGTGCAAGCAAGGCAGCCTGTGAGAGACCATATTTGCAAGCGGTAAAAGCTAGTTGCATGTCTTGCGTCATTGTGATTGGCTGATTTCCTGATGTTTTAGGCCCTGTGAGTACGACATTAAGCGGCGACTGTAAGCGAGCGGCCTCTGGGACAAAGCGGCGGTAGAAGTTAAACATACCCAGAAAGCGACGCATCTCCTTGACCGTCTTGGGAGCTGGGTATTCCTGGATCGCCTGCACCTTCTCCGGCAGGGGACGGACCCCTTCTGCGGACAGCTCGTGACCTAGAAAGGTAATGGTGGTCCGGCCGAATTCACATTTTGCGGAGTTAATCAGGATGCCATACTCAGACAGACGCTTCAGGAGCTGATGAAGGTGGTCAGTGTGCTGGGCTACCGTCTCTGAGAACAGCAGAATGTCATCCAAGTAGCAGTAGCAGAACGACAGCCCCCGTAGCACCTCATCCATGAATCGCTGGAATGTCTGTGCCGCGTTCCTGAGACCGAACGTCATGAACGGGAACTCGTATAATCCAAACGGAGTGGTGATTGCAGTCTTATGGATGTCAGCTGACTGGACAGGTATTTGATTGTACGCTTTAATTAGGTCAATTTTACTATAAATTCTGCTGCCAGCCAGCTGATGAGAGAAGTCCTGTATGTGCGGGATGGGATATCTGTCCGGAACGGTGCGGGCATTAAGTGCTCTGTAGTCCCCGCATGGCCGCCAGCTGTTGTCCTTCTTGGGAGCGAGGTGAAGAGGGGACGACCATGAGCTCTCCGAAGGACGTGCTGTACCATTTGTCAGCATCGCTTCAAACTCCTTTTGAGCGATCTTGAGCTTGTCAGGTGCGAGGCGGCGTGGCCTACTAAAAATGGGCGGCCCTGGGGTGGTACGGATATGATGTACTGTTGTGTGACTGACCTGTCTTTGTTTTCCCGCAGGGCGCGTGATCTCCGGGTACTGCCGAAGGAGTTCATGGTACTCCGTGCTGCCACCAATGGACTTGACTGAGGCAATGTCGGCTGTGGAACCGGCTGCCGATGACGCCGTGGAGGACAGCTGTGTTAACCCGTCGATGAGGCGGTAATTTTTCAGATCTATTAGCAAATTATAATGCGCCAGTAAATCCGCACCTATTATGGGCTTGGTAACATCCGCGACCACGAACTTCCAGGTATACACACGGCGGAGCCCTAAGTTCAGGTGGAGCTCGACCCAACCGTATGTGTCTATGACGGTACCGTTGGCTGCGAAAAGTTGGTAGGTCGTCTTGCTGCGCCGCTGTTGTAATGCTGTACGTGGGTACACGCAAAGATCGGACCCTGTGTCCACTAAAAACGTGGTTTTAGTGGCCCGATCTGTTACGAATAGGCGGCGTGGTTTGTTGGGGCAGCCATTTGCCGCTACTTCCGGCTGCCGGTGGCATTTCCCGTGAATGTACACGGCTGGTCGCACCGCCTGGCCCTGCTACCGAAGTTATTGTGGTACCAGCAATGATCATCGTTCCACGGGTCTCTGGAGCGCGAGCGGCTGCGCCGGCCTGGAGTCGAGTCTCTGCTGCCGTGCCTAAACCTGTCAGATGATCGGGAGCGGTGATGTACCTGCCCACGTGTTGAAAGCGCCGCCACCTGTTTTGTTAATTCCGCTATGCACTGTTTCAGCTCGCTGATCTCGCTGCAGGTGCTCGTGCTTGCCACGCCGGGAGGTGATATGAGCGCCGGCGCGGGCGCTGGCGCGATCTCGTGCACGCGGTCGGCTAAATCTGCAATCGACTGGAGAGCGAGATTAGGCTGTGACGCAATGACTGTCTGGATGTTGGTTGGCAGCCTGCTCGCCCACAACGTGGACAGAAACGCCTCGGGCATATTTGGTCCGGCCAGGGTTTGAAGGTGCCGCAAAAATTGAGAGGGTTTACGGTCGCCGAGCTCCTCGTGGGTGAGGATTTGCTGCACCCTTTTCTCCCGTGAATCAGAGAGCCTACGTATAAGCTCGGCCTTAAGCTTTGCGTACTTGTCCTGGGCCGGCGGGTTCTCGATGATATCCCTTGCCTCGACCATATATCGGTGATCAAGCTGGCCCACGACGGTATAAAATTTTGTGGCGTCGGCGGTAATACCGGCGATCGTAAACTGACCTTCTACCTGGGCGAACCAAAGTGCTGGCTCCTCTGGCCAAAATGGCGGCAGCTTCACGCTGACTCTGCAGACATCCTGCTTCTCTGCTGACACTCCTGCTCCGGTCGGCATGATGGCTCCGTCAGGCTTGTTCTTCTCGGGGTCACCAATGAAGTGTTACGGGGCAGACGCAAATAAAAGGAATTCTGAATCTGACCAACTTGTATTCCTGCCTACCTCGGCACTTCCTTGCTACATACAAGCATACAAACAAAATACAGACACAAGACGATTGGTACAAAACGACACAGTTATACACAAAACGATTTGGAGCTAGATATCGGAAACTAGGGCTTTGAGGAAGTCTAGATTCTTTGGACAGAGGGGAGCGTGCGTTCGACTCGAGACTGGATCGGGCACTGAGGTCGATGACCTCTGAGAATCAAAATCTGCTCATCATGTACGTCTCGTTACACTGTCCAACACACGCGTTCCGTTTCCCTCACATGTTACATACATTTGCTTTATTAGCTGAAGAGTGTAAATATAATTGTAAGTTTTGTTTATATAGTTTATAGATATTATGTGTAGTGTAAATATAGTAAATGAGTAATATTTGTAAATAATTGTTAGTCATGTTATGCAATAGATAATGATATACTTCTCGTTTGATGTCTATGGTGAACGGAATGTGAATGTGACAGAATGAAATGTCAAACGAGAAATGTGATGTAATAGGTTATGAAATGTGCGTGTGTAGTGTTTACAACTAGATATTAAATAAGATTCTATATAATAATCTAGGGGAGTTAACCGCTACATTCATTCATTTTCAGGATACCCGTTGACGCCTCGGGTGTTGGCTTGGCTGTGTGACTCGCCTCACTGAAAGCTTGCGGGAGTGATGATGATGACGTCACGTTGGAGTAGTTGCACGAAGGCTGCGTTGACGTTCATATTCGGGGTCACCAATTTAGGGGTATGAAGAACAGGGTGTAAAGTTCACTCATCCACCATAGAAAAGGGAGGATCCTCCGACCAGACGGGTGTTGTGTCTGGCGGGCAACTGCCCAATGGTTGATATTGGATTTTTGTATATATGTTCACTGCACGGTAAACTCTAATTGTGCGATGCAGGATTTTTGTGACGTCGGAATTTTTGTGTGACGTCAGGATTTTTGTGTGACGTCAGGTCTTTGATGCGTAGTTCGAATGTGGCGATGTAGGTACCGCCACAGCGTAACACACAAATAATGATTTTCATGATTTAATGACAATGCTTTTCATTTTACAGTTCAGCAAAACTCATTGCGTTATTTACGTTGTTAAGCAGACGAATTGTACAAACATAAGAAGCAATGTATTAGCAATTCTCTTAAAAATGTGATTCTTTCAATCACATTATATCTGTAATAGCCTATCTGTGAAAACAGCAAGATCTGTGCAGAGGCTGAGTCACATTACGCATGTATGTAGAAATAAGAAATTATAAGTGTAGCAATCCTGGTTTCATGGCTCTTCCTTTGACAGAAGATCATGTCATGTCTGTTAAAGTATCTACGATTGAATAATCAATTGATGAGAGTTGGATTTTTTACTTTGTATGGTGACAAAATGACAACTTTTTCTTAATACCTTAACCTTTCGATAAGAACGTACCATGCTTACTCACGAAACCGTTCGCCATGACTTTTTCACGTCACCAGTCCATTTAACTGTATCTGGTCCCATTAGCTCCACTCCATACAGACACTAAACACCAGCTAAACTTTTAACAAATTCAAATTTTATTCATACTCACTTTGAATTTTTCCGAAAAGCAAATAAGATGTCACGGGAACGTCCGACTTAAATGTTGAAAGACTTAATGAGAGCCAGCGAAAACTCATATGAAGTTGAGAAATTGGATGATTTTAAACGTCTCTTTTGCCACGATAAATGTCAGCAGAAACATTTCAGAACTCCCGTCAAAATCGCGATTTAAGTTTGAAATAATGTTTTGAAAGAAAAGTTTACGTTCAATCGGGGTCTGTGTGAATGGATTTTGTTATTTTATTCCTTTGTTCATTTGAATCTTATCTCTTTTGAGAGATAGAAGCTTAAATAAATCTCAGTAGAATTATTATTTCTCCAATAGCATATCTGCCGTGAGAAGAAAGAAAATTTCGTACCTATAAACTTTGGGAGATGACTTTGTCTGAGAAAGTCAGTGAGAATATCTCAATATTTGGAGCCTTATAAAGGAGTATAATAGTGTAAAGTAATTCGTAGAAATAGCTGGCATTGATGGCAAAATATTGTCATAATACTTAACTATTGTAAGTTAGTTTAACTTGCAATCGCTACAACGAATTAAAATGGTATCAGGCATTTAAAAATATCACTCACGAAATCCGTTTGTGATGCCCACTCATTAAGTAGATAATGAATATTTAGATTTTGATATCCCTATTACTTTAGACTTCAAAGGTTTTCAAGTGAAGATGGGTTTAATACTATTCAAATTTACATTACCTCTTTACTGATGGTTGATTTAATTTACTTTTTGAAATTATGTCTATTAAAGATTAAAGTAAAGAATAAATAGTTGTATCTCAATTTTTGTCGAACAAAACCTTCTAGAAACTGTGTTTTACGATTGATCTTATACCATTTTCAAAAGTTATCCTACAATCTCACAGTTAAAGAATGGAAACAATATTCTTCTTCATTTACAATTTGAGGATTTACAAATCCATAGGCTATTTCAAGGCATGTTTACTCTACATGGATCACATCTTCATTATACTATTCACAGAAAACGGATTTTTTGGGACCCTATTTAGTATGACATACGACAATTTTACATGTTTCGGCTTTATTAAACACTAGCTGAGCGCGCGGCTCCGCCCGCGTGGATGTCGGTTTTATATACTAAAACCATCCTCGAGAACCACTGTATCCATTGGTGAAAACAGCATCAAAATCGGTGCAGTAGTTTTTGAGTTTATCGTGAACAGACAGACAGACAGACGCGGCGGAGGACTTTGTTTTATAATATGTAGTGATGACGAAATGTGTCAATTTTGACAAATTAATGTTGCATTATCAGTTACATTAAACAGGGTCTAACTGATTGCATGACCAATATTTATCACTTCGTTTAACAGTTAGTTAGAATCTATGCACAAACACGAATGCATCTTCCTTAACAACGAAATACCCAACAAACAATACTGTTAACACAGTATCGCGAGCCAGCCGTCGCGCGTCGTAGTAAATGTAATAAGTACCGAAACGTGTTTGTGGACCAGCGTGCCCTGCAATGGAACAGCTTAGCGTTTGCATCGGCACTGTGTAAACGTGGAAACAACTTTGTTTCACAACGGACTTGATAACTGTTTCATTGTTGTTAGAGTACGTGCAAGATAAGTCATTCAATATGTGTTTAAGTTAAGTAATGTTAGCCCATATGAAGATTTCTATGTTGTCGAATTTAGGACAACTTTTAAAGTAGCCTCTACGAGTTGCGATTTAAATGTACTTTCAGCACACGCTGAGCTAGCTTTGCACCAGCTTGCTGACTGGATATTATTTTTTGAGTACGGCATGAACTGTCAAGAAAAAGAAGAAGGTGCAATTAATATTATATTTTAATTAATTAAAACGTATTTGGTGCATCACACAGCTAGTTCACTGCATGTCACAGGAAAAGTTGTGTTCAAAAATTTTCTATACCAATTCAAACAACTTTCTAGTTGATTCTTTAGTAACATTCATGCAAGATATAACGCATTATACCATTTAACTACTGACATTGAAATTAAAACCCTAACCCACATTCACGTAGATACAAAAGAGCGCCATCCATTGCTGAAGTTCTTTACCTAACAATGGGCAACACTCCTAATATCCGACCAGGAATTGGGACGATCTCATACAATCCTATTCAAAGTTCTACAGAAACTTAATCTTGCTAGTTTACACTAGATAAAACTTACTTCCACGACCTGAATTTGTTCCGACGAAACTTTTGCGAGTGTTAATTTCATTGTATTGTCTCCTCTTAATCCGAGGTTATACACGGGCAATTTTTGTCATTGTTTCTGGCTACACTTCTCGGAGATACATTGTATACATACGCCTTTTTCAGTGAGAACTAGAGTACACCACATGGTCCTATTCTTCATACTCTTTTAGCTTCGTCCATGTTCATACAGATCTGGGGGCCTAAAACGGCCACATTAGCAATTCCTTTAAAAGCAATTCATTTTCTGAATTCCCCGCTGTCATTAGCAAGTCCTCTAATTTGACACAAAAGCAATTCATAATTTGTGAACCATTTTACGAATCTTCATAGAAAACTGTCAAACAGATGAATTATTTCGTAATAATGAATCGCACGTAGATATTATTATGAATTGTCAGTTTGTGACATTTTACAATGATTCATAATATTTTCCTATTATGATTCTGCCGAAGTGACTGTTTTAAGCCCCCAGGTCATACATGCGTGCCGGTTGCTAGTAAATACTGCGCACTTGACCTTTTTGAGGGAGGGCACTGATAATGTCTATGTTATTGGATAGGGCGTTCCCTCCGGCGTCTTCACTTATCTTGTAGATAGCTTTTGTTTATCGCCTGTCATGGTTAATTGCCGGAAGTGGTAGTATTAGTAAGTGCAAGTATCTCCTTCATTTGCCAAGAGTTGCACAATTTTAGTTGCCCGTTTAAGCTTATGTACCTGCATAAGTTTGTCACGGAACTTATATGCTGGTTATAGTTTGAGTGGTTATAAGTATGCTGGGTTTATTTATATATAATATATTTGTTTTTGGTTGTTGTTGTTTTCGATGCAGGCGTATTGTGTTCAGGTATTATTTATTGTAGGGCGATGTTGAGCTGTTAACAAAATGATATACTGTTTATATAATAAACTGTAAGAGTAACAAAAAAAAAAACAACTTACATCAAACATCATAACAACTACAATAAACATCCAACACATATTTATTTTAGTTTATGTAAAGAAATGATGCAAGAAGCGGGTCTTAATCAGGGTCTCAAAGTCGGAGTATATTATTCATACGGGTTCAAAAAAAGAGCCACTGCAAAATATTCCTGTCACCAAATTTTCGGTTCAAATAATTCACTGCAGCATAACACAAGATCCTTCCTCTGATATTCACGTCACCTCTGCCACAGCACGGCACGGACCCTGAATATTTGACGTCAAGTGACCGTAGCGATCTGCTACATAATCTCCACAGAGCAAACATCTCATAAATATGCGAACTCGTCTACCCGCCTGTATCGGTTCCTGAATAAAATCTCAAAGAATTTCGCGCTCCATCGAGTTTCACTTATACGATATGCATTTTATGATTCTCAGGATGCATGTCGTAAAGTTGAAAAAATTAAAAAAATCCATTCATACTTGTAGCCTGCGAAAATACTTGACTTCGTCAAAATTTCGAAGTTTGGAAAAAATTTGAATTGTCATCTTTGAACGTCGCGTTTTAACCCCTCTTCCACATGGAGTGAATTGTAAGATCTTTTCTGAATATTGATGGCGAGTCGCTCGTGTTAGAATATCGGGTTCAGAACGTGTGAAAAGCTTTCTCGCGTGAGAGAGACATCTTGACCGCTTTAGCTTTTACGTGAAGTCAAAGCTTCTAAAGTAACTAAAGGGCTTACAATAAACTGTTTGTCATTAAACAAAATCTATCGACCTTATGAAGTGAAATGGGAGTCATTCCAAGAAATCGTGTCTTCTTATTTAGGTCTAAAGCTTTTTTCGTACTCCAAATTATTTTGAACGATTGAAACCATTTTTGAAAATGGTGCTCGTAAGCAGACCTCAGAACAGACCTCAAAAAGAGACGGACTAAACGTCATCTGCCAATAGTCTGTTTATTGTGAAACACTACGAGGGCTCAGTGAACGTCAAATGTCTTCGAATTTTTGGTTACCTTAGGAAATCCCGGTTTCCTTACGATGTATTTGTTCACCGTTCAAAGGTCGCCTGTGTTTCATTAATTTGCCAAAATAATACGTCATATTGTTTCCTTGTAGTCTTCCCTTGAGCACGTCAAAAGATAACAAAAGGGCACTTAAAGGGCAGATCGCATCTGACATTTATTTATTACTACCATCCTCATATATAAAAATATTAATAGGAATCCCGAAAATACTTCAGTCTAAAAATCCCCAACAGAATTGTGTACAACTTTAATATTACGAAAACAACTAAGTATTTATGTTTTCGACAAAAAACTATTTATGTTTTCGTCAAAGAAATAAAAAGTAAATGTTTGTAATCCATAAAATTCAATTGAAACATCAAACAGAAAGAACACATACATTAAAAAGTTCGTCGAGTCTGAAAAGTTAGGAAACATTTCAGATCAAATATTCAAATGAAATATGTCGTCCAAACTTGGTTGAACTTAAAAAATTGAGGCTTTGTACCAAGTTTGAGTCATTTATTACTTATGGCCACAGAAGGTACTTTATAGTGATTTGTGCAGTGATTCTGGATCTTATTTATCTCGTATCTATTTTGATAACAACCTGTTTAAAAAATAAGATGATTTGGCACCCGGATTTGATAGACAAGGAATTTTATGTGTATGAGTTAAAGTTATTTTTCCTAAAACTTTGTTTACATGTTTGGTAACTAAAATTACAGAAGCATGATAGGTAGTCATTGCTGCTCATGCTACGTTTTCGCGATTTCAAACTCTAGTCTCCAAGTTCTCATGATGTTTTCCATAACAGTAAGTCTATAATAATATAATTATCTGATAAATGCTTAAATTCACGATTTTGCCATTCTATACCGACGATTGCATTAACTACACAACTACGCACGTGAATATCCAATATCACTATTACACCAAAACATAGGGTAACAATACAATTGTCGGCCATTTACACATTGCACACTAGAATAGACTGCCATCAATATAATTGATGCCTGAACACGGTATTATTAATTGTGCCAATGCACAAATACTAACCAATGTGTCAGTATGAAGCTATGCTGTTTATGCATATTTACCTGTAATTTGCGGGTTTTTGGAAGCTATAATTTTAAACAGTTATCTAATTACACAGCGGTAGATTTGGCGCGTGGCCAAGATCAGAACTAATGCCGCCATCTTGTTTTGTAATACATTTCACAAAACAATTACACAAATTTTTACCAGCAGCGCCCCCATGTCAACGTCATTCGAGCGCCAAAAGACCCTTGCAACAGTGATCGTTATTATGTTAAACGATCGAGATTTTTTTTTTGATACAACAAATTTTGTTTGTTTATAATGAAGCGTGATATTCTTTTGCTGCATTGTACCGATGACACTACATACCTACAGTGTTACCTAAAGATTAAAATAAATAATACTTTATGTCAGACAAAGTCGTTAATTTTGTTAGTATTTTGGTGTTAGTAACAATGGTGCTTAAGTAAGTAGGTTGTTAGTTTCCAAAAATTATTTATTCTAGGACTGTCTCCACCCAATGTCCCTGAAATGCTGTTGTGACTATCATGCAGGCGCTGTAGTAAGGAGGCCGCTTTCTTACGCATTATGGCATGGAAACAGTCTGTGCGAGCCTCCGCGAACATTCCCGAAGCGCTATAACGCCATGGTAGTCCCAACAGAATCTTTAAAGGTGATACAGACCATCAAACTGATCCACTTTCTTCATGAGACCAACATCGTAATCGCGAAAAAATAATCTGCCGGTATTGAAGTTTTATATGGGACAGTTGATAATTATTTTAGACATTGAGGTACGATTACCTACGTCAATCGCAGATGCGATAGTGTAAGTGTTCTATCATTATGAAATATATAATAAAATACCTACTATTTAATTTCAACTCTATAGTAGTGGCTTTTGCGGACATGTTAATTATTCAGATTTGTTACAGTTGTAATGGCAATCATGTCATTTGCTTTAAATAGGTTTTTATCTGTAGTATCTTATTTATCGTATATAGATTCCTTTCTATCTTGTGAATGTGAGAACGTCGTAGGCTTAGTGAACTGTAGACTTTTATTTTTAATTTTAATTTAATTTATTTTATATCTGAAACTTTTTGAATGGCCTACACTGTCCTCCCATAACTATTAACACTGTAATTCGAAATTATTGTAAAAGCCAATTATCTTTTAAAAGAGTAACCATGGAGTTTCTTGCCGGCTCTTCTCCATAGGAAACGACCAATTGGAACCGTGCACCTAGCTTCTGACGTTTCATAAGTGCCCATGTAGGCTTATGTGAAATAAAATATTTTGATTTTGATTTTGATTTTGAAATGGCGTTTTGCCAGTCTTGTTATAAATCCCTAGTAGGTAATTGGCGAAAAAGCGACATTAATGCAATCACTATACAAAACCGAAAAACGAACGACAGAAATCATCAAAGTAACCACCCCAAATTAAATGAGATCTAATAAAAACCGCCTGCCCTCGGCGGTCATTCACGTCCTATTTGTCATATGATTGGGTAGACGCGTGAAATGGAGCGTGTGATCCAGGCAGCCAGCGTTAGATCTGTGACGTATGTTCACTGTGCGGTTAATGGGATTACATTACCTGTTTATATAGAGATAGTGTCGGAGAGTATAATTGTTTATTGGCTGATATGTTTCAAAAGAAGATGCGAAGGAAGTTTAAAAAAAAATGGAAGAGAGCAGAAGGATAAATTCAAAAAAGATCAGTTTTCTGAAGAAAAAATAAATTACTTGAATACTACTACTTTAGATTAGTTGAAAAGGTTTGCTGAAAAATTCACCAGATTAATTAGTAATATGCAATCCATTTGATACGAATTCATTAAATGAAAAAATAATATAATGAAAGTTAGACAAGAAAAAAAAACACGCGAACCCAGAGATGAATATAAACTGTAACATTGAAATGTTGCAGCAATACAATGTATCCCACTAACCCAATAACAAACAAAATATACCTTAGCTTCTCATAGACACCTCGTATCAAGGTAGAACAAAGCCTCCGATCGATTGAGCTAAACAGAGCCCCACAAAACGCTGCCGTCCTAAAAATCTGTACCTACTTACTCTCATTATGTAGCAAAGTTAGGTAATTGTGTGGAGTGTACTTAGGCTAATTAAGTAGTTTGTCTTAGGGGCACAAGATGCCAGTAATTGTAACAAATAGTGCCTGAGGACGGTACCTCGCGATTTTTTTTTTTCAACTTTATTGCCTAAGTTTCGGTGAGGTCACATTGTGAGCGGGAAGCTGAAAGATTTACTGTGAAATTTTGTCGTAAATCAAAAATCAAAAGTCATTTATTCAAACTAGTCTAAGATTCACCACTTTTCGAACGTCAAAATTATATAAGACAGTCAACCAAAAACGCCCATCCTTCACCACTTCCTAGTTCTTTAGCTGGGAAGAAGAAGTGGCGTAACAAACTCCTCAGCAGCACAGCTGATTGTTCAGTTAGAAAAAAATTGATTCTATAAAAAAGTATGCAAAATAATTTTCATTACGCAACACAAAACATAAATCTAATTATAAGCCATATGTCAGCTAGCACACGCCAATATACCAACCAAAAAAGAACATCGAGAACTATAATCAAGCAGAAATAAAAAGTAAATGTAAACATAAATTAATATCTAAATAGAAGCCTTTAGGCACAAAGGGCGTGCATGCTTACATAATTTATAGGTACTGTTTATTATTTAGCTAGAAACATGTTTATTGAGTCATAATTTTTGTTTGATTTTTAACTGTATTCTAAGTCTCACGTAATTTATACGTGACTCGTATTTTTGGAATTATTTTAATAAGATTACGATATTTTTGTGAAACAAATCGAATCTCGAAAGCGCGTTAAAAATAGGCCTGCTCGTATCTACCAAAAACCAATAAACTAATTTCTAAAAATATTTAGTATAGGAAAACTACCCTAAACACACATTTTCTTAGCTCTGTATTTGTTTTTCCAGCCTTATTTTATATCCAGAATTCAATCTCATTAAGGTACATCCCTAAAGTAGCGGCTCTTTATAATATTCTCCCTTATTTTTGAGAAACCTTTCATCATTTCCGTTTCCTGAAGGTTGAATCTTAGATTAAATTTATTGAGTTGAGTACTGTTTCTATTCATGAATTCTGTGCTTATCTATTTGCTTTAATACGGGAATAGGATTTTCTCGGATCACGATAATGCAGCTTCGATAGGATTATCGTGGTTCCAGTAAACCGGTCAGTTGCGGCTGCAAATAATACGCTAGCTGCCACTATTGTCGTAGCTTATATTGTGACCAAAAAGCCCGGTACGCTTTGCAAAGCGACGTTGCTTTTATGTATTAGCTGCTGGCAATTCTGGCATTGTAATACGTACGCAGTATATCTGGTAATGATAGTGGGTAACAGTCAAGAAAGAAAACCATTTAGTTTCCAAGAACCAAAAACAACGACTAAACATACATTTTGTATTAATGGCATGCAAAAACTGAAGGTATTTTCTACATAATGACGCCCCCACCGAATAAAATGGTAAAGTCACTTTAATGTTAAAGGTTTTGATTGCACATTCGTAATCTTCAGACTGCCCTGACTTACGAGTTGCAAGTCGTGGGATCGAGCCCAGGCAAGCGCTTTACTTTGTATAAATCATTGCAATCACGGTGAAGGAAAACATGGTGAGGAAACCGGCATGTCCTAGAAGAAACATTCGAAGACATGTGAAATCTAGCAACCTGCACTGATCCCGCGTGGTAGATTATAGCCGATTCTCGTTCGAAGAGAGGGGGCCTGTGTCCCAGTAGTAGGAACATTATAGGCTGATTATGATGATGATGAATCTGCAGACTTAGTTACGTCTGCTAGATCAGCTCAGCTCAGTACCTACCAATTAGCAATGAATAAGCAAAAATATTGTGCCCATTATCCAGAAAATGATGAAAACAGCTAAAATAACGTATTAATTGAATCCATTTTCTTAAACAATTAATCGCCAACTTTATATCCAAAGCCTGACAAACTCTATCATGTGATTCTGCTAAAAAACCTGTGATCTAGAAAACAAAGGTTCGCAAATTAAGCGGAAAATTGAAACTGAACCAAGTTACGTTAGAATTGATATTAGATTTAGTTTTTATTTGACAAAGCAGTTGCTACAGGAATTTAATAATGTTTTTCTGAGACCTGAAGCTGTGCGTTCTATTTTAAAGTCAGTTTTGCTAGGAAACTGGTTTGACTGCGGAGGAGAGAAATAGGTTATGCACGGAGTTTGACTAAATTAAGCTGCAGGAAATTTTTATTGTCTTTTTACAAAGATCTTCTTGTTCTTGTGTCGTTGACCTATATTTTGTTTGACCAGTATTTAGCGACCTAGACAACTCTTTAGTTTGCTTTATTTAAGTACTGGAAGAAGACATTTTCAAAAAATAAATAATATGATTATGAAAAAACAATAAAAAATTCTCCAGGAAAAATTATAAACAGTCTAGTCTTTTCTACACGGATAAAGTCCAATAGCTTGCTGGTAAAATTGTTTTGAGACTCTTTTAGGCCTTTGGAACAAGATTCTCTATTAGATTACTTTCTTATTAGGTCATAAATATGTAGCAGCCGTGTTTTATCTCGTGGATGCATAAATACCGTAAATAACGAATGGTCGGAGGCCACTAGCATATTTATCACTACTACCTACCAGATTATGGTAATATTAGTGAATGTTTCTGTGGAGATCTGAACCGAGGGGGAATATAGGTCGCTGTCCTTTCGGAAGATATTAATTTGTTTTTGAAAACGACACCCATGACGAATAATATAAAAAATTTCGCAGCCGGCGGCGTCTTGGATTTCTTGTTGACCAAATTGAAACTTTCGCTTTCTGTCTGTCGAATTAGAAGACAGTTGTAAGAACACTTTTTCATGAGACGATTTCTGCCCGCTTACCCCTACCTCAAGCAGCGTTAAGGAACTTCATTCGTTCTCCGAATAATATTCTGCTTGCGTCCGCGTACTTCGTGTAAATCTGTACCGCTTGTCATAATTATATTAGTCAAATTAACCATCAATAATTAATGTCTATCAATATGACATTACAAGTAATCTGTGCACCTGATTATTACTCATCTAAATCTAACATACAAGTATCTGTATCTATTCTAAGAACATCGTTATTATACAAACCGTACTAAGAAGTACTTAATTGAAGGACACGTTGGGCAATCGTGAACAAACATGAGTTCGATTACCGTCTGTTTGTACCCAAATGGTACGAACGTATAGTTTTAAAGACAGTCTATTTCTGTCGACAGAAATTCACGTCATAAATCCGACAGAAACTCACGTCATTACTTCTGGTTCTGTGAGGCATTTTCATCTACGGGCTATCATCATCATTATTGGCAGCCTTGTCCCACCCACTGTTGAAAGTCTGACTACCAGTCTTACCAGTGTTACCCACCCAGTTACTGCGTTGTAGAGGTCAGATAGGCAGTCACTCCATATAAAATAGTGGTATTCAGCTGCATCTGGTAAGCCTGAAAGCCGATACCAACGTAATTGGGAAAAAAGTAGGCAGATGATGATCAACATAATTATTTTTCCTCAACATCTTTCACAATCAACACAAACACCCAACACAACAAAATTAAACAACATAAAAATAAAATCGTTCAACAAAAGCAAGTTTACACGGAAGCAGGTTGTTATAAAGACATGAATGTTCACTAGCTCTGTTAGACGTTCCATTGCAAGCGATCTATTGGAGTTACAATGGGACCCCAAACGGCTGCTATCAAAGACCTGAGGCATTCGATTACTGTACGGGTCGAGTGTACGAGGCTAGGAAGGCTACACACAAGCGATTGGTTGCGATTTTGTTGAGTTATTGTGTCGTGGCTAGTTAGAAAGAAGTCAACGAATGTAATGTGCAATTATTTTGTTGTGAAAAAGATCCCTTAATTTTCTTTATTCTTTCATGTTTCATGATTCTTTGTAAATGACGATGTTTAAGTAAATACAACTGACTACTACGGCATTAGTACTATGCTGTGCTTCTACTTTACTTCATTATTTGCTGTTTGTTGTTCTTAGTATAATCAGGGATGTTACCTAACTGTTTATCAAATGGAAACACGTAAATTTGCCGTTGTGATTTTAATATATGGACAATTTAAATTGATCATCAATTAAATCAATTAATTTCGTTAACTTTATTACTAATGCTGACACGATACAAGAAAAAGAATATGCGTTTGTCCTTACTTCCAAAAGTCAAAGAAAAAAATGGTTGTACATATCATAACATCACGCCTTGTTTCCCCAAAGGGTTGGGCAGAGGTGTACCTATAGAACACTCATATTTCGTCAGATAATTTTAACTCCCATATAATAGGGGGCGCGCCTATTGCCATCAACCGGGCACAAATCCGGACTCCGGGCTGCTACTGAGAAGGTCTAGATAGAAAAACTCAATAACACTTTGCCCGACCTGGCAATCGATCTCATTCTCAGCAGTAGCGTTGCGTCCACTAGACCAACGAAGAAATTGTTGTACATTCTCACAAATACGTATAAATTACGTCCAAAACTTTTACAAATTGCTTCCAAAAACTTTAACACATGTCGTGTAAACCGCCTAAGATTATTAGTAGAAACTTAATATCGTGTCTGGATCGCGACAGAGCGTTTAAATGTGACTACCAATACGCTGAGAGCGCTATGTCAGATTATTGGCAATCCGAGGAAGTGGGAGTGTCACAAGAAAATGTTGCACGTTTGAGAGTAGTGTTCGATGGCGGAGAGTAAACTGATAGTGCTGGTTTAGTAGTAATAGTAGTTTATTTAATTCTGAGTTTACTGATGAAAGTAACAACGTATTAAGAGAGGTTTTTTCAGAATTATAGTGAAAAAAAAATTTGGAATGCTTTTTTGTACACCAAAAGAGCACCTACCTAACGTTATAATGCAATAAAGGCGCCCGCAGACATGCGTGACGCGACACCTGTAGAACAATTTCCGTGAAGTTTTCATAGAAATTGTTTCATCAGGGTCGCGTCGAGGCGTCGCGTCGCGCCTTTCTGCGGGAGCCTTAAGGTGTTTTTTTTGGGATGCTAGATATGAAGCCATTAGAAATTTCAGAAAACATCGCTTTTGGATATTAGTTTTTAGTACGCCATATTTAATTTTTCATCGCATCTATTCGAAAAAGACGACTTGGTTCGCCTTTAAGTGCACCCAAAGGTGGTGTTTTCTATAAGAAACTTTAAGCGGGCAGTAATGAGTTTTTAATCCTCTTTATAAGTGCGCCGCGATTATCTGTGCCGCGCACTATTTGAATTTGGAACATCTTAGTGTTCAGCGCCAAAGAAATCGAACGCAAATATTGTTTGAATACAGACTGGCTGGTACGACAGTCCATAGTAGCGCCGTGTGGGTACTGGGAAGTGTTAGGACCGACGTAAAATAAAATCAATCTGCTTAGCCTTTTCCCAACTATGTTGGGGTCGGCTTCCAGTCTAACTGGATTCAGCATTTAGAGATTGAGGAACAGGGTGGAAAGTTCACTCATACTGTATTGAAAAGGGAGGATACTCCGACCAAACAGATGTCTTGTCTGGCGGGCAACTGCCCAACGATTGATGTTGGAATCTTGTATAATGTTGATCGCGCGGTAAACTCCCATTGCGCGATGCAGGATTTTGTGTTATTTACTACACAAAAAGATACATAATTTATCGGAATAATTACGAATTCCGAAATTAAAGTAATTTTTCACTTTTTAGTGGTTTTTTTTGGAAGTCATTTGTTTTTTTTTTCTGAGTTTATTTTGGACATTACTGACATCGGTGAAGGAAAACATGATGGGGAAACCTGAACTTGTAGTTCATAATTAATAAGCCTGTAATAGCCAACCCGTCTTGAGCAAGCGTGGTTAAAATATGAGGCACCTTTTATTTTCTCATAGTGGGTGATGAAAAGTAGAGTGTATCTCTCGGGCGCAAAATATAGTTTTGGCTCGGGCGACGTAATTTGAATCCCTCACTTCGCTCTGGATTCAAAAAAGCGCCCTCGCCGTAATAATATTATTTTGCTCCCTTATGATACAATCTACTATTTCTCCATTCCCAGTCACTATAAAACGCCTCCACAGACTTTTCCACACATCGCCAGCAAGTCGTTTTTCCGGCTCATGTGCCACCGGCCTAACATCAAACGATGCCGGACGAAACCTAATATCAGCAGCGCCGCATCCTTTGAGGCACCACACTGTCGCTCCGCTTGATCCGCGTTGATCCACGTTGTTGCTACCTGCTGACTTTGATGGACAACGCCGTAATAGACTGGGTACAATGCAGCTGGATGAAATTGTTCTGTTTGCAAGGAAGTAAGAAACATGTTACATACGTACAGTAATTACACATCTTAAAGGTTTTAGACAAAATGATGGAAGAATAGACAAAATGACAGATAAACAATTACAATCTGTCTATTCTTCCGTCGACAAAACCCGCGTGCTGTTAGCAGTCAATACAGGTTGACTAAAACAATCTGTTTCTGTACTACTTACCCAAAGACACTGTTTCTTTGTTTATTTTATTTTTTATAAAATAAATACGATTAATTAATCAACTTACAATAAACACGTATGTACGAGTATGTCAATGCAGAAGATTAATTACTATCTTTCCTACTAAATCTACAACACAATACGTTGGATCGTGATAGCGCCATGGTCAAGAATAGTGTTAGTATTAAACTACCCGTTGAAAGTTATACATTTTACGAGAAAGTCTTATTGGGTAGAGGAGCGATACAGATGTACGATTCAGCTGAACCAGGAAGCTATCAAGGAATGCGAAAACTGGGAGACTGTGTATTGAGTTAGCAACAATATCTTTATTTGAAACTCTTCATCTTCTTCTTCGCTTCGCTCTTGGCAGAGCAGTCGTGGTCATTTTGATTTATTTTGTCCAATCGCAGGTGTAGTCGTTGCCCGCCTCACGATCTCTCTCCATCTGGTTCTGTTACATGACAGTCTGGCGCATGCATTTACAGGGCCTCCAACCACGGATTTTATTTGATCGGTCCACCTCATCGGTGACCTCCCGCGTGGCCTTGAAACTTTAAACTAGTCTAAGATTATTCAACTTTTGTAAGATAACTTTATTTTTTAAATATGCACAGTAAGTGATTTTTTTTGTTTACCAATTCATTGAATATATTTTATTGTAATTTCACTGACTTTACTTTTGATGAATTAACTCTCTAGATCAATGGAATAACGAAGTTTGTCAAAGACTGTTTCCTTTTTATTCTCAATCTTTTTAACCTTATTCACAATGCTCATAATATTTCTTGAACTAATCTTTCCAAAATATTAAGTCAAGTATTTTATTACGAAATCGTTTTAAAATAAACGCCCTACATTAATAGATCACTTGTAGGAAGCTTGTGAGTAAGCAGGTACTTATTCTTCTGCTGTTTGTGTACCATAATATTTGACTTCAGCGAACTACAAGTACGATTCACTTATCTGTGGGTAATCAGATCCTCGCAATAAAATCGTCAATTTACTACTTCCCCTGATTTGCCCACTGTTCAGCTCCCAACAACCTAATACTCCACATTTCCCTTCAATTCCCCGAATCAGTGTCCCCAAAAGAAATAATGTGGCAACATTATCCAAGTTTGCAGTCGCCATGGTCGTTACCGTTATTGCGCTTCGAGAAGTTTCGAAGAAAAATAACGCACAAGTTACATATCTTAGGGTCGGAAGTGGGGGTTAATTTATTTTAGATCGCTTCGTTCGTGTTGTTCGCTATCGATTGTGTTGTGCGCCTTTTACGAAGTTCGGCCAGTTAAAGTTCGGGTTACGAGATTTAAATGATTAATTGGAAGATGTTGTACTTTTTATTACCGACTTCAAAAAAGGAGGAGGTACTATGTTCGGGATGATTGTTTTTTTTTTTTTTTTTTTTTATGTATGTTCACCGATTACTCCGCCGTTTGTGAACCGATTTAAAAAATTCTTTTTTTGTTCAAAAGCTTATACTTCTGAGGTGGTCCCATTGTCACCAAGTCAGGATCTGATGATGGGATCCTAGAGAAATCGAGGGGAACTTTCAAAAATCGTAAGGGCAACTAGTGCATTCCTTAATTTATTCATTAAGTATTTTACAGCACTACAATTTTATGAAGGCCTGGAGTCGATCTGATGATGGAGCCGAAAGACAGTCAAGGGAACTCCTCAATGGTTTACAGCAGATACCTCGTGTTTGGGCTTGATTAATTTGTATTGATAAAAACTTTACACTTTGATGGGTTCTGACTGTCGTTAGGGGTCTGATGATGAAGACGAAAGACAGTCGAGGGAACTCCTCAGTGGTTTACAGCAGATATCTTGTGTTTGGGCTTGATTAATTTGTATTGATAAGAACCTTACACTTGGATGGGTTGTGACTGTCGTTAAGGGTCTGATGATGAAGACGAAGGACGATTAACGGAACTCCTCAACGGTTCACAGTAATTACCTTGTGTTTGGACTTAATTCATTTATATTGATAAGAACTTTGCAACCATATAGGTTGTAAGTGACATTACAGATCTGATTATGGTCACCTTATAATATGATGATGAGGGGAACTATACAGTGTAAGCAAATGTATAGTGTTCACCCTTATATTCTTGAGAAGGCACGGGAGTCTCATTAGCCAGCCGGTTTCGTATAACATCTAAACGATACTTGCGCTGTTCAGACGACTCGCCACTTAATCGTTTTTGAATAAGATTGAGTCGGCAGATCTTATCATTTATCATTTGGCGACTCCTGTGACAAATGAGAATGCATGTAATTTCTCATCTGAGATAACCTAGCATGACAAGCTAACGGTGATTCTTGGGAACCGGACATAGCACTCCGTTTGCGATTCTTAGATAGGCGTTCTTATTCAGCAGTATTAGTCTCTTTAATTCTGTTTTTCTTCATGCGGGTGGCTCCTTTAGTTGGTCTACCCATGATTACAAAAATCAAATTACACAAAAAATGGAAAAATAATAAAACTTTTTTAAAAAAATTGACCGACTTCAAAAAAAACAAAACAAAAAAGGACTACTGTACTAAAAACCAAAAGACAAAAAGTACTTCTTTAATAATAAGAGAAAAATTAAAAAATTAAAAAATAACTTTAATTTCGGAAGTCGGTGGCCAAAAACTAAAATTAAAAGCAAAGACACCGACTTCCGAAATTAAAGTTATTTTTTAATTTTTTAATTTTTCTCTTATTATTAAAGAAGTACTTTTTGTCTTTTGGTTTTTAGTACAGTAGTCCTTTTTTGTTTTGTTTTTTTTGAAGTCGGTCAATTTTTTTTAAAAAGTTTTATTGTTTATGAAAGAATTTTATGCGAAAAAGTGTACCATGAAATAATGACGAGACGCCAGTCTGTAGGTAATCATGAAAAATATTTATTCAATTGAAATTAATTAGCGTTTTGTATCTATTGTATATTATGTGTGTTTGTAAATAAAGGATTGTGAAAACGGTCGACTAGTTTTTTAATATCACAAGTTTTGTCCGTTTTTGAACTATTTTTATTACCTGTTACTGTATCTCGAGAGAACTCTATTTTCCGAATACAATAAGAAAGCAAGTTATTACTTGTTCTGACATTCACGGTAAATTGTAACGTCGTAGAAAATTCTCAGTATCAATATTTCAAAGCCCTCCTCAACTGTTGACTGGTCTTTAGAAGGCCGATAACAATTAAAATTGTATTGTGTCTCGTTAGTGACAGTTTGAGGTATATTGTCTTTCACTGTAATCTATCCTACTAATATTATAAATGTGAAAGTTTGTGTGTTTGTGTGTTTGTGTGTTTATGTGTTTGTGTGTTTGGATGTTTGTTACTCAATCACGCAAAAACGGCTTAATGGATTTGGATGAAATTTGGCAAACAGATAGTTTATGACCTGGATTAACACATAGAATACTTTTTATCCCGATATTCCCACGGGATCGAGACTTACGCGGGTGAAACCGCGGGGCGCAGCTAGTACATAATAATTATTATACATTTTAATCGGTTTTCGTGTCTCTCTGTGTGACCACCTTATTCTTATTGACAACGCAACGGAATTCGATGAGGTTTTAAAAGATTGGTCTTAACAATGTTTATGTGTATAATACATTAGTACCTGGGCAACCGAGCTCTGCTCTGGTGAAAATAGAGAACGCTCATTTTAATAGTATAGGAGAGTTAGTACTAATTCCATGTATAGTACATACTAATTCTATGCTGCCATATTTATTTTTATTCTAATTATTAAAATATTATTTATATTCTAAGGTAGCCATCTTGTTCTAAACTTTGGACCACCGAGCTCTGCTCGTGTGAAAATAGAAAAAACAAATTTTTCCCAGATATGAGAACTAGACAGATCGTTTTTTTTTATATTGCAACTTTCATCAATATCGTCAGACCTGTTTTCGAGAACGTGATTTATATAAAAATATTGCTCATTTAATAATATAGGATGTTGTGCGAATAAGGGGCTGGTTGCTAGTAAAACAATAAAACAAATATATTTACAAACCTCAAACTGGCGTACTGACCTATTATAATTCTTGTATTACGAGCATTTCTACCTTATTTATGTAATGAGAAACTCAGCTAATTGTGTTATTTGAATAAAATATATTTTATGCAAAATACCTATTGATATTCCATTATAAAAGTGAATTTTTGTATTCAAAGTTTAATTTGAAGCGAGTATTAAAGTAAAGTACATAATTGTGAATTAATGTAGTTGCGATCACAACAACATCGGGGCAGTCATTAATAAATAATCTTCTACTCTTGAAATATTGCTAACCTTTCACCCTTAAAACATTTTAAAGCAGACCATAATATTTACCCTTAAACCATTAATTAGCTAAACAGCTCATAAAGTAATTCCGAGTCGATAAGCCCGCATACTTTATATATTACTTATAATCTGTTTGTCGGGTAAACCGACCGCCAATTAGGAGTGTTTGTGTAAACTACGCTAATATCTGCCATGCTTCTGCCATAATCTTCACAGTTATCATGATATTTGGGCGAGTTTATTAATGTATATTGTTCTAAATATACTGAGTTATGGTTTTTGATCGCTATTGTATTGGTATTTGGTTTTAGATCGCTATTTTTTTTGGTTTGCTGTGCCACTTCTGCGCTAAGTTTCCAGATAAGCATAAGTACTATTATAGACCTCTCTAGAATTTTAGCAAATTAGAAATATGGTTTCATATTTAGATTTTTACCGATGACGTAAAATTAAAATCTAGTAATTAGTCAGTTGTGTAAAAGAAATAAATTGAATTTAATGACTTGAAGAAAAAAAAAAAACAGGGTCACCTCATTGCGACTGGGGTGTTCCTGATCAAACTATGCCCTATGTATAGGAATGTCCAAAGTGTTCATGCACTTGCACTTTTGAGGACTTCAAAGATGCCGCGATCATCGTGGCCGGCTACTGGGCTCAACTGATTTAATACAAATTCATCGACCCAAAAAGAAGGAGACTGAAATTGCATAATTAAATAACCAGTTTTAAAATCTTCTCTGATACCACCAGAAGCTATATGAGATTACGCGACTCGCACAAGCGATATGCTACAGGTGGTGAAAAGAGTAACCAGTCTGTGAATTTGGTAGATAAAGGTGCCATCACTTTTGCAGTATTGGTCAAATCACCTTCTACCAGCACCCTTAATCCAAATCTTTGTCTACAAACCCCACTAATCATAACTATAAACCCTCAATATCTTTGGGCGGTCACTTCCCACACTAAACCTATTTGTTCGTCGACTAACTGACCTTGCTTGCTTCACTCCTACGCCGACACCCGATGTCCCCAATAGCGGCCACAATAGGGCTGCTGAAATTGAAATTACATTTTAGGTATTTTTTTGGCACTTTTATTCTTTTTTGTATTTAAGTTTAGTGTCATTGTTTTTTTTGTTGAATTTTGTTTTGTATGTCAAGATATTTTTAGAACGAGTTTTTGCTGTTGTTTTTTTTAAGTAATTTCTGTACTGTATTTAATTGAGGCGTTTGACCCATAATCATAGTAGTAGTTGGTTTAAATAAAACAAATAATAACTGGTGTAATCCTTTCCTCCTTTGTATTTTAGTAAAAGGCAGTTTGAATTTTCTTTGTTTATAAGGTTGTCTGATGTCTTTGTCCTTCAAATATACCTCATCATCCAAAATTTTATAAAAAAATACAGAAATAACCCTTGAAACAACAAAACATCTTTTCACAAGCACAAAAGTTAAACAGCCTTTACAAAACAAGAGTACTTAAGCACCTAGTTGGTCCGCACAACCCTAGATAGGCCACGGACAATGTTGCTGAATAAGGCTATTTGGGTACTCAACCCACAGGTAAGGAAGGCGCGCTTACCTACCGTTAAAGGTAAAACGTACTACGAACGAATGAGATAAGGCAGTGCGTTGGGCCTGAATGTATAGAGTTTGGTTTTAGTGGTTTTATAGTGTTCATAGAAACTGAAAAGTTGAAGTTGAAACTGATAAATACAAACCCAGGCGGTTGTTGGTTCAAGAAAGAGTTCGTTCGATGTGACGTGCCGATACTCGTTCCAAGGAACGTTTATTTGTATGCAAACAGTGTTTCTCATTCCAAGGAAATACATTAAATTTTGTTTTTGAAAAATAAATGTCTTAGACCATAAACCGTAATAATTAGTAGATGAATATTATAGACGTCATCTATAAATAAATTAAAATCATATTTATCCTTAAATTATGATCAAAGATTTTGGATAAAAACACGATTTACACCCGAGTTCTGCACAAAGATACATCAATGCTTAAATGTCTTTTAAGAATTCGGACGGTTTCGTTGGTCAAGTAGTCGAAAGCGGTACTCCTGAGCATGAGATCCTATGTTCGATTTCAGAGTCAAGCAAAGTGTTATTGGGTTTATCCATCTGGAATTTCTCAGTAGCATCCCGGAGTCTGGATTAGTGCCTGGTGGATGACAATAGGCTCGCCCCCTATTACATGGAACCTAAACATAACTATGAAAATGTAGGTGTACTATAGGTGCACCTCTGCCCAACCCTTCGGTAAATGGAGGCGTAATGATATGTTATGTAATTTGGTCCTAAAATAACAAACACAAAATCCACATATAACCCATAACAAAGAGTGCTTACTCCAAACTTGGGCCAATATCTTAGGCACCCACTTCAGTGACGGTCGATCAAATACTTGACATCAGATTAGTGGGATCCTCCAGGTATCTACGACATAAACTTGCTAATGGCCAATAACTATCAAAGTGTACTACGAAATGTTTATCGTTGAACCACCTTGCAAGTTTCTTCGTATTAGGGGCCTTGTATATGGGCTTGGATATCTTGGGAATTCTATGGCCCAGCATCTTTAGTCTCACGACCGACGTGTGCTTAGGCTTTAGTTATAGATGATTTAATACCATTTTGATAGGTGTGTTGGGTTGTTTGAAGTCTAAGAACCTATTTCATAGTGTCTGAACACGCACTATCTACTTGAATAAACGGAAGCGCACTCGTTCCAGCTGAGCTGCAGCCTCAAGAAGGGCAACATTCACAGACCGTTCTGTGGCTTTACTTTGCTAAGTAAGTGTCGTATACGAATGTGAACATTATTTGTGAAGTTTTAATGTTCATTTTCGAATGAAATGCTTTCTCAATATAGATTATACGACTATGAACATTATTCGCATAAATTGCGGTCTGTGAAACTTGCCCTATGGGGTCACAAGCCTTTTTTGGCCGATAGTGGTACCAAAGCAAATTTCTCTCGTACCTACCTACACTTTTTGCAAATGCGCCATTAAAACCTATTCCTGCTTTTCACCCCATCATGCAAGGCCCGTTAAACTTGAGAAGTTCGATCCGTGAGTTCGTTGCAGACGCATGATTAGATCCTACATACATCGCAAGTTTTCAACTTTGCCAAAAACTTGGAGCAACGAGCAAATGGCGCCTGACCCGGTTACGACACGACAAACTGTATGTAGTTTGCCATTAAGAAAAACTATAGTTAGAACTAGACATAAAGGTATATGCTACTGTTTATCGACCTGATCTGTCCTAATTTGCGTTTTGCTCAAGTGGAATAATTGTTTTAGTCGGTGGTTTGGATGTCCAGAAACGGTGCGCTATACTACCTGCCAATTATAACGAATGTTAAGTTTAAAGACTGAAGGCAAGTATTCATCTACATTTTCCTTAATTGCTTCAAAGTTTTCTTCCCTAAATATGATGAAGTGGTAGGTAATCTGTAGCTAAGATTATTGACGAAAGAATATTGCAGCTAATTCGTTTGCTATATTGTTGAAACCTGGGAATTCATAAAACTTCTGAATTTTCGCTGACTCAGATCTTCACCCTCGGTTATCTCAACATGAAACCAGATCTTTACACATTTCCAGATTTTTCGCAGAATCAACTGGCAACAAAAGCAGAGATAACGTACTCCAAGCTCAGAACGACATCGTAACATTGGCAAGATTATAAAAACATGCCATAAAAATTGTGTGTATACTAAGAACGAAATAAATATTCATTGTTTAAGTCAGATATATTTAGAAGACTCTATGTTCAGCAAGCTATGGTTGAGATTCCTTTGTCATGTGTGAGGAAAGTTAAGCAACGTAGCTTATGCTTTAAGCTTAATGGAGCGTGAGTTATCCGGACATAACCTCGAAATTTGACATTCTTTTATTGATAAGAAAATGACTGTTATTCGCGTGACGGTGAAACTTTGTTTGGACGACATCATTCGGCTAATATAGATATTAGTTATGGCATTGGTTGGACACGGTAGTTTCAGTTAAGAAGTCGCCTTACGTTTGTATCAATTTTGGAATTTTCAGTATAGAAATGTGAAATAAAATAATATTGATATTGTGAGCTAAAGTATCCGTGATTACTTTTCACAAATGATGTAGTCCATCGTTAAAACGATGCAATACAATGATATACAATATAACGATTTACGCTATTTCATAAAAACAAATAGTTATTCACGCTTACCATCAAAAGGGCACATAGTTTGAAATAACTCAGATGCAATAAAGCTGTCAAAATTATTCGACCATTTAAAGGGCCCCATCAACTTACTGCGTAAGATTTAACGTCCTATAAAACAACCACTATATAAGCCCTTATTACATACCGTGTGAATATCTTTTTGTTATGTAGATCGAATGACCCTATTGGGCCCCGAACCGTATATTTTAAGGTTCAAGGACTGTTATGATCTGTATAACTGCTTTTATTGTACCTATTGATAGGTCTATGAAAGGGAATGGAGGAATGAAATGAATATTTGAAGGGAGATGATATAAAATATTCTAATGTTGATATGGGTGTTGGAATATTGAATGTAACAGCCCCTTGTCATCAGCTTTAACGTAATTTGAAATTATTTATCTATGTCTGACGTTCCTTCATTGTTGAGTAAGTGGAATAAGCCTCGTCTGCTGTTGGTGGGAATATCGGATAAGTAAGTTCCTAAATAGTAGTAAGGTTTCAATGCAAGAAGAGTGAAATATTTTAAATCGTATCAGTGCAGTTATATGATAAATTATTGGTAAATTCCGGGGTAATAAATATATTTTATCAATTAGACAATCTTTCACTATTATGGATAGTGAAAGATTGTCTAATTCTAACTCTCTAACTCATCAGTCTTCGAATTCCCTGTAACTACTGCCAACCTACTATCTTCATAACTAACTAATTTTTCTGCAGCACCACATGTTCATTTTCGTTACGGAATTGACATTTTTACATAAAATACGTATACCTACACGTCACAGGTAACAAACATTTTTATGTCTCAGTAAAGTGATATAGCGTGTTCGTTAAAAATAATGACTTAAAAGCGTCATATGTCGCGCGAGGATGGAACAATCATGGGCGACAAAATGGCGGACGTAACTGTCAATCATTTGAATTTACGTGTGTATGATGTTTGGAGAAGACTGTTGGGAGTTTTATTAACGAGTTCTTTCAGTTGATGTTAAAATATTGTTTTACTTATGTTTTCAGGTTCAAGTACGGTCATCCAAAAGCCATTCTTACTGCAACGTAATAAAGGCGGTGTGAATGTAAAATTATTGCCCTGACCGTGTGGTTGTCTGTAATCCTGATGTTGCTAGATTTGACAACATTTTGATAGCCTTTCCATTGTAAGAATACAGCAATTAACAAGAAGTCTTTTCTATGTTTTTATCCGCAAATCCAAGTCTCATCAAATGATCTGTCTTCCATTCATATTGTGTGTCATTATCTTCACGCATAGAATAAATACCGCAGCAATATAATATACGATGCAAACTCTACCAGATTAATCTAGATTAGTCTGAATATGCAGGCAGACGCAGCTACCAGCTTTATTTTACAACCCAAACTGATAATAGATTATTAATTCCCTCACCAAATCAATTTGCAGCATTAACGAATTGATTTCGCAAATTCCCCTTGAGCTTAGTTAATGCAGTTTCAATATTCATTACTTAACGTCTCGCAGCTAATAGACAATGGAGTACACGATGCATTGACGCTTCAGTGATCTCACTATAACATAGCTACTCGCACATAACCAGCAATATATGTGAACAGAGATTATTTCCCTCAGGTGTTTGGATATTAGTAGGGTATAGGCCTAAGTTTGAGTGAAATTATATTGGGCTTATGTTCTAAATATGAGCTGGGATACTTTTAATCCTTAAGCTTACAATTTTGCTTAAGCTCTTAAGGCTTTGTCGTAGGTAAAATGAGATTTGGAATTTGTATAATTATACCTTTTATAAATCTCATTTGACCGTAAATCGAATTAATTTAATATTTAAAAGTACTTTGATCTGTAGTGTGTCTGTGTGTGTCTGTGTTCTCGTGTCTGTGTGTGTGGTATATGCACAATATAGCAGTCACTTGACTCACAGTAGTCTAGTTCCTGTATAAACCAAGCGGTATGAATCTGGCAAAAATAGGTACATAAAAAATGCATTATTCATTTCGTATAAAACTACAAACAAAAATACTGACACAGTATCTTATAATCGTGTACGTTCAACTTTCACATTGCACTTTAAAACTCAATAAATATTTACATCACTGGAGCACACACGGTTGGTATATCTTTAACTTTCCGAGCGCCGTACAGTCGTACACAAACCACAAATCTCTTACAACCACAACAAATATTATTCTTCGCTCTGTATTCAACAGACGTAGAAGCGTTTAAGGCCAAAACTCTAAGGAGTCATTGTTTACCTTGTAACTTTGGTCCGGGTCAGGAAGGGCTGTTTTACTTACACCTCCGGAAAGGCCGTTTGTACTTACATTATTTATTTCCTAAGCAGAATAGTTTGAGATAGGTTTTATGCTGAGGATTTGGTAGAATTTTGGGATAGTCGTGTTTTGATTGGTTAACAAGAATGTGGATGAAAGGGGAGGCTTAACGAAGTTACTTATTCTTGCCCTGTTTTTCTTTTGTGAATTAAATTCAAGCCAATTAATGCTTGAGATTTATTTTACCAGGAATCAGTCAAGTTTTTTTAAAGTGTTTTAAACAATGTCATCCACTTTAAAGTTGATAACACAGACCAGTAGCAACATTGCAAGTCAAACATTTAGATCAAACACCGACTCGAACTTAACTTGTTATTGATCACAGCAGCTTCAAACTGTTTCAATTTGTGGTAAGTGATAAAATAGTATAACAGTAAGAACTTCTCCGAGGTATGCAAGATATGCTTTCACGTCTATCGTCGACGAAACAACTTTGGATAAATACTGACTGACCTTTATTTGACCTTTTTAAAATACAATCATAATAATTATCATTCTATTTCTTTTGTTATTTATCATTACACCATGACTATATTCCCTTATGTGCTAGGCAGAGATGTATAAATAGTGCATGCACATTTTAATCATAAATGAATTATTTCTGTAAATAAGTTTAAAAAAAAAACACTTGTACATATCAAAGATATAATATTATGTTTTAAAACTAGATGAAGTTATGTTTGTAATCTCATGTAATTGGAGCCAGCCCTTAAGTTTTAGTACATACATTAAAGCAGATATCTTTATCCTAAGGCTGTACCTCGTGGCTACGTAATAACAGCCGCATGGGCCGATCCATCAGGTTAAGCTACGCTCGTCGGGGTTGGTCCGTGGATGGTTGACCATCTTTACATACCGAGACTCTTCCGTGCCTCGGAAAGCACGTTAAGCTGTTGATCCCGGCTGTCATTTGTAGATCTTTGACAGTCGTTACGGGTCGGCAGAAGCCCGAAAGTCTGACAACCAGTCTTACCAAGGGGTATCGTATTACCCAGTTACTGGGTTGTGGAGGTCAGATAGGCAGTCGCTCCATGTAAAATACTGGTATTCAGCTGCATCCGGTTAGACTGGAATCCGACCCCAACATAGTTGGGAAAAGGCTAGGCAGATGATGATCTTTATCCTAAAGACACTATATTCTCCAAGTAAGACAAATTAATAACACGAGTTACAGGGTCAATAGTACCCTGATCTCGTGTTCTGTTGACTTCAATTAGGCTTTTGACTGCGTTGTTTATGCCAGTACTTGGGATGTTTTGGGTTAAGCTTGAGATAGGCGTACCGCAACATCTTGTAACCCTCATAAAGTACTCAGGGGCCGCAAAGGTGCAGCGGGAATTGTTATAGAAAATGAACAGGGGTAAATAAAGGAGTACCCCAAGGGTGTATATTGTCGCCTGTGTTACTAAATTCACTTTACTAGTTGTAAAAAGCTAAAGCAAAACCAATCTGGTAAAATTACAAATAGTACTTGTACTTGACAAGTCGGAAAAACGAAATGAAACGGTTTTCTTAAAAAGTTTTGCAACTATAATATTTTAGTTTCCAATATCATGCAAAAATACGACCGGCAATGAGTTATAGCGGTATTCACATTTGTCACATCAGCGCTTCTTCCCGCAAATGTACTGAATTTTTCGTAAATATTCATTTTGAAATGAAATATTATTACTGGAACCGACTTGGACTTGCGAATTCTTAATCTTGGATAAAATCATTTTATATAACTTACCTACATGCAATTATAAATTATCTTTCTTACAAGATTATTAAAAAAAATTGAGTGCAATTTAATTAAAAAGCCAATGAAGGTACGCGCATCAGTACCGTTCCTGCAAAATTGTAATGAGAACTTGATTATTTAAATTAACTTCCACGCTGATGAGAACCTAGGTTTACACGCTATAGATAAATAGGCACAAAACTCATGAACGTTTAGTGAAATAAGGCCTTGATTATTGTTATTAGAAATATGCAACTGTGGCCTGGTGAAGGCCGCAGGAATCCACTGGATGCGAGAAGCACAAAACCGATTGAAGTGGCGGCGCTTGGGGGAGGCTTATGTCCAGCAGTGGACATCTTACGGCTGAAATGTTGATGATGATGAACTGTTATAAGTAAAACCTAATAAAAGTATCCAGTAGTAATTCTATAAAGGTTGTAAAAAGTTAGGTTTGGCATTTAATTGAAACTGACCAATTAAAGCTCCCAATAAAAAGGGCCAGACCAATGAACAGGTATTTTAGTCCCGAAACCCTTTAAAAATAAGTCTCAATAACTTATAACGGTATTCGGCAATTTTGTCACATCAGTGCTTCGCCCACAGAATTTGCCGTAAATATTCATTCGGGCCTGGCATGTGGAGTGAGTTACGGTCATACGCGCATACAAATTGTTGTATCTCTTGGTATGTGGTATCTTAAGGTTGTGCCATCGTTCATGATTAGGTCACAAGAGGTTTGATAGAAAAAGAAAAATCTAATTCGAGTGGCGATCTAAAAGGGCTTTGGTTTTACTGACTAGACATTTTGGTGATAAACAGCATCAGTTAATTAAATATCAAATCTTAGCTATAACAATAAAAATAATGTTAAAAAAGTGGAATTACTTTAAAAACTAACACTTAATAACAGACATCACACCTGTATACCCCCTAAATATAAACTACCGTGTATTTATTGCAATTGCGTTAATTTTCCCAGAAATATTTGGTTAAATTCAAAGATTGAATTAAATGTTCACGGAATGAAATAACTGTAGGTGACACTTTATTTAGCAAACATAAACAGTTCCATTTTCCTCTAATTCCAATAGCAACACCAGAAACAGAAAAAACTGTAAAAATAAAATCTACCATTAATAATGTCTAAAAATATAATTCATTTCCCAAAAGCATTTTTCTCGTTTTAAGTGCTATCGATTCTCGCAGTGCCACTAAATCGTTACAATGGACCTCAAATTACATCCGTAATTTATTGTCCAGCCTATAAATCATCAATCTTCTACAAGGTCAGGGGGTAATCAGGTTTAATGTGGCCACATGGCGATTTATGAGCGCCGTATACCAGTTACACGCAATGGCTTTGACAATGCTCTGACGTCACGGACGTTTAAATTGTTTTTCATGAGTCATTGTGTTATAATAAAAAAGAACGTGAATGTAAAAAATATCTTTTGAAACATTTTTCGGTATACCTTAAAAGTTAAAAGAGAAATGATAAAAATAACTATAAAAGCGCAGCTGTGAATACAAAATACTATCCAAAAAGCTCCAATACATAATACATTTTCTGTAAATGACTCGCTTAAATTATGAAAGGACAAAAAATATAAAATGCATGCAGTAAAGGTGTGAACGGTGTGAATGTCAAAGTCAAAGTCAATAAATTTTGATGAACCTTTCTACATAATTGCATTGAAAGACTCGTACCTATTTTGTTTGAACATGTTAATAATTCTAGCGCAATAATAACGCTTTGCTGAAAGAAACAACAGGATTGTGTGGAAAGGGAGACGGACGACTTTGCCCTACAGTGGGACAGGTTAGTTAGATTAGATAGTGGAAATGGCAGTAGCTTTATGTAAAATAAGGTAGGTACCGATAGTTAGTTAGCTGCAACTGCCAGCAAACTCTACAGCTTGTATGATGCCTTTTCACAAATTGTAGTCTACCATTTTAGTCGCAAGCTACAGCTCCACCCAATATTTACCTTAACGCAAACCACATGATACAGCTCGGTAGCAAAACTTATCGTGAAGACGCTTTAATAATATTGATAACATCTCAGCGCGCTGCGGTGCCTTAATTACCATCTACTGAGTAATTGGCCTGTAATTACCTCATCAAAGTGTTGTTAACATCAGTGGCGGCACTAATTTGTAGGGGCAATTCGGTCCGGTTGACTTGTGTGCAGTGTTGCGATGAGCTTGAAGGTAATCATGGAAGGTGGTGTAGTGTTGATAGGGATATTGTGGTCTATGAAGGGATATTTGTGATCAATGACGGTACGGTACTGTCATTTGGGAGTCTTTGAATGGAACTGGTTAGTGTCCATCACAGTCATAATGGTGGTATGAGTACCAGCAATACCGCGACTATCAACTATACTGAGGCCCTAGTGTGAGTTTCTTGTAAGCATCTCGAGTTTACGCATCGACCGCGTTCGGCGCTCCGATTGGCCCTTCACTGGTGAAGGTCTAGAATTGTAGAACTAAGGAAGATTCTTTCTCCTTCATGATTAGTTTGATTAATTATCAATAATGGATTATCTGCATTAAGCAGAGGTGTACATTTAGTACACTCACATTTCGCCAGTTATGTTTGAGTCACATGTAGTAGGGGGCGAGGCTATTGCCATCAACCGGACATAAATCCAGACTCTGGGCTGCTACTGAGAAATTCCTGATGGAAAATCTCGATAACACTTTACCTGACCTGAGAATGGAACCCAAGACTTGCTCAGAAGTAGCGCATGCGACCACTAGACCAACAAAGCAGTCATTATTGGCAAACCTATAATATACCACCTCTAATGCACCACCACCACCACCACCACCACCTATAATAATCTACCTTAATTTTCTTGTTACAAACAAGATTGTTTTATTTTAATTGTTAATTTTCTTGTTATAAATATGAAGTTTATGTTTTTTAGAACTACATATTTCACAAATTGATGCGTAGCACAAAGCAACGGGTTGGATTATGGTTAAATTCATTCATACTATTGATGAAAAAATTACTAAACATATTTAACAGTTTACATCTATCACTATTTAAAGTTTAAATAATTCGCTTAATTAATTGTTGATACCAGGAAAATCTCTGTTACTGTGAGTAAAACTAAATATTGTTTGTATTCCAACGTTGCATACGTATGTGTTCACGCGCGACATGACAGATATCATTACGGATCCCATTTTCAGGGCATTACACCCGTTACATGATAATATAAATGTAGAGCTGTTGAGGCTTCCTCCAGGTGGTTCGTACTAGAATGATAAACAGAGGTAACCGGTGACATTTCATTATTAGTCTATTCTGCTGAAAAATTGATAATAATAGTACCTTATAATATTATGTCAAAGTTACCTAATTACGAAAATAATTTGAATGTTGAATTATTAATTACTGGATCTGGAGCTTGGATCTATGCCCATTGATGGCAATAAACTCGCCCCCAATTGCATGGAACTTAAAAATGAATGGTGAAATGAATACTATGTTCACCTCTGCCTAAGCCTTCGGAGAAAACAGGAGTGACGCTGTTATGCTATTACTTAAATTCTAACTTAGAACTCATGATCAAGTAGCTCATAATAATGTTTATTCTCAATTCCACTAACGTGCTCTCTGACATTAAATTAATTAATAAAAAAATCCTCATATCAGCGTAAAATAAACTCACGTCACGTTTACGTTTACGTTCACATTTTATAAACGCCATTTTGTTTATCGCAATTTGGGATTCAACGTTTTTATCACCTGAAAAACAATTTTTCCCACTTCATAAAATTAATTTAACAGTTTTTGAATGCAGAAAATTGCCTGCGCTTAATAGCATTCCGCGGGTGGCTGTTATTAATAACTTTTGTTAAAATATAATGGTATATTGTGAGATTGGGGTTTGAGTTTTATTGTTGGCATTTTTAATGTAAGGAATTATGGATATTAAGGTTTTACAGCAGGTGGAGAAGTTATTATTAAAACGTAGTGATCGCGTATCTTCAGAGGTATCTACTAAGTGCAGTATAGTATAGTATATTAGCCATTCTTTTTTATCTACCTCTGAACATAAAATTAGCACCTACTCCTTTTTGCACACTTTAAAAAAGTACTATAATCAAGAACACAATTTATGTATGATCATTAAGAAAAAAAAAAATGTAAATCAATTTTTTTGCCATAGTGCCTCATATGAATGCATTAAAGAATTGAGTATTCATTATGATCTAGCTGAAATAAACGATTTGACTTGGACAGAAGAATGGTTACAAATATATCGATTACAGTGTCATTTATTTTTCTTGTGTAAAATAAGTCCATTCACAACTGAAAACTAAATGAACTGATAGTAGATAAAACACGCAGAAAAATCAACAGAATAATAAATCAACAAGGCACCACAATCTACGACTCGGTAAACTGCAACCCGCATTCAATTACCATTACACAAGAATTAATGAAACTATCTCAAACAACGAGAAACTACGGAGAACGCAATTACAGTAAAACTGGAAAATCTTAAACAACGAGCTGAATTTTAAAAGAAATTTTCAAAGAGCATGTTGAGTAAGCAAACTGGACTGAAGCTTACTTTTAACAAGTCTAATCCAGTTGTAACGGCAAATTAGCGGCTTTGTTGAAAAAATTTGTTGTTTTTTTTGGGTCTCTATGAATTGTTTATAGTTATGAGGTTTAGAATTTTTCGTTATGGATTGAGAGAGGGTCTAAAGTTCGTTTTTTAATTCTAGGTAGTAATTTGACAGGTACAAATGTCAAACTCCAAATTGAAAAAAACAAACAACAATTATTTGAAATGTCAAATTACTATCTGGGATTAAATAAAAAGACGAACATGAAACACTGCTCAAACTCAAATTTCAATTAAACCAATTACAGGCACTTTTGAATTGTCAAGTGTTCGGTCAATAAGAAAGTTCAAGCTAGTTGCCCATTCTAAACGAGGTCAGCGATCTATTCTTAAAAAATCTGACAGTGAAAACTTATGTGAAGTGAGCTGTCATTCCACCTTAGGCTACGGATTAACACAACTGACAGCTCAATTCACCTAAGTTTTCACGGTGAGATATTTACAGAATAGATGGGCTGGTAGAGTGAAGATCTTTTCAGGGTGGCTGGTAGTGAATGGATGACAGTGTCCAGGGATCGAGCTTAGTGCCATATTAACGCATAAGGCATAATTATGTAGGTAACTACAGTAGGATAGAGCAGAGGCCTCGTTTAGAACTAAACTTTGATATTCTGACAATGATGATGCGAATTTTTCTGTTTTCAGAAAGTTAAAATCCCACTTGGGTTCCCATGACAAAATGTAATGAACAACGAAAGCCTTACTGTCTTCTTTTTAAAAATGATGACGTGGATATCTAATTTGATATTTCCTCGTACTATTCCCTAGAGTCTAGAGATCAGTTTATTTTTAGCCGGAGATAGAAATGATGACAGTAAGATGAGATGCGAAACATTATTGAGGCACCACTAACCTTTTCGGCTTTATGTACGTTCTTAAATTGTTGATTTCATTTAAACACTAAAGTCAGAGACAACAATTATTGCTAAACATATTGACTAATTGACTACCAACTTAAATATTCCGTATATTTCAATCTGCCTAGCCTTTTCCCAACTATGTTAGGGTCGGCTTCCAGTCTAACCGGATGCAGCTGAATACCAGTATTTTACATGGAGCGACTGCGTATCTTACCTCCACAACCCAGTAACTGGGTAATACGATACCCCTTGGTAAGACCGTATATTTAAATCATATCTGTCATTCTTTGGCAGGCGTGCGTAGTGACGTAGGTTGGTGTCAGTTTTCTTTACAATTAATTTCTCTAACTGTACATAAAATGGTTTGAAGATTGAGACAATGATAGTCAATTGTTTGAGAACAAACAATAAAGAAAGTGTCGTATAAGCTGACTGGAAAACTTACTCTGAACTTATGGAATATTATAGCAGCATGTGTCCCAAAAGACAATATTTAGCTTCATGTACCAACATGACTTTTACCAACGAATATGAAGATGTCCTTGACATTTTAAGAGAGTAATAGAACTGTTACAGATATGATGGAAATTTTTCAGGTTCTTGTATTTCAAAAGTCTATCTAGTAAATGTGAAATAAGCAAGTGGTGTTTTTGTTTTTCTTTTAACCATAAAATCACATTTTGGGCCTGTTTCACGCTATAGATAAAGGCATTCTGTACCAGATAGAAATAGACAGAATTTGCATAAAATTATCTGCCGGATATTTGTTTTGATTACCTACGTAACAAATCCGGAGGTTGTAAAACAGACCACTACTAATCTAAATCAAACTTTCAACGACAAATTCTTTCACCTTAATCCTTTAGAAGATGTTAAAGTAAAAACAGACGTTTCAAAAGAAACAGTATAGTTTGTAAATACCGGGGCTTTGATAGGAATTTCAGATGATATCGCGACGGAACAATTCCGAGCCATTAGGCAAGAACATCGCTCAACCCTTTCATAGATACGCCCTTTAGGGGAGCTGATTGAATTTCTTAGCACAGCCTGTTTGGGTACCGGATAGTTTGAGGACGGATTTGGTTTTGTTGGGACCAATGTTCTTGATAGAGGCTTTTTATAAATTCTGCTCATTTGCTGGTCTCACTTCAGCGTAGGACTTAGATATCTTTAACTAAGGTACGTACTAATAATAATAAAGTAATAATAAAGTTTATTTAGCAAAATAGTTGCAGAAATGTACACAAGTAGATATAACTAGTGGGTAGACTTATTCTAGGCATTACAGTGTGTTGCAGAAATTTCTGTACGTAATTATATGTAACCCTGCCTCTTAAACTAGGCTATCCTGTATTTTAAGAGACAGTGTCTAGCTTATAAATTCACCATTTTTATACAACAGTGGACAGAGTCGATCTACCGTTTAAACTTGACAGCAGTAATAGTTGCGCGTGTACGAGTAAAATGTGGAGGGGATGTGTAGTGGTGTGATGTGTTAGGTGCGTGTTGTGGGTTTGTATGTGTGAATGAATAAAGGGTGAATGTGTGTGGATGTATGTGTGAAAATGTTTGTAAGTGTGCGTTTTTTTTTTTTTTCATTTAAGCTATGTAAGTGAGTAAAGACTCCGTGTATGTGTAGTCTTTCTGTAGTAGCCACTCTGTTAATGTTTTTTTTAATGTGTGTGAATTTAAATCTATAATTTTGATATGTTTATGAACTTTTTTGTAAATGTGCCCACTTAGGGTATAAAACTGGCGTTTAGCAAAATAAGTTTTGTGCTAAGTACCTTGGATAACAAATGTTCGCTTGTTTGGGTCGGACTTAGGAAGACTGGTGTGTTTTCTAAGAGTCGATTTAAGCACAAAGAGTTGACGAACCGAAAGGACTTTGCAATCAGAGTAGAGTTCAGTAGTTGGGTATCTATAGGGTTTTTTGTCATGACTTTTAGAATCGCTCTCTGTGCTCTCTCAACTCTCAGAAGGATAGTCTTTACTGCACCGCCCCAAACAGCGATACAATAGCCAATGACCGATTGACATAGAGCGTAGTAAACGATTTTCAAAGTATCAGCATTAGCCGACTGTCTGAGACACTTGAAAATGTGTATCAGGCGCATCGTTCTGGTAGAGAGGGCATCAATTTGTTTATCCCACCGTAAACCGTCGTCTATCTGCACTCCCAAATACTTTACACTGTCAGTTCTAGTGAGTGTTGGGCATGTACAGGGTCCTAAGGAGTTTGAGCATGTGTGAGCAGTTAAATTAAAGGTATTTGTACTGATTTTTATTTTAAAAGTTTTCCAAAGTGTGCTCTCAAATCAAATCACTCAAATGTTTTTTTTATAAAGCCCTTTATGTTTTACTGTCACAATATGCGCATGCACAAATCATAAACATTAAACTTTTTTTTTAAACAACTTTTCGTTTTCTCAGACATGATAATGGTGCATTTAATGAAAGTGAGATCTTAAAAGATCCAAGCACATTTGAAAATAATAAAAAGGATAAAATTATGAAATTTGGAAACTTACAACGAAAAAAATATTACAAGGAAGGTAAGTAATATGAGACACTGAACTCACACACTGATAATATAAACAATACGAAATTAGGTAACTACAATCATTTATTTACATCAACAATTCATCATCCTTGTAATTTACAATTTGTACAATCAGTCATGCCTCATTGATCCGTCGCTAGCAGTACGACAGCAGTTCGTCCATAGTACAGGGTTTGTAGCAGCACTCGTCTGCGAGGCCTCGCTTGCCGCGCGCGCCACCCAGCGCCCGCGCCGAGACTCCCGACACCCACCACCCACCATCACGCTTAACCTCCTCAGAGCCCCAGCAGAGAGTCGCCAGAACTTCTGAGAGCCGCCGGCCACAGTAAAACCTTTTAATAGAATAACACATAACGTTACAACATCACCCTTGTAGTCTCCGAATGGTGCGGCTCCTGAGGTTTAATTTAAGTCTAATGTTAGAGGGCCAGCATATTGCCATCAATCGGGCATAAATGACTCATTCAGAGAAATTCCTGATGGAAAACGTTAACCCAACACTTTTCCCGACCTAGGATTCGAACCCTGTCCTCAGGGTCAGCAGTAGCACTTACGACCACTAGACTAACGAGGCAGCCGGTAGAAATAAAATATAATAGAATTTATTGTTGTTACAGGTGTTGATGGATGGAGAGAGAGACGAAGACCAAGGAAAAGATGGATGGATTGTGTGAGGTGTGAAAGAAAAAGGAGTAAATGATAGCGCAGACACTAAGTAACATGGAGCAAGAGCCAAAAGATGATTGCGACAGGCAGAATCCTAAAATGTTTAAGATCAAAATTAAAAAAGTATTTCTTGAACATACCATACGGTGTAGAAAATTAAGAAATAAAAAGAATACGTAAACGTGGCTTAATCAGCCTATAACTTTCCTACTGCTCGGACACAGGCTTCTTCTCTGTGAGAAAGCCGTAATCCACCACGCCGTCCCAGTGCGGGTTGGTAGATGTCACATGTCGAATTTTTGATTCTAGGACATGCCGACTTAAACGACTGAAACGTGGATAAACAGAAAATAAACGATGTATAAGAGACTGTACAAACCTCGCACCATCCTGTGCTTCAGAGCACCAAGAGCACGCCACTACAAGAATAAGTACCAAAGTCAATTTCATGTTGACTGATGATTTTGTTAGATCTTCAACTGACGTCTGAATACCCAAAGGGTTTTATAATGGAGGATGTAGGCTATTGGTCCCACGGATGTGGTTCGAATGTGCTGACGCTGGGAAATCCCGAGCTTTTATACCTGGAGAGACCTCATTAATATTCAGACTAATTTTAATAATAGGTTCTAAGGGAAATTTAAGTGCGTAGGTTAAAGAAAGTTGACCTCATATGCCACCTTGATTTTCCATGTGGATAAGCACCTTAAAGAAGTGGGTGATATATAAACCAGCACAAGGCAGCTAAGGATTTTTTCCAAAAACAAAAAAGTCAAGATACACTCGGTAAGCGATGGGCGGTTTTGATTTGATCTTAAGACCAAACGAACATAAAACAAAAGAGAGCATTCTTTTCTTTTTGCCTTTTCCTAACTATGTTGGGGTTGGCTACCAGTCTAACCTGATGCAGATGATTATCAGTATTTGATATGGACCGACTGCCTATTTGACCTCAACAATCCAGTTACTGGGAAATACGATACCCCTTGTTAAACTGGTTGTCAGACTTTTGGGCTTCTGACGACTCGTAACGACTGTCAAAGATCCAAGAATAATAGCCGAGATTATGGCTTAACGTGCTTTCCGAGCCACGGAGTTATCTCGGTATGTTAATATGGTACACGGACTGACCGCGGCAAGCGTAGCTTAACCTGATGGATCGACCCGTGCGGCTGTTATTACTCAGCCACGGGCCTTTCACATTTTTTTCTTGATGTTCTTGACTAGTAGTATGGCAACACTAACGATATAATAATTTGTTGCCTCTGTTTACCCAAAAATAATTCGGGGTGGATAAAGGAAGTTAGGAAAAATAAGTAAGGATAGAGCGCGTTTAGTTTAAACGGAACGTTAATAATAATAGGTTTTTTAATTAATTCTTGATCTAATTTTCGTCATAATAATCTGAAATTTCTTTGGTAATCATGCAGCATCTGTGAGCTGATAAAAGTAAAATTCACTGTGTCTAGGGACTTAATTTATTTAGAATCGTCAAGATAACACCGATTCAACCTTTCAGAAGATACTGTGATTGGATTTAGGGTAGAATTTTATAAGTTATTTTGTGTTTTGGCTATCTTCTTAGAATAAAGTTTGTATTGTATTTTCAGAACCATTCTAGACGAAATACCTATAGGCTATTCGATTTATAAACACTTTTTGTGACGTCCTTTTCTAATTAATACAACAACAAAAGTTTATTCAACTTTGTAATGGAACAAAATCTGTTCGGAATACTGTCTTTTCTCATTAAAAGGTTCACTGCTGGTTTGTCAAGGGAGGAAATTAAAAACTGCCAAGTTAATTAAGCGTCGCACGTTGCCCAAACGTCAATAATCCAATATCCAATATGTGCTGGATTGAAATTATTTACGTACACATACAAACTTAATTGGAACAGATCATTTCAAGCCTGCAATTGAATTGTATTCTATATATAGAATTTCATTTTGGATTTATTTTGCTTAGAACGGAGATGAGATAGAAATTTTAATTCGTTCTTTGTACGTACGTTATTATGTTTTTTGAATAGATTCGTTGGATTTGTGTGTATTAAAATCATAACTAATAATATAAATGCGAAAGTGAGTTGGTTTTTTTGTTACACTTTCAGTTGTTTGTTACAATTTCACTTGTTGTGTGTGCACAGGGGTGGACTTTGACCTGGAGAAGAACAAAGGCTACTTTTCATCCTGGATCGCAGACAAAGTCACAGGAAACAGCTAGTACTTATTATATTTTTGACTTTACCTAAACGATGACTATTACACTTTACATTGACATTACACCTTCATCATCATTCTCCTGTCCTTATCCCAATTTATTAGTGGTCTGCACAACATGTATTTTTCTTCCATTTTTTTTCCGCTGTCCCACTCCTGGGCAAAGGCCTCCCTTCACTCCTTCCATCTTTCGCGAGCCCGCGCGTCCTCTTTCCAGTTTTGATGGAACCTATCCAGCTCGTTCCGCCATCTACGTGGTCTGCCACGACCCTGTCTCACTTTCTCAGGGCACCAGTTCTGTGCTATTTGGTATATATATATTTTTCTTCCATACTTCTCTATTAGTCGTCATCTCGGTAGTCACCCCCTTTCTAGCCATATCATCTTTCACACAGCCCACACATTGTTTCTTTGGTCTGCCCCTAGTCGTATAGCAATCCACATTCAGACGCAAAACCTACGGATCTTGTTTATTATGTTTTATCAAAATAATTGTTATGAATGCATAGTCAGTGTATATTTACTTAACACTTTTTCATTTCTTGAGATAATAATTATTTATCTATTTCAATTCAATTTAGTTATTCAGTAAAAAACAATGATGATGTACAAATATTACGTTTAAATTGTTGCAATGCAATTTAAATGAGGAAATATTATTTAGATTAAAAAACTGGATTTGGATTTATCCTACCCATAGAAAAGGAATATTAGGTTTCGAATCTTCGAAAAACTACTCAAAAGCATTGATGCCACTTTTATCGGACTTTTCATGACCTTTTCAATGGTTACCAATAAATAGAGTTTTTCGAACAAACTTTTCCGTATGTGTTGAGCAAGCGTTGCCCCTTTTCTTCAAAAGTTTGCCTTTGCGCGCACAAATAGCCTCTAGACAAAATTCATCAAGATTTTTGGCAATATCGAGAGAAAGTGAACGTCAACAAACACAAACTCAGTTTCTATAACATTTTCTATTCTTCATTGGAGAATTATTACCGATGACTATCTTGCCCAGTTTATGTTTATGTTTGCTTACTACCCACACTTTGACATTTTACTACCGCTGAAATATTGCCATGTTTATTCCAACATAAGATGGAAATACCTACACGACTGTGTACAGGATCATTATGTGTAGGTAAGGCTGCGTTCACACCAAACGTATAGTCGGCCTCCGACTGAGAACCTCAAGGTCAAAATGTATAAAAAAACATTGTCAGCCGTCAACTGAACTGACAGAATGTGGTTTTCATACATTTTGGTGCGATGGTGGCCTTATATATATGATAATCACATCTCGTTACACGAGACTTTACACTATTCCGCGTTCCTACACATCGTGTACCCACATATCAAGCAATCATTACTGCCTTCTTATCCCCTTACCTCCCGCTGATTCCAGTCCGCGGTCAAGACCTCAATGCATAAAGTTTAGATCCATCCATTTCTAGTTAATCTTGACAACGGTAAGAGACACCCGGTTTCTAAGTTCAGAATTTTATCAAAATAATTGTTATGAATGTATTACTTAAGGTGTCTCCTTCAATGTAACACGCGAAATTTAAAATTTCTTTGCAAAAAACGTAAGAAATTTAAAATTTCACAGGTTACTTTGATGGAATCACCATAAGTAATGGTCAAGTAAAGTAAAGTACTGTACCGGTCCGGTGTGGTAAGTAAATAGTGTGGTGGTGGAAGTAGTAAGTGTATGGAATTAATTATTATTTAACCGTGCTTTTGTATGTTGTGTTAGGTCTTTTGTGTGCACCGAATAAACGTTTAATATATCTATCTAAGTAGAGTTTGACAAGTTCTCTACTTCAAATGATCAGTTCAGAAACCCGGTGAGTCTAGACTGGGATATATTTTAAAGTAGCTCTCTATTGGCTGACTGTAAGGGATGGCCGAGCAACTAATTGAAACCACGCTGAGCACCTTTCCGCTTCAGTGAACGTGTTACTGGGTGGCTGTGTGGCTCAAGTTACAGGAGAGCGAGATGATTTGATCTATAAATATGTTGTTGTATTTATTTTCCAAAAAAAAACATCTATAGGATAGGTATTATTACATTTATTTCTGTTATGTTAAAAATCTAAATTACTGTTTTGTTTCTTTGTAAAATGAACTAGCCTACTTAATTTAACATATTTTATATTGTATAAGATTCAATGATAATCATTTAACATTGTAAAACAGTTTGGGTAACAGCTTCTTTGGGTCAAAAATCGAAACTTTTAATACTGATTCAAAAAGCATGAGTAACCACAAAACGGTAATAAGAAATTAGCTTCATTATCTTTATATTTGATATGTGTAAAAGCAACCTACGCTTTTGGTTGTTAATAAATAGTAAAATACAATAGACGTAGATAAATTTCATAACCTATTCCGCCTAACTATTCTTCAAGAGTCATAAAAAACCCTGTAAGAAATCGACACGTGTTTCACCTCTCAACGAGGTATCCTCAGGATGACGATTGACCAATTGCAAACCAGAACACGACGTGTTACCATACCGAGCGCTGGACGTAGAGAAAAAATAAATAAATAATGCATATAGTAAGTAAGAAAACAATTATTTTTTTCCAGGAATTCAGAGTTCAGGTGGAGAGGTGTAAATGTATACTCTATAGTGTGTATGTAATGTATATAAATGTAGTCTTTACTTTTAATTATTTTTACGGGCCCTGGATAAATCAAGAAAAAGAAGGACAATTAGGATGGCAAGGAAACGTTAATTACGAAGTGAAATACAAAAAAATAATTAAGTGGAACTTCAAATAAAATCTCCATATTCGCTTTGGTTTGATAATCAAATCTCGAAATTGTCATAAACATAGACAGAAGCCTCATTTACTGTTTAAATTATTTGAAGGAAAGAGTTCGCTGAATGTAATGACAATTTTACATCATTATTAAATGACCAATTACATAATTCGACATTTTCATTTCTGCATTTTGCCAAAGCCGATTCCATTTTTAGGGTTCCGTAGCCAAAGGGTAAAACGGGACCCTGTTACTAAGGCTCCGCTGTCCGTCCGTCTGTCACCAGGCTGTATCTCATGAACCGTGATTGTTAGACAGTTGAAATTTTCACAGATTTTGTATTTCTGTTACCGCTATAACAACAAATACTAAAAAACAGAATAACATAAATATTTAAGGGGGCTCACATACAACAAAAGTAATTTTTTGCCATTTTTAAAGATAATAATACGAAACCCTTCTTGCGTGCACGTCCGTCTCGCACTTGGCCACTTTTTTATTTACGATTAACGTGATATGGATAGAGGAATATAATTATGCAACTACGAAATTACTATTTTATTGATAAAAATATTTGGGCTTAATATCAATACCGTCCAATATTTATTTGAATCACCAATATACTACCCGTTAAAAGGCAACATGTTGAGTTTAAAGTTCTACCAACGCACCATATTATAGTTAAATTGCAGTTTCCTGACTGTAACGATAATTTAATACTCTCGCTAGTTTTCCCTGATGGGGCAAGCAGCAAGCCAAGTAAAACGAACTAAAAGTACGCAGACGACACTTCACTTGTCACTTCTTTTAAATAGATTTTTATAAAAATGAATTCTTTCGTAAGCTTTAAAATTAACATAGATGAGACGAATCTGTGAAATCTGGCGTATCATCCTTAATAATAAAGATTAAAAAGAAGTACCTACCAACTACTAAAGATGTAATTAGCTACAAAACAAAATATATTTTTTTTATTGATTTGATTTCACATAAACCTCATAAAGCTTATGAAACGTCATAAGGTGCATGGTTCCAATAGATCTTTTCCTATGGAGAAGAGCCGGCAACAAACACCACGATTCCTCTTTTAAAAGGAATTGGCTTTTGGCTTTTACAAAGTTTTCAAATAACAGTGTTATTAGGGTTTCAAGTATGGTGGTGGGCTTGTCAGCTCAAACTCAAACTCAAAGCATTTATTTCAAATAAACCAATTACAGGCACTTTTGAATTGTCAAAGGGTCGGTCAGTCAGAAAGATGAAGCTAGTGGCCCATTCCGCAGCGTAGGTTCCTATGGAGAAGAACGGGCAAGAAACTCCACGGACACTCTTTTGAATCAGAATATTGTTACAATACAGTGTACTTAACAAAATAGGAAATTGCCTACGAATCGAAACCTCGATGAGTTTATAAGGCCAACAACGTTCCCACATTCACAAAATAGCAGAAAATTTATATTATGTAGGTATACAAGATAAATGAAATTATCCTTCTTTCCTTATTACAATTCATCTGGAGTTAGTGCAGTATTTTTTTTCTTCTTCCATACAACATTCTCTCAACTCAGGCTCTAGTCAACTCTGTATTTGTTTTAAATCTTATTTCTAACCATAATCTTTAGTCCTCATTTGTTTTTTCGTCATTGTGTTACAGACACAACAGACAGAAGAAAAAACAAATGACTGCTTATAATTTCAGCGAATAGCCAATTCAGAACATAATGTTCCATATAATCATTTAAAAATCTTATAACATAGACGGCGGTGCAGTAACCACGCGAGCTTTATTGCTAATTCCCAAAACCCAATAAACGCTGTACTTCACTCTCACTGCAATCTCGCGCCTGCCTCTAATAAAATTTATACTCTACTTATTTACTGCGCTTGGCAGTTACTGCTTAGAGCCTTAGACTCTTTTGCTTTTAGAGTTCTTTCGTTAGTTGTAATTAGTGCAATTTTATTTTTACCTGTGTTGTTTTAGCCTTTTTTCAGGTATTTTTTTTATGGGTTTTTAGGTCTTCCAATGAACATTTTCTCTGATTTCCCTTCATCTTCTTTTCTATGTCAAAAAGATACTGCACAAGTTTGCTGCTATTACAGCTAGACCAATTGAATAGAATAGAATCTAATAGGAACGATAAAACGTGGACAGTTTTTATTTTTTCGCTAGACTCGCCCCATTACATAGGACTTTAACATAACTAGCAAAATGATGGTCACCTCTGCCTAATCCTTTGGGTAACACAGGCGTGATGTTATGTTTTCGTCTCTATTCATACAAATCTAAAAAAAATATTTTAACCCAATTTGAATATTCTGTTGTTTTTTCAGATACTCGAGCAAGCAATTAGACGGATCCCGGAAAAATAGAAACATTAACAACTTTCGTATTCTCGTTGATTCGCAAATAAAAGAAACTAGCTAGTCATTTCGGCCAAAGCACGCTAGATGAGCAGTTGATACATTTTTCTGTTATCTGACCCAATTCCATCGGAATTAGGTCACACCGGAGGGGCAACAATCTATCATTGTATCCCGCGCTATTTTTACACGCGAACTATTTTGAGCATGCAAAAAATCGTAGAGCAGTGGTAGAGACCCCGACTTACAAGACGACGTAAAGATCCGGACTAAATATGAGAAAATTAAATCATAGCAAGTGGTACCTAGGCTTACCTATATTGCCTTAGCTTGAATTAAAAATGTTTAGTTGATCCAGAATTCTAATCTATTTTTATTAGATACTTATAACGATGATATTGTGACAACTTTGTATAGAATTACTTTATGTTAGCACATATACAAAGAATATTTTCTGATTCGTGTATCCAAATCTCCGAGTACCCAATTTACCTAAAACATATTTCAGTATTTCAAATCACAGATAGACACAAAGCTATGTTCTGTCATATACAATACCTACAATACTTTATCTGACTGCTTTATCGCCCGTAAAAACTGATTAGTTCATAATTCGGATGCATGAGAATAAAGAATTTTCTGGAAATTCTCAGATAATCAGACCGTCTAGACTAGAATGACTAATAATTGTTTTGGAACTGATAAATTACAGTTGAAGTCACGAAAAAATATAGGGGATTGGAAAAACGCAGCGTTGGAAAATTGGCATTACTGACGTACCTTTTTTTTTGACATTTTGTATTTAATGACATATTTTATCGCTGTAACAATCTTAATTGTGCGTGCGAATCATGATTTTCTTGCTGAATTAGGTAAGAAAAGATCTGATTCTGGAAACTTGGTTTGTTTTTAGGTTTCCTATTACTAAGGCTCCGCTGTCTGTCCGTCCGTCCGTCTGTGACCGTCTCATGAACCGTGATAGTTAGACAGTTGAAATTTTCACAGATAATGTATTTTGGTAGTCCCTATAACAACAAATACAAAAAAAACAGAATATAATAAATATTTAAGGAGGCTCCCATACAAAAAACGTGTTTTTTTTTCTTTTTTTATAAATAATGGTACGGAACCCTTCGGCCGCGAGCCCGAGTCGCACTTGGCCGGTATTTTCCATTTATTTACTGTTTTTAAAGGAAATATCAATAGGCAATAAAAGGAACTCAGTTCTTACAAATATCTAAAATTTACTGCTTTTCGGCTCATATAGAACATAAATATCAGGTGTTACGATGTTTTTCCATAAAACATAAACCTTGAGAAAGTCACTTGTTCTTAGGTTCTGATGGCAAAAAATAAACTTTTGGTTGGTTCTTTACTTTCTGTAGATATCCCATACTTTATCTATACTGCAGCTGTTTCAGATCAGGAAGATGACACCAATGTTACATCAGAGCAAGCAAATGCGGGGCAAGCCTGTCCGATAATCGATAAATTAATCGAGTGTTCACGCGACTCGATAAAAATAGATATGCAGGGGACGAGCGAGTGGCGGCATTGGTAAACTGGAAGCTGGCCTATTTGTGTCAGTGGGATTTTTGTATACTGTAGCTCTTTTTGGACATTACTGGCGAGTGATAATAATAGGTAATAGGTAAAACGGGCTGGTATCCGCAACTCCACGTCAAAGCGCGTATTTTGCGTACGGGTGGGAAATCGCTTATTCGATCCACCTCAGCTCCTCCAAGAAGGTCAGCAACGCCTTGGTGTTACTGACCATCTCACGTAAGGTACCTGGGTTACCGAAGTACTTTGCCCTGTATGTGGCTACCACCGGGGAGTGTAGTAGCACATGAGATGCTGTCTCGTCGTCCTCCATGCAGGCCCTACACAGCGGACTGTCTGTGACTCCTATGACAAAGAGGTGTTTATAAAGGACCCATGACCAGTTATAGTTGCTGTAACAGTTCGCAGCTGTTGTTTCGTCAGTCGGAGCACCCGCTTTGTGAGGCGGCAATCAATGGCAGGGAGTACCTGCTTCGCCTGCCTGCAGTCACCTTGGTCCAACCATTTTTGTAGTGTTGATCCCTAGTGCGTTTCCTTACCAGAGAGCGTAGGTACCCGAAGGGGAGTGGCGCAATGGGTTCAGGCCCCACCGGTGCCATGCTCGACCCCCTTCGGGCAAGTTCGTTGGCTGCGTCATTGCCCCGCGAGCCGCTGTGTCCTTTGATCCATTGAATGTTTATATTATTGAGGCTACCCACCTGGTTAAGGCGTTGGTGACACTCGTATATCAGCCCAGAGTCAACAGTGTGGCTGTTTAGCGCTTGCAGAACAGCCATACTGTCTGAGAGTATACGTATCGAGTAATCTTTGACTTCCTTGGCCATGATGGCCGAAGCGGCAAGAGAAATACCCATGCATTCGGCCTGGAAAACTGTGTTATGGACTCCCAAAGGTGTGGCTATGTGTATGTTGAAGTCCTCCGAGAAGATTCCAGCACCTGTGCCACTACCTGTTTTAGAACCATCCATGAAGATGCGTAGTTCTGCAGGATGCAAGCCCTCGCGTTGGCGATCCTCATGCAGTGACTGGCGAGTGATTTGGACGCTGTTGTTGTATGATGTTTCTTTTAATTGCGTTGCGTGTTTTTTTATTCCACGCTGATAATTTTACACGTTATTGAATGCAATATTCCCGAAAGGAAACTCTGACAATCAATCTGCCTACCCTTTTCCCAACTATGTGGGGGTCGGCTTCCAGTCTAACCGGATGTAGCTGTATACCAGTATTTTACTTGGAGCGACTGCCCATCTGAGCTCCACAACCCAGTAACTGGATAATACGATACCCCTTGGTAAGACTGGTTGTCAGACTTTCGGGCTTCTGACGACCCGTAATGACTGTCAAAGATCCACAAATGACAGCCGGGACCAACGGCTTAACGTTCTTTCCGAGGCACGGAGGAGTCTCGGTATGTAAAGACAGTCACCCATCCACGGACCAACTCCGGCAAGCGTATCTTAACCTTCTGGATCGACCCGTGCGGCTGTTATTACTTAGCCACGACCTCCTCTAGTTCTCTGGGAAACTCTGACAGTTCCCTAGTTAATGCTTATTCCACTGCAGGGCAAAGGCCTCTTTTCAAAAGGCATTGATCACGTTTTTTTTTTTCTTCGTTTGCTCGATATTGTTCTGCATTTAGTTTGTATCCAAGTGTCAGATTTCTCATTTCATGGAAAAATTAGAAAACATTGAATACCGACACAGGCGCCTTCCGGCGAATCGAGTTTTCGTTTGTAATAGACTCGTAACTGGTATTTACAGATTCTGAAACCTTTTCACTGATAAAGTTACGTTTTAGTCAACTTTTACATCACACAAGATACCTACTTACCTAGGTTACATAGGATATACACACTGGTACAGTACGCAGTGACATTTCTCGACATACAATGTAAGTACTAAAAAAATGAATAATAATTTTATAAGAAAATGAGACGTCTCTCATTCCAAAATGAGACAAGCAATTTTCAGCCGTAATCCATTTTTTCGAGAAGCCAGGTGTTCTAAAATTGCATACTCATTATTCTCATAAAAAATAATGGGTGTCGTTCAAAATGTTTTGAGCCATAAATCAAAATAGCAACGTTATTAAAAATAAGCCTTTCCCCGTCAGCTTTAATATATTATTAATATTTTTATACTCTACATTATTCTGATGGATTTTATGAAACCGTGAATTTATAATTTGATGATATAGCCGATGTTACATATACCTAGTCAATTGTTTATTGCTGTTCACTTTTTCTCGTATCGTCATCCAAGTATAAGAAAATATCTCGTTAAATTATGGTTCTCTTTATATTTAGGTTTCAAAAGGAATGTAGGCAAGATGGTTGTCAGGCTCAAATGGAATTGATGGGTCACATAAACCGCATGCACGATGACTGCTGGGGAAAAGTCTCCACGCAGTGGGTGCTTGAAGATGGACGGCGCGAGGCTGGCACAGGTGGCGAGATGACCTGGAAGCGTACCGGGAGGGATGGTTTGAGGTGGCGTGGGAAAATTGTTCCTGGAACGAATTGGTGGACTCGAACATTAGGCCAGCATAGGTTAAAAAGAACGAGAAAAAAGCCAATTTATTAACAATGTTGGTAGCGGGTCTTAAGTTTCCAGAATGAGATGAACTTACGTGCAACCTTTCCTGTAGTAACAGTTTGTCAGTGATATTTTTGGGGTGACATTTAACTTATAATACGAAATATTGTTAAATATTATATTATATATTGTAATAATATTCTGATTCAAAAGAGTGTCCGTGGAGTTTCTTGCCCGTTCTTCTCCATAGGAACCTACGCTTTGGAATGGGTAACTAGCTTCATCTTTCTGACTGACCGACCCCTTGACAATTCAAAAGTGCCTGTAATTGGTTTATTTGAAATAAATGCTTTGAGTTTGAGTTTGAGTTTGAAATTATATAGGTGTATAATCTGATCATTATTCATAAGCCACAGTTTCGACTTAGTATACACTAAGAAGCTTAGAGCTCAGAAGAGATATTTTTAAAGGCCATTGAAATCTGTGTTAACAACATTTATTATTATTCTTGTTAATCTATTAAGTTTACCGAAGTATTCCGGCGAAGTGATCGAGAGTTTGAGTTTACCACTCAAGGTCTCGATAACCTAGCCGTAAACTTAAAACTTTACCTTAAATCTTTGAGCTACTAATTTAATATCCAACTAGTTTTTATTCCATGACCACTAAGTAAGAAAACTGCTGCTCGTAATTTTTTTTACGTATAGCTTGAATGTGTAGTAAGTAATCTAATCAGCACTTTTTGAACCACAAAGTCTCATAAGACAGTCTCCCAAAACGCCCGCCCTTCACTACTTCCCAGTGCTTTATGTGGGAAAAAAGAAGTGGCGCAACAAACTCACCAGCAGCACTGAATTTCACTGAGTGAAACTTGTAGACAGCCCCACTCCGATTTACCTATCGAACGTGTTTTTTTTGGGATGCAATCCATTTTTGAGTGATATATATGTAGAAACACTTAGGGCGGAACGGACAGACGGTACTTTAGCATCGACGATCGCGATTTCGCAAAACTAAGCATCGTAGGGTGTCTAACTAAATCGCTGTGACTGGCATTAGAATATGTGCATTCAGCCGCTGTATCCAACTTCCGAGAAGCGACATTCGCTATTATCGCCCATTCTGCAATGCCCCTTATGTAATATACCACCATTACTGTGGCAACCTCCTTTAAGCAGTAAATATCAGGTGCCAAGCACAGCTTGTATGCAAAGTGTGCGTAACAATGTAGTGACACGACAGCCGTCAAGAGAGGTGATATATGCGCAGAATTAGCATAATAGTATAAATATGATTATTCGCGTCACAGTCTACATGATGATGTTATTAGTGTCAGGTGGCAAAGAGCTGACTGTTTTGTGATGGGAATAATGAAATTGCATTTGGTATAATAAAAATATTTCTAGGTGTCGTACTTTTTTTCATACTAATATCCTCTAACTGAGATAAGTAGATAATTATGTCAGACACTTCTCGACCGTTGCCGTCATCCTAACTAATATTATAAATGCGAAAGTGATTTGGATGCAATCTGGCACATGGGTCATCTATGACCTGGAGACGGACATCGGATACTTTTCATCCTGGATCGGATCTTAGAAGGAGCTATTTTTTGATCTTCGGAGAACTTACCAGTGCCACTCAACAATACCTATTATAGAATACATTGTGTTTGCTATTTGTCGTATATATTAATTCTCTAGAAAACTTAATTTCAGGATCTTATTTATGCTGACTGAGCAATAGCGACTCGATCAAGAAGTGAAGCGTCCTTCCTTGTCCGATTTCTGAATCCGTGAATATTTTATTGCTTCTGCAGACAGTATTTAAAATTAAAATTAAATGGTCTTCTCAAGATTAGGTACTTTTGGTTTGCTGACATTGCTTTATACATACTTGCTGTAGGTAATAATGTCAGGGTCGAAACCATAATTAGGTATCTATTCATAAGAAATTATCATCATCTGCCTAGCCTTTTCCTAAACATGTTGGGGTCAGCTTCCAGTCTAACTGGATGCAGCTGAATCTTAACAGTAAATGGGTAATACGATACCCCTTGGAAAACTGGTTGTCAGACTTTCGGCCTTCTGACGACCCGTAACGACTGTCAAAGATCCATAAATGACAGCCGGGACCAACGGCTCTATGTGCTTTCCGAGAGCCACGGAGGAGTCTCGTATACGTAAAGATGGTCACCCATCCACGAACCAACCCCAGCAAGCGCAGCTTAACCTGATGGATTGACCCGTACGACTGTTATTACTTAGCCAAATATAGGTCAAAATAATTATCTACAGCCTGTTTTCATCAACATTGTCAACCTACCTTCAGAACCGCCAATCAAAATGGTAGCGTAACTTGAATAGCAGTCCAAAAATGGCCTGGATTCGATTACTCGGCCTTTGAGAGGCCCAATTTCATCTGTAGCTCAAATTTCAGGTGCTGCAATATTCCGCGTACATTTCAGCGATAAGCCAGCTATTCAAAGTCGCCGCCAATCATAACGAGTCGATATGATCAGTTTCACTGTGTGAATATTAAGTGACCTGTATTTTATGTGGATGGATGGCCGCGGGCCGGGCGAGGTGTTATGGGGATGAGGCACTCGGAAGTTATGGCACAATGTTATGGTAAGAGACAGGAGAGTGAATTGTTTTATTGGCCTGGATTGTAGTGGAGGGTGGTGTTATTTGTTTTGTAATGTAAAGACCTACACGTTGATAAATTGGCATGTTATTACTGAAACAGCTTGAAACAAAAATATGCGGTCAAAAAACTTTTTACAAAAGAAAACCGGCCAAGTGCCAGTCGGACGCGCGCACGAAGAGTTTCGTACCATTGTCTATAAAAAGGGCAAAAAAATCACGTTTGTTGTATGGCAGCCCCCCTTAAATATTTGTTATATTTTAATTTAATTATTTATTTTTAAAGTGAATATATAACTAAACATTCTGTGAATATTCCAAGCGTCTACCTCTACCTGTTGCCGTTATCAATATAAAGCAAAAACGAGCAAAAAAAATCACGTTTGTTGTATGGGAGCCTCCTTAAATATTTATTTTATTCTGTTTTTTAGTAACGTAGTCTGTTTCTGTATTTATTGTTATAACGGCAACAGAAATACATCAACTGTGAAAATTTCAACTGTCTAACCATCACGGTTCATGAGATACAGCCTGGTGACAGACGGACAGACAGATAGCGGAGCCTTAGTAATAGGGTCCCGTTTTACCCTTTGGGTGCGGAACCCTAAAAACAACCGACTTACCTCGCATTGAACGGAAATCTTATACAATGCGAGATCAGCATAAACGGGAAATGTATAGCTTGATGTGTAGCCGTGTGTACCATACTATACTTCAAGAGGTATCATTTGACTGAGACCTTAAGTGATAAAAATGAAAGAAAACTCCTTACCCCATCGACCTCTCTCCTGTCTTCTCAAACCTCTCAATCATTCCTTTAGTTCACCCAAAAACATAACCAAACTAATACAATTACACTCACAAAACAAGAACGAGTTTTCCGCTCCAAAATACCACAAATTCGCCATCTAAACAATACGAGTTGGCAAAACCGTTCACATGAACGATTTTGAAGCGACGGCTCATTTACATACGCCAATCACAGCTTAGCATACAAATCGAATTTGGACGGACAGACGGACGAATTTAGTTTAATTGCTTGTAATCTTGTTGTAAATTATGGACAGGTGCAGTGTTGGCTGATGAAGGGGCTTCTTTTTTTTGTGATGCAGGTGTTTCATTATTGTCACCTGGTTTTAATAAAGAACATCTTATATCATTACATATTATAAAACAAAGTCCTCCGCCGCGTTAGTCTGTCTGTCTGTTCGCGATAAACTCAAAAACTACTACACCGATTTTCATGCTGTCAACTTCTCGACCCAAAAATATAGTACCTAAGTGTTCATTTCCAACGCGTGGCAAACCACACATAAAAATAACACAAAAACATCATTGGTAGAAAATGAAAAAGTCCACAACACAAACACGTCACAAACGACGCTTTAAACCATTTGTAATGCGCCACAAAACATCCTCATTTGTCAAACGACCTACATCCACCTCCGTACCTACACAATTTTCTACACGTCGAATTCCTTCCCAAATAGGTTTACTACTAATGAAACGACCCCAGTTTATTTATGTTCGAACAAAGCCAATTTCGTCATCAACTAAAAGCATCGATACTACTTGTGTATGGGCAATAAAAGAAAATTACACAACACATACATTTCGTGACTACAGACAATTTGCCGTGCACACAAAAAAAAATGCTTCGAACGATAAAAGATTCAGAGAAAGACGTTCGTGTTTTTGTTATTAAAGACGTATCTTTATGCATGTGTAAGATCACGCCAGGTAGTGGGTAGACGGATAATCAAGCGGTGAAGACGATGACCTTGTTTTACGTCTGATTCCAACGACGGTTCCTGAAATTGTCTCATTTTTGCGAATACGGAATTGGATGCTCCCAAAATTGCTTCGAGAAATCTAGAAAATGGTGTTCTTCGACAATAGTTAATTTGTCGTGGTTGTGCTATCTGAGTTGGTTAAGGAAAATTTAGTTTACTTTTTAATAATTCCAATGATAAACACTAGGTAACTTCAGTTCATTTTATTCCCTTTTCCAAAATTTTCACCACACCCGATACTAATAATTATGCTCCTCATCAATTTAACGCTGATCCTAAATTCCAGTACAGCTAAGACGATTGATTACTGATAATCCAATAATAGTCTCGTATAAGTCAATGAGGTTCAGTAATGGGATTTTAAGATAATATCTGCTTTCTGAGAATGAAAGACAAACATGGAACTCATACATAAAGAATTTTAGCTAATCGCTAATAGTTTCTGAGTTTATTTTAAATGTAAGTTTTGAATGATACATGTGTTATTCTTAATCCTTAAAAGGCACGATCTAAAACTTAAGAAAACTTAGAGGATTTCTATTACAACATCCAAGATTCTTAAAAGAAACATTCAAACTACCTACAGAGTTTCCTACAACGCCTCCTTGCTTTACCACTAAAGAAACAGGAACGAGATGTTGACAATATTCTTACTTAATTTCGTCACAAAGGAAAAGTTTTAATGTTATACACTTTTTTGCAAACCAACATCGCGAACTTTTCGACCAATTAGACTTGCTATTCAAATACACCAGAGTTTTCCATTAAGAAAAGACTTCGAGGGGTTTCCGCCTTCTTTGTCGGGACTTGAAAATACTTTTTATTTTTGGAGCGAGTCTTAAAGTCAATGTACTTGTATTTGCTTAACCATTAAAGGGGTGAAGTCGAAAGCTTTTCGCTTCGAATATTTGCATGTTTTCAACGGATCTGCTGCGCTGACAAAGAAACATCTCGTGCAAGGGTGTTAGGCTGAATAAATGATGCCTACATCGCCCTCTGATGGCTCCCATTGTTTTCAAGTGAAATGTTTTGAATGTTTGCTTTGGAGGTGAAGGATTTGAAAGGATCTTTATTGTTTTCTCTTTCGTATTGTATGAGGGAGACAGAGATAGATGGTTGTGTTGATATGGGATGATCCCTGCAAAGTTTGACAGGGCGACGAGATGGGGTGTGATAAAGATATGAGGAGGGTCTTCAGGTCGACAATGCAGTGCATTCCGGAGAGTGTTGCAAGGCTTTGTAATAAGACATTAGTGATGACAGGCAAGATATTAAAGTTCGGAGGTGCGTGAGGTCCTTCATACCGAGCCGAGGGCACGTTTGACGAAATGTTACGTGAAATTACCACGAGTAGTCACGTTTGCTGGGGGTAATTTTGGAGTAAGCTGTCCGTTGATAAAAAATTTCTCAGAAGTAACTTTTTTTTTTGTTCTTCTTTTGCAACTACTTTTAAGACAACAAGAGAAGCAATAGTTTGTACCATACCATTAAATCTTGGATTCAAATGTGAATCCTCGATGATCAACGTATTCCCTTTTCATGTAAGAACTATTCAACGATGTTTGTAATTATTTTACCCAAGCACGCTTACATATTACCTATTAGCAAACAGCTGACTCATTCTTTCATTAAACTAGAGCAACGTAACCCGAGACTTAACTATTGGCAAATTACCCCACAACGTCAGCACAATAACTACAGTTGACCCGGATAACCGGATAACCGTATGTTAAAAAGTCACGCATATACGCAAACGCTGGAAATTAAAATTTTACCCTTCCGTGCCAAATCCGGAGAGGTCGGGCGAACTTAATATCCGGGGAAGGGGACCCGGTACAATTTTAGCGTTGAACCACTGTCTCGTGTGGAGCTAAAAATACTGCTTTACATATAAATGTTTCTAATAAAATGAGTGTCCCGATTATCATATTAATCAGGGTAGTAAATGGCTTCTAAAAGTAGGCCTTTTACAGCTGATAGCAGGAAATTGTATCGCGAGAATTGGATTGACTTGTAAAAAAATACCAATTAAGAGGGATTTCATTTAAAATAGGTTGGGATTGGGAGAGGGAGCGCAAAGCGTTATCAGTCCGGGCGAACATGCTGGCCCGCAGGTTCTCTCGATGTACAGTCGCAATTAAAATAGCCCTTTTTAACAATGTACTCGGGGGCCCTGTGATTCAGGTACAACCAAACGGCTTGCAATGCTCTGCGTATCCAATATAAAAATGCGTTCAGGGTGCTGTTGTGACTGCCATGCTTCTGCAGGGTGTCGACGATGTATGCCGACGCGCGCACTGACAGCTTTGACGAAGTATGGTGCAAAAAATCTGCCTCGTTACTTCACAGGTTGCATGACAGTCCCAGCATCGTTCTGCACTCGATAGCCGCCCGGGCAGATAGTCCGCTTGTGTCGGCGTTAGCCGATCGAACAAGATCTGTTCTAGTTATTAAGTACTAACATAGGCTAATTAAGATTGTTACTAACAAAATCGACCTCAGTTGTAGTCTGAAAAAATTAAATATATAATATTAGATGGGACTTCAAAAATTGGTAGCAAAATATCTTATCTTATCTTATCTATCTAGTCTTCGGGGATTACAGGTGTGATATTATGCTATATTATATTATGTTAATTATGTTATGTTAATCGTGGTTATTTTTTCAGAAAAACAAATTCTTGATGAAAAACCTTAAATGAGAAGTCTAAGTTAGCTTTGGATAAATTAATAGCTTTTGTATAAAATGGATTTAAAAAGTACATTAAACAGTTTTTCAAACTAAACCTTCATTACTATTAAGTAAACTAAACTACACTGTACTTATTTCAATCGCCAACGTTTACCTCTGATTAAAGTTTTAAACTAAACCAAAGTAATTCTCTACCTACAATTTACCTAATCTTAATTAAAAGTAAACAGAAACTATCAACTTTACTGCTCGTCGCTGATGAGAAGCAATTTTGATATTTATCTTAAACTTTACAGAATAGGTAAAGCTGGATAAACGAGTTGTCACTTGAAAGTTTTTCTAGTTAGAGAAGCATATTTTATTTTATTTAAAACTAGCTTTTGCCTGCGGCTACGCTCGCCTGGTGGTTGAAAATTATCCCACCGAAACATACTACTGGGATAATAGTGTCCTATGTCCAATGTCCTAACACAAGTCATGGTCTACCTATGTGCCAAATCATCATCAAAATCCGTTAAGCCTTAAAAAGGTAACAAACAGTTAATTTCAAGTTTCATATTTATGATATTACTAGTTGCACCCCATGGTTTCGCTCGTATAAGTCTCGATCCCGTGGGAATATCAGGAATACAAAGTACTCTATGTCCTAACCCAGGGCGTGGTCTTCCCATGTGAAAGTGTAATAAACTAACAAACTTACTTTCACATTTGTAATTTTAGCATTTTTTGCATTTAAAACAGTTGGGATAATAATTATTTAGAGATAATAGTAAAAGACCCGTAGTAGCTTTTATACTGTTCCACACAACATTTGTGTTAACGATTTTTCACACTATCTGTCAGTTTTTCGTAAGTTATTTCAATGTTAGTTGCTATTTTGAAACCCCATCTACTTCATGTTTAGTTCCATAAAATAAATATAATATTTCTTCAGATATTGTATACAGCATAATTTTCTTTACCATCCCTGGCGTAGTTGACAGAAAACAAACAATAATAAAATTACATTTATTTGAACTTGACCTAATACCATAACTTTGTTGACGAAACGTTCAAGTACAATCCACCTTCTTCTACCAAAATGTATAAGATATATCTTTGAAGCTCCTCTTGGGTAACAATAGCGTTAATACACAATTACCTTTTACCCAAAGTTTCTTTGTTCTTACCCTTAAGGTTCAAGGGTCCGCCATAAAGTCTGCTAGCGAACTATCTGGCGGTCATTATCGAAATTAATGCAAGTTTACGAGGTCGTGTGTTCTATATAAACAAATGTTAAGCCGTTAACACTAACGATGTAATTTTGTGTAAGCGAGCCTCTTGGGCGTGTGGGGACAAAGGTGTGGGTCCTTTGGATGTAAGATGTGGAGAGAAGCGGTTGAAGTTTTAGTATTACTTTATGCCCGCGGCTTAGCTCCCGTGGTCTGACCCTTAGGAACACTGCATTTTATTCTGGATCGAAGGCCTATGGTACTATCTTTAAGCAAGAAAATCACGTCGATCATTTATTGCTCCTTACAACAAAGACACAAAAGCAAAAACACCTTTACAATTTTAGTAATAGTTTCATAGGTTTACATTGTTTCTAACAATTCAGGAAGTGATCCTGAAATAAATGTCAATTTATTTATTTTTCTTAATAATGTAGATTGGCAGTTTTATCTTGATTACTGGATATACGTCTATTATAATTGTAAAATTGACACTATTCACAGCCTTTAACCATAAGAAGATCCAAAGTAAAACCAACACTACTTTGTAGCTTGTTTGAGATTGGTCTAACCCATAATATAAACCACGACTCCTCTGCCCTCGGCAAAAGCGATCAAAGTAAAATTAATGTGGAACATCTTTCCAAACCGCGACCCGTCCGTATATCTACGGATGAAGCTAACAGTCAAGTATTAAATAATATATTTAGTCTGTTACCGACAGCCAGAATTAATTATTCAGTGACTAGCTCCGCAGACTTTGTAAGCTTCATTAGCTTAGGAGATATAGGATTTAAGATAGAATATAGATTTATATCGGTGGGTTGTGAAGATCAGGGATTTGAGAACGTAATCGGTTATTATTGGGCGTAAGTCTGTCAATAAATGGGCCGAAGGATAATAAATTGACGTGTTATGTACCATTTTTGACAGATATACCTCTCAGATATACAAGTAATGACAGCTTCTGTAATTGACTACATAAAGAACGTAGAAAATCATATTCATTGGAAGAAAGGGAAGCATCGTTTTTTATAGAAACCACCACGATTAAATTATGCAGCCAATGCCGGTAAGCCTGATAAAGACAACCTCCAAGCTCGGTACCTATTATACAAATTGATAACTGCGTCTTTAATAGCACACAATGAACAAAGCCAAAAGCTGAATTCGAAAGTGGACCTTACTAAACGCGTAAAAATAAAAAATCCTAGCTACTCCGTAATAAAAATCCTCATAAATATTTACCCATTGTTAGAACTTCAACATTATTAATCCGTGCCCGCAATGGAAAGTGCTCGTGATGTTCCAAATCATAAAACAAAACATCGCTAGATTTCATCCGTAAAAGTGGTTTCAATTCAATTAAATTTTTAGTCTCATCCTTATCACGTTTAACCTTAACTTTTTTTTTTTGTATAGCTTAGGGACGCTGCGCCGCTAAATATTTTCCTGTTATATTAAAGAGCTTTGTTATAAAGAGGATTTTGCTGGAAGCAGTTTCAAGTGTCGGGACCATCGTGCACGTTTGAGCCTCAACGCTGAAAAAATAATAGCACATTTTGCTAAGTTTTTTTTTCTATTTTACGGTTTGTTTCACCTTGATTATCTTTCAAGGGTTTTTTTATTAAATGTGTTAGGCACCTGTCCCACCGCCGGCGATTAATGAGAAGCGAGCAGAGCCAGGAACTAAATACAAGTTGGCGAGTAACGAGCAGCGAGTGCGCGACGGCGACGAGCGATTACTTGTGGGTATGCGTATACCAAGCATAAGTCTCTCAGCGAGTGTTCTGCCCGCAAAGCTAGTGTCGCATTTAAAATCCGTGCAATCTTTTGTACGTTACTTCTTAGGATAAAATCGACCAAACTTTTATCCCTAGTTTATGATTGTCTAATATTAAATTTTTGACAGATTTTCTGTACAAAAACTATCAGACGTCAATTTTATTCCCCGCATAAAAGTTATCTGGCTTTGGTTAAATCGGCCCTTAAGCGAGAAAATCGTTGATCGCTTGTCGCTTCCTAGTCAACGCTAGTACAGATGCCTTAATGAGACAAGACTTAATTGTTATTGTGTTTTAAAGAGTTACTACAGCTGTGGGTATTTACCGTGAAATTATATTAAGTATTTATTTCGCCATGTTCTTATTACTCTGTTCTCTGTTCTGTGTATTTGATTTGATAACACAAATGTAATCAACATTCATTTGTAGAGTAATGTCTTGTTTATACTGAAGATTATTATTTGTGGTAACACTATGCCTCACTGTAATAATTGTCTAACAAACATGAGACAATTCGGAGAAAATTAAGCTCTATATAGTTTTAACCCAGTTAATATAATACATAATACGTGTGGCGACGACGCGACGGCGGCCGCCACTGCTGGTGGAGCCGTGGGGTCGGATCAACCTGTTAGGGGAGGCGCCGCTGACGCGTGCGCTGCGCACGCTCAACCTCATAGCGAGTGAGACGGACTTATTCTGTTGTTCTCTGAGTGAATTCACAAGGAATGCATTGTTTGTAATTAGTTATAGGTGTTAGTATCTATTAAGTTAAGATAAGCGCATTTATCGCATTGGGTTGTCCTGTAATGGTAGATGTAAGTTGATGAATAAATAAATAAATAAATAATTATGTAGGTATTAATTTTATTATTCTGTTAACTACTAAAGTCTCGAATAAGATGAACTTAATTTGATTAAATCTTAACATAACATGACAATATCACGCCTGTAATCCCCAAAGGGTTAGGCAGAAGTCTATGGTAACCAGTACCTATAATAGTACACCCACATTTTGCCAGTTATGTTTAAGTCCCATGTAATACGGAGCTAGCCTATTGCTATAGACCGGGCACAAATCCAGACCACGGGCAGTTGCCTACTGAGAAAATTCTGATGAAAAACCCAATAACACTTTGCCCGACCTGGGAATCTAACCCAAAACCTCATGCTCAGCAGTAGCGCTTGCGACCACTAGACCAACGAGGCTGTTAAATCTTATTTCCACTAATTACGTTTGGGTGTTTTTATTTAGGTACCTATTTATTTATTAACTTAAAAGTGACCCCCATAATCAAAATTCATTTATTTATTTTATTTTATTTTATACCTTCTTTGACTTTATAATTTCTTTGACCCAAACACGGATATGTAAAGTATAATCAAAATTCATTTATTTATACTTTACATATCCGTGTTTGGGTCAAAGAAATTCATATGCGTACCTTTCAATGTAATCGGTCCATTAGATTCGGAGCAAATTGGCTGTTACAGAGGGGAGACACACGCGTCATCCTATAAGGGTTCCGTTATTTTCATTCGAACGTATAAATTGCTGAAAATAACAACACTTTCATGTATCCCTCTCACAGTACTACTGAAATGCCATTAAAATCTTCGTCCATTCGACCGCAAAACAGACGTTTGTTGGATTATAATCCAAGAGATCATAAAGTGCGGCCAGAGTGCGTAGTGCTGGGGACTTAGCACGCAGTAGTTTATGTAAACCAATCAATTACAGCAGCTAACATTATATAGCATTATTTTTGACGGCAGATTGTAATATTAGTCTTAATAAGACTTTGAAGCTTTCAGAAACCATGTACATAGTTTTATCCATGTTATTTTACTGCCTTTAAACGACGAAATAAAACAACGAAAATTATTTTCGATTTTATTTTATTAAAATTTTTAGTCTGTATTCCGGTGAGTACTTTATAATGAAGTCTTTGTACAGACTTTATTGATATCTATAAATACACTTACGTTTTTATAATAACAAAATTAGTGCGTATGGAGAAGGAATTTCATTACAAAATTAACAGAAATTACTGATTTTGAAAATTAAAGCACAAAATCACCCAAATTAAATAATTGTCATTCTAGACATCAAACTCCGACAAAACTCATTTTCGTTCTCTGTGAGACCGATAAGTCAGATTCTATTTTCGTTCAATTTTTTTAAATAATTTGACTTAATTTAATTTAATAAACAATCAAAATGAACGGGATCAGTCGTGGGTGGAAACCTAAATAAAAAAAGGATGTTTTACAACCTGTTATACCGTTTCCTAAGTTTATTTACATATTTACAAACACTATTGGTCCATCTATGTTGAAAACTCAAAATGACACGTTTACTGAAGAAGCAGATGATAGAAATAATGGTAAGCAGACAAAACACAAGATTGTATGAAGAAAAAACATTGTCTGAGATGTGCGTGTCTTTCAGTTCGAAACGTCACAAACAAAATACATTTTAAAAAGTTCAAAACAATGAATGAACTTGTCTATCACCGTGTTTCTCCAGCAAAACTTTTTTTTTCTATTAAAAACTAAAATCGCTTAGAAACTGACTTTTTCGAAGAACCATTATTGCTTCTAACTTCAATAAAACTTTCGGCGAAGATTACATTTGTGTCTTTTTATTCTTCAAATATCTAGTTTTTAAATTCAATATTAAATCCAAGTTCGAACGGCTGTTAGAATTTTATAAAAATGTCATAAAAGAAAAGGCCAAAATTTCATTACTCGAAATGTTAAAAGGAAAATTATATTTGAAATCAAGGGGGCCTTAAAAGGGTCCTCTGTTCCCTCTTAGATTTGTCCGCTTGAACTATTAATAAAATATACTGATTCGCATTTAGAGCCGACGCCAATGTTGTAAGAGAATCGAAATTCATTTTTCAATCTACAATATCTTGGTATCGGATTTAATCATCTTAATAGGTAGCTTTAAGGCAAATAGCTGCTCTTAAATACAATAAAACCTCATCTCAAATGGGTGGAATATAAGCTTATTACACCGTCAGACATTCCAGAACATAAATCTCTAGAAAATAACGTTTAAGAAACAAATAATTTCTTTTATCGCGCTGAAACAACGAAACTTATTATACATTCATACAATTTTAACAGCCGAACGAGAACAACGACGATTAATCTTTAATATTTTATTTAAATTTCACTATTTTTTGAGATTATAATAATTGTAATTAGGATGGATATGCGGCTGAGCTGCTGAACTATATACAATTATTTCGCTATTTACAACCATAATTATACATCGATAAATCGTCCAATAACACGCTATAATACACTCCAACGTCTTAGATATGCTAATCACGAACGTCACTTATTCAAATATTTCACTTTGAGTTTGAAGAAAATCACTGATTCAGTTCACATTGTCTTCGGAAGAGAAGACTTTAATATAACCTTCAAAGTTCAAGCAGCACAGTAAAAGTTTATATGTAATCTGTGACACACTTGAGAAGGTCCGGCTCAAGTCACACGATCTCGTCGTGGTGGACCACGTCGCTGCAACTGCCGGCTCGTTGCAGTCATGCCCTCTGACGTCACACACGCAACTCCTCCATCGTCACATTCGATTTCGCGTTCAGTTGCGTGTTCTTCTTCGTCAAAGTGTTCGTGTTTATCATTTGCATCTGATGTGCTGATAACAACGGCTGGTTTTCCTGAAGCTGCCCACTTGCTAAAGTATTTATATTACTTTTCCCAAGTTTTGGCGGCGGAGGTGCTCGAGGTAATGTCGCCATACTGGCAACGTTATTGCTTGGAAGATCAGCAAATTCTGGTGGTGGTAACTGATGATGAGAATGATGGTGATGACTTAAAATAGTAGCTGGATCATTTTTCAAACTAGTTTGATAAGTCAACGCTCCTTCCAGGTCACCACAAATGTTGTTCGGCATCTGCCCATTCTCCACTCTTTTTTTTAAATGAGCTCCATTTGTGTGGCCGTCTTGTCCGTTCATTCTCGTTTTGTCCCGTTGATAGTAAACTCCAGCGAATATAAGAACATTCAGTATGAGCAGTGAGCATCCGATAGCGATGGTCACACTAAGAGCTGTGGAATATGCTGCGAAGCCATCCTCAGGTGGAGTGGCAGTAGTTGCATCAGTTTTGTGTACTTCAGTACCAGAAGTACTTTGGGTAGGAGGATTGATGCCGATGATATTGAAGTTCAAAGGAGAAGTAATATTTAGCACACCTAAGACTGGGATCTTAGTTGCCAACCCAGTATCAGTGATGACCATGTCTGTAGTCTTTTTGAATGGTGGGCTGAACGTTTTCAGGGTTGGCTGGAGAGCTGAGTCTTCGTGTTCGAGCTGATGATGTGATGGAGGCACGTCCTCTCCTCCAGGGCGGTGTAGGTCTGGCACTAAGTTCAACCAGAATGATAGTCTGTTGACAAAATAATTATTTTCTTACAACTGTCTCATAGAAAGACCTTTCTTAGGGAACCCGAGGGTGATTAAAAAAATATAACATATTATTGTATTCACGTTAAATGTCTTGTCTAATACAAGGAAATAGTAGGACTATAAAATATTTTAATAATATCGTTTTCTCAAAAAAATCAAAATACGACTAGCATTCTCGGGAAAATACTGCAGGAAAGTTCTTTGAAATATATTCGTTGAAATTTTCTTTTGTAATAAGACGTACCTGTGCGCTCTGTAGTGGTTCTTCAATTTAGCTTTGGTGTCGATGTTCAAGTACTTCTTGTGCACCGCTTCGTACGCCGTCCATTCTATGTTCTTCATCCTCACTCGCTCTTGTCGACCTGCCCTTATTGGATCACTTTCTTGCGCTTCGTTTGGGTTCCTAGACAAAGAATAAAGAACGTTTTAAGTGTCAATATAGATTCTAGTTTAGTTACGAGTCTTATTAGAGACGGTTTTTATGATTTTCAATGGTAAAAAATATATTTGGTTGTTTGATTACGTGGATAATTCAACAATTACGTGACCATTATGTCAGTCTGTTTCTAGTCTAACCACAGTTTTTGTATACTATGTATTTAGTATACTGCTAAAACCTGTGTACTGAACACTAGAAAAGGTAGTTAGGGTTTCCATTTATGCCAAAAGGAAATTGCTTTAGTAATTATCCCACTATAGGAGTGCCAGTCAGAATGCTAAACGTTTATCACCTCAAGCTGTTCAGCCAATAATCCATGTTTATCGTGACTTGTTACAGTACCAATTAACATTTCATGGTTCATACTGTGAATAGGTATGTACTCGACATTATAACATTTCATTCGTTTTGTAGAAATTCGAGCAGATTTTCCTTTTAATTAAATGCGCAGTGATGAATTCGACGCTATTAAATCACGAAATTATTTTGAAATTGGTGTTAGCAGCTGTTATAAAAAGAAAACGAGATTTTTAAATTAAACTTATTTGTTGAATTTAAGAATATAGTTTTATTTTTCTAGGATAATAAAATGAGATTACAAGAGTGTAAAGATTGTTCACATATTGTTTCATCTCGTTTCGTTTGTTTCTATTACTTGTAAATTTTGCATGCCATAAGGTAAAAAGTATTGGGGCCATAAATGTATAAAAAGTACATCTGTACATCTGTATATCTACATTATAAGCAAATAAATGATTTGTATTTCTTTCTATTTTCTATTTCGTCAATTTAATTCAAACTTTAATTCTACGGGGTCTTTGATAAAAAAATACAATTGAAATTGAATCTTTTTATCAAGGCGCGTATACTGAGGGTCAATATTTCTTCAAAGACCCTTTTACTAAGACTTTGTCCTTGTGACTTTGCAACAATTTGAGACGATAAGATCTTATTTTGGATTGTTCAAACAAAATCATTTTATATACCGTAGACTTACCAACCTTAACCATAGGTATTTACAACCTCTTCATATTATACGATGCAAATGGTGAGGTCGAAAATATGAAATTGCAATAAAAATAAAAATTTGTTTAATACAGACTATCAGGTCCATATTTTGATAGTTTTACTTACATTATCTTATAATTAATTGACAAGTAACGAGTTCAATGCGACAAACTCCAAAATTGATGTTTTTTGTGTTAAGTCGCGGATATTAATTGTTAAGAAAATTGACTAGAGTAAGTATACCATAAATTCTACTCACCCAGTTTTAGCAAAGTTGCCCCAGTATAGCATGACAGACTCTGACAGGGCGACCTCAGCCTTGGTGTAGTTCCTCGCAAAGTGGGCCAGGCCCCCCACGAGCGGGGCTCCGAAGACGTACGGCAACTCTTCACCGTGGATACAACCTTGGCGCTGGAGAAATATGGAAGATTAAGGTTGGTGTCTTGGTAGCTTTGATTTGAAAAAATAAAGTAAGCTGACTCGGTAAATAAATAAATAAAGATTCTATCGTGCAACGAATAGACCAAAACAGTCCTTAAGGTGACTGTCATATTTTGTAAAGAAGAATTTACAAGCAATCAGTAGGGAACAATTTGATTAGGTACGATTACCAAGATGATTTAACATGATATGTGGATTTGTAAATCATCATTGTAAGATACCATATGTGAACAAAACGAACCGTACAAATTCACCTTAAATACAAAGTGTGTACCATTAGCAACTTCTCCTTTATTACATGGGACCTTCATAACACTGTTTCCAATATACAAAATTGTTCCTTAAGCCGCCTCATTGCCCTCGTTAGTTCATCTATAGCAAACAAGGTAACTCCACACTTCCATATTAACAGGAACATCGCCACGCCATCCAGTTAAGATAGACCTCTAACTCTGCTAAAATTGCTACGTATAAGGTGTCTTCGTTAAATGGTCGTTTAGTAATTGCTCCTCAAAATGTGGGTTGTTAGCAGTTTGTCGGAAACCGGTTGATGTTGGTTGTGTGATGTATCGGTGTTAATGAATAGGTTAATGTACTCTATTATTAGGACGGCTGTTATCTCCGATTGATGACCGAATTATGCGGTAAAACTGTTAATTCTGGACAATTTGGTATTTACACCATGTTATTTGAACGCAGTTAAAATAAATAAATGCGAATTTATGTGATTAATTTATTTTACGTATCATTCCGAAAGCCGAGCAATCTCATTTTGTCATTTAATGCATAATTATACATTATTGGTGAACCAAAAATCTGAATCAATATCAGCAGAAATTGTGGTAACGAAACTCAAAGCAATTTTTGTTCCTAAACCGGCCACATTAGCAATTCCTCTAAATACCTAATACCTAAAAGCAGTTCATTTCTTGAATCCCAGTTGTCATAAGCAATTCGTCTCTAATTTGACATAAAAGCAATTCATAATTTGTGGACCATTTTGCGAATCTCCATAGAAAACTGTCAATCAGATGAATTATTTCGTAATATGAATCGCACGCAGATCATATCATGAATTGTCAATTGGTGACATTTTACGATGATTCATAATATTTTCATATTATGATTCTGCTAAAGTGACCGTTTTAAGCCCCCGGGTAAGCTATGCTGCAATTTTTTAAAGATAGATGACCTAAATTGTTCCACGGCACGTACACCTTTTGTGTTCAGGGCCACGAGTCCATTGGTGATATTTGCATGGCCTACACAAATGTTTGTTCCAATTCCAAATGTTTGTGGTCAAATGAAAGTGGCTTATAAATTCTGAATCTATTATGAATTCCGTTAATGAAGAGATGAAGAATCAGTTTACCAAACTATTAACAATCAAAACTCAATCGATTCTCAACTCCAAAAACTAAACAACTCGAAACTAAGTTATGCAAAACTTTTACTTAGGTAATAGAATAATTTAAATACAATTTGTGCCCAGTTTCGGCTCGTTAACATAAAATGTGAGCTATTCAAGGCCAAGTTAATTGTTCGATGAACTCCTATGAAATAAGTTTCGAAGAAACAATTGTGTTTGATATTTCATTTAACGATTCGTGTTTGCGAAATTCTGAATGATATAAGTCTGAATGTTTCCATATTTTGAAATATATTGTGTTTTTAATACTTTTATTGCTTCTTTGAAAATAAGTTACGAAATCGGCGAATTGAAGTGAATTTCGTTGGGCAATAATGTGAAAGATACTTATGTAATAAAGTGACTGTGATTTAATTTATAAAATCAATATTACTCAAACTAACTTTGTAAGATCTAAGAAAGCAGTATTCATTGTGGCCATCTCAGTTTTCAAAGTTAATTAATACCTTAGATACACAATTCGAGATTGAAGATTCGATTTCGAGTCGAGATTATTAAACGAAACTCTGCAGCACGTGCTTTAGCTTACAATACGTTCTTCTCTCTTGCACTTGAATGTTAACCCTTATAACAATTTATTTGGTCTTAGAGTGCGTTCCATCAAATAGTACCTACGTCGTAATGTTGGATCCACTGTTGTAGGACCAATACGAATACGGCACGCAGCTAAAGCGAGGTCGTTTTTTTTTAACAGCGGAGCCATCATTACTGCTTCAGAACTATTTGATAAAACGCACTTTAGTGATCAAAGTGACATTTTATCAATTGAACTAAGATTCTGTTGTGCAGGTTCAGCTTTACTTCTTTGACGCCATTAGCTCACCTGGGGATAGTCTCCATACTTGGTCTGGTAGTCAAACACGTAGAGGTAGGAGTTTCGTCGCAGCGCTGAATGCGTGTCAGCTGTCAGGACCATGGGAGCAACCACTTGAGCGTCGCTTAGTGCTTCTAGCGTTTCGTCCCTGGTGAGAAAATGTGGAATATTAGTACCTATGGTCAATATAAAGATTCAATCAAAAATTTAGTACATAGTAATAGCTTTGCAGACAGGGAACTATGAATACAGGTATAGTACAAATATTATAAAGGGCAACTGATAAAAATCCGACGACCGACCAAACACGAAGTTTACCGAGGGAAATTCAGAAAATAGTTATACTATACATAAATGTTTTTGATTTCAGTAAGTAGGTACCTAATTTAGATTAGGAATAAGGCAATGACGTGTATAGTCAAGTTATGAATATGTTAAGCAATTTGGGGTAATATTTTATTTGCACTTTTCATTTTTTTTACCATTTCAGTTTTCCGACAACGTATTGTCAATATTTAGAAAGAAAATGACAGCTCGGAAAAGTGACATGCGCCCGCTGTGGGAAAGGAATGTGTCGCTCCTTGACCGAACCTCATAGTAAACATTCATAAATAATGGCTTAATTAATTAAACATTATCTTCATTCCATGTGAATCCCATACTTGCCCATAATCATTCACATCTCCCAAATCATCATTATATCTTTGATTGAGAGATTAATTTGTCATTCTTCTCTAATTAAATCTCACAGGAAACAATCAAATTCCTAACTCAATAGTTGGATGGACACTAAACAATTAATTCTAATTACTGTCCGATGTCTTGTTAATTATTCTCTATAGAACTAGAACACGGACTAATTTGTAATATTAATTATTTCTATCAAGGTCTCGACAGTAAAACTGCTTTTGTCTCTCTCTTTGGTTAGTATTTGACGGCCGCGTGTAACTTTTCGCATTCAAAAAAGGTACAAAGGCAGACTTAGTGCTAGTAATAATTATTAGTCTGCTCAACAAGGTCTATTTTGTAAAAATATAATAGGTAAAACAAGACATAAACTAACAAACTATACTAACTACATTTTATACTAAATTAAAAGTAAATATACAAATAAACAATTAACTATTAGTTAAACAATGTTATTAATAGGATCTTGAATATTATAACCTAGCTGATTATTTAAAACAAATTCTATTCCAATTTTTACCCGACTACGGCGAAACAAAAAGGAGGGTTATTACTCGACTACGGCTAAGCAAAAACGAGGGTTATGATTTTGACCGGTATGTATGTATGTGTGTTCATGTGTACCCTCATATATTCTAAACTCCTCATCACAATTTGACAATTGAGGTATCGTTGGAAACGTCTTGATCGTCCGCTATCGGTTATAGGCTATGTGACGTCACATTAAATTGACTATGGCGCCCTGTAGAAGACATACAACCAGGATTTTTTTTTTGTCAATGATGCCGTTTTTGAAATCATTTGACAGGGCTTAATTAGCATATTTCAAAAATATAATACACTAGCTTCCGCCCGCGGCTTCGCCCGCGTGGTGTGTTGATAAAAAGCAGCCTATAGCAAAAATCATTCTCATTCAGTCATTTTTGCTATAGGCTGCTTTTTATCAACAAACCACGTCGGGTCGCGCACTCAGGCGCTGTCTCCACGAGCGAGAGAATCGCGACGAGTCCGCCCTTATATCGTCGGATAATCTCCACGAACGAGCGATAATTCCGCCGCGTATCGTCGCGAGTCGTAACGGAATCGCAGCGTTTCCGCGGCGACTCGTAACGGTATCGCCGCGTTTCCTTGACGACGCGTTGCGAAAGAAAGAATTCAGTTACGTGCCAGACGAGAGTGAAATAAATGGTGTCTCAGTCGATAAAATAATTCTTTATTATGGATATAGTGTTGTGGGGTGCTTCTGCAAGTACGCTAGTGAATATGCAGTTATTGTTATTGTTAAGAAAGGAAAAAAAGCGCCGTTGGTGGACACATCCCATGTTGCTACGTCGTGAAAGTCATGGACATTTCCATGTGAATTATGAAGAATATCGAAATCATCCAGAATGGTTTGAAGATGAATATTTAATGCCAATTCCTGTTTTCGATGAACTATTAAGTTTACTATCAAGACACTTATCAAAGCAAGATACTAATATGAGGAAAGTATCGGGCCATGTGAAAGATTAGCAGTAACACTACAGTAAGATTAAAGCAGATTTATTTTACTTAAACGCTTACATCAAATTAAAACTTAAAGTTTACATTCCATCAAAGTGTTCTAACATTTGAGCAATATCGTCCTCGCTTGTTGGTGTGGATGTACGAGAATAAGAGTCTAGCAATGTATGTGATAGTGGTGTGTATTTCTTAATTACGGCCATAATCTCAGTTCTGGCATCAATTAAATAGTCTTCTTTTATTTTGTCCATAAGTGGTAGCAACGAACGGAAAAATGCCTCATTTCCACGCTCGTCGCGATACTGTGGTTGAACATTATTTCTTTGTATATCTATACTCTCGCGCATAACATTCGATATCTCTTTATTAGATTCCAGAAACATTTGGACTAACGTTTTCTTTTTATTAGACGTGGATGGTTCCGTAACACTAGGGGTGGTATTAACCGAACTGTCGTCATCCTCAAAAACATCTTGACTGTCCTCATTGAACATGTTTGACGATGTTGAAGCGTGTTCTGTGTGTTTCTTTAAAAAAAGTAATGCATCATAATGAATATACTTTCGTCGTTTTGAGGCAGCTTGACCGGATTGCCGACCCGCGGGACCGGCCCGCTGCTAGTCGCGGCGGGCTAGCGACGATGTAAAGACGTTTCGCGCGCTCGTTGCCACTCGTCGCATCGCGGCGATAATATCGCCGTGTGGAGACGGTTCCATAGAGAGTGTATAGAAATACGTGGCACGACGATAATATCGCTGCGATTCTCTCGCTCGTGGAGACAGCGCCTCAGCGATGAGCGACTTGTTCCCCCACCCCGCCCGCGCGGGCCAGTTTAGTCAGCGACACGAAATTAATTTTGTTGCGCGTTATTTGATTTTGCTATATCTCCTAAAGTATTTATTTAATTTGCATGGTGTAAAGGGAAAAAATAATCTTCATGAAATGCTCAAGCCAACCATCTATTTAAAATTATAAGGATTAATAACGTATTTGTGTAAATAGCTTTCCAAGTTTAATTGCCCATTTTTTTAAGTATTAAAATAGATATAGTATGTTATCCTTAAGAGCTAGACATATGGTATCGCGGACTTTTCTGTAGACCTATATAAGATACCCAATTACACGATACATTATTTTGTTATATCTTAAAGGGTTTAGGCAGCGTTTTCGTTGAAAGCTCCCAGACAACTTATTTTTTTCCGACATTGTCAACAAATATCGTTACTTAAACGCTTTCACCATGTTGACCGGTATAAAAAGTAGCCTATATGCTATTCTGATATATAAGCTATATTACTGCCAAGTTTCATCAAAATCCATCCAGTAGTTTTAACGTGAAAGAGTAACAAACATCCACACATCCATACTCACAAACTTTCACATTTATAATATTAGTTATAATTAGTTATAATATTAGTAGGAAGTAGGATAGTAGGACTAGTAGGATAGTAGGATTAGTAGGATAATATTAGTAGGATATGTCATAAAACCAATAAAAAAATAAAAAATAAAGTTATAAAACTAAAACAGAATCACGACAAAAAATTCAAAATTCGTAGTTGGGTTTTATAATTTATCCGGTGGTGGATCTATCTGGTGACTGCGTAACATACCTTAAGATTGATATCAATTGTACTATCCTAAGTTTCAAACTATGGAACGCTGGAACACTGTTCTGAGTTAGTAAGTCTTCATTTCCTTCGCAGAACATGTCGGGTATATTATCTATGTATTAAGTTTCTTCTAAACCCAGCTTCCTAACACTCTGAGCTTAAGCTTAGTTTTAAACAGTTTCTAAATACAGACTAAACTTAGCCCAGTTCAACACTGTACTCTGCACTTTGAAGATAATATCTTGGTCTGCCATTTTGAAACACAATCTGGCTGTCTTGGGAGAAAATAGGGACTTTGTCTGTTAGTAAAAGATACAATATTGCAAGTTGCACAAGACTACCCATTGTGTAGTATCCTAGATAGATACAAGAATGTAACAAAGATTCGAAAAGTTGCGATGTTAATTATACAGATTTAGTATTTCTGGCGGCCTAAACCGGTGATATTAGCAATTCTTCTAAATGCACTTAATTTCCTGAATCCCAGCTGTCATTAGCTATTCCTCTAATTTGACATAAAAGCAATTCATAATTTGTGGACCATTTTACAAATCGCCATAGAAAACTATCAAACAGATGAGTTATTTCGTAATATGAATTACACGCAGATCATTACGAATTGTCAGTTTTTGACATTTTACGATTATCCTACTAATATTATAAATGTGAAAGTTTGTGTGTTTATGTGTTTGTGTGTTTGGATGTTTGTTACTCAATCACGCAAAAACGGCTGAATGGATTTGGATGAAATTTGGCAAACAGATAGTTTATGACCTGGATTAACACATAGGATACTTTTTATTCCGATATTACCACGGGATCGAGACTTACGCGGGTGAAACCGCGGGGCGCAGCTAGTTCATAATATTTTCATATTATGATTCTGCTAAAGGGACCGTTTTAAGCCCCTTTTTAGTTCAGTTTACATTTTGATACTACATGCATTGGTACCTACATAAACTCAGGCTTTTCCCATAGGGGTAGGCAGTAACTACCGATATCCACCTGCTACGAACCTTATATACTCCTTTTGCCTCGTTTACATAGCATGCCGCATGCTGATAATACTTGTTAGTTAGATAACTACTAGTTAGTTACTTAATATATATTTTGATAGCTTTTCTCCATTAACTAATCCATCGTTTGAGAACTTATCTAAAGGCGAATTATATTATAATATTTAATAATAGTTATTTTTACGTTGCCAATTTTGGAGACACTTAATCCGTAGCCTATGACCACATCCCAACCGAAAACGATCGTCGTTCTCGTATATATGAATATGACGTACTCGCGCGATCAATCAAGTTGCGTATGTACGTCATTATTCAGGTAAACGACCGAGTAATCGCGTATTCGCAGGACAGTCGCTTTGGGTTAGGAGGGTGGGTAATAGTGACTCTTCTTAAAATAGTACCTAATGCTCATTTTCACGAAAAGTAAGCGACATAAATAAATGAATGCCTAAATATAAGCATGTTGTTCGATTTTTAACTTTCAGTGCTAAGCCGAGAGTTGAAACTCCAACAGCGCGCTTTTATTTAGTCCCTAGTGTAAGTGAAAACTAGTATTTTACTCACCTAATATTAATTGGATGCTGTACAGGCCTCTCCCAGTCGGTGTACTCATTAATAATAGTGGCCAGGATCTCTGACAGATGGTAGCTGTACGTGTTCCTGACGAAAGACTTGAGGATCTTGGATCTTCTGTCGGCTTCAATCCCGTACTGTACGTCATCGCCGCTGAACGCGAAATAAGCTTCTGCTTTCGTTACTCCTAACATTAGGTCATACCTGTGGAAGAGGGCGATGTGCCTTATTATTTGTACCCTCAAAATGTAAAGCTAGGTTTAGACAGAATCAACCTAGAACCAATAAGAGCTAGACCATTATTTTCTTATATTCTTAGCATTTTACTGTTCATAGACCAACGAAAGAAAGCTCTAAACATGTTTATAAAAATAAAATAAATGTTAGAGTGAGGCTTTTGTATTCCATTAATATATATTTTTTATTATGACTGGCAAAGGAATAAATGATTTGATTTGAAATGATTTGATTTGATTCTAAGTTACTTTTTGGCGATAGAATAAATAAAAAGTAGCTTTGAAAAGTTGCGCTATTTTTACATACATTTTGTTCAAAATGTGAATGTAATAGTAAAAGCTGTTTGATACATTATGTTACCTACCAAGTCGTAGAAGCAAATTAAAAGTCATCTGAAGGTGGCCATCTAATTCTATAATAATCAAGACAACACTTACTTGGTAAGCTGCGCCACAGCGCTCTTCCTCATCAGTACCGCATTGATGATGTTGATGGCGTTCTGCGCCTGCTTGCCGAGCGGCGCGTGCGCTACGGTCTGTCCCCCCCACTCGTACCCGTTCTCTGGGTTCACTAGCAGGTCGCCGGTGTCTGGTAAGAAAGAGACAGGGTTGTATTATACACAGGAAGACCAAGATGAGTATCTTGATCTTCCTGTGCATAATATTTCTTTTTTGCTTCACTACGAACGTTATTTGCTACAAAAGTTTGAAAGTAGACACTCAGATTAAAATAGTTGATGAGAACGATACTTAATTTAGGTGCTACAGGCGGGAAATTTAATTGTTTATCAAATTAACACATTAGGCTGAAATCAGAACTAATCATAATTATAAGTCCTATCCTGTCTTGTCGTTTTAAGGTCAAATTAAATAATAAATTATAATAATATAATAATAATTATAATAGCCCCACCGCCGTATCTCTACGTTGACGTCGTGGTGGGGCTTGCGCGCTCCGAACTCTAGGTCTGTGCCGGTAGAGTTTACTTTGCCGGAACGGGTCTGGGGTGAGGAGCCAGACCAAGAGAGATACAAAAACCCGCAGGGCAGCATGTGGCGAGCTGTTGGGCAGTAGCGACCCCACGGACCCTACCTCCCGGGAGAAGTCTTGTTCCTCACCTCTGGCTTGCCTTTATTGGCCGGCTGGAGTGAACACTGACGAGGAACAGAGCTCCCACCTCATTCTTGCCTTTATTGGCCGGCTTGAGTGGAGATTCGCTAGAGCAAACGTGCTCGGAGGAAGGAAGTATTCCAGTAAGATGCTGGTAGGGATCTTGACCGTACTTCCGGGATTGTCCTGATAGCCGTGGAATACCTCTCCACTCCTCTCAAGCACCTCAGGACATGTTGCCCCCTTGTCGCTACGACACTGTGCTAGCGACCATTTTTGGGGGGCCCATTATTGAGTGTGCAAGTCACCCCCTGCCATTTTATCTATGTATTTATATTAAAAACATTGGTCAGGCAGGGGCCATAGTCTTTCCATAGTTCATAATAACCAGTCCACCAACCCACCCAAACCCATAGTCTGATATCTTTGTTTCCATGTTCTGCAATAGTCCTACACCAACCGGGGGTTGTCCTTGGCTGCACTTGCATAATGCGAACAGGGATAATCGTCGGTTGGTGCCCCATTTCATTATGGATGTCTAACGGGCCTCTGCGAGTTGGCTTCGGCCCCTCGTACGCCTTCCAAAGGTCCGGGACCCCAGGGTCCCGAGATATGTAAACATATATAAAAATTATAATAGTATTCCTATTAAGATTAAATTATTATTATTTTAAATATTACAGTATGGAATTAAGCACGTCAGCGCCACCAGTCGCGCGCAAACTTACCTTGCGCGCACTCTACATAAATTGTTCGTGTTGTCATCCATACAACTGTCAAAGAATGAAGCAATGATTTGATTATACGGACAATTTTAAGTTAGTAGTGGATTTGGTAAGCAATTAATTTCCCTGACTTTGACAACAAATGAGGACCTACTTGCATTGTTAACTAGACAGCAAAGATTTATATTACAAGTTAACCCGACTGCTCATATAAATGCCGTCTAAAAATATTCTAAATCTTCTTTCCAACTCTATTTAAAACATCACAAAAGAAACGTAAACTTAAAATTATCAAAGCTATGAAAGCGAAAAACAAGAGCGAGTCAGAAACGGCCATTAATTGTCCAACATCACAAAGAGCGGAGATCAAGCTAAGAAAAAAAATCGTTGTTGAACAAACTGAGCTAACAGAGGACGTTGTCGCTCCAAGAGCTTGAGATGAGAAAAGTTCTCCGAGACAATTTAATAACACCGGGTGGACGAGACGCCGGAATGCCGATGTGAAAACACGGAAACTTTTGTGAATTTATGTCTTGTGTTTGGGTTATGGTGGCTGCACTTCATGAGATCCTTGTCTTTGGCTGTTATGTGACGAAATTGAAGGGTGAAAAGAATATTTAATGTAACAAAAATCGTGAAGAAAAATGAAGAGATCAACACAAACATCTGAATTGTAAAAAGCAGCTACACTTCGTTCGAGAATGCTATTTATATAAATTTAAAACCATTTAGACGATAAATTAATGAATTAAGATGATATTTTTTAACAAATGAAATGGTTAATCACTTTCGCTACACAAATTATAGGTCGCAAATAGAGAGTTTAAATTTTTCAAAAACAATCAACATGTAAATGTCAGATTTATTAATACTTTCGCTTCATCTATGTAACACTGAATTTGCCTTTACTTTTCTAAAAGTAAGTATTTATTTGTAGTTCTCAATAAATAAATTAATACTCGTAGACTAAATTATAGGCGTGGAAAACTACATTTTATGTAGGTATGTATAATCAAAGCCGCGCTGAATTGCCGATCTCGGTAAAATTGTTTTGTCATATGTAGTCATCTGGAAAAAGTTTATTGATAATAATGTTACTATCTTAATTGGGACATTTTGTGCAAATAAAATTGAGAAACATCTCAAGTGTTTTTTTCACCCAATCCTTCTAACTTAAATTCACCCGTCTTAAACAGCATCAAATCTCCGCTTATAAATTCGCAATGCGCATTTACAGAAGCGCTCGAGTCATCCAAATGAATTGCAACAAATGTCCGTTTTCTTAACAGCTGTTAGTTTCTTTGAAGATTTGTAGAAGTACCGCCTACAGATCGGTCTTGCCCGCAAAACTCGAGCAATTGTTAGCAAGAGACGAACAATAGAGCAGCGATAATTAAGAAAAGGAAAAACAAAATGATTAAACTAGCAACGACTACGGAGGTACAGAAATAGATGAATGAAGTTATGTAACAGAACAAATGAAAAATGTAAAGTCGTGTATTCATTGGCAAACAAAGTTGCACAACAATATTTTGTGTAGCAAAAAACATGTTGGTGGCAACAAGGAATGTTGCAGTATTATTGGCAACATGCTAATATTTCGCGTAGCTAAAGACTGCGACATTGTTGCTAGCAATTTTTACCGACTTCAAAAAAGGAGGAGGTACTATGTTCGGATGATTGTTTTTTTTTTTTTTTTTTTTTTTTTTTTTTTTTTTTTTTTTTTTTTTATGTATGTTCCCCGATTACTCCGCCGTTTGTGAACCGATTTTAAAAATTCTTTTTTTGTTCAAAAGCTTATACTTCTGAGGTGGTCCCATTGTCACCAAGTCAGGATCTGATGATGGGATCCTAGAGAAATCGAGGGGAACTTTCAAAAATCGTTGGGGCAGCTAGTGCAATTCTTAATTTTTTCATTAAATATTTTACAGAACTACAATTTTATGAAGGTCTGGAGTCGATCTGATGATGGAGCCGAAAGACAGTCAAGGGAACTCCTCAACGGTTTACAGCAGATGCCTCGTGTTTGGGCTTGATTAATATGTATTGATAAGAACTTTACACTTTTGTGGGTTGTGACTGTCGTTAGGGGTCTGATGATGAAGAATAAAGACAGACAAGGGAACTCCTCAGTGGTTTACAGCAGATACCTTGTGTTTGGGCTTGATTAATTTATGTTGATTAGAACTTTACACTTTTGTGGGTTGTGACTGTCGTTGGGGGTCTGATGATGAAGACGAAAGACAGTCAAGGGAACTCCTCAATGGTTTACAGCAGATACCTTGTGTTTGGGCTTGATTAATTTGTATTGATAAGAACCTTACACTTTGATGGGTTGTGACTGTCGTTAGGGGTCTGATGATGAAGACGAAAGACAGTCAAGGGAACTCCTCAATGGTTTACAGCAGATACCTTGTATGTGCGGTTGATTAATTTGTAGTGATAAGAACCTTACACTTTGATGGGTTGTGACTGTCGTTAAGGGGCTGATGATGAAGACGAAGGGTGATTAAGGGAACTCCTCAACGGATCACAGTAACTATCTTGTGTTTGGACTTAATTCATTTATATTGATGAGAACTTTGCAACCATATAGGTTGTAAGTGACATAACAGATCTGATTATGGACACTATATAATATGATTATGAGGGGAACTATACGCAAGCTGTACTTTTCTCTTGTAGAAAAGTTTGTGGGAAAATAAGATTTTCAATAAGGAGATAAAAGCAACTAAAAATGGATATCGGAAGACGGTGAAAAAAAAAATTTAACTTCCGAAATTGATTGATTCCACGAAATAAATCATACCTGCACGTAGTGTAAGCAAATGTATAGTGTTCACCCTTATATTCTTGGGAAGGAACCGTAATCCATATAACTCAACAGGCGGCACTAGTGGGCAGACTAAAAATTCTTAAATCAACGTCTAATGTTTGGATTAAATAGAACGGGTGAATAAAATAGAATATACTAGCCAGAGCCATTTAAAATGGAGAGTATTACGATTTATAAGAAGATATTTACAGAAGCCTCAATCGTTGCATTTCACGCAATGCCTTTTCATCATGTGGTTTCTTTAGTAATTTGTTTGGTTCTAAATCACAGAGTACAATACCATCCAGCGTCTTTACACGACTTAGCGCAACATAAACTTGACCCTTAGCGAAATTTTTCTTGCCTAAATCAATTACGGCTTTGTTCAGGGTGGTGCCCTGGAGTTTATGCACCGTTACTGCCCAACTAAGGATAAGCGGCAGCATCCGTCGTTCAACATCCCCATAGCCTTTAGATGCCTGATATGTTGCTGAAACTGGCGCTATGGCGACTAACCCCTCGCCGTCTTTCAGATTTTTGCCAATAGTATCGTCGTCAAATTTTATAAAAACTGAATCGGGCAACTCGCCTAACTCAATTTGATCTCGGCGAAAGGCAGGCCATTTAAACTTCGAAATAATCCCCATTGCCCCATTCACCAAACCCTCAGTCACTGAAATGTTACGTCTCAACATAACTCTAGAACCTATTCCCAGTTTTAACTCGTGCATCAATCCACCACAATTGTTTACGTCAGCTGGAATGACATTAGGCGGTGGCCGTTTGCCGTAGGTCGCTGCCTCTCGTGACTCATCGATAGCTTGTATAGTGTAAATGCGACTTGATTGATGCAGTTGGTCCGTCATTTTAGAATTATAAGTATCTACCAATTTAAGAGTTGGAAATATCCGAACTGCTGCACCATCCGCAAATTCACCAATCTGTTCGACTTGCCTTCTTTCACACAAAAGTTGCAATTGTGAGAGTGTGAGCTCACCAAACCGTAAATTATTTAGCAAATCTACAAATTCCACATCAGTACTTTGACGCATATTAATGGTGAGTTCGCAGAACGAGAACTCTTGCCACAAATGTATTTCTGCGTTTGACCACGGGGGTTGTTCGAAGCACCAATGCCCTTTAACTGGTGGTAATTGCATGATATCACCAAATAACAACACATTTATACCACCAAATAGCAAACTATTGTTTTTGAATTCCTGTAGGCGTAAGTGAATTATACGTAAGTTTTCGTAAGAAACCATGGATATTTCATCTACTACCAGCCATTTGATATGACGCCATTTACGCCTTTCACGTTCTAGCGGCTGTCCACTCATTTTGCGATACGTCATCGTAGCACCTTTTTCTATAGGAAGGGAAAAAACCGAGTGAAGGGTCCTACCAGAAATTTGCCGTGCCGCTACACCCGTCAAAGAAGCCACTTCCACAAAAGTTGGTTTCAATAAAATATCCACCGTTGGAGCATAACAACGCCTGATATGCTCAACAATTAATTTTAATAAGAATGACTTCCCACTGCCTGCTCCACCCGTGATAAATAATAGCAAAGGCTGTAGATTATCATTGAACCTGATGTCGCGCTCAATGGTATCTGACACTTGTTTTAACAAATCCTTTTGCTGGAAATTTAGGCTTCTGATTCCACTTATGAAAACTTCATCAGGCATAGCTGTAGGGTCATTGTTTTCAATAAAGTCATCATGGTTATACACATTGATTTGGTCTTCGGCGTAAATGTTCACATTGTATTCTGTAGGTTTATCACCCTGGTTTACAGTGTCGAGTGCTACAGCCTGAACTAAAGCTTGTTGAATGACTTCCTCGGCGTGGGCAAATTGCTCTACCGATAAATTAGGTAGAAGAGGCCTTAATTCTGACTGTCGACGTAGGAAACAAGCTTCGGATGTTTCGTCTTCTTGAATAAGCTCACTTTCAGAGCGAAAAGGAATGTGACATACAATCAGACTATAATAAAATCCTTCACGGTCACTATTTAAAGTGTAATACCGAGTACGTAAAACTGCGGCCTGATTTCGGATTCGCATCTTTGTGTTATCACGCAATCGGATGTATCTAACACTCTCGTTTTCCTGGTCTCTCAATTCAATGTCGCCATCATCGTCATTCCAAAATGTGCTTGAAACTGTTTCGTAGCGAACTGCGAATTCGGCCAGACTTATCCCTTCTAGATCATCTGGTCTTAGTTGGTAACGATCAAATACATTGTTAAAAATCGATGTTTCGTCTTCACTAAATCGCAAAAGTCTGTATCGTTGCTCTGGACGACAGCTATTTACGAAAATAGTTTTTCTGGAACACATCTTTAAAGTTAAATGACAAAGACGGTACGCCGCTTCTGGTGCGCTAACTAATCGTTGACCAAGAATCGCCATGGAAACAGCAAACAACTGCTTCCACACATCATTACTGTGACGTTTTGCTTTTTGAACCGCTTCTCTAACTACATCGCCACAATCATTTGGTTCACATTTGCTGGCATACTTGGCAATATAATACGCTACAGCTGTTACAGTCCCACAAGGCTGTACGTCCATATTCGCTTCCCAAATTTTTAGAAGAATGGAATTATAATTGTTAATCATAACTTCTTCTGCGTTTCTTTGTATTTCACAAAAACGCCCATTATTGCGAAGGGCGTCATCTGGTTCTAAACATTTTGTCATCGTACTTATAACCCTTGGGAATCCAAAACGACAGCAACCAGCCTTTCGGTCTTTATAGCATGTTGTAGAGTGTTTGTGGGTTTGTAACTTTTTAACCATCTCCGATTTATCACCTCCAAGTGAGCATGACACGACCTGATCGATTACTCTAAGTCCTTCAGGAGTCTGAAAATCGGGAATAGAGTTACACCACAAAAGCATGTGTAAATGTGGGCTACCTCGGTTCTGATACTCTATTCTGTACCAATAGTCATTAATGGCTCCTCCTAAACAGTCAGGATGCATTTTTTAAAATTTCATAAGTGCATTTACCCTTACTGTGAACTGTCTAGCTACAACTACTGGGTATTTTTGTACTAGCTCGAGTCTTTCATCGAATGGTAGGTCTTCAACAGCATGCGGCATTGCATCAGGACGTCCGTCTGCAATCAGTAACGCCTTAATCATATCTGGCCAGTTGAGATCGTTACAAGAAAATGTAACAAACCATGATGGAGGGCCAAGACTCCGCACCATGGCAATTAGCTCAGCGCAACATCTTTTCCAATATGCAGCTGATCCCCTAATATTTCTCATCGTTAGGTGCATATTATCGACAAGACCTTGAGGAGTATGTTCACCTTGCTTCATTCGACACGAGACGGAAACACTTGCTTTAGCTTTGAAATATTCCACTACCGATAGTGCAAAAAATAAGTAATCGTTTCTTTGAAATCGATTATCCTTGCCCATAATTCGAGCCTGGAAATAATCAAGGGCAGTTATAGAGATATCTCTAATTTCCCCGAATCCATTTTTCCCATCAGGGAAAAGAAAATACCAGCACAGCTCTTCCATTCTTCTTTCTCTCTCTATGTTGATTGGTGGTGCAGTCTTCCTTTGGACATCGACAACTCTGACACTGTCGTTTAATTCATTTTCATTATTCGTATTAATAACACTATCTAAATTAGGTACGTCTTCGTCAATAGAATACAGTAAACTTGTTGATAAAATAACTCTTCTTCCTAAGTTATTTTTATCTGCTTCTATGAAATTTACTCGAGTGCTGGAATCATGTGACATACTGAAATTCAAGTTGGTAGATGATACAGGGAGAGAAGTATCTGTTTGACGATTCGATGATACAGTAGGTATACTCATATTGGCCAATCCTTTATAAGAACAAGTGTAAACAATTGACTCCTGAGCGATTACGTTTTCTACGTTGAGCGGTCCAGTATTCAGTAATTCAGGGTGCAATGTTTGGGAAACAGCCTGTTGTAAATCATTTACCACTTCGATAGCAATAGAAACGGGCGTAATGCAATATGTGTTCAAAAAGTTTTCATTACCTGTATTTACCCTCAAATTACGCCGTAGAATTGCAAATAATTGACGGATATTCACAAAACGCATGCAACATGCTTTACCTCTAGACGACGCCTTGTTACCCTTTGGCCCTCTGGCATGGGAATCAAATAGCCAATAATGCATATTACCAGATATTTGTTGACATGCTATTGCAATGGAAATTGAATTGCTTGTAAGGATGCCACAGCGATAATTCCTGAAAAAACTTATTAAGCCATTTTCTAAACTCGGGAATCCTTCGTCACTTTGATCTCTATCGATATGACCGTCTATAGAACTATTGTTTTGGACGTCTAAATTTATCCATTGCCCATTATATAGTAAACGTGGTAGAATTTCTCTTAATGCTAAATATTCAGCATTTAGTTCCCCAGCGTCAGGATTATCACGTGCATCAATGCATTGGCGGTAGAAAGAATCTCCGATAATTATGATATAATCAATATCACTCACTGCCCATCCATTAGCATCCGATAAAACAAACGCAGTACACGCAACTGCTGCGACAGCTGTACATTGTTTTCCGCGGGAATTAATATCAAATCGGTCATTCCCTTGATGAAAAGAACCATGCATAATTGCTACATCACTATTTATGTTTATAAACCTACTGGATGGATTAACTGGTTGTGCGAGTCTTTGTTCAGACTCATTAGCTTGTACTTGGTTATTGGTGCACTCTTCTTGAATGTCAGCAACATGAACAATTTGTGAGATATCATATTCCAAGACATTTTCAAAATTTGGTATGACGTCGTGATACAATCTATTGTGTCTTAATAGCCATTCTAGAGCAATTTTGACTCTTTCGGTGTTTACAGTGAATTGTCTTTGCTGTTGTAAGTTTTCTCTTGTTTCTATAACAATAATCAAGCCAGCACTAGAAAGAGGAAGTGGTAATTGTTCAGCAACTTCGACAACGTCTTGGGCAAATAAGACCACTTGTCCTTTGCACCAGCTTTGGCTAAACCTATTTTGCACTCTGATAATTTTTAGAAAAGGGATCATTCGACTAAGAAGACGTTGCTCTACGTCTGATAAACAAGCTAATTCTGGTGGTATCGGTGCTACACCCATTTTGTTCCAATATGCTTGGGCAGGAACTTTACGTTTTCTCAGATGGGTGAAGCATCTAGAACATGTAACAATTTTCTGACTTTCTAGCAATTCATTTGGTAGTAAATCTCGACTACACGAAGTTTCTAGATTGCATCTTTGCTTGGGGTACAGTAATTTTTTACAGATGCTACATGCTACATCTGCAAAAACGTTGATGGTTGATTTAAAAGTATCCTCTCCAATAAATCGATTTCTATTACATATTTCTCTCTGTCTCTCCAAGCGATTACGTCTATGTTCAGTAGTTTCAGTTCTTAATCGTTCATGGATACCACGGACTCGATATTCACGTTGTTCGGGAGTCTCATTGCTCAACCGATCTCGTATAACACCGAGTCGATGTTCACGTTGTTCGGGAGTCTCATTGCTCAATCGATCTCGTATAACACCGAGTCGATGTTCATGTTGTTCGGGAGTCTCATTGCTCAACCGATCTCGTATAACATCGAGTCGATGTTCATGTTGTTCGGGAGTCTCATTGCTCAACCGATCTCGTATAACACCGAGTCGATGTTCATGTTGTTCGGGAGTCTCATTGCTCAACCGATCTCGTATAACACCGAGTCGATGTTCATGTTGTTCAGCAGTCTCATTGCTCAACCGATCTCGTATAACACCGAGTCGATGTTCATGTTGTTCGGGAGTCTCATTGCTCAACCGATCTCGTATAACACTGAGTCGATGTTCAAGTTGATCGGGAGTTTCACTGCTCAACCGATCTCGTATAACACCGAGTCGATGTTCACGTTGATCGGGAGTTTCACTGCTCAACCGATCTCGTATAACATCGAGTCGATGTTCACGTTGATCGGGAGTCTCATTAGCCAGCCGGTTTCGTATAACATCTAAGCGATGCTTGCGCTGTTCAGACGACTCGCCACTTAAACGTTTTTTAATAAGATTGAGTCGGCAGATCTTATCATTTGGCGACTCCTGTGACAAATGAGAATACATGTAATTTCTCATCTGAGATAACCTAGCATGACGAGCTAACGGTGATTCTTGGGAACGGGACATAGCACTCCGTTTGCGATTCTTAGATAGGCGTTCTTTTTCAGCAGTATTAGTCTCTTTAATTCTGTTTATCCTCATGCGGGCAGCTCTTTTAGTTGGCCTACCCATGGTGATTACAAAAATCTAATTACACAAAAAACTGAAAAATAATAAAACTTTTAAAAAAAAATTGACCGACTTCAAAAAAAAACAAAACAAAAAAAGGCCTATTGTACTAAAATCAAACGAAAAAAGTACTTCTTTAATAAAAAGAGAAAAATAAAAACAAATAACCGCTACTGCACTAAAAAGCATAAAATAAACTGTCTAATTCTTGTTTCTAATTACAAATTAGCCTATATTACAATAACTAGAAAAAAAAAACCTTAATAGAATACCCATCAATCAATCAAACTATTCACTTACAAATTAAGATTATTTCTTTAAACTATTACATTGCGTTTCTAAACACGCTAGCTATTAATTTAAATAAAATAAGTATTATTATATGGACTAGGTACCTACTTATCTGTTTGAAGTCGGTGCCAAGCCCAAATTAACAACAAATAAATAAGTACTACACACCTCCTCACTTATATTTACAGGATAAAATTAAAGACAAAAATAATTCAATTCAAAGATAAACCAATAGACAATCACGTGAGTAAGTGACCAAAATGAAACAATAACAAAAATTTTGCGCATCTAAAATTTTATTACATTCGAGACGACCGTCAACGTCTGCCCGCACGTGTCTGCCCGTTTGGGTTAGATCACTCAATTCGACGCTGCGCGGCCCCCTCCACGCCGCGCCGCCGCACCCCACGCGTTCCGTGGCTCGGCAGTCGGCGGGTCTCTCCACGTTACGGACTCCGAGGCACGCGCGACATAATATAGGTACATATACATAGTCTATCCATCCTATTTGTTAGGCTTGGCACCGACTTCAAACAGATAAGTAGGTACCTAGTCCATATAATAATACTTATTTTATTTAAATTAATAGCTAGCGTGTTTAGAAACGCAATGTAATAGTTTAAAGAAATAATCTTAATTTGTAAGTGAATAGTTTGATTGATTGATGGGTATTCTATTAAGGTTTTTTTTTTCTAGTTATTGTAATATAGGCTAATTTGTAATTAGAAACAAGAATTAGACAGTTTATTTTATGCTTTTTAGTGCAGTAGCGGTTATTTGTTTTTATTTTTCTCTTTTTATTAAAGAAGTACTTTTTTCGTTTGATTTTAGTACAATAGGCCTTTTTTTGTTTTGTTTTTTTTTGAAGTCGGTCAATTTTTTTTTATTAATGTCGCAGGAAAAATGTTGCACAACTGTTTTTCAACTTAGTTTCCAATGAAACGTGGCTTTAAGACATTGTGTTTATTACTACATCACAATTGCTTGACAAAAACTCCCATTCGTTTCAGACATCCAAAATATCAACAATCCATAAAACTTTGAGAGATAATGAAATAATCTTGTCAATAATTAGCTTTTTCGTGTTTTCCTATTGGATCGAAATGTATTGAACTATGTATTTGGGCGTCGGCCAATCAAATTGAGTCGTAACCAAGTAGCTCTTGAAGTGACCTAGAAAGATTTCTACTTGGGGTTTCATGGAAAATTGGTTAATGGTATAACGTTAAATGAATCTTATTAGGGCCACATCTGTGCAACAACCACAACGTAATTTTATGATCAAGATCATATTACATGGGAAAACATAACCAGCCGTTAGATATCCAACGCTAAACGAGATTTCTAAGAAATCATTTAATACTTTTCCTTTGCTGAATTAAGAAGTAACAGTTGTATCAGAAGTGTCATGCATTAGTTCTATAGTTAGAGTTAGCTCAATACTAGTGGCATCTTGTGGGATTAATTTATTTGGATTCACTTGTTTCTTATCTCTGAAGATTTTATTTATCTTTTATATTTTCTTCGTACTTCAACAGAGAGTACTATTCCTTGCTTATACAATAATAGCGTTGTAACAAGTTTATTGGGGCCTCACGATTGATGTCATAAAAATGGCGATTCCGTTGTAGACGTCTTTGTATATTTATCGGGAAATGTATTTGGAAATGAGATTTTCTTTTGAAATTCTTGACAATAGTGGAGAGCGTTTATTTATTTGACACAAATCCGTTTTGTGAAGTTAGTAGAAGACGTATAAAAGAAGTCATTGACCGAAAATAAACGGCCTTTTTTGTCCACGAGACGAAGTCTCGTCTTAAGTACTTCAACAAAATTGGTAAATTGAGCCACGTAAAAAAAAAAACAATCTACGTAGACGTCAAAAATTGTTTCAGATAGTGTTGATAAAAAAAAACTTGTATTTGTAGCTAAATTAGTTTTGATTTTTGTACTGTTCTACATGGATAAGTACTTTCGAAAAAATCTGATTTACAGAGCAAGTTTTGGTTGAGCGCGATAGTGTTGATCCCTCAGGCAGAAACTGAGACAAAAATAATCCTAAAAGGAAGATTCTTCTTGAGAAGTAGTCACCATAGCCAGACATAAACTTCTAGACTAGTCTACAATCTACTAATAAAACAGATTTGTATTTACATGATACTCTACCTATAACAACACCGTCGACGCTAGGCCCAAAGGCGTAGGCAAAGTCAGGGGCCTGCACTGGCGCAGACAGCAGCGCCTCAAGCGGCCGTTCTCGTAAACACCGCAGCAACGCCGGCGGTGTTAGTTCTGTGGACAACGTTGTTTTGTTAATTCGTAGGTTATGTATATTGTATCTACCTGTTCTCATAAATAATTTACTGATAAATGGAACAAAAAAGTCAGAAAACATCGCTACTAACCTTGCTCACAAGCTTTTTCACTAATACCATTGATATAATTATTATTATGTGGTAATTGTACTTTGCAACTGTACTTTAATTTGTATGTCACGAGCTCGTACATCGAGACAGATGTATTGTGTTATTACATTAATATTCCTTACTACCTTTACATTCTGAATTTTTCGTCATAGCCTAAAATTCCCCATTTGATCTTTTGCTCTACTTGTGATAATGCATACGGTTACTTCAATTTCGAGTTGGTACTTTCCATAAAAATTATCTACTATATGCACAATGGTATACATAAATAATTCATTACCTACCAACTAATTACTATGTACCAAATCGATCCTTCAACATCACCCTAAAATTCTGTTTGCAAACTAACCCCTCAAATGCACAGTCCATTGTGAAACAGGTGCTAGTGAACATCTGCTGAACACTAAACTCCAGGTGCCAGGTGTCACTTCATTGTCACAGTATTCATGTCACAGTCGAAACTAAACAGAACGCTTGGCACACATCGCACTTAATACCACTACTGACGCGGCTGTCGCGCGATTGTGGGACACAATTGGATGGCTAGGCCATCCAATTGTGTCCCACAATCGCGCGACACATTTTCGTTTCAGAAATTCAGGGACTATTTTGGCTTGTAGATTCTGAATAACTATTTTCTAATTATTATTATTTGAAGTTTTTGGAAGCTGCTGCTTTGATAGTACGATCTTTCCAAGCATCATATTTTGTAAGATATATTTTGTTTCAGGAAATTCTAGTTTTCAATGTGCAGTCAAGGAGGGAAAATGTTAAGCAATTTTCAAAAACTCATAACTTTTCCCAAAGTGCAGGCGTATGGTCACCTTTTCGCAATGTCATTTACGTTCAAAATAAATGTAGTCAGAAATGAACCTTAAACATGAGTTATACTGTTATGCTTGATATTTTCTTTCCTGGCCTGATAACACAGACTATTTGGTTGGTATCGTCTTTATTATAACCGGAAGGTTTTAAAACATTTAATATTTCGACGGAAGGATCTTTCCAAGATATTTTGCGAAAATCTGTTTCCCATTTCGAAGGAATGTTTACTATGTATCAAGACAACAGAATCTCATAATTTCAGGGACCTGATTATTAACTTTGGAATGCTCAACTTCTTCCGTAGCTTTTGTTTCTTTACTATTGTATCCCAAAGAGAATAACGGCAACATTGTAATGTTGCATACTAAGGCAGGAAATCTTTTCAAACTTCGGTTTTCATATTTTTTATATTTGTCTTACATTTATTTTATCGTTTTGTACTACTTAGGTAAAAATAGTTGTTTCCTTTGTTTAATCCATGTTTTTAGGAGCCAAGGGTGATAAAGGACGATGGCCAAAATTGTTTTTTCTTTTTCGGCGGCCTTAAATTAAGTACATAATTATTATTAAACCAATTTGGACATTTTCTTTTTACAAAAACTGTATCATTTTCTTTGCACTTTAGGTAGCTATCAGCCAGACCTTACAAAACGGGTAACATGAAGTGTGTCGCCTGTTCGAAGCACCACGTGCGTCACATTGGAGACTTGCCAAGCCCGATGCCCCAATACTGTGGCAGTTCACTTAACAAGGACTTACTGGATTGTCCATTGCGTGTGTGCGAGTAGCTATGTTCTAGGTTAATGTAGAGATAAGGACAGTCTGATATTATGGAGTGGTCTTCATAAACAGTTTCAACAATTTTTTGTTTGATAGAGATCAATACAATCTTATTTGTTGTTATATTTTTTTATTTATTCATCATTAATTCAGGCACATTACCCATATTTTTTTTAATATTACTGACACTATTTAAGTCTAATTTAAGCGGCAATAGATACACAATCTGTGAAAATTTCAACTGTCTACTTATTACGGTTCATGAGATACAACCCGCTGACAGACAGGTTGACGGATGGACAGCGGTGGCTTAGTAATAGGGTTCTGTTTGGCACCCTTCAGGTACGGAACCCTAATAAAATATAGAGTATTGTTACGTTAAAATATATTAAACTAAACCAAATATTTACGTAACAAATTGGCGACGAGGATGGGATATCTCTGTCTTGAAGAATTCTTGATTGTATGTCGCCATCTTGTAGTCCTCGTATGAGCTGTGACGATAAGAAGGTGTCTGAGGTAGACTTCTTGCAATGTTGACATTTTAACTCACAGTTTGAGCAAAGCCTCTTTAGTTCTGTAGCGTATGTCGCGACTGGTTCCGTCGGTTGTTGCATCCTTGAAATGAATTTGTGCTGTAGATGCCAGACGCTAAGTCTTGGGTCAATATATTCACCAAGTATATCCGATAATTCATCGAATTCTTTGTTCAATGGGTCTTCGGGTGAGCATAAATCGTAAATCTTTTGATGTAACTCTGGGCTTAAAGTTGCCAGTAGCGTGTGAACCCTTGCCTTTGGATCCATTACTCTGTTCATTATAAAGAACAATTTCAACCTCTTGATGAAGTTTTCAAAGGATTCTGTATCTTTTAAGGGTTGAAAATTCAGTTTCGGGTAATATTCTTGTTGTGCCAGGTTGCACGCAGCTTGCGTAATCTATTGTTGTTGCAGGTTGCGTTAGTAATTTGCATTTGAGGGAGGTATATAGTTCTTCAAAATCGTACCTGTATTGACTTTCCTCCTCCAATTCATCTTCGTCTGTCTCGAGTTCAATTTCTTCAATTCAATTCCTGAAATTTTTGCAAGTTTTCTCCTAGATTTTGTAATCGGGTTTCTATTTCTTCGGTTGAAAGTTCAGTTTTCGAAAGTAATGTGTTTTCCGTTCGTGTAAGCATGCCTCGTAATGCACGAGCACGAACTCTTTTTTGTCTTTTTAAATCATTGTTCGGTATTTTCGTCGCCAATTTGTTACGTAAATATTTGGTTTAGTTTAATATATTTTACAAGTAATAATATTGCAAGTCGAGTTTTCTTAAAAGACTTGCCACACAGGCATGAGTGAATAAGATGAAGTTCCACAAAGCCGGACTTTTTTTAAACACTTTCTCCTCCTTCATGTCTTTCTTGAAAAGATGTTAATAAAGTTAAAACTCATTGTGTTATGTTTACTGTTTGGTAATTCACTGATATTTATTTGAATAATTACGTTTAGGTTTTTTTTTCAATAACCCCCTAAAAGCGGGTCTTTCCCTTATTCCTGTTATCCAGAAACTTAACCGATCGATATATTTACTAGCTTTGCCCCGCGGTTTCACCCGCGTAAGTCTCTATCCCGTGGGAATATCGGGATAAAAAGTAATCCTATGTGTTAATCCAGGTTATAAATTTCATGCAAATCCATTGAGCCGTTTTTGCGTGATTGAGTAACAAAAATCCAAACACAAAACACACAAACTTTCACATTTATAATATTAGTAGGATTTGTTAGCGTTTGTGCTCAATAAAGGAACATAGGCGAACTCAATGCCGGCGGGCCGAAGCCACGGGATTTTTTTTAAAATAAAAGTGAATATGACAGTTTTGACTTACCAGGAGAACAGTTCGCATGTGTGGCGACTAGCGCCGCGTATTTGCTGGGATCTGCGACCAGCGACCAGGGGCTCAGCCCAGACCCTGACATGAGCACTGCTCTGTGGAAGAGAAGACCTGCAACAAATTGTGAACATTATTAAGCAGTACTTTTTGTTAAGAAGCTCATCGGTGGAAGTACCACCATTTTAATTACTATTTTCTGCCACCAAGTAGTATTGCTGTGTTTGAAGGCATGGTGCCGGTATAATATCAAGCACAAAAGATGTTCCAAATTCCAATTTAATCTTTGGGTAAAGGATATAATATACTTATGAAAGCTAATAACATTGTCATATTTTTTACAAAGAAACTAAACCCTTGTTATTCCACAGCATGAAAAGCTCCTAAAACGCTTTCAATCTTCATCATCGACTACAAATTACGACAATAGATGAACATTTTCACGTTCCTAATTTGTTGGAGCACTTAACCTTGTTTGTCCATCAGAATCTCGAATGTCAAACAACGGAGCATCGTCGACGTTTTAAAGTGAAGTACTCGCGAGGGAAATCTCTCTCCGTGTAGACACGCTTACATTTTCACCAGTTCAAATAGTTTGTACACGTGTTTGCCTGTTTTTTATAGGCAAAGTTTGAGCGATACCAAACGCGTTCCGGAGGCAGGTGTCGCAATTTGTGTCTGTGTTTAGAAAAATCTTCGGTTTATATATTCGTTTTATTTAACTGAACAACACAACTCTATATTCCCCAGTATGGTAAGCACAGGTGTATTCAGTTTACCCACATTGCACTAGTTATCTTTAGCGTAAATAAACAGATACTTTGGAGGTATAATTATAAATTAAACACTGCACGTATAAAACTGAAGGATACTAAATTAACAACAGACTAATAATATACTTTAACAATCTCCATAATAAAATACCTGTTAAAAACCAGAATATTTTTCTTGCAATCCCTTGTCGGGATGGAAATAAAATGTAAAGCCAGAACGTGGTGGAAAGTCTGGAAGCTCAGACTCGGCGATAGTTTCAATTGTGTGAAAACAGCCGATTAGGGGTGTCTCTAGCGGGACATTGTGGGGTAAGTGGTAATTCTTAATAATAGCCTTTTGAGAACGTATTTATGTTACCGGGAAACGAGAACAGGAAAATTAACTGAGAATTGATGATGAAAACAGCATCCTATGTGGTTTTTGGGTGGACCGCCTCGAAATGTTGAGATCGAAAAAAACACTATGAATTTCGTTATCTTGATTATGAAGCACCTAATTCATTTTCCTGACACTTCAGCAGTGTATTTGAACCACTTTTCCGATATAATTGTTTTTATAATGTTTTCTTATTCACGCTTAGTTAATTCTACGCGAGCGGAGTCGTCGACAAAGCTAGCAACTCATAAATTAAAACAAAGAAATTGTTAATAAACAAAAGAAAATTAATTATAAAAATAAACGGGTGAAAAAAACTCTTTTCAAACTAAAGCAAAGGTCAACAAGACATACAAATAAAACTTTGTGAGCCAACCAAGAGTTTACAAGCTTTGTTTTGGCTCCCACTCGTTCCTAACATTACACTCAAATTGCTTTTCTCAGACATCTTCAATGCAGACAGGACGTTTTCAGATGTTTAATGTTTTATGATTCCTACAGTATTTTCTTCGCTCATGGCATAAATACCTGGGTATAACCGTAGTAAGACACGATTTACTTTAAATGTTAAACGTTGTCAAAACGTGCCTTTGGTTACTGATTACGTTTGAGTAGCGTCGTGGACGATGGGCCTTAGCGAATCAAAATAAAGGCTTAAGAAAAGTAATAATATCAGGATAAATTAAAAAACCAGTAATGAAGCGTGACAATCAGTTAATAAACGAAGCTGCTTTTATTAAAAAAACATTTTAGAAACAAAAAAATTTAATGCTCGGTTTGTAGTAGAAAATAAGGACATGCCAGCATCAAAACAAAGTCACAACTTCCCTGTGCAATATACTAAAAGACTATTACCGCCATAACAAGCTTTTATCCATCTCACGAAATGCATCCTACCTTAATTAGGAAACACCGTACTCCGAAATAGAGGACGTCTCCAGAATATTTTTAATCTCAAACACGACGATAACTATAAAATTTACGAATCTCGGAGTTTCTCCACCAAAGGACGATTTAAAAAGCTAAATTACGTTCACATCTTGTTAAGGAATACCCGTTTCTATGCTGCGTCAGCCAGAAGCATCTCTGCACACAATGAGAAATGAAAGTTAAATGTATGGATGTAAAAATGTCACTTACAGAGATTTGTTCGTTTATTTTCGCTTTGGGTAAATGCGTTGGAGATGTCTTGTTTTTTCTTTTTGTGGAATGAGTCGAGTTGAGACATGGGGGTGTCTGCTTCGTTTATTCGTTTCTTTGTTATGTAATTACGCATTTGGATTTGTTTTTCTTTCGATGATAAATCTTTTTGTTATTCTTCTATACTACTTTGGAGGTAATTTCAAGAATATGACCCATATATTATATATGTTTATATATCTCGGAACCATGGGGTCCCGTTCTTTTGGAAGGCGTACGAGGGGCCGAAGCCAACTCGCAGAGGCCCCTTAGACAATTTTAATATTATATATTATTATAATATATATATTATATTTATATTTACATAAATTATATTATTTTATTATTATTATAAATGCGAAAGTGAGTTTGTTTGTTACACTTTCACGCTAAAACGGCTGAACGGATCTAGATGAATTTTGGCGCATGGGTAGACCATGACCTGAAATAGAATACTTTTTATCCCGATATTCCCACGGGATCGAGACTTACGCGCGAGAAACCGCGGGACGCAGCTAGTAGGGTAATAATTTTATAACCAATAGACTTGTTTTAACTTTTAGAAATAAGATCATAACTAGACCAACATTAGGTATTTATTAAGAAGTCTGAAGTAGTAGTAGTTCATACGAGATCATGAAAACAAAAGAATAAAAACAAAAATAAACAAAATCACGACGATACCCACTATAGCCTCTTCATTTGTGATTTTTCTTTTTGTTTTTCAAGTTGTTTACTCTCAAAGAGAGAACCTTATTAATATCTCTTCATTAGTCTTTGTATCGTACCGGAAAAAACGGATAAGAAATAAAAGAAGAACTGCTGCAGTTATCAAGAGACAGTTAAGTTTAATATAGACCACGATTTATCAAGTATCTTATATGAATTGCGTCCATTCTCTTTCATGGACATCATTTCTGAAATTCTTTCTGCCGAAACAATACAAATAAACAACAATTCAGCGTTTGTATTTCAACGAACAGACAAAATTACATCCCCAAAACACAAAAAAAGACATATAAAAAAGTGCCCAAACTCCTTTGAGTACTCCCAAGAATAACAACTCCAACTTCAGCTGTAAAGGGTACTAATAATAATGTAACCGCCACGCTTAGACTCGGAGGAACTTAAGGCAGATATTCAAGCACAGCTACTGTAATAGACTTAAAAATAAGCGCATATTACCGACGCTGCTTCGAGGCAACGAGGCAAAATAAGAACAGAACTGAATATCTCTGAGTTGCTTCGCTCTCAAGATATTATATTCCTTCACGAGTATTAAGATTTGATTAAAAAGTGGGTTCTGAAGTTGCACAAGTGCAGTTACAGAAATGGTGGAATGTAGAGTATTTGTGTTACTGTAAGAAGCTGTAAGTACTAATCTTTCAGCTAATATCTGATCACCAACTTAGGTTTTTCTGTTTTCTTCGTCGTACCGATGTTTCTATTTTTTTAAATTTTACAAAATTACCAGAATTTGGCCACATTTACAGTGTTAGCATTGGCATCGAAGAGGACGCATGTACGCAAACGATTACAGGGTGTGGTCATATTTAAGGGTAACTTTCTCCATGGGACCAACATCGTAATCGCGAAAAAATTATCAACTGTCCCATTTAAAACTTCAATAGGTACACTCGACCCAAATTTATGTACAGCTGATTATTTTTTCGCGATTTTGAGGTTGGTCCCATAGACAAAGTTGTTCAGTTTGATGGTCTGTACTACCACACATATAAATAATGACCACACATTTCTGATATATGCTGTAATAACAGATTGATACTAGTGCAGATAAGTACAGATACCACGACAATAAAACCCTGCATCAACATCTGTCGAAACAATTCCACCTCACTCTTTAGTCCATCTCATCTAGGCTTCCACCACGAACATTACACTTCAAACAAAAATGATAGTCATCATTCAAGCTTCTGAAATCGATCCCTAGCGAACAATGGGGACTGGCTAGTTCAAAATAGCCACATTTCTCAAGCTCCAATGTAGGTCGATGTCCGTAAAATAAGATGAATGGAAACCCTATTCAGTGGAAATTGCATGGACTTCAACGTTGCATACGCTGAATTGAAGGAGTTGCTTATTTTCGCAGCGAGTGTACCGAATGAAACGTATTTTTCTTCTCGTTTTGATGTAATGTATTGCTGAGATGTTTTGTGTCTTCTAGCTTGGTTGATTAGGTGCGGTTTTGAGTGTAATGAGTTGTTATGTACCTAATTATAAATCTTAGACTGGAATGACGGAAATTAACTGTCTTAGTACTGTGTTACATTACTGCAAGTAGCTAAAAATATGGGTTTCTGGTTTAGATGTGTACATTGTATTTTTGCAAATTTTCTTTGGTGTTTTTGTTAATTTCTTAAAACCCTCTACTGGAGAAAAAATGAATGTATGAAATTTTAATCCTATGACTTAATAATTTGTTACTGCTCATTCGTTTATTTTAATTACATCGTAATTTTACTTTATTCTTATCTATTCTATAACAATATTGTGAAATTTTATTTAAATATTTATTTTTATTTATGTTATTATGGTTTGGTTTGGTGTGGTATGGTTTGGTTTGGTATGGTTTGGTTTGGTGGTTTGGTATTTGATTTTACCTGATTTCAATTAATGTTATTTATAAGCATTGCTTTGATAAAATGATGCAGGTTAGAATCGGTATAGTGGTGTGTACCAATATCCACCCGATATTCATTATATTTGTACCACCCGATATTCTTCAACTAAATGAGAAGAAATTTAAAACATGCATTAAACGCACACTATGTAGACAAGCATATTATAAGTTGGATGATTATATCGTAGATAAAAATGCTTGGCTTAATGCTGGTCCTGCTCCACAGGCACTTGGGCTCAATAGTTAAATTTTTTATATTTGGAAGAGTGGCTTCCCCTTTTTTTTTTTTTCTGACATTAGGAACTTAATGTTTATTTTTTATTTAAATTCTATTATATTAATCTCCAAAGTACATTGCTAACTATAGTTTTGTATAATTTAGAAGCACTTTTTCAATTTTGTAAATGTGAGTACCATGGGGCCGTTTCATATGGTATCACGTTGTATGTTGACTTGAAAGAGCCTGGCAGATGAGAGTATGTCATACTCACTTAAATGTCTCGCTGATGGTGGCGCGTGTGTTGGAGCATTCGGTTCCCTACAAAATGGTTGAGCTGGATGGTGCTGATCCACGTGTCATGTTCGTGAACGGGCGCCGTCAGTTGAGACTGGTCATCTCTTATCTGCCGGGGCTTATTTTTAATCTTATATTTTGAATTATTTTTGATTATTTTTCGTTTGACATTGTTCTCACATATAGAAGCACGAAGAATACTGTACCCAGGATTTTGTAAAATCTATATACATTTTTAAAAGAGTGTCCTTGGAGTTTCTTGCCCGTTCTTCTCCATAGAGATCTACGAATTTGAATGGGCAACTAGCTTCAACTTTTTGACTAACTGACCGACTCTTTGACTATTCAAAAGTGCCTGTAAATGGTTTTATTGAAATAAATACTTTGAGTTTGAGTTTGAGTTTTGAGTTTGAATTAGTACAGATTCATTCAAAATCATCAGAGTTTATACCTAGTCATAGGTACTATAAAACAAGACCGTTGCCTTCATCTACGCCATCGATTTCTGTTTTATTTCACATTTACACTATTCTCCTCCTGGCATACTTTCAATACGTCCAGAAGAGGCCATTATTCATTTTCACGCCATAATTTATGTCCGGCGATTTTTTCATTGTTCTTTCCTAAAATTTATTCCTTACCCGTTCGTATCCATGGCTATCTTCGCAACACGTTTCCTTGTGATTTTGTATTTTGTACCAGAACTGATGTAGGGTACGTAACGTTATTTTTTTAAATATCTATTACTTACTATAAGTTGAATGCAGTTTTTTTGATCAAAATATAGATTGTGTTGTGAAATATTTGCATCGGATTGTGGGACCCGATCGGAACGAGCTAAGATGTCTAAGTTTAGTTAGTAATATTATGAAAATAATGATCGAATAAGCTGTGGATTCAGTGTTGATAGTATAATAAGATGTATAATTTATTATTCTTACATTATTATAAAGTAAAGTCCTCCGCCGCTTCTGTCTGTCATCCTGTACGCGATAAACTCAAAAACTACTGCGCCGATTTTCATGTTGTTTTCACCAATGGATAGGGTGGTTCTCGAGTAAGGTTTTAGTATATAATAATCGACATCTACGCTGGCGAAGTTCAGATCAGGTGGGCACCTGAGACTAGGCCGAAGCATCGAAATCTTACGCATACACACGTTGTTCACCATTAATATACCTATCACGAGGACAAGCAGATGGATTAATTTCCTTTTCATAAAATACGACATGTTCTCTCTTCCTTTGCAGCACATAATTTCTTCTGTGTAAGCTTTTTTACAGGCATCTATTGGCATTTTTGTAGGTCTATGCCTTTTTTCTTCAATTGATGTAACATCATATTCCTAAACAGGTCCTTTATAATTGTTTGCATCTCTTACGCAGCTTACCAATCTGTCGTCTTTAAATTCAAAACATAAGTGGAAATTTCTGACCGACTGGTTGATACTTCACGTGACCAGAGGGCTGGCTTGTTCTTTGGCCAAAGAATTAGCATTGCCATTCAATGTGTCAATGCTGCCAGTCTTCTGGGGGCCTAAAACGGCCACATTAGCAATTCTTCTAAAAGCAATTCATTTTCAGAATTTCAAGCTGTCAGTAGCAATTCCTCTAATGACATTTTACGATGATTCATAATATTTTCCTATTATGATTCTGCCAAAGTGGCTATTTTAAGCCCCCTGGGCACGGTTCCCGATGACAGCGATGTGGATAAATAATCCGACGCCTAAATCCCTTTGTTTTTATATTTATTGGTATACTTAGTTAGCCCCTTTAGTTTTTTAGTTAATTTAGTATAATAAGTTGCCCTTAAATATAATATATAGGTAGAATAAATGATTATCTGAAATAAAATATGGAATTTGAATTAGTACCCAGTGGATAGGTACCTATTTGTTATTCCTCAGCATAGTTAGGTACTAGCAAATCCATCACCAACCCATTGAACCGGACACACATCTTGTTACAAACTCTTTATCTAGGTAAGTTTCACAAATAATTGGCACCACCATTGTGACTACGCTCGCAGTATCGACAGAACCCTTCAAGAGATAATGCACATCGCATCGCTTTTAGGCGCATCGTCTCATAAATAACCGCTGTGTAAGATGTTTAAGCCAACTATAACCTTATCGTATGTTTTAAGGATATACCTTTCAATGTTGTGACGTAATCGTGTAGGCACCAATTTTAAATTATGTTAAGTTTAGGTTTGCGACTTATTATATTACGAGTTGGCCCAACGGTTTTTTGTTCCGTTTCAAACTGGTAAATAACACTTTTTTTGGGCAGTCGTGTAAAAATGAACCTTTTGAGTGGAAACACACACATCCTTTAGAATTTATTACTTTTATGGATTGATTATCATATTTTTCTAATAAATACAGACTTAAGTAATTCAATTAATGGGTACACCTCTACCTAACCCTTTGGGAAAACTGGTGTGTCCTTGTATGTATGTACAATAACCAAAAACAGTTTGTATGTTTATAATTTACATGCTTTTGCCTAATGGCTTTAAAGCAACATTCTCCTTTAATAAATTACTATGCCCTGTTGTTACACGTCAGTTGATGAGCAACTTAACTCCGTTCATTATAAGCCGGTGTTCAAACACCAGCACAACTCCAACGTTTATAGCCTGTAGTCCTATGTAAACTGTCCTAACCGACGACGTCGGCAAGGCCTGTTTGTATTTACGATATGTTCCGTGTTATGATTCCCTAGTACTTTACTTTAGTTCGAAGGGTGTTAAATATTGTAAATTTTACAGAATAAACTATAATGTTCCAAGGGTAAATTGTTTTATTTTCTACAAGCCATGTATGTGCTCGATGAGATGAGACTTACCATCGACAAAAATTACCAATTTCCATCAGCATTAGAGGAAGAATGTCCAAAAATTCTTCCTTAGTGCTCACACAAACAAAGATTTTTTGTGCAAAATTTCATGTAGACCCAGCATTATTAGACTGGGCGTCGTCTGTCAGCGAATGAATGAATTAAAAAATTGTATTCAGTAGATTTTTAGGCGATTGGGAATACGAACTGATGATGATAAAAATGTGAATTAAATGGGAACCAATCGTAATAATCCTGAACACTAGACTAAGAAAACATGGCTCAGCAGTGTGTGGAACATGGCTGCCAATGATCATGATGACGATAACCTTGGTTATAACTCCCGCGATTTTTTAGATTGTTCGGCCAAGATTTTAATTTTTGACAATGTTCGTTTTGATTTTTCACACAATATACAGGGTTACTGGTAACTCGACGTATTCCTTGCAGGACGTCATAGTAGGGTTAAAATGCAACAAATTAAGCCACCAAATGTTCTACGAAATTCAGTAGTTTTTGAATTATTAAGAGTTTTAGTTTTTTTATGAAAAATCCCAGATTAAATCATTTGAAAGCAATTTAAAAATGATTTACGGCGCGACTGTACTGAAATTTAAGTTATTATCATAGTTGACGCCGTAGCAGACCTTTGTTAATAATTAAAAGTTCAATAATGCCTAAAACTTTGGCAAATATCACTAACCAAACATTTAATTTTTTGTAATTTTTGCAATTACTTCATAAAAAATGTAGTCTAGTGCAACAAAAAAATACTGAATTTCGGTAGAACATTTGGTGGCTTAATTTGTTGCATTTTAACCCTACTATGACGTCCTGCAAGGAATACGTCGAGTTACCAGTAACCCTGTATATATTTTTAACTCAATCTAAAACTTCTGGAAACACAGCAAAAGCAGTTCTTACACTAAAAGTATTATACGAATACTTAAATAAGAGCATCGGTAAACAAAACGAAATGCCACGGGAACAAAACTCTTGTACAACTTATAATTAAGTTATCGACAAGTGCCAACTTATCTGCCTCATCGGTAACTTTCCCTCTTAAGAGTGACATTAACTTGAGGGTGTTAAGTTGTACAGTTTACTTCATCAATGTTACTTTCTGAAATAAGTATGAGCCTACATACTAGTTCTTCTACTTCTTTTTCGCAGGAAAAAGTACTGCAGGTCTCTTATTCTTTGAACTTCCTTACTACACTGGTCCAGCTCCGGGTCGGTGGTACCAATGTCGTGCGGTCCACTGTATAGAACCAACAAACATGTTCAACAGAATTATGCGTGTATGTCTGATGTTTTGCGAGAGTAAGTATTTATTTATTTATATAAAATAGAACCAACAACTATAACAGATGGATAGGTTATCCTCTATTATAATGTTAGTATTTGAAATATTTTTGTTTACTTTAATCTCTATGTTAATTAATGTAATTGGTGCTATCGTTTTAATCAACAATAAACAACGTAAACAGTTCCCTTTTCGTGTTAAAATAATATTGATCTCACAAATATTTTAATGCGAATAAAACATGTCAGAACACACTTCTATCCTTCGCTTTCAAAATGTATTATGGGTTACAAAACCACAAAATGCATAACTTTATGGTGAGTAAACACCGCCGTGTAGCAGGATTAAGTGAAATTTTTACTAACGATGGAGACAAACATCACCAGAAATATTCGACTTCTAACATAACAAATATAACTAATATCACGCCTGTATTCCTTAAGGTGTAGCCAGAAGTAAAAGTAAATTCAAATTCCAACATTAGGTATAATGGGGGCGAGCCCATTGCCGTGAACCAGGAACAAACCCAGGCTCTAGGCTGCTACTAAAAAAAATCTTTAGGGAGAAACCAAATACCACTTCACCCATGAGAATCCAGGACCCGATGCTCAACGAAGAAAAATGATAAACATTTATGAACCTACTCGTATAAAGGAAGTAGTAATATTTTCTCCAACAAATTCCTGCATGTTTCATTCAGTCTGAAACAAAATTCTGGAAAAGTTAAAATTCTCCTCCATAAATGCGTTACCTTCAGATTACGTGTCACGGATAACGCACGTTATATCGTTGGTAAATCGCTGCTGCATATTATCGCGTTAGGTGGAACGTGGCCTCGGGGCTTTAGAAGTAGCGTAATACTGCAACAGTAGAAATCAAAAAAATTACAAAATGGCACCTATTAAGGGCATGAAAACTCAAAAAATCTAACGTTTTGTATATTGTAAGCTTGTAACTTCATCGAATGCTATTACGCCACCGCGATCATGATCCCAGCGACCAAATTTTGAAGGGACGAAACGTAAAACGGTGGTCCCTGTGACTATGGTCGCGCGGTCACTAACAGTTTTGTCAATAACAGCCGATATGTTCAAGTTTACGATGCACCTAGAAAATACTCAGCAGAAACCCTATGGATTTATGCTAATGTCAATATAATAGCAGTGCTCTCTAACATAACCTCTTCGGAGCGTTGAGGAGTACAGTGTGATGTTTGTTATGTCACGTTAGACAACAAGGCAGAACCGCATAACGCTCAATAATTTATTCCCCTGTCTACATAGATGACAATCACTTCAAACAGTCTATTTAGTGCGGTAACAGATGCCACGAGATAATTGAACATGGAGTTGGTTTAGTTAAGGCCCTTAACTACCTAAAATTTTATCTCACTCGTACCGGGTTCGTCGGAGTGGGGTGCTGGCGGCTCTCAAGCCTCGAATAGTTTATGTAATTGCTTTTTACGGTGAAAATAATGGTAATTAAAAAAAAACATAAGACCTGCTTTATAGTTAGTTCAGTTAATAGGCAAAGTTTCATGATCTAATTTGAAGTATTTTTTGAATACCAGCGGTTTATAGTTCCGTTTAGAGGTAACTCTGGATTTTTTTCCTATCGAGAAAATTTTATTTAATTTTTGCCAAACATAGGACCTAGCATCAATCCTCAACTTTAATTAATGTTGCAGTATTTTCGGCATAGCGGAGGATCATGCTAAGCAATTTGAGGTAGGGTAGGAGCCTTAAAGAGCAGTGACGATATTGCGGATGCTCTATCTTTGTCTGTTTAGAATGCTGCGCTCAACATTGTCTGCATAGCCATTTCCTAACTATGTTAGGGTCGGCTTTCGTGGAATGACTGGCTATCTGACCTGCACAACCCAGTTACTGGGTAACACGATACTCATTGGTACACTGGCTGTCAGACTTCCGGGCTTTCTACCCGTAATGTCTGTCTACGAATGACAGCCGGGACCAATAAAAGTCGGGTCTAATTATTCCGTGCTCTAATAATTATCTATGACGTGTTCTACCAAGCAAGGTTTTTATAGATTTGGCTTGTGTACTGGTCATTTCCAAGTAGTCTGCATAATTAGATTAGATTCCGTCGTTAGCTTGTTTTAAAAACCTTAATGAGTGACGATAATTAAGTGCCTCCTGCGCACCCTAGGTAGTCGGCATCGATACCAACCTACTGACTGACTTGTAATTATTTTTACCATGGTCTTGCTTGTCTGCATAAAGTCTGATTATTATCGTGAGTAGTCATAACTCTTTTTATATGTTGTATGAACTGTAACGACAATAAATCCCAGCTAACCGCTATTTTTGAGGCCACAGCTTGTAAGGAAGTAATTTTGCGTTCAGTTCGTACCAAACGCCCCTCGCGGCATACCTGATGAAGGGAGCAAAACAATTTGGGGCCTCAAACTTTGGAAAACTAAAATAAAATCCACTGTACCTTACCTCAACGGAATACAGACTACTTTTGAATAAACATCCGCTAATTTCGTTCTGGTATGTTTATCAGCAAAACTAAAATAAACTCAAGGGTAACTTATGTTGAGGGAATAAAGACTAGTTTTGAATGTACTTTTAGTTAACTTTGTTTCAGTTTGTTTGGTTTGCTTACTTACTATGGAGCTACCTTGAATGTAGGATACTAATGATGTTTGGACATTAATAGAGATGCAAAGTTAATGTGCGGTTGGATTAAGTAAAATTGTTAATGTTCCTTCATGGGGATGGTGCTGAGAAATAAATACTGTTTCAAATTAAATTTTTGAACTTACATTATTTCTAAGTATTATCTATATCTATACATATTACAAATTAAAGTCGCTTTTCGTGTTTATCTGTATGACCGCGTTGTTCTTCTAAACCATGCGATTGATTTTGATGAGGTTTTTCTATATATCTCTTGCGTAAAGTAAAGTAAGCTCCCAGTCGGCATGATTTTTTTCGACATCTTCAACAATAATTAACATTGTCATTAGTATTTCAGCCAATTTACTCAAAACCTTAATGAATTATACACCAAAATCTTCCTCATGGATCATTCCGTCCATTGGTGAAAACCGTTTGAAAATCCATTCGGTAGTTTTTGGGTTTATCGCGTACATACAAACAGACAGACGTGGCGGGGGACTTTGTTTTATAATAATATGTAAGGAGCTCGTGGCTAAGTAATAACAGCCGCACGGGTCGATCCATCAGGTTAAGCTACGCTTGCCGGGGTTGGTCGGCGGATGGGTGACCACCTTTACATACCGAGACTCCTCCGTGCCTCGGAAAGCACGTTAAGCCGTTGGTCCCGGCTGTCATTTGTAGAGATCTTTGACAGTTGTTACGGGTCGTCAGAAGCCCGAATGTCTGACAACCAGTCTTACCAAGGGGTATCGTGTTACCCAGTAAGTGGGTTGTGGAGGTCAGATAGGCAGTCGCTCCATGTAAAATACTGGTATTCAGCTGCATCCGGTTAGACTGGAAGCCGACCCCAACATAGTTGGGAACAGGCTAGGCAGATGATGATGTAAGGATATAGATTCCAATAATACCACTCTTTGAAGGATATTTTACTTACATCTTCTAAACGCTGAATTTAGTTCACCGGATGAATAATAAATTAGACCTTTTCACACACGATTGGATCACCAATCAAAAGAGGTTGAATTATTACTTATTCATTTCAGGATAAGTCTTTCATTTCACGATCTAAAAGAGAACAGAAATAACCACAATTAAATTTGGGTTAAATTATGATAAACCACAATTAAATTAGGAAAAAATCAAAAAGAAATAATTGGAATACCTTTCATCGTTTAATTCTCACAATAGCTTTCATACAACCTTTTTCAAAAGCAATATTTATTTTTCACTGAATTTCATATGAAACTCGAGCGTGAACTGAATTCATTTATTTATTCAGATATTCATGCATCTCTTTGTTAAAACATGTCTATATGCATAAGGTGATAGGCAGCCGTCTGTCGTGGATGAAAACTATTTTATTAAACTTCTGACATTGATTTATGGATGTTCTTATACATACTTTAAAATATTTACTGTAAAATATACAACGTGTAACAGAATAAGCGCAAGACCTGAAAGTAGTTTGCTCAGAATCAGTTTCTGAATCGATTTCCGTCATTGTTTATATATGTTAATTTTTTATGAAAAAATATTTTATTGAACTGAAATTAGAACCACTGCGTCATAACAAGCTAATAATATATTTTATTTAAGGAAATGTAAGCCTTATCTCAAAGGAATAAAGCCTATTAAAATGCATAACCAAATTTGTAATATGCTCATAGCTATCCTATGTGTAATGCGCGTTAAATAAAATAGTTAATTTAAGGTGTGGTTTAATTAAATTAAATTACAGATATTATTTCAGTCTTATAATTTAATATTCTGATTGGGGTGTATGAGCTCTTGCGTTTATTCCGTTACACGTTGTATATGAAGACAAACAAAAATTTTAATCGTAGATTCGCCCTCCGTTTTATAAAATGGTCGCGTTTTTGTTTAGTTTCTATACCGTCCTCTGACACACACCAACTTGCAGAGACTTGACTTAATTGACATGAAAAACGCCATTATTATGGTGTGACCTCACTCTGCTCAGTTTGAATTTTTTGCGCAACTTAGTGTGGTAAGATCAAAACTAAAGATTTAAACCTTACCAGAAAAATCAAATGCGTAATATTTTAGGACCACATAAAAGTGTGTAAAAATGACGCTATTGACTGTCCTTAACTCATGTCACCTTTTAGATAGTGTTTGTCACTATCACACACATTATTACGCCCCAGCGTGCCAGTCATTCAAGGTTGGCATAAACTTCTAGTCCAAAATTGCCACGACCTCTGATGCATTTTAACTCAATCTTCATCTGCTCAGCCTTTTCCCAACTACGTACTGGACAGCTTCCTGTCTAACCGGATGCAGCTGAATAATACGTATTTAACGTGGAGTGCCTTCTTATCTGGCCTCGACAACTCAGCTACGAGCCCCTCATTTAGCTCAATAATAATAAATCCTCCCTATCGAATTTCGATCACAGCAGCCAGCCTCAACAGAGCCTAGCAAAGAACGCAGGAGATTATTACAGTGTAAGCGTGTGCACAAACTCAGGCGCACTTTCTATTCCTTTACTGTCATAGTCCGATGAGACGGCAATCCGACACGACCGGGAAGAGATCATTCACTGGACCAACGGCTTTACGTACTTTCCGAGGCACGGGGTTGTCACTCTCACACCACCAATTTTCTTTACTATAGCTGCTACTAAGAAACTCCTAAGGGAAAACCCCAATAACACTTGGCTCGACCGGGGAATCGAACCGAGGAATCCCCACACGCTCTGCAACCGTGGGATTTAACCCGATACTGCTTGCGAAAAATGGTTCGATAACAGATGTTTAGACTTAAAATATGGTTCAACAAATCAGTGCAAGTTAGAACCCCAGCTGGCCGATAAAGTTAAACACACAAGTCTCATTCATTCGCGAGGATTGAACGAAGACACGCTCGGTTTTATTATACCTTGGAAATATTTCCTATCAGCATTGCACCCTTATTCAATTCCGACTTGAAGATTTGCTAGATCACTATATATTACGTGCAAGTGAAATATTTTGTGAGGTTTTGAAATATTTCAAAATATTTTGTTTAAAATTTTACTGGTTTGAGTTTAAGAATATTTTAACCAATTTTGACATTTTTTAAAAGTGTGAGTAAGGTGTGATTTGCATATTAATAATAAATGTAAATTAATCATTTATTGATCCCATGTTACAAAAATTACCTTATAGCTTTTGCCCGCGGCTCCGCTCGTGAAGTTCGGCAATTATCCCACGGAACTTACTACCGGGATAAAAAGTGTCTACGTGTTAATCCAAAATATATAATTATGTGGATATAAACTATCTGTATGTCAAATGTCACCTAAATCCGGAGGGGTCTTGGTATGTAAAGATGGTCACCCATCCACGGACCAACCGCGGCTGGCATGCCGTGTGGCTGTTATTACTTAGCTACAAGCCTGTATCTTCTTATATTGTTCTTTGGTATTTTTTGGGTAAGTGTCAATGTTGCTAAAAATGTCCAAATCAAAATATTAATGTAACACGATCGGTTTTGAGAGCGGGAACACCCAAACACTCCGAAATATTTTATTCCGAATTTCAATGTTCCGATTTTCAAAAGTCCGAATTTCATAATACCTAAGAATTAGAATGTCTATTATTAAAAATCACGAAATTTATTTTACCGAAATAAATGCGATTTGTTTGTTTTCCGATTTTAATACGTTCGAAGAATCAAATGCTCGATGGGTTTTCGGTCCGAAAAACGACATTCCGATTTTCAATACTTCGAGTAAACTGCTAAAATTAGGATTCTGATTCTGATTCAATTAGTATTAATAGGGAACCGATCACTGTTCCAATTTATTTTGGTTCGAATTTAGTTTTACTGAAAACTATTGACCGACATCTTTATGAGTGACAGAAACGAATCGCTGCAAAACCGACTTCACGCAGTTTTGTCTGCTCTACCCCTACAGTGTAATTTAAGCCCGCGTAGGCGCGGCGGGGTGGGGCGGCCCGCGAGCTGAGGAGCAGGTGGTTTGAAGGCCCGCCGCCGCGGCTGAGGCTAGCCGGCGAAGCCGACCAGCAAGCCGAAGCTGCGGTGGTGAGCGTTAAAACCATCTGCGACGATAAGCTCGCGTGGGGTCGTCCAAACCCCGCAGCGCCGTAGCTGTGACAGAAACAATGCTTGCTGCATGTTGCATGCCTGCTTGCATGTTGCATGCTTGTTTGCACGCTGCATGTTTGATTGCATGCTGCATGCCTGCTTGCACGCTGCATGCCTGCTTGCACGCTGCATGCCTGCATGTATGCTGCATGCCTGCTTGCACGCTGCATGCCTGCTTGCATGCTGCATGCCTGCTTGCATGCTGCAAGCCTGCTTGCATGCTGCAAGTTTAAAGCAAGCATCCTTGTTTGCATGCCCCCCTCTATTGTTGCAGATCCCCTCTATTGTTGTAGAATCATTTGGGTTGGTTTAGGTTAGAACTAAGACCAGCAAAAGAAAATATTTTAATAGAAAGAAAATATTTTAATTCAAAAGTAAACAATCATAGTTTTAAATGAGAATCGATGCACTGCATTTTTATTTCGGAATTCTAATTAATCGGTACTTTAATATTCGGAATTCGTATTTTTGATGTTTCGAATTATCATTAAGTCGGAGTTTTTTTTATTCGATCTATTGAAACTCGGTATTTTGAGAATAGTAATTATAAGCGTTAAAAATATTGAAATTTTGGAATTATAGAAATAGGATGAATGATAAATCGGAGTTCTTATATTAGGAATTTTGAAAAATTCGGAATTACGAAAATCGGTATTTTGAATTCGTATTTGTGAATGACGGAATAAAGTTTTTCGTATTTATGTAGTGTACCCTTTGAGAGCCCACTTCGTCCTATTAAGCGAAAAGACACACTATGGCACAGATACCCTATAAACTTTTCAAAAACTTTACAAAATATAATTTGAAAAGTTTGCCATAGTAATATTTATACACTATGGCACAGATAACCTTTATACTTTTCTGAAGATTTTTCGCTTAGTATGACGAAGTGGGCTCTCAAAACCGACAAGACTATAAAACGTAATTTCTTTCAGAAAAATTCAATACAGAAACAATGTCTTCATTTATTGCTCCGTTTTATACTTCGCACGTAGCAAACTGGCCGGCTTGGAACAACATCATTTCATGGTTTATTGTTCCGTTAGTTTGCTTTTGTAATTAAAACCATTATTCCACTCGAGTATTGTAGATTCTTCGTCGTTTTCGAAATGAGTTTTATTTATTTTTGCATTTCATTCCGCCGTAGGAAGTGTTCGGAAATGTGAATTGTGGCTTTATGGAATTGGAATTTATATTTTTCCTGTTTCTTTTCAGAATATCTTGAGTTAATTGGCTTGATCACAGAAGCAATTTTTGAAAAAAACCGGGAATGTTAACGCTTTCGTTTCCTTAAATGGAAATATTATGTATAAATATTTAGCAATTACATCATCCTCAACTCACGCTCTCTTCCCATGGGAGTAGGCAGAAACTACAGAACTCCACCAGCTACGACCCTTACATACTCCTTTTGCTTCCTTTACGTTCATACATCTTGTCATAAACGCACGACTGTTGCTAATACTACTTACCTGACCTTTCTGAAGATCATTCCCAATAAGTTCAGTATTATAAAATATTAATACAAAAAAAAAAAAAAACTACTTCCAAAAAAAAAGTCGGTGCCTTTGGTGTTGAATTTTGGTTTTTTGCCACCGGCTCCCGAAATTTTAAAGTTATTTTTCACTTTTTAGTGTGGAATTTGGTTGTTTTTTGCGACGAGCGCGCGGGTGTAAATAAACGCACTGGTAATACCCCTGAACAGCCTATATAAAAATATAATAATGTTAATAATACATAATACGCAAATGGGGTTAGGATAATGAACAATATAGACTGAAATAGCCAAAGACGATATAAACCCTTATCTAATAGCACAGAATGACAGAGATTCATTCCGCGCGAACGCAGTGGCACATGGGCAAACCAGCGCGGTCCGTCGGGGCGGGTTAAGTGGCCTGCGCGTGTGCCAACCGCGGTCTTACCGGAAAAAAGCGCAAGTCTCTGCTCGGGTGTAAATAGAGAATGCTCATTTATTAGTACGATAGTTCATACTAATTCAATGTATAGTATCCCACTGACGTTTTGTTATGGTAAAAAAAAACCCATGGGCATGCATGGGATTTTTTTTTGATTATGGTTCTTTTTTTTAAATAAAAACTTGCTTTTGAGCGTTTGTCTTTGGTAAAAAGCTTCACCAAAAAGAATTTCTATTGGATACAAATTTATGCTGCCATGATAGTACTTACTAATTCCATACTGCTATGTCATTACTCCGACTAGTAAATAGTAATCTGTGGCGCACATTACCGCACTAGTGCGGTAATATGAAGTAAAAAGCACGCTTCAATAATACACTGCATTATGTACCTAAAAGCGGTTCAATAAGAGCCACTTTACGAGCAAGTGTGTTGAAAATATATTTACAAGTTTGTCAACTTTCAATAATGCAAAGAATATTTTTTTTTAAATTGTTTGTAAAACATCCATAGAAAAATTTAAACCAGTTGATATTTATTTACTGATAATTATGTAAATTTATTCATATTGTGTATTTTCTTAGGATTTACCGTAGTAATAGTTCGGGTTTTTATACGTAATCTCATCCATATATCACGGTAAGCGTTGAATAATTGATTTGACGCAATATAAAATACACTTTCAACTAATGAATTTGATTAGCTAAGAAAATAATAGAAAATGAAATACTTTAATTTAACATCATTACTCATTCATGACATAATTTGCCATAAACACACAATATGGCTCCTAAAAAACTTTTTTTTTTTAATCTGAAAAAAGTGAAAACCATTTTCAAATGTGTCCTCATATTATCATTGTTAAAATACGTAGAAAATCAAGAAGCAAACCTGATTTCAGGCACCGTACCACTAACATTGATTTCAGGGAAGTTAACGCAAGGTAGTCGCGACGGCTGCGTCCGAGATACGAACAATATTATCTACCAGTTCAACAACAAGCATATTACACCGGTTGCAAGAAGAAGGCCTATAGAAATGCCCCCTGGTGGCTGTCCTAGTGGATATTCAAGAGTTGCTGTATGCTATGACGAGAAAAGGGAGACAACAAAATGTATGAATATTAAAAATATTAATATTTATTATTCCTGTCCTCAAGGTCAAATTCAGGTGGGGAACGCTTGTTTGCATAAAAAGAAAAAAAAAATCAAGCCTAAACACTGATGGTCGTTTATTGTACTTGTCCAATAAGCGGGTTACTATTGCTGATGGAAAAATAAAAGAAAAATTACATAGAAACGACCTACCTAGTTCAAGTTTTATTTTATGAAAATCGTCCCCGCAAAGTGAAGACTCAAAAGACAACAAAATTACTACATGATTTGTTGTGTAGTATTGTGTATTTGTTTGGTACGAAAAAAGATTTAATTTGTCCTGTTATTTATATTAGGAATTTTAATTTCACAGTTCGACCTCACAGGCAGTATGAAGCTAATTATAATATGCAATAGTTGGTAAACGACATAAAAAATGTTTTTTTTTTCTATCTTTTTTATTTAGGGACTTTTTAACCGCAATGCGTATGACAGTCCCATCATAAAAAAAATTAAAAATAATAAAAAAAAGTATTAAAAAAGAAAAAAGAAAATGCACGCTACTTTATACCGCCGTCTGTGCTATCCAATAGCTATATAACCTGAGAGTATTCAAGTCTGTAGGGAAGAAGTTACTCCCTAGAAGTAACCCTTAAGGGCCCCGAAACGACCAATTGGATTTGATCAGTTGCTTTTAGTAGTAATTGAAATAAGTAATATTGTCAATCGTTCAATAGCATTCAATGACGACCAATAGTTTAAGACACCAAGACGATTAATTTGCACATCAATTTATATCAATCACGTAAATATTAACAATTGCAATTGATCGTTTCGGGTGCCCTTTGCACTCAAGCATACACCATTGTCAACCACATCCTTGCTTACGAAAGATTTGAGTAGGTACTTGATCTTTCGTAAACAAGGATGTATTTGATTAATATAATTTATAGGACAAGCTATAAATTATATTAATTAAACAAAAGAAGACTTACCTTCTGGGACAGCCAAAGAAGTAAGCAAGAAGTGCACGCAAGCAGCACCAGTGCCATGGCCCATGAGGGTGACATTCGTAGGATCTCCTCCGAAGACTGCCACGTTCTCCTTGATCCAGTGCAAGGCTGCTATCTGGTCCATGAGGCCGTAGTTAGCGGGGGAGCGAGGGTACTCGTCTGACCGAGGGTTGAGGAAACCTGCAAAGAAAATCCTGATTAGAATCGTATGGGTTTTAGGATGTACACGCGTTTTAGGGGAACTATGGAAACTTCCTCATGTAAAATAACCTATTCGATTTCTATTCACGTCAAATAATCAAATGTTTAGCTTTTTGAGGTTAAAGATGTTTTTTTTTAGATTTGGTTGAGCTGAGTTTTGATGCAAAGTTAATGTTTCATAGGATCAGCAGCAAGATAATCAGCCATTTAAAAATTGAGTCCGTAACGTGGTCTTCTATATATCTATACATAATTTATAAATTAAAGGCGCTTTTCGTTTTTGTCTATATGTCTGCGTTGTTCTATTAAACCACGCAACAGATTTTGATGTGGTTTCCACCGTCGTTTAGAGAATTTATTCCTGAAGGTTTATATGTATAAATACGTTCCTATTTAAGTTACATACGAGTATAACTAAGAAATCTCGATGTTTTGTGAAGTCGTAAAAACCATGCGAAGCAGGGGCGGGTTGCTACTTTACATATAATAAAAGCCATTTCATGTGAAGGTGAACCGGTAAGAAACTCATTGCTTGAAAGTAGGAAATAAGACTGGTTAGACACCATCAGTGAATTTTTTCCGCGTTTTTGGGTATGTAATTATAATTACTATAATTATTATTTATGGTAATGAATTATTGATGCAAAGGCATTTCGTCTGTTGAGACTTCTGAAGACATACCATATTAGCTGTAAGAAAATAAACCAAAAACGATCGCCGCGCCAGTACGCGATCATCGCGCTCTTTTATGTATACGAATATGGCTTAGCGCGATTAATCAAGTCGCGTTTGGACGTCAAAATTCATTCTAACAAACGATCGCGTCTGTCGCGTACTCGCGCGTCAATCGCTTTTGATTAGGACACGGGAATATAGTAAGTATAGTTTTTAGGTGCAGTTGGCCGTACATCAGTGGTAACAAGACAAGCTTAAGGCCCGGTATCCACCAAAGCGGAGAGGAGAGGAGACGACAGGAGATGTGCTGCGAAGCTGGCAGGTTATTTCCATTAAAGCAGAGAGAAGTGTAGCGGAGAGGAGATGTGAGCTTTGTGTAGCAGAGATGTGAGCTGTGTGTTGTTGTATTTCGGATGTGCGAGGCATGGGGAGAAGGCAGCGGGGTGCGGGATGCGTGAGCGCGTGCGCCGCCCGGCCGCCCGGCCGCCCAAATAGACACTTCTCCGGTCTGCCGCGCCGCTTGCTCTCTCGCCGCATAAAATTCTATAGAAAAATGAGACATCTCCTCTCCTTTCCGCTTGATCCATTTCCACTCAAGCTAAGCGGAGAAGAGATGTGGAAATAACGAAATCGGATTGGTTTATTCAAACACAAATCTCCTCTCGTCGCCTCTCTCCGCTTTGGTGGATACCGGGCCTCAACTAACCTCTTAAGCCATAAGTAATTTATTCATTTGTTTAACATAGGTACAATAATAATGATAACACACATCACCATCATCATCATCATGATCTTATACATTTATATTGAAACTCCGAACTAAACTAGGCCAGTTCAAGGTCAAAGTGTTATCAACCTTCGCTGGAAAGTGAACAACAATTAGTGTTGTAAATGCCTGAATTTGAGTCTACTAGGATTACCCACAACCTTTAAATATCAAAGAAATAAATAAAAAAAGGCGTACTATTGAATATATTTCATAAAAGATTGTGCTATATCGAATTTGTAACGAATTTAATCATGTTACAAACGTTTACGTAAAAAACATATTTAGGTAAAATCGTTTTACGCAAACGTTTTTAATGAAAATCTTTTTACAAACGATGCTGTAGTGTCACGTAAAATGATGAATTTTGTTTATCGTGTTTAAAAGAAATTGGTTTGAAAATACTTTTTACGCAAACATTTTATGAAAGTGTTAGTAATGTAAATATTGGAATATTTCAAATACTTAATAGATTTTCTCCTAGTTTCGTTTAAAGCGGGTATACGATTTTTATTTTATTAAACTGAGTTAACTATTCAAACTAGCCAACGAGCCAGGTAGACTAAAGTGGGAGTGGGCTGGCCACGTTTCACGAAAGCTCCCGGAGATATGGGCAAAGATCGTTACTCACTGGACGCCTGAGGGAGGACATAACCGTTGAGGTTGACCGCTGTGACTGTGATGTGACGATCTAGTCATGTTTGCGGGGCCAACAGGGGCAGATATTGTACAAAAAAGAAAGGCATGGAAGGATTTAAAAAAAAAATATAATTAAGACCTGACATGACGTCATAAGTGTATTTTTTCAACAGAAAAATGCAACGTTTATTCATTGTTTTTGGCACTTAGGACTAGGTACCCGAAACCGCTCAACCTATTGCTTCCTCTTGTCTGCTAATATCGTGAAGAGTCGTGATTATGGCTTGGGCCTACTATGAAGTCTAAACATCAAAAATTGTTTGTTTGTAAGAGGTAATCTCTGGAAGTGCTGATCCGATCTCAAAAATTATTTCACTGATAGAAAGCTATACTATTTCCGGGTGCCAAAGGATATGTTTTATGGTATATTTGACTTCCATGCGAACAAAGTCGCGGGCCGAAGCTAATTAGTTATATGTAGCCTTATATTTTAGCAAAAGATAACTTTCTTGTGTGACTGTGAATCGAACCAAAAGCTAATTGTCTATATCCTGGGTCATTACGGTATTGTGAACAAAGTGGAAAGATAAAAAAATCCTAAATAATATTTTTCTCCTAATAAATGATTTCACGAAGAGAAAAAGAAAATAAAACTCATTTCTTCCTCCGTAATGCTTGTTTACAAGAAATAAGCAATAATAATTAATTACTCAAAAGAATTTGTTTCTTTTAATTAAAATGTGGGTAATAATTACTTTGTTTGGCATTTAAAAGGGAAACAATCTTATCGCGACGGGGAAGCATTTAACAGGCTTTTGTTAAACTTTCGTAACTTAGTTATACTTAATTGTTGAATATTATTAATATTATTTTTCTTTTTGCTTTGTAGAAGAAAATCTTATTTATTTTTAAACATTTAAATTAAAAAGAAAAATATCTAGTAAAGCTAGGGTGTCCTAGAAGAGCGGTAGCCGCCATATAAAAATGACGACACTGTGGTTTGACGTTATGGGTGCGTCGCTGAGGGCCCCAATCCCGCAGGTATACGTCCCAGAGGGCCATGACTTCGATAATTTGATCACATTTTTTCTTTTTATGGTGTCAAACATGCTCTCTAAGGAAACACACAAACTTACTTTCATATATAATTTTTCAGTGACGTCATTCGATGGTAAATTGCAAACGCTATTTTGCGTCCACCATAGTCTTATGAAACCTTAGCTTAAGCTATAACACAAGAATTATGGAAGCAGGTTGATAATAATTATGGTAAAATGCTAGAGGTAGTAAAATTTTTAAGCTGTGAATACCTTGTGATAGAAGTCTGTCCATAAAGCTGGAATTCGTACAATAGATTTGTTGTGACCATTCATATCTTTTTTTGGCCGACATATGTGCAAAGTAGATGTTGGTCTAGGAACTTTTAATGTAAAACTTTTTTTTTTTGCTAGCCTATTTTCTGGCCCAATATTGGGTGAAGTAAAAAAAATACGTTTATTTGCGGTAAACATGACGCAAAGAAAGAATGAATACACGACAATAACATGTGGGGGAAAATATTATGCGTAACATCCACAAAAAACGGCCATCGCTCAGCATAATACTGTGACCCTATGCGAGACAGAGCCCCAGAGTTGGTTTTCAGCGACAGCCGGCGTTGACGGGGTAACGTCAACCGGTGCAGCATAATTATAATGAATAACAATACTCAAATAAAAAATAAAATATAAACAATCCAGTCCTAAATGTTTTTATAAAAAACAAAGTCCTCCGCCGCGTCTGTCTATCTGTCTGTTCACGATAAACTTAAAAACTATTGCACCATTTTCATGCTGTTTTCATCAACGGATAGAGTGGTTCTCGAGAAAGGTTTTAATAGTTAATATCCGACATCCACGCGGGTGAAGCCGCGGGCATCAGCTAGTTTAATATAATATTTAAAATTGCAACATTCCGTTCTATCGGCGACTCACGCGCCAGAGGCACAAAGGCCTTTTGCTTTCCATACGATCAAAGACCATGTCGGACCCGCAAATATGAAGTAAAACGTAATTTTGAGAACCATTTGAATAATAATTTAGAAAGCAGTTGTAATAGGTACTACAGTAACGTCATGATCAAATTCTGGCAACTGTACATCTCATCTCAACCCTCCAGAGATAGTAAACATTATAGTTATTCTCCACGACAAAAGGAGTAAGAAACAGTAACTATTACAAGTGCTCCGAAGGATGGAGCGGTACAAAACTACCAAGTAATTACTCGCCTCTAGAAATTAGTCTTTGTTTAAACACTTCAGTTACGAACGTTCAGAGATGCCCAAGTATTTATTGAAATAAATGAGTTCATTCCCAGTTTATCGATCCGTCTGACTTGTCAAGTTGTCTGTTTGTGTAACTGCGTACATTTATGTGGGTTTTAGTTGGATTTGAGGAGTGTTGAGGGCTATTTATGGAAATATTATTTGAGTGAATGTATAATACAATCAACTTGAAGATGTTATTTTGAGTTGAAGAAGGCCTGAGACAAATAGTTTCACGGCTCGGTTATAAATAGTCATAGTTTGAGACTTCAAAGTCGAACAGTATTTATCGCCAAAATTTACAAGAACATATATTTGATTCCAGCTGCCCCTTCGAAGAGCTATTTTCGTATGGAGAAGAATGGGCAAGGAACTCCACTAGCTCTCTGATAAAACGTTTTACAATATATTGAATACATTAATAATTATTAGGACGACGATGTACCTAGAATATTATTACTATACATACCATAATAGGTACGTCGCATCATAACACTCTCGTTTTCATACATTTACGTTATTTTTTGCAACACCCCGGACATGTTTGTTTGGACTGTGAAGCCTGAACGTTTACTCTATTAAAATATTTGAATAATAAACGTGAAACGGTACACAACACGTATTTATTTATTTGTTGTGTGAAATTCGTGCCAATTATATTCTGTAAAATATTTGCTAAGTGGAAATTGTAGGTACTTAGTGAGCACTTTTGTTACTTTGTACTTGTCAATCAATCTATCTAGCCTTTCTCAATTATGTGGAGTCGGGTTTTTAGTCTAACCAGATGCAGCTGAATACCAGTATTTTATATGGAGCGAATGCTGATCTAACCTACACAACCCAGTTACTGGGTAACATGATACGCCTTGGTAAGACTGTTTATCAGAGTTTTGGGCTTCTGACCACCCGTAACGACTGTCAAAGATCTACGAATTGGAGGAATCTCGATATTTATGTAATGCATGGTTACCCATCCTCGTTCTGACCGCGGCAAGCGTAGCTTTAGTCATCTAAAACAAATACATATTATAATAAATTAAATTAGTATACCTAGGCACGTTTCTAACGTACTAGGTACTCGTATGTAAGTTACAAGATATTTTTGGTTTCTCGACAGACATTTAATGATGTCACTCGACTACTAATTTGCCAAGTTGTATCGCCAACAGTTATAGTGATCTAGTTCGAAGATTGGATATATTAAATTAACGGGACAAAGCGGACAACATCAAAATCTACTTGGTATACATAGGCACCTTGCGCAGTTTAGTTCTATGCCTCGCGCACACTAAGCGCACATATACTAAAAAAGCGGCTAAAATTATATCTAGTTGGGAAAGCATACTTTAGCGTATTATAGAATTTTTAAATGAGAAAGTGTAATATTATGAATTTAATAAATTTTAATGGCATATATTTTTGACAATTTATAATTAGAAAATAGACAAATTTTATAATTCATTGTTTAAATTAGATTTTTAGTTTGTGTGAAAATTTAATAATGTTTTTAGCATTGTTGAATGAATTTTCTTATTTATTTTATTTGTATGCCACAAAGGCCGAACATGACGGATCTTTCTTGTTTATGAACAACCTGCATGCCTTGTATGTATACTCATGTTTACAAATAAATGACTTATCTTATCTCGTGTCAGACGAGTGCACTTGCGTGCAAAAGAAAATTATTTTCGAAGATAAAAATTATGCCCAATTTTTACATCGTGGTATTGCAAACCTCGTATTGATTAAATTTTGGTAATATTTTATAATTTACTGAGTAGGTATTTATAATTATAATATACATTTTTTTGTTACTGCAATCTATCTGGCGATTGGTATGTTGATAAAAGTTTATCGTGTCAAACTTGGTTATTACCTATGTAATTTTGCTATAATATGCTAGATGGCGTTACAAAGACATAGGATCACGGTTTTTCTATGATGTTTGTTGTGATAGCCTCTCTATAGTATTTTTAAATCTCTTTGATTAAATGAATATGATATTCACAAATACCCAGCTAAGAAATCGTTAGTGTTGAGACCATTTGCCTATATTTAGACAGTGTTTGCAGACAAGTAGGGACAAAATAATGCAAGAATCACGTTACTGAAAAGTTTGGGTATAAATATAAAATTGGTAAGGAAAAAGCACCAGGACAATAACGAAAACTTTATTTACAACTCATAAATCCGAAATATTCTCAATAAACATTTCAACTTTATTGAACTGAAACCGAAAACTTTCTAGTCTGCAACACTAAACTGAACTTGCGTCTTGTTTATTATGTTTGCGCCATAAAATCTACGTAGTAACGATAACCATAACGTTTGAGTTAAACGCAAACCAGTACGTTAGCCTTTATCGAGTTAAAATAGATTTTGGCTACAGGACGATACATTATGTGTGATGTTGGGGTTACAATTTGCTTAGTTTAAAATAATATTGAATATTGATGAGTTTGAAAATGACTATGTAAATTTCTATGTTGATTATTATTGATTAACATGGTCGCCCACAATGGGCCTTATTAGAAGGCTTAAGGTCACCCAAAGGGCTATGGAGAGGGCTATGCTTGGGGTTTTCCTACGTGGTCGAATCAGAAATGGAGAGATCCGCAGGAAAACCAAGGTAACCGAAATAGCCCGAAGAAAGTGGCAAGGGGCAGGCCACATTGGTCGCAGAACAGATGGCCGATGGAGCCGAAAGGTTCTTGAATGGCGCCCGCGTACCGGAAGACTTAGTGTTGGAACAAGGCGGACCGATGACCTTCGAAGGCCGCAGGAATCCGTTGGATGCGGGTAGCAGAGAACCGGTTTGGGAGGCCTCTGTCCAGCAGCGGACGTCTTTCGGCTGAAATGATGATGATGATGATTATTCCTTTATGAAGTTATATCTCAGACTAAGCAAGAGCTTTCCTAGTAATAATCTAGTTCGTGTTTCTGAAACAGGTATTAGTTTGATAACATCAAAATGAAAAGTCAGTGTCAGTTAAAATGAAAAGTCAGCCTAGTGGTTTAACTGGGAAGAAGTGGATAAGTGAGCTGTTTTCAGAAGTTAAAATTCTTTTTTTTTAACAATAGTGTTGTAATAAACAATGATCAGCTTAAAAGCCAGCTAATTTCAAATTCTTACCTTAAATACCTACTGATGAAAACTCGTATTTCCGCGCGTCATCCCTAATTTCTCTCCCCCTTGGCAGCGCCTAAGTTATTTCGGTATAAAGTGGAAATTTTCGCAACAATGTGACAAGTTCCCTTTTTGTGTACTTCTCTATTACAAAAGCATGCCGGATGAGGTATGCTGGCTCTGTGTTTATTGGTGCTTGTGGGAAAGCATTTCAAAGCCCTTTATGCTCCGAAGCAAAATCCCGTGTACCTACGTAATACCAGGATTACACGATTCACTCATAGTTGCTTTGTATTAGTTAGACATCACCTGCGTTGCCTTTCCCAACAATGTCGGTATCGGCTTCCAGTCTAACCGGACGCAGCTGAATACCAATCTGCTGCGGAGTTTGTAGCGCCACATTCTTCCCAGCTAAAGCACTAGGAAGGAGTGTAGGGCGGGCGTTTTGGGGGAATGTCTTATGTAATTTTGACGTTTGAAAAGTGCTGATTTTCAGCCTAATGACTAATGACTTTTGATTTTGACCAGTATTTTGCATGAAGCAACTACCCATCAGACCTCAAAGACCCAGTTACTGAGTAATACGATACCCCTTGGTAAGAGTGGTTAGTGGACTTAATAGATTCTGGCTACCTGTAACGACTGTCAAAGAACTACAAATGACAGCCGCTATGTAATGAATACCCATCCACGGAGCGACCTTGGCAAGCGTTACTAAGACTCCTTGAGGATCGAGCCGTGTGGCTGTGATTAAAATTGGCCACGAGCCCGTTTGTATTAGTTAGAATTCTTCTCATGTTTCATTAACCCAGCCTTTTAGTGAGTTTAATAATATATTTCATTTTAACGCGCTGTAGATACCTTAGTAGTACATGAGCAATGTTTTGTATTTAATTTATTTCTTAATTTTCTTACTTTCATAAGGCTCGGAGACATTTTTCATATACTATTTTCTTTTCTGTTTTCTCATTTGACAGATAATACAATTCTTTGAAGGTCATTTTCAGAAAATGAAGTACCTACCTATCCCTGAATTGACTAGTCTAAACTTAATTTTGTGTCGCAATATTATTATAAATATTATTAACTCAATTAACGAAGTATTTATTCAATAAACTCAGACTCAAAGAGATAATTTTAAGTTTCGCGTAAATTATTCGCAAAATATGGTTATTCATTGTCGATTCGAAGTGGCGATATTCTTATTAAAATTATTTATTCATAGAATCGCAAAATTAAAAATGTCTGTTTTTTTCGGCGAAATAAAGTTACTGCTAGGTATGCTCTTAATATTTGTGTGTCTATTTTAAAAACATTTTAGTCCAGGGAATATTGAATGTTTCAATCAATGTGTTTTTTTTATTTTTATTATCATCTGTCTCGTTGGGGTCGGCTTTCAGAGTCTTACCAGTGTAAGTGTATCCGAACTGGATTTTATCAAAAACCCATAAATGCCCCATTTCTCACTATTTGATAAAACATTTTCTCATATTAAGAAAATTACTAGTCACGCTGGTAACATCATTTCCATTCGCTCCCCCACTTATAAAACAACATTGCGTGTTATTGTACTTCTGACATCCAACAAAATTTTAACAATAAAAATTGGATATCAAATCAAGTTTTAATTAGTTAATGTTTACAAGCACCTGATTGCATGATAAGATGCAATGTATTCAAATTAATTCTTCAAGGACGTTCTAATTAACTACCTACAAGACTTAAGACTCTACACGAGATTTTTATTATTATTTAAATTATTATTGTGTTAGAGCTACCTTTGACCAAAAAACCGAGAGAGTACAGGAACGGTGACCGCAAAATTTACTTAAGGCGAAAGCTTCAGGGTATCCCGCGAATTCAATTTTTCTTACGTTTTTTTGCAATTTGCAGGTCAGTATCAGGTTGTATATTGAATAAAATATGATTCGCGGCCGTAAAAAAAAAAAATATTTACAGAATTATAAACATTAGAATCAGCACTACAACTCCATAAGTTCGTATAATTGTATTGAATGACTATTTCGTGAAATCATGACATTTGGCACGTATATGACTTTCACAATTTTTTTTCAAATGTTATGGAGTTGTGAACACATGGCTTTGTAATGCAGATGGTAGACAATATTATTGTCTTTCGAATAAGCCTATTTTTATCTCAATATGACTAAAACTTTGAGAGATATGATTTTTTTGTACTCGCATAGATAATATTTCAACAAAAAAACAAAATGGCTGCCACATAGCGGGAAAGTGTATTGGACCCAAGCTTAGAGTGTAATTGTACTTTAAAGTAGTTTATATTTAAGTATTTAAAATATCGCTAGTCCATGTCCGGACACACTGTATAATGAAGGTGAAAACTACGGATGAATTTTTGAAAATTCAAGGGGTTTCATAGGAGTTGTCTATAAATAATATAGACGGTCCATGTACCATGTATTTTAGTTTGTGGAAACTGTCCCATGGTATTTAAAAAACAGTAATAACAAATATAATATTTGCCAATAGCATTGTCTAAAAAAAAACGAATCTCTTACAAATTAACCCAAAATCAGCATATGTTATAATGTTCCCACTGCTGGGACACCGGCCTCCTCTCTGTGAAAAGGTGTTAATAACGCAGTCACAATGAAGCATTTTGGTCCGGAAAAGACAAAAATAAACATAATGACGATAGTTCAGTTATCAATACAACTACCAAATAACAATCGTCTCCTACAACCTTTATCTCTTTATTGGCTCAACTACCTCAGATATTTACTCCGATACTTAAGATTCTTAAGTACAATCAAAGCACCAGCACTGTTATTATTCTATATTTATCAGCGATATCCTTTTAACAACAGGGTCTTATCAAATTCCCCGCGGCCATGATGGCCCACACAGAGAATAAACTCAGAATAATGCCAAAATAAAGTAGGATTGTCTTGCTAAGTGGAATATTATCCTTTTGAGACAATGATTTCGAGAATAGAATGGTCGTTGAAGAGCTCTTGTTTTCTTAAGTACGTAATGTAAATGTGGAGTTTGCGTAAGTGTGTATTTTTAGGGTTAAATAAACGTTCGTTTCAATGTGGAGGAAATGTTTTCGGGGGCAGAGGTAAGGGCCAGGTTAACTTTACATTTCTACGTGTCAGCGCTTTTGCAGCGTTTGTTTTGTTTGAAAATCCTAGCTGTTTGTGCATGCAAAGGAGAGTGAAATTGCATGTATTTGTTTAAAATGGTATAATGTGACGTGTTCTTCTGTCTTTTATTTAGGTTCCATGATGTCAAACTATCAATAGTTAAAGCGTTCTTGGCAAAATACTGACAAATAACCTGTTTTTATTATTATAATGTAATAGTATAAATGTAATATTACCTACCATAAAGATAATTCTGTGAATGGAGTATCGGTTTTAAGCCCACAAGAAGGATTCTTTAAAAGTAATTAATTTATTATTCAACAACTGAAATTGAAGTTTCCCTTTGAAATAATTTGAGTTTTGGTCATTTCAAATTGAAATGTACGAATTGCAACTTACCCAATCTTGTTCTGTGTTATTACATTTTAAGTAAGATAGGTTAACAGCCAGATAGTTTTGGTTGGGAGGAATTTCTTATCTCTTTGGCTTAAATTGGAATGCAATTAGCATTGCAGCTTCGTTTTCACTCGGAAAGATTCGTGATAGCTCGGGAAGTGGGCAGCTTTGATGTAACAATCTTATTCAAGACCCAAATTAACAGACCGGGGCGGCGCGTCCGTATCTCTTCACGGAGTCACGGAATGAAAATCATTTTATCCGTTTCGAGAACTCATTTTGTTTTAAATCTAGATGTATTTGAACGCAGTTTCATTGTATTTTGATATCCAATTATGGCTTAATTTGAAATTTTACCATTGCTAAAGTTTTACATTTTAGGTTTGCCTTATAAAATATTATTAAATCTTTGAGCCAAATTATGTATCTTGGAAAACCAGAAATGTTATAATATAATCTTCATAAGAAAATATTATCGTGTGTAAACGTAAAACAAACATAAATTATTTGTAAATATGGATTTGAAAACCTTATTTTTATTTATTTATAATCTCTACTTACGTCTTACTTAAAGGAAACTTTAGAGAAACCTCCCTATCTACTTCAGTCTTAATCGATGGTCAACACAAGAGGGCACGAGTGTCCTACTGCTAGACCCAAACCCTACCCTTAACTTACCACAGAGAGGTCCTCTACCCTACTTATTATTCAAACATTTCACTTACGCACAACCTGTACTTAATAGTGTCAACCTTGAGAGCCATATGTGCTATAACAAGCACAAAATAGGATCTTTTGACTATGATTTTCTTTAAAATAAGTAGGTGTATTCACATTTTCCCTGAAAGGAAATCCACATTTTGTCATAAGCATTCTTACATATAAAAGGTTACTTGGTCAGTTTAAAATGATCGAGGAGTTAGGAATAAAATCCAGATAAACAAACCTTTATTATAAATATAATCATCATCATTTCAGGCCTCCCCCTTTTTTCTGGCATACTTCCCGGCTCCGTGAGCCCCTTATGCAGATGTTTGCCGTGACTTTGGCTATATCATCAACCCAACGTGTTAGACAGCCCTGGTTTCTTTATTAATCTGTCTATCAATGACTAATTTTTTTTTTAAATTGTGCTAGGCCGATTGAATTCGCATTGTAAAGAAAATAACGCATTAATCGAATGCATTTTTCAATTTCGACGTCTAAGACTAAATCAGTCACGGTGATCTTAGTAAAATTATATTAGTTCAAAGACTTACCCAAGATCCCGAGCCTGTAGTTGATAGTGACGACGACCAGGCCAGCATGAGAGGCCAGGACTGTCCCATCGTAGGGGTTGCCAGAACTCCACTCGTAACTCTCTCCGTGCACGAAGACTAGAACTGGGTACCGAGCCACTGCGTCTCTTACACCTGCTAGAAAAATGACAGAGGTTAGAGATGTCGATGCAAGAAATACTTCATAGTGATCTACTTGAGCTTAGCAATAATATATTATAAAAAACTAGAGACAATCTCACAATGCGAATTGTCTTGGTCTTCCCTTGTGTATTTTTTGTTTAAGGATAACATAATCTCAATAACTTATTATCTCTTCATTTTGTATTTTGATGGTATTGCGTAACTGTTCATTTTAGTCTCCATAAGCCTAGAATGTTACAGCGATTTGGTAGGTCCTAAATCAAGGCGTATCCATTTCAAACTTAATTTTATATCAATATACGATTAACCCCATTTCACTTAACAGAAGAGGCTCATTCAACCAACAAAAACAAAGATAATTCGAGATACATAATTAATACATTCCACAACAGGCTCTCACAAAACAAATAGTACTTAATCAACAATATAGAAAGAACGATAACAGATAATCACCAAACTTATCCAAAAGAGCAATATAGCCCTGGTCATAACCGAACTAATACGTCGCCCCCAACAGAAGGACGGACAAGACATGTTATACCTATATTTTATTTTTATGAGCGTCTAGAAACCGATAAATGTAGTGATGATAGCTTTCAAGGCGGTAATAGATAGTGTGGCCATTTTAGTAAAGTCTGTCTTAGTATGTACCTATCTACATAGTCTGTTGATAAAGAAGGAAAGGTATAACACCTCCTACGTGTAATGTTACGAAACAATACCACACGACCGAACAAAATTTTAGCTAGAAAGAGTGAATATAGAATCCATTTAACTGGTTATCGAGAACTTTCAAGAGGAAATAGAGAATATGAAAACCGAAAACCAGACGAAAATAGATCATTATAATATATTCTCCAGGAGATAATGTACCAAACCTGTCACTACTTATGCAAAGTTGTGACCTTTTAACCCAACATATTACTTACTGCTCGCCTGAAGCTTGGAATAATGCCAACGCACTTAGTGTTAAAATTTGGCGTTCAGCTCACTCTGCAAAGATAAAAATGCGAAGAAACGTACCTACTTTAGTTTTAAAGGTCGATAATATACGAACGGTGGTGCTAAAGGCATAAGTAGGTATAGAAGATTTAAGAGCCACTACACAGGGGCGTAGTGAAAGAATTTCTAACCAAGTTAGCCTATTTTTCCCCGAATGACCCTATTCGATTTTTTCTTTATTTTCGTTGCAAAGTTCTTTTGTCAGTTTTAAATCGGGGGAGATGGAGACAATTATCGACTTTGGGCGCTCGTAATAAGGGCTAGTTTAATGTGAAATGAGATGACACATTTAATCGGAGGCGACGAATGTGGGGCATGGTAGGGATAGGTACTTGCAAATGAGTAATATGTACTTTTAAGTTTATGCAGTGTTGCGGTTTAATGAAGATTTATTCGATGGATGCCATAATAGAGATTCATTACTAGATTAAATAAAACAATTCGTTTTGTGTTCAATTATTTCCCCTTGATAATAAGTTCCTACCTACTTATTATATTTTATATTATTATATAGTAAATAAATATACAAGATTCTGTTCTTCACAAAAATCTTCTACCAAGATCTTTGTCAAAAACTCATTCGCTGTAATCACAGGAAAAGTCATATTTTCCTATAACGGACAGAAAATCGCTGAAACAGTACTAATCCAAGAAGCATTGAATGTCCAAAAAAAGGACGAAAAAAAATCTAACACAAAAAATTCAAAAAATTCGAACAATACCGAACACTCACTATCTCGCATCTTTCCATTCAGATTGTCGGATGGAAATAAAAAAAGGATAGCTGTCTATCGGATTCGACGGGAATTTCCAGTGAAGGTTCGAGATATCACGCCCGTCGTCCCCCACCCCCACTTCGTCTTATCTCAGCCATGATGGATCGGGAAGAAAAGGATAAATCAAGTTTTTGTTGGAAGTTAGATGTGTGGTGCAAGACGGGAGTGGATAGCTGACTACTGTAGTTTTTGTGGACTAACTACATAAGAAACTGCAAAATTTTACTTATAACTAAGAACTGCAGTTTAAATACAATACAACGCCAGACCAAACTCAAACTCAAACTCAAAGCATTTATTTCAAATAAACCAATTACAGGCACTTTTGAATTGTCAAGGGGTCGGTCAGTCAGAAAGATGAAGCTAGTTGCCCATTCCAAAGCGTAGGTTCCTATGGAGAAGAACGGGCAAGAAACTCCACGGACACTCTTTTGAATCAGAATATTATTACAATATATTGGTTACATCATTCATGTTGAAATTATACATGTGAGAACAATGTCCGTCCGTAAAAAGATAAAAAAGAAACAAAACAATTCAAAAATTAAAATAAATTAAAATAAGCCGTGGCAGCTAAGAGATGACCAGTCCCTACTGATGGCGCCCGTTCACGAACATGACGCATGGATCAGCACCATTCAGCTCAACCATTTTGAAGGGAACTTAATGATCCAACACACACGCCACCACCAGCGAGACATTAAAGTGAGCATGACATACTCTCAGTCGCCAGGGCACATTCAAGTCAATGAAAGACGTACCTAGTAAATGGTAGCTTTAAAGTACTTAGGTAAGTACATAGTGCTCACACACATGTGCTATGCAGTTATACAATACTAGGAGATTGAATTTATACAATGTAAATATAGTTTTTACAATCTTCAGCAGCTCCAACAATTATTTCGAATGCTAATCAATTAGTTTATGCGCCCTGTGGAGCTGGACCAGCGCTGAGCCAAGCATTTTTATCCGTAATGTAATCCCCTAATTTATAATATGCTTGGCGGCATAGTGTGCGTTTTATACAAGATTTAAATTTTGTTTCATTCAGTTGGAGTATGTGGGGAGGTATTTTATTATAACATTTTAAACAGTACCCCATGAAAGTTGAGTCTACTTTAGCCAGTCTGAAGCCCGGTTGAACTAATTGGTCCCTACTTCTAGTCCTATAATTGTGTCTTTCACCTCTTTTACTGAAAAGACTTAGATTTTTCCTTACGTACATGATGTTTTCATAGATATATTGACAAGGTACCGTCATGATGTTAATATCTTTAAACAGTTCCCGTAGAGAATCGCAATTGAAATGAAAGAGGAAAGTGGAATATCAAAAAATTTCGTTGCCTTAGAATGATTGGTCATTTAGTTAGTGTGCTTCTTATGCGTTTGTAAGCTTATATTTTTAAGTGTCATGTTTCAAATTAAAAATGTTCAGTTTGTGTTTTGTATTCTGCCTGTGAAACTGTAAAATAATCTACATTCACGGTGACACCAAATTGGCACGAGACCCACTAAACACGTTTAAATCTCACAATGTTCATTTAAAACAACAGGGACATGCAGCAATTAGCACGTCATTCTGTATATAGCCAGTTTATTACTTAGACCATTACAGTAGGGACTTTCATAAACACTAGCCGGGAACATTGAGGCTATCTTGCAAATCTGCACGATAATGAGTGTGGAAAGGGATAGATATACGTTTATATGATCCCACCGCATCATGTGTAACGTTAACGATGTTGAAAAAATTGTCATAATTATGGTTTAGAAAGCTTTGGAAGACATTTTGAAGTTTGACAATGTGATTTTTTTATAAAAGAGTCTATACGATTGTATTATTTCATTTCTAAGATTATTAAATTCAATCAATCAATACAACACGTTTGAATCGATTCCTAATTACGTCATCTTTTGTGTTTGCAAAATTATGTTCGCGTGCGTTTTATTTTGTAATTTATCACTATCATCACATCTTATTATGCACATTCCATTTACTTAACAACTTAACCGAAACTTCGTCGAAACTGAACCGTATCATCTTCATAATAATTCACCCCTCAAAGTTACTCTACGTCCAAATTGAAACATACTCTTACATACATCATATCCTCCTCATCGATTGTAATGCAATTCACAAAATCGATGTGTTGTAAGTCAATCCACTCCTGGATATAAATCAAATCCGGACTTCCGAAGCAATAAATCCGTATTTGGGTCACCATTTACTTGTACCCATCGTGTTTTATTCAGTTGATGATATAAGAAGCGTTTCTAATAAAAAACCGAGGAGCGGAGATACGGAGTTTGACGTTGGTATTTAATATTGTTGACTTTTTTGTTCGGGCTCTTTATAAAGGGGTTGAGTAAAGTTTTAAGGAGTGGGTGATGCGGAAATTCCAGATGAGTGGTCTTTGAAGCTACACATAGGAAAACATACTTAACTATGTCATGCTATGTTATCGTCCAGTAGAAATGTTTCATGAAAGGTTAAAAATAAACCCTAATTTGTATTTCTGAAGGAAAACTAGTAACTAAGTTATTCCAATTATTTATAATTGTCGTAACAACCTCTGATGTAACACATTATTATTCTAGATGACTTTCTAGTTCTTGCGAAATTCTTGAGAATTAATAAAAGATAGTCTACTTTTTCTGTCTTCAGGGCTATTCATTACAAAATAGACCTAAACTTTTTCACAAAAATCCTGTAACGCTTTTTTGTTACGAGCTCCAAAAATCTTGATAAACTTTCTAGTCTCGATCAAACAAGGTTCTCTGGGGACAAGTATAGAAAACTTTAGCCTACATCCAGACATGAATAAAGAAATATTTATCCACAAAAGTGATCGTTGCGCCGGTCTGGTCCGTTGGGATTTTTTTCGGTTAAAGCGAGTGAATCTAGGTCTCACGTTGGGGATAAAGTGTGTTAATGTTTACGTGGCAGTTGTTTTAAGATGGGACGCGTTGGTAGTACGTCACTCATGTTTCTTTTATGTGAATGGTTCTTTATTAATCTAGTATCATTGTGGAGTTTAATGAGTCTTAGTGTTAACCAAAGATGAATGTTGAGAATACTAAGTACTATGGTTTTCTATCTTTTTCACAATCGAGTCTGTTGTTTTTTACTTGAAATCTGATACAAGTTATTATTCGTTATCTATAGCATTATCTATTATATATAAAAATCAATTGCTGTTCGTTAGTCTCGCTAAAACTCGAGAACGGCTGGACCGATTTGGATAATTCTTTTTTTGTTGTGTTTGTTATTCTCAAGGCAAGGTTTGTACGTAAAATAGGTGTAGGTACGTAGGGTAGGTAGGGTAGGTAGGTAGGTTAGGTAGGTAGGGTAGGTAGGTTGGGTAGGTAGGTAGGGTAGGTAGGTAGGGTAGGTAGGTAGAGTAGGGTAGGTAGGTAGGTAGGGTAGGGAGGTAGGTAGAGTAGGGTAGGTAGGGTAGGGTAGGTAGGTAGGGTAGGTAGGGTAGGGTAGGTATGGTAGGGTAGGTATGGTAGGGTAGGTAGGTAGGTAGGTAGGTAGGTAGGGTAGGTACTTAGTGCTACCTGTGCGAAGCCAGGGCGGGGTAGCTAGTACATGATATAAAAAGCTGTTATAAGTATTCTATATAATTCCTTGATTTATGTTGCCCTAATTGTATCCTAGAATCAGTTTATCAAATTAAAAGTTCTGAGAATGAGCAATTTTCAACGTGTTATTAATTACGATGTAATAATATTAACAGTTCATTGTAAATATCCGATATATTTAGAAAATAACCTTTTAAATCAACAAAAGCATGTTACGCTTCCAATATTTCATCTAACGTATCCCTATTACGTTAAAATAGACTTAACGTTCTTCAATCACTTCCCCGCCATTGGCTTTAAATGTTGAGCAATTCACTCGAATCGAAGCTTCATATGATATAACATTTATAAAAAAATATAAAGAAAATCTCATATCAAAGCAGCATTCAATATATCGAGATATATTTAGTCATGAAGCGGAAGAGACTCAAACGAAAAACTGGATTTGTACTTTACGTTGTCGAGTACTTTGAGATGCTGTATGGGCAAATTAGCTTATGCTCTTGGCTTGATTTGGCTATGTGAAACTCTCTGCTCTTGTGGGGGAAAGGAGTCCATAAATGTAATTGATATTGCTTGCTTGTTTAAAGGAAAAACTAGTATTGCTTAGGCTTACCAGGCACTGGATCAAAGAAGAACAAAGACAAAGGAAGATAGGAAGATATCTGTGCAAGTGCTACATGAATCTAAGTTGATAGGCGTGACAAATGGAATCTTATACGCTGCATTTGCATTTGTTCCGTGTAAGCTCCATTGCTTTTCAGCTTTTCATTTGGGCTTAATCGTTAAAATCTATCGAACTCCCGATGATGATGTAAAACAAAACACAACCTTCATTTGATTGTTAAGAAGTTAGGTATAATATGTTGAGTCAAACGTAAAACTTGCCGCAAAACATTTTACGCCTATGCCACAAAATTTTCACGCACCAGAAAAACGTAACAACACTATACATCATTGTAAGTAGATCCCGTGCTTCATAAACCGCCAACACTATCGGTTATCCCTTGATGGATCGCGTCGGGGGCATAAATCAACTTTCGCTGTATAAATCCATAGCTTCACACGGCTGTCAAATCAATTTTTTGCTATAACCTCGTGGTTGGATTATCTTGTTATTCTATTTTGAGATTAGATTCCCCTAAAGTGGTTGTTTTGCGAGAAAATAGTGAAGAATTTTGTCGTAAACGGCGTGCTGGTAAGTGGTTCTATGTGAGTAGGTAGTGTTATATTGAGGTTATTTCTGTAAACACGTAGATCTTCTTTATGAGAATGGATAAATACTACACTACGTTGTATGTTAACCGCACGTAAATTTTAAAACACTTTATTGAATGCTTGAACTACAATATATTCAAGGAGATATTTTGAGCCATCGCTAGAAATGTGAACAACTGAGAAGACATCATCACTAACAGTCAAAATTGAAGTGGTTAGGAACAAATGGTCGCTCTGTATTTAACAGTACATATCAGTGGATTGGCATCCATCAAAACACAAATTTAGAAGATCGTTCCCGATTCACGCGAGATAGAATTTATTCAGCACATTCAAATTACATGACCACGTTTTGGTCCGCGTAAATTCTGTACCGGAATTATGAAGGCTTCGGGTACGAATACCGTAATACCGTTTCGACTCAAATACCGGAATCCGACGTACCGTAATTCAGAAGTTTTCCGGAACGCACGACGCCAAGGGAAGTATGTAAATGCTTAAAATGATCGTTGCCTTTTGGTATTTCATTTTCGGTATTTTAACAAGTTCCTTAGTAGTTTGACGCAGAACTTTGCTTTGAATATAACGTTTATTTTCTGTGATTTATCAACAGGTCAACAATTTTAAATGCTTATTGCCTAGCTTCTCGTCTTAGAAGTTTAAAATTTATCACCTTCTTAACAAGATACAACGAACAGAATATTTTGAGACTTATTTATTAACCATAAAATGGTCCTTATCAACCAAAATCAAAAGTCACATTTCATAATTACGAATATTGTGTAAAAAAATATATCTGTTATGTACATAGTAATTTCATCACACATCAGCGTTGTAGACACATGTAGAAGAGAATTTTAGGGAGCGGCATAGAGCGTCATTTACGGTTATTAAAAAGCCAGAAGACTATTTCGGAGTACGGTCCCAAAACCGCGCACGTACGTGTTCGGAGTTTGGCGCAAAATTTTCCAGGAAATCGCATTTTTGGGAACGAGGAAAATCATCTGAATTTCAATGTAGATGGAAAATTTCACGGTGTATTACACATTATTTATGTTGTTAGAATTGTAGATGACAGGCTAAAAGGTTATGCTGCCGAATTTAATGGAAAAAATATATATTTCGTGATGAATCTACTAGTGATACGAAATTGTACCTATTGATTGATGACCAGACGTCCATTGTAATGACCGCAGGTATGATGTTATAAGACAGAGAGCAGTGGTGGCCTAGTGGTATGAGCTCCGATTGTAAAAATATATAAAAAAAATACGTACTTTTAGTACACTTCTGCCTAACCCTTCGGAGAATACAGGCGTGATGTTGGTATAAAAAAGGTGAAAAAAAGGTAGGTATCAAAGCTCAAAAATACTTTTATTGGTGAATTTTGAATGCTTGTTAGTAATAATAAGAATAAATAATTTACAATGATTCACTAATGACTCTCAGAGGTACTTTTTTCGGAAGTATCGACACAAAATCCTAATCCATCTCACATTACCTTCCACACAACACCAGACATGAACAGAAAAAGGGACAAAACAAAAGCAAGCTACAAATTCAGGAAAGTCTCGCTAATCGCTCCCCGTTCCAAACTCAGATCCCGCCCAAAAAAGCATACCTAGGTGGAAAAAGTATTTCGTATGCGCAGAGCCGTACCACCGCATTTGTGACAAAAGCCAGTGACGTACTACCTACGGAGGACGAGAGGGAATATACGGCTGCATCGTAATAAGGGAGAAAAAGACGTTTTTTTTGGACATAACCGTGTGTATGCCTTTAATACGACTTTTGTTACGACAAGGCTCTATTGGAGTGGGTTGAATTAAGGTGCAGTCTCGTAATTAGTCGGTGAGGGTTAGTGGCGGGTTTCTAAAAGTTTTGGGGTTAATGAAGTGACAAAATTGATCTCATTTCCAAGTGTGGTTGTTGTTGTTTGAATGTGGAATTAAATAAATCTGAGAATTAATGGGAAATCTTTTTCGCAAATATCATATAACTGGATTTGGGCAATGTAACGTCTGACTTATTCTGTTATCTTTCCTAACGAAAACCAAAATCACTAGAATCCTCTTTGCGGATATTTTTTATGAACATAATACGCAGAGATCCGTAAAACAAATTTTAAACCCGAGATATCCTTTTATTGCTCAACTCCAACACGAACGAAAAATCAACGCAGAAACTCAACATCATTACCGCCATTCACGTTCCAATTAGTCACATCCGTGGGTTCCGTAATAAAAGACATTTCATTTATTTTTAATACCGGTCCGTAGCCATTCAAAAAATATCCCTGTCCAGCCAACTGCTAAAATGAATGTGTACCTCCACAGACAAGGACAAAAGTCTTTTTGAAAATTAGCTCACTGGAGCTTGGGGAGGTTTTAACTGAAATTATAAATCAAGTTTTTGTTCCCACCCTCAATTTACGAGTGTAATGCTTGCCTGACGAAATTTGGATTAAAATGCCTTGTTTATACATCCCTGTTGCCACTTTGTCGTAGCAAAGTAAGGGAATAAATTTATCAGGAATGAGAAAGTAGAGGTTGTGTTAGTGACGACATTTTGATGGCATTCCTTCAAAAATGGGTCAAATTTTTCATACTATAGCACTTCTAGCTAGTTAGATAGCCGTGAACCAAGCGGTAATCAAGGAAAGCTGGATTTGTATTTATTTACATGTTAATTTTATTATAAAATGAAACATTACAATGCCCGGCGTCTCTTAGCCTGCTTATCCATTTGAATGTTAATAAGTTCTGAGACGCTAATCGGATTTGTAAGCACTCTTTTTATTCTTATCTAGTCTGTTTGGACGAGAATAACAAAATGGAGCTGCAATAGACGCCGAAGACATTAACTGGGCTTACCTTGAGCGGGTGCGTAAATGTTCAAATACAAGCAATCTTCAGACTGGTTCGTCAGGAACGGGAGTATCCTTTTCAAGTACTCCAGCCGTCCTTTTGATATCCTCTTCAAAACTGCGGTTTCATTCCTTATATCGGGAAGCACTTGAGGACATACTGGGCTGAACTCTTCAGCAATTTTGACACCTGACCATTGCGCGCCGGAAACTGGAGGCATGAATCTCAGGGAACCTACAGGAGGCGATGCATAGGGCACGCCCCTAAATACTTCAACTGGTTCTAAGAACCTAGATTCGGGAGTCACTATAAACCCTCTGAGATCACCATACTTAGTCCTCACTACCCGGGAACTGATGAGCGGTTGCGGCTGTTTGTCATCCATTGTGGTCTCGCCCCTAACGAGCCTGGATGTTAGTACTGGTAGCGTAATGAAGTGTATGATCATCAGAATTAACATGTTTCCGCTTCCAGCGCCACCGTCCGAGTAAATGTCCCCGGCCGCTGACTGCTATAAGTCGACCATTTTGCAGTTTTGGTACGGTTCTGTAGATCATTTACTGGTTTATCTGTAACAAAGAAACGTAATGGTAAGCCAACGTGGTAGTTTTAGAGTTATCGAAGAATGGACGCAAATAGTACAAAAGGCTTGAACAAATTGATGTAGTACTTTATCTTCAACGGTGCTGCAGAAATATACTTGTGGCAATTTTTTACAAAAATAAATGACACTATTTCACAAATTCAATGACAGTTCTTAACTGAGATAGTTGTTGCACTACAGCTGCCATGCAACAAGCTACCCAAGTTTGGCGAACATAAAATACCAGAATATAAGTAGATCATAACAGATCATTCGCAGATTTTCATAATATACACAAAACACGGTTTTCTAATAAACAATAATTATGGGATTGTATATTTCATTACAATCAAATTCAATAAAACGCGAGGTACAACAATAACTAGACAGACAAATATCGAAGGTTCACTTCAAACAACACCTATTGCAGTCGACCATTATTACCTTTAGCGTCTTTCTGAGCATGTTACTAATAACACTGCCTCAAAATTTTATCGGTTTTCATTTTATCACCATCTCTGTACTGCACACCAAACAGCAAGCTGAATGCAGTCAAGAATAGCAGATAAATCTAGCCAAAAAATAGAGCTATGGTAAGTAATAAACGCATGGCCATAAAACTGAACTCTATTACTTACATCTTCCTTTCTTTTATTGGTTTTAGCCTGTAACTCATGTCATGGTAAAATTATTAGCCAGAACTAATTAGTATGACACCGTAGAAAAGGCAGACACGAAAGACAAAATTACAATTTTTCTGTAAAAAAAAATCTACAACGCGATGTCAAAAATGAAGAAAAGATATCACGTTGAGTACAAAAAGATATTTTATTTATTTTTTTTCACTTCAGGGACACAAAACTCTGTGATGTAGTCCTGGCTCTTTTACTGGGAGTTCTTGTATCAGAAGAGCCGTATATTATTATGTCTTTTTTCGGAGAATACAGAGTGTCATACTAGGTGTGCAGGCTGTTACGATAGCGCCCGACGTACATCATTATACCTACTTCAAATGCACTCAATTACTATGAAAAGCTATTGCTGTGAAGTGTGCATATTACTCTATCTCTCTTACTCATACCGTATTATCTTATGTTATCTTCATGACTTCCCTCTCTAGCAAAACTAAACCTTCTGTAACTTGTATTTTACAGGTACCTATAAGTCGCTACGTCACGTCCCGCTCGCTTGCGGCTCTCATTATGAGAACATGTTCAATCAAAACTGAGACACGTCTTTAATCATATTCGCCTTAGAATTCGGCTTTATTATACAAAATAGTATTTAGTTCATACATTCCATTTTGTAATTTGTGTCAAAATGGAACCAGTGTCATCTGTTTGGGTTATGGATGCGCTAAGGTAGCCCGCGAAATTCAATTTTTTGTTACGTTTTTGCTATTTGCAGGTCAGTGGCAGGTTGTACTTATGTAGATTAAAATATGATTTAAAAAAAAATACTATTCGAAATTAAAGACACATGCGAATTTTCAACAATTTCCGTCACTATGAACGCACGTCCTTGTCTAAAGCCCAGATTTATATCTGTGGATAAAAGTTAAGAACTCGAGTTAGTGAAGCTTCAGTAATCTAACAGCTTCACTAACTCGAACTCATATGTGAGGCGTTAATTTTCTCTCGTATGGACATAGCTTTAGGCAAAAAAACAAAAAGAAATATGAAAACGATGCTGACTGTGAAGGATGCACACAAATAAAAGCATCGCCACTCATAGATGCTGTTTTGAAACTCTTTTTCTACCAATAAAACAACACGTTTCCATTTTTCTGAAATTCAAGCACTATTCAGCCATTCAGCCTCCACCACAAAGTCACTAGTCCACCAACCTAGTTTCGATCCCCTATTTATCTCCTCACCAAACGTATTTGTTAACCCTATCCATGCTGATCAGATGCCACGTACTCTGAGTTATTGGTACAATAAATACGTTCCACATAAACAAGCTAGAGCTAAACATGTAAACAGTAGTCGTAAAGTGTCCTCTACCAAAGGGATCGCTTCCTTACTGAACATAAAACGCGTGATATGTATTCTTTGAATATTTATAGCAAGTGGACAAGCAGACGGATAGTTTGGGTTGTGTAATAAAATTCGGTGTTGAATGATTTATTTTTGGGATCATGTAGTGACGTCGGGTTAGCATGTGGTTGAAAGGAAGTAGGTATTGCAACAAAAAATGTTTAATGTAATTTGTTAACAACTGACCTTGTGTTAGATCTGTGAATGCTCAATCAATGATCCGGAAGGTAATCCGGAAGAGAACCAAAGTTGTCGATATATCTCACAAAATAAGCAAGCTAACCGTTGGGGTAGACGTGATCTTGAGTGGAGACGGCGAATAGGCAAACGTGTGGTAGGACGCCCTGAAGCTAGGTGGAGCGACGATCTTTGCAGGGTGGCTGGTAGCAGTTGGATGAGAGTTGCTGTAAATTGAGCTGAATAGCGTGCAATCGGAGGGACTTATATCCAGTACTAGATTGCTATAGGCTGATGACGATCCGAAAGTCTAACAACCAGTCTTACAAAGGAGTATCACGTGGTGGTTGTGATATTCAGATACGCAGTCGCTCCATCTAAAATACTGATATTCAGTTAGACTGGCAGCTAACCCCAATATAGTCAGTTTAAATGATGATAGCCATGTCCAGCTGATAACATCTCCGAGATAAGAACTTTGACAAAACATCAAGAAACTGCGAAACGGAATTGAAATACGGTCAAAACGGACACAAAACCAAATTATCCTCTAAATCCATCAGATACACCATAAATAATATTCCCTTTATAATCTGAACACAAGAGCATTTTTACCGAAGTGTGATTAAGAAACTCACATTACACGACCAACAATGTGTAAACACGACCTTACTTCTGAAGCGTATCAGCGGCCATTGTACACGATCGGACAATGTGCCCGGTTTACACCAACAGATAAGGCGAGAGACACAATGGATGGAACACGATACAGGGAGATCTTTTAGGGAGGCGGAGGACTCACATACTTCTTATCCGGATTTTTTGTAAGTAAATAAGAATTGGCGTGATTTAAAGTTGAGGATGAGATAAAGTCGTGTATTTCGGAAACCTTATAACATCCCAGACGAAGCCAACCAAATAGGAATTACGCTGTGGTCGATGGTTAGTTGAATTCACAATCAACTAAGAATTAAAGGGAACTCTAATAGGCTTTCAGAAAACAGGAGATAGTAAAGAATTTGCAGTAGGTAGTTCTTTAGTAGAGGTACTTAGCCTTACCTATTACTAGCAACCAACCCCCGTTTCACATGGTTTTTACGACTTGACCCTCGAGATTTCCGTATTATATGTTAGTTTAATGTTGATGTATTACACATAAATTGTATGTATTTAGATATATGTAGATTCCTTAGAATTGTTGTATCTACCGTTCTCTTTTTGGCCTCAAAACTGCCACCATAACTCCTACAGCGCAAGTTCTGAAAGCTGTCGTCTTAAAGATTTTTCACGACTTTAGGGTTTCTTCGATGGTAAAAAAAGTTCGTAATGACCCTCAGATTTTCAGTTATTTAAATTATACTCGTACCTTGTATAATTACGTATAACGTAACCTCAACAAATACAGAGGAAACCTGAGTTTGATCTCCTATATTTGGTTCACAAAAGCCAAGACACGGTACTTCCATATAAGCCAAAATGACGTAACTATAAAGTCCACGTAACTATAAAGACCAGTACGTCCACGTAACCATAGATGCGGTAGCTCCACATAAGCCAATTCCACACAAAACAGCTTAATTCTAAACGACGGTATTCGCTTGTATTTCGTTATTCGCAATTAAGTCCGGCGGAACGTTTAGTTATCGGAAATAAGGTTTTATTGAATGCGACTGGACCGTTTGGGGGAAGCTTGTGTTTTGTTTGTGTAGGTAATACATTTACAAACACTTGCATGAAGTCAACTGCTGCTTAGACTGATGAATAGGGGTTCAAAGATAATACAGTATTATTTTGACAGGTTTTGTTAATTTGATTACTCAAACTTAGGAAAAAGTTAAGACTAGTATCTTCTCTTCTTCTTCCTAGCCTTTTCCCAACTATGTTGAGGTCAGCTTCCAGTCTAACCGGATGCAGCTGAATATCAGTATTTTACATGGAGCGGCTGCCTATCAGACCTCCACAACCCAGTAACTGGGTAATACGATACCCCTTGGTAAGACTTTTGGGCTTAAGTTATACTATACTTAGGACTAGTATTTTTTTTTTTATATATCATTAATAACGAATTTGCAATCATTTTGAAGTATATGCTAGACAAAGACAGCACTTTCCACCATTTGTGGTCACAGAACAAACGCCATAGAAAGAATCATTCAGTACAGTGATCGTTGTTGCGTGACAAGGAGAGAAACAAAACTACATAGGACGATTAACTTCTCTAATTTTCCACCGATTTTAATTACATTTTCACGATTCCTATTTCTTAACTCATTCATGTATACTTTATTCTTGATACCAGTCAAGTATTATTACGATATATTTATTATAACTAATTATTTTCTTTCTAAAATTGTGTCAGTCTTCGAGAAATTAATGCAGTTTAAAAATGACAGAGAAACGTAATGGATAGGGAAACTGCAGTTAAAACTATTAAAACGTTAATAGTGAATTGATATTCGAAAGATACAGAATCACAGTTTGACCTAACATCCAACGAGTGCATCACAAGATCTTAAATCTTTACCAGTCACATTATTCGTCCAGCGCACTAAGTCAGCTTTGCTATAAACATGGCTGACTGGCAAATCTAGTCACCACAACGCTATTTCCATTTGCCTAATGCCGATACAGGTGGAGTACAATCCCCCGAGACAGTTGGCTCATAATTAACTCCGAGCTATTATCGTATGGTTTGTGTTGAAAGGTATGAAGTAGAATTCTGCAACCTTAAAGCAGATTTAAAATCATTTCAGCTCCGAATCCGTATATCAAATCAATCGTTACGGGTTGTCAGATATCAAATCAAAATTATTTTATTTAAATTAGGCTGCGAATCTGCACATTTTGAACTACAAAATAACATAAGACAGTCGCCCAAAACACCAGCACTTCACCACTTTCTAATGCTTAAGCTGGGAAGAAGTTGCACAACAAACTCCCTAGCAGCATTATCTGTCTGTTATGTTGGAAGAGCTTGACTTACGAACTGTCGAAAGGGATGGCACTATCCGCCCTGTATACTCCATCTCTTTTTCGCTCTATTAGCGGAAGATGGGCATAAGAGAGAACATGTTTACTAAAATTATAATGATGACCAACCCTGTTGAGGGGCAGTGATTAAGGTCACAGTAAATTGAGGATAATGGTTTATTTTATTGTGAGTAGGCTATTCAAGCTGTCACTACGAAATGTCAACTTTATTTATTTGCTAAATTATTTTACTGACTTTGTTTCAGTCTTCTGTTTGGTGTAAACATCGTTGTTAATCGTCATTGTGTTACGTTAATATAAAAGGAAGGAATAAAAACTTTAAAAAAAGAAAAAAGTTTGTAAAAAGTTCTTATTTTTTATTTTTTGTTGTGGTCCCTACCCTACACAAATTCGAATGCCAATACCTGCTATGTACATAGCAGTTATTGGCATTTTAAGTTAAAACATCGTCTAGATTGGCTAACTGGGCAAAATACGTAATATCGAAGCTAACTCAAAAACTACGCAAATAAAGTTAATAAAATTTATATGGGATCACCTCTGAAGCATGACCTACCAAACAAAAAAAAATCATCAAAATCAATTCGTAAATTGGCGGAGTAATCGCATAAAAACAAACAAAAAGACAAACGAACAAAAACATAAAGACGAATTGAGAACCTCCTCCTTTTTGAAGTCAATTAAAAAGGGGAGGCTTTTGTCCAGCAGTCGGACATAACAAAGGCTATAAAAAAATGTTAATGTGCCTGTTAATGGTCTAATTAAAATAAATAATTTGACTTCAATGAAAAAAAAATACACGAAATATAATGTAGGTATCATGGAAAACATAACGCCAATTATAAAGCACAGTCCCAAACTCCAGTCTGGTACTAAATTATAACAGAAAAAATCAAGATGAACTCCATATTAAGAACATTTTCGCATCATAATTCTCATAGATATTATGTGAAGATCGACTTAGCTTGTTGACTTCACTTATCTTTTTCATCAATAAAGTCAACCAGTACCTACTAAAGAATATTGGAAAAAGATTTTTATAAAAATATATCAAAGGTTACCAAATTATGTTACTGAGTTATGTTCGTCAGGATAAGGTAAGAAATGGCATGTGAAAATGATATTTACTTAGTGTTTAGGAGTTAACGGTCCTTGAAGATTGGTAAGCTAGTTCAGGCACTACTGGTGTATCTATTCTAGTGTGTGCACGTCGTCCTACTCCCTCTTACCAAGAGGAGGCCTGTGACTGAGCAGTGGGAACATTTAAGGCTGATTATGCTGTGGATATACTGTGCACGTCTTTAGTTTGGTATTAGCAAACCTTTTTCTGGAACTTTGTTTTGACTTTTTGCCTTATCCTAGTGTTTGATGATGATAGACGCAATAAAACCATTGTGTCTCGCGTAGATCTACGTTTTGGCCATAGAATGCGTTAAATCTGACGCTAGACATTGAAAACAAGTAATAAAAAAAACAAAAGAGCGTGAACAAATGTCTTATTTTTAAAATCCCGTTTTTTAACTATTGTGTGACAGACACAAAAAAGCGAGGTTTTGGCGCTTATCAAAACTTTTTTGTGTGTGTCTCCTAATCTTATCAAAATTACTTTTTATTTTAGTTGAAACACAACAAAATTTACATCAGACAGAAATATAAAAAATACTCTATGTACAATTTTCTAAGATAGTATCAACGCTTTAATATGTCCTTGTAGCATGTTTCGACCCCATAAAACGGCTATATAAAATAGTCCAGGGCCATTCTAGAGGTCAAATAGGACAATCTGCAATAAAATGCTGCTGAACGGCCGTCGACCTTAGCAAATGTCTCATGCACTGTGTTGTAAAAGATTAAGTTGAAACAAAGATTTGAATTTTTTGGTTCTTTTTATGATTCTTGTAAAAACAATAATTTGAAAAAAGGCTGGCAGAATAAAATAGAGAATTTTAATTTATTGAGTTAGGTATATATATTATTTGCCTGCTCAGAGAATTTCAAGTGTCATGAAATAAACAAAGTTCATTTTTAAATAACCGGCGTGACCTGGCTTTGCCCTAATCTATTGAAATCCGAATAAAACCATAAAAAGTTCAAATAGAGGCAAAGAGAAAATTTGGAACACTAAGATGAAAGTACATATGAACTGAACCTATATATACAAAGGTAAAAAGCTAAAGAAATTGCTACGTCAACTCGTGCCCTGTCGAGTTTTGGATGCACGTGAAGACAAGCCAGTAACCTCAAGACAAAACAAAACACAAACACTTCTATTAAAAGCACATTGCTAGTCACTCGAGGCACAATATTACGTGGTAACGGCAGCTTTGAAAACGGAGCCTGTTTGCAAGCCAATAGCTGCAAACGTAGTCAGTTTGTGAGCCAATAGATGCACACCTTAGGGATCTGTTCTCCAATTAAACGCAAGTTGCAGAACAATAAGCCAGTGATACGTTTACAGAACTGGGATTCACTTGGAAGCAATTCAATCCATTTCTTTGTCAACTACTTTCTGGGGAATAAAGTGTCTGTAGTTTGTAGGGGGTAAAGAAATATTTTGTTTACTTATAAAACTTATACTAACTACACTTTTGTTGGTATATTGGCGTGTGCTAGCTGACAAAATTAATTATGGCAAATATGTAATTTAACATTTAATTAATATTTAATTTAATATTTTGTGTTGCGTAATGTTATATTATTTTGCAACCTACTATTTTAAAGAATCAAGTTGTTTTCTAACGGAACAGACAGCTCTGCTGCTGGGATTTTTTTTGCGCCACTTCTTCTTCCCAGCTAAAGCACTGGGAAGTGGTGAAGGGCTCAGTGTTGGTGGACTGTCTTAGGTAATTTTGAAGTTCGATTTTTTAGATTTTTTGTATATTTTTATAAAACGACACTAAACAATAATACCTAGTATAAAACATTTTAAAGGTTTACAGAACTCTTGACTATGAACAACTTTTGCTGGCAGAACATGTCTGTAATATTGCTATTTCATACAATTTGATTGGCATTTTTTGTGGTACATATTCACGAGTATTACATTTTATTGTTAGACGTTATTTGGCGAACAAAGGAAGGTACACTAGATAATTTATGTCATTTAAAGAAGATACTATCCATTATATTAGTTACCTTACTGTCAAATCATAAAGATGATAAATAATATGGACAGAATTAAAGGATCTCTTTGCACACGCAACTCCTCACAAAATCTAAAGCAAAAAAATCAATAGTAATAATGAATAAGTAACTCAAAATTCCATTTTTCCTACTCAGCACAAAGCGCTTTAAAGCGCTGTATTCTATTCCAGCGCTCGTCATTTTCACTCCTGAGTTCTGACGTCACTAGTACGATTCAATGCGCCTACACGGACCATGAGACTGCAATTTCCCGCCAGACGTGTCTATTCAATCCTATAGTCATGGCTATAAGGCTATAGTTGCCTGACAAATGACTTGCTTCAATAGCATTACGTATAAGTGAAAAAGATCCAGTTGTATTTGAGCAGTAGATATTATGAGTTGGTTACAATGGCCTGGCATTGGAGAATGATGTTAGATGCTTTAACTTAACTTTAACTGTAGTTAGGCACCTTACTATGACTGTATGGTAGAATGGTCGCTTTTGAGGGCCGTCTTTTGTATAAATGAGTAAGTATTTAAGTTTAAATTGTCTTAATAAGATTGACAAAGCAGTTCTACGGGTGCTCTTTAGAACATAATAATACGTAAATATGTATTATAGACATTGCATAAGTAGTTGTAAGAAGGACAAAAACCACGTTTGCTCTATCAGTCTAAAGCTTGAAACACATTCGCAAGAAATTACACAAACAGAACGTAAAACACACACGTTACAGCAAAATAAATTCTACGTGCACCAACAAAAAAAAAAAAACGTAGCACTTAAAACCCATATAAAACATCTCATTCATAACTCTTTTTATTACAGCAAAAACGAGAAACTGCATTACCATAATACCCCCGAGGAAAATTACAACGCGGACTAAAAGTTCGCAATGTAGCCTCACCATTGCAGGGTAAGTGATGTTCCTAAAAACTGCGTTTAATTTAAAACCGCAACGTATTGTCCGTTCCAACAGGAAGCGGTCGCGTCGACTCGGTTCTGTTACAGGAAATTGCGGCCCCCACGCCACGACCCGACTCTGACAGTTAAGCTTATTATGCACGGGCGACGTATCGCGTAATCGCTATGTGCGTTCTGAGGTTGACACACCTGTACCTGCCCCGAATTGATAATGCTGAATTTGATACAGTTTAAAGTGCTTAGTATGTTAAGCAAAGTGACACGTTGTTTAATTTTGTAATGGGGTTAAGATTAATGTTTGTCTTAGTGATGAGGACTTTGTTGTTAACAATTTGTCGCATCTAAAGTGAAATGAGAATGTAGACTCGTAGATTCAAGAATAGTAATTTAAAGAGAAGCTGAGTTATTCTTATGAAATATCCTAACGCCATGCGCCACACCAATCTCTTTGTGAAACCTTGTGATTACCTCTCATGGCGTTAGCTGTAGTGTTTTTTTATGGGAATCCATTTACAGGCTATTTCGCGAGTAATCCCGATGATCGTGCCAACGTCTCGTCGCAGACATGCGTTTCCACCGCCATAATACATTTTAATTTGCTATAATGTTGCGAAAATTAGCCGTATCTTTTTGCTCAGATTTGTGAACCTAGCCTTTAAGTGTTACATTACCATGTAATATCGAAACAGAATAAAAATACATAATTATATTATTGCCCCACTCCAGGGCAAAGGTCTCTGACAATTGCTAACTCGTTTTGAGCAAGCTAGGTAATCAATACTCGTGCTGTCTCTGTATGAGAAGAGGCCATTGCCCAGCAGTGGGACGATAATATTTTTTTTACTAGGTAGGTATATTATTAAATCTCAATACTTCTTGCAAAGATAGTCTGTATACAAAATCCATTTATTTCTAAAGCACTGACAAGCACAATACAAAGTTAGTAAGACATTAAGAAGAAGCCGAGATATTGATTGACAAATCGAAATTAGAAAAGTTTTATAATTCTGTGTCCCTTGAGAATAGCGGAGGCACTTAATTGAGTAGGTACCTAGTATCTGTTATAAGCCGGGCTTAATTTATTGGATTTCGATATAATAAAACTGAAACTATGTATTTATTCTCCCTCGTTATGCTAATAATAGAAATTAATTGTGAATAGACTGCTATTCTTCATCATACTCTTATTAGGCTCGCCCAGTTAGGCCGCAGAATTATTATGATATTTTTATATTTTCTACAAAACACGACGTTTTAATTTTCAAAGCTAAGACTTAATTTTTTTTAATTGCTTGTCGGCTTCAGTTCAAAGAATTTATTCTCACAAAGAGCACAAAATAAATATAAGAGATATACAAATAAATCATGCAGCTATAAGATAAAATAATGAGTCCGTGAGTCGATAAAAGGAAATATTTAAAAGTAGGCTTCTAAACGTTTTTAATTCAACCAAAAGGTTGTTTATCATAATAATACAGTTATTAACTGAGGTACATCAGCGAATATCTATCCAAAATAAGATATAGAAAAAACAAGAACACAGCAGTATTATTTACTAGGACAAAACCAGAATAGAGAAAATAAGAAATCAAATATTGTCTCTTCTTTGCCTTTGTATCGTTTCATGTTTCTGTCTGTTCGCTAACCTATCGGCTGTGACTATAAAGAGCGTTGTATAACAGCAAAAAAATAACAGAATTATTGTAGGAAAAAATCCTTGAAACATATCGTGTAGTGTTTCAAAGTCAAAGTTATTGTTATTACGAGACAACTCCAAGCGATACGTTGCGAGTGTAAACTAAGCTTTAGAATGGCTGCGCTGTTGTATGCTTAATTAAATTTCGTGAATCGTAACTCTTTTTTTAATGGAACAAGTGGTTTTGATTTTTGTTTTTGTAAAAATGTTTGTTTTTTATGACGTTTGCGCTTTTAGTAGGTACGTGATATTTTAGTTCAGAATTGGTCCCGTTGTTTATCTGCACGTAAACTTTCATCCACTGAAAGATTGCAAATGAAGTCAAAATCATCGAGTATTTTACAAAACTAAAACTACCTATAATACCTCTCTTGTTTGTTTGTATAGTACCTATACCGAGGGTCCAAAATGAAAACACAATGAATATTTCATTAAATCCCAGTCACAGAACGACAATGACCACTTAATTCACAAATTATATCAAAACTGAGCAATAAACATAAAATATTTAACATCGGACGAAGTCACGACAAAGTCGCTTCTAACAAATTAATTAGCAAACTCGTAGTTACGACTTTTACGAGTATTTTACTGTAGCTCGAAAAGTAATCACTCCCAGGGAGGATGGTGTTAAAACATTAAATGATAACTTCATTACCGAGTTATATTTTGAATAGAATAATTAAAAATGTTGGCTTAACGTCACGGCTGAGAATGATAGTCACGCGAAGTTACTGCCGCACGTTTTCAGATAGGCGTGACGAGGTCTGTCCACCGCAATTTTAAACCTTAGTTTTCGTACAGCAAGGTTGGTATTTCTATGTCGTGTTTGACCCAGGAGTATTCGCTTTTGGGGTAATAATAACATACTTCGATCATTAATTCATTTTCCGTTGTAGTGATTATGGATATATCCCCTCGCGAGGTACGGGGCTTGTTTTCATGGCTGTTTTGATTAGAATATGTACGTATTCATGTACTTAAAAGATGACATAGCTATCATTTCCCTGTTTTAGCGAACGAAAACTATAACATAGTGAATCGACCATAGCCTAAACTTATCTATGAATAGTAACACAAAATTTACAAATGTTACCCACAACCTTAAATTAACAGTTGCACTAACTACGATACTTATTATACATTAACCAGTAGTTCATCTTTATCTTCAGCTCGAAATCATTATCATTATTATTTTCCACATTTTTTCTTACATAACTTCAGTTTTACGTATTAAAAAACCTCTGTGAAATACAAACAAAATGTGATCTTATAAAGATTCCGTTTTCCGACAAAATGCTGTTATAATTACGTTATAAAGTTTTATTTATTTTATAAACATTGACAGAAGCAACAAAAAAATCCTGCTACGAAATTAATTTTTGCGACAAAATTCTGCGTAACATAGCTCTTTAAACTACGCCAACCGTATAATGTGCATGTAATCTTACAATATTATAATGGCGTGCTCACCCCACATTTAAGCCGGGAAAGTTTTAAATAATAAACTTTTACATTTTTCATTTAAAATTATGACGTCATACGTAATAAGTCACGGCTTTTTGTTGTATTACTCGTAAGAGTGCCTAGCTTTAGGCTTTTCAGGAAACTAAGAATAGCTGCGTTTTTATGGACTAAAAAGCTGTTCAAAATTGTCTAGATATTAAGCAAAATAAGTTAGATGTAAATTTACATGTATGTACAGTCAAGGGCCAATAAATATGGACTAGTGTGTACTTAAATAGATACCTCGTTGGTCTAGTGCTGACCATGAGGTTTGATTCCCAGGTCGGGCAATGTGTTGTTGGGTTTTGCCATTAGGATTTTTTTTGTAACACCTCGGATTCCGGACTTGTGCCCTGTTGATGCCATTAGGCTCGCCCTTTATTACATGGGACTTAAACATAACTGGCGATATGTGGGTGTACTATAACACCTCTCCCTAACCTTTCGGAGATTACGGACGTTTTGTTTTGTTATGTTAGGTTATAATTAATAGGTACCTATAAGATTTGAAACCGATACCTAAAAAAAATGAGTGCGTAAAACTCCAATCCTCAAAAATTATCACTAAATAAAAACGAATTTAGTACTCTGTGATTGTACAAGAAATTCTAAATGAGGTCAATTTCATTAGAGAAGTAAATGGCCCTTAATTATTTAACGGGCCGTCTTTTCGTGCGAATTGTGCTATTGCTAGGCTACGGGCCGGGTATCTGTTAATAGACTTAACTTTAGATGGACAACGACATTATTTAGGCTGGGTTATTCTCGGGCTAAAAGGTCACCGAAATACCCTTAATCTCACATTAGAGCTAGGACATTTAGACATCTAAGACCTTTATATGGGTGGCAAGTGTGTCGGATTCTACAGTAACTGACCTATTTCTCGCTGTTTATGTTGTACTTGTATCGTTTAAATACAAAATGACTATCACATTTGAAACTTCTTTTTTATTCCTTACAAGTTCTATCTTATCTCTATAAAAAAGCACTACGTTGGCTTATTGAGTTTTGCCATATTCTGATCTGCAAAAATCATCAGTTCTATAGTATAATCATAATGTCTTTATCTTAAATAATTAGTAGTGTCTCATGATGACATTAAAAGCGGCCAAATGCGAGTCGAACTCGCACACCGAGGGTTCCGTATCACAGAATTATTTAACACTACACATTTTTTCGTTGCATAAAATAAGTAAATACTGAAATAACATTAAAATAAAGTTAAAATTTAAAGGGGGACCTTAAATTTTTAACTTTCTTTTATTGTTATATCGGCTGTGAAAACTTCAAGTATCTACCTATTCCGGTTCGAAAGATACAGCCTTCTGACAGATGGACGGACAGCGGAGCCTCAGTAATAGGGTCCCGTTGGCACCCTTCGACTACGGAACACTAAAAAGGTCACAATGCACGGTAATACGTAAGCCACGCAATTCCAAAGTACATAAGAACCTAGAACATACCCGACAACCTTCAGAGGGTCTAGACAAGTGACAATCGCATCGAAAGCGTTTCGTATTTCTACAACGACTTTCAACAGGATTGAAATAAGCTTTTCGATAGCTTATGTCAGTCCTATACATTTGTACCTTTTCCATCATCGTTATCGCTGATAGAATGTCACTATGTGTAGGGCCTCGGGTCATAATGTCATTAGAGACACTTCAAAAAGGGTAAGTAATATATGATATAATTACAAAATCTCTAATATTTACAAGATATAACAACTGAATCTATAATTTTATTTGATATAATTATCAGTTAATGTAATAAACGATTGATATAATTTTAAAGTAACTATTTTTTATAAGCATAACATACATTGATTATAAAATCGTTTGATATACCACTCAAAAGACATAAAAACCTATTTAGTCTAATATGATAAAACGCCTAGTAAAAAACTTAAAGCAAGCATGCAGCATGCAAGCAAGCAACCAGCAAGCATGCAACATGCAGCAGGCATGGTTTCTGTCACGGCTCCGGCGCTGCGGGGCTCCGGCGGTCCCATGCGGGCTGCCTCGCCCCTCCGCGCCTACGCGATTTTAAATAACAGTCTAGGGGTAGGGCAGATAAGACTACGTGGAGTCGGTTTTGCAGCGATTCGTTTCTGTCACGCCGCTCCCGGAGCACGCTCGCTTCACTCGTTCGCCTTCGCGCGTTAATGGTCACTGTTCCAACCAAATCTAACCCAAATGATTCACCAACATAGAGGGGACCTGGCACTCCGCTTCGCTCCCGCCTTTACCTTCTAACCTAATATAACCCACCCGAGTCGGATCGCTTTGAATCGGAGTGTTAACCATAAAAATGGTATCAATATTATATATTTTAAACGATAATCCTAAAGATTTTCGATTAAATAAACGTTATATCCAATAACATTAAACGAAATAAATTTTAGAGTATGTTATATAAAAAGAAATTATATCAACAGTTGGTATAACTCACGTTTATTACAATCTTGTGAACGTTATTGAAATGAAAATATACCAAATACCTTTATATAATATGAGACGCATCCCTTCAAAAACCATCACAAAAGAGAAGACGTTAGTACTCTAGATACACCCACTCTTCGCTACAATCCTACCCCAACATTAAACCAATACTAAGCTACTACCATAATAGATGGTCGGATCTCAGTCGAGTCGAAAGTCCATTACTCAGTATCGAGTAGTATCGAGTCATTAATCGAGCCGCTGACGATTAACGTTGCGATCGTTAATCAAATGTATTTGGATTCAACCGACTTGCTGCAGTGGCTTTTCGATATATACGATAACAATGCGCTGTTGTGCTGAGTATCATAATGCATTTATGATTTTGGTTGATGGAAACCCCATCTTTATTTATTACTAGCTTCGCCCGCGTGGAGGTTGGCAATTATCCCATGGGAACGTACTGCGTACGAACGAAACGAACGTAAAGTATCCTATGTCCTAATCCAGTTATGTGTACAAATTATAGTTTACTACAAATATTGTAAAAAGATGAGCCACAGGGTTACAATATGGCAGATAGTTACAGAATTAACCTTCTTAACTGACTTCCAAAAAGGAGGAGGTTCTACGTTCGTCTGTATGTACTTTTTTTTTGTGTATGTTCTTTGATATTTTCGACATAAAAGAAAGTGCGATGTGGAGGGAAGGAGGGGTTAAGTAAATACCATGTCGTGTACTTGTCCATGAGTCAACTGGAGACTGAAGACCCCAGACTCCCTTTATTAGTGTAATATATACCTAGTCCGTGCGTGACATATATCATAATATACCTATGGACATAGCTTATCTACCTAAACTTAAACTAAGATCTAAACGTGACGTACGTGACACACCACAAAAGGATTTAAAAAAAACTGTTCGAAAAAAAAAAAAAAACTCCCGAGGTGGTCCCTTATAAATTTTCACTCAGCAACAAAATGGTCAAATTTTCATCAAACTTTATTGATGCCAATCGATACTATTAATTAAAATAATCAAAAACTCTATCGGATTATCTGAGGTTTGAGTTTTAGAAAATTCAGAAATCTTAAAGAACTTGTCCATACATTTCGTAGGAAATGAGACTGAAATTAGAGAGAACACAATACAACCCTGTATTGTGTTCTCTCTAATTTAGCAGGGACATCGACGCGGAACCTGTTAAAATGGATTCAGCACATGACAATTTCAACGCAGGGTCCAGAACCCTGCGTTGAAATTTTTCGTCGTTGACAATACCGTCCCTTGCAGCGGCAGCAAGGCCTCTCCTCGATCTGTGTCCTTTACCAACCATACTTAGTAGCTAATCGTTTCCCTCAACAACACACCGTACAAAATAATATATTAGGTGATTCCAACAAATCTTCAAAAAACGTCCCCTCTAATAATAAACCTCATTGTACATGATGATTGTTTTCCTAGAAGGCGTAGGCAGTAGACAAAGTACACCCACACTTCGGTAACAAGTTCGATCAAACTCCGTGTTAATAATTAGGATTTCCAATGGAAATGCCGAATACCACTCTCATCAATTTTTTTAATGAATATACTCGTACATTCTGAAAAAAAAATCTCTACCTAGTTATGTTTTTTTTTTCTCTCTCAACCTGTCATACGTTTCCGTTGTGACTGTAACAGATATTCTAAATATGGTGTTGTTAAAATAATAAACCTGGGACCATATTTATCCAATTTCATCAAATTATTATGTTAAAGCACCGTTAAGCCATTAGACGAACAATATTTAATACTGTCTTACTATGAAAAACGATCCGTCAAATGCTTCACATGACATAATGGCTAACAGAAACTGGTGGAATGAATTGACTTTAATGTTTATCCTTCAAATTCTCGATCTGCATCGTTCAAAATCAAAATAACCGTTTTTACCCAGTTATCTGGATATCTGATACGTAATCTGAATACGTCATTCCATTATTTTCACGTAAGGTACCCAGTAATTGGATCCCGTGCTGTTATTAAAACTTATTAACGTCCATGTCAATTATAACGAACAAACTCGACGAATTTTTAAGCGGATTAATACTTATATGAAACCGAATGTACGTATTGTTGTAACGAGAATCGCGATTCCGATGATTCTATTGTGATTGCATGTTAATAAATGTTTTCGAGACTCGTTTTTTGTTCAAGTTCTTTATGAAAATTGTATCTGTTTTTAAAAACTATTGTGTCTCATAATTAATGATTTTATTTAAAAAAAAATAACTTGTCTCTCAAACAAAAAACATTTACCACTGCTGGGTACATTAAAAATACACATTTACACTACAGTGAATACATTCATAAAAGTTAAATTTTAAACAAAAATCACGCGTCGAGTTTAATCCTCTCGATTTTCACACTCGCAAAAAAACATGTTATTAAAAACATATAACAGGAGTTCTCAATAAATACGGTGCGAAAAAAAACTTGGGTCGTAGATATTAAATTTTCAAGCCGACGCGACGTAGAAATCCTGAAATATCAGTATTTCAGCACATACATTTATAATGAAGAAATTCGGCGAAATACCATGGGGATAGAGACGTGCACTCGGTACGGTCAGATAAAATGTGTTTGAGACGCTTTTAGGCGAGCTGAAAGCTAAATTTTAGATTTCTGTCGCTATTTTATGCTTTTAAAACGTTTTAAAAACATTTTTGACTTTTCAACGTAGAACATGTTTTAGCCAGTTTGGTGGATGTTCCCCAATTAGTTGCCTAAGCTTTTGACATGACGATGTTCAGTAATGTGTAGGCGGGATTCCGAGATTAACTATAATATTTCGTCTTTTGTTCAAATGCGAATGTTGTTTGAAACATATCGCTTTTAGCGCTAAGTTCTGTGAAAACATTAAGTGCGAGCTCGTATTAAACTTAGTTTCAATATTGATTCCCAAGGTAAAGTGAGTACTTTAACTAATATACTATGGAGTGGTACTCAGTGTATCTTAATTCGGTAATTAATACCTTAACTACTAGTGAAAGCCAACTACTACTTGAGATTTTATAGGTCATGTAAATTAATATAATGTTAGAAGCAATTTTTAGAGTTTAGTAATGGATTTTGATAAAATTCTTGAATCCGTGATGAATCAACCTTAATGAATTAACAAACTTGGCCTATATAAACCCACAACTAAACATATGGCGGCGGCGCTCCAAATGTGAGGTCTTAATATTATTTTAGCAGTAAAACATAAATGAAAATAAATATGCAACATTCTCAATTAGTCACGTTTTAAAACTTCCAAGTATTCAATTATTACAGTTTCATACAAAAACAAGTTATTAAAAACGTGTATTCGACGAAACACAACAAAGGCGAACCTTACCCTCATTTGTGTGAATTTTCACTGTACCGAAACAAAAATTCACAGTCATAATCAGCACTTGATCGTAAGTCGAAAATAATTGCACCCTGACATACGGGCTGACACGTCAACGTGCAGGTTGATTAAAAACGATTAAAGCGAATACCAGCGTGTATTGTTAGTGCACGACAGATCGGGGTCACTGACGTCACACCCGTCGTCCAGTTCCGAATGTGGAATAAGTAAAAGAACGGTTACAGCACGAGCAAAAATAAACTTTATCATCATTGTTTCAGAGTTGGCGTTACTTTGCTAAGTAAAGTAATAAAAATCAGAGAGAATTTACGATATACATATAAAAGTGGGAAGGTTGCGGTCGTATTTTTTATAACTTGACAAATACAGATGTTATCGCTCGTAGATCTTGTTTTACGCAAATATTAACAAGTGGTAAGTCAACATCTTGCTCCGCACTTTTATAGAACTCGACGAAGGTTTTAGCAGCATTTCCTCACAAATATTTGCATACCAACGAAGGAAATGGTACCAATACCACAGAAGGTATCTTGCACTTAATATTACTGAGAAGAATCTTCAAGAGAATTACAGTATTTCAAAGACGAATAACAAATCAAGCATTTATTGAATTAATCACTGTGTTAATTCCTGAATTAATCAACGCGTTGAGGGAATCAATCTATGAGTTAATTAACCAAGTAACGAACTTATTAATTTCTGATTAGTCAGTCAATTCGGTCGGTTGAATACTTGATAAATCTATCTATCAATCAATTTACTATAAAACTGATGCCTTAATAACAAATTGACATCAATGTTAAATTGACCGTCAATAATTCAAATCACAACATTCTTTGATAGTTGTATGAAATGTCTTTATCACGAGAAATTGGCGCAGTGTTTCAATTTGATAAACAATTAATTTCCCCGATATACACACAAACGAAAAAGTGTTTACTGTCATTGACAGAACAGTTTATCATTGTATTTATAAACTTAATTATTCTGTTCATTTTGACAACTTTGACTATGCAATAAGATTTTTTTTGTTACGGTGTATGCACCTTCAATTCTTTCATACGGCGTTAATCTGACAATTAAAGACAGTTTTGTCTTCGTCTGTGCAGAACCTTACGCCAAAATTAATCTCACCACGCCTGAACAGAAATAACTCGGTATTGAATTAATTCAACTGGAAACCTCCCTTTTGTAAGTTTATGAGCACAATACAATCTAGGCGGGCGGGCATTGATAATAATTTTCCTTTAGAAGCGCGTGGCTGTGGTCTGTTTTGAAAAACGAATAGGTTTGCTTACAGTGAAATGATTTTGTTTAGCTTACTTTGCTTGGAATCTTGATTATTTTAGAAACTATCTATATTATTAATTCGTTGTATGTTAATTTAATAAAAATAAAAGTTATAAAACTAAAACCCAACTACGACAAAAAAGTCAACTAAAAAGATAAAAACAAGACATCACAGGCAGACAAATTAAAAATCCGGAGTCACACGTGTTAGGGGACATTATCAAACAGATTACATGTGTCTCCAGATTTTTTATTTGTCTGTCTGTGATGTCTTGTTTATATCTTTTTAGTTGACTTTTTTGTCGTAGTTGGGTTTTAGTTTTATAACTTTTTTTTGGGGTTATAATAAATATATTTTTGAAATGTGCTAATAAAGCCTTTCATTTGACAAACAATACGGCATCATTAAAAAGAAATTTTTTTGGTCATGACTTTATGTCATCTAGTCGACGCCATATTCAATGATGTCACATAGCCTATAACCAGCGGACGATCAAGACGCTTCCAATAACACCTTATTTGTCAAATTATAAATATAATAATAAAATTAAAATAAAAATCGTTTATTTTCAGGCATCGAGGGCCCATAGCTTGTTAGTAATACCAAATAAAACTTAAAAATAATGTTAGTAGTAACACACACAAGTATATAACCAAAAACAAAACAACAACAACACATCATCCCATTTGAGGAAGATTTATCAAGCCCCATGTCTGACATGCAGCTTGATAAACCTATCCATAGTATGCCCTTCTAAACTATCAGAAAAAACTATGTAGTAGTTTAGAAGTTATGAGGGAACACATGAACATACATACATACCGGTCAAAATCATAACCCTCCTTTTTGCTTCGCCATAGCTGGGTAAAAATTATCATATCGAATCATTTAGGTTGGCCTGATACATTATTTCATACACATTCCTTTCAATGTTTTAAGTATACATTTATATCTAGTCATCCCCTATAACATAAAACAACACAACATTACGCCTTGTTTCCCCAAAGGGTTAGGCAGAGGTGTACCAATAGTAGGTACACCCACATTTCCCTAGCCCACAAAAACAAAATACACAAAAAAATTACTGAGTCTGATCAAAAACTCACAATAACATTACACTCGATTTATCTGACAAAAAACCACAATAGAAATAGCCGTTCGAATTAGTTCGCCTATAAACGTTCCAAGTTTATCCGGGTGACACAATCTCACCCGGGTATTGATTTTAATTCGGCCCGGTTTGATCTTCCATACACGGCTGGCGATCCGGTTATTATTAATTGAATTTATAAAGCCGTCCGGCCTTTGTTGGATCAAATGGGATAAATGCGGCTTTTTTGCAAGAGTTAAGCTAAAATATTCGTTTGAAATAGGTTTGGAAAGGATTTTTTTGTTAATATTCTCAATTCTAGTCGGGTCGAGAATTTTTAGGGACATACATAATTCATTTGGGAGATGTTTGGTTTCAGTTATTAATTAATACATGTATGTTTTAATTTATAATCAACATGGATACGACACAGTGAAATAGGTCCGGTCCATTTTCATGTAAATTATTCAGAAAACAAAGTTGTTTGGTAGCTTTAAATTGGTATTGGTAGCCTAGTGGTGTGACTGTCGGACTGCCTAGACTTAGGTCTTGAGTTTGAACCCAAAGTCCTCCGACCTTTCGGATTTATGTGCGTATTGTATAATCATTACTTGCTTCAAAAACGGTGACGGAAAACATCATGAGAAAACCGGCATGCCGTAGAGATATTTCTCGACGGCATGTGAAGCCCAGAAAAAGACAGACGGTAAGTAATAAAACATTAATGCAACGACAAAAAAATTATTTTGATTAGTGCCGTATTCACGGGCGTTGTTGTACGTCATTGATGAACTATTATTACTTACTAGTGCAGAAATATCATTTAGCATTGTGCCAAAACACATTACTTTCTTTATTTAATAATGTTTTTAACCGACTTCAAAAAAAGAGGAGATTATCATTAGTCTGTATTAACTTTTTTATTTTTTTATGTTTGTTACCTCAGACCTTTCGACTGGGTGAACCGATTTTGATGATTCTTTTTTTATTTCAAACCTGGCGCTTGCGACCCGTGTGGCCTTATAAATTTTACTAACTTTGCTGGATTAGTTATTGAGTTAGCTTCAATAATTACGTATTTTTTCCCACTTAGTCTATGTAGATGATATTTTATTTGACTACGTCACTGTTACATAGCAGGTAGTGGTATTCAAATTTGTGTGGGGTAGGTACCACAACTAAAAATTTAAAAATAAAAACTTATTACAAAAAAAAAATACACTCGACTTTAAAAAAAAACATTAAAAAAGTGAAAAATAACTTTAATTTCGGAAGTCGGTGGCAAAAAACGAAAATTGAAAAGCAAAGACACCGACTTTCGAAATTAATGTTATCAATTGTATAGACTGTCTTGACTCACTCTGTACACAGTCAACACACTCATTAAATATTGACATCTGAGAAGGCGGCTGAAGGTAGGTACATAACAAGATGACGCGTTTCCTTTTATATTTCTTTTATTTCCTTACAAAAAAAAGAAAAAGTATCCAGTGTCAAATAAAACACATGCCAGTATCATCTGTCAGTAGTAATCAGATTGTCGTTCATATAAAAAATTTACGTTTTACTGTACGAAGCTTTGATGTTTTGTTCCTAACAACCTCCTTTACATTTTGGGTGAAGATTTTATTAGCTTTGTTGTCAAGTAGGGACAGTAAAATGTAATTGGTTTTTGAAGTGTTTTGGTATTATGTGGAACTTAAAAGTAAATTAATCTTAAACTAGGCTTCTCCAAGGTTTGTCAACACAAACATGAGCTTGACTGTCAAATTTATCTTGACTGAAATAACAACACTTGACTGAATTTACTTGACAAAATGACTGATTTTCATTTGCATTAGTAAAGCAGCGGATTCAGTTCGAATAGCAAGTTTTTCCAAACCTCAGCCCAAAAGTGTATATTTTTACCCGACTACGGCGAAGTAAAAAGGAGGGTTATGATTTTGACCGGTATGTGTGTATGTTCATCTGTTCCCCCATATCTTCTAAACGACTCATCACAATTTTGACAAATAAGGTATCGTTCGAAGCGTCTTGATCGTCCGCTGGTTATGGCTATGTGACGTCGCATTAAATTAAAAATGGCGCGCTCAAGGGGACATAAAGTCACGAAAAAAAATAAAAAAAAATGTTATCATACCATGTTGGGTAACAAATGAAAGAGCTTAATTAGCACGTTTCAAAAATATATATATTAGAAACCGAAAAAAAAAATGTTAGTAATAAAAACTAAAACCCAACTACGACAAAAAAGTCAATCAACTACAAAGGTATAAACAATTAGACACCACAGACAGACAAATTAAAAATCCGGAGTCACACGTAATCTGTTCGATTTATGCCCTAATACGTGTGACTCCAGATTATTAATTTGTGAAGTGTCACCTACACACGTCAAGTTTCTGTACAAATGATGCTAAGTACACCGTATCATTGTTTAGATAGACTTCTGACAGTTAAGTTACGAATAACTGTCAAAGTTCTGTCCAAACAATGCAATGACACGATTCCTTTTGTTTCAGTCATCAACTTTCTAGCTAAACAATCGGAATCACGTTCTATTTTTAAACATTCCATTATTATTCACTGCTTAATAAACCATAAATCTAACAATATGTTAGTTATTTGTGTTGATTATGCTTTCAGAAACTTTTTACCTATGTATATCCAACGTTTTAAATAAAGAAACCTTTAAATCTCACTAACATTCGCTTTCACAAAACCTCACACAAACACGATCCCACATTGAAACTGATAATTATTAATTTATTAATAAACCAACTCTAGCGCTGTGGCGGTGGTATTAATTATGAGCTATTAGATAATAATCCCCTGCCTCATCTGATGCGGGTAATTACCAGGCCTATCGAAACGTAATAATATTATTAACTATAGCCTGTATTTATTGAGTTTCTATCATGTCTTGTCAGTATGTAAGGGGGGCGACACTCATCACTAACGCTCTACTATTAAAGTTTCGTTTCTATAGTCATTATAATTATATCACCGCTTCGTGTAAAAGTATCACAACTTATCAACGAATATCTCACAACCCGCCCCCTTTCCCACGCGAGAACATTATAGGCTATTAATTAGTCACTGCATTTTATTATTTAGCGTAAAAATAACCGAAACTTTATATTCAATTTACTTGTAAATTCCCAGTACACTAAATTCAGGTCTCCTACGGTTTAATTAAATCTATTTTAGTGGCTAAGTAATTGTTCTAGTTGCTTAAGCCGCCATTACTTTAATGCTTAATTACAGGACCTTTTAAATAGCGGTCCGGAGGTACCCTTTTAAGTTCACGACCCTCGAGTTACGTCATGGCTTCTATTGACAACATTTACATAACATAGCATCGTTACGTCTGTATTCCCTGAAGAGTAGGTAGTGGACGGTTGTAAAAAGACGCTTAACGAAGCCGAGAGTCACTTGTTCAGACAGTCACTGTGATCATGTTTTTGTACTGGACCACACCTGGGAACCTTCTGTTTGTGGGGATATTGAAGGTCAAACTTTTTCTGACGTTTTTATACGAAAACAAGTTTTAAATTATAAAAAAATTTGAAATACCCTTACAAGTCATGAACCGTTACATGCACCCTTATGGAGAATATTTGTGCATACGTTACATTGCGCGATTTTTCACACCATTAATAAAGTCGTTTCCCAGCAATAAGCCGTCAGGCTTATTGCTGGGAAACGAAGAGAGAGAGAGTCGAAAAGTGTGCATTATTAGAAGCCCAGGTCACTGGGCTTCTAATAATGCACACTTTTTTTAATTAATAAATGTGCGCTTTTTAACTCTCTGACGTCTTCTCGTAGTGTGGCCGCAGTAACTCAGCTGGGGTTCTCGACCAAATGGGTTAGGTTATAGGTTAGAACTCACCTAAGGGGCGCGAGCCGAGCGAGCAAGACGATCGGTGCCGCGGAAGCGGCCGGCGAGCGCTTCATCTAAGTTGGTCGCAGTTACATGGCTATTTAGTATTTTGAGGTCCCAAAAAAAATATTATTTGAGGTTCATAAAAAGAGGTGCAATAATTAGAGATAGTGTTCAATAATATTTCTAGGAAAACAAAATGGGAATCACTTGAGGTTCGATTAAATATATGCCATTTAGAAATGGCACACGAGGCTTTCTTGTTTCGTAAAATAATATTTTATAGCTTCATAGTGCACTGGCTTTTGCAGTTTACGAATTATTCCTGTACAGACCAAAATATTTGTATGACCTACATCCTGCAAACACAGTTCAGGAGAAAATCCTAGTATGGGGCAACGATAAGCCGATAAGTAAGACCACCAATCTGTGTGATCACAAAAGCGTGAAAATGTTCTCGTGTCGGATTATTACGTATTGATCAGTAGTAAACATGCTTTATTGATTCGAATCACTGACATGCCCGTGCCGTAGTTCTGTGCTATAAAATATAGATTGCGCTAATACCAGTTTTAAGTTTACACTTTTGCCGGCAGTCCCCATGACTGCCTATATTTTTATTTTTTGGCAGAGCGTTCAAACCGCTCCTTCTGTAAACCACCCTAAGATTTGATTCATCATACACTATATCCCAGGATGGTTCACCCACGAATACTTTATGTCCGTACCCAAACAGGGCAGAATAATTTGTAAAACGGTCGCCCGTCTTTGAAAATCAATGGAGGTCCCTTAATCAGAAAACATCTTAAGGTAGAATTAGATGGCTCCTATTTTTACCCGACTACGGTGAAGAAAAAAGGAGGGTTATGATTTTGACCGGTATGTATGTATGCATGTAAGTATGTTCATCTGTTCCCTCCTATCTTCTAAACCACTCATCACAATTTGACAAATGAGGTATCGTTGGAAACGTCTTGATTGTCTGCTGATTATTGGCTATGTGACGTCACACATTAAAAATGGCGCCCTCTAGAGGCCATAAAGAGAGGAATTTAAAAAAAAAAATGTTTAATCGTACCATGTTGGATATCAAATGAAAGGGCTTAATGAGCACATTTCAAAAATATATATATTATAAAAGCAAAAGAATTTAAACAAAATTAAAGTAATAAAAACTAAAACCCAACTACGACTAAAAAGGTATAAACAAGACACCACAGACAGACAAATTAAAAATCCGTAGTCACACGTGTTAACACACACACATAAATGAACATGCACACGTATAAATGGAACAGATTACGTGTGACTCCGAATTTTTAATTTGTCTGTCTGTGGTGTCTTGTAATATTTTTTCAGACTTTGCTAAGGTGAAATATTTTCTCGTAAGTGGTGCTTAAGTGGGATTTGAATAAATGGGATTAAAATAAGGTTGCTGTACTGGTTTAGAGGTGGTACGTCGATTTTGTTGTTAGAAATTCATTAGTAGATAGGACTTAATGAAGGGTTTTTAATAAGGGATTATTTGATGGACTTAAATAAATAAACACCAAAGTGGAAAATGAAAAATAATTAGATAAAAAAGTGTCCGTGGAGTTTCTTGGAATGGGCAACTAGCTTCATCTCTCTGAATGACTGACCCCTTGACAATTCATTCAATAATGCATGTAATTGGTTTATTTGAACTAAATGCTTTAAGTTTGAGCTTGAAAACTTATTTATATTTAACTTCTCGGTACAGTCGACCTCGTAATTGCTGCACCCCTTTGACATTTTCTATTAAATTGAAACTTCACTGAGAACTTAACTGAAACTATCTAACTGTCACATATACAAATAGACACATAACGTCACAGCTGTATTCCCCAAAGAGATGTCTGTACTTATAGTACACCCACATTTCGCTCGTGAGTTTAGATCTTGTCATTTTATGACGTGCTAGTGGGATCCCCGAAACGATAAATTGCAATTGTGAATTTTTACGTGATTTTGGGCATATTGATCGTCTACCAAATGCAATTGAAGCGATTGGCAATATTACTGCAGCTACAATTTCAATTGATTGTAATTGATTGTTTCGGAGACTCTTTAGGGTGGTAAAGCAAAGACGGGGTCAAAATGTTTTAAACATGGGGACTTATGAAACGCCAGAAGCGAGGTGCACGGGTCCAATTGGACGTTTCTTACGAAAAAGAGTCGCAATAAAGACCAAGGTTATTCTTTTAAAAATAAGTGGTTTTTTAAATATTTCTAAATTATACTGTATATAGATATGAGAGGACAGTATTAGACCTGTGAACAAGTACTTAATAAAAAACCTCTTTTAATCAAATGACATTGCCTTTTTAACTGCAACAAATTTGAGTGAATATCGTGTCGACAAAAACCACAAATTAAGAGTTGAAGAAAGAATTATAGGTACATTAGACCTAGGTCGACTAAATCTACCTATTCGTATTCAAGTTAGGTGGTAAATTATTATTCGACGCGAACATTGTAAACTGGAAACCAAATCCCGTCAAATAAAATCTTTACATTCGTTACAATGCTACGCTCAACATGCTACGTGTCTCGTAGGCTCGTAGCGGATATCTACGTGCTACGTCGTAGCACTTCGTAGCCGATATGTAGCACGCGCCGAACCGCAATGTAGGCTGTGCACAAAATTTAGTTCAACCAAAATGTAGTGAGAATTTGTGGAACCATTGTTCGAACAGTGTTAAATTTGAGCCTTAACTGTGTACCACGCTAATAACTCGTACGTAGTATGCAGAGCTGCCTGAAATAATAATAAAAAAATACCGTTTAAAAGTATCTTTAAACATTCCGAACGACGATTTACGTACGATTCTGAAATACTTGAACTTATGAAGTAACTGTCTAGACTGATAAGATAACCACGGTGCGATTTGATTGTTTGTGAAGCATACCATAAGTTAAAGCAACAATAAAACTTGCATCGCCTAAAAAGTGTAGACGATAGTCATTCGTTGCCTCAATTTTACTGTAGGTGCCAAAGTCAAATCATTTATTTCAATTAGGAACATAAAACGCACTATTGAAACGTCAAAAATTTTCAAAAAAATAGGACTGATTCGAGTCGTCCCTTCCAAAAGGTAGTTTTCGTATGGAGAAATATCGGCAAGAAACTCCACCGTTAGTGTTTTAAAATGTTTTACAATATTTTGTATAGATATATTAATTATATAATAACATGTGCCACAGGCAAGATACTATTGCATCATGAAAATTGGGCTTTAGCTAACTTTATCAACAGTGGTTTAAATTATTGTCTGAAGATGATCAATCTATCATAACTTAAACATCTCTCTTGACATTCCTGTATATTTTGGAATAATTTGAACTAAAAATAATTGTCGTACTTAAAACCAACTTCACAGTACAACTATTTTCTTAATGTCCCTCGGCAAACTTAAAGTATAAACATAACAAACGGAACGGTTGAACAGATTTGGATGAAGTTTTGCTCACAGATAGACCACAAACTTGAATTACGATTACTTTTATTTATTTATTTATTATTAGGCTCTTCAACAATGAGTACACTACTACTTTACAATTTTTACGTCGCAAATTTAAGTCTAAGCGCCTCATTACTTAAAGAAAATCACAACATGCACTACAATATGCGCAGATAACAACACAATTAAAGAATTAAAACAAAGTAATACATAGTTCACATAAAAGTAAGAAATACATTATTAAAAGCTAAATTGATTACTATAAATTATATAGATTAAATTAAATTAGATTAGATTGAATTCTTGTATAATTACTATGAGTAGGTGAAAATTTTGACCTTTCATCCTGGTAGCACGTTTGCTACGTTTATAGTTTAAGTTTGCCGAGAGTCATTAAGAAAACAGTTGTACTGTACGTAGTTTATTATAAATATGTTTAAAGATAACCAATTTAATTAAAGCATATCACCAAAACTGATTTCAATTTAACACAAAACTAATCAGGCGACGAAAATTTTTAAGTAATTTCAAAAACGTTGCCGTTGCCTACCAATTTATGCTAAACAAATTACCCGTACCTTAACTTACTCGTAATTTGCTTAGCAATAGAATTTAACAACAATTAAAACGCAATAGAGTTTAACAACAATTAAAACGCAATCTAAATTCTGAATAGCTTTATAATTGCCGATGGTATTTCGTTAACAGGCTTCGGTAATCCGAAATTGTTTAATCTGTTCTGTACGAAATCCGATCGACTAGAAAATCTGGGATAGGCGATATAGTACTGTGTAGGATTATTAAACTAAATAATATAATAGAATACCTACGTATATTAATTGGTATATTTATTCGACTTAGCACCATCCTCTTTATCCCAATTTACCTGTTATTATCCCAGCTGATCTATTCTTTGAAAATCTGTAAAAACTCAGGTGAAGTCAGCTGTCAATAGTGTCAATCCCTAGCATCAGGTGGAATGGCAGCTCACTTCACCTAAGTTTTCACGGTGAGATTTTTACAGAATAGACCGGCTGTTTATTCGAGTGACTATGGGTAGTATTATGAAGTATTAATGCCATCATTATTCCACTGCGAAAACGGGATGGTGCTAGCGGCCTTGTCTAGCTCCGTCTCTCTTTCACATTGGAAAAATGGTGGCATTAATACTTCATAATACGGCACCAGGACTCGATAACAGTAGGTTGGCAAGCCTTCTTTTATTTTTAAGTAGCTTTTACCAGCGGCTTCGCCCCCTTGGGTGTCGAAAAATGTCCCACGAAAACGTACTACCGGAAATAAAAGTACCCTATGTTTTAATTCAGGTTATAAACTATCTGTTTACCAAATTTCATCCAAATTTGTTCAGCCGTTTTTGCGTGATTGAGTAACAAACAAACAAACTCATTTTAGTATGTATAATGTTAGTTAGGATAGGATAAGAAGGATTAGTAGGATCGTTAAAGTTTTAAATTGCGGTGTTGAAAACCACTAAAATGCTTTTTTTTGTTGTTAACTGCACAATACGTTTTCTTGTCATTTCATTTAGTTACATACCTAAAATTTAAATTTGGATTTGCTTGTTTGGAGTTTAAATTAAAATGGAATGAACTCTACTATATCTAACAGAATGATGAAAAAATAAAACAAAACTTTTTAGTGAATAATCAACGCTCAACTCAGATATCATCAAAATTCAAAACATGACTTCATCAGTACAAACATCATTCCACATCACTCCGCTAACCAAACTCTAACCTGATGTAAACGGCGGGTAACTAGGTGCGGGTTACCCACACAAATGCGCCGTTTTAGCGGCCACACGATCTCACATTAATGCGCCATTTTAGCTGCCACACGACAATTGTGTGTTTGGTCATTGTTATGAGTATGATATTATAATGTACTGTTGCATTTTGTCGGCTCACTGAACAAATTGTACGGGAAACGACAACACCGCTTGGGGGCAGGCCAGCAATTGAAACATTTGGAATTCGGAAAACAAAAGGTAATTTATTCATTGTGAATATTAGTAAGTACCTACTTCGATGATTTTAATTTATATTTTCGGCCTGTAATATTGCCCTATTCAAATGCACGCCAAAACCCAGTTCTTACAAAAAAAAGGAACACAAAATGATTATTGAATACTATGCATTTTTAATGCATGTTGGTGATTTTGGAAAGTTCAATTCCAGCTTATCTCACGACGTTTTTGTAAACTTTGTTTACATTAAGTTTAAAAGTAGCTATAAGTTTTGCTTTTCAGTTAAAAGCTACCTGCAACAAAATTCAAAATTTACATTTCAAGTCCACGTAAACTCCCACAATGAAGGGTTCAGGTTCATAATCACTCTGTATTCACTGCAGACTTCGTTACGATGCGCGATGTCCCATATACCATTCATATCACCAAAACCATCTTCCAACCCCAAAACCATACATTAACAACCCGCTCACTAGGCCATACTCATATCCATAAATAGTAGAAAACATTATCCACCGCGAGGATAACTCAATGCTCGTAAATATCGATTGGCAGGAAACGGGAGAGTAACGATCCGTGGCGTACCATGATTTATGGCCAGCGGCGGGTTACAGTTACTAACTGGTAGTAACTGGCAGTAGACATCATTACCTGAACGTTTTGCTTTGGTTAGCGGCGCTGGGGTTGCAAGTATCGAATTTATTTGTGGAATACTATTTACTGTGGAATTTTCTATCTGTTCCTCTTTTTTTATCGGATGGTACATCTATGTTTCTTACATTGTTTAAGCCATTGTCACATTTATTGCGGCGTCAGAGGCGTGAATTTATATAAGGTAAAGGTAAGATAAGGCAGGTGGTTATAGTATTAAAATAAACAGAAAAATATAGGAGTCAAGGTACCAAGACAGACTTGAATAATGGAGTTGCAAAACCAGTAAAAACTGCTAAACTGCTGTGTTTACTGGTTTGGAACTCCACCCAAATGCAGTGTAGGTTTAATTTTGTCATGTAAAATATAATTTTTCCTTTTATAGGATTTGTGCAAGGTTTGGCGATTATAATATCGATCGTTGGTTTTTTATTAACAATATGTTTTTAGTCAAGAATGTGCATATTCATAGTAAATAAATTCAATACAAAACTTTTTATAAAAAAATTACAACTGACTTCCAAAAACAAACACTAAAAAATTAAAAATAACTTTAATTTCGGATGTCAAAGTCTAGTAATTTATTTCAATTAGGCACTTTTGACCGCCCAAAAACAAAGAAATAAAACTGATTCTCGGAGTCGGTGTCTTTGCTTTTCAATTTTCCTTTTTTGCCACCGACTTCCGAAATTAAAGTTATTTTTCACTTTTTTTTTTTGTAAAACGTTTATCATATGTTTATCTATAACTAAAATACCCTGGATAAAGCTGTTAATAATAAAAATGTGTACTCAAAGATATTAACTCCTATAACAGAAAAATATAACTGAGATAAAAACTTATAACACTATTAAAACAATAAACTTTCTAAAAGTCATTTCGATCACGACGACAATTTTCTCTTACAAGTACTAATAACTTACCGGCATTTTTAATTTCATTCGCTCAAATGGACACTTAGAAAATCTATCTCATATTAGATATTATTTTTCTCGGAATAAGACTGAGTTAAGCTACGCTTAAACGGAATTTTTTTTCAACAGTAATTATCAGCATTAATTGCCCCAGGCAGTGGAGAAATTAGTGAGCCAATATTCTTTTAATTGTTTAGAATTGTTTAAATAACGTCGGCAATATTGCCTCTTTTGTTTATTAGTATTGTTATAAGTCACCAAAATTAATTGTCTAATATCCAATGGATATGCATACCTAGTTTATTCAATTGCTCCATATTGCCCTAAAATATAGAGTCATATAAAGCAATTATGGTGGACGTATTTGCAGGGACAATTGCAACGATCTTGAAATTCCGTAAATTGCTCGGTATTGCATGACGTCATAATGAATGCGCAATCTTAGTTGCTCGTGGAAGCGTACCTTTAGTACTTCGCAAACTAACTTTAATATTAAAGGCGCCGTTCGATCAACAACATTATAAATAAAATGAAAAGGGACGGGAAATGGATGTTCAAAGCTGCCGTCGTGAAAGCTATTTTTGAAGTGTATTTATTTGTGTGAGTAGTATTGTAATGGTCATGAATGAGGTGTAATGGTGTATTGATACAAAAGATAGATAGTAGTGACTTGGAAATAAACGATGAATACATTGATTAGACAGAGGCACGGTACGGTATAAATAATTTTGTTAAGGATAAAACTTTCACAGTTTGCGAATCAGATACAATTCCTATCTGCTTCGCTTAGATAACACTGGACTGGGAAGATAAAGTGATGATGTAAAGTGATTTTTCATAATATTGCATATTAGCGACCCACGTCTGCTTCAAACGGTTTTTACGACTTTGAAAAACATAAATGTAAGTGAAATAGTATTGTAATAAACACAAACCTTTTGTAATTAAATGTGCTAAACGATGGTGAAAACTGCGTCAAAATCGGTTGCGTAGTTTAGAAGAAAAGCGCGGTCATAGAGTCAGACACAAAAAGAGAATTTAATATATAATAAAATGATGTATAGTTAATAATAATATGTCTATACATATTATTCAATAAATTCGCTTATGTGAGGTAATGTCGCCTTCATTGTATTATATTGTATTGTTCTTCATAATATCGTGTAGTTTGCACCCGTGCACAACTTGCCAATCACAACAGTTAAAGATGAAAGCCTTCATCATATAGAAACATAATTTTTTTTTATCAGTGATTCGCTCGCTGTCGCGCCCGCATGACATTTGTCAAACCATTTTTTCAAAGCATAAGATCGGGACTTCACGATGACCGATACGGGCATCGTATAGTCCTGGCATAGTGAATACAGCACAACACAACTTTTAGAAGGGGTTTATATAATCCAGTACACTTATGTAGGTTGATTATCCGAGAAGAGTTGGGATACAATGAAGGCGATTACTTCACATAATTAAGGATCGGATGTCACTAGGTAAGTAAGTCTGATCTGTTTATGCTTCATAATCTTGCCTTCATTGTGTACATTCGTAGTAAAAAAGGGGCAATAATTCATTCAGTATAACACATAATTCTATTCCACATTTCCCACCATATAGAATAGTTACAACTCAAGTTTACTGGCACTCAGACTGCTCTCGACAAGAGTGAATAATTTCATCCTGTCCAACAATAAGTTCAATAGATATTGTCTGTTGCACAGCTTACTTTTATTGACTTGGAAAGAAATAAGAAAACCTTTATTCCTTTCATCTCATTGACTGCAATCAATATATTTTTAGACGCCATATTTTGGTTTGCTGTATATTTTCATATTTTTTGTTTAATGTGTCCAAATATTCTCGTAGAAGATGGCGGGACGAGCTGAACAAAACAAACGACCAGTGGTTCGCAGGAGCTCTGGATCGCAAACACTGGAAGTCATGGGGAGTGCCTTTGCTCAGCAGTGGGATAAAATAATACAATATAATATTATATACATATTTATATACATAAAGAAGTGTTTTAGACAGTTTTCACAATTTATATTATATTTTTAATGAACTATCTAAATAAAGGGGGTTAGCCCTTTATTACTTGTGAGGCATGTCTTACAAACATTGTTATAAAATCACAAAAGCAGATATTGTTACTATATCCACTTGAAACAATCCCTTAGTCTTCTTTCTTCTTATAATAGTCACAGAAACATGATACAGATAATCAATTCGTACTTTTATCGGAAGTAGGAACCGTAATGGTATAAAAACGCCAAGTAAATAAAATCGCTATGATTACGCCTCGGCCTGGCATGGGAATTTTTTCACGGTCATAAAAAAACTCATCAGGCAATGACCTGGTGAAGGCCGCGGGAATGCGCTGGATGCGAGAAGCACAGAACCGTTCGAAGTGGAGGTGCCTATGTCCAGCAGTGGTCGTCTTTCGGCTGAAATGATGATGCTGATGATGAAAAAAGCTCAAGCAATAAAACGAAAAAAGATGGACCAATCAAAACAAATCAAGCCAAATTCAAAATAAATGTACCAACCAAAATTAATTTCACCCTACAATAGCTCTGAAATACAAAGTGTTCATACCGGAGCCCTGAACCAGAAATAGAAAGGCTTCCTTTTTCCTGATATATTTTTAGTTTGCCCTCGTTGTTTTGGGAATGGCCAGTCACTCTGACGTTTTGCTTTCATTTCGGGGTCAGCAGTGATGAAGTGGTGTGTTAATTTTTGCTGACTTTATTTATCTTTTTGTTCGTTTGTTTTTGGAATGTGGGTAGAAAAATGAAACGATTTCTAATTTGTAAGTTATGTTGCTTTTCAATAAATTGTACAATTTCATAACACACATAACATAATAAAAAAAAAATGAGAAAGTCACATAACATAATGACACGCCTTTATTTCCTGAAGAGGAAACTCCTGATAGAAAAACCCAACAACACTGCAAGATATCGGTATCGAACCCAAAACACCATGTTGAGCAGACATGCTTAAGACCACTGGACTCTAACGTTGCAGTCATTATTGACGAAGTCCTAGATAGTTTTCGTAATATCTTTAGGTGCGTCCAGACAGTGTGTGCTTTGAACGGTAAGCTACACCTGTGAGACATGCCTATGGCTTAAGCTGAAACATCTGCCTGAGACACGCGTCTGCGTCATCTGCATGCCTCGCACTGTCTGTACGTACCTTTAGACTGTCAGTGTTCTGTCATTTTCATAAAGTCAGTTTCAATCTCTCACTGGAACGAAAACCAAGAAAACTCCCGCACCAGTTATTTATGCCACGATGAAAAGATAAAGTAGTGTGAAACGTGTCGCTCTTTCATGCGGGGTGTGCCGTGCGGACATATCTTAAGCTGACGTCACTCCACATGTTTCACTGTACGAGGAGATTAAGTGTTTGCAAAATTTCAAGTAAAGAGTATGGTATAAAGAAATAAAAATAATACTTTTTCAACATAACGTTAGGAAGGAACATTATAATTATCAGGAAAAACATCGTGAGGGAACTGGACTTATAGATAATACTAGCTGATGCCCGCGGCTTCGCCTGCGTAGATGTCGGTTATTATATATTAAAACCTTCCTCGAGAACCACTCTATCCATTCGTGAAAACAACATGAAAATCGGTGCAGTCGTTTTTGAGTTCAGACAGACAGACAGACGTGGCGGAGGACTTTGTTTTATAATATGTAGTGATAAGTCTGAAATCACCTTGAGCAAGCGTGGTGGTATATGCTCGTGCCTTTTTATATGAGAAAGAGACCTTTACCCTGCAGTGGGAGAATAATAAATAAATATATCAACATTTATTTCAGAATCACTTCCATATTTATTAGTAACAATGTAAACTTATGAAACTAGTGTTAGTAACATTATTATAATCTAAGCTGCGTGAGGCACACCGATCCTGGGGAATGTCTACTTGACTGCGTGCAGTCGTATCCACTGCCCCAAGATCGGAGAGTCCCACCTATCAGCTAACGCTCTAAGAATGATGTTTTTTTATCTTTTCACGGCTGGCTTGAATACAGCGTAATCAAAATGCGCATCTCTTGCGCATGATGGCCGAAAAACTATCAACGTGCGCGTAGGCAAACATGCCGGACGCGCTAGAAAAACGCGGCAACGCGGCGCAACAAAATAATAGGTTGGTATTATTATTTTACATGACACGAATCAAGTATTCTACGACGTAGATGAGAAAACAGACAGGCAATAAAATAGAAAAAAATAAAGACAGTAGATCAGAGTAACTTATCTCAGGAGTTCTTATATCTTTTATTCATTTCTAAGCTACCAGGAAACCCGTAGAGATACGGACTTAGCTTTCTCTCCAAACAAACTCGCGTTGTGCACGTATAATATTGTGTAATCTTCCTTCTACAGTTGATACGGTTCGCTTCCTAATCTAAGATAGCTCTTCGGCTGTTATTTTAGAAAACTCTTAAAACTTGGCAAAGTTATCGCCTTCCAATGTTTCGGTCATGAATAGCATTGTTAGAATTACGATACTTGATTAACATAACTCCTCTAACATTAGCTATCTGCCGTTGAAATGTGTCCAGCCGTTTCGGAGATATACCGGAACAAACATACAGACATGCAGACAAAAATTTAAAAAGTTGTTGTAACGTTTTTTGTTGATATTTTTAAATACTCAAAAGCTTTTTGAATCACTGACGTGATTGAAATCGATACACGTTGAAATCATTTATTAATACTATAATAGAACGTTATTACGGTTATGAATAAGGCAAAACATAACAATTGACATTATGTAATAAAGATAAGTAAAAGTGGATAGCTGTCCATTAAGTTATTTGTATAAAAGGAATACCAATCAGGAATTATTAAGTACGATAGTACTTATTAATTACATGTACGAGCTTAATTTTTGATTCCAGCTAGTGTCACTCGTAATAACGTCGCTCAGCGAATTCGAGTGCCTTAGCACAACATGCATATTGTGTTTGCAAGAAACAACCTAAGTCAAGAAGAAGCGCTGTACAGTAAGTTTAAATTTTCATTATCATTCTTTGATTTGTCCAAATATGGCGCCGGAAATTAAGATCAAGAGTAATATCGTGATACCACTCTTTGAAATGATTATGAGATTTTGAATTGTCCGTGCCATTTTGATAATCTAAAGCATACAATAAAATAAGAATTATTGTAGGAACAGATGTCATACATTTTGATTCATAGAACAGTTAGAGCACTGTCGGCCTAAAACGGCCACATTAGCAATTCCTCCAATTCATTTCCTGAATTTCGAGCTGTCATTAGCAATTCCCCTAATATGATACGAAAGGAATTCATAATGTGTGGACCATTTTACGAATCTCCATAGAAAACTGTCAAACAGATGAATTATTTCGTAATAATATGAATCGCGCGCAGATCGTATTATGAATTGTCAATCTGCGACATTTTACGATGATTCATAATATTTTCCTATTATGATTCTGCCAAAGTGACTGTTTTAGGCGGTCTTCACACTACCATGCACCACGCAGCGTAGCGCATGAATGCGTGTTCTAACGTTGCTTGTAAGTATCTCCGTTTGTATAGAAAACATGCACAGTCCAACACACAGACAATGCATCCACGCGCGTTCATCGTTGGTGCGTTGACATGCAACATGCAGCGTGATGCGTGGCAGTGTGATAATCGCCTTAAGCCCCCTGTTCCTTGAACATGATAAAGTGTATTTATGTAAATTCGTTGGAGTTGTAAAGGGCAGTTATTCTCGGTATGTCTTTGTAGACCGTAGTGTATTTTCGGGAATGTGTTTTGGGTTAACGGATTACTTACATAAAGTCAAACTATTGTAATGTACGTTCCATTGTAATGTAATGGTAAATAGTTTTGAGATTCATTCAATAGTCATGTTCGTGAACGGGCGTCATCAGTAGGGACTGGTCATCTCTTAGCGGCCACGGCTTATTTTAATTTAAATTAATTTTTGAATTGTTTTTTTTACTTTTTGTTACGGACGCTTTTAACGTGCACCTTTTTCTACATTATACTCACATGTATAATTTCAATATGAATGATGTAACCAATATATTGTAACAATATTGTGATTTAAAAGAGTGTCCGTGGAGTTTCTTGTCTGCTCTTCTCCATAGGAACCTACTACACTTTGGAATGGGCAACTAGCTTCATCTTTCTGACTGACCGACCCCTTGACAATTCAAAAGTGCCTGCAATCAGTTTATTTAAAATAAATGCTTTGAGTTTGAGTTTGATTATAATTATAATCCTAAAATAATTGTGCCGTTGCGTTGGTTGGTGTATGAGTATTTTGATGTTTCTTGATCATTTGTCCTATAGGATATATTTTAAAGTTGATTGGAGGCGTTCCTTAAGTTTGCTACATTCGTTATAATTTGTATTTTGTTTTTTACTTGGTTTAATGCTGGTGTGCACCTCTGCCAAACCTTTCGGGCAATACATGCGTGAACTTGAATGTTTTTTTTTTCAACATAAAATATTTTGCTTTTAACTATACTTTTAAACATACTTTATTACTGCCCATTAGACCAATCGTCTGAAATATAAAAATCCGTTGGAATCTGAATTAAATTAGGCCAAGTGCTTTTAAAATCCTATGGACTCCTTTAGTAGTTATAGTTAAATTAATATTTAATTATGTAAAAATGTCCAAAACACTCATGCTAGGTATCTCCGTGTTAGGCTTCACTGACTGGAAAGATCCACTCAAATCTGTGTGGTTCTTTCCTCAAAAGACCATTTCAGACGCTAATCTAACATGGTCTTCAGCTGATCTGACCAAGATTTTGTCTGGACATTTTCTTCGCTCTCCCTGAGTAGAAATGGCGAAACAAACTCAGTCAGATACGAAATGTCGGCTCCATCTAGGTTATATATTTTTTTATATGACGTGTAAAATTCATTCCGATATCCTATTTACAGGAAACAATTTCATTTCTACTTCATTGGACTTTTAAGACGTATTCTAAAAAGAGTTCTTTCATTTTATTAATTTGAGCACAATGCGTTATGAATGAATAGATTGTGGAGCTCAGACAGGCAGTCGCTCCATCTAAAATACAGCAAGGAAATCGTTTGAATTAGAAGCCGACCCCAACATACATAGTTGGGAAAAGCAGAATGAGTTGAAAGTAAACGGATCTACTGTATTAATGATTTACTCATAATATTCTACACTAACTCAATTCATAGCAATAATCAAATCAAATAACTGCAAAACTTAAATACTAGTAAACTTCAAATTTAATTGCTAAGTTTCAAGTCCCAAGCAAACCACTTAAACGACACGAAACCTCCAAAGATATAAAATACTTTAAGACTTTAAGCTTCAGTTTCGATTGGCAAACTTTCGAAATTCAAATCCAAAACAATAAACAGAAACTTAAACTAGCGCAAACTATTTTAGGCCATAAATCCTTTGAAAGTAATTTCATGGCTGTGCGCCGTCCCGCGTCAAGTGAAACTATCTCGTTAGTTGATATATATTGAGGAAATGAACGCCTTATTGCCTGGCCCAGAGGACGGCACAGATCTCAACGTAATTTGAATCTGCTACAACTTCAGCTAATTGATAGAGGTCTGGATTAAATTGATTTCTTGTAGCATCGATTTTGGTTGGAAAGGGCATTTTAATGTCAAATTAATACATTGACCTCAAGTAAAACGACAGATAGCATAACCTTTGTCTGTCGATTGAATTCTCAAACGCAACCTAATTTTTAGTCTCCGCTAAATCTCATGCTGTCTCAGTCACTTCAAAGTGTGTTGTAGCGACGGAAATACTTTTAAGAACGTCTTAAAGTAAAGTGTCATGTGAAATGTTTGGGGTTAGATGGACATTTCTAAAATGGCGTATTTCTAAGTACTTGAATTACATCATCTGGGATTGAGAAGGCAGGTAACCATATCAAATTCATGACCTGGAAAATCGTAGGTTTTTCTGAAAGGTAGGCAAAAAAAACTCGGTTCGTTAAAAACTAAAACCTAAAACGGTTTACTTTCAGTCTTGAGTACTAATAATTACTTTTAAAACAATTGAAGTTCAACTTACTTTTGGTACAAAAATAACCTAAAAAAGAAACTTTTTCTAGCTTGCTATCCCATTTTGAACTCAAGCCAAATAATGAGTCGAGCAACTGAAATTTTCGCGTATTCACTAAGTTACATATCTGTGCTGGCGTGGGATCACTTTAAAGCAGCCTAATTAGTCTGAACATAGTCGCTTGAAAGGAAAAAGTTAATGTCTAAATACACAGTGACTAACTTAACTATGCATAGAAAGATCAAAACGATGGATTCAATTCTTAATCTACTTTCTAAAAGGAGTAGGTTCTCAATTCGTCTGTATAGTGGAAGTGCTTAGGTGCGGTTCGGACAAGTGCGGTTGAAATCAGTGCTCTAAGTGGAATATCTCTAAATTTTTTATATATGTTTGTGACATGTGTATCCTTTATTTTTAAAACAAAATAGTCATGGTATTTATAAAAAACTCGTCCCACCATTCATCATCCATCGCTATGTATCAGGTGAGATCGAAGTGAGGAGCAAACACATAATATATCACGATAAAAAGTATTAATAAACTTTTTGTCAATATTTATCTAAAAAAAATTATAATATAAGATTACCGGACCCCGGTTGGTCCGTGGATGGGTGACCATCCGTTAAATACCGAGACTCCTCCGTGCCTTGGAAAGCACGCTAAGCCGTTGGTCCCGGCTGTCATTTGTAGATTTTTGACAGTCGTTACGGATCATCCGAAGCCCGAAAGTCTGACAACCAGTCTTGCCAAGGGGTATCGTGTAACCCAGTTACTGGATTGTGGAGGTCAGATAGGCAGTCGCTCCATGAAAAATACTGGTATTCAGCTGCATCCGGTTAGACTGGAAGCCGACCCCAATATAGTTGGGAAAAGGCTAGGCAGATGATCATGAAATTGCATAATATAAGATAGTTATTATACCTAATCTTGAGTATAAAATGCGAAGAAAATTACGGTCAGCTATTACTAACGATAAAATGAAACTGCATAAGAGTTATCTCAGAAAATATATCTCAGAGATCGATAGAAGCATCAGAGAAGAGAAGATAGAGGAACGATATTTTTATAATCCTAACTAATATTATAAATGCGAAATTGAGTTTTTGTGTTTGTTACTCTTTCACGCTAAACCGGCTAAACGGATTTGGATGGAATTTGGCACGGGGGTAGACCATGACCTGAAATAGGACATAGGATACTTTTTATCCCGATATTCCCGCGGGATCAAGACTTACGCGGGTGGAACCGCGGGGCGCAGCTAGTTTAATATACTAGTCATGCTTTTTACCTTCTTGAAATGCATACATAGCTTTATTAAGAAATCCAGCATAACGACTGGTCGGTACTTTCTCAAAACTTAATAAATTGCTTACAATAAATTCTGGAAAGCACCCATTCGCTTCCTTCATAATAAAAATAACGTTACCATGGTTCGTTCAGCGAAGATTACGAAGAAAGATATTTTTGTTTGGCTTTTTAGGGTTCCGTACCTGAAAAGGAAAAAACGGATCCTTTATTGGATCACTCGTGCGTCTGTCTGTCTGTCTGTCTGTTACAGCCAATTTGCTCCGAATCTAATAGACCGAGTAAGTTGAAATTTGGTACACGTATGTATTTCTGTGACCCAAACACGAACGTGTATAACATAAATAAATGAATTTTGAATACGGGGGTTACATTTGGGGGCAAATTTAAAAAAAAAATGCATTACGAGGATCTTAAATCAAATTTTTGTAGTTTTAAAATTAATTATTTTAGAGATATTCAAGAAAATTGATGAAAATTGACCATCTGCCCCCCTTATCTTCGAAACTACTGAGCCTATTTTTTTTTAAATACAGAAAATAGTTCTATGTATTCTTATAGTTTCCAGGAAAATCTCTATGAAGTCTATGGTCTTCCAATAACATGGTAAATCTCCAAATATTGTGCGTACAAACTTACATTTGCAGTTAGAACGTATGGGAGCACAGTCATGTTTTTCAACTACAATGTTCAGTTTGTTCTTGGGATAAATTCATCCCAACTACCGAACCCTTCCTTGTGCGTAGTCCGACACACACCTGGCTGGTTTTTGTATTATTCTGGAGCCAAAATCGACGATCAGTCTATTAGAAAAGTGTCAATTATGTTACTGTTTGGCGAAACGGATGGTTGGTTCGGTTGAAACACAAATCAGACGAAATGTTTCTCTACCAACAGTATTATTTATTTATTTATATATACTTTATTGTACACCAGAAAATACATAGCGAAAATAAGGGTTCCCTCTATCTGGCAGAATTTTGATGCTCCGAAATTTATTTGGCATAACACACTTGGCATAATCTTCTTTAAACGAATATATATATGGCATAAAAATCATTTAATATAATTATTGTTTGGCCGAATGTTTATATGTCCGAATTTACAAAGGCATACTTTTAAGATGGCAGAATTTTATTTGGCATAATTACTTTTGGCAAAGCTTAATTTCGCATAATTTCGTTTCACATAACGTTTATTTAGAGCGAAGATTATTTGGAATAATTTCACTTGGCATATTAAGAAGATGGCAGAATTTCATTTGGAATAATTTTATTAGGCATAATTATTGTCATTTCTATAAAATGTAATCATATTCTTAACCTTAAATGTGTACTACAAAAGTTAGTGAAGTGACAGAACCGAATCGCTGCAAAACCGACTGCACGTAGTCTTGTCTGCCCTACCCCTTTTTTTTTTTTTTTTTTTTTTGAGGGTGGGAAATCATCCAATGACTTCTCCCGCTCTGGGCGGAGCGGAAGGGCGTGTCAGACTTTTACTGACTAAAACCCACCCGTGTTCCTTCATTTGCCTGTTGCCAAGGTCCCGGTATCCCTTTCGGACTTTCCCGCAACCCTGGCAGGCATCGGTCCTATTGGACCCCGTCATTTTTGCTGACATCTCTTTGAGGCGCGCGTGGAACACGACGCGCCATCGACCCGGGCCTGGTCCTTATCGGACGGCGAGCTGCCCGTTGCTCGCCGTCCGCAAGCCCGCGCCTATGGTGGCCGGAAATCCGCCTGGGATTCCCGACGCCCAGGGCGTCTCCAACGGCGGCGGTTAGGGGCGTGAGGGCGCAAACTTTGCCTTTCCCTCACGCGTTCCGCCTCCTCCTTCGCGAGCATTACTGCTTCGCAGAAGGAGGTGACGGCTTCCCATGCCCTCTCGCTCCGTACCATGGCCTGAACCAGGGCCGGACGCGAGAGGTCACCGCCGCCAATCGCCTCCGCGAGGACACGGCGGTGCTCCGCCCAAGCAGGGCACACCTCAACCGTATGCTCCACCGTGTCCTCCGGGCGATCCACACAGTGGTGACACCCGGGCGTTTCCTCCCGCCTAATCCTACACAGGTACCTCCCGAAGCTGCCATGTCCGGTGAGGACCTGTGTCAGGCGGAAGGTGAGGACGCCGTGGCGCCTCTCTATCCACTCCTCAAAGAGGGGACTTATCGCCGCTATTGTGGCGTGCCCAGCACTGGGTTGCGACAATCGCACTCTCCATGCCGCCATGAGATCTTGCCGGAGCTCTGTCCGCTGTGCCGCGATTTCTCGCGGCAGCGGAGTTACACCCCGGCGCTTCACCTCCTCGCGCCACTCCCAGATGTGCGCGAGGACCTTCGCCTCCAGATCCCATGGCGGTAATCCGGCAAGGAGGCTAGCCGCCTCACGGGAGACCGTGCGGTATCCCCGGGCCAGCCGAATGGCCATGACCCTTTGGGACGCGTTCAACCGGCGTGCTGGCCGCAGCCTAAGGGAACGCGCCCACACCGGTGCCCCGTAAAGGGCCATGGACCGCACGACCCCCGCATAGAGCCTCCGGCAGGAGGCGTTTGGACCCCCTAGATTGGGCAGGAGCCGCCTCAAGGCGGCCCCAGCCCGGTCCAGCCTTGGAGCCAAACGTCGGAAATGCTCCACGAAGTTCCACCGGCTGTCGAGGACGAGTCCCAGGTACTTCATCGTCGACTCGACGCCGATGTGAACCCCTCCTACCGTAATTTGGGAACCCGACGGTGGCGCGTTCCGAGGGCCATGAAAACACATGACCTCGGACTTGTGCAAGGCCACCTCGAGTCCCAACTGCCGGATTCTATCGACGATTGTCGCAACCCAGCGTGTCGCTAGATCGGCCGCCGCCTGGTGCGACCTCCCCGTCTGCCCTACCCCTAGAGTGTAATTTAAGCCCGCGTAGGCGCGGAGGGGCAAGGCGGCCCGCGAGCTGAGGAGAAGGTGGTTTTAACGCTCGCCGCCGCAGCTGAGGCTGGCCGGCAAAGCCGGCCAGCAAGCCGAAGCTGCTGTGGTGAGCGTTACAACCATCTGCGACGAGAAGCTTGCGTGGGACCGCCGGAACCCGCAGCGCCGGAGCCGTGACAGAAACCATGCCTGCTGCATGTTGCATGCTTGCTTGCATGCTGCATGCTTGCTTGCATGCTGCATGTTTGCTTGCATGCTGCATGCATGGTGTGTGCTTTTTTGCATGTTTGCATTCTACATACTTGATGCATACATGCATGGTGTGTGATAGATGAGTCTTTCAATTATTATGGATATGAAAAGTATGCCAAAAGATGATTCTAACTGTAAACTTTCTGAGATATGATAGTTCTACCTTTTAATGATTATCGATATGAAATGTATGCCAAAAGACGATTCTGACAGTGAACTTTCTGCAATATGATGTTTCTACTTTTTAATTATTATGGATATGAAATTTATGCCTAAAGATGATTCTGAATTACAAAATTATGCGTTTTTAATATATTATAAATGAGTGTATGCCAAACGATTTTCTGCGAAATGAAGTTTATGCTATGCGCTGTTATGCAAAATAATATTATGACATAAAAAGTTCTGCTATAAAGGGTAGACCCCGAAAATAACTATTATGTATAATTCACGGAACTAATTAACGCAATTTTTGTACTATGTTAAGTATCTTCATTGTTCCATAATTATATACATGGAAATGTTTAACTTAAACATTACTGGCGAAATCTGGATGTACCTCTACCTAACCCTTCGGGAAATACAGGCGTGATGTTATGTTATGTGTGTGAGCTTAAATTTTACTACTCCACTTTATTTTCCCCGCTAGAGGTAACACGAAATTAGACCGTATTTGTTTTATTTTCCTTCTAACTTTTCCTTCTAATTTTAGCTTTCACTTTGGCCTTAAGAGCGAAGCAAATATTGATTACCATTGAGCAATAAACCATTTTCCTGAAATACTTAGTCAATACAAAAAATTGTGTTAGGATTTGTTTATAAAATTCAGATTTTCACTCACACCTCCATGAGTTGGCTGACTCAGTTAGTGAAATTGTCTCCCATACCCTGAGGGCGATGATAAAGTGACAAAAATGTATAGGACTCAAAAAATCAAAATCAAAATATTTTATTTCACATAAGCCTACATGGGCACTTATGAAACGTCAGAAGCTAGGTGCACGGTTCCAATTGGTCGTTTCCTATGGAGAAGAGCCGGCAAGAAACTCCATGGTTACTCTTTTAAAAGATAATTGGCTTTTAAAATAATTTCGAATTACAGTGTTAATAGTTATGGGAGGACAGTGTGTAGGCCTTTCAAAAAGTTTCAGATTAAGTTCATAAAAAAAAAAAAAAAGTTTAATTAAAATTAAAAATAAAAGTCTACAGTTCACTAAGCCTACGACGTTCTCACATTCACAAGATAGAAAGGAATCTATATACGATAAATAAGATATTACAGATAAAAACCTATTTAAAGCAAATGACATGATTGCCATTACAACTGTAACAAATCTGAATAATTAACATGTCCGCAAAAGCCACTACTATAGAGTTGAAATTAAATAGTAGGTACATACGTAGGTACTGACATGGGCTACCGAAAAGCTTCTGTCAATCTTTTTGAAAGTCGCTGCTGAAATACGAAACGATTGGAAAAAGATAATGTCACTCTAGGCCCTCTGGTCAGTTCCGCTAACAAATAATAATATAAGTTTAATTAAATAAATTATTTACAATGAATGCCTCTTTGGTCTAGTGGTACTGTTGAGCATGAGGTTCGAGTTCGATTCCCAGGTCGGGAAAAGTGTTAGAGGGTTTTTCTATCTGGAATTTCTCAGTAGCAGACCGAAGTCTGGATTTGTGCCCGGTTTATGGCAATAAGCTCGCCCCTTTTTACATGGGGCTTAAACATAACTTGTGGTATGGTGGGTGTTCCTAATATGGGTAAACCTCTGCCCAATCCTTTAGGGAAACAAGCCGCGATATTATGATCAATTATTTGCAATTGTACAAATGTATATACCTATTTTCTTTTTACAAATGAATTAAACATCTGTAGCCGATCGAACCAAGAGGCAGCATTTCGGCCTCTCCATTATCAAACAGTTCATGATAGCCATCAAGTAGAAATGTTTACATTTCGTAGAATTTTTTTAATCTGTCTGAACAATCTGCGCAGATTGGCCAATATTTAAACACTGAAATGAGATAAGTTCATGATACTAAAGAAGAACACGAATTAAGCACTTTAAAATCAGTTTATAGAATCAGTACTTAAAGGATTTTCTGTAAAAATACTCAACTCTCTACGTTACGAACAAAAACGATTGCTTTTGAAATTAGTTCAAACAACTCTGTTATTCATTCATTAACATCTAGTTCAGTCTCAAAACAAGTTTGTTCTAGCCCAATTATATTACCAAATCTGCGACTCACAACGAAACCACAGAATAGTAGAAGGTCGGCTCCATACAACGAGCGTAAACGCACGTACACATAGACACGCTCCGCGTACACAGCGAGTGCAAGCTCACTCGCGACTGGATCGGAATTACCATTCGTGTGCGTGTATATATGTGTGCGTGCGTTTTGCTCACTGTATGGAGTCGACCTTCTGTAGCTATCTATTTTGTGGCGAAACCGTGTAACTTTAGTGGCTATTGATAACTGTTTCATTTCACGTGAGGGACACAGAAAATGTCAATTGGAATTCGATTTCGACTACTATTCAGGCACTTGATTAGATCGTCTGAGAGTAATGAAAAAGATTCGTATTCTGAACTGGATCTAATGTCTCTTTGGATTATATTCCTTACTAGCGACCCGCTCCTGCTTCGCATTTTACGACTTGACAAAACATCGAAATTTCTAAGATGATAAATGTAACTTTAATATTAACGTATTATACACATAAATCTTCCGGAATAAATTCTCTAAACCACTGTAAAAACCGCATCAAAATCTTTTGCGTGGTTCAGAAAAACAACGTGGACATACAGACAAACATGAAAAGCGACTTTAATTTATAATGTATAGATAGATAGATAAGTCAAGACAAGGTTCTTTTTTATGGATTTGATTTCGGGCTTGTGTTTGAGGTCTTCAATTTATAGCAACATGTCTTTCAGTAAGCTTAATGAAATCAATAATAACCGTTACACATTTTTTTATTGTGAGAAAAGTATTCAAACTAACTTAGACGTAGATCTTTTAAAGATCGAAGTATAATCCCTCTATAAACTAACTTGCAAAAGTCTATACCAACTATACTCGTAGTATAAACAGACCCTATATCATACCCAAATAATTAAGTAATATCTAAACATAGTCCCACAAAGCGATACGCAATTAACTCTGAATGAATTAAACCCTCTATTATACGAAGGGCTAATTAATTACAGTAATGTGTAAGTGGCCCTTGAGACAGATAATATGGAGCTGAAGATATACATAGGTAGATACAGATGACGGGCGGCCGCCATACTCAAATAGCCGGAGAGCCCCATAGGTACAAGCAGTGCGTAGGATGAGTCGGCAAACTGTCCGAGACGCAAACAATTTATCATTTTGTATTATGTAGGATGTGGCGGTCTTTTTGACAAAAAGAAGGTCGATTGTATCAACAATTACGTTGTGTTTGTCGATTTCTGAGGCTTTAAATGTTTTAAAAAGGTTGAAAAATCTTTCCAACTCAATTTATTTTAATGTCTCCTGTGCGAGGCACTGTTTCATTCATAGCTGAGATTAATGTAGATATATTACACTGAAAAGTAAACGGTAAAACAGCAATTCATGTTGTAGTGAAATTCATCTAGATTTTTTATGTTGTAAAAGAACTTTCTCTGTTCAAAGCCAAAACCGTTCATCACTCTGATGAAAAGTAAAAAGTCGTACGTTTTAATTCAGTTCGTCACGAAATTCTAGAGACCAACATAGTTTTTATATCTTTCTCTTTATGAAATACCACAATTAAAACAAAAAAAATATAGGTATAATATACGACTCAGTCAACGCAAATGATAATATTATATTGAAAATAATGACTCTTTGGCCATCCTGAACAATTCAAAGTCATTAATTCATATAACTAAAATAACGCCGTCAAAATATCAAATAACACAATTAAATTCGTCCGATGCTAAGCTCCATTGCTTATTATGGTTGCCCACATTTCAATTACGGACATGTAATCCTATTACTCGTGTGTAATTGTTGAAATGGACCACACATTCATCAGTAATAGCTGGTACAATAACCAGATTAAGTGTGTCTTAATATTAACAACTGAGGAAGATGTGGTTGGCTGGCTGTAATTGGGAGAGTGAGAGTGGGAGCAGATTGGCACAGCTTTTTATTTGTAGAATGCTTTTGATGGTATTGTTTTGTGCTTTAGACAAAAATAAAGTGTTATAATGGTCATATTTTTACTTAACCTTAATGAAAATAGTTTTTATCAAAAGAACTTTAAAAGGGGTGATAGGCGTGCGATCAAGTACGCGTACTTATGGCTCAGTGAGCTTACTCCCCCGTGTGTCATACCAAGTACGCGTTCTTTAAAACCGCTGAGTATGTTCGTCGACTACATCGCGACACAGTGTGAGCAAGCTTCGCGTGTGTCACCGACGACGAGCCGAGTAAGGTCGCGAACTTAAAAACCGCGTACTTTAAGTACGCACGTTTATCACCCACTTAACGAGAGTTATCGCATTCTTGCCATCGCTATCTGGCTTATGTTTTCACGATACCAAGAAATCGAGTTGGATTAACGTAATTATTATTCACTCCATCGCACAGAGATTTCAGGTATTAATAATATAGAGCTGAAAGTTCCTAGTTTCTACCAAAAAGCAAAACCATGTATAATAGCTAGAAAATGGACCAAACTAAAAATACGCTAGTGGAAAAATAAAGGTGCTACCCCATCTTGCATAAGCACAATAACCTACTTACTTTTAGGAGATACTGAAATATTTTACGACTGATAAATATTTCAGTAGTATTTACGTACTCTGCAGTGGATGTAAGTAAGCTGGTTAGATGGTAGATAATAAAATTAATGGTAATAATCCCTCACGCTTTTCTCTCTTGGGAGGATAGAGTAGATTATTTCGTTGATATTTTATATGTGTATTATAATTATGATGAAAGATTATAATGATGAAGATGAAGATTATAATATTTACCAACAACACAGATCAAAAAAGTGATCCATTGGATTCCATCCTTATCTGTTGTGAAGTGCCTAAGGGTCTGGATACAGCATGTGATTCGTACTGAATGGGGTTAGTCATCTAAAATAGAATGTCGCAAAGTAAAATGATCCGATCGTGTTGGCTTGTATTTTAAGATCCTCTGTGATCTGCGGGACAATTCCCTTACTTTTAAGAACGTTCACATCCGCATCGCATTTGCAAACTGTCAATAAAACCATCTATTTACCAATATTTTTGATAAGTTTGACAGATAGCAACTTGAATGTGAACGTTTTTTAGTAAGACAATTGGCCCTCTGTAGTATTTTCAATTATGAATTCGACATGAACGATTTCCCTTACAAAACTAATCATTTTTATTCATATGGTGACTGTAAAGTTAATGTCTATGACCTAAACTGTATCTTGAAGAAAGACTCTAAGAATCATCACGTCAAAACACGTAACGTTTATTTACCAAACACGAACTATTAATAAACTATGCCAATCTAACAGTACACCAAGCTATTTAGTGACAATCCTATCCAATCTGTAGTATATTAATAAAGCTGAAAGTTATGCGCTGTACTGATAACAGATTAATCCCGCATCGGACGACTGTTCCACTGTGTAACCAGATATATCATAGCAATGCTCGTCGGATACCATCAAATTACAATTAACATTTTGTTTGTTAATTTGAACTAAAATATTTTAGGATAATTACAGTATCTGGGGAATATTATTGTAAATCATTAATATCAAACTTATGGGACAATAAACATTGTAGGGGACTTCATTGATATATGTATTCACATATTTGGTTTATTCAGATGACATCATAGTTATTTTATTAATGTTATCAGATTTAAAATGAATGTAGTTAATACACAAACTTTGTTACATTAAGAACTAGAACATGTATATAAAGATAAGAAATAAAGAAGTTTTAACAAAAGCAGAATTTAATCTAATTTAAAAAACGATGCAAGCACTGTACATAAAGACTAAAATTTCAACAACAGATATCAAATCGCAACTTTGCGACTTTTATTTGCAAGAAACGAATTACAAGGGGTGAGGGACCATTAATTCAATGTCATTGTTACGGCCCTCTGGGGAGGGCCTCAGGCACTCAAGCACTCCGAACTGAGATGCTGATGAATCAATTACCAGCTATGTTACTGAATTCTGATGATGTTGCTAAAGGTTTTCTTCGAATATTTTATTTTTTGACTATAAAACTTTGTATAATACACCACTTAACAACCCGTAAAGGTTTACTACAAAATAGAAGCTTCCGGATGGTCATATATTTTTATGCTGGATTGAGCATTAAACTTGATTTATGGAATGACCCGCCCACACTAGTGTTTATATGAGTATTCACTTCGATGAAGAAAAAGAAAAGAATATTCTACATTCATTTATAATTTAATATTATGATTAGAACAACAAATTTTAATAATTCTATGTGATGTATCATTTTGTGTATAAGTGGACCCTTTTAAGCCTTGTAATTAGTTCTCCTCCACAATAAAATGTTATTAAATATAAACTTGTAAGGGCCCAATAAGGACAAACGCTTCTTTTCAAACGAAAAGTTAATTGATGACGTTAATGCGAAATAGGTACTAAGACATCAATATAGTTGGTATTCTGTTAATGAAAGTAGTAATAGAAACCAACATAATCATCGTTACATTTTTTTTTTCAAAAATAAACTCGTTTTGTTGTACTAAATCAAAACTTTCAAAAGGTTAAGAGAGAATGTGTGTAGAATATCCAAGGGACTAAAATAAAGAACTTGTAGGTGTATTAAAGTGCTATAAATATTATCGCCTACTCCCAAGTTCGTCTCTAGATTCCTGGTAATACTTACTTAATTATAACTTTCAAAGAAAGTATGCGTAGGTATGGTAATAATTTATGTTAGTTATTTAGATTTATAAAGTAACTGACACTACTAGCGACTTCATTCGCCCTAGATTACCTATCAGATGGAAATTTAGAAATATCTGTCTTATTCCTTGTCAACATCAAAAAGGGAACCTCTGTGCAAACGTTCTGCTTTCTAGGTTCAAAGGTTTATGCTGGGCATTGATGAATCAGTCAGTGAGTGAGTCAGGAAAATTACGTACATATACCTAAAGAGCATAATCAAATCAATAATAACAATCTGTAGAATTTACAAGAAAAACTCACAAAAATTATAGTAAGATGTTTAGAAAAATGCTACAGTTCAGAACTGACATAACAAAAACTAATTGAAGTAAAAGCTTTCTGTTTTCATTGGCGTTCCCTATAAGTTATTGAATGGATCAACTATTGACCCATGTCAACTTAGCACCGACCTTTTACTTTGTTCCAGTTTACTACCACCATTCTTGTTGATATCTAATTCTTTTAATGTATTAGCAGCAATAATATTGTAAGACAACAGAAGGTACCAGTAAGAATACTCTTATAACTAACAAGAACAAGGTGTCTTCTTGCTCTAAAATAAGTAATTATCAAAAAGGAGATCAGCAGAACGCCTTGAAATTATTTCATCAAAATATTCAAGGTATTTCTTCCAAATTATTAGAAATTGAAATGTTTTTAGAAAAAACACAGTTTGAGATTGTTTGTTTTACTGAACATTGGCTAAAGGATTATCAAATGCTAATTAGTTATAAGAACTATAGTGTGGTCAGTTTTTTAACCGTAAATCCATGCTACGTGGAGGTTCTCTGATCTTGATAAAAAATTGTTTAAAATCTAAGCAACGTAATGACATAGTTGGTTTATCATTTGAACATTGCATCGAACTGTCTTGTGTTGAGCTGGATAAGCATGTTGTAGTGTGCGTGTACAGACCCCCTAATTATCAGAACTTTTCCTTATTTGAGTCAATAATGGAAGATGTCCTAGCGAAACTTGCATCCAGTAACAAAGCCGCAATTATTTGTGGTGATTTTAATACTAATATTCTGGAAAATAATTCAAACAGCTGTAGAATATTAAGCCTTTTTAAATCGTTCAATTTATCGAATGTTTTTACAGAACCGACTAGAGTAACTCCAACTTCTGCTACTTGTATCGATAATGTCTTTTGCGATTGTGATTATTTAGATAAAGCCATCGTAAATTTTTTGCCGTCTGATCATAGTGGACAAACGGTAACTTTTAAGTTTAAAACACCTATGCAAAAAGGGCAAATACAATTTAGACCAATAACAACAGGCAAATTATATAGATTCAATAGTACTCTAAATAATAAGTTAAATGCTCTGGGCCAGAATATGGCCGATGCAAATAAATTGTATGAGGATTTCTTTTCAGTAGTGCACACTGAATTCAATAAAACTTTTGAAAAGAAAACAAAAAATATTTCCCCTAATTTTATTTTTAGTGACTGGGCAACAAGAGGTATTAGGATAAGCAGGGAAAGACTGTTCGAGCTGTATGGCCTTAAGCCTTACATTAACACTGGAACTTTCAATAAGTATGTTGCTACATATTCTAAAAATTTTCGAAATACCTGCAAGTTAGCTAAAGCCCTGTTTATTAGCAACAAGATCAAATCAGCAGAAAATAAAATAAAATCAGTCTGGAAAGTTATAAATAGTGAAACTAATAAGAATAAAATACGAAACACTGATTACAAATTGGAGACTTCACGTGGTGCCATAAGCTCTAATTTAGAAGTAGCTCAAGAATTTGTACACTTCTTTACTAATATACCAGTTAAAACGACGGAAGTTTTAAACTCATCACCCAATGTCTCAGTTGATTTATTAAGAGCGATCGTTCCAGGCTGCCCGGTTGAATTTCAATTTAAACATATAAACCCTATGATAGTTATAAAAGCTTTTCGGCAAATCAAAATAAAATTAACCGAAGATCTATGGGGATTATCTATCAAAGTTTTTTACATCCATAATCGAGACTATAGCACCATACTTAGCTTTAATATTTAATTTATGTGTGGATCAAGGAGTCTTTCCGGATTTAATGAAATACAGTAAGGTTATACCACTTTTTAAATCTGGGGACAGTAAAGACACCAACAACTATAGACCAGTATCTGTTTTGCCGGTGTTCAGCAAGGTCTTCGAAAAGGTAATGCTCAATCAAATGCTTAATCATTTTAACACCAACCAAATCTTACACGATCAGCAATATGGTTTCACCAAAGGACGTTGTACGACTGATGCCGGTGTCACCTTACTTAAACACATTTTTACAGCGTGGGAGGGGGCCCAAGATGCCATAGGAATCTTTTGTGACCTCTCCAAGGCATTTGACTGCGTAAATCACAAAACCTTACTCTTGAAACTTGAGCATTACGGACTAGGTAAACTTGCGCTCAGTTTAGTAAAATCTTATTTAAATGATAGACAACAGCAAGTTCAAATAAATGGTGTCAATTCACTCGGTTTAAAAGTAAAAATGGGTGTTCCACAAGGCTCGATATTGGGTCCTTTCCTCTTTTTAGTATATATTAATGATCTACCCCATTTATTAAAAAACCAACCACAAATGGTGTTATTTGCTGATGATACTTCTTTAATTTTTAAGATAAATAGACGTGCATTAAATCTTGACGACGTAAATAACGCCCTACTGTAGGTCCAAAATTGGTTCACTGCTAATAATTTAGTATTAAATGGGAAAAAAACGAAATGCATAAGATTTTCTTTGCCGAATGTTAAAAGTAGTGATTGTGACATAGTATTGAATGGGGAGAAACTAGAATTCGTCGATAAAACTGTTTTCCTGGGGATCACACTCGACTCAAGGCTGCAATGGGGTCCTCATTTAACATCTCTTGCAGGACGGGCTGCTGATATCGATTCTGTTTTTATTCTTCAGAAAAGAGCGATCAGAGCAATGTATGGCCTCCGCAGGCGCGATTCTCTAAGGGAACTGTTTAAAGATATTAACATCATGACGGTACCTTGTCAATATATCTATGAAAACATCATGTACGTAAGGAAAAATCTAAGTCTTTTCAGTAAAAGAGGTGAAAGACACAATTCTAGGACTAGAAGTAGGGACCAATTAGTTCAACCGGGCTTCAGACTGGCTAAAGTAGACTCATCCTTCATGGGGTACTGTTTAAAATGTTATAATAAAATACCTCCCCACATACTCCAACTGAATGAAACAAAATTTAAATCTTGTATAAAACGCACACTATGCCGCCAAGCATATTATAAATTAGGGGATTACATTACGGATAAAAATGCTTGGCTCAGCGCTGGTCCAGCTCCACAGGGCGCATAAACTAATTGATTAGCATTCGAAATAATTGTTGGAGCTGCTGAAGATTGTAAAAACTATATTTACATTGTATAAATTCAATCTCCTAGAATTGTATAACTGCATAGCACATGTGTGTGAGCACTATGTACTTACCTAAGTACTTTAAAGCTACCATTTACTAGGTACGTCTTTCATTGACTTGAATGTGCCCTGGCGACTGAGAGTATGTCATGCTCACTTTAATGTCTCGCTGGTGGTGGCGTGTGTGTTAGATCATTAGGTTCCCTTCAAAATGGTTGAGCTGAATGGTGCTGATCCATGCGTCATGTTCGTGAACGGGCGCCATCAGTAGGGACTGGTCATCTCTTAGCTGCCACGGCTTATTTTAATTTTTGAATTGTTTGGTTTCTTTTTTATCTTTTTATGGACGGACATTGTTCTCACATGTATAATAATTTCAACATAAATGATGTAACCAATTATACTGTAATAATATTCTGATTCAAAAGAGTGTCCGTGGAGTTTCTTGCCCGTTCTTCTCCATAGGAACCTACGCTTTGGAATGGGCAACTAGCTTCATCTTTCTGACTGACCGACCCCTTGACAATTCAAAAGTGCCTGTAATTGGTTTATTTGAAATAAATGCTTTGAGTTTGAGTTTGAGTTTGAGTTTTCAATAACTTATGTAGGAATTAAACAAAAAACATGTCTTTCAACTTTTTTATCGTCAGTTACTTTTGTTTTTTTTTTTTTTTACAAAACGCTCTCATTTTTTTATTTCAATCTGTGCCACTACTGGACAAAGGTCTCCCCCATAGCTTTCCACTGTTCTTTGTGTGTTGCCTCCTCCGGCTAATCTCGTGTAAACGCATCTATGTCAAAATCTTTAGTGCATACATACATAAACTCACTCCACCTGCCACGATCCTCACATACAAAGGAGTATGTGAGGATCGTAACAGGTTGCGTTGCTTCGTATAAGTCGATACTGGTGCTTATACACTTTTGTACATAATATTTAGTTTTAATTCCCACAGACTGCTAGCGTAGGATTTGTATCTTATACGACATTGAAGCTAAGTAATTATTCTGCTCACCCCTTCACCCATAACACACACAAACGATATTCAACACGAAGCCAGCCACGTGAAGCAGACTATTGACGTGGCGGATGTCTTTAAAACACTCCCCAGCGAATTTTTTTGTAGGCTTTTACACAATTTTATTTGTGTTCGCAACCCTCCAGGGACACATGTTTCTCGTTCAAAACAATTACAGTACGCTTAAAGGTAGGAATACCGCTCGAGTTAAAATGTGAAAATGCTTTGTGAGTATTTTTTTCCATATAATTCAGAATACGTATGTAGATTTGTGTGGTGATCTGGAAGTGAACGAAGAATAATGGGTATGAATTAACATAATTTATGTGTTTGACTGAGAGAGTTTGCTAGTTAAAAGTTAGGTACTAAGTTACTTAGAATAAAGACTTATCGTGAACGACAAAAATATAATTATGAAAAAAAACATGTTTTTTTAATAACTAATATAACATCACGCTTGTTCTCCCCGAAAGATTAGGCAGACGTGTACCTATAATACTAGGGTACACCCACATTTCGCCAGTTATGATTAAGTCCCATGTAATAGGGGGCGAGCCAATTGCCATCAACCGGGCACAAATCCAGACTTCGGGTTGCTACTGAGAAATTTCTGATGGAAAAACCCAATAACGCTTTGCCTGACTTGGGAATCGAACCCAAGACGTCATCCTCAGCAGTAGCGCTTGTGATCACTTTATTAAGTAATTTTTAATAAGCACGTTTTCATAAGTAATTAGTCAAAAATCTTTAACCCCGTGATTAATGTTAATTTCAAACTCTTTCAATAACGAAGTTTTTTTTCCATAGCTGAAATACAGTATTGTTAGATAAAAAGTATTTTCAGATTTTATAACCTGTGTGTGTGAAGTGGGTTAAACCCGAATGAAAATTATTAGATTAATATAGATTTGTGTAAGCTGCTTAGCAGATTGGCGCTGATTCACAAAGCCAATCAAAACTGATGGTAATAAAATTATTAGTAAAATAATTAAAATGCTAATCCATGATGGATGATGGATGATGGAAATAGAATGTTTATGATCATGATGACGAATTACATGAAACCAGTGGTCTTCGTGTAACAGTCATGACGTGCAGCTACCAACTGTTTATTTTTTTTATGTACTCCTCATTTCTTATTTCTATGATTTATATAATATTCTAGCTGATGCCCGCGACTTCGCCCGCGTGGATGACGGCTATTATATACTAAAACCTTACTCGAGAACCAACAGAAACCCAAAATCTATGAACGAATTGGGACCATTTCGGGTCGCCTGGCAAGCTCTCAACGAAAGTATCCCTCTTGTCAGTTTTGTCGTTTGTCGGTCCCTCATTTGTTCAAGTCGGCTAAGTGAAGCAAGCATTATAATTCCGTGACTTAGATCTACCTTCTTGGTATTGTGATCTTGACGTTTGAATACTTTCCTTTGTACTGTCTGAACCTTAGAGAATTTTATTATTATGTATTGGATAAGACTAATTTTCTGCTACATCTTTCTATGTCCTTTCTATCCTTATAATTATTGTGTTTATGACATGAACTCATTCAAATCGCAAAAAATAATTATGTGTGAAAAAGTGAAAATTTTCGGAATTTTTGGCCGTAGGTTGTTGTTGGTAACTTAATGTTTCTGAACCAAAAATTTATTTATTTTCGGGTGGAAAAAAGTCTTAAAACACTGACTAACTATTACTTACGCTGGACTACACAATTTCACTTGCTTCGTACTCGGATACATTTTTCTAGCGAAATAAGTAATTTTTTTCGTCATTGAGAGAGATAATGTTGATTATTTCAATAACATAGAATACTTTTTTTCTTTGAGTGAATAATTCTACGTAGTTCATAGTTTTATAAAAAACTAAGTAGGTTTATTTTAATCTTTACGAAAGTTAATACTTTGCATACATTACGTTCTTTGCATGTATTACCTAAGTAAAAATGTAAATCACTATTATTCACGCCTCTAAATGCGTACTGAATTCTGAATTTTAAATCGCACTTACTTTTATTTTAGCTACAATACAATGTTTAGTAAAGAAGCTTATAAAATTCTAGTGTAGCTCTTTGTTTCGAAAATATTATTCTCTGTTTGTGGAAAATAGAGACTGGTAATCATTGTATTTGCTTTTATTTTTCTGTTTGTGCTGTGTTTTAATGAATTCTTGGATTTAGTCTTGTAGGAGATTATTAGTATAATTTATTTCAACTTCATGTGCAATGGCAGTACACAGGCTGAATTAACGCTACAAGGCAGATAGCTGTTGTTTTTAAATGCAGAAACGAGTCGATATACATGTATTATTACATGTATTTACCAATGGCATAATGTTACTTCTTCCCGGAAATTCTTCTAAGTCATAAAATTATGATACACAATTTTCAGCATTACTCGGTGGGTAATTTAATTTAATTTTTGCTGTAGATTTGCTATGACGAAACTGGATCTAGAATGCAGTACCAAGTGATCAACTCAAACACTACTCAAATCGATACTTAAATCCAGAGCCATACTTGACCCTCAGCCTATCAATTCCACTTATACTTCCGTCAATCAAACGTCATAAAAAATGAACATTTCACAGGGAAAAATCATTCGAAAATTTGTTGGACCCCTCCCATCTAACCTGTCTGTATTTACAGAGAATGGGAACACTTATCGCATCGTCGCCCTGCTAATGGACCGTCGGAGCCGGATGTATCGCTTTTAACGCAAATAACCGACGACCTCGAATCGATTACGACCGCGAATTTTGTGGGCTGAAACTCGGATGGCGATTTGTCTAACAGGTGTGGAGGGCTGGCTGCAGTTTTGGAGTGGTGGTGTTGAAGTGGTTTGAAAGAGGATGTAACTTGTGCGTTATAAGGTGTTTGTGTTCGTTGTATAAGTATTTAGTATTGTTTTGAATACTCCCATTTTCATGACCGAGTCTAATGGGGTGACTTTTCTTTTTGCCTATTTTCTTCGAAGGGTTTGGCAGCTTATTGTAAGAGTAACTGGAAAGATCAATTTTAGTTATTATGAATCAAAGTAGTGATGGATTTATATCCCTGACTGTATTTGTCAACCTTTAGAATATTAAAATGGTTTTTTAACATAACTCTGAATAATAATGTTAACTTGCTTAAAGTGAATTTAGTATAAATTCTGATAAGTTGACAGAACGTTCGTTCGTTTCATCGTAGTCTCTCAGTACGATCGTAAATGGCGTAGTGATAAAACGTCGACGTTTGTTAGCAGTAACGCGCTAGATACGAGTCAATATTTGCGTAGCGGTTTTGTACGTTTTGTTACAAGTGGTGTTCGTTCGCTTTGGCACGTGTTATTCACTGTTCTTATGATTTCAACAAATATTGCGTGAAAAAAGGACAAGGAAACAAACAGGTTCTTTTCGAATTACAAAAATTCGAAAAAAAAACTTTTTCTTTGAATAAATTATCAGTTTCATCATTAGACGGATTTGTGGGTCTAGTGGTCGCAAGCGTGACTGCTGGTAGTGTGGTCATAGGTTCGAACCCCCGGCCGGGCAGTGAAAATATTCTCAGTAACATCTCGTAGCCTGATGTCGTGACCGGTTAGTGGCGTTAAGCTTATCTCCTATTACATGGGTCCATGGGTTTACGGGTCGCGCCAAGGTGTGTGTGGGTTGAAAGGAAAGTTTTTAAAATAAAACATTTCTATTTGTGTTCCGTCCACCATTTTCATGTAAATAATGTATATTAAAGCCGTCAAACTGTCTAACTAGAAACCAGTTCGACATTTTAGTGAACATCCCTTGAGTATTTTAAAACACGTGCATACATTACACCGTTTTATTTATGGTGTGAGCAAGCAAAAATAGACTTTACTGGGCACTATCATAGAAATCAGAATAACCAAACAAAAGTTGCTTGGTCACCCGACACATGTGTCCCAAAAGTCACTAGTAAGTATTTGATCAGCAGTTATAATTATGTTCCGGTTGAAATATATTATTATGCTCCAAAATAAATTGTGGTTTGGCTGCTTTTGCTTTTGCAAAAAGGTCGGTATTACTTACATCTAGACATGCGGCCGCGTGTCAAGCCAAGTTCAAGAATAGAACTGGCGACGCAGCAGCCGTGTGTTATATTACACGAACCATTTGGAGCTACTTTTCACCCCTCAATAACTCAAAATCTATTTAACGTACACACATGAAATTTGGTTTATTTATCAATACCCCTTAGATTAACTAGAATCCCAAATTTCATAAATACAGCTCAAACGGTTGTTGAGATATGAACGTCTAAAAATCGGCATTTTTGTCACTGACTGATTGGGTTAGGTTTTTGATCTATAGGTAGATCAAAAACCTAACCCACTTCCAGATTACTTAGAAAGTTGAAATTTGGCGTCCTGCTTGGTAATTGTGTAGGTATACAAAAAAATCAGAAAACAGTTTTTTTTAACGTTTTAAATATTTTTTAAGTAATCGATTTTTAACACCTAGCGCCTTTCGAAATTATAATAGCAAAAATATTTTCTTTTGTAGGAGAATTGTTTCCATTATGAAAGGTCGCTTTTATCGTTTTATATATAGGTACCAGATTATTATACATAACTTAGACAACCAATTATAAATAATAATTGTTAATCATTGACCGTTTAAGTTTTCCGCGAGGCGGGCAACAGGAGTGCGGCGCGTCCGGGGTCACGGGGATTTAAGGATTTTAAAATATTATCATAGTCCGTATCTTGAGGTGACATTTAGGCTTCCTGTACATGATGACGGAGCCGCACAAGAGTCGGACAACAAGATGAAAAAAATTCAAATCATCTCAGAATAAAAATGTGATATTCATTCGTATATACAAGCATGCGGTCCGGCACCGCGCGCCGGTGCAACTCCGGCGTCGTGGACAGGAAACCTTAGTAGTTATTTCATTAATTAAGATTTGTCCACTCGATCAAAACTGATTAGGTACTACTTGGTTTGGAACGGAGAGTTTCAGTTTATCAGTGTACTCATTTGATAACGTTGTGCTAATGACGCGATATTTTGAATCGTGGTGTCCAGATTTTCCGCAGGATCGTGACGCAGTACATTCTCGGGGGAAAATTTCCACTCGAGCGAAGCCGCGGGCTAAAGCTAGTAGCCCATAAATACAAAAATAATATAAAACATTCGTACTTGTACCGATATATTACGTATAGTTTTCGAGTGTTTCAAAGCCGATAGTGAGGTCAAAATGTAAATCTAAAATAGCGGTTGCAAAGATTTTCAAATTTTTCGTCTTGGGTTATTTTTTTTTGTCGTCAAAGTTTTCAAGGTGCTAAAGTCGATAGTGAGGTTAAAATGTAAATGCAAAATAGTGGCTGTGAAAATTCATTAATTAAATCATACGTGGGGAAGGAACTTCGTCCCTGACAGAGTTACCCCGACAGCACACGTTTTTTTATAGAACTTTGACAGCCAATATTAACACAAACTACAACACTGCACCGGTTCAGCGACCTGACATCATTGCGGACAATTGTAACCAAAATAAATACATTCTTACACAATTTTGCTACTTATATTTGAAAATAGATTTTACAGATCACGTTTAGTTGACGAATAGTAATAATTTCTTTACAAAAAGTAATTATATCCAATCAAAAACATAAATGTGAAATGGGAGCCAAATTCAATATTGTGGTTGTCGCCTTCGCTGACAAAAATATTGAGATCTAAATGGGTGCCAATTTCAATAGATAATCCTGAAATTTATAAAGAACATGCAAAATTCTAAAATAAATTTAAAACAAAATTTCTTATTTCTCTGCTATAACAATGTTTGCTATTTAAAAATATAACTTCATTGAATAGTCGAATTATTTACACAAATCACTTAGGATGAATTGAAGCTGAAAATTTTACTTGGCTATTTTTTATCAGCAAGCCACTATTTTAGAGGATAAAGATTATGTTGGCCTTACTATAAAGAAACGGTATCTTGCGCATAACATAAAGAATAAAGATATAAATATGCCAAAATAGACAGTCAAAGCTGCAAATTCGTCAAAAATAAAAGAAAATAGTTAATAGCGTCCAACTGTTAGCCGCTAAATGCACGCACACTAGAAAAGCACAATAACAGCACAATGACGTGCCGCGAGTGTAAGATGTAGCTGTCACGCACACCAGCATAACAAAGTTGCCCTGTTTGTTTTAGTTCTTTTGCAGCGCGATACTATAGACATAGAAATTATCAAAGCTATAGAAGATAAGTTGATTAGCCAAATATAACAGAACTTCTATGTAAAAACTAGCCAAGTAAAATTTTCAGCTTCAATTCATCCTAAGTGCTTTGTCTAAATAATTCGACTATTAAATTTTAATTTTAATTTTTTTTAAATTTATTTTTAACCCTTACTACGTCGGGCCTAGGTTTACCTAGAATCTAAAAAACTGTCAAACTAGTCTCAAGTTTTTTTAATTTTTGGGTAGGCCTTCCTAAAAATGGTGATTTCATCACCAATCAGTAATTTGCACAGCATGTATTATAGCTTCCAAGCTTTATTATGAATGAACGAAGCTAGGAATATACTTAAATAACCTAAATATACTGACCTTTTCTCGCAGTGATGAATTTTCTTTTTATTTTTATTATTTTCAGTCGAAACACTTACAAAACTTTACACAAAAACACGAAGTCACACATTCATTCACTCCACAAACACTTGACACCGTTAGCACAATGTATAGGCCTAATCATAAACACGATAACAGCACCTCATTCCACTTGTAACACGATCTTTGCGATAAGAAACTTTTTGTTTACACAACGAAAAAAACTCGGCGGCCATTACGCAGCGACGCGCGCCGAGCCGGCCCGAAAACTGGTTTATACTGGTTCGGGGTACCGTCAGCGCATCAGAGTAAAAAACTGCGAATATTTGTATGTTATAATTTCCAAGTACGATTTTTGTTGTTATTTTATTATAAATTGTTAATGTCCTTTATTCTGTTTATTATGTTACTTTAGTTTAGATAGCATAATTCTCACTATTAGTGTTCTATTACAATAGTAATGACCTGTTCAAAAAAATATACGAAATTAAATTTATGGTTTGAGATATCCCAATTATTATTTCGATTTTTTTGAAAATAATGATTTATCATTATTTGTACCTAGGTACACTTATTTACTAACAGCTGTGTAACAATTATTATGGACAAAACATCATAAATGATTATTCTATCTTTCCTTATATGTAGGTACGTACCCAAATCCATCTACCAACCCACCCACTCTCTCTCACGGAGAGGAGGACCTGTGTCCCAGCAGTGGGAACATTACAGTCCGATTATGCCTAACCGTGCGTTTGCACTGGCGAAACATTCAAGATAAAACATGTTGAAATCTCAACTTTCTGTCAATGTTCCATACAATTTTTGACTGGAACTAGAGATTTCAACATGTTTTGTATTAAATGTTTCGCCAGTGCAAACGCACGGTAAGTAATAAAAACCGGCCGAGTGCATGTCAGACCACCCACAATGAAGGGTTCCGTTGTATGGATGAAATTAACCCAAAACAAACTTAACTTTGTAGTTAAAAAATATGTTCTCCCATATATCGATATACGTCACGGTGAATTCTCCAACTGCAAATGTAAGTTTGTAATCACAAAAAATACTTTTTTTTTGCGATAGCGAAGTATGTGGAGGTAATTACTGTGTTTATTCATCATGTTAAAGTTTGCCTGTTAGAATTTTTAATTCTTCATGTATCAATAGTAGTCGGATTTTAGAATCCCTAATGCACCGCAGTTATGCACCTATGCGGTGCATTAGACATTCCCTCTAGTCGTATGCACCTATGCGGTATCATGTGACATTCTCGTGACAGTAATGCAAATAAAAAAGCAATACATGCGCTGCGAACAATACAGTGATACGGGTTGCAGACCAAGAGCTAAGCTAAGTTAGTTTAGCTTCGTTCGCATAGCTGACGCAGTTTTCCATACTTGTGTGCAGACCGCAAACTATGCGAACTAAGCTATGTGAGCTAACTAAAATATGCGAAGCTAAGTTAGTTGTGTATGCCGATGCGCGCTACACGAGCTAAGCTAAGCCCCTCCCGCTTTCCCCGCACACCCTTTGCACATCTTTCGCCAGTGCTGTCCAGTGTTCTTTGTCGTACGCACGGTCGTTTAGTAGCGATTATGGAGCAATTTATTGAAACTGACAAAACAATTTCCTATACTATGGAACACAATCAAAGGACTATCATAACTTAATTATAAAGGATGTTGTATGGAAAAGAATAGTGGAGGAAATAAGTAATCCAGACTTCTTCGTCGTATTAATCGACGTAGACGTCAGTATACATCTTCTTTTTTTGTGTAACGTATTCATCATCGATTATATTCATGGCGAGCGACTTCTGTCTAATTGAACTACGCAACACTGACTGAGCTTTGGCTTAGCTGTTGGTGTGCACGCTATTTATTTCTAGCTTAGCTTAGCCTAGCTTGCTTGGCATAGCTTAGTTTAGCCTTGGCATAGCTTAGTTTTCGGTCTGCAACCGGCATGAAACATGCCAAAACTATACCTTCGCTCTGTGCATACACGCTCACTCGGTTTTTAGTACAACAACTTTTCCTAGCTCTTCGTAAGTATATGGGATACTTACGGAAAGCTAGGAAAATTTTGAAATAAAACACATGTTGCTTTCAAAAAATATATTACAATAAAATAAAACACAAAACTCGTACTCAAAGCATTTATTTCAAATAAACCAGTTACAGGCACTTTGAATTGTCAAGGAGGCGGTCACTTAGAAAGATGAAGCTAGTTGCAGTTGCCCATTCCAATGCGTAATAGGTACACACGTATCGACGGGTCGCTAGAACCGGGACAGCATGGCTGAAAAGACAAGAAATACAAATGACTCCACTGAAACTAATTAAATATATATAGTAATGTGCTGTACTGAAAATACTTACCGCGGTGCGCGGTGGGGATGGGGACAGATCAAGGCGCGGGGCAGCGTCAAGGAACCCCATGATGATAGCGCGACGGGCGGCGCTCTGTCTAGGGCCCCTTTTGCACGGAGCGGGGGTCACACTCGCGACCGAGGTCGAGGACAGCCTCGCCATGCTGAAAATACCATAAAATAATCATTTACTAAATTAATGGCCTAGGAAAATACCATGATCCTAAAAAACATTCATACTTTTTGAGGACATCCACCTTTTTTGAAGTCGGTAAAAAAAAAAACAATAACCTTGACATTTATTTTTCGTTCACATGTCAGTTATGTAAACTGCAAGAAATAATAAAATGTAATCTTTATTTTTTTCTTTCTTTCTTTCTTTCTTATTGGAACAAAAAAATCTAGCTGGATTTTATTTGCAGATAGTACTTTTGTACTGGTCTCGCCTACTATGAGCGCTGTGTCATGGTACGGGGGAATCGCCGAATTGGAAATACGATTACGATAACAATTCGCAATAATATCGTTAGCTATTAGCAAAATTATGTTCGTAGATTATTATGCTAGCTACTTATGTGTATTTCAAACAGTATACAAGAATATTTATCATAAAAACATTACTAAACACGGCAGCGACAGCGACAAAATTGTTTACTACCAAACTTTCGTTACTTTTTCACTGATATATTTATCACTTTTCAATAAACTAACACTCAATACAAAATCTACACTTATTTCTCAGTAATTCTGTATAAAATTCTTATAAGATTACTCACCGTTTTCTTCTTTTATTCTGTTGCGAACACACGTAAACAACACTTGACACTTGACGAATTTTGCCAATATGGCGTCCTCGCGTCTCACTACCACAGATACATTTTTATTGTTAAATTTTTGTCCGTTCTTAGTGGTGTTACCAAGAAATTGTTACTAAAATCGGTAGATTATTAATCGATTATTTGAAAGATACAGCCAGATCGTGTTGCAAGTGCAAATAAACGTTAAAAATCATCAACCAATGGCAACAATTGTTGCGTGATACCCCATAGGTGCCATCGACATTTCGGGCGCTTTTTTTTATGATACCTATGGGGTATCACGCGACACTTAAGAAGTTAAATAGCAAACATTTTAATAGCAGAAAAACAAAAAAAATCGTTTAAATTCATTTTAAACTGTTGTATGTTCTATATAAATTTCAGGATTATCTATAGAACTTGGCACCCATTTAGATCTCAATTCTTTTGTCGGCGAAGTCGACAACCACGTTTATTCTTAATATTGAATTTGGCTCCCATTTCACATTTATGTTTTTGATTGGATTGCCTTTACGAGTGGCCATAATTAAAATTAGATGAACGTTGTACCGAAGGAAGTAACCTCACTTGCACCTTGCTGACTAGCTAATTTAATAAAAATGATAATTTATTTAATAAAAACGTTTATTTATTTACTAAAAATGTTTATTTATTTAATTAAAAAAAAAAATAAAAAAAAAATATTGATTTATACCACGAAATGACCTATTCTAATGATTCCGCGGTCTGGCCATGTATGGGTGACCATCTTTACATACCGGGACCCCTTCATGCCTCAGAAAGCACGATGAGCCGTTGGTGATGTTCTTCAGGAAGGTCCAGGTGCGTAAGTACTCGCAACACCTGCTTGTATGACCAGATGTATGAACGTAAACGAGGCAAATAGAGTATGTAAGGATCGTAGCAGGTGGCGTTCTGTAGTTTCTGCCTGAACAAGGCGTGAGTTTATCATGTATGTATGTAATTCAATTAGTTAATTTCAATATGGAGTTATCTCTTGAGTTTAATTGTTAGTAATTGTATATAACTATGTGGTTACATCTTGAGTAAAGTGATGCGTACGCGTACATGACAGCATTAGGTAATGTTCTCATATACGCGAGTGAATTTTGGGTGTGGCATGGAAAAAGAGGTATGAAAACAGAATAAATGCTGTGAAAATGTATTCCTCGCGAAACTATGAATGGTAGAGTGACGAATGACGCTGTGGTTTAAAAGAAGATATTGTGACAAAAATTTAAAAGAGCATACTTTGATGGTTTGGTCATGCGATTCTCAAGCTTAGAGTGTTTTTATAGCAAATTGTAATAAGTAATATTATGTAGAGATGGTATAAAAAAAATTAAAATTTTCCTTCAGAAAATCCAACTAAACGATGGATAGACGATGGGAAAGAGAGCTGGCATGATGGCTTAAAGTAACAGCCAAACTAACAGTCAACTGTTCTTCCGCGCTGTTGGATTTACAACACTCGCCTCAGCGCCGAGGATAGAAAATATAACAGTGCAAAAGAACAGTTGACTGTTACTTTGGCTGTTACTTTTAATGAAGAAACTGGCCGTAAAAGAGATTTAGGTTAAAAAAGAAAATAGTCGTCTTCCATACATCTCTTTCTGCAGTCATTCAATGTCAAGCTTCACCTACCTCAATGAATTTGAGATAATTATGGGAAGAATGATGATTAAATAACCAAAAGCCTATAATTATGATTTATACCCCTTCCTTCTCACGCATAGGGGGTGTTCTTACGTGACAAAGTTTATCCCTTACAACAACAGCCTTCAATTTAGAATCTTACTCGGTTACAAGAAACGCTTCCGAAACTTCATCAAACCGCTGCCCTCCCGATCCCTCCTAAATATTGAACTGTAATAACGTTTTCAAACTATGCCATGATACTCAAACAAGTTATCAAGACTTCAAATGAGCATCTATTATACTGTGTCGGAACTCATCAGCACAGTATTTGGTGCAGCATGAGTGAACAATATCGTTTTGTGAACTTCTTTCCAGTATTGTCTGTTCAAAAAGTATCAGATGATAATGTAATCAAATGGATCAGATACGTACCTATGGATGACAATTTGTGAAGCCACTTCCACACAAAATTGGCAATACTGGTGAGTTATAAAATTGAAACCTTCTTGGTACAGGTGAATTTAGTGTATTGCTAAATCCCTTTACTGAGTGACAGTGACATGTACAATGTTTGTTAACACTATCGTAAGATATTTTTGGAACAAATGATACTATGGTTGGTAGCACGGCTACCCAAGGTGTACCATCAATTAAACGTTTGGTATACCATCGATTGTAGAGGGTCTTTTCTGGTGGCGTATGTTCTAACTTACAACAGTAGAACGTGGGAATTTACCTTTTTAAACCTATAAAAAACCAGAGCATCCTAACTTATCCATACTCATATTATAAATTCGAAAGAAACTCTGTCTGTCTGTCTGTATGTTACATTTTCACGCTTACACCATTAAGCGGATTTCGACAAAATTTGGCAAGGATAGATGGCAACTTGGGGAAGGACATAGGCTACTTTTTATCAACATACCATGCGGGCAAAGCCGCGGGCGGAAGCTAGTAATATTATAAATGTGAAAGTGAATTTGTTTGTTTGTTACGCTTTCACGCTAAAACGTCTGAACAGATTTGAATGAAATTTTCCAAATGGGTAGGCCATGACCTGGATTAGGACATAGGATACTTCTTATCCCGATATTCCCATGGGATCGATACTTATGCAGGTGAAACCGCGGGGCGCAGCTAGTAATCCTTACAATAAAACAAAGTCCTCCGCCGCGTGTATCTGTCGTCCTGTTCGCGATAAACTCAAAAACTACTGCACTGATTTTCATGCTGTTTTCACCAATGGATAGAGTGGTTTTCGAGGAAGGTTTTTAGTATATAATAACCGACATCCACGCGGGCGAAGCCGCGGGCATCAGCTAGTAATATTATAATTGCGAAAGTAAGTTTCTTTGTTACGCTTTCACGCTAAAGCGGTTTGACAGATTTAGGTGAAATTTGGCACATGGGTAGACCATGATCAGGATTAGGACATTAGATACTTTTTATCCAGATATTCCCTTGGGATCGAGACTTATGCAGATGAAACCGCGGGGCGCAGCTAGTATCTCTATAAAACAATGACGGCTTCCCAATGATGGAAAAACTGTTCTGTCTATGATATGCAAAATTGTTTTGTTTCATAAATGAGCACCGGCCAATACCGGTGAGTAGTCTACATACCCGAGTGACGAGAAGGAGGCGTCACCCCTTTCAAATAAAGAACGTTATCGCACAATACCATCGACATTTTAATTACTTTCAAAATTTAAATAGGTCGATTAACTTTCAAAGGAGGAATGATTAATGTTTATTTATGAAGTATGAGGTATAAGTTACTTTACAAGTTTGTGCCTACTACATTAAAAGGATTGATTGCTTTAGGAAACAATTTTTCATACTTAAATGTGGAGCTGTCGTGTGAATTGGTGATTTTGTAGGGCTGCCCGGAAAAGTCGCGAAAAGTCGGACAGCTTAAATTGAGTGTAACCTACATTAGGTTGATAATAGTGGTATAGCAATAAATGAAGGTACCTCAAAAAAATACGTTTCAGTATAATGTTTTGCTTTATAAAAGCATGTACGTAACTAGAATATTTTTTCCATGCATGAAACATATAATTCAATTTATATACCGACATAGTTACGATGGTTCAACACCCGCGGACGTAATCTAAAGCTAACAAAATTGATAAACCTCCATCGAAACGTGACGTAAATGCTCCATAAATACTCAATTTCATCGAAAAAATTCACGAATCGCCTCGTAGTAGGCATGATTAAATTTATGGATCGTAAAAATTCTTCGCAGAATCTTTATCACCGAGTAGCGAGTTTATATCTATGTCAAACCTTCATAAATCCAGAAAATAAGAAACACGAGGCACAAACCAAAATCTGTATAAAACACTGAGCTGTGTTCCAATTACCTTAATGAATTTCTTTTAAATTACTATTCTACTAGTCACGATTGTACAAAATGTTTTTAAAACTTACCATCGAGATAATCCCAGTACAATCAAACACACAATTGTCAAAAGTCTAAACACACACACTAAACCGGCATACTCCATTGCACTTTTACATACACAGTTATTCACTTATACTACAATTTAATTCGAATTATCGTATACACTATGCGAAGAGTCGATCGCGCAGAAAAGTGTTTCAATAAAATTGGGTAATATTCTACATCGATTTCGGTACACTCGCGCGGGATGGGGAAAGTGTTATAATTTAAAATATTATTGTTAATTTTTACATCGGTAGTATCGAGGGCGCGGCTATAACGCGGTGCGGCAAGGCGCGCCGCTCCACTGACGGCGTTTGACGGGGACTGGGCACTGCGCATGCCTGCCCGCGCAGCCTCGTCTGAAAAGGGATGAAAATGGCGCGTGCCGATTGTTAGCGAACGGACGCCGAATTGTGACGAATATTTCTCAGCTGCCGTGACGCGGCCCTCGTTAACGGTACCTCCGTAACGTCGTACGGCGATAAATCGCAGTTAATTTTGTTATTGTGTTACGAATTTATGGGTATGTTGGCTTATTGTGAATACGTATTGCTTTATAATGGCGGTGTGTAATTTTATGAGAACACACAACGTAACGTATTAGCGTTGAGGTAAATTAAAACGCGCCGGTTTCCTCAGACGAAATTTTGCCAATGTCGCAAGCAGGCGCATGATTTTCCTCCCAAAATAAACCAGTACTACATTTTTGATTGGAAACTTTACCTAAGCTTCGTATTAGTCATAAGGCTAATTTAAAAATAATGATCATCGTTTCTATCTTAAAAAGGTGTCTAAAGAGCCCTCTAGTTGAAAACTAGCCAGCACAAACTACTGTCACTGATCAAAGATTCAATCCGTATTATCCAAATCCCAAGTTCCCCGACCGAACTGAAGACAAATTTCCTTTTACTATCTAATCACATATGTAAATTTGGTTCCACTCCAAATTGCCTTACTGAAAAAGTTGTCGCTTCGAACCCAAAGTCAGCGAAAATCGGAGGCTGTTGACTCTATAGTCGCTCGGCTAAGTTCGTGCGTCTTCGGTTATCATCGGTTGCTCGTAAACGAAACGCTATTTTTATGAGTACACAGTTACATGGTCAGACCACGTTATTTTTACGTTTTAGTAAGACTTTATGCTGTTTCTTTCAAGGTTGATTTTCACTTGTGTTGGAGGAAGTGCACTTGTGAGTGAGCAAAGAATCGGACCGTGATAGCCTTTTCTGAATTTTTTCCGGCTATCTTTCTTTGAGTAAAAGGATAAACATGTGTGTGTTGTGAAAAAAATGTATTTGTCCGCGCTTTTTGGAAGTTTGTATGGAAATGCGCGATGTACTTTTTATGTTGAGGGTCATTGTTGATTTACACAGTAGCAAGCTAGGGAAGATACAAAAAATCTGCAAAATAAAAATGGCGCTTGACCTTCAACTGAAAATATTTATAATTTTCAGTTTATCGTATTTTACAAATCACCTTAAACAAAAGAAAATATAAATAAAATCTGTATTATCCTGAGTATACCTGTTACTTAGAATATACTATGAACTACTGGCAAGACGTGAATACATCGGCCAAGCATTTTATCTAAAAGATAATGCAATGAAAATAGTGAAGCAACAAGAATAGTTTAATCATACTAATGGACCACATTATTATTTAATATTTTAAAAGCTTTTATCTTCGACTGTACAATGAACTCGAATAAAATTATTTTATAAAAAGATATTTATTATTCCTAACGAATTTCACGCGTATTTCGATAATACGAATAGTATCAAATAATACACACAAAAACAGACTTTTAATATGTACATTTTAATAATGTAAGTACATAGGTTTCCAAGAACATCGCTATCTTCTGAAAAGAATATCGTAATGTTTTAAAACATTTTTTTTTTGTGGGGTCATCGACACTGCCGTCCGATTACTAAAAGGCCGTTAAGTGACATTTGGTCAAATTTGAGTTATATATACTACGTGAAAGAGCAACTTTTTCTCTATCAATCAATCTGGGTCGTATTTTTCTATCTTTATTTCCGCCAGAGATCCGGAGACTACTCCCACGGCAAACTACATCATTTTATAGATCTTTCAACACTTAAAAACGGTTATGTCACTTTAGAACACTATAATACAGCTAAACTCTCATAACCGTATATTTAAAATTTATAATAATCCATAATGCAATCTTAGAAAACGGTTACATGAAACTACAACAGTATTAAACCGTTAAATCACTTTAAAGGCATTTTAATGATTTATAGTAATCCAAGGCGCATTGACATTTACGACATCTATAAGACAGTTTTCTTCAATTACCACTCTACAAAACCGTTACTCACACTTAGCTGGCTAGTTGTTGGTAAGCCAACGCGACTTTGGAGTATTTACAATTCTAAAAAACAGTGACCGTTATTTAGTTGTGATAGTTTAAAATAATATCTCAACGAATACAATACAAAAAACGGTTAAGTGACATTCCAACGCTAAAAGACGTCTATCTACCGTCCCGGTATGCCCCCCGGACCTCGCACATTGCCATTTATCCGTAACTCCGCGGAAGAGTAAGACGTGTCCGAGTGAGCGCATTCGTGAATTCCCGCCAAAAATGTCCACGAACGGGAGGTAAGGGTTTAATTCTGTTAACATTATTTTTAAGATTACTAAATTGCTGTCATTTATTCCGTTCGTTATGTAAAACGTAGTAACCTGTACCTGTTTACATTAATTTAATTGCGATATCATGTATTAAGTTCGTAATAATATCGCGCCAGTAACGGGGACACGGTGTATTGGATGTTAAAAAAGCAATAAATTCGGTAACCTAGTACTGAATGCTGATTATTCTTGTTGCTTCCATTGTTTTGCAATTTGTTTGGCTTGGATGTATACCTACTGCAGAGTGATTTTTTTTTATGGATCTCTATCGTAATAGCAGCCTGCTTACCGTAGGTTACGGACACGATGCGGCGACGAGTCGAAGTTAGCAGGCGAGGGGCGGCGGCGGCGGCGGCGGCGGCGGCGGCGCGGGCGTGGGGTGCGGCGTACGAGCGATGCGCGCTAGTCTAAACGAGCCGCACCCCGCGCCATCGCCGCCGCCGCCCTGCGCCCGCTGACTTCGACTCGTCGCCGTATTGTGTCCGTAGCCTACGGTTTAAAAATAATAAAATCCCGCAAATGAAATTCAATAATACTTTTTTGCTTTTTTGGCTTATTCTTGCTATGATTTTATTTCTAGATTTAAGAACTCAAGAGTGAAAGCGATATTAGATATATGCAATGAGTGATGCCTTTTTTTTTTTTTTTTGAGGGTGGGAAATCATCCAATGACTTCTCCCGCTCTGGGCGGAGCGGAAGGGCGTGTCAGACTTTTACTGACTAAAACCCACCCGTGTTCCTTCATTTGCCTGTTGCCAAGGTCCCGGTACCCCTTTCGGACTTTCCCGCAACCCTGGCAGGCATCCTGCCGGACCTACCGGACCCCGTCAATTGTGCTGACATCTCTTTGAGGCGCGCGTGGAACACGACGCGCCATCGACCCGGGCCTGGTCCTTATCGGACGGCGAGCTGCCCGTTGCTCGCCGTCCGCAAGCCCGCGCCTATGGTGGCCGGGAATCCGCCTGGGATTCCCGACGCCCAGGGCGTCTCCACTGGCGGCGGTTAGGGGCGTGAGGGCGCAAACTTTGCCTTTCCCTCACGCGTTCCGCCTCCTCCTTCGCGAGCATTACTGCTTCGCAGAAGGAGGTGACGGTTTCCCATGTCCTCTGGTTAAAAATAAATATAAATCTGGTTAAAAATAAAGAAAACCAGCCACCGCGTTATCAACGTCGTCCACCTTCCACCGAGGTATGCAAGAAAACTTCGTCAGGCAGCAATAAAATTCCAAAACAAATTAAAAAAATGGTCAACTTGTTGTGTACAAGGGATTACGATATTGTTTATTTTTTATTGTACCTTAAATTGTTACTTTGGTGAACGCAATTATATCAAAAAATGGAGCTGGGACAATCCACCCAACTTGAATTTTAAGGCGATTTTTTATCCCCTTATTTTTTTCATACACTTATACTAAAAAAAAATGTGGCCCTAACTGAACCAAGTTACGTAGTACATTATAAAAAAAATTAAGAAATATCCTATCATTTAACACCTCGATTCTCAACGTGGACACGTATAATTTGCCGCTGGGATATTCACCCAAATATATTTATGTTTTATTTTAATTACCTAACTGTCACACTTTAAAATCATAAAAAACTAGCCCAAAATTTTACACATAGCTGTCCATTTGACTGTAATAGCAATATAGGTTAACCAGTATTTCCTAAACTAAAAGACAGTTATTGGGCACATATTATTCAGAAACTGTATTTTAGATCATTAATCTGTATATTATTAGTATCTCTAAACAATAACATAGACAGTTAAAGTCTAATAACGTCTTATCACAAGTAACTGCACATCCAGTTTCTATTAATTTACAATTTAATAAGAAGGTTAAGTGATTTAACTGTTATTTAGCTTTGAAATTGCATTAAAACTGTGACTCAAAGTAAATATAAGACGGTTACAATTCCATTACAACTCTATAAGACGGCTGTACTTCAGCCAGCCGTTTTTAAGTGTTGTGAGAGGTCCCATCATGGAATAGATAAACAAGACAAAAACACAAAACCTTAATTTAAAATAATATTATTTCACTTAGCACTCATTAAACCCTTTAAAAAGAAAGCTTAACCGGTATCAAGTATTTTGGTATATTAAACTTAGCTGTACGTCTAATCAATGTCTAGGGACATTATTTCCCACGTTTTTGACGATTACTCAAAATCAGGTTTATTCACCTAACGGCCTTTTAGTAATCGGACGGCAGGACAGCCGTTTAGCCTTGCTATTTTTTTGTGTAAACTTCACAGACATTGATGGGTATGGATACCAGTCTAAACACGAACAACCAGCTGTCATTGACCCCCAAAAAAAAAAACATCAGATCTTTTTAGGGTTCCGTGGTCAACAAGGAACCCTTACAGTTTCGCCATGTCCCGTCTGTCTGTTCGTCTGTCCGCGGCTTAGCTCAGAGACTGTAGTACTAGAAAACTGTAATTTGATAAGGGTATGCATATAAATCTCGCCGACATAAATGGTTAAAAAAAACAGGTTTTTTTTTTTTTGTTGAGTCCACTACACTTAAAATTGAATCTTTTTTTTCTCGCCTATCCCATGATAAGGGGTGTCGTTGGAAAGTTCATTTAAAAATATTGTGAGTTTTAAAAACCATTTTTGGACTCAGGGAACCGTTTGCGAAATAATAAGCTTTAAAGTGTTTAGAGTCAAGGCCCCTAAATGCCAAAATGCCAGCTAAATGGTTGGTTTTGGATAAGTGAAAAATTCACGACAGTTGTATGTATAACGAAATTAAAAGGAAAACTATCGCAGCTAAGTAGGCTTCACAAATTACCAAGTAATAATCGACCATCTTAAACTTGTTTTTGCAAAAACATGTTCTCCCATACATTCCGTGTGGGAGAACAAGTTTTTCAACTACAATGTTAAGTTTGTTTGATAAATTCATCTCAACTATGAAATCCTTCATTGTGCGTGGTTCGACACGCACTTGCCCGGTTTTTTATTTTTATTTTAAAGTGTTTAGATATCGGTACTCAGTGTCTGCAGAGTTCTGTCAGCTAATTTAATTTCACCCTGCCTTCTTGTGTCAAGGTCTAACGAAGAAAAAGATTAAATTGAAAATGATGATGATAATGTTTGAGAAAAAATAAAAACTGCAGGTCCTTATTCTGTTTGCGACTAAAACAAGCCCAAAGAAAGTCAAAAATCTTTATCAAAAAAATCTACACAGTGCTTAAAATAGAAGCGACTTAAGTAAGTATACTTTATTCATAAAACGACTCGCAAAAACCTTTTTATACATGGAAATATGAGAAATTAATTATCTCTCTTTACTCCGCTCGAATAGAATTAATTCTTTTGTTACCGTCCTTTTAAGATCTGATCCGGCATGGGAGGAAGCTCAAGATGAATTTGTGATAATCTTATTATCTTAAAGTTAAATATGGACTGGGGATCGGCTTAAATTAAATATGATTCGTCTTGACCGGCATTACGCGCAGTTATGGCGTATTAGTATGCTGCTCGGGAAGTGGGGTGGAGAATAGATGTGGAGTTTATCTGATGTTGGTATCTAGGGTCGGTAAAGTCGATTGGGAAATATAGTTTGTAATATTCTCAACACATCGTCTGTCTAGAGCAATGACAAATGACATTCAAGATTGAAGTAGTAGTATGGCTGTGAACGACTTGTTTTAATTTTCATAAAATTAGGAGAAAGATAGATTTGGTTATTAATTCCGAAAAATAAAACAGACTTTACAATAAATTATGAAAAAAAATCGTGTCTTTACTGTTGACCGTTGAAGAGTTCCCTCGTCTGGAGCCAATCCTGGGTGCAGTAGCCAGGTCAAAGTGGACTTTAGAACAGACCATAATGATTAAAGCGTATTTAAAATTTCGTGTCCGTACTATTGACCGTTGGGGAGTTCCGTCGTCTAAAGCCAATCCTGGGTGTAGATACAGGTTATGCTTGTTATAGAAATGCATTGTCTTCAGAACTTAACCTGTATGTTAAATGTCAACTCCATTGGATACAAAGAAGTGGTTTTAATTCAGCTTGCAGATTTGGCCTAAACAAAGAAACTTGCAAGTTAAATAAAAGCTTTAAAAAAACTTATATTTTGTTTTACTAGTATGCCTATCTCTGTAAAGTTGTGATTCAGTAAAAATTTAATAAAAACGTCTAAATTCATAATAATAATGCTCAAAACTTTTTTAAGAATGAACTAAAACAGTTATTGTCAAATAGCATGAGATGACTGTTCCTAAAAATAAACAAACTGTTAATTTAATAAACCACTTTTCAGATCCTAATTTGCAGACCTCAGACACTCAACCAAATTAATACTACGAAAACTATCCAACGCTTGTCTATTAGACATCACTAAACCGTTCGTAATTAAAAACATTCCACAAAATTGTTAACGACTGTACATTACAATGCCATAAAATAGATAGCTAAACAGAAGGTTCCATCCATACAACGAATGAAAACGCTCACAGACACGCTTCACGTAAAGGCTAGCGCGCACTGCGTTACGGTGGAATGTAGTGCGTTAATGAAATGTTTTCGTACCCAAACAGATTTTGTGCATTCCTTGACGGCCTTAAGACCTATTAAGGTCTACTTTTTCGCAAGATTTATGGGCGTACTCATAAAACGAAAGAATATTATCTACTGCTTGATCGGTGTATCGCGGTACTTCATATAATCTCTTTATGATACAAAATACGTGCGGTGGACTCACCGCTAATTTGCAGCGGGGGCCCACTGTGTCAAAGTCAAATAATTTATTTCAAATAGGCACATAAAAGGCACTTTTGAACGTCAATGATAAACAAAGAAATAGAATTGATTCTAGTTGCTTACTTCATTGCAATGCGCACGTAAATGACATCGCATACTTCACAGAGTCTGCGTTATAAAAACGCACGGCAGTGTGCGCTTGGCCTAACGCGAGTGCAAGCGCATTCGACTGGCAAAGCATTCGTGAGACAGATCACCGTACGTAGGCGTCTATGTATGCGTATAAGCTTTTGCTCCTTGTATGGAGCCAACCTTTTGCACTTATTTTTGTTCTGAAGACTGGACCCTCGAACCATTAATCAGAAGTATTTGTGGTACTTTTAGCGCGTAAAACTATTGTGCTTGTCAGTACTCATTTTATTTTCGGGACTACTGATGTTGTTCGGTTCGACTGACCATAAGTACGTTATAGACCTCTTGAAAAGTTAAACTATTAAAGAGAAATGGACTTGAATTCTATACTACAAATGGTTTCTTCTCATACCCAAAATAAATAAAAGATTATAGAAATGCAGGGCAGATTGTGGATTTCAGACTTTTTAAAGTAGGTAAGTACTGCCTTTTTTTTTTTTTTTTTTGAGGGTGGGATATCATCCGCCGATCAGTTCTGTAAAAATCTCACCGCAAGAACTAAAGTAAAGTGAGCTGCCAATAGTGTTGACACTATTGACAGGTTATTTCAAGCTCATTTCATCTAAGTTTTCATCATCGTCATCATCTTTTCAGCTGAAAAACGTCCGCTGGTAGCTAGCTGCTAGCTGCAGCTGCTTTCCCTAAGCGCCGCCACTTCGACCAGTTCTGTGCTACTCGCATGAGAACTGGTCTCACGGTGAAATGTTTACAAAATAAACCGAAAAGTTCCCAAACAGAAAGAATATATCATCATCTGCCTATAGCCTTTTCCCAACTACGTTGGGGTCGGCTTCCAGAAAAGAACATAACAGAAAGAACATAACAGTATGGAATTAAAAACAAATGCCCGTAGATAAGAAACTCCTCAAAGGTAAGCTCTAAACTTAAATGTTAAAGACCAGAGCTCTTATCCTCAGTCTATCACAGCCACATTAACTGAACTAAGACATTTGTTAAGCGTTATGTTGGCTACGCAGTAAGGGGCGTAAGTAAATTGTTAATTTCTGAAACGTTTGACCCAATTCCCAGCTTGCCGGCAGTGGACACAGAGTTTAATGGACAGAGGAGACAACTTTGATATCAATAAACATAGATAACATAATATCAGGACACTGTATTTGTCGAAGTAGGCAAAGTAATACATACATATTTAGTCTTATGATCCCTCATAATCCCATATGTTGCACCTTTCCGTTTTTTATCTCCGCATAATATGCATCAAGCATTATGTCCGTCTTTGTACAGTATTTTTTTACTTGTGCATAAAGTTTAAATAAATTCGCCAGTTTTGTTTAGGGGGCGAGGACTAATTCCATTGATCATGCTCAAATCCAAACGAAATTCGTAATGATAAAAATAAATACCTACCTACTTTATACTTTTTCGACTTGTAAATTGAACTCAGGACATTCAACCACTGCGCTTGCGACGCCCCGACGGCAAGACTACTGAGGAAATCATAAGAAATATAAATTAAGTTTAATAATTAAAGTGCCTACACGAAGTAAGGAAGCATGCTGATACATGCTTGAGCCTTATTCTATACTAATACTAATATTGTAAAGCTGAAGAGTTTGTTTGTTTGTTTGTTTGAACGTGCTAATCTCAGAAACTACTGGTTGGAATTGAAAAATTATTTTTGGGTTGGATAGTCCATTTATTGAAGAAGGTTATATAGGCTATATAACATCACGCTACGACCAATAGTAGCGGAGCATAAATGAAAAATGTTCTAAAAAAAAGTCCACGACAGCATATGTCTATCTTTTAAGATTGACTCACTATAACCTTATTTTATGGTAATCAAATTTATTCGAAATTAATGCATTATTTGTGAAGCAGTTTCATCACATTACTATTAATTTTTATTCAAGTAAATAGTTTTAACATCAAGGGTATATAAGTAGCAGTAAAATACCTTTTAATTTATTCGAATCGGACATTTAAATTCGAAGTAATCACGAAATGCAATATGCGAACCGTGCGACGCCGGCGTCGCTCCGTGCCACCGCGACGTTCCCTACTCTAGAGAGGATAGGATGGGCACACGGGTAGACCATGACCTGGAATAGGATATAGGATACGTTTTATCCCTATACTCCCACAGGATCGAGACCTACGCGGGTGAAACCGCGGGGCACAGCTAGTAATATGATAAACGACTACGTCTGACCTAAGTATGAGACAATAATAGGATCAAGCGAGTTGGTAAATAGGCTTGAACCATCTACTTACTAGCTTACTCTATGCCCCTTAGCACAGCTTTCATGCACTGCTTGACTTATGATTTATTTTGCAAATACGTTACTATTGTAACTCCGAACTGTTGGCTTGGTTTGTTCATATTTATGGCATTGTGACACACGTGGTGCATTTTACGAAGTAGCACTTGTTTTATAATCCTTACAAGTATATAGTAGTCTTGAAGTTGCATTAAAAAGTTACTTCAAGATTGAGTGGAGAGCAGAATACAAAAAGTATTAAAATATAATAAAAATTCTGGGCCAAGTCGCTACATAGGTGGCCATTGTTATTGCAACTTTATTGATTCCATCTCAAAATATACCTACACATAATAGTAATACAAGCCGGACCGGTAGTTCTATAACCGATGACATCAAACTCAGAGATTTGATATCTGTCAACACAAAGGATACCTGTACGCTGCACCGATTTTATCGATAGACTGACTGGACAATCAAGTCTGTTGACTGCCCCACGTAAGTTTTTAGAATTTCGAACCACATACCTAATGCAAACGTTGGTGTTCACAAACTAATCTTAACATTGATTTGTTAAGTAATTAATAGTGTCCATTATTATATTACCCGACTATGGCGAAGCAAGAAGGAGGTTTAAAATCTATTTAAGAAAATAAGTGACAGACATAATTTTAATACTAGAAATAAAGATAAAATAGATCAACCATTTTTCAGATTAGCTAAAGTAAAAACATCTTTTATGGGGTACTGCGTTAAATGCTATAACAAAATACCTTGTGATATATTGCAATTAAATGAAAGAAAATTTAAAACTCATATAAAAAGTACACTTTGTAAACAAGCTTATTACAAATTAGAGGATTATATCCAGGATAAGAATGCTTGGAAACATGCTGGTCTTGCTCCATAGGACAATTTAGAGTCTGGACAAAATCAAACTGGTTGCTAATTTAGTTGTATATTTTATTATTTGTATGTCATAGATTTTTACACTTTGTGATTGCTTGGAATCACGCACTGACTTATTAGTATTACTTGTAAAGATGTTAGGAATATTGTAATATCGTATACTTTTACAATGTTTGTAAATATGTGAGCACCATGTACCTATCACATAACTGATTTATTTGTCATTGCTCCATTTATAATTTTTTTTTGCCTTTTGTGGGACAGTAATCTTATTGTGGGTGCATGGTCTTCACATATAATTATATAATTCATGTATACAAAATATTGTAAACATTTTTGAAAAGAGTAACGGTGGAGTTTCTTGCCCATTCTTCTCCATAAGAAATCTACCTTTTGGAATGGGCAACTAGAATCAATTCTATTTCTTTGTTTGTTTTTCATTGACGTTCAAAAGTGCCTTTTATGTGCCTATTTGAAATAAATTATTTGACTTTGACTCTGACTTTGGGTTATGATTTTGACCGGTATGTATGTATGTATATTCATCTGTTCCCTCATATTTTCTAAACGACTCATCATAATTTGACAAATGAGAGGTATCGTTGCAAGCGTCTTGGTCGTCCCCTGGTTATAGGCTATGTGACGTCACATTAAAGTGAAAATGCTCCCTCTAGATGACATAAAATCATGAACCAAAAAACAAAAAAAATACCAAATGAATGGGTAAGACCATTAGCACATTTCAAAAATATATATATATATATATAATATAACCCCAATTTTTTTTAAATAAAAATTTTAGTTTTATAAAGCTAAAACCAAACTACGACAAAAAAGTCAATCAAGTAAAAAGGTATAAACAAGTCATCACAGACAGACAAATTCAAAATCCGGAGTCACACGTAATCTGTTTGATTTATACCTTAACACGTGTGACTCTGGATTTTGAATTTGTCTGTCTACACAATGTATAAACGCTATAGAATGCTATAATAATATTGTATTGTAAGATGGTATAAGATTTTTTATAAATGTTAGTATTATATTTCTCTGTAGAACAAACTACTCAATTATCAATTCTCTCAGTCAATAACATGTAACCATAGCTGGTCGGGATTCCCCAAGCGCTGGCTAACATTACAGAACAGCCGCAATCATTTGAATCGAGACGATACACTGTGGCACGGCTGCATATCCTGCTGCCTCGAGGCTTTATGAGTCTTGGTGCAAGGCATAAACTTATACCGAGGCGGGCAGTAAAAGTAATATTAGCAACTAGCGACCAGCCCCTGACTCGCACGGTTTTTACAAGTTAACACTTTCGCGGACTATAAACGCCCATAGATGAAATAACAATAAAACTTCAATTGTGTCGTCTCATTCAGTGTCCTCGAAAGTGTTAACAAAACACGGAGCACAAAAAGTAGCTTCAATTTATAATAAGGTGTATTTATTCATACACGAAATCTCCTAAGGGGTCATTGTACTCATCTTTATAAACAACTTTCACTATGGGAACAAACCTGAAATCGCGAAAAAAAATCAGATGTTCCCCACATTTTGATGAACTATGCGAACATAAATGAAGGGAACAGCTGATTGTTTTTCGCCAACGTTAAATTCAGAGGAGTTGAGAGTACTCACGTGACTTCTGTCTTTTCTTCTTTTGAAAGTTCGATGGAGTGGCATTCTAACACGACGTAAATAGAAATTAGGAGCTACTTGGAACACGAGGTACGGGGAGTAACACGGTAGTGTTCCTAACTCCGAGCTGCTACTTCCAATTACATAAATGGCAAAAAAAAAAAAAAACCTCGACCTATGTAGGATTCACCACTGGGATATTATGATCTGCAGTCACGTGAGTAGACGAACGAACCACCAAGAGATTTTTGAACAAGACGTAATCGTCGTATAAATTCCCTTTCCGTACGGTCCTAATTTTCGAGATTAGAAGAACCTTAGAAGGTACTATGTACGCAATATTTGAAGCAATTTCAGAAATTATTATAAAGAGGTATGTGGCTAAATAATAACAGCCACACTGCCGGTCGATCGATGCTTAAGCTACGCTTGCTGCGGCCAGTTCGAGGATGGGTGACTATCCATTACTTATCGAAACCCCTCCGTGCCTCAGAAAGCACATTAGCCGTTGGTCCCGGCTGTCATTCGTAGATCTTTGACAGTCGTTATGGGTAGTTAGAAGCCCAAAAGTCTAACAACCAGGCTCACCGAGCGGTATCGAGTTGCCCAGTAACTGGGTTGTGGAGGTTAGACAGGCAGTCGCTCCATGTAAAATACTGGTATTCAGCTGTATCCGGTTAGACTGGAAGCCGACCCCACATAATTGAGAAAAGGCTGAGACTGAGATTGATTTGACGAGTTATCATTAGGAAATCTGGAAATACCAATAGTTACTGCCTGAGGCTGCGTTGTTGTGGGTCATATTAATTGGTTGACCTGCTTGTTATCTCGCTTTTCATTGGACCATTCAAAGCCAATCTTGATAGCAGGTAATAAAGTTTTAACCTCTGCTAAAACTGCAAATCCCATAGGATCAAAATCTCATTGAAACTCGACTAAAATGTGAGTTTTATAGTGTTCTGTTTCAACGGAACTTTTTTATTGTTTCAAAGCCTCGTTTATTTCTATTTTGAATTGGATTATTTTGAGCGCCTTACAAATAATGAAAGTTTTAATAAAAATAAAAATTATAATACATATTTAAAAAAAAAATGTTGATATAAGTATCTATAATAGTCCAGGACAAAAGAAAAGCAGATTTTATATTTTATTTCACTTCTTCTCGTTTATGAACTATGCCTATGCCTATTTGACAGAAGAGAAAAAAAAAAATTACACTGAAATATTTTTATCTGGTAAAATTAGATCCTAAAAAAAGTTGCAGTAACACGATTATAAGTATCTAAACTTGCTAAATGAAAACAAAAATAAACTTAACATAACCTCAAGAAATCTGGTTTCATAAGCAAAGGAACCTATTCCGTAGGCGAACACGAAACCCGAAGTAAACAGTACATGGTTAGTGCTTATAATAGGCAGTTAGTATTCTAGGTTGAGCGCCTTGGAGACTTGCTATAACAACTAGTACTATTTAGACGGTAAATATTAACGACTGCTCTGGTTTTGGGTAGGATTTGAAAATGCTGACTACATAACAACACTGTAATTCCCGGAAGGATTAGGCAGAATTTTATTTTACCTTTGTATGTACACCCACATTGCGACTGTTATGTCAAAGTCCGATGTAACAGAGAGCGAGTCTGTTGCCATCAACCGGGTACAAATCCAGACCGGGCTGCTACTGAGAAAGTCCTCATAGACAAATCCAATAACCCCAGAACCCAGGACTTAATGCTTCATGCAGTAGCGCTTGTGACCATTATCAACGAGTTTCTGTTCGTTTGTTTTTTCGTGACAATGTTTCTCGTAATAGTGTGTATCTTTTGATTTGCATATTTACGGTAATGGCTGTTTCCTTTTATTTATTGACTGTAATTTGGCTGAAATTGAAATGATAACTCTTTTTAACCGACTTATAAAAGGAGGAGGTTATAGTTTATCTAAAAAGTATTAAGAATAACTTCATAGTTTCAGTTTCTCTTTCAGATATGACACCAGTATAAACTTCCACAAGGTTAATAACTCAAACTCTATCATTTATTTCCATTAAACCATTGACAGGAGGACTGTCAAGGAGTCGGTCAGTCAGAAATATGAAGCTAGTTGCTTATTTCAAAGCGTAGGTACCTACATATGAAGAAGAATGTGCAAGACGTCATGGACACTCTTTTAAATCAACAATGTTGTTACAAAATATTGGTTTATCATCCCTGTTGAAATTATATATACAACTAGCTGTGCCCCGCGGTTTTACCAGCGTAGGTCTCGATCCCGTGGGAATATAGGGATAAAACGTATCCTATGTCCTATTCCAGGTCATGGTCTACCCGTGTGCCCATCCTATCCTCTCTAGAGTAAGGAACGTCGCGGTGGCGCGGCGCGGCGCCGGCGTCGAACGGGTCGCGTATTGCATTTCGTGAGAACTATTTATTTGAATAAGAATTAATATTATGTTGACAAAACTCCTTCGTAAATAATGCATTAATTTCGAACAAATTTGATTACCATAAAAAACGGTTATAGTGAGTCAATCTTACAAGATAGACATATGCTGTTGCGGACTTTTTTTTTAGAACTTTTAAAGAGAAACAATTCCATCGTGCATGATATTTCCGTAACTTAAACCGTTTACGCAGCGCAAGCAAAGGAAGCTCTCAAAAAGAAAAAAAAAAGACCGTTTTTGCAACATTTTTCATTTATGCTCCGCTCCTATTGGTCGTACCGTGATGTTATATAGCCTATAACCTTCCTCGATAAATGGACAATCTAACACAAAACGAATATTTCGATTCCAAATAGTAGTTCCTGAGATTAGCACGTTCAAACAAATAAACAAACAAACTCTTCAGCTTTATAATATTAGTATAGATTATATTATATATTATATTATTAGTATAGATATAGATAGGTATATAAGAACGGTGTAGAAAGACGTGCCCGTTAAAAGCGTCCAGACAAAAAGTTGAGAAAAAATTGTAATAAAAAAATAAAATAAGTCATATTACATATCGTTCTCTTTTTTTTTCCTTTGTGGGTAGACATAGCACTAACATATATTTTTGTGTGCTCTTGATAAAATAATTTTAAAAATAGTTATATACATTTATTTATGAAATAAATCAGTTCATATTATATAACCCCCCCCCACACCCGCTATCTATTGTTATCAAGTCTGTACCTGGTTCACTTTCACTGCACACTGAACATGGACACTAAACTTGCTGCCAGTTTGGAGGACCTCGAGCGATTGTTTGGATCCCGCATGCAGGAATATGAGTTGAAATTGCAGCAGGCTACCACTGGCACCGCATCAGCTACTCCAGACATTGCATCCATCGCGCGTGAGTTCACAGAGTTTAAGCAGTTTGTGTGTAAAGCACTCTCTACGCTGAAAACTCAAATTGAGCTGCTTGCTGCTGGGTTCGATAGGCATGAAACCATCATGCGAAGAAAGGTCCTGCTATTCCATGGTGTTCCAGAGAAGGATAATGAAAAGACTCTTGATTTGGTCCGCAACATCATATCCAACCAAATAAAATTGACTGAGGTATGTAAGGACATTAATATTATCCATGTTTGTCATAGACTCGGATTCTCACAGCAGAAGGCCCGACCCATACTGGTGCGATTCTTCAAAATGGAGCATCGGCAACTTGTTTGGGATAGCAAGAAAGCTCTCAAGGGTACCGGGATCACCATCTCCGAGTTCTTGACACAAGTCCGGCATCGAGTGTTTGCAGCTGCTCGTAAGCATTTCGGTATGACAAATTGCTGGTCCATGGAAGGCAAGATTGTTGTTATTTGCCCAGATAAATCCCGCCGGAAGATCGAAACGGCAGGCGAACTCCACGATCTGATAGCCAAATTTCCGTCTTGTGCAGTCGACAACGAGGATTCTGCGCAATCTGAAGATCCTGGATCTGCTAGAGCCGCAATTTTGACTACTCCCGCTAAGAAAACGAGGAAGACGCGTCTGCGCAAGTAACTCATTCGATGTTTTGTTTTAATTTCCGGCCATCAACTTCAATGCTTCTCAACTTCGCCGCTTTGCATGTTCACAATCATGTTGGGTCGGTAGTTAAATAAGTAATTTTCATTTGTCTCACCGCTAATCATTAATTTTTCTTTTATTTGTATTACTGCCGCTTTTTACTTTTTAATACGCTTTTGATGTTTTTGACATTATGACTGGACGATGTGACAGTTAGTAGACAGAAGTCACTGTCACTGCTCCTACCCATCCGTCATTGCGTCGCGTTCCATTATACGTACAGTTCGACATATGTTAAAGTTATTGTTGTAGTATTATTTTATTTTGTTTTTATTTCTGCTTTATTATTATTTTTACTTATCTGTTTCTTTCCAAAAACTCTGTCAATATCCCAGCGAGTGGGGGAGGTTTTCTATTTGAAGGAAATCCGTAATTATTCGTGTTTTTTAGTATTTTAATAATAATTGTTTACTTTTGTATTTTAGTTACATTTATTCTTATTTTTATATCTATAATATTATAATTTAGTTTTACTCATGGACGATGTAGCTGATATTAACGACAGCTTCTTCTCGTGCTCTTCTTCTTCTAGTTTTGCTAGTGCGGACAGTGACTCTTCCATACCACTTACTCTGCATGATAAAATCTCTTCTCTTTTCTCCAATGACCCTAAGAACCTGCATATAGCTCACATTAATGCTCAGAGTGTTCCTGGTCACTATTCTGACCTTCTGGCATCTTTTAGCAGTGCTCACCTGGATGCTCTCCTGATATCGGAATCCTTTTTGAAGCCATCTCTCCTCTCTACTCAATACTCACTTCCCGGCTTCGTCTTGATCCGCAATGATAGGACCGGCAAAGGTGGAGGAGGTGTTGCTATGTACCTGCGTGCTGATTTACCCTACAAGGTGGTCAGTTCGTCTCCTTCTCGTTATTCTGAGTCGGCTGAATACTTGTTTCTTGAAGTTAATGTTCATCACACGAAAGTTTTGCTTGCAGTGCTCTACAGCCCTAATCTTCACATTGACTACTTTAATTCTCTCGACTCCACTCTCACTGATCTATGCCCCATGTATGAGCACTTCATTTTAATGGGTGATTTTAACACGTGCTTGATTAAAAATGACTCACGCTCCCTTAAACTCCTTTCTCTCTTGTCCTCTTTCAATCTTCAAGTCTTGCCTCTCTCCGCTACTCACTATTTTCCTAATAGCGCACCCTCTTTCCTAGATCTTATGATTGTTTCCTCTCCTACTAATGTTTCTTACCATGGTCAACTCACGGCTACCTTTTCTTACCACGATCTTATCTACCTTTCCTATAGTATCCGTGTTCCCAAGCGTAAGTCAGAATTTTTGTATCTCCGAAACTACAAAGGCATAGACCTGGAGGCTTTGCAGCGTGATGCCGGCGATCTCGACTGGACCCCTCTGGTTGAGATCGAAGGCATTGACGATAAGGTGAAGTGTTTTAACACAACCGTTCTCGACTTATACGATCAGCATGCCCCTATCCGACGTGTCAAAGTTCGACATAACCCTGCACCATGGATAACGCTAGCAATTAAAGAGCTTATGGCTCGTAGGGACAAAGCTAAGAGCAGATATAAGCGCAGACCTTCAGAGCTGAATCTCTCTTACTACAAAACCTTACGTAATCGTTGCAGTCATTTGTGTCAAGATGCTAAGAGACGCTATTTCCACGATCAACTCAATAACCGCAGTTCTTCCGATGTATGGAAATTTCTCAAATCTGTAGGTATAGGCAAGTCTCCTACCAACCAGTGTAAGGATGTGAAGCTCAATGATCTCAATAAGCATTTCTCTCTCCTTCCCTTTTCTCTTGATCTGTCTGTCAAAGCTGCGACTCTAGAGAGTCTTGCCCGTTTGCCATTACCACAATGTTCTCACTTTAAACTTAGCGATGTTACTGAGGATGACGTTAAGAAATCTATACTTGCGATTACTTCCTCAGCAGTCGGTAATGATAAGTTGTGTTCTAGAATGATAACTCTTATCCTTTCCTCGTTACTTCCTGTTCTCACTCACATCTTCAACCACTCGTTTTCCTCATGCTCATTTCCGACAGTTTGGAAACAGGCTCACATAATACCTTTGCCTAAAACTAACAATCCTACTTTATTAACCCACTTTAGACCTATTTCTATTCTCCCATTTCTCTCCAAAGTTTTTGAGCACATAGTTCATAGACAACTATCATTTTTCTTGGCGTCAAACTCGATAATTTCCCCCTTTCAATCCGGTTTTCGCGCAGGTCACAGTACTGTTTCCGCGCTTTTGAAAGTAACTGACGACATCCGCTGGGCAATGGAGAATAAGTCCCTTACTGTTCTTGTGTTGCTTGACTTTAGTAGCGCCTTCAACTCAGTCGATTTCGACATTCTACTTGGTATCCTCAAATCAATCAATTTCTGTTCTTCCGCTTTAGCTTGGTTCAGTTCTTATCTTCGGGGGCGCTCTCAGTGTGTTCGCCTGGAGGAGTCCTTCTCTGATTGGTGTAGCCTCACTGAGGGTGTTCCTCAGGGTAGCGTTCTCTCTCCTCTTCTTTTTTCAATTTTCATCAACTTTGTTACCGGAGTAATCTCATCTAGTTTTCATCTCTACGCAGATGATTTGCAGCTCTACCGACACTTTACTGTGGCTGACGCGGATTCTGCAATTGCTGCTATGAATCATGACCTGGTTTGCATCAGCGCTTGGGCTAAGTCATTTGGTTTGCAAATTAATCCAACTAAATCCCAGGCCATGATCATAGGCAGCAGATTCGTTTGCAATGCGGTTTGTGTTGCATCTCTGATGCCTTTATATCTCGATGGTGTTCGCATTGACTATACCGAAACCGCCAAAGATCTGGGTGTAATATTTGACTCCAATCTTTCGTGGCGTGCTCAGGTCAATGAGGTTAGTCGAAAGGTACATTTCTCCTTTCATTCGTTGAAAAGCCTTCAAAGTCTCCTGCCCTTGAAGACTAAAATATTCTTAGCACAAACACTTATCCAGCCGATTATAGATTATGCCGACGCCTGCTACCTGGATGCTACCGAGGAGCTATTAAACAAGCTTGAGCGCTTGCAAAACTTGTGTATTCGCTTTGTTTTCGGTCTTCGAAAGTATGACCATGTTTCTCACCTTCGCAAGGAACTCAAGTGGCTCCCAATCCGCCTTCGCAGGAACACTCGGATTTTATGTCTCCTCTTCAACATCTTACACAACCCGTCTTATCCGTCCTACTTGCGTGAGCGTTTTTCTTACGCTCGTCCTCGTGATGCACCGTGTAGATCACACCTTAGATCCCTCCTTAAGTCTCATCCTCATAAAACTAGCTATTATTCTTATTCCTTCTCTGTCCATGCTGTAAGATTGTGGAACTCACTTCCGCCTAGCATTCGTGATTTAAAAACTGTTTCTCTGTTTAAATTTCGTGTAAAAGAGCATTATCTTTCCTCTCAACTATGAGTATATTATTATATGGGTATTTATGTTTATATATTTAAGCTTTATGTATTTATTTAAGTATATATTAATTTTCTTGCGTATATGTGTAGGTATATTTAATATTTTTAGTTAAGACTTCGCATAATATTTTTTTTTTTTCTCTTCTTGTTCTCACACACTATTGTCTACATTTCTTTCATATTTCTCCTTTCGCAGGTCTGCTGGAAGAAATTTCTTAAGAAATAAGCAGTACCTTTGTACTCATATTATAATTATGTTGTATCTCTATGTATTTTACTGTGTGTACATAAATAATAAAATAAATAAATAAATAAATATCGGCTAAGATATATGAGTCTATTTTAAGAAAAAATCACGCCGCTAAAAAACCTTTGATGGTAGGTTTTTTACTGTCTGACTTTTTAACCAGATTTAAAATAGAAACTTGTTTCTAGCTTAACCAGCTTGTCACAAAATATATTTATTTTTGTGTTTATCACGTGGTTTTTTTGCTACATTGTTGTCCAGATCTGAGGTCAAGAGGTCCTCATTATGATTTCCTTATTTACAGAACAAAAATAAAACATAAAGTTACTATAACCTGTTTGTAGCTTGGCTTCTTGAAGAGAAGTTGTTTAATTAGAATATCTCACCTCGCACTGTAATTAGTGGGAGCTATTATTACCGTGTTTCAAATATTTATATTGCTTTTTCTTTTTAAGTAAATACTTCATTATATAATACGACGGTAGCTATTTTAAATTGATATACCAATTTATTTATTAATCCCCTGGAACATAAAGCGGTCTTTATTTTCAAGATGGTTTATTTTTCTGAATTTAACGAATGTCATACCTACATTTTTCCGCAGAATGTCGATAAAATAAATAATAATAAGGCTAGGAGCGCGCCATGTTGAGCCTATAATTGAAAGACTAGTCTCTAACTCGACACCCGACGTAGGACTAATGTTCAAGACGTAGAACTGGCTAGATGTAGTGATGGCAGATGGAGCAGGAGTAGGCCTATATACTCAACAATGAGTGAAACAAGGCTGCCTATGATGATAATGATGATTTTGATAAAACAACAAACGTGCCCATAACGAAGAAAGCACCTACAAACATATCACAGGATTTATAAAGGAAAGTGCTCTCCATGGCTATACTATAGTTGTCTTGTGCAAATATTAAATGAAATAACATTACATCAGCTCCTTCCAGGGTTCGTTACACTCGGATTACATTATAAACGAGAGATAATGTTGACGTTTCAAATTAGAAAAATTAAACCACAACACGGGGGTGACTCCCGAGATGACGAATAATAGAGAAGTAAGGAAGAAAAAACGAGCAAGGCCTACAGTAGTCGCATAATTTATGATGTGTTAATATCATCTGACATCTTGGCTGACAGTACCAACCTCTCGAAAAATGGGTTGGTAACATCTGACGGGCACTGTAGCACCGCGCGCGCTCATTGGTCAAATCAAATAGCGCGCGCTTCCTCGACTGCCTGTTACACACTTCCGTCGCTTTTCACGATATCTCCCACAGATTGCAGGAAAGCGAGAGGAAAGATGTTACATATATCAAAAAGAAATGTTGCGCCGACCCCAAATAAATCGAAATAAGGGATGATGATAGTGATACCACAAGATTAGTTGCGGGGAGCGAAGGGCCGGTGGTTGAGAGAATACTTGAAAGAGCCTAAGCATTGATCCAACAGTCGGCAATGGGCATAGGCTAGACATATTATTACGGGGTCTTATATCCAGCAGTAGACGTCTATCATCTGAAGGTCGATAATGCACAAAATGTCTCCCTTGCAAGTTTGTCGAAAGCGTGACTGAACGGGGAGAGTTAGATCAGAGTTAGACCAAACCATGCTGGTTTGAGCATAATAAAATTATACAAGCGTTATGTTCTTATCCTTCATTTCTACGATCCTAGGTCAGAACGTGTCCCCAAAAAGAATTAAACAATTAATCGGGCCTTTGTGAGAGCTCAAGAGAACTGTAGGAGTGGGTACCTTTCTGAAGAGCGCACTCCTCACAGATTTGTGTGTGAAAGCTTTAATTTTAATATTCGCGCTTGATTTTTAAGGGCTTTTTGAGGGATTGGAGTATAAAATCACGTTCATTAATGGATTAGGTTGATGGTATTATTATATTTTCTAATATAGGTACGTTTGTAGAGGACTGAAACAATCATCAACATTTTTTTTTTCCTCTTTATGTATAACAAAAAGTTACAAAAATTCAAAATTTCTAAGACGACCTCCTTCCTATTCCTTACCAAAAACTCAATTACTTTCCTACGCTATCATTTGTCACAGTTTTAGTTTTATTTAACGTAATAGTTAAATAACATAAATAGAAAAAAGAAATGAGTCGACGGACACAACAAAGAAAAAAAAATACACAATATAAAGTGTTTTGTTTGTTTTATACACTGAAGACAATATTATTTTTTTGCCCTAAAGGCCTCCGCTCACCCTACTGTGAGGACAGCAACACTAACGGCCAGTTTCTTCATCAAAAGTAGCAGCCAAAGTAACGTCAAAAGGAAACAAAAACCGTTTCTTTGACTTTTTGACGTTACTTTGGCTGTTACTTTTGATGAAGAAACTGGCCGAACTGACCCTAATTTTCAGTTTCAACCTGCGACCTATGCCTGCCGTAGGATGCAACCAAACCATTGATCGATGGCATATAATAACTTATGGTAGTTGATACATTTTGAGTCGATGAACTATATTAATTTAATTGTTGATTGGTTGTTGATTGTAGATCTACTGTGTTTTATTGTTTTGTTACTCGAGTCTTTTTGCATGCACGTTTCTGTGACAAATAAACTTATTTTATATTTTTAATTGACACTCGAATGTGCTTGATTTATGAAATGTGCATAAGGACAATGTACAAACAGGGTCAAATTAAATTAGCTAGTGAAACTCCGCAGATTTGACGGGAATAGATATCTAAACAAAATAAAAAATAAAAAAAATATTGGTGGCATTTTTTTAAGGTCAACGTTTTTGGTTGTGCGGTTACTTGAAATATCAGTAAAACTTCACAGATAAAGATGGGTATTGTACGGGTTGTAGTAGTTAACTCCGTACACCGATTTGTCGTGAAGGTTTGTAAGTTGAGTTAGTATAGAGAAACCCGGTCCACTAAGATACACTAAGTAGTTAAGTTTATTTAAGTTAGTATCAGTAGTAGAGTGCCGCCAAGCATATTATAAATTAGGGGATTACATTACGGATAAAAATGCTTGGCTCAGAACTAATCCAGCTCCACAGGGCGCATAAACTAATTGATTAGCATTCGAAATAATTGTTGGAGCTGCTGAAGATTGTAAAAACTATAATTATTTACATTGTATAAATTCAATCTCCTAGTATTGTATAACTGCATAGCACATGTGTGTGAGCACTATATACTTACCTAAGTACTTTAAAGCTACCATTTACTAGGTACGTCTTTCATTGACTTGAATGTGCCCTGGCGACTGAGAGTATGTCATGCTCACTTTAATGTCTCGCTGGTGGTGGCGTGTGTGTTGGATCATTAAGTTCCCTTCAAGATGGTTGAGCTGAATGGTTCTGATCCATGCGTCATGTTCGTGAACGGGCGCCATCAGTGGGGTCTGGTCATCTCTTAGCTGCCACGGCTTATTTAAATTTTTGAATTGTTTTGTTTCTTTTTTATCTTTTTACGGACGGACATTGTTCTCACATGTATAATTTCAACATGAATGATGTAACCAATATATTGTAATAATATTCTGATTCAAAAGAGTGTCCGTGGAGTTTCTTGCCCGTTCTTCTCCATAGGAACCTACGCTTTGGAATGGGTAACTAGCTTCATCTTTCTGACTGACCGACCCCTTGACAATTCAAAAGTGCCTGTAATTGGTTTATTTGAAATAAATGCTTTGAGTTTGAGTGGAAGGCGATTATTTCTCTCAGTTGATGATAGCTACACAGTTATAAGTTCACTGTATTTAAATTCATTGGTCGTGTTAATTTATTACGCTAAATTATGACGTGCATCGTTGGCCTAAAGTAGGTTACAGAGTAAGCAGAAAAATGTACGGCGATGAGACCGTACAGGTATCGATATCTTTACACGATTAGAAAACAGTGTTTTCAGCTCATACTTGAAGGAAGACTAAAAATCAAAATAAGGTTATTTGTCACAGTACGTGCCTAAATAAAAACTGGCCAAGTGCGTCGATCGGACTACGCACAAAAATTATAGATACTGAACTTATTGCAGCCGGCGTGCGAGTATGACTAGATGCATGAACGTTAATAAAGCAAAAGCAGTATCACAGTAAAGTAACAGTATTATATCTCGGCAGTGACCCTGAAATAATTACCTACAGCCGCACGGTAGATAAACCTTCCGCCGTCCGTGCGAACTGCCGCCCACTCGATACTGTTCCGTACTGGCAACATTGAGATTTCGAAGCGCATCGTTTCGTCCATTTTCTGTGAAAATATAATAATTATAATACTGTTACTTATTTATACTGTGGTAGTTTATAAGGATCGTAGCAGGAAGCGTTCTGTAGTTTCTGTCTACCCCCACGGGAAAAAGGCGTGAGTTTATCATGTTTGTAGGTAATTAGAAAAACATCTTTTTTTTGGTTTTTCTTTGTTACACGATTACTATTACCTCCACCTTGCGTCAATATCAACAGAATCGTAATACCAAGACATTTTAGAGATTTTGCCACCGTTATAAAGAATGATGGCCGCCCGTCAGTGCCGCTGCGCTAAGATTGAGTGCGCAGTTGAGACGGTGACATTTCCAATTTCCTTGGATTTGTAATTACTTCGATTTTGTAATAACAAAAGCTTTTTTCTCTTAGTAGATACCTTATTATTTTACAAGAGAACTTATAAGTTATTTTGTACTATATTAAACAATAGGAGAAACCTTATCATAAGCCTTTGTATTTATTATTTTATTAATAATACTAGCTAATGCCCGCGACTTCGCCCGCGTGGATGTCGGTTATTATATACTAAAACCTTACTCGAGAACTACTCTATCCATTGTTGAAAACAGCATGAAAATCGGTGGAGTAGTTTTTGAGTTTATCGCGTACAGGACGACAAACGGACGCGGGACTTTGTTTTATAATATGTAAGGATTACATTAAATGTTAAGGTAGGTACCTAACAATATTATTAGGATTTTCGCCACGGAGGAGCAAAATGGTAAATAAAAGGTACCTAAAATTCAATTCAATTCGGTTCTTAACTTTTAACACCCATTTACAAAAAGCAGTTACTAAACCTCAACCGAAAATTACACTACCTACGAGGTGCTATATTACTTATCCATTACATAAATTACTTACTTGAAGCATACTCTAAAATACAGACGTAATCTGATTTCACGAAGGTGTCGACAAGTAACACAGATTTAAGTTACAAGTCACCCTCCGTGGCGTGTAACTTAAACCTTCAACTTAGTGTTGAGACTAGTAATTTTCTACATGAACCACCACGCCTCCGCCTCGATAAATATCTACATTCTGATCCAAGACTGGCTTTTAACGCGATTTTGCTCGGTTTAGTTCAGATATTGATAGTCTTTGCTTTCCAAAGACTTCCAAAGACCTTTTTGAAAGGTGGTTAATAACCACCTTTTAAGATGGTTGTCTGATTCTAACTCAGTCTATTTATCATCATCAGCCTATAGCAGTCCACTGCTAGACTGAGGCCTCTCCAATAGCACGTCATTCAGCTCGATTCTCGGCAGCTCTCATCCAGCTGCTACCAGCCACCCTGCGAAGATCGTCGTCCATCTAGCCTCAGGGCGTCCTACCTTACGTTTGCCGATTCACAGGCTCCACTCAAGAACACGTCTACCCCAACGGTCATCGGCTCTATGGCTAACATGGCCGGCCCAATGCCACTTCAGCTTGCTTATTCTGTGAGCTATATCAACAACTTTGGTTCTCTGCCGGATTACCTCATTCCGGATTCTATCTCTCAGAGATACTCCAAGCATAGCTCGTTCCATAGCTCGTTGAGCGACCTTGAATTTATGGACCAGCTGTACCGTGAGTGTCCACGTTTTGGCTCCGTAAGTCATGACAGGCAGGACGCACTGATTGAAGACTTTAGTCTTTAGGCTCTGCGGAATATGCGACGAGAAGACTTGACGGAGCTTCCCAAAAGCTGCCCAGCCCAGCTGAATTCTTCTGTTAGTCTATTAATAATATCAATAAATACTTTTTCTTGTTTTTAAGTAAAACCTCTTAAAGGTTTTTCGAAAATAGACAAAGCTAAGTTATAAATCCATCATACATATGTTGTCGTTGCTCCAGTATCTCAGCTGGATTGCTGAAGTAGTGATTGTTATCTGGTGCGGGTTTTGTGTAATTAATGTTTGTTGTAACTCTATCATTAACATAAGTAATTGTAAATTTATTTTAATGTTACTATCACTATGAGTAGCATTGTTACTCTTATTATAGAATGTATTATTTATTTATTTATTAATTTTGCCTACTGAAAACAATTACACAATTACCTAAAGGGTCTCAGTATTGTCTCTTAAAGATTCATATCAGCCTTTCAAACATCCTGTATAAGCGGCAGACTCTTATTCTTACTATTACGACCAGAAGACAGCATCCTGCTTTTCTAGCAATCATACAATCTTCTTGGGGTGTCGATGGTAATCTGAATGGACTCGGTCCAGAATTCGGCTACGTGTTTGGTGCCATCACTAGCGTTCACCAGGTCTATTTAAATGTGTCCCATTAAATATTTATACACTGTGATTTAAATAAGAACATCGTAGATACTGCACCAACCCCAACAATATTGGAACAAGGAAAAGAAGAGGGCGACCGAGATAATCGAAGCTTACCTATTTATTCAACATAATTAGTTGATTCAGGCGTGACTTTGCGGAAATCCACTATAAAATACAATAGACGTAGATATATTTAGTAACCTATTCCGCTTAACTATTTTTAAGAGTTATAAAAAACCCTGTAAGAAATCGACACGTGTTTCAACTCTCAACGAGGCATCCTCAGGATGACGATGGGCCAATTGCAAACCAGAAAACGACGTATTGCCACACCGCGCGCTGTATGCAGGGTTTTTTATGACTCTTGAAAAATAGTTAAGCGGAATAGGTTACTAAATATATCTACGTCTATTGTATTTTATTTATTCAATCTCATTTTTCTAACACTAAAATACCAAAAGATTCACAACGAAAGTGCCTCTTCAAAAAACAAAACAAAATATTTTGCTGCTCAACACCCTGATGAGCTAATGTCGTGGGGAAAGTTGCGCAGTCACGCGCAAACCCTCTGCATGCATCAGAATTATTAGCGTCATATAATATTTATAACGCTAGAACATGTGTGTTGTGATTGGCTTAGAGGATAAGGGATACGCTTTCCAAGCAAGTTCAGGGCTCAAACCTAGCAAAGTAAAATGTGCCTTTTTTTCAATATCATGAGTTTGTAATCTATTGAGAAAAACTTGACTTAATTTTTTTTACTGAAAATGCAAACCGGTTCTGAGCAAGCATGATTAATGCTCGTGCCTTTTCTGTAGTGTCAATTCCTTTTTCAGCTGTGAAAAAAATATAAGTCACTGTTAATTAAGTAATTGTAGAAGATTCTAGAAAATAGCAGAAAACACGATCAAATTAAATAAAAGTAGGTAAAGAAAACTCTACTACATTCTTTGAAGTTTGAACTTTCTCATCACCTTTTTTATGTTAGATTAAATTCAAACTAATTAATAGAGTGCGGTAAAACACAATCATTTGTTCAAGGTTACGGGTAAATAGTTAAGGTCGGTCTAGCCTAGCCGAGAATGATTGCACCTGCAGTCTTACTAATATTAATTAATGTCGTGCAAAAACGGGTTTGTTGGGCAAAGGTCACTCATATGGCCCGTCCATAGCGTCAAGTTTTTGGGTTTTTAAGATTTGTTAGACAATTTTAAAAGGAATATTGATGAATTTTAGAAAAAAAAAACTATAAGTCTGAGAATTCTGAAGTTTTACTGCGTACATGGAGTCTAAAAAGGTTTTATGTAGTTTAAAATATGCTACTGGTAATGTTATCTCGTTGTCTAACTTGAATAAAATTATTGCAGACATAACCTAACACCCTCGAGAAGAATCATTAACAGACTAGACTGGATACCTCGATATTCATATTTTATAAGTTGTATTATCTAGGAACTCTGCAAGATGGTGCAAATAAACAGAAGTATACATTTGTCATTCATCCAGCTGCAGCTCGGTCACTTCCACCATCAGCATTTTTGAAGTGAAAACTACTTAAAGCGCGTTATGCGATTTTTAGTAAGATATCTTATGGGTTCGCGTCACCGACATGCTAATGTGTATGACGTGTTATGCTTGGCCGGCAGTGAGCGCTTAAATATATTTTAATTAATTATTAATCATTTGAATTTAGAGAATTATGGAGTTTAACTTCTGATACTAAGTAAATAAAAAAACAGTGTTATTGTATAGTTTTTACTTTTACCGGCAGGCCCCGTGACTTACTATGTTTTTCCATACATTCCCATGCCACGAATGCGTCACTAACGAAACAAAAGCGAACGTCTTATGGCAAACTTCATAATTATACAACACTCATTAATTGTTTCCACACGATTTCCAATAAACAGGTTCCAACCCTCTCTGACCTTGACCTGTCATAAAAGTTGTATCATTAGGTAAAATGGAGAAATGCTTTCCTATAATGGTCACCATTACCGATGCCGTCAGCCCCGGTTCCACGAGTAACACGTTTCCCGCCGCCGCGTCTAAGGCAATTGTTAAGGAATTGAAGTTGACGGGTCCATTATAAGCTTTCTATGTTGTTAGGCGTCTAGGGACTTTGAATAAAACAATATTTCATAATAAATTCTTTTCAATATTTATTTATTTAGTAGGTGTTTACAGCTAGAAAATGATCGTAAAGTCCGATTTCCGTATTTGCGGATAAATCCTTACTAATATTATAAATGCGAAAGTAACTCTGTCTGTCTGTCGCGCTTTCACGCCAAAACTACTGAACCGATTTAAATCAAAAGTACACAGATAGTCTAGAGCCTGAGAAAGGACATAGGCTACTTTTTATCGACATATCACGCGAGCGAAGCCGCAGGCGGAAGCTTGTACTTAAATATATGAGGTAGTTTTTGGTTTCTGAGAGAAAATAATGGATCTTTTTAATTCACTCTTGTCTTTATTACTTTGTAAAATTAGATTTATTTCTTTGCATCTTCTGATTATGTGATATTTATAAGAATTTGTGGTTGCTAGTTATAAATAACTGTGACTAACTTATTAACGTAAGTCATATAAAAGTGGTCTACATCTTTACAATGTAAACCTTTGATTGTATACAAAATCATCACTGACCCTTATAAAGTATTCATTTTGTGTGTTCTAAAACAAGAATTGAGACCCACACATAAGGCATAACGGACAGTCATCTGTGCAGGGCATGCATGGAGGCTGAGGAAACCGTTGCGCATGTGCTCTTTGAATGCACAGGCGTCACCCAGATTAGAACAGTAACCCTCTCACCCAGATCTTTCACAGATGTTCTGAATAGACCAGGAGAGTTAATCGACTTCTGAAGGGAGGTGGGCTGGTTGGAAAAACCACCGACGGCCGCCATGGCTCACGCACAATGGACTAAGTGCGAAAACCAAACCCAATAACATATAACATAGAACAAGAATTTACCAAATCTTCTTTCTTATATCAAAAGACCGGAGTTTCAATTATTCAAGGCGTAAGTACCTATTTGATCCACTCAAGAATGACGGGTGTATATCAATAGCTACATACAGAAGTATATCAGGCATCACGTTTCCGCCGACCCGTTATTTTCAAGAACCATTCACTTATTTTGCTGATTGCAACAAATTCGTTTTGAGTTTTCATATAAAACATACGTTTAACGAGCTCTTCAACGCTTTTGAGTATGTTTTATCGAAATTCAGCATAATGGCGAATGGTTTTTATTACCTTGACTTTTTATAATTTTATTTTATAATGATTCGTGTTCCAACTTTTTTCCGACTTCTGAAGGATAGATTATCGTGATATGTGTTATGTTTTTTATTATATTTTATGTGATCGTGTTTTCGCCAAACATAGGTCCTAGCATCAACCCCCAACTTTAACATTTATATTTATTTCAAAATTAATACTGCAGTACTTTCGGCATAACGGAGGATCATGCTAAGCAATTTGAGGTAGGGTAGGGCCTGAAGCAATGGATTCGCAATTTGAAAGTGTATTCCGAAATTAGAGTGCAGGGTTGTACCTTAGTCATTTTCAGCTAGAAACTACATCTACTAGTAAAGTGTGTGAAGTGCTTGGTAGTGTAATTACACTTAAGTAGATCGTATGTTCTTCGTAAATTCATCAGCAGCTTTTACTCGTCTATTACCTGTTCCATTACGGTATGGAAGTGCTGTGTTTGATTAATGGGCTACGCAAGAAGTAGTTAATGTTGGCACTTATTACTGTATGTAACATATAGCACATGCTTCACTTACGGTTGTATCGATCGATGTGGAATGGAACTTACGGTGCTCTTGTACGCACAGTCAGAGATATTACATGCCAAGCTAAAATTAAGAAATGTTCAATCTGCCTAGCCTTTCCCAACTACATATGTTGGGGTCGGCTTCCAGACTAACCGGATGCAGCTGAATACCAATATTTTACATGAAGCGACTGCCTATCCGAACTCCACAACCCAGTAACTGGGTAATACGATACCCCTTGTTATGACTGGTTGTCAGACTTTCGGGCTTCTGATGATCCGTAACGACTGACAGCCGACGATCCACGATCCAATTTTATTTGCTTTATTCATGTACTAGCTGCGCCCCGCGGTTTCACCCGCGTAAGTCTCGATCCCGTGGGAATATCGGGATAAAAAGTATCCTATGTGTTAATCCAGGTTATAAACTGTCTGTTTGCCAAATTTCAACCAAATCCATTCAGCCATTTTTGCGTGATTGAGTAACAAACATCCAAACACACAAACTTTCACATTTATAATATTAGTAGGATTTAATTAATGTAATTTTGCACGCTAGTTTTAGCGAATTGTTTTACAAACTATAAAGAGAATACGACCATCTGTAATGTACTATAATTCTTGCTAAAAATAAATTTCATTTCACGAATTACAGCCGGGACCAAGGGCTTAACGTGCTTTCCGAGGCACGGAGGAGTCTCGGTTTGTTAAGATGGTCAACCATCTACGGACCAACCCCGGTAAAAGTAGCTTAACCTGATGGATCGACCCGTGCAGCTGTTATTACTCAGCCACGTGCTCCTCTAAAATTAAAAACGTTATGTTTTAACAAACAGTAGGTACATAAATTTTTCGTGTTAAAGCCATTTCATACAACTGTCCAAGAAAGAGTCTGTTGTGTATTTGAATACAAGGAAAATGTTGGTAGTCAGTTTGCTTAACAATGAATTTCCCTGACTTTAGTTCAATACGCAGGTACATACTTCTCATTTGGGAGTGGAAAACGACTTTTGGTTAAAAATATCGTATGAATACCTAAGATAATAATGATAATTGCATAGTTCCCTTTATAACTTATAGATAAACTACAGGAAAGATTACTTATAAACAATCTGAAACTGGTAATAATGAAGATGTAAATGTTTTTTAAAATCCTGCCAGGGAACAAACCATAATTTTAGTTGTAAGGCAAAAGGCGGCGTATATTTGGACGACTGATATATACGGGACAATAAAAAAACAAGGACGGTCACATAAAACGCAGCTTACGAACAAAACCTACGAACTTTCAGCTCCAAATGAATCCAATCCTTGAATAATTCACCTTATTTCCAAAGACGAATCAATCACTTCATTCATGATTCGGAAACTTCGATTATTCTCTCCAAAACTTCATACAATTGGAGTTGAACATCGCATTATACACCTATATTGTACTAGCGACACGCCCCTGCTTCGCACGGATTCGATCTATTGATGTGACGACATGTCAGAACATCGCGATTTCTATGCATACATAAATTCTTAAATTCACGCGTTCTTCTCATGGGGGTAAGCAGATACTACAGAATGCCACCTGCTGTGATCTATGTTATCGATTCCTATGCTATGCCTGAGTTAAATATTAATGACACATAAACTTTCCGGAAGAAATTCTTAGAGATGGTAAAACCGCATAAAATCCATTGTGTTGTATAAAAGAACTGAGTGCTCACACAAACAGACACGAAAAGACACGAAAAGACACGAAAAGACACGAAAAGACACGAAAAGACACGAAAAGTGACTTTGTTTTATATTAAGACTAGCTGCGCCTAAGTCTCGATCCCGTGGGAACATTGAGATAAAAAGTATCCTATGTCATAACCCAGTCATGGTCTACCCATGTGCCAAATTTCATCCAAATCCGTTTAGCCGTTTTAGCGCGAAAGTGTAACAAACAAACACACACATACAAAAAATCAAATGTTTTCTCTTTATACCGTAGTTTAGATTTAGAAGTTAAAGATAGTTTTAATATTAGTTTAGGTTTAGAATATATCGAGATTTGCAACGAACTTGAAAAGTCCAATAAAAAGTATCTAAGAGTGTTCAGTTTACTGGAGACCAGCTAATTCATCATTGTCGTCGCAAACGGTGCTAGAAAAACTACCTAATGACCTGCCAGGGTTTTTGTACCTTAGAAGTAGTAGGACAAACTGACAGACGGAAAGATCGTGAAGACTGACTTTTGTGAACTATATACCGTTATGTTCTTAAGGGATTTCGGTGATGTTGATGGACTGATTGGCAAGATGGCGTACACGCAAGATTAAAAAGAATTGAAACATTTTTTAACTAATCTGTTGAAATCGGTTGATTAGGTATGAACAGGCAGAACTGACGATCTAATTTATAACACTGGTGAAGCAGTAGTTGGCTGTACGAGGTAACAATATTAGCTACTCATATTCATATTACACAGGGTGACAACAGCCGGCTACGTAATAACAGCCGCACGGGTCGATCCATCAGGTTGAGCTACGCTTGGCGGGGTTGGTCCGTGGATGGGTGACCATCTTTACATACCGAGACTCCTCCGTGCCTCGGAAAGCACGTTAAGCCGTTGGTATCATCTGTCATTTGTGGATCTTTGACAGTCGTTACGGGTCGTCAGAAGCCCGAAAGTCTGAAAACCAGTCTTACCAAGGGGGTGGGTATTACCCAGTTACTCGGTTGTGGAGTTCAGATAGGCAGTCGCTCCATGTAAAATACTGGTATTCAGCTGCATCCGGTTAGACTGGAAGCCGACCCCAACATAGTTGGGAAAAGGCTAGGCAGATGATGACAGGGTGACAGGGACATCAACGCGCAAACTGTACATGATTCTAGAAATGTATTTTATTTCGTCGGTTACCAAAACACTATCTGCTGTTTTATCGATAAGTGCAAAACCGACGCGGTCGAATGTATAACACAGCAATTTTTTTTTCAAATAACTGACAAAAAATTTCAACGCGGGGTCCAGAATTATGTATTGAATCCATAGTAACAGGTAACGCGTCGATGCCTGCTACCCTGTTTATTTAATTACTTCGCTAGGTCAAACGCACGCCAGCAACACTTGAACTAGGCAAACCGAACTAACCGACCTACGGACTGATGCAAAAAAATTATTTCAAAACCCTCTTTTTCGTATCAGTCGATAAGGTGTTAGGGCAGGTCACGACAAGATCTCATGGCGGCATGGAGAGTGCGATTGTCGCAACCCAGTGCTGGGCACGCCACAATAGCGGCGATAAGTCCCCTCTTTGAGGAGTGGCTAGAGAGGCGCCACGGCGTCCTCACCTTCCGCCTGACACAGGTCCTCACCGGACATGGCAGCTTTGGGAGGTTCCTGTGTAGGATTAGGCGGGAGGAAATGCTCGGGTGTCACCACTGTGCGGATCGCCCGGAGGACACGGTGGAGCATACGGTGGAGGTATGCCCTGCTTGGGCGGAGCACCGCTGTGTCATCGCGGAGGCGATTGGCGGCAATGACCTCTCGCGTCCGGCCCTGGTCCAGGCCATGGTACGGAGCGAGAGGGCATGGGAAGCCGTCACCTCCTTCTGCGAAGCAGTAATGCTCGCGAAAGAGGAGGCGGAACGCGTGAGGGAAAGGCAAAGTTTGCGCCCTCACGCCCCTAACCGCCGCCGTTGGAGACGCCCTGGGCGTAGGGAATCCCAGGCGGATTCCCGGCCACCATAGGCGCGGGCTTGCGGATAAGGATAAGGACCAGGCCCGGGTCGATAGCGCGTCGTGTTCCACGCGCGCCTCAAAGAGATGTCAGCACAATTAGCGGGGTCCGCTTGGACCGATGCCTGCCAAGGTTGCGGGAAAGTCCGAAAGGGATACCGGGACCTTGGCAACAGGCAAATGAAGGAACACGGGTGGGTTTTAGTCAGTAAAAGTCTGACACGCCCTTCCGCTCCGCCCAGACCGGGAGAAGTCAATTGACGATTTCCCACCTTCAAAAAAAAAAAAAAATTGCATGTCACGTGTTAGGGCACAAATCGAACAGATTACGTGTGACTCCGGATTTTTAATTTGTCTGTCTGTGTTGTCTTGTTTATACCTTTTTTGTCGTAGTTGGGTTATAGTTTTTATTACTTAATTTTTTTTTAAATTCTTTGGGGTTATAATATAAATATTTTTGAAATGTGCTCATTAAGCCCTTTCATTTGATACCCAACATGGTACGATTAGACAATATTTTATTTTTAAGGTCCTGACTTTATGTCATCTAGAGGGCGCCATTTTTACATTTTTACCTTTTTAGTCGTAGTTGGGTTTTAGTTTTTATTACTTTTTTTTTTTCTTTGAAGCGGAAAACAGTAATTTGATTCGACTCTATATTACTTTTCTTCGTAGGCACAAATATTTATACTGGTTTACTTATTACATATTATTTCATAAACAGTTTTAACTACAATTTTCTTACAAAATCAATCGAGAAAATTGCTAAGTTAAGATTCAATATAGATAGTCGCCTCACTCTACCAAGAAAGAAAATGGACCTACGTAAATTGATTAACATAAAAAAATAATTTGGAAAAGGTTACTAAAGTTTGTTAACTTTCTTTGTTTCCTTTTTACATTTTTTCTGGGGTAAACAAACTCCTTAATGTCTCGAAATTACCTTTTTCAGTTACGTAGGCATAGCGAAAAATCGGCCTAATGCGTGTCGAGCATTCATTATCCTAGGTTCTTTGTAGAACTAGTTTTGTTCATATTATTTGCTGAAGTAATCATTTTATACGACTCATAATAATCTTTCGCGGTGAAAAATGTGCGGGGGATATAAAAGTTAAATAACACTAGTAGTAGTTTTATGATACATAACTAAATAGCACGTAGGTACACCCACATTTCACAAGTTATGCTTTACTAGCTGCGCCCCGCGGTTTTACCCGTGTAAGTCTCGATCCCGTGGGAATATCGGGATAAAAAGTATCCTATGTCCTATTCCAGGTCATGGTCTACCCCTGTGCCAAATTTCATCCAAATCCGTTCAGCCGTTTTAGCGTGAAAGCGTAACAAACTCACTTACGCACGCATTTATAATGTTAGTAGAGGATTCCCACGTAATAGGGGGCGAGCCTATGGTTTGTGCCTCAACCGGGCGGTTGAGGCACAAACCATACTCCGGGCTGCTATAACTGAGAAACTCCAGATATAAAAACCCAATAACACTTTGTCCGACCTAGGATTCGAACTCAGGACCCAATTCTCAGTAGTAGAGCTGGCAACCACTTGACCAACGAGGCGACAAACTAGACGGACGTTTTATAATGCAAACTAATTTTATGCGTAAATAATGTATAACGTTCTTACTGCGTCATTTGAGTTGACATCAAAATGTCGGTGCTTTGGTATGACCTGTTTTCCTGTATTATGGAAATATTTCAGAAATAAAATAGCGAAAAGTACTACTAATTAAATAAAACTATCGAAATACCACTGATAAAAATTTTAACCTGAAAACAATCATATTAATCATAAAATACATCACAAAACATAACATTCAGAAAATAGAAAATTACATTGACGACGGGGCTCCATAATTTCTGCCTACCCCAATTTCCTTCAAAGTAACTTTCCCCCAATTTTGCAGCGGATAATCCCAAAATTGACCTTTGTTTGTTATTTACCGATTTACTCTGAATCAAATTTTGAAGTTGTATCAAGCAGAAAAGTCAATAGAGAGTTTAATCTTCGAAATAACCCGGAGCGCGCTGTGGGTAGTTGAGCAATCTTCTCCTGTGGCTAGTTTCCCAAAAGTCAATGTTTATCGTTACTAACTTAACGCTTTGTTTGTTTGCATTATTATAAGTTATGGTTATTTTCAAAATCTGTTGTCTATACTTATTGACCGAGTGAGCGATGCGTCTCTGCATCAAGTCTGGAAAAAATTGCGAGTTTGTCAGTTTGTACGTACTCGTCTCCAGGTCATTTTTAACAACCGATCTTTGGACGTGGTGTACAGGTTTAACGATTTTTTTGTAATACTTTCTCCAAAATGGGGCCAAAATGGGGCCAAAAGGGGGCTACTGGATATCTCCGACTAATGGGATTCGATAACTATCGTTATATGTATGATATACTGACGGTAAAAATATATAATATTTATATTAATTTATCAATAAAGGTACTAACTAAACTTCTGTTGTATGCCAACTTCAAATCATAAAAAATTGTGTATTCAGAATTTTATTTACATAATACAGGTTCATCAAAATTCATTAGTCTATGTTGTTGCAGCTCACTAATTTAATCTGAGAGACATTTTAAATAGACTTAAAAACAATTAGCGAAAATTAAGTGGAAGATCTCTCAAACATACTAATTCTCCAAGAACTCCTAAGCCCAAGTAAATTGAAAAAGGCACTAACGACCAATAATCTGCTTTCTCGTAACAAGACGGTTTAAATTTCCAAAGATTTGCGGCCAAGGATCTGTAATAATGAAGAACGACTTACAACTCTGTTCCAAATGGAATAGTCTTGTTCGGTACCCTTCGATTTTTCTATATAATTTTCTTTGCATTCCGTGGAAATAGCGTTGTTGGCTAAGGACTTATCGTGAATAAGTTATCGTTCGTGAAGTATGAGCCCAAAGTGTTTCTTTGTTTTGCCGGAGTTACAGGAAATCATTTCGGTATCGGTAATTATTCTTGGCTTATTTTATGTTTTAGTTTTAGATGATTAGGAGGAGCTCGTGGCTAAGTAAAAACAGCCGCACGAGTCGGTCCATCAGGTTAAGCTACGCTTGCCGGGGTTGGTCCGTAGATGGGTGACCATCTTTACATATCGACACTCTTCCGTGCCTCGGAAAGCACGTTAAGCCGTTGGTCCCGGCTGTCATTTGAGGATCTCTGACAGTCGTTACGGGTCGTCAGGAGCCCGAAAGTCTGACAAAACCAGTCTCACCAAGGGGTGTCGTATTACCCAGTTACTGGGTTGTGGAGGTCAGATAGGCTGTCGCTCCATGTAAAATACTGGTATTCAGCTGCATCCGGTTAGACTGGAAGCCGACCCCAACATAGTTGGGAAAAGGCTAGGCAGATTGATTGAGGTTTAGATGATTAGGGGTCGCCTTTCTAATTTCATTGCTTTTGTCATTAATGCTGAAGTTGGAGAAAGGCAGAAAGCCCATCTGCGTTTTATTTAATTTTATCCTGTCTAACTAATCCATACTATCCATATAATACTAATTATTATAAATTCTAAAGTAACTCTGTCTGTCTGTATGTTACCTTTTCACGCCTAAACCACTGAACAGATATCGATAAAATTTGGCAAGGAGATAGATGGCATCTCAGGAAAGGACATATGCTACTTTTTATCGACATACCATGAGGGCGAAGCTGCGGGCAGAAGCTAGTATTATAAATGCGAAAGTGAGTTTGATTGTTACCCTTTGACGCTAAAACGGCTGAACGGATCTGGATGAAATTTGGCACATGGATTAGACCATGACCAGTAAAAGGACATAGGATACCTTTAATCCTTATAATCCCACGGGACTAATGCGGGTGAAACCGCAGGGCGCAGCTACTATGAAATAAAATGTAAATGGGCCTTCTGGCTCTTACTTTGACTCTTAAAATCTGTAAGTTATTGAACTTAAAAACGAAATCTGATGAAATTAATATTATGTTTGTAAGTGATGCATTATAATATCGTGAGTTATTTATTTAGACGATGGTTGGAAAGTTAGAGCTAACTGCTTTAATTGTCATGAGAATGTTAATAAAGTAAAACCAGAAATTAAATCGTTAACAAGGCCTTCATCGACACAACAAAATGAGTTGAACTACGTCACATATTAATTAAGTATCGTAGTTTGAACTAAACAGAAACTTACCTGAACCGTTGCTTCAACTGTCGACGCGGTAACATTTATTCGCACATTCGAGTGAGCAAGCTAATAGCACTTGAGCAATATTACCAACAGTCTATAATCTAACGCGTTATTGCCATGCTTGGCTTCAGCAGGTGTATAGTTTACCGGCTGCCGTACTAATTACTCCCTTGGTGAAGGATATTATGGCTAATATAACTGGCTCTTTAGCTAGTGGAGTTAAACTAGTAATATTGGAAGCTTATAAGTCAGAGGAGAAATTTCAAAGAGATTGTTGTGATTGGAATGAGATTTATGAAGTAGGTTTTAACCGAGTTCTAAGGTATGTAATTTATTTTTTAGGTTTATCCGGAACTTGTGCGTAATATGTATTATCCCTAAAAGTGGCCCCAGACTTACCTAAACAATTGACAAGCATATATTTGACAGCACAAATAAAATACACTTTGCACAAAAAAAAACAACCGACTTCAATAAAGCGACAAATAAGTGAAAAATTAATTCAGTTCCGGTAGTCACTGACTTTGGTTGTGCTTTTGTATTTTTTTGGAATTACCACCAAATTCCAAAATTAAAATTATTTTTCACTTTTTCAATGTGGTATGGGACACAAATTCATGTACAACTACTTACTATGTGAAGATAACAACATCAACACGAAGAACTAGATTAAAATCCCTATAATTGAAATAACTCAAAAACTAACTAATGCAACTAAGATTGTTAAGGTACCACCGCACATGCTTCCTCTACTAAATGATGAGTAGTCCATCGGCCCAGTAATCAATCACATGAAATACCCAAAAACCAGTAATCATTAACAAGAGAAATTGGTACATACATGAAAAAAAAACATTAATATTAATGAGTACCTAACGAAAATTACAAATGTGTGTTACTTGCCTGGCCTGGAATTAACTAGTATCATTACTTCCAACAAAAAAAATCGAACAGTTTACTAATTAGTACATACAATATTCTCTAAAGCCCATAATTTCAACTGACCAAATCAACAGAGAGCCAAAAATTCTCCCCAAACTCCTCCCATCTAAATGGTTTCTGGGACAAAATGAGAGATGGGCGGAACTGGTGTCTTACACAGAAGTTTTATTGCTGACTCCGGGGAAAATCCGATTTTAAACGGTTTTAATCGAGTGTAATTGTGTGTGTAGGTATGTGCTATATTGTACCTATCTGTAGGGACGGGAATACTACTGTACTGTGAACTCGTACGTATACGTAAACAAACAATCTGATCTTGTTGGGATGTTTCGTGCGTTTGCGTTTAACGCGATATCACCGGAACTCTACCTACCTATTTCACGGAGTAAAACGTATTTAGTGATTCGGTATACCACGGTTATTAGTTTCGTATAACAAAAAAAAAAAAAAATGTAGGTACCAACGCTCTTCTTGATTTGACGTATGTACTTTTTTCCTGTCAAAAAATATGACCTGATAGACATCAACACGTCAAATCAAATCAAACCGGCCAAGTGCGTGTCGAACCACGCAGAGTGAAGGGCTCTTTAGTTGGGATGAATTTATCCCAAGCACAAACTTTTAACGTTGTAGTTGAAAAACATGCTGTTCCATACATTCCAACTGCAAATGTAAGTTATTACTCGTTAACTTGTAAAGCATACTTAGCTGTGATAGTTTTCCTTTTAACTTCGTTATACTTCTGTGATTTTTTTCGCATATCCAAAATTAGCTGTCAGGGACACTTGACTCTATCAAAAAGTAGCAGTTTAAAGCTTAATATTTCGGAAACGGATCCTCGCAAACGGATCCCTGAATTAACCAATTTTTTTTCACACACCCACAGGAGACGCCATAACATGGAAAAGTTGAGAAAAAAAAATCATCCCCACTTTACTTGTAGGGAGGGGAGGTACCATACAAAAAAAAAACATTGCATTATTTTTTTTTACCACTTTGTGTGTTTATTGTAGATATACTCGTAGGTAGGTAGGTACCCATGCGAAATTACAGCTTTCTAGTACCTAAGATTCTCTGAGCTAAGCCGCGGATAACGGAAACTATATCGGATCCTTGTTGACTACAGAAACATAAAAGCCAGAAAAATTATGAGTAAAAATTTGTAGGCCAGCTAGAAAAATTAACAAATAGATTTTAATAAATAGTGAGCCATTTACTTCAGTGTGAGAAGCTACTCTGCTCATCATGCCGAAGATCCTCATCAGATCTGATGAATCACTAATCAAATAAAAAAAGAACCATCGTTATCGGATCTCATAAGGCGGAGATATCCAGTAGCCCCCTTTTGCCCCATTTTGGAGGAAGTAGGGCTCAAATCAAAAATCCCCGACGACTAAAAATTACAAAAAATTCGTTATACCTGTACACCAAAATTTCGTCCGTAGTGGTATTCGAATTTGTGTGGGGTAGGTACCACACCTAAAAAGTGAAAAATAAAACATTTTACAAAAAAAAAACAACCAACTTCCAAAAAAAACACTACAAAGTAAAAAATTACTTTAATTTCGTAAGTCAGTGGCTTTGCTTTTCAATTTTCGTATATTGCCACCGACTTCCGAAATTAAAGTTATTTTTCACGTTTTATTGTTTTTTTTGGAAGCCGGTTGTTTTTTTTTTGTAAAATGTTTTTGTTTTGAAAAAAGTTTCGATGCAAAAATTGCACGGTTCCACGCACGTTCCACCAGATAGATTCAGGCAAGGGCAAAAACTATTTTTTTAGTGAAATACAGAATACAGGCTCGCATTTACGCTATCTGATATTGAGCAATGAAGCACGAATGCGGCATAATCGTACATTATATACATACATCCCTACATATACAAACAAATTAATAAAATTGAAGCGTCTGTTTGAAATGCCAAAATAACAGCTTTTTAATAAATGCATCAATCAATTAATCTGCCTTTTCTCAACTATGTTAGAGTCGGCTTGCAAAAAAAGAATTTTTAATTTTTTCGTCAATCTTTCTGTTAGTTCCGGCGAATCTCCGAAATAGCTAGACCTATTTTGACGGGACTTTCACTGGCAGGTAGCTGATGTTATAAGGAGTTACTTACTTTTATTTAAGAAAAATAATTAGGGAATACGGGGGCGAAGCCGTGGGCAACAGCTTGTACACATTTCAGTCTATAACATACTAAATCAATTGGTTACAATTGATGCAATTTGAATTTATTTTGAAAAATAGAAAAAAAAAAAATGATGCCTTTAGTAACACTTATAATGATCCAATTACAAAACATCTTTTTTTTCTAAAAATAAATTCAAATTGCATTAATTGTAACCAATCGATTTAGTATGTTATAGACTGAATTTATATAAATTTAACAAGCATAATATACAACCATCAAATTCGTCAGTGAGCTTGAAGAGTCACAAGGATCTATTGAAGAGAAAAATGAGATTGTTGAATTTACTTGTTCTTGTTATATTGATCGTCAGCATGGTGAGTATCAACTGCCAGGATCACGACAGCGATGACCACCAGGACTATAATGGCCGACGCAGACCGCCGGGAGGATACCATTATAGAAGGACTGCTTTCTCTGCCGGTTGTCCTCCGGGTAATGTGAGAGTAGGCGACCAGTGCCAGCCGGAACAATAAAATGCTCTCCATTACTGTGAATCTTTTAACTAAATATATTCAATTGAAGGATTGCAAACACGTTGTTTTTTTACGAGAAGACGCTTAACGAAGCCGGGAGATACTGGACGGTACTCCCCGTCATAATGATTTTTCTTGTGTGCCGGACCGTACCTTGGAACCTTTCGATTACGGAGATATTGAAGGTCGTAGATCCAACTTTTTTGTTGTTTTTTAATTAGTTTGATGTACAAAATGCGTAGTTGACAGCTATGTGATGTTACAACCAGTTTTTACTTTACTACAACAGTACTTGTAAACCGCCTCATTATTCTAGTGGCCAGCCGAAAAGGGTTCGTCCATCAATGATTCAACCATCACAGGTCGGGTCTAAAAATGAATTGGGTGCTTCTGTACTGAAACTAGTAGAGACTAAGTTGCAGACAGGAGAGGAAGGTGTCGGTGGGACACCCATGCCTAGGCGAGCAGCCGTCATCTTAATATCCATGCATCATTTTTTTTGGTTCTCAACTATTTTATAGCCATCCAGATTCATACTCAACACTGTTTCATGACACTCATGTTTCTTCTGTACCATTCATACTAATATTATAAATTCTAAAGTAACACTGTCTGGTTGTCTGTATGTTACATACTCGAGCCTTTTTTTTTGGGTTTAGGAAATCATCAAATGACTTCTTCCGCTCTGGGCAGAGCGGGAGGGCGTGTCAGACTTTTACTGGCTAAAACCCACCCGTGTTCCTTCAGTTGCCTATTGCCAAGGTCCCGGTATCCTTTTCGGAGTTTCCCGCAACCCTGGCAGGCTTTCCCGCAACCCTGGCAGGACCTTCACACGCCTAAACCACTGAACGGGTTTCGACAAAATTTGGCAAGGAGATAGATGGCACCCTGGGCAAGGACATAGGCTACTTTTTATCGACATACCACACGGGCGAAGCCGCGGGCGGAAGCTAGTGCTCCATATATCACGGCCAGTGGCGAACTGTCAGATTTTCTCATCTCATCATCTGCCTAGCCTTTTTCTGACTACGTTGGCATCGGCTTGCAGTCTAATCGGTTGCAGCTGAATACCAGTATTTTACATGGACCAACTGCGATACCCTTTGATAAGACTGGTTGTCTGACTTTTGTGTTTTAATGTCAAATGTTTAATGTCAAAGATCTACGAATGACAGCTGAGACACGTGTGATATCTCTCGCTATGTAATAGATGGCCATCCAAGAACCAACCGCGGCAAGCGACCCGTGTGGCTGTTATCATGGAGCCGCATAACAGACATATTTTTGAACTTACTTCCTCGTATAACAAGCTTATTTTTAATTTTACCTTTCAACGTAATCCACACGTCCCGTTTACCAATCTCATGTCAGCTGTATGCTCAGACCAACAAAAAAAGAAAGACGGAGCACTACGTACATCAAACGTGTAGCCACAAAACTATGCTCCTGCAAGTAAATACACAGGCTCACGCACACATCTACACAAAAACTATGCTCATCGCTCCTAGTACGTCACGAGTCGTCGTCTAGTAAACTTCAATAAAAAAATAGAATTATGCTTTCTTGTGTAGTGAAAACTTGTAAAAACAATAGCAAAACACATAAAAAGTCTCACGGAATCACTTTTCACATGTAAGTACTTCAAATAACATGGTTTCTTAATTTAGTTAACTATGAATTTAAGGTTACTTGGAACAAAAACCTGAACGAATGAATGAACGAACGAAAACAGTGATATTTATAGTGCGAGGGTTGCCATATTATGATTTGAAATTTCCCCGTTCGATGTTTTTTAGTTCGAGTAATTATATGCCTGTTTTTTTATGTATTTAATATTTTAGATTTCCAAGTAATATTTAAAATAAAAGTAAATGGATAGTAGCTATAAGAAATAGTCGGAATGATCCAGAATGGCTGCCATCAAAAACCAGCGTGATTTGTTCCGATCATTTTCATATTAATGACCTTTATTCAACTAATCGTGGACTTCGCCGTGTGATGAAACAACAAAAACACAATTCCAACAATATTAAACTAAGGAAAGAACGTGTTTTTCTAATAAATAAATTAAAAAACTATCAGATTAAATTAGAAGACAGCAAAATCATTTATCAAATTGACACCCAACAATTACAATCTGAAATTGAGGTCCTTGAAGACTCACTAAATTCACTTTATATTAAGTATGTGAGCTCTCAAAAACAAATAAAGGAGCACATCCTTGCTGCAAACGAGTTAGTAGAAATGTGTAATGATGAGGCAGACAGAGTGGTCCCTATGACTCTCAGCACCACTCAATGTTCTTGTCAAAGGGTATTTAGCCTTGAGGCTCTTCAGGCTGAGGCAACGGAGGACCCGTCCCAGTCTGAGGGATCTCGGGGCTGTATCCCCGATCAAGATACACCACATGTGGTGCAAGCTTCATCTCAAGTAGCACAGACAGAGACTTGTTCTAGTAAAGTTTGTTATTGTTCTGTTATGTTTTCAGATAGTTTGGGGAGAGGGTTAGGTAAATTATTAAGTAACAACTTAAGTCAATCTGCTGTTAATTATTGTATGCCTGAAAAATCCTACAAAGAGATTATGTCATCAATAACTGGGAATAAATATGATCCGAAAGCCATCATCTCTGTATTTGTAGGCAATAGTACTAATGTAAAAAAAGATGACATCACTGATAGTGTCACTGAAATCTTGAAGATTAATTGTAAGAAAATAATATTGTGTGCTTTTCCATACTTCGAGCACTTGTCAAGTAGGCAAAATCATTATATACTTATGCTAAACAACCATATGCATTTGTTAGCTAGTCACTATAGCGACAAACTTATATTTTTTGACACCAACACTTTTGTTGAGAAATTAAAATCGACTAGGGATACTGCGTATCTGCCTATTAGTTTTAGACGTCAAATAGCATGGCTATTAGCTTTTAATATAAACTCAGACATAAGTAGTATGTCGAAGTCTTATGTAATCAGCACCACTGAAATTAGTAATAATACTAATAATAATTTAAACTAGTCCGTAAGACAACAGAAGTTACCAGTAACAATGTAGTTAATCTCGCCATCAACATGGTATCTTCTAGCACTCAATTATTTAATTACAAAAAAGGGGCTAAGCAGAATACCTTGAAATTATTTCATCAAAATATTCAAGGTTTTTCTTCCAAACAATTAGAAATTGAATTGTTTCTAGAAAAAACAATGTTTGATATTATCTGCATAACTGAACACTGGTTAAAAGATTATGAAATGCTAATTAATTTTGAGAACTATAGGGTGGGCAGTTGTTTTAACCGAATATCCATGCTGCGTGGAGGTTCACTAATCTTAATCAAAAATTGTATAAAATCTAAGACTCGTAAAGACATAGTTGAACTATCAGTAGAACATAGCATTGAACTGTCCTGTGTTGAGCTAGATAAGCATTATATAGTGTGCGTTTACCGACCTCCTAATTATCAAAACTACTCTATATTTGAGTCAGTAATGGAAGATGTTTTGGCAAAACTTGCAATGGGTAATAAATCAGTAATAATTTGTGGTGACTTTAATATTAATATTTTGGAAAATAATTCAAATAGCAGTAGATTATTAAGTCTCTTTAAATCATTCAATCTGTCAAATGTGTTTTTGGAACCAACGCGAATTACTACGACTACTGCTACATGTATTGATAATGTTTTTTGTAGCTGCGACTATTTAGATAAAGCCATTGTAAATTATCTCCCTTCTGATCACAGCGGTCAAACTGTTATTTTTGAATCCAACACACCACTACAAAAAGTGCAGATACAAACTAGACCAATAACATCGGGTAATTTAAATAGGTTTAATAGCATTTTATTTAGTAAGTTAAGTACTCAGGGCCTAAGTATAAACAATGCTGATATTTTGTATGAAGAATTCTTTTCATTAGTGCAAACAGAGTTCAATAACTCTTTTAAGAAAAAGACTAAAACTATTTGCCCTAAGTTTTTATTCAGTGACTGGGCAACTAAAGGCATCAGGAAAAGTAGGGAAAGATTATTTGAACTGTATGGCCTTAAGCCGTATATTAACACGGAAACTTTTAATAAGTATGTTGCTACTTACTCTAAAACTTTTAAAATAGTATGCAAAGCAGCTAAAGCTTCTTTCATTAGCAACAAGGTTAAATCAGCAGACAATAAAATAAAGACAGTTTGGAAAATTATTAACAATGAAACTAACAAGAACAAAAGACATAATACTGATTACACACTGGACACTTCCCGCGGTCTCATTAGCGCTAACATCGATGTTGCTCAAGAATTTGCAACTTTCTTTACCAATATTCCAACTAAAACTACGGAAACTTTAAATTCCTCGCCCTCACTTGCTATTGATTTATTAAGAGCAAGTGTTTCAGCCTGTCCTGTGGAATTTCAATTTAAACATATAAACCCTGTGGTCGTTGTAAAAGCTTTTAAGCAACTCAAGATCAAAATTACCGAAGATCTGTGGGGCATGTCTACTAAAGTTTGTCAATCCATTATTGAGACAATTGCACCCTACTTAGCTTTAATATTTAATTTGTGTGTAGATCAAGGGGTATTCCCAGATTTAATGAAGTACAGTAAAGTTATTCCACTTTTCAAATCCGGGGACAGCAAAGACACTAATAATTATAGACCCGTATCAGTTTTGCCGGTTTTCAGCAAGGTGTTTGAAAAAGTAATGTTAAATCAAATGCTCAATCATTTTAATCGTAATAACATCCTACACGATCAACAGTATGGTTTCACCAAAGGACGTTGCACAACCGACGCCGGTGTCACCTTATTAAAACACATCTTTAAGGCATGGGAAGAGGCACAAGATGCAATAGGTATCTTTTGCGACCTATCTAAGGCTTTTGATTGCGTGAATCACGAAACGCTGCTCTTGAAACTTGAGCATTACGGACTGGGTAAACTTGCGCTTAGCTTAGTAAAATCATATTTGAATGATAGACTGCAGCAAGTTCAAATAAACGGTGTGAATTCATTGGGTTTAAAAGTCAAAATGGGTGTACCACAGGGCTCGATATTAGGTCCATTCCTCTTTTTAGTATATATAAATGATTTACCTCATCTACTAAAAAACCGACCACAAATGGTGTTATTTGCTGATGACACATCACTGATTTTTAAAGTAAATAGACATGCACAGGAGCTTGACGACGTAAATAACGCTATGTTAAAGGTCCATAATTGGTTTACTAGAAATAATTTGGTATTAAATGAGAAGAAAACGAAATGCATAAGATTCACTTTACCGAATGTTAGAAGTAGTGAATGTCACGTTGTACTGAATAGGGAGATACTAGAATTCGTCGAAAAGACAGTTTTCCTGGGGATCACGCTTGATTCAAAACTACAGTGGGGTCCTCACTTAACATCACTTGCAGGGCGACTAAGTTCAGCCGCTTACGCTGTTTGGAAAATCCGCCAACTAACAGACGTGGATACCGCAAGACTGGTCTATTTTAGTTACTTTCATAGTATCATGTCTTACGGTATTTTGCTATGGGGACGGGCTGCAGATATTGATTCTATCTTTATACTGCAAAAGAGGGCTGTCCGAGCCATCTACAACCTCCACAGACGCGAATCTCTAAGGGAACTGTTTAAAAAAATTAACATCATGACGTTTCCTTGTCAGTATATATATGAAAACATTATGTATGTTCGGAAAAATCTACATCTTTTTAGTAAAATAAGTGACAGGCATAACTTTAACACTAGAAATAGGAACAAATTAGATCAACCACGTTTTAGATTGTCTAAAGTACATACTTCTTTTATGGGGTACTGTGTAAAATGTTATAATAAAATACCACCCGATATTCTTCAACTAAATGAGAAGAAATTTAAAACATGCATTAAACGCACACTATGTAGACAAGCATATTATAAGTTGGATGATTATATCGTAGATAAAAATGCTTGGCTTAATGCTGGTCCTGCTCCACAGGCACTTGGGCTCAATAGTTAATTTTTTTTATATTTGGTAGAGTGGCTTCCCCTTATTTTTTTTTATTTTTTCTGACTTTAGGAACTTAATGTTTATCTTTTATTTAAATTCTATTATATTAATCTCTCAAGTACATTGCTAACTATAGTTTTGTATAATTTAGAAGCACTTTTTCAATTTTGTAAATGTGAGTACCATGGGGCCGTTTCATATGATATCACGTTGTATGTTGACTTGAAAGAGCCTGGCAGATGAGAGTATGTCATACTCACTTAAATGTCTCGCTGATGGCGGCGCGTGTGTTGGATCATTCGGTTCCCTACAAAATGGTTGAGCTGGATGGTGCTGATCCACGTGTCATGTTCGTGAACGGGCGCCGTCAGTTGAGACTGGTTATCTCTTATCTGCCAGGGCTTATTTTTAATCTTTTTATTTTTAATCTCATATTTTGAATTATTTTTCGTTTGACATTGTTCTCACATATAGAAGCACGAAGAATACTGTACCCAGGATTTTGTAATATCTATATACATTTTTAAAAGAGTGTCCTTGGAGTTTCTTGCCCGTTCTTCTCCATAGAGATCTACGAATTTGAATGGGCAACTAGCTTCAACTTTTTAACTAACTGACCGACCCTTTGACAATTCAAAAGTGCCTGTAAATGGTTTAATTGAAATAAATGCTTTGAGTTTGAGTTTGAGTTTGATCAAAAGCGGTTATCCTAAAAAGGTATATAAAATTTTAAAAACAACAATGAGATTTTATCCAAACAGTAATTAAACACGAGACTGTTTTTTTTATTTTATTTTAGTTAATATCTCAGCTTAGGCTAGCTAATTTAAATACTACTGTCCCAAATTTTATTTTTTAGATGTTATTTCCATCGTCGTATGTAATTGCTGAAAACTCAGTTTCACAAAGTTTCGGCTGTACATTTGTTCAAGTATGTCCTAATTCTTCATTTATCTTCCTAAGGTTTTAATCAAAAGCTGCCATTACTCGTGTAATTTTTTTTGTAGGACTTAACAGACTTGCCTCATGTAGCCATTGACGATAGGGCTGTATGTACTCGTAAATGCACTTTGTACTTAATTGTTACTTTATTTTATTTTGCGATGTAAAAAGAAATGGTTATGTTTCGGAATCCTTCCTAACAATTGAGGTACAATACCATACTCAACAATATCTTACTCGTACAATATTATCCTACCCAAAATATTATTTCCCAAATTATAGGGAAAAACTTTAACAAATGACAACCCTTTTTACACACACATAGATAAAATGGTGGCTTCACTTTTGATGTTCGTAATGCTCCTGCTTTCTTTTTTTGTTGGTCTGAGGCTGTATGCAATTTTATACTTATAAACAATATGATAATCGCCTCTCTTAATACATTTATTTTCGTGTAATTTTTTCCTCAAATAATGACGAGCTCCTAAATTAAATTCCGCTACAACAAATAAAGTCATCAGCGTAATTTCGATTTTATAATTACGGAACGAACTAGTGTAAATTGATAAATCAAGTTAGCGTAATTGAGTTGTTGCACAAAATGAAATTTACAGAAGGACTACTCTCTAATGCTTAAACTGACGGAAAAAATATTTTCAATTCAAAGAGTTAGTTTGGTTAGATGATCGAAAAGGAACCAGCTCAAACATCACATTCCAAACAACGCTGCACGCGGCAGTGTTGCCACAGCATTGATAGCGCCTAGACAAGTGACAATCGCTTCGAAAGCGTTTCGTATTTCTACAACGACTTTCAACAGGATTGATATTTATAAGCACTTCGATACCATAAATGTCAGTTCCATACATTTTTGCTTTTTCCATCATCGTTATCGCTGATAAAATGTCACTTTGTCTAGGGCCTGTGGTCCCCATAGATTTTCTATAGGATTATATATTTTGTTATATACTAATAATAAATCTGAAGAGTTTGTTCTTTATGCCCTATGCTGAAATTGCGAAAAAAGAAACAGCTGTTCCCTACATTTTCACGAGCTATGCGATCATTCTTGTAGCATATACATAGTTCGTCGCAGTATCGAGTAGCGTCGTCCGAACCGAAACGAGGCGAATGAAAGAAGTGAAAACGAAAATAAATTTATTTAACCCAGGTTAAACACAACACAATATACACACAAAAAAATCAGAAACAACTTAGTTATAACAGTATTGTGTGCCTTACGGCTCCGTCCAATATTGAGTCAGTTCAGCAAAAATGCCCGACAACTAGTGCCTGACGCTGGTTTTCAACTGGACCTTATGTTCCGAGGACATCTTACGGAATTTTATAGTGTTTGTGTAAATACTTAAATAAGTTATAAGTAATGATTTAAAAAGATTAGGCCTGGACGCGAAATGTGATGTTACTGATGAAGTCCATTTAATTAGTTTGAAATTGACTTTAATTAGATCATTACATAAAGTGTATGGTTTATGTTGGACATGTTACTTCTGCCGTATAACGAATCTGCCAAAAAAAGAATCTGCCGTAACAAGAATCTGCCCAAACCAGAATCTGTCCTAAACAGAATAATCCAAAAAAAATACATTTGTTTAGAAAATAATAATAAAATGTATAACTTATTTCTTTAAAAAGATAATTATAAAATTAAATTAAATAAAATTTATAACTTATTTCTTTAAAAAGCTAATTATAAAATTAAATAAAATAAAATTTATAACTTATTTCTTTAAATACATAATTATAATAGTGATAAATGTCTGTCTCTGCATCTCATCCTAAGGTTGACTGGTAGAAAATGCCTCAGGCATTAAGTCCGCCTTTGTACAGTATTTTTTTTACTTATACATAAAGTTTTAATACATAAATATAATATATAATATAAATTTATTTGAACATTGTTACAATTTTTACCTTAAAATTATTTGAACATGTCACTTAATTTATTTATTTTATTTATTTAATACTTTAAGCACATAAATGTACAGAGGCGGACTTAATGCCATAGGCATTTTCTACCAGTCAACCTTTGGGTGATGCAGAGACAAACAGTGGTAGGTGCAATAGCGAAAATTGTTGAATAAATATAATTTAAATAAGTTAACCTATTAAAAAAAAAAATGTATATATATATATAAGCCTAAATACCTAAATAAATATAAATATAAGAACAAATAAATACACATAACTACACGAATATACTAAAACAAATAAGACAAACAATGGGAAAACATTACCGTTGTGATGATACTGCCAGCTTCTTGCGAATGTGCTCTCGAACTTTAACTTTAAAGGATAATCGGTTGGTTGCCATCCTGATTTCCGCGGGGAGCGCATTCCACAGAGAGATAGATTGAACGAAGAAGGAAGAGTGAATGAAGTCAGTACGGTGAGTGGGACAATGAAGAAGACGATTACTTGATGAACGTAGATTTCTACTGTGGTTGGCGCAAATGTACTGAAAGTGGGGAGCTAGATAACTAGGGGAAGAGGGAGAGACAAGAAACGAAAACAAGGTGGTTAGCGCCCTTTGCTCTCTGCGCTGACGTATGGGCAACCATTTAGGGGTATGAGGAACAGGGTGTAAAGTTCACTCATCCACCATAGAAAAGGGAGGATCCTCCGACCAGGCGGTGGTTGTGTCTGGCGGGCAACTGCCCCATGATTGATATTGGATTTTTGTATATATGTTCACTGCACGGTAAACTCTAATTGCGCGATGCAGGATTTTTGTGACGTCAGGATTTTTGTGTGACGTCAGGTCTTTGATGCGTAGTTCGAATGTGGCGATGTAGGTACCGCCACATCACTCCCCTCCGGAGACCGAAGGTCGATAGTGGGCTGAGTCTTGTATCTTGCGATGCTTGCCAGTGCCAGTTGTGGTTCCAGTGAGTCGGAACCGGGTGCCGCATTGTTCGCAGTGGGTCGGAACTGTTTGCGGCGATTGTGGTGATTGAGTTGATTGAGGTGATTCCCCAGTGGGTCGGGGTGATGAGGCTGCGGGTTATGACCAGGAATGCGCGTTCGCTGCATGCTGGTGGCCAGGATACCCGTTGACGCCTCGGGTGTTGGCTTGGCTGTGTGACTCGCCTCACTGAAAGCTTGCGGGAGTGATGATGATGACGTCACGCTGGAGTAGTTGCACGAAGGCTGCGTTGACGTTCATATTCGGGGTCACCAATTTAGGGGTATGAGGAACAGGGTGTAAAGTTCACTCATCCACCATAGAAAAGGGAGGATCCTCCGACCAGGCGGTGGTTGTGTCTGGCGGGCAACTGCCCCATGATTGATATTGGATTTTTGTATATATGTTCACTGCACGGTAAACTCTAATTGCGCGATGCAGGATTTTTGTGACGTCAGGATTTTTGTGTGACGTCAGGTCTTTGATGCGTAGTTCGAATGTGGCGATGTAGGTACCGCCACAACCACTTTAGAAGCGATCGATGCGCAGAGACATGGTCATATTTACGCAGATTGAACACGAATCGAATGCAATTATTGAGAAGGCGGTCAAGTTTGTCGAGAAGATCTGCATTCAGGTCATAGTAGCACACATCACCATAATCGATGATAGGGAAAATTAAGGACTGCACAAGCATTGTCTTCGTACTCAATGGCAATAAGTTTTTCAAGCGGTACAGAGTCCGCAGCGTTCCAGTAACCTTCTGGCTGACCCTAGCGACTTGAGTACGCCAGTTTAGGGTACTATCGATGTGCAAGCCTAGGTCCTTCACGTCATTGTTAAATGGAACGATCATACCATTGAAGAGGATTGGTGGCAAGGTTGTACTATCCAACTTAATAATACTTCGAAAACTCCCAATGATGATCGCCTGACACTTTTTAGGGTTTACTGCTACCCCAAACCTATCAGACCAAGTTTTAATGGCTATCCAGTCCCTGTTTAATTTTCCTATTACGTCAGGGATTTCATCAACCCTCCCCTCACAGTACAACTGCATGTCATCCGCATACAGATGATACGCACACTGAAGCTCAGAAGTTATAAGATTAATGAAAATAGAAAACAGAAGAGGAGAAAGTATACCGCCTTGAGGAACGCCAGTTTCCAAATCACACCAGCACGAAGAAGAATCCCCAGCGCGAACGGACTGCTGACGTTCCTGAAGGTAAGAGGAGAACCATTCCAGTGCTTCGGGAGAGACCATAACATGGGACAGAATGGCTAACAGGATGTCGTGACTGACGGTATTAAAGGCATTCGAAAAGTCAACCAGCACTAGAGCAATAACTTTGGTATCTTCAAGTCCTGCCCTTATATCGCCAGTCACTTTAAGGAGAGCGGAAACAGTGCTGTGTCCAGGCCTGAACCCAGATTGTAGAGGGCTAATGAGCGAGTTACGATGAACAAAATTGGAGAATTGTTTGTGAACACAGGCCTCGAGCACTTTAGATAGGAAGGGAAGAATTGAAATTGGACGGAAGTCGGTAGGGAGAGAAGGATCAGAAACCTTAGGTAGTGGACGGACATAGGCTTTGCGCCACAGGGAAGGGAATACTCCGATGAACAGGGAAAAATTAATGATGTGGGTAATCGCGGGTAGGAGATGATCAAGAATGGTTATGATCATTCTACGAGTGATATTGTCACATCCCACCGCTTTTGATTTGATGGAGAAAATGATCTTTCTGATCTCTCCCGGTTCAATTGGAATAAAACTGCAAGGATTAATAAGAGGTCGCGTTAGACCAGAGATTAGAGACAGAGTTTGCTGCTTGGTTAGACGATCCATGGTAGGAACAGTGAAGAAATGACGGTTGAGATCGTCTAAGTCAATTGAGTTAGGAAGGTCTAAATGTCGCGATTTGCCGATACCAAGAGTTCCAAGAAATTTCCAAATATCGGCAGAAGAGGAAGAATTTATAGTATCCAGAATGTGGCGGCGTTTAGCATTGCGTATCATCTGATTGCATCTATTCCTTGCGGCCTTGAACAATGTCCAGTTCTCATCACTACGATCCCTTTTAAATTTACGGAACGCGCGGTCCCTACGTCTCATTGCCATCTGTATCCCTCTTGACATCCATGGTGCAGGGGGGCGCTTTAGCTTAACTTTTTTGACGGGAGCATGGATATCATACAGGTTGATTACAACATTAACACAACATTAATTCTATCTGTAACTGTTGGCGACAATCATTTTGGTAATGCGGTGGTCCCCAAACTAGGCAGTGCCTGTATCTTGGGGACCTGAGTTGTGATACATAATTAAATTTTTAGTAGTGTTGTTATTACGGAATCGAATAGGTAATTAGTTGCAAACAATTAGGTAATAAAAAATTTAATTAAAATTTTCAATGAGATCAAATTAAATAAATAAATAGCGAGAGCAAAAGAAATGATGGCTTATTTTTTGTTTTTATTGCATGGAGTTCTTTCTGACCGATTCTACTCGATTCCGAGTCAATGAATGTGGTCACTCCTATATCCTTAATCAGCATCTCATTTGGCATAAATACATTGTGGCACACTGAACGAGCCAACATTAATTATTTACTATGGAAAATTCGTCGCGTCTATAGACATCTCATTGGTTGATGTCAAGGACAGGGACCAAAGACAATATTGCGTAATACATTACTGTTGTTGCGATTGCGACATTGGCGATGACAACAAAAAGCCGAATGTAGAGTTACCTACTTAAAAATAACAAGAATAATGAAGCTGTGCGTTGAATCTGTGCAAGAATAGGTCATTGCTCACCAAAATGCTGATGAGTGACAATAGTGTTGCTATAAATAAATATGCCGAAAAAATGAAGCCGATAAAGACTCTAGTGTTTTTGGATTTGGTGCCTAATTATGATAATCCAATCAAGATTGTTGTTACTAAGAATGCATACTACAGTAAATTAGTACATAAAAGGCATATTTTTACTGTTTTAAAAATAATGATTCAACAGTGTTTTTCTTAAAACTGTAATACTTTTTTAAGTCTATCTTCCTCGTCCTTTTCATTCTCATAAAAGGGACGAAATACACAAAAACACCACATCTCCGTGTAGGAGCGCCAACAATTGTGTCCTTTCGTTCAGGTCTGTGCCTGGAGGCGTCTCATTCAGTCTCCCTCCGTTCATACAACATGCATTATGTGAGCTGATATTCTTGCAACACAAAACATTGCTCCAAAGACACCGAGGGCTATGTTGCTATAATGTATGCGGTATTTATTAACATTTTGATCACGATTACGGTCAGAGAAATAAAGCCCTTTATTTACAAACGTTGCGTAATGTTAAGAGACGCTTATACGTCAAAAATGTATGGTTAGAAATTGCTAATCAATACTTAACTCTAAGTAACGTTTATAGACAACGTCTATTTGCCGTGTTATAGCCATTTAATGCAACTGTAAAAGAATGATAGTTGCACTTTCAATATACGAACAGTTTATGATGGTTGTCAATTTGATAAACAATCAATTTCCCTCATTTTACCTGACGAAAGTTCTTTGTATTTTAATATGTATTACTAGCAGCGCCCCCCGTTTTCACCCGCATAAGTCTCGATCCCGTAGAAATATCGGGATGAAAGGTATCTTATGTCCTTTTACATGTTATGGTCTACTTGCCCATTCCAAAGCGTAGTAGGTAGGTACCTATGGAGAAGAACAGGCAAGAAACTCCTAAATTCATATAGCTGTAACAGTAACCGTAACTAAACCAACACCTTAGATAGCATAATGTCTGATTTCTGAGGTCATCGATAGACTCACAATAGCTATTAATTCGAAAAATTCATCAATTAGCAAGATATCTTTCTGAACTGACTGTTCAGAAACAATGTAGCGAACCAAAAGCACTAGGTGTCAAAACCTCAGAAACCGGGTGAAACCCGGAAAACTTTATTTCTTTAGTCACAAGACTATTACTCATACGTTTGAATTATAGCGCGAGAAGTAACACTGTTTTCATCGTATGAAAATGATGAATCAACGTTCCGGGGACGGCGACGTTAACATAAATCATGATACAAGGCTTTGAGCAACAATTTATTTTCATTTTACGTAAAACAACCCTGGGAACTTGGCCCACAACTGCAGGTCAACTTTTGTATAGTTCTGTAAAGATGAGTGTAGATTTAGAGTATTAGTTAGTTATATGTTTTAAATCTGTGGATTTTAGGAAAGGATAATTACAAAAATCGTAGTTAATACAAGATTAGTAGCAATGAAACTGAAATTTTAATTTCTTCTCAAAACCAACATACTTTCTACTCTAAGATCAACACAACATCAACAATCTACATGAACACAGACACGACTAAATAACTGCTTATAAATCTATCATCAGAAAGTCCCAATTCCACTATAAAAGCATACTTAACTCAAAAATCCAACTTTAATATACCGAACGAAGCCGCTGTTAGGATTAAAAGAGGAAACTTGAGTATGCATAGAACGCACGCTCCGAGGCACAGTGGGCTGAAACGGGCCGGTAAAGGACATAGCATTAAAAAAAAAAAAGTTTCTTTTTCTGAAATTTTAAATATTGTGTTGGATTTATCTATCTATTATAAGTAATTATTTCTATGAGGGTCGTTCAGATAACTTAGTATTTTCGGAGTTATGAATATCCAAAGTAATTTTTGTATGAAGCAAAAAAAAAAAATTAGAAAATCTCGAAATTCTCAAATTTTCTCAAAGAATTGACTCTACGTATGCATAGTACGTATATTTGTCATATTTTAGCGCCTATTCTCGGGTTGCGATTTTCTGCGATTTGGTCGCAATTTCAAATTTTGTTCTCTATTCCACACCACCATAGAGGTTAAGAACTAGGCGCGTTTTTTTTTATGTAGTGGTCTCCCCTTTAGGCCTAATCCACTAAGGACTAATAACATAAATAAATAAATAAGTAAAAATCACAATCGCTACTGGCCACTGCACTGTTTTAATTTAATCACTGTCAAGGGTATCCACATTAACGAATCTCAAACCAAATCGAAAACCTCATCCGGAGAAAACACAGGTTTTGTTTCTATAACAGATATGCACTTTTTAACTTTTTTTACATCTTGGGGATTCTTTAGTAAATGTTCTAGTATTTTAGCAACCTCCTCATTCCCATCCGCTTTCAACTGCTCAAAATATGCATACTCGTATTTTATTTCGTCCGAAGATAAATGAAAGTTTTCTGCACGTCTTTTTTTCTGTTTAGGCGCTAATTCACAAAAAGGTTTTCTTGGGCTTTGTTCGGTGGAGACACCGACAGAAACTTTTGATGGTGATACATACTGAGTTGATGTACTCGGTGCTGGTTGATCTTCATTACTGCCTATTAAACACTTAATAAAGTCTGGCCATATTATGTTTTCTTGTAACCATTCACTATTTTTAGTTCTGAATATATTTTCTTTACGATAAGCGTTTTCCCATCTTCTATTTAAATTTTAACAAAATTTTGCACAAAACAACTTTAAGGTCTTTTCGTGATCATCACTTAATTCGACTAAAAATTTAGACCTTATCTCACTACACAAACTGTCATTATTTTTAATATTGCCACTGTTTTTTAAAATAACGAAAAGATCAAGGTTTGTCACTAAATTTTCAAACATTTTCACAAATACAAAATAACAACTTAGGTAGTGCGTCTATTATGGTGGGTAATAGAACACTGAAGTACGTTTGAATGCAACCGAACATTCCGTAGATACCCTATCGTTGCACCAATCACGTTACGACACGTCATAACTTGTTGTTGCGCTCGCGCGCTCTTATCCCTTGATTCCAGGAAATAAGTCTCAAAAAAAATTACGTCATACCTACCTATGGTGGTGGAAAATGTCGAACATTGTTTTTTTTTAAAGAACTAAGTAGGTATTGAGGTTTTCAGGCCGTTTAGTATACATTATTTTCAATTTCAATTTAATTGGAATAAATTGCTTAACTAAAATAACATGACTCTTCATACAAATTTGATATGGCTATATCTCCGAAAGTACTAGTTAAATTTAAAAAAGTCAAAGAATAAAAACGTTTTAAATTTATGCCTAGATACCAAAAAATACATTTGATCTCTTAAGACCCAACCTTGTAATCCCAGCCCACTGTGCGAGGCACCTGTCCCACCGCCCGCGCCGACGACGAAGAGGTATCAACGATTTTTTCCCGAGTAAGTAAAATAGATAAGTATTATATTAATATTTATCGCTGACTGTTGTGTTGGGAGCAGTGGTGGCCCAGGGAGCATTGGTGGCCCAGTGGTAACGGCCGTGACTTACGAGTTGTATAGGGTGTAGGTTCGAACCCATACAAGCGCTTTCCTTTGTGTAAATTATTTCATTATCACAGTAGGGCTATTCTGTCAAAATCTCACCGTAAAAACTTAGGTGAAGTGAGCTGTCAATCCCTAGATTCCCTAGCGTTAGGTAGGGTGACAGCTCACTTCAAACGCACTTCACCTACATTTTTACGGTGAGATTTTTACAGAATAGGTCGACTGGTCTCAAAACGGTGAAGGAAAACATCGTGCGAAAACCGGCATGTCCTAGAACCAAAAATTTTGAAGACATGTGACATCTACCAAACCATCCCGCACTTGGCCCGCGTGGTGGATTACGTTCCACGTTTTTAGTAGCTAACTCAATCTCGTTAATCGCCGACGGTGGTGGGACAGGTTCCTAAGCAAAATTACAATTTTTCATTTTGTAAGCACAACGCCATCTAGTGGCGCGATGGGGCAACAAAATCGGAAATGAGCGAGCGAGACGGTAAGGCACTTACTTCCTGCCTGAATCACCCGCCGGATGCAAATAGAGTTTCCGTAATTTTCTCGTTATACATGCGGCATTTTTGTTTTCACTATGAATTTTTACCTGTTGAATTTCCAAGTTTTTCCTGTCATTACCCATTTCCGTGAAACAGCGAATTTCGTACATTACGTATGTGCCCGTTTGGTAATTCTATCTGAGGGAAGCGCGCCTCGTTTGATGTGTAATCGTTCATATTTTCCTGGAAAAACGTAAGCCTTTAGGAAGATATTATTACCGTTTATTCGCGTTAGAACATTTCAGATGAAGAAGGACGGTGATGTGAACTGCTTGTTATCAAATAAATGATGTAACATGATTTTGTGTTAAGTATGTAGATATTATGTGACGCTAGAAAAAAAGAAAGAAAAATTGTTTATTCTGCACAAACAAGACGCTCATTACAAAAAAAAAACTATTAAATTCACACACTGGCCAAAAGTCCCAAAACAACAAATAAAATAATTTTAAATATTTTCATTAGAAGGCGATGACAATCAAAATTCTATTGTGCCTCGTTAGTGACAGTTGGAGGGTTGATTTCTGTAAATAGAACGGACTAATAATAAGAATAAGAATATTTATTTCATAAGGTAGGTACAAGAATTTCTTAATCTAATAACATTTTAAATCTTAGTATGATGACTGTACAAAAAAAAAACAGTCATTGATGATACGATTGTGTAGACAAGACCGTCAAACGCCTAAGCCTACACCGAATAAAAAACAAATTGCAAAACTAAAAACAAGGACAGACAGCATAATTATTAAAAATTTCCTATCACTTGCAAACGAAAATTGTAACGGACCAAATTTTATTAATCAAAATTACACTTTGACAATAACAAACAAAGTTGCGGTGAAACAATATCACCGTATAAAGGATTACGCGCATTTTGTGTGAAAGCCACGTCACACGATGTATTATTTGTGTCCCAGTGTTTACGTACCGCACATCAACATTGGTAATTGCTGCATTTAATTTTCATACTATGAAGGTATGGATATATTTGACAGCGGATATTATTGTGATTATTGTTATTCTGTAAGGAGTTATTTATGTAATGCGATTCCTATATTTTATATTATAAACAGGTATAATTTGTGAGTTTGTATGTAGGGGGTTATATTCGGAACTACTGAGCCGATTTCGAAAATTCTTTCGCTAATGGAAAGCGACACTATTGCCGAGTGTCATAGGATTTAATTCGAATTTTATATTTTTTTTAAATATGGCATCGTACGCTTTTATGCTTTTTATTTCCATGGATTAAATTCAATCTGGGGTACACACTTTTAAAGCAGGTTAATATCGTGTACTGCAACTTCGCAAGTGTCAAACGATTTTGTACCATGAACCGTGTAAAATGTTTGTTTATACACTTAGACTAGCAGTAATACCATACCTATTTTTTTTTTCAATGTTGGGTGTATAATGCTGTTTTTAATAAAACATAAAAAAAAACTATTAACTATTAGTTAAAACGATCTAAATACTTATATAGTATAATAGCTTCCGCCCGCAGATTCACCCGCGTGGTATGTCAATAAAAAGTAGACTATGTCCTTTCTCAGGCTCCAGACTATCTGTGTACCAAATTTCATTTAAAACGGTTCAGTAGTTTTACCGTGAAAGCGTGACAGGCAGACAGACAGACAGAGTTACTTTCGCATTTATAATATTAGTAAGGATAGCAAGGAAGTAAGGAAGTAAGGATAGAATATCTGGCGGATCTTGAGCAGCTAGTCGGTGCTGACTAGCTGCTCAAGATTTTCACTGACTGCTTGTGCTTTTCATAGCTATCCGGTTTGAGAAACTAAAATTATCAATTTTTATTAACAACTAGCTGATGCCCGCGACTTCGCCCGAGTGGATGTCTCGAGAACCACTCTAACCATTGGTGAAAACAGCATGAAAATCGGTGCAGTCGTTTTTGAGTTTATCGCGTACAGGACGACAGACAGACGCGGCGGAGGACTTTGTTTTGTAATATGTAAGAAAGATTGTTAGGTTAGGTTACTCATAATTTTAATAAATTTTTAAGGTGGTTGTCTATATTATTTCAGGTCTACCCTGAAATCTTAAATACAATACAGAATTTAACACAAAAAATATAAAATAAAGGAAGAGCATCAAAAATTTCGTCCGCATCGCTGTCAGTGGGAAAAGTGCCCAAAAGGCTGGCAGCTTTACCACGTTGGATGGCAATGCTTCTGTTCCACCCTTATTTTTACCCGGCTACGGCGAAGACAAAGGAGGGTTATGATTTTGACCCTTATGTATGTATGTAAGTATGTTCATCTGTTCCCTCCTATCTTCTAAACCACTGATCACAATTTGACAAATGAGGTATCGTTGGAAGCGTCTTGATCGTCCGCTGGTTATAAGCTATGTGACGTCACATTAAATTAAAAATGGCGCGCTCTAGAGGACATAACGTCGGGAACTAAAAAATCAACCACAGACAAATAAAAAATCCGGAGTCACACGTAATCTGTTCGATTTATGCCTTAACACGTGTGACTCCAGATTTTTAATTTGTCTGTCTGTGGTGTCTTGTTTATAACTTTTTAGTCGTAGTTGGGTTTAAGTTTTTATTACTTTAATTTTTTGTATTCTTTTTACAATGTACCAGGTACCTACCTAATTTTAATTATTAGAATGTCCTCGGCCAAGTTTTTTGACCCACCCCAAATAAATTTCAAACTAAAATATCGCACACTATGAACACTAAATCATTAACCCTATAGGCAGTTCAGCTTTAATCTTTGCAAATCCAGTGCCAAATGGGACAAGCTTATTAAAATCCCTGGGAACCTTAAGCAGTTTCATTAAAACTAAAATCTTATCCCGACTTAAGTGTGTCTTTTGAGAATTTATTGTTCGAGAAGGACGTCTTTTAAACATGTTATTTTACTTTGTACTCGTAGTAATAAATTGGTTGACATTACTACTACTTTTAGTTGTAATTAATTTGAATGCTCTGACAACTTTCTTTTCAACAAAATCTCTCATTTCACTCAAATCTTGTAAAGTTATAATACCCTATGTGCCATGCTTACCAATACTTCCCTGGGGTAGTATTATAAAGTATTAATGCCATCATTATTCCACTGCGAAAACGGGATGGTGCTAGCGGCCTTGTCTAGCTCCGTCTCTCTCACACACTGGAAAAATGGTGGCATTAATACTTCATAATACGGCACCAGTACTGTGCTAATCGCAACCAGTTTTTGCCGGCAGTCAATCTAAACGCTGGTCTACTAACATTGCAGTCTGTCATCAATGGTATTTTAAGCATCCTGTACGTATCGCCAATGAAATAATAGTGATGTGACATTCCGGCTACTCATTGGTGATTTATCTTTGTAACTGGTAACTTCTGAGTAGGGTCGTGGATGACTGGCCTACACTGGTAAACATGTCAGTGTCGCATTTAATGTCGGTCGTACAGTTCTTTCACAGTTATTTCACGTATATTACATCACTGTCAAAATCACAGTGATCTTTATTATTGTTACAATAAGGTTGCTATTGGGTTTCTGCTACTGACAAGTCTGTCAAAATAAGATTGATCTTTATTTTGGTTTCAATAAGGTTGATGTTGGGTTGCTACTGCACGAAGTAAAATAACTGTGAAGGGACTGTACCTACTTTTGATTTTCGTACAATTGAATAAAAAAAATCAATTTTATTGAACCAAATATTATACAGTATGTTAACTAAATAAGGGCGTTCCCGTTAACCCGCAATAGTATAGCGTACATAAATGCAAAAAAATATATATCAAAACTTAATTTTTTTATTATAAATATTCAAATATTCACAAAACTACTAAATTGATACGTAAAATAAATACTCTGTATACGCACACTTGTATTTCAACGTAGAAAAACAAGTGCGACAAATGTGCGTGTACTGTGTTCTTTTTACGTATCACTTTAATATTTTTAGTGAATATTTTAAAAAAAAAACTTTTTTTTTATTTGTTGTTTTTTTTGCATGTTAGCACCCTATACTATCGGGAACGCCCTCCGTTAGATAACATACTATTAGTAATATAGTTTTGCATAATATTATTATGGTTTTAAGTAACAACATACACTACAGGTTAGTATGTACATTTATATGCTAATTAAACTGAGCGATAGCTTCATTGAAGACGCTTGTGTTTGTTTATGCGAATGAACTGACCGTTTGTACGGCTGGAATGAGGATGCGGCTATCCAAATAGATTTAGGAAATATATCCACTATTCTTGGTTTTCCAATGATTCCCTCTAGCAGTAGATCTCTTTATGAAGGAGTGTGTTAGGGAACTACTACCATAAATCTTGTATATATCTTGATGAAAGTAAATCGCTTAAAAGTGTATTAAGCATGCTTGTTCAGGAAGTGGGTTTAGACAATATACCTGCACTCTTGACCATATTGAGAACCGAACTGAAGTCGAATGCCTGTTTTGGCTTATCCTGTAAATCTTTAATGTTCAAATTTTTTTTTTTTCTATGGATGTAATATGTTCATGAAGTTGAAAGATGAAAGCCTACAGGCTTTTTGGTATTACAAAACAAAAAAAAAGTGTTTTGCAGGGTTCCGCAGTTAACAAGGAACCCTTTTTTTATTTATGTTTGTTAATAAAACAAATTCTTCTGTCCTTTGGTTTTTTATGGGTATTATAAGTAATAGTAATTTTGTATTTTTTTAAATCAAACATAGTCCTGTATGTTAAGGTCTCATTACATACAAATATTTTAAGAATACCACGTACACAGTTCAAAATTCACCTGTTAATAAAATTATCTCATCAAATTACATTACGTCATCACCTCATCGCATAACTTGAAAATTAAATCGCATTACCATAAGTATAAGTTACCCGTGGGAAATCACGTAGAACAATGTGTCCTCGGCCGATCTAGACACAGGCATGCTCGCGACAACTACACTACAGCCCACTTTGAACTCAAATTACCTAATTGTTAATTATGCCAACGAAACAAACGCGATGTTTGCGAGAGACGCGCTGGTCTGCTCTCGGCTTTAACGTTAAATGAGTCGCTTTGCTAAGCGTTTATGTTGCCTTGGTTATTTTGAGTTTGGTAGCTGATATAAATTTATGGAGGTCCTCTAATGTTTTAGATAAACTATAATGAAAGGCTGTTCGTAAAACACATTTTTAATACTTGGGTACTAACAACAGAGCCCCTGTGAAAGATTTATCTACGTACGTACTAAGCATTATTGTAGTGATCCAGTTTGGGTCTTTGGGAATAAAAAGCTTTATTGAATAAATTATTGACAAAAATAAATTCGCATCTAGCTTACCATATCATCCAAAACAAAAGCAGCCCATCACAGTCTGGAGGTTACATTGATTGAGCCTTCCTAAGGAAACGGATAACGTAGCCGCCAGTAATCTGCACAGATCTGCCACAAACTGTATGTATCCCAACGGGTCGTAGTCGCGCTGACTCGCTACAAACATAAACGACAAAACTGCCAAAGAAATTTCGTATTTACTCCATTCAAATTAAGAGTGTCCAGAAGAATATTATATAGGTAAGCTTTTCGTTGCGAATTTGCGTTAAAATAAACGACGGACATCGGTTGGCCTTCTGTATAGACAAGTTAAAACTTTAATGCCTCTCAAGTGGTTAGTGATATTTGATTAGCAGGCTCAATGATGGTTATAGTTTGACAGGGTAGAACGCCGGGAATCTTTGGCATTTTAGTTTCACTAAGGAAAATAAATAATTTGATTAAGAGAACTTTGTAGTGATTCAAAGGTTGCATTATTATACATAAGCTCACCCGAAGGGGTAAGCAGAGGTGGTGTCCATTTAAGGGAGTCTAATACGTTAGTCTCATAAATTGTGGTAAAATAATAAATTAACCTTTGTGATGAAGATGTTTATACATGCCATTCACTATATTTACGGATACTCTTCAAATTGTAACCTTTACTTGCCTATTGGCCATCCATAGACATCTCTTCTGGAACTTAGTCAACGTCTTCGTATACTATTACCACACATTCGCCAGCGGTAGCATCTCTTTCCGAGTCAGGCAGTCTGCTATGAATACGTACATCTGGATTTTCATCTCGCCTATTATAGTTTCGTCTAGGAATAAAGTAACTTTCTTCGTCACGGTCTTTCTGGTATTCAAATTTCACCCAAGCATATCAATAAAACCAGAAAAACGAGTAATTTGAACATTTTGCTTTCGACTTAGTTTTTTTTTTTAATTTCACTGGATGGCTGACAATTTGCATGCATAAATAATTTTGAATTCCTTTACTTACACTTCAAAGTCACACACATCTGTCTAGCCCTAGCTATTGTGCTAGGAGTTCCTGTATCACAAGAGCTACAATACAAAGTAAGTATGATAAATCAGTTGGTTACACTAATCAGTTTTACTTTGATTTATAAATTATGATTTTAATGTTTATTTAAAAAAAAAAACAAATTATTAACGCAAATCAATTTATCAATGTTTGATGTATCTAAATGTACCGTTAAACTAATCCCAGAGAGTTGTCTTGTTCACGCAACTATTAAAACAAAGAATGCTTGTGTTGACATCTATTCCACCACATACAAACTACGCACACACCACTTACGTCATAGAAACCTACATCGCGCAAGCAGTATTTACCGTGAAATCTGATTAAGTCAGCCCGACACCAATCATTGAGCCGCAGTCCACCAGACTTAAGTCTTGTCGTCCCTTTGGTCAGAGGATCCTCCCATTTCAGAGGAGGAACTTCACACGGTTCCTTGTGAAACTGGTGAACCCGATGTCATTGTCACCTCCAAATGGCCTGTTAACGTCTCCTTAAACAGTGCGTCCTGTTATTTACTTAATACGGTGCTGAGACGTATACACTGACTATATAGTTATATTATTTATTTATTATTTGCTATATTTATTAATACGATAATCACACACACGCACGCACATACTGAATAAACTACATTTGTACAAAATTAACCAACAAACCATTTTAGATTGAAAATATATTATCATAATCTAACTAAAACTATTAACAAACTAAAATATCGCCTGAAAAATTCCTCGTAATCGCTGTCGACTGGTAATGTACCCTAAAAATGCCGATACATTCATTCCAACTACGGAACCCTTCATTGCGCTTCATTTTCAAAAAGCAATCGGCCGGTTTTATTATTAAATGAAGATTAAGAGGTTTGGTGACGGTCCTAATAAATTCCAATACATAATTTCAAATTATAATGTAACGAACTGATTCAATTTTAGATTGAAATTCATACTCGAAGAATATAAATATGCAACACTACTAACAAATCGTCAGTGATCTTCTATTAACACAAGTATTCACAACGAACGCTGCTAAAAGAAACCGAGAATGTTCAAGTTACTTGTTCTTTTTGTTTTAATACTCAATATGGCGAGTATCGACTGTCAGGATCACGATGACCAGTCAGACTACATTCCTCATAGGCGTGCGTATCTTCCTCAAGCACTCTGTTGTCGGCCACCTCCTGGCACCCTCAGAGACAGCCAAACCGGGGAATGTAAGAAGATTTTGAGAAGTCTTATTCCTCAAAGGCACGAGGATCTCCCTCAAGCAAGTTGGTGTGTGCCGCCACCTGGCACCCTTAGAGACAGTGTCACTGGGGAATGTAAGAAACTCTTTAGAAGATCTGGTTCGACAGGGTTTGTCCTACAGGCACTGTGAGACGAGTAAGCTATTTTTGCTGGCCTGAGAATGCAGTTGTTTGAAATGTAATTCCATGGCTGTGGTATTTTAATTTTATTAATTAAGTAATTTAAGAATTAATGCATGTAATTTAATATAAAATGTATGTCATACGTTTTTTATTTTATTTTTGTCTTTAGATAACTACTTCTTTATTAACCCCCGACGGAAAAAGAGGGGTGTTATAAGTTTAACGTGTGTATGTGCCAAACGGCTGAACCGATTTTTATTTTTTTGGTTTTGTTTGAAAACGCTCACATACACTAGGAATAATGAATGTATGCTATTGTAGAAAGGATGGCTGCTGTTAATTTCCTATTTTCATTAGCCGTCCCCCGACGCGACGACCCTTGGATCAAAATATTACCTACAACTTTTATATTAAACCTATAGGGCCAATATTATTGCTTTGTATTTGTCGGAGGTTTTTTAAATTTTAAATTTAATTTTGGAATCAGTTCAACAAAGTGGATTAGGCAAGCTCAACTATGTAATAAGAACATGGGAAGATTTTCTGTTCGACTGAGGGGTTTATCCCTATAAACCCGTCAGGCTTAATTTTCTGTACAAATAAAAAAAAAGTTTTTTGGTTAAAAACACACATCATTACACTGGACGACCGACTGACCAAAGTTCTACATTATTATAAAGTGATGGTCAATTATGATAAAATACAATTTCGAATAACAAAGCGTTTAATTTAAAAAAATATATATGTACAAAGCTAAGAGACTTTTAAAAGTTATACCGATGATTATAGGTTATTTACGTGTGTATTAAAATTAAATTAAATAAAGTTCGTAGTAAATTAAATTGTGGAACCATGAACCACGTAGAACGTCAACGTCATGTAGGTAAAACGGCTCCTTTCTATGCCACTATCAGCGGTCGCCGTGGTCCCATAAACGCATGCGGGTACGGGAAATTATAGTACCGTTCAATCTTAGTGCATTGCGTTGCTCTTTTATTAGATCACAGACCATAAAATCTGTTTTTTTTCTAACAGACGAATAGCCATGGAGAAATCCAACGCAAGAGAGTCAAGCGCTGTAGATATACGAAACGCCATCGAAACGCTTTTAAGTGATTGGATCTTGTCTAGGCTTTTCGATCTTCTTAAAGTTTTCTTACATTCACCAGACACGCCGTCTTTGAATGTGCCAGGAGGACTGGCATCTTCCTGATCATCGCTGTCGTGATCCTGACAGTTAATATCCCCCATGTTGACTACTGAAACAACAAGAACAAGTAACTTCAACATTCTCAGTTTCTACTAACAGTGTTCCTTGTGAGTTTCTAGATCACTAAAGATTGAACTGTGACATATTTACGAGTATATAGCTTGAGTACCTGATGTAACGAACTGATTTAATTATAAACGGGTGCCATTTAAAATAAAATCAGTTAGCTGTTAAAATCAATTTGCAATTATTTGAATTTATTTCAGTGACTTTGGTGTCTTTAAAAGTAGGTAGTCGGTATGTGAGTAATGTTTTTTTAACTAATTACAGCGTATGTGCCTGTTAAATACATAGGTTATTCATTAGTATAATCCAGTCTAGATAGCAAAAGGTTCAGTTGATTGATTTATCAGTGACCTAATCTATGAATATGCTGGTGCTTGAAACTTAAATTAATGGCATGGCAACAAAACTTGTTTTTTAGTCTTTAGCGCGTGTTAGGACATAAGACACTATTGACCCCGATATTCCCACGGGATCGATAATTATGCGTGTGAAACCGCGGGGCGCAGCTAGTAGTGAATAATATTGGCCCAATTAAAGGGCCTGTGGGCCTATGAAATTGTATATTTCAACTAAAATTCAGTAAAGTGAACCAATGACGAGAGACCATATAAAAGTAAGGCATGACACAAAAAAAAATTTTTTTTATGATTTTTCAATAACTCAAATCTGCTAATTGCAGAAGTATTTCATAATAATAATTATTATAATTATGTTCTCGTGGTTTATACTGTTGAAAACTTGAATATAATTCGTAAGCAATTCATTTTCCTAATACCATTTTAGGAGTATGAGGAACAGGGAGTAAAGTTCACTCATCCACCATAGAAAAGGGAGGATCCTCCGACCAGAAGGGTGTTGTGTCTGGCGGGCAACTGCCCAACGATTGATGTCGGGTTCTGTATATATGTCCATTGCACGGTAAACTTTAATTGCGCGATGCAGGATTTATGTGACGTCAGGATTTTTGTGTGACGTCTGATCTTTGATGCGTAGTTCGCATGTGGCGTTGTAGATACCGCCACACCATCCTCAGCTAGGTACTTAGGTACTATCATTAAATTTAAAATTAAAGTGTTCCTATGTGTCTCGTTTGTCTCACGTTGAGCGCCTCCGATGGTATCGCTAACCATATTCTTAGCCCCCTATATTTTGTTCTCAGTACCTTAACTGGAACGGTTGATATAATGAAATTCAATTAAAGATACAATTAATTGCATACAGTAAAGTATGATATTTGATTCGTGCTAACTGTACTAACGAGGGCATTATTGGATTGAATAATAATAATAATTATAGAAATAATCATTACTAAAATAAATTCACATAATTGCAAATTAAATTGTAATGCCGGGGCTACATTGTCGCGTTATCGCAAACTTTACTTCGTGCGCTCTCTCTCGCACACCGCTCGACGTCTCACTGAGCAACAGAGAGCGCGCGAAGTAAAGTTCGCGATAACGCGACAATGTAGCCCCGGCATTACGAACTGATTTAATTTTAAATTAGTACCTACCTACTCGAATTAGGTATATAAGTCACCATCCACCACCATCAAATCGTCAGTAATACTTATTAAAAAATCACAAGAATCTATTGAAACGCTGATAAAAGAAACTGAGTGTGCAAGCCTTTTTATATTTTGCCTTTTTACCATTTTGTCTATGTTTCTTCTTTATTATTTTTGATTGTCATTATACTGTTGTTTCCTACCAAAAAACCAGCGCCTTTCATTTACAGCATTAATACTGAGAATGTTGAAGTTACTTGTTCTTTTTTGTTTTAGTAGTCAACATCCTCTATGTTGACTACTAGGGTACTATGATGACCAGCAAGACTACATTCCACACAGGCGCACGGTTCTGCCAGCAGGTAATTGTGAGGAAGATTATAGAAGATCTGGTTTGTCTGCCGGTTGTCCTCCGGGTACTGTGAGAGTAGGCGACGCGTGCTGGCCGGAACATAAATAAAAAGGCTCTCCATTATGTACAGTGAATCTTTTAATTATATATTTATTCAATTGAATTCGTCTTTTAAAATCGTTGTTTTTTATTTTTTTGTTATTAGTCGAGTAAATAGTATAAAGAAGATCTAGCTTGTTTGCCGGTTGTTGTAAAGGCTAGGTCTTTGGAAGTAGGCTGCTCAAGCCGTTAACTATTAGGTTAGTGTATAGAGATAAAAGTAACGAAGTTCATAAATAAAATTTCTTCACAAAGAAGAAGGCTAGGTCGCGGGTAAGGGTCACACACTCTGTTTTGACCACTTGCACATATTAAGAAGAAGGGTAAGAAGGGTACCGTCCTTGGTAGCACATGGCTGACGTGGAGGCCTGTCCGCATAGACTCAGCCAGTGACTGGTCAGGCCATCGTAGGACCATAGCGATGCGTTAGAGTGAAAACCTCGTAAGGGTAAAAGAAGTAACTCGTCAGGGGAAAAAAGACTGCGTGCTGTAAAATTTTTGTTCGTCATCTTTTATTGATTAATAAAAAAAACATAAAAGTCGCCGCACAAAAATTTTACAGCAAGCAGTTTTTTCTTCCTCCTAACAACTTACTTCTTTTACACTTGCGAGGTTTTCACTCTAATGCCGAGATCCGATAATCGGCGATTTTGCGGACGGACACCGATGAGCCCGGATAACGGACCGTGGGAAGTCGTACGTGCGGGGTATCGCAGACATCGGAAGCGCCTCGGTGCGCGGTGCGTGGCGCTCTGTGGTCGTCTGCCATGCGAGTCCGTCTGCAATACTGCCGATCGTGGGATTCCACCATAAGGCGTCGATAGGAAGCGTGCGGCTTCAGCACAACTTGCAGGTTCGTGTAGCGTTCGTGAGCGGTAATAGCAGGCTGCAGGACTGAAGACTACCTGCGGTCCTACGGCCTCCTATTACTGCGGTTTAGCTACCGACGGAACCTATCCAGCTCGTCCCGCCATCTCCTACGTGGTCTGCCGCGACCCTGCCTCACTGTCTCAGGGCAACAGTTCTATGCTATGTGGGTCGACAGTTTGTTCCTTGGGGGCAGAGTTGTCCCTTAAAACTAGTACAAGTAAATTACTCCTAAAAATATTTTTACAAAAGGAAACATTATTATCTTTTGGCCTCCACAGTCCACACTAGGTCATGCCTGTCTCGTGGAGTGATTTAAACAGTATGAAACAGGGCGGATACTGAATTGTAAATTGTTAAGTAAATAGGAGATATTTTTTTACCAATTAATGGAAAATACCCTTATCTTTGCTATCGCGCAGTCCGATAAAAAGGGATCAATATAAAATCTAGATGTGTGTGAGGCTCTATGTATTAGGTTCCTTGCTACTGAATGCAACTTGGCAAGTTGTCAAGTCAATTATTTCCTAACTATTAACTATTGAGTGTTTTTTGGTAAGAATTATTGTTGGGTTAAAAGATATTGAGTTCTTTGCTGTTTCGGCTGGGAAATTTAGAAGTATTGCTCTTAATACCATAGCAGAATTAAGTACATAGCAATTTAAAACCATAGTTCAATTCTTTCTATTTTTTTTTTTTTTTTTAGCCTGTATAACTTTCAGTTTAGTTTTATTTTAACATTTATTCATACTTTCAAGTCTATGTACTTTACATCGCACGATGTTCATGTTAGTTTAACTTTTTTATATTATGTGGAAAATGTTGTTGGTTATACATTTATATTACCATTTTAGTTTTAAGTTCTCAACCATATTGTAATGTGTAACCGTTTGTTTTCCCAAATAAAGTAAAATAAATAAAAATAAAATAAAAGGTCTGAGTAAAAATGATAAAACAAATTTAGATGTACAAAATGTTTATTTTATAAATGTAGTTTCATAATTTATACACACAATATAATCTTCACCTTGCAAGGCCTCCACCATGTATAGGACTAAGGCCGCCGCCCCGTCGTAGATAAGGTACGAGTAACATGCCACCATTTAAACCCCGCCGGAGCAAAACTCCATGGTCTTCGTTCCGCCGGCCAGGATTAACCCCAGTATCACGGTAGTCACTGTTCTGACATTGGACTACACTCACGATTACCATGAGAACCAACACGAGTAATTTAAACATTCTTCCGTTCTTGAGACTTTGTTGGCGTTCAGTAGATGACTGGTTATTGAATTGGCCGTGTTTGCATATATGTATATACAAAGTAAGTGTAATAAATCAGTTGGCTTCACCAATTATTATTCAATTTTTATTTGTTTCAGTGGTTAGTAATGATTTCTTCACCAATATTTTTGTTATGCTTGTGACTGCAGTAAATAAGCTCAAATCATGGGCTCAGGCACCATACCGTTGTCACACTGACTCGCGGTGACTCTTGTTAATCATAACCATATTTATGCTTTTTTATTTCGTTTTATTATTAAATGAAGTTTAGGCGGTTTGGTGACGGTCCTAATAATTTCAAATTATATTGTAATGATGTGGTTCAATATTAACATTGACATTATTTTGACACTCGAAGAACAGTCGGTGATCTTCCATTGTCACAAGTAGTCACAACGAACGTTGCTAAAAGAAACCGAGAATGTTGAGTTAACTTGCTATTCTTCTTAAGTACAAGTCAACATGAGGCATGATGAATATCGACTGGCAGGACCACGATAGTGATGATCAGCTAAACTACATTCCTAACAGGCGTGCGGATCTTCTCCAAGCAACTTGGTGTCGGCCATCTCTCTAATTTGTATTTGTTATCCCTTGTCTTCCCAGTTTTAGCCAGCGTTACATATCAGAGAATATGGGATTTATATAGGGGCAGCGTGCATTATAATTAGATCATTAAAGGAAATTTGAAAAGTGTGGGCCATCCCACACTGCCTTGTGGAACTCCTATTTTTGACACCTTCCAATTTATGTACTTAATATAAGCATGAATTAATTTTTACAGCTCCTAGAAGAGTTCGAAGGGTTCACCTCTATTACTTTTAGGTATTTTCCAATTTGAAGCAATGGTTGCTAACAGAAACGGTGCCGCTTTTCCAAAATGCATTTTTAGTTTTGATATTGTGAACCAGCAATAGTTACGTCTTCTTACTGTAATTCATACTAATGTATCATACTACTAATATTATAAATGTGAAAGTTTGTGTGTTTGTGTGTTTGTGTGTTTGGATGTTTGTTCCTCAATCACGCAAAAACGGCTGAACGGATTTGGATGAAATTTGGCAAACAGATAGTTTATAACCTGGATTAACACATAGGATACTTTTTATCCCGGTAATAGGTTCCCATGGGTTCATTTTAGACATCTACACGGGCGAAGCCGCTGTCTAAAGTTCGTTATATGTATATAAATCTATCCGACTTGGTTAATGATGAACCTTTATAGATAGAAAAGACCCTTAAGGAAAACCAGGAAGACCGACAGGTATTCAATCAAGTCATATTTCCCCGGTCTTCTTACTTCGAATACTATAAGATTTATTTTCAGTACATCGATATGTATATAAATCTGTCCGACTTGGTTAATGATGAACCTTTATAGATAGAAAAGACCCTTAAGGAAAACCAGGAAGTCAAGTCATATTTCCCCGGTCTTCTTACTTCGAATACTATAAGATTTATTTTCAGTACATCGAACACACATAATAGTCTTACATACTATGCCTCAGTAATAATTCAGTAATATGAATTGGAACTTGAAACAAAACATACCTATATACAAAGTCGAGTCATTAGAATTGACATTGCAAAGTCAAAGTTTATTTTATTTTAATGATGAATATAAAATACAAGGCAAGGGTGACTGAGATATCAACGCACAGCCTAAACCGCTGGTCCTAGATACATGAAATTTGGAGGGTGTGTTCTTCATGAAGAGTAAGGTTCCACTAAGGAACGATTTTTCGAAATTCCACCGCTAAGAGGGTGAAACCGGGGGATTTCGTTAATATTAAAAATCTTATTCCTTGAGTTAATAGACTTGAATCTTGGCACGAATACTTATCTAAGTAAATTATAAAGTTTGTAATTTTTGGTTTTTATAAACTACCCCCTAAACGAAGATTGGGAGGTGTCAAAGTTTGTATAGAAGAATTTTAACGTGCTTTCCGATTAACTCGAAACTCAGTATTTATACTTAAAACCAAAAATAAAGAATGATGTGTATTCAGGTTTTTCAAAAATCTACCATTAACGGGGTGAAAATGGGTAGTCTACGTCACAGCTCAAACCACTAAAAGGATTGGGCTGAAATTTGGCACACAGATAGTTATTAGGACCTAGGCGTGCATTAAGAAAGAGTTTTTGGAAAATTCGAGCTTTAAAGGGATAAAAAGGGGGGAATTTCGTTTGTGTGAAAAATCTTACTTCTTGATTTAATAAACTTGAAATTTTGGCACGAATACTTATCTATGTAAATTATAAAGTTTGCCATTTTTAGTTTTTATAAACTACCTCCTAAACGAGGATTGGGGGGTGTCAAAGTTTGTATAGAAGAATTTTAACGTGCTGTCCGATTAACTCGAAACTCATTATTTATACTTAAAAGCAAAAATAAAGAATAATGTGCATTAGAGTTTTTCAAAAATCTACCCGTAACGGGGTGAAAATGGGTAGTCTACGTCACAGCTCAAACCGCTGAACGGTTTGGGCTGAAATTTGGCACACAAATAGTTATTAGGACCTAGACGTGCAATAAGAAGGGTTTTTCGAAATTTGACCTTTAAAGGGGTGAAAAGGGGGATTTCGTTTGTGTGATAAATCTTATTCCTTGAGTTAATAGACTTGAAACTTGGCATGAATACTTATCGAAGTAAATTATAAAGTTTGTCATTTTTAGTTTTTCTAAACTACCCCCTAAACGGGGATTGGGGGCTGTCAAATTTTGTATAGAAGAATTTTAACGTGCTGTCCGATTAACTCGAAACTCAGTATTTATACTTAAAACGAAAAATGAAGAATAATGTGTATCAGGGTTTTTCAAATCTACCCCTAACGGGGTGAAAATGGTTAGTCTACGTCACAGCTCAAACCACTAAACGGATTGGGCTGAAATTTGGCACACAGATAGTTATTAGGACGTTGGAATCAACTAAGAAAGAGTTTTTGGAAAGTCGCCCTTATTCTTTTAGTTATTAAACTTGAATCTTGGCAATACTTGCCACAGTAAATAATAAAGATTGTCACTTTTAGTTTTTTAAGCAATCCTTCACATAGACGAATAACGGGGTGGCAAAGTAAGTAAGTAAAAATTTTTATGCGCTGTCGGATTAACTCAAAACTCTGTACGGTAGGTACTGATACTTATAACAAAAAAAAAGAAAAGTACGTGTTTCAGGGTTTTGTAAGTTAACAACTGACTTAACTTGAATAATACCTTCATTATGTAATGATACAATAATATTTAAACCACCGACTACATAATTATTATCATTATGTTGTAGCAGCCCGCAGATATGTTTTTCATCAATAAAAAAACGGAAATATTGCCCGTGTTGCGGAAAATGGGAATAAAATAGTAACTAAGTCAAAACTGTACATTAAATACTTTGAAAATAAGTATTAGTACGATGTGTGGGAATGAGTCTGATACCGAAAATATATTTTTAAGTATTTTTGTCCGTTTGTCTGTTTATTTGGATGTTTGTTCCGGATTGGCGCAAAAACGGCCCAACGGATATGGATGAAAGGCACACGGATAGTTTATAACCTGCACCCTAATTGCGTAATACACGATCCACAATCTGAATCAGTTTGAAACAAATTTCTAATCAATTGCTACATAAGTTTGAAAAAAAAATCTGCTCCACAACGTAAATAACGCTATGAATGTTGTTGAACTGTCAAAATGAAAGATTGGTCTTAATCGGTTACGAAAATAAGTTACGCAATTAGATAACTGGATTAACACATAGGGTGCTTTCAATCCCGGGAGGTAGTAAGTTCCCGTGGGATTTTTCCGACATCCACGTGGGCGAAGCCGCGGGCAAAAACTAGTAAACCATAATTATGTATTTTTGTTTCCTAATTTAATTAAAAAGGAAACAAGCAAGTAGGTACCTAATTAGAAAATTATGTTTTTTACAAGAGTAGCTGGTATCAAACGAAACAGTTATAATCATTGCCTCATTTGTTTGTTTTACATTATCACGTAATATTTACTATAATTTTCATTTAACTTGGTGTAAGGGCTGAGCGAGTTATGCAAATGGGGAGTTTTTGACAGCCATTTACCAGTCTTACAAACCAACACTTTTTTGTGCTATAAGAAATAGTCTGAGTTATTAAAAACAACATTTCTATTAATTTATAAAATGTTTTGATCCTATCCTATCCTGCTTATCCTAACTATATATTTATATTGTATAATTATTTATATTATATTAATGTTATAAATGCGAAAGTGAGTTTGTTCGTTTGTTTGTTACACTAAAATGCCTGAACAGATTTGTATAATATTTTGCACATGGGTTGACTATGACCTGAAATAGGATAATTTTTATCTCGGTAGGTAGTACGTTTCCGTGGGATAATTTCCGACTTTCACGCGGGTGCAGCCACGGGAAAAAGCTAGTAATATTAGAAACGAGAAAGTTTGAGAGGATAAATGGTTTACTTTTTCACGCAAAAACTACTGAATGGATTTGGTTGTTTGGCACACAGATAGTTTATCTGGATTGACACATAAGATACTCTTTATCTCGATATTCCCACAGGATCGAAACTTATGCGGGAGAAACCGCGGTGCGCTGCTAGTTTCTTTATATTTGGAGAACCGCAAAAATGTTCACCTTTTTTTACCTAGAGACGTCTTATATTTTCGATCATTTTTATTTCTGAAACTGCATGTACGGTGCTGACTGGGTAAAGGAAACAGGGAGGTTTTGACAGTCATTCACCAGTAAACTACAGATTGTGTTCTTTCTTTGCGTCATGTTTACCGTAAATAAACGTTTTTTCTTTCTCTCTTGCAAATACAAACATTTTTCTTTTTCAGGCTGTAAAATGAATGGTGTGAGTCCATTACCTAGCAAAACATTCATTATTTACAGCATGCTTATAATCTCCTCAGTAGGCTCACCGCCTATTACATGGCACTTAAACATAACTAGCAAAATGGCGAAATGTGAGTGTATCTGCTCCCGGTATACCTCTGTTTATCCCGTCGGGGAAACAAAGCGTGAGGTTACATACGTTTATGTTTTGTTCTTCACACAACAAACTTATATTTGGAGAACCAAATGAATGGCCAATCTTTCTAATCCACATACATATTTGAATATATTGGTGTCATAGGAAACCGATGATAAGTGAGATGAGCTTAGTGGGCTAAGTGAGGAGCCCGTGGCTAAGTAATAACAGCCGCACAGTTCCATTCATCAGGTTAAGCTACGCTTGCCGCGGTTGGTCCGTGGATGGGTGACCATCTTTACATACCGAGACTCCTCCGTGCCTCGGAAAGTACGTTAAGCACGGCTGTCATACGTGGATCTTTGACAGTCGTTACGGGTTGTCAGTAGCCCGAAAGTCTGACAACCAGTTTTACCAAGGGGTATCGTATTAGCCTGTAACTGGTTTGTGGACGTTAGATAGGCAGTCGCTTTATGTAAAATACTGGTATTCAGCTGCATCTGGTTAGACTGGAACCTGACCCCAATATAGTTGTGAAGAGGCTAGGCTGATTAAAGTGAGATGAGATCGTCGATTGTCCCCCGCCATCAGGGAGGATGTCATGAACGTTCTGTCGTCCAGCAGCTGAACTCCCGAGATTATCTTCATCATCCTGACGCACTGGATCTAGGACACGTTGATTAAGACACACAGGACAAGAAGTAGCTTCAACATTTTCAGATTCTACTTTGATCTCGTATGAAGATTATTGAGATTTTAATCGATCACTGCTAACTATAAACATACTCGTACTACTTAACGTATTTACAAAACACGCAAACTTATAAGGGTTTAAGTATTCGTCACATATAATAAACTTTAAATTGGTTTCGTTCAACATGTTCTCTTAATATTATTCATGCTCATAAATTGGAGGTTAGAGTAATAAGCGCCAATCAATTTATTCATGTGAAATGTATCTAATTGTGTCGCAAAGGTTCTCTTAGAAAAGCTCTTTCCATTGGTGTATAAGTTATGGCTATTGGGCTTCAGGGTAGAAATCCATTAAGTAGTTGCCCATTCTCGTATATTTAATTTAAGTAGTAGTCAATGTATTGTTTCTATAGCTGACCCACATTCCGCCAATTATATTTAGTCTCATGTATTAGGGGACGAGTCTACTGGCATCAACCGAGCACAAATCCGAGCTGCTACTAAGAAATTCCTGATCGAAAAACCCAATCACAAAATTATGATGTATTTATTTTATTTATTTATTAAAACTTTATACACAAGTAAAAAAAACTACTGTACAACGGCGGACTTAAGAGTGTGCATTCAATTTAGCGCAACTCAAAATCTACACGATCTATCGAATGGCACACACTGCGATACACTACAATGGTTTCTCTGTGTGCGTGAGCGCTGAGCCAAGTACGAATCATTTTGATACTTTTAATTATTTAGGATCTATTTAATGTTTTTTATTTTCTAATTGTTGAAATAAAACAAGCGAAGTTTAAAGTAAGTATTTAATTTTAAAATCGCACAGCTCTGATTGGCATTGAGCGACTTTTTCTTGGGTCGATCATCTCAGGCAACAGACATTTATTATAAAAGTCTAATAATTTAGGTTCCATTTTTGTTGTCCAAAATACGTCGTCTCTAGTTATTTTTGTGGTCTTCACTGCAAATTCTTGTCCTGTCCACACCGCAAACAGACAAACATTTTTTTGACTGAAAATAAATGTTATTTTATTTGAAAAAACTTAAATGTCAAAATAAAAATCTACGTAATATGCACGGTCAACCGAAAGTCAGACGTTACACTTAAACTATGAAAATCGCCCTTACTGCTACGACATAAAAATGATATTGATTCATGATATTCATATTGATTAATAATTATAACATAAATATCCCAACCTTTTAGCTCTTGCCTTAGCCATATTTTCTAAATTTTTGCGTTTTTTCTTTCCTATAAATACCTTCGTTTTATTTCCCATTCCGTCTGAAACATAATTTTGTTGTGACTATTAAAATAATGTCATTCATCAAAAAAATATAGGCCGCCAATAACCAAGAAAACGATACCCACGACGAAAAATGTGAACATTTTCGCAGCCGCCATCTTGGAATTTTATTATGGCCAAATAAAAATAAAAAACAAATTAGAAGATTGTCGCAAGTATGAACGCGTTTTTGCCTGACGATTTCTGCTAGTTTACGCCTAAGTTAAAGAAACTCGTTCCAAAATTCAATTACCCTAATCTCCTACCAAAAACCGCTTAACGCGCCTAAAGAAGTTTTCACTTAATAAAATACTTACGATTACACTACAAAATCTTATCGGTCATAAAAAATAAAATATTTTACTTACCAAAGTATTAAGATTTGATGATCACACTATAAGCTTGCACTATCCTTGTATAAGCACGACAAAGGTCAACACGGGTCAGGCGGAGCGCTCAGCGACGTGTCCTCTCTCTGGAAGCGCTCGCGGCCGACTGAATTCAATCGATTCGCACGCAGAATTTTATAGTAGTTTTAAAATATTTATAGAAAAATAATAGAGATAATTTAGTTGAAATTTTAAATTGTAAATTATAAAAAAGAAGTTCTTCTATTACAGTAAATATTAATTATATTCAATTAAGTAAAATATATTGGTAAAAAGAATTATTTTCTCAACTGTAATTTCCGAAAAATTTCACATTGTTTGGATTTTAATTTCATAAGTATGGAGTCTAAAACAAAAAATCCGTTTAACTAACTATTTCCTTAAGGATCTTAGCAGTTAGTTTAAAAAAATTGTTTGGCATATATGTCAGTAATTTCAGATATTTTTAGCTTCGAAATTGACACTGAAAGTGAAATCAAGAAAACCCCTGTTCAGTTATATTGATGGTATTCACAAACAATCTATTAATCGAAAAAACGGTCTAACTAACAAAATAGACAACAATATTTCCTAAAATTGCTATTAATTGATATGTTTGTAAGATAAGTAGTTGATGGATAATCTGGTTTGAAAAATCACGTTTTTGAGCCAAACAGCGCTCGGACCGCGCATACGCTGTCTGAGGCATTTTCTACCAGTCAACCTTAGGGTGATGCAGAGACAGACTTTGTAGGTGCAACAAAAAACAATACATATAACTTGAGAAATAATGAATACTAATTAATACATACATAGATACATACATAAATTATAAACAAAATAAACTTAGTCTGGAGAAATAACGACAGGTAGAGGAGAAAACGAATCCATCTAATTAACGCTGGGATGATTCTGCCAACTTCTTACGAATGTGATCACGCGCCTTTACTTTAAATGATATGCGACTAGTTGCTGTCTTGATGTCCAGGGGGAGCGCATTCCAAAGAAAGACCGCCTGGACGAAGAAAGAAGAGTGGATGAAACCAGAGCGGTGAGAAGGACATAGTAGAAGACGATTGTTGGTAGAACGAAGATTTTTACTATGAGCAGAGCATAAGTATTGAACATGGGAGGTCAGGTAAGAAGGAGAAGTGGGTTTGTCGAGTATAGAAAACAACATAGACAAAGCCCTCAACTCTCTGCGCTGACGAATGGGTAACCATTTCAAAAGCAATCGATGCGCGGACACATGGTCATACTTACGAAGATTGAAAACGAATCGAATGCAATTATTGAGAAGGCGATCTAGTTTATTAAGGAGATCTGCATTCAGGTCATAGTAACACACATCACCATAGTCAATTATGGGAAAGATTAGGGACTGTACAAGCATTACCTTTATGTGTGATGGGAGAAGGTTTTTCAACCGATAGAGCGACCGCAACGTTCCGGTGACTTTATTACTAACTGTCGTGACCTACTTTCGCCAGTTAAGACAAGTGTCGACATGCAAGCCAAGATCCTTTACATCCGAGCTAAACGGAATGACAGAGTTGTCGAATATAACAGGTGGAACAGTTATGCCATTCAGCTTCCTCATGCTATAGGGGCTCCCTACTATGATGGCCTGACACTTGGTAGGGTTAACCGCAACCTCAAATCGATCAGACCAATTTTTTACCGTATCTAAATCCCGGTTCAACTCCTCGATGGCATCGGAAATGTTGTCAACGGTCGCCTGGCAGTAAAGCTGCAAATCGTCAGCATACAGATGATACGCAGTTGAAAGCACGGTGGTAATGAGATTAATAAAAATGGAGAACAGAAGAGAGGATAATATACCGCCTTGAAGGACGCCAGCCGCAAGATCACACCAACTCGACGACGAGTCTCCAGCATGAACAGACTGCTGACGCCCCCGAAGATAAGAAGAAAACCATTCCAATATATCATAATATGTATGTATATCATAATTATTATTGTAATGTATGTATGTCTTACGCTAAACGGTCAGAATAAAATTTTAATAAGTGAAGATTAAAACCATACATATTTTTAAATTGTTCCTTTATTATTTCAACAAAAAATTCAAATTGAAACTTCTATTTTAATATGAACTCTTTCTATTTATCTTTATCCTCCGGAACGCAAACATTTCCTACTCTCACAGTACCTGGACGACAACCGGCAGACCACCAATCTCTTCTATAAAAAGAGCGCCTGTGTGTATCTTCATTCACTGGCCAGCAAAAATAGCCTATTCCTCTAGCAGTACCCGGAGGACAATCGGCAGCCGAATCATATCTTCTAAAAACTTGCTTACATTCATCGGTGACGCCGTCTCTATTTGTGCCGGGAGGACACCAGTCTGCTTTCATAAAGGTGCGTCTGTGACCAATGTAGTCTGGTTGGTCATCGCTGTCATGTCCGTGGCAATAATTGATACCCCCCATGTTGACTACTACAACAAGAAGAACAAGTAACTTCAACATTCTCAGTTTCTACTGATAGCGTTTCAATTGATTCTTGAGATTCTTGAATATCACTTATGATTCGATGTTACATATTTATATAATGTAATTCGATTACCCAATTAAAATTAAATTCGTTCGTTACAATATAATTTGCAATTCATTGCAAGTCAGTTCGAATCAATTTACCATAGTCCAATGTAGGTATGCAAATGTATCAGTAAACCAATGATAATATACAGTATGTTAAATAACAGAGGGCGTTCCCTTAAACTCGATAATCTATATCATTAATAGATTCAAATAAAAATATCAGCGTATAAAAATGAGTTAAAAAAAATCCGAATAAAAAAAAAAACTAAATTGGCAATAAATTCGAAACGACCTGTTTAAAATCAAAATACTAACGCGGAATACCTAGCGTAGTGGCGTAGCCCAAACCGGCAACGTCGCAATTTTGTTCTCGCGCGCGCACGATGCCGAGCGAGCTTCTCACCGAGCCGGCCGGCCGGGCGGGGGGCGGGCGGCGTGACGGCACTGAATGGCGAGCGCTGACTTTGGTAAAGGCGGCAAAATTAATACTGTACCTTTCCACAGACGATATTAGCCCTTTACTCCGTAGAAATAGAGATTTTAATAGCGTGAGTCAACTGATGCAAATATGCAACAGTGGGGCTCAACGGTTTTGATTGATGCAACCTTGCATCACCGGAAAACGAGCGGAAAGACAGTGAAAAACACAGCGTCGTGTTGTTTTCAGTAAAATAAAACATTTATGTATGTTTTGATTTAACAACCCGTCTCAAATGCCCGGCTGACAAAGGAACGCGTCACTGAGGCCCCTTGGGCTTGTAATAACCTATTCGCAAACAGTAAAAACATAAATTCATGTACCTATCTAAGCCACGTTTCAATCATATTAGAATACAGAGTACAGCGAATTATTCTGATCGCAGCAGCCGAGTAATGGACACGGGGTGGCGCGTCGGCAGCGCTTTGCCGACACGTCGCGTCGGTCGCGGGCTCGCGGCCACAAAATAAACAGATAAAAGTACAGAAGGTCCACTCATGGAACAAGTACAAGAATGTGTCTTACCTATTCACTCAGATCGGTGACTCCGGTGCCTTACAGTGCTAATAAGAAAGTAATTAGAAAAATAAATAACGTAGTAGGTAACTACGCTCATAAATAGTGTGCGGTTAAGTATTAGAGAAAGTTTCATTTAAATCTCAGTTTTAGACTAGCTTTTAAATGATAATGAAGTATTGCACGTTAGCAATCACTGTCTAACGTTTTGTAATGTTTTCTGCAATGACATCGAAATGAAAAAAAAAAAAAACTTTTACTTTATGCAGTTGCATTCGTAATAAATTACTTAATAGCAATCGTGTAACACCACAGAAGTAATACGCTCGTTGTACGGGGTAGGTACTCCCTGAGTATAAAAGTAGTTTTAGCAAAGAGTGGGCTTTCTGATCTTATTTATTTTGTGGCACAGTCGTTTCTTAGTGTTATTTCTTTTTTCGAAAAGGTTTTAGGTACGCACGGTAGGCACATTTAAATAATGTTTAAAGACTTACTTAGATTTTGAACTGCGCAATATGCTAACCTTCTCTCTCTACACATTGCTTGTTGCAATCGCCGACGGTTGTTTTGGTGCACTCGTCGCATTAAATTGTGCATTGGGATCCTCAAAGCACCATCACACAATTAAATTCAGCTTAAATATGCACCATGTTAACATACTCCCGACCACTGAACTGATAACGCGGCATTTTTCACACACGAATGACGAAAGGAGACAAGATGTTGCAATGCGAAAATAAATGCACATCCGGTATGTGCGCGAGATTAGTTCCGACTAAAATTAGGTGGACAAATCCTGTGGACATTCGGGGAGCAGGGGGCGGGGCTAGGCGCATCAATCAGATCGCCGCACACGCGGCTCGTCATTCATAGGTAAATTGCGACATTGCCGTACTTACTTTGAAGGACAAGTGCGCGTGTACAGAGTGTTTCTTTTACGTATCAATTTAATATTTTTTGTGAATATTTTATTATAAAAAATAAAAAAAACTTTTTTTTTTTTTAATGGTAATATTTTTTTTAGCTTGTATGTATGGTATACTATTGCGGGTTAACGGGAACGCCCTCTGTTAGTTAACATACTGTATATCACTGGTGACAATAATGTTTTTTGTAATTTAAAAACAGAAAAAATACATACAGACAGAAGCTACGAATATGCTCAGTAATACCACCAAAGGTACTATAATAACAGACGAACATTTGTTAATTATATTTAACCTAATCTTAACCAAAACATCCAAATATGTGTTTTCGTATGTAACTTTTAAACAAAAAAATTAAGAAATTATGGGAACAAAAATCAAATGAGAATATGGGGTAAATGAAGTCGTTATCTAGACACGGGGCAGCGTGTCAAGCCAAAGTTCAAAAAAAGACAGCAGCCGTGTGTTATATTACACGAACCATTTGGAGCCACTTTAGACCCCTCAATATCTCAAAATCTATTTAACTTATACACATCAAATTTGGTTTATTTATATAACCCCTTAGATTAACTAAACCCCCAAATTTCATAAATACAGCTAAAACGGTTGTTAAGATATTAACGTCTAAAAATCGGCATTTTTATCATTGTCTGACTTACCTACCTATAGATCAAAAACCTAACCCACTTCCAGATGACCTAGAAAGTTAAAATTTTGTATCCAGCCTGGTACTTTTGTGTATACAAAGAAAAAAATCAGAAACTGAATTTTTTTACGATTTGAAATATTTTCCGAATAATCGATTTTTATTCATACCTGGCGCCTTACGAAATTATCATAGCAAAAACTTTTTCTTTCGCAGGAGAATTGGTTCCATGATGAAAGGTCGCTTTCATCGTTTTGTATACCAGATTATTTAAAAAACTTAGACAACCAATAATTAACAATAATTGTTAATCATTGGCTGTTTAAGTTTTCCGCGAGGCGGGCAGCAGGAATATTATAAATGCGAAAGTTAGTTTGTTGGTTTGTTCGTTACGCTTTCACGCTAAAAAGGCTGAACGGATTTGGATGAAATTTGGCACATGGATAGACCATGACCTGGGGAAGGACATAGGGTACCTTCGAGAACGGGCTGAGCGAGATTTATGCAAATGAGTAAGTTTTGGACAGTCACTCACTAGTATACAACCGATTTACAAACAAACTCTTTTTGTGCTTTATGTTAATGATCTGACTTAATAAAAACAACATTACAATTTATTTACAACATGTTTTTATTCCCTTAATTTGGTGAACCACATAAATGGCCAACATTTTTATTTGTGATTACACAGGCACGCAAAATTGAAGCTTTTCGTTCCATACACATTTACCGATTGGTTTGACATCACCGAGCAGTCGCCGATTAGGGGGATAGTCGAGAGCGTCGTACTGTCGTCGATAATCTGAATGACCGAGGTTATCCCCATCATCCTGACACTGGATCTTGGCCACGTTGATCATCAAGACAAACAGGACAAGTAGCTTCAACATTTTCAGTTTCTTCGTTGGTCTCGTATGTAGATTGTTGAGATTTTAGACGATTTCTGCCTACTAGTGGCATTCAGTATTTATTAAAAACGCAAACTAATGAGGGTTACATTAATTCGTCACATATGATTGTTCACTTTGGATTTGCGTGATTCGTTATGTTCTCTTTAAATTTAATTATTCATGCTCCAAAATTGCATGGTTGAAGTAACAAGGGCAAATCAATTTATTCATGTCAAATGTATCTAAGTGTGTCGCTGAATCAATTTCATAATAATCGTACTGTGAATACAACTCGGAACCGGTTTGAAGCGATTGGTTTATTTTGGCTTTACTAGCAGTAAATGTATAGTTTCTACATTATATAATAGTTAATCAATAAAATAAAGAACCTGGGCGACCGAGCTCTGAAGAAAACGAATTTTCCCAGATATGAGACCTAGCCAGATAGATTGTTCACCCCCGATAACTCTGTAGCTGCATTATATTCCAAAGGGCCCGCGTCGCGCGCACCGGCCGAGCGGCCGACCGTGGAGCCCGAGCGTTCTGCTACCACCACCACGATGGTGGCACCCCCGTCGTGAGTTTGAAGAATTACAGACTTATACGTGCTGTGCTTTTTTTTTTTTTTGAGGGTGGGACATCATCCAGTGACTTCTCCCGCTCTGGACGGAGCGGAAGGGCGTATCAAACTTTTACTGACTAAAACCCACCCGTGTTCCTTCATTTGCCTGTTGCCACGGTCCCGGTATCCCTTTCGGACTTTCCCGCAACCCTGGCAGGCATCGGTCCTAACGGACCCCGCTAATTGTGCTGACATCTCTTTGAGGCGCGCGTGGAACACGACGCGCCATCGACCCGGGTCTTATCGGACGGCGAGCTGCCCGTTGCTCGCCGTCCGCAAGCCCGCGCCTATGGTGGCCAGGAATCCGCCTGGGATTCCCGACGTCCAGGGCGTCTCCAACGGTAGCGGTTAGGGGCGTGAGGGCGCAAACTTTGCCTTTCCCTCACGCGTTCCGCCCCCTCCTTCGCGAGCATTACTGCTTCGCAGAAGGAGGTGACGGCTTCCCATGCCCTCTCACTCCGTACCATGGCCTGGACCAGGGCCGGACGCGAGAGGTCATTGCCGCCAATCGCCTCCGCGAGGACATGGCGGTGCTCCGCCCAAGCAGGACATACCTCCACCGTATGCTCCACCGTGTCCTCCGGGCGATCCGCACAGTGGTGACACCCGGGCGTTTCCTCCCGCCTAATCCTACACAGGAACCTCCCGAAGCTGCCATGTCCGGTATGTGATTGGTATTCAAAATGTAATATTTGTAAGTTGCCCGCAATTGATTTTTATATATTGAATATCTTTAGGTATTGAAACTTTCATCGGAATCGTTAGAGCCGTTTTCGAGAACGTGATTACAAATATAATATATTTTAATTATATACAAATAATGCTTATTTAATTGTATAGGATAGGATTATATTATATTTTATATACCTGGGAGATAGCCGTAGAAAAAACCTTAGCTTATTATTTATTTTATTGATACGTATTGTATGGCTTTTTAGACAAATTACAAATACAAATTAATGTTATATGCGTCAAATTGATTTGTTCCAATGATTTACAATATTAAATCAATCAAAAAACATAAAATAAATAAAAAGCCATCAATTTTCAGAGTTACTTCACGATAAAATATGGCAGCATAGACTGCACTCAAGATTTTAAGTACAATTCCAATACTGAAAACGTAAAAAGTGATTCACAATGTTGAAATTAATAATACTTGTTTTAATAATAGGCAAAATAAATACGTTATCGAATAATAATACTAATGTTATACCTGAACAAATCGTTTTAGGAATGACGCGAAGTAACATTTGCCCCGCTGCACAGTGGAACGAATGTATGGGAGCGGTTGGACGTAGACATGTCCGAAAAATAAGAGTAAAATTATGACAAACTAATGATGCCATCTTATTCGATTACTTAATGCCTTCATAAATTGTGGTGATGAATTTCTTCATAACTCCCATATTTCGGGAGTAATTTGAGAAAATGTGAAATTTTACTATGAAAATGAGTGTATTGAGCTCTCTCCCTCCTGATTCCGGGCTTGTTTCAAGTAGCGGTCTCTAATATCGTAATGCTATTACTAAGAGCTATATTTAATACTAAGACACATAGTGCGCCAAATGTGCACTTTCTGGGATAAAAGGAAATGAAAATTTAAAAAAAAAAACGTTTTTTCCCCATTTGTATTTACTTTAAACCGCAGACAGACTTATTAAGAGGTCTATAAATATATTATATATATACAGAAATATATATTAACAAAAATATTCACAAGAACTGATGAGAGTATGACTTTTAAGTAAGTTGATAATAAATTACCTAGTTTCATTAAAAGTACAATAAATAATTAAGATGTAAGCTCTAATTTACTAAGTTACACATTTTAAAACAATAACATCATTTAATTATCTTCGTCATCATCATCATCATCAATTAATTCAAATTCAGAATCGATGTCCGCTAAATCATTTATGTTAACAAATTCGATATCACTTTTCTCAGAATCCGTAAGCTCATAAAATTCCTTAAAAGAAGATTTTTTTACAAACTTATTTCCTTTTGGACGGATACTTGTAACAAGTGGATCAGAAGACAGTAAAAGATTGTGCATAATATTTTCATTGCATGAGATACTGCTATGCTTTCGAGAATGCCCCTCTCTATATTTTCTAAAATCTTTATTTCTAGCCTCAGATGCCTCTTCGGATAGAAAACCAATGGGCACAATTGACATGTTCTGAACTATGTCTGGCCCATGCATTAAAATTTTATGAAGTGAAGAAGGCATATAATACCATGGGTATAACTCCACGTAAAGCTTAGCAGTATCAAAGCAGAACTCTCGGAATTTAGTTACGTTGATCTTCTCTCCTGATGAAATACACTGCAAGATCACACAGATTTTTCTTAAAAGCATAGCATCTATTCCGGTCAGTTCAGCAGATTTAGTGTAGTTTTCAAAAAATCTCCTTGCCGAGTTGCCATTGTTGGTGGATCCACTGCCTTGTTTCACAACATCGAGAAGTAAGCCCGTTTCTCTTCTTACAGCCTCTTGAACTCTTTTCTTCCTGTCATCAACTTGCCTTTTTGCTATATCACCCCTTACTTGCCATGATTTTATGTCTAATTTGTAGGAAATGTGTAATAAGCATTCCATTGAGCGAATCCAAGCGTGAAGGGTGCTTAAGCTATATTTATACATGTCCTCGTTTGCGTGTTTATCTTTGATTAACTCTAAATTATTCATTTCTTTAGGACAAGCCTTGCATATGTCACACACTGAAGCTGCTGTATTGGATATAATGGAATGAATTTTACCATCAATCATTGTCAACAGCAGTTGGTGTTTGACACTAATTCCATCAGTGATGGTGGATGGAGTTAAGGCTTCAATCTCTGCTTCGATTTCAGCCATCTCTCTCTGCACATTTTCTTTGGTTTCCTTTATAAACTTAAACAATATTGGCCGGCAAAATGAAGTGGAAGATGGTCGCTCGTTTTCCCAAATTGTTACACCTTTTGAGACGAGCCGCAGTGGTACAAGACTAATCATAAAATTACTAGCAAGATCGATTTGCTCATCTTCACTCGTCCTTTGATGATAAATGCTTTGGCTAGATGATCCGTCAAAACCCCATTTGCTGGTCAATACGAGCTGTTGATTGGGATCAACAGGGGTTTCTAACGACCTAATAAGTCTTCTTGAGGTTAAATCCATCAAGGCTTGTAATTTGATTTTTGCAGAGCTCTCTGTAACTGTGAGATCTTCTTTGGCCGGATAGCACTTAATTTTTTCTTTAACCAACATGTAGTAACTCGGGTATTGAAGAGCTCCTTCTTGAGTGTTGAAATCCCGAAGAGTGTTATAGCGCCATTTCGATAAGTTCATCGATACATAAAGAGCCAATGCCTTCAAAGGGGATATTTCCCGTACCTGAATTGATTTACCTTCAATGAAGGCTTTGATTTTTGAGGCCTCTTCTGGATTCTCCGTCAAGTATTTCATAACATAAGCTGTATCGCTTTGTCCTGCCTTTTGAAGCGCCCTTTCGGCCGAAAACATAATTTCAGCGCTGCTACTGCTGCATGAAAGACTATCTTCAGTGGTGCGTCTTCTTTTTTGCCGGTTACTAAGGTCCTCAAAAGATTTACGAGGACTAGGATGTGTACAAGTTGAAGCATCAGATTTAGCAGGAGAAATTATGGGCTCGATGACGTCACTTATATTTTCTGTAGAAGGTTCCATATTTTCATTCTGTAATTCCGGCCATTGAATTGCAGCCTGTAGCCAAATCTCATGTTTCTTCCGAAACTTATCTGTGCTTCTTCCAGACTGTGTCCATTTTGCATAAATGCGGTAGCAAAATCGACGACACCAGTCTTTTAAACTTGTTTCAGCACTTTCACATAACTGAACACAACTGTTATCTTTTAAAACACTGAACAAATAGTTAAAGTCGCGTAAATCTTTATGTGCGCGTGCGCATAAAGCAACGTGAATATCAAGATTTGTATTAAAATTTGGAAAATACATTGCGAGATTAGCTTGGATACAACGAGGTGTAAATCAACACTGATTTTAAAGTTACTAATAGTGACCTATTTATATAAAATCCAGGTATCCCAGGTATCCTTTGTTAAATATTGCAAGGTAATTAGTTATTGTGATAATTAGTAAATGATGCATGCTAAATTAGTGTATTAAGAGCCATTTAGTAATTAAATAATAGCAATGTTCTTATCAGTAATCATTAGTGCATCAGTTTTATATGTAAACCTTAAGTCCCTAATTATATATCCTAATTAGCTTATATCTTCTCTAATTGGCTGCTCAGAAATGTTATTGTAATAAGGTAAACCTTTAGAAAAACGGTTTTAATCAACAAAATAAACAAAAAATTAAAAAATTGTGTTATAAAATAAACATCACTCTTTATCCCAGAAAGTGCACATTTGGCGCACTATGTGTCTTAGTATTAAATATAGCTCTTAGTATTAGCATTATGATATTAGAGACCGCTACTTGAAACAAGCCCGGAATCAGGAGGGAGAGAGCTCGATACACTCATTTTCATAGTAAAATTTCACATTTTCTCAAATTACTCCCGAAATATGGGAGTTATGAAGAAATTCATCACCACAAGTTATGAAGGCATTAAGTAATCGAATAAGATGGCATCATTAGTTTGGCATAATTTTACTCTTTTTTTTCGGACATGTCTACGTCCAACCGCTCCCATACATTCGTTCCACTGTGCGCTGGTTATACGAAATTGATCAATGTGTGCGTTGATATCAAACAACTGGTGTATAGAAGAGAAATAGATCACGAATGCGCTAATGAGGTGGATATACTACGTAATTATACATTATCTATTTTGTATTTCTGATCAGCACGCGTAGCATGACTACCGATAGAAGCAGATAAAATAAAATTACAGATTGTAGATATATTTCAACGGCGTGATGTCAAAAATGAAGAAAATAAATATATTTAGGTCAAAGAATCAGCATCGCCATACAACGTGGCAACGCTGACAGCCTTTTGGGCACTTTTCCCACTGACAGCGATGCGGGCAAATTTTGTGATGCCCAATGAAATCTTCATTATTATTATTGTTTTTCTTTGCTTATTTGTAAATAATTAAAAATATATAAATGTTATATATTTTAGTGTTAGTGTTAGCTTGTATATTGTAATTAAAGTTTATAAATGAGTCCATTACCATTATATTTATATGAACATAAAAATTAAAAAAAGATATGGTGCTTTCCATAGAAAGCTAGAAGTGGTCATAGTACGTGTTCTGGAGCTATCAGCGATACAGCGATGAGCATAATAATATTCTTTGCGTTATATTTTCTTTAAAAAAATATTATTGATTATATAAACTTAGACTCAGTTTATTTTCACTTACTCAGTTTTTGTTCACTTTAATGTCTCGCTGGTGGTGGCGTGTGTGTTGGATCATTAAGTTCCCTTCAAAATGGTTGAGCTGAATGGTGCTGATCCATGCGTCATGTTCGTGAACGGGTGCTATCAGTAGGGACTGGTCATCTCTTAGCTGCCACGGCTTATTTAAATTTATTTTAATTTTTGAATTGTTTTGTTTCTTTTTTATCTTTTTACGGACGGACATTGTTCTCACATGTATAATTTCAACATGAATGATGTAACCAATATATTGTAATAATATTCTGATTCAAAAAAGTGTCCGTGGAGTTTCTTGCCCGTTCTTCTCCATAGGAACCTACGCTTTGGAATGGGCAACTAGCTTCATCTTTCTGACTGACCGACCCCTTGACAATTCAAAAGTGCCTGTAATTGGTTTATTTGAAATAAACGCTTTGAGTTTGAGTTTGAGTTTCTTACAGCACTTGAAATGTCTGCATGCGTTGATCAAAAAGTTGTCATTAGCTGGTAAATCCAAATTGTAGTATCCTTTGGAAAAAATGGTAATGAAACTCCAATAGTACTCTTTGAATCAAGACCAGCACTCAAGAAATGGATTAATGCAACTAAAATTAGCTTTCTTTATATAGAAAAGTCTGTAAAAAATATATTCCACAAATATACAATACAATATAATAACACAATAATTGAGTCTCTTTGTCAATAATTAACTTGAGCCCAAGAGTGGTTTTGCAGCTCAGCAGAGCTCCTTTCAATTAATCGACGACTTTTGCCAGAGACGGACAGCGTCCCTATATCGTCCCGTCCCGGGGTAATTTGTAATAAATCGTATTCCTTGCCTTTATTTTATTTTTTAACCACAACTGGGAAGCTCTGCGCCTGCACCTGCACCCTGTAAATGATGATCAGGCCGATTCACCTGGAATCCTCAACCACAGAGGAACTGGATGTCTTACCTCTAACTGCCAAAACACAACAATGCTGTTAACATTGTTTTTATGGCGACTAATTTTGAACATGAGACTTGGAGACTATAGGCGGAGTTAGAACAAGGCCTACCACTAAAAAAACTAAACAGAAAAATTTGCCTCCACTGGGAATCGAACCCGGAACCTCTGGGTCTGAGACAGGTGGTCTAAGTACTAGACCACAGATGTGGTTTAAATCCGTCTACATCATAAACTCTGTGCAAAATTGCAGATTTCTAGGTTTAAGTTTTTGGGCTGGGCTTTAATGAGTTAGCCTCACTCACAGACTGACTCATGAACGCCCAGCCCTTCCTTTTTATTTATTGATATATTATTATGCTCTTCCCAAACAAAAAACTTTAAGAGATTCACATTTAATATTTAAACTACCCTAAATTCTACCATATTTTGGCATCAAAAATTTATAAAAAAGCACCAACCAGAATCGTACAGACGATATATCATAAATGCAGACAGCGAAACGAGCGAAGCCAAAGGTTTTATTTTACTTCGCAGCGAATTTATCGCTTCCCACTTCCTGTACGCCATTGGTCTGTGTACATCGATGACTGTGCTCCGATGTATATCTGTGAAATACTGATAGGGGGAGCAATGAATAATGCAGTTTAGATTTTTTATCATAATGGTCTTTGAATAAAATAAGGTGCGAAAGTAGGTCAGATGATGGAAAGTGATGAAGTGTTCTCTTTAGTTGAAATCCATAAGGGAACACAGCAGATGAAATAAATTCTGCATGTACATTATAATTATATTTCTGATACAATATCATCTTCTTCTCTCTTATCAGTACTTCGGAGCCATTGGAAGTTATTATAATAATTCATTATAACAGGTGTAAAAACTTAAAAAAAAAAGACTTTAAAAAAAAACAAAACAAAAAAGGACTACTGTACTAAAACCAAACGAAAAAAGTACTTACTTCTTTAATAAAAAATAGAAAAAAAAATTACTTTAGTTTCGGAACTCGGTGTCTTTGCTTTTAATTTTAGTTTTTGGCCACCGACTTCCGAAATTAAAGTTATTTTTCTATTATTATTAAAGGAGTAAGTACTTTTTTCGTTTGGTTTTAGTACAGTAGTCCTTTTTTGTTTTGTTTTTTTTAAGTCGGTCATTTTTTTTTTAAGTTTTGTTATTTTTCAATTTTTTTTTAAATTTGATTTTTGAAATCACCATGGGTAGACCAACTTAAGGAGCCGCCCGCATGAAGAAAAACAGAATTAAAAAGACTAATACTGCTGAAAAAGAAGAAAGGAGGGTTATGATTTTGACCGGTATGTATGTATTATGAATGTAAGAATGTTCATCTGTTCCCTCCTATCTTCTAAACCACTAATCACAATTTGACAAATGAGGTATCGTTGGAAGCGTCTTGATCGTCCGCTGGTTATAGGCTATGTGACGTCACATTAAATTAAAAATGGCGCGCTCTAGAGGACATAACGTCGGGAACTAAAAAATCAACAGACAGACAAATTAAAAATCCGGAGTCACACGTAATCTGTTCGATTTATGCCCTAACACGTTATACCTTTTTAGTCGTAGTCGGGTTATAGTTTTTATTACTTAATTTTTTTTTGTCATAATTTTCATTACCCTCAAGTGCAATGTTTTGCATGCGTTATGCTTGCGTTACATTGAGTGCTGCCGTAAACAGCGACTTTTCACACCAAAAATAAAAGTCGTTTCCCAGCAATAATTTCTGCTCAATGCTACATAACTCGATGTACAGAATGCGTAGTTGACGGCTATGCGATGGGTATTTTTGCAACCAGTTTCAGATCAAAATAATAGCTCGTGGCTAAATGATAAAAGCTACACGGGTCGATAGAAGGTTAAGTTACGCTTGGCGCGGTCGATTCGTAGATGGGTGACCTCCTTGCCTCGGTAAGCACTGAAAACACACAAGGGGTATCATGTTATCCAGTAACTGGGTTGTGGAGATCAGATTGGTAGTCACTTCATGTAAAATACTGGTATTCAACTGCATCCAGTTAGACTGGAAGCCGACCCCAAGGTAGTTGGGAAAAGACAAGGCAGATTGATTGATCAGATCATAATAATGCACACTGCAATTAATATTGATGATCCCTGGACACTGTGAAAAAAAAATGGTGATGATGATGAACTGTATTATTTATTAAGCCGTAAGTACCTGGCCGTAAATAATGCTAGGATCGAAACCGTGATTCAAACCATATTAAGAAAAAATAAAACGAATATTCAAATACGGAGTCAAGTACAATTTCTATAAACTAAAACTAAAATCATAACACTCATATAATTCGGAAGACAAGGAATCCTTTTAGAACGCGAGTGGTGCCAATATTTCAAAATTTATTGTTATCTCAAGGGTCCGATATTATTTTCTACATTGCGATGAAAAGAAAACTGACGTATGTTCCATAATCTGTTATTTGAAATTGAGGATAATCTGAGAGTTGAATATTCCAAGACTTTCATTGAAAAATTTATAGAGATTATTTTGGTGTCATTCAATAATTTATAGTAATGAACATTATTGTTCCAGAAAGATTCATTGTTATCTTTCCTTAACGTATTTATGTCTGTTTATCCATTAGTATTAATATAAGAGTTAATATAACTCAAGAAATACTTATCCAAATTAGATAAAATAAGCATGTAAAAATTATCCAACTTACAGAATAAATAAAAACGCCATGCATTTCAAAGATAAAGGAACACCAAAAAACTATACAGACTTAGATACCTAAACTCAAATACATTGCTGGAAACTCCCACAAGTAGCCAGATTTGGTCACATCCAGTGCCAATGGATGCACTCAAGCAAATTGCTGGCCTATTAACAACCAATTCAATTACGGCGAAGACTTTGTACAGCGTCTTGAAGTATACTTTTAAACTAAATAAATACGGTTCTAAAGTTAGAGAGAATATACCTCGTTGTGGCAAGAAAATTTTGTTTGATGGTGAAAAGAATATTCTTACGTAAAATGTGAGGGATTTACTAATTATGTTTTAAAAGAAAACTTTTTAAAATTCTAATGTCATAGATAAAGTACCTAAGTTATTAATAAAATATTTTTAGCAAATACATGGGCATTGTATTCCTGACAATGTGTACAGGAGCTCCACAACCTGATCTCACCATCTCCCTTTCACTACCGGACTACCAGACGTACTGCAGGGTACCATCCGTCCTGCCAGGGTTGCGGGAAAGTCCGAAAGGGATACCGGGACCTTGGCAACAAGCAACTTTAGGAACACGGGTGGGTTTTAGTCAGTAAAAGTCTGACACGCCCTTCCGCTCCGCCTAGGGAGGGAGAAGTCATTTGACAATTTCCCAAATTAAAAAAAAAAAAAAAAGGATTTCATCCGCACTTGGCTGATATCCTGACTAGTCGTACTCCTACTCACCCCTTCTCCTCTGCATTTATTATGCGCACGGCCGTAGCACGCTCCCATCGTAGAGCTCATCCATCGCTTTCTATAAGGCGAGATCAAGGTCAAGAGCTGGCAATTAAGCAATAAAAAAAAGACATTCATGCTTTTAGTTGATATTGATATAACTCGTTTGTTATTTAATTGGAACTTGCTTACTGCGCTATATTTTACCACGATGTGACCTTTTTTCATAATTAGAGTTCCGTGCCCAAAGGGTAAAACGGAACCCTATTAGGTTCAATACTCCGCTGTCCGTCCGTCTGTCACCAGGCTGTATCTCATGAACCATGATAGTCAGACAGCTGAAATTTTCACAGATGATGTATTTCACACAGAATAAATATAACAGTCACAATATAATACTAACAATCACAAAGAATAAAAAAGAGTAAAATAAATATTTAAGGGGGCTCCCATACAAAAAACGTTTTTTTGTCTCGGTACGGAACCCTTCGTGCTCGAGTCCGACTGGCACTTGACCGGTTTTATAATTCTTGCCAAGAGAAGAAGTCTGAACGCTAAATAATCACTTGAGTCTATGTACTTGACTTAGTCTTTATTAACGACACCAAAATATTCATTTATTCAGAACATAGAAGCAAAGCCTTCTGTATTCAACGAAATCATTGAAACTTGTTTTCACAAAAGCCCACCGGGCCTGAAACAATATTTTGTTTTCATTTCGTACTGTTCGCAGACATGGTGGGATTAGCTAAGTAAATACAGAATACATTAATTCTGCTTGGCGTACCGGAATTATTTTATGTGTAGTTTATTTTCCTTGTTTATGTAAAAAAAGTTAGTCAGAAATAGGAAGTGCTTTAAACTTTTTATTTAAGGCTGAGGCTAATTTCAACGGTCAATGCTGGGTTAGTCTGGCCTGACCAGACCAGTGACCTGTTTATCAAAACATATAAGCCTTGTATTACCAAATGTCATTATTTAGTTCACAAACTTATATTTTGACACTTTTATTCGTGACTTGTTTAACAAAAAATTATTTGTAAGTTAAAACTTGTAGAAAATCATAACAAAACCTGAGTGTCCGGCGACTCTCTATTCCGTCTTACAAGTTTACAAGTGTCGTGCTTAGTACTGCAATAAATGTTTAAATTCGATTTTCTTTTTTTAAATGTGGTCAAAAGAGAGAGATGACCTGATGCCCGTGTCCCAGCAGTGAACATTAAGGCTGATTATAAATATGGAGATGAGCTATGAATTTAACGAAAATTAAATTTCTAGGTAACTTGTGAACGTGTAGACTTGTAACTTTTGATAAACAAGGCCCAGGTCCTTGAGATGAAACGGTGGAACAATTTTCATCAAGTACCTACTGGCCGCTTCGGACAATCTGTGTCCACGTTCGCCTTCGAGATTTAAACAACTTCACATGGTACAGATTCACGGTACATAATAATCAAAATCAATCTGCCTAGCCTTTTCCCAACTATGTTGGGGTCGGCTTCCAGTCTAAGCGGATGCAGCTGAATACCAGTATTTTACATGGAGCGACTGTCTATCTGGCTATGGTATTATCCAGTAACTGGGTAATACTATACTCCTTGGTAAGACTGGTTGTTTTGGGCTTCTGACGACCCGTAACGACTGTCAAAGATCCATATGACAGCCGTGACCAACGGCTTAACGTGTTTCCGAGGCGCGGAGGAGTCTCGGTATGTAAAGACACAGTACATAATTATATTAGGTAGGTACTAATTATTATTACAAAATATGACTATGAAAGGCAATCTTTGAAATATTTTGGGCTAAGCATCCAGCAAGGTTGAAAAAAGCAAAGCAAAAATAAGTAGTAGGTATCTAATTTATCTTCTGCTTGATAATACTCTTCAACTCACTGACAGAAAACCCTCATACTAAACCACGGGGTTAAAAAGCTTAACATTATGCTTAACGATTCCTCAAATAACGACGGAGAGCAGTAAGGAGGGATTTTTGAAATTTCCGAATTCATCCAATAAAGAAGGAGGAGGAATAAAGGAGAAGGGGTGAAAATTTGTATGGAAGTTCATCTTTTTTGAAGTTAGAAAGATAAAAGTTGGTATTTAGACTTCTGTTGATAAGTAACTGTCCGTTTGCACTGGCGAAACATTCACAACAAAACATATTGAAATCTCTAGTTCCTGTCAAAAATTGTATGGAACATTAACAGAAAATAGAGATTTCAGCATGTTTTGTTGTGAATGTTTCGCCAGTGCAAACGCACAGTAAGAATTTGTTTTATGTCGGTGCATCGTTTTTTTTGGAAACTGTCCCTTATGGCTCCTGAGAAGTCGCATATGGAAAATCCCATCGAGCATACACGTCATAATAATAATAATATTGGTAAAAAATGGCTACCAAATTCACAATAACTTTTTTACACAGTTGAAACAGAGTTTTAAATGATTTTTATCTTAAGAAATATTAAAAAGTGTAAACAAGTATGAATAAAAAATAAATAAACGACATTATATTGGTAAAAAATGGCTACCAAATTCACAATAACTTTCTTACACAGTTGAAACAGAGTTTTAATTATTTCTATTAAAAGAGAGAGGAAACAAGAGCTGCAAAAAGGGCAAGTAAACATTGATAAACAATGCCCAACACTGATTAAGAGAGAATTGCCGTTTCTGTACCGTAACGGTATAGTGGAGCCAATCACGGTGCGTTCTCAGTCATCGAACCTTGCAAATACAGCTCGAAACAGATTTTGACTAACGATTCTAAAACGGTATTTTGTGATATTTTTATTTAGAACTCTAGGTGAAAGTCAAGTCGTTCATTCCAATTAGAGCATTAGCAAAAGAAACTTAAATGTAACACAAAAAAAAAAAAACAGTACAGTATACCCTTTCAAAAAGTGGTTGTGTAGTTAGCCTTCTAAACCATTTGCTAACGTCATAGACGAGAAAATGTGGGGCAACTATACTTCGATTAAGTTTCTGCTTTTTTTTAGAAAATAAGAGGCATTAAAAAGTCTAGCCTAGTCTAGGTAAAGATTTTATTAGAATTTTTTGTTAGTAGGTACCTAAATGTATAAAGTATAATTAACCAAAACTTACATTATAATAGTTCAGAAAATGCGTTGATGAGTTATTATTTAACTGTGCTTTTGTATGTTGTGCTATGTCTTTTGTGTGCACCAAATAAACGTTTACAATTACAAAGGTGCGGGTTATCTCTGTAACTAAATCCAAGCTTTGTTTAGGTATCCTTAACTTTTTACTCGACTACGGCGAAGAAAAAAGGAGGGATATGATTTTGACCGGTATGTATGTATGTATGTATGTATGTAAGTATGTTCATCTGTTCCCTCCTATCTTCTAAACCACTGATCACAATTTGACAAATGAGGTATCTATGTATATATATACAAAAAGGTATAAACAAGACACAACAGACAGACCAATTAAAAATCCGGAGTCACACGTAATCTGTTCGATTTAAGCCCTAACACGTGTGACTCCGGATTTTTAATTTGTCTGCCTGTGGTATCTGGTTTATACCTTTTTAGTCGTAGTTGGGTTTAAGTTTTTATTACTTTAATTTTTTTATTTCTTTGTTTTCGTTTGAACCATAGATCAAGTCATTAGGTTTTTAAATATCGTTCCTCAGGATATGCACGACTGTTCAAAACAGATGAAAGGAGGAAAGAAGGAAATATTAATATTAAACCCAATGCCATTCACAATAGGGGCTTAATTTTACTGAAAGCTTGAAATGGAATGGAATAGAAACGATACGGTTTTATGAGATGTGGTCAGAAGAATGGATCGTATGAACTTTCATTTATCTAGAAAATGCTCTGAGGCTTTTCAGTAAAAGAATGTTGCACGAGTGGAATGGACGAAGTTAAATTAACTTTTATGTAAAATATCAAAATATACGGGGGAATGGCAGAAGAGGGGAGGGGAGGTATAAACTTAGTAGGGGTTGAAAGGCTGTCAATGATAATAATGAAGATGATTTGAAAGTCTGACAACCAGTCTTACCGAGGGTATCGTGTTACCCAGTATCTGGGTTCAGCTGCATCCGATTAGACTGGAAGCCGAACCCAACTTAGTTGGGAAAAAGCTTGGCAGATTGACCTAATCTACCTTGATTATCATTTTCAGGCGAGAGCAATGTGTGACTATCTAAGCTTAGCCAAAGAAAGTGACTGATCTCCAAATGAAAGATTTTAGATTAAGAAAAAAAAAAAATATTTTGCTGACAAAATTTTATACGAAAATACTGACAATTTTGAGCCACAAACGCATTCCAGTTTAGGACACACCGTTTAGGTGTTCGCGACCCCTGAATCGCCCTGAAAACGGTTCCAGGTTGTCGTCTGAAAGCCAATATGTCACAGACCGTCCGGCCGGAAATTAAAATATTCTGAAAATTGAAGGTACGTGGCGATTTTTCAAGATAAATTCTTTGATGAATCTTTTAGGATACCTTTGTGATGATAAATTTGATTCATGCTAGGTCACGTTGACCTCTGATGTACGAGATCCGGAAATTTCCTTTTTGAAATTTAGTATGGCTGACGAAATCTTTGCCTTTTTGGCCCAGGTCGTCGATTTTATAGTAATACTAGCTATTGCCCGCGGCTTCGCACGCGTGGAGTTTGGATATAATTATATGTATCGGCCTAGTACTTTTTGTTTGGTTACTGCTCTGAAATTGTGCACAACGTGTTGTGAACAGAATATCGTCTTGCACGCATCCAACGTACTACCGAAATAGAAAGTATTCTATGTCCTAACCCAGGTCATGATCTTCCCATGTGCCAAATTTCATCCAAATCTGGACAGCGTAACAAAAAACACACTCACTTTTCGCAATTTATAATATTAGTAAAGGCGAATTCGACTAAACTTTTATACCTTATATAATTATAAGTCTAATCCAGTGAATACATTTTTAATTTTTGATAGATTTTCCTACTAAACCTGTCAGACGTCAATATTATTCTACGGATAAAAAATATCTGGCTTTGTTTAAATCAGCCCATAGGATTTATAGGTTACGATTGAAACGCATTGTGAACAAGCTCTGTATTCATAGTAAACAAAAGCCAATCGCCCGAATACCTAATTACCCAACTACGGCGAAGAAAAAAGGAGGGTTATGATTTTGATCGGTATGTATGTATGTATATATGTATGTATGTATGTTCATCTGTTCCCTTCTATCTTCTAAACCACTAATCTCAATTTGACAAATGAGGTATCGTTGGAAGCGTCTTGATTGTCCGCTGGTTATAGGCTATGTGTACGTCAGATTAAAAATGGCGCCCTCTAGAGAACATAAAGTCAGGAACTAAAAAAAAATATTGTTTAATCGTACTATGTTGGGTATCAAATGAAAGGGTTTAACGAGCACATTTCAAAAATATATATAATAACACAAAAGAATTAAAAAAAATGAAAGTAATAAAAACTAAAACCCAACTACGACTAAAAAGGTATAAACAAGACACCACAGACAGACAAAAATCCAGAGTCACACGTTATCTGTTCGATGTATGCCCTAACACGTGTGACTCCGGATTTTAATTTGTCTGTCTGTGGTGTCTTGTTTATACCTTTTTAGTCGTAGTTGGGTTTTAGTTTTTATTACTTTAATTTTGTTTTTTATCGCTTACTAGTCTTATTTTGTCCCTGTCACTATAAGGTGTATTGCAGCGATTTTTTTTTGTTTTTTAAATGTTTTAAACTTTAGGGGTTTAATTAAGCTATACATCAGAGGACATAATATTATAATCTGAACTGATGTAGCTTTCAGTGTCAACATAAGTGTTGTGTTGCCTATGTCTATTTCTATAAGGAGGGTATTTAAAAACCGTATTTAGCTATATTATATTAATCAGAAAATATTATCAATCACAAAATCAACGCGTCTTGAGACAAATAATGGCGAGATGTTCCTACGTTCATAAACTTCACTGCCAACGCTCGAAGTAGAGTCACTCGGTGATGTGAACATAAGATTTTCACATCAATTACTATTTCGTATTAGTAACACAACTACTTATAACCGTCGCCCCTTTTAATTAACTCCAAAAAGATGTAACCTGTTCTTAACCACAGTATATGTAGGTAATAAATACTGTGTGCCTTATTTATTTGTGACGCTAATCAACATTACACGAGGTGGCTAAAACCGGTTGATGGTACAAATCATTACCCGAGCATATTCCTAGAAAACAGAAAAATAAAGTTTAGAGCTCTGAACAACCGTGCGTCACGCAATACTATAATAACGTCAGTTTTTGTTTGCGCATTTCACCATAATTGTTTTTTTTTGCAAGCCTATTCCGTGTTAACTTGTTTGTTGGTTATTCATCGAATTGATTGGTGTGAATATTGTAGGGTAAACTTATTTAATCGATTTTTTATATAAACCTCTGTTTTATCAAACAGCCTTTCTGTAGACATTGTGTTTTAAGTCATTTTTCATTAGTTATCGGACTGGAAATAAGAGTTATGTATATAATAAGTTCATCTTAATGGTAGAGTTATTTAGTTTGTAGTAAGTGCATGTCAAAAAGCCTTATCTGGACTTGCACTAAAGCTCAACAATCGCTTAGCCAACATTGAGTAAACATGAAAGAATGTAATTAAGAATAGGGAGTTAAATAATTCTCATCCTCCATCTGAATTCCTTCCACTTTTTAGAAAATTGTTCCCTCAAAACACATCGTTTGCAACATATGTATTCTAGTCAAAGTCCTCATTACGTACACTCGACAAAAGCAGTGGAGACAACTCAAAGCACTTTCCACAGAGAGGGACAAAATAAAAATCACTTGGCAAAAATTATTCTCGTAATTTAAATGTAAAGTGAAATGTAAAAAAAATCGCTTTGGAAATGCGTATCGTTTAGATGTATAAATTACTTTGCAGTGTCCTACCAACTATATGAACCCTTTTCATAGCATTCTGCTAATAGCTAGGAACATGTAGGTAGATTTTCATAAAATTAAGGTAATGTCTTTTTGATTTGATCTTGAAAGTATGTATGTACTTTTACTAAGCAACAAGTAATAATTACATGACTGAGTAATTGAATTGTTCTTTTTTTTCAAATTGATAATTTTAAGACATGTTTTTTTAATTTGCTTGAAGCTTGAGATATTTAAATGATGGCGTAAATATAATTATACATATGAAAGTAGCCTTTGCCCAGCATTGGAAAAAGAATTTATGATAAAAAATATAATAATTAACAACTAATTTAACGAATCATAATTTACTAATATCCAAATTCATAATTCTAATGTATTTTGTATTCACTGAACTGCCATTTCATAAAACAGCCTAAACGTAGTTTGATTCTCAATAATTTGGGACACAGAACATCTAATTTCTGATTAATCGTTGCATTGCGTTCCATGGTTGATTGGACAGATATTTGAATTGACATAATTTTGTTTACCGATATTCTAGGATTTAGTTTGAACAGTGGAATATAATTTTGCGACGTTATATTAATCAATCTAGACACGTTCTTTGTTCATATTCAAAAGGGTTATTTCCGCACAATAAATCGTCATAGGATAATATACGTAGGTACCAAACATTGTTTTAAAGATTATAATATATCTATAATATTTCTCCACCGACAGGTCCAGACAGGGACAGATATTTAGGAGTATGAGGAACAGGGTGTAAAGTTCACTCATCCACCATAGAAAAGGGAGGATCCTCCGACCAGACGGGTGTTGTGTCTGGCGGGCAACTGCCCAATGATTGATATTGTATATGTTCACTGCACGGTAAACTCTAATTGCGCGATGCAGGATTTTTGTGACGTCAGGATTTTTTGTGTGACGTCAGGTCTGTGATGCGTAGTTCGAATGTGGCGATGTAGGTACCGCCACAGATAAAAAGGAATTTCAGTAGGTTAGACAGGAAAACAATATTCTTTGCGGTGCCTAAAATGCCTGAAAAAAAAAGCCATTGATGTGGCTGTTCCGCTTCTGTAGCGCATCATGGATGTTTGCTGATGCTCGACTGCTTCTACGCTATGATGCGAAAAAGATGCGCTTCCCTGGTGCGCCGAGTGCGGGCTAGCCCCAACATTATACTGCAGTGTGCGAGCAGACTGGACTGTTTGTACGTGAATCACTGCTGCAAACTTTCAACATTGGTATTGAGCTTGTAGCATGGATTCTCATATCTCTAAGGAAGTGTTAGATTAAGTGTTTACTAACATAGTTGTTAAGAAATATTGTTACTAACATTATTGAGTCCATAGTTACTTGTTGATTAAATATAAATAAATAAATAAAGGCACAACGGTAACTGTTTGCAATGTAATTGTTTCCGGACACCAACGAACACAGAATAGATGTAGACCTTATAAACAATTCTTAATTGTACCAACCCGAATCATCGATCGAGCGCAACGCTCACAGCGCGTCACTCGTCTCCGTGAATGTGCGGGTTCAGACGCACGCGATCGCCGCATAAGTTACAAGTTATGGGACGTCCGTGACAAGTGTCACTTGATTTATTTCGCTCCGGTGCCACTGGCGATAGTTAATTAGTGGTTACGCTGCACGGTTCCGGATTTAATTTTTTTTTTTAAATGATTTAACTATATTATAGAACCTTTGAGCTTATTGTTACTGGAAATTACAGAAGACTACGAGTACATACATAATTTATTATAATAACGCATTTAATAAGTAGTGATTTCGGCTAATTGAATGATAAAAAATCGTAAGTAATCATAAAAACGACACACGGTAACATTGTTTTTCTGTAACCAAAATGATGCCTCAAAATCAATGCCAAACCATAAAAATATCTTCTTTTTTAAACCAAAACCACAGGTTTGCGAATTAGAACATTTCTTCAGGTTACCAACTGAAAACTGAATTTAAAAGAGCGTAAATAAAAAAAAAACGAACTTGCTGTTTGTGCAAACGGACGGTAGTTCTCAAATCGCTTTTTGAGCTTTTTTTTTTCATTCGTATGACGCAGTTATAATTTAGTGCATTCAGTATTATTTTCAATTGGCACGCGATTTTCCATACAGTTCCGTTGCATGCAAAATGATAGTCTTTAAATTTAATTGATCCTGTGTTTCTCTATTCGATTGTGCTAATGGTTTGATGTGCGCTCACTAAAATTTAAAAAAGTTCGGTTTGTCATAAAATAGATTTATGTTGCGTCAAAACAGGTTTTTCAGTAGTTTTTTATACTACGAAACTGTTTTGTTACCAGTCATCATTGTTTTCATAGAGCGAAATTACAACCTGTCTAATGGACAGTCCGGATCCAGTCTGCTCACATCCAAAGTAACAAGAGAAATAAATAAACTATATGTCCCAAATACTTCACACAGACTCCACTGACAGACTTTTGAAAAAATACGAAAAGCCTTTGTTTGTTGATGGCTCAGGCGTCGTATTTATTTATGAAAATTGAGCCTAATCCGTATTTGTACAGGCTAGGCATAGCAAACATCTATCGTTGCAAAAATGAATATTTCATTCACGGAAGTGCCGGTGCAATGCTATTGGTACTTTAGAATTTTTAGACGTATGTTTTTGCGCCCAGAAGTCCGAGTTCGAAAAGTGGGAACAGGAACATAATATTATATTAAATACATTATTATATTATAATGCTGATTGTATAAGTTTTTGTGTTTGTGTTTGCAGTATTAGCAAATATTTTTTCCAGTCTCCTTTTCATAACAAGGCTCCATAACAATAACATTTTCTTAACGAGCAAATTGGTTACACTAAACGATAAAAATTTATTTGTTCTTATTTATTGCTCTTACCAATAATGGTTCTAAGTTAGAGCCATTGTTAGAGAGCCTCTAACAAGTAAATTTTGATAATTCCAGCATTAGCAAATTCAAATTGGTTGGTGTAACTAACTGATTTATCTTATATCCTTTGTAAAAATATTTCTTTATTAATTTTTTTTTACAAAAAATTCAGTAATATTTTGGAATTCGCAGGCGAACTCAAAATGTTTAAACTAATCATCTTTTTGGTCTGCATGCCTGGCTGAAATCAGATGTAAAAAAAAAAGACTACCATAGCCGGGGAGGAACTGCACCTCAAAGATGAAGCGCCGATGGCCGACTGCATCCAGCACTCCTTAAATTATAGACGTGATATGGACCCAGATGTATTCCAAGCACCAAGTTACGGGAGAGGTGGCTATGGCCGGCCAATAGGCAAATAGGAAAGGCAGACACCTTACAACAATTAAAATTAAAATAATATCTGTTGTTTTTATTCACGCAGACTCACTCGTTTAATGTTAAAATTGTGACTCAGAAATGTCTAATTTTCAAGATAAACCACAATAGTTTAACGTTATGAATATAATTCAAAACCATACAAGTACTAATTTTATTAGCCAACAATATAAGATTAAAGAAACTTACTTTCTGATAACCGATTGTGTATTTCTCTGTCGTTGCTATAACAACAAATAATAAAAATAAAATGATGTAAAAATTGAAGGCATAGGTACAATACACGTGATTTTTTTGGAAAATCTTGTTCGATGGTACGGAACCCTTTGTGTGCTGACCCTAAGCGTCATCAAAACTGCATTGCTGTACTATACGGTTAATTCAATTATTCAAAGAATTATTTCCATGGTGAATCAATCATTCTTTTTCCTTAAACCGAATCTACATTCCGCAAGTCAAAATCAGATGCTAAGCAAAACATTTTGACCGAATATTGCTTCAACTCCAATCCGTATTTGTATCGTGAATCCGTCGACGTTCATTTGTATTTTGATCTCTCTGATTTCAGCTCAGCTATTATTACCACGCTACATTGCATCGTTACTGATTTGCTTCGATGGTGTAACGTCGACTGGTTGTGAATTGCTTCATTTTGTTTCACAACTTGTTTGAAATTTTGTTTTCACAATCAATGTTGCATTATCATTATGGTAATGAGACAAAACTATGACTTTGTTAATGAGACACTAGCTAGAGCATAGTCATGCTCTGCGTTAATTTAATCATGTCAATGAAACGACCAAAAAATAAGTTACCTACCCATTTTTTTTACGACTTTGACTTGCCTCAGAATTGACTCTCAAAGAAATAACAGCTCTTTATTTTACATATCCACTGAAACAACAGTAGTGTACAAAAATAACGGTCTGCCAATAAAGAAAGAACTTCTTTTAATTATCTTCAGCCCGTCCAAAAACTTTTGTTTGAAACCCTCCAAATAGGTTTTATAACAGTCACACAACTATCACACGACGATAGCACCAAGTTTGCTCACAATACGAGACCGGGTTAAAACGGGAACGTTATACAATATAATAGCAAGCTCGCTTCATATCTGGCAGAGCTCCAGAACCATTATAAAACTTTCTGCACGGCTAAGTAGTATACTAATAAAATATTCAGCTACGTTGAAATTGTACGGCGTAAAGGACGTTCTGTGATTGATTGGATTTTTTCTAGCTCTGGTGGAGGATTGGTTCGTTTTAGCATTATGTAGATATTTACAAATTCGATTTTTTTATCACGATATCAAGATTAACGCTCAAACAAGGAGACTTTTTTTCATTCTAATTTTGAGCTTTGTAAATGAATATGTTCAATTAATTATTAAAATATATATAAATCGCTTGATATAGCTACTTAATTTAACTTAATAATAACTAACTAATAAATGAAACAACTTAAAAAAAAAAATAGTGGTAATAGCAAGACATTGTTGTGTCATTGGGAAATCATCTTTTGCCAGCCCAATGCATGTTAAAAAAATTCTTACACCCTTTGTGCAAGCGCTTTTATGACACGCCCGTAGAGATACAGGTCTCACGCCTGACCACTTTCTTAAGCTCCATTTTCCAAAAGCCTTAAAAAAAACAAAAGAGAACGTAACAAAACACTACCCTACTAATCAGATATGAAATTCTCGAAGCGAGATCTCCAACACTATCCAATGTTTACCCAACGCAATTGTTTGGGGGACCAAATTCAGTAAACATTGGAAATCAATTAGGACCTTCCAAACTAGTTGGAAGTGAGGTCACGCTAGAATTTACTTAGTATTGTTCGTTCTACGGGTTTAATATGGACTGAAGTTGCATATATGGGACTATCTGCCAACATTTTCTACTACAAATACTAACGCGATACTAAGAATGATACAAAATAAAATAATAATCTAATTTGATTATTTAAAATTGGGACTAAATACGCAATATGCAGCTGTTCCATAGGAAAAAAATGCATTATTCGATAGACTTCAAACGGTGATAGAATATAAAATTTTACTACTGTTCACCTTCATGTGCTGTTGTACTGTTGTACCTTCACACACACAACTAGAGATTTTTCAACAAAGCTTCCACTAAAATTTCCACTTCTACAAACTTACAGTGAAATCATCTCTCCAAATAAACTAATCAACAATCAATGGCTGATAAACGTAATACAGAAATCACGCACCCTCCGTAGTCAGGTCGAATATACGAGTATCTCGACGATTCGTTTGCTCAAGAAATTGAGTCAATGAGCGATGCAAAAATAGCTACACAGTCTCCAACTCCTTGTGCAGATGACAATAAAGTTGCAGATCGTTTTACTGAGGTGTATGGGTTGTTGGTGTTGTTCTATGGCGCCCAATAGGCTGGGCTACAGCGTACACACAATACGGGAACATCGCCGTCACGTCGTTGAGTGCAAACAGCTAAATTACAAAAAAGTTTGCTACCTCTGTGTATGGCGAAGGATTGTTTGTTGCATTTCCATTTAGACAATTCTTTTTTTTTCCGCTTCTCATTACAAAGTCTCGAAGCGAAACGAAGTAACATGACATAGCATCACACCTATCGTTCCCAATGAAGTATCACAGGTGCATTAATTTAGTACACCCACATGTCGCCAGCAGCTTATGTCTATGCCATTAACCGTCATCAATTTGGGCTGTTAGGCGTGTTAACATAATATATTATGTTCGGGTCGGCTTGATTCGGCACACTCGGAGGGGAAATATACATACATTTGATTTTGCGGCCTGGCCTATGTCGAATAATGACCTGAATATGTGTGCAGCACTCCTTACTGAGAAAATGTGATAAACACTGTAAATTTTAATAATCTGTAAGGTCTAAAATCGTCAGTCTAAATTCTAATTAAAAATATTTTATGTTACTTAATAAACCAGAACAAAATCAAAATCTAACTGGCATCTAATTGGTATTTCCTACATGACAGATTTCGTGGCACACGCCCCTCATCAGGGTCATCAGGATCAGTTCAGACCGCGACGGGAAGCGACGCGATGCTGCGCGCACTTTTTAACAATTATCGAACTTATTATTTTCTCGAAAAGGCATAACTTCAGTACGAGTGTTGACACGTGTCAAAGTACGCTGAATTATTTTAATTATTTTCGAAGAAAATAATTATCTGCTTTAAGGTATTGCAAACCTTGTCGTGTTAAAATGTATTTTATCATTTATCGATTATTTAGATAAATTAAATATTTTTCTTTTTCAAACTATTATTTCTGATGGTTGTTATTAAGAAGTTGTGTCGGTAAAAGAGTATCGTTTCAAAGTTGGTTATTATGTAATTTTGCATTAATACTCGTATGCTAGATGGCGAAACTGAGACATGGGATCACAGATTTTCTATGACATTACTTCTCTAGCCTTTTTATAGTACCTATCTTAAATCTCTTTGATATAAACCTACATGGGAACTTCTGAAACGTCAGCAGCTAGATGCACGGTTTCAATTGGTATTTTCTATGGAGAAGAGCCGGCAAGAATTGCAGTGTTAATAGGTATGGACAGTGTTAGGCCTGTCAACAAGTAATATCAACCAAGATCATTTAATGTATTTTCCTTCAATGTGACAGAAAATATATTACTGTGAAACAATTAGTACAGCGTGTCTAACTTATCTGTGCAAACGGAAAAACACATAACTAAATCTTAATGTACCGAATTTATCATGCTGTTGCATTTTTCCTTGACAAGCAGCGCCACCGTGAACTGCAAACTTAAACTGATCCTGCTTTAATAGGGGCGACTTTTGAGGGAAGCCTAAATCCAGCAATAGAACAGAAATGTTGATGATAATGACTTAATAATAAGGGTCCTTAATACCCATACTCAAATGAAGCAATACAAGAACGTGGCAATCGCCTAAGTATGTGTATAACTGGAACTAAGCACCTTAAGTGTGTACCAATAGTTTATTTAGTAGTTTATAGCATCGTATAGGAATCCCTTGTGTATCCCAAACATTGTTTGTGGAGGATACGTCTTTAAGTCCTTGGATTACGTAGAAATACTATCGTAAGGACAATGATTGATGATGGTATTAGGTCTTCAGATGTTGATACTGGACGATATTTGTAGATTCACTGTGTAAGGTTTATTAATATACCCATACGAGTAAGTAGGTACGTCCGGCGTTTTCTTAACCCGTACCCGCATCTTGCTGATTGGCTATATTTTTACCCAGTATTCAAGATCTATAACAGCATGACTAATAGGTCGTATCAATACGAGAGACGAACCAAATTTGAACTTGTGTGTAAAAGATCTGGCGCGTTACCACACATCATACAAATCGGATCGATATTTGATTAAAAATGTCATGCAAAGTGTAAAGTGATTTTAAACCATGATTAGTGCAACTATTAGGTAACTTTTACCTTGACTTGCCCTGCACTTAAACTGCCCTGCAAACGATAATGAGCACAGGTGTGACTGTATTCTCAAATGGTGAGCTGACTGAAATGTCCGAAATGCTTTCAGCCGTCGGATGGAGTATGCTGGAGGTAACTAGTTCATTAGGCGTTGCATTTGACAGCTGACAAGCGATGTGAGCCACTAGTATTAAAACCTTAATGAGTACATACACTTAGTACCTGGTTCGTAAATTAGGTTTAAAACGGTGTGTAAAGTGCAACCACGAAAAAAACTGGAAGACTTCTTTTTCTTTCACTATATTCTACGTACTGAGATCGTACTGCCTCGTTGGTCGAGTAGTCGTAAGCGCTATTGTTGAGCATCGGGTCCTGGGTTCGATACCCAATTTGGGTAAAATGTTATTGGCATTTTCCATCAGGAATTTCTTAGTAGGAGCCCGGAGTCTGGATTTGTGCCCGATTGATGGTAATAGGCTCGCCCCCTATTACATAGGACTTTAACATAACTGGCGAAATGTGGGTGAACTAGCCTAACCCTTCTGGGATTACAGGTGTGATGTCATGTGTACATATTATATTCTACAATTTATACCGGTACTTATCGGATAGTAGGTATCTACTTTACCCAGTAAAAACCCTTATGTTCAGCTATGCTACCTCATACAAAAAACCAAGCTACAAAACGGAATAAAAAGGTCAGCAACAAAAAAATAACCGAAAATGCTACAAAGAACAAAAATCTAGGACATAAGCACAAAATAGTGGCCGGTGTTGACCAATGCGATGCACAGTTTTTGTAATTACAACTCGTCGGAAAAGTTTGCGTGAGTTTTAATAGCCACATGTGAAAAGTTAAATGAAGCCATCACACGAATTTATTTAAAATATTCTCGTCTGAAAATTTTAATTGTACTATTTTTTTTTGGGGTGCATTGTGTACCCTATTTAATGTATGGAGGACGTAAGCTCACATGAGTTGATATTATTGGGTTTTTGTGAGATTTTCTCGCTGATAATAAGAGTGAAAAGTTTTCTTTGAAACACTTGAATATTTTACTGTTAGTTTTTTTCGGAATGATTGGATCTAGACGTCTATATTAAAATTATTGTTTCTTTTTGTGTTTCGTCTTACTGACTTGTTAACGTATATAGCCCGGTCAATCATCACTGCCTACTGAATTTGAATCAGAAAACGCGTTTGGTTATAAAGGCCCGTCAATAAGTCAAGTAATTGAACAAATATTTTGTCATTTCTGTGGCGGTACCTACATCGCCACATTCGAACTACGCATCAAAGACCTGACGTCACACAAAAATACTGACGTCACAAAAATCCTGCATCGCGCAATTAGAGTTTACCGTGCAGTGAACATATATACAAAAATCCAATATCAATCATTGGGCAGTTGCCCGCCAGACACAACACCCGTCTGGTCGGAGGATCCTCCCTTTTCTATGGTGGATGAGTGAACTTTACACCCTGTTCCTCATACTCCTAAATTTCAATTATCTCGTTTTTGCAGTCTTCAGAAAAAAAACCGGTTTGTTTTTGTTGCTTACATCGCTGTGCAAGGAAGCATAAAAGGGCCAAGTAACCAACGGACCTTACAGAATGTTGGGAAAACAATCCCTTTCCACGATTCTTTGTAATGTGCCCAAATTTCTGCAAACGAAAGGAGCATTACATCGTTGTATTTTTATGCTTACCTGCCTACTATAGGTACTGTTTCAATAGAGTTGTGAGGAACGCGGGGTTCATCGGCTATGCTGGTATTACATAATACAAATCATACCAGTTGTGCTGTTCTCTAAAAATATCATCGTGAAAACTTAGGTGAAGTGAGCTTGGAGTGACCTGTCACTGCCTTAGCATCAGTAGGTATTGATGACAATGACAGCTCACTCCAGGCTCACTTCACCTAAGTTTTCACGGTGAGATGGTTACTGAATAGCAATGCTGTAGTCCCAGAAGGCTTTGGCAGAGGTGTTTATGTATGTATTATGAATGCTAAAAAAAACCCATAAGTTTTTTTTTTATCAATGCAAATAGATCATGCATCTGTTTTCTGTGAAAAAATATGGTTATGTTATTGAATTGTTACTGTTGTTGTTGTTGTTCAATTATTATCTACTGAATAAATAAGATGAAAATTGAAATTGAATTGAGTTGTAATTCGCAAGCAGAAAACGACACTGTGTCTTTATTTCTAATAGGAAGTTACTGTCAGTGTGCTCCATAAAAATAATTTAGATAAACAATGAGGTATTAAAATCGTTAATCCCCATAGCAACAAGAACCATTAACAAAGACCATAATTACTAAAACCGATTAAATCATCCAGATAGAGCAAAACAGAATTCTGTAATTTGGGAGACAATTGGCTGTCACTGCCTAACTTTACCAATGACGACTAGCCATCAATCTTTTTCAGAACGAATCCCTTAACAGCCAATGAATGGTGGCAGGGTTTCAGGGAGACATTAGAACTATTCAGTAATTCCACATCGGATTTGTTAACATCTATCTGTCTTGTAAAGGATAGATTTATAGATCGAGTGAGGACAATGAAATATTTGGCCCTTTTTGGAAATGGGTTGGATGTTTCTTAAGACAAAATAGGTCTCCTTACTCTGGTACATCTAGTTTACATTTTGATCAAGAAATAAAGGTTAGGTCAAGGTCACCTACATCTTGTTATATTATAAGCCAATCTTAACATACTTATGCTTTCTCACTCGACTTAATGTATTGCCAATTAAAGCGGCACAATGCATTATTGGATTTTCAACGCTTGGCTCAGCGACTAGAGTTGAAAATCCAACAGTTATCAATAAGAGAGCAAAATAAGCAAAAAGTAGTTTTCATTTTCAATTAAATACGTCATACATGCTTTTGATATAAATAAAAGGCTTGATATGTTATTCTTACTTACCTATATAATAATAGCTGATACCCGCGACTTTGCCCTCGTGGATGTCGGTTATTATATACTAAAACCTTACTCGAGAACCACTCTATCCATTGGTGAAAACAGCATGAAAGTCGGTGGCGGCGTTTTAGAGTTTATCGCGTACAGGACGATAGACAAACAAACGCGGCGGAGGACTTTGTTTTATAATAATTATGTAAGGATACTATTTACAATTCTTGATTTTTTCAAACAACCGTCAATAAAAAAAAATGTTATTTTCTTTAATAAACCTAAACGAGGAGTGAGCAGTTGAAGTTATAGCAGCCACACCGGGTTAATCCTTCAGGTTAAGCAATGCTTGCCGGGGTTGGTCCGTGGATGGGTGACCATCTTTACAAACTGAGACTCCTCCGTCACTCGGAAAGCACGTGAAGCCGTTGGTCCCGGCTTTCATTCGTGGATCTTTGACAGTCGTTACGGGTCGTCAGAAACCGGAAAGTCTGACAACCAGTCTTACCAAGGGATATCGTATTACCCAGTTACTGGGTTGTGGAGGTCAGATAGGCAGTCGCTCCATGTAAAATACTGGTATTCAGCTGCATCCGGTTAGAATGGAAGCGGACCCCAATATAGTTGGGAAAAGGCTAGGCAGGCAGACTTTAATAAACCTAAACGTGTGCATTTACACAGCATGACGCTTGTATTTCCCAAAAGGAATAGGCAGAGGTGTACCTACAGTATCTATATCACAAGATTTTTTTACATTTACACTTTACCAGTTACCTTCAAAAGGGGTTAATTCGTAGAGGTTTGCTTAGTGAAAAGAAAGTATTTTACAGATCACGGGGTCGGATTACTGTCCTAAAGTTGTCAACATTCTGCTTACATGGCTTAGTAAGGTTAGATGCAAAACGATGATAAGTACTGGCTTACATTTTTAACTAACACGCAATCTCGTGGTAGTCACCCAGATCGCCTGAATTATTCAACATTTTACTTTTCGTCGGTTTTTGGGGTTCGGTAGACGAAGGGTTTAAAATGGAATATTTTACGTTAAATACATCAGCTTTTTTTTTATACATTTTGGGCAAGAATGGAAATTAGTAAAATTGTAAAAATCTCACAGTGAAAAGTTTGATAAACTGACTTTGAAGTAAGCTGTCTTTTCATCTGATCCTAGGGAGGGATTGACCCTATTGATAGATTCACTTCACCTTAGTTTTCATGCTGAGATTTTTACAGAATAAATTCACTCATATATGCATTTTCAATACGAGCCTTCAACTCAAAAGCTTTAAAGCTCACATTTTAATGGTTTACCCACTTTGAGTCGAGTTGGTGTTAAATATTTAAAGTGCACGACAGCCATTGACGAATGAGTCAAGTTACAATTTATTACAGTTACTAAAATATGTACTTAACATTGAGACCCATAATTAAGGTATTTTTGGAGGCTACAAAGGTCCGGAACCCACATACTCAGTCTTAATATTCATATCCAAATAATTTTATACGTTCTTTTGGCTTTTCTATTACGTAGTACATTTTTCATATCTGACATCTTTCACGCCATGTGTAATTGTTTACAAACGTTCTTTTTTATGAATTTCGGCTCGCTTGTAATGTTTTCGTGTTAAAAGGTGATTGATCTGTGGTAATTTTTAAAAGGATTTAAAATAGCGCGTAAATGCTCTATGATGAAACATGTACCTAGTAAACATTACAATGTTTTTCATTTTTTTATTTTGTTATTTGTGTGTATTTTGTGTTTCACGAACCTTGTTCAAATAAACGTTATTCTTTCTTTTATTTATTTCTTTGTAATGTGTATACAGGACTAAAACATTTTTATTTTACGTTTTTTGCGATCGTGAGTCTTCACGTCTGTATCAAAGGGGTAGCCAGAAGTTAATAGATATTTAAGCCCCAAGAAGACAAGCTTATTGTAAGAAAATCAACCAGTTACAAAATCAACCGGTCATAAAATCAACCGGTCACAAAATCAACCGGTCACAAAATCTGCTACTAAGTAATTCGTAATGCACCCATATAAACACACGCACATATCTCTAAATCGCATGTGCTCCTATTCGCAGCATCATGCGGAGATACTATACGTTATAGATGCTTTTGATAATAAAAGGCTTAATATCTTATGCTTACGTATTAACTATTTACAAGTCTTGAATTTGTCAAACGAGCAGCAATAAAAAAAATTAAAATAAATCTTTAAACAACCAACCACCAAACGTATGCATTTACATGAATGCATTTGCATGATGCCTGTATTTCAAAAAAGGAATAGGTAGGTACCTACATTATCTACATCAAAAGATTTTTTTACACATCCATTTTACCAGTTACATTCAAAAAGGGTTATTTCGTAGAAGTTTAGTTAAAAGAAAGTATTTTACAGAGCCCTTTGGCCTCGTACAGGAGTTAACGTTTTTTTTTTGTTTATACACTGTTGTTTTTATTTATTTTCTAAGTTTGTGTCATATTATTTAATTTCTGCTCTTCCTGTGCAAGTCTTAATAAATGCTTTTTTCTTCTTCCTTTTTAAATATAATTCCCGGTTGTCACTATAGGACAATCCTATAGGCGAGACAAAAAAAAGCAGAAAAACCGCTTCAAACAGCACAGACCGGCCACAGCTCGTTTGTACCAGCCGGGCCAGACGGCACACTAATTGAGCAGTTTAGTTCCCACTAGAGCACGGAATAAGTTAATGTATGGGTACTGTTCCTAACTGGCTACTCAAAGCACGGAGAGCAACTTTTTCCGGACGGATTTGATTTGGCGAGTACATTCAAAGGTCCTGAATCGGTTCGAACTACACATCGGAATGTGAACGGGAAACTCGCACCTTTTCATTATGTGGCTTATAATTGCGGGAATTTGTGGCAATAGAAATGATTGCGTTACGAGGATCGTAATACGAAAATTACTATTTGCACATCTAGTTTCTGAATTGAGAATTTGAAGCTCAGAAGTAGTCAAACTCTTATTAGCAATTCCTGTTAGTCTATTGCTATAGGTACTCTTTGTTGGTAACAAAATTATATACTTTGTGCTCTGTGTTAACATCCGTCTGTCAAATAAAGTCTATTACGAAAAGCTAACGTGTTTTAATAGGTTATGGGCCCAGCACGCTTTCAATGCTGCCCGCGAAATCGCATTTTTTTTAACTAAAAACTTATGAAATTTTGGTTTTCGCGGACAAATTGAAGGAATCACTTCAAGTAAAAGTGCGAAAGTACCTAAAGTTCGTCATGTTCTCAATTTTAAATTCTTAATTCAGAAACCGGTGTTAGTGTAACAATATACAACATGAATCAATTTAGTTGTACGCAGGAGATCCACTTACGTTATTTTGCCAGTAGTTTCTCTAATATAAAAAGTCACTGAAAGGTATTTCCAAGATGAGGTCCCTGATTTTACGATAATATCCAGAACTTGCTTACCAAATAAAATCCAAGTTATTAAATGGAATAGTTCTCATAAAGACAGTTATTAACAAGGCAACACTACCGCAGTTTGGACCTCTACCCTCATAAGTTTAGACCCTCGTTTTTCAACAATATAGCAGATATTTCCACATTTATGATGTGAAAATTATACTGTAATGTTAGTAGCATTGTACCCCAAGTGTGTGTTTTGTCAATTCGTAAATAGAAATCCACTGAAACAAATTCTAACAAGTGCTGTTGAAATCAGTGTTCTGAGTAGAATACCTCCATTAATCATCCAGGACTATTCACTGAAGCAGAGCAGAAAAGCTAAGCCAGTACTTAAGCGGTTAAATACATGGCGTAAACCATCAGTAAGTTCTAATTTTAGAGTCCAAATGTGTCTTAAGAAAAATCAACATTCTTTTAAATTCGCGCATCTTGAAAACACCAGGACAAAATGCATCAAATCTTCCACTTTAAAGAAACACGAATAAAAACCTGGACCACACAGACTATATTATATATATTATAGTTCCTAATACAAGCAGTTACTGCCGATTCACTTTGGGGTACCGGTGTACCCCAATAATTTCGGTTGAACGTCTGGGGGTCCTATTGTCAACACATTAGTAAAATTTCTGCGGAGTTTTATCCGCGTAACGTTTATCCACACTGCGGCGGTAAACCCTTGGTCGACGATGGTTAGTTTATTGAGGTAACAAAATATAGACTGTGGTTATATACAGGGTTACTGGTAACTCGACGTATTCCTTGCAGGACGTCATAGTAGGGTTAAAATGCAACAAATTAAGCCACCAAATATTCTACCGAAATTCAGTAGTTTTTGAATTAGTTAAGAGTTTTTTTGTTTTTTTTTCGTTGGTTGTCCAATCTGGATTAAACTAATAAAAAAAATTACCGGCGAAGCACATTGTTTGTCAGGAATTCCAATCGAAAAGCTGCAGGGAATGGAAAATTATAATAACTGGAAATTTTCCATGAAGATGCTCCTAATGCACGAGGACGAGTTGATCTAGAGAGAGCGAATCATTGGGTTTTTTGGAGAAGAAGTACTTTGTGTCTCTTGGAACGAAGTTCCTTATAATCGCACTCTGCAGACTTGGCGAATGAGAGCTAGACCGTAAAAAGTGTAACATTTTGACCGTCACGACACTTTTGTTATAGTATGTGTGTTTACAAATTTATGTATGTATAGGGAATATGTACGTACGGGATGCGTGATATGACAGCTGTATGTTTTTTAAATGAAACCGGCGATTCGATAATTGGAAGAGAATTGAGAGTGAAATTTCAACGACACGATATGGTGGAATCGATCGGCAATATTCGAGACGGACACGCACGGCAGGCGACCACAGACCGCCACGCAGCACGCACTGAGGCGCTTCCGATGTCTGCGTTACACCTTCCCACGGTCCGTCGTCCGGGCTCGTCGGTGTCCGTCCTCAAAATCGCGGATCGTGGGATTTCGGTATTACATGAGAGAGAAGAAAGATATAAAACTCACATTATACAATTCACACAAAATCTCTCATATTCTTTATTTTTTAAGACGCTTCACTACTAACTCATGCACGGTGCTGCACGCGCATTTTTTTCAAATGTTGTTAATTTATTTCATTGTTCCTGTTATTTAATACATAATTATTAAACAGCTAAAGGAACTCCATTACAACCGGTTGCCCTACGACACATACCAAAATTTTTTTTTGAGATGTTTTTTTATATATTTAAAACTACGTGGATAAGGTTGGAATATTCTCATGCAGGAAAAACCATTAGAACAGCTAGATCTAAATAAATTAGGTCTTTGTATAAAAATACTATAGATTTTCAAAAAAACGGTCACAAGTGATGACAGGCAATTTGTCTTTTTCAACTCCAAGATCAGCATGACTACAGAATAATGTTTTCATTTACAATTTATCATAAATCAACGCATCACTGTTCTCCCGACACTATTATTTGTCTAGTATTTTATCTCAGCTGGCGAGACTCCAAAAAGCATTATGGACTGGTCACTTTTTTACTAGGCGCTGTATCTAGGTAAGATGAATTGTATAAAAGGGAGTCGACTGCTTTTTATTTATTTAAAACGGCTTTATGAACAGCTGTACAGCAAAGCAAACATTATATGTAGTAGAGGTGTACCTAATAGTACACCCACGTTATGTTTAAGTCCCATGTAATAGGGGGCGAGCCCATTGTCATCAAACGGGCACAAATCCAGACTCCGGGCTGCTACTTAGAAATTCCAGTTATCTAATAAAATTTGCCCGACCTGGGAATCGAACACAGGACCTCCGTCCGGCTCTGGTCCAGGCCATGGTACGGAGCGAGAGGGCATAGGAAGCCGTCACCTCCTTCTGCGAAGCAGTAATGCTCGCGAAGGAGGCGGCGGAACGCGTGAGGGGGAGGCAAAGTTTGCGCCCTCACGCCCCTAACTGCCGCCGCTGGAGACGCCCTGGGCGTCGGGATCCCAGGCGGATTCCCGGCCACCATAGGCGCGGGCTTGCGGACGGCGAGCAATGGGTAGCTCGCCGTCCGATAAGGACCAGGCCCGGGTCGATGGCGCGTCGTGTTCCACGCGCGCCTCAAAGAGATGTCAGCACAATTGACGGGGTCCGGTAGGACCGATGCCTGCCAGGGTTGCGGAAAAGTCCGAAAGGGATACCGGGACCTTGGCAACAGGCAACTGAAGGAACACGGGTGGGTTTTAGTCATTAAAAGTCTGACACGCCCTTCCGCTCCGCCCAGAGTGGGAGAAGTCATTGGATGATTTACCATCCTCAAAAAAAAAAAAGGACCTCATGCTCAGCAGTAGCTCTTGCGACCACTAGACCAACGAGGTATAATTGTGACAGGTAAGTATTTCAACAAGCAACAACACAATATGGCCCGGCCAAGATTATGTCTTGACTTTAAAAGAGACTGCGACCTCTGAGTTTGTTTCGGCCTTTCTTCTCAGAGTAGTCAGATAGGAAATGCTGACCTCATCTAGCTTATTTTTAATATGACGTGTAAAAGTGATTCCAATAAATCCTATTTACAGAATAAACAATTTCATTTCATTTCCTTTCAATACAATAATTATAATACTGTAATATATTGCGTATTTTCAATAAATACTATATTAAGTGCGTAGTGTATCACAACGGAGCATAACAAATGCTTTGCTAAAATCTATAGAAAGTGTCAAGATATGTTGTTTATCATAATAATTATGTATATTGACTTCATCGGTAAATATTATTCCCGTAATAATTGTGTCTCTCTTATTTTTCTGAAATCCAAATTGTTTATTGTTGATTATTTCTTGTGTTTGCAAGAAGTTAACTTATTACAAATGTGACGTCCTTTTTTTTTTTTGAGGGTTGGAATTCATCAATGACTTCTCCCGCTCTGGGCGGAGCGGAAGGGCGTGTCAGACTTTTACTGACTAAAACCCACCCGTGTTCCTTCATTTGCCTGTTGCCAAGGTCCCGGTATCCTGTTCGGACTTTCCCGCAACCCTGGCAGGCATCGGTCCTAGCGGACCCCGCTAATTGTGCTGACATCTCTTTGAGGTGCGCGTGGAAAACGATGCGCCATCGACCCGGGCCTGGTCCTTATCGGACGGCGAGCTGCCCGTTGCTCACCGTCCGCAAGCCCGCGCCTATGGTGGCCGGGAATCCGCCTGGGATTCCTGACGCCCAGGGCGTCTCCAACGGCAGCGGTTAGGGGCGTGAGGGCGCAAACTTTGCCTTTCCCTCACGCGTTCCGCCTCCTCCTTCGCGAGCATTACTGCTTCGCAGAAGGAGGTTACGGCTTCCCATGCCCTCTCGCTCCGTACCATGGCCTGGACCAGGGCCGGACGCGAGAGGTCATTGCCGCCAATCGCCTCCGCGAGGACACGGCGGTGCTCCGCCCAAGCAGGGCTACCTCCACCGTATGCTCCACCGTGTCCTCCGGGCGATCCGCACAGTGGTGACACCCGGGCGTTTCCTCCCGCCTAATCCTACACAGGAACCTCCCGAAACTGCCATGTCCGGTGAGGACCTGCGTCAGGCGGAAGGTGAGGACGCCGTGGCGCCTCTCTAGCCACTCCTCAAAGAGGGGACTTATCGCCGCTATTGTGGCGTGCCCAGCACTGGGTTGCGACAATCGCACTCTCCATGCCGCCATGAGATCTTGCCGGAGCTCTGTCCGCTGTGCCGCGATTTCTCGCGGCAGCGAAGTTACAACCCGGCGCTTCACCTCCTCGCGCCACTCCCAAATGTGCGCGAGGACCTTCGGCTCCAGAGCCCATGGCAGTAATCCAGCAAGGAGGCTCGCCGCCTCACGGGAGACCGTGCTGTATCCCCGGGCCAGCCGAATGGCCATGACCCTTTGGGACGCGTTCATCCGGCGGGCTGGCCGCAGCCTAAAATGTGACGTCCTAAGATCTTAATATATAAACAAGACAATGAAGTGATAGGACGATAATTATTTAAGCCATCACATGAGCCCTTTTTGTGTATTGGACGTATCACTCCTATCTTTTTATTTTCTCTTTTTCTTATCTTTCATAGGCTAAGTTCATAACTAACACTATATGGATCCCTTGGTCTGAATTAAAATATTTGAATTTGAATATGAATTGAAAAGGTCGGGATGCAGTCTGGAAGCAGCAATTAATTAAATGTGTAATAACTGGGATTAGTTTAGCTGAAGTATACTTAACATCTTTAGCATCTAGCCCGTCGTAACCCGGGCTTTTGCCATCGTTAATTTGCTTAATGATTTGTTCAACCGTATCTTTTCGTGCAGGTTTCTCTCATATCAACATAAATCAGGAATTTATTCGTACGTAAATTTGTCTAAATGAGACACATTACAAGAGTTGTTTGGGTCCTTAATATAAGAACTAAATTCAGTCATGAAAGTATTGGCCAATGTTAATGGATTTGTTCGAAAAGTTATAAGTAATAAAGTATAAGTAAAAATCTTTTTAAAAACAAGCTTTTAATTAACTAAAAAGTACTAAATAAAACATACGTAAACATAATAATTTTAATGTTTTCTTAAAACCTTGAGGCTTACCGCCAAGTTTATTGTAAGAAAAGCATTTACGCCTCAAGCTTCAGCCTTCAGTCAGTATGTTTTTTTTTTTTTTTTTTGTTTAAGTTCATCGATGTTTTTGCCAATTGTGAACCGATTTACAAATTTCTATATAGATCAAAATCGGTTGAACGGACTGTATAAAGATTTCTTTAAATGTCTAATCTTGTTTCAAATGGAGTATAAACCATCATCAGTTAAGACATAGCCTTCCTCATTCAGACTGACGAAATAAATTTATCAAAATTCTTCCCAAAATATTTCCAGAAGTCAGTTGTAATTTAAGCCTGTGCAAACTTTTAAACCCCAATCTTCGGTAAAATGTAAAACAATTTAATGAGGCAAGGGCGTAATCAAGTGACGGCTAAGCGATCCCTATTAGAAAGGCAGCGTGACGATAATCCCGGATTATCTCGTTAACTTGTTTTACAGGGCCATTGGACAAAGGGTGGACCCTTAGTTGGGAATACACGGAGTACGGTGTTAGGGAAAATAATGACGGAAAGTCAAAAAGTTGAGTCTATGCTTGCAATGAAAAGTGAACGAAATGAGATCAATAATTACCTGATTAGACCATGGGTTATTTTTTTATGAAAATCTGCTTGTAACTAGAAGGGTTTGATTACGATTTCGTTTAACCACCTACTCAAAAAAATCGGTCAGTCATTATATCTTGTCCTGCGTGATGTGTTGTGACAAACTTTTACAATAAATGTGCCATGGGCATAATCAGTTAAAATGGATTTGGCATTAGGCCTTCACAAAGAAAGCGCTAGGGCATCATTGCTTGTCATTGGTTAACAGTCTCCGTCATTTACGATGGCAACAAATGAGTAATTAATAATAATTCCTTAATGGTGATGCTCTTCAGAAAAGTCAGGTGCGTAGTACTCGCAACAGGCTTGCGAGTATAACCAGTTATAGTATTCTGTAAAAATCTCACAATGAAAACTTAGGTGACGTGAGCTTGAAGTGAACTGTCACTGCCTTAGCATCAGTATCGATCACAACGACAGCTCACTCTACGCTCACTTCACCGAAGCTTTTACGGTGAGATGAATGATTAGCAAACATGCAGATGCTAGCGATTGACACTATTGACAATAATTCACTTCACCTAAGTTTTCACGGTGAGATTTAAACAGAATAGACCGGCTGATGTATGAACGTAAACCAAGCAAATGGAATAGGTAAGGATCTTAGGTGAAGTGAGCGTGGAGAGAGCCGTCATTGTCATCGATACCTACTGATACTATGGCAGTGACAGTTCACTTTAAGCTCACTTCACCCAAGTTTTCACGGTGAGATGGTTACAGAATAGCTAGGCTGTACTTTCTGCCTACCCCCATGGGAAGATGGCGTGAGTTTGTGTGTGTATGTTTCGAAATTATTCCATGTTCTTAGTTATCGCTCGGCACCGAGCATGATCGCTACATGTACCTAGTCATGCGTTTCGTTAAGTGCGTTAGATTGGTTACGATGGTACTTCCAGATAACATCCAGTGCAATTGTTTTAGTTACGTCATCGTTAACAAGTAGTTTGTTTGTTTTGATAAACCCATTGTCTTGAAATGGGTTTTTCTGTTATGATGCCGATGACGAAATGTTATGCATTTCCTGTTTTGCGGTATAGCAATCTAATTCAAAATTATATTAACTTAAGTTTTTAGTCTTAAATCTCCTTAACTGTAAAACTTTCTGTTCTTCCGTGGGGTGGGGACCTGGTGATTTGTAATACAGGCATTTTACGCCTAAGTCAGACACCAGCTCCAAACAACCAACAAATAATATGTGAAACTTATAATAAGCTTGTCATTGTCATTGTGAGGAGAAATAAATAAATAAATTGATACCTCTATTATTAAACAGTGACATTTCAGGGTCATCAGGCAGTTTTTACACAATATTTCCTTACAGTAAACATAGTTGTTGCCCGCAACTTCGTCTGCTATCCAGGATGAAAAGTAACCTATGTCCATCTCCACGTCAAGGTCTATTCCCTGTGCCAAATTTCATCCAAATCCATTCAGCCATTGTAGCATGAAAGGTAACAAACAAATTTAGTTTCCCATTTATAATATTATAATATACTAGCTGTGCCCCGCGGTTTCAACCACATAAGTCTCGATCTAGTCGGAATATGGAGATAAAAAGTATCCTATGCCCTAATCCAGGTGCCTTATCCTATCTATCCATGTGTCAAATTTCATCCAAATCCGTTTAGCCGTTTTAGCGTGAAAGTGTAACAAACAAACTCACTTTCACATTTATAATATGAGTTAGGATGTAGTTTATGAAGATACAGGCTGAGCACCGTTTGGGGTTTGGGCCCGTGGTTAATAGTTACTTCCTAAGTTGTTCTCTCACGGAGTATTTCATTCAAATATCATTTATTTAAATAAGGGTAATAATCTGCACTTTTAAATTAAAAAATGTTCTCCATCCACTCACAAATTCCTATGAAGCAGGGCCACAAGAAACTCTCTTTTCTGTGGGCATAATTATGTGTGGGTCGAGGTCCTGGGTTCGATTCCCAGGTTGGGCAAAGTGTTATACGGTTTTTCTATATGGAACTTCTTGGCAGCAGCCCAGAGTCTGGATCTGTGCCCGTTTGATGGCAATATGCTCGAGCCCTATTGCATGGGACTTAAACATAACTGGCAAAATGTGGACTGGAACTGTACTATAGGTAAACATCTGCCCAATCTTTTGGGATAACAAAGCATGATATTATGTTATGTAATAATTGTGTGAATCAATATTCTACTTAATACAAATCTTAAATTCAATAACAGACAACGAACAACCTAAATCATGTGTCTAAACATGTTTTGCGCAAGAGTTCCTATTGCCATTAACAGACGCTTCACTTGAGTGAAGTTTCATTTTTGTTTCATTCCACGTTCACACGACACCCATAAAATAATACAGAAATGAACGGTTCATTCGCTCCTTTCATTTAATTTTTCGATTATTCTGTAGATGATTGACAAAATCCAACATCGTTGGATCGGTTTATTTATTAATAAATTTTTGGCTTTTGATTCATTTTGTGTTCAGACATTTCACGTCGAAAGATGCCTAATGTAACACCAAAATGAACGAAAACTGAGGCGTCTGATATAAAAAGTGAGTACCTACTAAAGCAGGATTTTTGAAAATTAATTCCCTAAAGGTGTTAAATAGCGTATGAAAGTATGAATGAAATTCGTCATTGTTGCCGGTGGGACACTATTCATCGGGCTCACGGCTTTTAAGTAATAAGGCCATGTTCCTAATCACATGTAGGGCGACCGTCATCTCAATCTAAAGGAAACCAGTATACCGGTAGATGCATCGTTGCCTATCCACCTGGCTTAATCCGTTTGTCACATCTTGTGAGGCTCAAAGGAGGCCTTTGAGTCTCCTGTTTGAATCAATTGAGTATCCTAAAGGAAGCATTCATAAATGAAACAGGTGTAGCAAGGCTTTTACCCGGTGTGACATTTGTATGCCTACTGATTGATAACGACTAACCCTTGGGAGATTACAGGAACTTTTCGATGGTATCTAATGTACGTGTCTAGTATTTTGTGCATGGATTTAAAAGGAACCTATAGGGTAAAAATCTGGGCAGTTTGGGTCATTGGTTTACCATAATATTCTGTTAATGTTCTTTATGTTTTAATACAGCAAGGAGGACTACCCATGAAAAGTGACTCCTTACAAAGAACATTTTTGATAATTAACGACGAGTTTCTGTGACAAATAAGCCTATGAATAGCGTCGACGAGTAGTCGGTCAGCGCCAATGAGTAACTTTCTTTACAATTCATTTTGCTAACTGCGTCTCCTCGCAGTGACGATGAAGCGAGAGAGGGTTGTGCGTTAACTTTTTTTGGTCTTCTACATTACTTGGACCAAGCACATTGTTTGCTGAGCGGGGCAAACACAAAAATGAATTCTGTCCCCAAACAAAATGTGAATATTCTGAGGAACTTTTGTAAAACGTTATGAAAACGTGTTTTTGCACTTCATTTTGACGTATCTATTTATTTATTGTAAGATATACGTGCATATCATAACAGACTTGGAAATGAAAATTTTAATAATAGGGTTCCGTTTATCACCTTTCCGATACGGAACCCTAAAAACGAAAAATAAATTAACCTTGAAATTAATAGTCCTTTCCATTTCGTGTAGAGGTAGCTCAAAAAATAGCTGATAAGGAAAATTTTTCACTCAATTAAATTAAAACCTAATTTATTGTAAAAGTCGACGTTCTACCCCCTATCTATTTTATCTTAATTTGATTTTTAAATATTTTAGTTTTAATTAGTTAATCCGCGTTGGCTTCTCGAAGGTGGCATAATAGTAGATTATTCATTGTGTCTCACTTTTCAAAGATGCGCCATTTTATTGTTACAATTTAGTACTAGCATTTTAGTTTATTAGCACATTCCACAAAAGCTAATCGCAAAAGGGCTTCCCCGTGTGCGGATGGTAGATTCACTCTAAGACACCAGGCCCCCTCTGGGAGGTGAGCGCTAATGGCTGCAACACAGTTTAAACTAATGTAGCTGTTAACTTCTAATAAAATATTTGATTTGAATCTGAAGCCACTGATTTATTCAGAAACAAATCTTAAGTTGAACGACTGAAAGCAAATTTTGCTTATCGTTTTGTAACCGTTATAATATCGTTTTTGTAACAAACAACCGAAAAAAGAGCAGCAATCTCGAGTACAGTGTAAATAGCCGCAGTAATAATACACTCTGCAAATGTAGGTTTAATAACTTCTGAACACACAACAAGCAGCCTTACGATTAAGAAAATAAGGACTATGCAAAGCAAATAAGCCTTGCCGGATGAAATAAGAAGGTGGGTTTAAACTGCAATTTTAAAGTTACAACTTATCTCTGTGCATTTTATGTTTTGTTGAATGAGCGGATTCCCAATTGCATGAACATTGTTATGCTTAATATCAGCCACACGAGACTTCAAGCCATCCACTGCTGTACATTGACTTCCCCAAAGGATTACTACAACAACTGCTCCTGCACTGCCCGCATCCAGGGTACCCCATGAACTTCACCAGTCCGTCTGTCCGCCTTGTGGAGGACCTTCCTACGCTGCGTCGTCTGGAACGCAGTCACCACTCGAAGACTTTCGGCGTAATCGGCCGTCCACCATTATCATATTTTAGGCCTGTTGGTACACCCATACTTTTAGTAAGAAAAGCTGAATTTAACGGACACAACAGGTCAGAAATGAACTTAATAATTCATAGTCAAGTAGCAAATACATTATCTACATATAGTGATATTTTCCTCAAGCCTTCTAGACTAACAAATGAAACTATTTGAATCGCTTGGGATGCCTCGCGGCAAAAATGAAGAATTGTCCAGCACGTCACATGTTTTACCAAGATGTGAAACTGCAATACAGTGAACGAAAAATAAATATTACCTATGGACAGAAAGCTCCTTTTCGGTAAATGGAAAATGCAAACCATATTATTACTATGCGACAAGACAAGGGCCTGGCGAACACAAAAGAGAAAATAAAATAATAGCATATTTCACCAGAACTGAACTGTACTGCAATTTATTAGTTTTCCTTCGAAGATATATTCTCTAAGGGTTTGTACTCATTGTATTGAGGTAAACGAGTATGCTCCTGTACGTGGGACGTTCGGTACTACGCCGTAGGTTTTAAACGCTACCAATCGCATTAGACTCATGATGACAATGCAAGTGTGAGCATGTCCGGCGGACGTAACAATTCTGTTTATTGAGATTCCATATTAACCAAAACCATTATGTTTCATTGCTATATCCTCTGTAACCTAAACAAATTGTAACAAGCTCGTATTCCTCTCAAATCGACGTCCACCATCACTAAAACATAAGGAAACTAGACTCGCTATATGCATTATATATGTTTGGAGTGCTACGATCCCAATCCGGGAGTTTTATTTCCCGGTGCGATATATTGCTTCGTCCCACTTTGGGAATGTTGTTCCTCTGAAATTCCTTATGGGGTCAGTTGATTAGTCGATATGATTCTATGAACAATAGGAAGCAGATGGATTGTTTCAATGATGAAGTGGCTAGAAAGGGAGTGACTACTGAGATAACGAAAATTATACAAAAATAAAAATAAAATAAAATTTATTAAATATATAAAAAATTACACAAGTAATAAAAATAAACAAATAAAATATAATTAATTATCAAAACATCTCATGCTTACAACTCATCAGTAGGGGTAGTACCCCCTTTGCCCTTGCCTCATATAGGCGGGCCCTACCCTTACCAACTTTTCTTATTAAAATTCTAATGCATGTGGCACTAGCAACAACAAAAAATATTATACGTGTCTACGTCTGAAATGCTTTCAAAATTAATTATAAGAATTTAACACAGAGTTTCTTCGCGCATTACTTCGGATTGTGTGTCGCTTCACTCATGATCATCATCAGCTGCCTAGCTTTTTCTCAACTAAGTTCGTGTCGGATTCCAGTCTAACGGGATGCAGCTGAATACCAGTATTTGACATAGAGCGACTGCCTATCTGACCTTCATAACCCAGTTACTTGGAAACACACTGCTGGTTGACAACACTCCGCCTCCACTAATCATTCCAAAAGGTTGAGACGATGATGAGAGTTAGAAAACAATATTGTTCCACAATATTGTATTGGATAATTTCATTGGTATAACGTTATGAGTGAAACCATCTGTACAAATATGAGGCGGACACAAACAAAACGTTAAATTGGCAAAAATTTACGAACGTACACAATGATACTCGGGTTCCGTAGCTCTGAAATTAGTATTATGATTGCAATGTGCTGTGCAGACATCCTTCCTAAAACGGGTTTAAATTTGAAAATGAGTTTGTTTTTCTTTCATACCATCATGTTTGTTAATTTACTATTCAATTTTGTTGTTCTATGAATGCAATTGTGGCGGTACCTACATCGCCACATTCGAACTACGCATCAAAAAGACCTGACGCCACACAAAAATCCTGACGACACAAAAATCCTGCATCCGTGCAGTGAACATATATACAAAAAAATCCAATATTAATCATTGAGCAGTTGCCTGCCAGACACAACTCCCGTCTGGTCGGAGGATCCTCCCTTTTCTATGGTGGATGAGTGAACTTTACACCCTGTTCCTCATACCCTTAAACAATTATCAGCGAATAATATTCCTTTCTTTTTCTTTTAGATGTTGAAAGTATTCTATGTCCTATTCCAGGTCATGGACTACCCACGTGCCAAATTTCATCTAAATCCGTTCAGCCGTTAAAGCGTGACAGCGTAACAAACAAACTAAATCACTTTCACGTTTATAATATTAGTTATTATTATTATAAGTTATTCATATCTTTTGTGAGATAAAATTATTCCCATGATAGTTATCTCTCACGTTCCATGGAACTCCGAAAATGTACAAATTGAACGCGTGACGTAACGAAAACAGGGGCGGCGGTGTATGAAAATGAAATATTTCCCAATTTCATCGATCACTGTATGTGAGCCGTTGGCAACTGATAGCGGGTTGAGGCATGTTGTTTGACGCGTGTTTTTACTTGCTTTTTATTAATTTTGTTTTTTGTGCCAAAATGTTGTTTTTGAAATCGTGCTTTTTTGTTTCGACTAAAAAGTTCTGTTCGACATTTTTTTTTAATTTTTTTTATTTTTATATCTGCTCTTTCTACAAAATGAAGAAAACCTTAGAGGCAGCCATTTTGGGTAACTGAGTATGTACTATCAAAATACAACCTCTTGTTTATTATGGCAAAGGCAAACCCAAAATTTGTTATTTTAGGACAAGAAAAATAAACAATTCTGACGTCGTAGAAATAAACAAAGATAATTTCGGACTTGGTTAGTCCTTCAAAGTAAATAAAATTAATTCAATAATGCACCGTTCCCTAAGGTTGGGGCCTTTAAAATGGCGAGATTAAGAGAAAGGTGCGATAATATCTATGTTCCAATTGTTTTATTTTTTTTATAACTGAAAAACCAACCCGCTTATAATGACCAACCAGAATAATATTGGTGATGTCATGTAATCGAAATCAGTGTTCAAGGATAACCAAAATTTGACAAAAACTTTTTACAAAAAAAAAAACAACCGACTTTCAAAAAAAACACAAAAGAAGTGAAAGATAACTTTAATTTCGGAAGTCGGTCTTTTTTTCTTTCTGTCTTTGCTTTTCAACTTTCGTGTTTTGCCATCGACTTCCGAAATAAAAGTAATTTTTTCACTTTTTTTGTGTGTTTTTTGGAAGCCGGTTTTTTTTTTTTTTGTAAAAATTTTTATTTTTCACTTTTTAGTTGTGGAACCTACCCCACATTAATTCGAATACCACTACCTGATATTTAATAACAGTGACGGAGTCAAAGAATATGTCGTCTACATAGACTAAGTGGGAAAAATACGTAATTATTGAAGCTAACTCAAAAACTACGAAAGAAAAGTTAATAAAATTTATATGGGATGGTCCCATATAAATTTGAAGCTTGACCTACCAAACAAAAAAATAATCATCAAAATCGATTCATCATTTGCGGAGTAATCGCGTAAAACGCAATATATATATATATACAGACGAATTGAGAACCTCCTCCTTTTTGAAGAAGTCTTTTATAAAAATATTCGAATCAACGACCTACGATCCTTACTTGATACTTGTAAAGATTACTGCTGCTGCTGCAGCTGCCGCTGCTGGACATCGTCTAGCCCAAGCTTCGCAGTCGCCACATTCCCCGGCCTTCACAAGGTCATTGGTCCACATTGTGGGAGGCCTTTGAGCGCTAAGCCTTTCGGTACGCCTGGAAATTGTATGTATGCAATGAAACCAATATAAATAGAACGACCAGGTAAAAAAATTAAATAGTTTTGTGACATTTTGTTACACTGCCATTTTCCGCTTATAAGTCACAACTCTTTTTAGGCTACATTGGCCCTAAAAATAAATTGCTTTCAAAATGAAAAAGTCGGGAGCTCAAGGCGTCATCGTGAGGTGAGCTGTGAGACAAATTATGTTCATTCATACATGGTTGTGCTCAGCGCAAAATTTTGTTTTAACATGTTGGTGGCAACATTACATGCTGTAATGGTACAAAAGATGTTTCCAGCAACATAATGTGTAACTGCCTCCTTGGTCTAGTGGTGGCAAGTGCTACTGCTGAGCATGAGGTCCTGGGTTCAATTCCCAGGTCAGGCAAAGTGTTATTGGATTTTTCAACCAGGAATTTCTCAGTAGTTAATAGCAATAGACTCGCCCCTTCTTACATGGGACTTAAATATAACTGGCGAAATGTGGGTGAACTATACACCTCTGCACCCTTCAGGGGTTATAGGTGTGATTTATTTATTTGCATCGCCAACAGAGGCTATACATGTATGTGCACATAAACAGGCACAAATATAAGTGTGCAGAAGCATAAGCATAATAATTATTAGCCTACAATGTTCTTATTGCTGGGACACCGGCCTCCTCTCTGTGAGAGGGAGTGGGCCATAATCCACAACGCGGGCCCACTGTGGGTTGGTGGATGTCACAGTCATGTCTTCGATTTTTTGGTTCTAGGACATGGCCGGTTTCCTCACAATGTTTTCCTTTACCGTTTTGAGAGCAGTGGTGATCAAATTAAATACAAGTGTGCGCTTCAAATTATAGGAGACCACATCATATTCATCATTATTATGATATTATCTAGGTAGGTACCTACAACAAGTTTCACAAGGAAATGTTAAAATATAATTAAAATACGAAAATCATAAAAAAAAAAATGAGATAAACAAATAAAAAAATCAACTTTAAAATAACCAACAGATGAAGGAGGTGTCTTTTTTAAAAACTTTTATATATTGCATGTATGATGATTTTGATGTGATGTTATGTTATCATGTATCAGGGGGCTTATACATATCTCAGAAACTGGTTGTCGGCGTATCACTTGTATGCGCGTGATTAACAGCCGAGAAGGCGCGGGGGTCAGAGTAGGTACCTAACCTGGTACGCGACGGCTAGAGCGCACCCTCCGCACCACTCAGCTCACAGACGCGCTCCACTACGGGCATTCTTTTGTACTGTTCTATGTACGTTGTTCATGTGATTTATACTTACACCTGTTTTAATACAATCCACTAATTCTTTTATTAAAAAGTCCCAATTGACCATTGAATGGGCTTCAATGGTCCTTCGATTGCTCAAAAATAATTAACAGTATTGCTGTAATTACAGCCGTCAACGTCGTCGCTCGTCGTGTCACGTCACCTGTGCGGACTTAGGCCGCTCGCGAGCTAAACGCGGTACAACCACGAAGAAAGGAACAAAGGAGTCGTTCCCAGCAGCCTGCATCGTCATCGTGGGAGCTGATGTCATTCTTTGGGAGTATAATACTGTATTTGAGCGAGTCCGTTCCAATTAGTTATTTTTCTGCTACTTTGCCGAAAATCGTTATTACATGTTTCTATCTTTCAGTTTATATACAGTGTTTCAATATGTAAATAGTGCTTCATAGTGTTTTCTTTAATACTTAAACTGCTTGCTATAACAAGCATATTTTCTATAGAAAACGCTTGGTCATTAGCATATTCGCACTTCGTTAGGCGTGTCACTGTATAAAAAAGTAAGTAAAGTAAATAATAAAAGTATGTAGGTAATTTTAAGTACTTTAGCATACTGTGCGCTTGTTAAGTAGTTGACCTTTACACTGATTCTCGATCATTAACGTACCTAGATCTGTTTTGCAGTTTTATCTATTAAGTACATTAGCATCACTGTGTCTAGCTGTTACTTAGCTGTACAATGGCAGATAACATAAAAACATTGATAAAGAAACATAGTTCAATTAAATCGAAGCTTATTATCTACAGCAATCACTATTTAAATTTAGTAAAAAGTAGTTCTACAATATCTGAGTTGCAACGTGATTTAGAGGAGCGTTTTAATAAATTCGAAACCTTACACACCGAATTTGATGCCTTACAGACACAGATCGAACTGCTATCCGATGACGACGAGACTACGTTGGCTGAGCGTGAGGACTTTGACCGCCAGTTCTTCAATCTAGTAGCAGTCACGAGCAGCCTGCTCGGTGTTTCGGCAAACGGTGCTGCGTCTGAGGCGGGCTCCAGAGATGCTAACTCAAGTGCACATGTTCCATCTAGGGATTCTTGTATTCGTTTGCCTAAAACAGATTTGCCACATTTCGATGGAAACTACCAATGCTGGCTTGAGTTTAGGGATACCTTTGGGTCATTGATTCACGACAATTCTAGCAAAAGTGACATTAGCAAGTTCCACTACCTGTGAGCTTCACTCCAGGGAAATGCGGCTTTAATTATTAAAAACATTGACTTTAAAGCCGATCATTATGTTCTTGCGTGGGACCTGATGTGCGAACGTTACAATAACAACCGACTTCTAGTGAACAATCATTTTCAGGCTTTATTTGACATCAAACCCATTACAAAAGAGTCAAGTGCTTCCATCAGAACCCTTGTTGATGTTATTAATAAAAACTTTAGGGCACTAACTTCATTAAAAAAGCCCGCTTAATATTGGGACGATATTATTATTTATTTTATGGTAAAAAAATTGGATTTAACAACAAGTCGTGACTGGGAAGCGCATAGAAATACTGCATTTAAAGATGATCCTACTTCGACACAATTTTGTTCTTTTTTAAGCAGGAAAGCGGACTGGTTAGAATCGGTGAAGTCAAATCTAAGTTCTTCAGAAATGAATGATAATATAGTCGCCTTAAATAATAGTCATTCAAATAAAACAGATTCCGATCATAATCATACAAATAAAAAAAATGAAAATATAATTAAAAACAGTAAATGTCCACTTTGCTCCCAAGCACATACATTATATAAAGGTGAATCATTTAGAAATTTACCAATAGAAAATCGCATACAAAAGGCAATTGAATTTGATGTTTGTATTAATTGCTTACGCTTTGGACATAATCCTAAGAAATGTCGATTTTCACATTGCAAATATTGCAAAACAAAGCACAATTCGCTTTTGCATTTGGAAAGTAAAGAGCCTAAACTTGTTTCCAATCCATTGCCTTCTGCAATGTCTTCTGCTCTGCCTTCTGCAGTTCCTTCTGCTTCACCTTCGAATGTCGTGATTTCTTCGAAAGGTTCTACCGTCTTTGTTCGTGCATATGAACGAGTATGAATTCCTTGAAGTCTTAAGCTAGAAGACCCGAACTTTACCTTTCCATCGGTCTTAAATATCCCGGTAGAGGCTGAAGTTTTCTGGAATATCTTAGGTAGCAAATCGATAGACTTAGTTAAAAACCTACCTAAACTATGCGAGACCAAATTATGATGGTTAGTTTCAGGTAGAATTTCGCACCAATCATGTTTTTCCGCTATTCATTTTTGCCATCATTCCAATGTCATTACTAAAAGGGGATCCTAGTACATAAGGTCATTCTTTTACGAATGTTAGGAATCTTTTTCGTTCAATTGAACGATTTAAACAATCAGTCAATCAGCTCAGCATATCGCAGTACATGGCTGGACATAGGCCTCTCCCAAGCTGCGCCACAACACCCTGTCCTCCGCTTTCCGCATCCAGTCGGTGATTTAAACACTATACACCTTGACCAGAAAACATTCCATATCATGGAACTATTCGCAGTTCTAGCACCGCTACTCAAGTACCCGTAACATTCGACGCTTTAGTTTCTACCAGTTTGGGGTGCCGCTTAATGACGTTCAGATGGTAGTTCAAGACGATTAGGGGTGTGATTCTGTAAGACCTCATTCTAAACTTCGAATTTGAATCCGCTGTGAGTTTCTTGATTGGCATTCTAAGAACTCGGTTGATACACTAGCGCTACCCTTGCGAGCGTGTCAGCGAGTTGAACTAAATTGACCGTGAGATTTTGACAGATAAAGTATGAGATGACGTAAGAAGTGGCATTCGGTAAGGTGGAACCCGAACACATTTTGAACCAACCTTATGCGAAGTGAGAGTGAATAGCGATGTGAGATGCGAGTTGTTGTTTGAATTTTACAGAATTGACGTACTGTTCTCCATTCTAATACTTTTTTGTATATACCTTATACGTGGTCTTAGGTAACATGAAAAAAATGAACAGGGCCATCAAGTTAAATACAGTACAACGGCCTCTTCAAAAAATAATTTTCGGATTTGAAACTTCAGAATCTCCTAGGATCTACACTTTAAATACCTATGGTACTGCTTCTGCACCCTATTTAGCCACTAAATGTCTTGTAAGTCTGGCTGATAACATTATGGACAGTCATGCCCAATGTGCCATACAACGTGACTTCTACGTTGATGACTTTCTTAGTGGAGGGGATACCATAGCTGAAGCTGTTGACTTTTCAAAGAAAATAAGTGATCCAGCATGCCAAACCACGGGAAAGATAGTCCGCCGGAAGTAGTGACTCATTTCATTGGTAGTGATAGTGGAAGTCATTAATTAAGTAGTAATAATTCAGACGTAACCATTCATTCATCAATAATTCATGATTTATTAGTAACGTATTCTAGCTTAGCAAAAATATAAAATATTAAAGTAAATTGTATGGTAATTTCTCAACAACAGAACTAGAAAAAATCGTGAAATATAGGTATACATTATTCACAGATTTAAATGTTTCCGGAAGAGTATAATTTGTCAGCCTGGACATAGAATACCACGCAAAAGTAGATTGCTTTCTCTGACATCGTTTGTTGACAATCATAATCAATGCAAGATATAAAGCTTGTACATGTTGGTCCACAGTTGTTATTGTCAAAGTTATTGGCCTCTTGGTGGCAGAAACTTATCTAGATTTATCGTGAATAAATGACTTAAATGTTTCAGATATAAGGCTCAGAATGTACTCCCTATAATGGGTCAACAGCTCATGCTTCCTTTTTTACCCAACTACGGCGAAGAAAAAAGGAGGGTTATGATTTTGACCGATATGTATGTATGTTCATGTATTCCTTCCTATCTTCTTTAAACGACTCATCACAATTTGACAAATGAGGTATCGTTGGTTATAGGCTAGGTGACGACACATTAAATGAAAAATGGCGCCCTCTAAAGGAAATAAAGTAATGAACAAAAAAAAAAAAATTTTATCAAACTATCCTGGGTGTCAAATGAAAGGGCTTAATGAGCACATTTCAAAAATATGTAAATGTAATAGCCTGAGTCACACGTAATCTGTTCGATTTATGCCCTAACACATGTGACTCCGGATTTTTAATTTGTCTGTCTTGGTGTCTTGTTTATACCTTTTTAGATGATTGACTTTTTTGTCGTAGTTGGGTTTTAGTTTTTATTACTCAATTTTTTTTAATTACTTTAATTTTTGAATAGTTAAGTTGACTATGCTGAGCCAATATTAGTGGCTAATTACAAACGAGGAGGCAAAATTACAAAATTGTACATGTGCATCTTTGTTTGCTCGGCAGTAAAAGCCGTACATTTGGAGCTCGTCACCGACCTCACCTCTGAGGCCTACACGGCCGATCTAAATTATTTCGTGGTGCGTCGTGGCAACCCACGAAGCATCACATCCCATAACGGAACTAACTTTGTAGGCGCATCAAAAGAGATGTATAGGTTCTTGCAATCATCGAAATGTTGCATCTGAAATGGCGCAGCAATGTTTCGAATTTGTTTTCACGCCCGCATACAGCCTTCATTTTAATTAATTGGCTGAAGCTGCTGTAAAATCATGTAAGCATAATTTAAAACGATTTTTCGGCACTCACTCCCTTTCACTTCCTAATTGGACGGCCATTCTTAACAGTACCACATCCTCAGGTGACTGAAGCCAACATCACGCTGGATCGCTAGAAGAGAATCCGGTACATCAGGCGGTATTTCTAGCGACGGTTTCATAATGAGTACACTTCTCTGCTGCAGGCAAAATCCAAGTGGTTTCATTCTAGAAGTGAAGTGGAGTCGGGGTCTGATAAAGGACAAAACAATGCCACCCCTGCTCTAGGCGCTGGGCCTCCATCCGAACCGAAGACGAAGCGGGGCACCGTCAGTAGTACTTTCAACTGTATTTGCGTCCTTCCGGTTGAACATTGAAGACTTCCCTTCAACCCGGGGAATATGTCGGTACATCACATATGCGCGTGATTGACCGCCGGGAAGGCAAGGGGGTCGGGTTACCGAGCCTGGTACGCGACGGCGAGGCTACGGGCATTCTTTTGTTCTGTTCTATGTAAATTGTTCATGTGATTTATGGTATTACATCTCTTTTAGTAAAGTCCACTAATTCTTTCATCATAAATTCCCAATTGAGCCCATTAATTTGGAATGACCCGCTTACTTCATAGCCACATAATTTTTCTCTCCACAAACGCATACCCGTCCAGATGATGATAACATAAAGCGTGTAATGGATTAAAATCCCTTTGTGTTATACGCACAAAGCAGGATGTAAAAGGTTGTTAAAATATGCCCTGAGTTTACTGTTGGTAATACTGCCCAATGAGGTCATAGAATGGTATCTTTGTGCGGACTGCACACTGGTATTGTATTTGCAAGGGTAAAAATAAAATTATATGAACCTATAGCACGCGGAGACGCCTCGGTGGCCTGTCAAAATGTCATCACTTTCAATTTTATAACCGTGTGTCACCGTTTACGTGCTCTACACAATACAGATGATCTATAGAAACAAATGGCTTTGAGGACGGTTAAGTTTTGCGCTCAGCGCACTCTTGGCGTCTGGAACTGTAGGACTAGCGCAGACTTGGAATTACAGGCTGGTGGTGAATAGTAGACTAGAGCATTTACTTGTAATAAAACATCGAGCCGCTCTAATGTGTCACCCTTCCAAGATCCAAACAATGAGGACGACTCTCGATGCTTTGTTACAACTTGATTTTGCAAACAAACCAAAAAAAAACAGAGTAAAATTCTATCGAGCAAGATAAACGAATCACATGCGACCTGAAGACCCGACTATTCAACAATGAGTTAACGCAAAATAGAATGTTACAGGTTAAACATTCGCAGGAACGTTACATTACATGGCAATCCTTTTTTAGATTGAGCCTTTGCTTGTATTTGTATCATTCGTAAGAACGTTATATTACATGGAAATGCTCGAGAAAATGCTCTAGTGTATTGTAACCCGGTACCTTACAGACCGTGCTAAAGTAAATTTATTAGGTATAAATAACAGCGTTTAGTCTTCGGTATCGAGAAACTCTTGAGCTACAAGGTTCTACCGCTAGATGTCGCCTAAGATGTCATTTTGCAACGTCACAGTATACTCACCTTTTAAAAAGATCGGTATAATATGAAAATATACCTATCTATACAAGGATCTTTTCGTGTGTGGTAAAATTTGGAACTAATACCGCCATCTTATTTTTCAATACATTTCATATTGTTTATCTACAGTACCTTGTACCAGTGTACTTACGGGTTAATAAAAGAAAATCGTTTTTTTTTATCAAACAGAAATACATATAATGAATACGCATCAGACACTTTCTTTGCTCAATGAAATAAAAAGGTGAGCCTATACACCTAAAAAATCTTAAATATTTTGTATTTTTACAGCGCATCAAGCCTTAAGTGCTTTTGGTTTGACGTGTCTCGACGTATCTTTGACAGACGAAAATGAAAAATCGTACATAAAACATGTTACAGAAAATTTTCATCTTTTCTAAAAATATATTTTAGATTTTTTGTATGTGTTGTGTTTTTATTTATATTCGATTTAGAAGCATAGAAAATAAAAAAAATAGAAAAATGGTTTATTGTCCAGGTAATACAGTCAGCAGGTTTACAGGTTATACAATATTACCAATAAGCAAGATTTTACTAGGTTACAATATTTAGTAGGTTCGCAGGTTACAATATTACCTATACCTAGGTTACACAAATTGTTTACCAGTGATCCCCAAACTAGACAGTTAGTCTGCATCTTGGGGCTCGGGGTACGACTTACAAAGAGGAGACTAGATAAGTGGTTTCAGGTGTTGTATGGTATTTTGTTTGTTTAAGTGTGAGTGTGTTGTGTATGTGAGTGTGTGTGTATGTGAGTGTGTGTGTATGTTTGCGTGTTTGTTCCCATTGTGTATTTAGTGTCAGGTCAGGGCATTTAAATTAGTTGTTCCGAGTCATCATAACCAGAGTTATGCAACATTTTCTTTATTATTTTTTTACAACTAAACGAGGTAGTATTTTTGAGTTTGCAGACTTTATTGTACGTATTAATGAGAGAATAGGCTGGGGAGCATCTGGCTAGCAAAAAGGTGTTGTCTGGTATTGGGATTATATAGTTGCTTTTGCTTATGATTGGTGTGTAGTCGGGTCTGCTTTTAATAGTTTTATGAGTTTGAGGAAAAAATTACATTCAAATCTCGCATGTAATTATTTAAATTACATTATTAATGTTTATTTTATTGTATTCGTTAGAATACGTTCTTATGTAGTTTATTTGCACATTAAAACTCAATTATTTCCCGGCGACATTAAATCCAGGCTAGTTTCTGTACATTTCCCCAAAAAGTGTCCTAGAATAGAAGTAACCCAAATCATAGCAGTGGCTTTCTTAAGTCCCTTCAGATCTCTATCATTCCCGATCCCGTCGCCACACCATTAATTTTAAGTAAAAAATTAAGATCTCGCAGTATTCTTGGCAGTTTTTCATTGAATACCGCAATGACAGTATCACAAAGGGTCCCGGTAGAGCGAACCCGCATAAATCGCTATATGTCATCTCTATTCCTTTTGTTCGCAACAAAACTTCATTTTGTACTAAAAACCAGCATAGAATGAATCCTCTGTAATTTGTCTCCAGGCCTAACAGAGGTTTTAATAAACTGGTTTGGAAAGTAAATTAATCGGGTGGATGTACAGGTATTTCAGTTGATAGCTATTTTGGGTTGTTGTTTGTACAAGAATTTGTATTCATTAGAATCACACTTTATAGGACTTAATTTACTTAGATAATTCCTAGATGGAATGAAAATAAAATAAGAGTTTTAATAATATATTCTCAATTCTTTATTGCATTCCATAATATTGGTAAAAACAGTTGGTAGGCTTAAAATTAATGATACAATTATGGACTCTGTCGGGCACAGCATAGTAGGAGAGAGGAGGAAGAGGCTACCATACTTTAAATAACAACATTCGTAAATAAAAAGTGAAAAATAACTTTAATTTCAGATATCAGTGTCTTTAGTTTTGCTTCCGAACGTATAATTATTATCCAGCTTGCAGTATCTTTTTTTGGGAGACAGTTTTTTTATTTTTTTGTAAAAAGTTTGAATGTCTTATTTATTAATAGTGGATTATTGCATCGAGCGCAAAGTGAGCTATTAATTACTCACTTTAGCAAGGTGCGTAATCTACTTTTCTTTTAACAACTAATCTACCTGTAACGATTAAAAAAACTTCATTCATCGTTATGAGGTCAGTAGTGTCCTCTTGCATTAAATGGAAACAAATAATTAATTTTTTTATAACTTTTCTTGCTAAATATTGCTTCCACTGACAGCTGTCACATCTAGTTTTGAAAAAGTCTGATTTTCGGCCTATTTCGGCCTCGCGGCGTCAACCAACTCAATCAACGCTCTGTAATTATTGTAAGAATGTCAAAGTTGCCTAGCTTGAGAGTCATTTTGCAAGTTTATTTGATTATTGACGTATTACAAACGCTAGGTTCCAACAGATTAAATATTACCACTTTTTAACAAAACCACAAAGCGCTCCACCACTGAAGTCGTCACACACAATTTTAGTAAGAAAAAGAAAAGCTCTATGGTTCCTCATTATGAATTAATTTTAATAAAAACTACATAAAATTTGCTATATAGTAAAAGCAGTTCTATTATTATTTATGATCTATTTGAGCAATTAAACATAAAAATATAAATTCGGAAAAATTGCGAATTTCCGTCATTTTCCGCCATTTTGTCGCCATTTTCTTTTCAGTAATTTCTTTATGCCATGCTTTCATTTTCCTTCAGTGCAATGTTGGTAGCTTGATTTTTTTTTACACCAAGTCGGTTATATTCAGCCGATTTTTATTTTCAGCCACTATCTTTTTGATCTACTGCATACCTACATTTTATATTAAACTAGACATTAAACCTCTGTGGTAAATTTATATCTAAATATGATACAAATTCGTTTATGCTATGTAAATAACAATGACAGGCAGATAGTACAACATCGTCAACAGGAAAAAAATACGACGTATTATTTATTGAAGTTAACTCAAACACAACTCATCAGAACTTGACCAAAATATGGGACTACGTCGGGAGTATAAATACCCAAACCACAATTATTAAAAAAACCGAAATTACAAAGATTTAAGGACTGATCCACTATACCTACTCTTCTAATTATTAAACTAACATAATAACTGTTTGGTGAAGTTGACCAGGTTTAAGGTAATTAATGAATTCCATTACTCAATAAAGAAAAAAATTGCTGTCGAAGACATACGATTTATTTATAATGTAGTCCACTCATAAAACTAACAAAAACAAACGCGAAGTCAAAAACAAAACGTCGGATGTAATTAAACCCGGCCATCCAGTACCGGCGACAATGACATCTCACCCCCTAATCCTAAGGGGGGGCACAAAAACTCCAATTATTTCACGTCAATTCTGATTCGATAACGTTTGTTCTCGGTCGAACGCTAATTAAGAAGTTTCGATCGGTCCAGATAAAACGTTCTAAGTTAGAATTGACGTTCTCACTTACAGTCTATTCAAATCCTTGTTTCCAATTGATGTTATTTCTACTTAGAACCGCCATGACAACTTATGTGAATATCATTGACAGTTGACACTATTATAAACCGGCAACATTATGTGGTCATAAAATCTTGCGTTCTGCTTTAGAAACAATTGTATTTCCATTTTACTTGGTTTAAATGTTCATTCACTCACTCACAACTCAAGAATAACAATACCCAGTATTGGCTACTCGACGTTTGTGATAGAAAAATGCAAACTAAGTTATTCGAGAGTAAGACCAATAAGTACAAATATTCAAGGGTTTGTTACTCTGGTATAACATGACTTTTGGTCGAATCCGCCCTTAGTCGAATATAAACTGAGTTATGTTGATTTCAGATTGACTACTATTCAAAAAGTCATAAAAATGTTTGAAGTAGTGCAACACGCGGTTTCACCCGCGTTAGTCTCGATCCCGTAGGAATATCGGGATGAAAGTATCCTATGTCCTATTCCAGGCCATGTTCTATCCATGTGCCAAATTCTATCTAAATCCGTTTAGCCGTTTTAGCGTGAATGCGTGGTAAAAACAAACAAACTCACTTTTGCATTTATAATATTAGTTAGGATGGGTATTAAAGTTGTTTTCCCAAAAATACATATTTGTTTACATGTTCCGAAACAAAATCGCGAACGCAGTATACATTCAAACGGTTTTTTGACTTACTTTTTTTGTCTGAAATGTGCCTTGGATAACGTTGAGATTTTAAGGACGGATGTTTGTTTCTGACAGCTCTAGACCCTAAAAGCAATGAAAAGGAATCACGTTAGGCCTGATTCCTTTTGATTGCTCTTAGGTTAGTGGTATTTTAAGTAATTATTGTTAAGGATTATTTTTATTTTTTGTTCTAACATGTATAATTTCTACATAAATGATGTAAACAATGTTTTGTAAAATATTTAGATTTAAAAGAGTGTACGTGGAGTTTTTTTGTACGTTTTCCTCCATAGCAATCTACTCTACGCTTTGGAATGGGTAACTTACTTCATCTTTCTGACTGACTGACCCGACCCCTTGATAATTCAAAAGTGCCTGTAATTGGTTTATTTGAAATAAATGCTTTGAGTTCTTTTTTCTCCTTCGCAGGATCGACTTTCCAATACTACGCACAAATTCTTTTCAGATATTTTAGATTAAAGACGACGGTCGCGGGAATCTGCTGGATGCGCGAAGCAAAGTAGCAGTCAATGTCTAGCGATAACGTCCCTTGGGGAAGGCCTATGTCCAGCAGCGGACATCATTTGGCTGAAATGAAGATGATGAAGCAACTAGATACAAAAAAAAAATATCTTGTTGTTATTATGTAGCCCTTTTAATATCTTTGCTTTTTTATGGCATCAAAATAATATTACGTAGGCCCTGGATGTATTACGGTAAATTGAATTACCTACACAAATAATAAAATACCCTATTATGCAAATACACAAAAATTGAATATCGGTAACCGATAACGTGGAGGGTATCCGAAAAGGTAGCTCTTAGTTGGTTATAATGAAGTATATATTTATAGTATTGTGACCAGTTTCTATTGACCTCTGCTCTTTAGAGAATAAGTAGAAAGTGTGTTTAATTCAGAAGTAGGGTCTACTGGTCTAAAAGGATACAGTAATATTGACACTAGCATTCGCTGAGGTGAATAGTTTTTATATAGCATCATAACATCACGCATTGTTTCCCCGAAGGATTAGGCAGGGGTACCCATGTTAGGTACACCCATATTTCGCCATTATATTTAAGTCTTATTACTAGGGGGCGAGCCTATAGCCCTAACCAGGTAAATGTAGACTTCAGACTGGTACTGACCCTGCCAGGGTTGCGGGAAAGTCCGAAAGGGATACCGGGACCTTGGCAACAGGCAACTGAAGGAACACGGGTGGGTTTTAGTCAGTAAAAGTCTGACATGCCCTTCCGCTCCGCCCAGAGCGGGAGAAGTAATTTGATGATTACTCACCATCAAAAAAAAAAAAAGACTGGTACTGATAAATTCTTCATAGGAATATCCAATCTCGATTTGGAATCTAGGAGCTCAGGCAGTCATATTGACACTAGTTCTGTTGAGGTAGATAGGTAGTATTTTTCTTATTGAAAACTGTAACATTTGAAATATATATTTAAACCTTCTCTGGCTAAGTAAAAAAAATTATGATTGCAAAATAATATTTGAGCGAAACAGCAAATATTAGGAAGAAGGACCAATAGAAAGGAGTTCAACGAACCTATTAACTCTGTTTGCCTGCGATACTATTTTTAATAGTTTCTGGATTGGTTCCAGATATTAAATAATGGCCCAGGAACGAAGTCGCGCCAAATAAGGCCACCTATCATGGTAAAAAAGTTGCAAAGTGAAAATTATTGCTTCTTTTAGTGTATAAGGAAGTACTCTAGAGGACCGAAACACATGAGCATACCACAGGACAAGTGTAATTTGTTTGAATGTTTCAGGGTTTTTTGGCAGAAAAGAAGAGAGTAAAAAAGGGTTTATCACAAATGCAAATAAAAAAATAGGCCAAGTGCGTGTCAGACCACGCATAGTGTTTCACAGTTAGTATGAACATTTACGCAGGCACAGTATTGATTTTATCGACTGCAAATAAGTTTGAAAACAAAATTATTTGTGCGGTTGAAACCGAAAACATCCCATATCTCAAAAAGATTAACTTAAATAAAAAGTCACTTAGAAATATCATATTTTTTTTAATAATGAGATACGAAGTAAAGTACGTTCAGCCGTTGGACCCGGCTGTCATTCGTAGATCTTTGACGGGTCGTCAGAAGCCTAAAAGTCTGACAACCAGTCTTACTAAGGGTATCTTCTTACCCAGGAACTGGCTTGTGGAGGTCAGATAAGCAGTCGCTCCATGTAAAACACTGGTATTCAGCTGCATCCAGTTAGAATGGAAGCCGACACCAACATATTTGGGAAAAGACTAGGCAGATTGATTGAAACGATGCCAATAGTTACCAAGCCAATATTTACAACCCTGCCACTCCCACCCCACAAGTAAGACGAATATACGACACCTCATAATGTTAAAATAGATCCATCAAGCCGATGAGCGTGCCAAAGAAATAGATATACATACATGACTCTCGAAAAACATTACCTCCTTCTGGGGCAGTCGGGTAAAACAGCACGAAACAAGAAATAAAGTCAAGAATTTTTTCATAAACTTTTTCTTCAATATTTAATTTTACAAGTGTAGTTGGTAGGCTTTATGGGCAATTAAAGAACACCCCTTTGTTTCCCGATTGAGAGCCGTTCAAGTAATTGAAAAACTTTTATGTTTATGGAAAGAGCAGCTTTTATTGTTGCTTTGAACCTGTCTTCAGGAATGAAAGCATCGTATTTATTTAACTAGAGGTTCGTTCCAAACAAAAATATCGTGAACTTTATTAATATTTTCCTGCTGAGGTTGTGATTTCAATATTTTTTAGAAATATTAATGAATTTTAAATACTGACTTTTATGTTGGTAGGTAGGATTGTAAGATTACAATAGGCAGCGAGTTAGTTGAGTACGGCTACAATGTAAATGCTCACTAAAATAATATTTAGACCCTATAAGACTAAGTACCAAGTAAAATATGTTAACGTTTTAGTTCCAAAATAATTATTTACTCATCAGAATAATTGTACGTGCTGTATTTATATTCTTTTTGCGTACCAAAATGGATAAATGCTCACCAAATCTTGTTTCTCTGAAATAGTTACAGTAATATCCAAAATGACATTTCTAAATAACTTCAGTGTAATCAAATTATTCAACCTGAATCCAAAATATATTATTGTCGAACTAAATTACAGTCGTTTCCCTTTATTTGGAATGCGCCGGAGCCCATCTATTGTTGGTTAATCATTTGTGTTATTTTTAGGTTTCCTTGTACTGAACTAGCATTGTTGTGCTAGTACGGGCAAATGAATATTATGGTGATTAAATGTTATTAGAATTATTATTTTTTATTTTCCTACCAGTGATTCATTTTATTTACCTTAGTCATTTGTTGCAGTAATATTGAGATTGAAATATTTATTTGGCTATGTTATCATATTTTAATCAAATTCATAAAACAATCAATAAGTAACATGTGTTTGGGATAGGCAATATTATATGTGATATTCAAAAAAAAATTTACGATCGACCGGTAGCTTTTTTGCTTCAGTAAAACTAACTAAATTGAAAGTCGTGAAATAAAATATGGGTAACATCTATTTAGCAATAATATAAAATACTTGGTCTGAAATTAACTTTAAAGGACATAGAATAAATAGGAAAATAGGTTCAGTTCTTCATTTGGTGAGCATTTATTAATTTTGCCTGGTATTTCGAATTTTTTGGTAGTAAAATAGGTACTTTTCTGTTTGGCGTTGAAACACAAGCCTTTTAAACTATTTACCTACTAGATTATTTTATCATGTTTTATCCAGGAACAGAAAATAATACCCAAAATATTCGCTTGTGTATAACAGGCTACCTACAGGCTAACCTCCATTGGTTTTTAAAGAATTTTCAATGATTGAAAAATACTAAGGGCTTATTTAATCAAAGCCGATAGGCAGTTTTTATGAAGATCCGATAAAATTAAAAAAATATATATATTCGCTGGATATACTTAATACTCGGTATTTGTTTGGTCGAATTCGCCCTAAGTGTGCGTATTTTAAATACAATTGAAATGTTACATCACATATTTATACACAAAATATTTTAAGTACATCCATTTACCAAGTCAAACACAATACATATTATCATTTCAAGCATATTTTACTGTCAAATACATTATCCATGATTTACGACAGCCCTTGGATATCTGATCGGGCTCTAAATAACGAGGTTGTCCCATAATACATAACTACACAGTATAAATTAGTCCAAAACATTTTCTTTCAGCACTGTCGGGAAATAAAAACAATCGATGTGTATTTTTTTAGGCTGTGGCACTTTCCCCGAGGCGCGGCGAAATGTCTTTAACCTACTTTTCAGAGGTGAAGATGGAAGTACGTTGTGAATTTTTTTTCAGGCACCTCTCGTCTACTTGGATGTGGAAATATTTGAAAAGATTCGGTTGTTTGTTGGTTGAGTTAAAAGCGTGGTTGACTGAGTAAGGAAAAGTAAACACGCACCGAAAATGAGTATAAAAAAAAATTTATAACAGAGTATCAACAGTTATTTTAAAATAAGAAATCTCTAAAAATAAGAAATCTTTAAAAAATTTGGTCTTACTTACTTTTACCACAAATCTTTGTAACCCTGAGAGCATCAAGACTAACTTCAGACCTTCACAATGAAGATACCTAATTAATTAACTAGTTAAAATGTTTCGACATTCTCATAAAAGATAACTGACCTTCATGCACGACACTACCGCAATAACAAAACAATCTACCCCAACCGGAACTATCGGACCGGCACACCGCGCCATATATCCTGTGCTTATTAATATTTAAGACCACAAAACGCATTTTGGACGGCGATTAGCCCAGTGGCAACCCGGGCTATATTTATAGATAGCCAAATTTACCGTTTTAATAGACACGAACTGGCCAAGCTAAATTGAAAGCAACACCCTGTACCATGTTACACGATAACACATTCGTATCACGAGTGGCCACCGAATCGGTGAGATGGGGGCTATTGTGTTTGATAACGTTATAAATAGCTTGTTTGGGGGATTACGAGACATAATGAGGTAATTAGGTTCCTTTTTTGGTTTTAATTTTTTGATTCGTTTTGAATAAAGATATACGATAACGCATTCTTATCACGAGTGACCACTAAATCGGTGAGATGGGGGTTATTGACTTTGATAACGCTATAAATAGCCTGTTTGGGGGAACACAGCACCTAATGGGGTAAGTCGGTTCCTTTTTGTTGGTATTATAATTATTTAGTTTTTCGGATTGGTTTTGAATGAAGTATGAAAGAGACCTCGTAGTTTCATTGGGGATTGAAGACGACATTACTACTAAGATATAAGTAACTATTTACGGAACATAACTTGAGATTTTTGAACGACATTTTTATGAAATTACGGCTGTAATCCCCAAAGGGTCAGGCAGAGGTGTGCCTTAATTACACCCACATATCGCCGTTATGTAAGTCCCATGTAATAGGGGGCGAGCCTAATGCCATCAACCGGGCGTAAATCACGGCTCCGGGCTGCTACTGAGAAATTTCAGATGGAAAAACCCATTATTACTTTGCTCGACCTGGTTTTCGAAACCAGAAACTCAGGATTAGCTGCAGTAGTGCTTGCGATCAGTAGACTGACGAGGCAGTTTCTGTGAGGATAATCCCATCAAAAACATAAATGTGAAAATGGGAGCCAAGTTCATTATTAAGAATATGCATGGCTGTCGACTTCGCCGACAAAAGAATTGAGATCTAAATGGGTGCCAAGTTCTGTAGATAATCCTGAATTTATTTATAAGAATAAATAACATTCTGAAGTAAATTAAAAATATATTTTTTTGTTTTTTCTGCTATAACAATGTTTCCTCTTTAAAAATGTAACTTCTTCGAATTATTTACACAAAGCACTTAGGATAAATTAAAGCTCAAGATTTGACTTGGCTAGTTTTTACCAGTAAGCCAACATTTAACAGGAGTAAGATACAATATGGACCGAGTACTATAGCAGATAGAAGAACGTCAGTTAGACCAAAAACCCGCAATTTTTTTCTGATAATTTCTATGATAAAATCACAAAACCGGTACAACTCGACTACAATCACTCATCACAGGAGGCACAGATATAATTATATTATTTCAGGTTATATTATATATATATTTGAAATTTATTAAGCCCTTTCATTTGATACCCAACATGGTACGATTAAACAATTTTTTTTTTTGTTCCTGTCTTTATGTCCTCAAGAGGGCGCCATTTTTAATTTAATGTGACATCACATAGCCTATAACCAGCGGACGATTAAGACGCTTCCAACGATACCTCAAAATGTGATGAGGGATTTAGAAGATAGGAGAGAACAGATGAACATACTTACATACATACATACATACCGGTCAAAATCGTAACCCTCCTTTTTTCTTCGCCGTAATCGGATAATGAGCAGGTAGGTAATAAATATATAAAGTGTTTATCAAAGGTTTTATAGGTATTTTGTCTGTATCACCGCACTATTAGCTGGGTTTTGCTGCTGTTGTTTTAACTTCATCGTGGACTTCAGATTTTCACAAAAACAACAATGTAGTAGTTGTTCTTTTTTAATTATGCCATGTACCTCAAGGTTCATGGTATGAATACTTATGCAAAATGCTGTTTTTATATGTAACATCTGTATTTTTATTTTTATCCTAACTAATTATTATAAATAAAACTTTTAAAAAAAAATTGACCGACTTCAAAAAAAACAAAACAAAAAAGGACTACTGTACTAAAAACCAAAAGACAAAAGTACTTCTTTAATAATAAGAGAAAAATAAAAAAATAAAAAAATAACTTTAATTTCGGAAGTCGGTGTCTTTGCTTTTAATTTTAGTTTTTGGCCACCGACTTCCGAAATTAAAGTTATTTTTTTATTTTTTTATTTTTCTCTTATTATTAAAGAAGTACTTTTGTCTTTTGGTTTTTAGTACAGTAGTCCTTTTTTGTTTTGTTTTTTTTGAAGTCGGTCAATTTTTTTTTAAAAGTTTTATTATTTTTCCATTTTTTGTGTAATTTGATTTTTGTAATCATGGGTAGACCAACTAAAGGAGCCACCCGCATGAAGAAAAACAGAATTAAAGAGACTAATACTGCTGAAAAAGAACGCCTATCTAAGAATCGCAAACGGAGTGCTATGTCCGGTTCCCAAGAATCACCGTTAGCTTGTCATGCTAGGTTATCTCAGATGAGAAATTACATGCATTCTCATTTGTCACAGGAGTCGCCAAATGATAAGATCTGCCGACTCAATCTTATTCAAAAACGATTAAGTGGCGAGTCGTCTGAACAGCGCAAGTATCGTTTAGATGTTATACGAAACCGGCTGGCTAATGAGACTCCCGTGCCTTCTCAAGAATATAAGGGTGAACACTATACATTTGCTTACACTGTATAGTTCGCCTCATCATCATATTATAAGGTGACCATAATCAGATCTGTAATGTCACTTACAACCTATATGGTTGCAAAGTTCTTATCAATATAAAGGAATTAAGTCCAAACACAAGGTAATTACTGTGAACCGTTGAGGAGTTCCGTTAATCGTCCTTCGTCTTCATCATCAGACCCTTAACGACAGTCACAACCCATCCAAGTGTAAGGTTCTTATCAATACAAATTAATCAAGCCCAAACTCAAACTCAAACTCAAACTCAAAGCATTTATTTCAATTAAACCATTTACAGGCACTTTTGAATTGTCAAAGAGTCGGTCAGTTAGTCAAAAAGTTGAAGCTAGTTGCCCATTCAAATTCGTAGATCTCTATGGAGAAGAACGGGCAAGAAACTCCAAGGACACTCTTTTAAAAATGTATATAGATTTTACAAAATCCTGGGTACAGTATTCTTCGTGCTTCTATATGTGAGAACAATGTCAAACGAAAAATAATCAAAAATAATTCAAAATATAAGATTAAAAATAAGCCCTGGCAGATAAGAGATGACCAGTCTCAACTGACGGCGCCCGTTCACGAACATGACACGTGGATCAGCACCATCCAGCTCAACCATTTTGTAGGGAACCGAATGATCCAACACACGCGCCACCATCAGCGAGACATTTAAGTGAGTATGACATACTCTCATCTGCCAGGCTCTTTCAAGTCAACATACAACGTGATACTATATGAAACGGCCCCATGGTACTCACATTTACAAAATTGAAAAAGTGCTTCTAAATTATACAAAACTATAGTTAGCAATGTACTTTGGAGATTAATATAATAGAATTTAAATACAAAATAAACATTAAGTTCCTAATGTCAGAAAAAATAAAAAATAAAGGGGAAGCCACTCTTCCAAATATAAAAAAATTAACTATTGAGCCCAAGTGCCTGTGGAGCAGGACCAGCATTAAGCCAAGCATTTTTATCTACGATATAATCATCCAATTTATAATATGCTTGTCTACATAGTGTGCGTTTAATGCATGTTTTAAATTTCTTCTCATTTAGTTGAAGAATACAAGATATCTGCTGTAAACCACTGAGGAGTTCCCTCGACTGTCTTTCGTCTTCATCATCAGACCCCTAACGACAGTCACAACCCATCAAAGTGTAAAGTTTTTATCAATACAAATTAATCAAGCCCAAACACGAGGTATCTGCTGTAAACCATTGAGGAGTTCCCTTGACTGTCTTTCGGCTCCATCATCAGATCGACTCCAGGCCTTCATAAAATTGTAGTGCTGTAAAATACTTAATGAATAAATCAAGGAATGCACTAGTTGCCCTTACGATTTTTGAAAGTTCCCCTCGATTTCTCTAGGATCCCATCATCAGATCCTGACTTGGTGACAATGGGACCACCTCAGAAGTATAAGCTTTTGAACAAAAAAAGAATTTTTTAAATCGGTTCACAAACGGCGGAGTAATCGGTGAAAATACATAAAAAAAAAAAAAAAAAAAAAAAAAAAAAAAAAAAAAAACAATCATCCCGAACATAGTACCTCCTCCTTTTTTGAAGTCGGTAATAAATAAAAACTTTTACAAACAAAAAAAACCGACTTCCAAAATAAACACTAAAAAGTACAGACGAATTGATAAACTCCTCCTTTTTTGAAGTCGGTTAAAAAGTGGTTTTGTTTATTTATTTGTTACGCTTTCATGCTAAAACGTGTCAACGGATTTGAATGAAAGGACATTGACCAGCCATATATGGGAGTTGGACCAAGTGCTGCCCAGAATGGACACATAGTGCATTATGTTCCTTGGACATATACCAGTCTGTAAACCTAAGCTCAATAAAATCTAGCCCAGGAGTTTTGAGAAAAACTCTTTTCTATTGAGTATTTCTTGTTGATGAACACCAACCAACCGATGGCGCATTTTTATTAAATAATTACTGTAATTATGTTAAAAAACACATTACTATTTCATTTGTGCGCATATCATTTTCATATTAAATATTTTTTACTGACCATCCATATTCGGCAGTTGGGCCAAGTGCTGCCCAGAATGGACACATAGTACATTATGTTCCTTGAACATATACCAGTCTGTAAACCTAAGCTCAATAAAATCTAGCCCAGGAGTTTTGAGAAAAACTCTTTTCTATTGAGTATTTCTTGTTGATGAACACCAACCAACCGATGACGCATTTTTAATAAATAATGACAGTAATTATGTTAAATAACACATTACTATTTCATTTGTGCGCATATTATTTTCATATTAAATATTTTTTACTGACCATCCATATATGAGAGTTGGACCAAGTGCTGCCCAGAATGGACACATAGTGCATTATGTTCCTTGGACATATACCAGTCTGTAAACCTAAGCTCAATAAAATCTAGCCCAGGAGTTTTGAGAAAAACTCTTTTCTATTGAGTATTTCTTGTTGATGAACACCAACCAACCGATGGCGCATTTTTATTAAATAATGACTGTAATTATGTTAAAAAACACATTACTATTTCATTTGTGCGCATATCATTTTCATATTAAATATTTTTTACTGACCATCCATATTCGGCAGTTGGGCCAAGTGCTGCCCAGAATGGACACATAGTACATTATGTTCCTTGGACATATACCAGTCTGTAAACCTAAGCTCAATAAAATCTATCCCAGGAGTTTTGAGAAAAACTCTTTTCTATTGAGTATTTCTTGTTGATGAACACCAACCAACCGATGACGCATTTTTAATAAATAATGACAGTAATTATGTTAAATAACACATTACTATTTCATTTGTGCGCATATTATTTTCATATTAAATATTTTTTACTGACCATCCATATATGAGAGTTGGACCAAGTGCTGCCCAGAATGGACACATAGTGCATTATTTTTCTTGGACATATACTAGTCTGTAAACCAAAGCTCAATAAAATCTATCCCAGGAGTTTTGAGAAAAACTCTTTTCTATTGAGTATTTCTTGTTGATGAACACCAACCAACCGATGGCGCATTTTTATTAAATAATGACTGTAATTATGTTAAAAAACACATTACTATTTCATTTGTGTGCATATCATTTTCATATTAAATATTTTTTACTGACCATCCATATTCGGCAGTTGGGCCAAGTGCTGCCCAGAATGGACACATAGTACATTATGTTCCTTGGACATATACCAGTCTGTAAACCTAAGCTCAATAAAATCTATCCCAGGAGTTTTGAGAAAAACTCTTTTCTATTGAGTATTTCTTGTTGATGAACACCAACCAACCGATGGCGCATTTTTATTAAATAATGACTGTAATTATGTTAAAAAACACATTACTATTTCATTTGTGTGCATATCATTTTCATATTAAATATTTTTTACTGACCATCCATATTCGGCAGTTGGGCCAAGTGCTGCCCAGAATGGACACATAGTACATTATGTTCCTTGGACATATACCAGTCTGTAAACGTAAGCTCAATAAAATCTATCCCAGGAGTTTTGAGAAAAACTCTTTTCTATTGAGTATTTCTTGTTGATGAACACCAACCAACCGATGGCGCATTTTTATTAAATAATGACTGTAATTATGTTAAAAAACACATTACTATTTCATTTGTGCGCATATCATTTACATATTAAATATTTTTTACTGACCATCCATATTCGGCAGTTGGGCCAAGTGCTGCCCAGAATGGACACATAGTACATTATGTTCCTTGGACATATACCAGTCTGTAAACCTAAGCTCAATAAAATCTAGCAGAGGAGTTTTGAGAAAAACTCTTTTCTATTGAGTATTTCTTGTTGATGAACACCAACCAACCGATGACGCATTTTTAATAAATAATGACAGTAATTATGTTAAATAACACATTACTATTTCATTTGTGCGCATATTATTTTCATATTAAATATTTTTTACTGACCATCCATATATGAGAGTTGGACCAAGTGCTGCCCAGAATGGACACATAGTGCATTATTTTTCTTGGACATATACTAGTCTGTAAACCAAAGCTCAATAAAATCTATCCCAGGAGTTTTGAGAAAAACTCTTTTCTATTGAGTATTTCTTGTTGATGAACACCAACCAACCGATGGCGCATTTTTATTAAATAATGACTGTAATTATGTTAAAAAACACATTACTATTTCATTTGTGTGCATATCATTTTCATATTAAATATTTTTTACTGACCATCCATATTCGGCAGTTGGGCCAAGTGCTGCCTAGAATGGACACATAGTACATTATGTTCCTTGGACATATACCAGTCTGTAAACCTAAGCTCAATAAAATCTATCCCAGGAGTTTTGAGAAAAACTCTTTTCTATTGAGTATTTCTTGTTGATGAACACCAACCAACCGATGGCGCATTTTTATTAAATAATGACTGTAATTATGTTAAAAAACACATTACTATTTCATTTGTGTGCATATCATTTTCATATTAAATATTTTTTACTGACCATCCATATTCGGCAGTTGGGCCAAGTGCTGCCCAGAATGGACACATAGTACATTATGTTCCTTGGACATATACCAGTCTGTAAACGTAAGCTCAATAAAATCTATCCCAGGAGTTTTGAGAAAAACTCTTTTCTATTGAGTATTTCTTGTTGATGAACACCAACCAACCGATGGCGCATTTTTATTAAATAATGACTGTAATTATGTTAAAAAACACATTACTATTTCATTTGTGCGCATATCATTTTCATATTAAATATTTTTTACTGACCATCCATATTCGGCAGTTGGGCCAAGTGCTGCCCAGAATGGACACATAGTACATTATGTTCCTTGGACATATACCAGTCTGTAAACCTAAGCTCAATAAAATCTAGCCCAGGAGTTTTGAGAAAAACTCTTTTCTATTGAGTATTTCTTGTTGATGAACACCAACCAACCGATGACGCATTTTTAATAAATAATGACAGTAATTATGTTAAATAACACATTACTATTTCATTTGTGCGCATATTATTTTCATATTAAATATTTTTTACTGACCATCCATATATGAGAGTTGGACCAAGTGCTGCCCAGAATGGACACATAGTGCATTATTTTTCTTGGACATATACTAGTCTGTAAACCAAAGCTCAATAAAATCTATCCCAGGAGTTTTGAGAAAAACTCTTTTCTATTGAGTATTTCTTGTTGATGAACACCAACCAACCGATGGCGCATTTTTATTAAATAATGACTGTAATTATGTTAAAAAACACATTACTATTTCATTTGTGTGCATATCATTTTCATATTAAATATTTTTTACTGACCATCCATATTCGGCAGTTGGGCCAAGTGCTGCCTAGAATGGACACATAGTACATTATGTTCCTTGGACATATACCAGTCTGTAAACCTAAGCTCAATAAAATCTATCCCAGGAGTTTTGAGAAAAACTCTTTTCTATTGAGTATTTCTTGTTGATGAACACCAACCAACCGATGGCGCATTTTTATTAAATAATGACTGTAATTATGTTAAAAAACACATTACTATTTCATTTGTGTGCATATCATTTTCATATTAAATATTTTTTACTGACCATCCATATTCGGCAGTTGGGCCAAGTGCTGCCCAGAATGGACACATAGTACATTATGTTCCTTGGACATATACCAGTCTGTAAACGTAAGCTCAATAAAATCTATCCCAGGAGTTTTGAGAAAAACTCTTTTCTATTGAGTATTTCTTGTTGATGAACACCAACCAACCGATGGCGCATTTTTATTAAATAATGACTGTAATTATGTTAAAAAACACATTACTATTTCATTTGTGCGCATATCATTTTCATATTAAATATTTTTTACTGACCATCCATATTCGGCAGTTGGGCCAAGTGCTGCCCAGAATGGACACATAGTACATTATGTTCCTTGGACATATACCAGTCTGTAAACCTAAGCTCAATAAAATCTAGCCCAGGAGTTTTGAGAAAAACTCTTTTCTATTGAGTATTTCTTGTTGATGAACACCAACCAACCGATGGCGCATTTTTATTAAATAATGACCGTAATTATGTTAAAAAACACATTACTATTTCATTTGTGCGCATATCATTTTCATATTAAATATTTTTTACTGACCATCCATATTCGGCAGTTGGGCCAAGTGCTGCCCAGAATGGACACATAGTACATTATGTTCCTTGGACATATACCAGTCTGTAAACCTAAGCTCAATAAAATCTAGCCCAGGAGTTTTGAGAAAAACTCTTTTCTATTGAGTATTTCTTGTTGATGAACACCAACCAACCGATGGCGCATTTTTATTAAATAATGACCGTAATTATGTTAAAAAACACATTACTATTTCATTTGTGCGCATATCATTTTCATATTAAATATTTTTTACTGACCATCCATATTCGGCAGTTGGGCCAAGTGCTGCCCAGAATGGACACATAGTACATTATGTTCCTTGGACATATACCAGTCTGTAAACCTAAGCTCAATAAAATCTATCCCAGGAGTTTTGAGAAAAACTCTTTTCTATTGAGTATTTCTTGTTGATGAACACCAACCAACCGATGACGCATTTTTAATAAATAATGACAGTAATTATGTTAAATAACACATTACTATTTCATTTGTGCGCATATTATTTTCATATTAAATATTTTTTACTGACCATCCATATATGAGAGTTGGACCAAGTGCTGCCCAGAATGGACACATAGTGCATTATTTTTCTTGGACATATACTAGTCTGTAAACCAAAGCTCAATAAAATCTATCCCAGGAGTTTTGAGAAAAACTCTTTTCTATTGAGTATTTCTTGTTGATGAACACCAACCAACCGATGGCGCATTTTTATTAAATAATGACAGTAATTATGTTAAATAACACATTGCTATTTCATTGGTATGCATATCATTTGCATTTTAAATATTTTTTGGAACATTAAAAAAAAACATTAAAAAATATAAATATCCGGTATTGGTAACAGGTTCCAAGCTACCGGTAGTCAGGGCTCCATCATCAGACCCTGGATACAACCCTGGGCTATACTAGGTACTTGTCAAGACAAAGCCAACGAGTCCAAACACGATGGTGCTATCTTGTTTGGTTGAGGAGTTCCTATGGCCACCTTCCGGCTCCATCAACAGACCCTGGAAACTGCCTAGTGTAAAGCAATTGTCAATGTATATTCAACGTGTTCAAACACGATGGTGCTGTCTTGTTTGGTTGAGGAGTTCCTATGGGTACCTTCCGGCTCCATCACCAGACCCTGGATACAACCTTGGGCTATACAAGGTACTTGTCGAGACAAAGCCAACGAGTCCAAACACGATGCTCCTGTCTTGTTTGGTTGAGGAGTTCCTATGGGTACCTTCTGGCTCCATCACCAGACCCTGGATACAACATTGGACTATACTAGGTACTTGTCAAGACAAATCCAACGAATCCAAACACGATGGCTTTATCTTGTTTGGTTGAGGAGTTCCCTTGGCCACCTTCCGGCTCCATCATCAGACCCTGGACACTATCTAGTGTAAAGCACTTATCAATATACATTCAACGAGTCCAAACACGATGGTGCTGTCTTCTTTAGTTAAGGAGTTCCTATGAATACCTTCCGGCTCCATCATCAGACCCTGGACACTATCTAGTGTAAAGCACTTATCAATATACATTCAACGAGTCCAAACACGATGGTGCTGTCTTCTTTAGTTAAGGAGTTCCTATGAATACCTTCCGGCTCCATCATCAGACCCTGGACACTATCTAGTGTAAAGCACTTATCAATATACATTCAACGAGTCCAAACACGATGGTGCTGTCTTCTTTAGTTAAGGAGTTCCTATGAATACCTTCCGGCTCCATCATCAGACCCTGGACACTATCTAGTGTAAAGCACTTATCAATATACATTCAACGAGTCCAAACACGATGGTGCTGTCTTCTTTAGTTAAGGAGTTCCTATGAATACCTTCCGGCTCCATCATCAGACCCTGGACAGCACCTAGTGTAATAGGACTTTTCAATACTTGTCCAATGAAACCACATATGACGTGGCTATCTGGTTTACTTGAGGAGTGCCCGTGACCACCCTCCAGCTCCATCATCAGACCCTGGACACCATGTGAGGCTATAGCACTTGTCAAGATAAAATCAACGAGTTCAAACTCAACGACGCTCTCATTTTTCCAATAATAAAATAAAATAATTAAATAAAACTAGGTAGGGACCTACCTGAAAAACATTAACCTCTCTCAGGCATTATCTTATTAACCCTGGGACCGTTTTTTTTTTTTAATTTGTTTATGTATGAATTGATGCAAGGAACCATTTGGAAGCACTCCCATGTCTGGGCAGCATTTGGTCCAAATCGGTCAATATCCTTTGGTAAATAGGTAGACCATGACCTAGAATAGGACATAGAATACTTTTTATCCCGATATTCCCACGGGATCGAAATTTACGCGAGTGAAACCGCGGGGCACAGTTAGTTTGATAAAAAATACAAAATAATAATTTAACATAACTTTACATCACACCTGTAGTCGCCGATGGGTTAAGCAGATCTGTACCTTAGTACACTCAAATATCGAAATGAGGAAAGTGGCTAAGTAATAACAGCCGCACGGGTCGATCCATCAGGTTAAGCTACGCTTGCCGTGGTTGGTCCGTAGATGGGTGACCATCTTTACATACCGAGACTCCTCCGTGCCTCGGAAAGCACGTTAAGCCGTTGGTCCCGGCTGTCATTCGTGGATTTTTGACAGTCGTTAGGGTAGTCAGAAGCCCGAAACTCTGACAACCAGTCTTACCAAGGGGTATCGTATTGCCCAGTTACTGGGTTGTGGAGGTCAGATAGGTAGTCGCTTCATGTAAAATACTGATATTTAGCTGCATCCGGTTAGACTGGAAGCCGACCCCAACATAGTTGGGACAAAGCTAGGCAGATTGATTTTATTATGATCGGCCCCTTTTAGGAATTTAACTAAAACATTTTTTTCGTATGAAAGTGCAACAGTCGGTGATTAAATCTGTGATAAGGGTAACCTATCACGCGAAACGTGGGTGTTCTATAGGTACACCACTGCCTAACCCTTCGGGGATCACAGTTGTGATAGTATGTGTTAAATTAGTGATAAGGCATTAATGGCATATTATTAAAACATCAGATTCTATAGACGTCACATACTCAAAATGGCAGATTATGAATCGTAAAACAAATTGTAACTATTTATCTAATTACCTGAAATGAAATGAAACTATAAAAGATTGACACAATGTCCGGATTTCAATGTATCAATTTTTATACCCTCTCATCTGATAGCAAAGTCGATACTAAAAATATTATGACATACTTCCGAACGTTGGTATGTTATTGTTGAGTAATATGCTTTATACGAGTTATGTTACTAACAGTCTTGTGTCATCACCAACATTGAAACAATATGTTAAAATATATACTATACATTATATACCTACTGAATCCTGAATACTAACGATTTATATATATACAACTCTCTTAGTAAAAGGTAACTATACAAATAAACAATTAACTAGAATATAGCGTCGAAACATTCCTCCGCATCGCTGTCGGCTGGTAATGTACCCAAGAGACTGGCGGCATTGCACGTTGTATCGCAATGCTTATCCTCTGACCAAGGTAAAAGCCAGCCCTTGGGTCACGGGAAGTGTCAAATAGCCGTTTGGAAATTTCATCAAACAAGCTATGAGCACTCGGACCCCACGGCCCTAGGGTTTCAACCCCAAACTTTTTTGAAAATCAAATCCTATACCTCTTAAAAAATCACCCGTTATAATTGGCTATAAGGCTGTTATACTTTCGCCGCTCGAGGTTTTCCGCAGCCGCAGCAGCAGCGCCAGCACAGCACGCCGAGCCAGGAAGGTGGGATGGCGCAAGAGTATCGACGCATGTTGCGTCCCACACTAAAGCCTACCCACCTTCCACGGGAATAAGGACATGCCGTCCGGTCTCTTGCCATCGTTGCGTGCCAAGCCATTGGGTTATAATACAGCTGTAACGCCGGTGGTGACAAGGGCTCGTCGGATGATGTCATTAATTTCCGCGTGCCGCGCTAAGCGACCCGCACTTCGGCTGCAAGACAGGCCGTGGTGTCCGAGGCTGTTGACAACTTCACCGCAGTGACAGCGATGAGGAGAACAACACGGGGCTCCTAGTCGCAGGGAAGCAGCGATGCGGAAGGTAGTGTCGTCGAACAAAGTTCCAAGGTTCGATGACGGTAGTGCATGAAGCCACAGTCCCGACTCCCACTTACCCACAGCCAGCAGGGACGCACGCTCCGCAGTAGTAGCAGACGTGTAAAGTAAGTTGTTCTGTACTACTCTGCAGAGCAGCTCATCCCACCGTCTCTGGGAAGATGGATTGTCGGGCGGATCTGAATTCGGGCAAGCGAGTCTCCAGGCATCTATAGCCTCGGTGAGGCACGGCACGTCAAAATCAATCAGTGTGGAAGCTAGGATTTTCCTGATTAATTTCTCAGTACCGTGAACCGAGGATATGAAAGCCGGTAAACTAATACTAGAGATTTTGCGGACGCCGAGGCCTCCCATACATATGAGAAGAGTAGCTTGTTCCCAAGCTCAGTCGTCCATGGCCACATTTAAGATCAAAGTTAATGTATGATGGATAATTTGATCCATTTTGTCTAAAAGATGAGTGTGCTTCCATAAATGGGAAGCGCGAAGGAAATATGTTAATTTAGTGCCGAAACAGCAGTAACGGATTAAGGTTATGGCCGAATGCATTAATTTGGAGCAATCTTTCCAAAACTTCATTGAAATTTTGAATTTTTTCCTCAATAAAAATGGGGAAGGAGTCCTCAAAGATAGGTGACCTAAGGAGACGAAGAGAGTTTTTTTCGATAATTTTGATCTCAGGGGCTATTGCGTTAAATTTCGGAAGTGTCAGGTGTCTGTCAGTACTGTCCGCTAAGTATAGTTCACATTTCGAAAGGTTGAGTTCAAGTCCAATGGAATGGAGTTCATTTTTTAGGAATTTAAAGTCATTCAAAACAGTTTCTACGTCGCCTCCCAAGGTTCCATCATCGAGGTACCAAACATTGAATTTGGAATTTAGCTGTCGAATAATTGGGTGAATGGCTAAACTAAAAATCACTGGCCCGAGGGGGTCACCTTGTTGGCAGCCAACAGCAGATTCTAGAAGGTTGTCCCGAAACAGTAATTTAGAGGGGTGTCTGTAACATTGCCAAAAGAAACTATAGATTTGGGGTATTTCTTTTTCAGTTTCTGTCAGCAAGGTGTCCCTATTAACAGAATTAAAGGCTTTCTTTATGTCAACCTTCAGGATGACCTCTCCTTTCTCAGAATTTAGGTAGGTCGATAAGGCGTGTACAGCAGCCTCGCAGCCCCCTTTGGAACCGTAACCTAGCTGCAGGGGCTGAAATTTTTTCGAAATAACCTCACCATAGAATTTACAACAAATCTTGTCTGCCATACGACGGTAAGTGGTTCCCACGGCAATGGGACGCATGCTGCCATCTTTCATACGCAAGGCGCAAAGATTGGCCCCATACAGGACGTCTATGACAGACTCATTCACCTTGCCGGAGAGCATAAGGTTGATCAGAGCCGTAAGCTCCTTCAAGAGCGACTCACCAGCTGCTCCGGCGCCTGAACAAATAAGGTCCTTAAGGTGCTGAGGACTCAGGCCGTCGAGGCCGCCAGCGGAGCCGCTGCGGAAGGAGCAGACGGCTGTGACCAGCTATCGACCTGTAATGGTGAGGGAGTGATTATCCAAATCAGGGGGGTCGGGAAAAGAAAGACCATCTGCTGGGGAAGGGTGTTTGCTCTCCAGAGCTGCGAGTGTTTCTGGAGAACATGGTGCCACCACATCACTACTGAAGAGAATCCTGGCTGTGCCGCTAATGTCACCTTCCCCTAACTTAGATTCTAACAGGTGGGATATACCTCTTGAAGAGGTATATTTCTGTGTCGGGAATTTTGAATCTAAATTAAGAGCCGATATGTTACAGTTTTCTTTAATTTGAGCAGTTAAGGTCTTTTTGGTTGCCAAATTCTTTTGCACGTGTAGAATCCTGTAGGGAAAGGTGAGCAGCTGTTCCCAAGCACATTGTGAGTTCTCCTGGGCGGCAAGACGAACGCAGCTTGCTAGCTGTTGTGCCACCAGAGGTCTAGCGCCGCGAGGAACTCGCTTCAAAACAGGAACAGAGTTTTTGAATTTTGAAAGGGTTTTCCAAAACGGTTCAAAAGTGGTGGATGTATCTGGTGTTGCAGGTGTGGCTGTTGAGACAGGGTCTGAGGAGAGCGCATTTGGTGGTCTGTGCACCTTTCCAATATGCACATTCAGACCCCGCTTACCTTTGAAAAACCGTGCCTGGGTACACAGCGGACAACAATATGTTAGAACCTGAATTTCTTAGAAGTATTTCTATCGGAACATTATACCTTACGCCTATATTCCCCGAAGGGATACACAGAGGTGTATCAGTACATCCCCTTTTTGCTAGTTATATATTTAAGTCGCATAAAATACGAGGCGAGTCTTGACGTTCAAATGTGCCATTTATGTGCCTATTTGAAATAAATTATTTGACTTTGACTTACCATCAACCATGCATATTGTTTGCTAGTTTTAGCGAATTATTTAAGAAACTGTTAAAAACCCTACCACATGTACCTACTACAATTTTTGCAAATAAATTTCATTTCATGCAAATCCAGACTCCAGAATGCTACTGTAAAATTCGTAGTAGAATAGCCCTAGACCAACGCGGTAGTTGTCATGGTTACAGTAGTGCCATTTTGTAATCTCACCGTAAAAACTAAGGTGAAGTGAGTTTGAAGATGCTAGGGATTGACACTATAGTGACAGCTCAGTTCATCTAAGTTTACATGGTTACATTTTTGCAGAAATCTGCGGAATAGACCGACTGGTCTTTTGTAATTAAGCAAACCTATTCTTCTATCGTGTTGACACGACCATTAAAAGAAAACTTAATGCAAGATGACCTTATCTAGGAATTTATTCGCAAAGCAAAAAACAGCGATTCAAAGGTGGAAGGTCTCTCTGGTACTGTATGCGTATTTCCTTACGTATCAAATCAGCCGGTCTATCCTGTAAGAATCTCACCATGATAACTTAAGTGAAGTGAGCTTGAAGTGAACTGTCATTCCACCTGCCGCTAGGGCTTGACACTACTGATAGCTCATTTTCCTAAGTTTTCACGGTGAGATTCTTACAGAATAGATCGGCAGGCGAATCGAGGCTCCTGATTGGTACATAAAACGATCCGTTTTTTAAACATAGAACTATCCATAATAAACAGAAAAGTTAAAACCATATAATCGCACAACACCATGATACTGCTACCTAATTAACAGTTAGGTTTTAATTTACAAGTAAATCACGTGGATTGTAACCGCAACGTTTGACACCGCAAATATACTAATAATTATGAACTACTATTGTTTAATTTTAACTTCTAATGTAATATTGTCTACATTTTCTTTGAAATTAGGTAGTTTATATAGCAATTAGTAATCCCCAGGTAGATACATAGATATTACTAGCTTATGCCCGCGGCTTCCACCGTGTGGAGGTCGAAAATTATCCCTCGGGAACGAACTACCGAGATAATAAAACTTTTTAAAAAAAATTGACCGACTTCAAAAAAAACAAAACAAAAAAGGACTACTGTACTAAAAACCAAAAGACAAAAAGTACTTCTTTAATAATAAGAGAAAAATTAAAAAATTAAAAAATAACTTTAATTTCGGAAGTCGGTGTCTTTGCTTTTAATTTTAGTTTTTGGCCACCGACTTCCGAAATTAAAGTTATTTTTTTATATTTTTATTTTTCTCTTATTATTAAAGAAGTACTTTTTGTCTTTTGGTTTTTAGTACAGTAGTCCTTTTTTGTTTTGTTTTTTTTGAAGTCGGTCAATTTTTTTAAAAAAGTTTTATTATTTTTTCATTTTTTGTGTAATTTGATTTTTGTAATCATGGGTAGACCAACTAAAGGAGCCACCCGCATGAAGAAAAACAGAATTAAAGAGACTAATACTGCTGAAAAAGAACGCCTATCTAAGAATCGCAAACGGAGTGCTATGTCCGGTTCCCAAGAATCACCGTTAGCTTGTCATGCTAGGTTATCTCAGATGAGAAATTACATGCATTCTCATTTGTCACAGGAGTCGCCAAATGATAAGAACTGCCGACTCAATCTTATTCAAAAACGATTAAGTGGCGAGTCGTCTGAACAGCGCAAGTATCGTTTAGATGTTATACGAAACCGGCTGGCTAATGAGACTCCCGTGCCTTCTCAAGAATATAAGGGTGAACACTATACATTTGCTTACACTGTATAGTTCCCCTCATCATCATATTATAAGGTGACCATAATCAGATCTGTAATGTCACTTACAACCTATATGGTTGCAAAGTTCTTATCAATATAAATGAATTAAGTCCAAACACAAGGTAATTACTGTGAACCGTTGAGGAGTTCCGTTAATCGTCCTTCGTCTTCATCATCAGACCCTTAACGACAGTCACAACCCATCCAAGTGTAAGGTTCTTATCAATACAAATTAATCAAGCCCAAACACAAGATATCTGCTGTAAACCACTGAGGAGTTCCCTCGACTGTCTTTCGTCTTCATCATCAGACCCCTAACGACAGTCAGAACCCATCAAAGTGTAAAGTTTTTATCAATACAAATTAATCAAGCCCAAACACGAGGTATCTGCTGTAAACCATTGAGGAGTTCCCTTGACTGTCTTTCGGCTCCATCATCAGATCGACTCCAGGCCTTCATAAAATTGTAGTGCTGTAAAATACTTAATGAATAAATTAAGGAATGCACTAGTTGCCCTTACGATTTTTGAAAGTTCCCCTCGATTTCTCTAGGATCCCATCATCAGATCCTGACTTGGTGACAATGGGACCACCTCAGAAGTATAAGCTTTTGAACAAAAAAAGAATTTTTTAAATCGGTTCACAAACGGCGGTGTAATCGGTGAACATACATAAAAAAAAAAAAAAAAAAAAAAAAAAAAAAAAAAAAAAAAAAACAATCATCCCGAACATAGTACCTCCTCCTTTTTTGAAGTCGGTAAAAACTAGCCTAACCTAGATCATGGTCTCCCTGTGTGCCAAATTTCACCGAAATCCGGTCAGCCGCTTTAGCCACTTTCGCATTTATATCTAATATGACAAGCTTTTAATTAAGTAAAAAAGTATGAAATAAAAGCGTAAACATAGAACTTTTAAATGTTCTTATAAGCTTGAGATGTTACAGAGCAGAAATGTGCCGTGATGTTATTTCGGGGTTCTAGAGGGTCTCTTGAACACTCTACAACAATTTTTATATAAAAATATTATTTTTAAATACTAAAATAGGTTAGGAACGTAAATATTGGTTCCACTACTGTAGGAACTTTTAGTACCGCGCATGAAATACATGTTGGATGCTTTTTCAAATGTCACAGCTAGCAAACGCCTATTATTAAAGAAAAAATAAAGTAACGTTTCAAAATTTTCTACTAATTTGCGGATGCAAGAGCGAGCCTAGCGAGCTTGAGACTTGGGGCACCCCGACTCGGACAGGTTAGATACGAAGGGGATGGCGGAGTCTAGTGAGCGAGCGAAGCGAGCGAACAAGGACCCCAAGTCCCAATGATATTTCGACTTAGTAAAAGGCAATGGGAACTTAAGAATTCAAGAGCGAGCTTAGTGAACTCAGGACTTGGGGTACCCTGACTCGGACAGATTGAGTTCGAAAGGGATGACGTATCACTGTTTTAGTGTATATTTTTTATCTAATCAATAAGATGTTGCCGAAGATAATTTGTGATAAAAACTTACGCATGTGTGATCTTCAAATTGGCGATCCACACGGGATGCCTCTAATTTACAGCTGATTGTACATTTGTTTAATGGTTTTTTGTGCATTTTTGTTGTTAACATTTTGATATAAAGAAATAAATCGAAAGAAAAAAAAAAGGTTTATTTGTAACATATACACGTGCATTCATAAAGATAAATCTTGTATTACTTTATAAGGACCTAAGTACAATGAATTTTCAGTGACAACATTACAAACGGTCTTATTAAGTATCACATTATAGCAGCAGCCTATTTATGGAGGATTGGCAAGTTCCTCAGGTTGAACATCGGCAAACTCGCGTTGTATTTGGTCTGTCCAGGCCAAAAATCTTTCAGCCGATTTACGTGATATCCTGAAGTTCACGATGTTATCATTTTCAGAAAGATTTGGAGTTAGAGGAGGGTATGTCACCACTCGTTCATAAATGTCCCATAGTTTATACGAGGCACCTGGTTTATCTGCACCTTCACAAAATACGTTTCTTACAGCGCTTCCCTCACATTCTTCTGGATGTTCAAGTATATTATAATAAGCGTAAAGGCTGTCAGTATGTAAGACATCATCAGACAAACTGATATTCAACTTCTAAAGCTCTCGCTTGAGTATGGGAAAACCAAACTTGTTTCCAATATGGGAGACGAGGCACACGGGTTTTTGTTGTTTGTTTATGAAAAGATTGATCAGTTGGTAAGTAATCCAATTAAACCCATTTAATTTTGGCCAGAATTCCAGTATCAGCTTATCATTCGGTTCTTCTATGTCCAGATCAAGATACAGCACGTGAGGTGCAGCCAGCAGGCTCACTTCATTAATAACTTCTATATTATTGCGTTTCATCCCAAAATCCATAAACCCGAATGTTTGTATAGGCCGCGGCGGCGGCGCCATTTTGATAACTGAATACTGCAGCAGAAAAATGCACAAAGTCAAAGTCAAAGTCAAAGTCAAATAATTTATTTCAAATAGGCACATAAAAGGCACTTTTGAACGTCAATGAAAAACAAACAAAGAAATAGAATTGATTCTAGTTGCCCATTCCAAAAGGTAGCTTTCGTATGGAGAAGAATGGGCAAGAAACTCCACCGTTACTCTTTTCAAAAATGTTTACAATATTTTGTATACATGAATTATATAATTATATGTGAAGACCATGCACCCACAATAAGATTACTGTCCCACAAAAGGCAAAAAAAAAAAATTATAAATGGAGCAATGACAAATAAATCAGTTATGTGATAGGTACATGGTGCTCACATATTTACAAACATTGTAAAAGTATACGATATTACAATATTCCTAACATCTTTACAAGTAATACTAATAAATCAGTGCGTGATTCCATGCAATCACAGAGTGTAAAAATCTATGACATACAAATAATAAAATATACAACTAAATTAACAACCAGTTTGATTTTGTCCAGACTCTAAATTGTCCTATGGAGCAAGACCAGCATGTTTCCAAGCATTCTTATCCTGGATATAATCCTCTAATTTGTAATAAGCTTGTTTACAAAGTGTACTTTTTATATGAGTTTTAAATTTTCTTTCATTTAATTGCAATATATCACAAGGTATTTTGTTATAGCATTTAACGCAGTACCCCATAAAAGATGTTTGTACTTTAGCTAATCTGAAAAATGGTTGATCTATTTTATCTTTATTTCTAGTATTAAAATTATGTCTGTCACTTATTTTCTTAAATAGATTTAAATTTTTTCTTACATACATAATATTCTCATAAATAAATTGGCAAGGTACCGTCATAATATTAATCCTTTTAAATAGTTCCCTGAGAGATTCGCGGCGACATAGATTATAAATGGCTCTGACAGCTCTCTTTTGCAAAATAAAGATGGATTCAATGTCAGCAGCCCGACCCCACAGTAAAATGCCATACGACATAATGCTGTGGAAGTAACTGAAATAGACCAAACGCGCGGTTTCTACATCTGTTAACTGTCTTATCTTTCTGACAGCATAAGCGGCCGAGCTTAACCGCCCCGCAAGAGATTTTATATGAGGTCCCCACTGTAATTTCTCGTCTAGCGTGATACCCAGAAAAACTGTTTCATTAATAAACTCTAGTTTTTCTCCATTCAATATGATGTCACATTCGCTACTTCTAACATTAGGTAATGTAAATCGAATACATTTGGTTTTTTTTTCATTGAGTACCAAATTATTTACCGTAAACCAATCTTGGACCTGAAGAATAGAGCTATTCACGTCGTCAAGATTTTGTGATCGTCGATTTATTTTAAAAATCAATGATGTGTCATCTGCAAATAACACCATCTTCGGTTGATTTAGAAGTAATTGGGGTAAATCATTAATATAAACTAAGAAGAGGAATGGACCTAATATCGAGCCTTGAGGAACGCCCATTGCCATTTCAGACCCCAATGAGTTTACGCCGTTTACTTGAACTTTAACTTTCCTATCTTTCAGATATGATCTCAGTAAATCAAGAGCTGTATTTCTAACCCCATAGTGCTCTAGTTTCAGCAGAAGTGTCTCATGGTCGACGCAATCGAACGCCTTCGAGAGGTCGCAAAAGATTCCAATGGCATCCTGTGCTTCTTCCCAGGCGTTAAAAATGTTCTTTATTAGGGTAACCCCGGCGTCAGTGGTACAACGCCCTTTGGTGAAACCGTACTGTTGTTCATGAAAGATGGAATTTTTATTGAAGTGACGTAACATTTGAGTGAGCATCAACTTTTCAAACACCTTACTGAGAACTGGCAGAATTGACACAGGCCTATAATTGTTAGGTTCCTTACTATCACCGGATTTGAACAAAGGAACTACTTTGCTGTGTTTCATGAGATCCGGAAAGACTCCTTGGTCTACACTGGTGTTAAATATGAAAGCTAGATAGGGCGCAATGGTTTCGATGATAGATCTACAGACTTTTACAGACATTCCCCATAGATCTTCTGTTGATTTAATTTTAAGATCTTTAAAAGCTTTTATAACTGCCTGGGGGTTTGTATGCGGAAACCTTAACTCCAAAGGGCATGCCTTTACATTATTTCTAAGTAAGGCAGCAGAAAGCACGGGTGAGGAATTTAAAGCTCCAGTAGTTTTAACTGGAATATTACCAAAAAAGTTTTCAAATTCCTGAGCTACTTCTACATCCGAGTTGATTGGGCCATGTGCAGTCTCTAAATTAAATTCAGTACTACGCTGTTTTTTCCTACCTGTTTCATTATTTATTATTTGCCAGGTAGTTTTTATTTTATCATCAGCTGATTTTATTTTATTGCTAATGTAAAGAGCTTTAGCAATTTTGCACACATTTTTAAAAGTTTTAGAATATTTTGCAACATACTGATGAAAGGTTGTATTATTATTCATATGTTGCTTTAGGCCATAAAGTTCAAAAAGATTTTCCCTGCTTTTACGAATACCTGGAGTCGCCCAATCACTAAATAAGAACTTTGTGTAAATAGTTTTAGTCTTTAGTGGAAAAGTGTCATTAAATTGCTTGTTTATTAGTGAAAAGAAATCGGCGTAAAACTCATTTGGGTCACATATATTGTTAAAACTCTGAACACATAATTTACTGGCCAAAGAATTATTTAATTTCTCTAAGTTTCTACATGTGATTGGCCTAAACCTTATTTGAATTTTTTGTAAAGGCGTGTAGGCGCAAAAAGTTATTGATTGTCCACTGTGATCAGATGGCAACTTATTTACAATTTGTTTCTGTAAGAAATCACAATTACAAAAAATATTATCTATACAAGTGGCAGAAGAAGCTGTCACTCGGGTTGGTTCAATAAAAACATTTGACAAATCAAATGACCTAAAAAGGCTTAATAATCGGACAGTATTCGAGTTATTTTCTAATAAATTAATGTTAAAATCACCACATATGATTATTGACTTACTATTAACAATAAGTTTCTTTAGGACCTCTTCCATTACACAATCAAACATAGATAGATTCTGGTAGCTTGGAGGTCTGTATACGCATACTATAACATGCTTATCAAGCTCAACACAGGACAATTCAATGGTGTGTTCAACAGACAGTCCAATGATGTCTTTCCGTTCTTTTGATTTTATTGAATTTTTTACTAATATTAATGAACCGCCATGTAACATACGTTTCCGACTGAAATGGCTAACTACACAATAATTTTCATAGTTAATTGACACTACTTGATGATCTTTTAACCAATGTTCTGTTAAACAAATTACATCAAACTTGGTATTTTCTAAAAACAATTCTATTTCCAGTAATTTGGAAGAGCAACCTTGGATATTTTGATTGAATAATTTTAACGTATGTTGCCCCCCCTTTGGTTTTTTGTTTTTGTGTATAATATTGCCAGAAGATACCTTTTTATTATTCTCTAATAATAATAATGGTTTATTTGAAGGGGTAACTTCTGTTGTCTTACTTACTAGTTTAAAAACTTATCCGGAGTGATCTCCACAAGTACAAGTGAGGAGTCCAGAATGCCCGTCGCAGTTTCAGCAGGAAGAGAATACCCTATCTGACTGGTAGTGGCCTCCAAAGATGTTGGTATTATAGGTGGATCCTCCTTCGTACAACATAATGATTCAGTCACTATGTTGGTGGTATAACTAGACAACACAGACTCGTCACTAATACTATAATTTGTTATATTAGCTATAACCTTATTAATATTGTATGCTATCAACATAGCAATCATATGTCTACATTCCCAAGACAGAGATAAAGTTCTCTGAGTTAACTTAAAACCACTAACAAACTTGTTAGTGTCAAAAAACAATAATTTGTCACTATGACAACATGTCAATCTGTGAATAGTACTATTCAACTTATAAATATAATTATTGTCATAATCTGATAAAGTATCAGAGTAAGGTAAAGCACACAACATTAGCTTTCCTATATTTAACTTTAATAAGGTGTCCACACCATCCACTATGTCCTTTTTGGTAATACCAGTACTATTACCTAATAGCAAAACCATTGTAGAATAATTATCTAGGTTTGTGTTTGCAATTCTTCACAGTTTTTATAGTTTGGCTTTATCCACAAATGCGCGTCACGTTGTAGTTTCCGCGTGACTGATAAACTTAGAATTGGAATTTGTATTATGAGAATGGATATTCCCAGTCTTACCATGGGGTATTGTATTACCCAGTTACTGGGTTGTGGTGTGGATGTCGTTAAGCAGTCTCTCCATGTAAAATATTTGTATTCAGCTACATCCGGTTAGACTGGATGCCGACCCCAACTTAGTTGGAAAAACGCTAGGCAGATTGATTGATATTATTAGTTAGAATTAGGATAGTTACTAAGTTAGGATTGTTAACTGTATTCCTCAGAAAAAAACAATAATTACAATTTTAATTGACACTTTTACATCCATAATCAGCCTATAATATTTCCAATGCTGGGACACAGGCCTCCTCTCAGTGAGGGGGAGTGGGCCGTAATCCACCACGCGGGCCCATTGCGGGTTGGTAGATGTTACATGCATTAGAATTTTTTGCTTCACCGTTTTTGAGAGCAGTGGTGATGAAATAATTTACACAAAGTAAACCGCCTGACAGGGTTCGAATCTACGACGTACAACTCGTAAGTCGCGGTATGCCACTGGGCCACCACTGCTCTACAATACAATCATCTTTTACATAATACAACTATATTCAGTAACCACATGGCGGTACAGAACTTTCATCCGACAAATAAATGGACTTTGTAAGATTAAAATGTCTTTTCAGAATTATGGTTTTAATGATAGCCAAAAAATACTGACATGGTTGGTACTGTTACTGTGTAGCTAATTATAGAATAAAAAAATACTTATTTATCTTTTAAATGTTGCCTCATTCAAATTTGTTCTGCTGCAACCATAGTTCTTTTCCAAAATTCTTAAAAGTTTGAAAACAGACTCCATAACTTGGCACAGTGTTGCCAGCCAAATATTTCTGCCACAATGCAGTAGATATTTGCAGCAAGTTAATTTCCCCTGACTTACGTTGTAGCCCGAATGCTGATAGCCGAAATTATTGTACAGTTGTATTCGGGGATTTATAAAACTGCATGCTATAATTGACCGTCATGTTTCATGCAGCCCGCATTTGGAATATTTGAATGCGGTATTTTTTGCTGGGCTTTTTTTTAACTAAAATGTAATGCATTAAAGATAAGCTTTTTAAAAGTAAAAAAAAGCGTGTGGTTTATGAGAAACACCGTCACACTTTTACCTTATGAACTTTCGCAAAAGTGACATGTGACACCTACCAGATAGTCAACGTTTCAAGCTAGAAACGGTCAGTGGGTCGTCTTAGGGGGCAACTGAATTATTGTTGTCAACAAAAGAATTCTAAAACAAAATAAAGCTAACTCAGCATAATGCTAGGACACTGTAGTAGTGTCCAATCCACGGGATTGATCGCGGAAAACGTGTAAAGTTATTTCCAGCGAGGATCGTAAAGGTGGCACCTATAAAACTTGTTCGTACCGCGACTTATACGCGGAGTATTTGACACAGAGTAAATAATTCAGTTTACAAACACGAGAAGAAAGTAAAAAAAAGTTGATCAGCACCTAATATCACGTAGGTATCAACTGAAACATAAAGTACAAATAGAAAAAAAAAACGAAATGTAAAATGTGCATCACATCATGCGCAAAACAGTGATGGCTCAGCATTATGCTGCGACTCATGTGCGAAACAGAGTTACAGCTGGGTTTCAGCGACTTTACGATAAACTGATCTGTCAACTTTCTGTATTATAACTCCGATTAAGGTGACTATTAAGTGCACCGAAACTTGATAATTTTAACCGTTTTATCCCTGTGCCCCCATCAGTACTAACGTTTAATTTTAGTAATAGTTGTTTACTGTTGTAAGTAATTGTCATCAGTGTACAGGTTTATTGGTAATAATTATGTCGGCATCCAATACGGGATGTAGGAGAGGTCATTTGCAACGAAATAGTATATCGTGACGTGTGTTGGAAGACATTTGCGTTAGCTTACATTTGCGGAAGTAAATCGTTACGTGTGTGGCTAACATTAGAACAGTTAAAATCAAATGAATTTGAAAGATTAAACAAAGATCTTGTCATACTTTTTATGCCACAATTTTTTTTTAATTTTCATGTCCCTGTACCGTTGGGCGCAGCTCGTGTGATTGGATAATATAATAAGCAATTGCTCACTTTTGCCGTTTTTAATTTATAGCGAAATGACTTAAATCTTCACAAAGTTATAATTGTTTCACTGCATTTTGGTACTCTGTGCTCTAAAAGTGTGTCAATAGTGTACACAGTTTAATGCCTCCATTTTGTTTAATACCGCGACCTCGAAGCCATAGCAGTGTTCCCGGCTATTTACAGACATTGTTTTACAGTTTATTTAATTATATTATCCAAGCTTACCCATTCACGATAGTTTTGAAAGTCTTTCGTTTAGTTCATCTGGTTTTTTTTCATTCCGTACAGGTTTACCGACTTGTTTGTTTGGATTCAGCAAGCTTCGATTACAAGATGTGTGCCCGATGGAATTTCCCATCAGAAAAAATTACGAACTTCCACGACAAAAGCTTGGAATCCAGTTTAATCCCTTTAGGGGATAAAGTTTCAAAAATCATTCTGTAGTGCTCACCTTCACCACCTTCTTATATATGGAACTCTTTTGCAAAATTTGCTATGGCAGTTTAGGCTGTACATTGTCTGTAAGTAACTTTTCTCAAACATGCTTAGAAATTCGAGCATTATTTTAACAACCTTCTTCGAGATAAATCGAAATTATTGTACTGGTCAAAAACAAGTGACGATGCGGCCAGCAAAGTTACTATGAAAATCCATATCTGTCGTGTTATTAAAAAATGGAACGAACTTTTTACTTCAACACATGGCAACCAAGGAGGTATACTTATCAAAGACTAGTTAAGAAGAAACAAATGAACATATTGGCGCTTGAAAAATGATAGTGGTTCGTCATTGATTCTGGATTTTTTATTGAATTTACTCGTTATTTAACTCAATGATTTACTCAGTTTGAATTTCCGCGCTGTTTTGAGAAAAGTACTATAGAAGCCTTGGCCGCAATCAGGAATTGATGGACGTGTATATCAATCCCCTTATTGCTGACCGTGACAGTAATGTACTATTACGGTTTTAATTAGAAGATGTCAAAACTAGCTGTTTTTGGAAAATCTAGATCATTAGGTACACTTTAAAGTGGACCACTGCGGCAAAGTGGTTCAGATTTTCCCCGACGAACAAAAACTGTATGACCTCGCTCATACAACGGTCATCAGTGTGATATTAACTGTTTTTAAGGGATCACATGGCAGTGTCATAGTGAATTGTAGGATCCTGTGTACCACGTGTGATCCCAACTCTTTATCGGAAAATATGATGACATGTTAAAAAATGTCTGTGTAGCCCGTGGCTATTATTTAACACGAAAAATTTGTGACTGCGCGCACGATAAGAGGGACGTTACAACTAGTACCTAAATAATTATTTTCATCCACTTGCTTATTTGCAGTTATAGCAATTATGTAACAATTGATCACTATGAATTAGAACTTAAGTTATTTTCTGTTTGGATACTACTTAACTACTTGGCTTTAATTTTCAAAAAACCTTATCTTAAATCCATCTTTCCCCATTTTACAAGGAGTTTCAGTGGCAATTAATTTATCTTTATTTCTTTGCTCCAACGAGGATTGTGCTTCACTTCAGGACTTCAACCGTTTTCATTCTGGAACCAGGAGTGGGGTCCCCTTCGCAAAAGTTTTAGGCGTGTAGATGACGCCTATTGTTCAATCTTTTCGCAATTATTCTGCCTCTGTCGGATATTATTTAATTCCCAATTAGTTGTTTTGGATGAGTTTTGTTTGTTTTGTATTTTAAAGTGGCTTTTTCATACATAATCAATCAGCCTATAATGTTCCTACTGCTGTGAGAGGGAGCGGGCCGTAATCCCCTCTCGAGTCCAGGGCGGGTTGATGAATGTTATTTTTGTGACAGTCACCAACCCGCACTGGACCCACAAAATCAATTAAAATATTTTATTTCACATAAACCTACATGGGCACTTATGAAACATCAGAAGCTAGGTGCACGGTTCCAATTGTTCGTTTCCTATGGAGAAGAGACGGCAAGAAACTCCATGGTTACTCTTTAAAAATAATTGGCTTTTACATTATTTTCAAATTACAGTGTTAGTAGGCAGGACAATGTAGGCCTTTCAACAAGTACCAGATACTTAACAAAATAGAAGATGGTTAACAAATCTACAGTCACTAAGCCTACAATGTTCTCACATTCACAAAATAGAAAAGAATCTATACAAAAGACAAATAATCAAAAAGTAATAAATAAAAAAAAACCTATTTAAACCAAGTGGCGTGATTGCTGTTACAACTGTAACAAATTGAATAATTATCATGTCCACAAAAACCGCTAATAAAGAGTTTAAATTAAATTGTAGGTAAGTATATAATGTCAAATACGATGATTATGTCAAGGATAAATGTAAAGAAAATAATGGTACACACACTGACACGCGGTTGGGCACTAGTACCTAATTTTTTTTCGATCACTAGGTTATATAATTGGCCAAAGATGATTTATCATTATTTTCTACTTCTCCCTGCTTAATAATTACTAAAGATTTACAGCTAATATAGTTTTACGCGAATATTTTCAAAAATATGCGTATAATTATTTTTAGTTCATCACTTTATGTCCTCTAGGGGGCTCAATATTCAATTTAATGTGACGTTACATAGTCTAAACCAGCAGACAATCAAGACGCTTCCAATGATACTTCATTTGTCAAATTTTAATGAGAAGTTTCGGAGATATGAGGAAACGCATGAACATAGACCTACTTACATAAATACATAGATAGGTACCGATCTAAATCATAACCCTCCTTATTGCTTCGAATGAATTAAAAAAAAAAAACATTGTAGTTCTATTTGACCAATTTTAGGTAAAATAATAAATGATAAGATTCATAAATATAAAACAACATCGCTCCATTGTTTTCTACTTAACACAATACGAAAAGTTATTAAAATTTCACCAACAAACCAGAGGTAGTAATTACACCAAAAACAATCAAACAGAAATACCACATGCAGAAAAACAATTTTGATATTGCGGTATCACAGAACCGCCACAAAATAAATAGCTACAGAAGGTGAGTTCCGTACAACGCGCGAAAACAGACGCACACATAAACGCGCGTCTATAGTCTGTTCCAAAAGTATCTGATAAAAGTGTAAACGAACCCAATTCAGGTTAAATTCTTACGCAATCACTCGCTAAGCTCACTTAGTAAGACTTTCATATGTAACATCTGTAAAAAAAAAGTGTATTTCAAGCTTTCTTTTTCTGTTGGGTGTATAACAGTGCACTTTATAGGAAAATATATCCGTGGCGGTCAATCAATCTTTCATATTTCAATAATTTCTGTGGTATTTTTCTACACTGATGAAGCCTGTACAAAACTTTGTGTTTATTGATTTAGTGAAAATAAAACAAAAAGTCCTCAAATCAAAAACACAAAGTATATCGGCGTCATTATGAAAACTGATAACTGCTGTACGCACTTGCGACTTCGACCTTGAATACAATCAATATTGCACTTAATCACATAATAATATGTCATTGAATTAACTTTTTTGTTATCATATCAAATAAGTTTCGCTTATCGGCTCATAACAGGATACTAATATCCTGTTATGAGCCCATAAGCGAAACTTATTTTTAAGGTTCCGTAGCAACCCATGTTAGTCACAGTTCTGAAAACTTCTTGAAAAACAAATAAAACACAAAATTACATTATTCATTTATTTGATTATTTATATGCACACAGTAAAATACATAAAGATACGACATAATTATAATAACGTTCTCCAAAACATTTTTTTTTTTTAATTCTTCTGTAAGCTTACAGTCTAATATCTTTAAAGGTAGGTTATGTACAATAGCACTTACAATTGCCATTTACAAGCTTCCACAAATAAAAAACTATGTACAGTCATGGACTGTAATTGATGAGCCACTTTCAAACTTTTCAATTTTGCAGTTTCACATTCACGTGATTACACGATTAAACACGAACTTAAATCGCATGCTCGTAAACAAGATGACAAATTACTAGTAATCGGAAATAGTCTTGTCCATAGAGGTTGAAAAAAAGGCTTGCACATCAATTGCGCTGCTCGTTATTGAAAGCCAACAAGCTGTGAAACGGTCTTGGTTTGCAGTTTGATCATATGACTGAAAGCATACCTTATGTAAACCTATACCTTGTGTAAAAACTTTCAAAGTGAAAGATTAAGTACAAAGATATTTATTTCCCTAACATTATGTTTTAAATCTTGTTCAGTCGTGGATGCAATGTGCCAATATACCTACGCGATTACTGTTATAAATGTATGATTTAGTAATATAAACTTTCGCGTTAATTTATGACGCACATTTAACATGCATATAGTGCATGTCCAGATAAGGAGATTCACGTGGTTTGTGCATATACGTGCTTACAGACACGCGCTTTGCCAATGTAGGTACTCGAGATAACTGTTTATAAATTCATGATGCATTCAGTACTTGGTTCTTCCCCGTTAGTTTATGATGCTTATCTAAATTAGATTTAGTGCATGTCTAGATAAGGAGATTTATTAAACACAAAAAAAAAAATATCATCTACCTATATGATTGATTCTTCAACATCCTAGAGGAGCAGCAATGATGCTGTTGCATACCTCAATCTCGCACATTCTATTCAACTGAATGAACAAATCTCGACTTTCCGGCTCGTTCCAGACACACTCCATCTTCAATTAAACTGCATTCTACACAATTTGATGATGCAACTTTACCCAGTAAGAATACTTAAGAATGTTTAAGGGTATTTTGTCCGGAGTGAAGTCAAAGAGTTGTTATGACTGTCTGCTATCCCATATTGGCACTGTCTATCTACGTACTTTTAAAGAAATTCAGTTGTATAGCGGCATATCATATACCCTCACTGCGACTCCCTCCTTTCATTAAAATATTCTTGCCAGCTGGTATAGCAAAGGATTTGTAACCTAACGTAAACTTTGGTACAATACGGGACATACTCGTCACTGTCTGTTGACGCATATTTAATGTGGATTTATTGCATATTCAGATGAAGAGACTCGCGTGCATTATGCATACGTGCGTACAGATACGCACGCTGCCAATATAGGAACTCAAGATTAATAATAGTACCAGCCTATTATTGTCCCGCTGTGGGGCAAAATCGTGTTCTTACACAAAGAAATCCTTATACATATTATAAAACAAAGTTCTCTGCCACGTCTGTCTGTCTGTTCGCGATAAACTCAAAAACTACTGCACCGATTTTCATGCTGTTTTCACCAATGTATAGAGTGCATGGTTCTCGAGGAAGGCTTTAGTATGAAATAACTGACATCCACGCGAGCGAAGCCGCGGGCAAAGTGCTAGCTGTTTATAAATTCATGAGTCATTCTGCTATGTTCTTAACCCGTTAATTTGTGACGCATTTGTGAACTTAGTGCATGTTCAGATAAGGAGATTCACGTGCATTATGCATACGTGCGGACTGATACGCGCGTTGACAAGATACCTAATATCCGGTTGCTACTATGCATCCTTATTGTTTTATATAAGTTGTATCTTTTCATATACGAAATATTTTAAAGGGTCATTTTACTCATCAGTATGAACAACTTTCACTATGGGACTAATACTAAAATCGCGAAAAAAAAATTTGCTTTTCCATACATTTTGACGAACTATGCAGACATAAATGTAGGGAACAGCTAATTTTCTATACATTTTAATAGAGTATCCTGCTCACGATATCGATATCGTTATGAAGATATCCTCCCAGGCAGTTGATGTACAAGGCAAGTCCAGGTGACAGGTACACTTCAAAGAGTGTATAATGATCCGTAAAGTTTTGATGCACCGTGTTAAAGATAAATTAATTGACTGCAATGAACAATTCGTCGGTCGATCACCATTTTGATAAACATACTGTATCCCCTTTGATCGTTCTTGGGAAGGTTTCAGGTTCATATCACATAACACATGTACCTATCACATAACTGATTTATTTGTCATTGCTCCATTTATAATTTTTTTTTTTTGCCTTTTGTGGGACAGTAATCTTATTGTGGGTGCATGGTCTTCACATATAATTATATAATTCATGTATACAAAATATTGTAAACATTTTTGAAAAGAGTAACGGTGGAGTTTCTTGCCCATTCTTCTCCATACGAAATCTACCTTTTGGAATGGGCAACTAGAATCAATTCTATTTCTTTGTTTGTTTTTCATTGACGTTCAAAAGTGCCTTTTATGTGCCTATTTGAAATAAATTATTTGACTTTGACTTTGACTTTGTTCAGAAATTGAAGTAGATATAGGTTGATCGTAGGTTTGAACCAAGGAGGCACTTACTCTATGTAAATTATTTCATCACTACTGCTCTCAAAATGCTGAAAGAAAACATCGATCGTGAGGAAACCGGCATTTCCTAGAACCAAAAATTCGAACATGACATCCACCAACCAGCTCTGAGCCCGCGTGGTGGATTGCAGCCTACTTCCTCTCACAGAGAGGAGGTCTGTGTCCCAGCAGTGGATTATGGTTTATGACGTCGCTAATAAAATATTAATTTATTATCTTTTTTTGTGTATATAATAATTAATATTTAAACATAAAGATTTTATTAAGGTATCGTAACAATTGTGGACCCTACTGTAGGGCACAGCAAAAAGTAATAAACTAAAATAAAATTAGTAAACAATTAGAATTTTTTAAGATATTAGAGAGAGAAATTACTTAAGTCAATTATAACATTTATTTATATTGAGATCGGTAGTTAGGTACGTATTAATTATGTGGTTTTGTTAAAATATTTTTAATTCGCCTAGAAGGATAAATGAATGTATCTAAACGACAAACTTTGAATGGTATCTGTTTGCGTTAAATCATAGATAGAACAATACTCTATATGTATACCATAAAAATTTCAGATATAAACGTAGTCATTTTACATAGAGTGACACAATGGGTGGTTTTATCACTAAAAGTGATATTTTATAGACAACCTTTGGATGTATTCAAGGAAGAAGTAGATTCAATACTCCACGTACTGGGTGCACCATTTATATTTACAATAAATACATACATAAAACCAAGACTACAACTAATAAATTAATAATTAATTATACCAATATTAAACACTGAACAGGCTGATAACATCATATCATCACTATAAATAGACATTGTGATTCATAAAAATCATTAAGTGCATAATGATGTAACCATTGTGCACTTAATGATTTGTACAAATGCATCACGCGCGCTCTTGAAATGTAAACACTTCACTTACTGTTTTAGTAAATTCTGTAAATAACAAGTGACCTGACATAGCATGACGCCTGTTTTCCGGAAGGATTAGGCAGAGGTGTATACTGTACACTCAGTAGGCGACTTCCATATAATTGTAGGTTATTTGTTACTAACCCGGCACTAATCCAGATTCCGGGGCTACTTAGGTATTCCTAATGGAAAAACCTAAAAACACTTTTCAGAACTTGTTCAGCAGTCGCGCTTGCGAACACTCCACCAACGAGGCGTCAAACAAGTGTACTAAATCAAGTTAATTAACACGATATAGTACAAAAGACTTGATTTTTTGTTCAAAACTCAGCTGAGTCAATCCGACGCATGGTTTGTGACGTCTTAACAGTGAACTTTAAGTTGCCTTATTAACTACTAAACAGAACTTGTACATACAAGAATATTGTCAAAGATTATGTAGAATAAAAAGACAGTGCTTAAAAAACTGGTGTGTGGTCGATTGTAAGCCTTAGGGCCTACAAAAAGTGACACTCTATCAGTGATAACGATAATGGAAGAGGCAAATATGTATAGACAACTGACATAAGCTACAGAAAAGATTATTACGTCAATCCAGTCGAAACTCGTTGTAGAAATACGAAACGCTTTGAAAGCTCGCCACTTCTCTAGACTCTCTGATCGCCCTTCACTAACTTACGAGTACAAGTCGTGGTCAAGGGTTTGTGGGCAAGACAACCGCGCATTTCATTTAGTCCATTTTCTTTCATCGGAAGCTGCAGTGTTGAACTGCATCCAGTGTCTATTTCTGATATAATTCTTCACCAAACATCTTGAATTTAATTTAAATAGGTGTGTGGATGTAATGTGGGTGTAGATTAGATTAAAATGAAACCATAAAGTAAAAACTTACAGACAATGTTGTAGCATTGATGAAGTCACCGAGTACCGTTTCAGCTAAGGCTTTTACTTCGTGCTTTGATAGTAATGTCGTATCTGTAACATAGTCTATGGGGTTCGTTTTCAGAAGTTCACGTGCAAACGACTCGCTATGACACTGCTTCTTGTTAATTAATACCATAACTACCGCACACTGCATGTTTCGGTGATACTTTAGTTTATTTCTTGACACAGCAAACGGAACTCTATTGCTGAGCGTAAACTGTCTGGAACATTATTTAACGCTTTTTACACACAATTAATTTTTATATTTAACCTTTTCTTGACGCTTTGATGAATAACATAACAGAAGATGCTATAAAGCATGCCACCTTTAAATAACATAACATCACGCGTATATTTCACGAAGGGTTAGGCAGATAGGTACTATAGTACACTCACATTTCGCCGGTTTGTTTATGTCCCATGTAAGAGCCTCTTGCCATCAACCGGGCACAAATGCAGACTCCGGGCTGCTTCTATATTCCAGATGGAAAAACCCAAATCTATTAAATATAATAATTATTTTATTTTTTTCTAATCCCGAATCATCAATAAGATGTACCCATTAAAGAGAATCTTTACTGAAACTTAGTAGAAACTGCTTCATCTAAGAAAATCACAAGCTGCGGTATCTGAGCTGCATTAATTCTGTTCAACCAAGCGTGAATTTCTTATAGGAGCTTAGCTTTCTTTGCTGTAGCTATTACCTCTGATCTTGGATTAACCTGGATATTATTATATTTTGCTGGTGTAAATAATTACAAGAAAACAAGACATTTCAGCATTGTTTCTCGGATGGCAAAGCATCTTCGATCAATCAATCTGCCTAGCCTTTTCCCACTATGTTGGGGTCGGCTTCCTAACCGGATGCAGCTGAAAACCAGTATTTTACATGGAGCAACTGCCATCTGACCGCCACAACTCGGTTACTGGCACGATACCCCTTGGTAAGACTGGTTGGCAGACATTCGAGCTTCTGACTGCCCGTAATGACTGTCAAAGATCCACAAATGACAACCGGGACCAACGGCTTAACGTGCTTTCTGAGGCACGGAGTGATGGTCAGCCATCCTCAGACCGACAGCGGCAAACGTGGCTTAACCTGATCGATCGACTTGTGCAGCTGTAATTACTTAGCCGCGAGCCCCGCATCTTCGATGTCTCTGGTAAGTTGCAGATGTTCATCAGCCACGGTAGCTGACACCAACCATGTGATGAGTCGTCAGCTACTTGAAACAGCAAGAAAAAACACAACAGGAATCGATATCACAAGGAAAGGCAAAGTTTGCGCCCTCACGCCCCTAACCGCCGCCATTGGAGACGCCCTGGGCGTCGGGAATCCCAGGCGGATTCCCGGCCACCATAGGCGCGGGCTTGCGGACGGCGAGCAACGGGCAGCTCGCCGTCCGATAAGGACCAGGCCCGGGTCGATGGCGCGTCGTGTTCCACGCGCGCCTCAAAGAGATGTCAGCAAAATTGACGGGGTCCAATAGGACCGATGCCTGCCGAGGTTGCGGGAAAGTCCGAAAGGGATACCGGGACCTTGGCAACAGGCAAATGAAGGAACACGGGTGGGTTTTAGTCAGTAAAAGTCTGAGACGCCCTTCCGCTCCGCCCAGAGCGGGAGAAGTCATTGGATGATTTCCCACCCTCAAAAAAAAAAAAAAAGGATCCTCAAGAAACTATCACTACTTAACACTAACTACGGATATCCGTCAGTTCAGTTCAGGCCACACAAAAGTGCGCTTCATTCATTATTCAGTACGGAACGTGTCCTTGTTTCAGTGTAATTAGCCCAAATTGTCCCCGAGACGTCGGGGCGCGGCGACAAATTTGCAACGAAACGGTGCACTTAGAAGATGCAGTACACGTTAGGCTGGTTGTATACACTGCAATCTGGAAATTATCTTTCTCCAGGTCTCGGCTAGAAAATTGCCCTTAGTTTCTGAAAACCAATTGCTGGTTTATTTATTTTGTTTCATGACTTTTAAGTTAGGTTATCATCTTTTTGCCCTTGTCCCATGTTACTTATGGTCTACGTTTTCTTCTCCGTCATATAATTTCTTACACAATCCACCCATCGTTTCTTTGGCCTTCCTCTCCTCTCCATCCCACAACATTTTTATTTTCATCATTCTTTTAGTCACATGCGTTTCATCACTTAACATCGCATATCATGCCCATACCAGGCTTAAAGCTCCATCAACTTTTCAGTCAAAGGCGCTCGCAAACTTCCCCTCGCTTTACTGACTCACTTCTGGCCCGTAACATAAACATTTGCAGGTTAGTATAAGTGCATAGTAACCAGTTGCAACGAACGTTGTTCAAAATCGCGTGACACCTTGCTTCACTCAAATATTGACAACCTGTTTTGTGGCAAACATTGAGAGCAGAAACAGAACACTTCTATTTTTTTTTTTTGAACTACTACTTCTAAAATCACATTATACTTACCTATTTTAAATCTCTGAAAGCCAACTCCCGATAGAAAACCCGTAAAAAAAACTTGCCAAAAATCAAAGATTCAAATAAAATTCTAAATCTCTTTGACAAAAATGTATAAGAACTAAAAGTATTTTTGACAGACAGAGACAGATTAAAATGTGAGCGTTCTTAAAATATGAAAATTGCCCCTCTGGTTGCTAGAGACGATCAAGTCTAGTGATTTGAAGTTAACTAAAACGATCAATACGTTGGTGCCACTTTATTGACCCCGATAGTTTAGTTTTAATTGGAACTAACTAAATTGATATGAAAAGTGATCAAGATTTAGTTGTCAATTCAAGTTGATTGGAATAGTTTAACCATGTGACTCCAATTAATTTTTCCGTAAGAAGCAGTAGGAAAGCAGCCTTACACAGATACATAGACATAATTACGTGCTGTGCCGTGTTTCTCTTAAGTGCCTGGGTCGTGGGCGGAATATATGCCTATATTGTATCAAAGTGTTACCTTCGATTACCGACACCATTTTCTTGGCAAGAGTTTGTGGCTTCTTCAGTTCAGATTTAGTGTATTGTCTGAAAATGTTTTGATATTTGATAAGTGAATGCTTCACGGTCATCTGTCAACGCCCATATTGCAGGCCGCGACAGTCATCATCATCTGCCTAGCCTTTTCCCAACCATGTAGGTGTCGGCATCCAGTCTAACCGGATGCAGCTGAATACCAGTATTTTACATGGAGCGACTGCCTATCAGACCTCCACAACCCAGTAACTGGGTAATACGATACCCCTTGGCTAGACTGGTTGTCAGACTTTCGGGCTTCTGACGACCCGTAACGACTGTCAAAGATACACAAATGACAGCCGAGACCAACGGTTTAACGTGCTTTTCGAGGCACGGAGGAGTCTCAACATGTAAAGATGGTTACCCATCCACGGACCAACCCCGGCAAGCGTAGCTTAACCTGATGAATTGATCCGTGCGGTTGTTATTACTTAGCCACGAGCCACTCCGCAGGCCGCGACAGTAATGTACTAAATTATTAACAACTTGCTGATGCCCGCGGCTTCACCCGCGTCGATTCGGTTATTATATACTAAAACCTTACTCGAGAACCACTCTATCCATTGGTGGGAACAGCATGAAAACCGATGCAGTAGTTTTTGAGTTTATCGCGTACAGGACGATAGACAGAGGCGGCGGAGGACTTTGTTTTATAATATGTTAGGATATAAATTACTAGCTGCGCCCCGCGGTTTCACCCGCATAAGTCTCTATCCAGTGGAAATATTGAAATTAAAAGTATTCTATATCCTAATCCATGGTCTACCGATATGCCAAATTTCATCCAAATATGTTTAGCCGTTTTAGCGTGAAAGCGTAACAAACAAACTTTCCCATTTATTTAGTTTAGGATAGCTTATGTTACTCAGTGATTATAGCATACAACTGGTGAAATATGTTTTTAAATCGATCCAGTAGTTGACGAAAAAAACTACAAAGTGAAATATAATTTTATTTCGGAAGTCGGCGGCAAAAAACAAAAATTCAAAACCAAAGAAGTTATTTTTCAGTTTGTAGTTTTTATGGAAGAGGGTTGATTTTTGTAAAAAAATAATAATATTAATGTATAGGTAAGTGCTAGACGACAGACATTTATTCTGTAAACGATTCTGAACGAACACTACTTTCACAATTTGCATTAATCCAGTTACACATTGTCACATTGATCGATGATCAGGTCCTCTTACAAATCAATTCCAACTACACAACACAACTAATACCTATTTCGTACCGTACATCCAATTCACCCCTTCCAAAAAGACAGATCGCTACACAGAAACGTATCAGTCTGTCCCCACATTAGTGGACAGACAAAAAGGATCGTGAATTCGATCTCCATTGAAACTCGTCTAGCAAAAACGTCTTTGGTACAAAAGAGCTCATTCCACATGCGAACGTCAAGGAAGCTCTTACAGTTTTTCAAAGGAATAAAGTGCTAGCTCTTTGTGGGGTAGCCCTCGGTAAACTTGATTTATGGTGCAACCGTCTTCTTAGATTTGTCAGTGCATGAGACGGGTATGTGAGGACGCAAGTGTTACTGCTTAGTTTTTCGGATTCTAGGATATTTTCTAGACAGATTTCTAGGATATTTCGAATTGGGTATGACAAAATATGTTAAGGGTTTATAACGCGAAGCTTGTTGCATTCAAATTTTTACGTAGGCCACACTGGTTTAATTTTTAAATCTAGTTCATTTATCACTTTTTACTACAAAGTTGAATTATGTTTTTCGTTCGTAATATCTACATTTATATTAGTAATTTTTATACAACATAGAACATAGATAGAGAGATAGAATACCCTCTAGCTACACATCAAGCTATACATTTCCAGTTTATGCTGATCTCGCATTGTATAAGATTTCCGTACAATGCGAGGTCGGCTATTCTATCATCTCTCTATGTTCTCCCGTAGCTTCTCAATGGATAAACATAATATTTTAATTATTGAGGCATCATTTATTGATAACCTTTTTTTAAATTTATTTATTCATTCATTAATACACTTACGTTTTTATACATATAAGTTGGTGCAAACAGAAACTCATTAGAGTTTTACCGTGCACCAATATTTGATCGACTAGTTTCGATTTTTAACCGACTTCAAAAAAGGAGAAAAATCTCTTCAAAAAACTGAAATAAAGATCCAAAAACACCGATTTCAAACATTGAAGTTATTTTTCACTTTGTAGTGTTTTTTGGTGAAGTCGGTTGTTTTTTTTTTTTGTAAAAATGTTTTTTACTTCAAAACATCTCGATATCAAAAAACTATTTTACTAGAACGTCCATGATAGATAATTCTCCTCAAACAAAATAGTTTTAAATCCACGTTTTTTTTTTTCCTGAAAGTTAGAATGTTTACAAAACGGTAAACAAAGCTCTTTTCAACTGTACAGGTGGAAATGAGGCTTGTTCTTTTATTTAGACGGGACAAAATTGAGAAAGTTTTTATTTAGAGCTCTGCCGGTGAGTAATTTCAAGGAAAAAGGACTTTAAAATTATTAAATAACTTAAAAAAAATAAGTTTTGTTGAGAAACTTGAGGTTTGGTTATAATTCTGTTTTCTGTCAATTAGGTGCGTTTAATCGATGAAGTTATGGGGTCAATATCACCCAGCCAGTATGTTTTTGTAAGGCGGCCCCTACATCAATAATAAGTTTGCGCAATAAGATCGAATCAGCACTCAAACAAAAATTCAATAAAAATAAAATTATTTTCACACAATATGATTGACGGCCCATTAGCATGCAATATTATTGCATGAGGAATACCTACCTAGAGGAGGTAGATAATATTATAGTAAAATATTGCGCAACACTGATTCTACATGGTGCAATGAAAAATGTTATTTATATCTATTTAGCTTGTACTGTCCCACCGCTAAGCTAACGCCTCTCATTCTCTTTCCCACACATTTCTGTCCCCTGCCATTGCGGGCCAGTCCTTTCGGTAGGAGTCAAATTCGTCCCGCCACACACAGGCGATAAAGGATGGCAGAAATCTATTTGTATCTGTTTTATTTAGCTTAGTATTAATTATTATCAGTAATACATAGTATATTGAAAAAAAAATGCTATTTTGTTTATTAATTAATTATACATGGTCATACTTAAATAAAACGCAACATGATTGAAATAAACAAAAATATCATTTAAAAAAATTATGCAATGAATAATAAAAATGCATTCTAAATGCAATTCATAAATATTCATTACTCAAGTTTTCCTGTGTACACGTTTATCAATTTGCGTAAAACACTTTTTACATCATTCAATATTTCTGCCATATTTAAAGCATTTTCCACCTTTCTAAAAAGGAATTGATTTTTTTCTGAGTTATTTCGTGATGTAGGTTCTCTGTAGGTTTAATAAGTCTTCTTGCTTATGCACATCTCTTCACAGTTTGATCCTTGTAAAAAAGAAAATATTATTGCTTAAATTTTACTTCAGTATAGAAATCTTATTTATTATTGTTTGCGCAGAAACGCGCACCTATTTCTACCTTAAAATTATTAAAGGTATGGCACCTATTTTCAATTAATTTTCAGGACAGGACTCGACAGGACTTTATACTTTTACGCTGTTCTTATTTTTAATATTTTCAAAGTAGCGATTGACTTGAAATGAAGCGGAAAAGTAATTAGAAATACAATTAAAATCCAGCTTATTACTACATATTATTAACGTTCCTTACCTCCAGGAGTAGAATCCCTTATTAAAATTAAAATAACCACCAAAAACTTTAACAAAAGAATGGTTTGAAGTCGCAGCTTAAAACACGCAAAACACATCCACCGTTTAACAAGTCATAATTTGGATATGGATAAAAATATTGTGTAATTGTGGGTATTTGCAAATACTTTCCTTGCATATATAGCTGACCTTATTCATTGAGATGATATCTAAACAATGAAAACCGGTTTCGGACACAATTTTTATTTTGGATTTCTGCCAAGAATTATGCATTTTTCGCCTGTGTGCGCCATCAAAACAACCTACGAAAAATATAAAATATTGCGCAATAAAACGGTTTTTTTTTCTTTCTTTCTTTCTTAAATTCGCTCAAACATTTCGCTCTAACGGGTCAAAAAAATTGCGTAATAATATTGTAGGTGATTATCTTATCCAGATTAATGCAAATTATTACGGTCAATTTTGTCTACTTCAAATTAGCACCTTCAGTATGATAAGTTTTATGATTTTGTTGAAGAACATACCTACTTAACAACACGTCTGTGGTTAACCAAAGGGATAAGCAGAGCTGAATAGTGAGCTTATCGCCAACAACTTGGTTGAAACTCAGACTCCGGACTGACAAATTCTAATCAGAAATACAATGACCCTGCCAGTGCTGGGAATTGAAAGTATTTAGCAGTCCCGCTTTACTGCCTAGGCAGCCCTCTTCCTTAACTATCTCAAAAATATTCAAATAGTTTCCAATCCAGAGCACTTTGCATTGCAACACTCCTTCGCCTCAACAAAATTGATTTGAAATCAAATTCAATTTCCGATCAATCAAGAAATCACCACACGATCCCGCTGTAAAATGAACTGTTCTGTTCAGCAAGTCAGTAAAAAAATACACAATTTCATCTCACATATTTTTTTTTCTTTTAATAGTTCCTTGAACGACCCCTAAGCGAATTTCGGAGGGTTATAAATTCGCCGTTGCTCGGAAACGGGTCGGTGATGAGATAGCACGGTGAAATTAAAATGTAACAAAATAAATCATGGCGCAGTGAGCGCCCTTGCCCTCGGGCTCGTGTGAGATACAACATAAATTCTTAGCGAGACAGTTTGCAACTAACTTAAATTGCTTGGAGATATTTTAGGAACGCTGCTATATGGTTTTTGTATACCAGAAATAGTGTTCTTTTTTTTACGTTTTCTGTACTTTTTTAAAGGTAATGTTCATTCAAATTGTATACAGGTTGAAACTTAATTCATGGGCATTCTCTTCAAGGGTTCATTGTACTCATCATTATGAACAACTTTCAATACGGGACCAACCATGAAAAGGCGAAAAAAAAATCACCTATTCCCTGCATTTTGACGAGCGCTGCAGGGGATGTAGACAACAGCTGATTTTTTTTCGCAATTTGTGTTTCAGTCGACACATTCTGGCGACCAAACTATACATTATAGGTACTGACGGATGAGACTGAAATGCCACTTATTATAGATAAAGAATCAAAAACAAAATGTCAAAGGCTACCATAATTATCAGTTCTACTATCAAAGCCAGACGGATATAGATTCGATCTGCACCGTGCCATGTTAATACGACCACAAACCGTCAATAATGGCCGGAATGGTTGCAGAGAAACCATTCAGAGACAAAGTTGAAATGTCTCATGTCCCTGTAATTATGCCGGCACAAACACAGCAATCCTGCTTGGTGGTAGGCATAATACTTGATTTCCAAAGGCTATATATTTTTTTTGTAAGTAAAATCATTCTGGTTATTGATTGTTTATTCGGATTTGTTCTGTTTAAGTCGAAAAAAGTTATAAGTATCTGTGAAGTGGCTGCCGTCAGAATTTACACACATTTGACCGGGTTTTAGAGCATTTTGCACTTTTCTCAGTACTTCTGGCGATAAATTCACCACTTCTTCTACGATTTTCTCTTCTTGTAGAGTACAACGCACCATAAATTGTATTTTGCACACTTGTGTTTTGTGTACTTACTTCATAATTAATGTCAAAGTTGCAATGACTAGACATTCCATTTTCAAAAACGAGAGCATCTTCATAAGATTTAGTAACTTATGCGCCTCCTAGTACATTCCCCTATGAGCTTCTTCACAAAGAGCACTACAACAATCTATTAGATAAGTTAACTGAAACTTATCGGGAGGTGGTGAAACAGACCATAGTTCTGCCTAAACCCTAAGGAATATACCTTAAATTGTAAAACATATAAGTACCTAAATAAGTTCTGTGAAAGTAGCACCTGTTAATTTTAACAACTTTAATTAAACTTAACGTTAATTTTAAACCTTAATTACGTAAGTACATGTTATATTAAACTCGGGGTATGTCTTACCTATAGGCTACAATTTAAATGCTCACCAAAATAATTTTTAGACCCTAAGACTAAGTACCAAGTAAATTATGTTAACTTCAAATAAAATAAACCCACCCTATACCGAGGTGCCTAAAGAATAACGTTTTAAGTTCCAATCCAATAATTATACACTCATCAGAATAATTGTACGTGTTGTATTTATATTCTTTTTGCCTACCAAAATGGATAAATGCTCAGCAAATCTTGTTTCCCTGAAATAGTAACAATAATATCCAAAATGACAGTGCTAAATAACTTTAGTGTAATCAAATTATCCAACCTGAATCCAAAATATAATATTGTCGAACTAAAATTACAGTAATTTCCCTTTATTTGGAATTCGCCGTATCGCATCTATTGTTGGTCATTTGTGTTCCTTTTAGGTTTCGTTGTACTGAACTAGCATTGTTGTGTTAGTATGGGTAAAGTAATAGTTATGGTGAATAAATGTTATTATAATTATTATTTTTTATTTTCCTACCAGTCATCATCTGCCTAGCCTTTTCCCAACTATGTTCGGGTCGGCTTCTAGTCCAACCGGATGCAGCTGAATACCAATATTTTACATGGAGCGACTGCCTGTCTGACCTCCACAGCCAGTAACTGGGTAATACGATACCCCTTGGCAAGACTGGTTGTCAGAGTTTCGGGCTTCTGACGACCCGTAACGACTGTCAAAGTTCCAAAAATAACAGCCGGGACCAACGGTTTAACGTGCTTTCCGAGGCACGGAGGAGTCTCGATATGTAAAGATGGTCATCCATCCACGGGCCAACCCCGGCAAGCGTAGCTTAACCTGATGAATTGACTTCGATGAAGTAACAAAAAACGAAACGATATTAGTTGAAAAGTTTAAGGTAAAATCAAATTCGGTCAAATATTTTTCGAACTTACTCGTATGATAGGTACTCGTAACCACACTAAAAATATAGTCATACTACGTGCTCCCTTTCACCGGCTTCATAAGGTTAATAATTTGTTGGACTTAGTATAACCTTTTATAACAAGCTTCTATGCTAGACTTGCCATTTAATGCGTATTTTAGAGTTATCTTGTTTCGTTAAGAAGGTCCTCTGGCCACCTTCAGGCCCGACCATCATATCCTTGAGTTTAACCAGGGATAGAATATTTGTTTTGACAAATTAAGAATGCAGTAAATGCTGAAAGAATGTAATCGTTAAAAATCCAAAAATATCGCAAAACGCCTGAACATCATCACGAATCATCATTAATTTATTAATCAGCGTATTATTATCTTCATCATAAATACATGGGAATTAGAGGTAGCTGGAAAGAACTCCAGCCAATTTACGATTGGTCCCTTGTATATTGTAGTATCATCATGTAGTGCCAACTTTTAGTAGAATCGGTTCACAATGGCACATTCAGTGGGTGCAAAATAACGAATTGATTTGTAGGGTTCCGTACCCAAAGGGTAAAACGGGACCGTATTACTAAGGCTATTTCCGTCTGTCTGTCTGTCTGTCTGTCCGTCCGTCTATCCGCGGCTTAACTCAGAGACTGTTGGTACTAGAAAGCTGTAATTTGGTATGAGTATACACATAAATCACGCCGACAAAGTGGTAAAAAAAAATCGAAAAATATATTTATATATATTATTTTTTTTATTTATATATATTTTTTAGGGTAGCTCCCCTACACCTAAAGTGGGATGGTTTTTTTTTCTCGTCGGTCCCATGGTGTGGGATATCGTTGAAAAGATCGTTTAAAATAAAATAATGGGAGTTTGTGAAAACCATTTTTTAATTCACGGATCCGTTTGCGAAATATTAAACTTTAAAGTGCTAATTTTTGTTAGAGTCAAGTGTCCCCCCCCTACCAGCTAAATGGCTGGTTTTGGATAATTATGTAAAAAAATTCACGGCAGTAGTATACATAACGAAATTAAAAGGAAAACTATCACCACTACGTAGGCTCCACAAGACATACACATACATAAATTCACGCTCTCTTCCCATGGGGGTAGGCAGAAACTACAGAACGCCACCTGCTACGATTCTTACATACCTGGTAATTTTGCTTCATTTACGTTCACACAAAGCTGGTCATACACGCGCGCTGGTTGCGAGTACTACGCGCTTGATCTTTCTGAAGAATATCCCCAATGAGGTCTCTATAATTCTGTGGTTCTGTGGTCCTTCTAGGGCGTCAACTTCCAGCATTTCCACTCGACGTTTCTACAAGACAATCGCGGATATACATACTAACAAATATAGGTAGGTACTAACATACGGTTCAATTACAAAACCTCCTTTTTTGACGTCTGTTAAAAACACATACATTTCACAAGACTGTCCATTTTACAGTGGTGCTAGTAATCAGTGCCTGTTCAAAATCCTCTGGAAACAATGAAATTAAAGATAAAATCAGCACACAATCAACATACAAGAAGTAATACCGAATAAACTTCTATCACAACTTACTGAAGGCATTAATATTTGAAAAGTTTTTATTAGCTCCTTTTAATAGCCATATCCACATTTTATCTTCAATTTATAGCTAACTTTATTATGTCGGTATAATAATTCTATGTCGCACATAAATTTTATATTGGGAATGTGTGTTTATATAAATCTTTGACCTTTGGTGGAGACAATGTTCAATTTAACACGTTAACTGTCCCCATACATAATTTTTCGATAACCCCAAATGTCCAAATCATTTTTTGTTTTTTCTATTCATTGGTGTCCTGTTGACAAGTCCTGATAAATAGAGCAACATAACACACAAGTCCATGTAGTTAGAGCGCATAGACAAGGGCGACAAGGGCGAGTGTACCGTTTACGGTACACGGACGTGATGGACCCACGCGGCGTGTACTGTATTCGGTACATTGGACAGCTAACGTGTTAAATGTAAAGACTATAAATGAAGTGGCTAATCTGAACAGACGAAACAGCGTCAAGGTAGCCTTACCAGATGTGTCATAAAATGGTTGGACAGTACTTATAAAAAGTATATTTTCAATCGTGAGCAAAGTTGCTGGGAAATGCTAGTGCAGGGATAGAAAAATTACATGCGAAAAAAAATCATATATTGATTTTTTTTGGAACGAAATAGGGATTGACTGGTAAAAATCGCCACGTAAAGAAAAAAACGTTATGCCCTCCATGCGAATTTCTCTCGATCTCTGCTGTCAGGTCTTTGATGCCTAGTTCGCATTTGGCGATGTAGATTCCGCCACAGCATAACAAAATGAATCATAAGATTCTCAGGTATTCCAACTTATTACGTCGTTTACAAATTGAAAAAATATGATTAATGATTTAAAAATAAAAGGTGCAGAGGTACAGTCACGGACTTTAATTGATGAGCCATTTAGCACTGTTCGTATTTTAGCCGTGTAATGCAAATCGGTCCTAGTCGGTTATACTCGTACATCCAGACACGGAAAGATATGTCTTCGTATTAAAGAAGAAGAAAATTATATTTAATATCTTTACTGGTTGGCTAAACTGAGAGCCAGAACTACAAACTTGACAGCAGAGCGACTATCCAAAGTCAACCAATTGCAGGTCTAGCAACCATAACCTAGCGATGATTGTTTTAGCGTAGCCATAGTAACGTTGGCGTACGGAGAAATTTTAATTACTCATTTCGACAAATTCGAAAATGACGCTTCTGACATCGACATTTCAACTGTCACTGCCTTCGGATAGGTTTTCAGAATTATCGAGTTAATGAGCAATCCAAAGGAGGTCAGTATCAAATAGATTGGATACACATTGTATTTATTTATCATTGAGTTAGTCAACCACTATAGATAAGACTATTTCCGATTACTAGTAATTACCCAACTACGGCGAAGAAAAAAGGAGGGTTATGATTTTGACCGGTATGTATGTATGTATTTATGTTCATCTGTTCCCTCCTATCTTCTAAACCATTGATCACAATTTTACAAATGAGGTATCGTTGGAAGCGTCTTGATCGTTCGCTGGTTATAGGCTATGTGACGTAAAAATGGCACCCTCTAGAGGACAAAACGTCAGGAACTAAAAAAAAAAAATTTTTAATTGTACCATGTTGGGTATCAAATGAAAGGCCTTAATGAGCCCATTTCAAAAATATATATATTACAAATCCAAAAGAATAAAAAAAAATAAAAACTAAAACCCATCTACGACTAAAAAGGTATAAACAAGACACCACAGACAGACAAATTAAAAATCCGTAATCTGTTTGATTTATGGCCCTAACACGTGTGACTCCGGATTTTTAATTTGTGTCTGTTTTATGCCTTTTTAGTCGTAGTTGGGTTTTTGTTTTTATTACTTTAATTTTTTGTCATCTTGTTTACGAGCATGCGATTTGAGTTCGTGTTTAATCGTGTAATCTCGTGAATATATGAAACTGCAAAATTGAAAAGTTTGAAAGTAGCTCATCAATTGAAGTCCGTGACTGAACATAAGTCGTTAATAAAATATAGAAGTGTTGACAGAAGATGACTCATTGAAAATGTTAAATAAGTGCAAAAACTGGCACATAGTCTGTATCCGAATTTTTAAGAAGAGCATCACCTAACATTAGAAAATACAGAACAGAAGATATGGGAGACAGTTCTGTTAGAGAATCAGAAAGTGATTCATCATTATCTTCAATTGAATGCCAAAATACCGTATCTTTTAGCTCAGATTCGGAGCACAACATTTGAAGCATAGAAGAAATGCTACTGTCCTAATCAGAACTCCATCGCCGAATAGAAATGCTACTGTAAGAATGTTTCAAGACGGAAAATGTATTTTTTGGTTTCGTAATATAAGGTATATTTATATTATGAAAACTTACAACGAATAAAAATATTTTATTTCTTATTTACTTGGCTTAATTTCATGTCGGTAAATTATGATACTGACTGTATTGTACATTACCAATTCAAAATCTGACGTACTTGGAATTTGACCTAGTTGGAATCAGACCTACTTGGAATTTGACCTTCATCGCCAAAATTGGACTATGAAACTATTTTCACGTGTAGACAATTAATTATTTACTCTTGAAACTACATTAACAATGCTTTTTATAAGAGTGTGGGTGTGCGTACGAGTGTTGAGATTTGAGCAGCGAACATTGTACGCGGCCGGTAACCACAATACTGGGTTTAGTCCACATTCAACCCCTACAATCTCAACCCCTGTCCACGTTCAACCCCTAAATGTTGTCCACGTTCAACCCCTGGGGGTTGAATCTGGATTTCAATACATTGGTCATCTTTTCTTTGTCCATATTCGACCCGTTGTTGCTAGGTAACTAATAATGACATTAAAGTAATACTGAGAGCAGAAGTGTATTTATTACCCGACTGCCCCAGAAGGAGGGTAATGTTTTTCGAGAGTATATATGTCCTTTACTAAGTAACTTGATAGAAACAATAAGAAAATAACCTGAAAGTTACTGTATGGGAAATTACTCAGTAAGTTTGAGAAAATAGTACCTATATAAAATTCAAATTTTGGTTGCAATTAAACTAGAAGTCAATCAAAAATCAAAATCAAAATATTTTATTTCACATAAGCCTACATGGGCACTTATGAAACGTCAGAAGCTAGGTGCACGGTTCCAATTGGTCGTTTCCTATGGAGAAGAGCCGGCAAGAAACTCCATGGTTACTCTTTTAAAAGATAATTGGCTTTTACAATAATTTCGAATTACAGTGTTAATAGTTATGGGAGGACAGTGTAGGCCATTCAAAAAGTTTCAGATAAAAAAAAATATTAAAATTAAATTAAAATTAAAAATAAAAGTCTACAGTTCACTAAGCCTACGACGTTCTCACATTCACAAGATAGAAAGGAATCTATATACCATAAATAATATACTACAGATAAAGTAAGCGGTATACGGTAAATAAGTGGTAGAAGTCTTATCGGACCACACATAATCGCAAATTAAATTTAAGAAAAAATAATATTTTTTCCTGTTAGCCTAAATTACTATTTTTGTAGAAGTTACTGGTAACGCTACTGGGAAAATACTCGACTGGAGTCAATTACTGGTAACGGCACAAGACTAATTAGGATCAATCCCTTTTTTTTTTTTTGATGTTAGGAATCATCCAATGACCTCTCCCGCTCTGGGCGGAGCGGAAGGGCGTGTCAGACTTTTACTGACTAAAACCCACCCGTGTTCCTTCAGTTGCCTGTTGCCAAGGTCCCGGTATCCCTTTCGGACTAACCCGCAACCCTGGCAGGCATCGGTCCTAGCGGACCCCGCCAATTGTGCTGACATCTCTTTGCATCTCTCTCCGTCCGCAAGCCCGCGCCTTTGGTGGCCGGGAATCCGCCTGGGATTCCCGACGCCCAAGGCGTCTCCAACGGCGGCGGTTAGAGGCGTGAGGGCGCAAACTTTGCCTCTCCCTCACGCGTTCTGCCTCCTCCATCACGAGCATTACTGCTTCATAGAAGGAGGTCTGCTTCCCATGCCCTCTCACTCCGGACGCGAGAGGTCACCGCCGCCAATCGCCTCCAAGAGGACATGGTGGGGCTCCACCCAAGCACCTCCACCATATGCTCCACCGTGTCCTCCGGGCGATCCACACGGTGACACCCGGGCGTTTCGTCTCGCCTTATCCGAAACAGGAACCTCCCGAAGCAACCGTGTCTGGTGAGGACCTGCGTTAGGCGGAAGGTGAGGACGCCGTGGTGCCTCTCTAGCCACTCCTCAAAGAGGTGACTTATCGCCGCAATTGTGGCGTGCCCGGCACTGGGTTGCGACAGTCGCACTCTCCATGCCGCCATGAGATCCTGCCGGAGCTCTGTCCGCTGTGCCGCGATTTCTCGCGGCAGCGGAGTTACGCCCCGGCGCTTCAACTCCTCGCGCCACTCCCAGATGTGTGCGAGGACTTTCGCCTCCAGATCTCATGGCGGTAATCGGGCAAGGAGGCTCGCCGCCTCACAGGAGACCATGCAGTATCCCCGGGCCAGCCGAATGGCCATGACCCTTTGTAGGATCGATCCCTGACCTCGCAGCAATTACTTTTTGCAAAAATATTATGTGTATGTATATATGTGTAGTTTTGACTTCGTGTAGGTAGGAAGGTAGGTGTAGGTAGGTTGGTAGGTGCACCGTAGATAACTACTTAGTGCTACCCGAGCGAAGCCGGGGCGGGCAGCTAGTTATGTATAGTTGAGTAAATCTTTTGTGTTTTACAGTCCATTGAGGGTTGAACGTGGATTAAAAACATTCAAAATTAAAAGTCCACGTTCAACCCCTCGGGGGTCGAACGTGGACAACATTTAGGGGTTGAATGTGGACAGGGGTTGAGATTCTAGGGGTTGAATGTGAACTAATCCCAATACCGAACGTACAAAGATTTCGTTAAAACTTATTTGTTTAAAAAGTAGTGAATTTTGTTTCTGACGTGGGTCCCCCGACCACCAACTTTTTTTTTTCAGTTTTTCTTTATGTATATCTCTGAAAAATCCTTTGTTCTAAGAAATACTGTCGACCGGGAAACTTCAGCGAGACCTCAAGAAGCTAACGATAATAATAATTATGAAAATAAACTACTGGAAACAATGTTAAGGAAACACCTTAGTTATTAGCTTTAGATACACGTTGCGTGTTGAAAACCAGTCTTAAACTCGCAGTGATAAAAAAAAAAATGATCTGTGGTCGTTTTTGGCACTTGTACTGTTATTCAAAATACTACGTAGACACCGAGCGAGCTTCAAGTTACAGATGACACTACCGTCATTGCAAAATCCAACATCGTGCAAGCAATATTTGCAAGAAAACTGCAAACGGTCCCCGCATGCCTTTGACTTTGACTGTTTGTGCCGGGTGACTAATTTATACCAAAATATGTTGTGGCATCCTCATCGTCATCATTTCAGCCTAAAGATGTCCACTACTGTCTGTGGTTTTCGCATCCGGGGATTATTCTGACCACCTTGGGAGCCCTTCCAACGCTACGTCTTCCGATACGCGGTCGTAACTCCAAAACCTTTCAGCACTATCGGCCATCTTTTTTGCGAGCAATCTGCCCTGCCCACTCCCACTTAAGTTCGGCAATTCTTCGGGCTATGTCGGTAAGCTTGGTTCTCCTACGGATCCCTTCATTTCTGATTCGATTACGTAGGGAAACTCCAAGTATAGCCCTCTCCATTGCCCTTTAGGTGACACCTTACTGAGTGACTAATATTTAGAACTATTTACTACAATCATAAGCTATTCTTACTATTTTTGCGATTCAAAGAAAGAATAATTTGTGGAGTTGTTCTCATTTATTTCCTCTGCCCGTTCTCACCAGTTACTTGACGCTACTATTCATTTTAGCCCATCACATTACTGTGTATTTGACATAGCGGTCCCTTGGGAAATTTATACTAACACCCCAAACCCGAAAATGAATTCTAAAGTAACCTGTTATCATTTCATCGTTAATTCTTGATGAGCTCAAAATAAAGTGTCATCTAGTTGTCTAGCTCTGAAAGTATTGTGAAATGGCTTTTTGAATAAATGCTTTCGTTCAGGCGGTGTTCATTTTCCAGTTGAAGATAGTAGGGTTGGCTCGTTTCATAAATAAAAGCTTTTATCTGTCTAATGTAGTTTTCTGGGTTTTTTCACTATCATTTAGTTGAGAGAAGTTGTTTGTAATTATCAAATTCAGAAATCCGATGCGATGACTCATTTTGCCAAATAGATGTCTGGATAACTCGGGCTAATTAAAAAACAGGCTGACACTGGAATCGTGCTTTTCTATGTTGTGTTGTCTTTTGCGTGAATCAAATATAGGCCACACATTTTCGCGATAGTCCATCAATCCCCTTATTGGTGGCCGCGACAGTAATGTACCATATCTATCTGTCTATCTAAATGTATAAAGGTACCATTTTTTTTACATGACAAAGTCTTCTGTCGCTGCAAGTAGCTATAACAATGAAACTCTATTTACGTAACGTAATGTCATGGTCGAGTATCTGATACTTTATTTAACGAACCTGCACCTTCAATCGAACTGTGTTTGCGTGACATTGCTGGAAAGATGTCTCTATTTGGAGGCTAAGGAATCAAAAAGTGCGCCTGCGAAAAATCAAAAGTATAGTGTAAGACACAAAAATACGCCTATAAAAGAAATAATGCTCTACGCAACTCTAAGTGCCACGAATGAAAAAACTGTTTGAATAAATAGAAAAATTATTTAAAAAAATTACTTGGTGCAAGCATATTGGTGGAAAATCAATATCTATACATATTTTAAATTAAAGTCGCTTTTTCTGTTTGTCTGTATGTCCGCGTTGTTCTTCTAAACCACGCAACAGATTTTGATGAGATTTTCACCATCGCGCATCGCGTCAAACACCATCACTTATAGAATTTATTCGGGAAGGTCATAAACCTTCCGGAATGAATTATATAAGTGATGGTGTTTGTATGATACGTTCATATTAAAGTTACATAAAACTAAAAAATCTCGCTGTTTTGTTAAGTCGTAAAAACCGTGCGAAGCAGGAGCGTGTTGCTAAAATGATTATGCTAATGTATGTACAAAAAATTATATAACATTTCTTGATGTAACCACATTATTGATTAAGTGCTAAATCTATGTAATATTATCAATAAGAATAAAAATAAACCCTTGATGCAACCACAATAGTGGAGAACCAATTGTTATTTATTGATTATGTGCTAAATGTATGTAAAATTATAACAAATAAATCATTATTTATTGTCCCTAATTGTTTTATTTATTTAAAGAAATAGCAACTGACATTAATTTTACCATAAAATCTAGTCTAGGTTTTTGATTTAAAAAAAACTGGATTTTCTCAGGTTTGTGTTAATAGTTTTTTTTTCCTGACTTTATAGAGGAGTCGCTCTTTCCTGTGGTAATACTTTTACGCAGCTAGAAAATATGTGTTCAATAAGAAAAAACATTTACTGCAAAAGCTTTGATCTGGAAAAATAAATACACAATTTTCGAGCGATTTTCATCGGAAAAAGTTGAAACTAGCGAACAAAATTCTCAGGGCACAAACGCAAATTAATCAATTATTATTCCCATCTAAATTTGAAATACCCTGTACAAATGCAGATGTTAGCTAGAAACAATCCAGATACAATCGTTAAAATTTATGTACACCGTATACAATATTGATAACATGCATTACAAATACCAGGGGATTATTTTGACATATTATAGCCAACGTTGGGCCCGAGAGCCCTCCTAACAAGTAACAAATATTTGTGCCAGTGTTTGCCATGAAAACCTGTGATATGTTACGGAAACAGATCAATGTTAGTTAAGCTTCGTGCTTCACAAATATGGCGGTCTTGTTTGGAGACTGTACTCTGACTTTTGTTCTGAAAAACGCAGCGTTTAGTTTGTTAAAAGTAAATAAGCTTCACGTTACAGTTCCTGCACGCGTTGCATGACTGATTCCTATCTCTTATCTACGAACAATAGGCACATCTCCTTTTGTTCAGTTTAATATCGCTCCGTAGAAATCATTCTATAATCTGTAATTTTGTTTTTCGTTACTTCCGTTTCTACACTGTTTATGCTACGTTTGTAGAGCTGAAGGTCACTAATACTCTTTCTCATAAAGACATGCACAGTTTACTTGTTTAAGATTTAAAATACAGAGTGGATAGAACATTAAAGTCCAAAAAAAAATGTTGGTCCCTCGTGTCGTGGGGTATCCGTATCACCCCCATTTATGTCCCGCGATTTTTCATATTTTATGAGTAATGATTTTTTTCATAAATTTTGTGAGTTTTCGACATGACCATGTTAAATAAGAATTCATCGAGATTTTTTTGCAACAATCTACTGGTGTAGTACTTTTATGCATAAAATAATCAGCTACGTAACTGTGATGCAAGTTATCAAAATGTTAGTCTAAAGTGAAAAATTTTAAAGGCTTCAAATACTCGTATGACCCAGGCTCTCAGTTTTCATAATCAAATAAAAAGTATTACTGTGTGTACTAGTAGTAATGTGGCTACGCTAGCTAAAATCGGCCTTCAAAGACAGCAAGGTGAAAAATTCTAAAAATTAAGCAATTGACATTAAAAAAAATAGCCCATTTTCTCATTCCTAAGCCGAAAATTCTCTAAAATTCTGAAAAAAAAAAACATAACTCGATAACTATGAAAAATCGCGGAATATAATTATCATGGGGGTGATTCGGATACCCCACGGCACGAGGGCCCAACATTTTTGGTACGCTTGGTTTTTGTCATTATACATGAGGCTTTTTTGGCAAATTGTAAGAGGACGCACAATCACATAAGAAAATCCACTTTCACAAAACGTTTATTGTCACTAAAGTCATTGACATAATACGGAATATTAACACACCAGTCGTAAAGTTAACGTTATTATCTTTAATATCTTTGAATTTAAAATTTCTCTCGAAACAAAGAAAATAGAATTTCTTTGAAAGTAATGCTCATTTTTATAGTTGAAGAAAACTGAAATAGTCCACAATAAAACGTAGGTGGTTTGCCTCAGGCGTTTATCTCATATTGCCCCAATATCTTCAGTTTACGGTAGTCTAAAACTTTTATATTGCTAGTATAAAGTTTCGAATCGTGGCCTCGCGAACATATTGTTTGAAAGATTTTAGATTCTCAGTCATATTATTTTACTTTCATGCTGATTTGGGACGGATGATGAATATGAAATGTCTTCCTCGTTATCCGGTTGGAGTTTTATATTGAAATGTGGTATTATGTAATTGAGCCGCTACACATCTGACATAAACACATTATCTCTATGGTCGGCATGAACATTTGCAATGTGCTTTGCAATGTGCCACTTTCAAGTGCTATATTATTTATATTAATAATACCTCCCACCTCGTCAAACCTGTAAAAACCTCGATTTCGAGTTCAATCTAATCGAACCGCTCTAATCTACCTATCAAATTCGAATCTTCATAGGCACATCTATAACACATCACATTTTTATAAGGTTACTTGAAATCAATCGAATAATGCCAATAAAGTTGTTGATATACCACGAAAATAACAAAGAAAATCACTATTTACCCGGGGACACGAGACATATTTGTTATAATTCCGAATAGATTTTTGAGACTCTACAGAGTCTACAGATTACTATAGAAAAAAATAAAGATTTAGAGAATGATACACGCTACTGTATAATGGTAACGTTGCCAAAACCCTCAAAAACATGGAAATGAAGCAAATTACGCTACGAACCAAGAATTGCCTCCAAAAAATCTACCCTCACGTTATATAGCTCAGTGATGTAAATGAAGTGAATTACGGTAGTGGCTCTGACCGCTCTAATTAATGCAGTTCCTCTTAGTCTAGCCACGCAGTGAGAATAATTTAGGCTTCGAAGTGAACCTCCGTTACATGCAAATTAAATTTTAATATTTAAAACCTACGCCCAAGGGCAAAGGTGGGGTAATGAGATTTGTTATTCTTGAAACAGAGACAGTACAAGATGTTAAAACAGTGGAATTTTAATGTGCTGGGATTGTCGTGAAGGTTTAAGATATGAAAAACAAATACCTACTAAAATAATTATCATTGAACGCACCAATTTTAATTTCATTGATATTCTTTTAGCAATATGATTGGCTAATGTGTATTATGCCATAGTAATAATAAAAAACAAAATAAATATAATTTAGTTTTTTGTAAACGTATTTTACTCTGTAAGTGCTCTTTAAATATTGCTTCGTTGCTAAGTGACCCATACTATGTTTAGCCGGTTTTATACGAGAGGTCAGTAAAAAATTGCTACATTTTTAATTTGATTGAATTAATAACTTCTGTAGTTTTTGCGGTACCATACGTAAGTTAGTGTAAACCATTCGCTATAGAAGTTGTTTATTTTTACAAACTGGACGATTTTGAGCAAATGATACCATTACAATAAATCCTAAATTAGCAAAAGAAAATTGGAAAATCTACGCCTTTTTGAAAATTTAAACAACTTCGCAAAAAAAGATCGAACGTATACTAAAAAAATCTCGTATCACCCTAAGCTTTACAAGGAACCTAAGCCCCCGAAAAATTTCCAAATCCGCCCGTGACCCAGATACATTGCGCAAGTAAATTATGGACACTAAACCAAACAAATAGGTGCTTTAGAGCCACTCTGTCACAGTACGTACTCGTAAATTCGCTATAACTTTGTCGACCCAATAAAGAAAAGGAGTGTAAAATTCTGCATGTGTGCCTAAGGTGGGAAGGCGTTGATACGGACTAGATTTTGGTTTTATTTTTATCCGATTATGGTAGAAGGAATAGCAGTGGTGGCCCAGAGGTAACGGCTGTGACTTATATTATTAGTTGTTGTAGGTCGTAAGTTCGAACCCAGACAGGCGCTTTACTTTGTGTAAATTATTTCATTACCACTGCTCTCAAAACGGTAGAACAAAAAATTCGAAGGCATATGACATCTACCAACTCGCACTGGGCCCGCGTGGTGGATTACGGCCCATTCCCTCTCATCGAGAGGAGGCCTGTGTCCCAGCAGTGGGAACATAGGCTGATTATTCTATGGTAGAAGAGTTTGGCTTTCTAGAAGAGTACTATCATCATCATCCTCGGCTTAGATAGCTGGTTTCTTTACTATCTTATTGAGTAATTTCTTAGTAAGCATATCCCGAAGTTTAGAAATTGGCAGCGTGATACCCTCTTGCCTCGGAAAGCACGTTAAGCCGTCGATCCTGCACCTGATCTCTCTCCCATTGTGTCGGATTGCCGTCCCATCGGACAATGCGAGTAAGGGTAAAGAGAATCTGCGCAAACACCTTGTGCAGAATAATATCTCCCGCGCCAAAGGCTAGTCGCCGCTAAGATTGGCTGCCATGGCAAAAATTCAGTCTGGAGAATTATTATTGAGTAGCAATCAAGAATCCGGGCCACTGATGGTAACTTGTTAGCTTGCCATGGTCATTAGTAATACCTGAGGTTCCGCATAGCTATTTGAGAAACAGAGCTAAAATGACTCGTAAACCTAAATAGAAATCTCCTGATAAGGTTCTGGAATGTCTAGAACATAAGTAGTCAGCGCACTTGTATGATTATTCAGTTATGCAGTAGCTCTGACTAAAATATTGGTATTCAGCGTCATCCGATTAGACGGGAAAGTGACCCAGACATAGTTGGGAAAAAGCTAGGAAGGAGAGAGACTTGTATGATTTTAGGATGTGTTGCTGTCAGTGACAGCTTATGAATATAGAAATTATAGTAATTGAATTGTTGTGTTATTTTAAAACCTCCCGTAAGTTAGTCGCTTTTTTTTTTGTTATATTTTCAATCGCATCTTCGTCCATCATAACTAGGGCTTGGTTTAGTACTTATTTCCTTGTAAAATGTGATTTTTTTTCTTGATTTATATTTGACTCTAGCCCAGCCGGTTTATAGTATGAAGCATAATTTCGTAACAAAGTACCTTCATATGGAAAAGCCCTTACAATGTTTATTCGGTGTAATTTTTTGTTCGTCCGAATGATTCTGTTTTAAGACTTAATAAATGAAGAAAAAATATACCTTCAGGAATCACGTACATCGCATAAAACTGAGACCCTGTTCTCGTAGCATTTTCGATGCCAGACGTTCTATACACTGTGTTTATTTCTTCTGTTTTTGCTCAATGGGTATCCTTACCTGTTTTTGTGTGATATGATAAAGTATTTTCGTTATCATTTTGCAGATGTGTATTGGCTCAGGATACTTCGATTTTGCTGGTAAGAACATTTCATATACACTGCCTTGCTAGTCTAGTCACAAGCGCAACTGTGGAATTATGGAATTCTTGGAACGGACAAGGTGTAAGATATTTTGTTTTCGTATAAGAAAAATCTGAGTATGCCTGCCCTAGCGCATTGTCACTTACTGAGCATTCATCCAGATGATTCCCAGTAAGTTGCAATGCGCTCGCCCTAATTACATCGGACTATTAACTTATTTGGCGAAACAAAGGAGTAGGTACTCACGGCTACACATCAAGCTATACATTTCCAGTATAAGCTGACCTCGCATTGTAAAGAAATTCTATACAATGCGAGATCAGCATAAACTAGAAATGTATAGCTTGATGTGTAACCATGTGTACCATATAAGTGCACCTCACATATTCTTTTCTTAAGTACAGCGAGGCGGCTATCCCTTATGCGGAACACGAGACCGGTCGCTAACACAATGGTCCAACCAATTCAAAGAAGCTACGTCTTGAAGCAAACTTCAGCAGGAGGTGAAGGCAACTTTGGGCTGGAGTCAATGAAGGCAGATTGTCCGATTAAAGGCATCCAGTGAACACGATCCTCAGTAATCCGGGACCGACTGAAGAAGAAGTGATATAATAACAAGCTTCTTCAATCACTGAGTAAAAATTCTAACCTCAGACTTCATTCAAATCCAACACTGAAGTTCAAGCAGCTACTAGTAATACCGCCAATACCTTGCTACTTATCGATACCTCGAGTATTCATTATTGCCTTTACCGTAGTAATCCCGGCCGGCATGGAAGGCAATATAAGTGGTCGAGCAACCACTGAGGTGCGGTCACACCCTTTGCCGCTGAGGGCTGTCAATGATTCCTGTACTCGATATTCCTAAGGTTTAGAGGTATTTATTATTTACGGGGTTGAGGGTTACAGAATTGTTTCTGTATATCGTGATAGTAAAATAACATCAAACCTTTATTCCCCGAAGGGTTACGCAGAGGTGGTAGGTACACTATATAAGGCACATTTCGCCACATAAGTTGAAGTGAAGTCCGTTTTTTTTTCCGGGGTATAAAATCCTCATGGATGTCCTCCGCCCTAGGGTGGGTGGAGGGTGTTTAAGTCTCTAAGACAACTTTGAGTGTTTGAATGTTCCATAATTTCGCTTCGAAGGCATAACGCCTAATTTCACTTCAGGCAAGTAATATTTTTGTTTCTGTTCCTACCTTATATGTATAGCTATTGTTTCTAAATACCTTATGCAGGTATTGTTTTCTTTGCCGTTGAACAAAACAGCTTTTGTAAAAAAATGTGGTCATAATCATTATGCTCTTTCTGAGTTTACCTTCGTCATTATTGACATTCGTGTAGGAAACCATCGTAACTAGACTTGGTTAATATAAATCTGAAATTGCCAACCGTGATCAATGCTCATTGCTCGTGCCTTCTCTGTATGAGAAGAAGCCTTTGCCCTACAACACAATAATATGCTGGTATTATTATTATTCCTTCCCTATTATTATTTGAAACTATTATGATTCCGGTGCTTATCAACTAGACAATTGTAGGTAGGTATAGGTTTTGTTTTAAATTGTCCACAGTTTCATTAATAACTTTATCTCACCAACTTTCAACCCCCGTTATCTAACTCACACGAATCTATATTTAGCCTTTTGGCATAATAACCGGTAGCCATAAGATATTAAACGGATAAAACCAACATGACTGGATCCCTGCTGCATACTTTATGACGTAGATATGCCCTGAATAAAACATCTGCGCGAGATATCCTTGTAGTTTGGCGAGTGAGGATCCATTGTACGGGAAATTTGATGAAATATTTGATGGAAATTCCATGTGTGTATAAATGGGATTTATTTCATTAATTTGTTGCCATTTTAGTTAGGTTAGGTTCCAATTTAAATGAACTTCAATCTCTAAGACTGCTTGAAACGTAGCATGACATTAATTTTATCTAGTAAAATGAAAATATCGTGATAATAAGCCTAGTTTTTTTTCAAACTATGTTGGTGTCTTTTTTAGTCTAATCGGATGCAACTGAAAACTAGTATTTACTATGAACGACCTGATCTGACCTATCTGAGTTCTACAACACAGATGTATAAGGTTGTAGAACTTAGATAATAAAAATACCCTTATAAAATATTATTTTTAAGTTAGTGGGTAACTCTTGGTAAGACTGAGTAATCGTATTCATCCTAACTATACTAACTAATATTAGAAATGCGAAAGTGAGTTTGTTTGTTTATTACGCTTTCATGCTAAAAACGGCTGAACGAATTTGGATGAAAGTTGACCATGACCTGGAAAATGAGGGCATAGGCTACTTGCCATCCTTGATCGCACACGAATTTGCGGGCAAAAGCTAGTTGATAATAATAATGCAAAGGCTGTATAGTTTTATAGCATAATAATTTTGATTTTTCCAACGTATTTACTGGGTTGTAGAACTTAGATATTAAAATATACTTTATAAAATAATTCATTAAATATCCAACTGCTGGTTTCATAGTAATTATGACTTTTTCAACTCACTGACAGTAAATAAGGAAACACAGCTAGAATTGAAATAGGCTTTATAATAAAGATAAACCTTTAAACTTAACAGTTTAACCTGCAGCGAAAACAGTCTCAACCAAAACCAACAGCACATAACTGAAGCGAAAGTCAGCGGCAAAGAGTATCTAGCTAACCGCAGGGTCGGTAATCATGAGCCAAGCGTTTCATATTTCAGGAAACACATTTACTGCTTGCTTTTGTGCTTCTCTTTCGCTACGTTACGGTCATGTTATTGTTGCACAGAGTTTTAAGCGAGATTTTTGCTCAACAGTTTTCATGTGAAATAATGTGTGTTAATGTGAAAGATGTCATTGATCGTTTTTTGACAAATGTTTGTTTTGTAATCTACCTAAGTTCTTTCCTTGATTTTAAAAGTCTACCCCTGCGGTATTGCTACTGTTTGTAAGAACTGCCTTATCATTGATGCTACTGAAACATTCATTAATAGACAGAAAAACAAAAAGCAATCTTGCTTATTAAAAATCTTAAATTCCTTCACTGACAGACAACGCCTAAACCGCTGAATATATGAGCAAATTCTACCCCCTAAAGGGGTTCAATCAGGGATGAAGGGATGAAGGTTTGTATAGAATTTTGTAATTTTTTGCTGATGGTGACATCTCATTGAGTGGACGCAAGGCTTGTCAGTTTATAAGTTGTTTTTTTTAATACCCATAAAAGTTGAACATTCCTTTTTAAATCCAAAAAGAAAGTAAGAAGTACATTTTCACCTTAACATTATTTTTAAGTCATATATAAAATTCTGAGTTTATACCAGAAAATGTGCTTTAGGTGCGAGTAAAACTCATTATTATATAACGCTGTGCAATGTTTTTCTATTTTCTTTTGGTCTGGTCTTGTGTGATTTATTATTATGATACTGTGTTGGTCTGTGGCTTTGTGAGTTCAATTTGTTGTTAAAGATGTTTTAATAATAATATATGACTAAGTTCTGGTTTTGTATTACTTTTCCATCAGTCAGTCCACAGCTGGATAGGTCTGCCAAGTTGCGCTGTAATCATTAGGACTGGTCATTTTTGAGGTAGAAGGACAAAGGTGACATAGCCAGAAAATATATCAAAGTTTAGTGGGTCGGAAAACTAAATGACCGATAGGGTCAACAGGTTCTGGAGCGGCGACTGAGTCGTACCGCACAGCGCAGCGGCGATAAGGCCCCACAAGATGGACCGATTGGCCCGGTGGAAGCTAAGGGAATCCGCTGGATGCAAAAAACACAGGAAAAGTCAATGTGGCGACTCTTGATGAGGGCCTATGCCGAAAACAGTGGACTTCGTTTGGCTGAATGAAGATAATTATGAAAAGATTTATAAAAATGTAGTAGTACTCGTATTATCTAAAAAAAAATAACCAAAACCTTAATTGGAAATCACATTATCCCCTTTTTGGTTTACCGTCAGTGCAAGTTTCAGCTGAATTGAGGCATGCCCGTTAGTTTACGGGCTTGTAAGTGCATTCTCGTTAATATTCGAGCAAGAAACTTTGCTGGTGTAGTTCGCTTGACTGACGTCACCACTTGTTGGGAGCCTTGAATTGGTAATGCATTTAGAGGCTATTACACTTTGGAAGGTACATAAAAACTTTTTTATTGTTTGTAAAGTTTTTCATGGGTGTTGTTAGACTATTTGAAAAAAAAAAATTAATCAAATTCAATTAGAAATAACTGATAAATACTGATGCTTAGCAATTTCAAATTAGTTATTATACAATTAATAATAATGTGGATACACGTTAGGCTACAAAAAACGGGGGTCAATGATTTTACAAACACTTTTTACAAAAAAAAAAAAACAACCGATTTCCAAAAAAAAAAAAACACTGAAAAGTGAAAAATAACTTTAATGTCGGAAGTCGGTAGCAAAAAACGAAAATTGAAAAGCAAAGACATCGACTTCCAAAATTAAAGTTAGTTTTCACATTTTTTTTTAAAGTCGGTTGTTTTTTTTTTTATGTTTGTATCTATACATTTGACGGTAAACAACCTACCCCAAAAAATCCTCATAATATTCCCGAACAAACATTCTTAAGCCCACTTAACAACACTCGTACACATTTAAGGTACCACACAAATCGCGAGGTGACAAACAAAAAGGTTGGAGGCAATGTGAAAGCTTTCCCCTTCAAAGTCTTCCGTAAACATTGGCGGGTCGACTTTACATGTGACATACAGGTAACTTCTGTGACGAACATTTTGATGACTAAGTCAGCTGGATTATGTAGAAGAATATTATATTAGATATATATATTAAATATATATATATATATAGAATATTAGATATATTATATTATAAGATTAAAATATTATAAGATTAAAGACTACGTTGAAGATAGGGAAGTTTGGCAATAATTCCTTCTGCACATGTGGCTTCCCTGGTACGTCATTAACGGCATAATTTTGTAAGAGTCTATTAACTGCTCCCAAATTACCATGTTTATTTTTTACATTCATCCCTGACAGACATAATCATATTATAATATTATTTGACACCTACTACTTTATGTACCTACCATATTTAATTTCAACTCTATAATAGTGGCTTTTGCGGACATGTTAATTATCCAGATTTGTGTCAGTTGTAATAGCAATCATGTCATTTGGTTTAAATAGGTTTTTATTTTTAGTTTCTTATTTATCTTATATAGATTCTCCTCTAATAGACCTTGTGAATGTGAGAACGTTGTAGGCTTAGTGGACTGTAGACCTTTTTTTTTTTTTTTTATGGAACAATTTCAGTTTCTTTTAACTACCTACATGAAACTCCTTGAAAGGCAGGCCTACACTGTCCTCCCATAACTATTAACACTGTAATTCGAAAATATTGTAAAAGCCAATTATCTTTTAAAAGAGTAACCATGGAGTTTCTTGCCGGCTCTTCTCCATAGGAAACGACCAATTGGAACCGTGCACCTAGCTTCTGACGTTTCATAAGTGCCCATGTAGGCTTATGTGAAATAAAATATTTTGATTTTGATTTTGATTTTGAATATTAAAGTGGTCTAAACACAATATGAGGACTTTGGTTTTCCAGTGGTTTTCCCTGACTTACCATGTAGGTCGGTTCAAATCCAGGCAGGCATGCACTTAATTTTGTGCAAACACATATGCGCTTGCGCACGTGAGAGTTACGATGTGCAGCTGCCGACTATTTCTGTTCTGTGCTTGTTCTTATAGATCTCTTTTATTTTTCGAGCTATAGTCTTATATTATTTATTAATTCTAGTATCAAGTATTCAGGTGATTCGTGACAAAAAAAAAACTTTCTCTTCTTAATTTTTTTATCACTAACTTTACTCACTTAAAACGCTGAAGAAAGCATTGTGAGAAAATGGCATGGCTGGCATAACCCAAAACCAGACATTCTCATACAAATGTGACCTCCACCAACCCGCACTACGCCTGCGCAGCTGTGTGATTAATTATGGTCCACTAACTCTAACAGAAAGGAGGCCTACGAGGCAGAATTAAAAAAAAATATGATACGTTGATTTTATCATAATTATTTTGGGTTTTCAGATTCTACAAGTCCCAAATTTGAATCAACCATTTAGTTTTTAATGCCTCCCCTTTTTATCCGACTGCCCCAGAAGGTGGGTAATGTTTTTCGAGAGTATGTATGTTTGTTTGTTTGTTTGTATGTATGTTTATTTCTTTGGCATGCTGTGTAGCCTAAATGGCTTGATGGATTTTAACATACGAGATGTCGATAGGTTCGTCTTAATTGTAGGAGTGACATAGGCTATAAAAATATTGTATAGTTTTTTGTAAGATATTGCAGGCAAACCTGAAATATGTTGTAACTTTTGTTTGTCTGCAATACCTTACAAAAAACAAAGTTCAATGCTTGTTTTTCTCTTTTCGGTTATAAGTTTTTGCAGTCGGCTTTTTGTTTTTTAAATAATTTGATTTATTACATTACGTCTGTAAGTTTCTAAATTATGTAAATATTATCTCGAAAAAGTAAGTAAACGTCATTTAGTACTCATCAGTACGATAATAAATCCTAAGAAGAAAAAGCAAATTTAGTATGTAAAAAAATAATATTAAAATAAGTACATTTAGATAATTAAAAAAGGATTACGTTCGCTACTTTTAACAACTTTGTATCACATAAGGCGCTGCTCCAAGATCGTTTTCTTGAAAACTTTTTAGTTACTCAGAGATTGCATTTTCACTGCTAGCAAAGCCCGGGATTTTTATGTCTCCTTCGTTGTGAATATGGAATAGTCTTGCACGCACAATGTAACTTATTCATACTTAATTCTACTTTTATTGTCGTGTGGGTTAAAATATTTCTTTAGCGCATTTAATGTTTGTAGGAATAGCACTGAATTTACTTTTTAGTCCTGCATTTTTATTTAGTTCGGGGCTTTATTTTCTTTCATTTGTAGGTAGGATATTGTGGATTGCTAATAACAGTTTATATTGTGGATAGAACATAATATGTCTCAGAATAATAAACAATTGGTTACGGCATGATGTTGAAACCGATATAAAACATTAACGAAATTTGATTCATAAACTGAAAATTCAAAACAATGGTCTAGTTTCACAAAATTCACATGAATTTAGACTCTGAGACATTTGTTTCAGAAAACATTAACTTAATTTCTTTCATAAACTGAAAATTCAAAACAATGATCAAGTTTCACGAAATTCACATGAATTTAGGCTCTGAAACATTTGTTTCAGAAAACATTAACGTAATTTGTTTCATAAACTGAAAATTCAAAACAATGATCAAGCTGCACAAAATTCGCATGAATTTAGAAATACACTATGCCATGGTATTCCAAAATCCTAACATTATAAGACCTTCGTTCCTAACAATCAGTTACCTAGTCACACCATATGTCGACTGACGAGTAACGAACGCAAAACTTTGAAAAGTTGCAAAAGTTGGAGCCTGAACTTAGTTTAACATTTTGACTAAAATGTTAGAATAAGTTTTTAAACTCGCCCACGTGAAAATTATTGGAGGTTGTAGGCATAACTTGTATAACTTAAAAGAAACAGAATCAGTTTTTAAGGTTATTAGAAGGTTGAATTAATCACCACATATTTTTTTATTTTAATTGGCGCATTATCATGTTGAGTCGAAAAATATAAGTTCATTTTGTAGAACAACTCAATGCTACAGAGCGACATTTTTTTTTTTTTTTTTTTTTTTTTTTATGATTGGCATCTCCTAGGTTTTACCACAAAGGGTACTATCTACTTAACCGGACTGTCCTGCGAAGATGCTCTAAGCTATGATACTAACTCAAAGCGCCTCCAGCCAGGGGCATTTAAAAACTAATCTAAAACTAATTATAAACTAAACGACGGCTCGCTAAGGGCACCCCCTGTGGGGTACGGACCTCGGCTTAGGGCGTCGCTGGGGGGAGGGCAGCTAGTGGGGACAGGCTGGATCGGGGAGTTTAAATTAACTATTACTACTACTGGCGGCTCAGCGTCCGCCTGTGCGGGCGCTTCACCGTCGACAGACAAGGGTCGGGGAGGAGTAGGATGAGTCGTCATCCTGTTAGATCGGGGTCGCGGTCGAGGAGGTCCTCGACGTCGAGGTCGGAATGAAGGACGGCGTCTGGTTTTAAGAACCGTACTGGTGGCCCTATTGCTCTCCTGGAGGAGAGTTATGGGGTCGTCGGGGTCGGTGAGAGCATGCCTCGGACGGCGGGTATGACTGATGCGAGAGGGGGTATAATTGGCCGCCTCGACAACCAGTGGGTTGCGATGTTTGGCGGCGGAGTCAAAGAAACGCTTAGAGAGGCGTTTTAAGAATTGAGCTATCGTGGGGATTTTAAGGTCGAGATGGAGGATCTCGTTACGGACATAGTAGGGGGAATCGGTAGCTCTACGGAGGAATCGGTTCTGGATGGTTTGCAACCTATGAATATGGCGGGGTCTAGTGTGGGCAAAGACGGCACCGGCATATGTCATGATGGGACGGATACACGCAGTGTAGATACGCAATTTGCACCTAAGTGACAATTTGCTACGTGCATTTAGGACGGAGTGAAGCCTACCTAGAGCGAAAGCGGCTCGCGAGAGAACCTGCTTTATGTGCTCTTGAAAAGTGAGGTGGTCATCGAGGACTACACCGAGATATTTGGCTCGCTTCTCCCAAGGGATCGGCTTGCCGAACATGGTGATGGGCTCGGGGAGGGTGGGTTTCGTACGCGGTTTGGAAAAGAGAACCGCCTGACTCTTATCGGGATTGACCTCGATTCGCCACTTCCTGAACCATTCGCCGAGCTTGTCGACTGAGGTTTGGAGAGTGTCGCGAATCCTAACGGGACTACGGGCCTTAAAGTAGATGGCCGTATCGTCTGCGAACAGAGCCAACTGTGCCTTTCTACTTTTGGGAATATCGCTAGTAAACAGCGTGAAGATGAGCGGGGATATGACAGAGCCCTGGGGGACACCTGCGCGAATGGGACGGGGTGAGGATAGAGCGCCCTCTATGCGGTAGCGAAAGGTGCGGTTTGACAAAAAGTCTCGTAAGATGAGCACGAGACGATCGGGCACACCGAGTTGGTATAGCTTGTATAATAAGCCATTGTGCCAGACTTTGTCAAACGCCTTCGCTATATCGAAGAACACCGCCCCCACCATTAGGCCTCGCATAAAGCTTTCGCTTATATGCTCGACTATGCGGTGGGCTTGGTGGATACTGCAGTGTTGAGTGCGGAACCCAAATTGCTCGTTCGGGATGAGACCCTTGGTCTCGGCGTAGTCTCTGAGACGCTTATAAATAAGCCTCTCATAGATTTTACCGAGAACCCTGAGCAGACTGATGGGACGGTAACTAGAGGGATCGGATTTGGACTTGCCGGGTTTGGGGATACCTATAACGGTGGCTTCCTTCCATGCCTGGGGGAAGATATTATTGCCGAGAGCACCATTGAAGATGATGGTCAAGAGCATTATTAATTGAGCGGGGAAAAGTTGGATCACTCTATTAGTGAGTCCATCTGAGCCGGGGGCTTTACGCGTTTTAAGACCTTTGATGATCTCGTGCACCTCATCAGGAGTGATGGGGGGCAGTGGATCATCGGGGTCTTCGACGGGGGGGAGAGATGCTCTGCGTTCGACTTCAGCGTCAATCTCATCGAGATGAGCTTGGTCTACAGGCAGTGAGCTAGGCGAGCATTGAGCCTCGAGACTATCGGCTAGGCATTCCGCCTTGTCGGAGTCGTCGAAGGCTATGGTCTTATCGGGACGGACTAGGGGGGGCATGGAAGCGCCCTGATGGGACTGGAGATTTCTCTGGAGTTGCCAGAAAGCTTGGTGAGTGGGCTCGAGATCGCTCAGCATCTTGTCCCAGCCCGCTTCACGCAACTCAGCAATGCGTGTCCTTACTTTACGCTGTAAGTAGCGCATGTGAGATTTGTTAGCGGAGCATGGGAAATTGCTGTAGGCACGGGTGGCCGCGTTCTTCTCGGTCATCAGATCACGCACATCGGCCGGCAATTTGAAGCGGTGGTCGTCCACCACTGGAACTTGCCTTGAACAATCGTTCAAAACCGATTGTACGTGATCCGTGAGCGAGTCGATCGCGGCCGTCGTGTCGGCGACAGAATCGAACTGTTCGGGAATAGAGTCCAATTGGGGGGACGTGTTGGATTTCAGCAATTCGCCTACTTTCCTCCAGTCCGTTACCTTCTTGGTGGCAGGGGGTTGGGTGGGGTCGGGGAGACCTATGCGGGGGGCCAGTATCATGACTACTGGGCGGTGGTCAGAGGTGAGCTCGTGCACCGTTTCTATAGAGTTTAACCTAAGGTTGACGTTCTTAAGGATCGCCATGTCTAAGATATCGGGGGAGTGACTGGGTTCGTGAGGGAAATGAGTGGGAGTCATCGGAGCGATGATATCGAAGTTATGGGAGTTTGAGAGGTCGAACAGGTGTCGCCCTCTAACGGAGGTAGTGGAACAATTCCAGGCCGGGTGTTTAGCGTTGAGATCACCCGCTATAATAACGGAGTCACTCAAGCCGAGTAGGGCGGTGAAGTCATTGGAGAATTCCTGGGGATTCTCCGTGGCGGAGGAATAGGGAGGGAGATAAGCAGAGACTAGGGTGATCGGCTGGTGGCCGGACATGCCTAGGCGGCATACTGAGACTTCTATCCGAGAGAGAGAGGGAGGATCTATTGGGATGCAATAGAGTTCCTTTTTGTAATATATAAGGGTGCCGCCCTTGTGACAACGGGTTCTATCGTTGCGAACTATACGATAGTTTGCGATAGAAGGGTTCCGTTTATGGGGTTTGAGGAATGTTTCCTGTACTAAGAGGATATCTATCTGATGGTCGCGGAGGAATTCTGCGATCTCATCTCTTTGGCGTTGAATGCCGTTGGCATTGAAAAATCCTAAGTTAAGGGATCGGGGTTTGAACCTAGCTACGGTGGTGTTAGACATTATGGGGGGTAGGGTGGTTGGCTAGGGAGGACATGGCTTGCGTGATCTCGGGATACGCATTAAAAATTTGGTGAATCCTACCTACGTCGTTTTGGCATTTCTGGCAGCAACGATTTCGTTGGCCATTTGCCTAGCGCGTGGGGTGAGGAAGGTCATGTAGGTAGAGGTGATCACATTGAATGGATCGAAAGGGGCCGCCTGGGGAGGGGGGTGAGGGCGCGCTGCTATCAGAGCAGGAATCGGACGAATAAGGGGCGCAGGCGCGCGAAGACGGGGATCCATAAGTGGGGGGGGGACGCGAGTGGGGGGGGGACCTGGGGCTTGGGGTACCCTAAAGCAGGGAAGGCCTGCTGGTGATGGAGTTGGTTCCAGGGGCTAGGCCTTTGGGGGCTGAGCCTTTCTGGGATATGGGCGGAGGGGGCCTTGTAGGCGGAGGGAGCTTCCCTCGACTGGCGAGCGTCTGTACGCTTCGCCAGTTTGGAGGAGGGGGCTTTGCGGGCCTTGGGGCAGCCCCGGTAGTTGGCTGGGTGCCCTGACTAGCCACATAGCACACAGCTAGGCGGCTCGGTGCAGAGCGAGCGGTCTTTGGGACGGGAACATTCTGCCGTGCCGTGCTCACCCAGGCACTTGACGCATCTGGGGGTGGCATAACAATGTTTTTGTGAATGCCCGTACAGTTGGCAACGGTGACATTGACCGACTGTGGCATTCTTGTGGGGTTTTTCAATGTCAAAGCCCATCAGGTTGCAGATGGCATTGACATTGAATATCGGGTGTAGGCGGGCCTCTGAGGGGGGGCAGACCACGAAGACCATGTCGAACGCCTCGCCGTTGCGAGCGCGATGCATGCGGTGAACCTCGTCGACGGGGATGCCCTGTGAAATGAGATCATTTTTAATCTCGGATGTGGCGAGTTCGCGTGGGATACGTTTAATCACCACGCGAGTCTGTTTCTCCTCCGGTAGGGAGAAGGTGTGGAATGCCACACCTCTGGAGCGGAGGAGTCTAGTGAGATCCCTGTAGTCGTTAGACGTAGGGATGGTCACTTTGATACCCTGTTGGGTATTGCGGGCATTGGTGTACGCGATCTTTTGATCGCAACACCATTTGGAAACATCGGTCCACTACCCCTTGTCCTGAATGAACACGGGGGGAGGGGGCGATTTTTTGTTTGAGCGAGGCCCCGGAGCAACTTGTGCTACTATCGCGGCGGTCGAGGTGGAGGGGGAAATCGCGGTGTCAACAACGGTAGTGCTACTGGGCACTGTACCGGCGACTTGCGCTACGGGGGTAGGGGTGGGGGAAATGACGTCATCGATGACGACGTTGTTTGTTTGGGAATCGGAAGCGGGCTCCTCGACCGCGGCCACCTTGGTGGCCTGGGTGGAGCTCTGCTTCTTCTTCCTCTTCCTCTTGTTTCCCTTGCCGGCGACGGGCAAGAAGCCATCGTCGTCGGTTTGGGACGTAGAGTTGGAGGATAAGACATCCTCCGAGTCGGAATGTAGCGGGAAGGAGGCCGCTGCTACACGCTTTGAGGAAGCGGGCATGGGGGTATCTGCCCGCTTGGAAGAAGCGGGCTCGTCTATATCCATCTCACCGGTGAGGCCGGATGAGCATGGTAGACTAACTGAGACAGGGGGAATGACTAAAACATCGCTGAAACCAGCGATGGTAGGGTCGATAGGGGTGTTGAGCGCTCGCTCGATGCGAGAGACTTCATCGGCATACTTGTCGGTGATGCCTTCCTTGACCAGGATGGCCTTGAGACACTCAAGTATGAGGCGGGCCGTGTCGTTTGGCACGGCGACAGCCATAGTCGTAGGAACACTAGGCTAGAGAGAGTAAAAGGGAGGAAATGTAAGGGGAACCTAACATTTGCCCTAACACCTAACTCCCCGGGTGGACTTGACCGGGGATGTGTGACCCTCCCTGTCGGGTATAGACAGGGAGGTGTGTAACCTATTGGTGAGCCCTAAGCTTGCTTTGGCCCGTTGCCTATCTTATTTGTGCAACGGGGTCCTAACTGGGTCTGGTGCGAAGGGGTAGACACACCCAACCGACTCCAGGTGTGTTGCTGTGAAAGGAAAACTGTCACCAATGCCGACTAGGAGATCCCCCAAGGCCGAACACTGGGACCCGTCCAACTTTCTGCCTCACCCTGATGGGGATTGGCGGGTGCGTTTGGGTCAACACCCCCTCGGTTTCGTTGGCACCGTAAGGTATCCACCGAGGACCACGAAACTGTGGTTTTTTACCCGGAAGGGGCAAAAATCACCGTCGAACGTATATTTTAACAATATTCTGTTAAAGAAATAATTATACTAGCTGTGCCTTGAAAAAGGCACACAGCTAATAAATCGAAGATAGTCAAGGCGACTATGACGTCCGTCGCGGGGCGCGACGAAAACACGATCACTGGCTCTACTGAGCCAAACACACGAGAACACTTAACACTGCGCAAACACGTCCGTCCGGGACCGCTGCCGCGCGCTAAGTGACAGAGCGACACTAATTCGTTGCACAATTATAAAATCGAAATTACGCTGTTGACTTTATTTGTTGTAGCGAAATTTAATATAGGAGCTCGTCATTATTTGAGGAAAAAATTACACGTAAATAAATGTATTACGTGAGGCGAGTATCATATTGGTTATACATATAAAATTGCATACAGCTGACATGAGATTGGTAAACGGGACGTGTGGATTACGTTGAAAGGTGAAATTCAAAATAAGCTTGTTATACGAGGAAGTAAGTTCAAAAATATATCTGTTATGCGGCTCAATGATAACAGCCACACGGGTCGCTTGCCGCGGTCGGTTCTTCGGTGAAACACCACACATGTCTCAGCTATCATTCGTAGATCTTTGACATTCGCTACTGGTAGTAAAACACAAAAGTCAGACAACCAGTCTTACCAGAGGGTATCGCAGTTACTCCATGTAAAATACTGGTATTCATCTGCAATCGATAAAACTGCAAGCCGATGCCAACGTAGTCGGAAAAAGGCTAGGCAGATGATAAGATGAGAAAGTCTGACAATTCGCCACTGGCCGAGATATATGGAGCATCTTCCCCAGGGTGCCATCTATCTTCTTGCCAAATTTTGTCGAAATCCGTTTAGGCATGAGAAGGTAGCATACAGACAGACAGACAAAGTTAGCTTCGAATTTATAATATTACTAGCATCCGTCCGCAGCTTCGCCCTCGCGGTATGTCGATACAAAGTAGCGAGTATGTCCTTCCCCAGGGTGCCATCTATTTCGTTGCCATTTTTTTTTAAAATAACTGTTATAAACATATTTTATGTGATGCGTGTATGTTAAAAATCTTTTATAAGTTACCTCCTCGGTTACCATGTGTTAAAGTAAAAAGTTCGTTCGATTTTTAAATTACACGACAGATATGATTTTTCATAGTAATTTATTTGGCCGCTAAACACGACAGATATGGATTTTCGTACTAAGATTGCCGAGCGCCTGCTCGCATGTGTTTAACCAGTGCAGCTTTTTCGATTCATGTTTAAGAAAATAACTTTTCAACGGAAATAGTTGGAGGTTTTCATAGAACTAAAAGCTGTAGTTCTAAAAACTCTAACTTTTTCCGACCTCGGGAGAGACCAGTGCCCTGTTTATCAAAACTTACAAGCTTTGTAATACAAGCATTCGTACTGTAAAAACTTTCGTCATTATAAAAAACTACACGTGTAAATTACATGTTACAATTGTCATTATTTTGTTCACAAGTACTTATATTTATACGCTTTTATTCGTGATTTTGTTTATCAAAAACTTCTTTGTAAGTTACAACTTGTAGAAAATCATAGCAAATCCTGAGAGTGTCCGGCGACTCTATTCCGTCTTACAAGTTTACAAATGTCGTGCTTAGTACCGCAATTAAATTTTAAATTCGATTTTCTTTTTTATTTAAAATGTGGTCAAAAGAGAGAGATGACCTGATGCCCGTATCCCAGCAGTGGGAACATTAAGGCTGGTTATGAATATGAATATGAGCTATGAATTTATCGAAAAATTAACATTCTAGGTAACTTGTGAAGGTGTAGACTTGTAACGTTTGATAAACAGGGCCCAGCTCTTTAATAAATAAAAAAACCATGTTGTAAAAATGTGATTTTCGAATTGAAATAAATTATTTATATCTTTAGGTACAAGAATCTTCTGGCGAAACCGAAACTAACGCCGCCATAACTCGATCAGCACATAAACCACGTTGAAGGGCTGACAGCTCTTGAACGCGTTTTAGAAGTGCTGATCATCGCGTTTAGTTTCATTGGTGAAATCCACACTTATACGTCATGTTACATACTCGTACAGGTAATAAATTCATCGTAGGAATAATATCCAAGTCGCAGGATTACAGGGGGATTCTTTTTCACCATGATTTATGGCATCTTTATCACCACGGGCGTCAATTCAAATTTAGCGAGGCGTCAGACGGAGCGTGTTTACCTGATCGTGAGATATACGGTAGAAAATTTTGTACGAGCAAGCTATTCGATTGTGAGAAGAAAGATTTTGAGAGATATTTGAGTAACAATAATAATTGTGTTTAAATATTGTTTTAGCGTACAGACCGACCATTGTGTAACCCTTTCTAAATCTGTATATAATAATATATTATTTAAATAAGAGTAAAAATCAATTTCTGTGCTTTAGTCTCACATAAAACTCAACAACCGATTGTGAGGAAACTTTGTGTTAATAGGTGTCCCATTTAGAAATTATCGATTCCACATCTAGATTTATTCGGTTATACGCAACAGACAGCTGTGCTGCTGGGGAGTTTGTTGCGCCACTTCTTCTTCCCAGCTAAAGAACTAGGCAGTAGTGAAGGGTGGGGATTTTGGGGGACAGTCATATGTAATATTGACGTTCGAAAAGTGCTGATTCTCAGTCTAATTTGAATAAATGACTTTTGATTCTGACAGACTCAGCCCCTTTACGTGCGGCTTTTAACATAACCATAGCAGTCTATATAAGTGTACCTCCTATATCTGGCTGTGTTATGTAAATGTTTATACAAATGTTTGTAAATTCCCGTATCCGCGCAGAGTACGAGTCAGTATATTTGAAATAGTCTTCTCACGTGCTTCGTTCCCTACTCAATATATCAAAGCAGTGATTGCGCCACACGCCCATACTAATGTATGGGGTTCAGTATCTAGTGATATGTCATAGACTATATTGAAAGATAGTTGTATAAGTGTATGAACGGTGCTATGTTCCGGTTGGCACATTCAATATTTGTTTAACAAGAAAACCGACCCGAAGCAATTGCTACACATACCTATTCGGTTTTCATTCCGATCGTCCCGATCGGCAAACTTCGTTTGACATTTCACTTCGCTTAATCATGTTCGGGTCGGCTTCAGCTCGGCACAATACGAGCTAAGCCGAGCGACTTTTTCGCCGCCCGGCTGCTGTGCCGAATTATACCGACCAGTACATTGTGTGTAAAACCCCTAATGTGTAGGTTCTCTTACTTAGTTAACTTATTTATAATTTCCGCCGAAACTGACTTAGGTATAAGATTTAAAAAAAAACATAGTTATTATTTTTTTAATTCTTGTTTAAGCCTCTTTTGCAGACATGTGGGTGACAGTGAAAGACAACATAGTATAAAAATAATACGCGTAAAAAATACGTTTTAAAATAAATATATTGGTCAGTTTGATTTTTAGGGTTCCGTACCCAAAGGGTATAACGGGACCTTATTACTAAGGCTTTGTCCTTCTGTCCGTCTGTCCGCGGCTTAGCACAGAGACTGTTGGTACTAGAAAGCTGTTATTTGGTATGAGTATACATATAAATCACGCCCACAAAGTGGTAAAAAAATATCGTAACAAATATTTTTTTTTTTTTTCCTTTCTTACTCTTGGTTTTTTTTTCTCGTCGTTCCCATGGCGCGTTATATCGTTGGAAAGGTCGTTTAAAAATAATGTGAGTTTGGTAAAACCATTTTTGCATTCAGAGATCCGTTTGCGAAATATTAAGCTTTAAAGTGCTAATTTTTGTTAGAGTCAAGAGTCCCCCCCCCTGTCAGCTAAATGGTAGGTTATGGATATGTGAAAAAATTCACGGCAGTAGTATATATAACGAAATTAAAAGGAAAACTATCACCGCTACGCAGGCTCTAGAACTTACCGAGTTATAATCGACCAACTTAAATTAGCCGTTGCAAAAACAACTTCTTTTCAACCACAATGTTAAGTTTGTTGGATAAATTCATCCCAACTAGGGAACCCTTCATTGTGCGTGGTTCGACATGCACTTGGCCGGTTTTTTTTACTTTAGAATGAAATCTGACAAAAAAAATACTGAATCGGTGAAACTCTTTTTGAAATAACCATTTAAAATTCTTTCACTGTAACGAGGTAGGTACTGAAATACCTGTTACGTAATAACCTCGTTATCCCACAGACATATAAAAGACACCGGAAACGTTACAAAAAACCCCAACACTGCATTATGTATCACGTTCCTTAAAAGGAACATGAGAATAACCTTTTTTCTCAATGAAATCCTTCAATTAACGTGGGAAGATGAACGAATGTTACACTATTCCACTATTCCTCCTTCCTTTCCCTATCAACGGAACTCGGTAGTAACTAAAAATACATCGAACAACAAGGTAAAAACACCAACAACTGTCCACTTAAACATAAAAAAAAAAGAATTCAAATAGAGAACATAAAATGTCACGCGAAATTTGCTACACTTTGTGAAACAGCGGTGTCTACCCTTTCTAATTTTATTTTATTCTACAGTTTTTAAAAACGTATAAAAATGCTTTGTCGGGCTTGGCTGATACGTGACTTTTTACAAGTTTGACTCCAACGGTAAGTTTATACGGAGAATACACGGGAATAGCAAATGTGTCGTGAAATACAACGTGCTGGATTTTTATTGGAACTTATTTGTGTGTACGTGATTGTACTTTATATGACTTTTCTGGTCTATTAGCGAGATTATTGAAGATTGAATGTGATTAGTTGGAGGTTATAATGAAAATTTCGTTTCAGCGGAGCATTTTGTTAATTGGCTGGATTCTTTTAGCACTAAGTTGACTCAAAACAATTGACAGTGCGATTTTTAAAGTTGGTAGGTACTTACTTTAGAGGTTTTAACCTTCATGGCGTTTTATCCAGCCTCCGCAAGTATTTCATAAGTTCATGGCACAATAATATGTGACAAACACTATTTTCATATTTAGAAGATAGGAAATTATAAAGAATTAGCTTGGAATGCTGACAGAGCGGAGCAGAGCTAGTAAAATAAGTAGATAGAACTGTAGGATTAAATTTAGTTTAGTTTAAAAAAGCCTTTACGTTTAAATAATTTAAATTTCACAAAGTACATGCAATACGTTGTGCTGCATGCCCATTAATTTTTACTAAGATTACAATTCTCAACTAAGGGGGTGAAATATGAATAAACATGTCTATTTATTTGAAATATGATTCTTTCTTACATTAATCATAGATAAGCCATGCTAAGTGCCTACTATTGTAATGGATAAAAAATCTTAGAAGAAATGAAGTCATTTAGATGAATAAACGGATAGTACTAACTCCACTGTAATCTTAGATATAACCCTTCAATAAAATATATTAATAGCTGCCATAGAGCCTCCTATGAATGCCATATGAACTATCTCCATGCATACATAGCATATTATTGGCGTACGTGGCTCAAGCGATATCAAAGCAATTTGTTCTAGAACCCTTTGGAATTCTGCTCACGTAAGGAAATTATACACGCGTACACAGATTCAGTCGTAATAAATCCTTGCCTAGAAACTTAGAAAACGCAATGTGTCTTCATTCTTGAATAAAATAGCGAATAAATTTTACAGTAAAAAAAATAATTTTAATCAAATAACACGGCGGTCACGCAAACTCTTGAAGTCTCCGACATAGAAAAACACGAATAAATGAAATAATAAATAAATCCACACAAAACTGTCGTAATTCATCATGGCTGGAGTTGCACAACGCGACGGTATGTTTGCGGTTGTGATCGAGAAAACTTCTACACGCTGCCTATAACACGAGCGTTTACCCTACACGCGTCGTTACCACAGCCTAAATGAATTCAACAACTTTTTCGATTTATTTTCAGTTGCTCAATTCTTTGTTTGGATCGTTTTTAGGCTGTGTCGAGCATGTAGGGTATGTGTACCAATATTGAATAGTCACGCCAACTTCGCCCCAGCTGGCATTTGTTCGCAAACTAACATGATTAATGGATGGAACTCGAGCCGTGCTCTTTGCTCTTTGTAAAGGCGTTAATATTTATCACAGACCACGGCTCGTTTATTCAAAGTGTGGGTAAACATTTAAGTGGATGGTGGTAGTGTTAATGGCTTAGATTTAAGCTTTATTTAGACGTTAAAAGGCTTTTATCGTTTTGATAACTGCATTGTGGCGAAATGTGAAAACGAGGTTTATTTCGAAAATAAATAAAATTTATTAGATGTTCTAACATTTCAGTTACCTAACATAAAAAAAAAAGAAATGTGAGTGTAAAAGCTAAGACTTGCACTCGATGTAATATCATGTAACCCTTTCCTCATACTATTAAATATCCTTCAAGAATAAAGTCAAAAGTCTCCAAGGCATTTAAGCATCATATTTTTCAACTGTCTGTCTCTAGAGAAATCAAAACTTTTCCGCGATAACAGAGCATATTGTTTATTTTTTTTATTCCCCAGCCGTTTTGTGGGTCTTTAGTTTCCGTAGTTCTGTTCTGAAATGTTATCCTGGTAATTTTATTTTTGTTTTTCTTTTACTTTTTTGTATATATTTATTGTTATGTGTTATGAGTTAAACAACAGACTGATGTTTAAAAACAAAGAAAAACATTTACACAAAACTCAAACTCAAAGCATTATTTATTTCAAATAAACCAATTACAGGCACTTTTGAATTGTCAAGGGGTCGGTCAGTCAGAAAGATGAGGCTGGTTGCCCATTCCAAAGCGTAGTTCCGTACCGTTCCGTTCCATTAGCGTAGTAGGTTCCTATGGAGAAGAACGGGCAAGAAACTCCACGGACACTCTTTTAAATGAAAGAAAATAGAAATAAGAAAGAAAATACATTTATTCAGCACAGACTGAAAGGCACGCAATATACATAATATACAACAGATAATCAAATAAAATATAGAAAAAAAATAAAAAAAGTGTAAAAGTGCGATGCAGGACATTATCAGGGTAGTGGGACTCACGGCTGTACCGAAATGGTCCAGTTCAGCAAAAATGCCAGACAACTAGTGCTTGACGCTGGTTTTCAACTGGACCTAAGGTGACGGATGTGAGGTGACGGATGTAAATCAGATGACGTGTGTATACATAAATAAATACAATAAATTAGTGTTAGATAATAATTATAGCGACAAAAATAAATGTCTTCAATACCTATTCGAACCAAATGTATAATAATAATAATGCTGTAATTTTTTTGCGATTACGTTGTTGGCCCCATGGAAAAAGTTGTTCAGTTTGAAGTACCACTCCCTTAAATATGACCACACATTTTTGATACACACTGTAGAGGCAAAAACTGCAGAACTGCACGTGCTGCCTGAATTTTATTCTTACATCATCCATTTGCTTCATCCACGTTCATACATTAGAGGGCCCAGACAGACAATGGCCGTTTTCGCATTGGACGATAACGGTAAACACATGATATCGTCGGACAAGTAGTTTCATACAATTTATTACTACTAATCGTTTTCACACTGTGTTGATGTAGTCAACGGTATCGTCGCCGACATTGATTGTCGCGCCGATATCGGTGGACGACACACAGTGCACTTGTTCATTGCTGCCATTATTACCTCAATTATACTATTACACTTTTGGAATCCGCGGCGATGCCGATGTAAGCTTTTGCCAGCGCTACGCGACTATTAGAGGCTGCCGCGGCATACCGCATGATAATAAGCGATTGGTTACATCTTGTCACATACCGATATCGTCCCGATATTGTCGGCCGATATCGTTTTTGTCCTAGCTGACGATATATGTCGGTGCATGTATCGTCGTGTAAAAACGGCCATTCTATCAGCGATAACAGTGGTGGAAAAGGGTTGGCATTAGAACCGAAAACCTTATGTCAATCCTGTTGAAAGTCGTTGTAGAAATACGAAACGCTTTGAAAGCGGTGGCCACTTGTCTAAGTCCTCTGGTCATAAACGTACCGATCGTGGGTACAACACACCTGACCATTTTTAAGGACATCACTAATAAAATCAGTGTATCTCCTTCTAGAGCGTATATACCTTCCCGGCATTTAATGTAACCCATTCAATTGAATATTCTTGTTGAACATCTACATTAATAAATACGTTTTGGTTTAGAAAATACCCCAGATACATCTTGTAGGTAATAAATAAAACAGTGCCTGTAAAACCTCTGAAACAATACTGTAGAACGGTAACAAATTCGTTCGGGGAATAAACTGCAACCACGCCCGGTCGATGTTTCCACAAATACTTGCAGTTCTAAATGCTGAGAATTTAATTTATTTAGCTTATAGAATTTAGATTTGTATTTAAGTAGATACTGTTTAGTAAGAATTGGATTGAATCAAAACCACTCCAACGATAAATGATAAGTACTTAAGAGCCTTTAACTTGCATGGTTTTAATATGCAACCTCCGCGAGTCCTTTATAAGTTAATGACCATAATTACGAAACAAATATGATTTTGTATTTAGAATAGAATACAAAACAGTAGGAGTTTCCTGAAGGGCTGACATTGTGTATGCCATGATGTAACAACGTAAAACCATTTCGTAAAGGTTTGTCCATACATTGAGCGGCTAGAGCGCAGCAGCAATACGCGGCATTTGCAGGACACATTTCTGCCGCGCTCTAGTTAGGTAAAAATGTTTGTGCGCGACAGGTAAGATAGAAGCGTCTGCCGGAATAAAGCAGTTTGTCGTGAACGTGATTTGACAGCGCAGCCGCCACGCAACCATCGATGCGACGCTCTGCAAGAGTTATTGCCGCATAAATAGTTTTATTTATTTATTTATAATACTTTATTGTACACCGTGTTAGTAAAAGAGGTGATAGACATAATTATAGTACTAGAAATAGGGACCTATTAGTTCAACCAGGTTTCAGACTAGCTAAAGTAGACTCATCTTTCATGGGGTACTGTTTAAAATGTTACAATAAAATTCCTCCCCACATACTTCAACTGAATGAGTCGAAATTCAAAACTTGTATAAAACGCACACTATGCAGGCAGGCATATTATAAGTTGGAGGATTACATCTCTGATAAAAGTGCTTAGCTTAATGCTGGTCCTGCTCCACAATCACAACTAACTAATTAACATTCGAAAATACTGTTGGAGCTGCTGAAGATCGGAAGACCATCTTGCATTGTATAAACTCAATCTCCTTTGTATTATATAATTGCATAGCACAGGTGTGAGTACTATGTACTATTGAGCTACCATTTACCGGGTAATTTGTCTTTCATTGACTTGAATGTGCCCTGGCGACTGGGAATGTCATGCTCACTGAAATGTCTCGCTGGTGGTGGCGCGTGTGTCGGATCATTTAGCTCCCTTCAAAATGGTTGAGCTGAATGGTGCTGATCCATGCGTCATGTTCGTGAACGGGCGCCGTCAGTTGTGACTGGTCATCTCTTAGCTGCCATGGCTTATTTTAATTTTTGAATTGTTTTATGTAATAATTGCGGACGCTTTTAACGTGCTTTCTACATTGTTCTCACATGTATAATTTCAACATAAATGATGTAACCCACATATTGTAACAATATTTTGATTTAAAAGAGTGTCCATGGAGTTTCTTGCCTGTTCTTCTCCATAGGTACCTACTACGCTTTGGAATGGGCAACTAGCTTCATATTTCTGACTGACCGACTCCTTGACAATTCAAAAGTACCTGTGAATGGTTTAATTGAAATAAATGCTTTGAGTTTGAGTTTGACCACAAAAATATATAACAAGAAAAAAAACAAACACTACAAAATATACAAAAAACATTCACAATTTATTTGAAACTTATTCTACTCTTTGAGTGATTGTAACCAGCCAGTGTCACTTTTATCCGACATCTTCGGTGATTCCAGTAACTTCCTAACAAAATGAAGCGGCGCCACTTGCTGCGCCGTCAAGTATAATAATAACACAACAAAACAGTCTACAACCACGTAACTCCGAACATAAACACAAGCAAATACTGGGGCGAAATTAATTAACCATGTGGCTTCTCAAAAAGTCGAGCTGCGGGAGTATTCCCTTCACGTGCTCGTCCAAACTTCTTATCTACAACTTTAACCATGAGTCGCCTTTCACAAGCTTACATTGAAACTTGCAATGTGGGGGAGGTGTACTGTGGTTTTCAAAGGTGAGTTTCGATCGAGACGAAGGTATGATTTTTGGTTATTTTGTCTAGAATCTAATTGGTGTTAAGAAGCAGGCTTCTGAATGCAATCTTGATGAAAATAATCTGTAAGTAGTATTTCTAGTAGGTGAATCAGTTCAGTATGTGGAGGATAATTTTCCAACTATTTGTTGTTCCTAATCTATCTATCTATATTTATACATATATATATAAAAATCAATTGCTGTTCGTTAGTCTCGCTAAACCTCGAGAACGGCTGGACCGATTTGGATAATTCTTTTTTTGTTGTGTTTGTTATTCTCAAGGCAAGGTTTGTACGTAAGGTAAGTGTAGGTAGGGTAGGTAGGTAGGGTAGGTAGGGTAGGTAGGTAGGGTAGGTAGGTAGGGTAGGTAGGTAGGGTAGGTAGGTAGGGTAGGTAGGTAGGGTAGGTAGGTAGGGTAGGTAGGTAGGGTAGGTAGGTAGGGTAGGTAGGTAGGGTAGGTAGGTAGGGTAGGTAGGTAGGGTAGGTAGGTAGGGTAGGTAGGTAGGGTAGGTAGGTAGGGTAGGTAGGTAGGGTAGGTAGGTAGGGTAGGTAGGTAGGGTAGGTAGGTAGGGTAGGTAGGTAGGGTAGGTAGGTAGGGTAGGTAGGTAGGGTAGGTAGGTAGGGTAGGTAGGTAGGGTAGGTAGGTAGGGTAGGTAGGGTAGGTAGGTAGGGTAGGTAGGTAGGGTAGGTAGGTAGGGTAGGTAGGTAGGGTAGGTAGGTAGGGTAGGTAGGTAGGGTAGGTAGGTAGGGTAGGTAGGTAGGGTAGGTAGGTAGGGTAGGTAGGTAGGGTAGGTAGGTAGGGTAGGTAGGTAGGGTAGGTAGGTAGGGTAGGTAGGTAGGGTAGGTAGGTAGGGTAGGTAGGTAGGGTAGGTAGGTAGGGTAGGTAGGTAGGGTAGGTAGGTAGGGTAGGTAGGTAGGGTAGGTAGGTAGGGTAGGTAGGTAGGGTAGGTAGGTAGGGTAGGTAGGTAGGGTAGGTAGGTAGGGTAGGTAGGTAGGGTAGGTAGGTAGGGTAGGTAGGTAGGGTAGGTAGGTAGGGTAGGTAGGTAGGGTAGGTAGGTAGGGTAGGTAGGTAGGGTAGGTAGGTAGGGTAGGTAGGTAGGGTAGGTAGGTAGGGTAGGTAGGTAGGGTAGGTAGGTAGGGTAGGTAGGTAGGGTAGGTAGGTAGGGTAGGTAGGTAGGGTAGGTAGGTAGGGTAGGTAGGTAGGGTAGGTAGGTAGGGTAGGTAGGTAGGGTAGGTAGGTAGGGTAGGTAGGTAGGGTAGGTAGGTAGGGTAGGTAGGTAGGGTAGGTAGGTAGGGTAGGTAGGTGGGGTAGGTAGGTAGGGTAGGTAGGTAGGGTAGGTAGGTAGGGTAGGTAGGGTACGTAGGTAGGGTACGTAGGTAGGGTACGTAGGTAGGGTACGTAGGTAGGGTAGGTAGGTAGGGTAGGTAGGTAGGGTAGGTAGGTAGGGTACGTAGGTAGGGTAGGTAGGTAGGGTAGGTACTGTAAGGAGTTTGGATGTGAGGCGCAACCTCGCGTGGTACAGGCTGGCTAGAGGGCAGCCCTGTGTTTCGAACGTTCCAACAATTTGGATTAAAATATGTTAGGAAAGCATTTTGTTTTGATTGATGAGTCTAGCTTAGCTACCGAACAGTGTACGCGTCTCTTATAAAATTAAATATTATAATAAACCCCCTTTGAACCCTCGCCGTCTTTGGATTTGCCACCTCACACACACCCTCACACCTAGATAACGCTCCCAAGCGTTACAGTACTTAGAACTACCCGTACGAAGCCGGGGCGGGGTAGCTAGTCAATTATATAAAAATAAATCTTTAAATGTTACAGGATACTTTACGATTACCACCATTACATAATACTGTTTACTAACAATTTTCAGATTATTAAGCAAATCAATCAATCACGCCTAGCCTTTTCCAAACTATGTTGGGATCGGCTTCCAATCTAAGCGGATGCAGCGAATACCAGTATTTTACATGGAGCAACTGCCTACCTGACCTCCACAACTCAGTATCTGGGTTATACGATACCCCTTGGTAAGACTGATTGTCAGACTTTTGGGCTTCTGACGATCCGTAACAACTGTCAAGGATCCATGAATGACAGCCACGACCAACAGCTTAACGCATTTTTATACGAATAATAATAATCGTCATACATAATAGTTTAAAGAAGCTCACTACTGAACATAGGCTTCCCAAGGAGGTAAGAAGACCACCAACCAACCAACCAACTTTCCTTGACCGCATTCTCGACTAAGAAACGGCTCACCCACACACGATTTAGATATTAGAATGTATCTTTCTCCAGACCCAAAACCGAGGGGTTTTTCTATCGAGACTCAATAGTACTTCATATCTAAACAGTCTGAGGCCGCGATAGTTCCACGTCCGTTAACTGCACATGTATCAACTTTCTTAGTTCATAACACACGTACTAACTTCACTTGTTGTACGTTGAATAACATAATGTTAACGCTTCTGGAATGCTTGTCTAGGGAGACCTAAAGTAAGTTTTCAAACGTGTATAATTTGTCGAGAAGAACACTTTATCGCTTCCCAAGTGGGAACTTAAGGAAGTCGTATATCACGATTTACCTTGGTTTCCTTTCCTTCATACTATGACAATTAAAAGTGCAACTGAAAGCGTCTACCTCGTTGGTCTATGAGATGAGGTCCTTTTTTTTTTGAGGGTGGAAAATCATTAAATGACTTCTCTGGGCGGTGCGGGAGGGCGTGTCAGACTTTTAGTGACTAAAACCCACCCGTGTTCCTTCAGTTGCCTGTTGCCAAGGGCCCCAGTATGTCGGACTTTCCCGCAACCCTGGCAGGCATTGGCCCTAGCGGACCTCGTCAATGACATGAGGTCCTGGGTTCGATTCCCAGGCCGGGAAAAGGGTTATTAGTATTCTCTTAAGACCCATTTAAAGCCGTATTTCTGCATGGTGCACAGGCTATTTTAGCAATTAAACTTTTTCGTACTTCTTTCCACGCATTATAACTGCATGTTTTCATTACATGCTCGACCAAGTCGTAAAACTCGCTTGTTAAACTTAATTTGGACGCAATCAAGCTTGAGCTGCATATTATTTTTATGCTGCTATGAATGTTAAGCAGATTTTAACAACATTTTTGAGGTGAATGAGGTTTTTTGTCGCACTTGCTTCCATTAATTTCTTCGTTTTCGTGAGTAATCTAGCTTCTTTGAATTTATTCGACTCGGTTTTAGAGATTTTCGATGTTGATATATTGCTGAACCTGGTTTTTGCATTTTTGAACTTGCATAATACATAAATATTGATACTACGACTACACTTTAAAACGTGTCACTTTTAAAAGTGGTATTAACGTATCTTGCATACTTTTCGTGCAAAATGAACATGAGCATCCAACATTCCATCTCAAGTAGCTCGCTTATTATATAACTTAGAACCAAACTATAGTTCAAGCATGCTTGTCAAACCTGCACATAAGTACAACCATCCCATATTCTCCAGAACTTCAGCACAACTATGTCCATTCTCATTGGTTATTCCAAGGTTCCAACATCACTATCTGAAATAAAATTTTTGAACATGAACTAACGTGGAATTTATGACATAGAAAATATTCCATATGTAACGTGGTGCAGCGATCGATTCCCAAAGGAAATACAAGTAAGTGGCGTTGGATTATCTTCGGTTCGGTTCTATCTGTTCACTGCCGGGTATGTAAGAAACAAGTTCTTTGTTTAAGACTTTTGTTAATAAAGTATTGGCCTTGGGTGTAATAGTTCAAGTAGATTGATGATTTGAGATTAAATTGGATTGGAATTGTGCTAAAAAGAACAGTTTTTTTTTATATGAAACATCTAATGCGCGTCTTGGGAGTAAAACCGACTCGTATCGGACGGCAAACGGCATGATACTCTAAGCCGTCATATCTCTCAATTTTGATATTCCACATTTCACAAAGTTTGTTTGAAACTTAACTCGAAAATACTTTTGAACAGGTAGGTACCCTTGTATTTTATTAGTTAAAATATATACATTGGGAAAATTATTAAACTAAATTAACTAAAAAGCTAAAAGGACTAACTAACTATACCAATAAATATAAAACAAAAGGACCCTTAGGCGTCGAAGTATTCGTCCGCATCGCTGTCATCCGAAAACGTGCCCAGAAGACTGGCAGCATTGCCACGTTGGACAGTGCTAATTCTTTGGCTAAAGAACAAGCCAACCCTCTGGTCACGTGAAGTGTCGACCAGTCGGTGAGAAATTTCCTTAAAAAGGAGATGCGTACTCGGGCCCCCTGACCCGAGCGTTTCGACCCCAAACGGCTCAAAGTAGAGTTTGACAAGTTCCGAACTTCAAATCCACAGTTCAGAAACCGGGTATTTACGTGCTATTTTCTGGTAGATGACCTAATCGCATTATAACTGTGAAAGAAGGCATGACAGCGACGTTAAAGTTGTTTTAAAGTTAAGAATTTCCTCTATTCGGATATACATTTTCAAAGAACGCTCTTTCGCTCGTCTAACTTTTAAATAACCAATACAGAACAAACATAGTCGAAGTAATACAATGTGGTATATACTGCTCTTCGTTTTATTTCTCGTGGGACACAGAGTGGGAGCCATGTCGACGGATAAATGCTCATTGTAACTGCATCCTGAATCGTACTTACCTATAAGTTATGAAGGAAATTTGAAAGCTGCATGCACTATATTGTGAGCCATACGCTGTTTTATTTTATGATGATTGAAATGTTTCGTTGGTCTTGGTTGCAAAGCCGAGTGCTGAGTATGAGATCTTGGATTTAATCTCTAGGTCGGGTTTGGTTTTTGTTTGTCAATTTTTCAGTAGCAGCTCGGAGTTTGGATTAATGGCTATAGGCCCATGTAACATAGGGGCAACCCTATGTTACATGGGACTTCAACATTAAGGCTCCCACAAACAGGAGCGATATAGCGGGCGCGACAAGGGTAGCGTTGCCCGTCGCGTCCGCAATATCGCGCCAGTTTGCACGAGCCTATACTAGCAAATCGTAGGTATACCATGCATCTCTGTCTACCTATCTGAGGAGCAATTCCCGTAATTTAAGAATGTTCGCATTCGCATCTCATTCGCAATCTATCAAAAATAAAATCAATTTAACTACATTTTTGACAAGTTAGACAGATTGCGACTTGAATGTGAACATTTAATAAGTATGAGAATTGGCCTTCCGAGATACAGGCTTGGTATAATGTGTGATGATTTATGCGAAAAATACTTAATAAAACAATAGGTCGATCTGTATACTTTTAATTTGCATGAATTTAAAAAACAGGACGCCTCCAGAGCAAATTTAGAGAATTCCAAGCTTGAAAATTACTTTCCTCTGTAAACACAAAAGCAATTAATATAAAAAAAGTAAAGCTAAGATAATAAACCACATAATAACATACTTAAGGTGCACTGAATTAAAAAATAAAACACTCTGTGAGCAAACAGGAGCTGGGGGATATTCGTTTCCGCGTAGTGATGTGCCGCAGTTAGTTTTTAATACATCCGCATGATATTCATATACGTACATACAGGAATACTGACTTTTTTATTAAAGTTGCTACCTACCTTAAGGTAAGAAAAAGTTCTCATATGTGATTAAATTATATGCTTATCATAGGTGCATTCTGCATACATACGAGGGGAGTTCAAAAAATTCGCGGAATGAAAGGGAAGAGGGGTGAAATTAAACATGACATTATTTTTCCTTTTCAATATATTCTCCATTAACCCTAATACACTTTTCAGACCTTTCAAATAATTTGTTAATACCTTCGAAAAAAAATGATTTGTCAAGGCCTTCAAAATAAGCAGAAATTGCCGATTTCACTTCTTCGTCATCCGTAAATTTCTTTCCACGAAGCTCTTTTTTCATGTTTGGGAACAAATAATAATCGCAAGGGGCCAAATCTGGACTATAGGGAGGGTGGTTTAAAGTTCCGAAGCCGCACTTGTGTAAGGCAGCCATCGCAACATGACTCTTGTGAACGGGTGTGTTGTCGTGCAAAAGGAGCACACCTCGAGACCATTATCCCCTTCTCTTTTCTTTAATTGCTTCTTTTAATTTTTCTCTTCTCGTAGCTACATAAAAATTTGTCGATGTTTTGGTGTTATAATTTATGAGATCTCTACAGAACTTACAAAACTGACTCGGCAAATGAGCCCACAAAAAGATTCAGTAACCATTTGTAATTACAGTAGCAATTACATCTGCCTAGCCTTATCCCAACTGTCTGGGTCGGCTTCCAGTCTAACCTTATGTAGTTGAACAACAGTATTTTACATAGAGCGACTGATCAGACCCAGTAACTGTACTCGACAACACGATACCTATTGGTAAGACTCGTTGTCAGACTTTCAGGCTTCTGACGTAACGACTGTCAAAGATCTATGAATGGAAAGATAACCGGGATCAATAGCTTAACGATCTTTCTGAGGCACGGAGGAGTCTCGGTATGTAATGGATGTCACCCATCCTCGGACTGACCTCAAGCGTACCTACTCTTCGTTCGCTCTGAGCACCTATTATTACTTAGCCACGAGCTCCTCTTAAGTATTATTATAACCCATAAACTCGCAACTATCGATAATATCGATCTATTAGAAATATCGACTAAGCTCCTAACCCATGAGCACATCCCTACTTCCGCAATTATGCGGGGCATGCGGCCTCTTTAATTGCGTTTGTACTAAACACAAACGCTTAGTAATTAATTCTAGATTAAGCCTGTACAGTCACTTCTGAACTTTAGATCTAACAAAAAATATTCTAAAAGCTTCTGGAATTATAATTTTGCTGGATTTAATTTGCTTAGAGAACTTAGTATTTCGTTGGTGTTTTCAGTGAATTATTTAGAGTAATTAAGTGTTAGTTTGGAAAACACAAGGTAATGTTTTCCAATAACTAGTAAGTTCAGTAAAATTTCAGTTAGAATGGTTTCACATACCTAATTAACCTACATTGGTACTTAGTATAAGTATAATCAGTCTATAATACTCCCACTGCTGGGACACAGGCCTCCTCTCAGTGAGATGGAGTGGGCCGTAATCCACCACGTGGGCCCAGTCTGGGTTAGTAGATGTCACATGTCTTCGATGTTTTGGTTCTAGGACATGCCGGTTTCCTCACGATGTTTTCCTTCACCGTTTTGAGAACAGTGGTGATGAAATAATTTACTCAAAGCAAAGTGCCTGCCCAGTGGTATCAGCCGCGACTTACGAGTTGTAGGTAGTAGGTTCAAACCCAGCCAGGATATAGAATAGATTGAAAATAATACGTCTCAATCTCAATAACTATAATTTTATTAACAACTAGCTGCGCCCCGCGGCTTTACCCGCATAAGTCTCGATCCGATAAAATGTATCCTATGTCGTAAGAGTCCTAACCCAGATCATGGTATGCCCATGTGCCAAATTTCATCCAATTCCGTTCAGCTGTTTTAGTATGAAAGCGTAACAAACAAACTCAATTTCGAATTTATAATAATGGTTGGGATGTTATCTATTTCATTATTATTTCGTGTAGGTAATAAATAGTATTTTAATTAGAAATTAATATGACAAAGGCTATCATTACAATAGTATTTGCTCCTATAATTTTCTAATCAACAATCACGAATCAGAATTTCACGATTCAAATCTATGTCCAACATATAAGTCCCTTTGTATACAAGAGCAATAACAATTTGCGTAAATCAACAAACAGTACTAATTCAATTTGCGTATAATGCTATGATTACTAATCAATCACATTTACATTACAAATTAACATTTCAAAAGCATTACTACCCATTAATGCTCTTAGTCTTAAATACACTAGACCAAAATTACTCAATTAAACTTCACAAATACATATAATGTGACAATGAACTAAATAAATACAACTGTAGAATTAGCGTCTGATTTTTGACGTACATTATCGTTGAAACCAAAAGCTGCAATAATTTTGAAACGAAATGTTCTAATAAATTTTCGAGTGTAATTTGCACATTCGCGACCGAGACCGCACCGTTGTGTTTATGTCATGGTACAAGTTACAAGATTAGAGCTTTACTGATAAGATCAGGTCTTAATAGCTTTCAGACTATGTTAGTGACAGTTGAAACTGTTATCCGTTTTGGTAACTTTTGTAACAATTATGCCTGTTCTAACTGTGGCAGTTCAAAATTAATTGTCAGGAAAGTTTTGAGTATGAATGTGGGTGGCATTACGATTAGGGGAAGACTAACGAAACTAAGGAGTGTGAGAGATGATATGGCTAGAATGGGAGTGACGACTAATAGAGGAGTAAGTACCTCACTCCACTTCACCACAATCAATGTCTGCCTAGCCTTTTCCCAACTATGTTGGAGTAGGCTTCCAGTCTAACCGGATATAGCTGAATACCAGTACTTCATATGGAGCGGCTGCCTACCTGACCTCCACAACCCAGTATCTGGGTAAGGTAATATGATACCCCTTGGTAAGACTGGTTGCCAGACTTTCGGGCTTCTGCCGACCCGTAACGACTGTCAAAGATCCACGAATAACAGCCCACGACCAACGGCTTAACGTGCTTTCTGAGGCACGGAGGAGTCTCGGTATGTAAAGATGGTCACCCATCCACGGATCAACCCCAGCAAGCGTAGCTTAACCTCATGGATCGACCCGTGCGGCTGTTATTACTTAGTCACGAGCTCCTCCAATAGAGAAAAATAGAGGAGTAACTATGGAAGAAAAAGACATGGCGCGCCGACCCCAAATTTTGGATAATGGCAGGAAACTGATGATGAGTTAATTCTAATACAAAGAATTTGTTAAAACAACAAATTAATAAGCAACAGATAATTTTATTATGCTTTGTCTTATAATAAAAAAAATATATTAGACAGGCAAGAGGCGAACGAAGATGGAAAAGGCAATAATGTATGGGACTGACATAAGCTATCGAAAAGCTTATGTCAATTATGTTGAAAGTCGTTGTAGAAATACGAACTTTCGAAGCAATTGTCACTTGTCTAGGCCCTAAGACCTATTTATTTATTTATTTGGTTCACCAACAATTGTTTACACCAACATATTGACAAAAAAAAAACACGTCTTTAAAAACTTTGCACCGTGTAACATTTACTTAAAGGTAAACACTACATTAATTAAATATTTTTTTTAGCCTAAGCACATGTACAGTTTACAGCCAACATAAAACAAAAGAAGAAAAATGTATGCATACATATGTAGCATAAGTATAACTAAAGACTAATATGATGCTAAAAATTAAAAGTTAAATCAGTCAATCTGATTGATTTAATTTCTTTCTGATGAATCCAGTTTATGCTGATCTCGCATTGTATAGGATTTCCCTACAATGCGAGGTCAGCTTATACTGGAAATTTATAGCTTGATGTGTAGCCGTGTGTACTTATAGGGAATTGAACCCACAACTTCGTGCATGAGAGGCGAGGCCTTATCCACTGGGCCATTACGACATTATGGGTGTAATACAATGATATTATACTTCTTAATAGCACAGAAATCCCGATGTTTGGACATAACCGCAACATCAGTACATTGCACCCGTGCGAAGCAGGCGGGTTGCTAGTTAATTAATTATAAATTAATACTCCAAGAAGATTAAATAATCGTAACTAATCCTGACTTATCATATTATAAATGCGAAAGTGAGTTTGTTTGTTAGGCATTCACCCTAAAACGGCTGAACGGATTTGAATGAAATTCTGCACTGGGGTAGACCATGACCTAGAATAGGACATAAGATACTTTTTATCCCGATATTCCTACGGGATCGAGACTTACGCAGGTAAAACCGTGAGGCGCAGCTAGTATTGAATAATTCCCTCCACCAATTTAAGAAGAAGAAACGCTGCAACAACCCTCTATTCTATTAAGTAACAGGACAAGGTCTGGAATCGCTACAGCTTATAACTCGTACCATTCCAAAACTGATGCCGCGGCACCACTGACAAATGAACTGAACCAAGCTTGTTTATTAGCGAATAGAAACATTTTATGTGCATGTTCGCCACCTACATTACCCAAGACGCGGATATTGGCAAAGTTTTACACATTTCAAATGATTTTGTACATAACTTTTGTGATTTATATTAATTAAGGGTATTGTAGGTATAGAACATCCCTAACCCATTGGTTTGGCAACCCGAGAGGGATGATGTGAATTAGGAACAAATTACCTGATATAATTATCTGACCTCCACAAGTCAGTTATTGGGTAATACGATACTCTCCGTAAGACTGGTTGACAGACCACGAATGACAGCCGGGACCAACGGCTTAACGTGCTTTCCAAGGTACGGAGGAGTTTCGGTATGTAAAGATGGTCCACGGACCAACCACGGCAAGCGTAGCTTAACCTGATGGGTCGACCCGTGTGGCTGTTATTACTTAGCCACGAGCTCCTCCTTATTGCAGACCACATGATCCATAAAAAAAAAACAATTAGAAAAAAAAAAACAATCTACATGCATTATAAACATAAATTCACACCTTTCTTCTCTAGTATAATAGTACAGCAAGTTTTTTTAAACCACCTACATCATAAAAGTGTAACACAAAGTATAACAAACCAAATTACAAAATGTTGAGCTGTGTGCCTTACACAGTAATAACGTCCCGTAAGTCCTAAATAAACTTCAAGCCATGAAATTATGCAAGCGAACAGGTAATAATTAATTTATTCTGCGTTGTTATGCAAACAGCTATGAAACTTGAACGGTGCGTACTTCAGGCTATGTTTATTTAAAAAAGCCCTTAGTGTCTGGTGGTGTTCTCTGATCTAATAAAAGGTAAAGAAAAATTCTGATTTCATAACATGCATGGCAATGAGTGCATGTGTGCGACGTTAACGTTGCATTCAGCGGATGTTACACTTGCCACTAGAAACTCGCGACGTCAACGTCGCGTCTGCGCAGCGTTAGCTCTGCGCAGACGTTGGAGAAGCGCTAACACTCTTAAAATGCCAGTGGGTTAGCGGCCTAAAACCAAAAGTTTATGTGAGACATAAGCTATCGAAAAGCTTATGTCAATCCTGTTGTAAGTCGTAGAAATACGAAACGCTTTCGAAGCGATTGTCACTTGTCTAGGACCTCTGTTCATACACGCACGCCGCGCCGGTTGCGAGCCCTACGCACCTGACCTTTCTGAAGAACATCACCACTTAGGTCACATTATGTCCTCCCAGAGCGTCCTCCCGACGTTTCCATTTGCAAGATTTTATTCTAATACCACAGGTTTCTTTCTGATTTAACAAATACAGTTGGATGGAGAAAAAACAAAACAGAGACCAAAAAGCCTGAAATTATACCTGAATTATAAATCAAGCATATCCAGTTCAAATCTCAAGTTCTCAAAGCAAGTTTGCTTACATTTATCTCGGCCTATTTACTATACTAAGTGGGGCAGGCAGAACTATCGTTATCTGTTCAAGTTAGAACTTGACGCTTTAATGTTGATTTCCAAGCTAAGATCCGCAGTAGTTTGAAGTGCTGTGTTTAAAGTTTGTACTGAAAATGTAGAAACTAGCTTAATTTATGCGAATTATGAATGTGAGTAATTAATTAAAACATAAAATCGCGACAGTCTAGGTACCTAATTGATATTGAACTCCCATTTTGGTGTTTTATAAACTAAATTGATACCCTCAATGAACAGTAAGTCTATCCATGGTCCTCTCAAAAAAACCTAAATCAGTTTTATTGAAGTGAAAACTTCTTAAGGCACTTTGAACGATTTTCGATAGGGGGTAAACTTATGGATTCGCGTCACCCATGTGTCGTAGTGGTATGTCTATAGAATATAGATGGCGCTAAGCTTTTGAGTTTTCACTTTTGTCAGCCGTGTACTGGAAGACGTAGCGTTGGAAGGCCCCCCACAAGGTGGACCGATGACTTGGTGAAGGCCGCGGGCATCCGCTGGATGAGAGAAGCACACAACCGGTCGAAGTGGCGTTGCATGGAGGAGGCCTATGCCCAATAGTGAACGTCTTTCGGCTGAAATGACGATGACGACTTTCTGTCGGCATTTTTTTTATTTTATTAGTCATTATCTCATAACGATACTGTATTTCATTATTTTGCCGTATATATAACTAGCTAAGCTTTCGCTACATAATTCTGTTTGCAACTTTCAATTTCCCTTATAAATATTTACCGCCACAACTTGAAGGATTTATTAATAATTTCCTATGAAACGTACAGAAAATTGTCTCTTCACAAGTTAGTTTCAGTGTTTTTGATTGATAACGTTTCACGATGAGAAACTTTGACAAATTCGATTTAGCCCCCTGCCCAAGTGTTTAAAGGGAATTGCTTACTGGATGAACGTTCGAGAATTTTGTTTGTTTTCTTGTATCATAATAGTTTTTATGTATCGGTTTAGGTATGATAAAAACGCTAAAGCTATACAGCAGAACATCTTAATTTAAGTACCAAACTTAACTGAAATACAAAAAATAAGTGTTGATTGGTCCAACCTAGGTACTAGACCAACTTTAGAAAAGCTAAAAGCTCATTAAAAATGGACTGAAAAAAAAATAAGGTGACATTGATGCTGTATTTTGACAAAACATTACAGTATATCAGTTAACACTAAAATATAAATATTATGAACAAGAATAAAAAAAAAAATTAAAAGGGAAGAGCTCATTGTGCACCGATAAATTTGTTCGTATCGCTGTCAATGGGAAAAGTGCTTAAATGGCCACATTGGATGGCAATGTTGATTCTTTGGGCTAAAAATAAGCCAACCCTCCGGTCACGTGAAGAGTCGACCAACCCCTTGGGCATGTCCTGAAATACTCGATGAGCACTCGGACCGCACGGCTCCAGTGTTTCAATCCCTAACGGCTCAAAGATTTAGCTTTTGATAAGGTTGTTATATCTGCGCCGTCAGCAGGCACCCAAGCTAGCCAAGTTGCAAAAAAAATGAGGATAGACAGACTGAAACTACAGAACGCCACTTGCTACGATCCTTACATACTCTTTAATGTCAAATTAACGGACGGATTCCTGTGTATGGTTTATTACCTTACAAGAGCCACTGGAGTGACAGAGATGAAGGTACAGAGTCAAAAACAAAGCGATGCCCAAAGGTCACTCAATGTCAAATACAAGTTTAGCATCTCCGTCCCCCTTCTCACTTAAACCCTTGCTTTGTATTATCAATACGTGTTAAGGTCACCTCCATGACCCTTGTCTCGTCACCTACCACTTAAGAGGGACATATTCATTACGTCACTTTGAGTCCGTCTTCGACCCGACCCTTTCGCTTCGTCTGCATTTGTTTCTTATTTCAGTTGTTTCCAATCCGCTGAGCTGTGTAGTTATTTTTTAAATCAAAAGGAATAAGGTACCTACTTATAGTGTGTGTTGAGCTAGGTACAGAGATAAAATATTTTTTCACTCAATGGACCCATCTCAGTATGTAGTTCGATTGACTAGAAAGACCTTTTCTGCTTCTAAGCCAAGTCAAAAGAATTTGAAGTTTATATTAAAGTCAAAATAATATCTAAAAGTGAAACTCTTATAAAAATAATACTTAACTAAACCTCTCTATACCTTTAACTTTTAAACACTCGTTGAAATTGTTTTAATTTAAGTAGACCACTAAGAGTAACCCCCTAATTTTCACATTTTTACGCCATCATTTTCATTTCCAACCATGACATTAATAGGCCAATATTCTTCAAGAAAAGCAGTTCTACTATTCCCAAAAATATTATCCACTCAGATTTTAACGGTAGATGATAAAAAATACATGTTTCCGTTAATCTCAGCAGCGGTAGCGTAACTTTGCCATCAAGTATTTTAATTATCTTAATCCGCCAAAACTCTGGGGTTCTCTGGCGACTTAGAAATTTTAATGGTCCAAGTTATGAAAAAGATACAACCAGCAGCACGAGACACGCAAAAGATTAGTAAAGGATTATGAATGAAACAATTAACCTAGGTTGGAACAAGACTTCGAAACAAAAGCCAATGAACATGTTGTTTAATTTTTTTCAAAATTCTTGTTTTTGTCACTCGTGGGGTCAAGACAAGTCTAACTTCGTGAAAAGATGGTACGGCTGTGCCCTTGTTTGTTTGTTTTGCTCGACTCCCATGCCCCCAGATGATACCTCATTAGGTTATTTGGTAAACCTCTCCTCGTCTCTTTAACTTATACATGAACTAGTTGATCGGCGAGCTCAGCGGAACAAGCATAGGGTGCCAAATGGATGGACAGTGCGTCAATAATATCAGCTACGCGGACGAATGGTGCTGCTGAGTCTGTCGATAAGTGCTATGCGCGATTGTTGGATATTTGTGAAAAGTATGTACTCAGATAATATATTTTTTATTTTATTTTATTCATTATGGGAAAATAAACAGCTACAATATAAAATGTTTATAGATAACACTAGGCTCATAAGTAGTATTAACAATATTGCAGCCCACCACATTATCCGCATGTTTACAAAATTAGGATGATGCAAAAAAGTGCCACTAGATTAGCGTTACTCAGATTTAAAACAATAAAAAAAAATATTTATGAATAGAATAGAATAGTATACAATTCATTAATTATTAAAAAGACAAAAATAATTGACAATACAAAATAATGTGAAGAAGAGTGAAGTGATGGTGTTTAAGGCTGGGAATAAATCCCTCGCTAATGTGCCACGCTTTTATCTTTGCGGTACCAGCATAAACAGAGTGTCTAATTTTAAATATCTGGTTTACTGGGTTTCGGAGAATCTACATATGTGACAACACTGATTTGGAGAGGGAGCGCAGGGCGCTGTCTGTGCGCTGTAACATGCTGGCCCGCAGGTATGCACGGTGTACCGAGCAGGTCAAAGTGACATTATTTAAGGCCTTCTGTCAATCTTTTTACACCTGCAGCCTGTGAACTAAGTACACGCAGCGTACATACAGTGCTCTGAGAGTACAGTATAACAACGCGTTCTGCAATGTTTGCGGCAAAAACCGTAAATGGTTTCCATGTCATCATGCGGAAGCGTTGTTCGTCTATTATGAAGCGCATGCGGGCCAGCTCGAACAGCATTCTGAGCGTGTTCGTGGGCCGCTGGGACTCGCCGATGTGGCGGCACTAGATGCGACTACACACTGCGGGTGGACGCGTCCAGGGCTTGGCATAAACTGGCACTCCTGTGCGGTGCCACTTTGTGATTTTTATTTCTTCCTGGGGCTTTGGTTTTGTACATACTAACAATAGTTTTATAAGGTATTTGTGTTACTAACTGTATATGGACTAGGTCTGAAATAAATGTCTTAAATAAAAATAAATGTTTAAATCAATCAAGCCGATCATTTTTACTGACAGATAAATTTTTTGGTGTCTTAGTAGAAGTTACTCCATATTATTAAACTACTAGCTGCGCCCCGCGGTTTCATCCGCGTAAGTCTCGGTCCCGTGGGAATATCGGGATGAAAAGTATCCTATGTGTAAATCCAGGTTATAAACTATCTGTTTACTAAATCTCATCCAAATCCATTCAGCCGTTTTTGCGTGATTGAGTAACAAACATCCAAACACACAAACACACAAACTTTCACATTTATAATATTAGTAGGATAGTAGGAAGTACGATAGTAGGATTCAGTGACATAAGTCTCATTAGTGGTTGACATTTGTACCCATACACATATTATATTGTAACAATATTATGATTTAAAAGAGTGTCCGTGGAGTTTCTTGCCCGTTCTTCTCCATAGGTACCTACTACGCTATGGAATGGGCAACTAGCTTCATATTTCTGACTGATCGACTCCTTGACAATTCAAAACTGCCTGTAAATGGTTTAATTGAAATAAATGCTTTGAGTTTGAGTTGAGTTTGACACTGTTACCCAATGTCTTGTAAATCTCCAAATTATCTTTTAACCAAGCTAAATGAGTTCACTATCGCAGACGACATTTTATAATCAGTTGAGGTTGAGTTGGTGTTCAAGAGCTTAGAATATCCAACACAAAAAATATATATAAATAGAACTCACCAAAACAATCTGGTCGAGGAAAACTATAATAGTTCCTAACAATAGAAACAAGAACAACAACAAACAATAACAATAACTAAAACAACAATATTTAGATACGTTAACAATTTTCTCAGCTTTTACGATATCGCTTAGAAAACAGGTGGCGTACACCTCATCAATCACCCAATGAATACTGTGATGCTGAATACTTAGGTATCAATAGATAATGAACTGTCTGGAAAACAGTTAGGTAGGTATCTAAATCGCTATCAACTCAAACCTCGCTCCATACAAATATTTCTTTTATAGGTCACATTAATTTATGAGACAAGTACAATCGTCAATTCTCAACGAAAATGTCGCTAAGTGGGCAAAGTTTTGACCCTCTATTAATTATAAAGGACTTGCGAACGAAATCACCTTTATTTTAATTAGGAGAAGGTTCAAAATTTAATAGTAGGTAAGGATAAGGTATTTTAGACAATGAAATATTGGACATTTTAATGATTCTTGATTTTGATTACTTTGGACTCAAAATGAAAATCAAAAATCAAAATATATTAGTGTTCACATAAAACTGCATGGGCATTTATGAAACGTCAGAAGCTAGGTTCATGATTCCAATTGATAGTTTCCTATGGAGAAGAGCTGGCAAGAAACTCCACGAAAACTCTTTTAAATATAATTGGCTATTACAATATTTTCGAATTACAGTGTTATTAGGTATGGGAGGACAGTGTAGGCCTTTCAACAAGTACCAGGTAAGTAGATAGAAAATGCTCAATAAATCTACGGTCCACTAAGCCTATCGTTCTCACATTCACAAAATGGAAAACAATCTATACAAAAGATAAATAAGATAATAAAAAGTAAAAACCTATTCAAACCAAATGACATGTTTGCCATTACAACTGTAACAAATCTAAACAATTATCATGTCCACAAAAGCCACTAATAAAGAGCTGAAACCAAATTGTAGGTATACAATGTCAAACAATAGGATGATTAATGTAAAAAAATTAAATAAACATGGTAATTTGGGAGCCGTTAATAGACTCTTACATAATTATACCGTTAATGAGGTACCAGGGAAGCCACATGAGCAGAATTATTGCCAAACTTTCTTTTCTTCAACGTAGTCTTTAATCTTATAATATACTTTTTGACAAGGACTACAATAACCCACAATAACCCCTAAGTAGAAAAGGTATAATAAAAATCCTACTTGAACAAATGAAAAGAATTTAATATTGAAAAGTTTTACCCCAAAACCATTGATGAAGATATATGGTAACGTAGTACTTCAACATTTATTTATATTTAACCACACCGAGCCAAATAAACCACGATCGGGTTTCATCCATCGTTGCCATTAATTACGCGAAATTACGCCGGGTCTGATAATAAATAAAAACAATTAAATTCACGTGGAGTTGAAAGCGTAATAAACGTCAGTAAAACCGAAATTTTTCGGTTATTTGAAAAATACAAAAGTCAATAACCGCCGATTTCCGCGTAACTCAATCAGTGGTGCTGACATACTCGTTCCTGTAAAATTTACGCTATAATATTTCAAGTGGATTTTGCTACTGTGTAGTGCAATTATTTCCTAATCAGGTTGGGATTAAATACTTATGGATTTTATAAGAGTAGGTAGCTAGGCCATTTAAATATCATATTTATAAAAATATTTAGAACTGGTACTGTGTATTTATTTTATTTTTTATTTTGTTTATAATTTTATGCTACACCGGTTGACGTCATCAAGTGAACGCCGAATGTTGCTGAAAACCAGCGCTGTGGCTGCTTCACATAAGGTCACAGTATTATGCTGAGCCATAGCCGTTATGCGTGGATAAGACGCGTATTTTCCCACAACTTGTTCTTTTGTTGTATTTGTGTTTTTTCTTTGCCTTTTGTTTTACGGCAAATAAACGTATTCTCTTTATTTTTTCTTCTATGTACTTAATAACGTATTGTATAAAAATAGTAACTTGATATACGAACATTTTGTGAATAAATGAGATTTTTTTGAGTGTCTCTTTTACTTTGTAAGTAGTAAGTACTCAATACTCAATATGCTTATTGCTTCCACATGTGAACTTAGATGGTTAGTTTAACAAAGTTATGATAAATAATTTCTAGAAAGTTATTTTCTATCACACTACTAACTTGTAAGTGAAAAGCGACTCTTTTCCATCTCGTCAAATAAATGTTCCCCAGAACTACTCAGCGTCAGGCATTAAGACAACAGTACAAGTCATGTACAGTCTAAATCAATAAAAAACTCAACAGTGCTCACAGAGAACCCTCATCAACATCACTTTATGTTGCTGACTGACGAACACACAAAGCTCTTTTCCCGACCGTCAACGAAACACGGGCGTTTGAACATTTCGTGCGTTTTTCAATTTAGTGTTAGAATTTGTTTTTTCGGTTTTTGTTCTAGAAAGTTTGGGTCCGTTGACGGTACGAATGGAATTGTTTCATTTTGAGGTCAGTGGGGTAAATGGTGTGGAAAAGCTGTTTTTCGCGTCACGTTTAGTCGAGATGTAACATAACATCACGCTGGTATTGGTCGCAGGGGAAGGCAGTGTTTAACAGTCCCACATTTCGTTAGAACATTTGTTTAAAATTCTAAGTAATGAGGAGCGAACTCATTGCCTTCATTCAGCCAGTCACCTATGAAGAGTAAAAGGAACTGATGGACAGGTTATTGAGGCCTACAGTTACTGGCAATATCCAATCAAATGCCAGGGGGCGATGTTATCCTAACTAATATTATTCGAAAGTGAATTTGTTTGTTTGCTACGTTTTCACGCTAAAGCGGCTGAACGGATTTGGATGAAATTTGGCACATGGGTAGACCATGACCTGGGTAGGACGTAGGATACTTTTTATCCCCATATTCTCATGGGATCAAGACTAACGCGGGTGAAACCGCGAGGAACAGCTTGTAGACGTATAAAACCAATAGACTCGCTGCCACATAGTAAAACTTGTACCATAACTGTGGAAAGTTGGTATACATATACACACATCTCCGTCTACCTCTTTGGAGAATAGAGGCGTAGTGTTAAGTAAGACCAAACAGGTGTCCTAGAGAGTCAAAAACTCAAAGGTATCAATCAATCAATCAATTTATTCGCATAATACGGGTTTACAAAGATCTTACACAGGTACGGTTCACCATATTCAGCTTATGTTCGCATGCAAATCATAATTTAGTTTCATAATATGTCAACAATTCGATCATATCTTTAAAATATAAATTATACATTGATAGTCATCATAATATTGAAATAAAAGGTCAAATTCAATAAGAGTAAAATTATTTAGATTAAATTAAGAATTATCGCCAAACATTTTCATCATCATCAACCTATAGCAGTCCACTGCTGGACATAGGCCTCTCCTTGCACGTCATTCAACTCGATTCTCGGCAACTCTCATTCAGCTACAACCAAAGCTACTGTGAAGAGTGCTGATTGCCGAACATGTTGCCACTTGTAAATTCTCGGACGCGACTATGTCAGTTTGATATGTCCGAGCTGCATCCATTTACGTTTACATTATTCATTTAGTGGACACTTGTCAGTCTCGACTCGACTGAGGATTAAAGGTCTGGAGTATCTCGATTCAATCGGCTTTGGTAATGAGAAGACTTTGAAAAGGAGTGATTTTTTTGGTGGCGGTTCTAGGACTGTGAAATGGGTAGTTTGGCTGACTGGTTTTATTACCCGACTACGGCGAAGCAAAAAGGAGGGTTATGATGTTAGCATATTACTTAAAATAAAAAAACTAAGTCAGTAATTTAAACAACATGTTCCTTTTGAAATCCCAAAATTGTAGGGTATTTTCATTGATAAGTACGAGTAAATCATTTCCATTCAAACCAATCGTTCATATTTAAAGCGAAAATGCGACGTAGCCATATTTTTTTTAATGGACAAAAATAGTTTTAAATATTATTTTATATTTCACCTAGGTATAATAATCGTGTATGTATTACTTATGTTATGTTTTACATAAATAAATAATCGCGAACTTGTCGAGTTATTTTTGACTGAAAAAAAAAAAATATCCTGGTCATCAAATAAGTTAAATCAAAAATAATCAGACCGTGAAAACTTAGGTGAAGTGAAAATGAAATTACCTGTCAATAGAGTCATTCTCAAGCATCAAGTGGAATGACAGCTCCCTTCACCCAAGTTTTCACGGTGAATTTTTTACGAAATAGACCTGAATATATGAAATAGGCTCTTCTAAGAAAGTTTCGTGCTTTTTTTTTTTACTTACACTAATTAAGCCCTTTATTTTAATATGTCAACAACATGTCACTTATACACAAAATAAGACCACTACAACCCCAAGACTATCTACTTCAAAAGTCAAGCAAAAAAAATGACAAAATATATTATCTGATAAAACAGCGCCGATCTTACCCTCGGGCAGACATAGAATAATATTAAATCAGACGCAGATAAGACAGTCCTTATCGTGTCGTTTGGAGGTTCTATCTGCGACAAATCCCACTTTGAGCGTTAACAAGAAACAAAGTTCTGTCGGACTTCTCAAGGAAAACGGTCTTCAATCACGTCACAGGGTCTGTGTGAGGCGAATTATGTGTGTTGCCAGTTTGTGCTTACGGATAAGCTGTGATATAGAAGATTCTTTTGTTATATTTAATACAGAAAGGAGAAATAAGAAGAAATTGAGCGAGGATTTGGTGAGGAAATAAATAGAATTTCAGGCAAATTAAATACTTGATGAAGCGCCTAGACATTTGGTTTTATCTCGCTTCACGTGGTAAAGTGAACAGATTTGTCAATCAGGAACTTTCATTCCAGGTTCATTACGGAATAATCCCCGTTCATTCGTTGTTGATCCTCAGATCCTATCCAACTACAAATATTCAGTAAGCCAATGATCTGGTCAACATAATACTTCTGATGGCAATAATAGGCTATAAAACACGATACAAACACCTCGCTAACTAGAACTACTGCGATACGAAATTACCGTCTTAATCGTCTGTATTGAATTTGAAACACCAATAGCCAATTCTGTGATGGTAACACCTACACTCCACTTCATGATTACCTTTAACAGGTAATAGGGTCGGTCTTTTTCTCCATACAAGAAATCATAATTCGAGGTTCGGCTCTCGTCTATTTCTTCCTCCAATATTGGAACAATTTCAAAGATATTTTATAAATTGAATAAGAAGGATATTTACTGTCTGACTTTTTGTATGGAGAAAAAGAAAGACGCTATTTCCTCTTAAGGCCGTATCCTACCACAGATTTTTTGTCGCTCGTACCGTACTATTCACGGCCTGAGTGAAAGCGAGAAGGAGTGGGGTGCTGTCGGTTCTCAAGCCTTGAATAGTTTAGTTAATTGCTTTTTACGGTGAAAATAATAATTAATTAAACATTATTTTTTAGTAATTAAAAAAATTAAACCATAAGACCTGCTTTCTATTTAGTTCAGTTATAATTTATAATGCAAAGTTTCATGATCTAATTTGAAGTATTTTTTGAATACCAGCGGTTTATAGTTCGGTTTAGAGGTAACTTTGTTTTTTTTTTTTCCATCGAGATTTTTTTATGAAATCGTATTTTTGCCAAACATGGGACCTAGAATCAATCCTCAACTTTAACATATATTTATTTCAAAATTAATGCTGCAGTATTTTCGGCATAACGGAGGATCATGCTAAGCAATTTGAGGTAGGGTAGGGCCTTAACTAAACACTACTAAACAGATCACTCAATATTAGTAACTGTTTATCTCAGCATGCAAAACATCCAACTTAATTACTCAGCCATCCGGTCGATTTGCAGCTTCGTCGTCCAAACACGGCTAGTTTGAGAGACAGCCATGCTGTAAGTTACCGCATCTCGAAGATTGTATTAGTGATAGTTTGACGGTTGTGAAGTTTCGACAGTCAAGAGCCGTACTATTGAGAATTAGTCGTTTCATATAAGTTGATGGTAGGAGAGGGAGAGGAAGGGCAAAGAAGAGATGGATGGTGTGAGGAATGATGTGAAAGAAAAGAGAGTGAATGATACCATGACAGTTGAAAAGAGAGAATTGAAGAAAACGTGTTGCGCCGCCCCAAGTAACATGGGACAAGTTGGTGGAAGATTATGAGATTCTTTATAATATAGTTGACTAACTGTTGCCCGCGACTTCATCTGAGATCCAGGATGGAAAATAGCTTATGTCCTTCTCCAGGCCAAGGTCTACCCCTGTGCTATACTTCATTCAAATCCGTTCCGCCGTATTAGCGTGAAAGCGTTACAAACAAACAAACTCACTTTCGCATTTATAATATTAGTTAGGATTGAGCTGCCTATACAACAAGTAACAAAAACCCTGTCCGTTCCGAAAGGGAGCGCCTTGGTACCGCAATAATATTACTTAAAAGTATTAAAATTATTTTTTTTGTGAAAATAAGCAAGTTATTACTATTTAAAATTCACGTCTTTAGTACCAAAATTACCCCAATTTCATTAAAAATTAGCAAATTTTCTACAAAGGTCATAAGTTATGACCTGCCACACCCGCTAGGCGACGGCCGCTCGCGCCCCATGTAATAACCCGGTAAAATAACCCATTGAAAAAAAAATGCGGCGTTTTTTTTTTCTTTTTCCCCATATATAACCTCGAAATAGACTCCCAGTATGTATCTTAACCACACCCTCATGGATCGGACAGGGTTTTTTTACACGCTACATAATATTGAGAAACATCATTTGTTTTTTTTTTTCTCGTAACTATATATACTTTAATTCCTTGAAGAACATTTCAAGTTACAATGAAAACTCAAATACCTACTCATTTCTGCAACTTCCTACACTATCTCCTGAACTAAAAGTAACAGCATAACATAGATTTATGTGTTTGCCATCCAGTTTCTGTAATATCGCGAATGAGTATAAGAAATAGGTCAGTTTGTTTGTGTATTTGTACGTTATTACACTTTTTCTTGTTAAATGCGGATGGCTGTTGCGCTGATAGTTTGGAAAGGAGGGGCAGAAATTGTAGTTATCGTTGGTGAACTTATGTTGATTAAGTTAAGCCCTCGCCTCTCATGTGCGAGGTTGTGGGTTGAAATCCGGGTAAGAACCAATTTTCTTCTTTTTGTGTGGTTAGTGACCTAGTCTCAGAGTTTTAAAGCCGCCCAAGGGCCTCCGACATGGTTTCACATGCTGTCGAGAAATTTCTCTCTGGCATGCCGATTTCCTGACGATGTTTTCCAAGTACCAATGTGACTACTTCAATTCATAATTTATGTACATTTTGAGTTTAACTTGGACGTTATTGAAATCGGTGAAGGAAAAAGAAATCCGGAAACCTGGACGTCTAGTTAATATAAGTCTGAAATCTTCAACCCATCTTGAGCAAGCGTGGTGATCAATGCTTGTGCCTTCATTGTAGGAGAAGAGGCCTTTGCCCAGCAGTGGGACAGTAGTTAAAGGCATTTTTAGGGTTCCATACCCAAAGGGTAAAACGGGACCCTATTACTAAGATTCCGCTGTCTGTCTGACTGTATGTCACCAGGCTGTATCTCATGAACCGTTACAGTTAGACAGTTGAAAATTTCATAGATGATGTATTTCTGTTACCGCTATAACAAAAAATACTAAAATACAGAATAAAATAAATATTTAAGGAGGTCCCATACAACAAACGTGATTTTTTTGCTCGTTTTTGCTCGATATTGATAACGGCAAAAGGTGCTTGAAATATTCACAGAATATTTAGTTATACTTATTCACTTTAAAAATAAATAATTAAATTAGAATAAAACAAATGTTTACGGGGGGCTTCCATACAACAGACATGATTTTTTTGCCGTTTTTATAGATCCGGAACCCTTCGTGCGCGAGTCCGATTCGCACTTGGCCGGTTTTATTTTAAAATTATTATTGTCGTGACGGGTGTTTATAGAAGAACATTTCCAGCCCAGGGAGCCTTAATAGGTATTACAAGTGTAATTTTTTGCACGAAATATGTATGTTGGTCCTTTGCCAAATTTTTTAATCTTTGGTTCATCATAAGCGGAATTATACCATAAAGTAACCTTACATTGGACAGAAGAGGCTAACTTGCACTGAGCTATTGTCGTTCCTTCTCTGTATGAGAAGAGACTTTTGGTATTGCAATATATTTTACATCAAAGCCTTTAGGCGGGTGGCAGACCTACGCTGCAAAACCATAGCAGCGAAACCGCAGTAGTTCAATACGGCTCACGTCATGTTCCACTACTCGAATCGGAGGCAAGGCGTGCTACCGGCGTTACTGCAGTAGTTCAATTGTACTGACTCGCGTCATGTTCCGCTCCGCGAATGCGATTCATGTAGCACAACATGACGCGGGTCAATACAATTAAACTACTGCGGTTTCATTGCTATGGTTTCGCGGCAGAAGTGTGCTACCGGCTTTAAAGTTCTTTTGGCGGAACTGAATAAAAATGCAGTTTGTTTTTATTGACTAACCAATCTAGACATTCCCTAGTCAGGTTATTTTAGCTTATCAGTAATTAACCATCACTGTACCTCGGCTAATACTCGTCAAGTAAAAAACACGAAAGTGTGCGGCCAGTCAAATTGCACGCTCTGTTTACTCGGCCCTCAGTAAACAACTTCACTTAATGAAGATTCGACAATGTAGGAGTTTTGGTTTGGTACAAGTAAGAACAGTTAAGAGGATTAGCACGTTACTTTTATTCAAGAGCTGGCTACTTTTTGTCAGTTTTTCTGATCGCTGATAACATCATGCTGTGGCGTTGACTCAGTTAATAAGGTAAGAAATAAGGCTACGGCGAAATCTGAGCGTAAAATACCCGACGGAATTTTGCGGCTGTAATTTCGCTCATATCGAGGCAGCGTCGCAGATAGGACCGCGTTTTTAACACTAAGTTGCTAAAATACACGGAGTGGAAATATTTTCACCCAGATTTAATAGCTTTTATACATAATATAAATTAAATCCGCTTTTCACATCTGTCTGTGTGTCTAAACTACGCAACAGATATTGATGCGGTTTTCACCCTCATTTTGAGAGTTTATTCCGGAACCGTTTATTATGTGTATAATAAATTAATATTTAACTTAGTTGTAGCAGGTGCCTACAGAAATATCGATGTTTTGACATGTCGCGTCATCGTAGATTGTACCCGTGCGAAGCATGATCGGGATGCTATAGTATCTCATAAAATCGCTCTTTTTTCAATTCCCAGGCCAGCTCATTAAAATTTTATGTTACGTATTTATTTACCAACTGTTTAGGCTTTATGGCAGAAAAAGATCATTCTACGTGCAAAATGCGTCAATTTTTAAATCAACACTGAAACGAGATTATTCATTCATTCTATAGAAATTACTGATTTCCGATAAAGCGTTGCTCAAAGTCAATTTACATTGTGTCGATAACAAGGAATTTAGACTTTTTTTTTTGTTCTTAGCTACGTATATTTGATTTCCTTTTTTCGGGCGTGCTAACTTTATGTACCGACCAACGACTGTATGTAAAAACTACTATAAAACTCTTTGGGTAGATAACAATATTATTTATTTTTTAATTCCAACTGTCTTCACTGAACCAGCTACAATAATTAACAAGAATAATTATAGACACAGCTTTTGTATTTCGTCCGACCCGTAGCACGTTCCAAAACCAAGTGAAAGAATCAATTGCCGGATCGGATCCTTGACAATTTGACAACCGTCATCGCTTCGTGTTACCACATAAAAAAAAAGTTCTGATATTATAAATGCGCAAGTAACTCTGTCTGTCTGTCTGTCGCGCTTTCACGTCAAAACTACTGAACCGATTTAAATGAAATTTGGTACCCAGATAGTCTAGAGCCTAAGAAAGGACATGGGCTACTTTTTATCGACATACCACACGGGCAAAGCAGCGGGCGGAAGCTAGTAATCGATAAAAGAACCTAGGTAATAGGTAATAGGTAAAACGGGCTGGTATCCGCAACTCCACGTCAAAGCGCGTATTTTGCGTACGGACCTAACACTACCAATGAATATCGTTTTCCTATTGTTTGATGCTTTGAACCATCATAGAATATTGCTAGGTATAATCATCACCCAGTACTAATCTCCACAGGGAAAATAATATCTTTTAAAAGGCAAAGGTTCTCAAAGTAACTATTAGTTACTAGGATGAGTACTATTGAACATTCAAAGTCACTGCGTCAGCATTTTGTGATAAAAAGGAAGAAATAATTATAGAAAACCTACCAGTACCTATGTCAATATTATTTCTATTTACTAGTGATTAAAATAGATAGTTAGATTATACTTTTACTCTATAGTAGTACACCATAAAAGTTACAAATATAAAATGTAGAAATAGGTACATAGAGTAACACAATAGGCGGCCTTATCGCTAAAAGCAACTTTTGCGGTACCTTTCAGATTTTACATAATAATTATCTACCTTCAGTACCTACTATAGGTGGATAATTATTAAAATATATAATTGAATAATTATGATAAAATCTATTTATCTACTTATCTAATAATAATATTCAATGTGTATCATCTTGTACGTACGCTAATTAGAAAAACTAATGGGTATGGCAACATTTGTAAATGAGAGGGTTGGTAAATGAATTCAAATTATTTAGGCCATAGACTACCTACAGTTAATTTAGTACTAAATTAAAATAAACACGACTTATTTGTGTAGCTATAGTCAGCAAAAAAGGGACGCCTCATTTTTAAAGTCTAGGATTCTAATTAATTATTTACTTTTCATTTTATTTAACGAAATGGAATTTCACTGTAAATTGGGATCTGTTTTCTTTTTACTGAATATTTTAGTCTGTAAAGTAAAGCAAGAATAAATTATAGATTCACGTTTACAAAGAATTGGAGGATACCTATTATTTTGAAAACATGAGACATGATTCGGTTTATCATCTCAATCTCTTAATATCTGTAGGAAATAAGTGTGTAAAGTGTTATTACAAAAACCCACCATTTCTAAGCTATAACGTAGTAACCAGAAAAATAATAATTGTTTTATTATTATTAGAAGATTATAAAACATGCGAGATCTATAATCATGACAAATTAGATTATTGATTAGTTAATAATGTGTTTGTGTTTAGTTGGTAATCCTTTATCTAAATAAATATGTAAATACATTTATCAGATTTTGCAAGTGTAAGTACACATTTGAAGTTTTATGTATTTATATAATTATAATCGGTTGGTCAACTTTTCACGTGACCAGAGGGCTGGCCAATTTCTAGGTCAAAGAATCAGCATTGCCATCCAACGCGGCAATGCTGCCAGCCTTTTGGGCACTTTTCCCACTGACAGCGATACGGAAGAGGTTTTTGACGCCCTGTGAGCCCTTCCTTTATGTATATAATCTGTATTTTGTTATTTTTATCAAGCAAATAGTCTACTTAGATTACAAATTAATTAAATTTAATAATAAAGTAATTCTACAAAAAAAAAAAAAAAAAATATATAGTCTACGTGCAAGGCACCCCTTTTTTTTTTTTTTTTGACGGTGGGAAATCATCCATTGACTTCTCCCGCTCTGGGCGGAGCGGAAGGGCGTGTCAGACTTTTACTGACTAAAACCCACCCGTGTTCCTTCATTTGCCTGTTGCCAAGGTCCCGGTATCCCTTTCGGACTTTCCCGCAACCCTGGCAGGCATCGGTCCTATAGGACCCCGTCAATTTTGCTGACATCTCTTTGAGGCGCGCGTGGAACACGACGCGCCATCGACCCGGGCCTGCTCCTTATCGGACGGCGAGCTGCCCGTTGCTCGCCGTCCGCAAGCCCGCGCCTATGGTGGTCGGAAATCCGCCTGGGATTCCCGACGCCCAGGGCGTCTCCAACGGCGGCGGTTAGGGGCGTGAGGGTGCAAACTTTGCCTTTCCCTCACGCGTTCCGCCTCCTCCTTCGCGAGCATTACTGCTTCGCAGAAGGAGGTGACGGCTTCCCATGCCCTCTCGCTCCGTACCATGGCCTGAACCAGGGCCGGACGCGAGAGGTCACTGCCGCCAATCGCCTCCGCGAGGACACGGCGGTGCTCCGCCCAAGCAGGGCACACCTCAACCGTATGCTCCACCGTGTCCTCCGGGCGATCCACACAGTGGTGACACCCGGGCGTTTCCTCCCGCCTAATCCTACACAGGTACCTCCCGAAGCTGCCATGTCCGGTGAGGACCTGTGTCAGGCGGAAGGTGAGGACGCCGTGGCGCCTCTCTAGCCACTCCTCAAAGAGGGGACTTATCGCCGCTATTGTGGCGTGCCCAGCACTGGGTTGCGACAATCGCACTCTCCATGCCGCCATGAGATCTTGCCGGAGCTCTGTCCGCTGTGCCGCGATTTCTCGCGGCAACGGAGTTACACCCCGGCGCTTCACCTCCTCGCGCCACTCCCAGATGTGCGCGAGGACCTTCGCCTCCAGATCCCATGGCGGTAATCCGGCAAGGAGGCTCGCCGCCTCACGGGAGACCGTGCGGTATCCCCGGGCCAGCCGAATGGCCATGACCCTTTGGGACGCGTTCAACCGGCGTGCTGGCCGCAGCCTAAGGGAACGCGCCCACACCGGTGCCCCGTAAAGGGCCATGGACCGCACGACCCCCGCATAGAGCCTCCGGCAGGAGGCGTTTGGACCCCCTAGATTGGGCAGGAGCCGCCTCAAGGCGGCCCCAGCCCGGTCCAGCCTTGGAGCCAAACGTTGGAAATGCTCCACGAAGTTCCACCGGCTGTCGAGGACGAGTCCCAGGTACTTCATCGTCGACTCGACGCCGATGTGAACCCCTCCTACCGTAATTTGGGAACCCGACGGTGGCGCGTTCCGAGGGCCATGAAAACACATGACCTCGGACTTGTGCAAGGCCACCTCGAGTCCCAACTGCCGGATTCTATCGACTATTGTCGCAACCCAGCGTGTCGCTAGATCGGCCGCCGCCTGGTGCGACCTCCCCTGCGCCAGGACCAGCGTGTCGTCAGCGTAGCAAACCACGCTGACGTCACTAGGGAGGTCGGCGCGCAGCACCCAGTCGTATCCGATGTCCCACAGATGCGGCCCCAGGACCGATCCCTGTGGGACACCGCACATTGGTCGGGCAGGGGTCATAGTATTTCCATAGTTAAAAATAAACAGTTCACTTAGCCACCCAAACCCATAATCCAATATCTTTGTTTCCATGTTCTGCAATAGTCCTACATGAACCGGGGGTTGTCCTTGGATGCACTTGCATAGTGCGAACAGAGATAAATGTCGGTGGGTGCCTCATTCCATTTAAAATTGTCTAAGGGGCCTCTGCGAGTTGGCTTCGGCCCCTCGCACGCCTTCCAAAAGTCCGGGACCCCGGGGTCCCTAGATGTACAAAAATATAGTCTAACAGACTTATAAAGAAATATGTACATAGAAGTGTTATTATTGTTAAAACAGAGATCAAAACACAAAATCCCTCTCAATCTTTTCTATATACATCTGTCACAAACTTTCGTTAGCCAAAAATAAAAAAAATCATCCCGAAAAAAATAAAACGTGGAGATTTTCAACGGTTGCTATAAAAAAGCAATTAATTTGAATAAATATAGGGAGCACAAAAAACTGTTTCTTTAATGGGACATTTGAAATTCTGTCCCTGTTTTATCTGTGGCCACCATCGGTAATGGCTGCTTAATATCTTAGGGACTGTTGACACCTACTGGTTTCTCCTCTTATCATTTTTGTTGAATACCATTTGAATACCAAACACTACTGCGTGGTTAAGTGCCATATATTTTTCTTGTTACGGTCTCGTTGAATTTTTGTGGCTTATCTTTTTTGGAAAGCAAGTGTGTGAAACTGTTAAAACGATAAAATGTTGATATAGTTGGAGTCCTTTCATATTATTATTCAGTTTTAGTTTCGTTAAAAATGGGAAGGAATTCAGGTAACCATCGCATTGCTATTAAATAATTAAGTCCCGAGCAGGTGTAATATACAAATACCCGAACGTGTCGTGTTGCCACGCCGAGTGCTGGACACAGAGTGATCAGGGCTCGGCGTGGCTACACGTCTTGTTACGGTTCGCGACTGGTCAATCGTCATCCCGAGTATGACTCGTTGAGAGGTGAAACACGTGTCGATTTCTTACAGGGTTTTTATGACTCTTGAGGAATAGTTAAGCATATAGGTTACTAAATATATCTACGTTAATTGTATTTACTTGCATTTATTTACTTATAATGGATTTCCGCAAAGTCACGTCTGAATCAATTAGCTAGCTATATAACGTTGGTTTGTAAATTAAGATTCCTAGAAATCATTAACTGAAAAAGATGGTAGTACATACCTATTCTTAATTTATCAGTTTCAAAGTCGTTAGTCCGTCTCTTTAATTTATAAATTCAAAGTTCCAATTACAAAACAAACAAAACAGGTATGGACACTTGCCTAATTTGAAACAGCGAAATAATCAAAAACGAAACAGAAAAAAAAATCAAAAAAAGAAACGAACTGAAAGTTAAATATGGCCAAGTACGAGTCGGACTCGCGCGCGTACGGTTCCTTACCATTATCAGTAAAAACGGCAAAAAAATCACGTTTGTTGTATGGGAGCCCCCTTATATTTATTTCTGTTTTTTAGTATTTGTTGTTATAGCGGCAACAGAAATACGTCATCTGTGAAAATTTCAACTGTCCAACTATCACGGTTCATGAGATACAGTCTGGTGACAGACGGATGGACAGCGGAGTCTTAGTAATAGGGTCCTGTTTTACCCTTTGGGTACGGAACCATAAAAAAGATAAAAAGACTCCTTTGTTGTACACTCTGTCATAATTTCAATAAAAACTCCTAATTAACAATTACGTCGAGGAATTAATTTTTACTTTCGTTTTATTCTTTTATTCAAACGATTCAAAAATTTTCGCGAACATTTTCACTTATTGGTGGACAAAAAAGTTTAATCCATTGGGATTTGCGATGTGACGTTTAATATTCAGTGATCATAGAGCAAAGAAAGATGGATATAGCTTTTCCTCCTTTTCTTATTTAAATGCTAACCCTTTGCCCATGGTTCCGTCTCGAGGAATTACATATTTTACAGAAACATCATTACCCCATTTGATTAGAGAGCATTTTTAAGAATAATATTAGAAATGCGAAAGTGTGCTTGTGTGTGTACTTTTACGCAGCTAAACCACTAAACTTATTTTGATAAAAATTGGCACAGAGATAGTTAGACCCTCGACTAAAAAATACGCGTGGAGGTCAGCGTATTAATATTGTGGCATCTATTTATAATGGTATTATTAGAAACATCTGAATAAGAGGATAATGAAGTGGTAAATACATTTCCAAAAAAAATGACAATCTCATAATTTTTAGAATAAAGGGTTTCTGAGAAAATCTCAACTTCCTTCCTTACCTATAAAGAGAATTAAATCAATCTGCCTAGCCTTTTCCTAACTATGTTGGGGTCGGCTTCCAGTCCAACCGGACGCAGCTGAATACCTTTTTACATGAAGCTACTGCAATAACTGACCTCCACAACCCAGTAATCTTATTGTAGGTGCATCGTCTTCACATACAATTATATAATTCATGTATACAAATGTTGTAAAACATTTTTAAAAGAGTAACGGTGGAGATTCTTGCCCATTCTTCTCCATACGAAAACTACCTTTTGGATGGGGCAACTAGAATCAGTTCTATTTCTTTTTTGACGTTCAAAAGTGCCTTTTATGTGCCTATTTGAAATAAATTATTTGACTTTGACTTTGACCAGTAACTGGGTAATACGATACCCCATGGAAAGACTGGTTGTCAGACTTTGGGGCTTCTGACGACCCGTAACGACTGTCAAAGATCCACGAATGCCAGCCTTGACCAAAGGATTAACGTGCTTTCCGAGGCACGGAGGAGTCCCGGTATGTAAAGATGGTCACATCCATGGACCAACCCCAGCAAGCGTAGCTTAACCTGACGAATCAATCCTTGTGGCTATTATTACTTAGCCACGAGCTCATCCTTTTAGAGAGAATTAAATACCGAATAATATATTTAATATACAAAATCTTATTTTACAGTTAAATGCCGTCCTGAATTTGTGATCATTGACTAAGAATATAATTATCTCGCCATTTCCACGGTTTGATGGAAGTTATTTAGATGTTAAACTTTGTCTCGCGCTCTTGGGTGTCGTGAAAGACGATTGAGGAATCAGTTCAAGAGAAAAGAAGAAAGTATTATGATAATAAGGTTAGCAAGGACTGCGATTACAACAAGTCAACAACAGACAGCATCCTTTCCTCTGCTCTTAAGTAGGTAGTGATTGATAAAAATGATTTACCTCATGTTGTTAGCAGATTTTTAGGTCAATGACAACTCGGCCTTTGTCAGCTCAACCCGAATAATTATACCAGATATTTCAGTCACGATTACGGTTATTTTTATGATCAGGCAGAAAATCGATATTTTAAAATAAATGATTACGAATTTTATTTTTGGGAGACTTGTGGCTAAGTCCTAACAACAGTCACACGGGTCGATCGATCAAGTTAAGCTGCGCTTGCCGCGGTGTGTCCACAGATGCGTGACCATCTTTACTTAAAACCCCACCGTATTTGGAAAGCACGTTAAGGCTTTGGTCCCGGCTTTTTCATTAGTGGATTTTGACAATCGTTACTTGTCGTCATAGCCCGAAAGTCTGATAACTAGTCTTACCAAGGGGTATCGTATTACCTAGAAACTGGGTTGTGGAGGTTAGATGGGCAGTAAAATACTGATATTTAGCTACACTGGTTAGACTGGAATACGACCTCAACATAGTTGTGAAAAGGCGAAGCAGATGGTGATGTTAGCAGATTGATAATAGTATTAATTAACACCGTATAACAACAAGGAAACCTACCTATCAAGACAAAAAAAAAAACCACATAAATCCTCGTCAAGAACCCAAATAATTTGTACCAGAAACAAGATTTTTTTTTCAGCCATGTTTCATATCAAAGCCAAGTAAAGGCGGTCGCCCACGACGCATCTGCTCAAATCTGCGGGCAAATATTTATTATACCATCCTATTAGGGTGCGTACAATCCGGCCTAGATGGCAGACAAGGATTTGTTGTTAAGCTGGTATTGCATTGTCGGGAAATATGATTATATTTTTATACGATTGTATTGTGTTTACCGGATTTGTGGCCTAGTATGGAGACGATTTGGCTTCGCTTAGTCTTTATTTTATTTGAGTTTCTTTTTTTTTATTCTGTAGGTGAGCGTCAAATTATTCATATCGGTGGGTACACAGTTAGGTTTTATTTTTCATAAATAAAGTCAGTGCAACTCTCTTAAATTAGGTACTTATCTATAACTTCAAATTAACATCTTTAAATCTATCTTATAAAAAAATCTAAATAGTTACGTATTTTTTATTTCAATTTCCAAGATAATATCTACATCATTTAAAAAGCTAACAGTCATAAAATAATAATAATAATTATGTATAAGTATAAAATATAAAAAGGGGAAATAATCATAGGACGTAGGTATTGAATTGAGAATGTCAGCAATTTTTTTCCCTTCTATTCGAATTATCATTTCTTTTTCTATGAATTCTCTATCATCAATACTTAGTTCTAAGTACCGAGCACTGAAAGGACGGGCACATAATTTTCCTTAAAGTGAAATAGAAGTAGAACAGTATGTAATAAAAATGATTTACGGATACTTCCTGCGCTTGCTTTATATTACAGCTCTCCTCAATTGATCGCCTCATAAGTCTTGTGGGTGCAATAGAAGCTGACAACCATTGGGTACTCGTTCTCAGTCTCAAGAACTTGTTTTACTTGAAACACAAATGCTCCACATTTCAAATAGAGAATGTATAGTTTTCCTCATAATTACTTTATCACCTTTAAGAGCAATTCCATTTAATTGAAACTTCACTAAGGTTGAAAGTCCATCCACCAACTCACACTGGGCCCGCGTGGTGGATTACAATCCACTTCCTCTTAGAGAGAGGCCTGTGTCCCAGCAGTGGGAACATTACATGCTGATTATGTTACTAAGCTCGAAAATATCTAACTATCACATACAGGGTTAAATTAAAAAAAACGGCCAAGTGCGAGTCGGAATCGCGCACGAAAGGTTCCGTACTATTACCTATAAAAACGGCAAAAAATTACGTTTGTTGTATGGGAGCCCCCTTAAATATTTATTTTATTCTATTTTTTTGTATTTGTTGTTATAGCGGCAACAGAAATACATCATCTGTGAAAATTTCAACTGTCTAATTATCACGGTTCATGAGATACAGCCTGGTGACAAACGGACAGACAGACGGACGGACAGCGGAGTCTTAGTAATAGGGTCAGCTAAAAATCAGCTGTTCCCTACATTTATGTTCGCATAGCTCGTCAAAATGTGAGGAACAGCTGATTTTCATGTTGCGATTTGAGGGTTGGTCCCTTAGTGAAAATTGTTCATAATTATGAGCACAATATTAACCCTTAAGAGGATGCAGATGAATTAGATTTCACCCAGTATATAAATATAAATAGACCTCGTCGTTTTATGTCCTACAAGTGACATTCAACCTTAGGGGTGATAGAGCAATTACCAGTTCCACTATACGGGATGAGATTTCCACACTTGATTACCACAAGTTGAAAATGTCTTAGATTGATATCAAGAACGCTTGTCACATATTGCTTAGTGCTTAAAAGTGAGCATTAACCTTGGATCCTTCTTCTTCTCGAATATTAATTTACATAACATCAAGCCAGTAATCCCCGAAAGGTTATGCAGAGGTAACAGTTTATCGACATTTTTCCAATTATATTTTTATGACTTTGTCACAACAAAAATACCTTTGTGTATTAACAAACCAACTAAAATAAAATATCATAAACGTAATAGTAGCTAAACATAAAACAACCAAAATGAAATACGAAAGGAGATTACTATCTAAATAGGTCGCGACCGTTGAAGCGAAATAAGGAGAAAATATTATGTAGTAAACCGTTCTTTACTTGTTTCCATACTGAGCTAATAATATACAAGAAAATATTAATTTCTCAGAAATGCTTGTCTCCGTAGCAGAGTAAATCAAACTTAAATAAGTAACAACTTTTATGTCTAATACCGAAATCCCATGATCCGCGATTTTGCGGACGGACACCGACGAGCCCGGACGACGGACCGTGGGAAGGCGTACCTGCGGGGTATCGCAAATATCGGAAGCGCCTCGGTGCGCCGTGCGTGGCGGTCTGTGGTCGTCTGCCATATTGCCGATAGTGGGATTCCACCATAAGTGATCTGTTTTTGACAGTTTGTTATGAGTACATAAGTAGTTACTTGAGTTGCTACTTCATTATAATGGCATAGCAGTCTGAAAATGACTTCAGCGGTAGAATAATATGACCATCATAGTAGAGCCGCGTTTCAGTTAAATGAACTGAAAGAGAAGGATTTATTCATAAAAAAGCAGACACAGTATCAGAGCAGTTTTACTTTAAACGTTGAACAATGCAAACAGTGGACTCATTTAAGCCAACTTAAGGCACAGTAGGTAACTGTTTATTCTAAATAAACATCATAAATAACTAAGCTCCACATTGTTGCCTGCAAAGCAAGGATGGATACCCAACAGAATGAACACAGTGGAATTCAATTAAAACCAACACAAATACTTCTAATCCAACCACCTAATTGGCCAGAACAATGCCAAAACGCAAACGATGGTCAGCAAAGCAAAGTCCAAAAACAAAAATCACACGAAACACGATCCCCCTTTGTGTACAAGCCGTTAGCTTGTCTGTTTGTCTGTACTTTTTGCAATCGATATCTCTGGAAGCGAGCAGCTGTGGCGACTGCGACATAACTTTTTGTTCGTGTCCTTCAAGCTCGTGATATTTTGAAACGGATTTCTCGAGTGACGTTCTGAAATTCTGAATGCATACGGTGAGCCCTTTTGTTTAGTTTGTCTGTCCGAACATTTGATAAGCTATTGAGCTGGTATTTTCTGCTGCAGATTTTTCGGGACCTTTACTTACTTCTGGAGTGAGTTGATTGATTTGTTTTTTCTGTTTTTTTAGCCCATCTCATTTTCTTTGACAGGTGTTAAGGGTAATAAATCGGCAATGCTGTCATCCATCTTTTTTTTTCTGTCTGTTTGCGAAAGCGCTGCATAAAAGGTGTTGATATATCTGTATACTTTATTCCTTTGCCTCCTTTTACATGGAACTTGAAGAAGAAATCATTCTTTATGTAAGCTCTAAAACATAAAACATTAATATTGTAATAGGTACTCAAATAGGGATGCAAAACGGTGTCTTATAATACAGATCACTCTGTGATCTAGCTAGGAGGGCAGTGCTTCACCCAACAATTCGTGTGTATGTCGCAGATCGATTGACAAATCCGCTGTTTTGCAAAATGCTAAACGTTTATGCAATTCTGCTTGTTAAAGTATAGTCCTTATGGAAAATAGCTAAACGTCGCGTCGTTTAGCTATTTTACATAACGGAGCTGTTTTGTACAACGGCTAGCGGTTTTGGAAGTAAGACAGCGGATTCAAAAATCTATCTGAGACATGTACATCATGTATGTTCTATGTTAGGGATTTGGTTTCCGCACTTAGTCCTTACGGGGGACCATTGTGCGTGTAATGTAATTAAAATACATACTACAAAACCTTTATGTTACATAAAGGTTAAGGATTTACTTTACATTATCAATTTCAAAACAGTACGAAGCTACCTACCCCCAGCCAACATCACTTGATAGATGTGTACAATAATAACCCACCAAGTTCCTTCACCTTACCCATAATATCATGTAGTAGTTATATTTTGAGTATAAACACTTCTAAATCTGGTGCCAACGCTGTCCTACCTTGTTACATTACCGATGCGTGAGCAGGTTGACAGGTGACTGGCCGTCGGAGATGTTGAGATCTTAGTCGGTTTGAACTGTGTTAGAATTTAGGAAGAACATTAATCAAAGCGGAGCATTATTCTAATGATGTCGCTATCTATGTTTTTAGGAAATAGGTGTAGAATAAAAATCTAATAATAAATAACACCTCAGGAGCGTAACACACTTTGCATCCCAAACCGAAGGGTTCTGAAGGAAATTCGAATTCATTGCTTCAGCATGTTTGAAAAATTCGTTTGTAAATGACGTAATTAATGTTATGTTGATGAATTGACAAAATGAAAGGCATTGTGTTGTGTGTAAGTTATTGTGTTGTTTGGCTATTGTGTGTTGCGCAATATTGTCTGTCAGATAGTGCAGCCTATGTCTTCATTTACACCATCTCATTTGCTAATAGAGATCAATCCACTACTCTCTTAAAATTTTTATTCTGTCAGCGTATGCCTTGCTTAGCATGATCCTCCGTTATGCCGAAAATACTGCAGTATTAATTTTGAAATAAATATATGTTAAAGTTGAGGATTAATGCTAGGCCCTATGTTTGGCGAAAACACGAAAACATAAAATTTTCTTTTTAGAAAAAAAATCCAAAGTTACCTCTAAACTGAAATATAAACCGCTGGTATTAAAAAATACTTCAAATTAGATCATGAAACTTTGCATAATAACTGAAATAACTATAAAGCAGGTCTTATGTTTTTTATTTTTTTTAAATTTCCTTTATTTTCACCATAAAAAGTCACCAGCACCCCACTCCGTCTCGCTCTCACTCAGGCCGCGAGTAGTATGGTGCGAGCGAGATAAAATTTGAGGTAGGCTAGGGCCTTAAATACGACGAGACAATAGTAAAGAAACTATAATAATTATGTATTTACCACCATGATTACAACTTGTGAACGGTTTCCAGGTATTTTGTATTATCCTATTGCTGGGCACCGCCTTCAAAACCTGCATGGGTATTGTTATTACCTACTTCAAATTACACAAATTGGGTTAGTCGGCGCAATGTGGGTGTACTGTATGTCCACCTCTGACGGAAGCAACCGTTTTTGTCAACGGGCGCATAATATCCGTCGTCGTCGTCGTCGTCAACACACTTCTATGAAATGACATGGTCCGCTGCATCGGACCGACCGCCCCGTGCCGTCCCGCAACAGTACCCGTCGCGTTAACAAGCACCCACACTAACCTATTGAACACTGCGCATCGGCTCGTCGTCCGATAAATAAATGGGACCGTTGCCGCGTTGTCCGTTGTCATTAACAAGAGGCTGTTAACCCTTCGGGGTTAACAGGTGTGATGTTGTGTTATGATATGTGGGTTTTTATACTATACTTAAATTCTCGTCTCTCTTTATTTGTATAGCATCCACAGTTTCACTTCATTTATAATGATTCAAGTCCTCTACAAGATTATTTTAAACTGCGCCCAGTGGTTTCACGCGCGTAAGGCTCGATCCCGTAGGAATATCGGGATAAAAAGTATTCTATGTCCTATTTCAGGTCATGGTCTACCCCTGTACCAAATTTCATCCAAATCCATTAAGCCGGTTTACCGTGAAAGCATAACAAACAAAAAATGAAACTCACTTTTGCATTTATAATATTATTTAGGTTTTTTATCTCTAACAGATGGCAGATGGCTGTCATTTGTGGATCTTTGACAGTCGTCACGGGTCGTCAGAAGCCCGAAAGTCTGACAACCAGTCTTACCAAGGGGTATCGTATTACCCAGTTACTGGGTTGTGGAGGTCAGATAGGCAGTCGCTCCATGTAAAATACTGGTATTCAGCTGCATCCGGTTAGACTGGAAGCCGACCCCAACATATTTGGGAAAAGGCTAGGCAGATGATGATCTCTAACAGATGGTACACACGGCTACACATCAAGCTATACATTCCCAGTCTAAGCTGACCTCGCATTATACGGAAATCCTATACGTTACGAGATCAGCATAAACTGGAAATATATAGCCTGATGTATTGTGTACAATAATTATCAACAACTGATTAAATATGAATCATTTCGATTCTTATTACCACTACACATCTTTCCCATCATTCTCTCTGTATGAATCATAGTTTTGTCTTAGAAAAAACAACAATTAAAGCCATATGCGCAAACTGCTATATCTGTAACTTCCCTCGAGGCTATTCCTGTCTACGTAGATGAAGCACCTGGCATTCGCAAAGTTGTTACTGTTTATTTTTGAAGCAATTTGTTAGTTGTTTAAGTGACTTGATTTAATATTTTGTTAGTAATTTGTTTCTTGGTTGTTCTTCTAGCCAGTTCTTAAAATAACATCACGCCTGTATTTCCCAAAGGGTTAGGCAGCGATCACGTACTTATAGTACTTACCTACACCCACATTTCGCTAGATTTTTAAGCCGATTGCCATCAACCCGCCACAGATCCAGAGTCCGGGCTCCTACTAAGAAATTTTTGATCGAAAAACCCAATTACACTGCCCGACCTGGGAATTGAACCTGCTACAAACACAATCTAGCTAAATGGGGGATAATCAATCCCACCGATACCCTGCGAATGTGGTGCTTCTTACCAAACTAGGTTCTATGTATATGTTGGAGTGTCCAAAGTATCCATATGTCTGCACTTCTGAGGACCTAAAAACGTTATTGATGCCGCAATTAGCCTGGCCACCTCCTGGGCCAAACTCATTTAACGTAATACATTTATAGAACATCGACTTGAAAAGAAAAAGAATAGTCGAATCTTTTACAAATCCCTCAGTAATACATACATGTAGTCCAGATTGCAGTCACATAAAAGCGGTCCATATCTTAGTGTAATAACCAGATTATGACCATTGACTTGTCTCATACCCTTACGGAGTTTGCCAAAGATCGTTCAAATATACCATCCGCTGCTGGTTCAAACAAAAACAAAAAAGAAAGAAGAAAGAAAAATTGTTTATTCTGCACAAACAAAATGCCCATTCAAAAAATAATACGTGACAAAAGTAGCCAAAAGCTTCGTATTCAACTAATAAAAGTTTGACAATGCAGTTACATAATTACATTCTCCTCTTTGATTTTGTTCATTGGTTGAATTTGACAAAGTACATAGGTTGAAGTTTTAAAAGTAGTTGTGACTATTACATAATACAGGTTTGTAAGGTTTTAAGGCCATCTGGTATAGTACATTACTGTCGCGGCCAGCAATAAGGGAATTGATGGACAATCGTGAAAATGTGGGCCGAAGCGAAGCCGAGGCACACACACGTGAGTCCATCAATTCCTGATTGCGGCCAAGGCTTGTATAGTACTTTTCTCAAATAATGCGTGGATATTCAAACTGAATAAATTAAATAAAAATTCCAGAATCAATGGCGAACAACTATCATTTTTTCATGCGTCAGACGTCAATACGTTCATTTATTTCTTCTTTACTTTAAACAGTTCTATTTGCAAGCCAAATCGAAATTTTAATAAAATCTTTGATAAGTTACCTCCTTCGTTGCCATGTATTGAAGAAAAAGTTCGTTCCATTTTTAAATAACACGACAGATATGATTTTCATAGTGATTTATTTGGCCGCTAAGCACGCCAGATATGGATTTTCATAGTTACTTTGCTGGCCGCATTGTCACTTGTTTTTGACCAGTACAGCAGTTTCGATTTATCTAGAAGAAGGTTGTCAAATAAAATGCTCGAATTTTCAAGCATGTTTGAGAAAAAAAACTTAACTTTGGTCAAAGTAGTCGCGACTTGGCCCAAATTATCATACCTACTAGAACTTTTGATGTAAGTAGGTACAATATAAGTACACGGTCTCATTAAGTATTCACTAAAAAGCACTTCGCACTTTCACTCTAAAATCTATTTGGCATTATTTTGCGATCTTCATGTTGTATGTTATGAATAAAGAGCAGAAGATTAATGTGTCAGTAGAATCTATTTATCATAACCACTACATTGAGTAACAGGCGACGTTGATGGGTTACTCTCTTTACATGGTAAGAAATAGGTATAAATAAATATTTTTTTTTTATAATAAGAACATTTTATAAATAATAAAAACATTTTTTAAATAATAAGAACATTTTTTAACAAAATCTTAATAATAATTAATAAGACTTGGTGATTTTTGTCCGAAACTAATTTTATTTATCCACTTTATTATATAAAAATAACAAAATACAGATTATATACCATTGTAACATATATCAATGTTATATACATAAAGGAAGGGCTCATAGGGCGTCAAAAAACTCTTCCGCATCGCTGTCAGTGGGAAAAGTGCCCAAAAGGCTGGCAGCATTGCCATGTTGGATGGCAATGCTGATTCTTTGACCTTTATTATATTATAGTAGCTGATGCCCGCAGCTTTGCTGGCGTGGATGTCGGTTATTATATACTAAAACCTTACTCGAGAACCACTCTACCTATTGGTGAAAACAGCATGAAAATCGGCGAAGTAGTTTCTGAGTTTATCGCGTACAGGACGACAGACAGACGCGGCGGAGGACTTTGTTTTATATTATGTATGGATACATAGAAATATAACGAAAAAAAGGTTGGGCAGAGGTGTACCCATAAAGAAGGTTGGGGTTACTTCCCAACCCTCTTATAATTTATAGTACACCCACATTTCGCCAGTTTTATTTAAGTTCCATGTAATAAGGGGCGAACCTATTGCCATCAACCGGCCACAAATGCAGACTCCGGGCCGCTACTGAGAAATTCGATATAAAAAAAAACCGATAACACTTTAAGTGTTATTGGGTTTTTTTATATGGAATTTCTCACGGTCAGCAGGAGCGATACACAACGCAACACAACACACAACACAGCTCAAACACAATTGATGAAAATTCACATTAGCTTCAATTTCCGGGTTTATTGACATATACACATAGAAAAAAATCTCAGAAAGACTTAGAACAACCATAAAATAAACAAACTATGTATATTCCGTTATTTTTCACATGAATAATCACACCACTTAAAATAAACATAAAATTAATTCCGTAATTGGCGAACCGACTGGACGATTCATCTTCGACTTTCCTGGAAATCTGTTTCGTACATCCAAGATGGCGTAGTGTCCTGACAATGATCAAGTGCTAAATTATGCAGATGTGACATATTTATGTGTTTAATAAGTTGACGCTGTTTTTGGGACCTTTAAAATTCGGGGAGCGTCTGCTATTGCCGAGTCAATTTGATGCTGGGAAGGAACATTTTTGTACGGTAAAAGCGGGAATTCTAGTAGAAAATTGTCGGATACCTACCTAATTAAAATATTTATACCAATTTTTGTTAATATCCGTATTAATGGTAACCCTTACGGTATTTCTGTAATTCAATGAAGCATTATTATTATTTATAATCCTTAACACAAACACAACATACACACACACATTTACACAGTTGTGGAGTTCTGGAGCTCTAATACAGTCACATTAGCAATTCCTCTAAAAGCAACTCATTCCCTGAATTCCCAGCTAGCATTAGCAATTCCTCTAATTTGACACAAAAGCAATTCATAATTTGTGGACCATTTTACGAATCTCCACAGAAAACTGTCCCACAGATAAATTATTCAGTCATATGAATTGCACGCAGATCATTTATGAATTGTTAGTTTGTGATATTTTACGATGATATTTTCCTATTATGATTCTGCCAAAGTGGCCGTTTTAAGCCAGATAGGATTCGCTTCATTTAAAATAATGGTACTTTATCAGATTTTATTTATACTATACGGGATCATAGTGTCCGTATTTGTGTGTATTTTAAATAATATGATATAGAGCCAAGGATATTTTATTACATTAATATTTATTGGAACTGCTATTTTTTATGCCAGAAAAAGTTTACCTACTCATGTTATGTTGACCAAGGATTAAGTAGTTAAATGAAAGCGAATGAATGAATGTGATAAATGTTGTAAGGATTGTTGATTATTGTTGACATTCGATTAATAATTGGAGACAAAATGAGCCACTTTAATAAACCTCTTACTCTTTGCCAATTTATTTTCAGCGACGCAAAGAACGGAGCTATTTACATACAAATAAGTAAACATAATGCTCTTAGAATTTATTTGAAGTTAGGTGTTCTTTCAAAGTATGTTTTGCTTTCTTTCGAGAACGGAATTATTGCTAGAAATTATGAGATTGTTCTTGAAATATTCACAAAACAATTTATTTGCTTTTTTCATGACGAGAGAAATCTTCCCTCTCTTCCACCGAAGAGTTTGCACGTGAGTCTTCAGTCTTTTTAACATCACCTTTATGACAACACAGTTAGTAAACTGAAGCCGATCGTCCACGACGCTACCCAAAACTAAGCAGTTAGTACAAACTCTAAATTCAACAATGTATAGTCAGAATGTCACATCATTAGTCCACGACACAACTAATCACAAATAAATTATGAGCCCTTTTCCTAAAGTCACATCACCAGTCTTTACAAAAAAGAAAAACAACAAATAGCACTAAGATTGCCTATGAATCCACACATAAAAAAGAATAATAAAACACTATCGGTTAATCAAAGAGTGACATTTAAATAATCTTCCCACACAAATTGATTAGCATTCCTAACAGGTACAAAATATTTTGATCTGGGAACAAAGGAGTGTCGAGTGGTGTGCCAGGTGTTGTCTTCCTACGCAAGTTCGAATAGATGATGTACACGGTAATGGCTGATACTCGTCCATAGTTTTATTTGTCAAGTTCATGTACATATAAGGGAATATTGAATTGGGTTTTACAAAAAAACTAAAGCCCATAATACGTAGTTTTCTGATTTTTAGAAAAGATTAATTATTCCTTTATTATGTGATGAAAATGTAAACAAACCCTGTTCAAGCTTGCGTTCTTACGCAATCACTCATCTGTATTTATAAGGTTTCAAATTTATATCTACCTTCCTTTTCTAACAAATAATGTTTGAATCGCATTATCAAATTTTAATAGAAAAATCGTCGTCAAAATTTGAGGTTATAAAATTAACCTCAATAATACTAAATTTGACAAATCATCTTTAAGGTGATTTACAATTAGAATTTTGGGGTTACGTATTTAAAAAATCAAATAATAGTACTGGAATTAAAAAAAATAAGTTGTAAGTACTGCAAATGGCATCCACAAGTGTGCGTTTTTTGATCCATTTGTTTTTTGCATAGCTGATACTTTTTGAACAGACTATACTTACTCATAATATTTATTTATAATCCGGGCCACAGCATTGATTCTACTGACACATCGACATTTTATTTGGAATTATTAGTTATCGCGGAAATCATAAAATAAAGAAGTCTAGATGCTAATGTTTTATAGTCAACAAAAGTTTCCCAGTCTGTTTTTATATAGCGAAAACATGTTGCTGGCAACATTGCCTATAGTTTGTCTGTGCAAAAATTTCCAGTACTTACCTAACACAAAATCATTTTATATAATAATTGTGTATCCACTATCCATTATTATAATTTATAACCCTACATTTTGGGCTACGTTTTTAGTTATCAAGCGAGTCAAAACACCAAAAATAAATTCATCTCTACCTATTCTTTAAGCATAACAGGCGAGAAAATTTCTCATTCCAATTTACCCACATTTCTGCTTACCCTTTGAAAGTTTGAAACCCCCAAACATCCGGATCAAAAGAATTGTTTCCTTCCTGGCCGGTCATTATCCGGAATGCCACGTGCTGCGACATAAATAGATGAACGTTAGTCCAACGGTTATAATGATGCGCGTGCGACGATGAGAGATGTGGCTGCACATGAGATACGTTGTGGGGATAGATCACGAGATAAATGTTGTTGACGGATTTTTGCAATTTTTTTTTTCTTAATTTATTTGATGTGGTAACTTGTTATTAGTTTTTGAGTTAATGAAAAAAAATGGGAAGTTAATTTAATAGAGCCTGCATTCAAGGTTCATTAAATTATAATATTAAAAGCCAAATGAAATGAAACTAATTGAATATTCTCAAAGATCTTTTAAATCGGCTCTTATTGATATTATTGCTTTGAGTTTGAAATTAATGCGACATAACATAAATGGTTTCAAATTACACCAGTTAAAAGCTTCATAAACAGAATAATTGTACTTTCATGATATTATTATTGTGGTCGTACTATTAATTATTGTAAGTATTTACTTAGGAGTACATACCTGATTTAATGTTTATATTTTCACCATTGAAATGAGCGCACCGTTCTATTTATCAAATTTTTCAAATTGATGGTGTTCTTAGTAAATGCAAAAGCATTCAAATTCCACTTGACCAAGTTTTACAAACCAACAAATTGCATTCCCTTGACGTATCAAAGTGGTCTCAGAAGTCCCAAATAAAATAGTGTCTAGCACTCGAAGCAATTGTTTCCACAACTAAATCCAGATTGACACAAAAGAAAATCCACCGAAAGGAATGTTCGCGTCTTTAGAAACAATCTCAGCAATGCACATCCCCTCTGCTTCGAATGCCGTAGTATTTCGGTATTAGAGACTCGCGGGGACAACTTTGGACGCTATCCAGTTTGAATCACGCGCCGGGAACGCGCAAACGCCGTTTATCGATCGTCAAAAAAAATCACGAAACAAAAATAGACAGTGACAATATTTAGATAACACAATATTTGCAAATTCAAATGCGACTTTAAAAAAAATCTGTGATAAAAAAATTATAAAACCAAAATTTTTATTTAAAAAAAAACATGCCAGTTTTATTTTTAAGTTTAGTGTGGAATTATTGAAATCTATAGTTCCCTAGTTATAAATAAATCGCGATTAAGATCGCAGACTCACAGAGTACAGTGGACAATAAAAGCTGAGTGCAAACAAACAATAAAACGGCAACTATTTTGAGAACGCTGAGCATAAAACGAGCAAACAGTTGCTCATAAACAAAATGGCCACTAACCGGCACGCGACTTCGTTTATAAATCACAATATGTTTATTTGTATATTCGTCTCGCTCTTGTTGCCGATGGCGAATGAAGGTGCCGCGAATGTGTACGGTGACAGCCGAAGTTTTCCGAACGATGACGGAGGGAAACGATTGACGAGGGAATACCACCTGAGACAAGGTGCTCTAAGAGGATTGATAGTGAAGCCAAGTCGGCACTATGACTTTCAGTATGTGGAAATGTTTCTTGGCATACCATATGCTGCCCCTCCGACGGGGCATCTTAGGTTTATGCCACCAGGTAAGAATATTTATGCACTACTTTGTTCAAAGTAGACACAGTAGTAGAATATTTCTAGGTATTTAGGACTTTGTTATGGCAATTTCATTCAAAACATAATACGATAAGATCAGTTTGGGATCAGTGCCAGGTCAAGCCTGATCCAGCGATTCAATTCTCATACGGGTTTATTGTTATGCAAACATGTTACAATATTTATTTAAAGTTTTGTTATGACTGTATCCCAGCATGTACTACAAAATTATGTACATGCATTGAAATACTGAACTACATACACTCGTATTATAAAAACTTATTATTATATAAATTGAACATAATCCATACTAATATGATGCTAAAGTAACTCTCTTTGTCTGTCCGTCTGTTACCTTCTTACGCTTTATCGGCTGATCAAATTTAGATGTTTGGCGCATGGGTAGACCATGACCTGGGTTAGGAATATAGGATACTTTTTGTCCCGGTAATACGTTCCCAGGGGATAATATCCGACCTCCACGAAGGCAAAGCGTCCAACAAAAGCTATTTTGTAAATAAGCAAGTCTGAACACACACTTACACTGTATTTTGGTTGCCAATTTCCTACATTAATTATAATACTTTGTACGCTCATACATTTTCCATTTCCGTTCCTAGTTTAGGAGCTAACAATTTATGCACCATAAAACCTTACACTAGATTGTTCTTGTGCGTATAATTTAGAACAAAGTTTCTGGAACTGTGGAATTGCATGCTTTGGAATGCAAAGAATCCACCGGTTATAGCTATTTTAAACATGCCAGTCAGGCTACGGAGCTTTAGAGATTATTTCAGGGAAAAACTGTATTTCTAAAAATATGAATGCGGTTCTGCTTTATAGGGCATGGTTATAATAGATGGGAAACAATCATTTGTGAAGACAGATACCTAAACGAATTTGTACAGCTTTTATTAAATTACTAGCTTCTGGTCGCGACTTTGTCCGCGTGAAATTTCTTCGTCACATCGCATCGCCTGCCCGCGCTGTTACTTTGTTTTTGCTTGGCGTTCTTTCTGACTTTTTTTTCTTTTTGCTGGGCTCTATGCCTCTCACCGTGATGTTACATACATAGCCTATGGCTTTCCTCAAAAATTGAGCTATTAAATGCATATTTTTTTTTTTTAATCCGACTTGTACTTCAAAGTTTAGCGTGTGCAAACAAACAAACAAAAATGCAAACTCTTCAGCGTTATTATGAGTATAAGTAGATAGATAATATTGATATTTTATTCACATTGATTCTGTGATCAAAAGATCAAAACACTTGGGAAAGGCTAGTACAAATCAGAATTTCAATATTAGCAACATGAAGAATCAAAAACCAAAGTTGTCGACATAGCTCACAGAATAAGCAAGCTGACGTGGCAATAGGCCGGTCATATTAGCCGTAGAACCGATGACCGTTGGGGTAGACGTGTTCTTGAGTGGAGACCGCGAATCGGCAAACGTAATTTAGAACGCCCTCGGGCTAAGTGGAGCGACGATCTTCGCAGGATGGCTGGTAGCAGCTAGATGAGAGTTGCCGAGAATCGAGCTGAATGACGTGCTATTAGAAAAGCCTATGTCTAGCAGTGGACTGCTTTATAGGCTGATGATGATGATGAATAATACAAAGGTACTATTAATATTAATTATTCATAAGCATTTAGTGACTGTTAATAATTCATAGCATCAGCAGATTCAATTTCAATTCCCTTTTAACTCAACTCCTAATAAAAATTACAGACATAAAATTAAACGTCGCGGAAACCACGCAAATGATTTCAGAAGCAGATGCAAAGTGAATCAAATAAACTTGAATTATAACTTCAATATAAAAACTGAGATGCGGGGATCAACATAAATATTAAAAACAATGAGAATGCCAGTGCATAGCGTTAGAATGCAAAATGGTGTTTATCAAGATACTGTTTACCATAGTATTGCGGGCTAAGTGATATATTGTATTGTTGCCTGCGAGTTTCTCCTTTTTTTCTCGGCTTAATAGGAATAAATAAAGGTAAATTGTAATAGTAATAGTAGGTAAATGGTAATTAGTATGTTGTACCATAGCTCTTGGACTATGAGACTGAACATAGCATCAGACCTGCAATCCCTGAAGGCTGTGGTAGCCCTGTAGCTAGGGTCGCGTTGGCATCCTTTGGTTATGGAAAAATGAAGTCTATTGTATGAATATACTAATTCTCTACTAAATCACTCTTAACTAATTTAACATCATCTGCCTAGCCTTTTTAACCGACGAAAAAAAAAGGAGGAGGTTCTCAAGTCGACCCGTATATGTATATATATTTTTTTTTTTTAATGTATGTCCACGCATAACTTAGTAGTGGGTCGTCCGATTTGAAAAATTCTTTTTTTATTGGGAAGGGTATACCTCGATGTTGGTCTCATTTAAAATTGGAAACTATAATCCACCCCTAAAGGTAGAAAAAACGGGGTTGATTGATTTTTCACCAACTGAATTTTCAACTGTGAACCTATTCTGTTCAAATTTCGCACACATACATAGTTCTGATGACACAACCACTCATCATCAACTCCAGGTCTTTAACCTGGAGTAACCCCCTGGAGTACCCTGGAGTGGAAGGTAACTCAAAAGCGAAAAATAAAAAAAGTTTTTTCCCAATTATGTAAGGGATGGCTTCCAGCCTAACCGGATACAGCTGAAAACCTCCACAATCCAGTTACTGGGTAACACGATACCCCTTGGTAAGACTGTCGAGCTTCTGACGGCCCCTAACAACTTTCAAAGATCTACAAATGACAGTCGGGACCAACGGCTACTAAAAATACGGCTAACTAAAAATTAAGCATTTCTGTCAAATGAACCGTCAACAAATGAACAGAGTATACACACCTAAGGTACGGCATCATATTTTAGGGAAATTCTACCGACGCTAACTTGGCATTCAAGGCCCAAAAGAGATGCATTAGATCTATGTTTAGTCTGAAAACGGTAAATACTTGTAAACCATATTTTAAAAAGTACAAGATATTAACTCTTCCCTGTCTGTATATCCTCGAAGTCGCAATGTATGTTAAAACAAACCCCAATCTGTTTCTACGTCTACAGGACGCTGTACGGCGTAACAGACGGGATATGACCATTCTTCGTGTCTATTCAGCAAAAACGGCACTCATGCGCAAAAGTATCGTCTGCATGGCACCTACTATATTTAATATATTGTCTAAACATTGGAAGGAGCTAAATAGTAAAGCATTCAAGCGTCAATTAAAAAGGTTTCATTCGCAAAAAGCATATTATAGTGTCTCCGAATTTCTAGCCGAAAAAGTGTTTGTTGCCTGACACTAATATTATTTTTGACAAAACTCGTGTAATTTTTGACAAAACTCGTGTAATTTTTGACATTAATCTTGTAATTTTGACATTAATCTTGCAAATGTGACATAGATCTTTTAATTTTGACATACATTTAGTAACTTTGACATTATAATTTTTGACATATCTTAAATTTTGACATTATTTATTAAACCTTTATGCACAAGTAAAAAAAAAACTACTGTACAAAGGCGGACTTAATGCCTGCATTATAAAATACAAAAAAAAAAAAAACATTTAAAAAGTTTCTAAATTATTGGAAGTGCCTATTCTGGGTACATTTCGATTTTTCTTATTGTTAAATTCGATTCAATGTTATGGAAATATTTGTACGCCGATACTTACGGCTAAACATGATTGGACTCAAACGATGTAATATCTTGCATGCTCTAGTATGTATACAATTTTTAAACAAATCTTATCTTATCTTATAATTGATTATATCGCATAGCATCCTTACATTTAATTCACTCGGTGGATTTCTAAAACTATCTGTGAGGCAAAACCAGTTATCACGAAAGTCTCAAATGTACTGCAGTTTTCCGAGAAAATCCACTGGCGTTTAAGCAAAACACTTTAGCGGGGCTTTAGAGATTCCTAGGATTCGATATTTTCTTCCTAGTAAAATAAAAATATTGGCATTTTATTTTTTAAGGTGGAAAGTTAGTTGTTCCGCTAATGATCTTGAAGTTTAGTGTTATAAATGTGCGATGATATCGAGTCAACTATCTGCGTTAAGTGGGGAGACGATGATGATACTATGTACCATGGGGACACTGGCGATGAACCACTTTTCATCCTTATTACTAAGGGCATAAGGGTGGAAAGTGGTTCACCGCATCTTTCCGTGGTTGATTATTATTGTTGATTATTCTAAGAGATTATTCACCGCATTATTCGAAGATTTAGAAAATTTGGCCATTGACATTATTTGGGCCACATTGGTAATGAAAAATATTGTCACGTATGTATTCCGTGTAAGAGCACGCAAAATAGCCAATATTGACGGCCTGGTGGATACTGACGTTTGCTGAGTATGGGTTCCAGGCCCGGCAAAGTGTTATTGAGGCTTTTCCTTGACAAATTTCTAAGGATTTGTGCTCGAGTAATGACAATAGACTCACCCCCCATACTTAACTAGGTATCGAATTATTGTGAATGTTGCGATAGCGTCCTAACCAGCGAAATTTTTTTTTTTTACGATTTTAGAATTTTCTAGTCATTATCGGGTTGTAAATGAATGTGGCTTTGTAAATACATATTTATAAAGGTCAGGAATCATATTTTGATCAACATACAACCTGCTACTGACTTTTGTAAATTGCAAACAACTTAAGAAAATTTGAATTTCGCGGGCTACCTTAGTGCAACCCGCATGACCAAACTGACACCTAACCCCTGTCCTTGTTACAGTCAGCGCCCCACCCTGGCCAGGAGTGAAGATGGCAACCCGCTTTGCCCCCGTCTGCCCTCAGTCACTGCCTCCCATCAAGAAGGGAAACCCTCCATCATCAGGTCGCCAGCACTACATGAACCAGCTAAAGGCGTTCCTTACCAATGAGTCCGAAGACTGCCTGTATTTGAATATTTATGTTCCATATAGAGGTAAGTCAAAAAATAATATTATTATACCATTAAGTTATTTTTGACGAAATTATGTTATCATATTACTTGTAATTACGGCCGGCCGCGACCTACAAGATGTAGGTCTCAAAGTCAAATGTTAAAGTCAAATCATTCATTTCGATTAAGCATATAAATCTACAAAAACATAGAAGTAAAAGGTAGTTTTCATATGGAGTAGAATGGGCAAGAAACTCGACCGTTACTCTTTTAAAATGTAAAGTTCGAACTTTTTAACGAACGTTCTTAAATTCGAAACCAGACAGGCACCTGACTTTGTGTTAATTATTTCATCACCAATGCTCTCAAAACGGTGAAGGGAAAGATCGTGCGGAAACCGGCATGTCCTCGAACCAAAAAATTCTGCTATAAATCTTTGCTTCATCTTAAATCAGGAACTTATCCTAGACGTATTGAAATGCGTAGACATAGTTGATCAAACAGCTCCTGTAAATCAACGCACGTTTTAATAAACACCGCTGAATGAAAAGAAATATTTACAATATCCATCCATTTCATAAGAATTGATCTCCTTCGAGAAATCCAACAGTCCCTCTTTAATATTTCCTTTGATCTAAGAAAAATATACAGATATTCTGTAATTTAGAGAAGTATGAATAAAAATAAGTAATGACTGTTTACTTTTAAAGATGGCGGCATCAGGACGCGTTATAGAAGTGACAGTCGGGGAAATACGATAAGATTTGGATTGTTTTTAATTTTATAATGTTTCTTGTAAAAGTGTTCTTGTGTTCGGATTTTTAAATGGAAAGAATGCCAAAAGTAACTTACGTCATAAATATTTAATTGCCAAATTGGTCTAAAGTGCAAAAAAGTGTTTATTATGATTAGTTATGTGTAATTTTTTTATGATAATAATTTGTAAAACTGGCCGCGCGTAAAAAGTTACGCATTACATTAACGAGACTATAAAATTAAAATTTTAATGGACAGCGATGCGGACAAATTTTTTGATGCCTAATGAACTCTAATCCTTTCTTTTGTACACTTGTACATAATATTATTAATTTATATTTGAGTGTAAGCATATTAAATTGTATCTAAAATTATACCTTATTGTTGTAGCGTAATAAAAAATTAAAAAATATTTCAATTCTTATCTTGCCTGTAAGCAAAAATCAAATAAAATGAAGAATTTGAAAGTTCAACTGTCTGTAGAACATTTTTTTATGTAAGTACCTAAATGATAAAGTGTCTATCATTAATCATAAAAATAGAAAAATGTTTGATTAAGACGCGAACCTTTAGTCAGCACCCCGAAATTAATCAACAAATAAGAAAGTACAGAAATAAATTTGCGTCACTTTAGTTAAAATAAAATCTTGTCAACAATTATTATTAATTCTTAGTGACACAGAAAAGTTATAAACAAAAGGACCATAATAATAATAGTTCACCGAGGAAAAATTTAAAAATAAAGTAAATAAAATGCTGCATGCAATTTAGGATTTTAAAACCTAGGTTCTTTAAAAATCAACTTTGCTTGAAAGACTAAAGTTATCGGTTCTCTGTTGATGTAACAGAGTAGCTCCGCAAAAAATTAAAGGAAAAACCTTGGAGTAGGTAATAAGATTTTATTTAGTTATTATACAAGCAGAAATTTAATTCATAATTGCATCCTCTTAAAGGGTCATTGTACTCATCATTATGAACGACTTTCGCTATGGGACCAACCCTGAAATCGCATTTATTTTCGCATAGCTCGTCAAATTATAGGGAACAGCTGTTTTCTTTCAGGGTTGGTCCCATAGTGAAAGTTGTTCATAATGATGAGTACAATGACCCATTAAGAAGATGCAAACGTATTAAATTTCACCCTGTATATTAAAATGAACCTGGGTCAAATAAATTTATTTTCTTTCTTTCTTTTTTTTTTCTTTTTAATTGTTATTATAAACCTATTATTAATTTACTGTAATGATAGTTCTTGGAATGGGAACCATTATTCTTTTCTTTAGTTTGAAGAACCTATAAAATAAACCAATATTACCTATAATAATAAAACTATCAGATTCAAAACATGAAAAGAAGGAATTTATTTCCATTTTACGACGTTTTCTCTTCGATCTTGATTAAAAGTAATTATTCGTACTTTTCTATTTTGTGGTTCGAGTGACCCAGAGCGGCGCCAAAATTACGTCACAAGGTCGCCTAGATTCGACTAAAAATAAAAATACTAGAATATCGATGTTGTGTAGAATAAATTGTATGATAAACTTTCATGTTGGTTTAAAATACCTATTTGATGAAGTAGCATATATTATGCTAGTTCCTAGGAAAGCGGTGGCCGCTAAACAACGGCCGCAGTGACGGCTTTCAAGAAAATGATGGCAGCAGAGTTCGACTTTACGGTGTCATAAAAGGAAAACACACAACAAAGGAGGAGGTTCTCAATTAGTGTAAATGGTTTTTTTTTTTGTGTATGTTACTCCATTGCTCCGCCAATTTTTTTTTTTATTTCATTTTTCTTACATATAAATTATATTTTTAAATATTAAAATAAAGAAATATATAAAAACATTTAAAAATATAAGAAATAGTAGCCCACCGGTATCGGGAACAGGGTCCAAGCTACCGGCGGTCAGGGCTCCAGAGAAAGGAACCTCCTAACAATGCGAGCCGTGTCCAGGAGTACCGCTTTCTGAATCAAGCCCTTAACCCAGCTGCCCAACGAGAGCCTCCTTAGGTGTTGATCGAGACTCTTGGCAATTAAGCCATTGGCTGATACGACTATCGGCACAATGATCGCAGAGTCCACATCCCACATGTCGACAACCTCGTGAGCTAAGTCAAGATACTTGATTTGTTTATCTTTCTCTGCCTTCACGAGGTTCCCGTCATGCGGGACCGTTATGTCAATGATCATTGTGCGCCGCTCTGTTCGATCCACCACCACTATATCAGGCTTATTGGCAACAATAGTCCTGTCAGTGATGATGGATCGGTCCCAGTACAATGTGATATTTCCATTATCGAGGACTGGGTCGGGCACGTACCTGTAGTACGGCACCTCCGAATCCACAAGGCTGTATTTCAGAGCAAGTTGCTGATGGATAATCCTGGCTACAAGGTTGTGTCTATGTAAGTACTCTCCGTTAGCTAGATGAGAACACCCGGAGATAATGTGACGGATTGATTCTCCCGGTCGGTGGCATGCCCGACAGATGTCAACCGTGCCGTCCTTCACAATAAACCTCCGGTAATTGTTCGTCATGATAACTTCGTCCATAATTGCACAGACAAAACCTTCGGTTTCCCCACAGAGGTCACCGAAACGTAGCCAGGCTACGGACGCTAGTAAATCTACATCGGGTCCATGCAGGGCCCGGAAAAAGCGTCCGTGAAGCTCCTTACTCTGCCATACCTCCTTGCGATTGTTAATGTCAAGCACTACAGGCTTGCGCCAGTACTCTTTCACCAAGGAGAGCGGGGTGAGGCCCTTGTCCACTGCGACCACATCTCGATGCATTCCCACATCGGCTTCTAGGAAATATTCCCTGAGACTGCATATCTCGCGATTGTGGAGGGTCTTAGCGTTTAAAAAGCCTCGACCACCACACTTTCGCGGGATATACAGTCTCATTACCGATGACCGTGGGTGATGCATTCGGTATGCAGTCAGCAGCGTACGGACCCTCCTATCCAGGGCGTCAAGTTCAGTCTGAGTCCATTTGAGTATGCCGAAAGAGTACATCAAAACCGGCATGACCCAGCCGTTGAAGGCGCGCACCTTGTTCCCGCCCGATAGAAGACTATTAAATACTTTCTTCAGGCGGCCAAAGAAGCGCTCCTTCAACGATTGCTTCATGTCAGTAACATTGATGCCTAACGCTTCCGACATACCCAAATACTTATAGGTTTCGGATGCGGAGAGGACTCTTAGGTATATGGAATCCGAGAGTTGGGTTCCCACGGATTCCACAATCTCCCCTCGCTTTACATGCATGACCGCACATTTGTCCACACCAAATTCCATCCTGATGGCTCTACTGAAAGTTTCAGTTACTTTCAGTACTCCAATTATTATTATGAATCGATTTTGATGATTCGTTTTTGTTTGGTAGGTCATGCTTCAGAGGTGGTCCCATATAAATTTTATTAACTTTGCTTGCATAGCTTTTGAGTTAGCTTCAATATTACGTATTTTTCCCACTTAATCTATCTAGACGATGTTTTAAGTGACTTCGCCACTGTTATTCACATAGTAGGCCAAGGTATTCGAATTTGTGTTGGGTAAGTACCTACCACAAGTAAAAAGTGATCAATAAAAACTTTTTATGTGTCTTTGCTTTTCAATTTTCGTTTTTTGCTACTGACGTCCGAAAATAAAGTTATTTTTCACTTTTTTTGTGTTTTTTATTGGAAGTCGGTTGCTTTTCTTTGTAAAAAAAAATTATAAAGAAAGTTTCAGTTACGTAATTTGCCAGTAAATTGGAGTAAACCGTAGCTTAGGGCTGAAAAAATTGAGTAGATGTTATTATAATTATATATGAAAGTAAAACGCTTGTTTTGCTGATGAACAGTGAGTGTATGTATGTTTTAGTGTAATGCTATATTGCCTATTTAAAGAGTAAAAAAGTGGTTTAATAAAAATGTTGATTTTACTAGGACTATACAATAATGTCATATCTATTTTGAGTCGAATTCCTTCGACATTTTATGAATATGGTGTTCTGTCAATTTTTTTTCAAATTAATTAACTTAGAAGGTGTTAGTAATTTTTGCATTAAGTAAATAAAATAAAAAAACAATTATTAGGTAAGTACACTTCTGCTTAACCCTTGGGTGAAGACAGGGGTGATGCTACGTGTGTAATTAATTATTTATTAATAGTTAATTAATTTCTGTTACCAGCTTTTTCCCGCGGCTTGACCCGCGTGGATGTCGGAAAATATCCGACGGGAACGTAATATTTCTCTGGGATTAAAAGTACCCTTTGCGTTAAACTATTTGTGTGCCGAATTTCATTCAAATCCGTTTAGCCGTTTTTGCGCCAATCCGGAACACACATCCAATAAACGCACAAAAATTCAGCATCGACTCGTTCCCAAAACTAGTAGCTCTTACTTACATAGTTTAAAAAAAATATTTCAATATGCCTTGTTACCTATTTCATACAACTTCGAAATTGTGAGAAAAAAAACAGCTGTCCCATACACTTTTATACTTTAGTATAGAACAGCAGATATTTTTTTCGCGATTTCTAAGTTGTTCCCGTAGTAAAAGTTATTCAGTTCGATGGTTTAATACCCTAATATGTATACAAATATTACTCAATTAATAGTATATGATATACATAAGTATGTAGTATGGGGTAAGTACCCCAACTTGCTATTTGTGCAAAAACTTCGGGCAAAAATCTTGTGTCAAAACCTTTGAAATTACACTTTGCCAGGTTCATCTCTATATCGAAATAATTATACTTCTCATAACAAATCGACGATGATGGTTGCACAACGAAGCTCTAAAAATGTCTGTCAACTATTGAACTAGAATCCCCGCGGCGCCTATTATTGGCAATAGTACACAACACTCGTAGTATCACATAAATTGGCAGGAGTTCCACAGTTTTCACATACTTCAGATGAATCATATGAATAATGGGATCAAACGAATAAACGAAGGTTTATAATTTTTTTCTTGTGTGAATTTTTGTCATCATCATCCTATTATTAGCAGTCCACTGCTGGACATATGCGTCTTCAATCTTTGTAACTTGATCATTGCCTAGTCTCATCAAGCTTGCTAGGTACCAGCTACCCTGAAAAACTCGTTGCTTCATCTAACGGGGCGTTCACGGTCTCGAGACATGTGACTTGCTACGCGATATGCCACGCGATTTGCGTCTAGCACTGTTTCCGTCCGTCGCGTCGCTCCTCAAGTCACATCTCGGTGACTCGTGGCATGCTCTAAACCATTTCTTTCATTTGTTTGCTCCACTGTCGCTGTCGCAAGACGCGTGTCGCTTGAGCATGTAGCTCGTGGCTAGGGGGTAACATGAGGGCTTCTTATCCTAAGCTAGCCGATTTGCGATCTCCACTCAAGAACACATTTACCCCAATGGTCATCGGTTCTACGGCTAATAATGCCGGCTCATAGCCACTTCAGGTTGCTTATTCTGTAGGCTTTGTCGACTACTTTGGTTCTCTATCAGATCACCGTTAGAGTGTATGTTCTGAGTAATAATATCGGATCATTGACTCGAATTATTTCTTACTAGCGACCCGCTTATGCTACGCGCGGTTTTACGGCGTGGCAAATCATCGAGGTTTCTGTACATATATGCTACGCTGGGTTATTCCACTAATCCCCATGTAAGTTAAGCACCTCATAATGAAATCAAAGTACCATCATCATTATCTTGCCCTTATCCCAATTTATTTGGGGTTGTCGCAGCATGTTTTAATCTCAGTAGTCACCCCCTTTTTATTAACCATAATTATCATCTTTCAAACCGTTCCTCCATCGTTTCCTTGCTCTTTCCCTACTCTTGTAGCCCCCATATTATATTCAAAACTTTCTACAGTCGTCGCCCCGAAAAGATGAAGACGTAGGTACATAATTCATGAATGACGGTACGTTACAAATGTTAATGTAGAGGGCACAGTAAATCTAGTCCCGTGCTAGGCTACACTACAGGCACTAGGAAATATCTATAGGATCGCATAAAAAACATGTTTGTTATCGTTTTTGCGCTTGATTGTATATGCGTTGAGAATGGATGGTACAAAAACAACGTAACTTTTTTAAATTTATGTTCTATTGCCCATTTTCAGTAGGCGATACTAAAATGAATGCCTGAATTAAAGCGCGCTGTAGGATTTTCAACATTCGTCGCTGAGTCGAGCGGTGAAAATCCAACAGCGCAATTTTGTTAGTGCCTACTGTAAGTGAAAACTGGCATAATTGTCGGACTCCTAAAACACCGCGGAGAGTAATGGTAAACAAAATTGGTACTTACGTCTAAATTCTTAAGATTCCATGAATGAATCATCGAGGAATTCGAACGGCCTCATATGTGCTAAAAACGTATAAATTACAATACGAATTTGTTGAAACTCAATTTGAAAATGTCACCTTTGTCTTTAAGTTTGATTTATAAATACTACAAAACTCTTGCTAAGTAGGATTTTCTCTTGTTCTTTCAATTAGGGGAAATAATATGAAAGACTGAGATAAATGTGTTCCTCGTTATATTTTACGATCATAGGAAGGTCTTCAACATAATCTCACACATACTATGCTAAATATTATACATTTTTATGTTTTCTAGAGCTAATAAAGATAACCTCAGATTGAAATGACAAAAAAAGAAACATAAAAATGCCAAGATGAATATTTATCATTCTTTTCACTAATAAATGTCGTCATCTACAATAATTTTAAATTGCAAATGTCTAGGTAATCAAGATGTTCATCGTACAAGTTTTCAGCCAAAGGAACCATCTAGTCGTTTCTACATTTTTAAATTTTTATCTATAATTTTTATTTATTTTCTTTAATAACCACTTGTTTACACTGACACAATTTTAAATAATGTTGTATCTACTTAAATCTAAGGTTATTGTTAGAATTTTTTATATTGTAATAATAATAAATATAACCCCACCGCCGTATCTCTACGTTGACGTCGTGGTGGAGCTTGCGCGCTCCGAACTCTAGGTCTGTGCCGGTAGAGTTTACTTTGCCGGAACGGGTCTAGGATGAGGAGCCAGACCAAGAGAGATACAAAAACCCGCAGGGCAGCATGTGGCGAGCTGTTGGGCAGTAGTGACCCCACGGACCCTACCTCCCGGGAGAAGTGTTGTTCCTCATCTCTGGCTTGCCTTTATTGGCTGGCTGGAGTGAACACTGACGAGGAACAGAGCTCCCACCTCATTCTTGCCTTGATTGGCCGGCTTGAGTGGAGATTCGCAAGAGCAATTATGTGCTCGGAGGAAGGAAGTATTCCAGTAAGATGCTGGTAGGGATCTTGACCGTACTTCCGGGATTGTCCTGATAGCCGTGGAATACCTCTCCACTCCTCTTAAGCACCTCAGGACATGTTGCCTCCTTGTCGTTACGACACTCTGTGCTAGCGACCGTTTTCGGGGGCCCATTATTGAGTGTGCAAGTCACCCCCTGCCATTTTATCTGTGTATTTTATATAAAACATTGGTCAGGCAGGGGCCATAGTCTCCCCATAGTTCAAGATAACCAGTTCACTAAGCCACCCAAATCCATAATCCAATATCTTTATTTCCATAGCTTGCAATAGTCCTACACCAACCGGGGGTTGTCCTTGGGTGCACTTGCATAGTGCATACAGGGATAATCGTCGGTTGGTGCCTCATTCCATCTAACGCGCCTTTGCGAGTTGGCTTCGGCCCCTCGTACGCCTTCCAAAAGACCGGGACCCCATGGTCCCGAGATACGTAAACATATTTAAAAATAAATATAATAATTGTGCCACAAGCAATAAACCTACTTTAAAATTATTAATAATAAAGTCGGGAAAAAAACATTTACAAGAAAAAAAAAACAATCGACTTCCAAAAAATACAGTAAAAAGTGAAAAATAATTTTAATTTCTGAAGTCGCTGTGTTGGTTTTCAATTTTCGTTATTTACCACCGACTCCCGAAATAAAAGTTATTTTTCACATTTTAGTGTTTTTTTTGGAATTCGGTTGTAAGTTTTTATTTTTCAGTATTTAGTTGTGGAACCTACCCTACATAAATTCCCACTACCTGCTATGTAAATAACGGTGACGGGAACATAAACCATCATCCATAATAAGTTTTGTGGGAAAAATACGTATTACAGAAGCTATATCCAAAACTACTCAAGCAAAGTTAATAAAAAATTTATGGGACCACCCTTGAAGCATGACCTAACAAACAAAAACAGAATCATCCAAATCAATTCTAATTGGCGGAGTAATTGCGTAACAAATACACGTTACATTCGAATTGAGAACCTCCTCCTTTTAGAAGTCGAACAAGTTTAAATTTAAGTGAGATAATGAGAGTTTAAAAATAACATTTAAAGGAAAATTTGCCTTACGATGTACACAATAAAGATTATTCTATCTTTCTACCTAGTCGCTGTTGAAAAGTTTACAATGGGCTGAGACATTTTCGGCAGATACCTAATAACTAGGCTGATTTAGATAGCTAATTGATTCAGGCGTGACTTTGCAGAAATCCATTATAAAATACAATAGACGTAGATATATTTAGTAACCTATTCCGCTTAACTATTCTTCAAGAGTCATAAAAAACCCTGAAAGAAATCGACACATGTTTTACCTCTCAACGAGGCATCCTCAGGATGACGATTGACCAATTGCAAACCAGAACACGACGTGTTGCCACACCGAACGCTGGACGCTGCGTCCAGCGCTCGGTGTGGCAACACGTCGTGTTCTGCGATTTCTTACAGGGTTTTTAATGACTCTTGAAGAACAGTTAAGCGGAATAGGTTACTAAATATATCTACGTCTATTGTATTTTAGGCTGATTTAATTCAAACTTCCAAAAAATAAGTCTCATTCAGTCTATAACCAAAGTTAAAGTCAAAGTCAAATCATTTATTTCAAGTAGGCTATTAAAAGGCACTTTAGCACACTCTTATACCTTACTGCCCCTTACAATAGGTAGTTTTGTATGGAGAAAAAAGTGCAATAAACTCCATATTAGATAAGTACTCTTTTAAAATGTTTCCACTAGTCCCTAATGACAAGTTAAAGTACCCACTCTTCAAGAAATTTGCATACCCCTCAGAAAGCAGGCCTAAATGGATGGTGTGTTCATCAAAAAGTTGGATTGCCTATTTTGCGCAGAAATGAGCGAGGAAAAGTTTTAAGTACACCTAATCGTATCGCATCCGTCAAGAAATATAATCACCGTTTACTTTCAGTTTGTTTCAAGGACAGACTACTGTGGTTTTCGTTATTATGAATCCATAATATTTGACGGGGCTTAATCGTTTTTTTCTCAACTGACAGCTGTCTAAGGCTCTTTCCTGACTGGTCAGTTCGGTATCGGTGCTTTGAAAATTGCAAAAAAATACAGCTGAATGGGACATACAGTTTAGAACAGTAGGTATGGAACAGATGGTTATTTTTTCGCGATTTCAAAGTTGGTCTTCTAGTGAAAGTTATTCAGTTGGGTGGTTTAAAGCACCTCTTAAAGTTTGTAAAGTTTTTTAACACCGTTATATACGGTGTATCTTTTCATACACGAAATCTCATACGGGGTCATTGTACTCATCATTATGAACAACTTTCATAATGGGACCAATATTGAAATCGCGAAAAATAATCAGCTGCTCCCTATATTTATGTTCGCATATTAACTCGTCAAAATGTAGGGAACGACTGATTTTTTTTCGCGATTTCAGAATAGAATAGAATAGAATTGAAATGTTTCGGTACAGAGCACACCGCACTGCTGCTTACCGGCCAATGAGGCAACAAAAGCCGTACCACCAGAGAGGAAAAGGCCTTACTGTCTTATTGTCATCAGTGTATTTACGAGTATCACTCTTAACACCCTAATTGCGAAACAAAACACTTTCAATCACAATCTAAAAGGTTTTGAAGGAACTTCTTAATCTATTACTTCATAATGTTACGTGTTACGCAACGAACGAGGCTGAATTGTCGAAAAACACAAACTGGCATTGCAATTCGATTGCAATTTTGTGTGCAACGCAGTCATCTCGCAAGACCAAGTCAACAATGAAACATGCCAATCACGGTGGTCGCACAAACGTTACTAACCCTACAGTTAATAGCATTGCAACAGTTCATTACATATGGACAAGTCTTTGATCTTGCAGTTATGACAAGCGTCATACACTCTATTTGTTGACTGCAGTATGGATGTGTTGCTGACTGCTGTTTCAGTTGCTGTAAGCAGGAAATAGATCTAACTGAATAAAGGAGACCGTTGGAAGAGCCATTAGCTAGGTATTTCAATAAGTTATTAAGGTAGTCTCATAACCCAGCTCTGCTAGAAAAGAATCGTATGGAAAAAAATACCTCCAAACTTACATAATACAAACTCAAATTAAAATCTTTATTGCTTATCACATGTGTTTACACAAGGTTTTTTTAATAATGGACCCCGTTGGACACAACAATTTCATAAAATATGAGTATTATCCTAGATGACGAAGTAAATGAATTTATACATAAGCCAATTTTACGACAACTCCACCAGTTCATCCCGAAATCTCAAAAAAACATTAGCAAAGAAAACTAATACAGGTTCCCGGCGTTAAAAATAGCTTTGGCGCCATCTCGTAGATTCGTAAGAGTAAATATATGTCAATCATGCCAAATGTCGGCCAAAAATACCGAAATTGTGTGTAGACGTTTGCTTACTGACTTTTGGAAGGAATCAGGGCAGTCTATTTACTTTCCTTTAAGTTTGTGGTTGACAAGATGGGCAAAAGGCCAAGAACAATAGATATACTAAACCTACCTCATTCATATTCTCATTTCTGCCACCAATCAGCATTGCTATGACACAGGTACATAAGCCATTATAATATGTCTCAGAGCTTCATGAGAAGCTCGTGGCTAAGTAATAACAGCCGAACGGGTCCATCCATCAGGTTATGCTACGCTGTCCGGGGTTTTGTCAGTGGATAAGAAAGAAAGAAAGAAAAATTGTTTATTCTGCACAAACTAAACGCACACATTATAAAGTAAAAGAATGTCATTTACTTAGTACCCAAAAGCCTCGATAGGTGACCATCTTTATATACTGAGACTCCTCCGTGCCTAGGAAAGCACGTTATACCGTTGTTGGTCCCGGCTGTCATTTGTGGATCGTTTGACAGTCGTTACGGGTCGTCAGAAGCCAGAAAGACTAACAGCCTGTTTTACCAAAAGGGTATCGTATTACCCATACCCAGTTACTAGATTATGGAGGTCAGATAGGCAGTCGCTCCATATTAAATACTGGTATTCAGCTGCATCCGGTTAGACTGGAAGCCGATCCCAACATATTTGGGAAAGGCTAGGCAGATTGAATATTTTATTTCTCAGCAGAGGTTTGCAAAGCATACTTTAAAACAGAAAGACCTACTTTCAGATGCATCCAAATGTAATTAAAACATATTTCACTTTTTGTAAAGGATTTCATTTCAGGAAAGACTCGTATTAAAGTTCATAACAAAGTCTCCTTAATCATAACCTCATCATTACTTCGACCTACATTCAAACACAATCATTAGAACCATTCATGTCGTAAGTCCGCAACAGCATCTCAAAATACTGGCACACAAACATATCTGAAACAAAGTTTAGTTCCACGCGTCACTTCGAATAGTTCCAAATGTTTATTTATATCTTAGAATTTAGATAGTTAGCGACGGAAGTGACGGAATTAGATTTGGAATTGGTGCGCAGCTGACGTGGCTCATAATAGGTGCATAGGGGTAGGCCGTGACGTCACGGAATTTAAAATGGCGGCAGTTTTTATGCGTGTAGCGTGTGTGATGCGCCTGCTACAGGTTGACTCTGAATTTATTGGAAATCTTTCGTGCGATGAAAGTGTTCATAAATATTAACAACTTTTACTATGAATAATAATAAAGCATCTACTCTATTTCACATAAAAATGGTTCGCTGTTTTACAGCAGCATGGTGCCATAGTTCATTTCTTGTTTATTTTCATGAGAAATTTTAGTCAGAAAATTTTCATGCTTTGCATTAAAACATACAGAAATTCATTATTATAACTGAAAAATCACGTAAATCAGCGAAATTGGCCAAATATCGCATACCTTTTTTTTTTTTTTAAGGGTGGGAATCATCCAATGACTTCTCCCGCTCGGCCTCTTATCAGCGAAACGGATTTCGATGATTTATGGTACTAATGTAGACCATGTCCTAAGATTCATAAGTAAGTTTTTTTTTTATTCTGAGGGGAGTTTTATCTCAGTGCCTACACTACCTACTACGTTGCCGTTGGATAATTTCCGAACTCCATGCGGGCTAAGCCCCCGGTTGGAGCTAATACAAAATATACGCTATCTTACTAATATAATAAATGCGAAAGTGAGTTTGTTTGTTACGCTTTCACGCTAAAACGGCAGAACGGATTTGGATGAAATTAGACACAGAGATAGAGCATGACTTAGAATAGAACATAGGATACTTTTATCCCGAAATTCTCCGTGGATCGAGACTTACGCACGTGAAACCGCGGGGCGCAGCTAGTTCGTAATAAAACAAAGTATAAAATCAGACCTTTCATTCACAGATCACGACACGCTAGTTAAGTCTAGAATAGAGTGCATTGCCTTCACTTCCCAAACGGTAGAACTACAAGCACCCTTCAACATAATACCTTTGTTATAAGGAACTCGATAAAATCTTAAATGGAAAAAAGTGGGATTACAAAATTTTGCCTGTTGTTCTATCTTGGGCTCTGATGAGTGGTAGTTAAGGTTTAAATTCGTGTGGGTACGAGAAACGTCCCGTCAACTCCAGACGTAACCCAGTAAACGTGAGCCAAAGAAAAATTATCATTGTAAGAAGTTTTATTCCGTACAAGTATTTTGATTTTTGAAATACGGGATCAGGTTATTTAATTTAAGATGCAAAGCAGTGTAGGTATCCAGGTTTAGGCCACCAACGAAAAGGCTACTAGTGCGCTTTTTTAAATTTTAATTTTTTTAAGTTTTGTTTGTTGCTTGCTCTCTTAATGTTGATGATTTTAGAAATTTCTGATAATCCAATCCAGGTTTCTTCATGATGTATTTTTTTAACTTAAACCGGCAGACTCAAGAAAATACGATTACATAAGAAAAGTTACGCTTGTGAGATGTTAACTCCAGTTCAGCTGGCCCATTTTCATTTTCTAAAAATCTCACGTAAACTTAGGGGAACTTAGCTGTCATTCCACCTGACACTATTGATAGCTCACCTCGAGCTCTTCACCTAAGTTTTCACGGTGAAATTATTCAGAATAGACCGGCTCATCTTTAAGAAATATTTCCGTAAATATAGTGAAAATACCATGGCCTCATACATTTTGTACAAAATCTCATAGGGTTTTTGTCAGAATTCTGAGACAATGTCCAGAAAAACGTGTAACCTGTTTTACTCCCATTTCCTTCAGAGTGTCTCAGTAAAATTTTCACGTAATTTTCCTACAAACAAAAGGCCGTTAGGAACAAAGAAAGCCGGTGAACAATGCGCAGTAGACGTGTTGACTGCAAGGGTACGACACTATTGTTTTAATCTTGTTTTTTAATGTCCAAAAAACTGTAATTATCTGCCTCTGTACGTGTCGTATAAGATTTATAAGTCAGGAGATTTTTAAGAAAAAATTGTGGGACTGGAAATAATCTTTGGGCACTTCTTAAGAATGACCTCTTGCTGGTCCAATAGTTAAAACTAGCTTAAGAAATCTTTGGTTTCCTGATTAAAAAAGTGGTGAAAGGTCACACAATAACGGCTGTCCGCATAAAAAGCGTTTTTCAGACCTTAATGTCAAAGTCAGATGTTTTTTTAGACCTTAATGTCAAATACTGGTGGAATTAACCGATTTTCATGACTGTCGTTATTATAATTATGTTCCGTCATATAATAACGACAGTCATGAAAATCGGTTATTTCACTTTCCTAGGAAAACCAAGTTTTACTATGTCTTCTTTTTGACTGTTTCAAAAATATATGGCTAGTATAATGTACTTTCTAAATTATAATTATTTAAGTTTTGGCTACGGATAAAACATTGGAAAAAAACTTAAGAGCCTGGTGACAGTGACAGACAAGTGACAGACTCTACAGCCGCGTCCTATTTAAAAGCGATCATCGCGCAAATACGCGATGGGTCGCGTTGAGTATGAAGCTAAATTTTTAGAAGATAATAATAGTCTTATTTTATTAGGATCATCAAAACCTAGAGATTAATAATCCACGCATTAAAATTGATGTCTATTCCATAAGGCAGCTCACTGCAGATTGAGACAGCTGTGCTGCTGGGGAGTTTGTTGCGCCACTTCTTCTTCCTAGCTGAAGCACTAGGAAGTGGTGAAGGGTGGGCGTTTTGGGGGCTTGTCTTATGTAATTTTCACGTTCGAAAAGTGCTGATTCTCAGCCTAGTTTGAATAAATGATTTTGATTTTGAATGACTGTGCTGGGTGTTGTTGACATGACTATACGTCCGCATTTTGACGAAATCTTGAGACAACAATTACAGTATGTACTAAAATATAATACTCACAGTTTAATATAAAATCATCTCGCCCGTTGTTCTATATAAAATATGAGTCTTCCTCAGTACATTAACTTAATTCACCATTTTTCTTAATTAACCCTGTGGTTTCTCTGATCTTTGACATTTCCTGACTCATTCATTGCTAACACGGTTATTTAATAAAGTTACTTACGATGGTTTGCTACAGTGTCAAACGTTAGTATATAATAGTAGAGTGCTGCAATAGTCTTTCAGCGCCTGAATGACATTGACAGGGGGTTGTTGGTAAACATTTGTAAAATTTTCACACAAATTCTGTTGAAAAAACAACATGACGGCGTTAGTTCTGATTTTGGCCACGCGCCAAAAGCACCTGGTAGCGTTGTATGTCCAAACAAGGCCTTCTATGCGCATACGTTTACGCGTGTGGACGCTTTGAGGCGCCTTGCGCTTATCACGAGAGAGAGAACAGTGTAATGGCCCCGACTTAGGTCGTGGGTTCAAACCCAGGTCAGCTTTACTTTGTGTAAATAATTTTATCACCTCTGCTCTCAAAATGGTGAAGAAAAACATCCTGAGGAAAACGGCATGTCCTAGATCTAAAAATTCGAAGACATGTGACATCTACCAACCCGCACTCGTGGGGTGGATTACTCCCTCTCAAGAGAGTAGGTCTGTGTCCCAGCTGTGGGAATATTATAGGCTGATTATGCGCTTATCACGCGCGTAATATTATTACGAATATGTTGACATAATTTTGTTGGCTCCTTGTTTTTCGACTTCACGTAATGTCTTGACGCGTATGACTCGCGTGTTTTCTTGGTACGGCTCGAATGTGAACTTTACTTGTTCACATTTGCTAAAACGATTATAAAAATTATCTGCATTAGAATAAGGTTCACATTTCGCTTTCCTAAAGAAATTAAGTCAAAGTGCGGTTGGTAAACATTACCCTAAGGGATTGCAACAGACAAGCGTAATTTTTATCAATCAAAATGAATCCCCGAAATTACGATGCTATGATTCAGTTCAACAAACCATGATCCATGTATGACCAACATTGGCATTGTGTACAAAGCCGCCTAGCCGTGGAGATTTATCATCGGAGACGGCTCTTGGCTAATTGCCTACAAGCTGTTCTAATTAACCTATTTCGTCAGTAAATAAATGTTTTACAAATAAACATTTTGAGTTGTTAAAATAAACATTATTTTCCTGTTTTATATTTAGAATTCTGTAGTAGCTATGGTAACGATTATCGTCTCCTTAAAACGTAATTGGTTCAACATCGCGCTTAAATATTTCTTGAAGGGATAGTCATACTTCCATTCGTTTTTTTCACTTCTGCATCATGATCAAAATCACGTTGATCTTCGATAAATAAGGTTCTATTCTGTGTTTATTAAATGGCAAGCAAACCCGATGTCGACTATTTTTCCAACGTCTAAAGAAAAAAATGCTTTATAACCTATTTAAAATGGGATTAGCCTATTGCCACTATTGTCCCGTATTCATTGACAAAAATGTTGGAAACAACATTTGTGTTGGGGGATGTTTTTTTGTTTTGCTATTAGCATGTTGCCAGAAACACTCCATCATGTTATGTTGCCGGCAACATGATTCCCGCTACACACAATAAATATGACAATGAAACAATGTTGCACAACTTTGTTTTCCAATGAGAACGCTGCAATTATTCAATTATTTCAAATGGGCATTTTCAATTCACAAGAAAATAGAATTGTCACCTATTTCACAAGGTAAAATTATTAAACTCTTAAAATATTTTATAAACATTAATTTTAATACTACTTTTCATTTTCTGCATTGCCATCAACCAGGCACAAACCCAAACTCCAAGCTATTTTCTATAGCTAGAACCACACGGTCGGCATGTGTTTCTAAAATCATTCATTAGCATAAACACAGCGTGAACGTGTTAGGTTTAGAGATCACAAATGTTTATAGGTACTAACGAATTAATAGCTCATTACAAACAAGTGCTATCATAACCCATTTCTAGCTTATTCTTAGGTCTTACACATCGGAAGAATGGTTAGTCGATAAGTCATCTATAAAAAAAGAATAATCTTGTTTACGAAAACAACCGTCTTACAAAATGTTTTAAATTTATTTTTCACTTTATAGTTATGGTACCTCTACCTACCCCACATCAATTCGTATACCACTAATTGCTATACAAACAACAGTGCCAGGAAGTGATATAAGACCATCAAGATACACAATGTCCACGTATGCCTTCAATGCCTTGTAAATATCTTTTGTTAGTCGCCTTTAAATCGTCCTCCCAACATTACCGAAGCCTAAGGCGAAGCGTGTATCGAAGCCTAGAAGTGACCTTATTGGTGATGTTCTTCAGAAAGGTCAGGTGCGTAGTTCTCACAACCGGCGACCTTGTATATAAGGGGGCCTACCACCACCGCTTACAGCAGTATTTTTTTTTCACTATCAGCAGTATTACTTCAGTGTAGGAAAGAGATGAAGCTCTACAGGACGTATAGCTCCATCTCTTTTCCGCACGAAGTAAGATTAAAATAATACTGCTGTCAGCGGTATTGATAGGCCCCCAGATGTATGAACGTAATCGAGGCATAAGGTGTATGTAAGGATCGTAGCAGGTGGCGTTTTGTTGTTTCTGCCTACCCCCATGGGTAGAAGTCGTGAGTTTATATATGTACTTATGTGTATCGAAGCTAACTCAAAAATTACCCGTTCGAAATTGATTAATTTACGTTACTCGTCCGTGTTTGGGCTACAGATATTGATAATAATTGTATTGTGTACCTTTCAACTTAATCGATCCTTTAGATTCGGAGCAAAATATCTGTGACAGACGGACAACGAAGTGATCATAAAATGGTTCCGTTTTTTTCCTTTTGAAGTACGAAACCCGAAAAATATGGTACTGCTTTCGGGATAAATAAATAAAAGTCGGTATAAAATTATTGTAGGTATCTTTAATCCTTAAAGAGCTTAGACCAAAAACTTGAATAAGAAATACCACTGCAGTTGTGTGTTTCATCATAATAAGCAATACTCTCCCTTGAGTATTATCAATGTATAACGGCAGATCAGTCAGTGGCTTTAGAGAAGTAGTTGAGTGGATATTCATCAGATTTAGAATTCGATTTTTTTTAACCACTCGCTAAATTGTCACTGGAAGGCCTTGCTTGTTGCATGGCCATTAATTCGTACTTGAAAAGTACTTCGAAAAGGTCCCTCTTTGCCTTTATTTGCAGGATAGGAGGAAGTTTATTTAGAATGTCTTTAACGTGGGCCGAAAAAGAAGCCACGTCGCTATCGGGATTATTGTTTTGCGACTGGCTTGTGGCTGCCAATTTGCGCCTTTCGTCCCTCTCTTTGAAGTAATTAAGCAAGCTTTCAAAGTTGGCTGTCCCTGATGAGACTCGGCGACCATGTTCATTGACGGAGTTGACTGAAGTTGATGCTGTGCTGATATTCTCCGTAGCATCTGTCGGGGTGTTGTTAGCCTGGACAGAATCAAAGCTGACGAATTCCGCCTCAACACTGTACGTCATATCTTCAGACTCGCCTTCATTGCTTCTAGGAAACTCTTCAACACTTGTCTCCATCCTCTCTTGAGCCACCCCATCCAAGAAAGTTAGCAGTTTGTAAAATTGCCATTTGCTTCGAGGATGTTTGGTATCTGTTCTTGCACTTTTACATCTTTTAAACCTCGCATAGCCATCTCTGATGTTTCTCCAGTGTCTCTTTAATTTGATGTAATCTGTAATTTTATTACATTATTTAATTATTTATGTAGAATTGAATACGCTTTATTATGTAAACCATAAAAATTACAGGTATAGATGTAATTTGACATAGGGTGACACATAATGAACGGTCTTATCGCTAACTAGCTGACGCCCGCGACATCGCCCGCGTGGATGTCGGTTATTATATATTAAAACCTTACTCGAGAACCATTTTATCCATTGATGAAAACAGCTTGAAAATCGGTGCAGTAGTTATTGAGTTTATCGCGTACAGGACCACAGACAGACGCGGCGGAGGACTTTGTTTTATAATATGTAAGGATACTGACTAGTCTGTGGTGTATTATTTACAGAATTATACAAAACATAACTACATAGGTAAACAATTACTTAACTACTTAAAACATAATACTTATTTATATAAGGTGTTTCTTTTCATACACGAAATCTCGTAAGGGGTCATTATGAAAAACTTTCACTATGGGAATAAAAATGAAATTATGAAAAAAAAATCAGCTGTTCCCTACATATTTATGTTCGCATCGCATAACTCGTCCAAATGGATGTTGGTCCCATAATGAAAGTTGTTCATAATGATGAGTGCAATAGTAGGGTAAGCAAACAAAGAGAAAAAAACACAACAACAATAATATTTAAAAAAAAACATAAATTAAACAACATTAACAATATTAAGTAAAGTATAAGCTGACCTCGCATTGTAGGGAAATCCTATACAATGCGGGATCAGCATTAACTGGAAATGTATATCTTGATGTGTAGACGTGTGTACATAAAAATATACGTAAGTAAGTAAGTACACAATAGTACAGAAAGATAATAAATTATAGTTAATAATATTGCCTAGTATTGGTTTAAGTACAGTTAGGGATGTTCATTGTTACGCAAATTGACACCATAACTACCAACGTCTATTTGTCGTGTTATAACCATTTCATCATGACAGTTGCGATTTGAATATACTTAAGGACAATTTAATGTGGTTGTCAATTTGCTTATCAATTAATTCCCCGACTTTACAATGATGTAAAACATTCACCATGTTTTGCGTCATTGTCCATATTAACTAAATACCTACTAGCTTCCGCCAGCGGCTCAGCCCACTTGATATCTTTATAAGATAGAATAGGTATATAAATTATTATATCCCTTATTACTCAGTGATAAAATAGCATTCTACAGGTGAAAGGATTTTTAAAATCGGTCCAGTAGTTTTTGAGTTTATTCATTACAAACAAAAATATAAATCTTTTTCTAGTAGGTATAATATTACTGTAGATTACTTATTATCTCGAACCGTATTACAAAGGATCGTAAAATAGCACGTGTGAGTGTTTGCGTGTTATTTTGCACACACGCACGCACGGATCCCCACACGATCGCGCACACACATACACATCAGTTGACACAGTCATTCGCTCGAAATCAATCGACAGACACGTCGCGACGCGCGGCTATCAAAATGTGCAATGATAACGAAATATACAGTTTCATAAAAAATCTATACTTACCACTTTTATTAAGCTCCTTACTAATGTCCTTCCAAATATTGTCCTTTAAATGTAACTCTTTAAAGTCAGCGTGTTTAGTGTCATACAAAATAGGAAACTGTGACACTAAATATATAAATCTTTCGTCTTCTTCTGGCGTAAACACATCCATTTTGCTTGCGACACGCGTCAGTACTGAGCAGGCAAGACAGTGTCGTCGACCGCACTGCGGCAGCTGCGCTGAGTCATACTGTCGTCTCACTCGAATGTCGCAGACTGGAGTAATGCGCGAGTGAGAAGTCATGTTGTGAATAGCGTCGCCATTTTGAATTGGTTTCTCATGGCATGCCACGACCTGTCGCGCGGCTTGTGGTTGCGAGTGCGGTCTACGTCGGCGACGCGACCACAAAATATAAGGGCAGGATTCACAGAACGCATTTTGACTGGACTTGGCTAAGTAAATTAGTTAAGCGTCGCAGACCAATGTCAACATTATTCCTACTTATTATGTTAATGATAATATTCAAATAAAACGCTTGTTCGCATTCGTAATACGAGCATTACATTACACGTATCATAATAGGTAAGTACCTAGGCGACCGAGCTCTGATCGAGTGAAAATAGACAGAACGTATTTTCCCTGACCTAGAGCTAGTCTAGCTTGATCGATTTTTCGCCCCTTATAATGCAACTTGCATCGAAATCGTTTGAGCCGTTTTCGAGAACGTGATTACAAATATTGCCCATTTAATTGTTTATGATACGGGTGGTATTTGTACTTATGTCATACTCATAATGTAAAGTGCGACCTGTGAACAGTTAGGCCTTAGTACTTACCTATTAATACTAATCTAGAAACCGTAAAAACCCGTTATTTTGCTAAGGACCTTGACGATAATAATTAAATATTTAAGTAGGTACTTACTGACAGTTATTTTGACAATGACGCTTCTGCAGTGCCGCTGTTGTCTGTCGCAGTCATGACACCGTAATTTTTTTTTTTTTTTTCCAACGTCCCCATAGCCTTTGTCAACAGGAAAAGAATGTCAAAGATGCAGTCTCCATGCAAAGCTATAATACTTCTTCATTCGTTTGTTTTCGTCTTCTGAATCATTTTCCCATATTCATTGTGCTCTCTGATTGTTTTAAAATGTAGGTAAATAGGTACAAAACTCTTAAATAGTCTTAAAACGCTAAAGGCTTAATGCTGACTCGTCAAAGAAAACCTCACTTTGATTTGAACAAAAGGCTCAGTTCAGTGATTTACGCGGCCTCCGTAAAAATGCTCTTTCCTTGTTTATTCTGAAACGTCAGACAAGGATAGAGATATATTCCGGTTACACGGAATGTAAGGAGGAAGTTTTATTTACGCGATCATTTAGATTGTTTGTGCTAAAAATATAACAATACATGCTGTTGTGTTCCAGCTTAAAGCCGCTCATGAATAATGTCGAAATAGCTGGTAAAATAACAATAAAAGTCAGTTATTTTTGAAGTATTGAATGCAGTTCGGTAATAATATGCAGTCAACTGGTGTAATTTGAGACTTGTTTCTTTTAGAAAATCATGAATGTTTAAATTGCAAGAGATAATAATTTTGAATGTTACACTTTCATGTTTTCTGGGCGGATACAATAATAATTTAACTTAAGAAATTAATGACGTTAATAACACCTCGGCTTTATGATCATGATACCTTTGTGCCCAGAAAGTCCTTTACAAACATCCTTTAATAATTTAAAAACATTTTAATTCTTAATTTAATTATGCACCAGATACAAGCTAAATGTGTACTAAACTTACACCAAAAATAGTTTCATTGCGATTGTGAGCATTTCAAAGCACATTCGCGAGGTATTTTGTTTGCCGCGCTCGCGTGAAACAAACCGTGGCTTTAGTAATGGTACAGTAATGTGCTAAAAGCCGTCGCCGCTAGAATTCTCTCATTTCCGCTGGCGTTACTCATGCTTGAGTTTATGTTCTTTTTAAAGCGTTCACTTTTAAGTCACGGCGCGTTTAGTTAGGTTTTAGTTGAATATTTAGTTATGGGTGAATATTAGAAGGTGTTCAGATGCCGCGGTGTTTTTATTACACATTTAAAAAATTACGTTTTATTGATTTGATTTCTTCTTTACCAATATTTAATTAAGTGAACCAGATAATTATTTAAGTAGGTATTATTTTCTAAGTAATTTCTTTTTACATAATAATAGATTGTATGGGCCCAGCAAGTGGCCACTTTTAAATCTTGATCTTTGTTCAATATTATGTAAGTATAGGTAATCAGGTACTTACTTACTTTAAAAGTGCTTTAAAATAATAATTATTATTTCTCGAGTGTTTATATAATGTAACATTTTTAAACTGAACTTCGTTTTCATTTACGTTTAAATTTTTGTTATTTCATAGTAGTTTATAGTTTTAAAGCTATGCATTACTAAGTACCTATAGGTAATACCTTTGTACTCATATTATAATTATGTCGTATCTATAAATGGATTTTACTGTGTGTATATAAATCATTAGTATTAATTTATTTTACATTACAGTAGTAGATACATTCAAAATGCAGCCTCACAAACTTTATTTAGACAAGATTTGATAAAGCGCTATCTATGAACGAAACGTTGGACTACTTAAGCTGCCTCCTTCAGTTTCTAGTGCGGGGTAAATACACAAGCGCGTTCAGTTGGTATCTTTTACCATCGGTAGCAGTTCACCAAACTGGTACTAGATGGCGGTACAAGTCTCATAATTTAAATTCGAAGACAAAATTGCATTGGGATTGTAGGAAAAACTTTTGGGTAATTTATAAAAAGAAAATAAGTAGGTATCATTAAAGTTTTGAAGCTGCGGAAATAGAAATTAAATAACAAATTATTTCTATGACAAAATTAAAATTTATAATGATAATAATTTTTATAAAATAATGGTGTTTTGGTCGATTTAATCCTACTAAACCTACTAATATTATAAATGTGAAAGTTTGTGTGTTTGTGTGTTTATGTGTTTGTGTGTTTGGATGTTTGTTACTCAATCACGCAAAAATGGCTGAATGGATTTGGATGAAATTTGGCAAACAGATAGTTTATAACCTCGATTAACACATAGGATACTTTTTATCTTGATATTCCCAGGGGATCGAGACTTACGCGGGTGAAACCGCGGGGCGCAGCTAGTGTTCAATAAATTGTAATTTGTAATGTAAGTAGGTACACTCTCCTTAACATATAACTATAGTTCACTGTCACAAACAATCAACAGAAATTAATAAATTCCCAACAGTTACTGACTTACGACATAACAAACTTATAATAATATTTTTTTTTTCATTAAAAAAATATATGTACCTACCTACCCACCAGTGAAAATATTGTGAAAGGCAACAATACATTAACATTAGTTAGAAACGGAAAAATGTTAGACAGGATTGATTTGTGGAAAGGTTCCTTTGATCTTTGCAACGATTACATAGCAGCGCTAAAAAAATAAACCCAACTACCTCCTCAATAGCAAACCTTATATCTATACAAACAAAGTTGAAATCCTAAAAGCCAATAAGGTAGGTACAATTAACTAGACGTTTTTTTTCCCTTTTCATCCACTCAGAGGGGAGATTATCAAATAAATAAAGATTAGCTTTTTTAAAAAGAAAATTACACCGAGAATTCTGTATTTTTTTTTTTTTTCAATTTATATTTTCACTTTACACTTTTATCAACAAGGGGTAAATTAAAAATACCCGTTCTGTTTTATCCTGTTGTGTGAATTTGTCACTAGTTTTTGTCCTTATTCTCTATAAGTACCTACCTCGTTAATTCCCACTGCTGGGCAAAGGCCTCCTTTCTCTTTTCCACACATATCTGTCCATTGCCATTGATTGTGGACCCGTCCTTTCGGTAAGAGTCAAGTTTGTCCCTCCATCTTCATTTTGACCTTGCTGTAGGTAAATTTTATTATGAAGTTTAATATTAGGTATCTTACCTAGTAAGAAATTAATGACAGACTTAGTTTAGAGATAATGCAATAGTTACCTATTTAAGATAAAGAATTAACTCGTTTAATGAAATACGAATATTGGTTAAAAATGTGACCATCCTTTTGTTTTCATCTTATTTCGGAATAAACCAAGCACTCAACTAATATATTTTGTGTCAATTCTGAGAATGGTTGTATATCAAATTAACTTTATGTGAAACACGCAAAAAAAGTAGTCCCAACTTTAATAAAAACTCATATGAATTTGTTGTGTGATGCTGGGGCCACATTGCTGCGATAAGGCGAACAAAACTTCGCGCACTCTCTCTCGCACACCGCTCGACGTCTCTGAGCAACAGAGAGCGCGCGAAGTATATTTCGTGTTATTGCGACAATGTAGCTCTAGCATAAAAATCATAGATAGTTGAAAATGTATCCGAACCCGGTGTCTACAGTTTGTCCCTACCACTCGCCACAACTACACATGCAGTTCAGTAAAAGCATTATATACGAAGTCGCGCATAAACGCGCATTTCATAAATCAAAACGGACTACACTATAAATTATAAACCTTATCCCATCAAAAACAGCGTTCATTGCCCAATACACATTGGTAAAAATCAAACGAGAACTACAAAACTTGAATTTTCTACCGCCAAAAAATTTATGCAATAGCTCAATATTTGATTCCGACTTCCGTTCATCCAGTAAATAACATAAAAATAAATGGGTCAGTTTCACTGCAACGCATTTGAAGCGGTCGATCGGTCAAACGCTGACAGTAAATCAGGAATATCTGCAAAGCGTGCATATATCTTACATGGCAAGCTGGAGTTATCTGCTGTTACATACTTCATGGGAATATTTGAACGGATTTCTCGATTTCCATACGGAATTGATGATCACAGATCATCTATTTCTGATTCTGAATTGATGGTCGGGTGGATTTATTGATAGTTGGGGTGATTTTAGCGAGAAAAGTCTAGATACTGCTCATATTATATGTAACGAAGTCTGTGTATTATTTATGTATCTACCATGTTCCACACCAACACGTCATAAAAACTTTGTGTGCATGTAGGTACTACTCATTATCAGAATGAGAAAACTTCAAGTTGTTGAAGTGAACTTTCGTTTTAATTTTCGCTTGCTCTGACATGGTCACCTATACTTTTCATCTGAAACATAGATTTTTATTTACACATCAATTGAACTGCCAGTTCACTTCAACAATTGAAACGGATGGCTAAAGTTTTCTCAACTATGATAATGATAAACACATGCAGACGAAATCTTAATTACTCATTTGGATCCTTCTTTGTCGTGACCAGATAGCTCCTTCCAGCCAGGGAAAAAGCAAACGGCTATGCTCTTACCGGTTAAAACTACCATCATTGCAGTGCGATCTTCTGCATGAATAAAAAGAGCCTCCAGGATCATAATATGCCTGTTTTACATTAATTGTTTTTAGGATTCCGTACCCAAAGGGTAAAACGGGACCCTATTACTAAGGCTATGCTGTCGGTCCATCCGTCCGTCTGTACGTGCGTCCGTCCGTGCGCCCGTCCGTCCGTCCGTCCGTCTGTCACCAGGCTGTATCTCATGAACCGTGATAGTTAGACAGTTGACATTTTCACAGATGATGTATTTCTGTTGCCGCTATAGTAAAAAATACCGGTAAACAGAATAAAATAAATATTTAAGGGGGCTTCCATACAACAAACGTGATTTTTTGGCCGTTTTTATAGATAATGTACGGAGCCCTTCGTACGCGAGTCCGACTCGCAATTGGTCGGTTTTTATTTTTATTAAAAAAAATCTCCTTTGTCCTCAGAACAAAAAACCAAAAAGTTTCCTGTACTAGTCTTCATTCACGGCGACTCCTTCGAGTGGAGTTCTGGCAACCCGTACGATGGGAGGATGCTGGCCTCGTACGGGAATGTCATGGTCATCACTGTCAACTTCAGGCTGGGGATTTTGGGTGAGTACACAGAGGGAGCCCTCACACACGGGCGAGTTTTGATCGCGCACTGGATTTTGCGTGCGTTACATCGTGTGTTTGACAAGTATGAACGTAAACGAAGCGAAAGGAGTATGTGAGGATAGTAGCAATTGGCATTCTTGAGAGGAGCTCGTCCCTAAGTAATAACAGCCGCATGGGTCGATCCATCAGGTTAAGCTACGCTTGCCGGGGTTGGTCCGTGGACCATCTTTACATATCGAGACTCCTCCGTGCCTCGGAAAGCACGTTAAGCCATTGGTCTCGTCTGTCATTCGTGGATCTTTGACAGTCGTTACGGGTCGACAGAATCCCGAAAGTCTGACAATCAGTCTTACCAAGGGGTATAGTATTACCCAGTTACTGGGTTGTGGAGCTCAGATAGGCAGTCGCTTCATGTAAAATACTGGTATTCAGCTGCATCCGGTAAGACTGGAAGCCGATCCCAACATAGTTGGGAAAAGGCTAGGCAGATTGAGTAGCAGTTAACATTCTGTAGTTTCTGCCTACCGCCATGGGAAGAAGTTATGTATGTAACGATCGTCAAAATCGAGCAAATCCGTAGGCACCTTTTATTATCGGTCAAGCACCTAATAATCCTTTAACTTTTATAATTTCAGGTTTCATGAAGCCAAGTCTAACAGAGCACGTTTACGGTAACAACGGGTTACTGGATCAGTTAGCAGCACTCCAGTGGATCAAAGATAATATTGAAGATCTAAATGGAGACCCATCATCAGTGACCCTGATGGGACATGGCACTGGTGCCGCCTGCGTCAATTTCTTAATGCTCTCTCCAATATCAAATGGTAAACGCATTTTTTTACCTGAATTCCCTTCGTAATCACGATTACGATTTGATCAAAATCTCGTAAGCTGTCTTCACCAGCGCACCATCAAAATTAAATGATGAATCAAAGCATCGTATCTATAGGTACTCTAGTCACTTTAGCATTGCAATAGCGGTCATTGCCCTTTCCCTACCTAGGAACCCAAACAATAAACCTGAGTATGGTTTTTCGTTATTGAAACATGTTGAAGATCATGATAGATATTGATTCAGGACGTAAACGGACTTTATCTCAGTTTTTGAAATAAAGAATATTAGAAAATCTGGGTGAGTCAATAACCGCTATTTCAACGCTAAAGCAACTCGGTTATGCGTTTAATTCAGATTTCCGAAGTAACAAAATTTCGGTGTTTAACGTTAAATAATGCTACAAAATCAACTTCATCGTAGTTTACGATGCAGCTGTTGTGAAACGTGTGAAAGAAAAACAGAAACGCGTCGCTTTCCAAGTTTTAATTCCTTACACTCGGTGTTTTCACACTGCCTCATGTTTCATTCTTTGGAGACTTACCTATATCGTGTTCGTGCCATTACACAAGCTATATTTTATTGTGAACGTATGAGTTTTCTTACCATGTTTTCCTTAATCGTTTCAAGGCGATATCGCACTATCAAATGTCTTTACTGTACTTACATACTTTCGTCTCTCGAATGCCTTTACTAAACGAGCATTAGCGCGACAGAATCTTTAGATATCCATATAAGAACGTAGTGCGACTTTGGAACGATGTTTCAAATGTTGATGTTGTCATTTATACTTCTATCTTTGATAGATTTCTTCTATAACAAAAACAAAAATGTAAATAACAAAAATCATGAAAAACCAAAAAAAATATTGCTTTACTTTCATTCATCATCGTTGTGTCTCATTTAAAAAATGTACTATAAATATTTTTATTTGTTTCAAACTTTATAGCATTTGTGCGACATAATTAGTGTTAGTCTTTATTCGATGGTTATTACTTATATTTTCAGGGTTATTCCACCGTGCAATACTCATGTCAGGATCTGCGCTATCAGACTGGGCGATGACGAAAGACCCAACGCCGTATACACTACAAGTGGCTCAGAGTTTGGGCTGCAATCCTAGTTCTAAGAACATGATGACTTGTTTGCAGAAGAAACCGTAAGTCACCTAACCACCACCATGATTTCGGAAAATAAGTGCATGAATTCTGCTTAGCTGAATACTTATTTATTAGGGTACCCAAAGCTGCTACTCTGATTATCAGTTCATGTGGCAGTTTTTCAATTTTGATAATGAACAGAATTTCCTGCTGTAATCTAACATAGTTTATAACGTTATGCTAAATCTAAATAAAATAGGCAAAAACACTTATTTCGTAAACTGAAATCTATCAATCAAGATTAAGAAAGAATCAAGATTATCTTCTTCGATTTAGAGGTATGGCTATGGATATGGTAAGGTAGGATCCTTTGACCAGACAGGTGTCGTATCAGGCGGGCAACTGCCCAACGGTTGATATCGGGATCTTGTATGTTTATCGATCACGCGGTAAACTCGAATTGCGCGATGCAGGACTTTGTGTGACGTCAGGTCTTTGATGCGTAGTTCGCATATGGCAATGTAGATGCCGCCACATCTTTGTCATCAAACTGTAAATATCAATTTACTACTGAAAAAAGTGCGTACAATACAAAATGAAATATTTTAACACTTCACCCCATTCCATTTCCATTATTCCTTATAAGAATAACTTCAAAGCCGGTCTTTAAACCTAAACGAACAATAAACCACGGAATATTCACCATTGAGCAGTTTCTATTCCTCATCTCAAGCGTTAAAAGCTTTTAACGTTTATAGAAATTTTAAAAGCCTTATAAAATATGTAGAGTCCATTCCGGTTTTAATGTTCAAGTGAATAGATTTTATTAGCAACGCATCGGGCTTGTGGGTTGCGCTGTTTGTTTTAGACTAATTTGGATTATCTTGGGCAATATCGCCATCCAATCTTTCGTAGACACAGCTGGCGCAATCAGTCACGTTTTCTTGGTTTTGGTCTGGGTATATGTAACGATATAAATTACTGGTACTTAGGTATGCTGTGAAATCGTCTGGACCGAAAAATCAAATACGCACTAGGGTAGAGTGAGGTCTCTAGAAATGTCAAATGTTACTGAACGTTCACTGTTTGCGGGATTTTCTATCGGGAATTGTTACTTATTATTTATCATTTTTTTGTAAAGATTATACTATTCTTGATTAATTAGGTACCTATGCATTTTAAGCAGGTCAGAATCTAATTTGGTAGCACTTAGAGGAAGAATAATATTTGTCTGCTTCATGCTTGCACAGTATAATTCAAATATTAATTTGATGTTGTAAAATGTTATAATTACAAAGTAACATAAACGTTATCCAAACCATATCAAATAAAAGTACTAACAGGACCTTACTCGTCAGCAGCGCCAATTGGTGAGCACGAAAACGATGGCCCCTATTGCTTAATACGCACACAGTTCAAATTCCATTAATTTACTCAAATCAACAATTTTTTATTGCGAACCTAATTTACGTTGTCGAGCGGACGAATTTTTCAAACATTTATTATGAAAGCAATGAATCAAAAACTTCCTTCAAAATTTTACGGATTGTTTAGTATAAAATGTGTTAAGCAATTGGAATGCTGGTGGGTTTAACACGACTACCAAGAGGAGTCAATATTTTCCCTTTAATAGTTGATGGTGGCATGGTCATGGTTTCATGATGGGTCAGCGATACAATAATCATTGATGGTGCCACAGTAATTAAACATTAGGTACTTAATGTAACGTAATACATTAGATATACAGGGTGAAATTTCGTCATTTAAATCCTCTTAAGGGGTCATTGTACTCATCATTATGAACAACTTTCACTATGGGACCAAACGGGAAATCGATTTTGTTTCGCGATTAAATTTCGCTTGAATTTGACCCTATAAATAACTGGCGAAATGTGGGTGTACTATAAGGTACACCTCTGCCTAATCCTTATGGATTACAGGCATGATGTTATATTATGTTATGGTATGATATATACCTATTTATTAAGAATATAATATGATCCAAAGAAAACCGGTTTAAAATAGCACGATACCCCTGAAAACATTATGAATAATGTTCAGGATCTTATTAAAAGCGAAAACAAAACAAAACAACGCCTGATTATCCAAAAACAAGAAACACAAAGGTCAACCTTGTTTACAAAATAAATAATCCCCTTGTTAAAATACGACAAAGTTGAAAAGATTATTATTTCAACTCTCGAATAATGACACAAGAAAATAGGTAACAATGGCAATTAGTGGGGTATTTTACTTGAGATTTCGTTACAATTTCAAATCTTCGATAAAAATGTTTACTTATTTGATATTTATGTTTACTAAATTAATTAACTACCTACCTTTATACCTTTTGTATCTTTATTTATTTACAGCGAAATACAATTAATAATTTTATAATTTCACAAAGAAAAAAAAAAAAAGATTTTTTTTACTTTTTACATCCTTATCATAACATAACATCACGCCTGTAATCCCCGACGGGTTTAGCATAGGTGTACCAGTAGGTACATCCACATTTCGCTACTTATGTTTTATTCCCATAAAATAGGGGGCCATTATATTCCCATTAACTGGGCTCAAAACCAGACTCCGGGCTGCTACTGAGTAATTCCTGAAGGAAAAATTAAATTTAATTTTTCCTGACCAATCGGGAATCTAACCCAGGACTTCATGCTCAGCAGTAGCGCTTACGACCACTAGACTAACGTGTTTCTATACATATAAAATGCTTTGTCCTGAATGACTGTCTGACGGATCAACGCACAGCCTAAACTTGGAGGGTGTGTTCTTTGTATGACGTAGGCATCCGATAAGAAAGAGTTTTCCGAAATTTTACCCCTAAGGGGGTGAAAAACGGGGCCAAAGTTTGTATGGGACAACGTGATTCCTTGAGTTAATAAGCTTGAAACTTGGCACGAATACTTATCTAAGTAAATAATAAAGGTCCTCCTTTTTCATTTTTCTAAAATACCCCTTAAACGGGGATGTGTGTAAAAGTTTGTAAGTATAGAAAAATTTTAACGCGCGGTCCGATTTACTCAAAACTCAGTATTTATACTCAAATTTAAGTTTTTGGAAAAAAATTACCATAGAGGAATAACGGGTGTCAATCTAAGTAAGTAAACATTTTAACGCGCTGTCAGATTTACTCGAAACGATACTAATACTTACAACAAAAAAATTAAAAAGTACGTGTTTCGGGATTTTTAAAAATCAGCTCCTAACGTAATGTAAAAGGGTAATAGAGTTTAAGGCGTAAAGATATTAATGAATGTTAAAGATCGTAAACATTAATTTTTGAAAACTTTCATTCAAAGGGGGTGGAGGCGTTGTTGAAAGGAAAAGTACGAAATCCAAGCGGACGAAGTCACGGGCAATACGCTAGTAAAGCTAATAATTTCTATTCAAGTTTAATCGTGCTGTCATAATTTTTGCCTTGTATACTGTCATCATACATTTATGCGAAACGTCTGTCAGTTATTTGGAAGAAGCCAAGTACCTGCCTAAATTATGCCCGTTTTCACCGACATCCCCTAAGTTTATGGGATCCCCTAAGAATGATTAGGGGGCTGTTAGGAGGTGGTTTCTGTTTCACCAACAGTAAGGGGTCAGTTCAACGATAAAAGGTCCCCTAAATTTAGGTGGTCGAAATGTGGGCCCGTAAACCGGCACATACGTAAGTGATCTCTCAAACAACGAACATAGATAGTGATATAAATGAATTTATTGAAAATTTAGAAACTGTTTCTACTATATTCGACGTAAATAACAGCCGTAGACCAAAAATATATCGAAAACGACCAAAATACTTCGATAGTTTTGATGAAACTGACTTTTTTCGGAAATACAGGTTAAGTATTATAATTAAATTAAGTACTTAATATTAAAAAAAATTGCCTAAGTACATTATGTACGTGGTATTTTTTCTTTGTTTAGTCGGCGATACTTACATGAAAACCATACACTTGTGAGTTAGGAACCTCTGTCCTTATTGTATTCGCATAGTTACAATTAAGTACTTTTTTTTTTCAGAAATAATTCAAAAGACCGAAAATTAAATGTCAAATACAAATAAGTCCACAGATAACACGCGAGATAACAGATACACACAGAGTAAATAAGCAATAAATTATTAAATTAATTACAAAATGAATGAAATTTACTATTACTATCAAAGCATAATTTATTAGTAATTGTATCCATATAAGTGTATATTTTCAAGAATTTCATTAAAAACTATGTTGTTCAAAGTATCGATAAGTTCAAAAACGGATCAGTCACTACTATCGAAAACAAAACGTCACCTAAGTATGTGCCCCCTAGTTAGGTGACGAAAATGATGGTGAAACGAAATTTAATTTTGGGGCTAGTTTGGGGGAGCTTTAAAGCTAACTGTCCCATACGTAGGTGGTAGTTAATGGGATGTTGGTGAAAACGGGCATAAGTACAATATATACATACCTACGTCCGTGTACTGCATAACTATGGTTGACCAAGTGTGTGTCTAATGTAGTTCTATAGGTAGGTACCTAAAATGTTTTTTTTCTTTCGCAGATTATCAGAAATCAAGAAGGTACAGATCTTAGCACGAGAATTCGAGACACCATTGGGACCTGTGGTAGCTGGGTCTTTCATACCAAACGAGCCTGCCAAGACCATGGAGTCATACCCTAATCTGTTGAGCAAGTGAGTATGATAGAAGTAGTTAAGATCGTCTTACAATGCAGCAACAGCAATTTAGCAATTTGGACGATATGGGTTTTGTGTGTTTACCTACGCGTGAGTATAGGCACCAACACTCTTTTTTTTAGATAGATCTTCGGCTGCCTTAACAGCATACCTAATGATATGCAGCCTTAGAAGAGCAGTAGTATCTCAGTGGTAATGGCCCTAACTGACGAGTTGTAGGTCATGGGTTCGAACCCAGGCAGGCGCTTTACTTTATGTAAATAATTTTATCACCACTGCTCTCAAAACGGTGAAGAAAAAACATCGTGAGAAAAGCGGCATGTTCTACAGCCAAAAATTCGAAGACATCCACGCAGGCCCACTCCCTCTCGCAGAGAGGATGCCTGTGTCCCAGCAGTGGGAACATTATAGGCTGATCATCCATTATGCATGCTGACTTATATATAACATACACAACATTATGTTGGTCGAAAATTGGCTACAAAACTCAATGTGTAATTAATGAAATCTGAGTTTATAATATTTCACATCAATCAATACTGCACGCTCAGTTCTCGTTCATGATAGCCGGACCGAAATAAACCGTTTCAAGATTTATTCTCAATCATTAATACCGGCTTCAGTCATCTTATCAGCTTAAGAATATAATACATTAAAATCAAGGCTTTACGTCGTAAATAAATTGATCTGTCAATTGTAAATCCCTCCAGCAGATTGATCTTTAATTCTTTTGAAAAATGAATTGTTTGCCTTCTTTTGCTCTGTAGTAAATAAAATTGTTTAATTTGGAAGGGAATTCTTCCAGAGTATTAGCAGACAAGCCATTTCATTCTGGGATTTTAATTCTAGTTGGCACGGCTTGGAAATCGAATGATAATATTATTATTTTTATAATGATAACGTCATAAAGAAATCGCTTTTTACTCTTGTATGCCATATCTAAATATGGAGGTGATTGCAGATATGGTAGTCAACATACTAGACCGTGTGTGGGAGTGCAAATAATAATTATTTTGTTTGACATTCCAATATCAAACTTTCAGTTCAAACATGGAGCCTCAGAACAAACTTCACACAATCCAACCTTCCCTAGCATATTACAATACAATAATAGACAATACTACGTACTTACAAAACTATTTCATGATAACTTTACCAAACAGCACAAACTGCGTCTAATTACGAAATTGCTCGCATACATAACTGTACAATTTTGACATACAGTACGATACAAAATTGGGACACAAACAAAATCCATTCAGAATCGCGTTTAAACAAGGGCTCGTGGCTAAACAGCCACACGGGTTGACCGAAGGTAAAGCTAGCCGCGGTCGGTTCGTGGATGTGTGACCATCCATTACTTAACGACCCCTCCGTGACTCGGAGAGCACGCTAAATCGTTGGTTTCGGCTGTCATTCATAGATCTTTGAGATTCGTTACGAGTAGTCAGAAGTCCAACAATCTGACAAGCGGTCTTACCGAGGGGTATGGTGTTAACCAGTAACTGGCTTGTGGAGGTCAAAAGAACAGTTGCTCCACGTAAAATACTTATACCTATTCATGCTGTCTCGAGTAAGGTTTTTGTACATAATAACCGACATCCACGCGGGCAAAGTCGCAGGCATCAGCTAGTTATAAATGTATAGGCTTATGATAAGGATTCTCCTCAACAATACTATTATATAGGCGTGTATCTGAAGAATTTATCACCGAACGCATTATATTCGGGCAGATATTGATGGTCACAGTTCTGATAGTCATTGTTGTTATGTGCCCTAAGTTTGCCCGAATCCAGTAATGGGAGAGTAAGTTATATTGATAATACAGTTTGTTGTTTGGAGTTAGTAAAGTGGGCTGGAGGTCGTCTAAATATGGATGTTGGCGATAGGTTTACAAAGCCGTAGAGCTAATTAGCTACATTGTTTTAACCAAACCCTGTTAAAACAACTGGCAACAGGGTTTGGTTAAACTTTGTCATAATCATTGTTCTATTATTCTTTCTCGAGGGGCTTTTTAATAAATTATAAAAAAGTAAATACAAAATAATGCTTAATTGAAAGAAATAAAAAAAAAGTATTTATTGGGAAACACAATAGTTATACAAACTATAATAATTATTATGGCTTAAACAGAAAAATTAAAAATCAAAAGAATAGTACGAAGTAATGGTAAAATTAAAAAAAGTCCTGTACGAGACCAAAAGACCCAAAATCTATTTATATTTATTTTCTTTCTTTCAAAGTCAAAGTCAAAGTCAAATAATTTATTTCAAATAGGCACATAAAAGGCACTTTTGAACGTCAATGAAAAACAAAGAAATAGAATTGATTCTAGTTGCCCATTCCAACTGGTAGCTTTCGTAAGGAGAAGAATGGGCAAGAAACTCCACCGTTACCGTGCGTTTGCACTGGCGAAACATTCAAGACAAAACATGTTGAAATCTCAACTTACTGTCAATGTTCCATACAATTTTTGACAGGAACTAGAGATTTCAACACGTTTTGTACTAAATGTTTCGACAGGGCAAACGCACGGTTACTCTTTTCAAAAATGTTTTACAATTTTTAGTATACATGAATTATATAATTATTATTATGTGAAGATGATGCACCTACAATAAGATTACTGTCCCACAAAAAGCAAAAAGAATTATAAATGGAGCAATGAGAAATAAATCAGTTATGTGATAGGTACATGGTGCTCACATATTTACAAACATTGTAAAAGTATACGATATTACAACTTACTTTATACGATATTACTTTCTTTATCGATAATACTCTTTACGATATTACTTTCTTTTTAGGGTTCTGTACCCAAAGGAACCCTATTACTAAGGCTTCACTGTCCGTCTGTCTGTCCGTCCGTCTGTCCGTCCGTCTGTCACCAGGCTGTATCTTATGAACCGTGACAGTTAGGCAGTTGATGTTACCTCCTGTTTTTATAATCCTTACATGATTTTTCATCTGGCAGGTATCAACTTCTAAGCGGTGTGACAGAAATAGAAAGGTACCACGACTTTGGCGTCATAGAGTTAGAACATGGAGTACTGGAGAACCAGAGAGATGACTTCATCAAGAAGTATGCTAAGATCATCTTCGAAGGCGCCGAGGATGAAACACTGAAGTCTATATTGAAAGAGTGAGTTTTTGGTAAAGTTTCTTTTCGATTTGACTTTAAGTTTCTTAATGTTTTTCTTACATTATATATAAAATAAATAAAGCCGTAAATGCGTTTACTGTGTTATGATTTGGCGATCATGGGTTATCAAAGATCCTAAAATGTTCTCAGAGTAGAATACTATTTTATATTGTGTCCCACTGCTGGGCAGAGGCCTTTTTTTTTTTTTGAGGATGGGAAATCATCCAATGACTTCTCCCGCTCTGGGCGGAGCGGAAGGGCGTGTCAGACTTTTACTGACTAAAACCCACCCGTGTTCCTTCATTTGCCTGTTGCCAAGGTCCCGGTATCCCTTTCGGACTTTCCCGCAACCCTGGCAGGCATCGGTCCTATTGGACCCCGTCATTTTTGCTGACATCTCTTTGAGGCGCGCGTGGAACACGACGCGCCATCGACCCGGGCCTGGTCCTTATCGGACGGCGAGCTGCCCGTTGCTCGCCGTCCGCACTGGGCAGAGGCCTCCCCTTTTTCCATCCAAATCTCTGTTTTGTGCGATTTCTGTCGATGTTGGGTCTGCAAACATGATTAGTTCGGCACACCACATTCACTGCGGGTTACCCCGACGGCGATGTCCTCTTTGACGCGTCCAGTGAGTGACGATCTTTGCCCATCTCTCCGGTTGCATTCGTGCGACGTGACCGGCCCGCTCCCACTTCAGCCTAGCCAAAACTACTATACAAAATATATTTCGGTATTGACTTATTTAGTAACGTAATTTTTTGGAACTGTTTACGTAGCTGCTGGACACAGATCGTTCATAGTCTTCTACTCTACTACTATGTGAAGTCTTTTCTGATCGATCTGTAATGCTTCCATTTTACCACGCCAGCGTTTTCTAGGCCTGTAAAATTTAGAATTTAAATTATTATCACCCATTAATTTCGATCCACCAACATTTATTAAAAACTAGTTGCGCCCCGCGGTTTCACCTGCGTAAGTCTCGATCCCGTGGGAATATCGGGATAAAAAGTATCCTATGTGTTAATCCAGGTCATAACCTATCTGTTTGCCAAATTTCATCCAAATCCATTCAGCCGTTTTTGCGTGATTTAGTAACAAACATCCAAACACACAAACACACAAACTTTCACATTTATAATATTAGTAGGATGCTGGGTCAAATTTATTAAAAATGCTGGGTCAAATTACATTAATTAGGGAAACTTTGCAGACGTGTTGGGTATCGATATTTATATAGGTATGATATTAAAATTAAAATAAACACAATTTTTCTCTACTTATTCTTAAAGTTACACTACCAGTAGTATAGATAGTATCATTCACGAAGACGTGTCGCACTTTTACACGCCACACGCTTACAGTAGAGTAATCGCGTTTGAGAAGAAGAGTGGGGCGCGTCTTCGTGGATAGCACTATCTGTAGTTGACCCCAAAAAAAGCATTTTTTTTTTCTTTTATGTTTATATTTCGAAATGGATCACGTCTGCCCGACTTCACTAGCTAATACTCTGCATATTATGTTTTTTTTTAATAAACACACATTCGAAGAAGAATTTTAATATATTTTTATTCGTTTTCTTTACTCAGAATTCGGTATATTAATGTTTTCCAGATATTCACCATCAAAGCTGGATCCTCAGCGCTGGAACGTGGAGACCAACCGTGACGTTATCCTTAACATGTTCAGTGACGCTCGGACCTTGGCCCCCGTCATCCGCTTCGCCAACTACCAGTCGAAGGCCAACAGGCAGTCCTACTTCTATGTCTTCGGACATAACTCCATCAGCTCGGATTATGCTGCAGTATGTACACATTTAGAAGTTTTATTATATTTGAATTGTTAGACAAGTACGGTCAAGTCTTTTATATCTTCGTCTGTTTTCAAATTCCTTCTTTTATCAAGTCACGACACATAATACATTTTGAAGGCATCGGCTGCGGTTTCGAGCAGACTATTGCATTGAAATCTATATTATTATTTAATTAATTGATAAATGATAATAAATAAAAATAAAATTAATAAAAAAACTATTTTCTTAATGTGCCTCGGCAAACTTCGTGTTTCATCAGTCGTTGGATTTCTATCAGTTGCCCTGTGCACTTGGTGCAGACTGGACGCCCTCAATCTATTTCCAAGTCAAATGAGAGCGTCCGGTCTGCACCAAGTGCAAAGGGCAACTAATAGAAATCCGAAGACTGACGACACACGAAGTTTGCCGAGGGACATTAAGAAAATAGTTGCACTGCACACCTAGTTTGACCAATGTCGAGTTGACACCAACCTAAAACCCGTTTATTTAATGGCCTGGCCATTTTATGTAAGTACTAGTTTCGGCCCGTGACTTCATCTTCGTGCAATTTCTTGTATAATTTATTTTATATAATGCAAGAGAGAAATGAATGCCATTTTTTTAAATTTTTTTATGCATTTCTATGGTTTTCCTTAAGCTGCAGCTTTATGAATATGAATCATTCTCTTGCATGGAAAACAAACTAATTTGGTACGGTAAAGGGACATACCTTATATTTTTTTCTAAGAAAAACTCATCGTTGTCGCTCACAGCTCTTTAAACTAGGTAAAGTATCCGTAAAGACTACTTCAATACCTAAAAAAGTCTTTAAGAGAGAAATAAGTAAATAGTACATGTAAATGCAAAGAATTCAAGAGCAAAATGTATTTCCTGATGTCAAATCGACTTTCACGAAACAGTAGACGTTGCAAGAAATGTGTCGCGAATACCTTTTGTTTCATTCTTTGAACGATGGTCGGTAAGTTCGAAAGGTCTAACGTTCGTCGATTTTCAAGAGCTGTATTGCTACAGGTGCTAAAGTAATGTTGATGAAAAATAGTTATAAACGGATTAATTTTTGGTGACTTCGCAATTTGATTCATTTCATTTACGATTGAAGTAGTAACATTAGGGAAGGTGTAAGCACTTTACAAGATCCACGGCGATACATATCAGAAATGGTTTTATTGTTATCACGTTTGGGATACTTTCACATGTATTGTTAAGGCTGTAACTCACCAATTATGGGTGCAGCATACGAAAGACTTGTATTGTATGAAAATTTGAGATGTTACAACAAATTCACTGCAATATCAGTGTATTGTATTCAGTGTGGCCCCGCCTTTAATGCGTTTAAGGTCCTACCCTACCTCAAATTGCTTAGCATGATCTTCCGTTATGCCGAAAATACTGCAGCATTAATTTTGAAATAAATTATAATATGTTAAAATTGAGAATTGATATTAGGTCCTATGTTTGGCGAAAACACGATTTTCTCGATAGAAAAAAATCCAAAGTTACCTCTAAAGCAAACTATAAACCGCTAGTATTAAAAGAATACTTCAAATTAGATCATGAAACTTTGCATATTATTATTTAAACTAACTTTAAAGCATGTCTTATGTTTTTTTTTTTTTTAATTACCATTATTTTCACCGTAAAAAGCAATTACCTAAACTATTCGAGGCTTGAGAGCCGCCAGCACCCCACTCCGTCTCGCTCTCACTCAGGCCGCGAGTGGTATGGTGCGAGCGAGATAAAATTTGATGTAGGGTACGGCTTTAAATACACAAATCATGCATGCACATTTACACAAGCACTCGCTGACACTGTAGCGTTACTATGCAAACTTATGCCTTGGATAGTGGTACGCTAGTTGTTCTACCCTAACATATACATCTTAGTACCTATGTATACTGGTACGGTTTCAAGATAGGGTTATGAAATTTGTTTCATAATGATATCGTTAACTACTGTGAAGATACTGCTGGCCAGGTACTGGTATCAGCTGTTACATCAAAGATAAGCTACTGGTTTAATATACATGTAATACTCAACAAACTCTATCCTCAAACCCTCTTACTGGTTTATCAGAAGTTTGAGTACGCTCTCTTCAACTAAGTATAATCTAAGTAGGTTAGTTTGGTTTCTAAAAATAGCGAAAATAATAAAATTACTATTCAAAACCAGTTATAAAGTCTGTATTTTGTGTAAATTAATAATGATTGGGGGTATTCCTGGAAGCGCAACTACTTTAAAATGCAACAAATGAAAAGCACCTAAAGTATTCCTCGAAACACACCAATGATGAAACATAAAGAAGAGCATGAAGGGATCGTAATATATGATGTCGATAGAATACATCATGATATCGATAGATTCATCTTTTTACACATTAGTGCGGCGATTCTTTTCAGAGCAATATAATATTCTAGCTCTGTTTTTTTACTATTCTATTACTTTTCCTAACCCTGTCATTCGTTTTCCAGCTCAACAAAAGCGTACAAGGTCAGGAGTTGCCGTACGTCTTTGGAGTACCACTTGGAGCTACGAACACCCACTTCGATCCTGACTACACACAGCAGGAGAAACTACTCAGTGAAGTCGTCATGAGGATGTGGACCAATTTCGTTAAATATGGGTAAGCTTTAGACCCTTACTTAGTGAAAGGAATGAAATCATAGGTAAATAAGAAGTTTTTACTGAAACTCTTCGTCTAATTTACAAAAATATTGAATTTAGCAGTTTAAAAAAAAAGATTAGGTCTTTGGGGAGATTTTTCCTCAGCAGTGGGACAAAACAGGTTAAAATAAGATATATATTTCTCTTTGAATAAAGAAATTGAATTTAAAAGCTGTACCAACTCTTAAATTCCTGAAATTTTCGATCAGATGGAATATGGTCGCCGAAGAAATTGTCGAAATAACCCTAAATAATATAAGTGAGGAGTTTTCCCAAAATATTTTAAAGGACATGCCTATATAATTATAATATTATGTTTTTTTATAGGTCTCCAAACTCACAGGCTCCGGTCAAGTTCTATAATTTGGATAGAAGACAATGGAGTCTTTATGACCTCGACTGGCCAGAGTACGACGGTACCCGACAGTCTTACTTGAAATTCGGTAAGTGAAACTTAAATATTATTTTAGGTTTCAAATATTTCAAGAATTTTTTTTATTGTCTTGTGCCCAATTTTTCGCTATTCTAGAAACTTCTTTTTTGGCCTAATAGAGCTTTTAAACCTTTGTAATTCTTCTTGTTTGTCCTGGATGAAATCTAAAATTATTATTTTGTTCGCAGACATCCCACCAGAAGTAGATACGTCATACCGTCATAACTACACCAAGTTTTGGACAGACACATTACCTAACAAGATGAGCAAATACATAGTGGATCCTTTGTTTGAGTATACTGCACCTTCCTCGCCGAGGCCGAAAATTACGCATAGAAATACCGGGAGTACAGGAGGGAATGCAGGTTAGAAAAATAATTGTATTGTATAAGCTACAAAAATTAATGAACATAATTCGATGGCAGAACACTTTTTTGTAGAATGTTATACTAAATATAAACAATATACAATACGTTTTCAAACTATGTATGTCAAATATATTCATCCAAAGTTTCATTTTGACAGATCCAATTCGCAGAATATGGGCACCGCAAGTGGCGGAGACTCCGCACTATTCTTCATCATCGATATACGGAAAAATGCGTCCATATTCCCAGCCAGTACGCAGGCCGGACCCCAACGTTATATACAAAGAGATTATGTCCATCGAGAAGCCATCGCGCCCCGTACCATCGGGATTAATCGAAAAAACCTTCCAATACACTACTACTACCAAACCAAAAGTCAACAACAACATGTCAGTAAAAACGTCCAGTGCAACTATTACATTGATAGTCTCGTTAGCTATTCTCTTTCTCGCCGTCAACGTCGGAATTTGCTCTATATTGTATTTCAAAAAACGTAAGCTCAGACTACGTGAACAAACACTCGAGAGTTCTCATCAGCCGCGCGCTGAAATAGGCGAAGTGGATGTAATCGGTCAAAAGAGCTCTAAGGACGACAAAGGCGCTTTGCAAACTCTAAAAAAAAGTTGCAGCGTCATCAAGTCGATGAGTTTTAATAAAACGAAAAACAATTCCAAGAAACATAAAAAGAAATCTGATCCCTGTAAGACGCCTAAATCTGATGACTCAGGAGGGTTTAGAGAGAGATTTAAGTTAAGAAGGCACTTATCGACGAGTACTTTGGATGCTCATACCAAAGTAAGGGACTGGATTGCCAATGAAATGATGCACCGCTGCTCTCCGGGCATACTTAGAAAATCGAATTCTGATTTAAACGAAAAGCATATGACTGTAGTGAAACCTTTCACGAGATCAGAAGAGCTACTTTCAGATACAAAGAAAAATAATAAGGACAGCCTGCAGATGAATGGTAGCGTAAATTCTAAGAGCTTTGCATCAAAAACGTACAGTAAAACTAGAACATCCGAGAAAACTACATCCACGTCGGCACTTGGCTCACACTCTTCTATAGGAAGTCATAAACAATCACTCAACAGTATTAAACAAACAAGTAAATCTAATGATTCCATAAAAAGCAAAGCTACTGAAAGTATTAAGTCTAAAAAAGTATCAGTAGCGATAGATGCAACACCTGCCGCTCGAACTCACTCGATATTAAATCAAGAACCAATCGAAATATCTAAATCTTTCGACGCAGGTGACCAAATACATTCCAATAAAGTTGAAAAATCTACGGAAATTGAATTTAAGGCTCCGAGTTATATTGAACCAAAAAAAGATGAAAAAACGTTCACAAATGTTGTTACTCTATCAGTTCAAGATAAACCTTTGATGATATCTCACAAGCATTCCTCATCTGATCCAGTTACTGATGTGAATTATGATAAATTACTAGAAAAGATGGAGTCTGCTAATCTTGCAAATATCTTGCCACCTGTTACTTTTAGAAACGATATAAATGTGACTTCTCGTGAAGAACGTTCACAAGCTAACCCAATGACAGCTGAAGAAGCCCTATTGACTATCAAAAAGATGAATTTTCCTAAAGTTCTACCTGATTTGCCAAAAGCCCAAAAACGGTTATCATTGCAACCGGCATCTTTGCAAACTTTTCGCGGATATTCATCTATGGACGATCGCCCAAGGGTCCCACCGCAGCCCCCACCGAGAACCACAACTTTAGAGCGACGTCTTGCATATAAAAATACTAAACCATTATCTTCGTTTGACGCTTCCAGTGTAAAGAAAATTAATGAAGATGTTATGGTTAAAAATTATGAAAATATTGATAGTTTGTCGCCATATTATTCTGTAGCTACTTCACGCAATGCATCATTTGACAGTAGTAAACCAGAAACAACTATTATATTGGCAAAAGACAGAGAGTTTCCTCGAGTAATTATAACGTCTAGCGACATGCCTTCATCACAAGAACCTAGAATAGTAATCACACCATCACCAAGCCAGGTCGAAATACCTACAAATGCGCCAAGGGTTCGCCTTCCTGCTGATTTCCACATCCAAGCTGGTTCAGTTACATCATTCTCATCATTTTGTTCTGATGACGATGATGATGACGATATAGATATTGATGAAGAATTTGAAGATAAACTTATACAAGAATTGGTCGGTGGCGTTGATTCACCTACCAATATGGACGATGTATTAGATTCTAAAGGCCCAGATTCGATTTTTGAGAAGAAATTGGAAATTGTGCCAGTAAAGATTAATCCCGGTATAGCAGTTCCTAAAAATAAAGATGATTATGTGTGCGTAAGTAATTTGTTTTTGCCAGATGTAAGTGATTTAGAAAAAACTGCCCAAATAAAACCGAATTTTGGGTTGAATAAACTGCAGCATAGGACGGATAGTATTAACAGACCACCAGAAAAAGCAGTTAAAGTAAAACAAAGGAAAAGCATAAGAACGCCTTCTATTTTGAACCGTAGTTCTAAGGGTAAAAGGGGTGCTGTTAAAAGCAGGGGTGATTCAGTAAAACTGGAACATTCTAATTCTGGTTCATCGAATGATACTGAAACAAGCACAGGGACTGTGAAAAAGGTCGAATTTAAGAAAGGTTGATTGTAAGTTAGACTGAGGTTATTAAGTAGTGAACTAGTTTTTAAGTTAAAAGTTTTGTATCCCAGTAATAATTTAGTGGTTTTGCGCATTAAACTGTAGGAACATACAACAGTAAGATCTCTGTAGATTTAATACAAATAGTAAATGATAAAGATAGTGCCTATAAACGACATAACAAGATATTTTGAGAATGGGTGAACCCTGTTATGATTCGATATTAGTCTTGAAACTTGAGATCGTGAATTTTGTACAAAGGATAAACTGAAATGGAATAACCGTCGTACACTCTTCTTTTATTAAATAAATTGAACCGAAATTGTGAATTGCAAGTGAATTGTGAACAAAAGATAAATAGGAATATCATTTAAAAAAATGTATATTTCCATATTACTGGCCACTTATAAATGCCAAAATGTGTGCTACTTGATTCATGCTGTATCTTTCGTACATTTGCTATAGTTTAATTTAAGATAAGAAATAATATAATATAGTACCTACGTAGTGGGTTAGTGCATTCATGGCAATAATGTATAGTTTCACGATAATAATAATTTAAGTACTGTGTATGAATGCATTATGTACGACTAAGATATCTGACCAAATGTAAACCAAAGTACCATTTATGTAAAAATGCATTTAGAAAATATAAGTTTTGTACAAAATTAATGAATTTGTTTTTTTGGTCGATATACTTGTAAATTTGAGTACAATAAAATTAAGTACATTAATTTTATTTTTATAGCTTCCTGAAAATTTCGGTCTATTGTACTAAAATACATATATATTCCAGTTCGCAAAAAGTAATATCCACAACACAATAATACGTACATATTTTGAAGTATTTTATGAGTACACATTCGCAACTTTCTCATAGCCTGCTTTTGAATCCTAACAATAAAACCAGCAGCAAGTATTAAATGATATTCCGGCTTCGCGAAATCTGTTATTGTCTTTGGAAAACGTTGTTACTTCCAAATGTCCCGAATTATGCTTTGATCCTCAAAGTGGTGTAATTTAAGAGATTCTCACACTTGTGAATTCTTCTGAGTATAGTGTATGTTGTGTGGTAAATAATGAAAATGTTCCTTGGTGTGAGTAAAGATCAAAAATCACAAAGACAAGCATATCGGAAGAAACAAATAGACGGATAAGCAAAGCGGTCAACTTAACTAAGAATGATAATAAATTACATATTTAATTGAATTATTAAAAAAACAATTATTATTCGAGAACGTTGATGGAGAACAATTATTATTCGAGAACTTTGCCGCTACCTTTATTTTAAATATTTTCACACAAACCGCTTCCATCTCCTAACTTAGCCCTTTCAAACACTTACAAACTTTACATCCAGCAGCGTTATCGTAGAGCGAGTTTGTAAGTGTAATTCTTGAGTCATGACTGCCATTCAAGGTCCCCGTCATCACTGCTCATGCCAATTAGCCCCTGATCCTTACGAACCACTCCAAAAACTTCGCCAATTATAAATTGTAATCTTAGGATGACAGCCGCTCTTGAATTTAGTTGGTTTGTCTTGTTTTCAGTTTTTGTAGTAAATTCTTGAAAGAGTAACAAACATTTTTATGATAGTGAAGAAAGTTAGTCTTTATTGCTGACACAGTTTATATTTACTAAATCAAAGAAACGAAATAGTGCTAGAGCCAATCCAAATCCTATTAACCACACGAAAAACAGCAAGGTAAAAAATAAACATAGGAAAAAACCACATTATCCATAACCAAATGATCCGCAAACCTCAAAAAAGAGAGCTTGCCACTAAGTTCCACCCACAACCCTCGTGTGATTTGCAACAAATTGGAACCACTCGGCGTAAAACCAAAATGACGATTATCTCTTTTGTTTCCGTGGTCTGTTTATTTTCACAGGTATTTCGTATGTAGTGGCAGGAATATGGGAATGCGTTGAGTATGTTAATCATTGATGCTTTGCGGAAATGTGGATTGGTAGCGTTTGGTTTCACTGTTAAAATGTATCGCTTTGATACGGATGGTTTGTTTAATTGAGCTACGCGACGTGACAATTTTAATGGGATGCAATTAAACCAGTCGTATAAAAAATCTGTTATCAGTTATTTATTAGTTCATAATAACATTGAATCGAAGCGAATAGTGTTAGAATAGTGTTTAGAATTGTACGATTCTAAGAAAAGGCAGGGCAATGAAATGGATCACTTTAAATATTTTAAAATCAAAGGAAGACAATCGTTTAGCTATTCATTTATAGCGAAGTAACTTTATCACGCTTTGGTTGTGAAAGATCAATCGCTATTTCAATAGCGAAACCTCAAACAAATGAAGTAAGTATTTGTCTTTCCAATAAAATTAACTTCTATTTTCGCCAAAATGTCTGAAACTAAAAGGGAAACAATATCTACTTTGATCTAAAATTCATTCAACGAGGTTTCATAAGCAGAGTAGGCGGCAATTCAAAGTGAAATTCAAATTAATCATTCAGAATTTTGATGGCTGTCATGTATACAATTTATCCACGTTAAAATAGAGATTTACTGATCTTTACCTGACAGTCCAGTCAGGTAAAGATCAGTAAATCTCTATTTTATTTAAAATGTGATCTTTTTATCTGGTAATTGTTATTGTAATGTTTCCATTCTTTGCCTTAATGGGTTTTTGGAAAAAAAATATTTTGGTTAAGTTAAGAGTCTAACCTAATTTAACCAAAATTTATTTTTTCATTAGTTATAATGTCTATGGAGCTGTGTCACAAACTCTGTTCCACCACCTTTTTTACCCTCTGGTGCCCCAAAATATGCAGTCGTAGTATCCAGTCTGCTCTGCCACCGATAACGCCGTAGAAGTGGCGAAATTTCGGGCCAGCAAAATTTGAATTACTATCACGCTAGTGACAAAAAGAAGAAGATTTTGGAGTCCGTGTATCACTGGTCAGTTTTTCTAACACTTCACACTACTAGCGGGCTAATGTGTAGCCCATAAACAATGATGACCACCCAGCCAGGCTCATCGCCTTATTTGAAGTTATTGAGCAGATGGATCGAGATTGAAAGTGTGTTATGCAATTATTATTTTTTATTTATATAATTATACTACAAGCACACATATTATGTACAGGGTTGGACTTATTGCCATAGGCCTTAATTAGGGTACCGCATTGACACAGCTATTTAATAGGTGCAGTTTGATCAATATGCAAGAACGATTTAATGGAACAAACTAAATGGTAGCCGTTTGACCCCAAAGCCTTTTATACTATTGTTGATATTGCACAGAAGCATTTACTTTAACATATGTAGCAACTAGCTGCGCCACACGGTTTAAGTCTCGATCCCGTTTGAATATCGGGATAAAAAGTATCCTATGTCCTATTCCAGGTCATGGTCTACCCATTATCCAAATTTCATATAAATCCGTTAAGCAGTTTTAGCGTGAAAGCATAACAAACAAACTCCCTTTCGCATTTATAATATTAATTAGAAAGTTAGGATAAAGATAATTACTGCAGTACTAGGCGAACTCTGAAAAGGTAATACTCACAAAAATGTCACTTTACCTTAGAAACCCAACATTCTCGTTTCCCCTTGTTTCCTTATTGAAATTTTCGTGAAATGTTAGACTTCGTCTAGAGTGAGGAACTTGTGTGGATGCTAAGGCGGGCGCAAAATATCAAAGATCATAAAACCGTCGTTTGCGTCCGTAGTGAAGGATCTATAGCGAGTGCTTAGCGCGCCAAGACTGAGCGACCAATACGGGTGTTAGGTTTACCGAGGGAAATAATAAGGGAGTGTAGTACAGTCACGAGCACCAATATGTATACACTTAGCAACTTTTAAAAGTGATTTTCTCCTACTGTATTGATTGTAATTATAATGTTATAGCGAACATAGTATTTTGGAACCCATATTATTATGAAATAGGTATCATCTCAAAGTTACAATCGTTATTCCATGAAAAAATGGTTATTGAATTTTGCTAAGTGTATACATATTTTTGCTCGTGACTGTACAAATGAAGATGAACATATTTTTCTAGGGCATCACCTCTAGAAATAGTTGTCACTGTCATGAGTATTACATTCCCTTAAAGTATGTTTCTCATATTAAATTGTGGGTCGAAACAGGGAATATTTTAAAGAGGGTGAGAAAGATTTTTTTTCGGAAAGTTAGTCGAAAATACGCTCTTTCAACCTTTACTGCCCGCCACGAAATATCGCGATGCGAATATGCAATGTGGCCACCTAATCAAAATATTTTATTTCACATAAACCTACATGGGCACTTATGAAACGTTAGAAGCTAGGTGCACGGTTCCAATTGGTCGTTTTCTATGGAGAAGAAAAAGAATAATCGCGCCCGCCACCGCTTCCGCTACCGCCCTAGTCACTGCACATTCCCCCTGGACGAGGCCTTAAAGTATTAAGAAATATAAATTATTTTATTTGGTACAGTTTCACGTTGCCAGTGCAGAACGTCTTTAGTTGCGTCTTTAGTTTCAGTTACTAATAATAGGGTTTTAAGTGCCTGTTACTAAAAATTTATGGATCTCTTAGTTGTCCGAATTAAAATGATTTTATTTATTTTTATTTAGAACGTGCCCGCATTTGAATGCGACTGTGTTTTTAAATATAAAGCACATACATTTTCTTTTTTGTATGTGGTTGTAGTTTTCAGTGTATTACTTCTAAAATTTGCTTTTTTTCCCACAACGTATTTGTAAAGTCTTAGGTTTACCTACTTACATTATCTTCATGGATTTATTTCAAAATTAAAAGTAATTTATTCAAATTAGACTAAGAATCAGTGCTTATTTAACGAGACTAGCTGTTGCCCGCGATTTTTTATGCGATCCAGGATAAAAAGTAGGCTATGTCCTTCTCCAGGTCATGGTCTACCATGTGCCAAATTTCATACAAATCCGTTTAGTCGTTTTAGTGTGAAAGCTCAACAATCAAATAAACAAAAAAACAAACTCACTTTCGCATTTATAAATAGTTAGGATAGTCCCCCAAGACACCTGCCTTTCATCACTTCTTCCTAGCTAAATCACTAGACGTGAGCTGGGAAGTGAAGAACAAGCAGAAGTGGCGCAACAAGCCCCCCATAATAAGGCAATCACACGACGACTCTCATCACCACAGGTCTGAAAAATGATTTTTCACCTCACAAGCTCGGAAAGATTCTGTTTATCATTCGAAATCTGAGTGCAAAAGTGCATTTTATCCGCTAGTCTGGAAATAGATTTAAAAATCAAACATTTCTATTCATTTTCTATACCGCCGGGTCCACTGATATACATAATACATGTCATTGAGCCAACCTCATTTTAAGAATAATCACACTGGCCAGCATGAAAAAATATCGCTCAAAGTCAAAGTCAAAGTCAAATAATTTATTTCAAATAGGCACATAAAAGGCACTTTTGAACGTCAATGATAAACAAACAAAGAAATAGAATTGATTCTAGTTGCCCATTCCAAAAGGTAGATTTCGTATGGAGAAGAATGGGCAAGAAACTCCACCGTTACTCTTTTCAAAAATGTTTACAATATTTTGTATACATGAATTATATAATTATATGTGAAGACCATGCACCCACAATAAGATTACTGTCCCACAAAAGGCAAAAAAAATAATTATAAATGGAGCAATGACAAATAAATCAGTTATGTGATAGGTACATGGTGCTCACATATTTACAAACATTGTAAAAGTATACGATATTACAATATTCCTAACATCTTTACAAGTAATACTAATAAGTCAGTGCGTGATTCCATGCAATCACAGAGTGTAAAAATCTATGACATACAAATAATAAAATATACAACTAAATTAGCAACCAGTTTGATTTTGTCCAGACTCTAAATTGTCCTATGGAGCAAGACCAGCATGTTTCCAAGCATTCTTATCCTGGATATAATCCTCTAATTTGTAATAAGCTTGTTTACAAAGTGTACTTTTTATATGAGTTTTAAATTTTCTTTCATTTAATTGCTCAACGCGCCTAAAGAAGTTTTCACTTCAGAAAACTTTATTATTTTCTTCTGTATATTCAATTCACTTGCACTCATTTTGGTTTGTTTAGCAGTGCAAAAATAGTGCAAGCAGTATATAAAGCCGAATTGAGCTTTCTTCCGAAAAATTGCACGAAAAGTGCAAAATTTGTTACACCTAGCATTTTCCTCGCCGTAGTGAGGTGAAAAGTTGTGTGTTACGCTCGACAGCAAAGTTATTCTATGTCTCGTACCTTTAAAACACCCGCAACACTCAGGATTCTATATTTGAACTACTCGCTTCGCTTATGGTCCAATCCTTGAATCCTTTGCTTGCTCAGGATTCAAAACAAGTACTCGCGACAAAAACAACTGTGCAGCCTTGTATCAAATAACTATTACTTTGGCACTTGAAATAATACTCTTCCACTACTTACAAAAAAGATTTTCTTAGTTCGCTTATACTCATAATATTAAGGATTGACAAAACTGTCCAACTTTCTCCAATCAGCTTACGATAAGCCCCCCAAGTTGCGCCACAACTAATTCCTCTTACCTCTAAAGTTGTACTAAAGGAGCTGGTAAGCTAGGCAGAGTTCAAGCCTGCTGGTTTGTTCCTTCAAAACTAGTCAAGTTAAGCCTACAAGGTGTATATTTTCATACACTAAATATTTTAAGGGGTCATTGTACCTACTCATCAATATGAACAACTTTCACTATGGGAACATTCGTGAAATCTCAACAACAAAAAATCAGCTGTTCCCTACATTTATTTTCGCATAATAGAGCTTGTCAAAATGTGTTAAACGTCGATGTTGTCAGTCTTACGTCAAAATCCACGTGTTGAACATACACAGTTTTGTAGAACATTCGCATCATGTAAAAAAAGTGGTATAACCCTAAAAATAAAGCCAGAACACAACCTCCCACTAACACTTAACATCAACAAAAACGTACAACGCCAATGTTTTAACATTTACCATTCGCAGAGAATTTACTTTAATCGCATCATATTTTTCCAAAACAGCGGCGAATGGTACGAGTCCCATGCGGTTTGTGCGATACGGATGTTTATACGATACGATCCGGATACGTGACGACTTTATACAACCAGGCTGATGTTTGGTTTCTGTAAAGTTTTTCCACTTTTACGACAAGGCCACGATCTACACGCTCAAGCGACACGCGTCTAGCGACAGCGAAGCTGCTAAGATAACAAATGAAACGGTTTATTTAGAGCATGCCACGAGCCGTCCAGATGCGACTTGAGGAGCGAACAGGTGACGCCCGCACGTGTCCTTTGACGCAAGTCGCGTCGCATCGACCGAGGCTGTGAACGGCTACATATAATACATTTACAATGATTGTAAGTTTTGAACCTTTCAGCCAGTTATTTTAATAGAATTCATTGTTTCATTCATTTGTTGGTATTTTGATTTTGGTTGGTCTTATTTATACAACAAGTAGATAATGAAACTTGTGTAATAATAAGATAGAAGGGTTTCTGTATAAAAAAAAAACAGTAATGAAAAGAATACTATCGTTAAATTAAGAACGATTTGAATGGTTCTTAATTAATGAGTGTTATTTTTACCTTTGAAGGTAGAATATTAAAGATCGAAAAGTTAAATTATTCAATAAATATTTTGTAGTGTACAATGCGATATGAGGCGGCTGCGTGACGATTGTGCATGTTTTTAATTTTTATTGCATGCCAATGTTCGAACGAATGGAATGCGGAATGAATATCCGTAACAGAGTTGTCATTGGAGTAAAAACGAATGGTTATTGTGCGTTCATTCAGTGTGGCATGAGCACCAGATAATTGTTATATGTGTCCCACTGGGAATAAATACTTTCATGTTAACAACCTACCAGGTAACAACGGGTCTTTGAAATGATGCCCATGTTCTTTAATTGTTTATTTTTAAGATTACTGAATGATTGCAAAGATACATGCTTTACGGTAAGTTTCATTTTAATAATGATCCTTTATTGTAAAAATTCAGTGTATATGTGAAGAGGATTTTGCCCATAGATGGTGAATTACAGGTACATTTTCGTAACAATTAGATGTTTCGTCTATAAAGATAAAGATAAAGATAGGTATTTTATTTTGCAAATACAGGTACAAGTCATGGTGGTACATAATATAAATACAGAAACAGCCATATTTTGCCAATTACAAGGCATGCAAAAGTATAGAGATTACAATTAAAATACATATTTACTATTCCATTACATAATACAATTCTAATTCATCATTCACTAATAATTATCAATGTTCAACTATTCAATTCATTCAATACATAAAATAATTCTGATTCGTCAGTCAATAATAAAATTAATGTCACAATTTCTAAATTAAATACAATATATAAAATAGTCAAACAATTTATTTTTCCAATAAAAAATCTTCAACCCTATATGTACTAAAACTTTGTGTACTAAAAAGTTCCTCAGTTTTTTTTTTAATAATGTAAAATTATAGTCCTTCCAACAACTTGTTATTTTGTTATATTTTACCGGTGCCATGCAGCAGACACCCTTGCGCATCAGAGTTGTTCTAGCACTAGGTATACATAGGCTACTATTGTCACGCCTATTCCGTGGAAATACGTCAAAATCGGTCAAAGTCGGAAATACGTCTCGAACGTTCGAATACGCAAATAATCAGCTTAGTGAACGGACCTTTTAAGTTGCCGGCGGAGCTTTGATCGCAACTACGAATCAAGTGCTACAAATGTTGCGCTAGTGTGCCTGTCGGAGCGATACACACAGCTACCGTGAACTGTACGACCACGCACACATTTCCATTGACATGACATTTGCTTGACGCGATAGCACTACTGGCTATTGAAAATTTATGATAAATTTGGGTGTGTTCCGTAATACCAAAAATGATGAATGAAAACTTAATGTTTTTCCATTTTTTTTTCTATAATTTGTAACTTGATAATATAGGCTATGTTTCTGCTGAAACAATATCACAAGTATTGTTGTTTATAATACAGAAAAAACAACATGAAAGCATGTCATTTACGCTGTAAAAATGTGCGAAATTCAATTCGCTACAACTTCATTTTAGTTAGATTTTTTGGGAAAAAAAAGATGTAGGAACCTAGATAAATACTATTTCAATCCGAATAACAACACACTATGGTGGAAATATGCTCAAATTGCAAATGTTTTAGGTATTACGTTTGTATGGAGAATTCATCCGTCGCCGTGTTCTTAACAGTCCGCTCTAGAAATTGTGGTTGATTGTCAGTAGCAACGCGGCAACGTCCTGATAATTAGCAAACGGACGATGTGCGGATGACATCGAGTTGCGATGATTGTGATCATTTATGAATTGTAGTTTTAAACAAGAGGGACTTGTGGCTAAATAGTCCACAAGCATATTCAAAAAATCTTTACAATTAAACGCCATAAAAGAATATCGTTTCCATACTTTTGGTAAAAATTTATGGTTTTAAGATATTATATAAACGCGACGCGGAACACGTTTGAGAATTTTTATCGTTCAGCCATCGTTTTATGAAGCCTCCATAGTTAACTTGAGGCTATTACGGAAGAATTTTAAAACTTTTAATATAAACATTCTTTATGTTATGAAATACGACCACTTCACGTTTATGCCTTTACAAACATGACCTGGAATGATGAAGATAATTTAGTCCATGTAATGATTAAAATGATTTATCAATTAGGGATGTTGTATGACTTGCCTCATCAGGCTAACTTAAGGTGATTCCTTTAATGTAGACTGCAAAATTCTAAATTACTTATAACTCTTTTTGAAATAAGATAAGACATTTAAAAAAGCCTTTTTTATAGTCCGTTCAACCGATTTTGACTTCCCCTCTCATTACCCTTTCGGGTAATGTCATTTATTGATATAATCAGCCAATAATATTCCCACTGCCGGGGCACAGGCCACAGGTCTCCTCTGTCAGAGAGAGTGGGCTGTAATCCACTACGCGGGCCAAGGGCGGCTTGGTAGATGTCACATGACTTTGAATTTTCTTTTGGTTCTAGGACATGCTGATTTCCTCACGATGTACGAGTATTCCTTCACTGTTATGAGAGCTACTGCTCTGAAAAAATCTACAGAACTAAATGCGCCTGTCTGGGTTTAAACCCACAACTCGTAAGTCGCGGTTGCTGGTCGTTACCATACCACTAGGCCATCAATGCTCACTAGCCCATCACTGCTCCATTTATCCGAATCTTTTATCCGTGGACGTCTGACAGTTTTTGTACAGAAAATAATTATTATGTCAAAAATTAAAAAAAATATTCGCCGGATTATACTTGGTATAAAAGTTTGGTCGAATTCGCCCTTAATGATTTAATCGATGGTAATCCACCTTTTTTTTAAATTAAATTCAGATTCCATCATTGGTTTCAAACGATTAGAAAATTCAATTTAACAAGTCTTTCTAGTCGGTCTTTTGGAACGAAATCCTATTATACCCTCGTTTTGTAATTGCCAACGTATTTTGTAGCTAAATCTTGCTATAGCCAGACTCTCAGTATCGAGCGACAATTAAGACAAAAAGACGATAGTAGCTCCGACGGTAGTGTAAACAGTGATTGTTTTGTGGTGGAAACAAAACTGGGTCCTAGAGTAGGAATACTGTTTCGTAAGGAAAAATGGGACATAGTCTTTTTATCAACATCATTTCAGCCGAAAGACCTGCATTGCTGGACATTGGCCTCTCCCAAGCATGGCCACGTCGAACTTTTCTGTGCTTCTTGCATCCAGCGGATTCCTGCGGCCTTTATTTTGAACTTAGTAACTGTTAAACTAAGGTATTTTAGCTGTTGAAGATATTCAACTGGGTCCAAAAAAAATGATGATAAAAGCAGATACTTATCTCATGAGCTTTTCAAGAAATATCTACCATTTCATTAAGGTGTTAAACTGCATTCATTAATTTTGTGTTACGAAATCTCTCGATTTTTATGTCAATTGCTTTTATCACTTGTGGGTTGTGGAGGTCGGATAGGCATTTACTTCACGTTAAATACTGGTATTCAGCTGCACCCGGTTAGACTGGAACCCGATCCCAACATAGTTGGGAAGAACCAATTAAAGAACTAGATAGAGATAATAGTTTTATTAATAAATTAAAACACTTTCTATTGAGCAAAAGCTATTATAGTATAAAAGAATATTTAGACGATAAATTCTAATTTACAAGACAGACTTAAATCCATAATAAAACAAATAAAATAATTTATACAAATAACTCAAAATCTAAATTGAAATTCATATTAAATAAATTAAATACACAATGCGATCTTATTTTCAATTAATAATAAATTCTAGTCATCAATAAATAAAGAATCGGGCAATAAATTAAGTATAATAACCAAATACCATAGTTTAAACAAATACTGATACTGACTTGAAGTCAAAATATTGACTTAAAATAATTATAAAAAACTTTTTTACAAAAAATTAAACCAACGAAAAATGAACTGAAAAGCGAAAAATAAATAACTTTAATTTCGGAAGTCGGTGTCTTCGCTTTTCATTTTTCGTTTTTTGCCACCGACTTCCGAAATTAAAGTTATTTATTTTTCGCTTTTCAGTTCATTTTTCGTTGGTTTAATTTTTTGTAAAAAAGTTTTTTATTTTTCGCTTTTGTGTTACCATCCACTCCAGGGTACTCCAGGGGGTTACTCCAGGTTAAAGACCTGGAGTTGATAATGAGTGGTTGTGTCATCAGAACTATGTATGTGTGCGAAATTTCAACAGAATCGGTTCACAGTTGAAAATTCAGTTGGTGAAAAATCAATCAACCCCATTTTTTCTACCTTTAGGGGTGGATTATAGTTTACAATTTTAAATGGGACCAACTTGGAGGTATACCCTTCCCAATAAAAAAAGAATTTTTCAAATCGGACTACTCACTAAAAAGTTATGCGTGATCATACATAAAAAAAAAAAAAAAAAAAAAATATATACGTGTCGACTTGAGAACCTCCTCCTTTTTTTTTCGTCGGTTAATTAATAAAATACCAAAAATATTAGAAATTAGAAAAAAAAAAGTAGAAATTTAATAAAAATACAATTACTAGAATATATACCAAAATATTATGAACAAACAAAGCGCTCTTCCTCCTCTCTCCTACTATGCTGTGCCCGACAGGATCCATAATTGTACTATTAATTTTAAGCCTACCAACTGTTTTTACCTATATTATGTAATGCAATAAAGAATTGAGAATTGAGGCTAGGCAGATTGATTGATTTTGCTTTTATTACTTCTATTTGTATTCTGAGTGCCGTTAATTTTATTTGAGCTGCATCTGTTTTCTAGAACAACCCAAATTGTTACATAATTCCAGTGTAATAACGCAGTTAAACCAAACTCCGGGTTGTCACCGAATTATAAATATCTAAATTCCCATTAAACATGGAAACCCTCTTTCTACTCGGGAGCCAAAAACGCGGTTGCACGATGCTAAAGCAGCACTTTGCTAGTTCCGCGGTATAAAGTATTATAAATGTCCCCCAGAGTACTGTTTACTGCGAACAAATGGTAAATAGAGCCATGTTTTTCCTTACATATTATGTTGTGTATGAGTTTCTAACTTGTTGTGTTATTACCTGCAGTTTTGGAGGTAAAGAGTTAGCTTCCAGATTTTGTAAATTTTTTAAAAATATTTAAGAAAATTGATGAAAATTGACCAATACAGAAAATAGTTTTATACAGAATATTTGCATCATGTAAATTATTACACTAAATTAACTAAAAAACTAAAACTAAAAGGACTAATTAACTCCAATAAATATAAAAACAAAGGGACTGAACAACCCGTTCACTTCACAACACTGCTGCAGCACTCACTATCACAACAAACCAGGGTGATGATACAGACAAACTACTGTGTGTACTTATAAACTGTGTATTGAGCTTACTTTAGCATAAGAAAACTTCGTTGACTTAGTTAAATCAAGGAAACTCTTAACATCGAGATTCACAAATCGACCACAAATGAACAACACCATCTATCGGCACTAAGGTTGACTATTTTCTCAAAAAGGGACCCTTAGGCGTCGAAGTATACGTCCGCGTCGCTGTCATCCGGAAACGTGCCCAGAAGACTGGCAGCATTGCCACGTTGAATGGCAATGTTAATTCTTTGGCCAAAGAACAACCCAGCCCTCTGGTCACGTGAAGTGTCGATCAGTCGGCGAGAAATTTCCTTAAAAAGGAGACGCGCACTCGGGCCCCATGAGCCGAGCTTTTCGACCCCAAACGGCTCAAAACTGTAGTTGCCCATAAGGTTACAGTATTTGTGCCGCTTGAGGGTCTCAGTAGCCGCAGCAGTGGCGCCAGCACAGCCCGCCGTGCTAGGAACATGAGATGGCGCAAGGGTGTCGACACAGGTTGCGTCCCACACCACCCACCTTCCAAGGCAACAACGTCATGCCATCGGGTCTCTTCCCATCGTCACGTACCAAGCCGTTTGGTTCTAATACCGCTGGTACGCCGGCGGTGACAAGGGCTCGACGGATAATGTCGTTGATGCTGGCGTGCCGTGCTATGCGGCCTGCACTCCTGCAGCAGGACCGGCCATGGTGCCCGAGACTGTCAATAGCTTCGCGGCAGTGACACCGATTTTGTTATAATATGGTTGAGTTTACAATTTGTTCTCTCGGTCTCCTTATTTGTCACTACATTTACAAAGATTATTATTACAGCACTTTCTTCCTCAGAGACGTTCTATGGACTTTCATTTTTCCACTTTAATTGTTATGCTCTCTACAAAATTGTTTTCAAAATAATTGAGTATAGAATACTGGCATCCACGAATCCACACAATAATTTTTAAATGGCATCTAATAACGTCCCGCACCAAGGAATATTTTATCTTCAATTGCAAAGCATTCACTCCGCATACAGGCTTAACGCACCTACTTTATATGATATAAAGAAAAATGACAAAACATAAGTCTTCATCCGAAGCCGTGCCATACAAAACACACAAAACAGGATAACGCCGAGAAGTATTAAATCATTTTATCGATAAAATATAAACTTCCTTCGAAGCAGTTTTCAAACACTATCTTCATAGTCATGCGACGTAATAAAACTTTATGATACACTCGCATCGCTCGCGACCTCACTCGCATATTTTGTGATTATTGCATCTATGTTATGGGCCTATGGTCATATAATATTTATAATACTGGGTGCTTTTGGAATTTTCTTTTGTTTTGAAAATAAGTCACGCATTTTCTGAGTATGCGGATTTTAAAATAAATCTAATAAAAATTATTAATGTGGAGATAAAATGAAAATGATGATGATCGGTGCTGAAAATGAATCTGATAAGCTACATTTACCCTATATTTAAAAGTAACTAGAAGTCTACATATTACTGCCTATTACAAGTTCCCAGCGAACTTATCATCGACATCTCCAAATTATAATGTGAAAATCGAATCACGAAAACTTGTACTATCACAAATTTAAATTAAAAACTTTCCCCGAATCGTCAGTACTTACCACACGAAATTATAACATCACTCAAAATGTTCCCCAAGTACAAAGTCAAGGGAAAAAAGTTGCACCATCGAAAATTAAAACTTGCCGGCAGCAGCGCCCATTAAAAGTTTTCTAAAATTTATTAACGATCGACTACCAGAACCTGACTCCAACAATAATAAGCTATGATTGAACCTTATTACTGAAACCTTAAGAGCGAAAGTCTAGTTTTTGAACAGCATTCTCAATTTTGTTGGGTAATGATTTGACAAAATTGGCATCTGCTGTTGAAATAAATTGGACAGAAACTTTATGCTGTACTGTTAAGGTTGATTTTCGCTTGTCCGACTATCTGAATATGGGAATGATAACGTCTCTTCACGTGTGAAACCTAATAGAACTTCTTGCTGGGGATGAAAACTTGAAAATTTGTCCTGCGTGCCTCCATAATAGTTCCGATCACTTTGTATTGGAAAGTTAATGGCTACAAAGTAATGGAAGGTTCAAAAATTTATGGTTTTACGGCGAAAACAGATGGTAGGATGGTTTTAGACGAGTTTTAATCTGGTTAGAGAGGTAAGTGGCGAACTTTTTGCAACTGCTGTTTTTCGGGTCAGGATAATTTTTCGACTGTTCGAAAATTTTTACATGATGAGACATGGACCAGATACCAGCTAGAAAATATGTCCTTTAGCTCATGTATATAACATTTTCGTGGCTGAATTTCTCGCTCAAGATCGTTACCATTTATACACTAATTTTATTTTTAAATACAAGACTGTCGTTTTTATAAATATTGCCATTTTTGTTTTGCTTAGATTAGCGTTATCAAACAAATTAAACCCAAAATAGAGCTATCAAGCTCATCTAATCCTAACAATATCCCTTTAAAATAACCAAATTACCAGCCATTACCGATCTCATATAAGAAAACAGCACAATAACGCGTCCCATTACCTATTTGCGTACCTAGACGACCTTTTCGTTACTGGCCCAGTAAACACTCCCGAGGCGCACTTTCTTAGCGTTTCGCAAAGATAAAGTAAATGTTGTACGTAATAAACTCGCTTCCGAGTTAATTAAGAGGTACGTGTCACGCCGTGAACTGGCTAAATTAAAATACATAGCTCGCAAGTGCACGATGTTTTGAGATTAACTTCCCAGAGATTGGCCGAGGGTAGTGATGCGAGAAAACGTTCTACGAGCAACTCAACAAAATGCTGAAGTTAATTTTGTGTGTTAAATTTTCATGATGATTTTTGGGACGAGGGGAAAATTAGGAGTGCTTGTGAGCACGAAGCATGGAGGGTGAGAGTAGGGAATTGATTATGTGAATGACCTTGTTTGTGCTGACATACAATATTATATTTATACTCCCAAGTACTAGCTTATATATTATGTATGTGTAATTCGTTGTATTATTTTTGGTGTAATAAATCTATCTTCTATCTAAATTATAAAAGGCAAGGGTGACTGACTGATTGACTGATCTATCAACGCACAGCTCAAACCACTGAACGGATTGGGCTGAAATTTGGCACACAGATAGGTATTATGATGTAGGCGTGCACTAAGAAAGTGTTTTTGGAAGTTCGACCTTCAAGGGGGGAAAAGGGGGGATTTCGTTTGTACGAAAAATCTTATTCTTTGAGTTAATAGACTTGAAACTTGGCACGAATACGTATCTAAGTAAATTATAAAGTATGTCAACTTTTGTTTTTCTAAACTACCCCCTAAACGGAGATTGGGGTGTGTCAAAGTTTGGATTGTAGAATTTTAACGCGCTGTCTGATTAACTCAAAACTCACCATTTATACTTTAAACCAAAAATAAAGTATAACGTGAATCAGGGTTTTTCAAAAATCTACCCCTAACGGGCTGAAAAGGGGTAGTCTATATCACAGCTCAAACCACTGAACGCATTGGGCTGAAATTTGGCACAAAGATAGTTATTATGACGTGAGCATCCACTAAGAAAGGGAGAAATAACGGGGTGTCAAACTAAGTAAGTAAAAATTTTAACGCGCTGTCGGATTAACTCGAAACTCGGTGCGGTACTAATAATACTTAAAACAAAAAATAATATAGTAAGTGTTTCGGAGTTTTTCAAAAACTTAACGTGATGTATAAGGGTAATTAAGTTTAAGGGGTTAAGATCGTAATTAAACGTAAATATTAATTTATTAAAACTATCTTTCAAAGGGGGTGTTGAAGTTTTTAGAGGAAAGTATGAAATCCACGCGGACGAAGTAGTGGGCAAAGTGTTGATACAATTATAGATACAAAAAACACACTTACAAAGACACTATTGATATAATAATTTAAAGCTATTTTTTGCACTCGGCTTCGACCACGTGGAAGTCGGAAATTATCCTACGGATACGTACTACGTTTGTTTGTTACGCTTTCACGCTAAAACGGCTAAACGGATTTAGATCAAATTTCGCACATGGGTAGACCATGACCTGGAATAGGACATAGGATACTTTTTATTCCGATATTACCACGGGATCGAGACTAACGTGGGTGAAACCGCGGGACGCAGCTAGTTTATAATATTAGTTAGGATTGAACAAAGTTCGACCAAGTTGAAGAACATTCAAGTTATCTCCCGTAGTCCTGCTTGCATCTCTGGGACGTCACATGCTTCACAGAGCGATTTAATTAACTTCTAATCACCATGTACATGTCGTGCCAAACTTGGTTTCAATTGAGGCATTAATTGAAATACGGTTTAACCGATTATGTACATTATGTACGTTGCATAAAGCTCAAATTGCACCATAAATCACTGAATAGGTGAATGAATGATCAATGAAAAATAAATGATTTTCATTAAATCATTTATTTTTCATTGATCATTCATTCACCTATCACCACCATAGTCAAAGCAAAAGAGGTTTAGAGCTTGAAAAAAATGAAAAAAAATAAAAATAATGTTGTCTTAATATACGACGACTTGAAAGAAAAACACACCAAAAAAAAAAGCCGGTCATGGGGACTGCCGACAGAAATGAAAACTTGAAACTGGTAGATAATAATATCACCATCATCATCATTCTGTTGCCAGGGCAACAAAAAAACATCCTAACTATCACTACATAATATTATAAAAACAAAGCCTTACGCCGCGTCTGTCTGTCTGTCTGTTCGCGATAAACTCAAAAACTACTCCACCAATTTTCATGCTATTTTCACCAATGGATGAAGTGGTTCTCGAGGAAGATTTTAGTATAATAACCGACATCCAGAAGTGTGAAGCCGCGGGCATGAGCTAGTAATATTATAAATGCGAAATTGTGAGTTTGTTTGTTTGTTACGCTTTCACGCTAAAACGGTTTAACAGCTTTGGATGAAATTTGACACAGGGGTAGACCATGACCTAGAATAGGACATAGTATACTTTTTATTTCGATATTCCCACGGGATCGAAATTTACGCTGCTGAATTTACGCATATGTTTGAACTACAGGACGAAACGAAGTACAGAAACTACAGGACGTCACCTGCTACGATCCTTACATAAGCAGATGTTTGAACATATTCGTTTATGTTCAAACATCTGCGTATGTAAGGATCGTAGCAGGTGGCGTCCTGTAGTTTCTGCCTACCCCAATGGGATGAAGGCATCATCATCATCTGCCTAGCCTTTTCCCAACTATGTTAGGGTCGGCTTCCAGCCTAACCGGATGCAGCTGAATACCAGTATTTTGCATGGAGCGACTGCCTATCTGACCTCCACAACCCAGTACCTGGGTAATACGATACCCCTTGGTAAGACTGGCTGTCAGACTTTCGGGCTTCTGACGACTCGTAACGACTGTCAAAGATCCACAAATGACAGCCGGGACCAACGGCTTAACGTGCTTTCCGAGGCACGGAGGAGTCTCGGTATGTAAAGATGGTCACCCATCCACAGACCAACCCCGGCAAGCGTAGTTTAACCCAATGGGATGAAGGCGTGAGTTGAAAATGAAATACTGTTTTCTTTTAAATCTAAAATTAACTCGTGGGCTGTCATTCATCATCTGCCTAGCCTGTTCCCAATTACGTTGGGGTCGGCTTCCAGTCTAATCGGATTCAGCTGAATACCAGTAGTACTCGTGGGTTTGTCTTATATATGTTGTCTTATAATAATAATTATACTATTTTTAACCCCCGACGGAAAAAGAGGGGTGTTATAAGTTTAACGTGTGTATCTGTGTGTCTGTCTGCGCCATCGTAGCTGCCAAACGGCTGAACAGATTTTATTTTTTTTGGTTTTATTTGATAGGTGACTTGATCGAGAGTGTTCATAGCTATATAAAAAAAAAATCGTTTATAAGATGCTTTGTTTTTGTCGGGGTTTTTTTAAATTTTAAATTTAATTTAACTTGTTATATTCAGAATTCCGTCTGCTTTCGCATTCATAATTTTGTTTACGTTGTGGTGCTTACTTATGCTTTTTTATTAGATTACCGAATATAATAATATTTATTTCAGTTTTTTATAACTTAATCTATGTATTTACGACATTAAGTACCACTAAAATAAAGAAGTTGGTAAAGATATTTTTTATCCTTTTTCTGCTCGACTGCCGTAAAACCTTTATGTTTACATAAACTATTATTATAAAGGGAAATTATTTTTATTTTTGTTTGTAATTAACTCAAAAACTACTAGACCGATATTAAAAAATTTTTCATTCATTATCACTGAGTATTTATACTGGCTACAATTAATAAAGATAGCACGCGGGCAAAGCCGCTAGCAGAAACTAGTTATAAAATAAAGCCGCTATTCTGTGTGACCACCTTGTTCTTGTAAACTACCCAACAGAATAAGATACGATTTCACGATCATTTAGATAATTTATTCCGGAACGTTTGTGTATAAATAATACATTCATATTGATCTTACTCGTATATAAAAAGAATCTCGATGTTTTGTCAAGTCGTAATAACCATGCTAAGTAATAAAATCTCTAGTCTATTTAACATACTTACAGCTAAATATAAAGAATATCATAATATAAGTGATCTAGCTAGTGTCTAGATTCTAAAGTGTGTCTTAGATCAAGCCACTAGCTTCACGCTCTGCCAAGTTGACCCCAAACCGCACTTCGTCTTCTAGTCGTGACTATGGAGACATATTTCTCTATCTTATAGTAAAGCTGGGCTCAAAGACATAAAGGTACCTACCTACCTATTTTATCTTAGAATATTTTGAAATTTCTGTAAATCCACATAATCAAAGTAAACGTCAAATAATTTATTTCAAATAGGCACAAACACTTTGAGTCAATTCATAGAAACTTAAAAAAAAAATCAAAGTAATATTTGATGTATTATGTCCTAAGCTTATCTCTAATTGCTTTGAAAGATCTGCTGGTATTGCTGTGAAGATTCTGTATAATCCAAGATTCATCATCTTAGAAATGATGAAAATGAATAATAAATGACATGGAATAAAATTATCTAAATCCCATTTATTAAATTCAACACAGTTATTCATTTTGCATCAGAAAAGAATAAAATGAACACCCAGTTCATTCATAATGAAGTCCGAAATTATGTTCAAATAATCGGCTCCATTGGATTACCACAAAACTGTGGAAAGTTCGAAACTTTTCTACATTATTTATTTATAGCAAAGTTTAGATTCAGTATACATTTGAATATATAAACAGTGGAGCTGTTTATATGACACGATTTGTCGTAGCACTTTAAGCCTTGACAGTGGATCTTTGACAGTCGTTACCAGTCGTCAGAAGCCCGAAAGTCTGAGAACCAGTCTTACCAAGGGGTATCTATCATATTACCTAGTAACTGGGTTGTGGAGGTCAGATAGGCGCTCCATGTAAAATACAAGTATTCAGTTGCATCTGGTTAGACTAGAACGAACATAGTTCGGAAAGGGCTAGGTAGATTGATTGATTTGTCGTTGATGTAGTGGACATCACAGTATCATGATGTCCTGTACGTGGCGTGGTAGGGAAACGGCTTAGGTAACTACGACTAATATAGTACCTAATGAGTTACTATCTTAAGAAAACGGAGAATAAACAGTATGTAAAGGTACCATTCCGTAGCCGACCGCAGGCGGCAACTGCAGGCGACATGTCGCCGCGACATGACTGGTTTAAAATCAAAAACTACTACACGGATTTTCATGCTTTTTCGCCAATAGATAGAGTGGTATTCTCGAGGAAGGTTTTAGTATATAATAACCGAAGTCACGCGGGCGAAACCGCGGGCATCAGCTAGTTCTTAATAAAAAGTAGTTGAGGTCGGGATTCCCATCTAACTACCCTGAGAAAAAAAGGCCGAAACAAACTCAGAGGTCACGTTCTCGTTTAAAGTCCAGACATAATCTTGGTCAGATCATGTGTAGACCATAATAGATTGGTGCGCCTGAAATGGTCTTTAGAGGAAAGATCTACATAGATTGAGTTGCCTTATGCAAACGTGCACTGACTGGTCAGTGTACGCATTTGTCAGTAGCCGTGCAGCTCAACCCAGAACTTATGGAGCTCAATGATTCAACGAGCAAAAAATAAGAAGTAAAAGATACGACGTGCATGAAGATAAAAATGCAACGACAAGAAAAATGTAACCACCAAAATCGTACCATCTAAAATATTCAAAGAAGCAAAGGCCAAGATAAGTCTAGAAACTTACAAAGTTTGAGAATAATGATCAACCACAGACTGGTCTCTAGCCTGCGGGGATTCGGAGTTTGATAATACGTTAATCAACTCCATAGAACACCCATCTTGGATTTGAATGAAGCAAGTTTTTAGTGAGAACCAAGTTATCCCAAGTTAGTCGGAAAAGATAAGCCGAGTACTGGGGTAAGTCTAGCAGCAGAATTTAACTATCTGCACGTTTCTTTTGAAGACGTTGAAGGTAGCGAAAATGTTAGTGATTTTCTTGAACCTACAGGAGTTTATGCAGTTAATCCTGCTCTTCCAGTAATATTATTATAAATGTGAAAGTTCGGGGGTTTGTTACTCAAATTATATCGGGTGAACGGATTTTCATGCAGACGCTATGATCTGGATTAACATACATACTACTTTTTCTGGTTCATATGGGAGTTTCCCCAGGATGCTAGTGAAATCGCGGACTACACTACAATTGTCATGATGTTTGAATCAAGTAACCTAATATTGTCAACCACTATCTAATACAGTTGTGTTATTTTGATATAGGCCGTGTTTTTTAAAACAGCATTCATATATAACTTATGTCACCACCTTCCTGTCTTTGTCATTGTCATTGGCATGTGTGACTAAACTATTAAAAACTTACAATTGACCACTCAATGCGAAACTACGTTTGTAGCAATGAGATACAAAGCTTACTGAACACAATAAACAAAGCCTATTGTCTCAAAACCGCATTAAGTTACTTGTTTTACTACTAACTCGACTGGCTCAATATCTATAGGTGTAAATAACATTTAGGGAATTAAACATTGGACAGAAGCTGTAAGCAGCTTACAGTTTTTTTTTTTTTGTTAACATAACTTCAACAAGTTATGTCCGACTGAATACAAATTAATTAATTATAGTATATCTAACTAATGAAGTTCCCACAGATAAACAGACAAACTGTCAAACTGTGTGTGTGTGTGTTCTACAGACAAACTGTCAATCAAATACATAATTTGCAATTAGTCACTATTATGGTTAAAGCTAGTCGGCTAAACCAATAGTCAGTTCATCACTACTCTTTAGATTACTAGAAAAATATTTTATTTTATTTGTGTTTTGATTTACGTATTCGTTGGTTTCAAAATAAGATAGTTAATTGATTCAGGCTTGACTTTGTGGAAATCCATTATAAAATACAATAAACGGGTTCGCGACTGGTCAATCGTCATCCTGAGGATGCCTCGTTGAGAGGTGAGACACGTGTGGATTTCTTACAGGGTTTTTTATGACTCTTAAGGAATAGTTAAACGGAGTACTATATCAAGGTTTAATCTAAGCATAAATAGTTCATCTAAATCTTCGATGGTTTTAACCTATAAATGTTTACTTTCGTCTTTATCGAAGATTTTATCAGAGCTATACAATTTTTGCTGAAATTCTACGTTTGAATGTGTCAAATAAAATGGTGTGTCGTTATTATTTATTCAACTTTATAGTTTTGTGTCTTCGATACATTATTATCGGACCACATCACGCGATTTAGTATTTTAGGTGGTCCGTGTAACGTAGAAGAATAATGCGATCAGTTTACTTTTTTTCAGATCGAAAGTATTTTTTCGTCCTCTCTTTCCTCTAATCTCGCTCTGTTACCTAGTTTGAGGCATCCTCAAAAATTTGTAATTAACTTTTATAGAAAACTTAATTTCATAGTAATCCGACTCTTTCGTATCACATGCACCTCCATCAAGATTGGGTATCGCAACAACGCCATTATCAATGAATTCCGTCTTTTTCGTGTTATCAATAAATATATCTCGGTCCTGCTCTATCCGTATTGACGTGAGCGAGACCGAAGACAATTTATCGTATCGAATATCCGCACGGAATTGTTGGCGTGAACGAAACTTATCTGAAGGTCTAAGGCTATATACAGAAGGTAAGCGATGAAATCTTAAAGACACTTAATGCATTGGACGCGAAGAAGCGTTTGGATTAACAGTACTGAAGGTATAGAAGCTATTAGGTGTCATCGTTAAACGATAGCATAACAAAATTTAAAAAAAATATTTACCTGTGGTAACATGACGCAAAACAAAAAAGAACAAATTGGGCAAAAACATTCATCTCATTCACGCAAAACGACCATCGTTTAGCATAATGGTGCGACACTATGGGAGACAAAGCCACAGCGCTGGTTTCCAGGGACAGCCAGCAATGAAAAACAGCCGGCGAGAACAGAAAATTGAAGAGCAGTTTGATCAAACCCAAACAGACAGTCTGCAGTTTATTCACTGCAATTTATTGCATCAAAACTGCTCTAAATACAGTGAAGAGAACATTCGTAAGGAAATAAGCATTTATGCTCGCACCAAAAATTCGAAGGCATGTGACATATACCAAACGCACTGGGATGTCGACACACTTCCTCTCGCAGATCATGCTGATTACGCAGGATAACGAGAAGAAAGAAAAGAAGATACTTAATGATAGTGTACTCCTAAAATTACCCTACAAAAGGTTATGTAGGCAATTATTCTGCAGCTTGACTTTCAGTTAGGTATATTATCCTAACGATTAGGGTGTGGAATCCCTATGGGAATATTTTGGGTTCAAATCTGACCTTATGTAAAGGGAAGGGACCTTACATGGAAAGGTCGTTAACCATCCCCATAGATCTGACATTAACTTGATTTTAAGTGCAAAACATAATAAATTTTTGATGGTTTTAGAGTAGTTTTTGGCCTATTGACGACGTGGCGACGGGAATTGTATCCGTAACTAACAAATACTATGCGTCACTGAAAAATATGATTGCAAAAACATTTTACTACCTGAGAAGAATCCATAGACCGCCTGAAACTGAGAATTAAAAGTGACTTTTGAGTACAAATTCTACGGTAGTTAGGACAAAACAATTAGTTCCAAAAAATATATCATTATCTCAATGAAATATGGTACTGTTATTTCAAAAACAAGTATTTAATGGATTTATTTATTACCAAGAACGATGCTTAATGCTTAAAATGAAATAAAGATTATTTTAAATTTACACCATATTCTTATATTATAGACTTGACACAAAAACTTTTAACTCTTCTCGGCAGTCGGGCCCAAATGCTGAGTGAGCCATTTTGGAAATAAGGTTTTTTATATTCCTTTAGTTAAATGTAAAAACTCGACTTTTTTCATAAGGATTGCCTACAAACGGCAGTAGTTAGAAATAAGTAGAAGGAGGGAAAGGAGGCCTTTACCCTGAAGTGGGACACAAATTGCTCAAAATAATTTAAATAATGTTACTCTTGCGTTTCATTGTTACTGCCAATCCTAACTTCCTAACTAATATTATAAATGCGAAAGTGAGTTTGTTTGTTAAGCTATCACGCTAGAACGGCTGAACGGATTTAGATTAAATTTGGCACAGGGGTAGACCATGACCTGGAATAGGACATAGGATACTTTTTATCCCGATATTCTCACGGGATCGAGACTAACGCGGGTGAAACCGCGGGGCGCAACTGGTGAAACAATAATTATTTCTTCTTTCTTTCTTTTAATCATTAAGTATCCACAGCCCGACTTCACCCACTGCTGGGGATAGGATTCTTTTTCTTGTGCCAATCTCCACGCTCCTGTGCCAGCCTCATCCAGGTTTTGGCCGAGATAGCAACGATGTCATCCACCCATCTTTCTTTTACATGATTCAAATAAAATGAAGACATAAATTAATTTACAGCTAAGCTACTCAATCCTAACTTTTGTTATCACTTTAAAACTATCTCTTATCTACAAAAGCCCTAACATCAGAGCAATTTCTCAGGATAAGCCCTCGTCGATCGGTCCCGACGTTGACAGATGACAACCCTCTGTTACAGATTATAGAAGAAAACACTCCACGGTGCTTGTAATTAAACGATATTGTAAAGACGTTTTTGCTAAAAACGATTATTGTATCGTTATAAAGTTGGTATCGCACTTTTTCATTATAGACAGTAATAATACAGCTCGTCAATAACCACCAATGAATTGGAGTCTCTTAATGAGCTCAACGCAAATATAATTTAAAAAAAAAATACTTTGATTGGAGCACTCTGTTTTCTTAAGATATCAAAAATAATACTTAAAATTTTTGAATCACTTTGATTGCTCTGATAGCAAGTACGACAGTGGTCACAGTATTTAAATATTTGAATAGGCTGCAGAACTTTCCTGCTACACAATTTAGATCATCTAAAAAACCTACTGTTCCATACACTTTGCTCGTGTAGGCATTACACTTTTGTATGGAACAGCAGATTGTTTTAAACCTAAGAAAAATTTCAACGCTTTTGGATCTAGACTCTTGTACTGAATCTATGGTAAAAGTTATTGTTCCTTTCACCGTTTATTTGCAGAGAAATACCAAATTATTTAGGTACTATGTATTTGATAAGGTGAGTATTTATCAGAAGGCCAATTCCCGTAGGTAATTAAAAACGTTCAAAATCTAGTCACAATCTCTCTATCTTTCATCTCGGCGAAAATCAATGTATAAAAAAAAAACATAGGTAAATTCCAGTTTCTTTTGACAAATTGAGAATGAGATTAGAATGCGAACGTTCTTATAATACTACGGGAATTGCTGCTTTGTAGTCAAATACGGGAATCGCCGCTCTGTAGTTAAATACTGGAATTGCCGCTCTGTAGTCAGTATTTTAGATTTCGGTGACGACACAACACCCACTGCTCCATCCAAATGAATAGTGCATTGCAAGTGACAAGTACATCATTTACAAGAACAATGAGACCGCCCCGCATAATACAGCGTGATGTAGGTACTCAGTAGAAGTAATACTTGTCATAATTAATAACAACCGTTCCATTGTTTCAGGCTCAAAATGCGAACCTATCAGACGCGTTCCGACCTGTTCCGATCTATTCAGACTTGTTTGCTTAGGGTTCCCACTCGGCCTATTTATTTAGTTGGTGTTTCTTTCGTAGGCTTTGTTTGGTGAACACGTTTCTGTGAAAGGATGGCCATGTCTGGCCAATAATTTCTTGGATTAAAAGTTCATAAAGATACTCCAATGCTGTATTAATGTCTTTTTGTGTTAAGGCATTAGTTGGCACATACATTTTGGCGTTAAAGCGACCTTCTTGTATGTATTTTTATTCTATAGGTATTGTCTGAATTTACTTCGCCAAAACACCAATCTACTGGTGCCTAATTTCTAGTTAAATGTAGGAGCATACCGACAAAATAATGTAATTCATGCATGAAAGATTTTTATGAGACTGAGGGAGATATGTGTAAGAACAAAATCCCCTGTGTATAAAAGACATAACTGATTTTATTCAAACATTTTTACCTTTTTTTGTGTAACACAAAAGGGACGGAAGTGTGTAACAGGAAGCCGGGGAAGCGCACGCTATTTGATAAGACCAATGAGCGTGCGCGGTGCTAGAGCTGTCCTTTAGATGGTACCAACCCATTTTTCGAGATATTGGTACTGTCAGTCAAGATGTCAGATGTTACACTTTATATGCGACTACTGTAAGCCTCGTTTTTTTTGCTTTTAGGTACCGACTATGACAGTGAGAGTAGCATGAATGCTCTTTTTTGAAGGAAATTCTAGACTCCCTATATTTCCAATATACCTACCCGCCAACCCTAAGTATATAGCAAGTCACGCGAGTAATTAATGTGGAAACGAAAGGTATCTGTTGTAACGAATCGTTTGTGGTAACCGTATTTTGAGAACTTGAAACACTGCGGAATTTCGGTTGCCGAAATGGCTTGTCATTTGAAAAGTGAGTAAAGATCGATGGTTCATTATTGGAGGAAAATACTTTAACAGTGTTGTTTAGGTACTATCGGTTTTACTAATGGTGGTCCAAAACAGTGAAGGAAACCAGCATGTCCTATAAACAAAACATTCCATGACATGTGAAATTTACCAACCCGCACTGGGCCTGCGTGGTCGATTACGGCCCGTTCATAGAGAAAAAACCTGTGTCCCAGAAGTGAGAACATTATAGGGTTATTATGCTTACTAATGGTAAGCTTACTTTGTGAAAATCCATCTAGGAAAAGTAGTATGCATGGGATTGCGTATAAAAACAACGGTTAGCCCGTCCTAGTATTAATCACAGAGATAGTGTTTTAAGGGCTTACCAACCTCAAATTGCTTAGAATGATGCTCCGTTATACCAAAAATACTGCAGCATTAATTTTATAATAAATGTATGTTAAAGTTGAAGATTGATTCTAGGTCCTGTTTGACGAAAAGAAGATAACATAAAATTTCCTCGATAGAAAAAAAAATCCAAAGTTACCTCTAAACCGAACTATAAACCGCTGGTATTAAAAAAATACTTCAAATTGGATCATGAAACTTTGCATAATAACTGAAACCATCCAGGTTTCCTGAAGGTGTTTTCCTTCAACGATGTCAGTGATTTCAAAGAAAAAGTCACATTAGAACTTGCTCGGATTTGAACCAATAAACGTCCATGAGAGGCGAGGTCTAAACCGCTGGGCCATCACGACACTAACAATCATTACTTCTAATATTTTACACTCAAATTTTAACACACCAGTTTCATTAATCACAAGTTCCCGGTTATTATGTAGTATGACGGGTCTCAATTATTAAATACGGAACGGTCCCGAACTAAGTTCTGATCCAACTCGTAAACAGGGTCATAAAATCCGTCACGTAGGTTTCCGGTCAGTTGCTTTGTATTACGTTTTTGGCAGCCTGTTTATAGGCCTGTTAATGTCATAAAATATTTTTACTGAGATATCATAAAGTTTTTGTTTTTTTACGAAAATATTGGAGTTAAACTAGGTGGTACAGTTTCGGTTCAAATTTTTTGTCTGCAGAAAGCTCACGGTAGACAAGCGAATAATAAATGTTTTGATTATGATTTCAATTACATATACATACATAAAATGACGCCTGTAATCCCCGAAGGGTTAGGCAGAGGTGTACCTAACAGTACACCCATATTTCGCCAGTTAAGTTTCAAGTCGCATGTAATAGGGAATAATTAAAAATATGATTATAAGTGTGATTATTTATAAGTTTGATTTAAATATAAAATATTTAATAATAATAATGTGTTTATAGTACATTTCCAAAAAAAACCTTTTTCGAATAAACGTTAAACAAAACTGGAATACCTCAAAACTCTACGTGATACGTAGAATTTTTGTTTCCTTCACAAAAGTCAAACCAGTAATCAGTAGTCAGTAATTTTTGTTTATGGGTAAAAATCATCACAAATAACTCTGGTTGCCAACTCAAACACAAAGAAAACTAAAACGTTTATACAACTTAGGTACATACCTACTAGTTTCGAAACTTTGTCACAAATACTTTTCGTATCGTCGACCTTTTTATTGAGCTAATATAATATGTTACCGTCCAAACTACGGGTTTATTACTGCCAAGTTTTTATAAGTTTTCTTCCGAACACTTCGACTCTACTTTAGCTGTAAGAGAAAATTGAGACAGGTTGTCATTTTTAGTAAAGTTTTTAACGTGATTGGAGCGATAACTGAAGCAAGGTACTAAGTTATATTGAATAATATTTATTTAGTACTAAAACGACGTAAAACATACCTACGTCATTACAAATTTCCTATTTTGAAATTACTTTAGAGCTCAGTTTTAATTTTGCATTGAATTTTTTTTATAATGAACTCAAAAGCTACTGGTCCAATTTTTTTAATTCTTTCATCAGTATATTGCTATATTATCACTGTAAGATAGGCTATAACTTATAAAGATATTACGCGGCCGAAGGCGCTAGTACTTAATAGGTTTATTTTTGTTGGACTTTGCAGACGGTATTGTATCGTTTATGAAAAACTCGCTAATTAAACAAATACACGCATGCATTTATCGAAAGCAAAAAACAGCCAAAAAAGACATCACAGACAAAAACAAAAGATAATTTAAACAAAAAATCTACAAAGGAATTTACAACGGACTCTCGATATGGTGTTTGCAGCAGAAATATAGCGAAATATACTCAACAATATGTCCCGAAAACCGAGAAGAACCGTTTCAAAGCCCGACTTCGTTTCAAATGGAAATCTGGATGTGAATTTTCATGCAAATTTCCCAGAGGTGTTATACATGGGAGGCTGTAACGCGGATGTTAAAATCTCAGCGTAAATTCTATTCATGTATGGTAACGTTGTTATGGGGTGGATCGCTTTTGTTTTGGGCCCCATAGATTTCAGAGTCACTGTCTCTTTAGGTAGTTAATTCGGGAAATGTTGCATTGTGGATAATATTTGACGTGAAATTGTCTTTTTTATTGTTTTAGTAAATGCGCATAATTCGATGGATTTCTTTTAATGTGTTTTTTTTTAATATGTCGAGTATTTCAATAAAAAACAATTACTGTGCCTACTCAAAGGGTTAGCTTTATAACCGGATAGCCAATTAGGAAACTCGAACATACCAATATTATAGGTTCCCGAGTCACTGTTCCACATTCTATTTCTGTTACATAGTATGTAGTTACCTCAGTTAAATTATTGGTACGATGGGGTTGATATATCCTTACGGATAAAAAACCATTTTCATTAAAAAAAAAAACTTTTCCTCATCAAAACGAATTCAATCCACTATTATCAATAATACTACTAAACTTCGAAACTAATAATAATATATGAGCCAAATTGAAGCAAGTCAACTTTATGACAGATGAAAACTATTTTCGCAGTCACAACATTTTTGCCGAAACAAAAACAAACTTTACTAAAACTAAAACAATAAAATAACTTTAATCGTCGACCTCTCACGAAATTATCACTGTTTCCGTATTTAGACAGTCTTATTCATAATTTAAAGGACAAGCACCTTTTTAGTTCCAAAATTTTGGGATTGCAAAGTTTTAATGGTTTTTAATATTTTATTAAAATATATTGTTATATTTTAATGCTATCGTTTCGGCGTTTTCATTTTGTCTTTTTTGGGAAGGAACTAATGAAGAATTATTTATTGTTTGTCCTTGTGAATTAAGAGCTAATTTTGGTTCGATTTTTGTAGTGACAGAAGGTGCTCAAGAATTACACAGCTATGTAGCCAATTCAACATCATCATAGCATATAACACTGCTGATTATAGGTATTTCCAATCGCACGCCACAAACAGAAAAAACACAATTTTTAGAGATATGCAGTTTTAGTCTACATAGTGCACTCCTTCAATTACAGAAGGCCACATTTGCTTGCTTTAAATTATCGACTTAATTAAGTAAGAACTAAAATACAAATTCTACTTCGAGAAATTGGTACACACGGGAAAATAAAATAGAAAAATGTGAAATACAAAAGATTTTTTTTAGATGTGACTTTTTTCCATTTATTCTTCTTTTTTCCAGGTGGAATTTCCACAATTCTTTTAGGAAAAACCATGTCCCGTGTATGTCAACTCTATGAGTGACTGAAAAGTCTCTCTAGATGGTGATCAGTTAATTTATTCCTAGATTAGTTTGACGACTTTTCTCCGATATTGTAAGCATGTGGCTAAACTATGTTCTAACTTATTCGAAGTTTTGATTGATCGGCACCAGTTCATTGAAGATTTAATTACAATCAACTGGATATGGATGGAAACTATTAAACTTTGCCTTTGTGTATTGGATCGGTGGCTAGAGGCTGATGTTGTTTTGCTGTAGTGAAAATGGTTTTCAGAAAGGATTTATAATAGTGTTTGCTTGTATTTTCAACCGACGATAAAAAGGAGGTTCTGAAGTCGACGCGTATAGGTACATTTTTTTTTTAATGCTTGACCAACGCATAACTCGTAGTTGGTACCATTTAACACTGAAATACTAAATAAAAGAGAAAAAACTTTAAAAAAAAATTACCCATGAAAAAAGAAACTGAAATAAAAAAAATACTTTTCAGTATAACTAAACTCATAAATTAATGTAAATTATTAATTTTGAGTCGGTGCCAAACAAAAAATTAACGCAGATAAATTAACTAAGATCAATCAAGCCGCCATCATTTTACTTAACACCTCTAAGTTTCTTTGGCGCCGCGACGACTCAAAATTAGTAATTTACAATAATTTAGGAGCTTAGTTCGACTGGCTTCTTTATTTATTGCTGTTCAGTTTTTTTTCCAATGGAATTATTTTTTGTTAAAAAAAAAATTATGACACCTTTATCATAAAAAAAAAACAAAATGATTTCAAAGTTATATAACTTTGAAATCATTTATATTTTAGTGTTGGTTTCAGGACGCATAAAATATCAAAGTAAGAAGGTTCATTTTTCAAACACAAATCAAATCAATAAAAAAGAAAACAAAGTTCAACAGGCTTTTATGATTTTAGTTCAGGATTAAGGCAAAAAAATAAATCAATTTAAAACTTAACATTATTGAGAAAACAGTAAAATTCGTTAATAAATTACCTACAAAATAGAACAATAGAAATAAATATTCTACTAACTGTACCTTTGTAAACCCAATTGAGCCTCCGTTCGAATCTAGTTACACCAGGACCGACCTAAAATAACATTTACATTTAAATCCACTGGGGGATATTATTAACTAACCAAAATAATAGTTCGGACTTCCCAATTTCAAGTGGAACTAACAACGAAGCAATTTGAAGTTTAAAATTAGGTAACCAGGTTGAGAGCCCGAGAAAATTAGGTAACCAGGTTCTCAGAGGCCAAGAGTTCCGCACGATAGTTGTAAAAATCAATTTAATTATTATTGTATGTCGTCAATATAAATTTAAATATTATCCTCCCGACCGAACTTCGATCCCGGTGGCCAATCTAACGGATATTAGCCAGATACGCTGGAAATATGGTAGTGCACAAGTGTGTGCGCTAACACCCTATGGACCCTCTGTTCCTTTATTCTCACAGTCCGACGGGACGGAAAAAAAAAACTGGAAGACATTTCTTAAGAAATAAGCGGTGCCTTTGTACTCATATTATAGTTATGTCATATCTCTATGTATTTTACTGTGTGTACATAAATAATAAAATCAATAATATAAGTTTATTCAGTAATTGTTTACAATATACACCATGTCTTATAGGCTATATTTTCTTGTTACAAATTAATTGACATCTGTAGCCGAACTAGGCGAAAGGCTATATTTCGGCGCCAGACCCCACAAATAGTAAACACTTATAAATAGCCATCAAGTAGAGATGCTAACATTTTGTAGAATTCAAATAATAATAAAAATGTGATGATAAACACAGTCCATCCATTGTTTCTTCAGTCTTCCCCTACTCTTAAAGTCATTTACATTCGTGCCCTCAAACCCACTTCATAAAGTAAAATAACTAGTGTTTCAAAATAATAACCAAAGATATCCCAGTACGACAACACAAAATATATGACTGCTAAAACTGTTCCCTGTACATTATTGTACTTGTGCAGAAAGTAATAAGTTTACCAGTCGTGGAGGAAATCCTTACCTGTCAGTAGCTTAAGCTGTTCTACCGCGATCTTTAAACTCAACAGGTAAATGCCAGTTTCGATGGAGGAACCACTCATTTGTTTAGTTGATGCTGTTTTCATTTAAATAGTTTTCCCAGTATCTGCTTCAAACATGTAATATTGTTTTTTGTTACCTGTATTTTCTCTAAAATCATCGTTGATTCTGAAATTGAGTCTTCAGAACAATTCTTCATTTTAATTTTCTATTTTGGTGAAAGAGAATATCATTCAATTATAGACAGAGAAATATTCCCAACTTAGATGTAATGTGTTTCCTCTTTAACATACTTATCTGCAGCAAAATCATAGTGTCTCGTTTCAAATCATCATCTACCTCAACCATTTCACATTTTGTGTAGAAGGGCTTTCTTTCCGAAACCACTTTTCAGTTCACTTCACGCAATTTTTCTTCGATTATATTATTTTTACAAACAAAATATACTATAAAATATCCGCGTCGTCTGACCGCAGCACCAACTCCATTATACACTACATCAAAATGTACAACGAGGAGATGAAGTGCGTACATTGTTCTCTTCCACGCAACTGTACTAAATCATTCCGGGAGTTCGTCACGCACAACTCTTTTGTTCCCCATTGTACTCGCTTCTAAAGGGTATATTTTCGAGTACAGGTGAATGGATGCGGTAGTTTATAGTTCAACAACAGGTAGGGTTGTACTAAAATGTTTTGTGGAGGCAGGGGTAATGCACGTAGGGGCCGGATGTTTTTGTTGGAGTAGTTTTTATGGGTCGGGGAATGAGTGTTTCTGTAACTCCGGGGTTTTATTGAAATGATTCCGGTAATGGTGTAGTTGAAGTTGGGTTTCAGGCAGCTTCGTAAAATTTTCGTTGCGTATGCATTTTTTGTCTACATGCTTTTTTTATTTTATGAAACTTATATAATAAGTCAAATCTACGAATAGGTACCAAATTGCTTGTCAAATATTATAAAACCAAAAGCTAATATCATATCCAAAGGATTATTGACTCAATACGAACACATAAAGCGCCAGCATTTTTTTACAATGGCCGTCTAGGATTAAATTTACAATACCTAAGGGTATTGAAAATTTAATCCGACGACAGCCATACTGTCATCCTTTTTAAATCCTTCAATATTACCACATATGTCTTCCATTTTCTCTTCCTACTTCACATCCACGTCTTATATTATCTTCAAGGGTTACTGTGGTTCCATTGTTGATTATGCTTTGGGCTTATTTACGAGGTTTCTCCTTGAATTATGAGGTGTCACCGCGGGGTTGATTTATATGCTGAGTGGAGAGTACGACACGCGATCGTTTATAGATGGCGAATTAAACTTAATTAATGTTGGGTTAAGATCTATACATTTTTGGACATGCACTTTGGGTGCATCTTAGGGTTACTGAATTCAGAAGGGTAATTCGTGTTTTTTTAAGAATTCTCGCAATTTCAGTCTCAATATGTCAAAAGAACCTCTAATATACCTCCAGTTTTGACATTGATTGGCGCTGAGATGCGATTGTGAATAGATTTTAAACGTTTTTGATTACGGCAATTACAGGCCTTCAGTTTTTTTTAAATAGTTGTGGTTTCAAAGGATGTTTTTATATCCGTAAACCATTCTAAGATCATACAAAATTTGACTATTAGTTTACATTACTTTTGGTATGTACAGATTATACAATGACATAATATTATGACAGCGATACCTACATTTTGCAGAACCCTTAAGTAGATCCTACCTTCAGATTTTAAAATCCCAGAAAACTAAGCCTCTTCTTTTATCTCAACATAGGGCTCTTCTGTTTTTAAATCCTCACTTTAATCCTCAAACGCTTTAGACAATTCTCACCAAAGACTCGATTATTATTATCACTTACAAATCAGGAAATTCCGCAATCCAATTAGTTCAATCGATCAAACACATTGTCACGGAGCTAAGTGATTGCTACGCGAAGCGCTTGCCAATGAATAAACGGTTCAGAAGGTCGACTCCAACAATCGAAAATACTCGCACACATACACATAATAATTACGTCGCCGTGCAGTGAAAACCTCATGATTGCAATAAAAGTTATTTTACGGGGTAAAATAAAAACTATCTGAACAAAATGGCCGTCATGACATTTCCCGAGAATCAACATAGAATTATCTTAGAGCTGTGCACCTGTGTTCTAAATCTAGGCACGAGGCAGCGTGTCAAGCCAAAGTTCAAAAAAAGACAGCAGCCGTGTGTTATATATACATTACGAGGTTTTGTACCCATCAAGTAAATAAAAACCAAAAACAATGATGTTTTTCATTACGAGGTTTTCACTGCACGGTGGGAATGTATAGTTACAGCACACTCACGCTTCACGTACAGTGAGTGCAAGCACACTTGCGTCTCTCGCGACCGGCATTTGTTTGAGATACACCATACGTACCTACGAGTCTCTGTGTGCTTGGCCCTTTTTTCGGCCGTTGTTTGGAGTCGACCTTCTGTACCTATTTACGTTTGTGCACTTGCTTTAAAACTGAACAACTTCAATGAACGGAACGGAGTTCCTGTCTAGTCGAATCGTTTTACTTGAAACTTGTTTCAACTTGTTCATAAGTTTTAAGTCTTTATACGTATGTTTTTGGTTTCTATTGAGTAGCTCTTTGTCAATATTGGTCCGGTCAATTTAAGTTTCGGTTGCTTCTAATTTGTTTTGGGAGAAAATGTTTGTTTATTTGTACCCGACTACGGCGAAGAAAAAAGGAGGGTTATGATTTTGACCGGTATGTATGTATGTATGTATGTAAGTATGTTCACCTGTTCCCTCCTATCTTTTAAACCACTTACCACAATTTGACAAATGAGGTATCGTTGGAAGCGTCTTAATCGTCCGCTGGTTATAGGCTATGTGACGTCACATTAAATGAAAAATCCGGAGTCACACGTAATCTGTTCGATTTATGCCCTAACACGTGTGACTCCGGATTTTTAATTTGTCTGTCTGTGGTGTCTTGGTTATACCTTTTTAGTCGTAGTTGGGTTTTAGTTTTTATTACTTTAATTTTTATCTTTTTGGTACAAGTTCGAGTCCAGATGTGTAGAGTGCAGCTTTCATAAAGTCAGGTAATTTGTTGGTCATCCCAACCTGTACAAAAAATAATTTCAGGATAAAATTGTAAAAATTCAGCACTTACATTAAGTGCTTGTCATCCTTCGTTAATTTGAGGAATATACCGACTGTAAGATTAGATTTCTGACTTTCAAAGTTCAACAAGTTACGTGTCATTATTCACACTGGAATTAATTATTATTATAATGTATGGGTCTCGTTACTAACGTACAATTCACCGCAACACTGTGACGTTGCTGTGTACGATAGCGGTTTTGATGCGTGTCGACCAATCTATTATTTTGGGGACGTATTTTGCCATAAAAGACGAATAGAATAAGCAAGCTGAAGTGGCAATGGGCCGGCCATATTAGCTGTAGAACCGATGAGCGTTGGGGTAGACCTGTTCTTGAGTGGAGACCGCGAATCGGCAAACGTAAGGTAGGACGCCCTCAGGCTAGGTGGAGTGCGATCTTGGCAGTATGGCTGGTAGCAACTGGATCAGAGCTGCCGAGAACCGAGCTGAATGGCGCGGAATTGGAGAGGACCATGTCCAGCAGTGGACTGCTACAAGCTGATGATGATGATGATAACGATTTTGTCGCAAGGGTTGTATTGGAATAAATTATGATAACTTTAACACGTATAAGTAGGAGTTACATATGAAGTCTGCAGCGAAAAACGATATCGAATTTAAAGACTTAAAAAAAAACAATCTTTGGACTTTAGATCCTTCAATTTCTTTGTGGTTCAGTGAATTTTGCTACTGAAGATAGGATTCCTCATATAATAAAATGATCGCTACTGCAGTTGACTTCCTGTTAGATATTTCAAAGAACACTGCTGTGACTAAGCAATTAGTCGTAGCAAAAATGATTAATTGTTATTTATAAACAAAACACTTAAAATAATACCGTTTAGGCCTTTCCCAAAACGCCATCTCCAAAAAAACTAAACCAAATAAATTACTATAAAATCGCGTTGGATAAAAGCTTTTTGTAAGACTCAAAAAAATAAACAGTAAAAAAAGAACTAGTAACGAAAAGTAAAGTGAAAGAATATGATAAAACAGAGTAAATTGAATTTGATGAGGTGCGGACACTAAGAATACTGAATGGGGGAAGTTTTGCCGTTTCGACACCTTCGAGCGTGGCGAGGAATAAATTGGAATCCAATTGTTCAATGTAAACATTAGAAACGATTTTTAGATGATTTGCTTAGTTATTGAAATGATTGGTAGAAATCTGGGAGGATTTTTCGAACATAGATCTAGAATATTGTTGAAAAAATAATTTATTTGAAATGAGAAAACTGCTTGCTGTTTGATTTACTTTATCATTAATAACTTCAATTCAGCAACCGCTCTGAATAGGTCTCATATTACTTAAATTAACCTAATCGATATTTTCCATTTATTTATTTACAGCGCAATCCGCTTCTATTTCATTTTCATTCACTATAATGTTTGAAATCATTTTCAGTTCCATGCCGTTACTAACATATTGTGTTATTATTTAAAGTATAACTTTCGTCACTACTATCAATCTACCCAGCCTTTTCACAATTACGCAAGGGTCGGCTTCCAGTCTAGCCAGATGCAGCTGAATACCAGTATTTTACATGGAGCGACTGCATATGGGACTTCCACAACCCAGTTACTGGGGAATACGATACCCCTTGGTAAGAGTGGTTGTCAGACAAAGATCTACAAATGACACCGGGAACAACGGATTAACGTGCTTTCCAAGGTACGGAGGGGTCTCGATATGATACGCATGAACCGATATGGGAAGCGTAGCCTTTAATCGACCCGTGCGGCTTTTAATATTAGGCGAAGAGTTATACAAAACTATCTATCGTAACTACTAAGAACTTTTAATATAATAGGCGCACAAAATACGATACTTGTTCCACAACGAGTTAACGGTTTTAATTTTATTTTATTCGCTTCATGCGATTGTAATACCGAGCACGTCGGTCAGTACTCATTCTTTTGCAATCTGAATAGGAAAATAAAGAAAACCTTTCAATGCTCTCCGAGTTGAAATGTGCAATATTTATTGCTATCTTCCGCGATGTTTTCTTCAAACAAAATACTGTAAAGCACTATGTGAATGAAACTCGGGAGTGAATAAAAGTAGATAAAGATGCAGTACTTTTATCGATAAAAGGAAAATGTCCCAACCTATCATTAACGATATCGAACGGCGTCTAGGAAGGCATTCGATAGTATCCTTAATTATAGATTTGGACGTTCTCAATTTTGTGATAGATCGTAGTTTTTTTTAGTTTTTTCCAATGTCCTCTATGAAATTGTATAAAACCTAAGGGCTTATTTTAAGAAAGCAATCCAATTGCCTGTTGGATGCAATAAATTGAAGTAATAACAAAAGTCGTAGCCTCTAAGGATAGTTCCAGTAGCAAAACTTTATTATAACATCAATTTATTGCATGCAACAGGAGATTTAATTGCTCAAGGTATGCCATAATTTAAAATAACCCTTACGTTTTGGCTAAGGTCGGAGCCGGTCACTGTCCTTCCAAAGTAAGTCATCAATTCAATCCGACCAGATGGCTCTGAAATCGCTACTAGGCTTCGATGAAATTCATGATTTCGCAGTCACCCAATCTTATTGTCTCATATTTTTACCCCAACAGATATTGAACGCATGAATTCTGATAGAATTTATCGATAGTACTTTGAACCTTCTAGGAATTTAGGGATGAACAGGTTGCCGAACCAGATTATGGAAGCTTAAATATAAATATTAATGTTAGGGTTTATTTATAAACGTTGCTTAAAGTTAAGTGACGTTCAAACGTCAAAAATGTATGGTTGAGTCGCTAATCGTAACTTAACTTTAAGCAACGTTTATAAATAAACCCCTTAAAGTCCACCACCATTCACCATCACCACTATCTTCCAGGGTAGAAGTAAATCTGTTGCTAATCTGCATTATTGCCCGTTCTTATCCATAGGAACCTCTTACGTTTTAGGAATGGGCAACTAGCTCCATCTTTCTGACTAACCGACTCCTTTGATAATTCAAAACTGCCTACTATAAATAGTATAATTGCTTTGAAATAAATGCTTTGAGTTTGAGTTTTCACATAGGTCAGTCACGTCAATTTCAGGGACGTGTGTGTACAGATAGTCAGTCGGTCAGTCATAGCAACGCCTGTTTCGTTCGTAGCAATACAGGTTTTGACTTGCCGATGCCGGTGACACGACGTCGACGCGCCGGTCGGTAGTGGCATGCCTGATGTACGTAGCCAACGTAGTAGTCGTAGAGTAGTCGTACGTAGTCTCATCATCTGCCTAGCCTTTTCCCAACCATGTTGGGGTCGGCTTCCAGTCTAACTGGATGCAGCTGAATACCAGTATTTTCCATGGAGCGACTGCGTACGTACGTAGCGTGGCGTAGCGTGGGCGTACGTAGTCTACGTAACTAAATTTTTGACGTGACTGATCGGCGACTTGATGTTGAAGTGACTGACGTGTGTGCATAAACCTATAATGTATAATATCTTACAGTTTAACCGCTATGATTGACGTCGTCTAGTTGACATAACTTTTTAATCCTTTCTCGTCTTACTTTTATAAACACCGAACAAATGCCTATCTCTGATTTAAAGTCACGTACGAGTACGTTCGCCATTTTTCTTTACCGTGTATTTCCACATTTCCAACCACGCACGCTTCATATTATTATCTACGAGTATATTGTTATTACAAATAGATTGTATTTTTCGAACGCATATAGACGTGCTGTGTTTTAGAGTGAACCTGGCTGTTTGCTGAATTGTTTATTTAAAGTTTTAAACCAATTATTGATACCGACGAATGGGCAAAAGCGGTTCATTGTAGGGACGAAAATGCTGATGATTAACTGACCAAGACCATCGGAATCGTGATGGCAAAAAGTTTGTAATATACCCTTTTAAAACAAAACTCTTTCTCCTCATTGCCATAGTCTTGAAAAATAACAAAAACTCAGTCTAGAATCTTCATTCGCTTTAATGACCTACAAAAACTCGAAGCTCTTTTGAACTGACATTCTTTACAAAGCTGGGAAAATCTATTAAAAGTGTAGTTAAATCACTAATTAGCTTTAAAGAGTTGGAAAAAAGTCGGAGTATTCTATTTCTCGAGCGCGCGTCATGTGACTCTTATCTCATTGTCATAAGGTATAAATTGCAATGAGCGAAACGCGTTCGTGAAATGTAAGAACTATAAAAGAAATTAAACACAATTACGTCTGAAGTTCAAGGCGAGGTAATCATTTCATTCGCGGTCAAAGGGATTATTCTGTTTTATTATTGCAATTAAAAATGCAAGGCGGCAAAGCTGTGTTAGTTTTTATGCGTCGAGAAAATTTTATTCATACTTTTTTGTGTCAATGAGTGTTGTTATTGTTGGTCTTTTTGCTGGTAATTAATTAAATTGGAATGGAAATTTAAAAAAAGGGTTGAAATGAAATACGGTTTTTCTATGGTGATTCTATTTGTTAGTGAAGATAATTAGATTGAAAATTGTTACTTTGATTCATCATCATCATCATTTCAGCCGAAAGACTGCAATGTCCACTGCTGGACATAGGCCTCCCCGAAGCACCCCCACTTCGACCGGTTCTGTGCTTCCCGCATACAGCGGATCCACCTTTGATTAATTACGTTTTTTTATTTTCGTATTTTCTATTACTGTTTTCAAACTCGAACTGCTAACACCACAAAATGCAAAAAAAAAACCTCTACATCTCGGTACTAAATCTGTAAACCAGCAAGATTTAACACAAAATATTTGTAGCTTAAAAACATGAATATGCATCTAGTAGCCCAGCTTAACGTGTAGAAATATGAATTATGAGCGAACAGCGGGATTCTCTTTTTGTGTTTAGCTGCAATGGAACAATGTAAAAGAATTTGAAGTTTTATTCCGGTGTTGGGAAAAACGAAGCGATATTTTTTTTCTGTCGTTACCTTCATAATACAAGTCAAAGTCAAATAATTTATTTCAAATATGCACATAAAAGGCACTTATGAACGACAAAATTTACAAAAAAATGGGATTAAATAATCATTTAGACAGAAACTTTCAAGCAAACAGTCTCCTGATGATGAGTGGTCACTGACGCCGATAGACATCTTTGATGCTATTCTAAAGTAAATGTAATGTCTCATGTAGCTATGTGTACATAATTGGCACCTATATATCTTTCAAACCTTCTCACAGCTGCACTGCTTGGCGTCAGTTCTTCCCCAGACGAGCTCATTCACAAAATGCTCTACTATTACTTTTACTTTAAGGTCGGTTTAGACTCAGCGAGACGCTCATTTCATCCTCACTTTTTCAAATTATTTTGTGGAAACAGGAAAAGAGCATTCATTCGTTGATCTATACATACTGTGTCAAGAGTAACAATAAAACAAATGCTCTTGCTTTTGTTATACAATCCTTTTGGTACACCCACCTTTAGCAGACGGATTGTTGATCGGATTTTATAGTGCAAACTAGGAAAAAGCTCTAGGAGTGTATTTTTCTATCGCAAGAGTCTATAATTTGTGCCGTTCTATAATAAAACAGAGTTCCTAGGATAGAGTTACTTGCAGAAAATCTTTAACGACAGACTCCTCATTTGAACGACTAAGTAACATGATTCTGTTTCTTCGCCTCACAAAGAATATATTAACTTTATTTTTCACTTCTCTTGAACCTTAAACTATATTGGTTCTTTGTTTGTAACTGGATGTGAAAAGTACAGGATCGGTCGATGTGGCGACGCTTGTGAGAGGCAGTGGACGTCGTACGGCTCAAATGAAGATAATTATTGTTTTGTAGTGAATAGTCTTTGGTCAACTTAAAAAGTAACTGAACAAATTATGAGTTATGTCTAAGGCCCCGTTCACGGCCACGAGCGACGCGATATACGACGCGACTTGTGTCAAATATTTTCAATCACGTCAGTTGCCGATAGCACTTAAAGTGTTGCTCTCGTGCAACCGATAATATAATCAATCGTCTGTACAGATCCGAGGGCTCCGATTTCACCCTCCACTGCTTCAATAATCTTGTGCCAAACAGTTGCGCCAGACATTGCAATTAGCCGAAGCCCGTAACTGATTGTAGTGGCGAACCGGTTATCGATGGCTCAGCATTAACTACCAAGGAAAATATAAGGAGTTTATCCCTACCTACTTTCAGGAAGGATGCCAAACGATAATGATTTTTTCGTATTCAGTTTTGTGAACTTTTAGCTCTTATACCTCGTGGATTTTGTAAGGGATTTCCCCTTTGTTGACCTCAAATGTTAGACAAACTAAGACTCCTGGGGGCCTACCACCACCGCTTATAGCAGTATTATTTAAACTTTACTTCGTGGGGGAGAGAGATGGAGCTATACGTCCTGTAGAGCTTCATCTCTTTCTCGGAGGGGGTAGGCGTAAGCGGTGGTGGTAGGCCCCCTGTTCTATCACGGCACGAGGAACCGACTAGCTGTCGATTTCAGTAAAAGAAATACATAATATTAATAGTTGATCACACTGCCGCCATGCCGATGCCTGGTGAGAACTCTATTGTAAGTTTTTTGAGCGACAAAATTGTCGATAGCTAGTTGCTTTCTCGTCGGCGGTGGGACAGATGTCTTAATTTACCTAGGTATCAAATATTTGATGATGATGATTGATTATACTAAGTTTTGAAGTCCATAAATTTTTGGCCATATCCTTTTTATTCCAGCTCGTAATAAAAATGCTAAGTATGAACATCTCAAATAACCACTGTCACACCAATGTAATATTTGTCTTATTTGAAAGAAGCATAGATGATTGTCAATAGCGCAAATTTCACCAGCTAAATAAATGTTATATACCCAAAATATTATGTTTTAATTTTGCATAGAGAAGACCCAGGTACATTTAATTATTATCGTCGAAGATAGTTCATCCAATCAATACAAAATACCACACTGATTAATACCCAGTAGTGGGTAATTCCCGTACCGCAACACCATGTTATTATCAGTCACAACTAATTGACATGGACGACGCAAACATCGTACACATGGGTGCTAAATTATTGGCTCGATCAGGCGTGAAATCTGAGCATAAGACAGATTGCGTCGCGACGGAGACTGAATGCGTTTGGGAGTGGACGGTTTAGCATCCAAGACTATGGAAATTGGACTGCTCAAATACCAGTTTTGAAAACACGTGTATCCAAATGTAAGACAAGTCAAATCTATTAGGTAGATATCATAGGTGTTAATGTTGGGTGAAATTCAGAAGATGGTTGACAGGAATGCATGGAAAAAGATAACGTGCCGACCCAAAACGTCTACTTCTGTAACACGTGTGTACAGTAGACCCACTTATTTGATTACCAAAGTTAACCATAAAACGGTTAAACAAATGGAATAAACATTAACGCACATTACAAACTTCGCGATTACGAGTAACAACAAGTGACGTCATGCCACAAAGATGGCGGAGTATGCCGCCGTAATGGTGCTCAGTGATACGGTTGTACCGTATCTGTAGTGCTGAGAAAGTGCTAGCTGTTAATTAGCAAGTAGATGTACGAAAATAACTGATGATTATCAGAAGACAGTTTTGAAACTTTTATAAATTCTTCTCCTTTTCGAGTCGATGGTAAGTAAAATGTAATGGAGGGGCTTGTGGCTAAATAATAAAAGCCGCACGGTTCGATCGATAAGGTTAAGCTATGCTTAACGCGATTGGTCCGTGGATGGGGGACCATCTTTCCACACCAAGACCTCTCCGTGCCTCGGAAAGCACAGCAAGAAATACAAATTACAGTTGTTGCGGGTCGTCAGAAGCCCGAAAGTCTGACAATCTTACGACTTTACGACTAATCAGATAGGCAGTCGCTCCATGTAAAATACTGGTATTCAGCTGCATCCGGTTAGACTGAAAGCCGACCCCAACATAGTTGGGAAAAGGCTAGGCAGATGATGAAGGTAAATAAAATGTATTATTTTAATGACTTGGGTCCGCTTTTTTCAGCCCACGATACCGTATAACGTTTTTTCATAGGTACCTTTTATGTACGCGGACGTCCACAGTAATATTGTCACGTTAGAAATGACAAAAGCGCACACTAATTACTGACCACTGATTTATTTTCTTGCTAATCTTTTTAAGCTTGATTCACACATGACATATCACTGAAGCCACCGATCCGAGACTCGTTCGTCGCCTCTCAAAATCAATGCCAGTTGACGTCTATTTAAAAATGTAACACTTATGACTACACACTTCCAATTGATTAGGGTTGGTTCTGAACATTTTCGCCCACAATGCGAATAAAGTTTTAACGAAGAATGACGCTATCCGAATCGAGTTTTCGTTCATTAATAGTTGATGGGTGCCTTTGGTTGGCGATATTTTATAGAAATGTAATATTTAACTTTGATTTTTCGTAAAAGCCTCTTAAGTAAGTACTCACTTAGCAAATCTGTCCATTGGGACAGCATTATCTAATAAAAATTTGGTCTAAAGCTAAAAGGCTATTGAATATTGTACGAAATTTTATGATCAGTCATTGTAGACTATATTTGTCTTACCAAGAGGAAAATGATAATGGATACCTAGTACTCGTACAAGTAAACTGTTCGTTTACTCGTACTAGTATGTATCCAATAGCCGATAAATTTTGTCAATAAATCCTTGACGTTTTTGAGGTTTTCGTACCCGAAGGATGCCAAACGGAACCCTATAACTAAGCCTCCACTATCTGCTCGTCTGTCTGTCAGCGGGCTGTATCTCCATGAACCGTAATGCGTTGAAATTGTTGTTAAAGTTGAACGCTATAAAACAAATAATACAAATTAGTAAGTAAGTTAATAATTATTAAAGACTGTCATACAAGAAACGTGTCTTTTCAGCGTGTTTTGCTTAATCTTAAAACGGTACGGAACTCTTCGTGTCGCTCTCGCGAGTCCGAATCGCGCTTGGCCGGTTTTTTCATAATTCAAAAAACGTCATATTAATGCTATGATAGAAAAAATATTTTCGCAGTTCATATCTTGGTTAATGAAGAGCTGGTATTACCGGAGACAGTGCTAAGACCCCGAGCTCTGATTTCCCCAGAGACGACCAACAGACCGTCACAAAAATTGAAACTGAAAGCGCAACTTCATAACGATAATATTTCTCATTTCATACTTTGAAGAAAATTAGTTTTTTTTATATTTTTTCACTTCAAGTTTATTACTCGAGTTGTTTTAAAAGTATTCCCTAAGTATCAGTCCTGCCTAAATTGGACTAGATTTAATATTAAATTGCTTGAATAATGGTATAAAATTTTGGATTTGACTTATGCTTGGAACTTAAAACGAGGATAAGAATTGGTTGAAAGAAAGTGTGTGAGATTTGTTACATAAGTTACTGTTCCTGTTAGCCTTTATCATAGTACTGCTGGGCAAAGGCCCGATAAAGCTAGGCTCCCTATGACTTCCAGCTTTTACCATCCAGGGCAAATGCGAACCACTGGTCGTTTGTTATCTCCAGCTCGTCCCGCCATCTTCTGTGTGATCTACCGCAACACCTTCTGGCTGTTACATACGATATTTCATGAATATTTCAGTACATCAAAATGTTTATTTAATTTTTATAATAACTGTGGTATTAATATTGTACGAATTATTCGCGTAATTGGTTAGAAACCCTTCAAAAAAAAATTTCGGATCAGTAAATAAATCAATCGGTCGTCAAATCTTATGTCAAAATCAAAAGTCATTTATTCAAATTAGGCTGAGAATAAGCACTTTTCGAACGTCAAAATTACATAAGACAGTCCCCCAAAACGCCCACCTTTCACCACTTCCTAGTGCTTTAGCACTAGGTTTTATGTTAACTAGGAAGCCAGTATTTCAGTCAATAGACTGCAATAACTTTCATAAGCAATGTGCTCGAGTCGCGAAGTCGAGAGATAAAGAGTACATCAAAGTTTAGCGCAAAGTTATCTAAAATACATAAAACTTTATGAACATTTTTATCTTTTGAATAATTTCAGCATGTTCAGTACGCTTGTACACGCTTTCCCTTTTTTCCTTTCCACATTTTCATACACCGCCGTGACATCGTAAAAATATTAAAAAAAACACTCTTCGCATTTCCAACAATTGCATTTCCGATGGTACCTACATTAAAAAAGCTCTACGTTTATTTCAAAATTAAATTTTCGCCACGACTCTACTCGCCGATTTTACAAACGATTTGACCCTTTATACGTTTACGAAATTGTTCGAATAGAACACCATTTTATTCGAGAATTTTCTTCGAGGAAGCGGTTCTATAAATTTGTTGTACATTGGAGTACAATACTGTATTGGTGTCAAACGGTGTTCAAATGGATGCATGGATTCCAATTTTGAAGGAAATTGGAGTATTTGTGGGGAGGGAAATTTAATTTTCCATGAGAAAGGTTTTCATGTATGTCTACATGAAATTGTGAATGTATTTGACTGAAAAGCGACCAACAAGAATAGAAAAATTGTAGACGGTTAGGAACATTAGATGTGCATCTGCCAGTTTCAATACTAATAAACCGTTTCTTTTTTGTCATTTAGAAAAGTCCTTCTGGCATCAAACTTTCACGGGCCTATTACGACACCATTAACAAAACCAAACACGACAAAAAAATATTGTTCTTCTGCCACTAGTCATAAAGTTCTAAATGGCGTGCAACCTTGTATATAGGAACTCAACCAAACCGTTTTCTTCACCATTTACTTCATCGTTCTTCTGTCCAAAGTTTGACAGTTGAGCGTTATAAAAGTACAATATTATAAATCTTATTTAATGCCGACAAAAACATGTTTACGCGGCCATGTTGATGACGTCATCGTGTTTTGATTCCACAGTAGGAAGTGAATCGTTTTAATATTGTTTGCACCAAATTATAAACGCGAAATTTAGATGCCATCGGGGTAAAAGACATAAATCTCTTTTATGATATCCGGAAAAAAAAACCTAAAATTGGTACGTAATAATATTATACCATTCGATCTCCAGGTTACGTCAGCCGTGGCGGCCATATGCCCGAAATTATGTTCAAACATGAATGCCACAAAATTATCTGTCAAATAAAGCCAATTTCATGGATATTAAAAACATTTTCTATGTTTTATTTCAATTTAAAGTTCACACACAATAACACATACCCACATACAAGTAGGTAGTTAAGGTAATGGTAACATAACTTTTCATAAGTTATACACAGAACATGAAAATAAAGGCGAGCATTTGGGCGGAAGCGTTATATCATTTTAAGAAGCAGGTAAGATACGATAAGAATAAATACACTTGACGCCAGAGGTAGGGGAACACATTTTAAGGGGCAGGCTTTTAGAAATATAATTCCATAGACTCGTGTTGAATCATAAACAAGAATGCTTTTGGACAAAGAATATGATACAGGTAAGTAATTTTTTTCTTCTTTAGATTCTTGTGTTGACCAACGATAAAAAAATATGACGAAAACAACGTTATATTTTCTGTAAACAAGTTCAATCGTTCTAAATAAATACTTGTTACCATAATATTCTGCAATTAAGTTTAGCGTACCTACTCTGTTCAAACTCGTTGGTATGTTAGGACTAGATTTACCAGATACCCATGAGGCCCATGACGAATATTTGCTCCAGTGTGACTAAAATGAAGAAAAATAAAAAAATACACGAACTAAAATAATAAAAAAAGTCATGTACGAGGCCAGGTAGGCCCTAACTTTTTTTTCTGTCTATCCGTGTTGGTGGAAAGAAAGAAAGAAAGACGAAAGAAAATACATTTATTTAGCACAGACAGGGCACACAACACCAGCAACGGGTTTAGCCACCTTCACTATCATTTAGAGAATTTATTTGGGAAGGTTTATTACTTACATAAAAGTAGGTAAGGTATTATGAAACTTACACACAATTATGAAATCTTGATTTTTGTCAAGTAGTTGGAAACCGTGCGAAGCACGGATGGGTCGCTAGTTAATAATAAATGTCGCAAGATAAAGAAACGTTCTACTAAGGCCCAGAAAAGAGCAACCTAACCTTGAGCTCCCGTTTAGGTCCGCTATCTTAGCAATCCGATCCCGGTCACCGATCTTCATTAAGCACCATATATCGAAGGACCCTCCTCAGTTGAAATCGCTGAAAGTTTCCAAAGGTCACAACAGCCGTATTTATAGGTTTTCGCGCCTCCCGTATTTCCTTCTTAATTGACACTTAGTTAGATTTATGTCTGTGGATGGTAATGCCAAAGAGTTGTTAAATGGGGGAGTAACGATAGGGTAAATCGTGCAGATAATAAAAGTCGGAAAAGTACATTGACCTTCGGGTTTTTGGCTGTTTAGAGTGTCAATGCGAATAGGAGTTTGGATCGGGGAAAGAACAATAAGAATCAACATGGCTACAATCTTTTTATTGATTAGCAAATAAGCATGCGACCCACTGGGTGGTCAATGTTACCTCCTATAAAGATATCTGCGATACCAGAAGCATTGGACGGAAGTAGGAATTGAATGCCAATCTGGAATGCCAGCGTAAATTCTCTCTAGCTTAAATGCTGAAATGCTGCATAGCTGAAATGTGTGTTACACCGGCACCCATAACCTTCAAACTGGAACACAGCAATGCTGTTTGACGGTATAAATGTATAGAGGTATGAGGAACAGGGTGTAAAGTTTACGCATCCTCGAAGGCAAAGAGAGGATCCTCCGAACAGACGGATGTTGTTTCTGGTAGGCTATTTATTCAAATTTGCAATATGCAATATTGCCCGACGATTCATGTCAGGACGTTGCATATATCCTAGTCGCGTGGTTAACCCTGCTTGCGCGATGCAGGATTTTGCGTGATGTCAGTGTGATGCGTAGTTCGCATGCAGTTATGTAGATGCCGCCACATATTTTTCAAAACCATTTTCTGATGGGTTAATTTTAAATGCGGGCGCTAAACGTTAACTTGTGCAGACAGCGCCTACAAATCGAACTGAAACCAAATTAGGCAGGAACATTTCCTTCCCTGTCCCATCTACCACTATAATCATTGTTTTAAAACCGCTCGCCTTAGAGATAATTGAGCCAGTGTTGAGACAGTGATAAATCCACCTTTAATAAGTGCTTACACGCAACTTTTTGTTCGCAGACAGATACCTATTGCGGTGTTGTGCGGCGTGTATGGATGAGATGAATCAACCCACGTAATTACTTGGTAGATTTAACTATAAAGGAAAGGAAGAGAGAGATTGGATGGGAAAACCTAGTTAGGTGTACCATGATTCAATTTATGAAAAAAGGTAGCAGAAGATTCTTAATATGCTTATTTCAATCTATGAGCGAATCGATGACCGTTCTGGTAGGCGTGTTTTTGAGGGGAGACCGCAAAAGTTAAAGTAGGACTCAAACTCAATTTTTTTATTGCAATCATGTGTACACCAGCTGTTACATAATAAAGTAAGATCCAACATGAAACCCGGTCAGAGCACGACATCATACAAGGTTAGATAAAACAAGCATCCAGTGAGTAGGTACACTAGATTGCAAGTTTGTTACACAAATATAATTATTATCTACTAGTATTTAGGTTTATGTAGTTATTCTAATTAATATCATGAGGTTAAATTATTTCATTTACTTATATTATTAATTGTTATATTTTATTAATTTGTTTTAGATATTATATTACATTAATTTGTATTCATTAGGTATTATATTTTATTAGTTTGTTTTGTTGTTATTTTATGTGTAAGTGTATGTACGTGTGCTTTTTGTGTAAGCATTATTTCAATGACTATAAGTTATTATCTATCTACACAACTTAGGTAGAGTACCGATCTCTGCTGGGTGTCTGGTAGTAGCTGGATGTTGTTTGCCGAGATTTTTGCGTACGATTGGACAGACCTATGTCCGGTTGTGAACTGTTATAGGCTGATTAAAATGATGGTGATATTATTATTCCTGTTCTACGATAAGATTTTTTTTTGTTTAACTGTCTCGTTGTTCTTATGGCCGCAAGCGCTACTGCTTAGCATTGGGTCCTGAGTTCGATTCTCAGGTCGGACAAAGTGTTATTGAGTTTTTTCATCAGGAATTTCTCAGTAGCAGCCCGGTGTCTGTATTTAGGCGCGGTTGATGGCAAAAGGCTCGCCCCTATTAAACATAACTGGCAAAATGTGGGTGTATTATAGGTTTACCTCTGCCTAACCCATCGGGGACTACAGACGTGATGTTATTTTAAGAAATTTTGTGATTCTCTTTTTTGTCACGTGTTCTGGACTATGTCCTAGCATTAGAAATTGCAGTTTATCCTTACTGGCAAGTCAAGAGGATGTTGCTATCCATAGTACCTATTGCTTGACACCTCTTGCCACCTTTTATGAGATACTCACTTGGTTCATCGTTTTCTGCGATGTCCCCTAAAAGAATAACACTCCTTAAACAATCACCAAACCTACAGACATAATGAAGACAAACGACCATCGCCTTAAACAAAACAAAAAGAAACAAATAACAATAAAATAAAAGGTCAGAAATATAACAAAAACGTTAGCCACGTTTAAACACGGCGCAGTCCGAAGTTTTCTCATTTCCTTTAAAAAGATTAACACGTTGTTGGTGTACGTGATCGAAACGTAAATTTCTTTGCCATTAATATTCATTTTGGTTTTTTTTGTTTCTTGTTTTGTTTGTATTATAAGGCTTTAAGAGCAGTTAAAATTCTCCTGGGTTCTGTTAACGTGTCTTAAATAATTTTAAAAAACTCACTGCAGTAACTTTTAACATAACATAACTTAATATGATATCGCGCTTGTTTTTTCCCGCAGGGTTAGGTAGAGGTGTACCTATAGTCCATTCTATAGCATGAGCTGATGAAAGTCGTGTGAAATATCTTTATAAGGGAAGCAAGCAATCATTAATAATGGTAGAAAAGAAAGAGAGCCTATAAGTATTCCTATCAATGGGTCATTGAGGGCTAGAAATGGTAAAGAATCATGATGATAAATAATTATTTTGTAATGCAAATAATTATTAGGATTTTGTGGATTTAAGAGATGACTGTTGTATTAAAGACCTGGCCGACCGAGCATGAAAATAGAGAATGCTCATTTAATAGTATGGGATAGTTCATACTAATTCCATGTTTGCTCCGTACTAATTCCATGCTACCATGTCATTATTCTAAGTTAGCCATCTTGTTCTAAACTTTTGGTGACCGAGCTCTGTTTGGGTGAAAATAGAGAATACGAATTTTCCCAGATATGAGACCTAGCTAGTTCGATTTTTCGCCAACGTAAAATATTGTTACTTTCATCGAAATCGAAAGAGCCGTTTTCGAGAACGTGATTACAAATATGTATAGTAATATACATCTAAATAAATATTGCTCATATAACAGTATAGGTTATTGACGTGAAAGACACAGTATCCAGTGATATGAGCAATGACACTTAAAATAAAATGGTACATTAACATGAAACGACGAAGGTATCATGAGTGGCACGTGTCAGAATGATGGAGGAGGAGGCAGAAGAAGAATTAAAGTATTATATGTATATTTGTATAGTATATGATATTCCTCTAATTAGTAAGGTTTCGAGTGTCAGAATGGTTACTAGTTATTTACTGTGTATGAAAGTATGTATCTATATATGTAGTGTTTAAAGAAAGGGTTTTATGAAGAAAAGCACAGAAAGATAAGACTAGGCATTTATTTCAATTAGGCTTGTCGGTTAAATACGGTAATGAGAACACTAGTTGTCCGTTCCAAATCTAGGTCATCATGGAGAAGAAGGACAAGAAACTCCATGGCAGCTAATTTAATAGTATTGGATCCATTGTTATCACATTAATCTCTGGGACTATTTCTCAAAGTTATAGCAACTTATCAACGGGAAGAAACAGAACATGAATATTCCCTAATTCAATTTAACACATTTAACACATAAGACATATTTATAAGACATACAGAAAAACATAGCTATCAGCAATAATCAAGAAATATAATCAATTAACTTACGTGAACATAGGTAGGTAGTCCATCTTTCACCACAGTTGTATCAAAAAGAAGATCCCGAATTGGCGGGTACACGTATTTTATAGTCTCCCAATATTGCTCAAGTACATCTAACATTGCCGCCATTTTAGACCAATCGCAGATGGTCATAGATTATTGTTTAATAATCTCTAACATAGTTAATAATGAACAAATCTTATATAGTGGAAACATCTTAAAACTTAATACGATAATTTAGCAATTTAGTATGTACTTATTTGATATCGAAAAGTAAAATCAGATAAGTTATTGACATCAACTTAAAGTTAGGAGAATCGTTTGAAACTACTTGCGACTATTGAATTACAATATAAAATACTAATTAACATTATAATATCATATTAATTATAACTTGATCATTTATTGAAACTCTAAATTAATAAACATTTGTTTTGGTTATTCAAAAACCACAAATCATAACATAAGTTTGATGACCTACTTTTCGTCTAGAAATCGCTATTTTTGATAATAGTCTTTTAAGTCACAATAAAAACCATTAATATAGAAAACGTATACATCGAAATAATATATAAAACCAAGGATATATTTTAAGTACATTGTACAACTTATAGTTCTGTTATCATACAATTTTGGGTAAAAGTAAATGTTTATATATTTATTGAGACCGACTCACAGATCACAGATTTCGTTCGGAATTGATTGTTCATCTAAAAATACTGCGAAAGTTTAGATTATGAATTAAATCGAAGATTAATTTTACAAAATGCTACATATTCCTGACACACGCGAGTGACGAGAAGGGTGGTGTGCTAAAATTTTTCGGCTGACGCCGCGATAGCACCTTGCTGTTGGGCTTTTATTCTTACAATTGTATGAGCTAGTTAAGTGCCCGTACAAGAAATAGTGAATAGACAAAAATAAATTGAACATACGAGTACCATAGCATAGCATGCATGTTAACTTTTCAATTGTAGGTATTTTCGTGTGACATTATTCCAGTCTCCTCTTAAGTTCGGTACATACAGAATTTTATCTGAAATGAGTGGAACATTCACGTCTGGCATTATATTTTATGCTGCTTTATCTGTTCGCCCCGAGATGTGCGATTTGGCCTAATGTCTCCGGAAAATTCACTTCTACAGAGTTTCTTTGTAATACACGAGATGGGGGCGACACGATTCTTGAATTGTATTTAGTTATATGTGTTGTGTAGTGATATTACTTGATATTTTTTGTTTATTACAGTGTTTGGGAGGAAGTTTGGCAGAGTTAGAAGAGCAGATTAATTAATATGTGATAATTTATATATGAAATATTCTTTGGATACTCTTATCACTATGCGTTTCTGATCTAACTGTTTGTTCAGACTAGCAATGTGCGTTAGGACGATTAAAATTTAAATAGAGTACTTTGTCAAATCAGTAGCGAGTGACAGTTTTTCTGAAAAACTCAAGACCCGGGCATTTCCCAAATTAAACCGAAAATGTATTTTTTTTTTTAATGCACCAAAAATATTCCTTCTTACTAGTAGAAACTTCTTACTAGTCGTCTCCTAAAAACACCTCTCGCGTTATCTCAAAGCGAGCGCACAAAGTGTACTAGGTTGTGCCATGTCGCGATCTCGTCTGTTGTGAGCGAATTTATGTGACGTCAACGCTTAATAGATACCGTTTCTACCGAAACAATTGTTGAGCGAATAGAGGAAGACATCTTCATTCATTTGTTTTAAACTTCTACTATATAGGTATATCAGTCTACTGGGATTGGCTTTTACGAGTACGCAAGGTAGCAAACTTGCCTTGAAATGAGCAATATCCTTTAATAAAACTGTTTTGCTGGCTTTCTGGCTTCTGTTTAGACGTCAAAACTGTGTAACGGCTAGGGCTTTGCAGGCAGACTGCGCAGGCCGCTAATGATTTAATAGGTAGTGTGTAGAGGTGAGTAATTGAAACTAGCTGTTAAGTTAATACATTTAATTAGGATTCTAAGGCCACAGCTAGGTCGCGGGTAAGGTCGCACTGTTCAGTTCAGAGCACTATCACGAATAAGATGAGTAATGTACTTCCTTGCACTAGGTTGTAGATGGAGGTGCCTGTTCATACAGGCTCCGGGGAGAGGTCGGCAAAGCCCACGTTAGAGAGGCCGGTAGGGCCTTCGTGAGACACCGGCAGCACGTGTCTATGACACGTGGCTGGAGCGGAGGCCTGTCTGCACAGGTCCGCAGGTAGCTCGCGGCGGTAGGCCGCAGTTTTAATAGACCTCGCAAGGCCTCGGTAGCGCACGTTGGCAGCACACCAACGCGTCCTGTTCTCAGCCGGAACGTAGAACCCTGGAAGCGCATTAGGGAGCGCATGTCAGAAGCGGTGCAATTAGCAGCAGCCCGCATGCGATGTGCCAGCCTCTTCCCTTCTTCTAGCCACCAAGGAACAGCGTGGGAAGCACCGTAAATGAAAGCTCAACACATCGCAGCGGTTTACAGGCAGAGGGTTTGCAAACACAGCGTAGCACAATGACAGATGAAAATAAGAGGTTATGTATGCGAACACGCGAGCATAAATCACAAAGTAACAATGATCATAGCAGATTGCTCACTTAATCGCTTATAATACACTGTGAGGCACTACACGACCTTGATGCAGTAGCAATACATACATATTACAGTCTTCCGTGCACTGGATATTCCCCTGACGCGCGGTCCGCCATTGACACTCGCGAAATCAGATAATACATATGTGATGAAATCAATATAGATTATCCAGTGCAGAGGGTCTGGTACGATTACCATATTAATGTGGAACTCACCCTAGGTCGGGGTACGTAGAATCTTGAGGATCAGGGAATCGCTTCCATCAGCTAGTCGAGCGGATGTCGAAATGGCAGAGCGTTCTTAGGAAATTAGTGTTGTGCCACATTTTTAGTGATGTGGTTAGGAACTTACTAATAGTGATATATTTAGCACCACTCGACTATTTTCCGCTGAGACCCCTCACAATGCTACAGTACCCCGGCTGCAGAGAGAGGATTTTACCTATGTAAAATCCGCTAGAACTAAATATACCTTCCTGCTGTTCTATCCTTACATAGGTTCAGAAGCCAGCCAGTGACACCTTTGGCTGGATTCCTACCAGATATGAAAGAGTTTAATGTTAGTTCTGGTGACTCTTACCGTAGAAGTACACAATTAGCGATTGGCCGTGTACCTCAATTGGTGTGATCTTCCCTAGGGTTAGTGTACTATGTGTGTAGGTAGGTGATTGCTTTGTATGTACCTGCTTCTGTGCCCGCTGCTAATTTTTAAGTGTACGTTAGTAGTGTGGGTTGGTATGTTAGTGGGGTTGACAAGGTTAGTGGTGGTAGGTTTGGGAGTTAGTGTGTTAGTAGGATGGTTTCGGTTAGACTAGTAGTGGTAGTAGTGGTAGGTTAAGTGTTGTTGATGTAATTTAGTTTCCGACGGCGTTTGGTGTAATGATTTAGTTTTAGTTTTTTTTTTTTTTTTTTTTTTTTTTTTTTTTATGTGGTATTATTTAGTTGTAGCTTTTATTTAGTGGCTGTTTTTCACAGTTTGGGTGCGGTCACCTAACTTGTAGGTGGCGTCTTTAAGATGTTTGTTTAAACATAACATTAACTGCACGAACGCTAAGGGTAGTTACCATAGAGACGTACTCTGCCATCAAAAAAAATAAACACCCCTTAGGGTCCTCAGTATTCTCTATGGCAACGCCATTTTAATGTAATAGATTGGTTAATAATTATACACCTGCGCAGTCTTGTTGCGGTCACCGTATTAGATGGAGCCGACTTGAAGATGTTCTGGTTAGAACATGACATAAACAACACAACGGTTAAGGGTAGTTACCATGGAGACGTACTCTGCCATCAAAAATAAACACCCCTTAGGGTCTCCAGCATTCTCCATGGCAACGCCGTTTCAACGTGCTAGATGGATTTTTGATTAGACCACTTTCACTATTGAACCCCCCTTACACGCGACAAAGCACCTGCACCTTAGTTTCTCTAAGTAGTAATTTTGAAATTGTAGACACTAACTGACCAGTAGTTAGGTATTGGTCCTAATAGGAGTTTAGGACCCCTGTAGCCAAGGCAATTAATAGACAATCCCTTGTAGGTAGGTGGGTTGACCACCCACGAGATGTGGTGGTCGTAGTCCCTTGGCATCGTTTGACCTGGTGTGGGTCAAACACTAGCTAGCTAGGCCTACGGGACTACTGTGGATTCTTCCACTTTAAATCCTTGATATGCCAGGTACCTAGTGGTTTTCCGTGTGTATCTACCAAGTCATACACTAGCGGAGATAGTTTTTTCGATACTTTACATTTCACGAATTTAGGTGCTAGTTTTTTGCTGAAATACTTGTCCTTATCGCTTTGGTAATACGTTCGTTTCCAGACTACATCTCCCACATTGAATTCTACCTCTTTCCTACGTAGGTTGTAGTTGCATGTGTTCCTAGAATATGCTTTTAGCAAGGCTGATTGTACCTTGTCGAATATGCTTGATAAGACACCCAAGTTCTCTGCGTAATGGTCCCTTGGTTGGTAAACTATTTCCTTTATATCAGCATCCTGATAGTGAGAACCGTCAGCGATTAACTCCCTACCGTAGACCAGAAACGCTGGTGTGTAGCCTGTGACCTCACTGGTTGAGCTGTTTAGTGCAAACTGAACCTTTGGTATATGTAAGTCCCAGGAGCGCTGGTCATCATTAATGAATGTGGATAATGCTGTGATTATTGTTTTATTATAGCGTTCCACTGTATTTACTTGTGGTGTATATCTTGGAGTATAGTGTACATTTGGTATATTGTATTTTTTAAATAAGTTTTTCATTTCATTTGATGTGAACTGTGTTCCATTATCCAAAATTACACATTGTGGTATACCATGGACCAAGAATATATTGTCTTCTAGCAACCGTACTATAGTAACAGCATTAGCATTTCTTATGGGAAATAATAGACAGTACTTAGAGAAACAGCAAGTAGCAACAAATAGATATGAGTTTTGACGTCTAGAAAACGGTAGTGGTCCCACTATATCTATACTTAGCATTTGGAAGGGACGTGAACACTCCTTAGGCTTCCCCATTAGTCCTAGGGGAGCATGATTTGCTTGTTTGTAAGCTATACAAGTTTCACATGCCGTTACAAACCTTACCACGTCACCATGCATCCCTGGCCAGTAGTAGTGTAGTGATAGTCGCTTGTATGTTTTATGGATACCTAAATGTGCTGCGGTTGGTTCAGCATGGTTGTTAGTTATTACTTGGAGCCTATTGTCCTTCGGTATGACTTCCTTCCAGTCGAACTCGCATAGTATCGCGAATTTACTTTTTTCATAGCGATATAATTTGTTATTTTTTACTATATAGTTTGGGTATGCCGTAGGGTTCTGTTGGCAACCAGTGTAGATGTTTTGGTACCAAGTGTCATCTATTTGTTTAGGTGGCCCTGACTGTGTGGTGTTTTCTTGAGAGAGTGCTGCGATCGGACACGCTCGCGACAACGCGTCTGGCAAGGTGTTATCTGTACCACGACGGTGTTGTATGTCAAAATTAAAGGCCGACAAACGTATTCCCCAGCGCGCCAATCGACCTGATGGGTTTTGTAGTTTTAGAAACCACTTTAGTGCGGAATGGTCTGTGAACACCGTGAACTTGATGCCATTCTCGAGGTAACAGCGCCAATGTTCCAGAGCCAGTAGTACCGCCAGAGCTTCTCTCTCTGTGATACTGTAGTTCTGCTCTTGTTTAGACAATGATTTACTCATGTACGCTATGGGATGTTCAATCCCGTCCCTAATCTGTGTTAGCAAACCGCCAATGCCATAGTTACTGGCATCGGTATGTACTTCAAAGGGGAGACTATAGTCTGGACACGATAGTACTGGGGCTGATATAAGTATTTCCTTTAGTATAGTAAAGGCCTCCTGACATTCCTGCGACCAGTCAAAGGGGGGAGCCTTCCTACTCGAGCTTGTTAGTCTATTTAGTGGAGTTGCTAGCGCGCTGAAGTTTGGTACAAAACGTCTGTACCATGATGCAGTTCCTAGGAATCGTTTAACTTCCTTTGGGTTAGTGGGAATTGGAAAATTCTGTATTGCTTCTACTTTTTCTGGGTCTGGATGTAATCCCCTTTGATTTACTATGTAGCCCAGATATTTCAATTCATCCCGGAAAAATTGGCACTTATCCATGTTTATTGTTAAGTTAGCGTTGGATAGTTTATTGTATACTTTGGTTAATAAGGCTATATGGTTTTCAAAATCTGACGAAACTAGTACTATATCGTCCAAGAATGCAAACACCCTATTCTCAAACTCTGGTCCGTAAAACAATTTATCTACCATTCTTTGCTGCGTAGCAGGCGCATTAGTTAGGCCGAACGGTGTAGTTTTAAATCTGTATGTTCCGCGGCCGGGTATGTAAAATGCTGTTTTATTTTTGTCAGTTTCCCTTAGTGGTAACTGCCAGAAACTTTTGTATAGGTCGATACTAGTTAGGTATTTTGCGTCCCTCAGGTTGTCTAGTATTTCCGAGATGTATGGCAAATTGTACGCATCTTTTTTTGTTACCGCGTTTAGTTTCCTACTATCCAAGCAAAACCGCAACTTGCCATCCTTTTTTGGTGTTAGTAAGACTGGAGAGGACCACGGACTTTCGCACGGTTCTACCACATCCAGGTCCAGCATCTCGTCCAGTTCCTTGCTGAGGATACTTTGTTTTTCTGGAGACATCCTATAATAGCGTTGTCGTATAGGGAGTGCATCGCCAGTGTCGATGCTGTGTGTTATTAGGTTAGTCCGGCCTAAGCCTTTATTTCCTGAAGATATGATCTCAAATTGTTTTCTAATCTTTTCCGCCGTTATTTTTTGTTCGTCGGTTAGCTGTGCAAATGTATGCAAATGTATGTTTTGTTTAGTGTTTGCACTTGTTTCAGTTGTGTTTACAAGGAATACTGATTTTATATTTTTAGGAAATATATGAAAGGTGTTCCAGAAATCCATTCCCAGCAAGATAGGAGTATCAATAGATGGCACCACATGTGCCTTGATCATGTGTAACTTTCCTTCAAATGTTATAGGTAAGTTTAGAGTACCTATAGGATGAAGCACTTGTCCCCCAGCGGCAACAAATGACTCTAAGTGGTCCCTAGGCTGCAGGGTTAGCCCTTGGTCCTTGATTAGTAGTTTATGATAGTCTTTCCCAACGATGGTGACTGCCGAACCCGAATCCAGCAAACCACAAACGGGCATGTTGTTTATTTGTATAGAAGCGTAAGGCCTTATGTCGTTGTGAGGTTTGTTCCGTTTCGTTGATACAGAGTAGCAAGTTCTGAATTTTGTGACTACAGCTAGCCAATCTTCCCACTCCGCTTTACTTAGCCTGGCGTTAAATTTACTGTCAGAACAAACCTCTCTAGCTAGTTTTTTGGCGGGTGACACTTTGAACAATCGGGGTATTTCACTCCTTTTTCTCCGCATTTAAAACAAACAAGGATACGGTCTGCCGTACACCGTCGTAATGAATGTGTGTTTACTCTACATCTAGGGCAATATGGTTGACCTCTAGTTGGTGTACCTGTGCTTTTATTATCAACTAATGCGACCGGTTGAGCAGAGTGTGAGTCATCCCCGGATGTTTCAGTTTTTTTGTAATAGTCACCGCGGCCGTACCTAAAACGGCTGTAATATGGTTTCGAGTTCGAATTGGTAGGTTTAATAGTTGGTTTGACGTAAGCAAATTCTGGTGCTAGTGTGGCGAGGTTAGTTTTAGCTGGTTCTTGATAGTGTGCTGCTCGCATCTTGTACTTTTCGTAGTTTTTACAGATAGACTCTAGTTGCTCCAGATTTTGCACGTTGCTGATAGCTAGTACTTCCGCATACATTGGTTTTATATTGTGAGTGATGATATCAAACATCTCTGATTTTGTTGGTTTTGAATTTAATCTATTGAATAAACCGCTCATTATGGATATGTAAATAGTTATGTTTTCCGTGTCACCTTGTGAGCGCGTTCTGATCTCGGTAAGTAATCTATAATCATAGTCATCACAGTCAAAAGCAGCCTTCAAGTGTTGTATTAGTTCTTCCCATGAAGTAACATTGGGTTTGACATGCCTATACCAATGGAGCGCGTTATCCGTAAAGATATCAAATGCGAAATTAAACATATCATCTCCTTTTATTTGTTTGCTTTGTTTAAACTCCTCGATTTTTTGTATGAAAGAACGCACACAAGTTTTTCCGTCATACTTTGGTTTATTTGGTACGTGACTAGTGCATGTTACGGTTATGTTAGTGTTTGGAGTGGTTGTGTCTGTTCGTTGTGAAATACCAGAACTGAACTTAGTCTCTAGTTTGGCTAATTGTGAATCCAGTGTGTTGTATTTCTCTTCTAGTTTTTGCTTTTGCAATACATTTTCTGGGTTGGTAGGTTTAATACGGGCTAATCGGTATTTAATATGATTTTTGTAAGATATACCCTTTGCTAGTCCCGCTTCATTGTTAATTTCAGTTAGAATTAATTGAAATTCACCTATGGTTGCCTTTGCTGCACATAAATCCTCACTTTCATCAATGCCTGATTCATGTACATCCTCACTTGTGTATTTTTTACTTAAGTGGTTAATTTGTTTCCTTAAGTTAAGGCAAGTACCAATTTCACCGCCCCGTATCAAGACTTCATACTCTAGTTCAGCCTTCCTTAAGTGTATGTAGTTAATAGGGTGAGATCCCATTATTACAAAAGTAGTTCACTATTAGTTAGGCTAGGTACGACACACAATATAACAGTAACACAGTATCAACACAAACTTAAAACTAGACCGCAACGATGTAATACGAGCACATGCTAGGGCTCAGTCCAGAACAGTGCGACAAAGATATATAAAGCCTGGGCGCCACTGTAACGGCTAGGGCTTTGCAGGCAGACTGCGCAGGCCGCTAATGATTTAATAGGTAGTGTGTAGAGGTGAGTAATTGAAACTAGCTGTTAAGTTAATACATTTAATTAGGATTCTAAGGCCACAGCTAGGTCGCGGGTAAGGTCGCACTGTTCAGTTCAGAGCACTATCACGAATAAGATGAGTAATGTACTTCCTTGCACTAGGTTGTAGATGGAGGTGCCTGTTCATACAGGCTCCGGGGAGAGGTCGGCAAAGCCCACGTTAGAGAGGCCGGTAGGGCCTTCGTGAGACACCGGCAGCACGTGTCTATGACACGTGGCTGGAGCGGAGGCCTGTCTGCACAGGTCCGCAGGTAGCTCGCGGCGGTAGGCCGCAGTTTTAATAGACCTCGCAAGGCCTCGGTAGCGCACGTTGGCAGCACACCAACGCGTCCTGTTCTCAGCCGGAACGTAGAACCCTGGAAGCGCATTAGGGAGCGCATGTCAGAAGCGGTGCAATTAGCAGCAGCCCGCATGCGATGTGCCAGCCTCTTCCCTTCTTCTAGCCACCAAGGAACAGCGTGGGAAGCACCGTAAATGAAAGCTCAACACATCGCAGCGGTTTACAGGCAGAGGGTTTGCAAACACAGCGTAGCACAATGACAGATGAAAATAAGAGGTTATGTATGCGAACACGCGAGCATAAATCACAAAGTAACAATGATCATAGCAGATTGCTCACTTAATCGCTTATAATACACTGTGAGGCACTACACGACCTTGATGCAGTAGCAATACATACATATTACAGTCTTCCGTGCACTGGATATTCCCCTGACGCGCGGTCCGCCATTGACACTCGCGAAATCAGATAATACATATGTGATGAAATCAATATAGATTATCCAGTGCAGAGGGTCTGGTACGATTACCATATTAATGTGGAACTCACCCTAGGTCGGGGTACGTAGAATCTTGAGGATCAGGGAATCGCTTCCATCAGCTAGTCGAGCGGATGTCGAAATGGCAGAGCGTTCTTAGGAAATTAGTGTTGTGCCACATTTTTAGTGATGTGGTTAGGAACTTACTAATAGTGATATATTTAGCACCACTCGACTATTTTCCGCTGAGACCCCTCACAATGCTACAACTGACATAACCATTCGTATGAAAAATTGAGACCGAGAATAAATACGAGAGGCCTCCCGAAATGAGAAGTAAGTAACTTGTGAAGATAATAGATAAACGGTAAATAAAATTTCATAATTACAATGACTGCGATGGAAATTCCAATGAAAAGCCGAGTCAAAATTCTAACTTAGAATTTTTACTCGGCTTGTCTACTTGTACTAATATTATAAATGCGAAAGTGAGTTTCTTTGTTTGCTTGTTATGCTTTCACGCTAAAACGGATAAACGGATTCGGATGAAATTTCGCACAGAGGTAGAGCTTGACTTGGAGAAGGACAAAAGCTACTTTTTATCCTGGATCGCAAATGAAGTCGCGGGCAACAACAAATTACGTCTATAATTTTCATACAAACGCGTTTGTATGAAAATTATAGACGTAATTTGCGGCCGTATATGAATATCATAGGAAATTTGAAAAGCATAATATGCGTGTGTCGCCACACTATCCGTCATGTAATTTCGCCAGATGTGCCACTACACTTAGGGGGGGGATATTACATTATCATAAATTTTCATTGTAATATCTCTTAATGAGATACTGTTATTTGAGTTACTTCAAGAAATGTCAGTTTTGCAGGCTCAGTTTATTTCTAACTAGCTGATGTCCGCGGTTTCGCCCGCTTGACAAATTATATACTAAAAACTTCCTCAAGAACCATTCTATCCATTGGTGAAAACAGCATGAAAATCGGTGCAGTAGTTTTTTAGTTTATCGCGAACAGATAGACAGACGCGGTGGAGAACTTTGTTTTATAATATGTAGTGAAATCAGAGAAAAACATACCTAGTTTCCTTTTTGTACCTCACGATAAAAAATTCGCTATTACCTGGGAACTAAAACTGGCAGTTTCTTCATCGACCATAAACTTTCAGTATTTCACCGTAAGCATTCAGTTGAAAGGCCAGATCTACATGATGTCGATAAAACGGCGCGAACAGAAATACGTAGGACATAACTGAGACGTTGGTATTATGACATTCGGTGACATTAACTTTCTAGTAAAATGTTTGGTGCAAAGTATAGGAGGTGAGGGTTTTTATCGTACAACACCCTAATTTCACACTTACGTAACACACTTTCATTCACAATCCATGAGTTTTGAAGTAAACAACAAATTCATTTCTTCCAAAGTTTAAAAAAAAAACCTGCTCTGCTAAGAAAATAAGTAACGCAATGAACGTGGCTGAACCATCAAAGTGGAAGGCATTGCGATCGATTGCAATTGTATGTGTGTTACGCAATGACCCTCGTATTGCCCTCTGGATAGGTTCTCAATGATCTGAATGAGGTCGCGTCATCGAGGTAATTTTGTCGGTCTAATAAATCTAGGATTCGTCACAATTTCCCTCTAACACAAATTGGAGGGGGCGGCGATGTAGAGGACCCTCCACTATAAATTCCGAATATAACATGAAATTAGGTTTAAAATCGGTAATATCTAAAAAAAAACTGTTTCTTTCGCTTGGCGTTGCTAAATAGATAATGTTGAATACAGGCTTCTTACCAGGCATAGTTATTATCAAAACTACCTGTGAAAGTTCACAACTGATAAGTGGATCCTTTCAAGCGTAATCATGAGTTAACTAGTTTACTATTTTGTATCTAAACATGAAAATAAATGTGTTTTGGAAAAAATAACTTAAATAACTACACCGACAGTTCATTTTGCGATTATTTTTCAATCAATTCACACTGGGATAATGTTGTCATTTCTAGTGAAAATAACATATTTTTTTAATCAAAAATTTGAATATGAGATGGGTAGCTCTTATATCTTACCCCAAACCCTAATTCGCCCACTCCACTTTATGGGTAATTTTTACTTTTATGTCGTTTCTTTCAGCAAAATTAAATTACTTATGCGATGGGTGTGTTGCGTATCTCCAGTTATTTCTACTTTCACATTTATTGAGTCATTATTATTAAACAAATATGTATTTTTTACTGAATTTCTAAGTTAATGGGCAAGGAGAACCTGCATTGGTAGGTACCGATACGTAGACGATGTTACTTATCTTCGTTAGTCACCAGTAAATTTATCGCTTATTGTAACATATTCTAAATGTAATCAACAAATACGAATTTATTTACCACTTAATAATTTTCTACTATAAAAGTTGTAGCGTTTCCCTGAAACGAACCTTGACACTCGACTCCGACAGAGAATCGAACGCTTCGCAATCAAATTCGAACGCTGTGCAGATCGAGTATTGGAGTGTTATAAATAAAATAAAACTTCCCTTCAAAAAATTATCTACCAAGTAATATAACTCATATATAACAAAAGCACCTTTACCAGTTAAAATAAACGTATAAGTAATAATATAACTGGTCAATTTAACGCGAAATAGCGTGCGAAGTCGACGTACAAAATGCATTGTTCATGTTTAACTTAATGCTTTTAACGAATCGTCGCGTTGCTTTAATTAACAATTATTTACTGCTAATTAGCTCGGGGTCACTAAATATTGGGATGGCAGAGGGAATATTGGTACTTAATAGTTACATGACGTTTTACTGTGGTTTTACTGGAAGCTAAAGGATTTAAATTAATAAAGAAGTATAGGTATAAAATAAATAAAAGCGACATTGCTCTTTGAACCAAAAGTTATCTGATTTGGTAATCAAATTATTGTAATTTAATACCTTTCCCAAAATTACATGGGACTAATACATAACTGGCGAAATATGGGCGTAAGTACGAGTACATAGGTACACCTCTGCCTAACCCTCGAAGAACATAGGTACACCTCTGCCTATCCCTCGAAGAATACAGGCGTGATGTTATGTTATGACGATACTTTGTAGTACGACGTCATTTAGATTCTGGTATATAATACAGTGTATCTATTTAGTTAATGAAGAGGTTATCGTCCATTATCATAATATCTAAAATACTACCTAGTTTTTTGAAGGCTAGAACTGAATAATATGTATGAAGGGGCTTTTTAGGTATGAACATGTAATGGTATCTTATCAAGCCACACAGTCAATCAAATACTCTTGCAGACAATAGGTATGCTGTGGAAAAGGCAGAACGCTAATAGAAAACAAAAATCTAACAAATTAAATAAAACTGACAACGTGGCAAATAAAGCAAATTCTCTTAGAAAAAAAACCGCACGTGATCCAATCAATAAAGCCAAACCACGACAATATTATCCAACCGAACTCAAGCAAGAACGGCTATAGGTCTGTCCATCAAAGTACTAGTGGTTAGCAAAAAGTTCCATAAAACGGGATTCTTCGTCAGCGATCGTATTCGTCAAGTTGTGACAAATGTGGGAATCCTCGGGCCGGGACCGATACGAGGCAATCAATCAACGCTCGTAGACCGGACATATAGGGCTGCCATCGGTAATAGTATCCCGGGATTATTATTATTTCGATTTTTTTCTTACCCTTTTGCATTTTTAAATATTTCTTTAGATAAAAAATATTAAAATAAAACATTTAAAATATAAAAGAATAGAGGTCCGCTGGTGTCAGGAGCAGGGTCCAAGCTACTGGTGGTTAGGGCTGACAGGAACCTCTCCAATGCCAGCCGTATCAAGGAGTACTGCCTTCTGAATCAGGCCCTTGATCCAACCGCCTAACGAGGGCCTCGAGAGATGTTAGTCGAGGCTGTCGGCCACCAGGCCATTGGCCGTTACGACAATCGGTACAATGATAGCCGATCTCACATTCCACATGTTGACAACGTCGTGTGCTAAGTCGAGATTATCTCCGAAATTTTCCCGAGCAGCACACCTCTATGAAGAACCCATGCACTTCAGACTATGCATTTGAAATTTTTTATGCTTGTGACCGTACCTTGAGCAATTTTATCGTGTGAAATAAAATCTGAATTAGTTTGAATAAATAGGCTTAGAACGGAGTTAAAAAATCAGAGCCAATCAATAAAGATTTAAATATAGATAGAATACTCTTTAATTAAAAACAAGCAGTAGTAGTAGTTTAGTTTTTATACAAATTAACATTTCGATATCAAACAAAATACAAAAAAAAGCAGGTTTGGAAATGTATCACTAACATTGCAGGAAAAACTCTTCTAATATTTTCTTTGAATATCTTTCTATCTCATTTCTTTTCTTTCCTAGGTTATTCAAGTCCCTTTTTCCCCGAATCCCGGAAATTTTCCCGGGAAGCACACCTCTATGAAGAACCCTATCGATCTCCAGGCGTTTCCATTTACAGCCGGCACATACATCATACGTATCATTTAAAGCGTTTCTACGAATTCGTATTTATTTAGGGGAAACGCAATTTCGAGATACAAATTGGTAAGTAAGTGCCTTTTTCTAGTTCTAAGAAAGTCATTGAATGTTGACATAGAAACTGTTATGAATGTACATACAAGACTCTTTAATTTTTCTGTCCCTTTTTTGTATTACCTAGTCTTATTCTACCTTTTCATGTTATATTTTTAAAGAAGATCTAAATATATTTTCTTATTTTGAAACAGGCTGGTTCCAAAATAAGCAAAAAATAAGACCTCGCAAGACCTGATATTTTTTGCAGTTCGGCTAGCTTTGTGCTTTTGTTTTTAGAGCGAAGCATGGCGACCGCATCTCGATTTGTCATCCATATGAAACAAAACTCGGTCGTTCTATTAATATAATCTATCTTAGCGTCATGTTTGCCCCAAATAAACGTATTTTCTTTCTTTTTTTATAATATTTAGAATCTAAATACTGTTCCAGCCCCGAAATTAGCTACGAATTTAACATGATCAGTAACTGTGTATTGAATTCTTTAGATTCTAAACTCCTATCGCAATGTTATAGCACTCCTTACAATATCACTGCAAACTACAAACGTTAGCAGCACTTTACCACAACCACAACCAAGTCTCAAGCCAAGACTCCAACTAAATTTGAAGACTATTCCAAGTAAAGACGTGAGCTCAAACGGCTCATTGCTCCAGGATCCGAAGTATTCCAAGTCAATTGATATCTGTACCAAGTTCGACGGAAAACTTACAGTCTGATTTTGCTGATTCGATTATACAACTTCGAAATACGGAATTACTGAAGAAGGAATATTAAGTAGATTAACCGATAGCTTTGTCGGAATAAATGTCCAATGATGGATTTATTACGTTCTCTTTATTTATTGGGTACGTTCACCCGGACGGTTTAAGTTCTTTACTCACTGGCTCATTTGCACTTTTGAACTTTCAAGGAGTCGGTTATTAGACAGAAAGTTGAAGCTAGTTGCCCATTCAAAAACGTAGATCTTTATGGAGAAGATCGGGCAATAAACTCCAAGGACACTCTTTTCAATCGAGATATTACAAAATCCAATCAGTCCTGTTGCTTCTAGGTGTGAGAAAAATAATTAATTTAAAAATTAAAAATATATTTATGATCATAAATAAGCCCAGACAGGTATGACCAGTCTTAACTAACGGATCGTCAAATTGAAACATCAGGGTCGTTTAGATCTGCCAAGGCTGTGGGAAAGTCCGAAAGGGATACCGGGGCCTTAGTGGTCGTGGTCGTTCATCAGCTGTATCCACCACAACCATTTTGTAGGGAACCGAATGATCCAACACACGCGCCACCATCAGCGAGGCATCTAAGTGAGCATGACATACTCTCAACTGCAGTGCCCCAATCATTGGAAGCACTTAGAGAGTAGAGTATAATAAACATAGTAAAAAAACATTTTCCTCGACTGCATTTTACCATTCATGCAAGTTAAATTGAATCGCAGAAACAAAACAAACGCCTCCATTTTTCATTTCTTAACGCAATGCCTTCAAGAGTCAGCATTCTAATAAAAATACAATTTCATCACAAAGTTGACTCAAAACATAATAGACTCGGTTCCTTAACAAAGAGTGAAGCATGTTGTTATAGCGTTGAAGGAAATTGAAAATATAAAGGGACCCTCTGATTAAGTGGCTTTTGAGACCCCTTCCACAAGACACCATACTTGGACCTCCTTTGTATGGTAATCTACATGTCCAGTCTCTGATGTGGGTAGAAATGATTTTTGCATTGAGAATACGGTTTAGGCATTTCTTTTGTGTATTCCTTTTGATGGAATAGGATTGAATGTTGGATGCGTCTGGTCTTGTTGTAAAAATATACTTGTTTTTATTTTTGAACTTCTTTCTATCAACTGGTTTTTAAATATTTTTTCCTTACAGTGTTATTCTACGTTAATGTTTTTTGTTGGACATATTTAGCCCATGTGTCATAGGTTTTTTATTACTGTGTCCTGTTCAACGCAGTATCTATTATCACTTTCTTCCACAAATCTTCATTGTGCCATAAATTTCTATAAAATTATTACCAAATTGCGCTGCAACTAATTGATTATCAGATCGGAACATGTTTTCCATTACATAGAATGGAGCTAAAACCAGTACTTCATTAATTAACAAAGTCAAAATTAGCTTATTTAGGCCAATTTGAAAGCACTCCATCATTTTGATATAGTGACTGTCCAGTACTAAATTACGCAAACTGCAATAAATTCCAGGCAAGAATCTAACAAAACGAGTACAATATTATTCTCAATCATTGTTTTCATTCTACTTGTAGCGTCTTCTGAATAGAAAGCTAGTTTCTTACATTCAATTCGCTATCCATTATCACGAACAATTCTAGTTTTATTTTTCGTCCTGATGAAAGGCACTTGGAGCGAAATTTCAATTAATTTGAATTCTAACACTCGACAGGAAAGCGAATGACAATCGAATTACTCGCTAATTGATTTTAAAGTTTGACGAATTTGTGTGGGATGCGCTCGAGTGTTATAGTATTGTAATTTAATTGGATGAGATGAATTTTGATGAAAGTTTCTGATAAGGCGACGACGGCGGCGTTGACTCTTAAATGTTTTGTTCATTATTCAGCTATTTAAAGTTTTGAACAATGGCTTTTTATTCGATTATCTGATCATTTTCAACACAGGAAAACTTTTTGATGCATTAAGTATACTATAAAAGGTACAATACTGTTTTATTCCCGTCGTTTCTTATTTGTAATTGGAATATCTGGTAAACTGTATTTAGTAATTATGGTTCTAATTTAAAAAAAACTTACGTTTGGGAACCCAAAATTGATGCTAACGCTATTGTAACTATTTTATACTAAATATCTAAATCAAGCTCAATTAAGATAAGCAGACATTAATAACTTTAGTCATATAATTCTCCACGCAACATACTAAAACTAAGCTGTTGGATATTACATGGTCGACATCCTTCACCAATGGCTCATTAAAAATGTATGGAATAAAATTCATTAATATTTTAGTGGTAGTTTAAATAACAACGTTACCATTAAAATGACCACATCAAGGTTAATGTTTAAAATGTTATTTACATGCAAAACAACAGTTTCATCCATAAAAAATACAAGCTAGATAGATTGACAGACTGACAGATTTAATTACTTATCTGGTAGTAATCCGCAAAATTCACATTTCCACAAAAATTTATAACGAAAACTTCAAAACTCCAAAACTTCACTGAAATTAAAACCGAACCCTCGTTACTCTTAATCAGAAACGATAAATCACACTTTTCCTTCTTGTCAATTGCATCTGTTTCAAGTTGCCAAGGTTCCTTAAGGGGGATCCGTGAGTAAAATATAACCGCAAATAAATTGGCGTTAATTAGCACATCGGCAGCGGGAAACATGGTTAATTCTTTTACGGACACTTTTTCGCCGAATTAATTTTGGGGGTTACAAACAGACCTTTTTGGATTAAAATTGTTACGAAGAGAGTCATAAATTGATAATAATCGAATTGATCAAGAATAACAAAGCCATAACAAGAGCCAAAAACATCTACCAACTTTACTTACAATCTATGCCAACAAATACTAACTTGCTTAATGCAATTATTGAATTTTCCCTCAAAATAATGTTAAGTAACAAGTTCTAGCATAGTAGTATCATACTGTGGTTCTAATTAATGAGACAAATATTTACTTTTCAAATGTATAATAAAAAAAAAAATAACTAATTTAATAATTTTTGTTAAAAACCGCCCAACAAACAAGCAAAATATGTCAGATTTAAAAATACGACCATTAGTAGAATCACATCACCAGATACAGTTCAGCTGTACCTACTAAAGTCACGCCCCATTGGAACGGATTCATCACGCAGTTTGTGTTCAAACACGGAAAAAATATCTGACTTTTTTCCGAAACCTAGCTCTTTTAGGCCGAATGCTGGCATTGTTCCAAAAACATCCCAAATGGGCCTGTTTTCTATTTTTACGGATCATTGGCTAGTATCTCGTTTTAAATTGGGTAGGTAACGTGTTTTTATGTTTATGACTGTTAGATTTCTATTGCTATCAATTAACATGTACTGAGACCTTGTTTGGCTTGTGGCTTGTAGATCCTATAATATCACTGCCAGTGATCTAGCTAAGTAAAATATTGTTGAGCCTGACATAATCCATTGTTTCTATTATTTTATAAAGGTTTCTCATAATCCTCATAAATTCCCAACCTTCTTTAAAAAAAATAATGTTAATGTTATTATGCTGAACTCCGGGTTTACATAAAACTGACTAACCAGCTTCAACAGCGTTACCCACAAATCTCACTTTATCTTCGATACAACCACATCCTCACTCAATTTGCAACAACCACACCCAGTTTTCCTTTTGAATGCTAAATCACTTGATCTAACACGCAATCTTGCCGCCATTACTCAAACCAAATTAACACAATAATTGTTACATCTCCGAAGTTAAACTCATAACACTATGTCATGCATAATGCGATAAGGGTTGCCCGATGGAAAATTGAAAGGCTGTTGAACTTTTTTTAATGGTTTAGGTCACGGTCGCGCCAGTTTCATAGGACAGTAGTGAGTTTAAAAAAAAAATTGAAAGAATACATACACTCAAGTTTTTTTCCATGCAGGTAGGCAGTAACTACAGAACGCCACCTGCTACGACTTACATACTTACATTTATCGTGTATAATAATTTGAATTCAGAACTAAGTACTTTGCTGTTGTTTTGTTTTGATTTCCGTGTGAACTATATAAAACGATTTCCTCCCATTTTTTAATTAAGTTACATTAAGTTAAAATAGTATTAACAACTCTATATACGTCCAAGTCAATTGAGAGCGTCCGGTCTGCACCAAGTGCAAAGGACAACTGATAGAAATCCGACGACTGACGACACACGAAGTTTGCCGAAGGACATTAAGAAAAAAGTTGTACTTGTACTATACTATGTATTTGACCTAACGAAAAGAAACTCTCTTCTTCTGTTTTCTGTATAAGATTATATAAGGGCTGAAATACTGAGAGAATGGGAGATGAAAGAGATATGCTGTGCCAACCCCTAATAAATCGGGATAAGCGGAGGAGGATAATGTTGAGTCGCATCTAGTTAAAATGGAAGCCGACTAGTAAGCCCGTTTTCACTACACATTTTTATTTACAATCACTTTTATATTTTTTTACAGGTTGATTTGAAAGGTAGACTGGTTTGGAATAATGTAAAAATGTCGCTACATTCTTATGTTCCTCGGGGGTTTATTTATAAACTGTTATTAATGTTAAGTGACATTCAAACGTCAAAAATATGTGGTAAAACAGTCGCTAATCATTATATAACTTTGAGCAACGTTTATAAATAAACCCGTGAGGGCGAATATTACTAAACTTTCATACCAACTATGTCTTGTCCTGTGAATAAATTTTGAATTTTTGACAGTTATTGTATGGAAAAACTGTCAAAAATAACGACGACAATTTTATTCAACGGATAAAAGATTTGATAAAATCAGCCCTAAGTTTCTAACAACATTTTCAACATAGTCCGTTTATTTTCAATCATTGAGCAACCCTAATATGTTTCTATCAAATAACGTGCAACATATTTTAATAATTGGCCATAAAACTTGCAAACAGACGTCGTTAGAGTGAGGGATAGACTTTATTGCCGCGCTAATATGAATCGCTTGAAATTGCAACGACATTTATTAACTCCCATTATGGATAACAGATGACGATGTCTGAAATGTTATGCATAGAATTACTACGATGTATTTTTTTATCAAATCGTATCAACAAGTTCCTTTGCAAAACAATATTATTTAGATTCTATTATAATAATAATTATATTTTCTAAAAAACAATAAACAACATGATCACACAGCCAATGATATATTTTCATTGCACAGTGTATCGAATGTCCTTTTTTAAAAATACAGAAAAGTGACTTTTCAACACCCCAGAGTGACGACGGATTAAAACAGTTACTGTAGCAGCAAAATACTACCAAAAAAATTGTCACTAATGCATCCATAATTGTTAAAATTGAACAACAAAAACATCTTCATTCACTATTACTACAATCCCGAACTCAAAAAGCAAAACAAAAGCGAATCAATAAAACACACACTACTCGCACTGGGGCTATTATTTTTAATTACTCCCATCGCAACGTTCAATTTAAACTTTTTAATCGACTGCACGGCACGCCCGTTGTTATTACTGCAGAACTTATAAGTACTGTATTAGTGAAATCATAACACTTTGCTCATATCCACGAAGTTACTCCGATAGATGGTTGTGTTTAGATATCTTGCTATGTAATATCGACAGTAGTGAGCTTTTGTTTCTCCTGTTCGAAGTTTGATATTTTAAGGTTCGGTAGATAATGAGTATGAATTGAATATAGAATTATAAATTGTGGTGTTTATGACGTGAAGCAATAAAATCATAATGTGGTTATTTCGTTAGTCCTGTGGAAAGAAAATTGATCGCGTACTAGCGTAGAACATAGTCGCAAATGAATACAACTAAGCCGACAACCAGATGGCCATCCGTATTTTTCTTTTAAGAATGTTCAGTCTCAATTTGACAAAAATGCATTTGCTTTATCTACATTTTTGTCTGGTTTTCGTTATTGATTATCTGTGTCTTATGCAGATGAGATTGCGACAAAATGAACGATAAAAAAAAACAAAAATCAAAAGTCATGTATTCAAATTAGACTGAGAATCAACACCTTTCTAACGTCAAAATTACGTAGACCAGTTCTACAAAACGCCTGCCTTTCACCACTTCCTAGTGCTTTTAAAATGGGAATTGGTCGTCTGTCCTTTTGACTTGAGCTTTTGCTTCTTCTTTTCGTGTGGTTGGTGACTAACCTGGTGTCAGAGTTTTAAAGCCACCCAAGGGCTTCTGGCGTCACATGTCGTCGACAAATATCTCTCAGGCATGCCGGTTTCCTTCACCGTTTCACAAGCAAGTGATACTTATATAATACGCACATGAATCCGAAAAGTCAGAGGTGCGTGTCTTGGGTTCGAACTCGAGACCTATGACTTGGCAGTCTGACGGTCACACCACTAGGCTATCACTGCTTTTTGCTGAGTTTTTGTTGTCCTGAAATAAAATGATAAGTACCCAATTAGTAATGACCAGTGATCGGAGTAGGTAGATTGATTTTTGGTACTTGTATCATAAATGCACACAGAAAGAATAACATGGATAAGCCATTTTTCCGGAAAGTAATTCCGGTATTTCCGGATTCAATTAAATATTGTTAATGTTGGTAGTGATATTATTACTACTTAATTCAAAATTTAAAGGAAGGTATCAAAACTAAATTAATTCATTATTTATTTGCTATTTTATTTATTTGCTCATTTTATTACAATTCCTACCTTTTTTTTTTGAGGATGGCAAATCATCAAATGACTCCTTCCACTCTGGCAGAATACAATTCCTACATAAGTTCCGGTTTTTTTTTAATAATCCACCAACTCCGGAGGAATGTCCATATTAATATATACGTTTCGGATCAATGGGCCCAGTTCAATCTACCAACTCCGATCACTGGTAATGACGGATTACCAGGAACATAAATCATCAAAAAGTTTGAAATAGTCAACAAATTGCGATATACATGATGTTGCCTTAAATTTCAGTTAATTTTAAATTAAATGTGAATTTCCTGATATTATTTATTATTGTTCCATCAGAGGTTCAATTAAAAGTTTATAATCGATTGCACACTGTTTTACGCAGAATTTACGTTGAAACTGTGTTAAGCCTCGCGTAGATAATCGGTCAATGTTTAATCTGAAACAGGTTTAAATTATTTCCTGTCATATTTTAACACTTTCACTATCCACAAAGTAGATACAAAAGTTAAATAATCGACTTGAACCATATGTGGTTCATGGGACATGGAAAGGGTTAGGTACTTAATGATAATTTTAAAAACCGCATGGTTCGAACGAAGCTTAAGCTACGCTTACCGCGGTCGGTTCGTGGATGGGTGACCATCCTTACATATTGAGACCCCTCCTTGCCTTGGAAATCTCGTTAAGCCGTTGGTCCCGGATATCATTCGTGGATCTTTGACAGTCGTTACAGAGGGCCTAGAAATATGACAATCGCTTCGAAAGCGTATCGTATTTCTACAACGACTTTCAACAGAATTGACATAAGCTTTTCGATAGCTTATATCAGTCCTATACATTATTGCCTTCTCCATCATCGTTATCGCTGATAGAATGTCACTTTGTCTAGGGCCTTAGATAGTCAGAAGCCCGAAAGTCTGACATCCAGTATTACCAAGGGATCGTATTACTCAGTAACTGGGTTGTGGAGGTCAGATAGGTAATCGCTCCATGTAAAATACTGGTATTCAGTTCTATCCGGTTGGACTCGAAGCCAATCCTAGCATAGTTGGGAGAAGGCTAGGCTGATGATGATGATTGGTTAAGAGTATTTGTGTAAAGAGATGGGTTTCTGGTCCCAATTTTTGGTATAAGCACGGTACTGATTGGTGCAGAAGGCAGAGAAGATGTATGTTCATAAAAGAACATAATGACATACATTCGTTAACTCCTGCTTTCTTCTTTATAACAAGTTAAATTAAATTTAAAATATTTCCCCGACAAAAACAAAGCATCTAATAAACGATTATTTTTTTATAGCTAAGAACACCCGATCAAGTCACAAAACATAACCAGAAAAATCAAAATCGGTTCAGCCGTTTGGCAGCTACGATGGCGCAGACAGACACATAGATACACATGTTAAACTTATAACACCCTGTCTTTTTCCGTTGGGGGTTAAAAATAGAGCTAACTATTTAGCTTGTTCATATACTTCCATAATTATTGTTTAAGTAATAATAACTAAATAATCATATCAGCCAATGGCTTAATGGTCAAGAGCTTCGACCAGCACCTATGGAGGCTCTCGTGGCGCAGCTGGATTAAGGGCTTGATTCAGAAAGTGGTACTCCTGGACACGGCTCGCATTATTAGGAGGTTCCTCTATTTGGAGTTCTGACCGCCGGTAGCTTGAACCCTGTTCCCAATACCATCATCTGCCTAGCCTTTTCCCAACCATGTTGGGGTCGGCTTCCAGTCTAACCGGATGCAGCTGAATACCAGTGTTCCCAATACCGGTGGGCTACTTTTTTTTTTCAAATATTCTAAATTATAATTTATAATGAAAAAAAGAAACTAAGTAAAATTTATTTATTTGAGCGAGTTATTTGTTCATTATTGTTCTTAAAATCATAATACCGGTTTGTCTCTTTTGGAGCCAATTCTTTTTTTTTTCAAATATTTTTTCTTATAAGAGGACAATAAAAAGAAAACTGTATTATTTTATCTAGTAGCCATATTTCACTAGGTATTCACATTTACACACAAGAACGCGTACATTCCTTTTGTTTCATCCTTAGATCGATAAATAAAAGCCTACCCAGTGATTTACATAAAACCTTTTACACTTAAGTACCTAAATAGGAATAATGAACTCAGTGCTTTCAGTCAGCCATTACGCCGACGACCGGCGAGAGAGAGGTTAATATGTTCAAGTCTTACTTAAAATAATTAACAATTGTTATAGATTATTATAGTATTATTGGAGTTTTCTATCTGTAATATGTCAGTAGCAGCCCGGAGTTTGGATTAGTGCCCGGTTGATGGTAATAGTCTCGCCCCACATAGGACAACATAACTGGTGAAATGTGGGTATATACTATAGGTAAACCTCTGCCTAGCCCTTTCGGGAATACAGGCGTGATGTTATGTTATGAATAACCACCGGTAATTTGCTGAACTGTGAACCGTCATGAACTGTTACCTTGTTTTTTATTTCATGAGTTCAAGTCTGTGGTTTTCAATAAATTACGGTTCACGTATATTTTGTTTTTCATTTGCAATTTTCTTTGCTCTTCGATTGAATTTGTACCAAAGTGAATCGACATCAAATTACTTAAGCACTACAAGGATCCCAAAAATCACAATCCCTTCAAGGAATCTTAGTACAAAATCTAATAAACTAGCCAACAAATCCAACTTCTACATAAAAACCTTCTAGAAATTAGAGTAACTAAAACTAAAAGGGAAACGATATAAAAACACTGAGATAAGCTCACACCGATCCATCTGACTGTCTATCCATTAAGGTTGTGCTCGATCCAGTAGATTTATTTCGCCAAAGTAAACCAGATCAATTTTCAAGGCCTGGTTTTATTCCGAACATAAATATCCATAGGCGCAAATTGTATTGATTATTTTTGTATGGGGGATGGATTGAATGTCTGTTTGAGTAGAAAATATGGGGCGTCGGGCAAACGTGTTATAAAACTGTATAGAAAGCTTTGAAGTTACTTAATTTGTAATTATTTCTTTAATCAAGTTTGAGATTTTATTTTTTTATTGTTTATTTGAACAGCACTCAAGAATTTACTTCCTTATTTACTTAGTAACATTTTTGGACGCAAAATGATGGATGAATTCTTGGACGAAATCTCGTGGTTGCAAGCGCGACTGCTGAGCGAGGGTCCTGGGGCCGATTTCCGGGTCGGGTAAATTACATTAGGAATTTCATAGTTACAGCCCGGAGTTTGGAAGCTGGCGCCCATGCCTTGGAAAGCACGTTAAGCCATACTACGCCTGATCTCTTTCCGGTCGTGTGGGATTGCCGTCCCATTGGAGTAGGAGAATGTTGAAAAAGAGAGATTCCCCACACCGAAGGCTGGTCGCCGCTGAGATTGGTCACCATGGCCGAAATTCGGTCTGGAAGACTATCATAACTATATTATAATGTTATAAATGCGAAAGTGAGTTTGTTAGTTACGCTTTCACTCTAAAACGGCGGAACGGATTTGGATGAAATTTGGCACAGGGGTAGACCATGACCTGGAGAGGGAGATAGGCTTCATCGTTTCATCCTGGATCGCAGATGAAGTCGCGAGCAACAGCTAGTTATTAATATAATTCGTAATTTCACTGACAGACAACATACAGCCTAAATAACTGCGTCCAAAAGCATGAAATTTTGCACAAGGTTTTCTTAATTCTTCAAGGACTTTCTAATTAAACTACAATAGTTTTTGGTCCGCGCGCGGCCCGGCCGCGATCATAAAAAACAAAGAAAGTGAGCACTAAGGAAGTATTTTTGAAAATTCATTTCTTGAAAGGTTTAAATAGGGGATGAAAGTTTGTATGAAGATTGTCGTTTTTGCCGATTTGAATGTCATGGGGACACGGCTTATTTTAATCATCATCTGCCTAGCCTTTTCCCAATCATGTTGGGGTCGGCTTCCAGTCTAACTGGATGCAGCTGAATACCATTATTTTACATGGAGCGACTGCCTATCTGACCTCCACAACCCAGTAACTGGGTAATACGATACCCCTTGGCAAGACTGGTTGTCAGACTTTCGGGCTTCTGACGACCCGTAACGACTGTCAAAGGTCCACAAATGACAGCCGGGACCAACGGTTTAACGTGCTTTCCGAGGCACGGAGGAATCTCGATATGTAAAGATGGTCACCCATCCACAGACCAACCCCGGCAAGCGTAGCTTAACCTGATGAATCGACCCGTGCGGCTGTTATTACTTAGCCACGAGCTCCTCACGGCTTATTTTAATATAACATGCAAAAAACAAAAGACAATATAAAAACTTACACACCTCTTAGAAAATGTTAATTATGTTTTGACATACATTACATAATTGCATACCAATTAAATATTACACTGCGCCAAACAATCCAATCCACTCAGACATTAATGACTTATAAACCGAACGCAACGCTAATATTTTTACAACCTCAAGTAATCAGTTCGTACATAAATTAATTAATGAGTTTATTCTACGTCCGCAGACAACCTTTTTGGCTTTGCATGAACATAATTAGGGAACGGTGGAAGCGTATTTATTTTGTAGTAATAACCCGACTGTTGGTCAAACCGTACGCCCGTGAATTTTGTGGCAACACTAAGTTACTTAGGTAATGTTGAATTTCGGTGGGGAAAGGTCAAAGTTTTTTTTTCTTGTTTTAGGTACCGTTTGGGTTCCAACTTTGTTCGTATTTTAGACGATGATTGCATGTCAAAGGAAATATTAGGTGCCTAGTAGATAATCAATGACTTGATTTTATTGTTTTAGAAAGAGAAAGAAAATACGTTTATTTGCGGTAAACATGACGCAATAACGAAAATAAACACAAAGAAAAAAATAAGGAAATGTTGAGGGAAACACGCGTCACATCCACGCAAAACTGTTTCTTATAGATAGGAGATTACACCGCTTGTACGCCGAATGAGTAAGTTCTGTTTTCCTCAAGATGTGTTTCTCCTTGAATTTAACTTCGATGAAAATTTTAAATTGAATTGAAATTATTTCAATTATGACTTCAAAAAATATAATAACATTAATTTATTCAAGTAAATTGCATTAGGGCAACATAAAGCGATAGGTTCTAACAGGTTACAATCACGTCCGCTGTTATCAACTCTGTTAAAACTCAAAAATAACTCCCTAACTTCATTACAAACCATCCCGCTCGATAACTTGACTATTTAGGCATAAATTCCCTTCTTATTCATAAAAGCAACAATGGATAGCGTCATGAATATGCGATGCTATTGTCAACGGTTAGGCCGGTAAATAAATGGTCCTTTAAGGCGGAGCTCGAAGGTATGAAGCCTTCTAATGTACCACCGGAACGTGGTAAAGATGATGTATGCGTAGAGGTGGGACGTAGGGATCCGGTTAGTGAATTGCCGTGAGCGTACCTTAGGGCCAGGTATCAGGAAGTAATAATAGTTAACTTGACAAAGGATTTATGATTTAAGTTGCGGTGTTCTGGTGATGGTTAACCTACTAATGACGCTAGCGAAAGAGTTATGAATGAATTTTCACTACTTTCTGATACATTCTCAGAGAATGAATGACTTAACTTATTACTAACAGCAGCGGGACACATTCGCAATCTGTCAAAAAATTCATCAGTTTTCCAACATTTTTGACAAGTTTGAGATTGCGACTTGAATGTAAACGTTTATTTAAGTAAGAGAATTGGCCCTCTGTTCTACAAAAAATTTGTTCGGAGGTTCCCAATATTTTTTTTGTAGAACAGAGGTCCAATACCTACTTCAAGTTAGGAAGTCGACATTGTCTTTTTAGAAAATATTAAATCAAACATTGTAAGTTAACAAAGGTAACATTACAAAGACCTGCAACATAAATAAGAATAATAATACAGTAATATTAATCGTACAAGAGCGTAATATTTCTGCATCATTAATATTTTGGGTAATTGACGCCTTCTCCTTAACAAAAACACTCAGTAGAGGCTTAAATGATTCTTTGTCGCTAAAAACTTCCTCAAGTTCATCAAAATGTTCTGAAACATTTAATTAATAAACAAACTTAAGACGGACGGGTGTTACTTTTCGAAAACATCCTTGGTCGAGAATCTAATGGACAGATTAATGATAAACAAAGATTGAGTAGAGTACAACCGGAGGAGAACGACAAAGATCTTGTTCTGTACCCAGGATTTTGTGATACCTTTTTAGGGGTATGCGGAACAGGGTGTAAAGTTCACTCATCCACCATAGAAAACGGAAGATCCTCCGACCAGACGGGTGTTGTGTCTGGTGGGCATCTGCCCTACGATTGATGTCGAGTTTTTGTATATATGTCCATTGCACGGTAAACTTTAATTGCGCGATGCAAGATTTATGTGACGTCAGGTTTTTGATGCGTAGTTTGCATGTGGCGATGTAGATACCGCTACATCTTGATTGAAAGAATGTGTAGATTCTTGTCCGTTCTTCTTCATAGAAAATCTACGTTTTGGAACGGTCAACTAGCTTCAACTTTCTAACTTGACATAATTCAAAAGTGATGAAATGGTTACATTTAAATTATGTGCTTTGAATTTGAGTTTTTTAATTATATAATTTGGGTTTTTAGATGTCACATGTTTTCGAATATTTTGGTTCTAGGACATGCTGGTTTCTTCACGATCATTTCCTTCACCCTTTTGAGAGACAGATTACAGCCCACTCCCTCACGAAGAGAGGCCTGTGGGAATATCATATGCTAAGTAATTTTACTTTTTACATTGGTTTGGTGGTGGACCACCAATTACATGTCCACCACAAACACCAACCAAATAGCCCTCCACCAGTAACCACTAATCCCACGAGCAGACTGGTGGACGACATTGTTACCATCGCGGGTACCGTTCGATTTAAACTTAATGGCGGCTCCGCAGTTTGCTTCTCACTGCGTAGTACCCCACCCCTCACCCCTGCTGACACATTACATTTTTACTGCGTAGCGAATCACCTCATGTTCCGATCCGCCATTAAGTTTGAATCGAACGGTAGAACCTGGATAAAATTGGCACAGCAACGTAGGAATTAAATTGGCACTATAGCAAGTAGAGACCTATGCCCAGCAGTGGATGAAGACAGGATACGGATAGTGATGACACTGATAATTTCAACGACCCAGACTTGGCCAGGCCGCACCACTCTTTTTTGTATGAAAATGCCATTCGCTGCGACCCGAAGCGGCTGTAATGTGCGCTTAGCTTAACTGGGTGATAACGTGGTGTGATTGTTGATGCAATTATGTATGTTTTACTAAATACAACACGACTTCGAAAAAACTGTAAGTACCACCGTTAAAAAGTCTACACAGTTCGAAAACAAAGCGTTCTGCTAGTCCCAATGCAGCAGTTCTTTTTGCGCGCCGTCAAACTTTACTTAAACGTAACACACCCTGGGGTGTACCGGGCTTAGGGCGATGTACGGCATGGGGCTATGACCGGGAACGATTAAGGAGCAGATGGTGTACCAGTGACGTTCATCTATTTTGTGTTTTACCATTATGTAACCTGAGGGCCTAGACAAAGTGACACTCTATCAGCGATAACGATGATCAAAGAAACAAAAATGCATTGGACTGACATGCTACCAAAATATTAATCGATTTTTATTAAAAGATTAAAATTAATTAATACTGAAAATGAATACTCGAATTAATTTGAACTATTTTTACCAGCAGTTACTTTAATTTCCAGCTTTATAGAGCATTCTCCCTGTCACACCTGTTCGGTCTCTTTCTGAAGTGTGTCATATTTACGCCCTGGTACTCTCTCTCTTCAATCGGTCCCTCATTACTGAGAATCGTGGTCACTGGACCCCTTTAAACGGACAATCTGCCTCCATCGACTCCGGTCCAAAATTGCCATCACCACCTGCTGAAATTTGCGTAAGGACGCAGCTTCTCTTACTTGGTCGGACCATCGTGTTGGCGTCCGGCCTCGTACTCTCTTTCCTTCGGTATTGCCAACAATGACCAGCTTTTCTAGGCTGCTATTTCCCCTTCGCATTATGTGGCCGAAGTAGGTCAAAATACGCTGTAGGAAAACTGTGGACAATCGGGTCTTGATGTCGAGCTGGGAAAGAATAGACACATTTGTGCGTTTGGCTGTCCATGGAATTCGGAGCATCTGCTTCCAGCACCACATTTCGAATGCGTCTATCCTGTCTTTCTCTTGCTCGGATCGTCCACGTCTCAACTCCATAGAGGAAAATCGGGAAAACTAGTGCTCTGACCAATCGGGTTTTCGTTTAATAGCTTATACCACGATTTTTCCAGATGTTTTGAAGGCGTGTCGCAGCATCTTTAGACATGACCTGGTACAGCCAGCCTCAAAAAGATTATTTACACAACAGCAAAATGTTTTACACAGTCGGTTCTTAATTGTTACCACATATTGATAAAATAATAAGGAACAAAGATGGTAGACAATTTAAATACATCTATTTGAGGTTGACTATAGGTACCTACTTCGAAACACGGAATTAATAATAATTTATTATCAGTTCATGCTCCCTGAATTCATTATAAACTGCCTATAATTCTGATTCAGGAACAAAGTAACGAAGCTAATAATATTAAACATTAATGATCTAGATCGTTCAACGTAGCTGTGTATAGAGAAGTCCATATTCACAAATGTAAGCCTATTTACTGTTATGAATTATGTAAATACATAAATTTACCTGTCAGAATAAACGCCGAAACAAATTAAATTCACTTACCTACTGTTGCGGGCACGTTCCTACATAATGCTCGCGTATTTTCATTTCTAATTCGTAGAATGCTTAGCGTTGTGTTGAATTATGATTAACATGTTGTTTTTACGCTGGCTTGTGGTATTTACTTCTCGTTTGTATTTCTATTGTAGTCAGAGGAATGTTTATTTGTGTTGAACAGGGTTATTATAAATTGACTGGATTAATTCCTGGCTGACTGGTATCAATATCGAAACATGATAAAATAAAAGTTATACGACTTGATGCTTTTTTCTATGTTTGTTACCTCAGAACTTTCGACTGGGTGAACCGATTTTGATGATTCATTTTTTATTTGAAAGTTGGTGCTTTTCGTGTGATCCCATATTTTTTTTTTGAACTTTGCTTGGATAGTTTTTGAGTTAGCTTCAATAATTACGTATTTTTCTCACTTGGTCTATATAGACGACATCTTATTTGATACAATCACTGTTATTTACATAGCAGGTAGTGGTATTAGAATTTGTGTGGGGTAGGTACCACAACTAAAAAGTGAAAAATAAAAACTTTTTACAAAAAAATAAACAACCGACTTCCAAAAAAAACACAAACAAAAAGTTTCTTTAACAAATATTTCAAGTGACTACAAAAGTATGTACCTAAATAACACCACAAAAAATCATCAAAACATTATTTCATTGTGTTTAGATATTGATACGTATCGATATCTAAACAAAATGAAATAAAAAAATTATATTTTTTTAAATATTTAATAACACCCTGTATAATATACTTACATGGGTGTTATAACTTCTTGGCGTATGTCAGAAAACCTCTAAGGTAAACAAACAAATGTGGAATGGTGGAATCCTACGATCGGCAATATTGCAGACGGACACGCATGGCAGATGACCACATACCGCCACGCACTGCGCACCGAGGCGCTTCCGATGTCTACGATAGCCTGCACGTACACCTTCACACGGTCCGTCGTCCGGGCTCGTCGGTGTCCGTCCGCAAAATCGCCGATCGTTGGATCTCGGCATAACATAACATCACGCCTGTATTCCCCGAAGGGTTAGGCAGAGGTGTATCTATAGTACACATTTCGCCAGTTATGTTAATCGGGGGCAAGCCTATTTAGCAATAGGCCCGGACTCCGGGCTACTACTACTACTGAGTAATTCCAGATGGAAAAACCCAATAACACTTTGCCTGACCGAGAAAATTGGACCCAGGACCTCATGCTCAGCAGTACCTAGCGACCACTGGATCAACGACACAGTAAAATAAGGTAAAATATGAGTTTTATTTTTTTGTTGTGATTATAAACCCGAATCGTTTTGATTTTGTTTTTCTCTCGTTTTGAATTCTTATATTTTTTAGGTAATGCGTCACAGAATGAATTTGGGAGCCTATAACTGCAGAAACATCCTCTTATATTTCAAATGTCCAAAATCGGACTATTTTATTTTTATTACTAATACCACTCCACGTCTTAGTCTAGACTAAATTTTCTTTTTACAAAATTGAAAGTAATATGAAAATCCGGCTAACAATTTTGAACCCAAAAAATACTTGACCCTAAATAAATACCCCCTGAATAGGTGAAGGTATACATTTTAGTTTTAATCAAAAACTTAATATATTATTCACCTTTCATATTCTTCTTTTGGGTACACAACGCTGTATTTCATTACAGGCTTGCTCGGGTTTATATCCTTTGTGGTGAAGAGTAATTGGGCTTAATAAAATTTTACCTCGGCCATTTATATAATTTTTTTACACTGAAAATTGTGCAATCAGGTAGTGAAAAGGCTGGGCTGGGTACGCTTTTTTGTGAAAAGTAATTTATTACCTCTAGAAGTCTGGAGTTTGAAAGTTTCTTAGAACATTTTCAAGAAAAAGGTAGGTTGTAACCTAGTGCCCGGTTCATAGCGCCAGGTTGAAAACTAGGAAAATTAATAAAAGTACTTAAATAATCATGAATATAATTCAGGAAAATCAAAAGAAAACATGAAAAGAGCAATCGTGGTGATCAATGTTCGTTCCTTCCATTTCTTTGCGTTATGTACTAACCTTAGTCCTTTCAAGTTGAAGGCTGGTTTAGGAGACAAACGTTAGATTTGTATTAAGAATAGGTGAAAACAGAGGACGGGGGCCCTGCGAGCTGTCAGGGCGGGTGCCAGAAGATATTAGTAAAATAATATAAATTACGTAGCTCCTTTTTATAGGAATAATTATCCCCTGCTATCGTAATACAGTGTTTTATTAGTACTGGTACCGTAGGTTCACCTCGGAGTCTACAGTACCTACTAAACTTGTTCTATGTTATTCAGTGCAAGGTTACGATTGTAAATTGCAAGCGCTGCGGCGGGCGTCGTGCAAAGCGTTATTATTGTTTTCCTCCGAGACAACTGCAGCCGTCGAAACGCGTCTGTACGTCGGGGGTGCACTGTACTCAAATATATAAGCAGCACTTTATCGAGGGCTGAAGTTGCCTCTGCCGTTGACGCGTGCCAGTCGTGTGTATGTGGTAGTTCTCAGTAGCTACGGGCGAGTGATTTGATCCCAGTTCGGAAAACCAAAAGAACTTTTTTCTTTATTTCTATATTACTTTCTTTCTTTCGATGTTCTTATTCAAGGCAATAGGCTTGCTCAATAATGGTGGGCATACATATGGAACCGAAACATGAAATGTAACATATTTTATGAGTACATTGAAACGAACTTAACGTCCAAATGGCAATGCCCCACAACAACTATAGAGGCGAATTTATTTCATCGTGTGCTACATTTCATGTCGCATTGAATATACAGGGTGGCGATTTAGTGACTTGCGCCTGTCAAAGGAGTGATTCTGCCTGTCATACTATATAACTTTCGCTATGAAATACATAATTTTATATAATAAATTACTTAATAGTGCATTTACTGTTGTTATATAGGATTTTGATATGTTTTTTTACGAATTTAATCAAATTTTACGAATATTCTTCCACCAGATGAAAAATAATTAAAAAAATCGGTCCACAATTCACATAGAACCTCCTCCATTTTGGAAGTCATTTAAAAATATTGCTTACGAACGTCAACTAAACGCCTCTACATACCTGCTTGATGAATAAGTACAGGTTCAAGTCATGTTAGATGTTTCCAAGTTTATCAACGCCAAATGAAAAGAGTACGTTGCCTTCTCACCACGACGCTACAGACAGGCCCCTTGAGAATGAGTAGAAGATTACTTTTCTCTGTTAGTCAATCACGTCTCGCCAAAGAAGGCTTACATGTTTAAGTCTAAATCCCTGCAGTGCTTTCTGAAGAAATAAAAGAGCTTTTTGCGTAAATTTGACGTATAATATGTATATGATTTTGGGAAAAAGACGGATCTAAGTGGCGATTTTGAAATCAATGGAATGTTCTTCAAAAACAGATATTTGATGAATAAAATTCATATCATGTGCCTATCTCTCATCTATCTCTACTTTCATGAACTGAAACAAGGGCGATTCCTATAACCTACTTCAAAAGAAGAGAGAAGGTTATGTTTTTGATGCTTCGGTTCTTCTTCTTAGGAGCTCGTGGCTAAGTAAAAACAGCCACACCGGGTCGATCCATCAGGTTAAGCTACGCTTGCCGGGGTTGGTCGGTGGATGGGTGACCATCTTTACATACCGAGACTCCTCCGTGCCTTGGAAAGCACGTTAAGCCAATGGTCCCAGCTGTCATTCGTGGATCTTTGATAGTCGTTACGGGTCGTGAGAAGCCCGAAAGTCTGACAACCAGTCTTAGGAAGGGGTATCGTATTACCCAGTTACTGGGTTGTGGAGGTCAGATAGGCAGTCGCTCCATATAAAATACTGGTATTCAGCCGCATCCGGTTAGACTGGAAGCCGACCCCAACATAGTTGGGAAAAGGCTAGGCAGATAGATTGGTTCTTCTTTTTAAATCAAAATTATTGGTATGTACTTTTCAAGACTGACTAATAAGAAATTGGACGACTTATTTCTTAAACATAGATAATGAATAATTCCCTTGTATGAAATTATAAAAGATTAAAATAATACAAAACTAACTTTTAAGTGTGCTAAGGGTCCCAAAGTAATTAAAACATTTAACTACGTTCTCTAAAAGTAATGAAAGAACTAATATAATAGCAATTATATTTTATCACCAAAAGTTTAGAGTATTCGAATATTAATGAGATCGTTAAGAATTCATGCCGTTTTGTTATTAAAACTAAAATAATTGAGAGTGACAGGAAAAGGAAAAATGTATTAATTGGATTCATACTTTGTAATCTTTTAGTTGCTAGGAGTAAAAAAAGAGCCCAAGAATTGAAAAAAAAAATCAAGCACAAAAATGTTTATTCAAAACATATGCTCCGTTAATTTGAATAAATAAATAAATATTAAGATAATTGATCATAATATATTTGACACTTATAGCTTGTAGCAAATTTTTTATCTATGATTGCTAAATTAATGTAATTCACTCCTGCTGAACTATCCTGTAATATCTAAATAATAATATTATTTTAAAATGGTATTCATTCATTGATATCCTTGGATGTATTAAATTAATATTGTTAATCTCTTCGTGAAATGCTTTGCTAATGAGCATATTTTTTTAAAGGTAAGAAAAAAAAAGTTTTTAAAAAAAATGTAAATTCACAAAAAGATTACAAACAAAAAAAAAAGAACAAGTTGGGGGAAACAATATTATTCTTTGGGAGAAGTAGATAACTTTGAGACGATCGAATGAAAAACCCTTGTTTTGTCGGCTAATATTTAATTCAAACAGTGATCGCTTATATTTTTTCCCTAATTAGAAACGTTCTCTAACAGAATTTTAACAAAGTTGTATAAGATTATGAGCTTTTACAAAATGGGCAGAGTTCCAAAGTAAATAATAGCGATATAGTAGTTTATGTAACTGACTATTTGAAGGCACGATCGCGAGTTATAGTCTTGGTTTAAAGATCATAAATTTTGTTCAACCACACAAATCATTTTTCAAGAATTCCTATAAAATGTTCCTTTTATATTTTTGTAGTTTTAGTAGCCAAGTTAACCAAAGGTTTCTTTCGGTTAAAGATTAATTAATGTACTTGATCTCGATTCCTGGTACTAGCTAACTGTTAGTAATAAATAGATGAAAAAAAGGAGTGGTGTACGAGCTGCGCTGGACATTATCCTTTGTGGTAATTTGTAAGTCATACTCAAAAATGCACGGCGATATTGTTTAGCTTTGCATTCCTCTAACATAGCATTTAAATGTTATAATTGTGTAATTGTATTTAGTAGCAATAAGGGAAACGTTCGTCTAATCATTAACATAACAAAAAAAAATAGGTACCTATAAAGTTTACCTACCAAACAACTACATAACATTTTCACTACAGGCATTAAACTCCAACAAGTGCAATAAAAGAGTCACTACGAGTAAGCGTTCGTTCGGCATACCCTAGGCTTACAGCACGGCTGCCGCCTTGTGGGCTGCGGCTAATCGCATTTATAACAGCATGAGCTATTTACGTTCTCTTATAGCCCTAAAGCCATAAGGCTAGACGTTATTAGTTAAACCAATTCCATATCATATCTTCAAAGGATACGGACCAATTAATTTAACTGTCAATTATCACACAAGATACAAGTTTACAAGCGAAGAAGTGTGTTTATCTAAATGTTTATATTTAGTCTAAAAAACTATCTTGTTAGATATCTGGGTAGAAAGTTTAATGTGCTTTGACAACAAACATGCCTTCAGCTTCAGCTTGTGGCAAAGTCACAACAGATGAACATAAAGCCAACCGTCCAATGCTACGTGAGATATGCATGGAGAGGTTTCTACGTTAGCGGCGCGGTTCATTTGTTTGCCAGCCACGCATCAGTGCGTATAGTATGGCCGTGTGTCGCAGTGCCAACGAGCCATGCATTTCCAAAAACTTAGCTATGTACACAAAATTTGTCTAACAAACCAACCAAAACCCTGAAAATGTATTTGTTCCGCAACGGAAACGGCAGAATATTATAAAGTTTTATAACTATGTAACAACTGTAACAATGTTATATTTTTATTGTTATTACACATGTGTAGCTTAGCCTTGGGCTGCTGTGAAGCGGTGCCTTAAAAAAACTTTATCTATCGCCTAGCTTTGAAAAGACAAAAGTTTTGTGAACTGTTCCTATTAAACTGGCTTATCACACAGCTAATAAACCAAGATACTCTATACAACGGCTTAAAGTGCCCAGAAAGTTATGCGATACAAAATTCGCAAGACCAAAGTCTCAAGGGTAACGACTAATGACGAAAACTACAGTTGTTACTTTGACTACAGTTAAATTTAACTACCGACTTTAACTGTGCAGTTTATTAGCCGTTAACTGTGCACATTAGCTTTATTTAGCTTACGTTTTTATGGCTAATAGTTGACTTAAAATTGTTAAATGTAGTAAAAATTGGGGTATTCTAAAAATTATATAACTTTGAAAGGTTTCATATTTCACGAGATTTCTTTAAAGTTTTTGTGGGTTACAGCATATCTCTAAGGGTTGTCTGTAATATCATAAAAGTAAAAAGTAATAAAATCAATGTTTATTTGATGCTTATTAAGTTTTACAAAGTTGAGCTAACAAAACGTACTCGATTAATACCAACAGGTAAAGCTAACCTTCCAAAAATCAAATAATCACTGCCACATCACACACAAACTATGTACTCTATTAAGCCTTTAATCTGGCATAATAGCAATACAAAGGCCACTGATTCTGGCATGTCCATTGAACGACCGCTCGACTAGCTCAGTTTGGCATGTTCAATAGAATCACTTTGGTACAGAGCGCCTGAAATTTCATGAAACTGAAAATACATTTCAGGTATGGCTGGAAACATTTTATGATGGATGGAGGTAGGTAGTGAGTTTTGGTGTGAAAACTTAGCTTATATCATCATTATTGTTTCTTCTAATAAAAAACTTAAATTCAGTCAATGACACACAACACACCGCCTTAACAGCTGGGTCCCAAGTAAGATGAAATTTTGCCCATTTAAAAGAAAATGAGCACTAATGCAGGATTAAATAGGGGATAAAAGGTTGTATGGAAGCTCGTAATTTTTGCCAATAGGGACCACCATAGGGCACACGGCTTATCAATACATATCACTGACTGATCCACGCGCAGCCCAAATCCTTTTAGCTAAAGAGCTTATGACTTAGACCTTAAAGTTTACAAAGAGGTGCTTATGATGTAGACAAGGAGTAAAGCCTGATTTTTTAAATTGGGAAATCTTTTTGAACAGGGATGGCATTCAAAGGCGGACGAACGTGCTCGCAAATTGTTAGTATAAAAGCTAATTGTCTAATAAAATACATAATTAAAGGAGGCCCTCGTGGCTACGTAATAACAGCCGCACGGGTCAATCCATAAGGTTAAGCTGCGCTTGCCGGGGTTGGTCCGTGGATTATCGAGACTCCTCTGTGCCTCGGAAAGGCCGTTGGTCCCGGCTGTCATACGTAGATCTTTGACAGTCATCACGGGTCGTCAGAAGCCCGAAAGTCTGGCAACCAGTCTGACCAAGGGGTATCGTATTACCCAGCAACTGGGTTGTGGAGGTCAGATAGGCAGTCACTCCATGTAAAATACTGGTATTCAGCTGCATCCGGTTAGACTGGAAGCCGACCCCAACTTAGTTTGGAAAAGGCTAGGCAGATTGATTGATACGAAAGCGAATATAGCTCCTACCTGATCAAAGGTCATTAGAGTAAGTAATTATGTTGTCAAATCCAAAGACCTGATTGGCTTCTCTTGTTGTGGCGAACCAATCACAACAGCCAATTGTCTTTGACGGCAGATTGACCCATCTGAAGGGTAATCCCCATAATTAAAATCTCAACACATCCACATCTCAGCGATAGTCAATATCCAAAACTTGTCAAAAATGAAGGCAAAGGCATTTTTGAAAGATTGAGACGGATTGGAATGCGATCGTTCTTTGAAATACGGGTGATCCCGCTCGGTATTTCAGTAATCAGATTGAAATACGAAATTAGCAAGAATCAATTATTGTATCCCCATTAAGTGTATACATCGTAACAAAAACTTGTAAAGTGTGTCAAGTAAACAGCATATTTTTATTTTCCAAAGAATTATTAAATAATAGTAGAAACAGTAGTTAATCGAAATGAATTATTGTTTCTGCACGCCGAATTCGCTAGCAACGTAGATTTAAATCGTGCTAGTTGCACAACTTGCCGTTGCTGTGAATAAATTCAGCGTAATAGCTAATAAATAATTTCTGTATTTGTTTTCTAAAATTGTATTTAAGGATAATTTTAGCTTGTAAAGTTTGCTGTTTTCACGATAATAAATGTGAAGCTGTTTACATTATGGTAATTGTGGTTGTCGTTGGTAAGCAAAATCAATCGTTAGTACCTGTAACTTTATACGCAATAGGTAATTACGTTGTTGAGATCAACACTAAAAAATGTGTTGTTTGTGTGTGTGAGCTGTGTATTAGTAGTTACAGTTTTCAAACCATGCAACTTTCGTAATGATCGCGAATCGGGGACTCCGAAGAAATTATAGGTACCTATTTGAAAATTGGACGTTCAATCGTCAACTTCAATTTCTTGCAGTATTGGTTCAATTTCTCCTTCAAAAACGAAAAACTTTCAATAATACAAATAGAACTTTCGTAGTACAAATACAAATGACTGACCCGAAACTTTCAGTACAATAACTTGCATAAAGTTACTTAGGATATTAATATGTTCTGGAATCGACAAATGGAGCAAAGAGATTTTATTAGAGAGGAACATTACTCCAGAACTCTGAAATTAGTTTTGAGTTGTCGAAATTTTCAACAAATCCGGATTTCTATGGTGAAATTCAAACGTTCCATTGCAGTTTTAGTTCTGGAGTAGTTAAATGAAATGATCGTATGTAATGCAAGCTTTTCGTTTTAATAAATGAATTAATGTTTGCTTACTGTTTGCATTCGTTGGTTTTGTTTGCCTGCATGTGTTCTATTTTAACCTGGGTTACGTCCATTATTACGTATGTACTCACAAACTCTTTGATTTATCACAAAGGTTAGAAGAGTTACATAAAACAAATGACAATCAAGCAATAATGCTACCAATGAATCACTGAATACCAAATTAATAAACAAAAAAACACTAATACTAAATATCAACTGGTATTGTTCAGTCGTGTCGCACAAGCTCTTTGATCCAGTAGCCAAACATAAGCTGTAACAAATCGATACTGTGATGCATGTCGGCGACGGGATAAAGAGCCATAATTCATTGGAGGACGTGTATGGTGCCAAAAACAGTCAAAGTCAAATGCAGAAATTAATGGGAGCTGTGTGATCATAAAGAGACTTAAATCTGCAGTCATTTATTAAACATCCATTCAATAATGTAGAAGATTTTCTGCACTCTAATTGCGTAATACATGATCAATTAGAATTGGAACCGGTTCGAAACAAATGTCTAATCCATTGCTTCAGAAGTTTGCAAGATGTAAGTTTGATGATGATGTTGTTGAGTTTTTTTTTTTCCGATTCTGAAGCAATGTTTCATAAAAATAGCAAAATCCAACAGTACGTTTTTCAACGCGCTGGGATAAAATACCGCCGCAATATTTTTGCGAACGTGGCCTAATTTGACACCTATATTACTCCTAAATAAAAGCTGCAAAAACATATTTTTAAATCATGTGCAACAAGCGATCATTGACCGATTCTCATAGTATTAAGAAACAAGCGACCCATCCCTATTTCATACGGCTTTTACAACATGACAAAACATCGTGATTTCTTTATAATATGTATGTAGGATCGTCAAGATTAATTCCATTTGAATCAGACATCATGTGGGCAGAAGGTGGGTTTCGTGCAATGAAAACACACTGGGTGCGATACACGGCGTTTATTAAAATCACAAATTAACACTATAACCACAAATTACAAATCAGAATAACTGAGCACAACGAATCCAGTACAGTTCCGCAACGTCTTAACTCCGATGCGATCAGACCCTGAATGTCCTCCTCGCCGTGGACTTAAAACATCACGACTCCGTAGAAGCGCGCTTTTGGTGTGGGTAGATCACGTGACGTCGCCAGTGGCGCACTTGCGATTCGTTTCGTGTCTGTACTAATGACCGGATTCAACATGTAAGTTTAACATACACAAAAGCCTTTCGAAATAAAGTCCGTTGCGCAATTTAGAAGAATAACACGGTCACACGGACTCACCGAAAAAGCGACGTTATTTCATAATATGAATACATGTGACCTAATAAGCTACAAAAGCTACAAAATATATCGTGACTACAACATAAACTTCCACAAGACGTTACATCAACCTATCGAGAAAGACATTCTAGATTCATTGGCGTTATTTATAACTCGTGCGTGCTCGTAAACAATAGTCTGGGTCACGCTTATGTATATAAAACAGGCTTTTCGGGTGTTGTCTTTATGACTGTTAGTTTTGTTTTCTTGCATATAAGAATTTTGAGGTGAACTTCTGACCTTGACATTGTTTTCAGTGTTCAAGTAATTTTGGTATTTCAAAGTGTCACGTTATATTGTTCAGTTCATTGTGGGAAGCACAGAACCGGTAGAAATGGCGGTGCTTGGGGGACGCCTATGTCCAGCTGTGGACGTCTTTCGGCTGAAATGATGATGATGATGATTGTTTAGGTAAAAAGTCTACTTTCATGCCAGGATGAAATGAGCATCGATCACCGGGTTTTGGCAATTTTAAATCATTAATTCCGAAAGTACAATTTTGTAAAAGTTACTTTGGACCTTGTTCATATGACCAAAAACTATTCGAAATCGCATTCACTACGACAAAATTGGAAAAAGAAACGAGAAATATAAAGGGGCTTTTTTAAGACTAAAATAGTAATTTACAAAAAAACTTCTAAAATGTACCTAAACAGACATGGATCATATAAGATCATACCTACTCAGTACTGAACCCACAAACAAAACCGATCTCATACATAAGCAACAGACCGCAATATTGTATTAAACTCTAATTCTCCTCTATCTTCCCTAAAACTTTTCCACACCTGTATCGAGTAAAACCGAAGCTAAAAATGACGAATGCCGAATATTCAAAAGAAAGAAAATACCGGACAGAAACGCGTTAAAGCTCTCACAAACAGGTGCGACAAGGGCCACACTGCCTGTCGCATGTCGCGCCCACGATATTACGCCAGTTTGCACGAGCCTTTACTCGGAAGGTTGTTCCACTGCATTTTTATCTCCAGCTTAAATACTAAGTAGAGATGAAAGATAGGCGATTTTAAGAATCTTTTGAACCATAACGTTCATTTTAATTTTAATCCATATTGAATAAATATTTCTTAAGAAAATAGTATCCATATTTTAAACGGATATTCTGTTCAAAGATTATTGCTGCATCATCAATCGAGACTTGATACTAATCACAACCTAAGTAATTATCAGATTATTCTAGACCTAAATTAACTAAATAAATCATTGTCAAAATATCCTGTGAGCTATCTCTTTGAATTCCTAGAATAATGCGTTCACATTTAAAGTAGCTGTTGGGCCAAAGGTGACTGAACTTAGATCCTACAAATTAGGGTACTTATGTCGTCATATTTTCGTGAGTAATGGTCCAGCTCAGATGTCTGTAAAGGGTAATGATGATGAAGCGTGTACGTCCCTTTCGCGCGAAGGGACGGTATTTGCGTATCCTAGGGAAGCATTGATTTATTATTTACTTGATTGCGACATGGGCTAGCACTTGACCTCAATCTCGCCTAGTGGGAAGCGATAGAATCAAATAGCAATCTTTGGAAAAATGCCTTACCTGAATAAATGTAGGTAGGTAAAGAATTTTGCTAGATATTGAACGGCACTGTAGTCAGCTCATTTTTTATTAAATTAAAAACTATAATATCAGACCACAACGATCCATACAGTGTTAGTAAAAACCTCAAATGAATCCTAATCATAAATTATTATGTCTGGAGTCGGACTCCATAGTATCCACTTGGTATGTAGTACGTACATAGGCGGGTCGTCAGAAGCCCGAAAGTCTGACAACCAGTCTTACCAAGGGGTATCGTATTATCCAGTAACTGGGTTGTGGAGGTCAGATAGGCAGTCGCTTCATGTAAAATACTGGTATTCAGCTGCATCCGGTTAGACTGGAAGCCGACCCCAACAGAGTTGGGAAAAGGCTAGGCAGATTGATTGATGTAGTACGTACCAGTAGACGCATGAAGTCCGATCCGGTCGGTTGATTATTGCTCAGTGAACTTAGTTATGTACACGGATATCGAGTTATGTGTAAAGTAACTTTACGACGATTCGTTTTTTTTTTCTAATATCTCGAGCTCAAACTCAATCCAGCAGGCCGTCGCTCCATATAAAATACTGCTAATCAACTGCATTCAGTTAAAATGGACGCTGACCCCAAAATAGTTGGAAAAGGCTAGACAGACGATGAGCCTAAACTGAAATCAAACGCAAACTCAAAGCATTTATTTCAATATTATTCCAGGCATTTGAATTGGCAGGGTGTCGGTCAGTCAGGAAAATGAAGCTAGCTGCCCATTCCAAAGCATAGGTGCCTTTGAAGAAGAACTGGCAGGAAACTCCATGGACACTCTTTTAAATCAATTTATTTGTTACATCATTGAAGTTGAAATTCTACACGTGAGAATGATGTACTCGTAGAAAGACGTGCACGTTAAAAGCATCCTTAATGAACAATTAAAAAACCCGTGGCAGCTAAGAGATGACTATTGTACTTAGCTCAATAGAATGCTCACTGGCAACGTCTGTCAATTGGAGTAGGTACGTCATTGAGAGTGTACACAGGGCTAAACATCAAGCTATCCATTTCCAGTTTATGCTGATCTCGCATGTCATAGGATTTCCGTACAATGCGAGGTTCACGCTCCACGCTGAAATCTAATTGTATAATTGTATATTCTTATTTGTATATTACCTAACACTACAAGTTAAGTAAAATTGTTACTAAACCAGCCTATGGACTTCGGTCTGAAATAAAATAATTCTGTTCTATTCTATACTGGTAATGTATAGCTTGATCTGTAGCCGTGTAAACTAGGAACCGGAGATTGCTCTGAACTCCCGAATAATAAACAATCATTTGAACGACTACATTAACTGAGATATTTCGTTGTAGCGATCAATAAAATTATACTTATTTCAGGACATGGTTTTTGACACAAAGAGTTCATAATACTTAATGGACTTTAAAAGAGACAGTGATCTCTGGGTTTGTTTATTTTCAGAGAAGTCTGTTAGGAAACACTGTACTCATCTATTTTTTAAATCTAATTTATTTTTGACCTGTAAAAGTGTTTTTGAACCATGTTACAGGTACAGCAATAACGAACATCATTTAATTTTATTGTTTTTGTTCTGTTTCCTATTAATATCTTTGTATAACAATTGGCCAATGTATGCATTAGATTTACCTTCGTAATGTTTTACTTCGATATTTTTTGTTTGCAAATTTTGTTTAGCCTTGAGCTAAATAAGTTTCCTTGCTTCAATTTCTTAACTCACATAGAAACTAATTCTATGTATATTTTATTCAATGTGTTCTAACCTAAGAACGTAAGTACTGTTTCATTTCTCAAGGGAAATTTCAAAAAGCCACGGTTGTTTTATTGTCCTTTTTAATTTCACTCCAACTCTTGACTTATGTACACAAAAAATTTTGGAACAATTTTTTTACTGTGAATTTTTTATACCTCCATTTTGTTTTGGTTTAAGAAAAGCCCAGAAAGGGTCTTTTCGATTAAGTAGATAGATAGATAAATAAACCATTTATTCAGTGTACACAAAATATATAGCACGACACATAAAAACACAATTAAATTATATTAAATTACATGAAGTACAGCAACAAACATTGATAACATAAAATGGAATACAAAAATTATAAAATAAAATTAACAATTTCGTTTCACACAATTATATTGCCTTGTTTATTTACATTTGCTTTTTGTTCATTTTGTTGCGTATCATGAATGCGGGTTTTAAACATTTTAGTATATAACAAGCAGAAAAATACGCATGAGCTACGATATACGCTATTATTAAAATTGTTTAGATGTTAAACTTTTCTGTTGTAGCACGAACATTTTTGATTCCACGTCGTAGGGCAGAAACGTAGGTCTACGACGTAGTAACGAGTGTAGTCTACAACATAGCATCTCGGGCTCTACGGCGTAGCACCTAGATGTCTACGGGCTCTACGCCGATGACTTGCATTTGTGGACCTGATGACGAAGTAATAACATCTTATCAATTTGATTACGGTACTGTGGAAACATGCACATAAGGGCACATTACTTAGATGCCACATGGAATATAAATAGAAACAAAATCCGCAAAAACAAATTACGAATTTTACACTTCAGAGCACAGAAAATCCTACATTTATTAAATGCAGACATTCCAATTTACTAAAACGTAGCAAATCGTCGGTATTTTAGCAACAACGCTTATCTATAGGGGCTTCACACACTGAAATAAAATATGTAATACATTTCGTACTGCCACACGTTGTAATTGAAAGTTGACGTAAGTAACACGCACACAGCGGGCACTGCATTATTTTGCAGTTTTTCAAGTAATTAATTGTCTGGCAAGCTCACTGATTACATCATAAAATAATTTTATTACTATTTTGAATACATTACATTGATTAAACGTTAATTACTAGCAATGAATAATGAACGATTGGATTAGTTAAAATACAGTAAGCATAATAATATATTTCTGCATTTTTTATACAATACAGGAGAGTGACTAATGGATGAGATAGCGAACATCTTTTACCCGAAACACACGTTTACAATTGGACATTGAGCCTCACGCAAGCATCGGCGGCTCCTCATGACCTTAACCAGGTCATCGGTACACCCTGTGAGGGACTTTACCACGCTGTGCGTTAGGCCCCGTTCACGGCCTTGACCAATGCGACATCCGACAAGCGGCATACGGTGACTTGTGGCATGCTCTGAACAGGTACTTTCATTTATTTTTTCTACAGTCGCTTGGCAAGACGTGTGTCGCTTGAGCGTGTAGCTCATGGCCACAGCTACCACAGCACACGGGTATGGTTCATTGTCGTACCACCGCGAGTTTAGATAAGAACAGAATACTCTTTATTATGTACACCTTTTATGTAACAGATAATTACGAATTTAGAAACTTTACATAGCGTGACACAATAGGCAGTCTCATCGCTAAAAGCACTGCAGGTAGTCTGTGGTGTGGGATATTTCAGCACCGTTAGCTATCCGTTCTATGAGCAATGACCCTACTAAGTACTATTTAACAGAGATGATCAGAAAAGTGATCGCTAAGCATTTTCAGTATATCACACTGCAACTACTCATAAAACTTAAGACTCGATCGTTTCAATAAAGTTTATGTACACAATCATACGAACAGTTTCCGCTTATAACTTGGACAGCACAAAAGGAAAGTGGCCATAAAATACGGTGGCTGTTTTGGATTTATACCGTCGGAGTAGTCCCGGTTTATGTCCCACGTAATGTGGTCACTTGAGCGCTGGATTAGTTGCGTTTACCAACGGTCTTTGGTTTTAGAATTGTGGTGCTAAGGCCATTTGTAGTGGAAGTCGAAATTAGACTTGAGGAAGAAAGGAGGAGATACTGTTATTTTCTGATTTAGTTTTTTTTTTAATTCCCATTTCCACTGTGAAAGTACCTTAAACCATTAGTCCCGGCTGTCATTCGTGGATCTTTGACACTTTTTACGAGTCATCAGAAGCCCGAAAGACTGACAGCCAGTCTTAACAAGGGGTATCGTATTATGCAGTTACTGGGTTGTGGAGGTCAGATAGGCAGTCGCTCCATGTATAATACTAGTATTCAGCTGCATCCGGTTAGATTAAAAGCCGACCCCAACATAGTTGGGAAAAGGATAGGAAGATTGATAATTTCAGAAGAAGAAAACAAAATTGTCTTTATTATGAGCGAAGTTACATGACTGTTGGAGCCAGATATAGCTATTCATATAATGTTTGTTGTATTGTGTTGTTTTGCAGAAATAATTTCGTTGAAACGTATACTAGTCTTGTTTATTGCGTTTAATGAACACCCTGATAAATGAGAGCCTAATGAAGCAGATAACACAACAAATTGAGACAGACTCTGCATTATGTTCAAGTACCAGAATAGTGGATTTATGAATGCATTTGCAACACAACTACCCAAATTAGCAAGTACATAGCTGCTAGCAAATCGGCTTAGTACTACGACTTTGCATGTTTGAATATGTACGTCATGTATGGTTTTAATTTGAAGTTGGTAATGCAAATTGAAATATTTAAAAGCTCTAATGGCTGATATTTGATAGATCTTTTTACGAATAAACTTAAAGCTCAGGTCAAATTGAGGCGGATCCCGCACGGGACGCGGAACGAAATTCGCTCGCGCCGATTATGTCAACTAATTTGTATGGAGGTGTTCAAAGGGGCGCGCTTAGTCGCGTGAATATTTCTAATGACTAAATTAATCGTCGCGACCCGCCTGACGCGTCCCGCGTGGGATTAGCCGCAGTTTGAGCAGATCTTATATCCTTGCAATATTACAAAAAAAAAAACAATAAAGCAGAATGGTCGAGTCTTGGTTTGCGGTTTATATCTTGCTCAAAAATACTATAAAGCAGAAGCAATTTAGTTCTGAAAATCAATTATTATAGGTTAGTAATAACACAGAAGAACAGAACTTTAATGAGTTTGTTTCGGTGTTTCTCCTCAGAGTAATCGGACAGGAAACGCTGGACTCATCTAGTGTTTAAAATAATATGATTGACATATATTATAATGGTTTGTACAAATCAACCAACAGAAGTAAATCATTTATATTTATATAGTATATTTATCGTATTAAAAAAATATAAATTTTTAATAAAAAGGGATACCGGTACAAAGAGATTATCCCTTTAACTACACAGAAAATAGCGTAAACTCAACCATATCTAACACTCCAGCTGTAATTGCACGAGCATAAATCCCACTGCGAAATTCGCACCAACTAAATCACACGTGCACTCCAAATTCACCGGCGTCTAAAGTCGAGCTCGCCATCTGTCCGGATTTAACCGTCCAGGTCCGTCCGACTTTCAAAGCGTCCGGGATTTGGAAATGCGTTAGTAATAAAAATGGAAAGTCCCGATGAAAGCGTGGCTGGATATTGAATGGGATAGGATTGAAAGAAAAGTTGCGTGTAGTATTTTTGGGAAAAACCACATGCATAGGAGTATTTAAGGGGAATAGTCCCCTTAAATACTCCTATGCATGTGGTTTTTATATATCAATAATAGGAGCGTTTAGCTGGAGTTGAGTAATAAATGGCCGACAAAAATTAATACTCAAAGTGCTATTTTCCAAACAGTCTCCTAAACTATAAACATGTATCAGACACCCACAAAGTTAAAAAACTTTAAAAAAAACAACCGACTTTCAAAAAAAAAAACAATAAAAAGTCAAAAATAACTTTAATTTCGGAAGTCGGTGTCTTTTGTTTTAAATTTTTGTTTTTTGCCAGAAAATTTTATATGGGACCAACTCTGAACAGTAAACTCAAAAAAAAAACCTACACACGAATTGAGAACCTCCTCTCGCCTTTTTGAAGAAGTCGGAAAAAAAAAACTATTCAATATTATCATCCCTAGAAAAACAATTCATTTTGCAAACAAAGTAGTTTAACTTAACTTACTTGAATAAATATTTATTTATCTCTAGTATGTACCAAGATAACAGCATTTAATAAGAGCTGTTATTATCTGAATGAACAAGGTCATTACCGAGTTATAAGAAATCAATCAGCTATCAAAAAAGATAATTAATCCGTACAATATTTTTTAACGTTTTTAAAACAGCTCATCAGCTTTTGGTTACGTGAAAAATTAATTTACTTAATAAAAATCTTAAATTCAATAATTCTTTTATGAGACAACGCATAGCTTAAACCGCTGGGTCCAAAAGCATGAAATTTTGCACAAGTGTTTCATTTTGCACTAAGGAAGAATTTTTGAAAATGCATCCCCTAAATCCAATCCAATTTGCTTAGCCTTTTCCCAACTATGTTGGGGTCGGCTTCCAGTCTAACCGGATGCAGCTGAATACTAGTATTTTACATGGAGCGGCTGCCTATCTGACCTCCACAACACGATACAATACGATACCCCCTGGTAAGACTGGTTGTCAGAGTTTCGGGCTTCTGACGACCCGTAACGACTGTCAAAGATCCACGAATGACAGCCGGGACCAGCGGCTTAACGTGCTTTCCGAGGCACGGAGGAATCTCGGTATGTAAAGATGGTCACCCATCCACGGATCAACCCCGGCAAGCCTACCTTAACCTGCTGGATTGACCCGTGCGGCTGTTATTACTTAGCAACGAGGTCATGTCAATGCATCCCCCTAAAGGGGGTTAAATAGTGGATGTAAGGTGAAAGTTCATCATTTTTGCCGATTAGAAATCGTATCGAGTGCTACGCTTGTAAGCAATAAATTATTAGAGTAGTGTAGTTACAATCGGATTTTATCTTTAGATACTATGAAATTACAATTTTCTTGAACAATGAATGTGAAGTTCATTCAATTCGAATTCAAGTTTGTTCACTTCATAACAAAAAGATGCTTTCTTGGCCGTAACAGCCTAGGGCTAGATTGACAGATGATTAGAATACATAAATAATGGCCCAGAATAATAATAATATTGAAAATATTATCAGTTTAGAGAAGTTATTATTACTAGATAGCTGAATAAATTTTAACAATTATCATATAGTTTAGACTAGAAACCAAAGTACTAAGAGCTTATCCATTAGTTAGAAATAAAAATAACATTCCTCTTACATTTCAGAACAAATGAATAAACTTAATTTATCCAACGTTAACTTTATCCAGGATTATCCTTATGAAAACTATAACGTTATAACAATTTAATACAAGTACCTACCTAGCTACACAGTAAGTTACATAAAGTAATTTAGTTCTAACAAACAAACTCACTTTAATCCACTATAAGTGTTAATATCTGCACAAATTGTACCTTGAAAAGTGTTTCGCTTTCTCTTGTTAATCTCTTTGCAAATGGAGACAGTGATAGCAAAAACGTCCAGCATAGTTCTACAAAGAAACTACTGTTACTGGGTTGTGGAAGTCAGATAGGCAGTCGCTCCATGTAAAATACTGGTATTCAGCTGCATCCGATTAGACTGGAAGCCGACGCCAATATAGTTGGGAAAAGGCTAGGCAGATGATGATAGCTCTACAAAAAAAAAAAATTGTCAGTCCTCAAATGGTTCTATGTCAAAGTGCAATTTTTATTTTTATTTTAGTTAAATAATTGTTAGTCAAACTCAAACTCCTGTGTTTATAATTTTATCGTATTAATGAAACCCTCGCATAGTTTAAGTGCAGTGGTGACCCTGTGGTAACGGGACTTACGAGTTGTAGGTCGTGGGTTCGAACCCAGCCAGGCGCTTTACTTTGTTTAAATATAATTTCATCACCACTGCTTCTAAAACGGTGAATGAAGGTTGAAAAAATCGACTTCCATTTGTAATTAAAGAATGACCTAGGCAAAAGGCCGTTAATCAATATAACATTCTCGAAAGTAATAAAACAAGAATAAAACAATTTCTTTCATTTTAAACTTCACCCTGATTACGATACAAGGATCTTTTGGCGAGTGGCCACAATTGGAACTACCGCCGCCATCTTGTTTTTCGTTACAATTTCACAAATGTTTACCAACAAACCCCTGTCAATGTCATTGTAAAACATTTAAAAAGAGTAACGGTTGAGTTTCTTGCCCATTCCTCTCCATACGAAACTACCTTTGGAAGGGGCAACTAGAATCTATTCTATTATTTTTTTTGTTCAAAAGTGCCATTTACTTTTTGTAAAATAAATTATATGACTTTAAGATTCAGGCGCCAAAAGAATAAAAGTCCTCGTGTAGGTACTTAAAAAACTAATGACATTTTAAACACCGAATATTTTTACTGTACAAAATCCCTCTAACTGTTCACCCGTATGTCACATAAATAAGCCTGATACATTGCATCTCGTCTCTGAGCGTCATTTTTTACGTCTTAATCTCGTACTGTTATTACTCTTAGTTTGTGTTTATCCCCACATTTATACAGGGATGAAGTTCTCTATCCTTTACATTTGTGTTTATGGATAATAATGAAGTAGGCTTATTTTATTAATGTGAAAATGACACGGGCAACACTTTACCCGAATGACATAAATGTCACAATTATGTTTCGTATTTAAAAACTAATTTTAATTATTTTTAGAACATACTTAGCGAAAATAAAATTATGATTTTGTGGCGCAAGCCAGCTTAAATGTCGCATAAAGCATTTTGACGTACGGTCTCATTATGCAAAGCAGTCAAAATGACAACCGTCAAACCAAGGTACTATTATTATTCAAAATTCAGTTTTGTGAACAGCCACTGTCGCAATTAATTCACTAAACGTTAAATTTATCAATCTGCCTCTCCCCAAATATGTTGGGATCGGCTTCCATTCTAAAGAGATGCAGCTCAATACCAGTATTTATCATGGTGTGACTGCCTATCTGACCTCCACAACCCTGATTGAGTAACACGATACCCCTTAGACTGGTTGTCAAATTGACCTTCTAACTACCCGTAACGACTGTCAAAGATCTATGAATGACAGCCGGGACCAACCAACCCGGGCTTAAAATTTAGAGGCACGGATGGGTCTCGATAGAATATGTAATGGATGATCACCCATCCACGAACCGACCGCGGCAATCGAGCTTAATCGTCGATCTACTTGTGCAGTTATTGGAGCCAAGAGCCCCAAAAGTAAAATTTCGTTAGATTTATAATCCTCAATAATTACTGTGAAGACAATTCCATATTTGCATTATGAAAACCTACAAATTATAACCAAGCTCGCAATATTATTTTGATACAATATAGGTATTATTTCTCGTAACCAAACATGACGTCCAATAACTATAGTTAATGATACCCCGTCTGCATTCTCCGTGGTTTCTAGTTAAATTACGTACATAGACTAGGTAGCTATGTACAATGTACATAATATCATGGACGTTATTAACGTTGCATCTGATTGCGTTGACTGTAATGGATTCAGAATGTTGAGCGACTCCATATTTAGGTGAACAGTTTTATGCTATGGTAGAGGGGTTTGTAGCTACATAATAACAGCCACACGGGTCGATCTTCAAGGTTAAAAAACACTTGCCGAGGTTGGTACGTGGATGAGTGACCATCCTTTCCATACCCCTCCAGAAAGAGTGACAACCAATTCTATCAAGGGGTATCGCGTTGCCCAGAAACTGGGTTGTGGAGGTCAGATAGGAAGTCTCTCTTTAAAAATACTACTACTCTCTACTGGTATTTAGCTCAATCCGGTTAGACTGGAAGCCGATCCAACATAGTTGGGAAAAGGATAAACAGATTGACTGTTTCAGAAAGAAAATCTAGTATTAGTCTTTATTTTGAACGAAGGTACATGACTGGTGGAGCCAGATAATATCTATTCGGTGGACCTTCAGTTTTCAAAGACGAAACCGATTCTAACTTATTTTGGAAAAGGCTAGGTGGATGATGGAGTTTGATATTATGACCAGAACTTTTATTTTAATACAAGAAACAGTAGGTATTTGAAAGATGAAAGAATTAATACTTCGCTAGAAGTAACCGTGGATAAACAATGCTTTATGGAATGTGCAAGGGATTTTATGTCAAGCCAACCTATTTTCCAGATAAATATTAAAATGAGCATAAAGTTTTCTACGTTGCCTTAGGCGGGCTACACACTTGATCGGGTCGCCATGATTCGGCACAGCAAAATTAAATTATATGTGAGAATATTATTTTCGGCTAAAAGCCGCTCGGCATAGCTCAGATTGTGCCGAGCCCACCCGAACTTGATTCAGTGACGGTAGATGTCGAACGGAGTATGGCTATGAATAAAAGCCGAGTATGTGTAGTAATTGCTTCGGGTCGGCTTTTTGTTCAGCAAATACTGCACAAAAAAATATGATTTTATTGAGACGTAGCATTACAAATATAGATATTATTATCCGCTAATGCCTAACCCGGTCATTAACCCACGATTGAGGTAACAATACCAGTGATGCTACATCATATTTCTTACAAATTACATTCATTCATTACATTACATTCTAACATTTAGGTAGTCCGCAGTAAAATGTTTAAATTTTATCTAAAAGGGAAGAAAGTAAATAAAGTTATCAACTCCCGCTATAAAGACTCAGCTGAGGTTTACGACGGTACTTAAACGTTGAAAGAACTATCAAGTATACCATTGTAGTGTTTATATTCGAAGTATTAAAGAAAATGGAGATTTAAATGTATATTCTACTCTGGTTTGTAGAATAATAAACTTAGTAAGTAGGTACCAAGAAGCTGGCATAAACTGTGAGTTCATCATAATTATTCTACGGCTGATAGAAAATATAGCCAAACTTATATATTTTGGTATATGTACAACTCAGAACACGGAGAAGCTTCGGCTGCTCCTAGAGGCTTTGTCAACACTTGTTACACTTTTCTGTAATGTTCTACACTTGAAAATTTATTTTTTGATCCAAAAACGTGTTTTTTCTGAAATAAAAATGTATTATTTATTATTATTAATACTTTTACAAACCAAGCGACTAGAGCGAGTAAATGGTGACACGGATTATTCGCACTACCCTAGTAATGACGTATAGAAGCTATTCGACGCCTTGAGTGCGGTCCGTGACAGTAGTAGTGCGCTCAACGCAATGTCGGCGCCATGAGTTTTATTTAAGCTCAAAACAGCACATACAAGGGCTGTGCGTGTTGGGAGCGGGTTGGGCGCGGGGGTACAGCGAGCGTAATAAATTGTAATTTAAGGAATTATATGGATGTCAACACACAGAACGCGGGCGCGGGTCGTGTGCGGAGCGTGTCGTATTTTTTTTGTGAATACTAACAAAAAAAAATCTGTTTGGCGATGGATCTATGGATTTTGAAGATTGTAATATTTCCGCGCCCGAACCGCTGCCGCCCTGTGCCCGACCCGCTGCGGTCCCGCGCCCGACTCGCTGCCGCCCCGCGCCCGCGTTGTGTGAACATGACGACAGCGCGGCTCCCGCGAAGAAAACGACCCGACCCGCTCCCGACACGCACCCGCTTTGTGTGTTTTGAGCTTTAGTTTTGCCGTCTCCAGGTGCTGCCGATGATTATGGTGATGAATATTATGATTATGGTGTGCAGGTGATTTCGTTTTCTATGGCATACAACCAAAACACAATATAACTGGCGAAATGTAGGGACCTACTCCGGACATATCCGCCTTCTCTATTAGCCCACGTTCGCACCAGCGATTTTATTATGCGACGTTTTTTTTTCGCGTAACTTATTTTCTACTCTCGGTATTGAACCAAGGATTGAGAGCGCATCCCAGCGCGTCGAGACAACACCCTGTTGGATTTTAAAGTCTCGGCGCTGAGAAGAGCGATCAAAATCCAGTGCTGGGATAAAAAAATCGCCCTTATGTACCTGGGCATATAGGCATGATGTTTTCGGCTAGATATCGGCTCACGACAGTACCCTGGGAAATTATTACCTATAGGTCAAACAAATCCTACAAACACGTACAGTACAGGTTTACGAGAAACAAATCAAAATATTGTACTCCGAATTCCTTTCGAAGTTCCCACACAACCGGGATCTCATCGAGACTCACCTTTGATATCAACAGTGCTCACAAAAACCATTTGAAGCTTCTCTTCAATTGGTTCTTGTGAAACTCGAGTACCAGAAGTGATCAAAACACTTCAACCTTTTGGAAATTCTTTTCACAGATCACGACAATGTTCTGAAAAAAAAACTTTTTTTATACTTTTAGTACAATTTTTCAGGCTTTTCATGTGTTTTTATGCTACGTCACTAAGTGCTAGCGACAGTTTTCGGGGGTTCGCCCCCTGCCATTTTTCCGTGAATATTATAAATACTAGCTGCCCCCGCGGTTTCACCCGCGTTAGTCTCGATCCCGTGGGAATGTCGGGATAAAAAGTATTCTATGTGTTAATTCAGGTTATACTGCCAAATTTTATCGAAATTCATACAGCCGTTTTTGCGTGATTGAGTAACAAACATCCAAACACACAAACTTTCACATTTATAATATTAGTAGGATTAGTAGGATTGACATTGGTCAGGTAGAGGATATAAGTCTAGGAAATCCCTACCACTATAACAACCTTACTCATAGCCCAAAATGTTTTATTCCATGTTCTGTAATAGTCTTACATCAACCGGTGGTTTTTCTTGCGTGCATTTTTTTCGCCTCTGTATTAGTGTTTAACAGGAACAAGAAAAAAATCCTCTTAAGCCACCATTTTCTTTCAACCCATTTTCCATTCGCCCCAACACCTAAACACCATCAAACCGCATATTTTGCCAGCATTTCACACGTCGTTTTCAATGGCGTTTATAAATCTAATCTGAATGCTGGTCGTAATGGCAGAGGGCTCTTGGGACGCGTAGTGCCTGCAATTTCATTGCTAACGTTTTCAGCTGCGTGGAAAACCTTTGCGAAATTATCTTCGTGTTGTTTATGCTGTATTGGTGTATGTATTACTGTATCGTCTATATTACTGTATCTTCTTGTAAGTTTCTTTAAAATGTTTTTATTTTCGCATTATTAATAATAATTCGAATTACTGTCGAAGTTATTGTGACACAAAAGTTCTAACGAGACAGACATTAAACATGGAAATATTTAAATCTAACTTTTCATTATCATCTGTCTGTTAGCCTTTTCCCAATTTGTTTAGCGTAGCCTAAGTATAATCAGCCGTTAAAATTCCCATTGCTGGGACGCAGGCCTCCTTTCTGTGAGATGGAGTGGGCCATAATCTACCAAACGGGCCCAGTGCGGATTGATAGATGTCACATGTCTTCGAATTTTTGGTTCTAGGACATGCCAGTTTCCTCACGATGTTTTCCTTCACCGTTTTGAGACTACGTATTTTAACGCAGTCTCGAATATTTAATGATACAACTCTTTAGCAGTAATTGGTTACCTGTGACCTAATATGATACAATATGGAAAAAATATACAGGGTGATATTTTATTCGTTTTAATCCCGTTAAAAAATCAGTTGTTCCCTACACTTATGTTAGCATAGCTCGTCAAAATATAGGGAACAGCTGATTTTTTTCAAGATTTCAGCGTTGGTTCCGTAGTGAAAGTTGTTCACAATGATGAGTACAATGACCCCTTAGGATTAAAACGAAAAAAATACAACCTGTAGAACACACGTTTCAGTCCACCTGGAAGAAATCTTAAACTACAGTAGAGTTTTTGTACCCCAAACCGCAAAAAAACTAACCCCTATGCCAAAACTTTTTCCCAGGACAGGCACTTAATAGCACATTTACAGTAACACATTACAGCCCCACAGCCTCCACAAATAGCACAACATAACACCTAAATGACAAATGCCGAATGAACGTTTTTCATGGACATTAAACAAATCGTCCCATCCGATGTTATGTGGGTAGGCAGGAAATTGTGCCAAGCTGACCAAGGTAAGTGTCTGTCATATTAATAATGGTTAGCCTTGTATTAAGATGTGGTTTGCTTGTCCAGTTTATTGCGGAAACTCTTAGCTTTAATGGCAGCATTAGGTTTTGGGATCGAATCAGGCGAACTGAAGTCATCATCATGGTTAAGCCTTATCCCAACCTAGTTGGGATGCGTCCGGTTATCCGGAGCCAGCTGAATACAATATTTTACATGGAGCGACTGCCTATCTGACCTCCATAACCCAGCAACTGGGTAATACGATACCCTTTAGTAAGACCGGTTGGCAAACCGAACTAACTTTTTCTTCATTAACTTCTAACATTACATATTTATGATCTTCAAAGAAATTAGAAAATATCGCGATGGAGAAACGCACATCTATTGAACGTACTACGCACTTTTCCATAGATAGGGATACTTTTGTTTTGCCTAAGCTCACGTCCCTAGTCATACCCGCACGCCGGTAACGCACCAGACCTTTTTAGAGGTCATCATAAAAAGGGTCGATGTATGTCCATCTTGGACGATGTCCAAATATCATGTCCAAATGTAATACAATCAAACTAATAGCCCAACATAACAGCTGCCTAAGATTTTTCATGAACATTAAACCGTTATGTGTCGTACAACCAATCACACGTCCACGGTACCAAGAAAGCGCCTTTATGTAGTAGCAATAAAGGTGGTTCTCTTAGATCAAGTGTGACTTGTGGTCGACCTTACAAGGAAACCCGTGGAGACTCAAGGTGAGGATGTGTTGGTATTAAATCATTGTTAATGTCTCGGATTAGCTCGCTATCTTATGGATATTGGAGTAATAAAGCTTGGCAATTTAACGATGTTTCTCATACGGTGCTGGGAGAAAATAAAAATAGCAACAGCAGTTTGGAAATGAATGTAAACCTAGTACTTTGGGGGAAATATATCGTCATGTTAAGTTACATGCTACATTCTGACCAAAACTTAAAAAATGCTTTGGTCCGCTTACGCAAGCTTCATCTATGAATATGAGCTTGTTTTACACTTACATATTATAAAACAAAGTCCTCCGCCGCGTCTGCCGTCCTGTACGCGATAAACTCAAAAACTCCTGCACCAATTTACACGCTGTTTTCACCAATGGAAAGAGTGGTTCTCGAGTAAGGTTTTAATATATAATAACCGACATCCACGCGAGCGAAGTCACGGGCATCAGCTAGTATTATATAAATTATATTCATAATATGTAGTATATAGTATGTGTCGAGTTGGTAGCATGCTGTTTCACTCAATACGTTTTCAAAAGCAATAAAATTGAAATACGCATTATATAGGAGAATTTTCAGGAACAAACAGGCGGAAAATGATACATTGTACAAAGTTTACAACATCATAACACCAGTAAGACTCACCTAGAACAGCCAAGATTTTACTGCAGAAATATGTTGTGTAATACATCGTAAATTTTACTGTTACTCCATCCACTTCCTTATGACGTCACGAACGCGTCACAAAATGTGCAAATCACGTGAACGGAGCTGATAATATCGTTTATTTACCGATAGAGTTGGACAGACTTGCGACATGAATGCCGATGAACACGAACCTGGCATGTTTTCGATATGGAGTTCTTAGAAAACTTGGACTGACAAAGATACTATTATCTAGTGAGCATGAAGTAAGTAATAAAAAAAAAGCTATGGATGGACCGTGTGAAAGATTTATGGCTAGAAAGAGACTCACTACCAAGATGACGACTATACAGAAGTATGGAAGATAACGATAATTATGTTACGCCGACAACACATACATTGGGAAAAGGGCATGAGAGTGGTGATGATTATTGATGACGATTTTTTATTTAAAAAAAATAACTAGTCACGAAAAATATATGAATCACAATAAAATATTTAATAATTATGCAAATTAATATAACACAAAAAACAATTAATAAATAAAAAGGATGATTTGTATTCGAACTAGCTGTTGCCCGCGACTTCGTCTACGATCCAGGATGAAAAGTACCCTGTATCCTTCTCCAGTATATGGTCTATCCATGTCCTAAATTTCATCCAAATCCATTCAGCTGTTTTAGCGTGACAGCGTAACAAACAAACAAACTCACTTTCGCATAATATAAGTTAGGATGCACCAGTCCTCAAAGTACAGTCAGAGAAACGATAACATAGGGGCAATTTAAGTTGGTAGTCAATCTGCTTAACAAGGTGCTCGTGGCTAAATAATGACAGCCACACTGATCAATCCAAGGTTAAGGCTATGCTTAGCGAGGTCGTTCCGTGGATGACCATCCGTTAGATATCGAGACTCCTCCATGCCCCGGAAAGCACGGCTGTAATTTTTTATAGATTTTTGTTAGTCGTTACGGGTGGTCGGAAGCCCGAAATTCTGATATCCAGTCCTGCCATGAGTTATCGTATTACTCAGTAACTGGGTTGTGGAGGCCAGGTAAACAGTCGCTCCGTGTAAACTACTGGTATTTAGGTGCATCCGGCTAGACTGGAAGCTAAAAAGGATAGGCAGATGATGATGAGTTAATTTGCATAAAAAATAATTTCCTTTACTTTATACCGTGGAATTCAGTATTCAACTTCAATCATTTTTTATAACTTAACACAGCGTTATTGCAAGATAAGAAAAAAATCACTACGATTTAAAAACTTGTGTCAACCCTCAAATATTACCTATTTATAACACTTTTGTGACTTAAACTCCTTCAAACGTCTCTTGCAGTCGCACGTCTGAACCGATCCTCATTTCTACGTTACGCTGCGTTTTGACGTCACAAGACGGATGGTTTGACGAACGATTAATCTTGGTTTACACGCTGCTGACACTAGAAAAGTGTTTGTTAATTGTTAACGTCGATTATACTTGGGATAAAGCAGAGGACAAGCAAACATGGAGCTTGTGGGTAAGTGGAGAATCGATCGATCAATGAGGTGTTATTCTGGGGAAGGACTTTGGTGGGTGATCGTGGAATGCTCATAGTGATTCTTTAGTTATGTAGTGCATGATTAAAGAGTACAGTTGCGAATTATCATCATTCTATTGCACTTAGCCCAATTTATTTGGGGTCGGCGAATTATGTTTTTTGTCTCTATTTGCAGTACAGTTGCGAATAGTTAATTAAATTTAAAAAAAAAAGGCGGCGTGGTACGGTCGTAAAACACTTTTAATCACTTTGATAATTCAACCATATTCTTCGCGTTATGTACGTTGTTGACTAGACTAATTTCTCAAACATAATTATGAAGAAAAGCCGGCGGGGTACGGGCGTAACATACTCGTAACACACTTACAATCATTTTGATAATTCGGCAATTTTCTTCGCGTTATGTACAGTCACGGACTTTAATTGATGAGCCACTTAGCACTGTTCGTATTTTAGACGTGTAATGCAAATCGGGCTTAGTCGGTTATACTCGTACATCCACGAAAAGTCATGTCTTCGTAATAAAGAAGAAGAAAATTATATTTAATATCTTTACCGGTTAGCTAACCTGAGAGTCAGAACTACAAACTTGACAGCAGAGTGACGAGCCACAGTCAACCAATTGCAGGTTTAGCAACCGTAACCTAGCGACGATTGTTTTAGCGTAGCCATAGTAACGTTAGCGTACGGAGAAATTTTAATTAGTCATTTCGACAAATTCGAAAATGACGTCTCTGACACTGACATTTCAACTGTCACTGTCTTCGGATAGGTTTTCAGAATTATCGAGTTAATGAGCTCTGATTCAAAGGAGGTCAGTATCAAATAGATTGGATAAACATTGTATTTATTTATCATTGAGAACTTATTAGTCAACCTCTATGGATAAGACTATTTCCGATCACTAGCAATTTGTCATCTTGTTTACGAGCATGCGATTTGAGTTCGTGTTTAATCGTGTAATCTCGTGAATGCATGAAACTGCAAAATTTAAAAGTTTGAAAGTGGCTCACCAATTAAAATCCGTGACTGTACATTGTTGACAAGACTTATTTCACAAACATAATTATGAAGAAAATTGCCTTTAAAATCCTTTGGATTCTGATAAAACTGTGTTACGCAACTGACGTGCAAAAATAAAACAACATAATCTGAAGAATGAAATTAAGTCTCTTGAAATGGAAAATAATTTCATTGAATTTTTTATAAAATGTCTTGCTTGCTGAGCCTTGAGGAACGAACAAACCTAAGCATGTAACAAAAACCCTGTTCGATCAAAAGGGGGCGCCTAGGTACCACAATAACATTACAAAAAACTAATCAAAAATTATGTGTGAAAATAAGAAAGTTATTACTATTTAAAATGCACGTTCTTAGTACCAAAACTACAGAGGTCATACGTTATGACTTGTAGATACCCGCTAAACCGCTCTTCATGTAAGCCCCCAAGTAACCAGTAAAATAACCCATTGAAAAAAAAAAAACTGTTTGTCTGGATGTACGTTTCGGATTTGCGCAAAAGCGGCTGAACGGATTTTAATTAAATTTGGCACACAGATTTTTGCAATATCGCAGACTTCTTATAACCTGAATTACCACATATACGATACTTTTAATACCGGTATTACGTTCCCGTGAGATATTTTACGACATCACTAGTCTTTAAAAGCGGAAGTAGTCAAAAATTCTCTTGCAAGAATCCTCTACCTACTCCAATAGGTATATTTGCACAATACAACAGCAACAATTTGCAAATTTCGTATTACACTAGACCAGCTCAAGGTCAAAGTATTATCACCGGCGACGTGCGATCGATTTTATGTACCTTCCAAAGTTCCAACGGAACCCACGAAATTGTTTCGTCCAACAGCACAAAATGTTTACGTTCCGCGTTCCCGTAATGTATAAATAACAAGCTTTAGGCTTCGGCTGCCATCCATTGTTGTAACCAGAAAATACTTGAATTTCCACTAGATATTGATACAACGAAAAATGATAAATATCCTGTGACACTATGGGTAAAACATGAGCCAAAAATCTATACGGCAAAATAGAACATGTCTGCCGCAAGGCTTCGGTCTCATATTTTGTGTTGAATAATTTAGTTACTACCGTTGACAACGCTAAATGAATTGAATGTAAAATATAAATTAACTACGGATACTGTGATGGATTAAAAGGGCTTACTTTAATGGGTGTATATTTTTATAACGCTGCCTGTGTCTTGGTGATGAGCAGAATTTTAGATCGTGGTAACTTTACTTCCTCGTGGCAATTCTAAGGAAGCTAGTGTCACACCCGCACAGCCGCTCGGGTCGATCGATCAGGTTAAGCTACGCTTGCCGCGGTTGTTCCGTGGCTGGGTGACCATCTTTAAATACCAAAGAAATAGCCTCCGTGTCTCGGAAAGCTCGTTAAGCATTTGGTCCCGGCTGTCATTCGTGGATCTTTGACAGTCGTGACAGTCGTGTACGAGTATGTCGTCAGCAGCCCGAAATTCTGACAACCAGTCTTACCAAGTCTTATCGTATTACCAAGTAAATAGGTTGAGGAAGTCAGATAGTTAGTCGCTCCATGTAAATACTGGTACCCACTGCTTCCAATTAGACTAAAAGCCGGCCCCAAAATAGTTGGGAAAAAGCTAAGCAGATGATGAGAGTGATTTAATTAAAATAAATTATTTTTTGATGTAATTAAGACTTGCTTTCAAAACTAATAAGTAAATTCTATAATGGCATAAAACTGGTTAAATAGGACACTAACAAAAACAAGTTATTCATTTAGCTGATTGGTTGATATTGATTCAAACTTCAAAGAGCTTGTTATTGGAATTTAACTTCTCTCAAATCTTTTTTGTCCGCTAATTCTCAGTATCTTTACATAAACATTATTGTCAATGATAACAGTGACCTTTGAAGTTAGACTATCGTCAACTTGGACCAAAAACAATTACGAGGGTACCCAAATTCATTTCCTGCAAGGAAACAGTCCATTTATAAAATCTTCAAGGATCTATTGCGAGGCGTGCCTGATACCCACAGCCTCAACGATATACCCAAATAAAACCCAAAACAATCAGCCGCCGCTATATATTAGGGGGGAATCCAAAACAGACACGATAATATATCGTACATAATGCCACAGAATAGTACAGAAGGTCGGCTCCATACAACGAGCGAAAACGCACAAATTCATAGAAATGCAGTAGAATACTAACGCGAGGCGTACACCTTATCAGTCATCGGCCGAACTATGCTCGATCGTCGTCAGCTAAACTCGGTCAATCGAACCAAATATATTTATGTAAAAGAAAGTGACACCTCGTTACCGGTACTCATCAGATGATCTTTGGTTAACGTATTGTACGCACTCACTTTATGGTTTTTGGTTCGATCGGCCGACGTCCTACGAGCATAGTTCGGTCGATGGCGGATTGATTAGGTGTCGTGAGTTCACCGTACGTACGCGTGTGTACTGTGTACGTGCACCTGTTATCCCCCACTGTATGAAGCTGACCTTCTGTACTGTTCTCTAGTAAAGCTAAAAATGTTCTCCACAACCGAAGGAAACGGTTGTTCTTAGTCGTGGATCACTTTTTCCTCATAACGGGGAATGGCCCAATTTTTACCAACAAAGTACAATGGAAACATTTGAGTTGGAAATCATGAAGTGACTGGTGGTAAAAAAAATCTTTGAAGGTTGTTTAACTTTTAGGTTTTTTGGGTTCGTAGAGACTGGAGAGCTTAATTTTGGTTTTTGTGATTTGAAAGTTGAGTAAATAATATTCATAAATGAACCATGGGTTCCTGAAAATAAGTTTATTTTTATCGGATAACTCTTAAAACAGACTGCTTTAAGAATACTGTTCTATGCATTTCGCTAGATTTAAAGACTAACTTTTTCAATAAAAGATGCTGCTATTTTTAAAAGTAAATGCATCAATGATCTGACTTTTTCCGTTCTTTGTTTCGCCGCCGTGTTGAACTATTAATGCAATTTGAAACTTACGCAAAAAACTAGTCCCACAATAAATCAGGAACCTACTGTACTGTTTAAAATTCACTAAAAACTCAGTTTATTTAAAGTTTCGGATTGTATTTGAATTGTAAAACACCAGACTTTGTAGCGAAAAACTTCGAAGCAATGAACTTTTTTTAAATTTATTCGGAACTGGAGAAATAGTTTTAAGATAGCGAGCGGGGAGGAGTTTAATCTTGTAATTATGTAATTTGTGAAGTTCTTCCTTGATCTGGGAAACTGGGAATTGAATGAGGCATCAGCTGCTTCGGTCCCGTAAAGTTTTTAACCACTTCACACACTCACACTACGGCCGTGTAGTGTAAGTGCTTGCTATCACGTTGAAACGAAATAAGTAAAGTTTAACAGAAACTTTGAATAATTATTGAAACTGCTGTTATAAGCAAGTGTGCTACACTTAAGCATAGTATAAATATGGACAGTAGGTATAGAAACGATGTAGTAAACGTTTGTAATGGCACACACACATACTCGCTCATTGACGAAACCCCAAGCGATAGTCGCAGTGCTGTCAGTCTTTAAAAAAATGGAGGGTAGGTTATTATTTCAACAAATGGGCCTAGTTTCCATACTGTCAATATTTATACTGTGACTTATGGTATCATCTCTACCTTCCATTACGGTAATTCTCCTCTAGCTATATCTATAGTTTTGAACAGCTATTAGCGAATTACAGAACGATACCAGGGTCTAAAAACTAAAAGCACTAAAAGATAAAAAATAAGGGCTTTTTATTGTTGAAATTGTACAGGATTTTTGTGCACGGTAAAATTCCAGTCGGACTATCTATTGTTTCAAACTGATAAAGATTGATTATGGTTAAGGCTTTACATTAATTTGGTCTTTGTGTTAGGTACGTAATACGAGAATCTAATACTTCCTAAAGAGATTTAAAAGATTACTCGCAACCACATATATTTTCTCTTAGCTCGCAATATTTTATTTTCCGTCGCCTCCAGTATTAATAGTGTAGATAATACTAGGTAACTAAGTCCTTCAGAACTTGGCCTCGGTACTAGGATTTAGGGCTTAGAAGTTAGGTCTTAATGAAAGCAGACTTAGTACTGACTCAACCTTGTTTTACAGTCTAATCTCAACTAAAGCTTTCACCTTGGAAATCTGCTTCTGAGGAATTTGGGAGATGATAGGCGAGATTAACGTTTATGTAAGTACTGTCATATTTTTCTATAGAGGAAACAACCAACAGAGCAGTCTGTAGGTGATTATAGCTTTAGAAGCCTTATTGTTGGTGTTGTAGAAACCTTTGTGTGAGAGAACCCTGCCAAAATGGATGAGTGCTTACTTTTGGTTTCTGAGCACGATTATTTTGAATATTAATTATTTACCAACTTCCACACTCTGAGATATTACCCAAAAATCTATTAAATACCACCACCAGCAAATATGCATATAAGTGCTATATGTTTTATAGAGGTCCAGTTTAAGAAAAGATACCTTATGTGTATTTTGGACATCAATCCTTAATCATACTAGCCGGATAGCATTCATTGTTAAAGATTGCACAACAAACATTCACAATTAAAATTTTGACTAATATTTATTCCCAAAAGCCTACTACTACCTACATATTTATCTACCTATCTACTTTGTAATAGACTTTATTCCAACAGCATTAAAATTTACTTCCAAATCCAATTTAAATTCTCCAAATTCTAAGATTGCGGGAACAGATTTACTACAGACGTGAATAAGAGGACACTATTCCAGTAATCTGTGCTGAGAGCGAGAAAACATAACATGGAGATTACGTGGGAAAACCATTCAAGAGTGACGTAGGTATGTATATTATTTACCTGGTGTTGAAGGGTAGCTAGTGACGATGGAAATGCTACTGTACAAGACGAATGTAATAAATTACAAAAAAGCACTCCAAATTGAAAAATTACTTTAATTTCGGAAGTCGGTGTCTTGGACACGTATTTTGGTTTTTTGCCACCACGACGTAATCAAAGTTATTTTCCACATTGTAGTTTTTTTTTTTAAAGTCGTTTTTTTTTGTAAAAAGTTTTATAGCACCGCGTAAGCTTCTACAATTGACGATTCAAAATCGGTCCACAATTGACGAAAAAAAAAACATACAGGCGAACATTAAAACCTCCTTTTTTTAAATCTGTTAAAAATTATAATAAGTACTTGATACATCATGATGGATTAGAGATATTGCTGATATATCGGAATGCTGTAAGGAAGTTAATAAGCTAACGATAATGATACTTTAAAACTTTAACTACTCAATAGTTAGAGTTTTAAAATACAAACATAATAATCGCCAAGTAAATTAATTCCGTTTAATGACGGTACTGTTTGTACGTGCGTCTTAAGATAATCCTAACTAATATGCGAAAGTGAGTTTGTTTGTTTGTTACGCTTTCACGCTAAAACGGCTGTATTTGGCACATGGGTAAAACATGACCTGGAATAAGGCATAGGATTTTTTATCCCGATATTCCCACGGGATCGAGACTTACTCGGGTGAAACCACGCAGCGTAACTAGTACTTAATTAAAATAAACACAAATGAGTTATGATGTAATTCTGAATCATAGGGTCGTGTTTGTTTTTAACAATTTCAACAAAGGAACGGACTACAACCAAGCTTAGTCCCTACGTCCCTTAAGCCAGAATCAACCCTTTTAAATATGATAAATGAAATAACATATTTTAGTGCCAGTACCGTCCCTGAATATGAAGCCACTACTTCAGTAATCATTGCTGTACGCGAGCAAACGTATGAAATTACTCCGATACACCTGCGACACGTTAGAGGGTGCCGAGGGTTGACAACCCCTGGGTTATCGAGAAGAATAATAATCATAAGAAATTCTATGTCTTTGTTGTCTACATATAATTGTAGACAACTGAATAAGAAATGAAAATATTTATTGCCCTCTTTAAAAGAATTGAAATCTGAAGCGATTTATTGAGCTATTTATTAATTTCATGATATTTTCTTATTTCTTTTGTCAACATTATCCATGTTCATTTTCTGAGGCGGGCCAGTGTTGCAAAATTATCTTAATAAAATAAGTTTAAGTCGAAATCACCGTTGACACAACAACCTAGGGTGCTGACGGATCTTTTGGTGCCTGAATGACATTGACAGGAGAGCATTGTTTGTAAAACTATGTGAAATTATATTGAGAAAACAAGATGGCGGCGTTAGTTCTGACTTTGGCCTCGAAAAGAACCTTGTGGCGTTTTAATAAAATTACATTAGCAGTGAGTGATGGCCTAGTGGTGTGACCGTCGGACCGCCAAGTCATAGTCATACTATTTGTTGGTTTTTGTTTTTGTGAAGTGTCAGTTCGTACTAACATAGTTGTAAGTCGTATTAACCATTTAAGAGTCATGACACTTGATTAAAGATAATTCTATTCTATTCTATTCTATATATCTCGAGTTCGAACACAAGAATTTTAGTTAAAACTGGATTTTACAGCTTAAAATTTATAATTCGCTATTTCTCAAAAATTACAAGTTGTTTATCTCAATTACTATGATATCTCAAATACAATAAATGATTCTATAAATTAATTAACCAGGTTTGATTTACCGACGCACGAGCACGTTATACACACGAGAATACTACCGGAATATACCTCTATAACCTACAAACAGATTATACAAATAGTACACTATTGCGCGTTCATTACAGATTGTCGGAACACAATTATTATTGATAACATAATTCTATCCTGTTGTGCCAGATATGACTGTACTCAATTAATAAAATGAATGTACAGTACATTTAGATACAGACTCGTGTTGTCCATGTGTATTTTAGGCTGGTAACTTTCCGACGGCAGAGTAAAGGCTTCTTTTTTTGACTTTTTAGCCGATTTCTTAAAAAAGGAGGAGGTTCTCAATTCGTCCGTATGTTTTTTTTTTTTGTGTATGTTACGCTCTTACGAGTACTCCGCCAATTATGAATCGATTTTGATGATTATTTTTTTGTTTGGTAGGTCATGCTTCACAGGTGGTCCCATACAATTTTTTTTTAACTTCGCTTGTCTAGTTTTTGAGTTAGGTTCAATAATTACGTATTTTTCACCACTAAGTCTATAAAGATGATATCTTATTTGACTCCGACACTGTTATTTACACAGCAGGTAGTGGTATTCTAATTTGTGTGGGGTAGTTACCACAACAAAACTTATTATTAAAAACAAAACAAAAAAGCGACCAAATATGGAACCGTGCACCTAGTTTCTTACTTTAATTTCGGAAGTCGGTGTCTTTGCTTTTCAATTTTCGTTTTTTGCCACCGACTTCCGAAATTAAAGTAATTTTTGTTTTTTTTTGTAAAAAGTTTTTTCTTTTCATTCAAAGAACGAACGTACTGTAATCGCCAGTTTTCGTCCAAATTATATTACACCTTTCAAAAAAAAAACCTACATGGGCACTTATGAAACGTCAGAAACTAGGTGCACGGTTCCATATTTGGTCGTTTCCTATGGAGAAGAGCCAGCAAAAAACCCCTTGGTTCCTCTTTTAAAAATCATTGGCTTTGACAATGTTTTCAAATTACACTGTTAATAGATATGGGGGGACAGTGTAGTAGCCTATCAATAAGTACTAAATATTAAGAAAAATAGAAAATGGTCAAGAAATCAAAATGAGGAGCTTGTGGCTAAGTAATAATAGCCGCACAGGTTAATCCAACAAGTTAAGCTCCGCTTGCCGGGTTTGGTCCGTGGATGGGTGACCATCTTTACATACCGAGACTCCTCCGTGCCTCGGATAGCACGTTAAGCCGTTGGTCCCGGCTCTCATTCGTGGATCTTTGACAGTCGTTACGGGTCGTCAGAAGCCCGAAAGTCTGACAACCAGTCTTACCAAGGTGTATCGTTTTACCTAGTTACTGGGTTGTAGAGGTCAGAGAGGCAGTCACTCCATGTAAAATACTGATATTCAGCTGCAATTAGACTGGAAGCCGACCACAACATAGTTGGGAAAAGGCTAGGCAGATTGATTGGTCAACAAATCAAAACATCTATGTTAATGAACTAACGTAGATTGTATTTGAAATTGAAGAAGAGACGGAATTGAGTTTGTCGTATTTTTCCAATGTGATCATTGGACAAAACGACACAACTCAATTCCGTGTGTCAAAGTAGTGATCAAAGTGCTATTGCTGCTGCTGGGCGGCCTTATAACTCAAACAAAACTGAGGAAATGTTCGTGTACTGTTTACCTGTACCCTTACCCTACAGGTAATACAGGTGTGAGTTTATTTTATGTACCTGATCAGGTACTGAACGTTCTTAACTCTGCCAATTCTTGCTTGTGTTATTTATGTTCAAGACGCATATATTAAAGAAGTTACAACGATTCATGAATTTTCATGAATACAAAATATTGTAAAAGAGTAACTGTGGAATTTCTTGCCCATTCTTCAATAAACGAAACACACTTTTGGAAGGGTCAACTACATTAAATTTCTTGTGATAGAAATTGTTCCACCAGAGTCACGTCGCGCTGGGCTACGGGAGCCTTAAATCTAGTGTAAATTGAAATGAAATGACGTTCAAAAGTGCCTTTTTGTGCCTGTTTCAAATAATTATTTGACTTTGATTTTACTGACGGAATTTCTATGCTGTGTTGTGGTTATGTGTAGGTATTGCTAGATTTACCGTGTTGATGATATTTTTTTCAATTTTCTCCACGTTTCTCCAAAATCATGAAATCTGTTTGGAACTCAACCGTACCGACATGTAATAGCGTGCCCGATTGATATAGGTAACATGGTAACCACTGAGCCGAATATAATTTACGAAATTGTTGATAATAATCTGATACTAATGTAGTTTACTATACCCCTGTTGGTAACGTCATATAAAACAAGTGCGAGTCGGACTCGCGCACGAAGGTTTCAGTACCATTATCTATAAAAACGGCAAAAAAATCACGTTTGTTGTATGGAAGCCCCCCTTAAATATTTGTTTTATTTTAGATAAACTATTTATTTTTAAAGTGCATATATAACTAAACTTTCTGTGAATATTTCAAGCGTGTACCTGTTGCCGTTATCAATATCGAGCAAAAATGAGCAAAAAAATCACGTTTGTTGTTGTTATAGCGGCAACAGAAATACATCCTCTGTGAAAATTTCAACTGTCTAACTATCACGGTACATGAGATACAGCCTGGTGACAGACGGACAGACAGACAAACGGCGGAGCCTTTGTAATAGAGTCCCGTTTTACCCTTTGGGTACGGAACCCTAAAATGGACAGATATTATTACGTCAGGAAGTTTTATAACCAAAATCTGAATCATCTATGATCCACATAATAACAGGGGTTTAATTAAAACTGACATGCGAACAATGACAGGCAAAAGTATGGGTAAGTTCGGGACGATAAGGCAAATATTAAATTAATAAACACAAGCTTGAAATAATATAAATAAACTATAATAGGATATATTTAGTTTTTTTTTATAAATCACTATTTTATTTATGTATATATACTTTATTGTACAACAGAAAAATACATAGCGGAAATAAATAAATTTAACACTACAAAACATACTACACACATACTGTTTTGCGCTCGAAATTATTTTTTCTCGATTCTAAAGAACGTAAAATATGAATTGTATAAAAGTGTTTATTTTGCACCAACGAATCAGAATGAACAGCTGCGGCAGGCAGATACGCTCGTATATTTGAAACATGTAAAAGACGTATCTACTATGTCCTGGTTGTACCCCCATAATCGGTTTTGGACTAATCTCCCTATTTGATTATCCGATTTTTTTTCTTCAAAGGTGTAACCACTATGTCACGTGCTGACCGTACCTGGTGCACGTGATATAACGCTATAGTTATGTATATGCAGCCTTGCCAAACGGGAGCGTTGCCAGATGGTAGTAACCTAGACTAACACCTAAAACTATTATGATCTAGGAAACGGACCTAGAACGTCTCAATCTCAATCCTCAATAGTAGACCATCATCATCATTCTCCTCCTTACCGCTCTCATCCACCTTACCCTCATCAACCTTACCCAATTTATTTTGGACTGGCGCAACATGTTTCGGTTGTCCAAAGTGTTCTAAATCCACCGGCAAATGAAACCGGACAGCGAATTCTATACTCACCATCTATACGAATTAGCCATTGCTCCCTTTGGCGAATAAAGATCCAAACTTAAGGTTTTGTACAAACTGGTAGATAGTACATTCACCTTCTAATGGTTTATCTTAGCCGAAGGTAAGATGCTGCACTCGGCACCACGATTAAATAGATTAGAGATTTTGCCCCTACCATGCTCACTTTTAAAACATCTTAAAGAATCCGTGAGGTTCTTTTTATTGAATAAAAGAGTTTTGACGTAAAAGATTGATCCCATCGGGTCTCAGTGATAGGTTGAAAATCATTCCTTCTTTTTTGTACTTTGACTGGAACCATTGCAAACATATATTCCGATATTTTTAATCTGAAAAATAAATAAGTAACTTCATTTGCTCTTTATCTAGGAAGGTAAGTTGGAAATAAAACCACTTATTCTCTACATGAAAAGGTAGCTTTGGCTTCATGGGACACTATTACGTAGACTTAATTTTAACACATTTAATCTAGCTTACCCCAAATCTAAACACATTCATTGCTTTACAAGCCCAGATCCTAATCCGCCCATAGGAGGCTTAAACTGATGACAAAAATCTTTACAAACTACAAGTCCACTGGTAGGGTCTTCTAAATAACTGCATTACAACCGGGTCCCGAGTGACGGAGAGATTATCCGGGCTCATTTAATTACGGGTAGAGGTCAAACGGTGCTAGGATCCAGCTGTCCAAACTGATTTCCTGAAGATCTCCCATTAAAACTTAATGAGAACACTCCTGGATATAATTGGACCAGTTACTGATTGTTTGAAGTGGTTTTCTGTCTGATTTTAGTGTTGAGAAAAAGTTTTTAGCATCTTGTTTGTAATTCTGCCTCAGTTGCAACAAAGTTTGACCAGCTATTGAGTAAAAGAAGTTTTCTATGCAAAGCCGAAGTCTATCGAATTGTTTCTTAGCCCGTTCGTCCACGAAGCTACTTAAAAGTAACCAGTTACAAACTCAAATCAGAATCACCAATGAGTAGCCAGACTGTCATAGCACTAGTATTATAATGGTGGTTGGTCTACGGCGCAACAAATCACAAATTAGTTAATAACGTGTTAGTAAATTGCGTCGTGTACGAACCGCCATTAAAATACTAGTGGTGTGACATTCTGGCTAATTATTTGTGGTTTGAGTTTGTAATACGTTAGAGGAGCTCGTGGCTAAGTAATAACAGCCGCACGGGTCGACTCATCAGGTTAAGCTACGCTTGCGGGGGTTGGTCCGTGGATGGGTGACCATCTTTACATATCGAGACTCCTCCGTGCCTCGGAAAGCACGTTAAGCCGTTGGTCCCGGCTGTCATTCGAGGATCTTTGACAGTCGTTACAGGTCGTCAGAAGCCCGAAAGTTTGACAACTAGTATTACCAAGGGTTATCGTATTACCCAGTTACTGGGTTGTGGAGGTCAGATAGGCAGTCGCTCCATGTAAAACACTGGTATTCAGCGGCATCCAGTTAGACTGGAAGCCGACCCCAACATAGTTAGGAAAAGGCTAGGCAAATTGAGTTTGTAGCACGTTACTTTTTATAGTGTCGTGGACGATATACCTAAGAGTTGCTGCTTACTGTTCACTTCAGCATACGATAAGTTTTATTAGGCGAAGCAGAAATAAACTGGGATGAAGAAGTTACTGACTCTCGCAAGTTGGTGGAAAGAGGATCTTGAAATCTTTACATACTAAAACTTTTATTCTTGAACCTTTAAAACTTTTCCGGAACGTCATAATTAGTTTGTAACTTGCGGGTCATGATTTACATTAAATTCTTTTATTTTTATTAGAACGAATGAGAAAAGATTTTTCTCAAATTATTCCATAACTTTTGGGAGTAATCATGCTAGCATTAATTGCCAAGGCTTTGGTGTGAGAAACTATGCAAAGATTTTTCTCACTGCAAGTACGAGTATCTACATACAAAGTCAAAGTCAAATAATTTATTTCATTTATGCATAAAAGGTGCTTTTGAACGTCAAGAAGAAAATAGAATTGATTCTAGTTGCCCCCTTCCAAAAGTTAGTTTCGTGTGGAGTAGAATGGGCAAGTCACTCCACCTCTCCACTCTTCTGCAATATATTATGTTGTAAACAGTAACTATTATAATTATATGTAAAGACAATGCACCTAGAATAAAAAATTACAATACCAAATTGGTAAAACGAATTTAAAATAAAATGAAGCAATGACAGTGTAATAGATGGCTCACTTATTGCTCACTTATTTACAAACATTGTGAAACTATACGATATTCCTAAAATTAAAACAAGTAATAAGTCAGTGTTCATTATTACAGATAAAACTTAAAGCAAAAGAAAACTACACTTAATTCTTACAATTCATTTTAAAGCGAGCGCATAAAATAATGTAGTGCCGAGAAATATCGGGGGAAGTGCGTGCTCAGAGCAAATAGATTTTAATGAAACGTTTGAAACGTGTGGAAGATTAATGGCCCCAGAGATGATAATACAACAATTTCTCTGTTTAATAGCAGCGCTTTAGGTCGGTAGAGCATTGTAGAACAATTGCGATAATTTAAATCTGGCAAATTTTGAACATGCATGGTGTAAAAACAGCTGTCTCATACAGTTTATTAGAACAGTGGGTATTAAATTTTAGTATGGAACAGCTGTTTTTTTTTTTTTCACGATTTCAATTTTAGGCCCATTGTAAAAGTTATTCAGATGGATGGTCTAAAGCAACTCTTAAAGTTTGAGCGGATGTCTAAAATTCTTCCACCAGAAAAGGTTTTCTCTAAAATTCTGAAGTCTTATTTGCCCTCTCCGGAATATTTATAGCAGTAGCCTCGCTTGTCATACACACAAGCCCGACCGTAGTAATTAGAAGATACAGCGTGGGGAGAATTTTTAATGATTTAGGTGAAATTTATAATGTAATAATTAATTATGAAGCGGTGACATCACATCTCTGGAGGCGGAACCCGTACCTACAATTATGTTTGGTGCCTGCATATTTTGGTCCTAACAAAGGATCCCTGGCTGTTTTATTTTCCAAAGTTATTTTTGGCTAGGAACTCGGTAGATCTTTCTTTACTCTCTCTATTTTAAAGTTAAGCCAGCAACGGCGAATTTGCCTCTAGGGTTTTTAGTGCCTTTGTCATGTTGAGTGCGAAGTGGTTATTTTAATTTGAGCTTTTGTTTGAGTAGAAAAACTTTTTGGAGACCTTTGGTGCTCGTCAAATATTTCATAGGGCAGTAGAACAGTTTTTGAAACTCTAAGGCCGATGGTTTACGACATTATTCTGGCTAAACATTGGTGATTTGAGTTTTGTAACACGTTACTTTTTAGTAGCGCGTAGACGATTGGCTTCATTCAACTTATCTGTGATGAATATAGGATTTCTACGATCTGGCCTTTTTAAACAAATCATGAGATAGAGTTACGCAGGTTATTTTCACCATCAACACAATACGATAGACCCATCATTTTCCTGTCAGTCCCAAATCTTCACGGAAACCAATATTCTTCTCACCCATCAAATCCTCACTCACTTTTGTCATATCATTCCATAACTGTGGAATAAATTTGAAGTTTTTTAAGACCTTCGCAAATAACATGTCGACCCTACTCAGATTCTTGTATAACATTGGAACCTGTAACTATGTATGAGTATGCGATAATTATAATGAATGTATAATCCTGTTTAGTCTTTAATGTAAGAAAATATTGATTTTTCTAACTTCTTAAATTTCATTAAGGTCTCGAACTAAAGAAAAAATGAGTTGATGATCTAAAAACAAAGTGACTGGCATCCCATCATATTTTCGTACCTCAATTAAAATTTGTTAGTTTGTCCTTTAATTAAGTGTAAGATTATATTTTTTTAAAGATTAAATGTAAAATGTAATTAGTTATGAATGAAAATAAATGAGGTAAAACCATTAAAATTATTTATTACCTAATTTATTCTGTGTACAAAAATACTTCGTCATATTCCGTATCATTCTATTCTATTCTATTCCTTTCAAAATTATTATTAATCCCATTTTACACTTTTTATTATATACATTACAAAGTTTTCAGTGATAATTCCCATAATCATAGCAATTACGGCAATGAGCTCCTATACTCTTGTTGCAGTAGGCATTTTTGGGATTGGCAATGCTCAACACGCGACATTTTACAAGCTACTAATAAAATCATGCATTACTTTGTCAGAAAAAAAATATACAACATTAAAAAAAAAATCTTGAAACCAGCTTTCACTTCAGCCTTATTTTCCAGTCGTTGATTTCACAAGGTTTTAAGGATTCAATAAATAAATGGTCTATGTAAATATCGCTTAAAACCCAGCCAACCCTAAAAGGCGAAACCTTTACAATACAAAACACACTATTAACCTTTCTTGCTTCCAATATTGTAATGTATGTATATTATGAGGGTTAAGACCCGTATTCACAAGTCGACTAATGTTGACTATGTCGACTGTTACAACTGGGAGGCGAGCACGATCTTGTGACTTGGCTCAAGTCACACATTTAATCACAGTTTAGTCATATAAAATGTGTGACTTGAGTCATGTCACAGTAGGCCGTGCTCGCTGGACTGCGCCTGATCTCTTGTCAGTCGTGTCGGATTGTGTGTCGTCCCATTGGTATGAGAGTGAGGGAAGAGAGAGAGCACCTGTGTCTGCGCACACACCTGTGCTCTATCATATCTCCCGTGCCGAAGGCTAGTCTCCGTTAAGTTGACTGCCATGGTCGAAATACGGTCTGGTGGACTATTATTAAGCGAGCTGATAGACCTTTTAAAATTCATTTATTTAAGTCACACACCACGTTCTAAACCAAACAAGTAGGTAGTAAAATAAAATATTAACTAACAGAAGATTTTTCGCAGATTCCAAAATTATGCACAGCCTGTATCTCGGTGACTCAAAAAACCTTGTTTCAGAATAGTTTTATTACGATTGAGAGTTTAAAGGTAAAATAAAGAGTGTCACATTACTTTTTCCGTACGTACGCTGGCCTCTCACTGTACGGAAATCCTATACAAAGTGAGATCAGCTTATACTGGAAATATATAGCTTGATATGTAGCCGCGTGTACAATAACAGTAATCGCATAAAACCTTTGACGGTCTGTGATATCCATTATTGACCTTATCTAGACCTTCAGACAGCTGGCTATACAACCTCTTTGAAGTGAAAACTTCTTTAGGCGCACTTAGCGCTCTTTCTAAACAGTGAACGAAACTGAATCGGGTCGGTGACGCTGAATCGGGTATTCTCGGGTATTATCGTGTGGCCATATGGACACACCCGTTTTTAAGACCTAGTGTAAACGTTCCCTTACTTACCTTCTATACACGAAAGCCAAATAGAAATGTTATTTTACTCGCCATTCGTGTAAGCGTTACATTTTATGACGATCGAACCGTTCCCATTGATTGTGTATTTTGCATTTTATATAAGGGACCGTTTAAATAGTTATTTTGTGAGAGTATGTGCTTTTGTTGTATTTACACCACACTGTGCATAAAGTAATGTTGGTATTGTGGGCACAGCTCGTAGGTCTACGAGTTTTAAATAAAATGTGCCCTTTCGCCTCACAATAAACCAATGTTGCTAGAAAACCGGCAAATAAATACAGTTTTTTTTTAATTTTTAAAAGTGTGGATAGTTTTACAAATGAATTCTGTAAATTGGCGTTAATATTAGGTACCTACCAACAATGAACAATGTATGTATGACTATGTATGCTAGTGTTGAAAAATCTTAAACAAGATTAACTAAAACAGAGCAGATAATTATTTATCATCCACCTAAGAGATTTAAATTGGCTAACAGCAGTACAAGACTTCGTACAAAAGCAAGCTAAGTAGTGCAACATTTAAGAGCAAAATAATATTATATTGTACTCCGAACAGACTGGAACAACGTTCTCTAATTAATTACGAAACTTCTTGAATATGGAACACGTAAGATTATTGCTTTATGTAGCATTAAACAGTATTAAGACAAGTTTTAGGTAGTTGTGGAACTAGGTGTAATTTGGATGTATTTAGTAAATATGCCACTCCTTTTTTGAGCAACATCTGATGTATCGTGAAAATGGAAGGGTAATCTCCTAAAAGTAAAACATTTTTTTTAAATCTACGCTTGAAATGAAAAATCTTTCTTACGAGTAGATCCCATTCTTTGAATCCCAACTTATTTCATTATAGACTTCAGTCAGAATATCGCTACGCTTGCCGGGGTTGGTCCGTGGATGGGTGACCATCTTTACAAATTCAGACTCCTCCGTGCCCCGGAAAGTACGTTAAGCCGTCATTTGTGGATCTTTGTCAGTCGTTACGGGTCGTCAGAAGCCCGAAAGTCTGACAACCAGTCTTGCCAAGGGGTATCGTATTACCCATATACCTACTGGGTTGTGGAGGTCAGATAGGCAGTCGCTTCATGTAAAATACTGGTATTCAGTTGCATCCGGTTAGACTGGAAGCTGACCCCAACATGGTTGGGAAAAAGCTAGGCAGATGATGATGATGACTTCAGTCAGAATCAGTCTATTGAAATTCCTGCTGGATATAAGCCTCTCCAACCATCCTCCTTCAATTCGATTCTAGGCCAATCTCATTCAACTGCTACCAGCCACCCAGTAAAATAAGTAACCGTTTTTATTTCACCCTTCAAATAAACATAAATATTATACGAACCAAACAAATCTTTCTATAATCTAACGAATTCATCGAAAGCAAAAAACAGAGTCCCTTCCCTTCCAATAATATATATCAGAAAGATAACTGCGTTATCCTCAGATTTCCGCGTAAAATGGGCCGGGCGACATTTTAAATCTATTTCATTCCGCAAGATGGCCGCCAGTTGATTATCGACGGTGATAGTAACGGTAAAGAGATTTTTCTGTTTGTTTTTTTTTTGTGAGTTGGTATCTTTAAATGTATGAATTGGCTTAAATAGGTATTTAATTATGAAGATGATAATTATGTTTTGGTGTTAATTATGAAGGTGATTTTATATTTCAAGTTTATTGTAAACCGACTGTTATTGTGTCCTGCCCCTCCTTCGCACGATTTTTGCAACTTGGCAAAGCATTTCTTTACTATGATTGTATATTCCGGAAGTTTTATGTGTATAATATATTTAATAAAAATATGTTTAAATATTTTCACATATACCTGACGGAATAAAATCTCTAAAGGAAAAAAAAAACCGCGTCAAATGTATTTGTATCATGTAATTGATAAGACACGCATACGCCTGTAATCTTCTAAAGATTGTTACAACTTTCATGATTATGGCTTGTTCAATAATTTTCACAAGAAAAAACCTTTAGTAATTCCCAACCAACCAGAGAAAGTTTCAACCCCACTTACCATCACTGAATAAATTATAAAACAAGCGACCAAAGATAAGGCGATGCAGAAACTTTATGCCATTTTAAACAGACATTATTATCATAAAAAGGATCCACTTACAAACTCTGTGAATTGCCTGAATTTGTTCCCCTCTCTATTTGACCATAGCATAAAAAGATTCTTCAAATTATCTGTGATAGTTATTCAGTGCAACCATTCCTTGTAACAAATTATTTTAGACTGTGTCGCAAACTGTATTGAGTATCTAATATTAATTTGATACTATGATAACAACAGCAATAATTGTTAAAAGTTCCTTAACAAGATTACGTGGCTATTGTTTTTATTCAAGGGATGGTAACAGTTAATGGTTTTAGCGTGGAGTTCGAAGATTTGAGGTTATATTCATCTGGGAATCACTATGGGAGGATGAATTATAATGATGGGAAAGTTTCGAAGAAAATTGTTTCTTGTTGAAATTATTCAAATATTAATAATTTCGTTTTTACTTGAACTAAATTAACATTGGAGAGATTAGCAAGTCATTGTTCTAGACTTTATTTTGATTGGTTAAAATGAATGTAAGCTTCTACGGCCCGCATGTTGTTGTTCTTAATATATGTATAGCTAAAATGAACAAAAAATGTTCCACCGGCATTTTTCATTGTTTCACCTCCACCGTAGGAGCACTATGCACGTTTTTGTGTACTATAGCTATCAGATACAAACTAATGTTTGAGCATTCACAGTATTGAACAGGTTATTATTCATTTCTATTCACCTAATTTAGAAACCGTCACAACAGAGTAGACCTCATTAAATTATTCAAATAATAATTCCCTCACTACTGATAGGGTACCTGTATAATCAAATAATGCGAACGAATATCACACAGCATCTAACAGTATTAACACAAAATTGATAGGTGCAGAAGATCAGGTCCGTAAAACGAGCGAAAACAGACATACGCATGGTTTCAGGTCGCCATATATGGCGATCTCTGCTGGCTGTCATTTGTTTGAAATCGCTTACATATAAGTGATTACAAATATATGACAGTCGCGAGTGCACTCACTGTAGACCCCTAAGCAAATCGCCAAACGTTAGGTCTGCCTCAAGCTAGGTGGAGCGACGATCTTCGCAAGGTGGCTGGTAGCAGCTGGATGAGACTTGCCAAAAATCGAGCTGAATGCCGTGCAATTAGAGAGGTCTATGACCAGCAGTGGACTGTTGTGGGCTGATGATGATAATGACGTAGACGCGTGTCTATTGCTGGGTACAGATTGGTAAAACGTAACATGAAATGTAACACAAATGAGCCGTCCAAATCTATGTACAACATGATATGTAACACAAATGAGCCGTCCAAAACTATGTGCAACATGAAATGTAACACAACAAAAAGGCGAATTTGTTTCAACGTCTAACGTGTCACCAATCTGTTTATGTGAATGCGTTTTCACTCGTTGTATGGAGTTGACCTTCTGTAGCTATCTATTTTGTGGTATTAAAGTTACCTACCGAACTAGTTTCAATGGTCATTACCATCATTATGAAAACTGGAATTATGTAATTTACAATCATCGGAATTAATTTAATAATATTGTAGTAGCAGTTATTGGTATGCTGGTACCAATAATTACTTAATGCTAATCTATTTAAAATTTTGCAGACAGGTATTGTTATTTTGATGATTAAATACAATAGAAGTAGATATATTTAGTAATGTATTCCGCTTAACAATTCTTCAAGGCATCCTCAGGATGACGATTGACCAGTCGCAAACCAGAACACTACGTGTTGCCATACCGAGCGCTGCCTCTGCGTCCAGCGGTCGGTGTGGCAACACGTCGTGTTCTGGTTTGCGACTGGTCAATCATCATCCTGAGGATGCTTCATTGAGAGGTGAAACACGAGTCGATTGTTTACAGGGTTCTATAAGACTTTGAAGAATAGTTAAGCGGAATAGGTTACTTAATATATCTACATCTATTGTATTTTATAATGGATTTCCGCAAAGTCACGCCTGAATCAATGAACAATCTGTTTTGATGATGTTTTAGGTGAAAGAATAACATAACATCACGCCTGTATTCCCAGAAGTTAGGCAAAGGTATACCTATAGTATACCCACGTTTTGCCAGTTATGCCATAAGTCCCATGTAATAGGGGGCGAGCCTATTGCCACCAACCGGGCACAATTCCATACTCCGGGCTACTATTGAGAAATTTCAGATGGAAAATCCAATAATACCTACTTTACCCGATCCGGGAATCGAACCCAGGATCTTATGATCAGCACTAGCGCTTGCGACCACTAGACTAGCGAAGCAGTGAAAGAAAAGTATCAGCATAAATGATGAAAAGAACATAACTGTGATTGAAACCAACACCAAGATCAATCCAGTATTTATGAAGTCAATTTCTCTCCTCCCGTAAAATGTGTAAGATATTCCATACAAACATATTCTACTAAGGTGACATCAAGAAGTTTGACCGATCCTATCTAACAGTTCAAGTCAAAGCAATCTCAAGTTAATGAAGGTACCGCCGTCAATAAATTAGGAAAGTTACTTTCTTCTCCTAATCCCATTAGTGTCTGCCAGATAAGGCCAATAAAAGTTTTCCAAATGCCGGAAGTGCCTAAAGTGGGATCTTCGTTGAAAGCTGAAATTTTGTCGAGGCTAGGGTTCACAGAATTCGGAAAATGGAATAACTGGTTTATCCTGGAAGTTTTTTGATGATACAAAGGTTTTGCGTTGGTAGTTTTGTGTCACGATTGTCACTTGCTTTTTTTTTTCCTGGTAAAATGATGGCGCAGAAAATTGTATGTTGAAGTACTAAAGTAAGTGTTGTTCACGAGCAGCTGACAAGATTAATAATAATAATTTGTCCACTGTTAATGATGAATTTAACCTAAACATAGACCCTCAAAAAGCAAACCGATTTAGATTAGGGCAATTTTTCACAATAACTACATATGTACAATACGACACAACTTAGATGTAGTAAGAATTTGAAAATTTGCATTCATTAATTTCAATTTTAAGAATGTATTTGGTTATGTGACTTTACAAGTTATTGCGTTTGCGTAAGGATCATTTTCATTTAAAGCAGTAATAAAGATTGGAGATTTTGAAGGCGCACTCAGTTCGGTTGGTGATCGGTTTTACGAATTTTGCCGATGTTACATCTAAGTTGTATCGTACTATATATACGTGTTGTGGCTAACGGTTAACCCTATTCTGAGTAAACCATTGTCCCGAATCGCTATTTACCCATATTAAGTTACTAAATTTAGTCTACATTTTGAACGCATTCTTTTATAATTCGGATGTATGAAAATGATTTTAGACTCTGATCATTTTTTTGACAGTATTCTAAAAATCAATAATCATTGCTATTTATTAACAGTTGACTCTCGCGCAAGTTTTTCAAATCGTCATTCTAAAAAAATTTCTTTGTACCTTCTTAATTATCAGTTTTGGATCCTTTAATTCCTTCTACACTTCAACCTAATTCATTCATTCATTACTTCACAAACGTAAATACTGTTAAAGCCAACGTATTTCAACTTGATGTATTGCCAGCACCTCATTTTGGCATCCCTTGACTCCCAACTCTCAGTAAGTACAAAAACACTACCCTGTATTTCAACAAAAGCCTGTTTGACGCGATTACGAAGAAGTAGGACATCAAAACACGTTTTAAGTTTTATCAAAAGACGTTCACTTGAAAATTCACCCTCTTGAAGAAATATATCAAAAGATCATGAATTCGTGACAGAACATCGATCATGCTTAGATAGCGAAGCGGAGACGTCCTCATTTTTGATGTTGATTACTTGAAATTCAGACGTCGAATGTGAATGGGTGCTTGGGTTTTCCTTTGGAGCTGGAAGTACATCCTTGATTGCATTTTACTTGATTTTAGATTTCTTATGTCTGTGTTTTGAAAGAGTCGAAGATTTCACAAGATTTCATAGCTGATTCGACTAGATGTACAGTCACGGACTTTAATTGATGAGCCATTTTCAAACTTTTCAATTTTGCAGTTTCATAAATTCACCAGATTACACGATTAAACACGAACTTAAATCGCATGCTCGTAAACAAGATGACAAATTACTAGTAATCGGAAATAGAGGTCCATAGAGGTTGACTAATAAGTTCTCAATGATAAATAAATACAATGTTTATCCAATCTATTTGATACTGACCTCCTTTGAATCAGAGTTCATTAACTCGATAATTCTGAAAACCTGTCCGAAGACAGTGACAGTTGAAATGTCAGGGTCAGAGACGTCATTTTCGAATTTGTCGAAATGACTAATTAAAATTTCTCCGTACGCTAACGTTACTATGGCTACGCTAAAACAATCGTCGCTAGGTTACGGTTGCTAGACCTGCAATTGGTTGACTTTGGGTATTCACTCTGCTGTCAAGTTTGTAGTTCTGGCTCTCAGGATAGCCAGTCGGTAAATGTATTAAATATAATTTTCTTCTTTTATAATATGAAGACATGACTTTCCGTGTCTGGATGTATGAGTATAACCGACTAAGCCCGATTTGCACTACACGGCTGAAATACGAACAGTGCCAAGTGGCTCATCAATTAAAGTCCGTGACTGTACATAAATTTCACTAGATATTTTATCATAGATACAGAATTTTTTGATGCCTTATGATTATTCCTCCTTTTTAACATAATTTGGGGTACAGTTTGATGCTGCAGCTACATATATACATCTAAAATTTAATTACACCACTCCATAGCTAAAGGATCAAAGAATTAGTAACGTTGAGTGAGGTCAAACACGCCCGTGTTCACGACACAGCCACACCCCATTTTTTACTTGTACGTAATTATTAGAATTATATAAAGACTGCTTTTTAAATTATGTAGAAATATTCTCTTGGAAATTGAAATAAAATGTAAATTTATCATAATTTAAAAGAACAACAGTTTTCTGAGAATGAACGAAAGTCAATTCCTGAATTAGCATTACGATGTATCAAAGATGTATTCTAGACATAAAACTCTCTAAAAGACAGCGACCATGTTCTTTTAAGCTCGTTACTTACAAACAACGTATCCTTTAGAAAGAAGACCAATTCATTTATCAACTCGGTCGTTCCTTCAAATAAACCCAACGAGTAGTTCCGAAACCAAAAAAGTTCCATTCGCTAAATCTAATAACGTTTATACGTCTGTCTTTAAAACAAATGGTAATAATGTTAGTCCCACCTTCCATAAAGGTACTCAAATTTAACCACCTCAAACCACAATGAGTCGTCAGAATGTTACATCACTAGTACATATTTCAATGGTGGCTACCACGGAATTGATAAATAAGGTTGGAAAGGCCCTAGCTCCAATTTTGTATCAGGACCAGTGTCACCGCTTGTCTCCCACTATTTTAATTTCTACACATACGCACTCCTATGTTTACAAATATTTCGCACATAACCAAATCAGACACACATAAATCTCAGGGCAGATATTCGTTCGCACACTAGTACTAAGCCCTCGTAGGCATAGACACACACACACGCAAAAAAGCAATAAAAATTTTCATACACGCTAGTGCTTGATAAAGCCGACATTCTTTATCGATAAATTATCTGATGAATGTATGGGGGAAAATTAAACATGAAATAAATATTAAGAAATATTTATTTTACTTTTATTAATTACAAATAACCTGATTTTTTAATGATAAAATCATCTTTACTGAAATGTATAGAGCAAATAGTACTCGTCTTTGTCGGCATCCAGTTTCCTCTACCTGTCACGTCAATCCATTGTTCCCTGGCGTTAGGTTCTTTAGGAAACCTAAAATTTATAATTTATTGCGTAAGTAAAATTGGATTTTACTTATATTTTAATACTAAATACAATATAGTAAATACTTGTAGATGAGTACAATGATCTCGTATAATGTTGCCAATGAATTCAATTTCTCCCTGTAAACCTGTCATCTACAAGTATTTACTATATTGTATCATTCGTTCAATAATTATTGTAATATTTAATTGACTCATTATCTATATACATCTAACTAAAAATATACTATCATTAATTAAATATAAAATAATTCAAAAAGAATCTTTGTCGAACGTAAATTTATATTATTTGAGAATTCTATCGATGATTTTATTTAACCACATGGTCACCTCACTATCGACCGTGTATCACGGCCAATCAGGGCAAACGACGAAACGTCAATGGTTGAAGTGAAGAGGACGCGACGCATGCAGTACATTGTAAGCGGACTTAGTAATTGCGTTGATTACGCGAGTACACATCGTGCAATGTATATTTTTTTTTACTTGTTGCAATAATGTCGTTAATGTTTGGAATTTCATAGTGATCAGAATAATTTTATGTTTTTTACTAATAAAATTATAATTAAATGTTATTTTCGACTTACCGATGGAAAGATATACCCCCTCGCTCTATACTTGCAGTCTGACTTTTTGTTTTACAAGTTATATTTGCACAACACGGCATTTTAAAGCAGAGCTCTGTTCTCCGCAGTAGTCCGAAGCGCACGAAACGCGGTGAATTAATGAATCGGTCGAGTTATGATTATCGAATCATAATTGTGGCGCGCTTGCCACGCCCACATTACCATTCCAACCTTATTTATCTATTCCGTGGTGGCTACCTACCAATCATCAACTAGATAACGATGTACAAAGTAGTCAGGATAATTTTATTAGTAGGATAGAAACATCAAATAAGTTTCCCGTTTTTTTTTATTATTACCCGCACCATTTTTTTTTTGCTGCTCTGACTTTCTGTCTACTTATTAGTGATCTGAGTTTGTAACACGTTACTTTTGAATGGCATTGTGGACGTTGGGCCTTAGAGTCTCGGAATTACCTATTGTGTACAACTTTCGCTGGTCTATCGTAAGCGGTGGTACATCGGCAAGTTTCTTGCGTTTTGTTTCATATAAAGAGGCTTTCATTATAAAGTTTCCAACGAACAAGACTTGTAAAACTTGGGCTTAAGTATTTTTTATGAGGATTTCTATTTTGATGGAAAACTTACTGACTTGCGCTATGTAGTTAAGAAGCTTGGCGCTGTAGGTAATGAACAGGAAATTGAAAAGGAATTTATGAAATGCTTTTTTTCGTTGAAGTTTGAAAGATTGTTTAAGATACTACATTAGTCTGGTTGCAGGAGTTGCTGTAGTTACAAAGATACATTCGCTGGTACATTCGATCGCTACTTGGTAACACTTTGAACTTGAGCTGGTCTAACGTCATAAGAGGCCACTGGTATTGTTATTCCTGGAGGAGCTCATGGCTAAGTAATAACAGCCGCATGGGTCGATCCATCAGGTTAAGCTACGCTTGCCGGGGTTGGTCCGTGGATGGGTGACCATCTTTACATACCGAGACTCCTCCGTGCCTCGGAAAGCACGTTAAGCCGTTGGTCCCGGCTGTCATTCGTGGATCTTTGACAGTCGTTACAGGTCGTCAAAAGCTCGAAAGTCTGACAACCAGTCTTACCAAGGGGTATAGAATTACCCAGTTACTGGGTTGTGGTGGTCAGATAGGCAGTCACTCAATGTAAAATACTGGTATTCAGCTGCATCTGGTTAGACTGGAAGCCGACCCCAACATAGCTGGGAAAAGGCTAGGCAGATTGATTGTTTTTTTTGGTTTTGTTGTCACTGACATGCAGCCTGCTGCACTACAAAGGTTTTTTTCTGATAATCGTTTTTCATTTTTTTTTTTTAAGGTGAACACTCACAACGATTTTTCTTAGCTTCTGAGAAGCTAAGCAAAATCGAAAAAAGCAAAAGCATGAAAGACATTTTCCTTTGATTTTTTTCCCGGCTCTCCCTTTTGCTCAACATTTTTATTTATCAAATCCCGTTTCCATATTCCAGTGTTACTTATTTACAGTCACTTTAATGTGTGTCACACGACGACCAGAAGTAAGCTCAGAATAAAAACTTAATTGAAAAATATTTACATCCAGCGTCCAAGGTACAGCGTTAGTGCTTTTGGAGCTTTGCCAACTATAAGTAGCATAAACGTGTCTTGCATTATATTGGTATACAAAGGTTCTGTTGTGTGGCTAATATAATATCTTGCTGGTTTATAGTAGCGCTGCAAGCAATAGTATAATGTCAGCATGTCGTAGTTTAGGGGACTGGTTCCCTCGTTGGTCTTGTGGTAGCAAGTCGATTACTGTTCGTCTTGAGCGATCCTATGGGTTTTTGGGTTTGGCCAAAAGTGATATTGTGTTTTGCCTCCTCTTATTTAAACTTTCACTTATATTTCATCATTTACAATGAAAATTATGGAATATAGTTGTAATGGTACATCACTGCCTATCCTCTCGCAGAATTCAGGCATATTATATTGTTATGAAAAAAATACTTTCCATTTTTGCTGACTGTCAAAACATTGTACCAAAGTTAGCACCGAATGTTTATGTCACTGACCACACGAAAAAGAAAGAAAAGACCAAACGTACTTCGAATGAAAATCTTTTTATTTTGTCTTTAGCTCTAACCAAATAAAAATGTCTATCTAAGTTTAGCTTTAGAACCAGTTACAGATTGCTCGTTTTTGCAAAATGTTTTGTTCTATTCTTTAAATCTAATCTTTTACTGATTAATAAGCTTTTCAATTGGTATTTTGTTGATAGGATATTAAATTAACACAGACTGAAAAGATTTGTTTCAAATAAACCAAATTACAGTCACTTTTAAAATGTCAAGGGGTCGGTCGGTCAGAAAGATGAAGCTATTTGCAAAGCGTAGTAACTTAGGAGAAGAAAGGGCAGGAAACTCTTCGGACACACTTTTACTTAAATCAAAATTATATTGCTACAAAACATTGGTTACTTACCTACATCATTCATGTTGAAAGAATAAAAGACATGAGAACGACGAAGAAAGACCTGCACGTTAACAACAAAACACGATATAATCCAAAAATTAAAATTAGCTGCTAGGCAGCGAGATGACCAGTTCCTACTGACGGCGCCCATTTACGAAATGACGTATGGATCAGCACATATCGCTTATAAATCACATTCCTATTTATTATCATCAGTTTGTGTTTGCTATCAAAAAAGCATTTCCACTGCCAAAAGTATCGCTAAATCCAATAATATTTTAGACGTTATTCATCTGCTCTTTAAACATGAACAAAAAACTTTGGCCCATGTTTCATGTAAGTGTCAAAGTTTGATCGCGTTTCGCCCGATGTAAAAGAATTCTGCAAATTCTAACATATTTTAGATTTATATTATTTATTATCAAATGCACGAAGTTTAGCTCGGTTCACTTACAAAGTTCAAGAGCTTTGAGTCAGACGTATTTGGATACAGTTTATGTCTGTGTTAGCTCTTGTGTGGAATTATTTTCTTAATGTTTTTATTGGCTGCTTGAAAAATATTCTACGTGGTTTATTTCTGTGTTCTTAAAATATTTCGAGCACTGTCTTATTTAGAACTAACTTTCCCCGGGATGTCAGCTATCTCCTTGCTAAATTTTATCGAAATCCGTTCAGTGGTTTAGGCGTGAAAAGGTAACGTACAGACAGACAGACAGAGTTACTTTCGAATGTATAATATTAGTATGGATATACTTTCGAACGCTGTATTCCCTGAAGTGGTGTTACAAAAACAGATTAATGATGCCTTTTATTCTAGCTAACTCTATATTTTATAGTGCTCTGCAGAGAGCTTCAAACTATTTATATATCTAGTTTATTGAATATTAACGAAGGTAAACAAGATGAAAAAATATCAGAAAGTCTTTAACCATGCTTCACAAAGTGAACATAGTAAATTCTTATACCAAACTATAAGATGTTGTCTACTTATAGATGAAAATTTGGATAGAATAAAGAACACTACCTCTATTTCTAAACCCAAAGCTTCCACTATTCATAGAATCAACCACAGACCGCCATTTTCGCTCTTGGTAGAAAGTAATCCAAAATTACCGCCATAAATCCAAACTAAAGAGATTAAACATACGACCGCGAAGATATGTATAACAGCATTGAGAATCGTCAGATGAAGAAATAAATCTGAAATGCACGAGTGGGCACAGCCGAAGGGATCCAGTTCGTGCCTGATATATGGTTCCTGGTTAAGAGAAAGTTGAAGTAACATGTGTCATTTTTATGGTCACGAACCGTTGAATTTGTGATAGGAAAAGAACCGTGGGTAATGGTACAGACGGACATATTTTTGCGAAATTGAACGTTAGAATTGGTTTGGGACTTAAACCGGGAATGCTTGAAAAAGGTAATAAAAGACCGGAACCGTAAATCAAAATAGTGGCATTTATATTTTTTTGACAAACTTTAGGGTCTAAAATTACAAAATCACAAAATTCTGCAACACGTTTCTTTCCATTTGCAATCCCCACAAAAATGACTGCAAAAAACGTTGTCACTTAAAATTCAGCGCTCAAACTTAATCAGAAGCTCAAATACAAGCCCACCGCTGGAAAAACCCGCGGTTACGGCATCCCATTTGCAATGCACCGCGTTACACGTACGTCTCACAATGCATTCCGGACATAAATCCCCGTTAATACCCGCGAACTTGTCACCACCATTGTGCCACAGAATAGACAAGTAACAGAAGTTTGGCTACATACAACAAGCGAATACTGACGCACGCACACTTATCGGCGTACATACGGCGGACTTAAAAGAATGCCAGTCACGAGTGCGTTTACACTCACTGTACGAAAAGCGTGTTATAAAGAGCTGGCCTTCTGTACGCATCTATTGTGTGACTCTGTTCTGCTGGAAATTTGTCTTTGTGATGCAAATGTCTCATATTTTTCCACTACTGATGACGTATTTCTCGTTTAAGCTTGTTTCAGGGTGTGAAATAATAAGTGAGACGTTTGTCTTGTCGAAAATAAGGATGTCGGTTTGGATTTTGAGACTCGAGTGCTTGCTAAAATTGTGAAAATGATGAAAACCGTGAACAAAATCTTAACTAACATTATAAATGCGAAAGTGAGTTTGTTTGTAACGCTTTCACGCTAATACAGCTCAATGGATTTGGATGACATTTGGCACAAAGGTAGACCATGGCCTGGAATAGGACGTAGGATACTTTTTATCCCGATATTCCCACGGGATCGAGACTTAAGCGGGTGAAACCGCGGGGCGTAGCCAGTACTGTAATATTTCTAAAATTGTTTGAAATAGTGAAAATCACAGCATCATCAGTTTAAGAAAATGTATTAATCCTATGGTAAATACATAAGCCTTGGGGTGATTTGGATCTACAGTTGGCTGGGGCTGATCATTGATGGTCGATCTACAGTTGACAGTTATTAATGATCAACCATCCTTACATAATAATATTATAAAACAATCCTTACATAATTATGAAACAAAGCCCTCCGCCGCGTCTGTCTGTTGTCCTGTACGCGATAAACTCAAAAACGTAGCACTGTATTTCATACTGTTTTCACCAATGGATAGAGTGGTTCTTGAGTAAGGTTTTAGTATACGTATAATAACCAAATCCACTCGGGCGAAGTCACGGGTATTAGCAAGTTGATAATAATATGAAAGAGTAATCATGGATTTTCTTAGATATTTAAAGAAAACGAATTGGAATCTGACTCGTACATAATTATATTATGATATTTATGATTTTAATTAAAGTTTAATATTATGCAATTGTCTTCATTGTTACTCTCTTTACGATATATCCGTAAATTGTTAAATTATATTGTATTATTACAGCTGTACCACACTTTTTCATTATTAAAAAACCATTTAATGAAGGCTTTTAACACAGCAATCATAAGGCCGCTTGTACACCCTAAGAAATTTCACCGTGTCTGCTGCAGATAGGACCAGTTCATCATGTACACGCCAAGAATTTTGTCGGATCTTGGCACGAAAACTCCCCGCCCCCCTTCCGCACTGCAGCAACATCACGCGTCGGGTCCAGCGCAGAATTTTTTTTTTCTTGGTGAGCATCGCAGCATTGTACACAGTTCGTGTGTAGAAACGACACGAATTCTTCCCTAGGCCCGGCGACTTTTCTTAACATGTACCATCGTGTGGAATGGCTCTAAGGCCGTTTGTATAAGCGGCCTTAGAGCCATGCCACACGATGCGATGGCGGCACTGGAGCGGTGTCGCTGTGGCGTCCTACATATAAAAATGCATGGTATGGCACACGGCGCCGTCCGGTGCGCTCCGGCGCTGCACCGATGATGACCTGCGGTGCGGTGCCGCACCGCATCGTGTGGCATGGCTCTTAGAGTACTGATAAACAACCACAAGCCGTGTGTGGATAACACACGACTTCCAATTTTGTATATTGAGCACATGTGACTAAGATTCCAACGAGTTGGTAACAAAAATCGGGCAGAACTGAAACAAATACCCGAGGTAAAACCATCAACATAAGACAGGAAAAACTCATGTTTTCACCCGAAAATAACGCGATTATAACAACCATTTCTTCTTACGGGTCGCGGTAAAATTACCTGTACCCCCGCGGGGGTGCGGGGGGCATAGGTAATTTTAGCCAGGTAGTACCCAGTTCGTTTAACAGCCTAAATGACGGACGTAAATCGTACGACAAATACACGTGTGGTTAGTATTTGCATGTATATTGCGTACTGTGGCCTGGAGTCGTTGGGATTGGATAGGCTGTTTTGTAAAAGTATCTTTATTTTACGGAGGCGTAACTCATACTTCAGAATAATATTATAACTTGGTAAGTCATGAATATTATGTTCAGGATGTTACCAAATGTTCAGAAGGTTAAGAGACATTTTCTCGAACAAATGAAACCTTACTAAAGTGATGGTTTTAAAAATTCCAAAGTACGAGTATCTAGTGCATACCACGGCTTTTCTTATAAACATCGTATTATATTGTTGTCTGTTTTGAACATTTTCTCATAAACGTTTTGTTACACACCAATGTAATACAGAGCTGCAATTTGCAAATAAAACATTTTAATTTTGCGGTTTACCTTGACGGATACCCCATACTAACGATTTCTATTCCACATTCACCCAATCCAAGAGCATGAGTAGATGAATTTTAAAATGTTGGATACCGTTCTTCGTTCCGTATTTGCTGTTACGAGAACACCCCGTATCGAATTCTGTTTACCATTGCATATTTTACGTCGCCTCGATGTACACCCGTTGTGTTTTAATTTCATCATTCTTTGTATTGAATTGACGTATGTACCTATCTATCAATACTGCTCTTATTCATCATCATTTTTATCATTATTATTTTTTCTCAAATATCGTAGCATTATGCTCAGATAGGAGTCTTTTTGGCCCCACACAGGTCTTCGTTTTCTCTTACACTTTGTTTTTTCACAATTTTGTTAAGTCTTAATATTTTATTTTATTTTTTATTACTTGTCTTATTGATTTCATGATTTTTTAATGATTGTTTTATTGTTTTATTTCCTGAGCGTTTCCCAAATAAAATATTTTTCTTTCTTTCTTTATCATAATTTCAGACGAAAGACGTCCATTATTGTACAGGAAACAGGTCTGGATTTTAAATCAATATACACCAATTTAATAATAACAGAACACAATGATTACAATTGCGTGTTTACACCGTAAGCATAACTACTACAAACATAATAGTAGATTCCTATTAACATTCACTAACCCGAACGACTGTTATAACGACCAAACAAACATCCATTGAACATTCACACATGTAACCTTCCGCTAAATAGAACAAAATTAGGATGTTACCCCTGCAATAACTCTGTGTTTCACGAATCGTTAGGCAGTGGCCTGTTAGGCCCCCGAATTTTTCGAGGAACTAAACCAAATTTCTTTTGGTCGAATTATAGTTGAAGTTTAATTTAGCGAAATAATAATGGCCTGATGGAGCGTTTAAATCGGTTGGTTCCGAATTTAATATATTGGTTGGTGTAGGTTTGATCGAATTTTGGCGTTAGCGTGGTTACGGGTTGTCGAGTTAGAAGTGAATAAGGTACATTTATGGCGCCAGGATGGTGACATGTCGTGATAGCTCAATGGTTAACGCCCTGCCTCTCTTGCACGAGGTTTTGGATTCAAATCGGGGCAAGTACCAAGTATCTTGTACATTACTGACATCGTGAGGAAACCTTAACTTAATATAGCTAATATAAGTCTGAAATCAGCAACCCATCTTGAGCAAGCGTGGTGATCAATGCTCATGCCTTCTCTGTAGGAGAAGAAGTCTTTGCCCTGCAGTGGAACATTTAGGCTGGTATTATATGGTGACAGGGGGCGTTGTTGGTAAAAATTTGTGAAATTGTTACAGAAATTGTATTAAAAAACAAGAGATGGCGTTAGCTCCCATTTTGCGCACGCGCTAAAAGATTCTTGTACTTGCTACTTGTTTACATATGGCTCCGCATATTTTTACACTTTTAACCGACTTCTTCAAAAAGGAGAAGGTTCTCAATTCACGTGTATGCTTTTTTTTTTGTGTATGTTTGTTACACGATTATTCCGTCAATTATGAATCGATTTTGACTGACTCGCTAAAGTGTTTTTCATGTAACACACAATATGAGTAGATAAATCAATATTTAAAAACTAATAATAATTAACGTTTTCCGTTGAATAAACCACACCCCAATTTTGTCATAACCAACGAAAATTTAATTTTCCACTCAAAATAACCTAGAAAGGTAATTGAAAACGCCATACCGTTAAACATCGGCTTGTGAATAATGCATGTAAAGCAATTTCAGTTGGTTGGAGGCATCTCAGCGGGTCAGATGAATTGCATGCAAAATGTATACAGTGCTGAATTACACCGCACTCGGTTGGCGATGCTGTTATTGTTAATATTGGACCGCTTTGGGAATAATCTGGTGTGTTGGTATGAATTGCAATCAGGTTATTAAGAAACATGAGTATTTCTGCATTTTGTTGTATATCCGCTATCATTTCGATCCTTCTTTATTAACTTGGAAATTATAAATACCTCGCTTAAAAATGTGATCTCTTGTTTCAGATGTCCTCAAATGATTCAAAATAAACTAACAATATCTTCAAAGATACTGCCATTGATAATACAAAAAAAATCTAGTATAAACTTAGGACATGAGAAATTCAGGCACGATAGAGGTGCAACAAGCGTCACTACAAATTGAATTAGAATTATCTACTAAATCAGATTTGAGCGAGGGTTAAGTGTAATTGCCGCTCGGACTATAATAACGTAATTCTGTGGCTGCTAACTAATCCGCCTGACAAGCCTGATCGGTATGGCATTTTAGTTCCACATTAAGTGCAGGGTTAATTTCTGGTTGTTATAATCGAATGTTTTATTTCGGACTAGCTTTTGCCCGTGGATTCGTCTGCAACTCAGGATGAAAACTAGCCTATGTCCTTCTCCAGGTCACGGTATATCCATGTGGCAAATTTCATCCAAATCCGTTCAGCCGTTTTAGCGTAAAAGCGTAACAAACAAACAAACTCACTTTTGCATTTATAATATTAGTTAGGATTATCTATTAGGTATATTATTATAGTAAGGATTATTATGGATAAAACTATAATTATTTTTGATATCTAGTTTGTGTTAAATGATCTACAAGGTTTTATAGAAAACTTGGAGGTTACCTTCGAGTTCAGCGTTAATTGGTAAAATTAAGTTGAATAATGTACCCGAGCATTTTTTTCATGGTCACTGAAAAGAAACTGGAACATTTTTAGAACTACCTACAATAAACAGAAGATAATAAAAAAGACTATTAAAGTCATGAATCATTGTAATAAACATAAAATACTGTTTTATAATGACAATTTGGTACACTCGGCATTCCTGGTACCTACTGTTATTTAAAGCTTGAATTAATAAATAAAAAAATGCTATTAAAGGTTTTTACGTAATATTATTTAGGCTGGTTATCATTTCGTAATACAAGTTGGCTGATTACCAGAGAACATTGTCCTTGTTGAAATCCTAACTTCATTCCTAACTAATATTATAAATGCGAAAGTGACTTTGTTCGTTTATCACGCTTTCACGCTAAACGAAATTATAAAATTTGGCACATGGGTAGACCATGACCTGGAATAGGATACTTTTTATCCCGATAACCCCACGGGATCGAGATTAACGTGGGTGAAACCACGGGGCGCAGCTAGTTCGTTTATAATTTTATAGCATTCCGCACTTGCTTCGCACGGTTTTACGACAAGAAACCGGCCAAGTCCGAGTCGGAATCGCATATGAAGGGTTCCATACCGTATTAAGATCGAGAAAAAAACTTTTAAAACCTTTAATTAGGCACTTTATTGTTTTTTTAATTGGTTGTTTTATTAGCGGAAATAGAATTAAAAATTCTGTGATTACGCTTTATGAGATACAGCCCGCTGATAGACAGGCGGATAGCAGCGGAGGCTTAGTAATAAGTTTCCGATGGCACCCTTCGGGTACGGAATCCTATAAATCAAGATTAATTTTCTATAATTTTATATGATGTACACACTTTCCGGAAAAATTAAAAACCCGCTTCAAAATAAATTGTACCGTTTAGAAGAACAACAAGAAAAGCGACTTTAATTTATAATAATAATTGTGTCAATAAATAGAAAATTCAATAATATGTTCTCTTCATAAAATATAAACTTTTAAAAGTAAAAAAATCACAGCAAAATCTTAGTACATTTTACCACAACAACAATGGTAAATAAGACAATAATTCCGCGGGACTAGCGCTCGTTACATAGGTATCATGTTATATTATTCACAGAAATCTTTTTCTTTTCATATTTACGGCCGAATTTTATGAGGAGGCCTATTCTTTGCGTCCTGACTATTTCGCGAGAGACGTAAATGAGAAACTTACAGCGAATTTGAAAACTACACTTTTCCCCATTATTCATCAACAGTCACAGGCTACCGATTTTGTCACCAAAAGTGTATCCACGCTGCTGTAGATGTGTGTGTGTGTGTGTGCTGTGGATATGTGTGAGTGTGCTGTGTGTGAGTGCTGTGTATGTGCTGTGTATGTGCTGTGTGTGCTACGACACGGGCCTCTCTTCAGAGATCGGCAGAATTCTATTCTGCCAATTTTATCTTTCCAGACAATGATTTCTAGTAGTTTTTCCAAACCCACTTTCAACTCTGGCAGGTTAATACAACAACGTCGTTTTCCAAAAATTCATAACGGCCAGGCTTTTAGAACTAATTAGCTGTATAACTTTAAATTTTTGACATCGGTCCTAACTTACTTTTGCCATGAGAACACAGAAAGTAACAACAGCAAAGCAGCCGCTGGACGGTACAACGAGCAATACCTATAATGCGTTGTGCAGACATAGGCGGTGGCGGTGGCTGACAGTAGTAACATACACCGCGTTTGTTCGGATGGCTCCATAATAACATAATCAGCCTGTCAAGTTCCCATTGCTGGGAAACAGGCCTACTTTCTGTGAGAGGGAGTGGACCGGATTCACTCCGCGAGCCCAGTGCGGGTTGGTGGATATCACATGTTTTCGATATTTTAGTTCTAGGATTTCCCGTTTTCCTCACGATGTTTTCCTTCATCGTTTTGAGAGTAGTTGTGATGAAATAATTAACACAAAGTAAAGTTCCTGACCCCGTTTGAACCATCAACCTACAACTCGGTAAATCGAGGCCGTTTCTTCTGGGCCAAAACTGCTACACAGGTCTCCCCCAATTGTCGCCAAATTGACCGGTCTTATTCTTCTCGCATCCATTATTGTCTATTAATATAGAACTCCGGCTGTCACTGCAAACTAGCGCTGTGGCTCTGTGTCGCATAGGGTCGCGGCATTACGCTGAGCGAACGCCGTTTTGCGTGAACGTGTTCTTTGCGTCATGTTTACCGTATTTTCATTCTCTTTCTTTAACTGTTCAGTTTCTAACTTGTACCACAACATTACGTCACGTAAGTCATAAGGAGCGGGGGTCCCGCATAAAATGTGCATTAGTCTGAACAAATAAACGCTTTTATCCCCACTTTCAGAGGATTTGTGGTCGCCACGATGTGCTTGCAATAAACTGTATTGTTGGGTCGGATTGCAATACCAATCCGTTTAGCAATTGGATCGAAGAATATATGCGCAGTATTGCCTTCGATTTGGTCTATATAAAGATTTGGTTTAGGTCTCTCTCGTTTATTAGTCTCTGCGGTTTTACTCATATCTTTTGTAGGTATAGAGTTTGCCCGACCAGTTTCAAATTCTAACAAAGTTCGTAGGTACAGTCCTTTCTCCGTTATTTTGCCTCTGACAGCAACTCAAGCAGCAACCCCATTAGCAATTAACCTAATAGTAACGAACAAAAAGATCACTGTGAGTTTGACTGTGATGCAAAATCAGAGGTATAATTACTGTGAAAGAAATGTAGTCATGAGTGTTATCACGAGATACGAAAGTCACAGCACACGATAAACGTAAAAAAAAACATCGCATAGCCGACCATTTGATTGCCCATAGAACATAGCTATAGGTACTACTTTGATTCTCACAAATAAATACAAAGCACGCGGTATCATTTTAAAAAGAAAGAATATCGTTCATTTAAAAATTTTAAGCTTCAGTTGTACTAAACGAACCATATTTTGCACTTTCATAAAAAAATCTTTACAAAAGTTAGTGTCGTCAAGTCGACTTAAAGCTATCTATGCGAACAACAAGTTTTTACTAGATGGTTAATGACTATCTCAGTAAGTGTCATGGCGGCTAGCCAGAAATAAAAAATATGATCATAAAGAAGAAAGTTAGCTAGCACTTTGACTTCGTTCGAAAGTTTGTCCTGTATAAATAAATTGTTTATGAAATTGCAAAAAAGTAGAAAAAATTGTATAGTTCAGCCGTAAAACATTGCTTTTCTATGTATTCACTATTTTATTAGATCATCGCCAATAATGGTACGTTCCTCTAATTGAGTCTGTGGCGGCATCTACATCGCCACATGCAAAGTACGCATAAAAGACCTGACATCATACAAAATCCTGATGTCACATAAAAATCTAGCATTGCGCAATTAGAGTTTACCGCGCGATGGACATATATACAAGATTCCAACATCAATCGTTCCATGTATAGAGAACTGTGTGAACGGTTAGTGAACTTTACACCCTGTTCCTCATACCCTTAAAAGTAATTTTCACTTATTATCAATCTGTTCAACTGTCTTTTCAATACCGAAACTATAGCATAAGGATATAGAAAAATAATCTGCTTCTTAGCATGTAGATGGCAATATAAATAGAGTCAGCCCAGAACTTGGCTACGAGTTTGCCACCTTCAGTAGCTTCCATCAGCTCCAGCATCGTACAGGCAATAGGATACTCTGGACACGATATTGAGGCCCCATTGTTTGCATAATTATTCAGTTACTTTACATTACGTCATATCTGTTGTTCTCAAAGGGTGAGGCAGAGGTTTATAATAATAACAGAACACCCCTTTGCAAAAAAATTGCATGCTAACAGCATGCGATTTACAAGATGGATAATTCCTAGTAATCGGAAATAGTCTTATACATAGAGGTTGACTAAAAAGTTCTCAATGATAAATAAATACAATGTTTATCCAATCTATTTGATATTGACCTCTTTTGAATCAGAGCTCATTAACTCGATAATTTTGAAAACCTATCCGAAGACAGTGAGTGACAGTTGAAATGTCGATGTCAGAGACGTTATTTTCGAATTTGTCGAAATGACTAATTCAAATTTCACCGTACGCTAACGTTACTATGGTTACGCTAAAACAATCGTCGCTAGGTTACGGTGGCTAGACCTGCAATTGGTTGACTTTGGGTAGTCACTCAGCTGTCAAGTTTGTAGTTCTGGCTCTCTCAGGTTAGCCAACCGGTAAAGATATTAAATATAATTTTCTTCGTCTAATACAAAGACGTATGACTTTCCGTGTCTGGATGTACGAGTATAACCGACTAAGCCCGATTTGCATTACACGGCTAAAATACGAACAGTACCAAGTGGCTCATCAATTAAAGCCCGTGACTGTTCATACATCTTCTTCAACTTTATTTTCAATTTTCACCCAGAATTGTTGCATTAAAAACTTTTTGCTCTAAAAACAAACTGTTCCAACATTATTTAACTCCAACTTCAAAAACGACAAATAAAACACTGGCCAGACAGAAAGAGAGAACTCTTCTGTATTATTCTTTTAGAGCACTTTGTACAGCATGATTTCTTACAGACTCGATTAGAACTCGGATCACGTGCTTAGAAGTAATTTTATATCGAGGCAATATCCGATAGGGTGATGGTACTATCCTTCATTTTGTTCCACGTGGTGGATGGCAGTAATAAGCTTTGTTTTTGCTTCGGTTCTATGAACTTTAGCTTATAGTACTGCAGTATTTTCAATGCGGTTGTCAACGTTATTAACTTTCATAAAACAATAAACGTGAAATGGGATGATACTTTGAGTTAGTATAGTAACTTTGATGTATGTTCCAATTGTATTAGGTTCATTCATTCATATAATTTGCATGCCAGCTTTAGTGAACTTTTTTAGAAATTGTTAAAAATCCCGACCATCTGTAATGTACTACAATTCTTGCAAATAAATTAATTTCATTTGAAAGTGCCTTTTAACATATTTCCCTATAGGTTTCTTCTTTTTCTCCTTTTTTTTTTTTAATCATTCCGTGTTAAAGATGTTACCCAGTCAGCAAATTAGTAGGTATCCTGAGACAGACTACGCACGGGTGAGCCGGACGACATTTTAAACTAATTCTAATGTCATGTCCATAAGTAGCAGTGTTCACCATCCGGTGAGCCGTTTGCTTTTTTGCCCCACTGTAACCATTATCCTTATTAGAGACGCTTCAATCGAGTGAAAGGTTCATTTTAGTGAAGGTTCTTTTTAGTTTAATTCTGTATTCACACGACACCTCCAAAACTATATAAGAATGAACGTTCATCTGATTCTGCTCTTATCACTTTTTCGATGATTCGATCGGCGAGTGAATTATGGCTAGTGCCGAAATCCAACATCGTTGGATCGAGTCACTAATGAATTAATTTTTCAATTTTGATTCATTTTATGTTCAGATATTGCACTTCGTCTGATGCCGAATGAAAGACATCTGCTATCGGTTTTATATAAGTTAGTAACAGCTTCTTCGTCGTGTTGATGGGATAACAGTGTATTAAATTTTGTGGGCCCAAAACTTCGCCAACTCCACGTCCCGCGGCATCGTCTCTGGTACTGTATTGTATACACATAAGTATTCCTCTAAGTTACTGTTAATATACATATGTGGTCCATTCTTTAACAAGTCCTTTAACGAGCCAATATCAAATAGCGAGAATCGTCGTGGTTTGTTTTGTATCCACCTGGCGAGGCGCGTCGGTTCACAGGGTGCTTTGTTATTTGTGTTAGGTGATTGTAACGAGAACCTTTGATAAAAGAGCGCTGTGTTTTTGTTTTCATGTTTTTGTTGTAGGAACTAGGTTTGTTTAAGACGATGTTGTTTTTGGAGTTGAGAATGATGGTGGGGATGGTAAAAATGAAAACAGCAGGTGGTCGATGACAACAGAGCTTTTGGACAGGACCAGATAGACAGAGAAGGAGCAAAATTAAAAACGATCTATTCATATGATCATTATTTCAGTATAGAAGAAACCCTTAGGTAAACTGAACAGCCGTAGCCCAAATAAGAACAGTTCCTACATCAGTCAATGCTTATGCTTTTGAGTGATTTATGCGGAATAATTTGGTACATAATGGATCCAAAACTTGTTTTTTAAAACACAGTTCCACAACCACACACCAAAAAAAAATATTCACTCACTATTCCGTAACTTAAAAACACTCCAAAACTATTCGCTATTCATTAAAAGCAACCAGAAAAGACTAGCAAGCAGGAAGGATCATTATAATAACAACAGCACGCTCCGACCATCAATCGCTTGCTGCAAAAGTAAAGGAAAATAAAGTTCCATTAAAAATTTGCATCTAGTACCGCAGTATATATACATGAGTTTCATAGAAGAGGAAAAATAGTAAAATTACCAGTTTAAAGTTAGAAGGTCTCTTCAAAAAGATCTTTGTATGTTCTTCGTTTAGGTGCTGAAAAGGGTCTACTCATAATTGTTACAGAATACTGTCATAATTACCATGGTTGGTAATTAGGTAGAACTATTAATAACGCAAGGGTATTAAGTGTGCCCTCATTCTCAATAATTCCTTCGCTAAGACATGTGCATTACTCCCACTGAGCCTTACTCAGTTCATCGTTCGATAAAGGTTGTCACAAAGACAGCTAGGGGAAATTAGGAACGCAGATTATTTTCTCTTGAATGCTGAATGAATGCGATAATATTGTTCACTTTTTATTTCATTCACTTACTCTATAATACACCTCAGTTGATATTATAACACACTTCTAAACTCCACGTATAATGTATGACCATGTTTTGGGCATATATTATCCTTTGGCCTGTACCTCACGTCCAAGCCTATACATAGTTTTTGCGTCCAACCCGCCTGTTGCTTAGCTAGTGTTAAATTTGATGTCACTCACCACAAATTTTCAGCGTTGTTCCAGCAGTAAATTATGAGCTAAGAGGATTTTTACATCATTGTCACTGGATTTAAAATTTTAAGAGCTTTATGAAATGAGATTTTGATTCGTTAACGTACATTTTATAGATGTTGAACTTTTAATGTCATAGGAATTATAGAGTATGTTAACTAACAAAGGGCGTTCCCGTTGACCTGCAATAGCATAGCGTCTATACATGGACAAACGTTTACTAGGAGATGATGAACTATATCTACCCCCATTAATAGAAAAAATTATCAACCATTCCAGCCCAAAAAACGCAGCCGATCATAACTATAAACCCCAAAACAAAACTATAGCTTCATCAAGGGATCCCAAAAAGCGAATAGCTCTCGATCCGCTCTCAGAATCGTATAGTTTAATTGCAACAGTTCGTTTATTTTTGTTTCTGGGGCTTCGCTCTATAGAAGTTTTCAAAACTGTTTCGGCCATTCTACCGTGATGGTTTCCGCTTCTGCCATTTCAACTTCACCATGTCGGAAAATAATTGAGATCTATTAAGGCTACAGCAGACAAGATACTTTTAACATCAGCGATTAGCGATTTAAAGTCGTTTACGGAAGCTCGATACAGCAAACTGAACACCCACATGTCATATTTTGATGCCAAACACAACGATTTAGTGAGCCTTTGAAATCATTCAGCGGAACACGGCTCGATGTTCAATTTTTTCCGTGACTAAACGCAAACGGTCTTATTACAGTGCTTTAGATTTTTCTTTAGGCAGGTTTCAACGATAGAGACTCTTTCTGAAATAAAAACCTAACTAAAATCGAAAAACGGTACTGTTTACAAAACTGATAGCTACAAGTGACAACCCGGAACTTAAGTTGTCAGTTTTGTATTAAGAACTTTACTTAACTTGAAATAAAGTTCTAAATACAAGAACGGGCTCAAAGGCTTGGGCTACAGTTAGATCTTATTTTGTAATATGATCTTATTATGTAACGACGCAACTTTGTTGCAGTCGCAAAATCGCCGCCGATGCTAAAAGTATTGTGTCTGATAAAGCCCTTAAAGCGAGACGTTATTTTGTGGTTTTGCGCTTAAAATTTTAAGGTTCGCCTTAATTTTGAGTGCGGTGTAGCCTGATTGTTGTTGAGTTTCAGAGCTATTATTTTGCTGTCAAAATGTTGCGGAGTTGTGCTTGCAATGTTTGAAAGTCTGTTATTGATGTTTAATTTGTTGAGAGGTTTGCGATTATTGTGCTTCTATTTTATAGAGGTTCTGAGTGTACTTGTAAGTACACTTGTTGTATGTTTTCTACCAAAAGTGTTTGGAACATCACATTTTTGTGCTTTCGCAATTCTAAAGGTGTTTTATTTATGTCTATAATTTTATGGTGTACATAATACGGAATATTCTATCTATCTATGTATCATTTTTCACCTCTTTGCTACAATTTTTTATATCTTTTGCCTAAAAACCGCACCCTAAAACATCATTTCATAGTCACGCCCCAGAAATACATCACCTACATACATCTAATACTGTATAGGACAGAGACATATTGGTAGCTGTGACACTTACTCACGACATTCTTCCCCTCAATCAAGTTTTACGACTTGCGGTGAGCGAGGCAGCTGATACCAGAGGGGCAAACCCGCATTTTTAAAGAACGTTCGTGGTCTAATCTCCCTCTCAATCTGTCAAAAATATCTCATATTTGCCTACCTCTCCTACAATATCTCTATTTTTGACAAGTTTTTGACAATGATGATCACTGGGTTAAGATTGCGACTAGATTTTTTACGTTTTTATATACGGGAATTGGCCTTCGGTAGTATGTCATTCACGAAGTATGTAGTTACAAAAGGTGGTTCATAAAACGAAAATAGGCGCACGCACACATAGACGCATACGTACGGCGATGTGAAATAAATGCCAGTCGCGACTGTCGCAAACTCGCTGCACGTAGACGCGTGTCTATGAGTGCGTGCGTTTTCGCTTGTTGTATGGTGCTGGCCTTCTGTAACTATTTATTTTGTGACATTAGTGTGTCAGCGAGATAGTCTCCATTCATTCCGAACAGCTGATGCTGTTTGGGTCTGTTAGGTGAGTAAAACTAGTGTACTGTCGTTTAGTGGGCTGTTATTGGGATAGTTAAAGATTGTAATGATGTTAATACCTATATATAGGTCTTGAAATTGAGTGATTTTTTTGGTTACAGTATCTGTTCTTATAGTTTGAATTCTATTTAGGCACGGGACGTTAATGTAGAAATGTTACAATAATAACCTCCTCCTTTTAGAAGTCGGCTAAAAATATGAACTAACACAGCCAGAAAAACCACTAATAAAGAGTTGAACTAACACAACATAAATCAAATAAAATCGTAATAAGAATAGAAGATCTTATAAAGTGATTTAATATTTCGAATTGCGACTAAAGGCCCACGCTCACCGGCGGACGGCGGGAGATGGCATCGAGGATGATTTGTCGAGGAGCATCCCGCGGTATGCCACGGAGGAAATGCCACGGGGGAAATGCGAAGTGAACCCTAGTGAACACCGGCGCATACCGAAAAAAGCTTTCGCATCGCGCCGCGGTATGCTCCAGCAAGCTATTCAATACCGAGGAGAGAAATCTCCTTTGATGCTTCGTGGTCGGTCTCTGAGACTTGGAATCTATATCTTGCTAAAATTAGAAACGTAAACGTAAACGTAACAATCATAAATTCGTACCTACGCGTAGGTACGAATTTATGATTGTAAATGAAAGTTCAAAGCCATAGCTATTAAATAACTACAGCTTTTTTCTGTAAAATATATCAAAACTAGAGATAATCTAAATAGTTTTAACAAGCTTTATATTAGCTTGCTCTGTTCGTATGTGTTTCCGGTTACTCCAATGGTCATCCATTTTTCAAGCACTTCGAGGTATCGAGCTGAAACTTGGCAAACTTATATAACTACCGAGACATTTTGAAAAAATGATACTATGGAGCTGGTCTGATGATGGAGCCGGAAGTTGTGTATAGGAACTCCTCAATCAAACAAGATAACACCATCGTATTTGGACTCATTGGCTATGTATTAACAAGTGCTTTGACACTAGGTGGTGTTTAGGATCTGATGATGGAGCCGCAAGGTGGCCATGGGAAAATGCTTTTTAGTTCAATAAAAGCTTTTTTTAAAATAAATTTTTACTTATATTTTATTTAAGAAGAATTTAAGAAGAAGTTTCACTTCATTTACATTAAAGTTTTTACTCACCCCTCAAACGAAATTCAAATTCTGTACCATAAAAAAATAAATTAAATACTTAACACGTGCGTTTGCAGAGAACACCTTCGTTTTGTGTACGTTTATAGGGTTAGCTAAGGACAGTGGTTTCACCAACCTTTCCTGATGCTATTTGTCCCTTTGCCCTTAGTATTAGGTGGCTAAACTATAAGCGACAGCGATTTGTATTAGTAGCTATATTTAGCTATATTATATTTTTGCAGCAGTAAAAATATAGCTACAAATTTTGCTTCGTTGTTACTAAATCTGAATACAAAGGAGACAACAAAGTGAAAGCTGCTATTCCTGAATGAATTTGTGCAGAATTAGTACAATACTGTTGAGGCCAGCAATTAGGATATTGATGAACGATCGTGAGAATGTGGGCAGAGGCGAAGCCGAGGCATACATTGTCCATCAATGTCTGATTGCGGTGAAGGCTTGCATAGTATTTTTCTCAAATAATGCGCGGAAATTCAAATTGAGTAAATTCATTATAAATGCCTGAATCAGTGACGGACAACGATACAGTTAATTTGTTTCTTCTTTACTTTAAACAGCTCTATTTTCAAGCCAAAAGCAAAATTTAAATAAAACCTTTTGTTAGTTACCTTTGGGTTGTCATGTGTTAAAGTAAAAAGTTCGTTCCATTTTTAAATAACACGACAGATAATATGTGTTTTCACAGTAATTTATTTGGCCGCTAAACACGCCAGACATGATTTTTTATAGTAACATTGCCGGCCGCATCGTCACTTGTTTTTGACCAGTAGGAATTTCTATGTATCTCCACGAAGGTTGTCAAAATAGTGCTCGAATTTCCAAACATGTTTGAGAAAAAACCATTTCCTGTATTATTTCTTTCTTCCTGGTTTATATTCTGTGTGTTGAAAGACAACAATTTATTATTACCTTCAGATTTAAATGGACAGATAATTAGGGGCGAAAAGAATTGGTAAAATTCGCCATAGTCCACATAATAAGTTTGTTAATTTGTAAAATTTGCGAAAAAAATTATGTAAAAAAATAGAAATAATGTTCGTTACTTTTGTTTATGATTCTGGAGCCTCAAATTATTTAATAAATCGAAATGATTTGGCACTAATCACTGACCTAGAAGAGAGTTATATTTAAATCCCACGTAGTAGGAGTTGATCCAAATCCGGATCCGGATCCGGGTTGCTACTAAGAAATTATAGGTTCATAGTCGTTCTACTGATTGACCTTGAATTCCGCTTTAGCTTACATCTTATACCTGTCAATATTCCGATTAGTCCGTTCGACATTGTCCATTTTAAGGTCAATTCACCTAACCTACGTTGGGTGAATGTGCACAATGAGCTGTGCTGAAATTGATGTATTTTTGAGCCGCCTGGATTTTATTGTAACCTCTTATGAATTCTGGCATTAAATGGTTTTTGGTAAGGGAAGTTTTGGTTCCATTATCATAAGTTACAGTTATTATAAGGTCTTTGCTGCGACTAGTAATCCCACTACATTATACTAAGACATTTATGGAATCGGTATCAAAACTGTTTCTTGATGAGATACCTATAGTGTCAAATGTAAAGTAGGCACAATCTTTTTACGCGACCGTCATCCGAAACCTTTCGTCAGAGCTGAATACCTAGTGTGTTGTACTTTGAAGATATTCAACGCCCTAATGACTGCCAACCCTGAATGTGTGTTTGCGGATGAATGGAGTAAAATTATGCGTAGGTGTTCTGTGAGAGAAAGTATGCAAAGCCCACTATCCCATGCTAGTTATTAAATTATATTAAATATATTTGTCAACATTATGTAGGTACATTTTTAATATTTTTATATCAATCTACCTAGCCTTTTATGTTGGGGTCAGCTTCCAGTATAACCGGATGCAGCTGATTACCGGTATTTTACAATTTACATAGAGCGACTGCCTATCTGACCTCCACAACCCAGTAACGGGGTACCCTTACCCCTTGGGGAGACTAGTTGTCAGACTTTCGGGCTTCTGACGACCCGTAACGACTGTCAAAGATCCAGGAATGACGACTTAACGTGCTTTCCGAGGCACGGAGGAGTCTCGGTATGTAATGTCTCGTCCTGTAACAGATATTGATTGCCCTTGAACAACGAACGTATGCCCAACTGTACCTCAACCTAAACAAAAACGTTTCCAAAAAAACACTTAAACAAAGCACTTTTCTGAATAAAGTAAAAACATCTATTATTAAGTTACTTAATGCACCATCGCATTGCGAGCAAACAACAAACATGTTTTGAAAGGTTTTGTAAAGAAACCGAATCTAATTTACGGCCGAAAAATAATTTCGAGGACTGCCGCTGAAAAGCTTCGCAGTTTTGTAAAAACAAGGCTCAAGAATTAATTGCTCCGAGATCTTGAAACGTTTTACTTCGTTAGTGAATTATAAGGCGGATCCTATTTTAGGCTTTTCTGAGAAATTTTTTGTGTAGGTATAACCTAAGATTAAGTTTATTTGGTAGATTCTGGAGATTTTCTTCTAAAAATACGTTTCGAAATTAAAACCGAAGACATTGGTACCGATTCTGTTGTTCACAAACTAAACTAAATTTAAGTTCAGTGCATCTTTTTCTTTCTATTTCATTAAGAAAATGACAGAAGATTAATTTTAGTTTAGTCCTGTAAAATTAATCAGCGCCTGTCGTGAATTGATGTAATGTTAGTAAGCCAGTTTTTAATCACGTCTAAACTTATAAGGAGTAGTGACAGGCGCTGATTAATTTGACAGGACTTAACTAAAATTTATCTTCTGTCCTTTTCTTAATGAAATAGAAAGAAAAAGATGCACTGAACTTAAATTTAGTTTAGTTTGTGAACAACAGAATCGGCAGCAATGTCTTCATCAGTTTGTTCGGTGCCTAATCTAAACAGACTTAGATTGTGGTAAGTGGTAGGTATTGTACACGGAGAGGTGAAAACTTTGCAAATCAAGCCGGAGGGATAGGTAGTAGTGAGATGCTGCTATCTTCGATCCAAAATTCCTCTCGTTACCAGCCGAGAGAAGGAAGTACTTACTAACTTTGAATTATAATACAAAAAAGATAATCTTATCTTTATTAAGCCTCGACTAACAGCTGAGGAGGCTCTCGTTAGGCAGCTCGATCAAGGGCTTGATCCGAAAGCAGTACTTCTAGTCGTTAGGAGGTTCCTCTCTCAGAAGCCCTGACCAATGCTATCTTGGACCCTATTCCCAGTGGGCTACATTTTTTATGTATTTTTAAATGTTTTTTTTTAAATAAAAATATTAATAAATTGTAAATGTTATACTATGTGTATAAATGAAATAAATGAAGTAATAATACCAGCCTAGTATTGTTCCACTGCAAGACGAATGGAGGCCTTTTCTCTTATAAAAAAGGCACGAGCATTGATCACCACGCTGGCTCAAGACGGGTTGACGATTTCAGACTTATATTAACTAGAAGTCCAAGTTTCTTCACGACGTTTTCCTTCACCTTATCTTTAAAGTTTTTAAAATCAAAATAAAATTCCAAACCGAAAGGAATCAACGTGGCATGTCGTTAATTTTTTTTATCCCGAAGCGCTTCTTTTGAATAGCATCACAGTAATATTCCCGGGACTTGAATTCAACTGGAATTGCGCCAACTTACTCGAAAAATAAACAGGAATTCCGCACTAGAAAAAAATACAAACAAAAAACGAGTTAAGTATCCCTTTTTAGACAGAAATTGAGTTAAACGGCGGGCGTTTTAGCGAAGACGCTGTGGTGCTAATTCTACATTTAGGCTGTACTTTCGAAACGTTTTTAGCAAGATTTGCAGGAAAAGGTTGCTTGATTTGTGTGTACTTTGTTAGAAGACCATCCATAGATTTAACTTAAAATAATTACCTAAGTAAAATCTTTGGATGGACTACTTACAAAGTACTTAAAAAAATAGGTACAATGCTTAGTGAAACGCTTGTTACATAACTCGCACTTCGTGGTTCATCATCATGATCATTTAAAAAAAAACGACCACAGCTGGACAAACGCCTCCCCCAAGAACGGCCACTTCGATCGGGTATGTGCTTGTCGCATCCAGCGGATTCCTGCGGCCTTTACAAGGCCTTCCAACGCTTCGTATTCCGGTACAGAGGTTCGGACTCCAGAAGCTTTCGGCCTCATTGGCCATCTGTTCTGCGAGTAATGTGCCCTGCCCATTGCCACTTATGTTTGGCAATTCTTCATGGTCGAGATTATTTATTTGTTGACTTACCTTACAAGATCTTTTTTACTTAGCACTTATCTGTCGTTGCCTCATTTTTTATTCTATTTACCTATTGTGGTATAGTAATTTTATTCTAGGTGCATCGTCTTCACATATTATAATTATGTAATTAAATGTACATATACAAAATATTGTAAAACATTTTAAAAGAGTATCAGTGGAGTTTCTTGCCCATTCTTCTCCATACGAAAACTACCTTTTGGAAAGGGCGACTAGAATCAATTTTGACATTCAAAACTGCTGTGCATATTTGAAATAAATGATTTGACTTTGACTTTGACACTTAAAATGAAAATATAAAGGGAACCTTATTTTTCTACAGCACATAGAAGTCTACCGAAGCATTAAAGGTAATGGTTGAACTCAATGGTGTTTATAAACGGCTTTAAAGTGTAAATTCAATACACATGTGCCAAGTGGCGCTTCATACATACAAATTGGTGGAAATGGGTGCAGTTCTGGGCATAACTGTATTTACCTACGATATTTGGAATGAAATCTACGTAAATGAGAATGAAGTGTAACGGAATGTTGAGTTAATAAGATCTTGTGTTTACTTTTATTATACTAGCGACCCGCTCCTGCTTCGCCCGGTTTTCGACTTTACGACTTCATAAAACATCGATATTTCTTATTTATGTGACATTAATATTAACTTATTTTTATATACATATACACCTTCCGGAATAAATCTTCTAAACGATGGTGAAAACTTCATCAAAATCTGTTGCGTGTTTTAGAAAAACAACGCGGATATACAGACAAATACGTAAAAAGACTTTATAATGTGTAAGATCATCATTATAAGCTGCAATATGTCCACTGCTGTACCAACATCTATTATTATTATGTAGCTTCTAGAATATCTGAGCAAATTTATACAAAAAAAAAATGATTAAATCATTAATTAATTCTTATTCGTTGGCTTATCTTCCATGGTTTCTTATTAGGTCTTACGGCCGTTAATTTCTCGTTTTTAGGAGTTTACATATTCATGTCTGTTGTATTTTGAGAGGTCGTGACTAAATGTTCGGGTCGATAGAAGTTTATTATTAAGTTATGCTTGCCGCGGTCGGTTCGTGGATGGCTGACCATCTATTATACATATCGAGACGACTTCGTGCCTCTGAAAGCACGTTAATCAGTTGGTCCCGGCTGTCATTCGTAGATGTTTGACAGTCGTTATTATTATTCAGAAGCCCAAAAGTCTGACGACCAGTCTTGTCAAGAGGTATCGTGATACCCAGTACTGGGTTGTGAAGGTCAGATAGGCAGTCGCTCATTCTAAACTACTGGTATTTGGCTGCATCCGTTTAGACTGGAAACCGACCCCAATATAGTTGGGAATAGGCTAGAGAGATGATTTTTTTGTTGAATTTTTCTGAACGAACTTTAAAGTTTATCTTGAGACATTTGCCTAAAAGTAATCCTCTAGGATGATTTTATTCTAGATCTGCTCAACATTTTTTTACAACAATCTATAACTACGTGGCGTCTTCTAAAAATAAATGGTAGTAGTTGTGTCTATTTTGGGCTTACAAAGAAAATACTTAGATTGTTATCACATGACCAATGAAAATTGTCCTGCGTCAGAATGGCGCAATCACAGGCAAATGAAATTATTTCTATTTTTGTTCTCAGTTCTCACAGATATTGTACATTTATACAATTGTCGCTAAGGTTCACTATTCACTGCAGCGTATAATAAATGTCTAAAGGTGCTTAGTTTAGTTAAGTGTCTAACTTAGCTTTTTGCTGGATGTTCTGCTCTAATTGAATTTTCTGTTGAATGGTCTTTGCTAGAAATATACCACTGCAATACAAATGTAGTTGAGACTGATTGAATTATTATGTTTCTCTGCAAAGTCTAATGACCATGAGACTCGTTTAGTACCATGAAGATACTCAGCGTCTGTTAAGCTGACTAAAACAATTGTGGGTATAGGTGGAATCGATTCCCTAGTTATAATAATAAAATAACACAATAAACGAAAAGTTCAAGACTTGACGGAATTTCATGAAGTAAGTATCTGGAAAAAGTCAATTTAATTTTCAAATAAAATACACTCAATTCCATTACACTTCCATGCACAAAAACCCTAAACAGCTGCCAAAATACGTACACGGCTACGTACGATAAACACACGTGAGAAAAAACCGTTCAAGCGAAAGCCTAGCGAATATGAGAGAGAAACTCAATTACAACGACACGTGGCCTCCTAAGAGATATGTCAGCGTTTTTATTTAACTTCACCCGTGTCTTACATAAATATAAGGAGCTTAGGAAGGTCTCAGGATCGTATGTACGAATGTAACTGCACAATTTGTGGAAAGGATATTTTTTTGTTTGTGTTTTAGTTTTGGGTGTACCCAAGTGAATTTCTGAGTACAGGTTGGGCAGTGCTTCTTTAGTGTTGTTTAGTTTTGTTTTTCCGCTTATTGGCATGCGTAGAATGAGATCTCCTCTACCTGGATGGACCGACGACCTTAAAAAGGTGGCTGGGACAGAATGGATGCGGAAGCCGGAGAACGGGGTGTTGTGGCGTAGCCTTGGAGAGACCTATGTCCAGCAGTGGACTGCGATATTCTGAGTTGATTGATTGAGTGTTGCGGCGGGGCTGACAATCCAACATTAAATTGTTTTAATACAAAGCAACACACATTTGAACACTTTTTTGAACACATGTGAGGCACGGGTGTTTGGGTGTTTGATCAAAGTTTGATCTCACATTTATTACCGTACCTCACCAGTGTTAAAACAAGTGTTCAAATATTTGACAGTATCTGGCTTAAGACAAACATTCTGCAGAACCTTAAATTAAAACCATTTTATGACTATCATTTTCTGTATTTTTCTACCTCAATGGTATTTTACTGTATTCTATTAATTATGTAGAAAACGAAATGGAAGCATACGACTGGAGCCGATTATACGCGAATCAGCACCGAGTGTACGCGATTTAGGGTCACCGACCTACTGATGGAGCTGAGTATTTCCAATTCAGCGTCACCGACCTGAGCGTGACGGCTCAGTTTCGTTCACTAATCATAAGGAGCGCGTAGTGTGCGAGTAGTTTTCACTACACATTTGTGTTATTTGATAGTGCCACTATGATTTGTACGTAATACGTGAGTCTACGATGATTATAATTATTATTACGGTATCATATTACCCAGTTACTGGGTTGTGGAGGTCAGATGTCCATGTAAAATACTGGTATTCAGCTACATCCAGTTAGACTGGAAGCCGACCCCAACATAGTTGAGAAAAGGCTAGGCAGATGATGATGACGTGAGTCTACCATTTTAAACAACATAATTTTAACCAATCCAGAGTAACTTTAAAACTGGGTGAATTTTTCCTACACATTATTGCAGTGCTTCGCTACTGTGAATGTGCCTAAACACTCAGTCCCGAACAAACAGAGTCGGTTCCAACCCGGTTTTATTTGGCACTCCAAGGTCGTGATCTGCATAATACATGAAACTCAATCTCGGCAGGTTTTCTGTTTTACAGTCTAATGAAATATTGATTCAAATTGAGAAGATTTTATTGCACTAGGGAGATTCGTTCGTTACCTTTTTATGGGAGGTGAGAAGCAATTAGGGGTTTCAGAAGGTGTATAGCTATAAAAATGCTACTGCTTTGAGTATAACTTTTATCAATCAAGCAGGAATTAAGCATTATGAAGCAATGGATTAAGAATATCTTTCATAATCATTGAGATGGTGATTGAAATTGTGTTACGCAATTAGGGCGCTGGACCCAAATTAAGTACCTACATTCTGCCATAGAGCAAAACTTCCATTTGTCAATCAAATTGACAGTGAAAAACGTATGATACCATGATATGCTTACAAACCCTTTTTTCATTAAAAGAAAATGCTTTAAAACACAAACATTTATAAGACGTGTTTTTCCAGAAGTTAACAGTAGAAAAAGGTTACAAAGTAGATTCTCATAGGAATCATTAGCTAGAAAAAAGTGCAGTTGGAGAGCGGTCGGGTCGAGTGGTGTGGAGACTGTGGCTTTTCAAATGAAAGGACAAATCGTGTAATTACGTAACGTTTTTTTGTTTTGTTTATAGTTTGTGCTTTTCAATTTGTAATATTGGTGAGATTCTTTAGATGTTTAAAGGTTGTAAAAGGTAATATTAGTTAGAATTTCCACAGGCTACCTTTTATTTCATATTTTATAAAAAGATACAGCTCTGTGACAGACAAACAGACATACAGACAAAGTAGGTTTTAAAAAAATACGGTCTCATTTCCACTCTTCGTGTAACCGAACCTTAAAAAGTTGTAACAGACAGTATTGCTTTATTTAGAAGAAAAAAACCCTCAATTTGATGATCTATCTTCATTAGGTTATTTTTTGGAGTAAGCATTCTCAAGTAAAAACTTCGTCCAAAGCAGAAAGAAAACTTTTACAACCTCGGAAAATGTCCTAGATAAAAGAAAAAAACATGGCGTCTTCAACGTGAGACTCGTTCACGTCGTTAGGACAAGTTAGCGACACGACGCGATACGTGACGCGTCTGAGATTTCAACAGGGACACTAACATGCCTGTGACCTTTAGGGCATAAACCTTTTGTAGCTCTTAATGTACTTGTACTATTCGAGATCTGTAAAATATGTCGACCATCACATGCAATGACTGAATATTGTGTTAACATGGTGAGTGTAAATCTGATTTTGCATAGATTTTTTCTAAAAACATAAATTGAGTGGAGAATATTAAAAGTGTTTTGAAAACCTTTAAAACAGTGTCTAGCAAAACCAAGGTAACTGATTACCTTTTTTAAACAAATGTCAGTACGTAGAACTCAACCTGAAGTGTTGTAAAAAGGACGTCAAGTGGATAGGTTAAGATGATAGGCAAGGTACTTCTGCCCCATCACCTTCTTAACCCATAAAATGGGTTTTTTAGCAACTAAGTTCACTCTTTTAGTTGCTACTGTGATCAAACACGCGCGAGCCAAGCGAGCAAAGCGAGCGGTGCCGTGGCAATAGCCCGTAAGCGCCACATCCACGTTGGTCGCAGTTACTCTGATAGGTTAGAGCATATCACAAGATGATTGAGTATCCATTAGTTAGGATCGATTAAATAGATCAATCAATCAATCTACTCAGCCTATCGCAGTCCACTGCTGGACATAGGCTTTCCCAGGCTGTGCCACAACACCCTATACTCCACCATCCACTTCTAGTCTGTCGTAACCACCTTTTTAGGTCCATCTAGCTCGGGGCAATTACCTACCTACATGCCGAATAAAAAACACTGTTCTTTTCAAAATATAATGATACGACGAGAATGTTTTGTAAACAGAGTCGGGAAGTTGCTGCAGTGTATTTGAAACGTCTACAGTTACGAGTACTTTACAGAGTTAAGTAAGCGAGCGATAACGGCTACTCGAGCAGGAAGCAATAACGCGAGCTCGGGGTACAGAACCACCCCCTTTTTTATTTTTACATTACAGTTAGTGGTTAAATTTGTGACCCATTATTGTTATTTATTCTAAACGCGAAACAGTTTTTTTCTATATTCATGAAATTACAAAAGTACCTGAAAAAGAATTAGTTGAGGTCGTGGTCGGTCGGGAGGTTGAGGAGCCTTCTTTAAAGTGAAATAATGTATGTAGTGAGCTAATGTCGTGTTTTAGTAGAGATAAGTACAATCAAATAGCGAACTGTGGTTAAATTATAATAGCTATGTATTAAAAAAAAAAAATCCAAAGTCCTAATCATTGACCATAAAAATAATTCGGATCACTGTAAGAAAAACCATGGCCAAAAAACGTCATCTCATTAAAAAATAATAAGGTCTTCACCAAAAATTTATATCTTTACAAAATCCTCGTTCCACTTTTAATAAGCCTTGAACATGAACAAGAAACCGATGGCAAGAAAATAATTCTCATTTTGCGTGTACCGATGAAATTGGCCCGCAGTGTACCACTACGGTTTTGTCTTACGATTTTGTGCTTTCGGTTGCCAGCCTTTTGTTCAGTAGAATGAGAATAGCAATTAAGCCGTCTCATATGAATTAAAATAATCTCACTATTTTTTATTTATGAGAATATTTATGAGTACCTAAATGTACTTGGAATAACAATGAAAATATAATTGCAGTGGTGTTGAACAGAGTGTCTATTAAGAAAGATTTCTTTAGATTTTTTAGAAAATATTTCTTGGAACCTTCTTTCCTCCTTCTTTAAACCTTTACATTTTTTGGTCCTTCAAGCCTTTTTTTGTTTTATTTTCTTTGATATTGTTATGATAGCTTCTAATAACTTTGTAAATGCTTAGTGTATTAAACATTTTTATCTTATGTACTAAAATATTGAGCTAAATGACGATCAATCTTGAATATCTAATTATCAATAATCATGGTACCTGTGGTATAGTAATGGTACTCGTCTTTGATTTTTCATAAGACTTTTTCTCATTTGGAAGGCTTTGTCAGTAATACGATTACATTGCCCAGTTCATTTTTTTAACGATATCTTGCCTTGATTTTCGACGACCGTGTTGTACTTTCAGGAAAATTATTTTAGATTTTTATCATTTACTAGCTTCCGCCCGCGGCTTCGCCCGCGTAGAATGTCGATGTCCTTTCTCAGGCGCTAGATTATCTGTGTATCAAATTTCATTTAAATCTGTTCAGTAGTTTTGGCGTGAAAGCGCGACAGACAGACTTTCGCATTTATAATACAGTAAGAAAGGTCATTAATATAAACTAGAAATAGGAAAGGGCCAAGAATCGAACCTTGAGGCACGCCCATCTTAACCAGAGACTCCGAGGACGTCGCCCCATTAACATTTACTTTTTACTGACTTTTTGAAAGATAGGAAAGAACAAGATCAGCAGCTTGTCCACGAATTCCGTAGTGGTGTAATTTACAGATCAGTGTATTGTGGACAACGCAGTTAAACGCTTTTGAGAGGTCACAGAAAATGCCAATTGCATCCTGGGACTTTTACCAGGATTCCAAAATGTGACTGATGAGTTTTACTCCTGCGTCAGTCGTCGACCTACCTTTCGTGAAACCAAACTGATGACTATGTAAATTCCCATTTGAATTAAAATGTGCCAATATTTGGCCTAGCATGATTTTTTCATATATTTTGCTTAATGCTGGTAGCACAGATATTGGTATATAATTAGAGGGATCACTCTTACTACCCGATTTGAAAATTGGTACTACTTTCATTAAATCAGGAAACGTACCTCTATCTAAACATTGATTATATATGCCTGTTAGGAAAGGAGCAAATTGTGTCAATAATATTTCCAAGAACCTTAACGGAATAGTAACCATTATATCATCCAAACGGGTGTTATAATGTTGTACTAAATTTCATAATGCAACTCATTTCAAAAAAAGAACGCTGTCATGCAAGCGGGATTCACTAACTAAGCTCAGCCATTAAAAAAATAAAACTTGAGTTTATTCGAATTCACGTGAGTTGTATCCCGCCATTTGTGTTCGATATTATTATTACAAAGAACCTTTTATAGAGGATTCATAACATGGATGTAGATAAAGTTTTGTATGCAACTGTAAATAATTAGGTATTAAAACACTCATGTGATACACTCACTCAGTCCACGTTCGTGTTTTATTACCAGTTTATTATATAACAGTTGCATAAATAACTATTATTTTCACTTGAAGACACAAACATAAGTGTAACCCTTGCTCTTGTAGGTACTAGGAGTTCCTGTACCACAAGAGCCAAGTTAGGTTGGCAATCAATTTGCTTCTTAATTTTTTAACTTTACGTTAAATGAAACAAGCAATATAATAACAAAATCTATGTAATAGGAACCTGTCATTGGGAAAATTAAATAGGCTTAAAAGATTGTAGAAACACAAGACAAATGCATCAGAATAGTGGTATTCGTTTTTCAAACACTTGAGACTCACACATATTAAAACTACTTAGTACGAAAAATTTTGACTGCCAAAATAGTTCACCAAAGTGCTATGATGTTCAGAAATAAACAGATCATTCTTGCACAAGTGCGTTCCGTATAAAATCCATCATACAGGAGATAGTGTCAAATGTATTTCCTCTACTAATAAAATATATAACGTCGGTTTGTCTGTCTGTTGTTTGATTAACAGGAAAGGCTTGTGACATCAGGATATTGATGTTATTGCATTTAATTAATTAGGCTATGTTTACGTAGACATTTATGTCCAAAATACGGCACTTTTGGTCAGTGAAGAGTTGAAGATTAGTAGCCATTTAGACAGAGAAATTATAAAATAAATACCACGATATATTTTTAGGTCATCTAACTAAATCAATGAGGTCAGCACTAGAAAATCGTAATAAATAAAGAATGGAAAAAAAGACCAACGTCAATTAATATTATTCTCAAAAATAACAACAGAACCCAGGCCTCATAAAATTCTCGCATAATTCTCACATAAATAAACCACCTTTTCACTTCTTATCTCTTGCATTTGAGCACCATACCGTACAACCACCCTATTCCTTCATATGTGTAACTGTTTCTTCAGATGGGGCTATGCTGCTCCACTCAAAGGGCTCTCTCTTTCTCTCTCGTTACATAATAATAATTGAGAAATATTCAACTTTCTTGTCTGCCAAGATAATTATTATGCTGATCACTTTTTTTTTAGTTTTCTTTTATTTATTTTCTATGCATGTAATCGTTTTTTTTTTTAAATCATTTAATAATACTAAAAAATAGTAGCCCATCGGCATCAAGCTGCTGGTGGTCAGGGTTAGATAGAGGAACCTCCTCATTATGCATGCCGTGACCAGGAGTACTGCTTTCTGAATCCCAGCCGCGTAACGAGAGCGTCGCGAGGTTTTGGTCGAGGCTCTCCGCTATTAGGTCATTAACACTTTCGCGGACACTGAATGAGACATTTGAAGTTTTATTGATAGACATTGAAGTTTTATTGTTATTACGTCTATGGGCGTTTACAGTCTGCGAAAGTGCTAACCATACCGATTATCGGCAACCTCGTATCTCGTCAAGATATTTGATTTTTTATCTTTCTGAGCTTTCGCGAATTTCTTGTCATGAGGAACATTAATTTTTATCATTATAAAATCAATCCCACGCATATTACTTCTTACGAATTGGTTTATTCCTGAATAATACTATGCTGTCGTATCGAAAATGTAACAATTAATGCCTAAATTGTTGCTTTGTGTAGAACTTACGAAACCTATTATCTGTTTAGTTAATTTATCAATATGGTTTGTTGGTATACGATATTTTGAGGCTCTCACGTGGCTTTGATAATCACCCATTAGCAATTAGCATCAGTAGGCAATATTGTATAATCCAATTAACATCAATAAAAGCATTATACATAATTGGTTTATTGAAATCCTACTAAAATAGTAATTATTTATTTGAAACTAATTATTATTCACCTTTATTGGATTTTTTTATATGGATTTTTTTGCTAACAGCCTTGAGTCTGGATTTGTGCCCGTTTACTGGCAATAGACTCAGAATCAGAATTTATTTATTTGTAATAATGTAGTTTTACATTGTATATTTTTATAAACATTCTACCGTAACATCATTTGGTTTAACCCGTCTCGATCCTTGTAACATAATTTAATCGCAACTGGCGAAATGCCTGTTCTATAACCCTCTGCCTATCCGATTAGGGAAAGGAGGCGTGATTTTACGAAAATTTTATAACAAAATGTCCGAACCGTTGTCATCATCTATCTCCAAAACATAATATAAACGTTTTACCTCCAAATATTCAAACCACATACACTATAAAAGTTTGTAAGACCAATGTTACTGAAGACACCGCAAGTTGGCGGAGTAACGGGCTGTTGCATTGTTGCTAACTAGTTTCTAACTCATGTACTAACTATTTAAGGAGGATAATATGGGAGAAGACTTTGTCAAGCATGTTGGTATAAGACGGATCAGTACGTCGATTCTATAAAATTCAAACAACAACTCGCATCTCACATCGCTATTCACTCTCACTTCGCATTAGGTTCAAAATAAGTTCGGGTTCGATTGCGAAGTGAGCGTCGAAGTGACGGGGGAATTACCTTACTGAATGTCACTTCTTACGTCATCTCATACTTTATCTGTCAAAATCTCACGGTCAAATTAGTTCAATATGCTGACACGCTCGCAAGGGTGGCGCTAGTGTATCAACCGAGTTTTTGAATCAATCCAATCAAGAAACTCACAGCGGATTCAGATTCGAGGTTTAGAATGAGGTCCTACAGAATCACACACCAGGTTAAAATGTATCATAATTTTTAACCCGCGTCGAAAAAGGGGGTTTATCAGTTTAACTGTATCTGTGTGTCTGTCTGCGCCATCGTAGCTGGCAAACGGCTGGACCGATTTTGTTTTTTTTGGTTTTGTTTGAAAGGTGACATAACCGAGTGTTCTTAGCTATTAAAAAAAATCGTTTATTAGATGCTTTGATTTAGCTGGGGTTTTTAAATTTTTAAATTTAATTTAACTTGTTGTATTAGCGGCAAGACGTTTACAAATGGATACAGGCCTCTACATTCATTCTTTCTACATTTGTATCTGTGTTTTTTTATGGTGTATATAATAAAGAGTATTTTATTCTATTCTATTCTACAGGCCTTCCTAAAGTATCGTGACCATGACCTACACCATGGTCCATGGTACCATGGTCTTGCACTGGTAGTAACACGCGTCATTCAGCAGAAATGTTAACTTTTCTAACACACTTAATTTTCTGGTGTTGCAAATTCTTCTACAACCATTTTGAATCTAATAACATTTCAGGCGTCTTCATTGGCTCTGTCGTCTCATTTGATACCTCTGGTTCTATCGACAATTATCTCAGTAGAACAATGCTCTAAAGCTGGCGTCGCATAGTTGGCTTCTACTCGCGAAGTTGATCGTAGTCGAATACGAGAGTGCACTTCGGTTCGCTTCGTGCAACCTCCGCTCGCCTCGGGCGACTTCCAATTGTTGTCGGTTTTTGCGCTCGAGTCAAAGAACTCAAAGCGTTCTGTAGTTCTTCCCACGAGTGTGTAGTCACGTACTTCGGACTTCGGTCAATTGTGACCAGTAGGTACTTCGACGAAACAACTTCGCGAATAGTGTAGGGTAGGCTTCAGCGTTGCCGATATCAACAAGCGGTGGGTACCACTTTGTCGCAGACAATCGACCATTTTATCCAAGTATCTATTACATATAACTAATATTCCAACCTAATTTGTTATGTCGGACTCCTATCAACTGAACCCCACGGTTCCTACTACTACTACCATGAGTCGGGGGCCCAACAAATACTTCTACATTCGACGTACCCCCAAATGGTATCAGCCCGCCATACCTCGCCATGCCTAGCGGGCCCCATCACAAAGTGCAGCCGATCCCACGACTGCACCTCCTCCTATGAAGTCACGCATGAAGCACTGCGTGCCCCTCTTTGGTCCTGACTGTTCGGGCAACGACACAGCCCCCAATTTCGTCCTCCCCAGGCCATTTAAACCTAACCTGACATGCTCGCCACAATGCGCCATCGTAAAAACGAATCAAACCGTTATATTTATTCAGTATAGCACGAAGTTGTAAGTCTCACGCATCGCTCAACTTTGTATGAGCTAAGTAGGAGGTACCAACTTATGAAAACTGTGCCGTAATCATTTTACGTGTAAAGTAAAACGTGATATTAGTTTCCAAGGTAACGTGGCGTAACATCTCACATGACGAGAAAACTGTTACTTTGAGCTTCTGAGAAGGACTTCAATTGTTTTCCTTCATTTGCTTTACAGAAGCACTCTTGAGTGCTTGAGAAAATGAAATTCAATCTTGACTAAAACCCCATTTAGACGGTGCAAGTTTCTGGATCGTTCAAAAGCAATAATCGCATGCCATAAAGCACGTTCAATGATTTCCATTTAAGAATTGTTTGCAAGTATTTATACGCGTGTGGTTTCCATAAAATGGCATACAATAATTAATTTAATGCAAATTTTGCCATTCAATAATTGAATATGACTTCTGTGGCTTTAGTTTACGGGAATGTTGGCTTGAGGAGTGTGGACTTTGCTGTCATTATAACGGTCGTATTCTGTTGTAGCTTGTACCCTGTTCCTGCCACAGGCGGTCCCCTTGACAAAGTTTAGAAGAAAACGACAGTCTAGATAGGCAGGTGTTCCGTGCATTGTAAATGTCATGCATGACAAAACAAGGAAACGTCTTTTTAAAATTGAAATGAAATTATTTATACCAAGTCAATTAATAAGAATTGCATTTCCACAAAACTTAATAAAAATGTAACGAACGCAAAACCAAAAAGCAATACTTATTCCAAAAATTTTAACAAAAATGCATCCAAGTTATTTTCAGTTAGGCAAAGTTTTCCAAACAGTTGATATGGCAGAAGAGCGCAAGGCGCATTCGAGTGCGGAGCAGCGGTGTCTAAGGCATTTTGCTTCCTTTATGAAATCCTACGTGAAAATTTCGGGAAACTGTTATTGCAAGTTCTAGTGAGTTCCCAGTGACAGATAGAACCGGTACAACACAAATTATTTTGCTCGTACATAACGGGGTGATATCCATACTAATTTTTTTATTTCATTTTTCTTACATATAAATTATTATACATTCAAAAGTAACTGTCTGTCTGTATGTTACTTTTTAACGCCTAAACCACTGAACGGAATATTTAAAAACATTTGGCAAGGACATAGGAAACTTTTTATCGACATACCACGCGGGTGAAGCTGTGGATGGAAGCTAGCATAAAATAAAGTAGGTCAAAATTAAGAAAGTATTAGTAAAAGATTTAATTATTGAAGGTTGATTATTTTCTTAAACATTCATACACACGGCGAAAATATTCACTATTGAACATTAGCCCTACCCAAAATGTACTTTTTACACACATACGTCCCTGAAACCTAAAACTAAAAGTTGGTTTCATTCTAATCCAATGCAATGGTTACGGCCATTTGCATTTTATGCCCTTTATAGCCACCGCGTGCATCAAGTGTTGCACGCGGTGGCTACAAAGCGCGATGCAAAATAATGCGTGTATTTGTACGGTGACATCGAGCGAGCTTTGTTCTGAAATCAGATATTTCGATGTGCTTTACGATATATAGAGAGAGAGATAGCAATCACTTTAACAAAGTGAAGACGAAGTCTGAAAAAGCTTTGAAACTTAAAAATATAATTCTAATTTCATGGATCCACCCACTGTTCTAGCCTGTCATAAGCAACTGCTGGCCAATGCATAAACCTAAAAACTTTCTTATTCTCAAACCTCAGTCTGCAATCTGCCCAACCTTTTCCCAACTATGTTGGAGTCGGCTTCCAGTCTCACCGGATGCAGCTGAATACCAGTATTTTACATGGAGCGACTGCCTATCTGACCTCCACAACCTATACAATATCTGGGTAAAAAGATTATCCCCTTGATAAGACTAGTTGTCAGACTTTCGGGCTTCTGACGACCCGTCACGACTGTCAAAGAGCCACAAATGACAGCCCGGACCAACGTTTTATGGTTTCGGTATTTAAAGATGGTCGCCCATCCACGGACCAACCCAGGCAAGCGTTGCTTTACCTGATGGATTGAGCCTTGCGGCTGTTATTACGTTGCCCCGAACATTCTCCAACCGATTGTATAAAAATATTCTCAACTGGAAGTGGGAACACACCCCGTCACTATAGGAATGTGTGAACAATATTAAAAGTTTGCCGTTTAACAAAACGTAGCTCCGCAGAGATACTTTGTTTCCTTGCGAACATTTTGTATGTTATTGTAAGTTTTATGTTCGGAAAAAGTGTATTACGTTCAATATGTGTGGGTTAAAAACTTTATTCTGGGGTCGTAAATGTAATTTGTGAGACTGTAGTTTCTTGTAGATACCTACTAAACTATTCTGTAACTGTCCCACTAAAAAGCAATTAAGGTTGTTCTCACACGCAGAAGAAACGGCCATAAATCACCACAATTTGAGGTGCTTTATAAGTCCCACTCCAATGTAAAACCCTCATCTCAAGCGGAGAAAACCCGAGCATCAATTATTGGGGCTATCACATTGGCGATTTGCGAGCGTGTTTCATCAGGGCTATTGTTTAATGTATTTGTCGCGTGTACGTAGTGAGTTCGCCGTGTCAGCTTAATGAGAGTGGTTGACAAGAGTGTACAAGATAAAGTGAGAAAAGCGAATGTATAGAATAATGAAAACGCGTAGAACACGTCGCGTAGTCGCCGCTACTTCGCGCTTGTTTTACGATTGTTTTGTCAGGTTGGCGACTCCTGATCATTATTTCAGTTCAGCTTTTCTTACGATGTCTTCAATCGTTGTTTGCGCTTTCTATAGGACACAGTCTTTGGAGTACCCTAGATCGTAACTCTCGAAGCAAATGAAAAGAAAATTGATATAGCTGTCACGCACTTCTCGCTCCCGAAAAATGCAAAACAGTACCACCCAACAGCGTCACTTCTTCCACCACAAAAGAAAACAAAAACTATTCCGTCAAAATCGACACACGCTCCTACCGAAAGCAAACAATAACAACAACAAATATTTGCATCAAAGCAAAAACGTTTCTCGTACTACAATATTTGCCATCCCTATGAGGTAAACATTCTCAAAAGAAAAGAATCCAGTTTACCGTGAAATAGGGAAATTCCTTATAGAATGTTCGTGTGTGGGTCGACGTTGATACATCGTAAAGAAGATGTGCATGCAATCTTGAGAGTATATTTACTTATAGGGGTGTTCAAGGGTATAAGGAAGAATTACAATAGGCCTAAATAAGAATAGAAATGGGCTGTGAACACGTGAACGGGACGGGACGGGACAGTATATATTTATTCATTTCGCACTTCACACATAGATATCACCTAAATCTAGGTACCTATCTTTATGGATAACAAGACCTAATGCAGCTGAGTTTTTAATAAATATATTTTATTTTTATTTTATACAATGCTTAAATGTTAAGGCTCTTTATCCTACGAATTTTTTAATAAACATTGAATCAGTTAACATCTCAGATACCTATTCAAGCAAAAGATATAACACGACCATACAAATATTTTCGCACGCGGCAACGAAACCCACATAAAGTACCATAAAAGTCAGTGTTCTAACTGTGCCAAGCTATGAAATGAATGAATTATCGGTTACAACAAACATTTTACTTAGTTATTGTTATAAATAGTAATAGTAGTAAATGGTAGCACTGGTTGAAGGTTGGCAACACCGTTAGAAACATTTGGAATCGTGAACGCAAAACAAAAGTTAAAATGAATAAAAGAGAACGTTATCCATCGATGTAAGGCATCTGAAACTAAATAAATCCTTTAACAAATGAATTCAGGAAACAACTCGTATCTCAGTTTAGTACTCAGCACTGTAATTGGTTTAAAATTTTAATAAGAGACGCCGTCGCTATCGCCTGTACCTATTCTCCTTACTGTTAATTTATTGGGCAAGTTTACCTTATGTAAAGTTGCGAAGCAGAAACAGCGGATAAGGGTGTGTTTTGTAGAGGATTGAAAGCCAGAAATGTAATTAAACTTTGATTATAGTTGTAGCATTAACGGGTGGATTGCGAGCAGTAAGGTGTAAGCTTCTTGAACAGAGAAGATAGTCAAATTGCGTGTTTGCAATTAAAAGGCAAGTAACTTTAAGATGTTATTTTTTGGTACTAATTGTTCTACCTAATAGGAGGAGGAGCTCGTGGCTAAGTTATAACAGCCGCTCGGGTCGATCGATCAGGTTAAGCTACGCTTGCCGGGGTTGGTCCGTGGATGGGTGTCCATCTTTACATACCGAGACTCCTCCGTGCCAAGGAAAGCACTTTAAGCCGTTGGTTTCGGCTGTCATTCGTGGATCTTTGACAGTCGTTACAACAACAGTACAGTTACGGGTCTTCAGAAGCCCGAAAATCTGACAACCAGTCTTACCAAGGGGTATCGTATTACACTGGGTTGTGTAGGTCAGATAGGCAGTCGCTCCATGTAAAATACTGGTATTCACCTGCATCCAGTTAGACTGGAAGGCGACCCCAAGATAGTTCGGAAAAGGCTAGGCAGATTGATTGATACCTAATAATAACTCAATTAATAGAAAGATTCGGTTTCCTGTTTACCCGACTGCCCCACGGAAGGCAGTTACCTAATGTTTTTGAAGATATAAAAGTGTCTCCAAGGTATTTTTTAAAAATTTATTCGCTACCGCGCTCTCTTCCACTTTATTTCACCTCTTGTTACTCATTTATACTTGTACCATCGGCTATGGAAGGCTATGGAAATTTTTCAGAGCCCTCACAATATTTGAACTAAGTTAATGTTATTTTGATCAAAGTTAAGCCTTGTATCATCAATGTAATAATGCCTATTAATTCGTTGGCATTTAAATAATTTCCATGGAATGTTAAAATTAATCTAACATTTGTTATAGAATGATGCTTTGATGAGTTCAAACGCTATTACTGGGGGCTTAAAACAGCCACTTTGGCAGAATCTTATTAAGAAAATAGGTATTATGAATCATCGTAAAATGTCACAAACTGACAATAATTCATAATATCTGCGTGCGATTCATATTGCGAAATATTTCATCTGTTTGATAGTTTTGTATGGAGATTCGTAAAGTGGTCCACACAATCATTATGAATTGCTTCTGTGTCAAATTAGAGGAATTGCTAATGACAGCTGGATTGCTAATGAATTGCTTTTAGAGGAATTGCTAATGTTTTAGGCCCCTGTTCGTCATAATGTTTATATTGATAAGTATCTACTTGGAATTAATAATACTAAGACGTTATTTAATTTTTCTTAAACATGCCTGAACACTAAAATAATTTCATTACGACACGATCTAAGCATTTTTATAAACAAAAAGACCATTCAGTGCTTTCCATATAGTAGTTAAACCATTGTAAATATACCATCTTTGTTTTATCATGCATAAAACCATGCTTTTCTATATTTTATAAAACATTTTACGAGCTCCCTTACATGCTTTCCTCCATATTCTAATGTAAGTTACGTTATATCAAAATGTTAGTCCCAGGTATGTCTTCAGGCAGTGTTGTGTTATTCTTAGAAACGTGACGTCATGGAACAAGGAAAACAGAACGTCTTTAAGTTAGACAACGTCACTACTGTGTAGAGGAACAGTCTTGTTTAAAATATCAACGTACATTATAATGAGGATGATTCCTGGAAAAAAAAGACATTTTATTTAGTCCGTCAGTCAAATAATAAAAAATATGAGACACGTATTTTTTGCTTAATCATTTTAATAAAAAAATTACTTAGATAAAACGCATTAGAGTTAGGGAGTGAGGGTCGCTACGGCACAAGTGAGTATAAAAACTGTTTAAAAGTGAAGTCATCACATTCAAACTCAATGTATCGCCGTAAGATTTTGTTTACGTAAAAAAAACATTTTTCAACTTTGCTTGCGTAGGCAGAATAAGTATGGAACCTCCGAAGCATGACCTACCAAAAAAAAAAGAATCATCAAAATCGATTTATAATTGGCGGAATAACCGCATAACAAAAACACGTACAAAAAAAAAAACATACAGACGAATTGAGAACCTCTTCCATTTTGAAGAAGTCTGTTAAAAAAGACCAAATTAATACGTGTCGAATATTTTTTAATAATCGACCTGACGGGTAATAATTTTTTTTAAGTATCTTCCCCTACCGTACGCCATCTTCTCTCAAGCATTTCTAGTAAAAAGAGCCCGCGCCCGTTGGAATTTCCTATCGGAAAAAATGAGGATTTTCTATCCCCTTTTTTAACCCCTTTAGGGGATGATTTTTCAAAAATCCTTCCTTAGACTTGCTTTGAGCAGTGGGCAGTGCGTTGTCTGTCAGTAGTTGAGATTAAATCCAAATTGACTATTTCGGGATTGTTTCAGTGCTGGTTACGAGTACAAGGATTGAAAATGTATGGGGAAAGTCCAAGTAGCTTTAACTTAAAACGTTTTACGAAGATTGACTAGTGAGTTAAAATTTACTTTAACGTTACGTACTACGTATTTTTATCCAATGAATGTTAAAAGGTTTTGTAATCTATCGTCTTACTTTGTTATTTCTACAAAGGAACTGTGTAACGTAAAAATACGAAATACAGCCAACGTTGCGCTACTCGTTTTCTAGACTGCCCGTGACCTTGTGGTTATACACAAAGATATTTGAGGCTATATTTGAAGCCGAATCCTTTACCTATAAACAGATATCAAAATGAGAGATGTAGGCATAACAGATTCCCAGAATTTCATCTTGTAAATCAGCATATTATGCGACTGTTACAACCAATCCCACGCCAGGGGCGCCGTTGTTAGAGTGATTAGGGGTGGTTGTTACACGAGAAAATGGTACCCAATTTAATAATTAAAATCAGTATTATCTTTCTCTCTCCCTCTCTCTCTACTACTTTGAAGTTTATAGTCGTGACGAAGCATATAAATGTTCAACATTACGCTTCACTGCTATACAGACTTATTTATTTATCTTCACATTATCCAAAATATGATTATGACATCAAGTTCCAACATAACGATAGAAAATGTACTACAATAACCATACAGTCCCATAGATTGCTTTGAATTTAAATGATAATAGCAAAATTACTATAAATACATACAGAGTGTAGAAAGTGGGAGTAAAGGGGTCAGCTGAGCCATAACCTGAGGAAATAATCATCAATTTTGATTGCTTATGGCTACTTGCATCTGTCCCCGCACTATCAAAATGGGCTCTAGTGATGTGTCGTTGGTTGGAATGGATATCGTTGATACTTCACCATTTTGTTGCTATATGTTATTCCCGGATGACGTTAAAAGGGATAACTATACAGCGGGTATCAGAAATGCGTGGTGGATTTGCAGCAATTGCGAATAAATAATGAGCTGCCCCATACATTTGGGTCGCTTAAGTAATGCGTCATGTTCGTGAACGGGCGCCGTCAGTTGTGACTGGTCATCTCTTAGCTGCCATGGCTTATTTTAATATTTGAATTGTTTTATGTAATAATTGCGGACGCTTTTAACGTGCTTTCTACATTGTTCTCACATGTATAATTTCAACATAAATGATGTAACCCATATATTGTAACAATATTTTGATTTAAAAGAGTGTCCATGGAGTTTCTTTCCCGTTCTTCTCCATAGGTACCTACTACGCTTTGGAATGGGCAACTAGCTTCATATTTCTGACTGACCGACTCCTTGACAATTCAAAAGTGCCTGTAAATGGTTTAATTGAAATAAATGCTTTGAGTTTGAGTTTAATGAATTCTTGTATTTATATTATAGGACTGACAAATTCAAAATCTAGATTCACACGCAACCTGTTCGATTTATGCCCTAACACTTGGACTCCGGATTTTTAATTTGTCTGTCTGTGATGTCTTGTTTATACCTTTTTAGTTGATTGACTTTTTTGTCGTAGTTGGGTTTTAGTTTTTATTTCATAATATTTTTTTTAGATCAAACGATTAGCACATCTCCAAGCCAAAACTGTGTTTTCAGTTTCAATACTTGCACAATTTTCCTGCACCAAAGGCTACAGTGTCTTTACGAAGAAGAACAGTCTTGTCTCGTGTGTGCCTACCAGGAATTGAACCAATAAACGTTCGGTTCGATGTCTAACTGTCAAGTTCTCGGAAGTAGCGAAATAACGGTTAAACACCCCAAGTCACGGGTAAAACTTTGTGGTATTAGAAATTCTGTTTCGAAATATGGAGTATTGATAAAACACGACGCTGTCGTTAGGACGTTGATTTTGTTCGTGTGAAAAAGAAAAGACGAAAGATAAAACAACCGACTTTAAAAAAAAAACACAAAAAAGTGAAAAAGTCGATGGCAAAAAAAGAAAATTGAAAACCAAAGATACCGACTTCCGAAAATAAACTTATTTTTCGCTTTTTAGTGTTTTTTTTGGAAGTAGGTTGTTTTTTTTGTGTAAAAAAAAATAATTTTCACTTTTTAGTTGTGGTACCTACCCCACACAAATACGAAGGAATACTAACACCTGGTACGTAAATTAAGTGACAGAGTAACTTTAAACATCGTAAAAATAGTGGTGGTGGGTAAAATATGTATTAATGAAGCTAACTCCAAAACTACATAATCAAAGTTAGTAAAATTTATATGGGACCTCTAAAGAATGACCTACCAAACAAAAAAAAAACATCAAAATCAATTCATAATTGACGGAGTAATCACGTAACAAACACACACAAGAAAAAAAAACATACTGTCGAATTGAGAAACTCCTCCTTTAAGAAGTCGATAAAAATAAATTTATTTGGTACACACAATAATTAATGCCACAAAAAACCAAATAAAATACTCAGTTATAATAACAGTATTATGTTACTCACTGTTGCGCCAAATAGGCCCGGTTCAGCATAAACGCCCGACAACTAGTGCCTGATGCTGGTTATGTATTTGATTCAGTTTAATTAGACAGTGAGCATCATTCAGAGTTAACTTTGTAAGCACGGTTTATCATCCTACTTTAGAAATCTATTAAAAAAAAAGCTAAGTGCGAGTCGGACTCGCGCACGAAAGGTTCCGTGCCATTATCTATAAAAACGGCATAAATATTGTATAGGGGCTCCCATACAACAAAGGTGATTTATTGCAGTTAAAAAAAAAAAAACTGTTTTTGTTTTTTTATTTTATTGTTTTTTAGTATTTGTTGTTATGTCAGCAACAGAAATACATCATCTGTGAAAATTGAACTGTCTTTCTATCACGGTTCATGAGATATGGAAAGACAGACAGACAGACAGACAGACGGACGGACAGCGGATTCTTAGTAATAGGGTCCCGTTTTACCCTTTGCGTACGGAACCCTAAAAATGACGCTATATTAAACACCTGTAGTGTAAATGTTTTATCCTCATTATTGGACAGTTACTAAAGAGAATTATGCAATACAATCAATTGTTAATCTAAATAAAATGATTGAAACAAGCAGCTTTAAAAACACTCACAATCTAACAAAAGCAAGCCACGTTAACATTGATTAAAATTAGGTCGAAATACATTTTAAAACGCAATTACATGACAATAAATGATTAACCACGGCATTCTGAACTAAATTAAAGTACAATCATTATTTACACACACGAGTTAATTGCAGCTGATAATGTACACTTATTAGTACCTCATTGACATCGTGTCAAAATTAATTATGTATTGTCCTATTTAGTCGATTGATGAATTTTGTTCATAATAAGTGGTGCGATTACGAGTCTGCTGCAAATTAGTTTCACGTATTTTCTTTGTAGGTACCTGCGAAAAATAATAACCACGAATAATCCACCGTAAGCTATCAGCGTGTTAGTTAATTGAACTCGCAAGCCATCTGTCTCCCGGCACGCAAAGCTGTAGCGTGGCTAATGGAAAAGTGTGTGTGTCAATAATAGGAAAGTGAATGAGTTGGTACCTATTTCTTCTTGGCGTGTCGATGGCAATCTAAGTTGAGTCGGTCTAGAATTTGGCTCCTTTGGTACCTTTAGTAGTGTTTATCAGTTCCTGTAATGTACAGAAAACAGGGCACACTGGACACGACATTAAAATGTCCCATCGTTTGTGGAACAGTACCTACCAAATTTTACACTTCACGTCAGAGTCATCTGTTGTGCTATTCTGTAAAAATCTCACCGTGCAACTTAGGTGAAGTGAGCTTGGGGTGAACTGTCACTGCCTAAGCATCAGTAGGTATCGATGACAATGACAGCTTTCCACGCTGACTTCACCTAAGTTTTCACGATGAGATGTTTACAGAATAGCAATACTGCAGTGAGTCACGTGAGCAGGTTTTCCTTGATTCGGCCAACCTGGATCCGGAGTCTATTTAAAGACTTCCAGGAAAACCAAGACAGGCAATGTCCATGTGGGAGATTATCACCAGTTAGACCGAATGGGAGTTTGTAAGTACTTACATAACAGCTTCACATAAATGTATAGAAACAACTTCCTTCTTTATATAAAAGTCGCCTGCATTGCAAAACAAACAACAGAAGTAGAGCAGTCATATTCTTCAAGCTCATATTTCAGCCAGTTTAAAGTAAGCACTCCACAGTCGAACCCTTTAAAGCCATACATCATAGTGACGGGTACAGACCTGGCACTGTGCCAGCTGATAGCAATGGTGATTGACTTATTGCTCGAACGTAATAGAGCATCGGATTAGTTTTGTGTGAACCCTGCGTTAGATTTCGTTCCACTTTAAGCGTTGTTCAGACAGAGGCGCCCTGTGGTGGCGGACATTTGTAATGTTCCTTCATGAAGATATTCTTACATAAGGCAGTGGTCCATTGGAAACAGCCCTGACTTACGAGTTGAAGGTTGTAGCTTTAAACCCAGACAAGCACTTTACTTTGTGTAAATTATTTCATCACCACTGCTCTCAAAACGATGAAGTAATCATAATAAGGAGACCGGCATGAACCAAAAAAAATCGAAGGCTCTCACTGGGCCCGCGTGATGAATTCTGGCCCACTGTCTCTCACAGAGAGGCCTGTGTCCCAGCAGTGGAAACATTGTAAGCTGATCAATGATTATGCTATAGCTATGGAGCCATTCAAACAAACGCGGTGTATATAACCACTGTCGGCCACCGCCACTGTCTGTGTCTGAACATCGCATTATAGGTTTTGCTCTGCGGTTGCTTTGCTGTTGTTTTTCTTTGTTTTTTTGCATGGAAAAACTGAGTTAGCACTGATGTCGAAAATATAAAGTTGTAGATTTAATTAGTGCTAAAAGCCCGGCTTTTATGATTTTTTGGAAAACAACGTTGTTTTGTTGACCTGCCGGAAATAACAAATACTGGAAATCGTTGCTTGGAAAGATAAAATTGGCAGAATGGAATCCTAGTGAATTCTTCAGTATTGAACAGGAACACACTTGTATGTTTTCTGGGATGTCACGAGCTTTACTCTGCCGTCGTACGAGAGAAGGGCACGTCTATCATTTTGGTCAAACTGAGATAATTGGGATTAAAGTTTTTATTATATTCTGCTTCAGGGTGGAAGCCTATATCTTAAAAGAAAAAAAAATACTGATGGTATATGCGTGATAATTCCACAAAAAATTTAGCAGGCATGTCTTTTTTTCTGATTCTAAATATGTATGTAACTCATTTTTTTTTTAAATGTTAGTTGTGCCCTTTTTTCTTACGACGGCAGTACTGTTATTCGTGTCCATCTGTTTCAGTGAATTTTCTAACATTATCAACATAGAATTGTTAGAACTTTGAACAATAGTACAATCGACTGTGATTTTTCATAAACGTAACTGTTACATACAGAACTGTTTTAATTTTTTCTGGCATTTTATCATTTCTGGCAGCTTTAAATTTTCCAATAGAAAGACTATAGTGGTTTATTTAATGTAACTGTTCGTTCCGGGTCACAAGCATTGTTTATTTTTATACAATGCAACAGCCAAAAAAATAACCTACAACCCAACCATAACTATCCACAGTCCCACAATAATGCCCGCACATTATTTTTTAGCTTCTACACTGCTGTCAGTAATCTGGACACGGTCAGCAAACCAGTCTGGCAGTACGCCAAACTTGCACATCATTTTATCAAGATCTGTTCACGACGTGTTTTTGGGAGTTCTGGGGACGAGCAATAAACAGGCAGGCCATTGCAGGTGGATATTTATGGAATTGTTATTGAAATTACTTACAGTTAAACCAAAAAAGAAATGCACTTCGGTAATCTTCATGTCTTCGAATAACCAAGTACTTCGCGCCACAGAGTTACCGGGCTTTGTAGGCACCTATCATTGCACGTTTGGATTAAATTTTCATTCCGTCGGGTTAGCTATTTAAGGGTGGCAGCTCGTCACTTGTCAATCAAAAGTTTTTTCGAAGATAGTAGACGATGATTGCCGAAGTACATACTTTTCCTGGGAGAACTGTAGGTATTGCGGTAGGGAAAGAAAATACTCGTCTATAAAATGATTGGTTTAATTTTCAGTCTGACAAGGAAATACATTAATGTCAAATGTTTGCATAAACTTGTTTTTTTATTCGACTGTTTTGATTCGACAAACATCCTGTAATTTGTTATTTAAATAATTCATTCATTAATTTTATCAAACTTACTCCTTTAGTAGCCCCGACTTTCGGTAATAAATAAGGGTGGTAGCCTAAAAATATAGACAACTAGCTGTTTCACGCGACTTCATATGAGATCCAGATTGAAAAGTAGCCTATGTCCTTCTCTAGGTCAAGGTCTACCCCTGTGCCAAATTTCATTCAAATCCGTTCAGCCGTTTTACCATGAAAGCGTAACAAACAAATTCACTTTCGCATGTATGCATATTATAAATTAAAGTCACTTTTCGTGTTTGTATGTATGTCCGCGTTGTTCTTCTAAACCACGCAACAGATTTTGATGAGGTTTTCACTATCGTTTAGAGAATTTATTATGGAAGGTTTATGTTTATAATACGTTAGTATTAAAGTTACATATAACCAGTTTTGTGGGGCAATGTACCTAGCATTAAGAATTATAAGTGAATAAATCATTCATTCATTCATTCGTTCATTTATTAAAAGCAAAAAATTTTTACACAATACCAACTGTCTACTGCAGCTGCCATTTGTCATGCCACCAACGCAATAGAAGTCAAAATCGGCTAAACGGACTGTAAACAACGTTTATTTAAATGTCTAATCTTATTTCAAATGGATTATACACAACACACTCACTACTACCATACGCACGAACACACTACACTAACCACTATCTACTATACAATGCTAATATTTCGTCTTATTATGGCTTGGAGATAGATTCACAGCATAAGTTGCTTACCTTTGTGCAACTTTGTTCTGAAAGCCAAGGAACTTTCAAGTTTAAATCAAATCATTTGAATAGTTCCAAGACTGAGGGAAATTCGTAAGCCAAAGTGGGTCCCACCTACAAGGCGGATATAAGCCTCTTAGCAACTAGAAGCCAGCGTTCATCTTCGTTATAATCTGCGAAATATAGGTCAACTTATGTGCAGCCTGCTTCAGGTCAGGATAGGAGTGATGCATACTAGGTAGGTTAATTCTGCAATAAGATACAATAGACGTAGATATATTAGTCCATCTTTACATACCGAGACTCCTCCGTGCCTCGGAAAGCACGTTAAGCCGTTGGTCCCGGCTGTCATTTGTGGATCTTTGACAGTCGTTACGGGTCGTCAGAAGCCCGAAACTCTGAAAACCAGTCTTACCAAGGGGTATCGTATTACCCAGTTACTGGGTTGTGGAGGTCAGATAGGCAGTCGCTTCATGTAAAATACTGGTATTCAGCTGCATCCGGTTAGACTGGAAGCCGACCCCAACGTAGTTGGGAAAAGGCTAGGCAGATGATGATGAGACGTAGATATATTAGTAAACTATTCCGCTTAACTATTCTTCAAGAGTCATAAAAACCCTGTAAGAAATCGACACGTGTTTCCCCTCTCAACGTGGTAGGTTACTAAATATATCTACGTCTACTGTATCTTATAATGGATTTCCGCAAAGTGACGCCTGAAACAATTAACTATCTTAATTCTGATATGTGTGCGTCGTTTAGTTATTTGATTTTTGAAGATATTATAATAAAACACCTACACTTTTCCAGTAACAAGATGCAAGTGGAACACACCCAATAAAGTAAGTGAAATAGTATTCAAGATCTAGCAATCAAATATTCAACAAAGCCTGTAATACCCAGAAGCTACTAACGAAATATGGGTGTAACTATACGTTTACCTCTGCCAAACCCTTCCGGGATTGCAGGCGTGATTTTGTGTTATCCCGGGCAGGCAGCAAACAAACACACCTAAACATTATTACCAAAACAAGGATCCAAATATGAAGGTATCCTCAAAGTCAAACTTTTAGTTACTAAGCCCGAAACACAAACGTTTGCAACAAACTGAGAGGAACTTCGCAATGTTTGGCACGGTTGTGGCTATCGCGGTTGACGGCAAACCCGATAGGTATAACTAGTCGCAAAGTTTGGAGTTTGCACAGATTTGAAAATAGAACTGATGCGTTTGGTTGATATCGGATTGGAAATACGAATTTGCTGATCTATTCTCTAAATATCTCACTGAAAACTTAGGTGTAGTGAGCTTGTGTGTAACAGCAGTGATAGCTCAGTGGTGTGACCGTCGAAATGACAAGTCATAGGTCACGAGTTCGTAACCAAGCCACGCACCTCTGACTTTTCAGATTCATGCGCTTATTGTGTAATTATCACTTGCTTAAAACACGGTGAAGGAAAACATCGTAAGGAAATCAACATTATGCACAATCAGCATGTGAAGCCAAGCCAAAGGCCCATGGGCGGCATAAAAGCTCTGATACCAGACTATTCACTAACCACAAGACAGAAAAAAAGTGAACTGTCAATCCCTAGCATCAGGCGGAATGACAGCTCTCTTCACTTCAGCTAAGTTTTCACTTTGAGATTTTTACTATCATCACATGAACCTCAACACTTATTCTGCAGAATATGACGCTCATATCTATTTCATTTTTCCTTTGATGACTGACTGTTTTATAATGACAATGTGTGCATTTATAATTTCTAACATGATGAATTATCGTGGACCGTTTACGATTTTTAAAATCGTGTTCATTCATATATTTCAATACATTTTACTTGCCTGTGTTATTGTGATGCCCTGGACGTCCACGACATATATTTAGGGGTATGAGGAACAGGGTGTAAAGTTCACTCATCCACCATAGAAAAGGGAGGAACCTCCGACCAGATGGGTGTTGTGTCTGGCGGGCAACTGCTCAACGATTGATGACGGGTTCTTGTATATATGTTCATTGCACGGTAAACTTTAATTGCGCGATGCAGGATTTAAGTGACGTCAGGATTTTTGTGTGACGTCAAGTCTTTGATGCGTAGTTCGCATGTGGCGATGTAGATACCGCCACATAAATATCGTCACGTTAGTGCATACTCAGTGACGGTATTAGTGATTGTACTTAACGAAACCTGCGGGATGGATAAAGAAGGTGTGATTATTACTTGCCTGTATCGCTTTAAGAGGCCTTTTTAGGGTTCCGTAGTCAACAATGAACCCTTATAGTTTCGCCATGTCCGTCTGTCTGTTTGTCCGTCCGTCTATCTGTAGCTTAGCGCAGAGACTCTTGGTACTAGAAGGCTGTAATTTGGTATGGATATACAATACATATAAGTCACGCCAACAAAGTGGTAAAAATCGTAATTTTTTTTTTTTTTGTGTACTTCCCCTAAACGTAAAGTGAGAATGGTTTTTTTTTGTCGTCAATCCCATTATGTGGAGTTTGTGAAAACCATTTTTGGATTCAGGGATTCGTTTGCGAAATATTAAGCTTTAAAGTGCTAATTTTTGTTAGAGTTAAGTGTCCTCCCCCCTGTCAGCTAAATGGTTGGTGTTGGGTACGTGAAAAAATTCACGACAGTAGTATATAATATAACGAAATTAAAAGAAAAACAATCACCGCTATGTAGGCTCCATAAGTTACCGAGTAAAAATCCACCAACTTAAATTTGCAGTTGCAAAAACATGTTCTCACATACATTCTATATGGGAGAACATGTTTTTCAACTACAATGTTAAGTTTGTTGGATAAATTCATCCTAACTACGGTACCCTTCATTGTGCGTGGTTCGACATGCACTTGACCGGTTTTTATAGATAATGTTACGGAGCCCTTTGTGCGCGAGTCCGACTCGCACTTGGCCGGTTTTTTTTACCGAAAAGCCAGTTTATCTTGCAGAACATTTTTGAATTTCAGAGTTTTCCGCTAAACACAATGATAACTTTGAAAAACAATGAATTAAATTAATGTCTCGACTAGCTTTTATGTTTTTCATAACAATATCCCATTCAGTGACCCAACCCGTGCGATATAAAAGGTCTCTTTGTAGTGGAATCTAAAAAAAAAAAACAATAACTACGACAAGGACTAACTTTGTGTGGGAAAATGCTTTTAGAAGAAAATAATATATTACCTCGTGTTTCTAGGGTTGCTTACGATACGACATTTTTTTTTGTAGAAATAAAATACAGAGCTTGTTAGTGTTATGCAGTATATGATTCTAGTATTTCAGGGTTTTCTGAAATGAAAAGCTATGAGAGACATTTTTGCAGATGAACGATGAAGTAATGTCAGAGGGACTCGTAAGTGTTTTGAACTGTATATTTGTAGCAAGCTGCCTTAAATTGTTCTCAAACTCAAACTGAAAGCATTTATTTCAATTAAACCATTTGCAGGCACTTTTGAATTGTCGAAGAGTAGCGTCGTAGCGTCCAAAGCGTCGTAGGTACCTATGGAGAAGAACGGGCAAGAAACTCCACGGACACTTCTTACTGGACATTTAACCGTATAAGGCAAAATTAAATAAATAGGTATTTAATAGTATTTTGCTATTACAAGCCTTTGCCCTGCAGTGGGACAACACAGGCTAAAAATAAAATATATAATGGTATTTTACGACCGCGTACCGGAAGACATATAGATCAGATACGCGATGGAAGGCCTCCCTCAAGGATGACCTGGGGGTCTACCACCACCGCTTACAGTAGTATTATTTTAATATTACTGCAGTGTAGACAAAAGATGACGCTCTACAGGATGTATAGCTCCATCTCTTTCCCCCACGAAGTAAGATTAAAATAATACTGCTGTATGAGCGGTGGTGGTAGGCCCCCTGGACGGTGTAGGCCGCAGGAATCCGCTGGATGCGAGAAGCACAGAAACGGTTGAAGCGATGCTTGGGGCAGGCCTTTGTCTAGCAGTGGACGTTTTTCGACTGAAATGAGAATGAAGATGGTCAGTATTTTACTGACCATTAGTTATTTGGACTTCAACATTGTAAGAACAGGGGTTGATTGCGTATCCCACATAAAATTACAATCGATCGCAATGGCTTTCGTTTTAACAGTTCAGTCACGTTCTTTGGGTCATTTACGTTGTTGAGCGGATGGAATTGTTCAAACCTATGAAGCAACGAATTAGGAATTTCCTTCAAAACCCTCGGATTGTGATTAAAATTGTCTTACGTAATTGAGGTGCTGGATTATTTATTTAATACTTTAATCACAAAAATGTACAGAGGCGGACTTAATGCCATACGCATTTTCTACCAGTCAACCTTATTATCAGAAAGATATAGAACTATAGTCGTCGCGTTAAGAACTGAGTTATCGGGCTATAAATCATTGTTATTAGTCTGTCTCGCTCGCACTTATGGAGCTTATGAAACTATTGATAAGACGTAAGGCGTTGCATATTTTTATTGCTACATTTAGGGGTATGAGGAATAGGGTGTAAAGTTAGTTATCCACCATAGAAAAGGGAGGATCCTCCGACCAGACGGGCGTTGTGTCTGGCGGGCAACTGCCCAACGATTGATGTTGGATTCTTGTATATAATTATAATAATACTAGCTTCCACCAGCGGCTTCACCCGCGTGGTATGCCGATAAAAAGTTGCCTGTGTCCTTTCTCAGTCTCTGGACTATCTGTGTACCAAATATCATTTAAATCGATTTTTAATTTTGGCGTGAAAGCGCGACAGATAGACAGACAGAGTTACTTTCGCATTTATAATATTAGTAAAGAAGTAAGGATGTCTATCGCGCGGTAAACTCTAATTGCGCGATCCAGGATTTATGTGACGTCAGGATTTTTGTGTGACGTCAGGTCTTTGATGCGTAGTTCGCACTACAAACATTTATGGTCCGACGACTTAGTTCATAACGCGAGTACTAATAGCTTCTAATATAGTACTTTCATCTGACAACGAGTGCTTCATTAATTCCTTTGAGCAAATCGAATCTTCCCAGGCTTTGAAAACTAGAAATAAAAATAGTAGCCCTAAGTAAAAGTCGCTCTTTAGAAAGTAGTATAGAAAAGTCTCTTTGAAAGTCCTTAAGTCAAACAAAGTAATCTTGTAGGGAGGTGCACAAAGCACACAATTTTCTCCAGTTTGTACAAAAGAACTATCTTTGTTTCATGGCCTTAAAGAGATTCTAAAATGAATACGACTATAATTTAATAGATGGTTTATTACGGATTCTGTTTCTTTTGAACCGACTTAAAAAAAAGTGATGTATTTTTGCTTCAATAATATGTATTTAATCCACTTTGTGTATGGTGAAGATGTTATAACTTTCTGTCACTGTTATTTACATAGCAGCGGGGCATTTGCGTAACACATTAAAGTGCCAATTGATCGTAATGGGTATCATTTTGAAAGTTAATTGGAAAACTCTCGGATTGTGATTGAAAGTGCGTTACGAAATACGTTACGTATACGTATTCGCGTGGGGTAGGTACCTCAACGACATGTAAAAGTGATTTCCCATCCCATTTAGGTACAGAATAAACAATTTAATTTCATAATTATTATTTCAAAACGTACGAGTACCTTAGTAAAGATTTCTCTAATAAAGTGTCAAAATAGACTTTATAAATCAAGATGTCCAACCACGTTTTGTAACAAAGGGTATGTGTCCAATAAAGTTTAAGATTTAAACTCGGTGGTAATAGAAATCTATTAATAGATTTTTTTTCATTTTAAATAGGCTTACGGACTAATAACAGCAATTAACTAGATTGTCAATTAAAAGCCAACACAGATACTATGTAGATACAGAATCTCTTAGGGCCTTAATTAAAATACACACACATTTTTCTTGCCGTGAAAAACTACAGTTTAATAGTCGTGTGTATGGATCACTATGGAAGCTTGTTGAAGACACGTTTTTTCTAAGGAGCGGTTAACACGCCGTAACAGAAAAAAAAAATGCCGTGTACAAAGGGCCTTAGGCGATAGCAACACAGTTTTACTTAACTCAAATATTATTTAAATTAATATTATAAAGATGTAAAATTATTTGTTTGTAGGAGGTAATCTGGATGCAGCAGGCAGGTCATGGTGTTTGAATGCGTATATAAAATTTCGTGTCTATACTGTTGACCACAGAGGAGTTCCTGCTTTTTTAAATTCAGTTTGGAAGGAACGGCCTAAACAAACTAACATACAACTTTGCAACTTAATAATTAATATAATAATTGTACATTTATTGACAGAACTATTGTAGCCAATAAGCCTGATATTGTGGTGATAGATCGACGAGAGCGCCGTGCAATGATTGTTGATATCACTGTCCCTCATGACGAGAATCTCGTGAAACCCGAGAAAGATAAAAAAATCATGTATCTTGATTTAGCACACGAGGTTGTCGACATGTGGGACGTGGACTCTGCAATCATTGTACCGATAATCGTTACGGTGAATGACTTAATAGCGAAGAGCCTCGACCAACATCTCAGGAGGCTCTCATTGCACGGCTGGGTCAAGGGCTTGATTCAGAAAGCAGTTCTCCTGCACACGGCACGCATAATGAGGAGATTCCTCTCTCTAGAGCCCTGACCACCGGCAGCTAGAACCCTGATCATGATGCCGATGGGCTACTAGTTTTTATATTTTTAAATGTTGTTTATAAAATATTTAAAAATGTAAGGATTATGTCTTTAAAAAGAAATAAAGATAGAAAAATTATAATAAAAATAAAAGCTTGTAAATACATCGTGTTTTTAAGCATTCTCCATGACTGCTCGACTGGGTAGACATCGAACGTGAAAAATCAATATAAACTTCAATTACAGCACTCTCAGTTAATTAATTAAAAGGCGATGTCAGGATCAAGTGGCTCACGAAGCGTAACGTTGGCAGTCGTCGCACAGTCAACCGCACGTAACATTGTACCACGAAAACCGCGCTTACTGCTACGACATAAAGGCGCTGTCTATGTCATAGCGTTACCACCGATGTGCGGTTGACTGTACCTACTTATAGTTCTGTCGTATATATCTCAGTACATCCATGACAAAGGTTATTCGGTCAGGACTCTCACCATTTTGTTACTTGTATGATACAGCTGTTTAACGTTCCACTGATTTTCTTATAATATTTAACGTAGATCAACAAACTGGACTAGAGTTACAAAATTCACTGCACTATTTAGTACCCAACTGCGGCAGAGGTCAAAATGGTGGTAATGTTTAAAAAAGTCGTCTTTGTTTAAATTTTATTTATTTATTTATATCAGACACAGTGATCCATATTTATGTCAGTATACTTAAAAACTATGTATTATTAATCAATAATTAAAATACATGCCACATTAATACTTATTATTATTAAACCTAAAATCAAGTTGTAAAATAAAGTTAAAATCTTCATCATCATCATCTATATTATTTAAAATGAATATCGATTAAAATCGAAAATCTAAATTGATCTTTATAATTACAACTTTATTTTGAATTTTTATACACATAACCCGTGTATATAGAACGAAACGACCCCAATCACACTATTCCTGACCACCAAACAATTAAAACAAATCCCCGACCAATTTCAACTTCTCCCTAACATTTTGTTACGCTCCCTGCGTTTCGGAATCAACTACGTTTCTACTGCGTTATCAGTTTGTGTAATAACAATATTTTATTACACCCTATCCACAAAAGTAGTGCCGAGCTCTGAAAAATTTAAGCGAGGCGCTTCGAAAATGCCGCCACCACACACACACATCTGCAAGTAATTTAAATCGTAATCTCATCTCATATATCCAACGCTGTAGGGAGACCTGTCTTGCAGTGAGATGTCTTCAGCAGAAATGATGGAGCATCAAAGCGAAGTTAATTATTTATATAAGTAAGCACATCACACATAAAAATATATCTATACATATAAAAATTAAAGTCGCTTTTATTGTCTGTCTGTAACCGCGTAGTTCTTCTAAACTACGGAACGGATTTTAATACGGTTTTCATCATCATTTGGAGAAATTATTCCGAAAGTTTTAAGTTTAATATAATACATTAATATTGTACTTACATAATTATGTTAAAAGCAGGGGCGGGTCTCTCTATATAATATAAAATAATTCTTTATTTTTCGTCAATTTCCCGCACGCCGTGGAACGTCACTATTCAAGCGGATACTTTACTTGCAATACAGACTATTAATTAGTTCCGGTCAAATAACAGCCAGGAACAAAGATAGCGGCTTCCTCCAAATAGTACCATATAACAATAATAATGGTGGTGGTGTGGCGGAAGGTGTGAAAGATTAGCGGAATTTGAAATTTTATATCTACTTATCGTTTTTTTATGCCGAAAAGTAGCACCAACTAATAATAATTATGATGATTTTCCGATAGATATAACCAAAGGATATAAATTATATAAGTGTCGAGTAACTATACTCCATTTGAAATAAGATTAGATGTTTAATTAAACCTTTTTTACAGTCCGTTCAACCAATTTTGACTTCTATTGCGTTGGTGGCATGACAAATGGCAGCTGCAGTAGACAATTGGTATTGTGTAACCTTTTTTGCTTTTAATGCCATCCTTATGCCTACGGTATACAAGTAAAAATCGGTTGAACGGACTGTAAAAAGGTTTATTTAAATGTCTAATCTTATTTCTACTAGAGTATAAGTTATTTCTAGGGAAGCGAGCATCGTCGACCGTAACATTGTTTCTATCCAAGTAAATGGTAGTGAGACGTGAGCCAATTTTTGATTGTAGCTGCTAACTTAGTTTAGAATACACATTTGATCGGACGTCACGTCATTAGGCAGTCAAGGTAAAAGTCAAAGTCAAATAATTTATTTCAAATATTCTTCAAGGACATTCTAATTAACTACAATGGTTTTTGGTACGCAGATGTACCGCGCGGTAGCATAGAGAAAGGCACTTTTGAACGTCAAAATTTACAAAAAAGTAGAATTTTAAGCGTGCCATACAAAACATACGAGTAAGTATTGCTTGTAAAACAAACCAACATCATCATAATTATCATACTCCTGCTCTTGTCCAACAAAAACAAACCTTTGGAAGCAAAAAAAAATTTGCATTTCTCCCAAATTTGAAATAATACCTATGCGTGGAGGTGGATCGCTTTCATTAAAAGTTTTATAATCTCCCATTATTGTAAAAGGTAAAGTAATAATATCGTTAGTGTTATTACTAGAACACTCATAGGAATTAGACAGAACGGAGCAAAAACTTTGATAGATTGCAGTCATCATCGTTAAGCTCTTTTATTTGAGGAGCACAAGGAATTTTATTAAAAACGGTATGGATATTAAATTGCATTGGAACTGCGTTGGAAAAAATTTGAATGCGAGCATAAAATATTCTCAATAAAACTGTTCATTTAATCTAATCGCATCCAGCGGATGAAAATGCTATGTTTTTTTATTAAACACCTTCTGAACTTCTTAAATTTTCCACTGTTTTCAATATCCGCGGCCACTTTCCAGCACTAAAGATTTCAACCTCAAAATTCTAGAAACACCTTATATCTTCTGGACTTCATAATTTCTTGGTAAGTTTTCAATAGCTATCCCACATTCCAACACTACGATTTCAAACTCCAACCAAAATTATAGGACCAACTTATTACTGAGTTCTACCGCTTAGACCACACCATAACTTCTAATATATTTAGAACTTAGTCCTAAACCGTGGCTGGACTTAGATAACGGTAACCAGACACCATTGGTGTCCGGATCCTTAGCTCCGAATGCATAAAGGTTATCTTAGTTCCAGACATCTGGACCGCATTCCTCGAAATGCATTCATTCAGGAAGTAATTGAAGATTAGTTTTGCTGGTAGAATAGATTTCTTGAAGTTGGGATTGTTAGTTTCCACTTTAAGTTAATATTCTCGAGTCCTTTTTGACTGGGACATTGTAGAGTTTTGGTTTTATTTTAATTTATATTATTATCTTCATCATCATTGAATAGAAAATGAAATTATTATAAATGAATAACTACATAATATTGTGTGTAGTTTAAGATTGAACATGGAACGTGAACAACGCAAGAAGAGATACGTAACGTTATATTAGGTTTGGCGCAGTCTGAAACAATACTGTCTATAGACCTCCAACTGTCACTAACGAGACACAAAAGAATTTTAATTGTTATCGGCCTTTTAATTCTGCAAGGACATTCTAATTAACTACAATGGTTTTAGGACATTCTAATAAACTACAATGGTTTTTGGTACGCGGGTGTACCGCGCGGGGCTCAACAGGTAAGGCCAATCCAGCTGGGTGGTAGACAGACTCAATGAAAGCAATGAGTACACGCACACTCATAATAAAACAGTTTCATCAAAGTCAAGTCAAGTCAAATCATTTATTTTAAAAGGCACTTTTGAACGTGAAATTTTACAAAAAGTATAATTGATTTTAGTCGTCCTTTAAGAGGTTTACTTTTGCACCTAGAATAAAATTACTACTTACATCACAGTAGGTAAACATAGTTAAAAAATGAAGCAATGAAAGATAAATTAATAATGTAATAGGTATAAGGTGCTCACGTAATATTTACTAACATTGTAAAATAAATTAGACAATTTTTCAATTTTTTTTAAGTTACTTATAATCAGTGTGTGAGCAGTAATCAAAGAATTACAAATATAAAACTGGAAAGCCTGTTTTACAAGTAAAACGATTCTTTCTATGATAAACAAAACTGCTTTGTTTCTACTTAGTATGCGTATGTCTCTATTCCCATAGGAAAAAGGCTTAATTTTATGTATGTATGGATTTTATTGTGTCACAGCAGCATTCAATCAAATACAACAGTCTTCCTCAATCATATCAGTGACGTCATCTTCGCTTAGATTTATCATTTGTATACTTACGACCCTTCTTACATTGCGGATACACATTACCTTATCGTAAATGAGCGCACGCTGTATGTGACGTTAATACATATTTAGAATAGGAAGATAATCGAGCAAGTAAAAGGTTTTATATCAGATTTTGGTTTCATTAGATTTGTAAATGTCTGTCTGTGAAGGAATTCTTCAAAAAGAAGATTATTCTCATATTGATTTATTTTGTAGCAGTGACTCTTCCTAAGATAAAAGTCATGACATTTAATTGTAAATCAATGTTAGTCAAGTGTAAATCTATAGCAAGAATTTTCATCACATTTTCAAGCCGTAGGTAATCGAGAATTTGGTTTGCTTGAAGACCAGAAATTCCTTGATGTGACGATACTTAACATTGTACAAAAATGTTCTACATACGAAGCAATTTCATACTGATTACAATTTTCAGGTTTGTATCATTTCCTAGTTAAGTCATGTAGAAGGAACTACTACTTATCGTTGTGATCTTGTTTTCGTAACTGTATAATTATCTATAGTCTTCTTTTTGTTTTTACCCGACTACGGCGACGAAAAAAGGAGGATTATGATTTAGACCGGTATGTATATATGTATGTAAGTATGTTCATCTGTTCCCTCCTATCTTCTAAACCACTTATCACCATTTGACAAATGAGGTATCGTTGGAAGCGTCTTGATCGTCCGCTGATTATAGGCTTTGTAAAAATGGTGCCCTCTAGAGGACATAACGTCAGGAAATAAAAAATAAAAATTGTTTAATCGTACCATGTTGGGTATCAAATGAAAGGGATTAATGAGCACATTTCAAAAATATATATTATAACCCGAAAAGAATTTAAAAAAAATTAAAGTAGTAAAAACTAAAACCCAACTACGAAAAATCCGGAGTCACACGTACTCTGTTCGATTTATGACTCCGGATAACACGTGTGACTCCGGATTTTTAATTTGTCTGTCTGTGGTGCCTTGTTTATACCTTTTAGTAGTAGTTAGGTTTTAGTTTTTATTACTTTAGTTTTTTTTTATTCGTTTCTTATATACTTATTTCCTCTGTATATATCTATTATTAAGGGTAATGTATGTATATGTGTGTCTATTTTAGTATATTGTATACTTATCATTTGCACCTATGACAGCCCCATTTTATGTCCAGGCAAATCACTGTCCATTCCAAGGTTGCCTGGAAGAGATCGCGGAAAGCGATAAGGCCGCCCATTGTATATTTTGTAGTTTTTGTTTTTGCTTTTTGTTATATATTTTTGTGGTGTATATTAAAGTCTAAATAAATAAATAAGAAACATTTTGTCGGAGTAGGTACAGTAGTGTCGGACTTAAGATATTTCGAACTAAAATATTGTCGGAATTAAGACATATCGGAATTCCATACTGTCGAAATAAAATCTTGTCGTATTACGGTTTGCCGAAGGTCATTTTGGTAGTCTTCTTAGAGTATTTTTTTTATCTTTATGGCAACTTCAGCCAATCGCAACTATTCTGCCAGACAGCATCAAGTTGATTTATTATTGCTAGGAGATAATTTTCATTCATGTTGCTAAATGAATCGTTTCTTTTACGAATTCAAAAGAAAAATCTGCCACAAAAACAAGAAAATGGTATACCTGAATAAAAGCTACGACAATTGACTAATAACAAGGTGACAGAAACTAATGGAAAAGTAACATAACGTGTAGATATAGGAGCGATAGTAATTATTGCAATAAGTCAACGTCCGTCGTCCCGAGATTAACGACGAGGAATTATGATTGATTGTAATGAGGATTGAATCTCCGAGAAAAGAAACTAACTACTTCATTTGCTGCTATACCTTGTAAGTTTTATGTGCCTATCCTATACTATTAAATGAGCAATATTTGTATATATATACAACGTGTAACAGAATAAGCGCAAGACCTGAAAGTAGTTTGCTCAGAATCGGCTTCAGAATCGATTTCCGTCATTATTTATATATGTTGAGCCCTTAAAACTGAAACTTCATAAAATGCTTCATAATTTCGTGTTAATAAAAAAAATACCAGTATTATTTTTAGTAGACTAATATCGATTCATTCTTCGTCCAGTATCAATAACATCACAGACACCAAACAGTATCTCCTTTCGAGCAATAATAGACAAAGTAAACTAAACTATTATTTAGCGGTAGTCACTCAATTTAGGCTAACGAACTATTTCGTCGGTATCGGTTTCCTTAACTTTAGTTTGTAAGTTCGGGTCGCGGTGTTTGGACTATTAACAGTCTTCGGGATTTATTGACTGAATATTGCTGTGTTTATGGTACGCGGTTATCGTTTAACCCCACGGATTCTGTCAGAAAATAAAAACTTTCTATTCTATTCTACAGCGTGCTACAAAGATCTTTTGGAGCTCGTATGACGTTTACAGGGTGGCGCTGTTGTTAACATTTTGTGAAATTGTTTTGCGTAATTGATTGAAAAATCAAGATGGCGGCGTTAGTTCCAATTTTGGCCACGTGCCAAAAGATCCTTGTACAACTGTATAGGTATTTCATATTTAAAGCGATTATAATGCAAAGCTGAATACCAAAAAAAAAACAGTGACGTCAGAAGAATCGCCAGCAACTAAAAAAAACATCCCTCATCCTTTATGAAGAAAAAAGTACTAAGGAATTCTTTTAACACCATTCGAGAACATTGTACGGACGACATGTTCGCCTCAAGGGAAATTAATAGATGTATCAGGGACTCCAACATGTGTTACAGCCTATAAAAAAATTCTTCCTCGTCTTGACTATGAAAAATGAATGGGGATTCAGCGGATTTGTTTTGACAAGCCCTGTATGATTAACTCAGGTTTTAAATGTTTTGTAGATGAGTAAATTGAGTGTCTTATTTGAGTTTATAAAACCAGATGGTTTTCTTTTTTAGTCCTCTTTCAATATGTGTAATAGAGAATAGTAATTAATACGTTTAGGCTTCGATTATAATTTTAAAACTTTTAACAATAAGAAGTTTCGTGAAATACCATTCGATGCTTCTTACATCAGAAATGTTAATACAATAATATTTATAAATCGTCAGCATAATACTATCGGCCCAGAAATGTCCATTGCGGAGCCTTCACGTAAACATTACCATTAACTTCCAAAGAGGCTATAGCTAATATTCACATCAATTTCGAGACTAAACTTGTCAGTTTGTTGTTATCAGATCCTCTTGACGTTTAACGCTTATCGGTTAACTAAATTATTAAACTCTCTGGTATTATTGTTCGTAGCGACGTAACTTTGAGCACCTTATAATACTATAAGTTCTGAGTTGAGCTGCACGATTACTGAAAAATGCTTGCACTGACTGGACAAGACTACTCAAATCTGTGTGGTTCTTTTCTCAGAAGACCATTTCAGACACTAATCTACATGATTTGACCAAGTTTCTGGACTTAAAAAAAGATTTGGACCAATAAACGTGACATTTAAGTCATTATGTCTGCTTTCATTTATCTGTCAATTCATTGTTGTGACAAGAGAAATTAAATTAAAAATTTAAAAAACCCTCGACAAAAACAAAGCCTTTTTTTAAATTTTTATATCAAAGAACACTCTTGATCAAGTCACCTTTCAAACAAATCAAAAAAATCAAAATCGGTTCAGCCGTTTGGCAGCTACGATGGCGCAGACAGACACACAGATACACACGTTAAACTTATAACCCCTCTTTTTCCGTCGGGAATTAAAAATAATCGTTAACTAGTAAGCACCTAGTAAGTACCTATGCACCAGAAGGCATTTTGTGTCCACGTATACATCGTCCTAAGATAGAAAGTAAAATTCTATTCAGGAAGACATCTCATCATCATCTTCATCTCTAGACATTTCACTGGCTTCCTTCATTCGGTCTATTTTCTTTTGAAAGCACTGCGATCTGTGAACAGCTTCTATCTTACTTTGTACATTCTTCATTTGTTTAATAGGATATTATTATTATTTTAGTTTAAAAAATACGAGAAATAAATTGTATATCTTGCCAGAAAACTATATTGCAACTTGATCAGTTCCTATGAACTAATATGAAATTAATCGAAACGGTAAACGTAACACAGCAGTTTCTAAACACACAAACAAAAACATACATAAACTGTTTGTACTAACTTGTGCTAAAACATTGATATCTTGCATAATGTACAATAACAGTTGGAAAACCATTTATTCTGGCAATCTATTAACAACCTAAATGTTTTACTTATAGAGTTCTATATTGCTTATGGTACCATCAAATGGGAAGTTATTGAGAGCACAATGCTTTATAGGTGTAGGTATGCATGTGGGAAAAAATTCTGAATCACGTGAGGAAAGTAGGTGAAAAGGGGAAACGGGTGTAGATTATTCAAATGCCTTTTTAGGATATTTTAAGCAGACTTCGTGGTATTTTGGCCGTGTTTGTGTATTTTTTTCTGTTGCACACTTCATCATCTGCCTAGCCTTTTCCCAACTATGTTGGGGTCGGTTTCAGCCTAAGCGGTTGCAGCTGAATACCAGTATTTTACATGGAGTGACCGCCTATCTGAGCTCCACAACTCAGGTACTGGGTAACACGAATCTCGATACCCACCGACCGGTTGTGCACACTTAAATTTCTCAAATAAAAGAGGTCTGAAATACATAACATTGAACCTCCCACCATTAATGACTTGACATAAAGTAACTGAATGCTCTTTCTGGCATATTTAGCTTTAATTGCGGTCAAATCTAATAAACCTATGACGGTGTATAAACTGTGTGACAATTTTGGATTAAAGTCAGGGAATGAATAATAAATTGTTAAGGTAATTGATAACTAACTGAAATTGGCCGCTATATTCAAATAACAACTGTTATTCTTTGACAGTTGTTTGAAATTCATATAACTTGTTAAATGACGTAGGGTGCCATTTTGCTTAGTTATTGATTTCTCTGACTGTACACTAAAGTATATTTAATTTAATGTATCTTTAATTCAGACACACAGTCCATAAAATGCGTGTTACTAATTTGTTAGTAAAAAAAAACGAGCTACACAATAATTACTAAGTATATTTCCCGTTCCTGTGCAGGTGTACAACACTGTACACCTGCCCAGTAGGTACACACTAAATTTATTTTATATTTACACCTCTGAAATTGGATAAAATGCTATGAAAATATTTTGTATTTATGGTTTCAATTATCGTTCAACACAGAATTTAATTATTAATTCGGCATAAATAATTCATTGCGCATCATTTTTGAAGGAGTCAAATGATCGAAACGTTAAATTAAAGTATTTAAATTAATTCCAGCGTAATCATTATACATTAACGTGTATTAAATATTATTCCGATACTCGAGACCACAAAGCTATCATCATTTTAAAGGTTTATTGATAAAGCGGAAATCCCCTATCATAACACGGATAATAATAATTATATTTACTAGGTAGGTAAATAGCGTTTTTCGTCGCGTTATTACAATGTTTACGTTGGTATGGGTTGATTGATAAATAGTAGGGATATAATTTGGTTGCAAAACAATAATTCTGCTATGTCAATCTGCCTAGCCTTTTCCCAACTATGGTTAGGGTCGGCTTCCGGTCTAACCAGGTGCAGATGAAGCGACTGCCTATCTGACCTCCATAACCCAGTAACTGGGTAATACGCCTACGATATCCCTTGGTAAGACTGGTGGTTAGACTTTCAGGCTTCTGACTATCCGTAACGACTATCAAAGATCCACGAATGGTAGCCGGCTAACGTGGCTCAACGTGCTTTCCAAGACACGGAGAAATCTCGGTATGTAAAGATGATCACTCATTCACGTACCAACCCCGGCAAGCGTCGCTTAACCTGATGGATCGACCCATGTGTGGCTGTTATTACGTAGCTGCGAGCTAAGTATGTAATAATTTTACTATGGATAATCAATTTTTTTTACCATTTAGCAGTTAATTGTGGGATTAAGGCACCTCGATATTTAGCTACTCTGATCAAAATCAAAAGTTCCAGAAGACTCCACTGCCACGTTGAATAGAAACGCTAATTCTTTGGCCAAAGAACAAGCCAGCCCTCTGGACACGTGAAGTGTCAATCAGTCGACGAGAAATTTCCATAAAAAGGAGACGCGCACTCGGGCCCCATGACCCGAACGTTTCGAACCCAAACGGCTCAAAACTGTAGTTATAAGGTCATTATTAAATGAAATAACTCAAGCCGAGGACCCAACATACTCCACAAATGTATGCACATTTAATTACATAAGCAATTTATGTACACTGACAATCCCAAAGTAATGGACTCTCTAAAGGCACTCTCATACTCCTTACGCACTTACCACGCGTATAATTAAGCAACATACCGATAATACGTTAATGTAAGTACAGCGTGAACGGGAAACGTCTCATTATCACACCTCGGTATGGTTTAATTGTCAACCTCTTTGTTAGGCAGACAAAAGCTTCAAATTAAGGGTGGGGACCGAAATATTTGAGACGATTGTGTCACGTGAGTGAAGGCGATTGTGTCGTGTGAGTGACGGCGTTTTGAGTCTCGGTGTTTGGAGTGTCCTTAACACGACTACGTTTTGCGTAGGTCTAGACTTTACTCAAAGGTTTGTCTATAGAAAGTTGTTCAAGGGTGAATATTGATTTAAAACTATGTACAAAGTTAAATCTGACAGAGTTGTTGTGGCCTTAGGGCAAGCCCACATTGTTTATTGCAAACATAATTTCACGCCTTCTTCCCATGGGGGTAGGCAGTAACTACAGAACGCCACCTGCTACGATCCTTACATACTCCTTTTACTTCGTTTATGTTCATACATCTGGTTATACACGCACGCCGGTTGTGAGTACTACGCATCTGAGCTTTCTGAAGAACATCACCCATAAGGTCGCTATATCATGTCGTTCTAGGGTGTCATGTTTTACTGTTTTGCAGAAAAATAAGACCTGAGAAAGTGCCAGCGCCGGCGATTGAATACGGTAGGCGAAGTGCTAGATATTGATGATCAACTTCGGAGGAACCATTTTTTTTAAAGAAAATTAAGACCATCTACTATTATCGTGTTCTGTTAAGATAGCAGCCTGTGGGTCCTTTAAAATTCAAACACACACACAAACTAAATTTAAAAACTGTACACGAAATAAATTACAATAAAAATATGTATCGGACAAAATTCGTGGGAAGACTGCATCTCATAGCGAGCAGTTTTGTATAGCACATTAAAGTAACACCAGCAATAAATGAAGTTAAATTATATAAAGTTCGTAATATGGAGGTTAAGATCCCTATACCAAAGACTTTGAAAGCAAACACGCAATCTCAACCCTAAAAACCTTTCCTAAAAACGCCTACATCACTTAGTATCATGACTTACATACTCCGAATTACTCCCCCGAGAAGTACTACCATTCCACGATATTTTCCTAAGTCGTAAACCAACAGATAAATGTATATATCGGAACATAGAAGCCGATTCAAATCCCAGAGGACGGGAGGGTTTACAAAATGTTGGCCACCGTTTTGAGTGATTTTGTTCGCAATGAAACGAATACGTTTGCTCCCCTTTTAATTTGACTTTTATTTGGACTGCTCTGAGTTAATATTTGGTGTTTCGAATGATCTTTTATTAGAGATTTTACCGCTGTTGTTATTGAAGATTATCTGGGATTTTTGTGTGGGTATAAAAATGTATATTAGAAGAGAATTATAAACATATCGTGGAAGAAAGGCAGATACGTAATGATAAAGAGCGTCACCATCACTAATTAATTCATGTACAGTCACGGACTTTAATTGATGAGCCACTTTGCACTGTTTGTATTTTAGCCGTGCAATGCAAATCGGGCTTAGTCGGTTATATTCGTACATCCAGGCACAGAAAGTCATGTTTTCGTATTAAAGAAGAAGAAAATTATATTTAATATCTTCACCGGTTGGTTAACCTGAGAGCCAGAACTACAAACTTGACAGCAGAGTGACTGCCCAAAGTCAACCAATTGCAGGTCTAGCAACCGTAACATAGCGACGATTGTTTTAGCGTAGCTATAGTAACGTTAGCGGAAGGAGAAATTTTAATAATTACTCATTTCGACAAATTCGAAAATCACGTCTCTGACATCGACATTTCAACGGTCACTGTCTTCGGTTAAGTTTTCAGAAATATGGAGTTATTGAGCTCTGATTCAAAGGAGGTCAGTATCAAATAGATTGGATAAACATTGTATTTATTTATAATTGAGAACTTATTAGTCAACCTCTATGGATAAGACTATTTCCGATTACTAGCAATTTGTCATCTTGTTTACGAACAAGCAATTTGAGTTCGTGTTTAATCGTGTAATCTCGTGAATGTATGAAACAGCAAAATTGAAAAGTTTGAAAGTGGCGCATCAATTAAAGTCCGTGACTGTACTTATTCAAAAATGTATACGAACATACAGGACTGAATATTTCACTAACGCACTTTAGTTTTGAAGTTCTTTTAACGCCCTCGAAATAAATCATGCAAGAAGTCATGCTAGAGCTCAAATCACTCACAAAACCCGCAGTGTAAGCAATTCATACATGAATTGCAATGACGTGGACATGAATTGCATAAAATGTCATAAGTAGGTAAAACATACAAAGATCTTTATCAAAGAAGTCAGATGCCAGTCTTCATCTAACAATACCCACTTCATACGGCTAACCAGACATAGGTTTTAATACAGTTTTGCATACAAATTAATTCGGTACCTAAACCGGATTACGACCTACTTTTGTAGGTAAATTTTACCCAACAACCCTCTAGGGCGATCAAATTGGACACGGACTTAATTTTCCTACACGGCAGACATTTGATTAGAAAAATGTGGTCGGATAAAATTAATTGGAAGGTTTTCAACTCGTGTTTTTTTCCGGAATTGGGGTTCGAAAATGTATAGTAACGCCATTACCTTTATGGGTTAGGTAGTGGATATATGTACGTTTTTACGCTTGATTTTTCGCACAGTGTGGGGGAAACTTGAAGCTATTGTAAGTAACTTTGAAACAGTATTTTGCTCTGACGTCAGAGTTAACTTTGGCGGTAGTGAAATGATTTTCGGAAGGTACGTAACCAGGGTGAATTAGTACAAATGATATAGCTTTGAAATATACTCATCACAGCCTTATAAGTCATAAGTCATTTATTAATTTGTTTCAGTTTTGCCTTCAATTGGATAAACTTATTGTAATTGAAATTGTATTTATTTTTTACATTTTTGAAAATGGAGCCATACTAAGGCCAAATTGTTTTTAAAAAAAATAATAAATAAGCGTATGTCAATCGGAATACTGTAAGGATTCTAACGATACCCCATACATCCAAATTTATTCAGGCATTTAAAAGTTATGGTTGAACAAAGAAACTCACATACACATGAACCCTGAAAACATTACACTCCTTTTTGGGCAATCGTGTAAAAAGATGAGATGGCATAATTAAAAGAGTGTCCAGATAATTATCTAACTTAAGGTAATAAGTTCCGCTAATTTTAAACACGGCATCCATAGCAATTTGTTTGTTTGTTAGCTTTCCCGCTAAAATGGCTGAACGGATTTGGATAAAATTTGGCACATGGGTAGACCATGACCTGGAATAGGACATAGGCTACTTTATAATACGCTCCCGTGTGATCATTTCCGACCACCACGCGGGCGAAGCCGCGGGCAAAAGCTAGTAGACGATTATTTTCATGTACGTCGAACCAAGCTATTTATGAAAATAATAAAATTACTTTAACGAAGGGCAATGTTGTAATTTTATTGTAACTCACACGCAATCGCGCCTACGACTGGTTGGGCGAGGTTGTTGTAATGAACAGAACAAAAGTCCGGGCCACTAGGTACCTATTGTGATTTTCGTAATGACCGATACTTACTTTACTAATAATTTATTAGGTGGGTAGTAGGCTTCAAGATTGATTTTGCTCTGCCCGACAAGGACCACGAGTGTTCATATACGCAAATGTTTACCACCTAAGCCAATTCATTGTGGAATGCAATAAAGAATTGAAATTGAGATTTTAAAGCTGTCTTTTTTCAGAAGACTTATTATCCCTTTTCAATATTGTTAGACAACTGTACTAAGATCGGGAAGCGACTGATTAATTTTTTTCGTTTTCTTCAAATCTTTTAAATAATTAAACGAAGTTAATTGTCCCGCTGAATTGTTTGACGGAATTAATTGCGAACTTTTTAACTTTCTTTTTTTACACGAAATCCGTTTATCTTTTTAATCGCGTTCCATTTTAGGTTTTCATCCAGCTGTCAGTTTAACCCATAGCGTCGATTTTAAAGTCTTGTGTTGTTTTGATGAAAAAAATAAAAAAATTATAACTTGAACAATTACTATTATTGTTCTTTTTTTTGTTTTTTATCTAGGTTTAATCTAGAAATGCTCTTTAAACGCTGCACCGGGATTATGCTAGGTGACGCATAATACATAATTATAATATGTTCCCCATTTGATTTTCTTTTTCTTTTTGTTGGTACTTAATTTTTAATTGTTTGCGTCATAATATTAGACGCAAATAAACTTATTCTCATCCCTTATTTTATGTTTTTAAGAAATCTGTTGTTACAGTGAGCACCCCACTATTCAAAGTCCGTTTCGTAACATATCATCACCATCACTTTGGTCAGTGCTTCCACTTTGTTACTTCAAAGCTCAGAATCGTTACTCTAAGTCATAACACATCTCATTCATTCCGATTAAAATATTTACGTATGGTAATCATGTACGTGTTGGATATCGCGGACTTTATTCCGTGCAATTTATTCCGCGTACAGTCTCGGGGGCGCATTATGTACGTGACGCGGACGTGACGGAGGTATGTTCTTGGATGTCACTGTGTGTTTGTTTGATTGCTGTACTTATTTTTTATTTCTTTGTAAGGCAATTTTGCTTGAAGATTAAAATAATTAGGTACAGAGTATATCCTTTTATTTCATATCCATTTGTGAGATCGATTATGGAATGCAAATATTCAAAATATGGTTTAAAAATCTTGCAATGACTTAAAGCTATGGTACAATTACAGACTCTGGGCGCAGCAAAAAGTAAAAGTTTTTTTTTTTTTTTTTTAATAATAATAACATGTGGAATCAATTAGCAATTTTCAAATATGTTAGATATAAAGTAAATTATAAAACTAAGTTTCTTTAAGTAAGTTTGCGTGTGAAAATGCTATGGTAGCTAAACGTAAATAAGGCAAAAGAAATAGGTACATATTTTTACCGTCACCTAGGTTTTCATAAACATATTTTTACATACATACATGTTCGACATTGGACTTCATGTTTTGTAGTTACTTCCAACCAATTCAGACAGACTTCAGTTGCAGCTGCAGTTCAAGTTAAAAAAACTGTACTATAACTAATTACAAGACACAAAATATTAGCAGCGTAATCCATTGCTCCTATAAATAATTTACTACCTAAAAAATTTGTCTATTTTCCAGACAACGTCGTGTGCCCTTACTAGACCAACAAAATAAGCCGTGGCAATATTTCGTCATTAGCCATGAAGAATGGCCGTTGGTCTCCTGTTCCTTTGTAGCTAAATTCTCATTACGAAGGAGTCGAGTAAATAAACTGAACTGTCGCCTCCGCATTATTAAGATTTTTTATTATAAAGTTTCTAGAATAAAGGATGAGTGAGAGTAGTTTTTTTAAGTCTGCAACGTCGCCTTTACATTTTGTATGACGCTTTTATAATTTGCAATTTTGTATCGGTTATAAGTGGTATCTCATTTTTGCTAATATTATCAAATTATCAAAAATGTAATTTAATTTAATTTGCGTTCTTTATTGTACCTAAGAAATTCAGCTCGTAGTCGTATTCGCACTTTGTATTGTTTTAATTATTTAATTGGTCTTACTATTTACCCGACTACGGCGAAGAAAAAAGGAGGGTTATGATTTTGACCGGTATGTATGTAAGTATGTTCATCTGTTCCCTCCTATCTTCTGAACCACGAATCACAATTTGACAAATGAGGTATCGTTGGAAGCGTCTTAATCGTTCGCTGGTTATAAGCTATGTGACGTCACTTTAAATAAAAAATGGCGCCCACAAGAGGACATTAAGTTAGGAACTTAAAAAAAAAAATGTATATATGTAGTGTGGGGATCTCCAGGAAAACAGCAAATCGTTTTGCACAACTTTTATTAAAATAAAACACCTTAGTTTAGCGACGCGTCTTTCACCTCAGCCCTCTTTCGCCATCTTCCTTTCTTACTTTTTTTCCTTTCACTCCTTCCGTTCACTCGTTCAGAAACATATTCTGTTATCGTTTAGAAATGCTTAGCTATACAGCCTATTACATTTGCAAATCTTAATTATTAATCCTACAGGCTCGGCCATTCTACACATATTTCTGGCCTCAGAAATGATAAAATCAACTTAATGTTACAATTCAAACTTTTAGAAATAATAGAGTATTTACTTAACAGTTAATAGCTTAAATATGCAAACATTAGAATACAAAATGATGCATTAATAACTTTGGTACACAAACAAGAAAAGTATTAGAATATCGCCTTATAGTAAAGGTTTACAAATAAACATAGAAAGGTTCAGTCATCATTGGGCCACTTCTTCATGAAATCAGCCACTGTGGATGTCTTACCTGGTCCTTCTGAAGTGAGGTCCACCTTCTGAACATCATAACGGTCATTTCCTTTGACCTTCGTAATGGTGTATGGCCCAAGATATTTCGGTTTTAGCTTCATGCCTGAGCCAAATTGGGTGCGCTTGATGGCAACTAGTTCCCCTTCTTGATACTTTGAACTTTGCTTGCGCTTCTTGTTAAATGTTTTAATATTTTCTTTTTGTATTTTCAAAATATGCTCCTTTGCCTTCTGTCGTCTTTCTTCTCTGTCTTCTATGAAGATGTCTCTTCCTTCCTGCATAAGTAAGTCATAGAGTTCGATTTCTTCTTTGGTTTTCATTGTTGTTCCAATTAGTAGTTCATATGGGGTACAATTGATACTTCTTTGCCAAGTACTATTCAATGCCCTCTGTACACGACTTATGTGTTTGTACCAGTGGGTAGGGTCCTCTATGCACAGCTTTGTAAGAACTGAAATCATAGTCCGGTGTATTCTTTCTACTTGCCCATTTCCCCTAGGCACGCCTGTTGTAATTTTAACATGTTTAATTCCTTCTTCTTCACAATATTGTTGAAATTCTTGACTGGTAAATGCTGTTCCGCGGTCACTTATAATTCTAGTGGGATTTCCAAAGTGTTGCTGATGGATTCTTATCTTCTCAATGGTCTCCTTGCTCGTGGTATAGGGAAGGGGTGGTAATTTGGAACCCTACTTTGTTTTTGTGGGACTACTACTCTTGGTGGGAAATATCCACACAAATTTGGTGAATGCATCTACCATTGTAAGCAGATGATTGTACAGCTTTTTCGTCTCTGTCATGGGTCCTAGGTGATCAATGTGGATAGTATGCAGGGGTGCATCCTCTTTCTCTAATAAGTGCAGAAATCCTTCCTGCTTACCTTCTTTACGGCTGCCCAGTATACATGGAATGCATGTAATTATAAAATCTTCAAGTTTCTTTGATAAATCTTTAATGTAATAATCTTTACTGATAAGTTCTGTCATCTTCTTCTTGGAAAAATGTCCATTCGAGTGTACTCTTTTTATAACTTCCATCTCCATGCCCTTAGGTACAACCAGTTTTCTCTCCAATCCCTTATACAGCAGACCACCTTCCAAATAGTAATCGAGGTATGGTTTGTCATCAAGTACTTCCATAATAGCCTTCAATCCTTCATCTTGCTCTTGTGCCTTCTTTATTTGATCATGTAGGCTATTTGTGGTCACGCCTATGTACGGGTTGCGGCTCAGCGCGTCAACATGTTTCATTCTCGTACCGGATCTGTGTTCTACCTGAAAATCAAATTCTTGTAATAATAATGCCCATCTGGCTACTCTGGTTGACAGATCTTGCTTTTGTAATGTCATCTGAAATGCTTGGCAGTCTGTAACAATTTTGAATGGAATACCATACAAATAATGGCGAAACTTCTTTACACCTCTTATAATAGCAAGAGCCTCTAGCTCATAGCTAGAATATTTCCTTTCTGCCTCACTTGTCTTCCGGCTCATATAATACACTGGATGTAATCCATTGTCTTCACATCGCTGCATTAATACTGCTGCAAAAGCCAAACTGGATGCATCTGTGTGTAGTTCTGTAGGTCGTTTTGGATTGAAAATAATAAGCACAGGACCACTCCCTAGTTTCTCTTTTAAAATATTAAAGGCATACCTCTGTTCGTCTTCAAATGTGAAACTTTCATCCTTCTTTAGCAGGTTCGTCAATGGACTGGCTATTTGGGCAAAGTTTGGTATGTACTTCCTGAAATATGATGCTAGCCCTATGAAGCTTTGTAATTGTTTCACTGTTTTGGGCTCCGGGAACTTCATAACTGCTTCTGTTTTTTCTGTAGCGGGTCTCACTTTACCACCTTCTACAATGTGACCCAAATACTCAACCTTTGTTGTCAATACTTCACTCTTCTTCCAGTTAATATTGAGTCCATAGTCAGATGCAACCTCTAGTGCTTCATGTAACCTTTCAACTGCTTCTTGATAATCATTTGCTGGAATTATGGCATCATCAATAAATATAAGAATGTGACCTTTAGCAATGAGGTCTCTAAAGATAATTGTTATAAATCTTGTGAAGTATTTTGGACAAATTGACAATCCAAATGGTGCTCTGAGAAATTCAAACTGACCGTGATGTGTGACAAACGATGTATACTTTACAGAGTCTTCCTCTATTCTCAAATGAAAGAATGCATCTTTCAGATCCAATTTGCTGAAAACTTTGGCCTCTGACAACTTGTCAATATGATCTTCGATAACCGGAAGTGGAAATTCATCCTTGACCATCTTTCGGTTAATTAATCTGTAATCCACACAAACCCTTGTTGAACCATCCTTCTTTTTAACCAGCACAAGTGGGCTTGCATATTCAGAAAAACTAGTTCTAATAATACCATCTTTTAGCCACTCACCCACCTGCTTCTCCACTTCTTTTTGCTCCACCAGGGACAACCTTCTCGGCCGTTGCGCAATGGGGATTTCATCTTTTAGTATTATTTTCATATTTATCGGCGCCTCCTTAGTTTGTTTGGGTTGGTAATTATCTACCAATCTCTGAGCTGCTTCTCGTATCTGTGGGTCAGAAACAAAACACACGGGTTCTGGAACCTCAACAAGCATACACTGCGGCAAAACATCATTATAATTAGGCACAATACTGACTGAACCCTTATCAATTACAGCTATAACTCTGGCTAGAAATGGTTGACCTAGGATGATATTATACGGCATCACCTCTTTTGGGACAATGTAAAAGCACACGTCTAAGCAATGTCCATCGATCGTAATTGCTATATTAAACTTTCCAAATGAGTAAACTTTTGTCGCACCAATACCCGATAAAAACATCTTTACTTTTTCGTGAGTTGTTACATCTAACTCAAAAAACAAATCCGAAGATATTAAATTTAAGTCACTACCGGAATCTATTAAACTATTTACTTCTTTATTACCAATCTTAATGTTCTTAATTGATTTATTGCTCACTATGTCTTTGTTTACATTCAACACCGTTTCCATTTGACACTTTTGACGTTGACACAATTGACAGGAGTCTGACATTGACGTACACGAGTTTGTCGTTGACCGATGCTCATTCATTCCTGTTCCTGTCATTCGTTCGCTCTCTTGTCGTTCATTTTCATCTCCGCCGTATTTTTCCCGCAGATCAGAGGCGCCCTCTTCCAGCGAAATCTTCGTACACATCGATCTTCGAGAACTTTCGCCGCCATCTTTATGCTTATCATGCGGCTTCTCGCTTGAGTTTGAATTTGGCGCTTTACACTCCGTTGCGATATGACCAAACGAGTTGCAGCGGAAGCATTTTACACCTTTCGTGCACGTGCTGGCGATATGGTCGACTTCACCACACTTATAACATCGACGTGATGATTTTTCTGGATGATTTTTTGTTTTCAGCTCGGACTGCTTCGTTGCATTTGTATCATCGTGGTGTTTCTTACTTTTATTCTTCATTTTCTCGTACAACGTTATTTTCTCTTTCAGCGCGGGGTACGTAGTCGCGCCGTACAGGATCACCTTGTTCGATTCGTAATCGTGTATGCCATCAATAATATACTGTATGGCCACGTAGTCCGGAAACTTAGCACGTTTGCCTAACTCCTTCATCGTTAGCAAGTACTCGTAATATGTTTCATTACTCCTTTTCTTACGAGCCGCCATGAGTTCGTGCATCTCTTTACTATTGGTTGACTCGGGAAATTCTTTCAACAGCGCCGACCGTAGGTCCTCATATGACTTGAAGGTTTTTTCTGATTTTAACCACAACTCCGCTGTACCAGTTAGTGATCGACGAGCCAATATAAGTGTCTGTTGCGCCGACCAACCAAATATTTCGGCGTTGTCTTCCACGTCTTGCGTCCATTTTGCTGACGAATAAGTTCTATCGGTGCCATTGAATTTTGGTATAATATCGGCAAAATTCAATGATGATGTATTCGTATTCTTATCGTCACTCATCTTAGTTTGCTCCTTACCCATCAATGTTGAATCTTCTTAAATAAAATTATATTCTTTTCTTGAATTAAAAACTTGTAACGGTAATGGCCGCGTGGGTCGCGTTGCGGTTCACCTTGCCGCAAAACGCAACACGGCGCCAGTCTTCTTCTTTGCTTTTTTCCTGGTATCCCGGACGAGCCCCCAAAATGTAGTGTGGGGATCTCCAGGAAAACAGCAAATCGTTTTGCACAACTTTTATTAAAATAAAACACCTTAGTTTAGCGACGCGTCTTTCACCTCAGCCCTCTTTCGCCATCTTCCTTTCTTACTTTTTTTCCTTTCACTCCTTCCGTTCACTCGTTCAGAAACATATTCTGTTATCGTTTAGAAATGCTTAGCTATACAGCCTATTACATTTGCAAATCTTAATTATTAATCCTACATATATTATAAACCCAAACTAATAAAAAAATAAAAAAGTAATAAAAACTAAAACCCAACTACGACTAAAAAGGTGTAAACAAGACACTACAGACAGACAAATTAAAAATCCGGAGTCACACGTAATCTGTTCGATTTATGCCCTAACACGTGTGACTCCGAATTTTTAATTTGTCTGTCTGTAGTGTCTTGTTTATACCTTTTTAGTCGCAGTTGGGTTTTAGTTTTAATTACTTTAATTTTTTTTGCGCATAATGTATTGCACGCTGTCCTGGTAATGTAGAAAATGGTAAAGTAATAGTGTCCTCATTGTTGAAAAGCCTATAAGTATATAACGTTGCTGAAAATAATAATATAAGTAAATAATAATTATATTTTTGCAGTTATTTACACCTTTGTCTATAGACACTGCCAGACATTAATTTTCACCTACCATAGTCACGTTCAGCTTATGTTCAGTCGAACAAGCTATTTGGTATACAGGCAGATAACTTGCAACATTGAAAACTACAATACTACTATTACAAAACTAATACTACAATACTACTGGAACTAGTATTGTATACTACTATTGTAATACTACAATACTATTATTATTACTATTTGTTGTCAGTAGTCAACAATCGTTTTACGTCACTCTCCTAAGTCATAAGCTCAACAAGTTAAATTACACATACACACAATCAAAACGAAAAGAAAAATGGCAGTGTAGCGGAAAATTAATATTATATTTTGCCTGTTTAACAAATAGCTTGTTGTGTACCTTTATTTAGGTCCTAAACCGACCTCAAACACCTGAAAGAAAGTCTATCTAATCCTAGACGAGTATCAGAATATAATATTTAAAAATCCAATTTTCAGCCTCAGTCCACAATTTCAGACACAAAGAAAATTCACGTTCTTTTATAGAAAAAATATTTTTGTTCTGTTTTTATTCTTTAACGGTCGGTTGATATCCTTTCTACGTTGGTTGAGTTTAAGTGTGCGGTAAATAACGATGTTTTATCTGGATAAAATATTATTATAATCTTTGTTTAAATGATCAAAAGATCATTACAGTTTTTAGTGTTCGCTAACGTGGATCTGGATCTTGATTGTTTTTTTTTTGTATTGGAAAAGGCCTTTTCAATGCAGAGTAACAGTGAAGGTTCGGTATTTCTGTAATAATTAGCATAGCTCTATTATTTGTATAAGAAGTTATTTTAACAACTACACCAACTTCTCCAATGTTTTTTATTTGTAGAGCTTATGTAAACAATAACTTCCTCGTTTTAGAAGTCGGTTAAAAAGTATAGATGTTAATATTAATAAAATGAACACGATATTTTGCTTCTACTTGTTCGTTTTTCTTATTATCCTAACTAATTATACCAAAAAATGCGAAAGTGAGTTTGTCGCTTTCACGCTAAAACGACTAAATAGATTTGGATGAAATTTGGTACAGGGATAGACCATAACCCGAAATAGGACACAGGATACTTTTTATCCCGATATTCCCACGGGATCGAGACTTATGCGAGTGAAACCGCGGGGTGCAGCTAGTAATTTATGAAACAGTATTAAGATAGTTATGAAGGTTAACGTCACGTACCCCTTTTCCAAAACCCCGTTGGCTTCACTAGCGTCAGACGAATCACATATATTTTGGTCCACCACAATATGGCCGTCGTTACCAGTCGATGGAAATTGAATTCTGATTCTACATGAACCACAAATGTCAGTTGCATTCTAACAATTGCTGAGGCAGCTTCGTACTTGTAGCCGACACTAAAAGTAAGGTCTCATGAGAGGTGATTAAGGGTCTTACTGGTAACGATTGATCAAGTTTATGAATAATAGGGAACTCACTTTAAAAAGGGTAGTATTTTAATATTAATGTATTATACATAAACCATCCGGAATAAATACTCGAAATATTATTATGAAAATCGGATCAAAACCCGTTTGAGTATTTTATTTATATATTATGATTAATTGTATTAATAGATATAATAGATTAATATATACTCGTATATATCTTTTCAATAATCAGTAACCGCATAGTAGCGAGAATACATCAATCTTACTTCGTCGCCTTCGAACGCGCCATGGTGAGAATTCGTAAAATATTTTTATATTTAAAGCACCTTTAATCCATTACGGGTTGCTGGTGTTAATTCCATACGTAAAATGCTTTTTCAATTTTATTTACACCAAAAGAGACCATTCATCTTGATATTTCAATTTATACTTAATCTAGAGAAGAAAATTCATATTTTCAATTTTCGTTTACAAATAACGAGAATTCCAAATTGAATTCTCACAAAAAAAAAACCGTTTAATTTTTCATCCTATGTTTGTATACATTAAATTAGGCTTAAAATTTTCTGCTGACGTTACCTATATCTCGTACTCGTATTCAGATAACTCAAAGTCAGTACGAAACGTGACGCGTCGGCGTCGGCGCGAATCGAAGCGCATCGGATCGCATCGAAGCGCTTCGTAACGGCACACAAACAAACTCACCTATGCATTAATAATACGGAAATTGTGTTTACAGATAAAAATATACTTATTATACTTTTAAATTCCAAAAAGGATCTATAGAATTGAGATCGAGTACCCACATCTGTCGCTAAATAGATTTATTTATTTAAACTTTTCGCACTCAAAAAAGAGGTACACAGGCGGACTTAATGCCTTAGGCACTCTCTACCAGTCAACCAAGGGTGGTGTAGAGATTAGATGGCAGGATGGATGGATTGGATGGCATTTGTATTGAGTCAAACGAGGGGCATGCATAAGGGAGTCCAATGAACAAGGTATAGTGAAAATGAACAACTTGAGTAATTCGTCAACTCGTCCTACATGCCTACGGCCCATTTAAGTCGTTCTTTTGATTTTCTGCAAGTAGTCCTAAATAGGCCGTAGGCATGTAGGACGAGTTGACGAATTACTCAACAACTTTGGCTGTGGAACCTACTCTTAATTATTATTATTATTAAGAGCCCGTATTGTCCCACTACATGGCAAAGGCCTTTCTACTCATTTTCCACTTCTCTCGAAGTAATTCCAGTCTAGCTAGACTCTTTCAACAAAGCCAGAGAGAGAAAAATTTGATCGTATTGTACTTTTGTATGGAATAGCTGTTTTTTTTCCTTATTTCAGTCCCATTGTAAAAGTTGTTCTATTTTATGAGTACACTTCCTAAAATGACGTCCCTCTCTTAGGTACTGCAAGAGGGTATATCTACTCGTCAAAACATGGTAGGTACTCGTACCAAAAAGTCAGTCTTGTTACTTTACTGTTGATGGCGAGTGAGGGAAGAGTTTGGGGATTGGACGAAGTTTTAAGGTTTCAAGGACATTTTAATTAGCTTCGGTGATTTTTGGATACGCGCCCGGCCCGGCCGGTAGCTTAGCGGTACGTTTTCGAGACTTTTGATGAAGTCCTCGACATGAGGTTATTATCATAAATGGGTGAGTAGACCATATTACATTCCTGGTAAAATTACGGAGGTTTGAACAGTGGAGATTAAACTACGTGGCAGGAGATTTCATCATGTCTGCGAATCTTTGGTCCAGCAGTGACAGAATTATTATAGAATAATAGAACATAAGATCACACCTGTAGTCCCCGAAGGATAAGGCAGAGGTATACTTATAGTACACCCACATTTCGCCAGTTATGTGTGTTCATGTGTTTCGTCATAACTTCTAAACTACTCATCATAATTGAACAAATGAGGTATCGTTGGAAGCGTCTCGTATGTGGCGTCACATGAAAATGGCGCCGTCTAAAGGGCATAAAGTCATGAACTATGTTTTTTTTTAATGGCGCCATTTTGGATTTCTAATGAAAGGACTTAATTAGCACATTTAAAAAATATGTATATTATAGACCCAAAAAATTTAAATAAAAATAAAAGTTAAAAACAAACAACTGCCTATGACAAAAAAGTCAACTCAAAAGATATAAACAAGATATAAAAGACAGACAAATAAAAAATCCGGCGTCACACGTAATCTGTTTGATTGAGCCCTAACACGTGTGAATCCGGATTTTTTATTTGTCTCTCTGTGATTTCTTGTTTGTTGCTGCACGACTTCTTCACCGTTTTGAGAGCATTATTATAATGAAGACGATAAAATTTAATGTATTTAAATTGCATTTTAATTTTAACTCCGATGACTAGAGCTATTTGCTTAGTACCCTATATCAACATTAAACTTGCTTTTCTTCTCAGAGTAAATACTTAGTTACTCATTGTAGATACTCTAAGTCTCAGTTACTTGTTGACTCTAGCGAGAAGAATCAACATTCTGACGTGGCTTCTGACGATTCGAAAATGGTTGAAAAGGAAGAACTGTATAAAAGATAAATAGATAAGGTTGTGCTATAATCCTGGTCTTGAATAGTCACTAGTCGGGGCGTAACTTATACAAGTCATGAGTAGGTACGGTCGCGGTCTGAGAATGTTTATCACCTTAAGGTTTATAATTGCATGCACACATCTATGTCACAAGGTCGATGATTCAAAATTCAAACCTATTTTCTTTGTTAAATGTTATTATGGTAATGTGTCATTTTGGACTTTACTGCACACAGTGTGGTAAAGAATCTTATTTGAAAACTGATAAACATTTTTAGACCTCGATAGTACATACTTGGAGTTGTAATTCGATAAGCCTACACTCGCGACGATCTAAGAAGTCCGTTTTGACGTTTCGTTCTCGTACATGTGATAAAACGTTATGCCTTGAGAATCAATTTTAAGCAATGTAGATAAGTCTTCGATGATAAACTCTCTAAGTATGTTCAATCGATATGTCTCGAGAATCAGTTTATAAGAAACCAATCTTTATTTCATCGCTACACAAAGCATTTATATTGCTGTCAAAACGGCCTTCTTAGATTGTCGCGAGTCTAAGTATTTATTTCAAGGTGAAGTTGAACTAGGATCTCATAGAAGTTATAAAATGAAATTTATTTATTTTCCAGAATATAGGAATACATACTTACATAATAACATGGTAAAATAATTTTATTCACACTATATTCGACATAACAGTCGTGCAAATATTTGTAGTAGTTACATGCGTAGGTAATAATAATCATAAAATTACATCATTAGTCATACACATCATAATCAAAATAAAATTTACACGTACAGTCTTACTTCGTTAATATGAATTAATTAGGGAAATTGAAAAATATAATATTAAATTAGATTTAAATAAAAATAAAAATAAAAATTAAGTAGTTATCGTTTAAGGCATGTCCAGCAGTTTATTTGTCGAAATAAATACAAGTGAGAAATAAGTACCTTACTCTCGAAGTGTCAATTTGAAAACAATTGCTAAAATGAGTGTGTTATGCTTGGATTTCCTACGACAGCGGTAGCCGCCACATAGCGGCCATCATAAGAATTATGACACCGGAGTTTGACTTGCGCAGTCTATCCACACACTCTTACTTTCATAAATAACGTTTCAGTGACGTCAATCGAGAGTAAAATGCGGACGCTATGTTGCGGCTACCGTAGTATTCGGAAACCCTCTTTACGAATTGACCTTGCTAAAGAAAAAGCCTTTGTACCTAATCGCTAGATTTAAAACCGTAACTTTATGTAAATTATTATAAGGAACGGGTTCCTAAGCCATCACACAGTTAATACCTGGTGCCGTACTATGAAGTGTTATTGCCACCATTTTTCCAGTGTGAGAGAGAGAGACGAAGCTAGACAAGGCCGATAGCACCATATCGTTTTCGCAGTTAGTGTAGAATTTGGGTCACTAAGGTACAGGCTGTCTAGTTTGGGACCCGCTTTTTCTGTTAGTTATACTATTTTATTTTGTTAATCGTTTGGTTAACTTGTGTAAAATAAATAAATTTATTTGAATTTGAAAGTTACCTGCGTATCCTGCGAGCTAGAACATTTCGCAAAGTGTCTCATTTATATCTGTTTTCCGGGTGGACGCGCTAAATAACGCAGGTAAGTGGAAAAAGCGCCCATTAGGTCTCGAAAGCGCTTTCGACGGCCGATAGGGTAGTACGATACAAAACCACCAGAAGGTTTAAAAGTATACCTATTAAATACTAATAGGTTCATCAGCCTATAATGCTCCCACTTCTGGGACACAGGTCTCCTCTCCGTGAGATGAAGTGGGATGTAATCTACCATGCGGGCCCAGTGCGGGTTGGTAGATGTCACATGTCTTCGAATTCTTGGTTCTAGATCATGCCGGTTTCTTCACGATGTTTTCCTTCACCGGTTTGAGAGCAGTTGTGATGAAATTGTTTACCTATAGTAAAGTGCCTGCTTGGGTTCGAACCCATGACTCATAACTCGTAAGTCGCAGCCGACCTTATCTTACCACCTTAATAATGGCAGGAAATTAAATAGATACCAAGTTATGTAGTCAAATCCAGTGGAACTTCTGTATTGTTCCTGATTTTTGGTTCTACGTTCCATCGATTTTGTGTTGCGGTTTTGGAATTTAGAGGCTTTTTGGTGCTGTTATGGTTTCCTGAAATCTAACTTTGTAAATAATGGTTCTTTATCCAGGCTTGTTACGGAATTCGAAAATAATTTTTAAGAATTTAAGGTGCATTTTCAGTTCAATAAAATATCATATTTTACATTTTATTCAAAATGTAATCACGAAATTCGTTTAAAATCCACGATATTATTTAATTTCCGCACACAATAATACCTTCATAATTAAAAGTATAAATATTGATAGAGTCAGGCCAGTTTCGAAAAAATATTGTGAACCAACTGCTGCCTGCGTGGACAATTATTATTTTTCTAAAATAAAAGTAGCCTTACTTACTTTTTAAACAGCAGCTGTCTGCCAGTGAAAGCCCCGTCAACATGAGTCCTGCCATTTCGGAGATGAACCGGAACAGAGAGAGAGAACAGAAAAAATAATTGATACAAGTAGCGTAGGTATACACTTTCTGCATTTAGTAAACAGCTGTTAGTTTGACATTAGGAACATATTTCAGTTTTATTTATTTGTTCAATATGTGGAATGTACCTTATCGAATACCTATGGACCTAATGCTACTCTAAAAAATGTTTCCTGAACATTTTTCCTTAAGGTATCTGAAACCTTTTATCGTTAATTTATGACACTTTTTCCCTTGCCGATATCGAATTATCTGTCGCTAAAGCAAATACGTAATGCAGGCTTCTGGGGTGAAACCTAAGAACTTTAATAAGGCTTTCGTACCCCGAATGTAATAAAACGCAATAGGTTGGTACCTACTTAATATTATTGAATATTTGATTCTGCTACCCATAGAAATGAATATTATAGAATACTAGCTTTTTCCCGTGACTTCGTCTGCAATCCAGGATGTTAAGTAGCCTATGACCTTCTCTAGGTCAAGGTCTACCCCTGTGCGAAATTTCACCTAAATCCGATAAGCCGTTTTAGCGTGAAAGCGGAACAAACAAACAAACTCACTTTCGCATTTATATTTGTTAGGATCTGAAACATGTATGTATGTACATTGATAAAACGAAGCAAAAGGAGTATGTAAGGATCGTCAGGTGGCGTTCTGTAGTTTCTGCTGACCCTCATGGGAAGAAAAAAGGCTTTAGTTTGTGTATGTATGCATAGTATAATTTGAAACTAATATACACAAAACAATGTAAAGTCAGAGAAATTAATTGTTTAACAAAGTGGTTAAGGTACTAACTTATACTGTCTGTATATTGAAATCACAATTGCTGTCCTTTTTTGACAGTTACATGAATGAATGATCGAATGACTGAATGAATGAAAATATGTATTTGTTAAACACAGGTACAAATTAATGTAACACGGCAAATTACGGGATTATTTATTAATAAACTAGATCAATTTGCCGTGTGTGTGTAAACATCTACGTCAATTTGCTTTGTATGTCACAGCTAAAGAAATTGTTTTTTTTTTTTTTTTTAAGCGCTTATCTCTGGAGCTACCACTCGGTTCGAAAAATCCTCCATTTTTAATTTGATAGCCTAATTCTTGAACTCAGTTAAAGGCCCTTAGAAGCCGAGCAAAACGGAAATGTCTTAAAATCAGATTTCTTTCAAATTAAATGGCAGGTGAAATCGCGGGGACCACTTATGTAGTTTAAAATAAACAATTAATTTTCTTGACCGTACCCAACCATCAATCAGCTAGCTCTAACTAAAGCATCGCAACTCGTCAACAAAAACAAAATACCGTTGAACGTAAACAATACAGTAGACGCTGAAAAAATATGAATCTACAAAGACCAAACAAAAGAATCGGAACCAATCCAATCGACAGCGAAATAAAATCCAAAAAATATATCCTGAAATCTATACGGAGCAAAAACAATACGTTCTTCTTCAGCGCGATAGGTATCTAGGTGTCGAGCTCGGCAGGTGATGCCGAGACATAAACAGGGCTAGGAAAACAGCGGTTACTAACATCTTCAGCGGAAAAAGGTTCTTTTTTTATTGGGTGCCAATAATGCAGACTCCCCACCACCGTTAGAAGGTGACCATTGCTCATAAAAATCTGAAATACCGAGACATCGTAGGGTAGGTGCTCTGTCGGTCTATTTTGTAAACACCTCACTGTGAATTTAGGTGAAGTGAGCTGTCAATCCCGAGGGTCAGGTGGAGTGATAGTTCACTTCACCTAAGTTTTCACGGTGAGATGTTTACAGAATACCACTACTGTTATCCCAGAGATAAACAGTATTCTGGTAAGGTTGTGTGTGTTGTTGTGATTGTGTTGTGTTGTTGTAGTTCTGTAGTTCCGGTGATTAGGTAACTTTTAGGGTGTCTTTCAGATTTATTGGAGTGACTCCCAGCTGTTTGCGTGTCGCTGTTATAAATAATTCGCGTCCCCGGGACCTCGTCGGATACGCACCACATAGTTTGGTAAGTACCCTCATTTTTCTAATAAACATATTAATACTTAATTCATTCGTAGTATGTACTATTCACGTATCAAAATAATAGATCATTATTATTACCCGACTACGGCGAAGAAAAAAGAAGGGTTATGATTTTGACCAGTATGTATGTATGTATGTTCATCTGTTCCCTCCTATCATTTAAACCACACATCACAATTTGACAAATGAAGTATCGTTGGAACGGTCTTGATTGTCCGCTGGTGATAGGCTATGTGATGTCACATTAAATTAAAAATGGCGCCCTCTAGAGGACATAAAGTCGGGGACTAACAAAACAAATACTATTTAAACGTACCATGTTGGGTATCAAATGAAAGGGCTCAATGAACACAAATAAAAAACAAATATTATAACCCCAAAAAAAAAATTTTTTTTATAAAAACTGAAACCCAACTACGACTAAAAAGATATAAACAAGACACCACAGACAGATAAATTAAAAATCCAGAGTCAAATGTATTTTTTTTTAGAATATCAATTCTATCTTTACTATGTACGCAGAGATTGCGTCATATTATTTCGATCTCGTTTTATCTCTCAGACCAACCAAAATAGAAAGACGGATCACTACGTACATCAAACGTGTAGCCACAAAACTATGCTCCTGCAAGTAAACACACAGGCTCACGCACACACCTACAGAAAAACTATGCTCATCGCTCCTAGTACGTCACGAGTCGTCGTCTAGTAAACTTCAATAAAAAAAATTGAATTATGCCTTCTTGTGTAGTGAAAACTTGTAAAAACAATAGCAAATCACATAAAAAGTCTCACGGAATCACTTTTCACAAGTAAGTACTTCAAATAACATCGTTTCTTAATTTAGTAAACTATGAATTTTAGGTTACTTGGAACAACAACCTGAACGAATGAACGAACGAAAACAGTGACATTTAACGTGCGAGGGTTGCCATAATATGATTTGAAATTTCCCCGTTCGATATTTTTTAGTTCGAGTAATTATATGCCTGTTTTTTTATGTATTTAATATTTTAGATTTCCAAGTAATATTGAAAATAAAAGTAAATAGATAGTAGCTATAAGAAATAGTCGGAATGATCCAGAATGGCTTCCATCGAAAACCAGCGTGGTTTGTTCCGATCATTTTGATAATAATGACCTTTATTCAACTAATCGTGGACTTCGCCGTGTGATCAAAACCGGATATCCTAAAAACGTACATACAATTTAAAAACAAAAATGAGATTTTATCAAAACAGTAATTAAATACGAGACTGTATTTTTTATTTTATTTTAGTTAGTTTCTCAACTTAGACTAGCTAATTTAAATACTACTGTCCCAAATTTTATTTTTTCCCAAATTGCGGACGCTTTTTACGTGCTTTCTATAGTCAGTGATTTTGTTATCGTGGTCTTCTTGAATTTAATAAAGTTGATTGTAAATATAATTAAGTACCTATTTTATTTCAAAACAATTTACTACTCACGACGATGTTATGATTTACGCTTCAACAACCTTATAACTTAATATTTCTATAATTTACAAACCAATTTTTTTTACATTCAATTGATAATTAATGGATAGTTCTAAGTGAAAGAGCGGAGCTTCCTATCACAAGCAATTCTTGATTAAAAGGTAATCTCCAAATCATGTATGTAAATGCACTTTGTACTTAATTGTTATTTTATTTTGCGATGTAAAAAAAAAATGGTTTTGTTTCGGAATCCTTCCTAACGATTGAGGTACAATACCATACTCAACAATATCTTACTCGTACAAATTATCCTACCCAAAATATTATTCCCCAAATTATAGGGAAAAACTTTAGCAAATGACAACCCTTTTTACAGACACATAGATAAAAAGGTGGCTTCATTTTGATGTTCGAAATGCTCCGTCTTTCTTTTTTTGTTGGTCTGAGTTTTATCTTAGGATACACAAAACCACTGGTATTAAAAGCCAGTCTAATATGCGCAATATTTACAAATATGTAGGAGTAAGTACCCATTTCTTTTCCTTTATAGACATTGTTATTTAGAAAAGTATTGCTTTCTTTATTGAAGCTTGAAATAACATATTATACTGTCAATAGACCTAAGATACAACAATCTATTTTTATTATTACATTGGATTCTAAATAAGGTATAAACGTCTGTTTCTTATTTGTCATCGACCTTATTGACTCAAGCCGCTTGATCGTCTTTTCTTTAATTGGCTTTATACCGTTATATCTCCTTCAAGTCATAATTATCTGAAATCATTTGATTCCCACAATTTGATTGCTAATAAAAGCAGTTTTAGTAAAAATACGCCCAGTTGATAGCAATAGGCTCACCCCCTGTTACACGGGACTTAAAAATAACTGGCGAAATATGGGTGTACTATAGGTACACACACATAATCAGTTGAAGAACACTGCGAGGCACAATAGAAGTTTTATTGTTATTACGTCTGGGGGCGTTTAGTGTCCCGCAAAGTGTTAAAAAAAAGATAAAACAACCGCTATTCTTGGAGCTCCACATGGTAGTTCGTTTGTTCCCGAAAAAATCCGGGATTTGATTCCGTGAAACTGGCACCTATAGATTGGCGCGGCGGCGATAGCACTTCTCCGACACGTTGTACCGATCACTTGCAGCGCTCTTTTCGGTACACGCTTGTATTTTCAAGCATCTATGAATTTAAGCGTTTGGATCAAAAACGTTTCATACTCGTATGTATCAGCTGCGTTTTTCTAGTTTAGCTTTTTATTTCGAAAGGTACGGGTATAATTAAGGGCTTAGAATGTTCAAACTTTCAGGTTTTTTTTTTGCCCGACTACGGCGCAGAAAAAAGGAGGGTTATGATTTTGACTGGTATGTATGTATGTATGTATGTTCATCTGTTCCCTCCTATCTTCTAAACCACTAAACATAATTTGATAAATGAGGTATCGTTGGAAGCGTCGTGATCGTCCGCTGGTTATAGGCTATGTGACGTCACATTAAATTAAAAATGGCTACAGGACATAAAGTCAGGAAACAAAAAATAAAAATTGTTTAATCGTACCATGTTGGGTATCAAATGAAAAGGCTTAATGAGCATAAAAATGGCGCCCTCCAGAGGACATAAAGTGAGGAACATAAAAAAAAACAGACAAATTAAAAATCCGGAGTCACACGTAATCTATTTGATTAATCCCCTAACACATGTGACTCCGGATTTGTAATTTATCGGTCTGTGTTGTCTTGTTTATACCTTTTTAGTCCTAGTTGGGTTTTAATTTTTATTCCTTTTTTTTTTTAAATTAACGTGGACCCCCGCTGTTTTATTTACAAAATGCACAATATCCTCCCCTACGTATCTGAAAACCTTGACAGCATTGACATAAGTAGGTAATAATTATAGAAAACATTCTCATAGGTTTTTTTGTTTGTAAACCCTACGCCTAGCCAACCTACTTACTTCATATTTCATTCCCAGAATCTACCTATATAATTTTTTTCTACAACGTATCTTCGTACAAATTTATTAAATATAATATAAAATTCTGGTAACAATAATGTTGTCTCAATATCACGAACTATCTCTGGAATTTAATAAGCATACAAACAATGTTAGTAGTTCAGCTGATGGCGCCGATAGGATTGCGTTGTGGAAATATTTTGGCCGCCATCTTTATTGAGTTTCTTCAGGATATTGGCAATTAAGGGGCGAGAGTGCGATGTAGTTTTGTTATAATAATATGTAGGAGTAAGAATAGAGAAATAGTTGCAACACTAATATATCATCATCTACTACTGCTCATCTCTGCATCACCCAAACGTAGACTGGTAGAAAATTCCTAGGGAATTAACTCCGCTTCTGTAAGCCTCTGTGCTTGAAGTATTTAACTTAAACTAGCTGATGCCCGCGGCTTCGCCTGCGTGGATGTCAGTTATTATATACTAAAACCTTCCTCGAGAACCACTCTATATATTGGTGGAAACAGCATGAAAATCGGTGCAGCAGTTTTTGAGTTTATCGCGAACAGGCAGACAGACGCGGCGGAGGACTTTGTTTTATAATATGTAGTGATAATAAATAACCGTGCAAGGAAAAGGTCATTCAGAGAAGAAACGACCATTATGCACGACCCTTGCTTACTGCATATTGGCGATTCCAGATCATTATAAGTCCATGTTTACACGAGGTTTGTCTTTACTGTAAAGAATAGGAATAAGAAAAGATAATATGTGTTTATTTCTTTAAACATTCCCCTTCTCTTTCTCTCATTCTGTTAACCGCCCGTGCGTTTCCGTTGTTGTTTCTGTTCTCCCTGTTTCTGCCAATACCTATCATCGTTAATTCACAACAGAATTATGGCCACTATACATTTTATTTAACCTAACCCTACAATAGATCACTGCTCACCAATAATCGAGTAGTAGAGCGTGAATATAATTGGCCCGTAACACGTTGAATAAGCCACTTATGTAATAATGGTTTGGGTTACGTTAGTGATCCCAGGAGAACCTGTTAATGGCATTTGCCAATGACATAATTCTATTCTGTTTTAGTTAATTGTGTCCCCAATTCCTGGCGCGTGTCGCATTTATCGTCGAGTTTACTTCTGACAGATATCGATATTTATTTATCGCGTCAAATAAAACAAGATGATCTTTTTACTTAAACTGGAGTTCCGTATGCAAAAATTTAATAGCAAACCCGGTTAATTCTGCATGTTAGTAAAATTGTTAACTAAACTATAATGTTTGGCTACTCTATTCAAAAGAAAGATCGAACTAATGATGAATATTTGAATACATAAATAATTAAATATACATTATAATTTAAATTATAATAATACATTCAATGGAGTTGGACGTAAATAACTTTACATGACAACTCCTGTTCGCTTTGAATAACAGAGCTTAGGGCAAATGGAATGTCTGGTCCTGCTGCCCAAGGATCAATAGCTTATGGATACGAATAAAATGATTTCATTCAAAGTATAAAAATTGCGATTTTTAAATTACCTCTTACAAAAATCGCCATGAAAAAATTGTTTTACTTCTTGTTGCAAATAAGTACAGCATTTAACTTGAGGTTACTACCTCTTTTTATTCCTCAACTTCGGTTGAGTATTTCAGGAGATAAGTCCCCTAGGCTTCATTTAGGCTATCATTATTTACAAGATAAATAAATAGTTAGAGTCATGTCATCAGAAAAATAACTCCTTAAAAGTGATGTCCAACCAGAGACGGAGAATTTTTTATGGGTGATTGATAACTTGCAACTTATTATCAAATAATTTAACATAAAAACAATATCACACCTGTAGTCCCCGAAGGGTTAGGCAGAGGTGTACCTATATAATAGCAACACCCACATTTCACCAGTTATGTTTAAGTCCCATATCTAATATTTTTTTATTTACGAGGCGATATTTTTTTTATTTTTATTATCTTCAATAATATTATTTTTTTGCCACAAAATAATAACCTTATCCACATTTCAAACATCCCAACTCATACCTTATTACAAAGGCAGAACTGAATGGTTGGGGACAAATTAAAGTTTGGTTAGGACAAACGCAAACGATCGCGTTATCGTCCAACATATTAAAATATACCCACATTTTAATTTACTCTTTTTTTGCAAAGAGATTTTAATTTACATGGCTGATGGTGTTTTTGATGTAGGAGATGAAAGGAAAAAAGGGCTGTTTGCTGAATTTGAGATAATAATGAGTTTGGGATCTTGCTATTTCAGTTACAATGTTGATCCTGGCTTCGATCCTCAGTTCGGGCAAAATGTAATTGGATTTTAGCAGCAGTACACATAACAGTATAGCTTAATATAATGATGAAACAATTTGAAAGAACTTCCTGTACCTACCCTTAATCCATACTTATAATAAAAATGCGGAAGTAATTCTGTCTGTAATATGTCTATTTGTTACCTTTTAAATCGACTTCAAAAAAGGAGGAGCTTTATATTATCTTGCTCTGTTCGTATGTGTTTCTGGTTACTCCAATTGTCATTCATTTTTCAAGCACTTCCTGGCATCCAATCGAGCTGAAACTTAGCATACTTATATAACTACCGAGACATTTTGAAAAAATGATACCATGGAGCATGTCTGATGATGAAGCCGAAAGTTGGGCATGGGAACTCCTCAATCAAACAAGATAGCACCATCGTATTTGGACTCATTGGCTATGTATTAACAAGTGTTTTGACACTCGGTGGTGTTCAGGGTCTGATGATGGAGCCGGAAGGTGGCCATTGGAAAATCCTTTTTAGTTCATTAAAAGCTTGGTTTTAAAGAGATTTTTACTTATATTTTATTCATTTGTTATATTTATGTCCATAGATATTTTCGTCAATTGTGGATCGATTTTGAATATTCTTTTTTCACCATTTTACAAATACATAGGTAGCCTGAGACCTAGAGAAGGACATAGGCTTCTTTTAATTCTGGACCCCACGCAAGGTCATAGGCAACAGTTAGCTTATATATTTCTCATAATTTCAGTATCTACCTCAAGGTTTTATCTCAATAAAATACCGTTATGAGTATTTACAATAGATACAAAACAAGCAAATAAATATACATTTAACCAGACACAGCCAGTTATTCCCCTGGCCCCATCCTTTTCAGCATTCACCCTTTGGGATATTATGTGTTCCTGTAAGGACTTAATGTTCTATTATTACGGCCTGTAGGCCTTTTGCTCGAGGTTTGGCCCCGAGACGCAATTCATTTTGGACCACTAAGTGCCCCACCTGATTACGGCCCAGGTGTATTGGGAAATTACTTCGTCTGATGGAGGTAGGTGAATTATTTTGTAATTATTGGTGTGTAAAGGAATAGAGAGAGAAGTTATCTAACACACTTATCTATGCGGTGTTCACGCAGTGGCAACTGCTTCGACTTACGAGATGTAGGTCATTTGAACAAAGACAGGAGCTTTACTTTGTGTAAATTATTTCAACACCACTGCTCTCAAAACGGTAAACGAAAACGTGAGAAAATTGGCATGTCGTAGAACCAAAAATTCGAAGACATGTGTGACATCTACTAACCCGCAATGGGCCTGCAGTGAAGTACGGCTCACTCCCTCTCACTAAGAGGACGCCTGTTTCCTAGCAGTGGCAACATTACAGGCTTATTACGCTTATGCTATGTGTGTCGCAAAATAGAAATAAAATGAAATATTCTGGATTTGGCAGATTATTTACATCTTCCCTATACAGGGTGTCGATCTATACGACTTAACGTCACCCTTTCATGTCAAACAGTAAAGATAAATATGCCCAAGGATTTGAAGAGCAATCCCTGTATTTTTAAGAACGTTCGCATTCGCATCTCTTTCGCAATCTGTCAAAAATACAATCAATTTACCAATATTTTTGACAAGTTTGACAGATTGCAACTTGAATGTGAACGTTTTTTTAAGTACGAGAACTGGCCTTCTGTTGATGAGGAGCTTGTGGCTAAGCAATAACAGGCGCACGGGTCGATCCATCAGGTTAAGCTACGATTGCCGGGGTTGGTCCGAGGATGGGTGACCATCTTTACATCCTGAGACTCCTCCGTGCTTCGGAAAGCACGTTAAGCCGTTGGTCCCGGCTGTCATTTGTAGATCTTTGACAATTGTTACGGGTTGTCAGAAGCCCGAAAGCATGACAACCAGTCTTACCAAGGGTATCAAGGGTATCAAGTGACCCTGTAACTGGGTTGTGGAAGTCAGATAGGCAGTCGCTCCATGTAAAATACTGGTATTCAGCTGCATCTGGTTAGACTAGAAGCTGACCACAACATTGTTGGGAAAAGGCCTTCTGTTCTGCCAGTTTCAATCATATTTATATTTTTGCAGCCTTTTCGAGAGACAGTAGTTATTTTTCAACCGCTTGGGTTTTTATATTCCATTCGGTTCTAAGGAATTACTTAAGAACAGTTACAATTTTCCTAATTTATTATAACATTACTTTGTGTTACAGAAATGTCTCAAAGAGAATATTTTAAGTCATGGTCAGTTAGTCCAATCTCTCATTTCTCATTACAAAAGCGGTAAAGAAAAAATAAAACAGAAGCCATTAACACTTAAGTGCCACATTCCTACAGCAATATAATTTACCATCACAGCTAATCAGAATAAAAAATCTTAAAACGTTCATAAACAATTTTATTTATGAATAAAATCTTCGTGGTAAGGGTCTCGCAGTTAGGCGCGACTTGACTCTGATATAACATTTTCTATGAAAACTTCATAGAATTTTTTCTACTGTAGACGCGTCGGGCCTGTCGGAAGGAGTGTTTATATTATTTTTTACTTCACGAAGCAAACAAAATATGGCGACGCCGGCATTAAGTCACCGCCAATTTTATAGCGAGTAACATTAAAAAGTGTTTTTACAATTCTGCGTCAAATATTAAAAAAACGGATCATTAAATCTGCTCTTCCTTATGGAAATCAGTTATTTCTAGGGCTATGAAATCTATACATATAAAATAGTAACGAAGGTAAAACAGTAGGTACATTGAATATTTTCGAAAAAAAGTAATTGCTACGAGGTGTGGGAGCGAGTTTCATGTTAAACGAAATACAGTTTTATAATTTTTGTCTGTGTGTTTGTATGTGTTTCCGGATTAGCGCAAAAACGGCTGAATTGATTCGGATGAAATTTGGAAAGCAGATAGTTTATAACCTGGTTTATCACATGGTATTTTTAATCCCGGTAGCACGTTCCTGTGGGATATTTTCCAACATCTACACGGGTGAAGTCGGGAACAAAAGCTATAGGATACAATACTAATAAAAAAAACTTGGTTGCTCACCAAGTTACGAGCATGTAAAGGTTTTCCCACTGAGTTATCTAAGAGTGTTGCCAACTGAGCTAAGTTACCAAATGAATATTAAAAAAAAAAAACAGCATTCTTGTCAGCTTGTCAAGACAACTCAGTTGTACGTAATAGTTTGAAAAGTTTAGTTCAACGTAATTTGACAAATTTAATTCACTTTCACTTTTCTTTTTTACTCGAAATAAAAAACTGATAAACTTCTATTAAAACATCGTATGTGACGAAACCTTTTAAGACTAAGAAGCTTCATGCGAAGGAAGCATTGCAGATTAATGCCATGACTGTTCTAGCCAGTCACAGTTCCACACGACCATCTTCATTTAAATATATTTTAAAAAGCGGCAAGTCACAACTAGGACATGCTTGACATGTAACAAGATTAAGTGTCCCAGCTTCCGTTGCCATGGTAACGGAGTGCCTCTGAATATTCAGCGTTGGAGCGTTTGCAGAGAATTAACTGAGCATCAAACCCGTTTGTTAACCCTTGGAACTGCTCTTGCTTTACTACTAAGTGGATTGTATTATTTTAAAATTTATAAGAGACTCCTGGCTAATAACAGCCGGTCGAGTCGACTGAAAGCCAAGCTACCCTTGCAGCGATCAGTTCGTGGATGGGTGACCACCCTATACATATAGAGACCCCGCCATACCTTGGAAAGTATTTTACGGCGTTGGTCACGGCTGTTATTCGACATAAATTTTTGACAGTCGTTATAGTCAGAAGTCAAAAAATCTGACAAACACTACTTTCCGGGGTATTGTGTTACCCAGTAACAGGGTTGTGGAGGTCAGATAGGCAGCCGCTTCATGTAAAATACTGGTTCAGCTGCATCCAGTTAGACTGGAAGCTAACCCAACGCAGTTGGGAAAAGGCTAGGCAGATTGATTGGTAAACTTTTTAGGTAGGTACCTGTAGCCACTTTAGATTTTAGCACTTGGCCTAATCTTTAACGACTTGCTGCTTACATGCTTACCTTTGGATTTTCTATGTGTAATGTTAATTAAAAAATAATTTATCCTAATTTACTGATTTTACGTTCTATCTCCACTTTTAGTATTTATACTGAAAAATTAATAATCTGCCTAGCCTGTTCCCAACTATGTTGGGGTCGGCTTCCAGTCTAACCAGATGCAGCTGAATACCAGTATTTTACATAGAGCGACTGCCTATCTGACCTCCACAACCCAGTGACTGAGCAATACGCTACCCCTTGGAAAGACTGGTTGCCAGAGTTTCGGGCTTCTGACGACCCGTAACAACTGTCAAAGACCCACGAATGAAATGACAGCCGGGACCAACGACTTAACGTGCGTTCCGAGTCACGGAGGAGTCTCGGTATGTAAAGATGGTCACCCATCCACCGAGCAACCCCGGCAAGCGTAGCTTAACCTGATGGATCGACCCGTGCGGCTGTTATTACTTAGCCACGAGCTCCTCTATACTGAAAAATGAATAGAATATAATAGAATGCTCTTTATTATGTACACCATATAAAATACAGATATAAAATAATAAATCAATCAATCAATAATAATATAATTAATCGTGTTATAGAGACATGAGGGGTGTAAAGTTCACTCATCCTCCATAGAAAAAGGGTGGATATTCCAACCAGACGCGTGTCGCGTCTGGTAGGCAAATACCCGACGATTGGTGAAGGGAAGTTATATAGGTTAAGTTATAAAGGAAAGTTATATGTCGATCGCGCGGAAAAAATTATTTGCGCGATGCAGGATTTGTGTGACGTCAGGTCTTTGATGCGTAGTTCGCATGAGGCAATGTAGGTGCCGCCACAGTATCATCTGTCCTGAAAAACGATTGCGTCCGTGTAGGAGCCATCTCCCAACCGGCGCGTGTGAATGATCAAATGTATGAAAATGGAAGTAAATGGAACATCAAAGCATTTTGTAATCTCTGCCAAATCCCTTGCGCGTGACTCCTAATATTTTGTATTAATCGTTTGAGAAAATAGATTACATAAATTTGACGTTAATGCGTCACCCAAATCAAAATTTAAATCTCCTGAAAATGGCTAGAACGTTTAAAAAAAATGACGGTGACATAATTTCGCAGGCCGGTACCACTGTCGGAAAACAAATGACGTGCGAATTCATGGGAGCGCGAGGGCGATGAGTGGGCCATATATTGGTTTATGTCGTTTCATTTGCCGCACCGTTAGCTCTCCCATCGGGCTGTCACCGTAATCGGGGCCGTGCCATTAGATTTACAATTCTGAACCATTTTGAGTATTGAGACTGCGTAGCTTTTTTTTGTCCTTATTGATACAGTTTTGAAGGTGTGTTTAAGTTTCATGTTTTTAGGTGTATAAGGGGTGTGTGACGAGCCTGAAAATAATCATAAATAATACCCCCTTATTAGATTTAGTATTATTTTCCAGAAAATAATCATAAATAATACCCCCGTATGATTATTTTCAGGCACGTCAATTTTAGAGTAATAATCAATTTCTAAATTTTCCCGAGCGCATGTTTTTTATTATTATATTTATTAGCCAAGAGCTTCTTCTAAACTTTAAAATAATACAGTCCACTCAATAGCAAAATTTGTATACTAACCAAATGAACAGTTCATCCAACAGAAAAAGAAAATTTTTATCGATGATTACTGCACTTTTTACAAATTCGGACTAAAAGACCAATACTTATGAACACAACAATGTTAATGTCAAAGGACATTGACCAATTTCGTCTAAATGCTGCCCAGACATGGGATTACTTCAAAACAGGTCCTTCCATCAATTTATACTTTACAATAATACAAAAAAAAATCGATCCCAGGGTTAAAAAGCGCGTTTTGTGTTGCAAGTTTTTGTGGTAGTTTTGTTTATTAATTTTATTATTGGACATGTTTATGATAGCGTTGTTGAGTCTGCACTACTTGGTTTTATCTTGACAAGTGCTATAGCATCAGATGGTGTTCAGCTTAGGGGCTGATTATAGAGTCGGTCAATGTCCGACTCCCATATAAGGATGGTCAATGTCCTTTCATGTTTTTTACACGAAAAACAAGGATGAATTTACGAGTAAGGCAAAGTATTTTAACGTTCAAGGCAGAAATTAATATAAAGAAAGATAATCCTAGCATTCGAACACTGTAACATAATATGCTTGTTTGGTAACCTTACACTATTCCAGACACAGTGTATGCGCCTTAAGAATGATTAATAGCCGTATTAGTCTTGTTCGGCGCCTGACATCGGCGCAACGTGCATACAAAGGTCATTCATAATCTTAAGTGACTATTAATTCAATGTGTATGCTCATTTTGTTGTGGAATATAATTTATTATCATGTTATTTATGATGGTATTATGGACACACCGGTCAATTGACTAAGTCCCGTTTAAACTTCGCTTTCTGACTAATATTTTTGCTACCGTATAATGAATCTTATGCGCAGATGAAAGAAGAAGGGTTATTTTGGTTAAATTAACCGCTCTTTTAAACGTGCTTTGTGTCAACCGGTCGAAAAAGATTAAATTTTTTTCTGCCAAGTTTATTTTGCATTATTGATTTAAATTGTGACAATACAAAGTGATTTACTTTATAAGGTCAATATACAAATTCTTTGCCCACCAAAAACTCTGGAACACGTTTTCATTATTTATTTATATATTTAAACTTTTCGCACTCAAAAAAAAGGTGGACTTAATGCCTGCTTATTATCTTTAAAAGTTTCATTTTATTTCCTTATTTACTTTTTTTTGCCCGCGGCTTCGCCCGCGTGGGTGTCGGAAATTATCCCCTGGGAACGTACTGTTAGGATAAAAAGTATCGTGTCCTGTTTCAGGTCATGGTCTACCCCTGTGCTGAACATCCAAATCCGTTAAGCAGTTTTAGCATGAAAGCGTAACAAACAAACTCACTTTCGCATATATAGGGAATATTAGATTATAAATTCTCAAATGAGATACCTACATTTTAAAATGTACTTACCCTATGTATCTATCTATTAGCCATAAGAACAGCAAGTGCACACAAGCACCTAATTAGAACGCCCAGCTCATACAAAAATAACGAGGTATTTCCTTTTAAATGATATTTAATATTTTCTCCGTAACATCTAAGAAAGTCCGAGAGCGCGCAGTTGATGGGAAATAAATATGATTCCATTTCATTTAGTTGGTGCTACTCCAAGAGCGATGGAATGAACACTACAGGAAACGGAAATGCTTTAACTGTTCATTGATGAGATGTTATGTTTTGATTCAACAGGGTTTTAATTTAAAAGGTGAACTTTTAGAAATTTGAATATAATAAATATTTTTTTATTAAAACTTGTGTCGATATGACTATTAATTATAATTATGTATTAAATACCAAATGTTATAGTAAATTGTTATACACACGGCTACACATCAAGCTATACATTTCCAGTATAAGCTGACCTCGCATTGTACGGAAATCCTAAAAATGCGAGACCAGCATAAACTGGAAATGTATAGCTTGATATGTAGCCGTGTGTACAACTGACTGACAAATGAACAAAAACAAAAGGAGAATTATGCGTCGAAGTCGATACATCGCTGTCATCCAGAAACGTGCCCAGAAGACTGGCAGCATTGCCACGTTGAATGGCAAAAACTACAATACCTACAACTTACTAATTGTATATTACATAATGCCAAAAAAACAAGCAAATGATAAAACATAGTAAGGAACGAATAAATATTCTTAGAAAAAACTTCAGTTTTTTTTTAGAGATTCCTTAAAATAAAAATATTTTTAAATACACTTTTTAACCCCCGACGGAAAAAGAGGCGTTATAAGTTTAACGTGTGTATTTGTGTATCTGTGTGTCTGTCTGTTCCCTCGTAGCTACCAAACGGCTGAGCCGATTTTGATATTTTTTTTATAGATGTTCTCAAAATCTCTATTGGGAATATTCTACCATCACTAGCTTTCAGTACGCTACAAGTACACAGGTAGGTACAGTAAATACATTACAGATTTTACGATTAAGTATAAAAACGACGTAAAACCCAACACATGCTGTTATTCTTTATATTGCACGTAAATGTTTCACTGTACTATAAGGACTACTACGGAAAATATTAATGTTTTCCAGTCAGGATAACCTGCGCAGTTCGACAAAATTTCTCGTCGCATTAACTCGTGCTTAAACGAGATGTGAATTATGTTTACTCAGAGTCATGTCTCGTTTTGGCGCGAGATATCGCGATAGAAAAATTTTGTCGAGTGTTTTTGCCCCGTGTGGCTTTCCCATTCGTTACGTATACGGTATGACGCACTTGATACTTTTGCGTAACTTTTTTGTTAGAGAACATTTTTGAAGCATCGTCGAATTGGAAAAAAATTGTTCATCGTGTTGAAAAGTTTGAGACATGCAAAGTTCGTTTTCAGGGTTCCGTACCCAAAGGGTAAAACGGGACCCTATTACTAAGTCTCCGCTGTCTGTCCGTCTGTCACCAGGCTGTATTTCATGAACCGTGATATGTATACCCTTCCTTGGCAGATATAATTTTGAGGGGCTCCACATACAAGAAATGTGATTTTTTTGCCGTTTTTATAGACAATGGTACGGAACCCTTCGTGCGCGAGTCCGACTCGCACTTGTTTGAATTTTGTTTTCAAGCGTTGTTACTGGTTGGAAGTTTTCTTTTTTGTTAATTACGTGGAATTCAGGTTGTGGTTTTCTTTTACAACTCGAAGTTTTTAAAAGTATAAGCATTTTAAAGAGTAGTTAGTGGACCGCTGTAGAACGAATTAATAAGAGCATTTCTTCACGTTACTAATTGAATCACGTATTTTTATTAAAGAACACGACTGACTTGTTTTTCTAGTGGTTTTCTAAGCATGCTCCTAGGGCCCAAAGAACCGAGGTTCCCTAGTCGAGCGCAATTTTATTTCATCAACAATCTCTCAGCAGGCATCTCGGGGTAATTTTATTGCGCAAACACATAAAATATCAATTGATCGCAATGGGTTTCATTGTGAAAGTTCACTCACGTTCATTGCGTTATTTACGTTGCTGAGCAGACAAATTTTTCGTACGTATGAAGCAATGGACTAGCCATATCCTTTAAATGTCTCGAATTGTGATTGAAAGTGTGTTATACAATTAGGGTGAGGGTTCTGTATTTCTATCCACTTAATGCAAAAGGCTCACCTCCTATAACACTGGCTACATCTAGAACTCTTCCTATCCCTTCAGAGAATGGCCCGATGTCACCTACCAATGTATAATCATTATTAGGTATGATCATTGACCTCAAAACTCGGTGACCAGTAGAAGCACGCTTGGAATGCGGACACAGATCTATTTACAAGTATACGTAATGCTAATCTGACACCGTTCGCGGCTTACATTGTATTAGTGACGTATTGCAACTGACTTAGGACATGTAGTTGTATATGGACTGGTTAGGGTTTAATTAATTTTCTATTGGTAATCAGAATTGGATGTATTTTGGTTTTAAGGTGGAATGGTGGTTTAATTAAATACATTAAGTATGGGTCATTAAAGACTTTGTCGCTAGGGTATAAAGAACTCGAGGATGATAAAGCAAGATTCTTACAAGAATCTAAAAGAATCATCTGCCTAGCCTTTTCCCAACTATGTTGGGGTCGGGTTCCAGTCTAACCGGATGCAGCTGAATACCAGTATTTAAAAGAATCTAAAAAGAATATTAGTAAAAAATACAAGAAAGTATTTAATAAGTTTTATATTCATTTTGATTTTACTCAAATCTGTGTATTACCCCAAAATGGTTTTAAACTTAATTTTTGGGCATTTTTTTTTAAATCCTAACTAATAATCATAAATTTGAAACTGAGTTTGTTTTTTTTTTTGCTACGTCTTCGCGCTAATACCGCTGAGCGGATTTGGGATAGACCATGCCCTGGAATAGGACGTAGGATACCTTTTATGCCGATATTCCCACGGGATTGAGACTTACGCGGGTGAAACCGCGTGGCGCAGGTAGTACTTTTATAATTGATCCTCGTATCCTACTATAATATTATAAATGTGAAAGTTTGTGTGTTTGTGTGTTTGTGAGTTTGCGTGTTTGTGTGTTTGGCTGTTTGTTACTCAATCACGCAAAAACGGCTAAACGGATTTGGATGAAATTTTGGAAACATATAGTTTATAACCTGGATTAACACATAGGATACTTTTCATCCCGGTAGTAGGTTCCCATGGGTAAATTTTCGACATCTACACGGGCGAAGCCGCTGGCCTGGCAAAAGTTCGTTTCATATAAATCTGTCCTACTTGGTTAATGATTCAGTACCTTTATAGATAGAAAAAACCCTTAAGGAAACCAGGAAGACCGATAGGTATTCAATCAAGTCATATTTCCCCGGTCTTCTTACTTCGAATGCTATAAGATTTATTTTCAGTACTTCAAACACCACACCGCCGCACCGGGTCGATCCATCAGGTTAAGCTACGCTTACCGGGGTTGGTCCGTGGATGGGTGACTATCTTTACATACCGAGACTCCTCCGTGCCTCGGAAAGCACGATAAGTCGTTGGTCCCGGCTGTCATTTGTGGATCTTTGACAGTCGTTACGGGTCGTCAAAAGCCCGAAAATCTGACAACCAGTCTTACCAAGGGGTATCGTATTACCCAGTAACTGGTTTGTGGAGGTCAGATAGGCAGTCGCTCCATGTAAAATACTGGTATTCAGCTGCATCCGGTTAGACTGGAAGCCGACCCCAACATAGTTGGGAAAAGGCTAGGCAGATGATGATGACTTCAAACACACATAATAGTCTTACATACTATGCCTCAGTAATATGAATTAGAACTTCAAACAAAACATACCTATATACAAAGTCGAGTCATTAGAATTGACATTACAAAGTCAAAGTTTATTTTATTTTAATGAATCTATATACAAGGCAAGGGTGACTGAGATACCAACGCACAGCCTAAACCGCTGGTTCGAGAGACATGAAATTTGGAGGGTGTGTTCTTTATGAAAAGCAAGTTTCCACTAAGAAACGATTTTTCGAAATTCCACCGCTAAGACGGTGAAATCGGGGGATTTCGTTTGTATGAAAAATCTTATTCCTTGAGCTAATAGACTTGAAATTTTGGCACGAATACTTATCTAAGTAAATTATAAAGTTTGCAATTTTTAGTTTTTATAATAACGTGCAGTAGGGTTTTTCAAATCTACCCCTAACGGGGTGAAAATGGGTAGTCCACGTCACAGCTCAAACCACTGAACGGATTGGGCTGAAATTTGGCACACAGATAGTTATTAGGACGTAGGAATCCACTAAGAAAGGGTTTTTGGAAATTCGCCCTTATTCCTTTAGTTATTAAACTTGAAACTTGGCAATACTTGCTATAGCAAGCAAATAATAAAGATTGTCACTTTTAGTTTTTTAAGCAATCCGTCACATAGACGAATAACGGGGTGGCAAAGTAAGTAAGTAAACATTTTATCGTGCTGTCGGATTAACTCGAAACTCGGTACGGTTTGTTTTAAGTACTAATACTTAAAACAAAAAAAATAAAAGTACGTGTTTCGGGGTTATGTAAGTTACTATCTGACTTAACTTCAATAATACCTTCATTATGTAATGATAAAATAATATTTAAACCACCGACTACATAATTATTATCATATGTTGTTACAGCCCGCAGATATGTTTTTCATCAATAAAGAAAAGGAAATATTGCCCGTGTAATTGCTACGAGGTGTGGGAACGAGTCTGATGCCGAAAATATGTTTTTAAGAATTTTTGTCCGTTTGTCTGTTTGTTTGTATGTGTGTTCCGGATTGGCGCAAAAACTGCCCAACGGATATGGATGAAAGGCACACAGATAGTTTATAGCCTGCACCCTAATTGCGTAATACACGATCCACAATCTGAATCAGTTTGAAACTAATTTCTAATCCATTGCTTCATAAGTTTGAGAAAAAAAATCTGCTCCACAACGTAAATAACGCAATGAATTTTGTTGAACTGTCAAAATGAAAGATTAGTCTTAATCGGTTACGAAAATAAGTTTCGCAATTAGATAACTGGATTAACACATAGGGTGCTTTCAATCCCGGGCGATAGTAAGTTCCAGTGGGAGTTTTTCCGACATCCACGCAGGCGAAGCCGCGGGCAAAAGCTAGTCTCCAATAAATCAAACCCCAAAAATATGCGAATCATATAAGTTCGCCATACAAACACAAATAACAAACCATAAATTTTTAAACCCGCTGTTATTTCGAACTAACTTTAGTATCAACGACTAAAAACAGCTTCAAGTGGCTCCTCAAATTTTAAACTCACGTTTAACTGCTCTATAAAGGAGTAAAGTGCAACTTCGGTATAATAGAACTTGATACTTGATACTGTTACTACCCTATAGGTATAAATGTCGCTAGAATGTTGTTGAAAGAGGTTATTAGGTAAAGTTTATGTGGCGACCAAGAAATAGTAAGTGCAATCTGAGAAATTAATTGCTAAGCAAATTGTCTACTGCTATAGTTTGGCCACATACAGCAGTTGGTAGGATAATTATGTGGAAGGAGCGAAAGGAGGCCTTTGCCCTGCAGTGGTACACAAGCGGCTTTAACTACCTTTTATAGGAATAAAATGCAACTTGGGTATAATCTTGATACTTGATACTGTAATTAACCTATGGATATTAATGTTGGCCGAATGTTGTTAAAACTGGAGTATTATTAGGTAAAGGTTATAATTATGGCGACCAAGAAATAGTAACTAAAGTCAGTGAAATTAATTGTTATGGAAATTGAATACCAAGTTAAATTTAAAACACGACCTTGACGACACTCTTTGACAGTTGTATGAAATGGCTTTAACACGGAAAATTGATGGGGGTGTCAATTTCCTTGACTGTGCATGATGGAGGTGCGGAATGGCTTACTGAAGGTTATGCAAAACGCACAAAATAATTCGTAACTTCTTTAGTCTTGGATGTGCGTTTGACCTTTAACAAGGAATCATATGGTATACGAAGCTATGTGTACCCAGAAGAATAAGAACCAGTGCTAGATAACCTGCATTCAAATAATAAAAAATTGTGTGGGGTCGGGAGACCTCCGTCAGGAACGAAGTTTCTTCTCACGTAGGATTTAAAACAAAAACAAAACTTTCGCAGCCGCCATCTTGGATTTACATTTTGACTTAACTTTAGTCCCCTCGAAAACTATGAAAACAACGCCCATGACGAAAAATTCAGACAGACACACACACATAGCGGTCGGACTTATAAAACCCCTCTTTTTGCATCGGGGGTTAAAAAGACATCGTAAAAATATAGAATAAAGCATAGAGTTCCACTCCTTGTAGTGAAACGTGGAGTGACTAGATCCTCTCAGAATTCGCTATAATGCCTGCAACATAAACGAAGACAATGTAACAGACACTAATTAGCTGTAATGTCATAATGAGGCCTCATAATGAATAATACGAGATGGAAAATGGCTAATAAAATTTGATGTTAATTGTTATTTCTGCCTTTGATACTAGTAACATTATATCCATAATCATTTCACTGTAATCTTCTTTTTGAATGGGTATACATTACAAATATCAATTTGGAAAAAACACAAAGAGGTCAAGCTCATGGCTACCCCATAAACAGCTCGGTGTGGCCGGCTTTGTTGTCCAACAAGTACTGCCGAACCAGCTCTAATATCCGGATTTATTTCCCTAACATAAAAGCTACACTGGCTTACAGTTTTCTTCCCAATGGTACATTAAAGTAGAGAATAAACAATTAAGAGTCCAAACAGGCCATCCATATAATTTACTGTAGCTTTAGCTGAATTAAAATTGGTTAATTAGCCATTATAAATTTCTTATAACGACTATGCTTTACAGTTTGCCCAGTGAAATTCTCCGGTTGGCCCCACCCTTAATACTTTAACGGCCCATCGACAATTTCATTAAATGTTACGATTGTTGTCTGTGAATTTAATTATTATGTTTTGTTTACGGTTTTAATCATGTTTTTGCTGTGGGATGGAACAACTAGTTTCAAACTTGAACTACGGGGCAAGCACGGTCTTGTGACATGCCTCGAGTCACACATTAAAATGTGTAAAATTTTCTGTGACTAAACTAATAAATAACAATTTAGTTATACAAAATGTTATAAAATGTGTGACTCGAGCCATGTTACAGTAGGCCGTGCTTGTCCCCTTGGTGCTTTTAGTCATGAGCTCATCTCGCGATGCGATCCTAAATTAATATCTTGTATCGTACCTTACTGTGCAGTAATCTATTGCTGTGCTAATAGCGTTGGGCCACTGTCAAAGTTATCGTCATGTTTGGTACAAGTAACCTATGGCTGTGCTTATAGCGACGGGTCACTGTTAAAGTTGTCGTCATGTTTGGTACAAGTAGCCTATAGCTGTGCTTATAGCGACGGGTCACTGTCAAAGTTATTGTCATGTTTGGTACAAGTAAACTATAGCTGTGCTTATAGCGACGGGTCACTGTCAAAGTTATTGTCATGTTGGGTACAAACATTATGTAGTAGAAATCTCCTTCAAAAATTCGCACTGCAAAACTATCTTAGATGGTGTCTAAAGAACTTACTGCTCTGTAAAAAAGGTAAATTCAGTTGGTACATTAACATAAAGTGATAAAATGATCGCAAAATAATAACACCATTGCACTTCTTTTTTAATGAAAGTACCTACCTAACACAGGCCAGTGCTTTTTTTGTGGTGGGATATTATCAACACTGGCCAGTGCTGAACAGAAAAATAAAAACCATTTTATAGAAATTGTCGCCAACATTTTTTAAACATCAAATTAAAACACATACGTCCCTTTCCATTTGTATGCAGCAACTGTGATATCGTAAAAAATCTCATATTTTTTGATGAAACGTTTGCATTGGTCGAGTATATAATAAAAGAGCCATATACAGGGTGTTTTATGAACGTCAAGGAATATTGAAGGAGATGTGAGAGGTGACGAATTTAAAACCATAACTTCCTGGATTATATTATAAATCACAGGGTGTTTGATAATGGATGGTCAAAAGTGGCTAAGCAGCAAAGTTATTGCCGTGCATTTGTAGAGGCCTGTTTCTAGGAGTGGAAATCAATTGGCTATTGATGAAACTAAAAGATATTTTAAAATTCAGGTCAAAGGTCTCCATCGCTTAAAGTGAAATCCACCGACCCACATCATACGTTTCAACTCAGAATTTCACCCATGATACTTAAAAGCTCATTGTTCGGGCGTTTCCGAGTAAAACAGGAAAATATGAAGTGCTCTTCCTATTTTTTGTCGGGTCATTTCCACTTTATTGACCTAAGTGAAACCTTGTAGCGTGATGTTAAATAACCTTCCTCAAGAAAAATACAATAGACGTAGTTATATTTAGTAACCTATTCCGCTTAACTATTCTTCATAAAAAACGCGGAATAGCGGAATAGGTTACTAAATATATCTACGTCTATTGTATTTTATAATGGATTTCCGCAAAGTCACGCCTGAATCAATTAACTATCTTCCACAAGAATTGAATTATCAAAAAAAAAAATATTTACAATTTTTTTTGTTTTAATTAGACTACACAAAAAAGATATTTATGCATTTATAACGAATAATTTCATAATTTTTGTTTTTTTCATTAAAAAAAAACAGTTTTATTATTATTTCATTTTTGAAAAAGGAAAAACTACAGTGTTATTATAGTTAATTTGGTTTTTAAATTTGACTTCACAAAAAAAATATTTATGGATTTATAACGAGTAATTTCATAATTATTGTTAGAATAGAATAGAATAGAATATTTATTTGCGTAAAACATGGTATACAGGGGTGTTAAATACAAATTGAGGCACAAGCATGTTTAGCTAGGATAAAACAAAGCATGCAAAATTTTAAAGATAAGTTAACAACAACAATCGTTTTCTAACATCAACATTTTTTATCTATAAATTCTTTTAAATTATAAAAACTACACTCGAGTAACCACTTATGAAATTTAATCTTAAATAATTTTGTATTTAAAGCCTTCAAATGCCTTGGTATTTTATTATAAATGCACACACACATTGCCAAGTAGTTACTATTGTATTTAGACAGTCTAGGCAAATCATTTAACACTAGTTTGTATGGATCTCGTCGGTTCCGAGGATTGACATCATTTGCAGTCTTAAATAGTTGCTTATTTTTCATAACAAACACACATATTTCGTAAATGTAAAGCAACGGTAACGGTAACAAACCAAGTTTTTTAAATATTGGTAGACATGAGTCGTCAGGCTTAAGTCCACAAATTGCTCTCATGCACTTTTTTTGAGCGATGAATGCTCTTTGGAAGTCAGTGCTGTTACCCCACATTATTAGTCCATAACGTAACAACGATTCGACGTACGCGTGGTATGACATTACAGCAGTTTTTATATTAGTTACATTTTTTACACGTTTTAATGCATAAACAAATTTATTAATTTTAGTGCTAACATTGTCTATGTGCTCTTTCCAGTTAATGTCTTTATCTATTATTACACCTAAAAATCTGGTACGCGTTACTTCATTGATTTTATTAATATTGAGTTTAATGTCATTTTTGGAATTATTTGATCTATTAAATTGTATGTAAACGGATTTGTCAAAATTTATCATCAAATGGTTAATGTCAAGCCAATGCAATAATTTGTCAATTGTATTATTAATGTCAAGTTCATGTTCTGAAATGGTATTTAGTTTTTTATTAGATGTCACTATAATAGAAATATCGTCGTTATTTCATTTTTGAAAAAAAAAATCTTCAGTTTTGTTATAGCTAAATATTTTTTTTAACATTCGACTTCATAAATAAAATATTTATGCATTTATAACGAATAATGTCATAATTTTTGATTTTTTCATTAAAAAAAAAACAGTTTTATTATAGTACAGTTATCTAACAAGCTACCCTAACCCTTACCATAAAAAAATTAAAGAAAAAAAAGAAAGTTTAAGAAGGCAGCATTACAGGTTTGCAAGTAAAGAACGATATTGTTAAATTTAAGACTCCTAAACGCATATCACAGTACATTCCCTTGTCATAGTAAAATATTTCTCGATCCACTTTAGCTGATGCACTTGTGTCGGACCCACTAATGTATTACTCCACTGCGTTTGATTTATTGCATACAGATATGTTAGGTCACGAATGTAGGACCGGGAATGGCTTGAATAATGCATTACGGAACTACCTTAGTGGATTCAGAAGTGAAAATAAAGAAAGGAGGAAGAAGGTTTTATTTAGAACATTGCATAATAATTCGAAAAATTGTAAAGACAAAAATAAACATAAGTATTTATTATTTTTATTGGCGATGAGCTCAATTGAAGCACTATTCATTCGCGCACCAAGACGGGAACTTCTCAAAGAATCACCAGGACCGATATTTTAATTAAATCCGGCTCGAAGGACCAATGTCCGAAGCTTGATATGGATTGTGGATAATGTAACACAGCAATGACAAACAGGCAAAAGTACATAAATCTAAATGAAACACGGAGGCCGCGGGGTCCGAGTGCTTATCGAGTATATCGGGACATCACTTAGCGGTTGGTCGATTCTTCACGTGACCAGATTTTTAGGTCATTGCCATCCAAAGTGGCAATGCTGCCAACCTTTTGGGCACTTTTCCCACTGATAGCGATGCGGACGATTTTTTTACATAAAGCTCTTCCTTCATTTCTTTTATTTTTTTCCCTTTTTATACCTACTTGTACATAATGTTAGTGTTAGATTGTATAATGTATTTAAGATTTGTCAAAATAAATGAAATCTAAATAATAAAGATAAATAACTGAATTTGTGCATTAACTAAACCTGATTACAGAAAGGCGATGAAAAGGTCACAAGATTTAACTTCGTTGGTTAGAGTAGAGCCGTTTTTCATCCGTGGTGCATCCTTTACAGCTGTATTCCATCCTTATAACAAATAGTGCTAATTTTAATTTCCACAGTTTACGTAGTAGATATTCACAAAAACCTCATAATGTTCATAACATTAAAATTCTTTTCCGACCCTGCACATTCCATGTCGGTGCATCGTTTATTACATTTCTCATTAGTTCAAAAAATGTACGCCTGGTTGTAATGAAAATACATAAATTTATGTTTAAAATAGGCTGTCGCCAAGGCTCTTGATAGTATATTTATTTAATGCAGATAAAAATAAATACTTGAGTTTGTTAAAAATGTTGGCCACACATTCTTCTCGATGCAACTGTTTCTTGTTCACTCAACTTATAAAACCTAGACTAATGGGATACATTTATATATTACCTATATTGAGGTTAACTATTTACGAGTAAGTAAATACCTACTAATTTTGTACGTCATCCATCAATCTGGGCATCAGCCAATATTTACTGATTTTGTAAGTCTTCCACCAGTCTTCTGAGCTTCAAATTAGTGTGTTTTTGGATTAAGTTATGATTTCTCACGTCAGCCAAAACAGAAATACGAATGCTTCCTTCCTTTTGTGTTCCCCCTTCCCCCTTGTTCCTTTTGTGTGAGAACTTTCTTGCAAAACAGTTTTTAATATTTTGACCCGCATCTCACCTCCCACTTCTCACTAAGCAATATTTTCCTCCATAAAAAAGCACCTTGTTACACAATCCCAGACTATGCGGACCGTCCACTTAACATCGTCCTTGGCGAAGTAGTCCAGGTACGTGCTCAGCGCAAGTTTGCATCGCTCTCATTGCACGCTCTTCACCAGACACAAACTTGTGTTAACTAGTGAACGTGAGATGTGTCGACCTATTGTAGAGAATTAAATGTCGCGTGACTGAAAGAAAGAGCACTTCATTTACAAAAAAATAACAAACTTACATATTTTTTTTTTCACTTCGCGTAGCTCGACACTTCATTTGGAATACTTTTCCGTATTCCAATTGAAGTGTTGAGGGCCTAGACAAGTGACAATCGCTTCGACAGCATTTCGCATGTCTACAACGACTTCCAACAGGATTGACATAAAGGTTTTCGATAGCTTATGTCAGTTCTATACATTTTTGCCTGTTCCATCATCGTTATCGCTGTTACAATTTAACTTTGTCCAGGGCCTCTGGTCTTGCAAAGTGCCAAGCTATTTTGAACCATGTGCGGTGCCACTTTAACTGACCTGCAAATTTTCATGGGCTCTACTTTTTAATAAGAAATTACTCTTTCGATCAACTTTTAGAAAGGTCCTTAAGATGATAATGATAAAAATAAAAGTAAACAGAAAAAAAGAAGATCGTTCAAACATCCTTCAATGCACCTCCCATTCCTATTTTCATTAAAACTTCATTGCAATTATAAAATAAACTTTAATTGCATAGGTATAAACAGCAAAATGCTCTTCACTACTGCTAAATAACGTGCGATGCAAATTTTCAATACCCCACTAATGGAGGTTGGCGGTCGGTCTAAACTTTTGAACTTCGAAACTGCTGAACTTCGTCTGATGAGATCTGTGTCAGCCTGCGTTTTGTACTTCATCTTTCTTGCAGTATTGTTTTGAGTTTCTTACTACTTGATAACGACCCAGAAGTTGAGTGGTGTGGAATCGTTGAAGTTATCATCCTGGAGAATATTCGTATTTAAATGGAAAAGCATTATTCTAGTACGTTTTTTTTTTAAACTTAACTTCGCTCCTTTTTATTCCCGAAGTGTTGAAGAATGTTTATGGTTCAGTTGTCGACACTTATTTTATGTCTTAGGGCCATTGCTTTTAACCAGGAACAAATCCAGAATCCACGCTTCTACGGTAAATTTCCATGTGAAAAAAAAACCAAAACTTCACCCTCAATAGTCGCGCCAAAAACCACTGGACTGACGAGGCAGTCTTCAGGTTGTAGCTTTATTAATTAGCACAGTTTACTGTGGGCGTAAATTCGAATGATATGAACATTGAAAATACTCATTTTGCACAAAATATTTACGTAGTTATTCGCAAAATGAATAAAGTCTACTTTATTGACACTAGGTGTCCTTGTCGCAAAAATTTAAACCAAAATGCTTGTATTTTTATTCAAAAATATATATGTAAAGCGTTAAATTCATGCTAGGGCTTCAGGCTTGAAATATGAAAGGAAAATGGACAAAAGCATCTATAAATTATTATCACTAATCAGTCTGCAAATGCAGTCATTTGGGAACAGACCCCATAACTCAACTGCATGATGATGCTAACCTATCCAAAACAGCCCGCTAAAAGCAATTTCAAAACCGAAAGAGACATCCGATTCCGTTTTCATATGACAGAGAGAGACCACACAAGTTCACTGTGCGAACATCAAGCGGATATTAGCCTAGTAATTTTGTAGGTCAGGTAATGAAGCGAAAATCCCTAGTATCTAGGCTGCAGGATAGCTAACTACGCAACTAATACGGCGTAGTTCTAGATAATGAGCTTAATCACTTGGGAGAGAATCGAAACTGTGCTTCATGCGTGTTGGGATTGAGCTCGTATAGGTAGTTTAGTTGCCGATTTGGCTGATAGTCAAAGAGCCAGTATTAATTTGAATTAGATTGATTAAAGATTGTATTTACATGATTGATTGATGGTTATAATGATTGATTGTATTATTATTTGTGTTATTTCTTTTATACATTATGTGACTGTGAGTACTTTTACCCAATGCTTGCAAGAATATTTTTTTAGTTGACCTCGGAATGCATAATATTGTCTTGTTAATTCTTGTGGTTTTCAATACTATCATATTTGTTATAATCAATTAGACACTCGTTACATAATGAACCGAAAGATGAACGCGTAAATCCTTACTAATATTATAAATGCGAAGGTAACTTTGTCTGTCTGTCGGTCTGTCCGTCTGTCTGTCGCGCTTTCACGCCAAAACTACTGAACCAATTTAAATGAAATTTGGTACACAGATAGTCTAGAGCCTGAGAAAGGACATAGGCTACTTTTTATCGACATACCACGCGGGCGAAGCCGCGAGCGGAAGCTAGTTTTGCATAAATGATGATGCATTGGCATTTTAGTAGTCTACGAATTTTGCTACGGTGTAGCTTGATTTGACGTAGCGGCTACGCCACCTACGTTTTCGTAGTAGGTCTGAACACGTGGTTAAATGAGTGAGTTTTAACGTGAATTTAACAGTTTAGCATGATAGAATACAGGTAGAATTATGTTTGTTCGCTTTTCGGGAATCATTAGCAGATAACTCAATCCTATCCTAGGTAAAAATGAATCCTTTCTAAAATCCCTTCAAACATAACCACGTGTTTTATCACTCCTGTAATGGCCTGCCGGTATTAGCAGATGATTTATATCCTAGGCTTAACCCTTGAAAAATTGCTTACACCACAGGTTTACGGGCGTGATAAAATGTTAATGTTGGCCCCATTTATACTGCCAAAGGTACGCTGATATCAATTAAATGTCGTATGAATGTCATATAAATCATGTTTTCTAATATTCTATTCTATTTTGGTGTAATAATTCTTGCGAAAATTATTAGAATTTAGGTTTTGATATACCTAATGTATTAAAAAAAAAACGTTTTATTTCAGTCAATAAAAGACCCTAGGTATACAAAAAAAAAAACAATTACAAATATCTGCAACAAAATAAATATAAGCTTACACACAAAGACGTTTGTACACAGAAGCTTATATAACTATGTTAGTACTTACACTTACAACACATTCACACACACACATACATACATACACATAGGTATCTCATGAAACTTCAGCTCAACGGATATGACTATGGACTGGCGACTGTAATGTTGTGAATTCGAAACCCACCACGTACACACACCGATATTTCACAATGTTGACAATGTCCTACAAAAATTTAGAGTACTGTATAACGAACCCATTTTGTTTGTGAATCAAATAGTTTATTTTATGACACAATCATTCAATGTCGGCTATACCGTTCATTTCCGCGCTTTTCAATCAAAATAAATCCATTTGCATGAACCGTGTAAGACTCATTGCCATTTGACTTTTCGAAAAATATGCAATGTAGTTTTAATATGTACTATTTGATTAAATATATATAACAATTTTGTTTATTAATTAAAAAAAATAATGTAAAGGCAAATTAATGTAACAACCCCAGCATAACATTAACTAAACCCCAAAACAGATAGTCACATCAAATCAATAAAACTTAACACCATAAGTAAACGGTCCGAAACCGCGTAAGTACCAACGTAATTGCAAAACCTAATAACGAAAGCGTTGGAGTGTTCGGCTGTAATGTAATTAAAATATTCAACAGAGTGCAAGAAGCCCTACCATTTCACAGACACTAGAATATTACAGAAGTTCAGGTCCACACAACGAGCCAAACCTCACGCACATCATAGCCACGCTTCCCTTGAGGCGAGTGTAAGCGTACTCGCCACCGGCGTTCGTTTTAGTTTGTAATTGCCGCCACTACAAATTAGCATCGGTAGATACGTTTTTTGATCCATTTGTTTACATTATAATCAGATACATTTGGAACTGGGGGCTTAAAACAGCCACTTTGGCAGAATATTAGGAAAATATTATGAATCATCGTAAAATGTCACAAACTGACAATTCATAATACGATCTGCGTGCGATTCATATTACAAAATAATTCATCTGTTTGACAGTTTTCTATGGAGATTCGTAAAACGGTTCACACATTATGAATTGCTTTTGTGTCAAATTAGAGGAATTGCTAATGACAGCTGGAAATTCAGGAAATGAATTGCTAATGTGGCCATTTTAGGCCCCAGATTATACGTGCGCGTGCACTTGTTGTCGCTTGTTGTATGGAGCTGGCCTTCTGTAACTATGTATTTTGAGTTATCTAGGAAAACCGCGGTGAAACTCCATAGAGAAAATGACCTGAAACTTGTGGCAATTCCGTTGAAAAGTTCAGCTACAGGTTTACAAGTAGTAGGGGTAGTGACGAATAGTACGTTGTGAATAATGAATGCTAAAGGCACCTTTGGATTTTTTAATAATATATATTGAACGTGGTGTTTCTGTGATGTGATTCGGTTAGAAATGTATTGGTGCCGGTGGAATCTCGGGCTCGTGAGACCGAGCGCAGTTTTACTCCGATTTTAGGAGTGTCAAATTAGGTTCGTTATTGTGGGTATAAAATAAGCAAATGCACATAGAACTGTTAATACTGGTATTTTTGCCAGTATCCGCATAGTCGCAATCTCCCAGATACAACTTGAAACCGTTTTTTTTTTCTGACATCATTTAGTCAATTTTTTTCACAACATTTTGATTTATCGACGTTAAAATCATAAGTTATTTTTTATTCTTCTAGAAAACTGTTTGTAGAAACATAAAACTGTATTTATCTTTTTAACGTCTCTCCTATCTCTAAAGTTTTTTAAATGTAATAATTTTGGCTGCGCACAGGGTCATATTGTACTGTTTTAACCTAGGCTATCATTGTGGGGACATTGTGCAAATAAATAAATTTCAAAAAATCTGTTCGATTCTTCACAAGGCTATCAAATTAATTCCATTTTGCTTCAATAAGTCTCGGGAAATGAGAAAATATTTCGGCATATGGGAGTTCCTTCAATTAAAGATCCCTTTCAAACCTTTATGAATGCTTCACAGACTAAGTATTTGAAAGCTTGTACTTGTGAAACCCATAACGACAGAATGCGGAGTTGAAGTCAAGAAGTGAATGCTGGTATGACTAGATATCTTATCAAATAAACTGGAAATCTTGTAGATATTATATTTTTATTGACGTCCATTATTAGTTTTGGCAATAAAGTTAAAATAATTAAATGAACCTTCCGAAATACATATTATTATTACATTGGTGCAATTTCAGAACCTTGCTGCATAACAAAACCAATAATCAGCCGCCCTGAGTTGGCGAAACTGAACTTAAAAGTAAAATGAGTAGAAAAGTTGGTTCGCGGCAGTACCTACTACGTCTTTTTGTATAAAAGTCAAAGTCAAATAATTTATTTCAAATAGGCACATAAAAGGCACTTTTGAACGTCAATGAAAAACAAAGAAATAGAATTGATTCTAGTTGCCCATTCCAAAAGGTAGTTTTCGCTTTGCCCATACTCCAGTTTGACATACATAATAGAATTATCATTTATTAAATCCAGTTTGACATGCAATCTAATAGAATTATCGTCTATTAAAATTACAACTCGAAATCATGAGCTAAGTTCCTATTTTTTTAACTCAGTATAATTCAACAACAAAAAAAAAAACTTACAACTTGTTAGCACTTTCTCTATTTGATGTTGATAGCCCTAGTGATACAGTTACAGCCTTTTAGTTTTTCACTCAGGTCTTAGGCAAAAGAAGCAATTTTACTCGGAACAGTGAACTAAGTGAAATTGTAAGTAATTTTTTCCTAATTACGGCGAAAAAAAAAGGAGGGTTATGATTTTTACCGGTAATACGTATGTATGTATGTATGTAAATTCATCTGTTACCTCCTATCTTCTAAACCACTCATCATAATTTGACAAATGAGGTATCTTTGGAAGCGTCTTGATTGTCCGCTAGTATAGGCTATGTGACGTCACATTAAATTAAAAATGGCGCCCTCTAGAGGACAAAAAGTCAGGAACTTAAAAAATAATTGTTTAATCGCACCATGTTGGGTATCAAATGAAAGGGCGTAATGAGCACATTTCAAAAATATAATATTATAACCCCAAAAGTATTAAAAAAAAAATGAAAGTAATAAAAACTGAAACCCAACTACGACTAAAAAGGTATAAACAAGACACAACAGACAGACAAATTAAAAATCCGGAGTCTTACGTAATCTGTACGATTTATGCCCTAACAAGTGTGACTCCAGATTTTTAATTTGTCTGTCTCTGGTGTCTTGTATCTTACATACCTACCTTTACCGTACCTTTACCTTTTTTTATACCTTTTTAGTCGTAGTTGGGTTTCAGTTTTTTTATTATTTTTAGTATTACAATCTAAGGACTTGTACCGAATTTTGGGATTGTTAGGAAACTTTGAAAGTGTATTCTAATTCTAAAGCTTAAAACTAAGCCTGATTGATAATAATTGGACAGTTGGTAAGAGTTAAAGTTGGGGGCTGTTTGGATAACAACTGAATTTGTTTGTAAGGCTTTGTGAATACTGAGAAGACAAGACTGCCAAATGAGACAGGCTATTATAAAAAACAATGCTGAATTAGCGTGCTACTCATTCCTGACTAAACTATAAATAATCAAAGTTGTGAAAAGGTAGTCATTATGTACTTCTTCTTAGCGTATCGATGGCAAATAAATTTAAAATATTATTATACTATATTACTGTCGCGGCCTGCAACTGGCGCATTGATGGACGATCGTGAAAATGTGGGCAGAGGCGAAACCGAGGTACACACACGTGAGTCCATCAATGCCTGGTTACGGGCAAGGCTTATATAGTACTTTTCTCAAATAATGTGTGGAAATTCAAACGGTGAAAATTATTTTTAAATTCCAGAATCAATGACAAACAACCATAATTTTTCACGCGCCAATATGTTCATTTTGTTTCTTCTTTAGGTAATTTAAACAGATCTATTTGCAAGCCAAACAGAAATTAAAATCTTTGATAAGTTACCTCCTTGGTAGCCATGATTGTGTAGAACTGAAAGTTCGTTCCATTTTTAAATAAAACGCCAGATACTCGTACATATGAGTTTTCATAGTAATTTATTTGGCTACAAAACACGACAATAAGGATTTTCATAGTAACATTGCCGGCCGCATTGTCTCTTGTTTTTGACTAGTACAGCAAAAAGGCAAAAAGGTTTTCAAAATAATGCTCGAATTTCAAAGCATGTTTGAGAAAAATTAATGTTATTGATGGAGTGAGGGCAAAGTGTTATTGGGTTCCATCTGGAATTTCTCAGTAGCAGCCCGGAGTCTGGATTTGTGCTTGGTTGATGGCAATAGGCTCGCCCCCTGTTACATGGGATTTATGCGTTGACTTTGACTTTGCGAAATGTGGGTGTACTATAGGTTCACCTCTGCCTAACCCTTCGGGGAATACAGGCGTGATGTAAGTTTAACCCAAAATTCTGCCATATGGACTCCGTTCGTTATCGGAGTCATAAGATCCTCAAGTGCACAAGTCAGATCCGGTGACGACACGACTGCAGCGGGCCGACCGCGTGAAGTTGATATCATGACTGAACGAAGTCTGAACCGCGCGCAGTCGATAATATTCAACTGGATACAGTTGAATATATCGACTGCGCGCGGTTGCTGCGATGCAGTCCGTCTGATGGTAGCCTAAGTTTCTCTTTTCAGACATGTTTTAAATAAAAAGGTTAAATTCAAGTTTTCAACAGGCTTTATAATCAATTTTTATAATTTCTCAACTAAACAAGAACACTTAAATTTTCCCATGAATTTTCCGATATCACGAACATTAATTATTCAACTTATTCAAGCCTTTTGCTAGTAGCTCATCCATAAATAGTTCATGCAAAGCTCATCTTGATAGCCCGAGGCTGTGAAAGAAAAAGCACAAGCAGCGCATAATAACCTAAAGATTTTAAGGCAATAACAATACCGCTACTCATTCAATTTTCAACTCTATTCATATAAAGCTAAGGTTTAATATTCTTTAGTAAAGTGTCTAATTAAAATGTAATTTGATCGACGTGTGCTGAAGGCGAGTGTAGAGAAATTTTATTAATTACAGCTAACAGAAGCGTCTGAAATATTTAAGAAAGTAGAAGGTCTTGGGGATAATTTTATATCTTGAAATTGGGAAAAACAGTCGCTGAATTATTTTAGTACTACTAGATGGATTTTTTAACGGATCACAAAAAGTGTTTATCGGATTTTCAATTCAAATTTTTACCTAAAAAATATAGTGTCTCTTACAAAAGGTTTATGTTTCATGCTGTATTTCAGCCGCGCCAAATCCCAAAATAACGAAGCTGAGTCAACTAGTATCAAAAACAAATCCCGATTTTCAACTTTGAGAAATTTTTATTCCAGAAAACTAAGCTATTAAAACGAAGGCTAAACTCTGTTAATTTATAATTAACTTCAATTCAACTTCAGGCTAAGTAAAATAAGGCAACCAAGACTACTCAGCTAATATTTTGAAAGTAAACACGCTTAAATAAAGTAAGTAAGTAAGTTAAACAATTACTTGAAAATCTGTTCCGTTTTAAAACTCGATGAGTAAGGCATTTGATGATTTGGATGAACTAACTATAAGAAATTCTCAGAAGAATTGAGGTAAACGAACGTGCGAAAGTAAGGCCGTCTTGTCTGTCTATCTATACCTTTTCAGGTCTAAACGGCTGCACGGATTTGGATGAAATTTGGCACACAGATAGATCACGACTAAACAAGTAGTTCCTTTGATACCGTAGGATAATATCCAAGCTCCATGCGGGCGCAGCCGCGGGCAAAAGCTAGTAATCTATAAGATTTCCTTAACTTACTTCAAAGTGGGCGGGACTTAATACTCGCAGAACGGTTGGCTGAATGAGGCCGAAAAGTTCAAAAGGCGCTGCGTGGGTGGACCAAAGGCTTAGTGAGGTTCGGCGCAATCCACTGGATTTGGGCGGAGGATCCGGTCGTTGTGACAATGCTTGCAAGAGACCAATGTCCTGCAGCGAAAAACTGAAATAATGACAATGATTTGTATAAATTCACAGTAATACCTATCCTAAATACTTTTGTAAACCAATGTTGAATGTATGATATATGTATATACTGGTCAACTCATAAACTCAGCCTATCGCAGTCCACTGCTGGACATAGGCCTCTCCAAAGCTGCGCCACAACACCTTATCCGACCTTCCTTATCCAGTCTGTTCCAGCCACTTTCTTAAGCTCGGTGGTCCATCAAGCTGGCATCACGCTACGCTTGCCGATACGCGGTCTCCACTCCAAGACTCGTCTGCTCCAGCGGCCATCGGTTCTTCGACAAACATGGCCACCCCAATACCACTTCAGTTTTCTTACTCTGCAAGCTATGTCTGGTGTTGATGTTCTTTAATAAATAAATAATGACAATAATTAGTTAAAATACTGGCTGTGTAGCCCTTGTAGCTTAGTCAAAATGAGAACGTACATAAAATCTGGAATATACTTATACTTGACATGAATCTCGGTACCTCAATATTTCCTCAGGAAAATAAATTACGCATCACTTGCCTCACAAGGAAGCTTCAATATCTCCCACAATTTATGTTCGTATAACCATAAAGATACCAGAGAATATGATTAAAACACAGCGTTGAACAGAGCAAGTTTACACGTGCAAATGAATGAAAATAGCGCGCTTTAATTCCGTTACGTTACGTAATAAATTTACACAAATCAGTCAACTGACGTGCATTTACGCGACAAAACGTTAACAACGGTGCCATTGAGAATAAAATGTTTTAAAATTTATTGTACATTTCACGCGCATGCGACAAATTTGTTGTCAAGTCGTTGTTCAGCAATGAATTGATTAATGAGAAATGTATCGAATTCCGTTGCGAGTATGTTAGTAATTAGGAACAATTGTGTGGTGAATCGTAATTATACGTATTTAGGTACACGTTCGGTCTTACGTCATTTTATTATAGGTACCTACACGTGTCGCTTGTACTCCGAAAGTTTTTGCTTTATTTTATGGTGATTGATAATGACACATGCGAAACAAGCTTTTCGGCTTTTAGCGAAATCAACTATGTTGGCTTTTAATAAATCAATAATAGAGTTACCAGCTTTCGATGGATTTGTTGCCTTGTCGTCGAGTCCCGCCACGTCGAGTCGCCGCCACGTCTACTTCGAAAACTCCCGCTTTTATTCCCGCCACGTCGATCGTACTGATAGAATAAGAACCTCCCCCTTTTTTTCGTCAGTTAAAAAGCAATTCCCATCTTGCTCAAAAAATAATCATTCAGTAATTGAGTGCTTAACAAAAATCATCAATTTACCAGAGTGTAGGTTTTATATTTTTTTATTCATAATTTTTATGTCTTCTCGCTTAAGACTGATGTGGCTCGAAAAAAGTTATTTTAAACCCAATATAATCTTAATTAACAAGTATTTATAATTTTATAAACAATCATCGTTGCAATTATTAATAACTTCAAACTTCCATAATTCTAACACCAAACTCAAACACAATAACTAATATAGCACATACAAACCACATCTACACAATGATAATGTAAGCATCTACAGTAGATGCTTGGATGCGGAGCAAAAAACCACAGTTTTCCGTTCTGCATTATTCGTGAGAAAAAATGCAAAATCATCAATTCGATTACATCATGAACATTGCTATCATTAAAACCCTTATCTACACCCATGCTATAAATCCTCTATATTTAATAAGACCTTAAATGTACCATGTTTTAAAGCAAATAAATATATTCTATTCTATTCTATTCTATTCTAGTAACCATTATATCATACAAACGGGTGTTATAATGTTGTACCAAATTTCATAATTCAACTCATTTCTAAAAAGAACGCTGTCATGCAGGCGCGTTTCACTAACTAACAACAGTCATATAAAAAAAATTTGTAGTTAATTCGAATTCAAAAAATTCGAATTCACGTGGGTTGTATCCCGCCTTTTTTGTTATTTTAATACCCCTTATTATATAACAGTTGCATATATAACTATTAAAGTTCCATAATTCTAACTTTAAACTCAAACATAATATCAAACAGCACTCTCAAAAAACAATCCTACAATATTACATAGAGTACCACTGTAGAGGTTTAAACCTGCATGGCTTCCTCATATTTAGAACCTCCACGAATATTTAAGAAGTTAATGGACTTGGTTAATCAGCTCTTATAGCTGACAACCCCCGCTAAGATGTTAATAAGATATCTTTCTAAGAATAATAATTATACGAGTTTTATGTAAGAAAGAAACAATTTACCTTTATTTGAGAACAGATCGTGAAACACAAAATACAAATATTTTAATTATTGTAAATGTGAGGACTATGTGGATTATTATTTTTGTTTTGATTTTTTTTCGTTCTCAGTTAGTTTTAACTATGGTCTGGCAATTTGAGTATTTTATGCGACCTACCCAAATGTCCTTTCTTTGGTATAGTTCGTCGAGTCGTTGAGCTCCTTAAGTTCTGAGTTGAGCTCCACCATTACTGACAAATGCTTGCACTGACTGGACAGATCCACTCAAATCGTTGTGGTTCTTTCCTCAAAAGACCATTTCAGACGCTAATCTACATGGTCCTCATATGGTCTGACCAAGATTATGTCTGGACTTTAAAAGAGACTGCGACCTCGTAAGTTTGTTTCGGCCTTTCTTCCCAGAGTAGTCAGATAGGAAACGCCAACCTCATCTAGCTTATTTTTAATATTTTATAATATGACGTATAAAAGTGATTCCAATATCCTATTTACAGAATAAACAATTTCATTTCATTTCATTTCAAATTACATAAAGCTAAATTTTGAAATCTGTTTCTCCAGAAACTTACAGCTCTACGATCCCTTATAACATACCGTTCGCTGTTGTTCGGTAGCTTGCATTTTCCGACACACATTAGTCACGAGGAAAAATGCAAAATCATCGATTCGATTACCAAAATGCGAGCGAAACGTTAGATTGTAATCGAAGCTGCGTGACGTGGAAGTAAGATGTTGAGAACACGTTTATTATATATAAAGGTGTGCCGGGAGCCTTTGATACACGTGCCTACCTTTCTACATACATGTGTACACCAGTGAGGGACCCAACCTAAATCGTCCGTTATGTTCAATTAAGAACTTACTATCTTGAAGATTATCTTTGCCGTGATATAGCAATTTCATAACGACAGTAACAAACTAGTGTGTGTAGCCATTTCCCTATGAGGAACGCCACGTGCTACGATCCTTACAATTTCGTTTAGTTTGGTTCACACCTAATTATATACACTTTTTATCCTAATTTCTTTCATTTTGACAAGTCAATAATGCCTTGATTTGGTTCCCATGAACACGTATTTTAAAACATACTACACAATGATACTGTTTTATTATCAAAATGTGTGGGTTTCACATTAATAATATTGTATGATATGAAGAAAGAGGTTGATACATAATAAGATGGCCCTAATGGCGTAATGCACGATCGGTCAGGCTTGGAATCGGTTTGAAACAAATATCTAATCCATTGCTTCATGAGTTCTAAGTTACGTTGTTAACCCGATTTTTTTTTCGAAGTTATGACGCAATTGATTAGACATTTGTTTTAAACCGATTCTAATTCCGACCGATCGTGCATTACGCAATTAGGTTGCAGGGCCTACACGCGTTACATTTCCAATTACTAAACACTTGATCTTTAAAGTACATCGAAAACTACTCGGTGTATACGTTAAAACCAAAACATCCGAAATTTCAATCCAAATTATAATGCTAATAATTTCGACTGGTAGTAGAAATATATACTTGCTTAGTGACGTTTCAGTCCGACCGTAATGCAAGCTGGACAAATCTGATTAGTAGCGAGGGAGATCACATGGTGCTGCGGATTTAGGGGCGCTAATATGGCGCTTGAAGACGAAAATTAAATAGTGTTATTTCAGCAAGATTTTAAGTAATATGTGCGTCATTTAACATTATCAAGAATAGTTTGCAGTCTTCCAAGAGGAAACACGGTTATTAAGATTTTATACAAGTTGGACGACAAGTAACGACAGTGTTAGTTGTTAGACAGCGTTCCCAATCTGCATAAGACCACTAATATATATATACCATCACTACTTTATAGTTTATTTGAATAATACACCTTAAATTACACTAAAAAAATACTCCTATGCATTAGTATTGACAGTATTGTCATATCTGGTCGAATTGTCACCTCCACTTTGTTCAGCGCTAAGACCATCTGACCCCCACAAAACTCAGTACACAGATTTAAACTTCGTCAAACAGTTTTAAAAGTTTTTTCATGTTATTGGTGCAAGAACATGAAGTGAAGAGACTCGAAGGAGAACCACGGTAACCGACATAGCCCGAAGAATTGAATCGAAACTTAAGTGGCAGTGGGCTGAGCGCAATGAGTGATGGGACTGAAAGGTTCTGGAGTGGCGACCACCTACCAGATGACGTAGCAATGGAAGGCCTCCCACAAGGTGGACCGATGACCTTGTGAAGGCCGCAGGAATCTGCCAGATGCGGGTAGCACAGAACTGGTCAAACTGGCGTTGCTTGGGGGAGTCGTAAGTAAGTAAGTAAGTCCTTGGCTATGTCCAGCAGTGGAAGTCTTTCGGCTGAAATGATGATGATGATTGGGAGCAAACAAGTATGCGTCCCACCTGAAAGTGGTCACCGCCTCTCAAGTACTTATCTACAATACTAGAGCCAGCATGTGTGTTGCCACCCTAGAAACATACCTGTAATATCTCATGTGCCTGTTATAAGATGAATATGTATAATTCATGTGATACATCGTATGTGCTAACTCATATCTCTATGTAGCGTCAGCGTAACACCACCCACATTTCTATTGCTAATCCGTTTCGTCGCATCAGCCGTCGCATCAGTACGGTCTGCAGATAAGTATATTTTGAAACCTAATGGAATTCTAGAGCCCGGTTAATACGGGATTTTGTGTAACCCGATATTGGAATGGCGGAAATCATTTTGCTAACGGTAGCATTCGTAATTATGATCCTGCTTCTATGCTTCTATTGATGGGATAAGCAGATGTAGAGTATCAATAGGTGAATGCAGTGAAGCATAGCATTTTACGGATTTTCCATGAATTGCCAAAGGATTTCCCAGTGGCAGGGGTATTGATACGATCATGCGATCAGCCAGTAATCTATGCACCAACCCTACCTGACTATTTCGAAAGATTCGCCGCTTGGAGTGGATTTTAAGAAAGACTTTGCTAAATATACGATTGTGCTAATAAGTTAACGGTCCTTTACAAAGTACATGAGTACTTTTGGGTTATGCGGTTTTATAGAGACAAAACTTATAGTACTTATAAGTTACATTTTAAAAGCAGATACAGATATCTGGAAATAAAAATATTATAGCAGGGTTAATTCTGCGTTTATTTTAAATCATATCTTCTAAATCTTTGCCTTTTAAAACTACTTTCGAATAATAATATCTAAATCTTAGCTATAGTTCAAACTAAACCAAACTTTAGCAGCATCTAACAAGTTTAATGCCAGCAATCTTAACTATGATCATAGTTACAACTATGGGGCAAGAACTTAGAACTAACTAACAGAATCAGATTTGAGTATACTCCGTTGTATAAAGTACTAGGAGAGCTTTTCTCATTCCTAAGTCGAAAATTCTCAAAAATTCAGAAAAAAATCATAACTCGAAAACTATAAAAAATCGCGGAACATGCATGAGGTTGATTCGGATACCCCACGACACGATTCGAGAGACCTAAATTTTTGTTTTGGACCTCAATGTTCCGGCCTCCCTGTAGAACTAGACATATTTTGTCTATCTAAGCAATTATTTAAGAAATAGGCTCTGGATATTTTGTTGAGCGAGTAATTTAAGTTAAACTAAGCTAAGTAACATAGCGATATTGGCATCGACTACTTATTGTTTTTTTTTTTATCACTTGTCTTGAGCACTTCTTTTAATCTTTAGTTAAAACGTGGACAATGGTGTGGGTTACCATGTTTGTTAAATCTTACTTTAATTATTTCTCTGTATTTTGTAGCATGTCACTGTTTTTTGTCCCTGATAAATAAATAAATAAATGCTTCCTCGTTCTGCAAGATAGATAGATAGATAAAACAATAATTTGGTGCGAACAAAAGACATTAATACGACATTAATTAGTTATTTATGCAACTGATATTATATAATACCTAATTCTCTATAATAAGTTTAAAATTAGGATGAATTGAAGCTGAAAGTTTTACCTGCCTAGTTTTTATCAGCAAGCCAACATTAAAACGATAGACATAGAAGTTATCAAACATAAAGAAAATAAGTTGATTAGCTAAATATAACAGAACGTCTGTGTAAAAACTAGCCAAGTAAAATTTTCAGCTTCAATTCATCTTAATTGCTTTGCGTAAATAATTCGACTATTCAATGAAGTTATATTATTAAATAGCAAACATTGTAATAGCAGAAAAAACAAGAAAATTTGTTTAAAATTTATTTAAGAATAATGTAGGTATGTTCTTTATATATTTCAGGATTATCTATAGAACTTGGCACCCATTTAAATCTCAATTCTTTTGTCGGCGAAGTCTACAACCACAATATTGAATTTGGCTCCCATTTCACATTTATGTTTTTGATTGGATATCATTACTTTTTGTAATGAAATTATTATTATTCGTCAACTAAAAGTGATCTGTAAAATCTATTTTCAAATATAATTAGCAAGATTGTGTAAGAATGTATTTCTTTCGTAGCAAAAACTGTTTTCTGATTTTTTCCTTTGTATACACACAAGTACCAGGCTGGATACCAAATTTCAACTTTCTAGGTCATCTGGAAGTGGGTTAGGTTTTTGATCTATAGGTATATAGATAGGTAGGTAGGTATATAGATAGGTAAGTCAGTCAGTGATAAAAATGCCGATTTTTAGACCTTAATATCTCAACAACCGTTTGAGGTGTATTTATGAAATTTGGGGGTTTAGATAATCTAAGGGCTAATAATAAATAAAACAAATTTGATGTGTATAAGTTAAATCGATTTTGAGATATTGAGGGGTTAAAAGTGGCTCCAAATGGTTCGTGTAATATAACACACGGCTGCTGTCCTTTTTTGAACTTCGGCTTGACACGCTGCCCCGTGTCTAGATAATTAAATAATCCCTAGGCAACTATTAATTTAAAATTCTGTTAAACTTGCTATCACCACGTTTTTGATCGGCCCAGGATTTCTTATGCAACCGTTGGCCAAAAAAAACTCTTTTTTTTCTGGAGTAGAAAGACGAAGAACCGTCTGTCTATATTAGATTTTCCCAAAATAATAATTATTTCGTCACGTCATATTATTGCTTTTATTCGCCACCAAACCGTACTGCACTGCTCACATCCCGATAATGTGGCGAGCTCCTAAGCTAAGCCCTCCAAGTAATATATATGTAAATCACTTAGACACACGTACAAGTAGAACATAAGTGGACAATGGACAGCCGGTCTAATAATCTCTTTGATGTCATACTCAAAGTTCCAAGCGCCCACGTACAGAGAAAATGTGGGCAAGAAATTATACTCTACTTACTTTGGTTATTATGAGGTTACTACTTTTGGCTTATGACTTTGTTGAAGACTTGCTTTGAGCGTTTCTGTAAAGATCTCTTAGGAATGTTTGAAAGTGTTTTGATCATGCAAACCTTACTTTAGTGAAGAGAGTAAATTATTACTTCAACAAAATTATTAATATTTCTTAGAAGGGTTTTTCATCATCTTATTCGACTTATAATGTTATGCTAACTAAGCAGTTATTATCTTCACATTGAAATGTAATTATTTATACAGCAACTAAATAAACGTAATCACAGACTATATAAAAATAATTTGCATAATTATTTTTTCTATCACAACCAAATTAAGTCTTTGAAGACGAGTTCTAGGAAAATTGCTTTCGTAATTCAACGAATGAGCTCACGGTTTGAACGACTGGCGTCGAATCAATCACTCGTCATAATCAGCGAGGTACTATTAGTTCTCGAACATCATTCATCACTAGTAATTGACGTGTCAGAGGCATCGACACTGTTTTATACAACTTAGGCATAGGTACGTCAAAAGTGTCCATCGTTCGTGGCTTTATTGCGAACAATCAATCTGCCTAGCCTTTCCCTAACTATGTTGGGGTCGGCTTACAGTCTAACTGGATGCAGCTGAATACCAGTATTTTACATGGAGCGACTGCCTATCTGAACTTCACAACCCAGTAACTGGGTAATACGAAACCCATGGCAGAACTGGTTGTCAGACTTTCGGGCTTCTGACGACCCGTAACGGCTGTCAAAGATCCACGAATGACAGCCGGGACCTACGGCTTAACGTGCTTTCCGAGACATGGAGGAGTCCCGGTATGTAAAGATGGTCACCCATCCACGGACCAACCTTGGTAAGCGTAGCTTTACCTGATGGATCGACTCGTGCGGCTGTTATTACTTAGCCACGAGCTACACCGTGGCTTTATTGTGGACGACGTGTAATTAGTCATTACGGTTTTTTAAAATTGATCAATCTCATATATTTTCAATTCGTGTACTAATTTTTGATATTTTCAAGTCGTGTACTAATTTCTGATATTTTCAAATCGTGTACTTACTCATTTCTGACAATTTAGACATTCCTGACTGATGGTGAAAAAAACATTAAACACAAAATTAAATTACTGAAAAAGCTAAAATACCCTACATATAATTTCAGGCCTGGATTAGTAGTCTGCCAGTACCTAATGTGTATTGCCATTGTACACATATCCCTAACAATTAATCACACCGTATTTGTCTACTAGATAAGTTTTACAGCACGATTTATCTTCACAGTAAATCACTGAAATGTTTTGTAATAATTTCAAACGGGCGCCACCAAGATATGTGGGTACAGTCACGCTCAATATGATAACGTAAAACAAATTGGTTTTGTTTTTGAACCTCAGTGTTTTTGTAAATGGAATTCCGATTCAGAAGGTTTAATTTATTACGTTTCAATTTATGTTGGCTGGTATTATTTCGTTTTTTTCATCTGTAAGTATACGTTTTTGTAACTTATTGATTTGGGTTGTTAGCAAAAATTATTTCGTTGTTTTGATGTAAGTTATTGGCTCACACCAATACAAAATAACCAGTTTAGTCACTTAAAATGAAGTTTGTAGTAAACTTTACATAATAGCACTTAACAGTTATCTTGAAATAATGCACATTTCATGTTACCAAGTGACTAATACACTCCATTTACAAGCTTGGTTTGAACTCAATCGTCTCACGTAATTCAAGTGAATTTTTCCGGGTATCGCTTTAGAGTATACGGGCGTGTACACATTTAGGTAAAAGCGTTAATGTGTATTCACCCTGTAACGTGTATGGTGTGCATCAAAAGAGAGATGAATGATGATACTTCGCACGTCCAACAAGCCTTGGGCACTTCCCGCTGGCTATAGGTACTGTAGGTACATTGCTGAGCGTCTTTTTTGTCACTACACGATGGCAATAGCTTTTTTACTGGGTAAAGTTTGTGCTGTAGTGGTTGAGTAAATTGGGTTCAGAACTGCGTGTCGCCTGGTATGGTTTTTTTTCAAGTCTACCGTTAAGATTTTTTAAGACTTGCTGAATGTGTATGTGTACATAAAAGCACTAATGATGAAGCAAAAGATGAAATAAAATAATAATTCAATTTTAAATTATATTCTAGCCTGACAAACAGATAAATGACCCTAATTTGTATTGAATGCAAACAAAGAGAGATGTTACAAACAAACTTTTTTTTATGTAGATAATTTAATTACAGTCCGGCCGTCGAGGGAATACGTTTCTGACCCCTGTCAATTGAACAATTTCTAGTAGTAATAAGGATCAATTTCGCAAAACACATACCTGTTCGTTAGTACGAAACTGACAGGTGTCATGAACGAATTCTCTCGACGCCCGGACTGTAGCACTATTCTAACTGACTGTACTTGTAACATACTCGTTTATTATTCACTTCAATTATGCCTCCACTGTAATGATTACGTAGAATAAACTCATTAACATTGTATACAGTAGTAATAGCGAGATAATGTTCTCGGCAAGTACTTAATTTTCTAATTAAACGCTGTTAATAGCTTGCTTACTTGATTATTTAATTCCCATATTAATGGAATATCTACTTAAAAGTGTTGTTTTGATTTTTATTTTGTATTTATAATACCACCTACTTCTCACGGTTTTCACGACATAACGGAAATAAATTCTCTAAATAATGGTGAAAACTGCATAAAAATCCATTGTGTAGGTTAGAAGAACAACTCAGTCACAAAACAGACACACACATGCGAAACGAAACGCGACTTTAATTTATAATTTGTTTTTAGATGACTCACAATGACGGCTGTTATAGACCTGTATTATATCACTTTTTAATAAAGTACTTAATTCTGTTTTTTAATCTCGTAGACTACTTTGACAGATGCAAATGTCAAACTCCAAATTTAAATATCAAACAACAATTGCTTGAAATGTCAAATTGGTCTACGAGATTAAACGGACTTTAGCTTCTGCCCGCGATTTCATCCCCGTCAACTTGTTATGTCATAAAATATATTCTATCCTTAGATGCTCGACATTTAGCGTAGGTTTCAGTGAAAGAATTTTCGTAATCTGATCAGTACTTCCAGAGATTACATTTCAAACTTATTTACGAACAATTTGACCTGTTAAGATGATTTAGATTTAGAATTCACAGTTTTAATTATTTAAAGCATAAACATAAAACAACTCAATATTACCAGGTACGCCGCAAACAATAATGACAATAAATTCACAATAGAACCCATACTGTACATTTTGCTTTCAAGGTGTACATTAATACAGAGCACATTAGGTTTAAACCTTAACAAAAACACGTCTAGTCTATAACTCTTAATCTATCGATAAGAGATACCTTTGTATTTTGAATGCTAAACAAAAACGTTAATAATTATAATAACAAAAACGTTATAATACATAATTTAAATGTATTAATGTCACCCCTATGATACTGAAAAGGGCGGTCAGATTAGAAGGTCTACACTTTGATAAGCGAATAGATTAGGGAGAAATACTTACGCACGATGTTTTGTTATCTACAGTTTCTTATCTACTGGGAATGCTGTACCTTTTGTGTGTAGATAATAAAGAGAAAAGCTTTTAAAAAATTAATAAAATACTTTCGTAACTAGCAGAAAGGCAGTAAAATAATAAAAATAGGATAAAATATAAAAAATAATAAGGATAAAGTTAGTAAAATACTAGTATTTTACACTAATGAAATATTAGTATTTTACAATAATAGAATACTAGTATTTTACAATAATAGAATACTAGTATTTTACAATAATAGAATACTAGTATTTTACAATAATAGAATACTAGTATTTTACAATAATAGAATACTAGTATTTTACAATAATAGAATACTAGTATTCAGCTGCATATAGTCAGACTGGAAGCCAAGCTTAACATAAATGGGAAAAAGGGTAGGAAGATGATAATGATGGTCTTCGTAACTATTTTGCAAAAAAAAAAGGTTAATTTGACCATTTCCAAAAGAATTCTCTACATGAATGTACAGCAGAAACTTTTTTTTTTAAAGTTGTATTAATTTTCATGTTTTTTGTTAAGATTCTAATCGAACGTGCCTCTGCAAAAATAATTAACAATCCCCTATAGATACACAACAATTGTGAACGTGTTCTATCAAATACATTCAGTAACACAGCTACGGTTTGAAATAGTGACAAATTGTTTTCATGCACGCCCCTTTAAAACTAACGGACAGATATTTTATTCAGATTGCGTAAAGCGCACTGCCTGTTTCAATTTGAGCTAAAACTGACACTCTCGTTATTTATGTAGTGCGATTGTGATGAGATTTATTGTTTTTATTACTTTATATTTTGGTAGCTACTCGTATTACCGAGATGACGACTAATAAAGAAGTCATCATCTGCCTAGCCTTTTCCCAACTATGTTGGGGTCGGCTTCCAGTCTAACCGGATGCAGCTGAATACCAGAATTTTACATGGAGCGACTGCCTATCTGACCTCCACAACCCAGTAACTGGGTAATACAATACGCCTTGGTAAGACTGGTTGTCAGACTTTTGGGCTTCTGACGACCCGTAACGACTGTTAAAGATCCACGAATGACAGCTGGGACCTACGGCTTAACGTGCTTTCCGAGGCACCGAGGAGTCTGGGTATGTAAAGATGGTCACCCATCCACAGACCAACCCCGGCAAGCGTAGCTTAACCTGATGGATCGACCCGTGCAGCTGTTATTACGTAGCCACGAGCTCCACTTCCTCACTAATAGAGAATTATGGAAGAAAAATACATTTTTCCCCGACCCCAAATATATTGGTGTAAGGGCAGGAGAAAAATGATGATATTTTGGTAGCTAGGTATATTGTTTGTAATATCGGATCCTATTTTACATAACTTGTGTGAATTCACAGATAAAGGTCCATCTGTGTGCTTAATTAAGATCAAAAAGCAATCAGGGGGCTTAAAACAGTCACTTTGGCAGAATCACATTAGGAAAATATTATCAATCATCGTAAAATGTCACAAACTGACAATTCATAATAATTATTATTATGATCTGCGTGCGATTCATATTAGGTACGAAATAATTCATCTATTTGACAGTTTTCTATGGAGATTCGTAAAATGGTCCACAGATTATGAATTGCTTTTGTGTCAAATTAAAGGAATTGCTAATGACAGCTGGAAATTCAGGAAATGAACTGCTTTTAGAGGAATTGCTACTGTGGCCGTTTTAGGCCCACAGTTGTTAACATGTATTTAAAAACATTAAAATTTCAACACCTTTATAAATGTAGGTAGGTACTTTGTGCCATGGCCAATGGCCATTCTTATTTTTAACTCTAAAGCAAAACTACTTTAAATGTGAGTTTACTATGTAGTAAATGTTATATGATATTTATTTCTGTAAGTAGGTGTTAACTTAAATTGAATAATAATTTATTAATAAATAAAAATAAATAGTTAAAAATTACAATAAGAATTAAATAAAAAAATATAATTATGTTAATATAATTTTATGTTTAGTGTTTGTACTAATACTTTTATATGTCAGAATTATTAATTAATAAAATAATAATTTTAAAACTAGACGAGGGATCGATGAGGTAGGTGTCCCCTATACAACTTCTTACTCTGTGAAGAAACACCGAAACAAACTATGCGGTAAGTACCCATATTTTTCCTAATGATTTTCCGGTATTTCCCAGAGTAGGTAGAATTCTATTATTTTTTTTTCTGAATAAATAGAGTAGAGTCATATCTACACCTCTCTCCCTAGAATTTGTATATTATTAATATATATTAAATTCTTACATACTGATTCACTATATGTATACCTATAATATATATATTATAGTAATCAGTATGTAAGTAAATGTATCATAAGTTTATAGCTTCTTATTCTGTAAAACCTGTCTTATCTATGCATTATGATATAATATTATATTATTATTTTTTATTTTTTTTTCTCTTTATTCGTCACAGTCAGAGCATCTCTTCACCACCCTTGGTTGACTGGTAGAGAATGCCTAAGGCATTAAGTCCGCCTTTGAACCTCTTTTTTGAGTGCGAAAAGTTTAAATAAATAAATAAATTCTAACTTTGCCTATACCTTCAGAAAATATAAGCGCGATGAACTTTTCAAAACTTTTCAATCATGAAAACGGACCAACTGTACAAACAAAAGTACACAAAATGTTTCGCCAATTTTACTAAAAGCTCAAATTACAATACTTTTGTTATTTTGTCGATACCCAACAAGCATAAACAAATCAATCAAAAACCGTACAACGGTAGGCTTAGAGTTTTTTTTATTCCAAGATAATATTATTTCCATAATTTAAAAGCTAAGTGACTCAGTGTTAACGGTCGCGACTTGCGAGTTGTCTGTTTTAGGATCGAACCCAGACAGGCTCTTTACTTTGTGTAAATAATTTAATCACCACTGCTCTCATAACGATAAAGTAAAACATGGTGAGGAAACCGGCATGTCCTAGAACCAAAAATTCGAAGACATGCGACATCTACCAAGCCGCACTGGGCCCCTGTGGTGGATTATAGGTCACTCCCTCTCGAAGAGCGGAGGCCTGTGTCCCAGCAATGGGCCTAAAGGCTGATTGCTATATAAAAAAGTGGGAGTGTGTGACTAGTCTTCTCTGACTTCGCTTTGGTTTTCTAAGAAAGAGGTGATCGGCAACACAATAACGGCTGTCCAAATACAGAGCGTTTTTGGACACCCAAAACACAAAAAAAAACAATACATTATCCATGATCTCGCCACACATGGCAATGATAGCTACAGAACACAAAAAAAGAAAAAAAGGCAGTAATCATTTTTCATTCTAATACGTGGTACTCGTTTCCAACCGCTTGCCCCCATGATGAATTGAAATGATTCCGCGCGACACCATCAAATAGCCTGACAAATGGTCTGCTATAGAAAAAGTTGTATATTTTTAACCCCTAAAGAATTTTTCCCTCCTCTTTTGTTTGAATATCAAATTGATTTGGTTGAACGTGACCTGTGTTTATGGAACTGCTTGTAATATCCATAAAATATTATGAGATGGAGATGGGTTACTGAAGTAAAAGAAATGGGGAGGTCGGAGTGTTTTTTTTTTACCAACTTCTAAAATAGTATGAGCCTCCTTCAAAAAGAATATGTTTGAAGAATGAAACAGTTGAAATCAAACCCACCTAAAGCTCGTACACAAAACAGAGACTTTTATTTTACTCAGCATTGAAGTTGTGAACAAAGTAAATTCCTAATTTGAAACATCTGTTTTAACAACTTTTTTTCTAATTAAAACATCAAGAAGGTCATGCACTAAGCAATTAATTAAATGAAAATATTAATTTGATTGACGAATTCATCCGTAGTGTCCTTCGAAAAAGTTCGTTCATTATAACTTCAAGGGAATTCATTCAATTTGCGTCCAAGGATTATTGATCGGGACACAGTTTTGTTAAACTATTTTAATGTAGTGGTTTTAGAATAATTTATTATACTGGTAATTAAAATGTTGTAATCATAGTAATTTTTTGAGAGATTTGTCGCACACAGTCGATCTTGAATGTTGTTATTAACCGACTTCAAAAAAAGGAGTTTGTTACCTCAGAACTTTCGATTGGGTGAACCGATTTCGATGATTCTTTTTTTATTTGAAAGCTGGTGATTCCCGTGTGGTCCCATATAAATTTTATTAACTTTTCTTGAGTAGTTTTTGAGTTAGCTTCAATAATTACGTATTTTTCTCACTTTGTCTATATAGACGACATCTTTGTCTAGGGCTAGACCCTTTGATTGGTGTGTCAGGTAAGTGTGCGGAGCTGAAAATAAATTCTGGATGCCAAAATACTGGTGTTTATTACTTTTATGGTTTTACAATGATTGTTCCTTTTATGCGGAATGAATACAAAACTAGTTATCGGTCACTCAAATGGTCCAGCGCACCCGTATATATAGGCTCGAGGTCGCAGAGTAGGGGCAGAGCCGACCCCCCGCGCATCGCGGGGCTAGGCGTTAACATCCTCCCCCCTTGAAGGTAGCTCCTTCAAACCTTCAAGCCTGTGTCAATCAGAGGGCACAAGCGATTTACTGCACGACGAACGATACCATTCGCTGTCCGCACGTCTGCTACTCTGGCCACTTCATCATTGCCCAAGTGCAATTCCTGTATTCTTCCTATTTTCCATTTTAAGGGAGGCAAGTTATTATCCTTGATAATGACCATATCTCCAATTTGTAATTTTATATCCGCCTTTCGCCATTTGGTACGATGCTGCAGCTCAGTAACGTAATCATGTTGCCATCTCATCCAGAAACATTGTCTCATCTGTTCTAACTGTTCGTATCTGTGGAGTCGATTGTAGTTAATATTTGACAAGTCAGGAGAGGGAAGAGCTATTAGTGGTTTACCGACGAGAAAATGCCCAGGAGTAAGGGGTTGGAAATCATTAGGATCGGATGACATGGGAAATAAAGGCCTGGAATTCAATATGGCTTCTACTTGAACAAATAATGTGGAAAGTTCTTCGAATGTCAAGTGCCTGTTTCCTAAAACTCTTTTGATATGAAATTTGGCAGATTTTACCCCTGCCTCCCATAATCCTCCAAAATTTGGGGCATATGGTGGTATGAAAGCGAATTTCATACCTTCATCTGAACAAAAATTATTTATGTCTCCTTTATTTACTAATAAAAATTTATTAAGTTCATTACTAGCACCTAAAAAGTTTGTCGCATTATCGCAATATAGTGTATTAGGTTTTGAACGCCGCGAAATAAATCTCCTAAGCGCCAATAAAAATGCTTCAGAACTTAAGTCACTGACCACTTCTAAATGCAGAGCCTTGGTTGTAAAACAAACAAATAAACACATGTAACATTTACTGATCTTACAACCGCGACCCTTTCTATCAGTTATGAGATAAGGCCCAGCTAAGTCGACTCCAGAAGTTTCAAAAGGTGTCCCTGGATTCAAACGCTGCTTGGGTAAATTCCCCATAATGGGTACTATTGACTTAAACCTAAATCGCTTACATATTATACAACTATTAGCTACGCTCCTAGCTATTTTACGAGCATTAATGACCCAATATTTTTCTCGAACAGCTGATACCATTAATTGACATCCACCGTGGAATAACTTAATGTGTTCGTTCTCAAAAATAAGCCTAGACAATCGGTGATTGGAATCCAAAAGAAAGGGATGCTTTTTATCATAGGGAAGAGGTGAATTACTGATACGACCTCCTACCCGCATTAACTTAAGTTCAGAATCCAAAAACGGGCTAAGAGATAATAATTTACTTGTATTACTTAGAGGCTTATTTGTGAATAGCTGATGATACTCATTACTAAAGGAATCTAACTGCGACAATTTAACTAAATAAAACATGCTATCATTTAGTTCATCAACAGTTAAATAACTACAAGTAAGTCTATATTCACGATTTTTAATTCTACAATTCTTAACAAATCTAAGTACGTAAGCTATTGTATTTTGTAATCTCTTTAGCTTAGAATAACGCTCAAATTCTATTAAAGCATTTTTAATATTTACATTTGCTACCAAGGTGCCTACGAGTTTCACTTCTGGTAACTGTACACTTTTTAATTTATTCTTATCTACCTTTGGCCAATCAGTCTGTGATAACGATAGAAAAGATGGCCCACTCCACCATAATTTCTGCACTGAATCATTCATTTGATCTACTCCTCGAGAAATGTAATCAGCTGGGTTTACATCGGTTGGTACGTATCGCCATTCACTATCTTTCGTTAATTTTTTAATTTTAATTACTCTATTCGCAACAAACACCTTTAATTGTTTTGAAACTGCGCGATCAGTACGCAACCACCCGAGCACGATCATCGAGTCTGTCCAGTAAACACAACGAACCACATCACAACGCAAGGAGTGAGTCACCCTTTTTCCCAACTCGGCGGACAATACCGCGCCGCACAACTCGAGTTTAGGTATCGTTAGACTTTTTAATGGAGCGACCCTGGATTTAGCGCAGAGTAATTGTACATGGATGTCTCCGTTCCGATTAATTGAGCGCACATAGGCACAGGACCCATATGCATACATAGACGCATCCGAAAAAAAATGAATTTCTATGTGTGCGGCGTCTTCACACATGACATGCCTAGGTACTTCAACACAGATAAGAGAATTCATGTTTTTAATAAAGTTATGCCACAAATTTTGTATTTCTTCAGTTACGGGGTCGTCCCACCCATATTTACATAGCCACAACTTTTGTAAAATTAATTTAGCCTTAATCACAAATATACTTATGAGACCTAAAGGATCAAAAATCTTTGCAATAGAAGATAATATACTTCGCTTGGTAATTCTTTGATGGTTGTCTATTTGTATACAAAATTTGAATACATCAGACTGAGGGGACCAAGTTAAACCTAAAGTGCTAGTAACCGTTTTGAATTCAGTGATTGATTGCACTTCATTTGACTTGTTTTCACAAAATAACTTAGTAGCGTTTGATCTAAACTTTCGTAAACTAAATCCGGCTGAACTTAAGGTTTTAGTAATAATTCTACAAATTCGATTTAACCCTTCCTCAGTTTGATGTCCGGTAATTAAATCGTCCATGAAAAAATCACGCTTAATTATCTCCTTAATTTCTAAATCCTCACAATCATTTGATAACTGCAAAAGACAACGAGTACTTAAAAACGGGGCAGACGCGGTTCCGTAGGTAACCGTGTTTAACCTCAAATAAGTAAACGGGTCGTGCTCATTATCCCTCCATATTATCATTTGCAAATGTCTTTGACTTTCAGATATTAATATTTGCCTATACATTTTTTCAATGTCTGACGTCATGACAAATTTATGTTGCCTCATTCTGAGCAATATACTGAATAAATCGTCTTGAATCACTGGACCTACCATTTGTATATCATTTAACGAATACCCACTATTTGATTTCTGTGACGCGTTAAACACTACACGCAGTTTTGTCGTCTCACTTTTTTCGCGAATGACGGGATGATGCGGTAAATAATATGCAAAGGCAGGTTTACAAGTCTCAGACAAGTGATTCAATAGTTCATATTCTTTTATAAACTCCATATAGGAATTTCTTACACTAGGTTGTTTTTTAAACCTTTTTTCTAAATTAATTAAACGCGATTTTGCTGTTCCTAACGAATCGCCTAATACGGACGGAGATGTGTGAAGTGGCATCTTCACACAAAACCTACCGTCAGTCATTCTACAGGTATTTTCTACAAAATGTTTTTCACAAAATTCTTCTTCAGTGCTATACTGTTTTTCATTTATATTTAATACTTCTTCAATTTTCCAAAATTTCTCTAATTGTTCACTAATACTTCTAGTTAAATTACATTTTACTTCAAATTGTGGAGCATTCCTACTATACACCGGACCAGTGACAAGCCAACCTAACTTAGAATTCTGCAATGTAGGGGAACCCTTACCTAACTTTACTTGTTGACCAGTCACTAAATCCCAAAATAAATCTGCCCCTATCAATATATCTACGTCGGCAGGTTCATAAAATCTGCTATCCGCCAAATTCACGAATATGTCACCCGGAATATTCAACTCATTTACATTTACCTTTACATTTGGTAACTTATTCGTAATTTTTGGCAAGATCACGCAGTTAACTTCTACCGAGAAGTCGTTATGCATTGAGTTTATTACTAACTTACAGCTGTTTGCAACTTGTATCTTACTATTTCCTATACCATAAATATTCAAAGCTTGATTAGTTCCTGTGTGCGACAACCCTAACTTATTACATAAATCTACAGTTACTATCGATATTTGGCTACCAGAATCTAACAATAAACGTACTACATAATGTTTATTATCTATTTTGCTAAATACTTTAACTAGCGCGGTTGAAAGAAGTACGTGTTTAGCAGCGATTGTCGATAAGGAAACCGGTTCCGCTGCGAGCTGCGCAGGCGCGGACGCATGTTGCTTAGGCGCAGTGATCGACTCGGCGGGCATTGAAGTCGTTGCCGGTTCGATCATCGCCTGATGCACACCGCTGCTTGAGTTTACATTAATATCTGCTGTTTGAGGTTTACTTCTATGCAACAGAGAATTATGTTTATACTTGCATGTTTGACAGCCAGATGATTTACAATTATATGCGCGATGACCCGGTTTAAAACAATTAAGACACAATTTATTTTTAGAAACAACTTCGTTTCTTTCTGCCAAACTCATAGAAATAAATTTCGTGCATTCAAACAAGCGATGATCTTGATTACAAACGACACAACTTGAGGGACGATTGCTGCCAATTTGAGCAGACGCAACCAAATTCGTGGTCTTATCATTTCTACTATTTCCACTTATTTTACAAGACCGGCTAGATTCGATTACGTCAGCTCGATCACGTAAAAATTTAAAGAATTCTTCGAGAGTAGGTACATCTCCTAAGGAACTTTTATGTTCCTCCCACTTTCTAGAAGTTCCATTATCTAGTTTATTTACGGCTAAATAGATTATTATGGTATCCCAGTGTTCCACCGGTTGTTCTAAAGTCTTTAAACCTCTTAAATTCGTAGTTATATTGTCAATCATACCACGCAATGATTTTTCAGACTCTCTTGTGACACCTTCTATACTAAATAATGATTTCATATAATTACTTATTAACAGTCTTTTATTGTCAAATCGTTGACACAGTAAGCCATACGCAACGAAGTAATTATCTGAACAAAACGACAGTGAGTTAATTATTAATGCAGCGCTACCCTCTAATGATGATCGCAAGTAATGAAATTTATTTATTGTATCGATATTTTCGTTTTTATGAATTAGTGCCTCGTATTTATCTCTATACTCTAACCATCTGCTACAAGTACCATCAAACGTGGGTAACTTAATAGTGGGTAATCTTATAGAACTAGTAAATGCATCGGCACTTTCGAAACTTCCAGATTGTCTAAAAGATTGATGGGCTATACTTTTTCGTTTAGCATGAACTTCTAATTTATCTAAAATGCATTGACCTTGAGAAATTAAAGAATAAAATTGACCTTCGATCTCGGAACGAATCTTCATTTGTTCGCTCGGATCTTCAGATTCAATTTCAATCTCAGATTGTAAGTCATCGAAACTTGAAAAACATGCTTCTAATTTAGTTAACCTTAATCGTAGCTCGGAAATTTGCTGATCTGATAGTTTTTCTAAATCGTTAATATCTTCTAAATATGATTTAAAAATTGTCAATCTACCCTTTATGTAACTACGCCGTTTTATTAGCGCTAAAGACATTGTATAATACTGCAAATTTTACGTTGTGTAATTAAAATAAACAATACCCAGGTTCTATTCAAACAAAACACCAGAATATCAGAACTTTACCACGAATCTAATAATATCGGCGCTAGGAAACGTACGAAGGTAGTCAGGAAAAAAAAAAGGAATGGGCTCACCAAATTGTTAGCGTTCAAATGTCCCTTTGTTTTACTCTCTCTTCCCTTTATCCTTTAATATCCTTTTATCCTTGTCCTTCAGTTAGTTCCTTTTTGATTTCCAATATCCTGATATCCTGGTCACGGCACCAAAATGTCTAGGGCTAGACCCTTTGATTGGTGTGTCAGGTAAGTGTGCGGAGCTGAAAATAAATTCTGGATGCCAAAATACTGGTGTTTATTACTTTTATGGTTTTACAATGATTGTTCCTTTTATGCGGAATGAATACAAAACTAGTTATCGGTCACTCAAATGGTCCAGCGCACCCGTATATATAGGCTCGAGGTCGCAGAGTAGGGGCAGAGCCGACCCCCCGCGCATCGCGGGGCTAGGCGTTAACAATCTTATTTGATACAATCACTGTTATTTACATAGCAGGTAGTGGTATTAGAATTTGTGTGGGGTAGGTACCACAACAAAAAGTGAAAAATAACTTTAATTTCGGAAGTCGGTGGCAAAAAACGAAAATTGAAAAGCAAAGACACTGACATCCGAAATTAAAGTTATTTTTCACTTTTTATGTGTTTTTTTTGGAAGTCGGTTGTTTTCTTTTTTGGAAAAAGTTTTTATTGTTACGATTATATCGTCTCGTTGCTCTAGTGATACTGCTGAGCATTAGGTCTATTCCCATGTCGGGCAAAGTTTTTCCATTAGGAAATTCTCAATAGCAGCCCAAAGGCTGAATTTGTGCCTGCATGATAGGAATATGCTCGATCATCCAGGCACATATTGAGCTAGTTATGTTTAAGACCCATGTATTATGGGTATTACAAGGGACTTAAACATAACTGGCGAGATGTGTGTTGTAAAGGTTCTGCCTTACCCTTCAGGGAAAATAGATGTGATTCTGTGTGATAATAATTATATTATTATGTTAGGTTATCTCATATTTTATCTTCAAATGAAAACACAGCAACATGGCTAGTAACTTGTTCAATGTTGAAATTCAGAATTTAAATCGAAACTAAACCAGGCTAGACGTGTTATGTTTAAACTTTTAGTACTAAATGGCTCGAAAGGACGTACTTTTAAATGTAACGTATTGTTGGGTATTCAATTAGTTTTAGGTTCTAAACTTTAGCCATCGGTCTGTATTGTCGTAAAATACTTGAAAATTAAGCCGTATTTCAAAAATTTGAGCTGATGGTTGATGGGACTAAAAAAGTCCGGAGTGGCAATCGGTTACAGGAAGGCGTAGCTTGGGGTATATCCCGCATGGTGGACCGACCACCGGAGAGCCAAACAGCTAACGCAATTGTGGAATTAGTCGGTTCTGGTAATCTCCTAATTGAAAGGTGTGATCTTCCGATGGCGTGCCACTGAAACATTTTTGGATTTTTTTAAAATTAATATTTTGTAATCTCGTATATAATGGCAGGTCGCAATCTTGTTATTAGTTAGGATAGTTATGAAACTATCCTAACTAATAATAACATTATAAATGCGAAAGTGCGTTTGTTTGTTTGTTACGCTTTTACGCTAAACGGATTTGGACGAAATTTGGCTCAAGAGTAGACCATGACCTGGAATAAGATAAAGGATACTTTTATCTCGATATTCCCACGGGATCAAGACTTACGCGGGTGAAGCCGCCGGGCGCAGCTAGTTATCAGATACCTATTTCTATACCACACACCGTTGTGAATTTAAATTGTCTTGGTATGGCTAACATAATGACCAATCATTAAAAATAGTAGACTTGGCGCCCTGGTGACAGTCGCGGGAATCTGCTGGTTGCAGCCAGCGTAGATCCGGTCACTGAGACGATGCTTGGAAGAGGCCAATATTCAATATAATATGAATATGTTTCGAGTAAGATGATGATGATTGTTAAATCATCAACTCGCACTGGGCCCGCGTGGTACATTTCATTACCCAGCAGTGAGTGCGTGGCTGATTATGCTATGCTATGCTATGATTGCTAAATAAAATTGGATCTAGTGTAAATATCGGGCACTTTCAAAATAATTATTTTGTATTAGCAGCACCCCGCGGTTTCACCCACATAAATATCGATCTCGTGGGATTATATAGATAAAAAGTATTTATGTCCTAACCCAGGTTATGGTCTACCCATTCGCCAAATTTCATCCAAATCCGTTCAACCCTTTTAGCGTGAAAGCTTAAAAACAAATAAACGCTCCCAACAAACGTAGCGCTGCCTGTCGCGCCCGCGATATCGCGCCAGTTTGCACGAGGCTTAAACAAACTCACTTTCACATTTATAATGTTAGTTAAGATGTTCTGCCAAATGAAATATTTTCCTGGATTGGAATAATAATGATATTCTAAGTGCTATTAGTCCCTAACTGAAGTAGGCTAATCCTGCGTCTTCAGATCCAATACGGAGATTTGCATTAATTTCCATTGAGTACAAACATCTTACGGTACTAATACCTACTTCGTGTAATCCAAGGATACGCTATTAGTTTGAGAGTATATCATGCGTCAATCAGAAACACAGATGTGCTGGTAAGAACAGCTTTCCACGCGGGTTTGTGGTTTTGGAACCGACATGTATGCTAATATGACTTGTTGTTTATGAATGTGAACCTTCGACATGGAAAACATGGCGGGGAAGGAAACCTTGGCTCAACAAAGTGCAATTGACATAAATGAAAAACTTTTTTACAAAAAATTAAACCGACGAAAAAAGAACTGAAAAGTGAAAAATAAATAACTTTAATTTCGGAAGTCGGTGGCAAAAAACGAAAATTGAAAAGCGAAGACACCGACTTCCGAAATTAAAGTTATTTATTTTTCACTTTTCAGTTCTTTTTTCGTCGGTTTAATTTTTTGTAAAAAAGTTTTTAGTATAAAGCCTAGCTGCAAAGTAAATGTAATAATACTTCCTGTGCCCTAACAGGGGTCATGTACCATTAAGTTTTAGCCTAGTGAATGCCTGTATCTGTGTGTACATTGTGCAAATAAATAAAATAACTTTGGAGAAATCACCCCCAGCGTTTGTATAGAAAAATGCCTAATAGCCCAGATTTAGCTCGACAAATTGTCTGGAGCAGTTGAATTTTTATCACCTTATATCAGGAATGCTATCATAGTAAAAAAAAACGTATTAATTACCTCTTTTCGAGTTTCCAATTATCGGTATCAGTAAATGCCTTTGCTCAAATTGGGACAGTTACAATCCAGCCAAATGTTGATCATAATTCTAATCACGTATCACAAAGCTTGCGTGACCCACATTCTATTTATACGTTGTCGCTAGAATAAATGTTATTTTTCCGGACAAATAAAGAGCCTTTTGTTTTTCCTATAAATTAAAAGGGGAAAATATTTGCCGTGTTAATGGCTGACTATCGAACGGAAACGCGTGTTTGATGGGTCTCGATATTGAGTGTAAGTTATAAGTGGTAAGCGAGCAGTTCGGTTGAATAAATGTAGGAAAAATGAAGGACGGTGACCAAAAATGAATCTAGCCGAAATAATTACATGGTGAGCAGGTGGTATGAAAGAAAAGTGCAATAATGACTAATAGATATTCTGCAAGCTAAAGCTAAATTGAATTGATGGCCTAGACGCGTACCTACTGCAGGGGTTGGATCTAGGTGGTTCAGGAAAAGGATACTTAGATGAATGTGGGGGAGGCCTTTGCCCAGCGGTGGGATAGTATCGACTTGGAACGAAGTCCCTTTCGCTGTATTATTATGTATTAATACAGAGCCATCTAGTATAAGTTTTTAACAAGCTTAAAATGACTTTTTGAAACTGACTTTTTCAGACATAATGATATTTAGTTACTTGATGATATCTGCCAGTTTACTTCTACCGACAAACCGCAAGCCACGTTAGAGAACATCGTTCCAAAAAAAAAAAAACAATCTCGCGCACACGGCAAAAAATTGTACATACTGCTACATACTATATGTAAGCTGACCTCTCATTGTACGGAAATCCTCTATAATGCGGGATCAGTTTATACTGGAAATGTATAGCTTGTTATGTAGCCGTTTATACAACGTAAATACAAAAACATAAAATTACGCTTGTATTTCTCCAAGGTAGGCAGAGGTGAACATTACACCCACATTTCGCCAGTTATGTTTTAAGTGCCATTAATATGAGCCCAAAAATGTTCACATAAAAGATTAAAGCTTCTAGATCGTTGCTATTATGTTAAATGAAGGACGTGGCCTTGCATGAGAAACAAAATGGATTACATTTATGATTTTGAATGAAGAGAGATTTCACCTTGTTACTGAGAGTAGGTACATGTTTTAATAAAATAATGGGAGAATTCGCTTTGTCTGTACCTACATATTTCAGAAGCTAAGAAAATGTTACAAATTATGATTTACGTTCGGATTCTTGGAACAGAATATAAAGTAGAATATTATGTTTTCTACTATATTGCTACATTCATTTTTAAGTAAAAAAAAAATGCAGAATAAACAAGTTTCTTGTATGAATAGATTTTTATTATTTGTTGTTAATTAGAGCGGCCAAAGTACGCAGTCTAGTCTGTAAAAATTTCATGTTTCTTCTACCTATAACGGTAAATACATACCGGTCAAAATCATAACCCTCCTTTTTTCATCGCCGTAGTTGGGTAAAAAATACAGCTTTGGGTCGCTCTTTAAAAGCCCCCTGTCGGCACCCTTTGGTTACGGAACCATAATAATCTGTTTTGTGTCGAGTGTTAGACAATCCTATCAATCTGCTTAGCCTTTTCCTAACTATGTAAGGATCGGCTTCCAGTCTAACCGGATGCAGCTGAATACCAGTATTTTACATGGAGCGACTGCCTATCTGACCTCCACAACACTGTAACTGTAACTGGGTAATACGATACCCCTTGGTAAGACTGATTGTCAGACTTTCGGATTTCGGACGACCCGTAACGACTGTCAAAGATCTACGAATGACAGCCGGGACCAACGGCTTAACGTGCTTTCCGAGAGACGGAGGAGTTTCGGTATGTAAAGATGGTCACCCATCCACGGACCAACCCCGGCAAGCGTAGCTCAACCTGATGGATGGACCCATGTGTCTGTTATTACTTAGCCATGAGCTCCTTTACCTTCTCTTGTATTTAATAAGTTAGACAACCTGTCATAAAGTTAAAATGTACTGAAAAAACTAAAGGTGATAAAAAATCCGGCCAAGTGATACGTGATTTTTTTGTCGTTTTTGTAGATTATGGTACGGAAACCTTCGTGCGCGAGTCCGACTTGCACTTGGCCGGTTTTTTTTATCACCTTTAGTCTACCTAATCAAGAGCGACGTCTTCTATCACAGGCATTATCTGCTTAAAAGGAAGCGCCATTCACCAACAAAATATAAACAACTTCGCATGATATACTCGTAAACATTCTTGCATTTTTTTTTGTAATTACGTAGAAACTCACAAAAAACATAACATTTTTCAGTGAATAATAAGTGCCTCCGTCTGCCCTTAAAATCACTGAATCTTCTCGAAACCGTGATAAATAGACATTTATCTCTTATAATTTAGGGCTGCGCATATCAAAAGCGGTCTCAATTTCTCTCATTGATTGATTACGTCTACCGAGGGACACCCTAGCCGGATTCGCACATTTTTCAAACTGTGACGTCCCTGACAATGGCTTTATTGAATGACGCTATCTAAGATTGATAGTTTTGTTAATTTCGTACTTATATGTAGAAGGTTTTTGAGTTGGTGTAAGGCTGTGCACAGACTTAGTTAAAACAGTTTTAACTATCGTTGTCAAAACTGTTTTTTTCAATACATTTTGACTTTATGACATGATTGTCTAACTTTTTAAATACAAGAGAAGATAAAGGATAAAGGTTAGCTCATGGCTAAGAAATAAAAGACACGGGTCGATCCATCAGGTTAAGCTACGGTTACCTGGGTTGGTCCGTGGATGGGTGACCATCTTTACATACCGAGACTCCTCCGTCCCTCGGAAAGCAGGTTAAGCCGTTGGTCCCGGCTGTATCGTATTACCCAGTTACTGGTTTGTGGAGGTCAGATAGGCAGTCACTCCATGTAAAATACTGGTATTCAGCTGCATCCAGTTAGACTGGAAGCCGACCCCAACATAGTTGGGAAAAGGCTAGACAGCTTGACAGGATTGTCTAACACTAGAAACAAAACAGATTATTATGGTTCTGTAGCCAAATGGTGCCAACAGGATCGTATTAAAGGGGACCCAAAGCTGTATTTTTCGACGTATTGTGTAGACACATGAAGTTTTTATATAGTGCTTACTAAGGCCGTTCTAATTATCAACAAATTATAAAAAATTGTGTGTATTTTTCGGCTGTTTTTAACAGTTGTTTAAAAAATATGTAGTGTTAAATATTGTCCGGTGATACCGAACCCTTCGTGTGTGAGTCCGACTTGCACTTGGCCGCTTTTTGACAGAAGAATATTTGGCCTTCTGTCAAAACATTTTTTTTAGTACATTTTGACATGTTTGACTATATTTTCCTGCGAGTTTTGTGTTCATAGACACCGGTCTATGAACACAAAACTCATAGACTACGGAGTCTATTCACGGGCACCTAAGTTTAGAGCTCTTGAAGAAACTAGGCCCGAGAGAGCGCTAGAGCATTTTATTTACACTTTAAATATTATTTCTCAAGGGAATGAGTAGGTTTTCAACTTGTAACGCTCGTGTAGTTTTACCTACTTAGGAATTTGGTTCGCCTTTAAGTTTGCTGAATTAATTGAGCTTGTTTTGGTTAAATTTACTTAGCATGCGCTAATTAGTAACTTTATCTGGCTAGATGTAGCTGTTCTATATTATATTTTACACGTGTTAGACGTCCTGTGGTAAATCACATTTTTACCGCGTTTATGACTTTACATTTTAGCAGTGCCCGCGTGAACATTATAATTTTAGATAAAGTTTAAATTTGACAAAGAAGTTGACTACTAGAAATCTTTGAAGAACCTTACAAAATTAAATAACAAAAATCATAAAAGAAACAAAACGACAGAACTCCTAACATAACCCATAAAAGAACTTACATAATTCACCCTTATTTTACTACTGTTAACAATTTTTACGATCCTCGACTCGATGTAGCGGAAAAATCTTCACGTTAATGACCACTCAAGCCTTTTATTGTTCCGATTAGTAAAAAACTGTGTCTTTTCCTTTTCGATTCTACGATAGTGACACTACAGAATAATTGCTTCCTCTAAAAGATCAGTTCGGGTGAAAGCGAAGTCGATAGAAATTCGGTAACGTTTTGTTGCAATTGTTTTTTACTTGAAAGGTGATTTGTTTGATATTGGAGTCAGTGCTAATGGATTTCGGGAAATGGGAATATTTTCATGTATAAAATAGATTAATTTACTCTTTTCAGGGCTGGGAAGAATTCTAGTTACTTCTATTTGGCTCACAACACAAGTATTATTTTATTTTTACCTGCATCTTATCCGTTGTAGTATGGATAGTAATTAGCAATATTTATATCCTAATTATTTACGTTTCCTTCACCAGAGGCAGACGCATCTAAGCAGAAAGTTATTCAGTATGTCCGAAATCCCCATGAAATCTTTATTCCTGGATAACAAGCCTTATATCGACCATTCGACAGCCATAAATCCCGTCGCAACATCAAAACCACACCTAAACATTTTAGGATCCCGCAGCGAACAGGAAAATGGTCGTCCGTCAGTTTTGAAGTGTGCCAGTCACACAGTTGGTACCAAATTGAGTCAAGATTTATTGGAATTGGGATGTCATTGTCTCAAAGACTTTGAACGTAATCTGTTTTTACTGTCTTTTTGTTTGCTATTTGGTTTGTTTGCTAAACAAAAGGTGGTGTTTTGTATACCTTCATAGATTTAATTTTGAAAATGATCATCTGCCTAGCTTTTTTCCAATATGTTGAGGTCGGCTTCCAGTCTAACCGGATGAATACCATTTTGGAAATGATGTTGAAAGTAATGCGTTTAGAAGTTTTAATTATTTCTAAGATTCGCGAACTGCTTCAAAGCAGATAATGATTATGGTTTTCAAATTAATGAAAAAGCATGAAGGCAAAGTCAAATTAATGTGTAAGTACAAATTGCGTAGCAAAATTTTATTACGGAACCAATTACGGCTATAAGTGTCATCAAAATAATTTTGTGTTACCTATACTAATTACGTAGAGAACATGTCCTCAATTTAAAATTGGTAATAACCTAATAGCAAAATGAATGGCCTCTCTATAGTTTTGAGATAAAGTAATTGCCATTTTGACCTTTTTAGCTTCAGGGAAATTAGGTTTGTGTTTTAAGATCAATTATGACCTTTCTCTACCCTTATCCCAAAAAGGTCGTGAGAAGATTTTGTTGCAGATAGAAAATACTTCAATTGGATGCGGTTTTATATTACACTAGCTTCCGCCAGCAGCTTCGCCCGCGTGATATCTTTATAAATTAAAGCCTTTGTTACATAGTGATAATAGAGCATTCTACTGGTGAAAGAATGTTTAGAATTCCAGTAGGTAGTTTTTATGTTTATTCATTACAAACAAAAGTACAAATCTTTATATTAGTGTAGAAAAGGTTGCGTTGCTGTAACCAGAAGGTTCCCAGGTATTACTTGTTATTCCCGTCATTGTGATCACAAAATGACGGAAATAACAAGTGACTTTCGGTTTCGTTAATCGTCTTTTTACACCAGTTATATCTGGTCTGGTCTATGGCAGGATAAAGGTTTTCTTACAGGGCACTTACATCCTCCGGTCCATCAACACACTTTGCAAAAAATACACAAAGACTTTGTTAAATTACAAAAGACTTTGTTCGCGATATATCAGACCATGTATAGTGTCTTTTAGTTTTGTACCTAGTATTAATAATAGAACTAAGTGCTTGAAACCAGCACTAAGTAACGCTGAGGTACAAAATTTAAAGCGATTTCGTAAGATATCAATCTTAGAGAAGATTTTTAAATATTAAGGTAGGTCGTTTGTCAAAATTACGGGATTGTTTTGTTTGTTCTACATGAAAATAACTTTCCGTTAGGGTAATTTAATTGGGAAGTTGTGAAGAAGAAGAAGAAGGAGGTGGAACGCGTAAGCGAGAGGCAAGGTATGCTCCCTCACGTCTCTAGCCGCCGCAGGAGACGTCCTAGGCGTCGGGAATCCCAGGCAGATTCCCGACCACCATAGGCGTGGCCCTGCGGACGGCGAGCTACCTATTGCTCGATAAGGACAAGACAAGGCTAAGGTAGAAGTTTGGCGAGTTTAGAATGAAGTGTATTATAATATCATTAAATAAATAAATAATAATAAAAATACAACACTAACGACCGTGTCTACACACGTGTGTACAAAGGGCTTAATTGTGTGCAACATGGTAATCCATCCGACTGAGGAAAAATCACGATTATTTTATGCAGCTGAGAGGTACTCCGGGCAAAACTATTTATGAAAAAACAAACATATTATACTTACAAAAATAACTTTTTCTAAATGAGACCCAAGTTTAGCTCAACATCACAAAAATCCTCGACCTTAAATATGCATGAGATTTTTTTTTTGAGGGTGGGAAATCATCCAATGACTTCTCCCGCTCTGGGCGGAGCGGAAGGGCGTGTCAGACTTTTACTGACTAAAACCCACCCGTGTTCCTTCATTTGCCTGTTGCCAAGGTCCCGGTATCCCTTTCGGACTTTCCCGCAACCCTGGCAGGCATCGGTCCTATTGGACCCCGTCAATTTTGCTGACATCTCTTTGAGGCGCGCGTGGAACACGACGCGCCATCGACCCGGGCCTGGTCCTTATCGGACGGCGAGCTGCCCGTTGCTCGCCGTCCGCAAGCCCGCGCCTATGGTGGCCGGAAATCCGCCTGGGATTCCCGACGCCCAGGGCGTCTCCAACGGCGGCGGTTAGGGGCGTGAGGGCGCAAACTTTGCCTTTCCCTCACGCGTTCCGCCTCCTCCTTCGCGAGCATTACTGCTTCGCAGAAGGAGGTGACGGCTTCCCATGCCCTCTCGCTCCGTACCATGGCCTGAACCAGGGCCGGACGCGAGAGGTCACTGCCGCCAATCGCCTCCGCGAGGACACGGCGGTGCTCCGCCCAAGCAGGGCACACCTCAACCGTATGCTCCACCGTGTCCTCCGGGCGATCCACACAGTGGTGACACCCGGGCGTTTCCTCCCGCCTAATCCTACACAGGTACCTCCCGAAGCTGCCATGTCCGGTGAGGACCTGTGTCAGGCGGAAGGTGAGGACGCCGTGGCGCCTCTCTAGCCACTCAACTGACCGCCTCCCTACGGGATAATATTTTTGCATTCAACCTCATGTCACGGAGAGGCACTCGGTGGAACAAAGTTCTTAATAATGTGGTGTAGTTAGTGGTAGGAAAATGGAATCGAAAGTATAGGTGTTATGATCTTTACGACTATAGAAAGAAAAACGTTTATTTGCGGTATGCACGACGCAAACAAAGATAACTATAACCACAAAGTACTATTATATTAATACTAGTATACCAAGGTAGATTTCGAGAATGCTACTATTTTTTTAAACGCAAGGGAACTTTTCCTTGCCTGGGAAGCATGGCACAAAAGAGAAGAAGCCAAAACTTTGTAGTGGGAGGAATAAGGTTACCAATAGGGGTGATAATAAAGATTTTTACAAGTGAAGTTTTGTAGTAAGCCATGTGAGGTGTAGAAATGTAATGCACCTCACATATTTCAACCCAATATATGGCATAAACAGATCGACACAGCACCATATACAATTCAAGAGCCATGAGTGTGAAACGTTTATTTATTTCAATGAACATCGTAGTGCACATAAACATTTCTCACTGTTAATGTATCTCCCGACCTGCGATATACATCTCCGGGCAGACATTCTGCATGACGATACGTATGGAAAGGAGAAGGCTCAGCCGTTAAAAAGTGTAATAAATCGGTATGCAAGAAAAAAATATGACTAGTTACTGCGAGGTAGGAAAATCAGAGATCCGTTGGGGCTACAGTTTGTAATAATCTTTTGATTTGATAATAATAATTAATGATCATTCTCATTTTTTTCATCATATTTTCCTTTTATTAAAGCTTACGAAAATTATTCTAATCATTGTATTATTTCGGTTACAGCTCATTAACTTTATTTATTAAGTCAAGCACACAAATTTTCAGAGTTAGACTCTATGCCTCAGGGATTTTCTAACTGTCAATCTTGATGATGATGTTATGCAGAGACACAAAACAGGGCAATATTTTTCTTTAATTAGGTTTTCAGCACAGCCAAAAATGATGAATATGTACCACTGGACCTTCTGCATGTATTGCCATACCATCTCTATTGTTTGGCGTCCGGCCACGATCTCAAGTGGTAGTCTAACTTCTAGATATGCGACTAGGTGTAACAGTACTTTATGGCACTGTATGGATAGTGTGCCGGTCATTAACGAAGCAAACTTGTCCGTGTTTCTTACTGGGATCAAAGTATCCTATGTCCTAACCTAGCTCATTTTCTACCCACGTGCCACATCTAAATCCGTTCAACCGTTTTAGCATGTAAGCGTAACAAACAAACAAATTAATTTTCGCATTAAACAGTAATTTTTAAATAGTTAGGATTAGTTAGGATCATGCATATACTTACTAAAAAATCCAGGATACAGCACCAGATAATAATAGAGGGGAAGTTGTTACCGTTTTTCTATTCGGAAAACTAAGAGATAGAACATCTTTGGAGGTTAATTATTGTTATTGTATGAAAAAAATGTTTCAATATTACTACTTTTCATTCACTTTAAGTGAACTCTGGACTATTAAAAATCTAGCATTGAGTAGTCCATGTTACCGTTTTTATTCGAATACGGCAAAACCGGAGATAGAGTAAATAGCTCTGTACTCTCTAGAGATCTAATGCGAAATCCTTGTTACACGATGTAAGCTTGCGAGATATTCAATCGAGTAGAGCCTTTAGTGATGAGATATGAGAATGATAAATCCGGGACTATCTCCATAAATACTCCAAAACCGTGTTTATCTGTTGTTTAGCCTAAACATCTTTTAAACACGAAAGAAAACAAAGAAAGAAAAAAACGTTTATTTGCGATAAACATGACGCAAAAAAGAAAATAAACACAAAGAAAAAAATATGAAAAGGTTGGGGGAAACATGCGACATTTCACACACACACATGAAATTTCTGTATGAAGTTTGACATAAAACTGACATTAGACACGCGTTGATCAAGTGTCTAAGTTTGTGTGGTAAGGCCTATAAAGTCTGATGGGCTAAACAATCAAGCTTTTTATTGGTAGATATTGATGCAGAATTCGACCTCGCAGTTTAAAGAGCCACTATGAGTGACGTATTTATGATACTTAAACCGATATGTCCAGTGCAGTCAGTCCCTGATTCGAAATGCAATGTACGGCCTAATAAAATTGAGTTATTATGAGGTAAAGGTACAAATCATAAAACTTAACAGCTTTCTCCATTTGACCAACATCGTAATCACGAAAAGATTAACAGATCAGCTGTTCCATACAAAATAGGACTGGATAGCCCACTCCACTAGCAATCAGACCAACAAGCCTTATTACCCGACTACGGCGAAGCAAAATGAGGGTTATGATTTTGACCGGTATGTATGTATGTTTGTATGTATGTTCATGGGTTCCCTCATATATTTTAAACTTCTCGTCACAATTGGACAAATGAGGTATCATTGGAAGCGTCTTGATCGTCCACTGGTTATAGGCTGGTGTGACGTCAAATTAAATTGTATATGACGCCCCCTAGAGGATATAAAGTCACGATCTAAATTTACTGAGGCCGTGTTTGGTATCAAATTAAAGGGCTTCATTAGCACATTTCAAATATATATTATATTAAAAACCCAAAAAAAAAAACTGAAAGTTATAAAACTTAAACCCAACTACGACAAAAAGTCAACTAATAAAAAGGTATAAACAAAAATCACTGACAGACAAATTAAAAATCCGGAGTCACACGTATCTGTTTGATTTAAGCCCTAACACGTGTTTAAGTACATGAGAAGGCGAAGGTAAATACCCTAAAGTTCAGCACCCTTATGTCGTGAATATGTGCACGGATTAATAAATTATGACAATGTGTCGAAAAGTGGAAGTCTTGAATCGGCTAAAACCGGTTTTTTGTTCTGACTCGTTTTGAAGGATTTCTTTATTTACATAATTATAATCATGTATATACGTAAGAAATTTATACATATTATCAATGGTCTTATTAATAATGGTCACAATCACACTGTTTATGTATGTAGTTCGATACTATTAATATGTGACACCATAGTATGATTTAAATAATACCCCAAAAGCTTTCACTTGCCATAATTATGTTACATCACTGTTGAAGCTAAACTAACCAAATTTTTGAATGTTCAAAAACACCATGTTCGCCCTCGATTTCGACATAGCTGCCACAGTATGAATTAAATAATACCCCAAAAGCTTTCATAATTATATTACATCACTGTTGAGCATTTGGTCCAGACTCCATACATGCGTGCCCGTGGTTCTATATTTTTAAGTAGGTGTGCATACACACATTACCTTATAAAACTTACATCCTTCACCTCACACTTTCAGGTCCAGTTGAAAACCAGCGTCAGGCACTTATAGTTGTCTGGCATTTTTGCTGAACTGGGCCTTTTTGGCGCAGCCGTGAGGCACAGTCACCTGATAATTTCCTGCATCGCACTTTTACACTTTTTATTTGTTTTTTTTATATTTTGTTATCTGCTGTGTATTATATTGTGTACCTTTTAGTCTGCTAAATAAAAGCATGTTGTTTCTTCTTTCTTTATTTTATTAAAAAAATATGATACAAAATGAAAAACGTGTAATATTCCTGTGGAGCGATTTTAGAAGAGATAAAGTAACTCTCCGAAGTGAATAATTTAAAATCCTTTTTAAAACTACAATGGTATTCGTTGCTCCTAATGATTTGTTAGAAAAATTGGATCGTTTTTAAATTCTTTATGAACTTCAGGATAAAATTACTGGAAGTATTGCGATGGTCATGGTCTTATAGATTGTGCATAACGAATTTACCGCATTTTAACTAAATAATAGACACCAAACAACTGAAAAATTTGTCGTCCAATCAGAATGGGGGCTAAAAAAAGGGGTTTATGTGTATCAGAATTGGCCGTCTGCTATAATTACTATTACACCCATCACACCAGAATTTCAGTAATATTCCGAATATTAACAATTTATATTAGTATGTAGCAAACGCTAAGAAGATTACGTGCTAGGCTAAGTGCCTCGGTGTTTAGTACAATGGCGTGCAAAATAAATGACCCACTTTAAGAGCAGCTGAATTTCCTCTGCTAATAAAAATATTTCACTGAGAAGTTAATTACCCACGGTTTTAGTTAGCGGTACCATAATAATAAAGGAAGTGATGTTACATTTTATTGTAAGAGGTCAAGAATTTCAAGTCTGTGGGAAACCATCTCATAAGGATTCTACAATGCCGGAACTCGCTCAAAAAAACTCTAAAATAACCATCTCCTACATTAAGGGTTTTGAGTTTACTCAATTTAGAAGAATAGTTTGCTGAAATCACGCATTATAAGAACCTGAGATTACCAACCCGTTCATAACTCCAGATGATCCCTCGCAATACTTAATTGAGTCTGCGAGTTCCAGCATTAACCATATTAACGACTGTTAACGACTTGGATAAATCTTATACAGTTAAAAGAAGTGCCCATTAATTTTGTCCGCCACGATCTAATATCGTCATAGGTATAAATATTAAGTGAACACAGTCAAAGCCAGCCATAATATGATCTTTAAGAGTCATCAGATTAACTATAAGCCTCTCATGGGCGAGAGACTAGACTTCTTACCTAATGTGTTCATGTTAAGGATTTCACTGACTGAGCGGATTTGAGTGCATTTATTATAGGGATATTTCATATAATATTTGCAAAGCTAGTGTGGTTTTCAAAGACGGGGTCCGCAATGAATTTTGCGACTGCACTATATTCAAAGGGCGCGTTAGAAGTATTCAGGTATTATAGCGGATAGTGAGGCACTTTTTGCTACTTTTTAACCGACTTCTTCAAAAAGGAGGAGGTTCTCAATTCGTCTGTATGTTTTTTTTATTTTGTATATGTGTTACGCGATTACTCCGCCAATTATGAATCGATTTTGATGATTCTTTTTTGTTTGGTAGGTCATGCTTCAGAAGTGGTCCCATATAAATTTTATTAACTTTGCTTGTGTAGTTTTTGAGTTAGCTCCGTCATTGTTATTTACATAGCAGGTAGTGGTATTCAAATTTGTGTGAGGTAGGTACCACAACTAAAAAGTTTTTTTAGAGTAACTTTTGTTAAAAAAGCCGCCATTACTTCTCACAGACTTATCCTATCCGATCCTATACTATTAAATGAGCAATATTTGTATAAAATATAATAATTATTTGTAATTACGTACTCGAAAACGGCTTTAATGATTTCGGTGAAACTTGCAATAAAGGGTTTACGATGGCGAAAAATCGATCTAGCTAGGTCTTATATATTATCAGGGAAAATTCGTTTTCTCTATTTTTACCCGAGCAGAGCTCGGTCGCCAAGGCCATACATCGAGGTCCTACTTTGTCTGCTGGCATACAAGTCGATATTTACAGTTGTGACAGTCACAGCTACATATGACGGTCGATGTGAAATAATGAATAATCCTCTTATGTACCACACAAAGGCAGACTATACATTGAGTCTAAATAAATAAAATTATATTCCAAAAGCCCGATGATCATTCTTACTTTGGAATAATTAAATTGGGTGCCGATTTTCTCAGTAGTTAGGTTGCGATTTTTGGAGGTCGAATGGTAATCATTTAATTCAGAATAATGATGAAACCTATTCAGAAAATACGTAATATCCGCACATAAGGAAATGCTAAGTCAGTAAGCACCCTAACTGTACTCTCATGTGGTAAATACTTTGCAACGAAATTGCTTTACTTACTGTTTTTAGTGCTGTTAAAAGAATGGCGTAGAATACTAATGGCCTTGTGGGAGTTAAGCGTTGAGGTATTAGAGTTAAGTTTGGGCTTTGAGCGATGCGCATAAATGTGGGATTTGTTCAGAGATACGTGTAGTTACTGTGTTGAAGATTTAAAGGATTTTTAGGTTACGTGATGCAGTAACGAATGTTTGAAAAAGCTGACTGTAGAAGTGTTTTTTTTTATTTTAAAGCCGGAACTACGTATTTCCAAGTTGGTAGCATTTTGGCGTTTTGGCGTAGTTATGGCGGTAGATATGGCTATAGTGTATCGGCAATGCCTGTGTGACAAGACAGTGTACGTGGTGACGAAAACGTAGCCTCAAGATGTAATGGGTGAGCATTTGAGCAGAAAGCCAATTGTCGTACTTAAAAAACGTTCACATTCAAGTCGCCTTCTGTCAAACTTGTCTAAAATGTTGGTAAACTGGTTGTATTTTTGACAGATTGCGAAAGAGATGCGAATGCGAACGTTCTCAAAAATTACGGGAATTGCCCCTCAGGTCTTGCATCAATCTCTTTGAGGCGCGAGTGGAACACGACGCGCCATCGCCCCGGGCCTGGTCCTATGTTCCACGCGCGCCTCAAATATGTAGATGTCAGCACAATTGGCGGGGTCCGCTAGGACCGATGCCTGACAGGGTTGCGGGAAAGTCCAAAAGGGATACCGGGACCTTGGCAACAGGCAACTGAAGGAACACGGGTGGGTTTTAGTCAGTAAAAGTCTGACACGCCCTTCCGCTCCACCCAGAGCGGGAGAAGACATTTGATGATTCACCCTCAAAGGGTTAGGCAGAGGTTTGTTATATAAACCCACATTAATCCCGCACCAATGACTAACAGAAAAATATATACAATGGTAGAAGTGCCAAAGGGCATTTCAATACATTTTATTATACAAGAAATGCGTTCAACAAACTTAAATTTCAAGAGACATTCACATTAATTCCAACACCAAAACAAATTCTCCTTTACGACTTATTTAACAATAAAAAAAACCCCGTATCTCAAAAATAAACGCAGCCCCAAACTTCTTTAAAACCCCATTCGAAATCGACTTTCTACCTAAATTAAATTTACATTAGCACGAACACCCAAAAACTCGTGGCCACAAAAGACAAGAGTCAACCCTCTCCTCACCGTATAATGGAACATCTGTGTCGTAGGTACCCTCCACCACTTTTTTACAGAAGCGACCCCCGTCAACTCTGTCAACCGCAATGTTTTAGAAAAACAGTGCGAAAGTGTAAGTCATAAGTGCCTACATAGGTGCAGGACGTTGGTAAGGCGAGCGTCAGAGAAAGGGCGGTATTTTTGGAAGGGTAATGTTTTGTATTTTGTGATAGGTTAGAAAAGGAAGCGGTTGCTGGATATTTTGGGATGATCTAAAATTATATTATTTAAACACATACATTATGATACTTATACGCCTTCTTTGCATCCTTACATACTCCTTTTGCTTTGTTTTTTTTTTAGATCATTCCTCATATTTTGGTTTGGCAATTGAATATTGAAAAAAAAAAAAAAAATTAATATTTTTCTGTTACGATTTCTGAATACAGAAGAATTATTTAGGATATTTTACTTTTAAATGTTAAGGTTAAATGTTATGTTAAAGTTAAATGTTATGTTCTTTGTGTTTTATATTGTGTCATTGTGTATGCTTACGAATTGTGGCAAATAAACATTATTTTCTTTATTTTTCTTCCTTAATTTATAAAGAAACTCAACAAAATAAATATAGTTTTAAATTTGAAGGGAACATTCACTTTATGCTAGTAAAATGAAAACAAACAAAATTAAAAAATAAATATTTACGGTAGAGCGCTATAGAACAAAAAATATGTTATACTTAGCAGGTTCAATGTTAGGAATTTTTATTGAACGGCTAACAAATATCACTAGCTTTTTTACTTTTTTTGGATATGCTGTCAAAAATGACACGAGGTATTCGTTGATACAATGATAAATTGAGGAACCCCTTTGAAAATATTTTTATCACAGCCCGATTATCGTTCTGCTTACTGTACAACCCGTCTCATGTCGAGGTTTGGTCAAAGTTTTTGTCGTTAAAGTTATACTTAGCGAAATTTCATTATGACTGCTATAGCACGGGTTTCATTGTGTAGTCCTTTTAGGTCTAGAAGTCACTTTACTAGTAGATATATACATAAGTTGTCTTACACTTAGGTATTGTGTATAAGTACATGTAACAAGGAAAATACATTTAGTTGCAAGCTTAGTGTAGAAGTAAATGTTATAAAGTATATTATATCTATTAAGTATACAGGCTGACTTCGAACACATGCGACAAAATTAAAGGGGATGCTCTACCCATCAATATGAATAACTTTTACTAAGGGACCAAGCAAGAATCGCAAAAAAAAATGGACCTTCTTATACAAAATGGTTCAGTCTGGTATTTTTTCGGGTATACCTTTATACAACAAGATCGATATTTTTTTGCGAATTCAAGTTGGTCCTGTAGTAAAAGTTGTTCATATTGATGGATAGAACACCCCCTTAAAATTTGTCGCATGGTTTCGAAGTCAGCCTGTAGTATACTGTATCTATTGGTAAGTTTAAGTACCTACATATTATTTTGCACCAATGACAACCCCATTTTTTATGTCCACGTAATCATTGTCCATTCTAAGGTTGCCTGGAAGAGATCGCAGAAAGCGATAAGGCCGCCTATTGTATGTTTTGTAGTGTTAAATTTATTTATTTTCGCTATGTATTTTCTGGTGTACAATAAAGTATATATAAATAAATAAAACTGTGTACGGACTTTGATTCTTCCTTTGTGTTTATACCTTAGTTGTAGACATTAAGAACGAAGTTCAACTATGAAACTGAACGCGATCAGCACGTTAACTATGTTTAAGGGTTGTCAGTGTCATTATTTTCTATGGAATGTTGACACTGACAGCTCTTGAACGCGGTTTAAATGTGCTGATCGCTTTCAGTTTCATTGGTTAATCCGCCATAAAAATACTCGGAGAAGGTAGATAATATCTAAGGTCGATTTTCACCAATGAAACTGAACGCGATCAGCACATCTAAGCCGCGTTCAAGAGCTGTCAGTAACAATGACACTGACAGCTCAGTGTCATTACTATTGTAGAATATTGATACTGACACATCTTGAACACTGCTGTTAGTAAAGGTATGTGCAGATGGCGTTCAGTTTCGTTGGTGAAATTAACACTAAATAAGCTACATTTTTTAAGGTTCGGTACTAAAATATTTCCCAAGTGTCGAACTTGGCAAGCCAATCATTCAAACGCTGCCACTATAACCCTATTATTAATCGAATTTAAGCTTCAGTACCAATTTTAAACAAAACGAAATTCAAACATAAATTCTTGTTGCTACTTATCTCGCAGACAAAATCTTTAATGAGCTTACGACACCAACGAAAACAGATGGGAAAAGCTTTCAAGCCCACAAGGCAACTCTTGAAAAACAAACGCCGGTAATTAAACAAGTTGGAACATTAATTTACATTGGGTTCTAATTGAAACGTCCGTATAGGTACCTACCTACATGAGCTGTGACGTAACGTTTTCATAATTATTACAATAGGCGCAGACCAAATAAAAAAAAAGACGCTGTCAACAGTGACGTGAGGCCGGTTTCGTAAACATTTGTGTGCAGTTAGTGACGTGTAATTTTATTAAAAATGGTTGTAAATATGTGAATGTGAGCTTGTATGCACAGAGTGGAGGTGTAGTTTTGGCATCTTTCATTGTATTGTTCGCAACGCTGTCTTGGTTTTTTATTTGATCTGAGACAGTACGTTTTAGGATTCTTTGCATTTAAAACTTCATTTGACAGTGATTGGTTGAAATCGAAGTTGAATTTATGGTTTCATTATCTTTCGTTGTGTTATTTAATCGGCAAATAATTCTGAATTTCCAAGTATTTTACGGATGACAAATTTAAGAAATTACGGAAATAATGTGATGGACTTTGTGGAAAAATGAGTTTCAATATTATATAAACGAAATAAATAAAAGCTACACTGTAATAATTTGATGGCTATTATGAAGTATGCATTTATGTTATGTTTATGGACAATCTCATGAAAATAAATGAACATGCGACGTTGTACATACCTTGTAAGAAATTCTTCCAGAATACTTGGCCTTTACAAAAGCTTTTGTAGCCCTTCGCCACTGTACGTTTTGTCAGTTCAATAAATAACCCTAGAAGCTCCACAACATTGCACTACGTACGAATTTTAGAAATATTAAATTTGTGATTAGATTCTTTGTAATTTTGATACTGCCACAAATAGTACCACGTTTTCTTTCAAAATGTGTAATGTGTATTCAGTTAGTGTATATAGATTATCATAAAATATTTTCACAAAATTGAATATAAAAATTGAAATCTCCAAACGATTTGTCTTCACTATATTTGCAGTTTTCCCAGAAGGAGTTAAAGCGACGGAGTAAAATATGTAAATCTAGATAAAAATACAAAAATACAAATGCACAAAGGAGCGCAAGATTGCAAATTGTATATACAAAAGTAGAAGTGATTTCTTTAGACAAACGACAATTTTGAAAATGAAAAAACATTATGTGGTCTGGGGCGAATACTACTTGGGAATATTATTCTATGCATGCTCTGCCACGTTTCAACCTAGGTAAAATTCAGCAGCGAGAAATTGTTGCTACTTAGCAACAATTTCTCGCTGCTGAATTTCTCGCGTACAAATTCCGAGTTGTAGTGTTAGCTTTTCTCCTGCTTCTGCAAAATTTTGGTTAATTTAATTGCATTGTTACTATAATTCTGGAGATATGAGATAGAAATTATGTAAAATAAACAACCTATGTCAGAAATTGATCCTTACAAATAATTTTTTACAAAAAGTTGCAAACAAAAAACACACTTATAAGTCACCACATAATAATGTAAAGCTGTAATTGAATGCTAAACAATCCATTATCGACCAACACAACGATATTTGAAATTTACTCAAGAAGTTCCTTCCAAAAAGACTGGCCCGCATTGGCCGAAAACGGAATTGTTTGAACAAAGGGAGAAGGAGTCTATTGTAATGGGTTATGGTGGAATCCCACGATCGGCAATATTGCAGATGGACACGCACGGCAGACGACCACAGACCGCCACGCAGCGCGCACCGAGGCGCTTCCGATGTCTGCGATACCCCGCACGTACACCTTCCCATGGTCCAACGTCCGGGCTCATCGGTGCCCGTCCGCAAAATCAAGGATCGTGGAATTTTGGTATAACGAGGGCCTAGACAAGTGACAATTCCTTCGAAAGAGCTTCATATTTCTACAACGAATTTCAACAGGATTCAAATAAGCTTTTCGATAGCTTATGCCAGTCTTATACATTTTTGCCTTTTCCACCATCGTTATCGCTGATAGAATGTCACTTTGTCTAGGACCTAAGGCTAGGTAGATTAGAACCAAGAAATACGAATACTGCTATTTTTTTTGTTATATTTATATGCTTTTTATTATAATCTATCCTGCCAAACGACGTCTTTAAACAAAATCATACTTAAGTTTCTTTCCCAGCAACAAATCTAGACGTATAACAAGTATTCACAAATCACTTCCACTGCTATACCCAAAGCCGAACGTAGTCAAAGTGAAATTGTTTAGCATTTCCTTGCGTCTGGACCATCGACTGCAGCCTCTGAGGGGCCCTGTCTGCTACCGAAGCAATATACAGATACGGAATTTTAAATTGTTTCGAATTTTGTATGGAGTTTCGAAGACGTTTGATTGTTTCGCTAGTTATATTAATACTTAAGTTCTGACTTTTTTATTAAATGTAATATTTAAAAAAAATGGTACCTAGGTACTTATTAAAATGTATGTACCCCACAAATATATAAAATTAAATCATTTAACTAAAGGCTGATTTAGATGTATGTCAGAAAAAGATAATATTATAATTATAATAATAAATGCGAAAGCGAGTTTGTTACACTTTCAAGCTGAGTCCTGAGTGACGGCGGCGCACCGCGCAGGCGGAATGAACGGCGGATAAAACAATATGTTCTTGATGTTCGAACTTGTCCGGAGTGAGAGCGGGCGCGCGCATTTTACGCTCATCGATTCGCTCATCTATACGCGTATTTTGATTTTTACGGGCGGAGTGGCGGATAGTTTTGTCGTTTCTCATTATACATGCCGAGATAACTTTGTATGAACGTATACGTTAGAAATCGAAAAATCAAATTCATAATCCTCATTAATTACTATGTTATCCATACATTATTAGTTATTTATGCAACTGTTATATAATAAGGGGTATTAAAACACGAAAGTATCACATGAGTGTTTGAATACCTAATTATTAACAGTTGGATACAAGACTTTATCTACACCCATGATATGAATCCTCTATAAAACTTTTGCAATTCTAATATTGAACAAAAACGGAGGGACATGACGCACATGAATTCGAATTTTTCGAATTCGAATAAACCATAAGTTTTTTTTTTTAAATTACTTTGCTTTGTTAGTGAAACGCGCCTGCATGACAATATTCTTTTTTTGAAATGAGTTGTATTATGAAATTTAGTACAACATTATAACACCCGTTTGGATGATAATTATGGTTACTATGACACTGGTTGTTTTAATGTTAGCAATAAGCTAACTGTTTCAGAAACTTTTACGCAGATATAATGCGTTGACCCCAAAACATTGGGACGGCAGCAGGAATTTGTTAATTTTGAAATCACCTAAATAAAAATGCCAATTTCACTGAAATATCATCTGCAGACCTTATCCCAAAATAAAACTCTGTAACAAAACCAGTAAACACTACAGTTTTAGAATATCTCGTCTGAGAGACAGGTGTTCTACATGTAAGCAACAGTGTACCAACCATGTTTATAGTGCTTCCATTTTGTTACTTGTATGGATTTTACTGTTTGAAATGGTAGCAAATGTTATCCACCTAAAATCTATAGTAACACTACCTGGTTTTTGATTTCCCATGGTACTATTTCTAAAACAATAGCACGAAAATACAAAAAAATACGGTACATTGAAAAAAAAATTGTAAAGTATGTTATGTGTATGTTCAATGTAATTCAATTGTAAAAGAAAGAAAGTAAAATAATTTATTTGGGACACGCACAGGACATACAAACAGTAATATAAATGTAAGTAAAATAAAAAAGAGCAATTTAAAAAACGAAGTAAAATGTATGAATGTTTTAATTTATCTAGATGTACCTAGTTTCTGACAATCAGCAAATTTATATAATTAATTAATTACTTACCTACTTAAATCTACTATGGATTATGTTTACTTAATAATTAATTTGTAGTTATATACTTCCAAATACTTACTATTTGGATATTTATCTTTTACTATGACTAAAGTGAAATGTTTTTCTATAATAACGAGCGTTATTCAGCTTATATCAAAGAACTGTCGTTCGTCTCTTCTCATGGATGCCATTTTATAATTTACTTGTTAACGATTTAATTAAGTCCCTTTTAATGGTGACATCATTTGCTTTGATTAAAGACTTCACAATATTTTGGTTGATGAATCACCGAAAGCTACACACGATACGACGTCGTGGCGCACTGCGATGTCGTGTCGTAGAACGCTACGACGTCCATCATAAAAAAAATCATAACGTGGTCGTATCATACAAAATGACAATGCAATCCTGTGCCGGGTATTAATTGTTCTAGCGGATAAACAACTACTTAAGACCGTTTATTTCGCGCTGGCTCAATCAATAATATCTTATTGTATTACGTCATGGGGGGGAGCGCGTAAAACGCATATTATGAAACTGGAGCGAGCGCAGCGAGCGTTACTTAAGGTTATGATGTTCAAGCCTTATAAATATCCCACTATTAACTTGTACTCAGAATGTGATGTTATGACAGTTCGGCAGCTATTCATTAAAGAAATTATAATGGCCCAACATAGTAAACTTAATTATAATAAAGAAATAATAATGAATAATAGACGTTTAGGGAGAGTATGTTCTACAATTCCGTATAACACATCCTTTATAAACAAATTCCAATGTTATTTAGGGCCAATGCTATACAACAAATTGAATAAAATTATCAAATTCTACCAGCTAAATAAACACTCTTGCAAAAAACTTTTAATAACCTGGCTAAAATCGAAAACATATCAAGAAATTGAAAATTTACTTATTAACCCACAATAGGAACCTTTGAATAAATAATTAAAATAAAAATAATAAACAATATAAAAATAATAATTAAAACAGTAATGTCCCTAAAACAATGAAATCAATTTAAGTAAAATAACATAATCAGAATAGAAAAACAAAAAAATGTAAAAGGTTGCAAGTTCATACATTCAGTGGTCAAACTATTTGTTTCTTTAAGTTGACGGTATCTGGAAAAATTGTACAATGAATACGTCAACAAATTGGTTATAATATTTCTATTACATTATACCCACAGTAAGAGTACCCGCAGTTTAATCTGTATTTTATTATATTAGTTAGTATTATTTATTGTATTGGCTTAATGTGCAAACGTTGTTTACTTACAACACTTGGAATACACGTGGATACACTTGGATCTTAATGTACACGTCTGTAGATAGTTACCCGGGAAAGATCTAACGCCTAAGGTACAGGCTCGGCCTAGTTTAGGTGTTAGTGGTCATTCGAATTGTGTTCAAATGCAGAATTGTACCTAGTGTTTACTGAAATCATTTTTGTAAATATTTTTGTGTCAATAAAGCTTTTTTTTTTTATCTACATCAAGGTCGTGCAGCACCGGCGCAGTATAGCATTGTCAGTTTTCAGGACACGACGACGTGCCGGGCATCTTATCACGACGCGACGTCGTATTGTGAATTATTACGATGCACGTCGTAGATTTTTCGACATGATTAGCATCGTAATACGATATCGTATCGTGTGTATGTGTTTTGATCCTAAAACGTGTTCAAGTTGCTCACTTAAACTTCCTGGTGAAAGCTGTCGACTGCAGACCGTGACAGACGTCTCTCCAACTCAGTACTGCGTTTTCTCGGTGCCAAGTGATTAGCAGCTAATTGCTTATTAATTCTGTCAGTTTGTTATTTAATTCTATGTTAAGTTTTTCTTGTTAAAAATAATAAATACAGTTGATTGGATAAGCGTATTATTTTTAACTAGCTGCGCCCCGCGTTTTCACCCGCGTAAGTCTTGATCCCGTGGGAATATCGGGATAAAAAGTATCTTATATGTTAATCCAGGTTATAAACTATCTGTTTGCCAAATTTCATCCAAATCCATTCAGCCGTTTTTGCGTGATTGAGTAACAAACATCCAAACACACAAACTTTCACATTTATAATATTAAGTATAGTAGGATAAACGTGCTTCTGTTATAGAATACTATGTATTCTTTTATACTACGTACACTAGGCATGTGTCTTACGTGACCATCGGTATGAAAAGGGTGTATTATTTTGTCAAAATTCCCTTAAATATTATTTACCATCTTCTATTTTCAGATGGAATCACTTATCTAAACTAATATAATTTACTCATTTTAAGGACATCACCATCTCTTTGATTGCGGACCTCAAAAGTAATTGGAGTGATTTAATTTAATGACCGCCTTCAGACAAAAAACGGCTAAAATTGTTTTGGACAGTTCCTGGGTGAAGGGTTAATTTTGATAATTAGTTTATTTTCGCTGTTGTTTATTTTTAACTTGGAGAGAGACTTTTATGACAGATTGTTAATTAAGACTGTCTTGTAGGCACCTAGCCTTACCGACATACACCATAAGAATACAAAATCGCTTTTGTTTTTTTTTTGTAATAAACTCGTTTAAAAGATTATCGACTATTATGAGTAATCATGACACATCACCATGATTGATTAAACCAAAAATGAAATGTAATATATGCAAAGAATTTTTCAACTTTTAGAATCCTAAAACTCAATAAAGTATGTTGAGCATTTTATGAATAATATCACCAATTCTTCGCTCCACTCACCATAATAATATATTGTCAGTGCGATATACCCTCATATCTCTTAAAAATCCTCCCAATGGATATGGGTAAAATATTCCAAATCTATAACACAGTATGTGAACGGCTTCGCCGGGTATAAAAACATTATCTTTTTGAACAAACCTTTCTTTATCTTTTGACGGGCGAGGCATAACTTTTCGACTCTATTTCGTTTACATTTTTCTATATTGAATGGTAACGTCTTTTGATGGAAACATTGAGCGAAAGTCGGTAGCTGGTTTGGGGGTTCCGTAATATTTTGATGTGAGTTATTTTATTTTACTGTGTGAAATATCTAAGCGTTTATTCGTTTTTACTGTTTTCTGTGTTGTTTGTTTGATTTGGGTGTGTAGATAAAATATAATCTAAATTATTGTGGACTCATGCCATGAATAAAAAATTACTGTGACTGGATAAAAAAAAAACATTTGCATAGGTACATAACTAGCGATACGTAAAACTCAAGCGAGTAGTGATAAATTGTTTTTAATACTGGATGGGGCTATGCTTAGAGTCTCTCTAAGGGATTGAATCCGGAACGAAGTGATCCAGCAGAGAACCAAAGTTGTCGACATAGCTCACAGAATAAGCTAGCTGAAGTGACAATGGGCCGGCCATATTAGCCGTAGAACCGATGACTGTTGGGATAGACGTGTTCCTGAGCGGGGACCGTGAATCGGCAAACGTAAGGTAGGACGCCCTCAGGCTAGGCGGAGCGACGATCTTCGCAGGGTGGCTGGTAGCGGCAGGATGAGAATTGCCGAGAATTGAGCTGAATGGCGTGCAATTGGAGAGGCCTATGTCCAGCAGTGGACAACTATAGATAGGCTGATGATGAGTACTGGATGGGACGTCATAATAGATGGGATGGGATGGCATCCAGTATATATTGTGTAGTATACGAGTAGTTTAGTATATTGATAACTGATAATGCGGTTAATTATAGTGCACCCTTGTTTAGCCTACCAAATCAATATGAGAGAGTTTTGACCTGACTCAAACAACAAAAATCGTCATAATGTCTGAACCAAAAACGAACAACCAGAATACTAAACTGATACAAAGGACACTTCAAAAAACAGACTGCAAAAGAAAAATGTAATTTTATTTTCTCTGCGAACTACAATTTTAAAGGCATCCTTATATTTTGCATACGGCTCCCCTTGCCCGGTCTTTGGGATTATGCAAAATTGTTTCGCTTCCATCTGGTTCTAGGGAGGACCTCTTTTCCGGCCACACGTGTTGTTGCAGGTGACTGAGGGCTTAAACCGGGTTTAGAGCAAATCCTTGCTACGGGTGATAGTGAATCCATATTTACTGATAGTGGTGGGTATTGGGATTGATTTTGTTTCTAATTTTCTGTCTTTTATATATTTAATGGAGGTTGGAAGGAATTATTATTTTTATAATGCATTTTGTAGCCTTAGGAGATTTTTACTCATAGGTACTACTTCTTAAATCAAACAGATATAATAAAGAAAATATTATGTTCACTGTTCAAGTTAATATTCTTACAACATTTTTATTATTTTCTTTTTTTATTAAAGACGTTTTTTCTCAGATCTTTCAAGTCCTTGTTAACACCCAGTTCTATTTTCATAGCATTTCGGTAAGAACCCTTCAGAACACATTTCACTTTAAACTCGAGGATCCCAAAAACCGACATTCAGTTAGAATAAAATTCTATGAGAACTGTCGTAAGCCGTTTTTTGTTTACTTGATAAAGTGCTCCAGTTCGATTACGTATCGTTGGCGACGGCATAGACTAATACAACTGTACAGAAGCGACACTTATGTTGTACATACAATCAGGGAAACACATTATTTAGCAAACGGAATGTCAGCAATCTAGGTACATTGTCTTACATTTCATAACACAATTAATCGTTGCATGATGCTGGTATAGCCTTTTAGCCTCGTAACTTGATGTTACTTTTTTATATACTATTGTTTTTATTTATTTGTATATTTGTCATACTATTTAGTTGTCTATTTCCTATGCGAGTTCCAATTAATACTTTTCTTTCTTTCTAATTAAAATATTTAATCAGTTTTATGTAACATGGCTAAGGGCGAATTCGACCAAACTTTTGTCTAGGGATATGTCTAATCCAGCGAATAAATATTAAATTTTTGAGAGCTATATAAAAATTGCAAGATGTCAATTTTATTCCCCGAATAAAAGATTGGCTTTGATTAAATCAGCCCTAAACGTGTGACAATCTGCTAGATAATATATTTCCATGACTGTACGTACCTTTAAACGTCACCTACCATCACATACTGCTCCCTACGAGTGTACTACGTGAGGGCGACAAATTGATGTGCGTATAACGCTTGTGCGACAAAACTGTACTGCGAATAACCATTGTTCGAATGTACGCTTGTACGAATAACTAAACCTCGAGATCACGTTAGTGCGACAAACGATTCTGCGACAGAGGTTTTTTTTTTTTTAATTTATTTATTAATCACCAACTTGCACTGACGGTATAAGTCACCAAACATGCAAGTTATAGGCTATTATGAGACATAGTGCGACACCACGGTAGTGCGACAAACGATTGTGCGACAGTACCTATTGTAACTCGACATTACTATTGTTATAAGGTCCTCGTCTATGCAAAACTGACTGCGTTAGCTGGTCCTATATTGGCTCGAAACTGTGTATGTGTTGAGCAAACATTCGTTTCGATAGTTACGCTTCTGTAGGTACATTATTTTATTCTATGGCGACGGTGTCTCTTTTACGTGTGAATTTTATCAAAGTGCTTTTACATTATTTCTTTGGTGATAGTCATTTATTTTTATTGGTAGGTGCTAGTATACTGCGAAGTTTTCTGAAGGTTCAAGTATAGGTAAAAAGTTCGTGGGGAGTGTTTTTAAGATTTGCATGTTTTTTTTTAGATTTGGTTCAGGGACCAGAAGATTGATTACGTCATTTTTTTGTATGCACTGTATGTTAACTAGCTAGAGCTGAGCTAGTGTTGAAAGTATAGTTTACATTTTAACAGATATCTTGCTAATATTTCCAAATTTTTTTTATATATTTTTTTTAAATTTTGGTTTGAGAAGCTTGTTGATTATTTGTTTGGGTTTTTTAAGGTAGAAGAAACTGCTGGCCTATCCCTACTTGATATGCATTTTCTGTTTTGAATCAATCATCTCCATCTAAGGCTTATTGATGATTTTCTTCAGAAACGAGAAACGGAAAGGTGCGTACGGCAGTGCTCGCAACCGGCGTGCGTGTATGACTAGAGGCCCTAGTGTGAGTTTATTTTAACCATCTCGACTTTACGCATCGACCGCGTTGACCCTTCACTGGCCTTCACTGGTGAAGGACCAATCAGAGCGCCGAACGAGCGCTGAATCAGATGTATGAACGTAAACGAAGCAGAAGGAATATGTAAGGATCGTAGCAGCAATTGGCGTTCTGTAGTTTCTGCCTACTATCAATGGGAAAAAGGGGTAAGCTAGTTTAGCTAAGCTTAGTTTATGAATGCATAGTCTCTTGGGGATTATGACAAAATAGTCTTAATTTTTTACATTTAATTGTAATCCTTTATTGTATACAAATATCATCAAAATTCGCTGAAGACGAAACCTTCCAAAATCACGGGGGAATATAATATTGTCTCAACATTACAATATCATAAATTTTACAGGCGTCCGCGGTTTCTTGTAATTGATCATGAATAATGTATACACCCTCATTCATTCTCTTGTGCAAGATAAATTGATTCTGATTGTATTAATATTCCTTTGGAATTCAGGTAACTGGGAATGCCAGTGGCTGTTTTTGAGAATTACTTAATGGCCTTAATGCGGGCTTTGTGCAAAAGGATGAAATGGAATGAGGCTGTTTATGTGAAGTGGATTAAAATAGCGTACAACAACCATTTAAACATTCTGCCTTACATTACTAATGATAAACCGGAAGACTAGGTTTATTTTTCTACTGTTAGTGTCTTCATTATTTTTAATTCAAATGCGCAAGCCGAACAAAACCGCAGGCAAAAGTTAGTACTTAAATAAAATTCTCAAACTAGATTATTGAGCAAGACAACGAAGAATTGGTATTGTGATCGTTTACAATATCTTAACTATCCTGATTTCCTAGCTAATATGATGAAAGCGATAGATAGTTTGTTTGTTTCATGCTCAAACGGCTTAACGGATTTAGATGAAATTTGGCACATGGGTAGACCATGACCTGAATTAGGACATAGAATACTTTTCATCCCGATTTTCCCCGGAATCGAGACTTACGCGGGTGAAATCGCGGGGCAAAGCTAGTTTACGATAAAAATACTCAAATGGTCAATATTTAGGTGTCAATACTCTTCTCCCGATGCTATAACATTGTCAATCCTACTACCCTTCTCATTTCTGACCCTCGATCACTCAAATCATTCGTACAATGGAGGTCGCCAGCACTCCACAAAATTGTCGCCATTCACGCCATTATTTAGCGCAGACCATGCATTCCCGTCAGTCAGTCTGCCCGCAAATTAGCGGGCATTACCATAATTTGGCTAACAGCTACGCAAATGTCACGGATATAGCTTGTAGTTAGCCGTTGTTAACGTAAGAAGTACTTTATAAAGCTGGAATATTGTACAGACGCGGACAATGATCCACTTAGGAATACTATGCTTCAAAAATGTCGAAGTCATTATTTTTAACAACACGACATTAAATGTACCTTTGTCTATACCACTTCGGGGACACTGAAGAGCAAAGGTACATAGTAGATACACTCGTATTTTTCGACCTAAAGAAAGAATAACGTTTATTTGGACACAGTTCGTGTAACACAAAAATACAAATCTATACCTACATATTATAAATTAAAGTCACATTTCGTGTTTGTCTGTATGTGCGCGTTGTTCTTCTAAACCACGCAACAGATTTTGATGAGGTTTTCACCATAACCTTTAGATATTTTTTTCCGGAAGATTTTTGTATACAGGGTGAAATTGAATTCATGGGCATCCTTTTAAAGGGTCATTATACTAATCATTATGAACAACTTTCACTATGGGACCAACTCTGAAATCGCGAAAACAAAATCTGCTGTTCCCTACATTTTGACGAGCTATGCGAACAATAAATGTAGGGAACAGTTGATTTTTTTTCGCGATTTCAGCGTTGTTCCCGTAGTGAAAGTTGTTCATAATGATGAGTACAATGACCCCGTATGAGGATGCCCATGAATTCAATTTCACCCTGTATAATACGTTACTATTTAAGTTATATAAAACTAAGACATCTCGATGTTTTGTCAACCGTGCGAAGCAGGAGCAGATCGCTAGTAACAAAATAAAAAGTAAAAATAATGTTTTAACAACATTGTTTGACATTTATTTTTTTGCTGTGTTTGTGTCGCATGTATCAGAAGGCGAGCCTAATGCTCATGACTCCTACTACTGAAACAATTCTAATAGCTAGCCTAAATAACACTTGATTATTAATATAAAGCTCAAAATCCACGCTCAGCAGTCCGCGCTTGATATGATAAGTTAAACGAGGCAATACTTCACATATTTCTATTATTTTCCCCTCACTTTACGAAAGTCTCCACATAATTATCCTATGATACCTAAAAAATACAACAGACGCAGATCTATTTAGTAACCTATTCCGCTTAACTATTCCTCAAGAGTCATAAAAAATGCGTGGCCAGCGTGGCAACATATGTTCAGGTTCGCGACTGGTCAATCGTCATCAAGGATGCCTCGTCGAGGGGTGCAACACGTTTAGATTTCTTACAGGGTTTTTTATGACTCTTGAAGAATAGTTAAGCGACATAAGTTACTAAATACATCTGCTTCTATAGTATTTTATAATAGATTTCCGCAAAGTCACGCCTGAAGCAATTAATTACCTATGATACCTCTTATAGTGGGCTCGTGGCTCAAGGTCACACGGGCCGATAAGTTAAGCTACGCTTGCCGCAGTCGGTTCGTGGATGAGTGGAATATCCATTACATAACGAGACCGCTCCGTGCCTTGGAAAGCTCGCTAAGCCGTTGGTCCCGGCTGTCATTCGTAGATACGACTGACAGCCGGGACCATCAGCTGTCAAAGATCTCTTTTCCAGTTGTTACGGGTAGTCAGGAGCCCAAAAGTCTGACAACTAATCATACCATGGAGTATCGTGTTACCTAGTCACTGGGTTGTGTAGGTCAGATAAGCACTAGTTTTATGTAAAATACTTGTAGCTGTATCCGGTTAGACAGGAAGCCGACCCCAACATAGTCGGAGAAAAAGCTAGGCACATACTTAAAATTAGGTAATTTACTTTGACGGAAAATAGTTAGGTATCCTCATTCCGTGATCCATTACCCCAGCTTTTTCCCAAGAGAGTGAGGCTTGAAAAATAGTTTTCACGTTACCAAAGTACTAACTTTTGGCCGCAACTTTGTCTGCGTTAATGATTTTAGTTGACTTGACTCACGTAAGCCAAGCTTAGTTAAGTTTAAGCCGGATTTTTACTGATGCGATTTTAAACATTGGAAATTGTTTGAAATCCCGTTTTTAGTTTCTAACTTCTGAAAGGGTTACGGAAGTTTTAACTAATTACTTTAGGGTAATGTTTAGTATTTTGTTTCTAAAATATTATACGGCAGTAAATTGGTATTGTCTTTTGAGAATATGACTATGTGATAGATCCTATGTCCAACTGTGCACTAAATTGTGACAACTCAAACTCAGAGTATTAATTCCAATTCAAACCAATTACAGGCACTTTTGAATATTTTCAAAGAGTCAGTCAGTTATAAAGTTGAAGCTAGTTGCTTATTCCAAAACGTAGATCTCTATAGAGAAGAACGGGCAAGAAACTCCAAGGACACTCTTTTAAATCAACTTTTAACTAACAACTTAGTCATTCAAACTGAACGTCAAATCAAATCTTATCTTTTTCTGCACAAATACGTTAAAGACATAAATTATGTCGATATAAGAATGTTTCAATATTTTCTGAACAAAATATGCAGCAATTTTAAATACCTATTAAGTTTGGAGACGCAAGCAGTCTGACCTTTTATTGATACATTCTTAAACCCTTATTAAAAATGTCAATTCAACCCTTTTTTACTAAACCTACAAGCATTTCATCACATAAAAACGTTGTAAAGTTAAAATCAATTCCATCCCATTTTAGCGCATTTTTTTCATTTTAGTCGGGAAGAATTTTTTAGATTTTATTTTATCATCTTTTTTCACTGGTGCCAAAAATTGGTGAAAATATGAAATGTAGCCAGAATGTTAACTGTTTTAAAAGTGTGCAAAATTAAAAGAAGCATAACTGTTTTAAATGTATAAAGCAATCAATAAAGATGAAAGAAACAAAAAAATTGAACACAGAAAAGAGTTTTTTGTTATTATTATGTAACGAACAAAGGAGAATAAATACCGCCTATAGATCTGCATTACCAAGAGAATCGTCTAAGTAAAAAGTCTTATAATGTGCCTATTATTTTACTAGTACGTAAACCCTCTACCTGAAACACATCGTGTTACGTGGTGACTCAAAATAGGCATAGACATAGTTCCCTACATCTTACTTAGTTACGAAGACCTCAACTCTTCATTAAAGTTGACTGTCACCATATCAGTACAATATTCAGTTACTGTCAACGTCAGTCAAGTAAAGTTTCTCTACACATCGATCGGATGTCAGGGAGTTTGTAGATTAGTTCGTTTAGATAACGGTGCGGTATGAGGTGTAAATAGTTAATGATAAACGTCGCGTCGGAATATCTAGAGAATGTTGAACACATATCACTGAAATGTCTACTAACTATTTTAAAAATCCATTTATCATTAAATTACTTTTGAATAGCTACACAATTAAAAGTCTATACAGAATATAAATATCTGCTATCCCATACAAAATACGCAGTCTTAATAAACCCCTTATCCAAACAGACTCAAGCATCGAGCGACAAAATTAAACTCACATCGCACACAAATATTAACTTGAAAAGTATGTTGAATCGCAAAACTCATTTTTCATTTCCCATCTAAAGGCATTGTGTAAGAAACCGAGCAAATAAGAAAGTTTCATTACGAGACGCTCATATTGAAAAGTGGTCGAACACTGATATTTGAATTATTCAGTTGACATTATGCTAGTGCAATAAAAATGAGTATGTTGCTATTTTTCAAGTAGTGGTGGCCCAGTGGGAAAGACCGCGACTAATGAGTTACTAGGGCGTAGGTCTGAACCCAGGTACTTTAATTGTGAATTATTTATAATAATTACTATGCAAATTATTTCATCACCACTGCTCTCAAAATAGTGAAGGAAAACATCGTGAGGAAACCGGCATGACTTTTAGAACCAAAAATTCGAAGACGTGACATAAATCAACCTGCACTGGGCCCACCTGGTGTATTACACCCCACTCCCGCTTACGAAGAAAACGCCTGTGTCCCAGCAGTGGGATTATAGGCTGGTTATGTTTATGCTATACTTATGCAATAAAGATGAGTATGTAACTTTTTATGTTCACATAAAAATTATTCATAGCTACCGTGTTTTGTAATTGGCTTTCTTTGGGGTGAATTTGAGATGGTGTGGTGAAAAATATCTTTAATGTGTTTTAGTGGGTCGGCTTTTTTGGCAAAAGCATTAGTTAGCACGGGTATTCTATGTGGGAAATACTGGCAATCTTCTGGATGAGTGACACGATGTCATGGTATGTCAATTTCTTAGTCTAATAAAATAAAAAAATATTTATGTTGATTCTGATTGATTTAGATGATACTATTAAGAAAGTGAGTGGACCGATTCGTAACAGCGTCCACACTGACACTGGGTCAAGGTAGCTGATTACAGCCCACTTACTCTCACAGAGACCTGTGTCCCAGCAGTCGAAAATTTACCTACTATTCTAATAAAATAATGCTGAATATTAGCTTAGTATTAAATAAGCAGTATAACTTCTAAGTATTTAGTTAGACCAAATGAAATATCCTACAATCCTAACGCAAATCAAAATAGTGCTACAGGCATTTATCCAATTAAACCGACAAAGGGTCTATGGTTAGAGAGAGTAACCGGATTCCTTGCAACGATTCTTGCTAGAGGAATGCAGTTTTTTTTTTTCTTGGTTATACTGGCCCTTTTGCTATTCCACTGCAGATGGAAGGCCCACATTCAGAGAATAAGTGAGCATTAATCATCACGCACAAAGCTGGTTGGTGATTTCAGGCAAAAATAAAATACAGGTTAAAATAGTTTGCCGTTTACATTTGGACACATTTGGGGCTTTATCTTTACACAGGCCTTCTTTTGGTGAAAGGGAGTGAGTCGTAATCCACAACGCCGGCTTTGTGCGGTTGGGTCTTACTGAACAGACAGCTGTGCTGCAGGAGAGTTTGTTGCGCCACTATTTCTTCCCAGCTAAAGCACTAGGAAATGGTGAAGGGTGGGCGTTTCGGGGGACTTTCTTATGTGATTTCAACATTCCCAAAGTGCTGATTCTCTGCCTAGTTTGAATACATAATTTTTTGGTTTTGATTTTGGTGGATATCACATATTTTTACGAATTTTTGGCCTCAAGACGTTAACGGTTTCGTGATTATATTTCTTTGACTGTTTTGAAACAAGTTATGACGAAGTAAGTTGCACAGACTAAACTGCATACTCATTACCTCACGATAATTGAATCAGAAGGTTTTTCTCATCAAAAATATAAGAGTTCTGTATAAAAAAAGTTCATGGCACATACTAAGCGCTACTGTAATCAGATGCTTCCGCGTTTCATCCATTGTGTCCCGCATGAGCCACAGCTGTTTACGTTTTAATTAGCCGCAGCTTTCAAGAGATGGCTAATGGAACTATTTTATTGGAACGGAATTATAGGAGTTTTGCTGTGATTTATACGTCCTAGTTTAAGTTTTATACTGGCTGGTTGAATATAAAATAAAAAACAGTATTTTGTCATGACTCGAGTTAAGAAGTTGTTTGGTATCTCACAAAGGTTGCTGGTTCTAACCTGGTAAGTAGGTATTCTATGTGATTTTTAGGGTTCTGTATATGTCCGAATGAAAACGGGAACCCTTATAGATCACTCGTGTGTCTGTCCGTCCGTCTGTCACAGTCAACTTTTTCCAAATATAATGGTCCATTAAGAATAGAATAGAATACTCTTTAAGATACACTTATAAATTTCTGTAATGACCCAAACACGGACGTGTAACGTAAATAAATGAATTTTGATTCCCCGGGGTAACCACAAATCACATTTGGGAGGCAAATAAGAAAATTAAAAAAAAACATTTCGCAAGCCTTACCGTGTAATCATAATAATTATCAATTTTTTTATAGTTTGGAAATAAAAAGTTTTCAAGTAATTTAAGAATATTGATGAAACTTATAAATAATCTCCGAAACTACTAACCTAAAACTTTGAAAAAAATACATAAATTAGTCTGTTCTATACTTACAAATTACAGGAAAACCTATGAAGTCTATGGTCTTAAAAGAACATGGTAAAACTCTCAATATTATGCGTTTAAACTTAAATTTGCAGTTGTAATGTACAGGAGAACATGTTTTTCAACTAAAATGTTAAGTCTGTTCTTGGGATAAAATTCAGCCCGACTACGGAACCCTTCATCGTGCGTGGTCTCTTACCTAGATGGTTTTTTCTCTCTTTTAACCCCTCGAGGAAACACGACTGATGTCATGTTATGTTTGTTTAGATAATATCAACGAATTTCCGAGGGGGAAATGTGGACATACAATGTTCTACCTCCCCTTTGGCAGAAAGAGGCCTAATTAAAAGTATGGTGAAGGTTGTATAACTTTATCACAAAAAATCCATTGTGGTCTCGATTTTCTGTTATTTTTACCCGACTATGGCGAACAAAAGGAGGGTTATGATTTTGACCAGTATGTATGTAGGTATGTAAGTATGTTCATCTGTTCCCTCCTATCTTCTAAACCACTGATCACAATTTGACAAATAAGGTATCGTCGGAAGCGTCTTGATCGTCCGCTGGTTATAGGCTATGTGACGTCACATTAAAGATCCGGAGTCACACGTAATCTGTTCGATTTATGCCCTAATACGTGTGACTCCGGATTTTTAATTTGTCTGTCTGTGGTGTCTTGCTTATACCTTTTTAGTCGTAGTTGGGTTTTAGTTTTTGTTACTTTAATTTTTTTCTACTTTAAGAATCGATAAAAAATAGGAAGTATTCCACTCAGAGCACAGATTTTAACAGCATTTGTCCGAATCGCACCTGAGCACTTCCACTAACCGCACTGAAACAAAATTCTTATATGCGCGATTCGGTGGAACAGTTTATTACTTAATTTATTTTCGGTTTCCAAACGGCGCTATACTTTTAAGTAGGTACATTTTGTCTACGACGACAATCGGTATGTTCTACAGCGACACAATTACAACTGAATTAAATGACCACTAAAAAAATCGTATCTTCGACACCCTCGGTTATTAAAAAGATTTTCTCGGTGAACTTAACCTTATATTATAATATACTAGCTGACGCCCGCGGCTTCGCCCGCTTGACAAGTTATATACTAAAACCTTCCTCGAGAACCACTCTATCCATTGGTGAATACAACATGAAAATCGGTGCAGTAGTTTTTGAGTTTATCGCGAACAGACAGACAGACGCGGCGGAGGCCTTTTTTTTATAATATGTAGTGACTACAGGTTACTGATTAAATATTACACTTTTTTTCCTACTATGAAACATTGTAGATTCGTTTGCATGGCGTAACGTCATGTTGAACTATAGTATCCAGTACACACAGACCTCTCATTATACGGAAATTCTACAGAATGCAATGTCAGCTTATACTGGAATGTTCAGCTTGATGTCTCGTCGTGTGTGCTACAATATCTGTGTTCAACTGCACAGTTCGGTTTGTCACGTTCGAAGTAATCTCGATTCGCGTGAACACGCCGCCGTTGTGGGCTCTTAGAAGTACCTATGGAGCTCGTACCTCGTATCTCTACTTTTATCTATTTCCTTATAGGTGCACCTCGGGTTTCGTAGTTGCATTTTGTAAAGGAAGTTTTTTTTAGAAAATGCGGTAGACGTCCTGCGCAAGTGTGTAATGGGAACTACCATCATCATCATAGCGTCCTTTTTTTTTTTTTTTTTTGAGGGTGGGAAATCATCCAATGACTTCTCCCGCTCTGGGCGGAGCGGAAGGGCGTGTCAGACTTTTACTGACTAAAACCCACCCGTGTTCCTTCATTTGCCTGTTGCCAAGGTCCCGGTATCCCTTTCGGACTTTCCCGCAACCCTGGCAGGCATCGGTCCTATTGGACCCCGTCATTTTTGCTGACATCTCTTTGAGGCGCGCGTGGAACACGACGCGCCATCGACCCGGGCCTGGTCCTTATCGGACGGCGAGCTGCCCGTTGCTCGCCGTCCGCAAGCCCGCGCCTATGGTGGCCGGAAATCCGCCTGGGATTCCCGACGCCCAGGGCGTCTCCAACGGCGGCGGTTAGGGGCGTGAGGGCGCAAACTTTGCCTTTCCCTCACGCGTTCCGCCTCCTCCTTCGCGAGCATTACTGCTTCGCAGAAGGAGGTGACGGCTTCCCATGCCCTCTCGCTCCGTACCATGGCCTGAACCAGGGCCGGACGCGAGAGGTCACCGCCGCCAATCGCCTCCGCGAGGACACGGCGGTGCTCCGCCCAAGCAGGGCACACCTCAACCGTATGCTCCACCGTGTCCTCCGGGCGATCCACACAGTGGCGACACCCGGGCGTTTCCTCCCGCCTAATCCTACACAGGTACCTCCCGAAGCTGCCATGTCCGGTGAGGACCTGTGTCAGGCGGAAGGTGAGGACGCCGTGGCGCCTCTCTATCCACTCCTCAAAGAGGGGACTTATCGCCGCTATTGTGGCGTGCCCAGCACTGGGTTGCGACAATCGCACTCTCCATGCCGCCATGAGATCTTGCCGGAGCTCTGTCCGCTGTGCCGCGATTTCTCGCGGCAGCGGAGTTACACCCCGGCGCTTCACCTCCTCGCGCCACTCCCAGATGTGCGCGAGGACCTTCGCCTCCAGATCCCATGGCGGTAATCCGGCAAGGAGGCTCGCCGCCTCACGGGAGACCGTGCGGTATCCCCGGGCCAGCCGAATGGCCATGACCCTTTGGGACGCGTTCAACCGGCGTGCTGGCCGCAGCCTAAGGGAACGCGCCCACACCGGTGCCCCGTAAAGGGCCATGGACCGCACGACCCCCGCATAGAGCCTCCGGCAGGAGGCGTTTGGACCCCCTAGATTGGGCAGGAGCCGCCTCAAGGCGGCCCCAGCCCGGTCCAGCCTTGGAGCCAAACGTTGGAAATGCTCCACGAAGTTCCACCGGCTGTCGAGGACGAGTCCCAGGTACTTCATCGTCGACTCGACGCCGATGTGAACCCCTCCTACCGTAATTTGGGAACCCGACGGTGGCGCGTTCCGAGGGCCATGAAAACACATGACCTCGGACTTGTGCAAGGCCACCTCGAGTCCCAACTGCCGGATTCTATCGACGATTGTCGCAACCCAGCGTGTCGCTAGATCGGCCGCCGCCTGGTGCGACCTCCCCTGCGCCAGGACCAGCGTGTCGTCAGCGTAGCAAACTACGCTGACGTCGCTAGGGAGGTCGGCGCGCAGCACCCAGTCGTATCCGATGTCCCACAGATGCGGCCCCAGGACCGATCCCTGTGGGACACCGCACGACATCTCTCGCCGGTTCCACATTCCCTGGTGACCGGGGTAGATGACGGCCCTGTCCGTCAAATAGGCCTCGACCACACGACAGAGGTAGGTCGGCATCCGGTGGTACCGGAGTGATCATAGCGTCCTGGGTCTATCTTTTCAATATGGTGGAGGAAAATATTGTGAAGAAACAAAAAAATTAAGAGCCAACAAACCCGCACTGCCCCATGTGGTAGATTGCGAACCACTCCCTCTCACAAGAAGGATGTCTGCGTACTCGGCAGTGGATCTGCATAGCCTGGTTATGTAAAGCAAACACTTTTAAAGCCAAAAATTATAAGAGAGTTCAGTAGGTACCTAGTGGGAAACAAGCTACCGTAACTAATTCATTTTATTCATGTATGTCAGTCAAAAAACTTCCCCTATTGGACATAGGCCTCCCCAAGCAAATCATATCGACCGGTGCTGTGCTTCATTTTCATTCATTCATTACATCCAGGTCATCACCGTTTCAAACTACGTCCAATTCTATACGAAGCTGAATTTAGTTCACAACGTGAAGTCGGGTATAAAATTCCGTATACGATGGCAAGGCCCCGGTATGTCACGTGCCTAGTAATCTCGAATCGCGTGAACACGCCGCGTCGCATGGCGTGCTATCTGATATTATGAAGGTGTGTGTATGCGTGTGTTGTGTATGTAGTTACTGTTCGAAAAGTGTGTTGTTGTGTTTGAATGGAAGTGTGGTTGTGTGAGTGGTTGTAGATGCTTTTATTGTAAGCGTAGAGGTATGCATGTTTGTTTGTAGTATCTAAAGATTGTATGCAAAATGGTTCTAAGTGTGAATGTTGTGAAAGAGCTATTTTGTTACCGTTTGCTAAAACCTTCATTCATTTAGCTTGTGGTCATGACTTCAAAACGCCATGACGTTCCGGCCAGCTTTTGAGTTTCGTAAGATCCTCGCTCAGTGAACCCCTCAATTACGCTTAGTATTTTATTAAACGATTTTTGCTATGACTGCTCAGTTGGTCGATATCAAACTGCTTCATAAATTATCTATTCGTATTATTTCAATAAGATAAATATAACACTGTATTCTCCTTTCAGTACATTCAGGAAACAATTACTTTCGAAGCAGTTACGATAACAGTAATACTCTCCTTGTTCTACCACCAAGAATTATAACAATGAATATAAGGTAGAGAACGTAGTGATAATGGACATGTTCTGCACAGAATCTCAATTGAATCTATTTCTAATAGTCTATTGGTTCTATCTACACTTCAGAAATCAAAGCGTTCGTTGGTGTGAATATCTTGTATGCAACCAGTGTGGATTGAAATCACGACCTCTTTATGCTTCACCACCTTGTGCTGGGACCACGTTTGTATTATACAAGTGTGCTTTGCTATATATATATGATTGTTTTAAGATCCGGGCTATGTTGGATTTCATAAGAGTATGTGTAAGAAATAAATTAACGTTTTCTCAAACATGCTTGGAAATTCGAGCATTATTTTGACAACCTTCTACGAGCAAATTAGAAATTGCTGTACTGGTCAAATACGAGTGACGATGCGGCCAGCAAAGTAACTATGAAAATCCATATCTATCCTGTTTAGCGGCCAAATAAATTACAATGAAAACTCAATATCTGTCGTGTTATTTAAAAATGGAACGAACTTTTTACTTTAACACATGGCAACCAAGGAGGTATCTTATCAAAGATTTTATTTAAATGTCGATTTGGCTTGCAAATAGAGCTGTTTAAGGTAAAGAAGAAACAAATGAACATAATGGCGTGTGAAAAATTATCGTTGTTCGTGACTGATTCTGGAAATTATAATTTATTTACTTTGTTTGAATTTAGACGCATTGTTTGAGAAAAGTACTATACCAGCCTTGGCCGCAACCAGGCATTGATGGACTTACGTATGGGTGCCTCGGCCCACATTTTCACGACTGTCCATCAATAGCCCAGTTGCAGGCCGTCACAGTAATGTAACTATTATTTGGTGGGTGCTAGATAAAAAATGGGAAAGAAAGTGGTTTATCTAGAGACAAGCAACACTGTCAAAACGGCCTTCTAAATAAATGCAACCATGTTAAACGACTGTGTTGTAAGTAGGTGCCAATAAAATTTAAATAATTGCAACCTTCAATAAGATAAATCACAGCAATTACTTACAGAGATGGTGTTTCATATTTCAATTAACATGAAGGCATATATTTCATTTTTTAATGTAGAATTTAATATTTTGCATGTCCTACAATGTGGTTTTGATAGTGCACTGGCCGCGCAATTTATAAAGAGTCAACCTCATGTCATCTTCGGTGAACGAATTTGACAAGCAACACAGAAAGTATTCGCTTCCTATTGGGAACAATAGCTTACGTGTCAGTTCAAAAATGTGGAGTAACGTGAACTCGTATGACTGTCCAATCATCGTAAACAAATTGTTGGACCGCATCGATGTAACAATGATATGTTTCTGTGTGTTGTTGGCAACATGTTGACTATCAACAAAGTTGAGCATCTGTTTACCTGAACATTTAAGTTGACCTTTAGTGCAAATGGCATAAGGCAAACATCGCGAAAACTTGCCATAATTGGAAAAAAAAACTGGCATTACCTAGTAAGTAATCTGAAATCAGCAGAATGCAATGAGCAGGACTGGTGATAAAAATGCTCGTGCTTTCTTTGTAAAAGAAGATGTCAATGTCTTAGAGTGGAATAGTAACAGCCTGGTTTTTTTTACAGTATGTAATTTACTTTATTCCACCCACACTTCCGTGAAAGAAAATGAAGACAATTTTCAACAAACCTACACAATTTTCCCTAGCAAAATCTTAAAATATTAGCATATCCCCGACGAATAAGCAAACGTGTGACCATTTGAAAATCAGACTTTCAAATCCCTTCCCGTCCCACCTGAAGCCGCAAGAATAAATTTATTCGCATACATAATCTTTTTAAGTTCGAAAGGAAACGTAACTGAAAGTTGAAGTTTTGATAACTAAAACAGTGGCTAAATCATTTTGGGAATATCGTTTTGTCTATAGGTACATAGTATGTAAGGGCATAATATTATAAAATGGAGCAAGTTAATATGAAAACGTTGTCGAGATTTCACAATTTTGATATCTTAAACATCATCACATCATCTCATCACCATCATTACTATTTTTTCGAAGGCTTGTCACTAGTAGTAGAATACATTAATAATTGTAATATTGTACTTTATCTTTTAGTTAGTCTAAGCGATCCCACTGTTGGGCAAAAGCCTCCCCCAATGTTGTTATAACTGTAAAAAACTTTTAATTACAGCAGTAATTCAGACTCTGAATTCGTACGTAGTCAATGGCGTCGGACTTTTATAAGTCTATGGTGATATAATTCTATGACGTGTAAAAGTGATATAACCAATATCCTATTTACAGAATAAACAATTTCATTTCATTTCATTTCATTAACTGCATAACAGTTTGTCGGCAGTTGTTCTCGTCTTGTAATGGATAACAAATTTTGAATTTTGAAAATTAATGTGCTATAAATTAATTAATGCTAAGTAGGTAAACAACTATACAATAATAAAGTCGAGATCAAAAATCTCACTTTTTCCAAGAAAGCATTTTCGCAAAGGTGAGGAATAATAATTTTCCTTATTCATATTTAAATATAGAAGCATATAACATTACCTACAGAAAAAAGGTAAAGATTTCACAATCTCCCTTCCTTTTAAACGTAACATGAAATCTCACACACCGTTAAAAAAAAGCTTTATTTTTTCAAAGGTGAAACTTGAACCTCATGTAACGGAGCAAGCTCGTTTTATGAAATACTCCCTTCAGTTCCGGGCTTACATTGTCACGTACTAAGCACAAACGTAGCGTAAAATATTGTCTTACTGACTGGAATGCTGTCGCTACTAAAGCTTTGGTAAAGTTTCGAAATAATATGCAATTTTAAAGTTAAGTACTTATAAGCTAAGTTTCGCTTTTGTCATTTTGCATAATAGACAGTCTGCTTGAGAAGAAGGATGCGTAGTGTTTTCAATGCTTCATAAATTATATTTGAGCCATCTGCAGTTTATTGTTGAGGATTTTCCTATGGAAACAAGAACCTTGTTAATATAAATTAGTTATTGAGGAATTTTATTGTCAACCCCAGAAATATTTCATTTCTAATTTCAAACTCAAACTCAAAGCATTTATTTCAATTAAACCATTTACAGGCAGTTTTGAATTGTCAAAGAGTCGGTCAGTTAGTCAAAAAGTTGAAGCTCGTTGCTCATTCAAATTCGTAGATCTCTATGGAGACGAACGAGCAAGAAACTCCAATGACACTCATTTAAAAATGTGTATAGATATTACAAAATCCTGGGTACAGTATTATTGGTGCTTCTATATGTGAGAACAATTTATCTCCTACGTCATACACCAGGATACACCTTTTGGCGCATCAATTTCGTGTACTGTGTCGGCAAACAGCTAAACGTCAAGTGCTACAAGCCGTAGCAAAGTAGCTACGTCGTAGACGTTGCTACGCAGATGGCTACGCGTGTAGACGCTTCTTAATCTTTTTGTTATTGTCATCTTTGAGATAAAATCATAATTTTAATCGAAAAGTTATGTATTGTTTTTGTCAATGATAAATCAATATGAACCAAGGCTTGTCACTCATTTTCATTTATCAAATATATATAAAAAATACTTGTTGAGGTAGGCCAACGTTTGCAAATCATAGTTATCCTGAACCAATACATTAATATTTCCAATACATTAATATTTGTTAACCACAGTGTGGTTTGGTTCATTTTGTTATGCTTGTAACGATTTTATTTGATTTATAAACACAACGAGTTTGTTATTAGTCGGAACTCTGTGGCTTCATCATGTTTAATAATTATGATATAAATAATTATTTTTTACGAAATAGGTAGGTATTTTTAATATTATTTTGACAGACTCTCTCTGATTGCGACTGATAGCCAAGTAAATAGATTAATATCCATTCAAATAATTAAAAACTGTTGGTTCGTCAAAATTAGGTACCTACTTGGCAATTTTGGATTTAAAAAAGATAAAAATACAGTTTTTATTTATGCCTAGAAACATTCTAATTTAAAAAAATACTATACTACACAATTCCTTATTGTTACAACAAAAAATGAAAAAATTCTACCTCATTCTCAAATTTGTATCACAAATTCTTGCTCAGTTTTATTATCTAAAAGTTGCATTATTACTGTTTAAAAAACCCACATACGTCCTCTTGATTTCCAAACATGTGGCATGCTTGGTTGATGACATAACAGCCACGCTTCCGCATGACAGATTTATCGCTCAAAATTATGTGTGCACACATTAACAGAACCCATAATGCTTCCTTTAAGTATTCCTGGTTTATCTCCATTAGTTAGATGAATGAATTTCTTGTTAAGGGGTGTGATGTTGAAGAACCAAACTTCTGTACTAAAAATCTTAAATTTATTAATTCGCTGCCAGAGTTCTAGAACCATACGATCCAGAGTACGATACAACGAATGGAGAAAAAAGGAAGGATTTTTTTAAAATCCTATTGGGCGCACGGCTTGTATTTTATAAAGTTTTTTTATATGACAATAATTGTTTATAGAAGCTAAACATTGGATTCTATTCCCACTGTCATAGCAGAATAACAAAAAATGTACTAAAGTTAAAGCAATTTTTTTATCATTACTTAGATTTTTTTTTCTCAAATACCGTAACATTATGCTGAGATAGGAGCCTTTTTGGCCTCGCACGGGTTTCTCTGTTACACGTTGTTTTATTTTATTTTATTACTTGTTTAATTAATTTTGTTAGTTTTAATGTTTGTTTTTATTGTAATATTTCCTGTGCGTGTCCCAAATAAAATATTTTTCTTTCTTTCTTTCTAGATACGAAAGAATTCCCTGACTCTTACACTACTACTGTTTTTATCCTTCACCTTCAGGCCCCTAAAATACCTTACCAACAAACACTACTGTCGCACTAGGCCACTCAAACGACAACTGACACGCGATCCCCGTTCATCCTCCTATAACTTACGTTACTAGACCTGACAGCCACATCCTCACAAGCCCTAAAAACACCACCAAATTCGCATTTAAACCGGGTAGTATGTGCACAAGCGACCATATTTCACGAACATCAGGCAGCAGTTTATCAAGCAGTGGATCGTCGCATAAATCAGTGGATGAATGCTCTGCGATGCGATGTGGCCTGTGGCCTGAAAAATTCAAGCAATTTGGTCGGATGCCCTATTAATTGGGTGGTTAAGTGGTTTGGCTGGATCAGTCTGTTTGTGTTCGGTGTGTACTTGGATGATAATTATTTTGTGGAAGCTTGGCTTGTAAATTGGGCGGTATTTTGATCTGTTAAGTGTTATGGTTGTACGATAAGTGTAGTTATTATTGCTGTATGATTCTGTGTCCATAAAGCCAGCTTTAAGAAAATGATAATTTCAACATAATTTTCTAGAAAATTAATCATTGTTTTATATTACAATCATGCAATTCATTAAGATTGTATAATTGAGTAAATGAATATTTAGTGAAACGTGCAATAGAAAATCTAAGCAATGATTTTATTACAAACTTCATGAAAAAATTAGGATCGTTTTTCAAGAAGCTCATATTTAGTCTGAGTCAAGAAGTCTGTAATATTTCTGACGCATCTTAAATTATGTTATAACTCGAAATATAAAGCCATGTTTTTATTATCCAACGATAATTATCTGATATTTCTATAAAAACGCTAGTTATGAATTCTCTTACATAAAATATCGAAGAAGACCATCATTTTTGTGTGTAAAGATATCTGTTTCAATATATTTCTTCTTCCGAAAGCTGTCAAGTAGCTCGACCCTCGCAGCATGCCCTTTCTACCCAATTTCAAACCCTTATTGGGCGCTATTACTCAATTCGAACTGTAAGCATTTTTTTCGTACATGTAAACATTTATTTCTGAAACGACAGTAGCCCATCTTTTACAACGTGGCAGGCAATCGAGAGGTCATGAGTTTAAATTCAGGTTAAAATATCGAGTAAAATAACAACATATATCGTATTTCTAGTAGGTATGTAACAAGTTATGTAAAATTCCATCGATATGCTTAGAAGAAATATGACTGTAACAAGTAGACCAAGTTTATTTTACGTATCTTGCTAAACCAAATAAAAAACAAAAACAGAACACTGCGAACAATACAGTGAAGAATGCCAACACTACACCTCCGCTCTGTGCATACACGCTCACACGCACACATTTACAATCAAACTACACCTCACTAAGTGCACACAAATGTTTACAAAACCGGCCTCACATCACTGTTGACAGTGGAAGTCTTGGTTTTTTATTTGGTCTGAGGAATCTTATTACAGATTGAAACATTGAGATAAAACATTTTGTTCAAACCAATCCATGTTAGAGTTCGTTTCTGACTTTACCTGATACGACGTAATACATACACACGGGTTACCCCGTACTAAATAGCAACTTGATTAATTTACTTACAAGGCAAGTATTGTCAAAGTTTCGGGATTCTAATCACACATAATGTGTTATGTATTCGAAGCAAAGAAAATAAATAATACTGTATCTATGTACCAAATAGTTATGAATGCTCTCATTATTCTGTGTCAATAAACTTTTTTATATTTATACTAGCTTCCGACCGCGGCTTCGCCCGCGTGGTATGTCAATAAAAAGTAGCTTATGTCCATTTCCAAGCTCTAGACTATCTGTGTACCAAATTTCATTTAAATCGGTTCAGTAGCTTTGACAAGAAAGAGCGACAGACAGACAGAGTTACTTTCGCATTTATAATATTAGTAAGGATTCATATTCACACCTGGGTCTACAGCCGTATCACTTTGGCCCAACATTCGTTTGCAATCAATTAATTGATTGTTTTTGTTTCGTTTTACAAAACAAACAACTAAAAATCCAAACATCAAATGCTTTTACCAAAAAAAAAATACAATCTAAAAAGCCAACCCATTCAATAATATTAAGAGCCTTAATACAATTACAGCGATAAAAAAGAAGTACATCTTTTTTTATCCGCGAAGTACCCTTCCGTAGCAAATTAAATTAAGTAGCAAAACAAACTGAGCGTCCATCTAACAATAGATGTCCAACAATAATGGACTGGCTGATAAACTATCCTTTCATCTCGGTCTTTCTTCCGGCCTATTGTGGCTTCAATTTGGCAATAAATCGCCTATTTGAGGCCCGGAGTGCACGCCGTTGATTGGTTTTCTTTACTTCTATTTGATTGGAGTTTTGGAATGCTCAGCTGGTAGTCTTTTGTTCGCACTTGCGCACTTGATCGACTGCCTCATTGGTCTAGTAGTGGCAAGCGTTACTGCAGAGTATGAGGTCCTAGGTTCGATTCCCAGGTCGGGCAAAACGTTATTGGGATTTTCTATCTGACATTTCTGACGAGTTCGAGGCAAAAGACTCGCCCCCCTATTACATAGCACTGAAACATAACTGGCGAAATGTGGGTGTACTATACTGGTGCACCACCTCTGTCCAACTCTTCGGGGATACAAGGCGTGATGTTATGTTATGATTGGAAAATCTTGGCAACCAATCATTTCAACCAACATGATAATTAGAGATATAAAGAAGCAAAAGGCGTGTTACGCTTACTTGAAATAAATTGGAATAAGGATAGGACGGGAATGTTGAGATTAAAAAGCAAATGCTTCAGATGCATAGAATTACAACATATTTTGTGAATAAGCATAACTTGATGTTATTACATAGAGAGTCTAACATGAAATCGCGTTTCGTGTCCGTCTGTCTCACTGCATGGATCTTCTAAATTACACTATGAACTTTGATCTGGTTTGCGGTCATTATTAATTTTGAATGGTGTATAGGAAAATCATATAGCACGGAAATGTCGATGTTGCATCCTTGAAAACAGGGGCGGGTCCCATGTTTAGAATAAATTAAAGTTAGAAAGAAAGAATAAAGTTTATTTGGACACAGTTCATGAAACACAAAATACAAATAACAAAAAAAAGTATTATATTGTTTTTAAAAGAATAGTGTGTGCCTCACGGCTGCGCCAAAAAGGTTCATTTCAGCATTAATGCCAGACAGATACTGTCTGATGCTTGTTTTCGAATGAACCCATAAGGACAAGTGACGGGAAGTACATACAGTTTCAACATACCTAATAAATAATTATAATATAAATTACTAGTAATAAAAATACATATTAAAATAATATTTAATTATACATAATTACGAAAACAAAACAACAAGAACGGTCTCAGCAAAAAAACCTGTTTGTTTTGGTATTAGATCGAATGAAAGTTAAAACACCACCACCTTCACTAAAGCCAGAACTTTACATAAACGAAGCGAGAAAAACTACCTTTAATATATTTCCCCTAAGGACTCGCATTTTAATCTAAAAAATGTAAGGGCACTAAAGAGGTGACCCTTTTAACAAAATTGCTTTCTCCGAACAAGGGTCAGCGAAACCTTTTTGAAATAGTTTTGCAACAAACCATAACTGTGAAATATTTAGTTAATCGACGCAGCATTTATTTTAGTTTTAAAAGCTCTTTGTCTTGCCGCCTTTATTAGCTCAGTCAAAATTTTCCGGTTAATGTCCGAAAGTTGAAAACCAAACCCTCTTTAGTTTTTTTTAGTTGAATACGTCTTTAAATTTGCTTCCATAAAGGCAATTCAAAAAACCGATGATAACAAAATCGGGTGATACAGATTGATACTACAGCTAAATATCTATCACCTACATCCAAAGTTTAATTAAACAACTCGATAGCTAAAGGATCCAAGAATTTGTCTCAAAGAAAATATTACTCGTAACATACACGTATTCACGCAAAACACGCGGCCATGTCCGCGACACAGTCTCATTCCATTTTGTTTTTCGTTTTCGTCATCACCATCGTCTTTGACAGCCCCACCCACTGCAGCCCACCTTCCTTTTGTGCCATGCTTCCCTGGTCTGTGCGACTCTCAACCAAGTCTTACCCATGATCTTCTGAATGTCATCTATCTGACTGTTGGACTGCCAACACTCCTTTTGCCATCTCTCGGCAGCCATTCAGTAAGGGCACTGCTCCATCTGCCATCACCACGTTTAGCCAAGTGGCCTGCCCACCTCCATTTTAGAACCGCTACGCGTTTTCTATTTATTTTATTTTTGACCATTGGTACTGCTGTTTTGAAGACAGTCTGGCACCTTTAACAGTCAGAAATCACAGACCCACGATAAGCAAGAATGGTGATCCTCAATGCTTGCTCTTTTAAATTTTCATATTATAAAATAATTTACTAAATAATATATTATTTGCGTTATATTATATTATTTGCGTATATGGTAAATGCAAATTATTTCATGGAAAGCAGTAAAGCCAGGCAAGCAAGTTCACTACCAAATTGTCCATGTAATCAAATCACAAAAAAAATACATTCTTCAATAGGTGCATGAAATGGATATAATATCACGACAAATTGACACAGTTCGTCAATTTAACAAAAAATTAATTTCCCTGGCTGTACATATGTATAGACTGTATATATATTATTCAAGCTTGATTCTATTAGTTTACTACGGAACAATAATACTACCGGTCAGCGTAGTACAATGATCGAGAATCAGTAATGTAATATATTCCCCAATTTAATGAACATCAAATATCTACAGTACAATTACGAACACGTCACAACAGAATATCAGTATTCCCATTATTTTGTCCCAATCTCATCATTTGTGACGTCATCGCTGACAAACAATAGTTACCGACGGCCGAACGGACGGGCCGAGAAGTGAGTTTTATTCTAGCGCCTTTGTTGTTGCGGTCAATGTGAACGTTTCAGCTTAATTGAACGTCGTTCAGGCTGTTATACTATAATTAATTTCGGTTTTGACCGATGGTTGGTTGTATTAATTTTCAGTTTGATTAAATGATCTTTGGATTAAGTTTGTTAGGACTAATTTGGATTATATTTAAGACACAATCAGCGCCTAAGTTTTTTTTTCTACTTATTGATTTTCATTATGTAGTTAATTGATTCAGGCGTGGTAACACGTCGTGTTCTGGTTTGCGACTGGTCAATCGTTATCCTGAGGTTGCATCGTTGAGAGGTGAAACACGTGTCGATTTCTTACAGGGTTTTTTATGACTCTTGAAGAATAGTTAAGCGGAATAGGTTAATATCTATGTCTACTGTTTTTTTGTTTTTGATTATGTATCCTAGACGTTTTCATATATTGTAACTGTAAGGACTACCAGGTAACAACAATGCTAGCGGTGCAAAATCCAATGTTCCCCGCGCATAAACTTTAGCGGCCAGTCGTTTTCCCACGCCGTGGCAATAACTTACGTATGTTCCGTAAAACTTAACTTTATTCCCCACTGTGCTTCATATTCATGGTCATTTGAATAGACTTTATCCTGGATACTGGAATTTTATTTACAACCACGGTACTGTATAGGCTCAATCGCTGTTATACCATAATTATTTACAAGAACAACGTATATGGAAGACAGTTCAAAGAAATGCCTGTAGTGGAGCGCGTCTGTGAGCTGAGTGGTGTGGCGTGCGCGCAGCGGTCATTCGTAGCGGGTTAGGTACCCCCAGACCCCGCGCTTGCCCCGCAGTGCATCACGCGCATAAGCGATGCGCCGACAATACTCATAAAGGTCCCAACAATTACAATACCCTGTTTCTCTTTAGGTCTGGCAGAAATGTAAGGAATTAATGTAATGTCGTAAACTTTTACAATGTTTGTATATATGTGAGCACCATTTATCTATCACATAACTAATTTATTTGTCATTGCTCCATTTATGATTCTTTTTACCTTTTGTGGTACAGTAATCTTATTGTATGTAGGTGCATCGTCTTCACATAATATAATTTTATAATTCATGTATACAAAATATTGTAAAACATTTTTAAAAGAGTTTCATACCCATTCTTCTCCATACGAAAACTACCTTTGGGAAGGGGCAACTAGAATCAATTCTATTTCTTTGTTTTTCATTGACATTCAAAAGTGCCTTTTATGTGACTACCTATTTGAAATAAATTATTTGACTTTGACTTTGACTTTGAATGGTACTAGTTAGTAACATTAAAAGAAAACAAAAGCCACTCATCACTATTATCAACCGCACTCACCTAGTAACCTCTTTAACTAAGCTCAGACCTCTCATTTACATCATAATAATATACTCAGTGCCACAAAGGGAATGACAAACAGAGTCTAGCTGTGCTCATACGCACATAACAGCCTAGAAACTTCTATTATAATAGTCATAACGTTTAAATTTGTTTGTTTTCGTGAGTGGGTGTGTGGGCTAAGTTATAACAGGTGGCGTTTTTAGTATGTGTAAACATTGTGACACGTTACATATAAGCAATCATTTTACGCAAATGATTTTATTTGCTTCCTTATAAAATATCAAAATTTTATTTGAGCACTCATTTGAATTTAATGAAATGGCTAAATTAACCTTGAATGTCACATAATTTTATTTTATTACACAAATCAAATCTTTTATAGCGAGAAAGCCTCCTGGTTTATATTTACGTAACGATAAGTCGTTTGGAGTTTATTTCACTTAACCACCTTATTTGGTATTTTATTCTGATCCATAATCATTTATTGTGATATTAATTATATAAACTAATTGTGACTATTTTATTTATTTTGAATAGAAAAACTGAACAAGTGCGAGTAGGACTCGCGTTCTGAGATTTCCTTCTCAAAGCTGTGCCCGGCTGCATAAGGCTTCACTCAAGTGATAAAGCCTATACTTAAATTTCCAATTCTGGACTGAAGGACAAACTTTACATTGTAGTTGAAAAACATGTTCTCCCATTAATTCCAAATACAAATTTTCAAATATTCCCCCAAAAGTGACCCCCGTAATCAAAATTCATTTATTTATTTACGTTACACGCTCGTGTTTGGGTCACAGAAATTCATAGGTATAAACTTTTAACTTAAGCTGTCCAGTAGGTTCGAAGCAAATTGCATGGCTGTGAAAGACGGGCAGACAGACATACGAGTGATCTCATTAGGGTTCAGTTTTCTCATTCGGGCGTACGGAACTCAAAAGAGACATCATAACGTAGTATAATAATTACAAGTCATTGGCACAGTAAATTATTAGTTCTAACAGTGACCTGGCAGTAGGAAAGAAAAGGCAAATCAAAAAAAATGCGTTTCCACATGCCAGTAGCTTGCAAAAAGACAGATAAGTAGATGGCATGCCAATGCCAATATTTGTAAAAAAATTCATGGGTTATCAAACAGTTCTGAATCAGAAGGCTGTTTAATATTTATGATCTTTTAAGTACAATTTATAACCCCGCTACTCGCTCATGTCTTGAACCACACTTACTCAAACACGACAGTCGAGTGACAGCACAATATATTCAGAGTAAGTAAACGTGTTGCCATCCTGGTAACCGTTGACAGGTATGTTACACTTTCTTTACGCTGAACACTGAGTAATCAAAGATTAATAGGCTTATAGTTGAGTAATTACACGTGTATTTTCGAGTAAGTGCTTAGTTCTACTTACTAATGTTTGAAGACAATATTGATGTGTGGGTAGGTGTTATAGGATATTATAGGAGAGGAGCTCGTGATTAAGTAATAACAGCCGCACGGGTCGATCCATCAGGTTAAACTATGCTTGCCGGGGTTGGTCCGTGGCTGTGTAACCACCTTTACTTACCCAGAAATCCCGTGCCTCGGAAAGCACGTTAAGCCGTTGGTCTCAGCCGTCATACGTGGATTTTTGACAGTCGTTACGGGTCGTCAGAAGGCTGAAAGTCTGACAACCAGTCTTACCAAGAGGGATCGTATTACCCAGTTACTGGGTTGCGGAGGTCAGATAGGCAGTCACTCCATGTAAAATACTGGTATTCAGCTGCATCCGATTAGACTGGAAGCCGACCCCAACATAGTTGGGAAAAGGCTAGGCAGATGATGATGCTACAGGATAGGTATATAGTTCGGTAGTTTACTCAAATATAGACGTTTAAGGGGAATTGCTATTTTGGAACTTGGTTTCACATTGTCATGCCCTGGTAGGAGCACGGTTTTAGTAATATATGGAATATAGTATCTTAAATATGTGAGTAAATAAATAACCTAACATAATATCGAATAACCGGATTCAACGTAGTATATGAAAAATGGATTACTCCGACCGGAAACACATATAATACTTTAGTACTGCCAAGTATGAAAAAATGGTGTTTTTTGTCGTTCCTATCGTATTCGAACTCTAATTTTAGAAGAAAAATAAAAAGGTCTAAAACCAAGTGAGAATTTCCCGAAAAATTTTAAAAACCGTCTAGCGCCTAAACTATAAATAATCGCTGAACATGCATGGGCCTGTTTCAGGAATTCCTTAGAGCGAGGCTTCTAAATTATTTCTTTGTAGAGAACCCGTTTCAAGGGCCACCCTGCATAGTTTCAAACTTTAAATTTTCTGGGATTTTTATCGGAAGTGGCAAAGCAATAAAGAAGTTAATAATGCTTCGAAATTCGTAATAAAGCGACAAAATTAAACTGTCAACGTTAATGAGCTAAAATTAATAAGCTATTTTAACTAGCCGAGTTATGGATGGGTATAGACAGACAGCAGTAAACATGCAAAACTCGCACTAGAGGTACTGTGGGCCTAGCACTAACGCGCGAAGTAAATAAACGTTACCTATAATAATCGAACGACTTTAAAATTGGAAAATACTCGTTTCGTTTTATTTAGTTTCATGAATTTATTCATACATAAGGGTATGCATGAATTTATACCAAAATTCTATAATAGGATAAGTAATTGTCGTCAGAAGCCCGAAAGTCTGACAACCAGTCTTACCAAGGGGTGTCGTATTACCCAGCCTATCTGACCTCCATAATCCAGTTGGGTTGCGGAGGTCACATAGGCGGTCGCTCCATGTCAAATACTGGTATTCAGATGCATCGGGTTAGACTGAAAACTAAACCCAACTTAGGAAAAGGCTAGGCAGATGATGATGCTCCTGTAGCATCATCATCTGCTATAGTTGTAATTTTAGATTTCAAAAAACGCTCGAATTTACCTTAAGTTTACTTCACGCATTCATGCTAGGTTCTTGGTCGCCTCCACTGCTTAAACATACCTACTGGCTCGTCGCCATATTATATGTGTGAACATATCAATATATATTTACGGTGCCATAAAATATAGTCGTAAACAAGTAATAAAACGGTCATTCGGCTCATATTGAGACCGACAGATAGGTTATGGCTAGTCATGTGTAAAGTGATAAATTCACGTCTTCGGCTTGATAATATTACCCTCGTTTTTGGTGACGTGGTTAGTTCGGGAAATTAGGAGTGCCTAGGAAATGTAGTAGCTATATAATAAGCATTATAGTTAGATAAGAGTAAGCTGGCGTTTTAGCTATGGTAGATTGGACGAAGAAAAGCTTGGTAGAATGTGTTTACAGCTGTCTATTATACAAGGTGTGAAAAAAATTGTGTCGGACCTAAAAAGGGGTTACTGTACTCATCAATGTGAATAACCTTTTCTCAAACATGCTTGGAAATTCGAGCATTATTTTGACAACCTTCTTCGAGATAAATCAAAATTGCTGTACTGGTAAAAAACAAGTGACGATGCGGCCAGCAAAGTTACTATGAAAATCCATATCTGGCGTGTTTAGCGGCCAAATAAATTACTATGAAAACTCATATCTGTCGTGTTATTTAAAAATGGAACGAACTTTTTACTTCAACACACGGCAACCATGGAGGTAACTTGTCAAAGACTTTATTTAAATTTCGAATTGGCTTGCAAATAGAACAAAGAAGAAACAAATGAACATATTGGCGCATGAAAAATGATAGTTGTTCGTCATTGATTCTGGAGTTTCTATTTAATTTACTCAGTTTGAATTTCCGCGCGTTGTTTGAGAAAAGTACTATACAAGCCTTGGCCGCAATCAGGAATTGATGGACTCACGCATGAGTGCCTCGGCTTCGCCTCGGCCCTCATTTTCACGATCGTCCATCAATCTCCTTATTGCTGGCCGCGACAGTAATGTACTATTACTATGGGAGCAAACTAGAAATCGCAGCAAAAAAAATATTATTTTGTCGAGTTGAAGTCAAATGAAAAAAAAGTTTCCACTAAGTGTTCAACACGTTATTTAAATTAATTATTGTGTAGAAAAAATACAGATGGGAAAATTATTACCAGCAGCCAGCCATTAGCAAGAGGGAAAATCATTAAATTACGTTCATGTGGTTTTTTTTAAAAGATAATGTATTATAACTATTACGGGTTAATGTTTCCTAAATAACAGTTGATAGAACGAAATTTTCTGATGACACAACAACGAAGGTAATTGCTAAAATAAACTATTAAACTCGCGACAATCTAAGAAGTCTGTTTTGACAGCTATAAAAAGGCTTTGTGTAGCGATGAAAAAAAAAAATTGGTTTCTTTTAATCTGATTCTTGAGACATATCGATTGAACATACTTAGAGAGTTTGTAATCGACGACTTAGCTACATTGATTAAAACTGATGCTCAAGGTATAATGTTGTCAATGTACGAGAACGAAACGTCAAAACGGACTTCTTAGATTGTCGCGAGTTTAGCTTTCATCATGAAAGTTAACTTTTAAGACAGACATTTCGATATTAGAATTCTTTACTTTACAATAATAAAGTGGTGCCGTTAGTAGGCAGCGTCTTCCAAAAATACTTAACTGGTACTTCTTTTGAAATTTTCTTAGCGTAATTATTGCCCTTCGTTATGCTGTAGGTATCATACTTTTTTTTCATATCCCACCTAAAACTACCGTTTCAAGCGATAGTCTTAAACATATTCGCCCAGAAAATGGCGTTAATACTATTCTCTTTCCGGCAAGTCTGAGTACCTACAATCCAGAGACATTGCAATTCGCTGCCGTGCCGTGTGAACTGACGTTTATGCTATTAAAGTTACGTCCAGAGATGTTACTTCTCTTTTGTTTTATTTTGGTGCGATGCTGTTTTGTTTTTGGTGTTGTAGATTCGTGGGACTGTTTGTGTCTGTTACTTTTTCACGCTTTATCAGCTGAACGAAACTGCAGGCGGCTGATTTTTAACTTACCACCTAAGTACACATTGTGGAATGCAAATAAGGTTATGTTATTCTTATTGAGTATTGAACGGATTTGGATGAGGTACACGGATAAACCATAACGCGAAGCTGCGCGCAAAAGCTAGTGTTGGTATTATTGTTCTAGATGAAAAGATTTTTACTCTTTATTTGTTTTTATTCAATAGGTACCTGAAACGGCAAGTTGAATTTTTGTTTACTAAACAACAAAGATCGACGTGGAAGATTAAATGATGAAAAACATAAGTAAACAACAGATTTAGAACCAGAAAAGCAACCGATTTTCTTTGCCGTATTTCTTTTAAAACTATTTCTCCTTGTTGTTTTTAAAATAAATAGTTATATAGATGTATTTATTTAACTTGCTCGAAGAAGTGCGTTTCAAGATTGAGATCTTGAAACGAACGTTTTCGAAAAAAAATCAAGTTTCGAAAGTTTTTGTTTTTTAATACAGTGCCATCTAATATAAGTTTTGATAACAGTGATGCGGATGAATTTTTCAAGGCCATATTTTAGTTTGTTAATAGTTTTAGGTAAGTTAGGATATAAGATTGTAATTTTTTTTATCAAGGTTTTGGTGGTTGGTGTAAGTTCTTATTCTGGAAGCACAGAACCGGTCGAAGTGGCGGTGCTTGGAGGAGGCCTATATATGTACAGCGGTGGACGTCTTTCAGCGGAAATGATGAAGTTGTAAGTAATAAATACATGTATTTTATATGAACTTTAAAGAATTGATCAGCGGAAACTAGAACATTTCGATATCAAGAAAAAATGAAAGAATAATCGATCCAAAAAAAGATTATCTACAAAAAAATACTGCCTTTGCCTTATTCTTTTACAAATGTAAAAGAATATAAACAAAAGTATTTAAATACGCTGAGGCCGAGTGGACGCCTAGGACATAATAGTCATCTTATTGGTGATGTTCTTCAGAAAGGTCAGGTGCGTAGTACTCGCAACCGGCGTGCGTGTATGACGAGGCCCTAGTGTGAGTTTCATTTTACATCGACTTTACGCATCGGCCGCGTTCGGCGCTCCTATTGGCCCTTCACCAGTGAAGTCCAGTGAAAGGCCAATTGGAGCGCCGAACGAGGTCGATGCGTAAAGTCGAGATAGTTAAAATAAACTCAAACTAGGGCCTCTGATATAATTATGAACGTAAACCAAGCAAAAGGAGTATAAAAGGAACGTAGCAAGGGCGTTCTGTAGTTTCTTTAAAGTGTGTTATTTATAACACTCTTTAAACTAACTATTTCCTCTACTGCAGAATTAACACAACATTTGAACCATTAAAATTCTGTCCACAAATGAATTTAACTAACATTGATGTTTGAACTACATTGTTGAAGCTCGTTAGCATAAATACCTAATTCGGATGCATTTGTTTCGATGCAAATCCCAACAGAATTCCCGTCACAGGAATGTGATAATCAGTCATTCGAACACAGCACTTGTGTTTGAATTGAAGTGTTCGTGGTCAAATTAGTAAAATAGTCACATTGACCCCGATGACAATAACTTGTTAACTAAGTTCTACATGGTGAAACATGCGTAGTACACCCAACGCGCGTGTATAACTTATGAACGTGGACGTAGCAAAAGTATCAGTACATACGTAAGGATCGTAACACATGCAGACACGTTCTATAGTTTCTAATATAATAGCAACCCGCCCTTATTTCTCATGGGTGCAATCTACTGATGTTGCAACATGTCATATTATTCTGTGCCTCTGTGTAATACTAAGTTAAATAAGAATTTATATTTTATGCATGAACTTTCGATAGGTATTATTGTATTCTCTAAAATATGATAAAAACCGCATCAAAATGCATTGAGTTTAAAGAACTAAGCGGTCGCAGAGATTGACACGAAAGGCTACTTTCGTATATCCTATTTATAGATGTTTAGATCCAACACTGAATATTTTTATATTTGTCTCTTTCTAGTCTGAGCTATAGATAAAAGAGCAATATATGACTATTTTCTTAACATATTATAAAGTATTGGAAGAACTTAATCTGTAATAACGCAACATTGTGACCCGTGCCTGTAAAGAGTGCAACTTAACAAGGTTTTTATTTATACTTTTTATGCTTGTCTCGTTATGAACACTTTATTAGCTTTTATCGTCGCTAAGATGTAGGCACCACCTGCGCTATAAACAAGGACTAAGAAAGAATACGTCTAAGCAATGTGGGTGCTTACACTGTTGCCTAACTACACGCCTAGGTTGTAGCGTCGGAAATATAACTCTAACGTAAATTGTAAGCAATTTTAAAGACTAATAAAAAGCACATATATAATAAAATATATTTTATTTAGTTTGTAATAGAGCACATTTTACTCACACAGGTACCTATTTTTTACTTTAAGTAGTAACCTTAAGCCATGACAAAATATTTGTTTCCAATTAATGTTTGAATCCCTTCTTCTTTTCTTGTGGTTAGCGATTAACCTGGTGTCAGAGCTTTAAAGCCGCTCATGGACCTCTGACTTGGCTTTACATGCTGTCGAGAAATATCTCTCAGGAATTCCGGTTTCCTCACGATGTTTTCCTTCACCGTTTTTGAAGCATCTGATAATTATACATACGCACATGAATACTAAAAATCAGAGGTGCGTGGCTTGAGTTTGAACTCGAGACTTATGACTTGGCAGTTGACGGTTACACCACTAGGCTATCACTGCTCATATAATAATTAATAATAATAATCTCATTTGGACCCCTGATCTATAATAACATCGAAGCTACTTATTCTATCGCTACTCAATTAAGCTATCAGACTACAATAATAAACACAGATGTCTGTTCCACAGAACGTGTTTTAACGAAATTTGAGATAAAGCCAAAGCCTATTGTTAAAGTAACACAAATCAGTAAACAGAGACTGACTTTGTAATAAAGAAAAGCAATCTGCCTAGTCTTTTCCCAAATATGTTGGGGTCGGCTTCCAGTCTAACCGGATGCAGATGAATACCAGTATTTTACATGGAGCGACTGCTTTACTGACTTCCATAAGTTCCATAACCCAGTAACTGGGTAATACGATACCCCTTGGTAAGACTGGTTGTCAGACTTTCTGGCTTGTGACGACCCATAACGACTGTCAAAGTTCCACGAATGGCAGCCAAGACCAACGGCTTAACGTGCTTTGCGAGGCATGGAGGAGGTTCAGTATGTACAGACCCATCCACGAACCTTTGTAATAAAAAGGAGGAATTAAACCTGAACCATTTTCTAAACACGTTTCCAGTTCCAAAACATCTGCTTGTTACATTATTCGTCGCGTTGCGGTCGCCTAAGTTCTTAGAACGACAAACAAGTTAGCTTTATAAACAGCTGTACCTAGAACACTTAGGGCGGTACGTAGAGCACTAGAGGAGAACAATGTTATACAAGTCAACGAGAGAGCTTTCTGACAGTAGTCTAACACAATTTTATTGTTACGTATCATTTTGTGTTTAAATAAGATGACAAAGAATGAATGTGTTTGTATTATGGAGAAGCCGAGAGTTTATTTATAGTTGAAGGAAGTAGTGCCAAAAGACTACCAAAACTAATATCGTAAATGAATCGAAAACATAAGAACTCAAATCTTTTTAAAATCATGATCATGGGCAGTAATTCTAGATACTTACTTTGCCGATTTTTTTTCTCACTATGGCAATTCTTCAAGGACATTATAATTAACTACAATGGTTTTTAGTACGCGGGTGTACCGCGCGCGGTTATACAGGTTATCAACTCAACCTATCGCAGTCCACTGCTGGACATAGGCCTCTCCCAGGCTGCACCACAACTCCCTGTCCTCCGCCTTCCGTATCTAGTCTGTCCCAGCCACTTTATTAAGGTCATCGTTCCATCTAGCTGGAGAGCGTTCCACACTACGCTTGCCGATACGCGGATTCCACCATCGTTCTTTCGACAAACATGGCCAGCCCACTGCCACTTCAGTTTGCTTACTCTGCAAGCTGTCGGTAACTCTGACTCTTTTCCGGATAATTTCATTAACAATAACTACCTACATATTTTCATAAAACTAGTGGCAAAAGCGGAGAAAAATGAGCTTATAAATGTCCATTGTAATAAACATTCTCAAAGGACACAGTAAAATGTCACACAGCAAGCACATATAATATATTTCCAACAGTATCAAACTTGCACGAGCATCTCATCATGGATCAGAAAACTTGGCTTATTAACATATTATTAGAAAACGCATGACTTAATCCTGAGATCTTCAAGAAACGTATAAACTTACGTTACGTCTCAAATAAGGATGGCGGCAGACAAGCGTAATTCACGTCGCTTGAAGTCATTATCATCTGCTTAACCTTTCACCAATTATGTTGAGTTCGGCTTCTGGTCTAGCCGACAGCAGCTGATTATCAGTATTTTACATGGAGCGACTACCAATCTGACCTGCACTATCCCTTCGCTTAGTCAGTAAGTCTTGCCAAGGGGTACCTTGGTCAATTTTATTCTCAAGTGACTCATCAAAATTATGTTACGCGAAGTCAGTCCAGCAGTAGGTGAACGTCTTGGAGGTTCCTAGAGTAATTATTACGCTAGGTTACGCTCGTCTAGCCTCACCTTCATTTGTTTGAAACAAGCGCACGCGTTGAAGGTACCAAGAGGTGAAGCTTTATTTTAATTAATCGTCGTTTCCCAGAACTCGTATGAAACACGACCATAATAGCTCACATGGATGCAATGGAAACACTTTGGAACTTTCTGGAATTAATTACTTTCTTAGTATTATAAATGTATCTTAGCGCAGGACAGACAGATTATAATTATTACGTCCTCGTGAAAACCTACTCATTCCATGGTATTAACATTTATTCGGGTCCAAAGTCAAATTATTTATTTCAAGAAGGAACTTGAAAAAAAAAATCTTATATAAAGGAACTTGAAACAAAAAAATCTTTATCTTTATCTAGTGAACGTCAAAATTAATAAAAAAAAATCGCAAAAGGTAATTTCGTCTTCTCATTCAGGAAATGTCAGTGTCAGATTCCGTAGGTGCTTGATGTGTCAATTTGAATGCATTGTATTTTAATAGTATATTAATATTTGTATATTAACATGAGTTGTATATTAGTATAATTTTTAAAACACCAATATGAAAGAGCACTTTTTAATTAGTATTTTACCGTTCAAAAGTCAGTTAGTTTTAGTTTTTTTTTAAATAGTTTTTGAGATGACAAGAAGGCGTGAGTTTATGTATATAGATGAAGCTAATTGTGCTAATAATGTTTTTAGCTTTGATTAGTAAGTTTATAGGCCGACCGCTTATCTGAGACCGTTCCTGAGGATTTTGCGCGGTGCAGGAGCGGTGACAGTTGTCAAGAGTAGACGAAAAACTGAGCTACCGCCCACCCTCAAAAAAAAAAAAAAGGCTCTTGCATCACGACCCCTCCCGCACCGCGTAGCTACCTCAGGAATCGTCTCAGTCAAGCAGTCGGCCTATAGCAATTTACTAAAATTTCAGTTCATGAAAAACACTTTATCAACATTTCTTTACAATAATCGCAAACGAAAACGTCTAACAGTGTGTAAAACATTAGTCGGAATATTTCACTCGAGTTAGGTGCAACGTGATAGTATAATTCACTCTGCATCGAGAGTTCTCATAACGTCACTTACATTATGATGGAGATCGACTGTAATGCGTTTAGAATCACCATCAGTTAAGGGAACGTTTTTCTTTCGCTAGTTTTCAAATAAGGCTGAAATAATAGTGTATTGGATGAATTCAGTTGCTCCATGTTAAATACCCAGCTGCATTTGGATCAACTGGAAGCCGACACCAACATATAGTTGGGAAAAGGCTAGGTATCATTTGATGATGATGATTGATGAATGGCTGAATGTCGGCAGCGGAAGACCTGTCCGTGTGGCAAAACTTAGGTCCAGCAGTCGACGTGATTCGGCTGTGTTGAAGATAAACATGTGCTTTTCGCCAATGTGGTGTTAACTTGAATCACTTGTAATGGGCTTTGGGTTTAGAGTAAAACCACCAAATTATCAGTACATAACAACACAAAGGGAACGTCTAGTCGGCACCGGGGAGAGAGCGAGACTCAGCGGGACTCTCGGGACACTCTTGAGGCACTACCTTTGAGTTATGTGCTACATTCAATTGCAAATCACATCATGTTAAAAATAAAATAAGAGCACGATAAAGAAAAGCTTTGACAGACTTCGCAAATGAGTAAATTTTATTTTCCAAGACTCAGTAAGCAAAACACAAATAAACACAAAGTGTGCTTCAATAAATACTGGAACCTATAAAACCACTGTACTAACTATACAAACCAATAAAATTGTCTTCGCAAGCAAAACAACTGTAATTGCGCTACAACCCAAACAACTAGTTTCAATAAATGTCGTATCGGTATTCGGATGCACTAACACAGTTAATTACCACTTTTAAAAAGATACTCATTTAAACACGACTGAAATCCAACTCTATCATGACGGTTATAAGGTTAAAATTCAAAATATTTGAACAACCATTAAACAGTTCCATTTCTGTAATACAGGAACGGATGGACAGAATTTATAACATAGTAACTGGTGCCTCAGAGGTCGTTCAGGTTAATTTATTCCTTGCTCAGTGCCAAGCTGAAAGCGTTATAAATGTATCATAATATTGTAATGAGTAACGTTGATTTGGTTTCCAAAGCCATGAATAAAAAGAAAACAAAAATACCAATATCATATACTCAAATCACTACACGTCATCATCATTATCAGCCAGCAATCCACTGCTGGACATAGGCCTCTCCAACTGCACGCTATTCAGCTCGATTCTCAGCAACTCTCATCCAGCTGCTACCAGCCACTCTGCGAAGATCGTCGCTCCACCTAGCCTGAGGCCGTCCTACCTTACGTTTGCCGATTCGTGGTCTCCACTCAAGAACACGTTTATCTCAATGGTCATCGCATTCGCTCCATATAAAATACTGGTATTCAATTGCATCTTGTTCGGCTGAAACCCAATTCCTTTACAGTTGGAAACCTAGGCTAGACAGATGATGATAAAGATTGATTTCTATAGTAAAAATTTAAATCCATCATTATCTCCACTCCATCCACTTCATAACATCTCTGCTCCCTCCATCATTATTTCTCATAACACAGGTATTGTTTGCTTAAAAGGAGGCTCCAAACACTACGCCCTTTCTTGTAAACTGAAGCATAAATAAAAACTCTTTAATTACAATTTTTTTAACCATCGTCTGCCTAGCACCTTTGCAAATTGCACTATTCTATTTTCAATACTGCTAAAAATATGAATAAACAAATACAACTCTAAAGGCGCTCCCTCACTCGGAGTATTCGCCTGTAATGTAACAAACCAAGATTCCACTGTAACGGCTAGAGCTTTGCAAGTAGATTGCACAGGCCGTCAACTGCAAGATAGTGCAAAGAGATAATGGAAACCAGCAGGATAGTAACCTATCCTGCTGGTTTCCATTATCTCTAATAATACATATATAATTAAATCGGTAGAAGTAACACGGTTAGGTCGCAAGTTAAGGTTACAGGCGAATGCTCCCGTTGAAGGAGCGCCTTTTTACAGTTTCGCTACATTGTATGTATCAGATTACATACGATTCTTGTGGGAGTCAATTTTATATTTTTGTTTTGTTCAATATTTGAATTAATTTTAATGTATTTCTTTTTATTTGAGGTCAGGATTGCTTGAGGTTGTGTATCAATGACGTTTTAAAAATGTTTGCTGCTTTCATGTACCTATTGTCGATACTGTATGTATTTATATTTAACTAGCTGATGCCCGTGACTCCGCCGGCGTGGATGTCAGTTATTATATACTAAAACCTTACTCGAGAACCACTCTATCCATTAGTGAAAACAACATGAAAATCGGTGAAGTAGTTTTTGAGTTTATCGCGTACAGGGCGACAGACAGACGCGGCGGAGGACTTTGTTTTATAATATTTGAGGATATAATCCATTATTTCCAGTCACGTTCTATATCCTCTTTTACAGTATAATACTTATTCTGCTATCACATAAGACTTAAGACGTTATCAAAAATCCTTGTAGCTGAACCACCATTATTTTACTTAATTTTAATGAAATCAAAGAACAACACACTTTCAATAATATCTCTAACTATATTTCCATCTCCATCTCTTCAAACACAAGCCACTCACTCAGACAATGCCATTCATCCAAGAGGGGCTCACGTCGAATGTTTCAGTGTCAGACCTCGTCCACGGTGTGAAGCTTCCGCGGGTGTATCAAGCATAATTATGTATTATACTGTACGGGGTTGAACGACATAGTTCGGTCCTTTCACAGATATTTTACCTCTGACGGCAGCAACCCAAAAACAACCTTATTTTAACTAAAGTAAAGATTACTGTGTTGACAGTGATTCAAAATCTGGGGGCTTAAAACGGTCACTTTAGCAGAATCTTAAATTATGAAAATGTTATGAATCATCGTAAAATGTCACAAACTGACAATTAATAATTATGATCTGCGTGTAATTCATATTACGAAATAATTCATCTGTTTGACACTTTTCTATGGAGATTCGAAATATAGTCCACAAATTATGAATTTCTTTTATGTCAAATTAAAGGAATTGCTAATGTGGCCGGTTAAGGCCCCCTTAGCTGTAGCTAGCGAGCGATCGTCTAATGTTTTACCCGTTGGAAACTCTTCGAGCCCAAACTGCCCGATACAACAACTTGTGATGCGCAGTGGTCACTTAATCGTGCACGCCACCGCGCCCGCTATCGCAACAGTTGCCGCATGTTCACTCTGGAAGAGGCTTCAGTGTCCGTCTGACGCGGAATTGTGCTCTGCACCCTTTATCAATTGCCCTACTTGACTCGCCTTTTACATGCGACGATGCGAATTAACTGAATTGAGATTTATTTTGGAGTTCGTGCAACGTTTGGGTTTTTATTAGTGACCGTTTTCTCGGGTAAGTAATGTTTAGGATAGTCTTTTTTTATTTACTTAATGATTAATTGTTGAAGAACGTGTTTTAAGTGCCGTACTTCTTTTTTTTCAGTATTGTAAGGTAACCACCTATCAAGCATTAGAAATAAGAAAATAACATCACGTATTCATAATAGAATTTTCCTTCCAGAAAATGAAATAATGTTTCAAGAACAATAAAATTACATCATTGTAATGTTATCAACCCGAGAACGTCTGCCGCTGAAAGCTATTGAAGATGTCAGCTTTCTCTTTCCTCAATGACCCAAACGAGCCATCGAAAAGGACACTACGTAACAATTACAAAATATAATAGACCTGTCTTTAGCAAAACCAAACCATTAACTGTAGCCAATCAACTCGACATTCGCAATATTAACGAGATAAATTCTTCGGAACAAATAATTCAGTATTACACTTAGAATATTGACGAACATTCACAAACAGTTGCGGTGTAACCAGATAAGATAAGCTAACGCACGACTGAGTTACAATCCAACTAGCCACTGCTACATCTTGCTGCAAATTAGCTGTTTAGTTGGAAACTTGCTGCAGCTGTTTGTGAAATTATGAGGTCATCTAGGTAAACTATTTCATGATTGTCTGAATGGTAATTTTGATTATTATAAGATTTTATGATTATTTTGTTAATCGCATCCTATACAGGAAAAGTTTTTGACCAGTGCGCAAATTTTTTTTGGTGGTTCAATATCAGTAATAGAACACATTTCCATTATTTATTCAATACTTTTTTTTGTTTTTTTATCCTACTTAAAATCAGCAAAATATGGACACAAACTATTCGTAATAATATCAATGGGCGCGTGCGGCGGCCGGCGCACAGGCGGCGGTGTTGCAAGGGGGTGCAACCCCCTCTCGGGCGGCGCCGGGCGCTGTGGCCGACAGTTCGCTCATCGCACGCGCTGTCGTGTGACGTCGCGTCTAATCGCTTTCCCGCGCAAGCGCCGCGCCGCACGTGTCGTGCTTGTACCTACCGGTCACGATGTCGGACTTCAGTAACCGCGAGTTTTACGAGATGGTGCGAGTGTATGTACTGAGTGGTGAAAGTTTGCGAGCAGCTCGCAGAATGTATGCGACGGAGAGCATACCTCGAATGCGAGCCCATGGAATCCTTAACCCCGCGGTCCCTAATGAAAGGACCATTTTAGCGGCCACTCAAAGGCTGCTTGATGACGGACAGTTCAGAACCCCGAATCATGCACGAGGGTCTGGCAGACCCCTACTGGCGATCGAAATCGAAGAAAGCATTTTTGATTTCTTTGAGCGAGATCCAAGGGCCAGTAACCCACGTAAATACCTACGCCGGCGAATCGAGCGAGCGCACAGCTGATAGGTAGGTACTTTCGCGCGTTCCGCTTCGCCGCGCGCCGCCGGCGCCGGTTAGCCATACAACCACTTTTAAAATAAACATCTTTCATTAACGATTTTTTTAATTTTTTTGTATTAAGACGCATCAAAATAAAAAAAATATGTTTAATAAAACTGGTTTAAGGTTAATTTGTCAAAATTTCCGCAGTGGATAAAAACTTTTCCTGTATAGTTTCAAGTTTCCTATTTGAAAAATAGATGTCCTAAATGTAATAAACAATTTATGCCCGCGACTTCGCCCGCTCGGATGTCGGTTATTATATACCAAAACCTTACTTGAGAACCACCATATCCATTGGCAGTAGTTTTTGAGTTTATCGCGTACAGGACGAAAGACACACGCGGCGGAGGACTTTGTTTTGTAATATTTAAGGACGTAAGGATATTTAATTCTTATATTATAAATGTGAAAGTGAGTTTGTTTGTTACTATTTCACGCTAGAACGGCTAAATCGATTTGGATGAAATTTGGCACACGTATAGGCGATGCCTTGGGTTTGGACATAGTTACTTTTTGTCCCGGTAGTACTTTCCAGTGGAATAATTTTCGACCTTTACGCAGGCGAAGCCGCGTGCAAAAGTACCTATAAAATATTTTCGACCTACCTTCACAATCCCCTTTACCGTTACAAACGAAAAGGTTTACAATAATAAGTTCTGACTTCTAATAATATTCTTTTCTCTATCGAATATTCAGAATAACGAAAAAAATACTCACCCCACATCTTTTCTGAGATAATCGTCCTTTATGTATCTTTACGATGTCTATATTTTATGTGTTTATACGACCCAACTTATTGACTGGAAAACTTCTAGAGCGATAAGAAGTAAACAATTAGGCAACCCACTGGCTGGTGTCGCCGAAAAAACTTTACGTTTCACTTCTCTTTATTACAGAATGGGATGTGCCTAAATGGTAACGTATCAATTATAGGATCGCGACGCGAGAATACCCAGTATTACGACGGCATAAATTTTATAGGGGTTTCTCCCATAAAAATGGGAAATTATCAAACTGTGACGAAATTACCCCAATAAATTATTACGTTTAGGGGGAACGTTGAAAGTAATGCTGTTGATCCACTAGATTGGATTAGCTCGCTTAATTTATCTAGAGTAGTGCGCGCGTGGAATAGTGATTTTGAATTCGGAGAGGAACGCAAGACAATTGATGTTGCTTCTGTTTGTATTAATTAAGCATGTTCTGTGATAGTATGCTTTGTCTTTGCTTGTTACTCACGATTCTAGAGCTGTATTTACTATGACAATAATGTTGAAGAAAAATAAACTTGCCAAATAAAGCTACGTACATAATAATGTTTAAAACTCCTTCCTTAATTTTATACTAGCCTTTGCCGTCCGTTTTGACATGAAAGTTCCAAAATCCGTTCGATAAAGAGATCAATTTACTGCAGTATTCCCTTATTTGGCTGAAATGCGTAAACTCCACCACAACGTTTGAACACTGACATTTCTCCTGTTTCATGTCGACCATACCAATGATCAGAATTGATCGGAGGTTTGTGCTTACGTCAAATGGAATTTCCAATTACCGGTCAGAGGCGAACAGAGATTGCGATGGTCGATCGAAGCTTAAAAGAGGAGCCAATAGCCGATTCATTTTAAACACAGGACGATTGCGTGCGGCCCGATACAAGACTCAATTCTCATGTCGTTAATACCTAACTAACTACCAATAATTGACCCAATATCTGGGAATCAATTCATTCACCGAAAATTAGATAATGTTGTAAAACAACGTTTTTTTTTTTACCACACCAATTATCCTCTTGACATGCATCTCACCTGACGGTAAGTGATGATCAGGCCGAAGGTGGAAGCGAGCTTCACCCGGTATCCTCAAACATAGAGAAACTGGCTATCATACCTCTCACTGCCGAAACACAAAAATGCTGGTAACATTTTTGTTATGGCGAACGATTTAGATATTAAAGCGGCGGTACCTAGCCAGGTGAACTTAGAACAAACCCTACCATCAACCAAATCGAGTAGAAAATTTCGCCCCCACTGGGAATCGAACCCAGGACCTCTTGGTCTGAGACAGATGGTCTAACCATTAGACCACAGAGATGGTTTAATTTTTAATGAAATAATAGAAATGATTTTTAAATTATATTCCATTTTATTGTGATGAAGCATCAAGTTATAATCAAACAGAGAATAGAAAATATTAAGCCCCCTTTAAACCGAAAGGATAAATTAATAACAGTTAAATAACACCAATGTGTCTGTCAAACAGTTGACTTCAAAATCGACTGTAGTAAACGACACACTAACCCTTTCATTTCATTAACGACGGGAGAGTAATGTTAGGGCCCCTCAATTAGTCAGTGTTACCGCAAGACCATTGTATCCCTAACTTAACGATGAACTGCTCCAGTAAAACTCACTTCTTCGACTCGTGTAAGGGTGTCTGTAGTAACAGTATTGATTGCTAAGTCGTTAAAATGGATTTCGACAGTTTCCTGAACTATTTATTAAACGTTACCATAATACAGAATTTTGCGTTCAACCTCTTCATTATTTGAATCGTCACTCACACTTATACGTGCAGGATTTCTGGGACTATCGTGACAGTTTCTTTGTGTGCGTAATTTACTTGTCTTTAGTAGCAATTCAGTAGCTCATTTCAGAGAATTTCTGCGACCTCATTATGCCCATTACTATGTCCATTACACGGTTAAGTCATCAATTATTCTTTCCAGCTTCGTCCATCAGAATTTCTGAATTAGTTGTTCAACTTCGATTTTATTTATTGACTTCGTGGTAATTCGTCCCGACCTGGGCCTCGCTTTCATGTCGTTTACGGTAACTTAAGATTACTTTTAGAATAGAGTTTTGTTCTATTGATGAGTTCTCAAGTTTTCTTCCTTTGTATTAGATGTATTGAATTTTGTGTTTGGTTAGAGATTTTTTTGTGGGTAAAAGGCAGAGTTTGGATATCGTGTTTCTTATCTCCGGATTTTATCTTCAGTCACATGAAACTTGGAAACATTATTTTGTTTACCGTGCAATCATTGCTTTAGTTAAAAAGTGTATCAAATTTTTTCATTTTATTTATTTCTGTATCGAAAATTTATCATAGCTATTTCTCACGAACTATCGGAATTATGTGATTACATTGCCTCTAACTGAACACAAAGCACTTTAATAGACCACCTATTTTAATTACCTACCCTTCAAAGTGATAATGGTATTCCGCACAGAATTTCCTGCAACCATATCTTAATTATTGAAGGCGACCGATAGTCATGCCTTTGCAGACAGGTAGAATTGGTTTAATTGTGCAACCGATGGCTATTTGCTAAATAAATTAACAGTTTCTGGTCACGTAAAGCATTGCTCGCAGAATGCTCCCACAATTGTTGAAGCTTCTGCCAACAGTTGAAATTATATTGTATTTAGGGATTTCGAAGTTGCGCTGTGTGATTTTGATGTTGGGGAATCGAAGTAATTTACAGTCGTGAAAAGTGTCACGTTCACTTTGAAAGGGTTTGCGGCTTTCGCAAAAGAGAAAAATTAATTAAAGCTAATTACGTGCACAACATTTTTTTTATTAGTAAAACTGTACTTAATGTTGAAAAGTTTGCAATCAGACCAAATGAAACAGAAAAGAAGAGAAATTTCATTAGTATAAAAGAAGCAAAAGCAAAGCGTAACTGCAAACTCCAACCGTTGAGACTTTGTTTTTTATCCATCGCTGAACGAAAATAAATTAAAAACCCAAATAGAAATTTAATTAGACATCCAATAATATTACAAGATATATTTAATAAACGAAGGCCTTACCACAAAAACTCATTTGAAAACCGATTACCAAGATCAAAGCGAGAGAAAAATCTCATTAATACTTTGGATGTTAACACATCCAAAGTATTAATGAGATTTTTCTCTGAAATGCGATATTTCGAATTATTGGGCGAGAATTATCGTGTATCTTTGAAAAAAAATCGAGGACCTTATTGTTTGAGTGAACACGATATCATGACTGACTTTGAGTTACTTTAAGTGCCTCTCGATTATCTTGGTTCATCGTCATAGTAAGGGATGGGTATTTAATTAGGTTGATCCGCCAATGTCAAAATATCTGAATTTTTTATTAAATTAAAAGATAAGTGGTCTTATGAGTCTCATTATTGTAAAGTTGTAATTAGATCGTCTCAAGATTTTTGAATAAAATTAGGTTTTTCTGTTTTGATAAAATAAGAATTTATAGATGTTCATGCGTAGGTAAGCTGATTTTGTGTTTGCCTATAAATCACCTTTTGCCAACCAAGAAAAATCCATTTCACCTTTTAAAAAAAAATAGGAAACTCTCCAGTACTTATTTTTTCAATAAATTTGAATACTTGCAATAAAGAACTAAGACCTACCTACACACACCTGACGTACCTAACTACATAGCAGACTTAAAAAAATACCTATCATAGGTAGAATGGAATTTAAAATAGACTAAAGAATCTGTGATCGTTATCTAGGTACCTATAATCTGAGTCGGCGGCAGACGTAGACGCGTCGATGGCAGCCGCCAACACATCAAACTGCAGCCGTCAACGCGTCGACCCCGTCGACATCGTGCTGTTCGTGTATACGAGTTCGTGCTGAAATAGACACGAGCGGAACGTTGCCAACGGCAGAGGCAACTGCAGCCGTCATTCGTCGGTGGCAGCCGTAAATGCGTCGGCTGCAGTTGCTTTGCAGCTTGTGTATGAGCACTTAAGTCGGTAGGGAAACATTCAACTGTCATTTACAAATTGATGAGAAAAGGTTTTCTTTTTTTGATTCTAAATCATGGACATCTCATTCTTAAAATTACTTTCCATTCAACATATTCTAATAATAACATTTCTTTCACTGATAAATACAATGGGTCATACATTAAAACGTAGGAATCAGTTTCCCTTATTCATTTATATTCTACACCCAATTCACCTTTAGGAAAACATTATTTTACCTGAATAAATATTACGTTCATAAATGTTATATGCCAGCTTTTGGATGTGATTTCGCTTTCGTAAAATTGATCTCGTCTTTTGACGAAAACTGTCTGATATATAACTTCCGAAAAGTTGGGGGTTTTAATTTAAGAATTATATTTTATTTAAAGTTAAGATTTATTTCTTTTTTATTTATTTGAGTTCGAGGAACTTTACCTCGTTATCGATATGATAAATAAATATATTTAGCTTGAAAAAGATATTTACCAATTTCTTTAAATTTTTTTTTTTTTTTAACGGTATGAATTTCTGTTTATTGTAGGTAGTGTAAATCCAAGCTGTTATACATCTGCATAATTACAAAGTTGTTGTCTGTCCCTATAGGCATTTGCATTTGATCAGTACAAATTACATGAGCTGCAAATTACATGAGCTGGTCTTCTGTGAGTAAGCAGTAGGACTCGATACACATGGTTTAGTATTAACCTAACATATTCTGCATCACAAAATCGTGTATATTAGTTTGCAGGTCGGAAAACTGTTGGATATGACATTCATGGTTGGAGTTTGACATAAGACTGACATTAGACATGCGTTGAACAGTGTCTATGTTTCAGCAAGTGTCTTATGTCGGTCTTACGTCAAACTCCATAACTAAACACGGTATTGTGGAAGTCAGGTAAATTAGTTGCTATGAATTCGTCGAAATTGTCTCATGGTGGTTACAACGTCTCCAGAAACCGCAATTATTTCCTGCTTTACCGGTAATACTTAGGTACTCATTATCTAAAAATAACACACATTTCCATGAACCACAAAATGGGACATACCAGGATATCAACAGTAATCAAAACGTACAATTGTACTTTATTTAACCGTCCAACTCAATTCCACACTTTATTTGCGAAGCACGAAATTACACCAATCCAGTATTGGATTATGGAAATGTGGATACGAATACACAAATGACCCGAATTTATAGGATTTTTTTAAGTCTACAAAAATATTACAATTTGTGGGAATATCGACATGGATTAAGTTCTTTTCTTTTCATATTACAATAAAATTTATTAATGTTAATTTAAATGTACGCCCTTAGCTGAATTGTACATTTTGACGTTCGATTTATCATATTTTTGTATTTAAAACAGTTTCGTAGACGACTGATTTACAGAAACATTAGCCCGTTTATACAGCCTGATTTTTTTATCCATTAATATTTAAGGTATTTGAAAATAATTGTGAATTCATCCCTCAGTACTAAAATATTGAGAAATCACAAAGTTGACGATGTGAAGAATATTGTAAACAATTACGATTGTCGAACTAGAGCGGCTAGCGGCGTGGGCGTAAGAGAAGTCGTTCCCAACTATGATACTTGCATAACGTAGCGGGTTTTCCAGTACAGGTTGATCTACGGAAAGATCACAAACAGTTACAATGTTCGGAAACAGTTAATGTTTTACCTGTTTCTTTATGTGGGAGCCCATAAGTTAATACGAGGCTATATATTTTACCCGCGCCGATCGGTATTGACTTGTCTTCACCGGTAGAGACGAAGGTAACATAGGTCCACCTATATTTTCTGCAAATAAAATTATTATTATTCTTATTTTTATTCTTTACGACTGCGCCCCGCTGTTTCACCCGCGTAAGTCTCGATCCCGTGAGAATATCGGGATAAACAGTATCCTATGTCCTATTCCAGGTCTATCTATGTGCCAAATTTCATCCTTTAAGCCGTTTTAGCGTGAAAGCGGAACAAACAAATAAACAAACAAACAAACTCACTTTCGCATTTATAATATTACTAACTGATGCCCGCGGCTTCGCCCACGTGGATGTCGGTTATTATATACTAAAATATTCCTCGAGAACCACACTATCCATTCGTGAAAACAGCATGAAAATTGGTGCAGTAGTTTTTGAGTTTATCGTTAACAGACAGACAGACAGACAGTCGCGGCAGAGGACTTTGTTTTATAATATGTAAGGATTAATTAGGATGCAAGCACTAAACAATGGAACATGAAAGCGCGATTTCGTCACGTAAAAGTGACCGACCGGTGGCGCACGCGCCGCCTGCCCGCTACACCTCCGCGTCGACCAGAACTGTGATAAAAAACCAGGCTGCATGTGAAACTGAGACACGGATACCGTGATGGGCAAATACTAATTCTAATATTAATCACATTCACGTTGTACCTTCTACCTTCCTGTTTTAATTATTATTTTCCAGTCGATGACACAGTACTAACGTTTAGACAAGTCTACACCACTTTCAGTATAAGGTGTAAGTGTAGGCTTGTTCGGCGTCATTTTAACTTTCACCTCGAAGGGCTCGACGCGAGAAAACTTTCTCCCTTGAAAAGGGAGGGAAAAGTTTCTAATGAACAAACTTCCGACATATGACCCATGGAAATGAGACATTGTTTCTGCGTACTCTTTGTTTCTCTATGATCGTTTTTGCGTTAAAGGTAAGAGTGTTGCACTAGCGCTTCGAGACCAAAATGACAGCTAGACAGGCTATTAGATGATGGCTCAAGAGTAAGATGCCTCCGACTGCATTAAGATTGTTTATAGTCATAAATGGGATTGGAGACAGAAATAGGTCATCTCGTTCCCATCTTTTTCAAAGTTCACTTTTTACGCAGTCGGGGTTTTTTTTTTTATAACTTTGAATTCTCAGAATACAAAATCCTGTTCCACGAGTTTATTGTTACCTAAATGAGCTACACGCAATACGTTCCCCTTACAATTTCACCTCTCATTTACTACTTTCTTATGTCGGCAATTACATTTATAGGCTTGTCTCTGGTGTGTTATCATGTAACTCGGAAGGCGGTTGTTGCTGTAATTACATGAGTATGTTTTTCTTACTTCGGTGAATTAAGGGATATATTTGGGATTATACTGTGTTGTTATGCTTTTGGTTTTGATTCTGGTTTAATTCTTACTTAGCTCAAAATTTCTCATTCATTTTGTTTTGTTTGACTTGAACGTTATTATTTTTCAAGGAAATCAATCACGAATCTGTTACATCATCTATTACAAAAGAGAAAATTGCTTTTTTCGCGGAACCATAATAATGAAGTAGAGGTATTTTTAAATCGGCTAATTCAGCAGATACTAAACAAAAGGTTCACAAGAAAATACACTTTCTTTTTTCATGAAATGAAACCAAATGAAATTTTGTATATTTTGTGTACGTTATATTTTACAACAAAAAAAAAAAACTCAATAAACGTCTAACGTAGTACCGGATTTGTGACACAAATTTGAAACTAATAGAAAAAAATTCAATATTTAATTTAGTAAAAGTCCAGCTGTGTAACTACTCTTTCGTCTCTGTCACTCAGACAGACCCAGGTAGGTAATAATATTAGGTAATTCGTATCTAAAAGAAAACCAACTGAAATTATGAGAACAATTACATTCCTTGTTTTAAGCACCGTTTTCACTTAGTGTTCTGAGCGAGCAAACATTCGTTTGCAAGGTAAATGAAAACGGCTAGAGTAAGCAAAACGTTGCGCGCGCAGTCTGTTTTAGACTGTTCCGAACCTATTTAAGTTCTGATAACTTGCTGAGATGTTCGTTCAGAATGGTCAGTGAAAACACAGCTTTGTTTAGTACGAAAGTAACGGACGTAGACGGACCTTTACAAAAACACTTATAATACAGTTTTAAAAGCCCGTTTGCAGTTGCTTCAACATCTGTTATTTATTATACAGCTTAGCTTGGTTTAAAAATAATTATGCTTTGTTGTGATAATTTTTCTATGTAGGTATTTACATAACCAATATAGCAGTGATAGCCTAGTGGTGTGACCGTCCGACTGCCACGTCATCGATCTCGAGTTCGAACCCAAGACACGCACCTCTGTCTTTTCAGTTTCATTATATGATTATCACTTGCTTCGAAAACGGTGAAGGAAAACATCATGAGGAAACCGACATATCTGAGAGATATTTCTCGACGGCTTGTGAAGCTAAGTCAGAGGTGCATACAAGGCGGCATAAAAACTCTGACACCAGGTTAGTCACTAACCGCACGAAAAAGAAAGAAGACATAACCAAACCTCCCAGTGTCCTTTACATCATTATGGGCTGTCATGGGCCACCCACTGCTGAGTATAAAGCCTCCTCCCTTTTGCGCCATTCTTCCCTGGGGGCTTAAAACAGTCACTTTGGCAGAATCATAATAGGAAAATATTATGAATCATCATAAATTGTCCCAAACTGACAATTCATAATAATATGATCTGCGTGCGATTCATAATAAGAAATAATTCATCTGTTTGACAACTTTCTATGGAGATTCGTAAAATAGTTAACACATTATGAATTGCTTTTGTGTCAAATTAGAGGAATTGCTAATGACAGCTGGAAATTCAGGAAATGAATCGCTTTTAGAGGAATTGCTAATGTGGCCGTTCTAAGCCCCCAGGTCTTATGTCCTATATCCAGGGTCCATAAAGCCCGATTTACATTGGTCAAGTGTTCAGCAAAATTGATAAGTACAGTGAGTAAGTACACTGGTGTTAACCGACAGTAGTGAGTTAACTTGGCTTGCAAGCTGCCTTGCAAAAATAGAAAGCGATTCTATTAGGATTTGCTTCGGATCCAAATAGAATCGCTTTCTAGTTTTTTGATAGATAGATAGATAGATAAAACATTTATTTGGTGCACACAAAAGTCATTGCACAACATACAAAAGCACGGTTAAATAATAACTAATTACATAAATAAATAACAAGCAAGTAACACCCCTCGCGCTCCCGCTCTGTCCCCCGCGCGGTTCTTGACTCGCCACTTGGCGTAGTGTAAACAGTCAAATTTACTACAGTGTATTAGTGGCCGGCAACAGGACGAAGCACGTATTGTTTTTGTGACGTTGCTCTTCCATCGCGACAGAGAACTGACACTTGACTCGCTGCAGTGTAAACAGTCACTGTCCAGGCGCTCGCCACTCGCCACTGTCCTTGACCAATGTAAATCGGGCTTAAGCTGTAATTGAATAGAACAACAACTAAAACACAACCAATCGCACTTAACAGAATAAGCCCCCCAAAAACTGTTCGTCCATTCTGAATACGCATCCGTTAGTCAGGTGATTGGAGATGTATACCCCTCATTAATACCAACAACGATGTTGTTTCTACTTTCTTTAGTTTTCCCCTCTTGCCATCTATCGTTATCTGGGTTATTTGGGTAACTTTGGTCTTATTTCAGAGTATTTGACCTCTGGATTTGTTTCGGCCTTCTCAAAGTAGTCAGATAGGAACCGCCGACCTCATCTAGTATTATAAATATAATTGACGTGTAAAAGTATTTGTACAAACCTACTTAAAGAAATAAAATTATTTATCACTAGCTTTCGCACGCGGCTTCGCCCGCGTGGTATGTCGATAAAAAGTATCCTATGTCCTTTCTCAGGCTCTAGACTATCTGTTTACCAAATTTAATTTAAATCGGTTTAGTAGTTTTGGCTTGAAAGCACGACAGACAGACAGACCGACAGAGTTACTTTCGCATTTATAATATTAGTAAGGATTGCACAGAGGTAAAGTTCAGGAATAAAAAGATTAAGCATAAAAGGTCAATTTTGACATGTATCGTGTAGACTCCACATTTTGCGAGTTACGTTAGTATCCAGGTCATTGAAAAAGTCAGCATGAATGTGGTTGAAAGTTGCATAACTTTTTTATTCAGTGAATGTACAAGAAACATGTTTTGAAAAAGTGGTCAGTAATACACTCCCGGACACTTGAATCGAGCCACCCAGTACATGTTTATTCAATGGTCTCTATCTTTTTAAATTTGGAACAATGGTGATACTGAAGTTATGGCCAGTATGTCAGCTTCAAAAGTGCATTAAAACTTGTCCCAGACTTATCATTATTTTGTAAGCTTGTGAAGATAAAAAATGAACGGTGGCTCAATTTAGGAGTCCGAGTGTGAATTCCTGCTATCGACTCTCTAGATATGAGATTTCTTTCCTTTTTACCCGACTACGGCGAAGCAAAAAGGAGGGTTATAATTTTGACCGGAACTAAAACCCAACTACGAAAAAAGTCAATCAAATAAAAAGGTTTATACAAGACATTACTGACAGACAAATAAAAAATCCGGAGTCACACGTGTTATGGTGCCATAAATCAAACAGATTGCATGTGACTCCGGATTTTTAATTTGTCTGTCTGTGATTTCTTGTTTATACCTTTTTAGTTGATTGACTTTTTTGTCGTAGTTGGGTTTTAGTTTTTATTATTAGATTTAATTTGAGATTCAGCTCAGATAACAAAGGTAGGTAATAACATTTTGCAATAAATAGAAGAAAAATACACTCACTTGCCCGGGTTCACTAACTTATGCATACCTTATTTAAAGCTACTCTTTCGGGACAGACATCACAATAGTGATGTACTTATTTGCAGAATGTGTCTACCTTTCCGCACTTGACCTACTACATAAAAAATGGCGAACCTTCATAGGTAATGATTCTCCGAACCTTGAATATAAAGTGGGCATTTGGCACAAATACTCAACATCACTCACTGATTGCTAAGTTTGCGGTAGAACTTTTGTTTAGGAACACATTAGGTATACATTATGTACATAAGTGTCGTATGACAATCGGGTAAGGTTGAAAGTCGGTTAATATGTTTTTGGTAGGGTTGGCGTGTATGGTAAAAGCAAAGACATTAGTCCCTAATTCTTTAGCCGCCTTCAAGTCAGAATTTATTAGTGATGCGCACGAAAAATGACTTGTTTGCCAGATTTCTAGCTTTAGCCAAGTTGTTTTACCTAAAAGCAGCATAGCATACTATTTTTAACAAGGAATAACTAAATAAAAGTTAAATTATAACACATGTATTATACATTGTTATAATACATGTTTAGGTAATTTACTGTACTATGACGTGTGTACTATGTCGACTGCCTCGTTGGTGTAGTGGTTGCAAGCGCTACTGCTGATCGTGAGGTCCGAAGTTCGATTCCCGGGTCAGGCTAAGTGTTATTGGCTTTTATGATGTGGGATTTCTCAGGGGCAGCTCGGAATCTGGTTTTGTGCCCGATTGATGGCGATAGGCTCGCCCCCTATTACATGGGTCTTAAACATAACTGGCGAAATGTGGGTGTAATTTAGGTACACCTCTGCCTAACCCTTCGGGGATTACAGGCGTGATGTTATGTTATATGTATGTTTAATGATAATTTAAAAAAAAATATCTAGGCCTTGGTCTAGTCTAAAACATCTATATTAGACACTCGACTTTCGCAAAGACACGAAAGTGTTTTTACCAGTGACATTGACATTGCAAAAACAAACTACATATAACGTAAAACATACTCAGCTAACAGAATAAAAAGATCCTCCAATACACACGTCCAGACATCTTAGCACAAATTGAAAAAATGTCTAAGGCAGTGCTATAAATTTATCCGTTACCGAAGGGTAGTTATAAATAAAAAAGTGGAACAATTACGTTACGTGTGGGACATTCAATGCGCCGCGGCTAATATTATGAGGTCGCTGGGTTTGGCAAGAGGCCAGGCAGACAGCTAGCTCGTGGTACACTGGAAAATGTCTTGGGCCCGTATTGCTATACAATTTAGGACACGGCCCTGGAAACCCAAATTAAGAAATAACTGCAAAATATTTATGTCACATATTTGATAGTGTAAATAATGATCCTTTTATTGACTGGGATATCAGAAATAACTAGTATTTTCTCATTGCAAAGATCACAGAAGAGACTATAATTTACATAAGCAGATTCCATTCGCAAGTTACTCGAGTAAGAATATATTAGAAGCATGTCTATTAATATTAGCAGAACTAATTCAAGCAAAAAGCATTCCACGAATGAATAGAATCCAACAGCATAAAATTAAGAATCCCTCAAAGGCTGCCTGTATAACAAATGTTTAAGATTTTCATACAATTACGTTTGTAACTTGAATTAAAAAGAATTCCATGAGCTGTGTCGACATCTAAGCCATATAATTGGCCGTACATTTTGTGTAAACTAAAAGTGTTGTCTCTAAAAATTGGCGTTGGCTCACCTCACCAACATTGCCATTTAGGTGTGTTATATATTTTTGAATAAGCTGAACGAGTTTCGAGTCAAAGGGATTCGGTGAACGCTTCCTTTATAGCCCCTTCAACGTTTATTTATCGTGTGTATACAGAGCGAAGGGGAACGAGTTAATACATTATGAATGTGCAAATTGAGTCATCTTGACATTATTTTGACTACGTTGGCGTTCATGTCAAAACACGAACAACGCGCAGAAGCAACATTTAATAATATTTCTAAGAAAATTCAAGTCATTCCTCGAAATTGAGTGTTGTTATCCAACCTTTTCACTTTTTGCTCTGAGCAAAAAATGGCGGTATTTATATTTTTCCTCCGCTGGGAATTAAAGCCAATTGCGTCTGAAAATTGAGATGGACAATTAGTTTTTTTAGGATATTTAGATTAGTATTCTTTATGGTAATGGGAATTTTTAACCGATTTCTTCAAAAAGGTGGTTTTTTTTTGTGTATTTTCCTCTATATTTTCGCCAATTGTAAACCGATTTACAATTTTTCAAAGGATATACTCCCGAGGTGGTCCCATATAAATTTTATTAAGTTTGCTTGCGTAGTTTTTGAGTTAGCTACAATAATTACGTTTTCTCAAACATGCTTGGAAATTCGAGCATTATTTTGACAACTTTCTTCGGGATAAATCGAAATTGCTGTAATGGTAAAAAACAAGTGACGATACGGCCAGCAAAGTTACTATGAAAATCCATATCTGGCGTGTTTAGCGGCCAAATAAATTACTATGAAAACTCATATCTGTCGTGTTATTTAAAAATGGAACGAACTTTTTACTTCAACACACGACAACCAAGGAGGTAACTTATCAAAGATTTTATTTAAATTTCGAATTGGCTTGCAAATAGAACAAAGAAGAAACAAATGACCATATTGGCGCATGAAAAATGATAGTTGTTCGTCATTGATTCTGGAATTTCTATTTAATTTACTCAGTTTGAATTTCCGCGCGTTGTTTGAGAAAAGTACTATACAAGCCTTGGCCGCAATCAGGAATTGATGGACTCACGCATGAGTGCCTCGGCTTCGCCTCGGCCCGCATTTTCACGATCGTCCATCAATCCCCTTATTGCTGGCCGCGACAGTAATGTACAAATTTTTCCCACTTAGTCTATATAGACGACATTATATTTTACTCCGTCACTGTTATTTACTTAACAGGTAAGTGGTATTCGAATTTTTGTGGGGTAGGTACCACAGTTAAAAAGTGAAAAAAAAAAAAACAACCGACTTCGAAAACAAAAAAAGTAAAAAATAACTTTATTTCGGAAGTCGGTGTCTTTGTTTTTCAATTTTCGGTTTTTGCCACCGACTTCCGAAATTAAAGTTATTTTTCACTTTTTTTGTTTTTTTTGGAAGTCTGTTAAAGTTACTGTTGAAAGTTTTTATTGAAAAAATATTTAAAACAGAAATGTAATAGCAGTAGCAGTCAGTATAACCGATCACATACGAATTTGGTACAATATTGTCCAATATTTTGTCAAACAAGCCAATTTTACAAAATTTACGACACCTGAAATTCTCAGAATTTCACCGAATGTGATAATAATAATTTATTAATAACGTTGATGCAAATATTTTGAACATTAAATATTAAATGTTCAAAATACACCTATATTTGAGTTGGTAGTGACTAAAAGGGTGTTCTGTATTTCACAGCTAATATTGGTGGGCCGCACCTCAAAGATTCATGCCATTAGTAGATTGTGTAAGTACTAAAGTAAACCACATTTCAAAGATTACAGAATTGGAGGAGACTGTTGCTAATTTGCAAGTTAAGTCTGTGGCACCTGTTAATTGTGTTTATAGGAACACGTGTAGATTTGGGCACAAATTCTGCAGAGCATTTCAGCTGCATTCGGTTAGACTGGAAGCTATTCCCAACTTAGTTGGGAAAAGGCTATGCAGATTGATTGAGGTATGTAAGATAGGATATGCATGGTCAAGTAATGAAACTCAAACTCAAAGCATTTATTTCAATTAAACCATTCACAGGCACTTTTGAATTGTCAAGGAGTCGGTCAGTCAGAAATATGAAGCTAGTTGCCCATTCCAAAGCGTAGTAGGTACCTATGGAGAAGAACGGGCAAGAAACTCCATGGACATTCTTTTAAATCAAAATATTGTTACAATATTATGTGGGTTACATCATTTATGTTGAAATTATACATGTGAGAACAATGTAGAAAGCACGTTAAAAGCGTCCGCAATTATTATATAAAACAATTCAAAAATTAAAATAAGCCATGGCAGCTAAGAGATGACCAGTCACAACTGACGGCGCCCGTTCACGAAAATGTTTAGTACTGTGATTGCTTGGACTCACGCACTGACTTATTAGTATTACTTGTAAAGATGTCAGGAATATTGTAATATCGTATACTTTTACAATGTTTGTAAATATGTGAGCACCATGTACCTATCACATAACTGATTTATTTGTCATTGCTCCATTTATAATTCTTTTTGCCTTTTGTGGGACAGTAATCTTATTGTAAGTGCATCGTCTTCACATATAATTACATAATTCATGTGTACAAAATATTGTAAAACATTTTTGAAAAGAGTAACGGTGGAGTTTCTTGCCCATTCTTCTCCAACTAGAATCAATTCTATTTCTTTGTTTTTCATTGACGTTCAAAAGTGCCTTTTATGTATGTGCCTATTTGAAATAAATTATTTGACTTTGACTTTACCTTAGGGTTAATTTTTACTTGTACCTCGTAATTTTTTGAAGTATGTATAGGAGCCATATTGCCAATTTTTTTTTCATGAAATTGATATTTCGTAAAGGTGACCATGTACCCGTTGCCGGAAAGGAATGTGTTTGAAAATTGCATGACATTATTGTACCTTGACTGTACGTACATACACACGTTGTTTATGTAGCTATGTGACTGCATAATAATGTGTATGTGACGGACTCCAATGCACATAATTAATATTGTTTCTACCACAAGGACCACTTGCCACGTCCTATATTGAGATAATTAACCAAATAAGGCTCACAAACATGTAAAACGCATGAAGTTGAATGGATAATGATAATGCTCTTTGCTGCGGACATGAGCAGTATGAGCACTGATGAGCTCTATGCTATTTCCGTGGAGATAATACCACGAATGAAATGCATCGTAATAAGCCTGTTGAATAGAGAACAGCTCATTTGAAATTACGGATTCTGATTTTGAAATGGCTCTTTTGAGTTGTAAATTGATAAGTCTGCAATCTGAGGTATTCCACTCAGAGCACTGATTTCAACTTATCCGAACCGCACTGAAACGAAATTTGATGACTGTGTTCTTCTTACTAATTACTTGTTGTAACATCTTTGTAGGTAACATACAAGGTTTATAATACAAAACCCGGTTCAGAAACAGCTCCTATCAATACCACCACAGCTTTTATCAACAGCTTGAAGCTAATGCAAACTAAGCTATCCGTTCAATCAAGTTGAATGAACTAGACAAGGAGCTGTGTATCCTAACTTGATATTAGGATAGTATCGGGTACCAGTAAAGTTTAGGATTAGCTAGTAAACTTCGGGAGAGTGCAATTGAATATTCATTGATGTGTTTTGGGATAGTGATTAAAGCAGTGTTACCGTTGTAGTCTCATACAAGGTGAATAGTTAAACGTAGGTCATATTGGAAGAGGTTATTCAATATTCAGTTTTTGATTCTCGTTCCAACTATGTGAAAATAAGCCCTTTTATGGCCTAATGACTATGCCTATGCTTCAAATTGTGAACAATCACATATTTGCTTTCACAAGCGTTTAGGTACAGTATAAATAAGTAACAGTATTACGTGTTCACTCAAAACGGCCGAAACGACGCGCTTTGAAATCTCAGTGTACATATATATCAGTACGCAACAGTATCGAATGCGCGGCAGTTTTTCTACTAAGCGGCCGTATTTAACTATTTCAAGGCCACTGCCGAGACATAACACTGTTACTTTATTATACTGTGGTTTAGGTAAGGAGGCAAAATGAAGTATACCTCCCTGCCTTATAAAAGTTCATCAGCCCAGTGCTGTCACCCATACAAGTGCAGAGATCATAGATCTTTGACAGTTGTTACGGATCATCCATCTGACAACCAGTCTTACCAAAGGGTATCGTGTTACCCAGTAATTAGGGTGTGGAGGTCAGATAGGCAGTCGCTCCATATAAAACACTGGTATTCAGCTGCATCTGGTAAGACTGGAAGCTGACCCCAACATAGTTGGGAAAAGGCTAGGCAGAATGATGATGATGATTATAAACAGAAATAGCCGGCTGCAGTCTTCAGTTTATTTCCCCGCTGCGGGGTGCTTTTTCGCAACGCGGCAAGGCTGTTAATTGACCTATTAACCCAACGATAGGGTCAAAGGGGTCATAATGTTTCGCTGTCATTAGCCGCTTCTTAAACGCGGCTAGTGGGTACTAGTGGCCGTCAGCTTGTGTGTTATCGGACTTTATATTTTATGGGATAAGTTGTATAACAAAAATAGATGGTCTGTGGGTACAAATATTTAGTAAATCTTGTTATAATCTGTGGTTTGTCCAAAGAGGTGGAGAGTTTTATAAAAGTTGCTGGATTCGGGTGGTTGTGGAAAACAGATGAATCTTAATATGATCTAACGAATACAATCTTGAAATGCTATGTCCTTTACTTGATAGACTGTGAGAAAAAACTGCGTCAAATCAATTCAATAGATAATATTAGATAAGGTACTGCATGAAGTCAGAGGCCTAACAATAGAAGTAACTGCATGCAAATTAGCAGATTACATTACACATCATTGCATTATAACATTGGGCACATTGGCAAATGGCCGATGGGGCCCGAAAGTTCTGGAGTGGCAACCGCGTACTGAATGACGTAGCATTGGACGGCCCCCACAAAATGGACCGATGACCTGGTGAAGGCCGCAGCAATCTGCTGGATGCGAGAAGCACAGAACCGGTCGAAGTGGCGGTGCTTAGTGGAGGCCTAAATGTCCAGAAGTGGACGTCTTTCGGCTGAAATGATGATAATTATGACATTATAACACACAAAATTGTAGGTACAGAACTACAAATATCTACGACTACACGATCTTACACCTCCATAGTGCCCTGTAATAATAACAATGTGAACTCAATGCAAGACCAAAAGCTTGTTCAAACCATGAAGGAATATAGGATTATTTGTCTGGTTGCATCAAAATCTGATGCCCCGTCTGGTTTCCATGGGCCCTTGCTGCAAGGCACTTGCGACGTCCAGACACTCAAGTGTTTATAGACAGTCTAAACTAAGCAAGAGCCTGACCGGTACTGCTTGCAAGAAGTTTGAGCTATTGTAGTCCAAGCGACGAGAGGCGCTGCAAGGTTATTTGGCACAAAATCTGATTTAAAGCCGCCATTTTGTTTTTAATCGTTTTCAAAAAAGGAAGAGGTTTTATGTTCGTGTATTTTTGTTTTATTTTTTACTAGCTTCTGCCCGTGGCTTCGTTCGGGTGGAAGTCGTAAGTCACCACAATATAATACTTAAATAACAGCCAAATTTTTATTTAAAAGAATTGCCTCCTTTGTGTAGTGGTCACAAACGCTACCTGTTGAGCATGAGCTCCTGGGTTCGTTTCCCGGGTCAGGCAAAGTCTTATTGGGTGGAGACGCAGAGTTATCGTTTGCTTCTGCGTCTAGATGGAAATAGACGGAGATACAAATGACAACTCTGCGTCTCGTTCCAGCGACAAGATGCGCAGTTTGCGCAGGCACAGTACTATTATACTGTGGCGCAGGCAAATAGCAGCCGTGCTTGAAATAGTTAGAATCATGATCAAGGACGAAAATATTTTTTATTTTGCCAACTAACCTATCTACCAATTCCAGGAAATCCAATCTACGCACACTTTTCTGTGAAATTATTATAAATTGAAATTAGTTCTGATATTCAATCGTTTGTATCATGATAGAATTCCTAGTAAAAAGTTATCACTACATCACTACATACTCGTAATTATAAAACAAAGTCATCCCGCTGCGTCTGAAAACGATAAACTCAAAATCTACCGAACGAATTTTTATACGGTTAAGGTAACTCGTTAAGTTTTTGTATAAATTGTCTGAAATAGGACGATAGTTGTTGAAGATCGACTTCATTACGTAAAGCTAAAGCGGCATGATTTGACGTGTGCCGCGTAAACTAATAGAATTACATGAAAACAATGTTTTATGGAATTAATACATTGTTTACCTGGATAGAGTACTTTAATTTTTTTGTAGTACGTTCCCGTGGTTTATTTTCCAACATCCACATGGGCGAAGCCGCGGACAAAAACTAGTTATAAATACCTATTAGGAGTACCTAAAAATCATTTTGTATTCAAATATTAATATTAACTAGATATAATTGAACTTATTGGATTCTCATCTTGACATTGTTCGTATTCAATAACATTCCCTGAACAGCAAATCATAGTTATCATACATTATCGTTATATTGATAACAAAATCAAACGAGAATTTGCTACGAATTACAAAAATGAAAACCGTTAAGTTTTCTTATTATTCCAGAGGGTCTCGTTAAAAAGAGATTACGTACTTACTGGGCAATAAACTGGTAACTTTGTAACCTACGGTTAATGAGTCTGGGAGCTGAGTATTACCAATAGGTTACTTACCTTTGGTTTATGTATACGTATTCTAGTCAGTCAATTAATTTCTCTGGGCTTCTGAAAAGGGGATTTTGTTTTGCAAAGATAGCTCATAATTAAACATTTTGCTCTGCGTATTGCTCAAGAAACTCCATCAAAACCCGCTCCTACTGCTCACTTAGACGCTCCCTCCACCACTTGTCTACGTTGACAGGTCCTATTGTTTGCACAACCGTCCCCAAGGACCCTGCTTACTACCTAACTACAAAATTGGATGAGGATACGATCCTCCCCTAATAAAGGAATGCATTATTATACCGCGGAGACGATATTAAAACTTTTTGGTGAGAAACTTAAAAGTTGGTAAGCAGATTCAGCAATTTTATTGTTTTATGATTGTGTTGAGTCTTTTGTAGAATCAAGTGAAGAAATTTTGACATATTTTTCTTAATGACTATACGAAAATAAGTAGCTTAGTTGTAGAGAACCTATTTAATATGTAAATACTGTCTAATTCACACAAGTAGTGAGGTTGCTGCAGTCACTCTGGACGGGTCCCCTCAAATCGATGTGGTTCTATCCTTAAAATACTATTTCAGACACTAATCTACATGGTCCTCATATGGCCTGACCAAGATTATGTCTGAACTTTAAATGAGACTTTAACCCTTTTTTTTTTGTGGGTGGGAAATCATCAAATGTCTTCTCCCGCTCTGGGCGGAGTGGCCGGGCCAGACTTTTACTGACTAAAACCCACCTGTGCTCCTTCAGTTGCCTGTTGCCAAGGTCCCGGTATCTCTTTCGGACTTTCCCGCAACCCTGGCAAGAGACTTTGACCCTTGTGTTTGTTTCGCATTTTCTTCTCAGGAATAGTAAGATAGGAATTGTCGAATCCATCGAGCCTTTTGAACAGTGGGGCCACCATTACGGCATAGGAACTATTTGGTAAAACGTGACTCTAATGAGGTAGCTGATGCCACTAAATGTCATCGAATGGCAGAAAGAGGTGAAAAGTGATATGGCCCTCTGCACGAGAGGCTTACAGTAGGAGTGAGTCAGTGCCCAAAACAATTAACTTTTGTATTAGTGCAATAAGTAAAAGAAGACACTTAAATTAAATGCAATTCATTCAGTTTGCGTTCCATAAAACGTTCTAGTTCGAACATTAAACCATAGATAACAAAAACTACCTTCACTATCCAACAGCTTCATTGAACAACCGATCTTAACAACCCAGCTATTTAAACTAAAAAACTAAGCTTTAAACACTGCATACCCGAACCCATCTTACCAACGCCATTCGATCGAAAGGTCGATTTCATGGCCGTATTTCAGTGGGAAAATATTGTAATGGAATATCCCGGGAAAGCGGTTTGTGGCCACGATTTTAAGAGTCGTATAAGAGAATTATTGGCGGTTTCGTCTGCTGATAAAAGAAGTTCGCAGATTCTGTTACGTGGAACTGTATGGCATGAAAGTATGGCTCTAGCGCCTTTTTCTAATGCTTTTTTTCATTCGTAGTGTAATGAATGTCTCACATGTAATAAAGAAAATAAATCTGCCTAGCCTTTTCCCAACTATGTTGGGGTTGGCTTTCAGTCCATGCAGTTGACTACCAGTATTTTAAATGGAGCGACTGCCTATCTATCTGTCCTCCAAGGAGTATCACCCAGTTACTACCCAGTAACTGGGTGATACGATACTAAGACTGATTGTCAGACTTTCGGGCTTCTGACGCCCCGTAACGACTGTCAAAGATCCCAAAATGACATTCGGGACCAACGGCTTAACGTGCTTTCCGAGACAAGGAGGGGTCTCGGTATGTTAAGATGGTCACCCATCCACGGAGTGACCGCCGCAAGCGTAGCTTGACCTAATCAATCGACCCGTGCAGCTATTATTATTTAACTACGTGCCCCTCGGAAAAGGTATCTTTTCTATCGATGTATATTTGACGTCACAATATTATATACTTAACGGCGCATGATGATTTAGTCGATTTATTTTAACACTTTTTGAAGTTGGTAATCGATTATTTTTTAGTCTGTGGTTTAGAATTTATTTCGTTGGCGGTATTTTTAATTTAGAGCGGGTAACACCGAATGGGGTTGTGAGTGTCATGACGGCGGTGGCGATCACTTTTTGGTGCGATCGGCACGCGATGCACACGCACAAATCCATTGGCTCTAAAATTTAAAGACCATTATTGATTTGATTTTTTTAATCAGCATTAATCAGTTTAATCATTATTTTTTATTGTTAAAATTTGTAACATTCGTTTAAAGTAAATCAAGTGCAATAGTTTGCGAGTATTATTTTGTAAACACCTGCACGTACACGCCCGCGATGGAGGACCAACAGATGTCGGATCAGCAGCAACACGTGGTGTCCCAGCCGCTCGAACATCCGACATCAGAAGTGGGATACGATGGAACGGCGCAGGAACAGTCAGGTCAGAGTGTTGATTTATTATCAAGTGAAAATAACCGCTGGAAATTGCTATTTGAAATGCAACAACGCCAAATGATGGAATTGATTCGCGCGATTAAAGAACCTAGTACAGAAGACAATAAACTAGCCTTACCTGAATTTAATCCCGAGTCTCGAGATAGTGATGCTCGTGCTTGGTGCAATACCGTCGATTTGTGCTTGCAAGAAAAACAACTATCTAGCAGTAGGCTGATTATTACTATGAGTAAAGCCCTTAAGGGGTCGGCGGCTTCTTGGCTAGCTCAACATACTTTTCCTGGGATAACCTGGCCTCAGTTAAAAGATCTTTTTCTCGTTCGATACGATTGTGTTGAAACTCCCGCTGCTTTGCTATGTAGGCTATTTAATGAGAGTCCTAAGGAAGGAGAATGTTTGTCTGCTTATGCAAATCGATTTCTGAGCACGTTACTGAGTCAATGGAACAACTATTCCACCGAAAAGATAGCAATAGCTGTAACTATGGCGCATGCAGCTAAAATTGAACCGCGACTACAGCGATTGGCTTTCACCACGGAAATTGATACTCGAGTTAGATTGCAACAGGAATTGATGGCTGTTACGTATCGCAAAAGAGGACCTCCAATGCAGGACAAATTAAATGCACCTGGTGATGCCAAGAAACCAAAGTTAGACCAGTCAAGGCGTTGCTACAACTGTGGCAAACTGGGTCATATGGCAAATGAATGCCTAACTAAAAGATCTCGTGATTTTCTGCTAACCCTCAATCTCAGTTTTCAGGAAATAGTGGATCGCAACCAGCTGTAGACAGCGTTTCGAGGAAACCATCGACGCCGGTGACCTGTTTCTTCTGTGGGGAGCTGGGTCACATCGCCACACGCTGTCCAAAGAAGGAGACTGATTCCGGCAATAGCCGGATTGAGAAGCAAGTAGATATCTGCACCATAAAGCCAGCTACAGATCTACTTTTAACCGAATCTGGTGAGTCGTTTTCGTTTTGTTTTGACTCCGGTGCTGAGTGCTCTCTGATCAGGGAAAGTTTAGCTAGTAGGTTCCCTGGTAAACGACAGCAAAATACGGTTACATTGTTAGGTATAGCCAAATCTAGTTTACCATGCAATTTTCAAATACTATCCACAGTGATGATACAAGGGTACTCGTTGCAGTTATTATTACATGTTGTCCCTGACTATTGTATTTCTACTGCAATTATGATTGGAAGGGACTTGCTTTCATTGGGATTCTCAGTTGCAATTTCAGAAACATCTTTTTTATTGAATAAGATTAAAATAGTCTCTGTTTGTGATGTAGGCTCTAAAGTAAAAGACTTCAGTGGCATTGATAGTGATATTCCCAATGAATATAGAGAACAATTAACATCTTTACTTAAAGATTACTGTGATTACTTCGTAGAAGGCACTCCATCGGGTAGAGTTAGTACAGGAAAATTAGAGATCAGATTAGTTGATCCCAACCGCACTGTACAACGCCGACCATATCGGCTTGGTTGTGATGAAAGACAACTAGTGCGCTCTAAGATCAAAGAACTGTTAAATGCCGGTGTAATTCGTAAAAGTTGTTCGCCTTTCGCTAGCCCGATCTTGCTGGTCAAAAAAAAAAGGATGGAACTGACCGCCTGTGCGTAGACTACCGTGAGCTTAATAATAACACAGTCCCTGATCGTTACCCATTGCCTATAATATCTGATCAAATACAACGTTTGGTAGGAGCAAATTATTTCACTTCTCTTGATATGGTTAGTGGGTATCATCAAATTCCTGTCGAGGAAAAGTCAGTAGAGCGTACAGCTTTTGTTACGCCGGATGGGCAGTTTGAATATTTGGCCATGCCATTTGGTCTTCGAAATGCCCCTTCGGTGTACCAACGTGCGATAAATAAAGCACTTGGAGTCTTGACAGAGTCGTTCGCTGTAGTCTATTTAGATGACGTTATTGTCCCCTCTCGTACTTTAGATGAGGGTATTGGTCGCTTACGTCAGGTCATGAAAGCATTAACAGACGCCGGTTTCTCTTTTAATTTAAAAAAATGTGCTTTCCTCAAAACTGAAGTAGAGTTTTTAGTGTATCACGTAGCCGCTGGCGAAATACGACCGAATCCGCGAAAAATTAAAGCTTTGACGGAACTTGAACCTCCGCAAACGGTTACTCAACTACGACAATTTATAGGGTTGGCTTCGTACTTTAGACAATTTGTACCATGTTTCTCTCAAAAGACCGCCCCCCTTTATAGATTAACTTCAGGGAAAGGCAAAATACAGTGGACACCAGCTTTTGAAACAATTAGAAAAGATATTATTGATACACTTACTAGCAAACCTGTTCTAACTATTTTTGACCCCAACCAGCCGATAGAATTGCATACCGATGCCAGCGCTGAAGGTTATGGTGCCATACTAATGCAACGGTTTGATGGTAAATTACATGTTATCGAGTATTATAGTCGCCGAACCTCCAGCGCTGAGTCAAGATATCACTCATATGAACTAGAGACGCTCGCAGTAGTGAATAGCATAAAACATTTTCGTCATTACTTGCAAGGACGTAAGTTCGTAGTAGTGACTGATTGCAATGCAGTCAAGGCATCTAAATCTAAAGTAGACCTTACCCCTCGTGTCCACAGATGGTGGTGTTTTCTTCAATCTTTTGAATTCGACATGAGTATCGCCAGGGCAAAAATATGGGACATGTAGACTTTTTATCACGAAACCCTCTACCCTCTACCTCAAAGGTAGCTAGTAAAAAAATAGAGCAAAAAAGAGTGTATTTGACAGAAATATCAGATAACCGGTTACAAGCAGAGCAACAAAAAGATGAAGACATTAATTCAATTATTATAAAACTCAGGTCTAGTGAACTTGGTGATGAGGCGGTTAAAACTTATGAAATAAGAAGGGGTGTGTTGCATCGAAAGATAGAGCGTAATAAAAGGAGTGTGTGGTTACCAGTGGTGCCAAGGGCTTTTCAATGGGCTATTATTAATCATGTTCATGAGAGTGTAATGCACTTAGGGTGGGAGAAAACCCTAGAAAAGACTTTTTGTCATTACTGGTTTCCTAATATGAATAAGTACGTTAGAAGGTTTGTAGATAACTGCATCACATGTAAGGTGTCCAAGTCACACTCGGGCAAGGTCCAAGCCGAGCTCCATCCAATTCCAAAAGTTACTATCCCATGGCATACCATTCATATGGATGCCACGGGAAAATTAAGCGGTAAACGTGATACCAAAGAGTATGTGTTTGTTTCTATCGATGCTTTTACAAAATACGTTCTTTTGCATCATACTATGAACATTGACGCTAACAGTGCTATAAAAGCTTTGCAATCGAGTGTGGCCCTCTTTGGTGCACCTACGCGTGTAATAGCGGACCAGGGTAGGTGTTTCGCGGGTAAGGAATTTAGGGACTTTTGTACAACCCACAATATTAGTTTACATTTGATAGCCACGGGTTCCAGTCGTGCTAACGGGCAAGTAGAGCGAGTTATGTCTACCTTAAAGAACATGCTAACCGCAGTCGAAACAGGGAACCTTAAGTCATGGCAGGCAGCGTTGCCTGATGTCCAACTTGCCATCAATTGCACCGTCAATCGTACAACTAAGGCAAGTCCTTTAGAACTTTTGATAGGGAAGGTTGCTAGACCTCTTCAGTTAATGACCCTTGATACAGACGAGACAGAAATTGAATTAGACGAGATCAGAGAGCAAGCTGCTCAGGCAATAGAGGCAAGTGCTTCTATAGAGAAGGCTAGGTTTGATAAAAATAAAGCTAAAGTAAATAATTTCAAGTTAGGTGATTATGTACTGCTAGAAAATCATGAACGTAATAAAACAAAGTTAGAGCCAAAATATAAAGGGCCTTATCAAGTGGCTGAGCTGCTTGATGGTGACAGATATTTGCTTAAAGCATTGAATTCTAATCGAACGTATAAGTATGCACATGACCGTTTACGGCCTATTCCTGAGTGCTACGTTCCTTTGGAGTTGAATGCAGGGCTGGAAACGCCAATTAACAGCATAGAGTCAGAATGCTCCGATAACGGCGCAGTCGCTGGTGAGTTTATTTGATTTTCCGTTGCCTGTGTGGCACCCGTAGCCTGTGTGGCACCCGTTGCCTGTGTGGCACCCGTTGCCTGTGTGGCACCCGTTGCCTGTGTGGCACCCGTTGCCTGTGTGGCACCCGTTGCCTGTGTGGCACCCGTTGCCTGTGTGGCACCCATTGCCTGTGTGGCACCCGTAGCTTGTGTAGCACTGTTTTAGTTTTATTAGTGTGTTTCGTCTCAGTGACGTTTAAGCTAACTGTTGATGTCAAGTTTTGAAACATTCTCTCTTATTCATGTTCATTGTGGTTTGGTCAGAATGACCGAATTTTGAAGTGTGTGTACAACTGGTTGTTCATTTGTCCACAGACAATGAAGAAAATACACACGAGGACGTGTGAAGATGCAGGACGGCCGTAACGGCGCATAATGATTTAGTCGATTTATTTTAACACTTTTTGAAGTTGGTAATCGATTATTTTTTAGTCTGTGGTTTAGAATTTATTTCGTTGGCGGTATTTTTAATTTAGAGCGGGTAACACCGAATGGGGTTGTGAGTGTCATGACGGCGGTGGCGATCACTTTTTGGTGCGATCGGCACGCGATGCACACGCACAAATCCATTGGCTCTAAAATTTAAAGACCATTATTGATTTGATTTTTTTAATCAGCATTAATCAGTTTAATCATTATTTTTTATTGTTAAAATTTGTAACATTCGTTTAAAGTAAATCAAGTGCAATAGTTTGCGAGTATTATTTTGTAAACACCTGCACGTACACGCCCGCGATGGAGGACCAACAGATGTCGGATCAGCAGCAACACGTGGTGTCCCAGCCGCTCGAACATCCGACATACTTATTCTCCGTGTCGTGAATTAGACGAGAATATTACAAGCTGTACTGACAACTGGGTGGGACTGCCATTGAATACCGAATCATTTTTACTGATGAACGCCTTTTGAGATGTCTACCTCAGAGAATTTATTCGTTAAGTAACTTACGAGGCCTAATTTTGTAGCAGAAGATTTCTTAGAACTAGCCTCAGCCAGATAAATATTTACGTGAAACCTTAGAGTTCTAAGCCTAAATAACAACGTCCAAACAGAATATAAATTAGCTCAGTACTAGCTACTCGTAAGTTTGAGTTTGAACTATTTGATTCAGGTCATCTCAATAGTAAACGATAGTTCATCAATATGTATGGAATCTTGTTTATTGTTTTCCAAGATAATATTGTTTAGTGTTAAGAAAAGTCAATTGGCAAGGATTGAAAGCAAGACTGACGGTGGTGAAATGCGAAAGTGAATATAATAACCGAAAATGATATAACAGCTTGCCAAAATTACCCACAACACATCCAATTTTCGCACGTCACGCCCCATACAATTTACTGCAACCAAATTCATATCTGTATCTTATGTTCCCTAATCCCAAAATAGCATGACGAACATTTATATGTCATGACAACCGCAAAAATCTTGCTTAGGCAAGTCGAAATCTTCGCATGCGAGAGTGGCGACAGATTAAGCCGTAATAACATGCAAATTAGTCCCTCATTCCTTATTGTAGGGTTTAAGGTGGCAGATGAAGCGGTGAAACATGTAGGAAGGGTTCTGGTATGTTTGATGTTCAGAGTAAAGCAAATGTAGGTGATGTAAGAGGAAAGGGGGGGAGGTAAGTATGGGCAACTTTCTGAAGAACATAAGCAACATTTCGCAAAGAAGCGGAACTGGTTTTTACCAGTTAATACCGGTTTATTTCGGTTTTCCCCCGAACTTTTCTAAAGAACTCGAACGTTTAGAGAACTTTATTTTAACTTATATTAACCGGTTTATTCGACGAGCGGCATGTCAGTAAAAGCGTTGCAACTTGTGAGGATGCCGCGCTGAATAAAACCTGAAGTATTAACCGGTTTTTATTGCTCTAAACCGGTAAGTCCGGAAAAAACTTTATATAATATTCTTGAAAATACCGGTTCAAGAAAACCGGTATATGCGAATGAAACCAAATGTAAAGGTTTTTGCGTCAAGTATAGTCACATTAGTCACGAGTAAAAATATGTATACACGCAGTAAAATTCAATAATGATTTTCTCGTGAAATAACGATTGCAACTTTGAGATGATACCGATTTCATAATAATAATTATGGGTTCTATATTAATAATACTCCATGGGCCTGAAGTAGACTTTCTGGCGTCTGTATCCTGGCTACGTTTCGGCGACCTCTTCGGGGAAACCGAAGGTTTTGTCTGTGCGATTATGGATGAAGTCATCATGACGAATAATTACCGGAAATACATTGTCAAGGACGGTACGGTGGACATATGTCGGGCATGCCACTGTCCCGGTGAATCAATTCGACATATTGTTTCCGGTTGTTCTCGTCTTGCTAACGGCGAGTATTTGCACAGACACAATCTAGTAGCTAAGGTTATCCACCAGTAACTTGCCTTGCAGTACAACCTTGTGGAGTATGAAGTACCATACTATAGGTATGTGCCCGACCCAGTTCTCGAAAATGGTCACGCCACAATGTACTGGGATCGATCTATCATCACTGACAGGACTATTGTAGCCAATAAGCCTGATATTGTGGTGATAGATCGACGAGAGCGCCGTGCAATGATTATTGATATCGCTGTCCCTCATGACGAGAATCTCGTGAAAGCTGAGAAAGATAAAAAAATCAAGTATCTTGACTTAGCACATGAGGTTGTCGACATGTGGGACGTGGACTCTGCAATCATTGTGCCGATAATCGTTACGGTGAATGGCTTAATAGCGAAGAGCCTCGACCAACATCTCAGGAGGCTCTCATTGCGCGGCTGGGTCAAGGGCTTGATTCAGAAAGCAGTTTTCCTGGACACGGCACGCATAATGAGAAGATTCCTCTCTCTAGAGCCCTGACCACCGGCAGCTAGAACCCTGATCATGATGCCGATGGGCTACTAGTTTTTATATTTTTAAATGTTTTTTTTAATGTTTTTTATAAAATATTTAAAAATGTAAATATTATGTTTTTAAGAAGAAATAAATGACTTATAATTATGGGTTCCAAAATACTATACTCGTTATAACATAATACCGATTACAATCAATACAATAGGAGAAAATCACTTTTAAAAGTTGCTAAGTGTATACAATATTGTTGCTTGTGACTGTACATCATACCAGTTTGAAAATTTAACCGGTGTCCGAGCCTTGATGTCCACTTTGTTATATACCGCATTGTCAATAGGCCACACGACACTGGTATAGGCCAGTTCAAAGAAAAAATGGTACCACTGACAAGGCTTACTGTACTTTAATTTAAAGTAATGAATACAAAAAATACAGACCTAAAAGTATAAACAGGTGGTATAGAATTAAAATAAACACACACGGGGCAACAGTTTCTAGTCGAAGACGAAATGCAATAAAATCTACCACAGTTATGATTGCTTGGCACACTGCCAGGAAAATTCAATTGTAAGGATATTTCTATTTATAATACAACAAACTTTGATACGCAGTTTTGACGATAGTTATGACCTGATTCTAAGTTAAGAAGAATTTTGTATCTAGTTCCAACCAATCAGAAACCTGCTTCAGTCTTGACAAACCCGCTGTCCGCCACTACTTGCACTACCTAGCCATTCATAAATAATTCATGGACTGTAAGTTTTAGTTTTCAGGTACACATACACCGAGCAACCTGTGGGTTGCTTGTTGTTAACCATTTAATATGAGCGCTCGCTGCCACAGTTTGATGTGGTAATCGTTGCTGAGGGGCAATTAAGCACAAATTTGTCTTGAGGAGTTGCTTGTAAACAATTTGGCTTTATTATCGTAGCTATTAAAGTGGGGTAACCCTTGAATAAAGGCTGCCATCAGACGGACTGCATCGCAGCAACCGCGCGCCGTCAATATATCCAACTGCATACAGTCGTGACTTCAACTTTACGCGGTCGGCTACTGTCGTGTAGTGTCGACGCACGCTGTCCATCGCTAACCGCGTAATGTTAGTGTGGAGAGCAAAACTGCACACTAACATTACGCGGTTAGCGATGGACAGCGTGCGTCGACACTACATGACTGTAGCCGACCACGTAAAGTTGAAGTCACGACTGTAAGCAGTTAATTTTGACTTCACACGACTGCAGCCGATCGCATGAAGTTGATATCATGACTGAGCGAAGTCGAACGTATAACTGAATGCGTGTGGTTGCTGCGATGCAGTCCGTCTGATGGCAGTCTAAGGGGTTATCAATGGGTAGTGGAAGTATGTCAAGAAACGATGTTTATTGTTGAACACATTGTCTGACCTACTGTCAGAAAAAGTTATACAGATTGTTGAACCGGCTAATCATCTCTTTATAATCATAACAAGGTGATTAGGCGGGTCAACAAGGTTGGTGGTGGAGATTTTACTATCGTAGATGCATCTGGTTTCTCAAATAGGGGTGGGCTGCATTGGGATCAGTGTAATTAAAATAAATGTAAGCCTGCACAGGGGTATTTATTATTTATTATTGTAAATAACTTTTACGGTGGAAATAACCCTGAAAAAGGAGGGGGAGATGAAAAATCTACTGCTCCATACATATATATTGTTACGTATTTTCGCAAAACTCGACAAAATGTAGGGAACTGCTGGTTTTTCCATAATAATAAGTTATTCATAATGATAGTTCAATTACCACTTTTCAAGTTTTCAGTTATTTTAATTACATCTTTTATACGATAAAATAAATGTATGAAAAAAAAAAATTAAAAATAAAACCAAAAAATATATCTCAATAATAACATTTCATAAAAAACAACGTATGTATTTCTTAATGCGTCGAAATAAAAAACATCGACCTCCATTAATAAACTAAAAGGCACAATGTAAACTTCAGTCACTTTTTACGAAACGAGTGATTAATACACAAAAACAACAAATGTAAACGTTTTTTATGAAAACTGCAATCTCTCTGCTACAGTCACGATACCAGAGGGATATTGGTATTTAAAGTCTGCAACGGATATTTAAAAACCGACTGCGAAAATGTCAACATACAGAGATGTAATATGAACTGTAGAGACATTGGATATTTGTGAGAATCTAGCTGTGACCGCGGCACTGTTTAATTAACCAACTTCTTTTATAGATTGAATTAGTTCTATGGCTAACTTAAAGTTAATTAGTTCAGTATGTTATTCATGATAATCGCGTTGTACGGTTATGCCAAACTAAAACCGCCAAAAAAATTATAATATCTGAAATTTATACTGGTTGTCACTTTACTTCATTTATTTGTAAGTTAGATAAGCAATTTCGAAAAAATATTTAACCTTACACCACGCCTGTATTCCCCGAAGGGTTAGGCAGAGATGCACCCATAGTACACCCGTATTTCACCAGTTAAGTCTGAGTCCCATGTAATAGGGGGCGAGCCTATTACCATTCATCGGGCAAAAATCACAGGGCTGCTGCTGAGAAATTCCAGATGGAAAAACCCAATAACACTTTGCCCGACCTGGGAATCGAACTCAAGACCTCATGCTCAGCAGTAGTGCTTGCGGCCACTAGACCAACGAGGCAGAAAAAAAAAAAGCCAAAAAGCTGACTGCCAAGGATCAATTAATGCAGACATCAGAACATTAATTGATCCTTGAAGTGAAAACTAATTTGAACACACCACAACACGCTTCGTCGTCATAAAGTGCATTGCGTTTGTTGGCATTGTATGTATGTTATGAAAATGTTGAGCACATAAAAGTGAATTGTGTATTGTTACAAATATTTAACTCTGGACATCTTTTATTGTTCACTGATGTCGCTCCATAATAATTTGATTGCAGACACCAAGTGTTTCGATAGCTTTTGCTTCAAAGGGGTTTCACTGTACCAACATTGATTGTCCAGAATGTTTCATTTGTGAAAATCTGAACCTGTTCTAACTATTAGAATTTTTGCGGTAAAGAATGAATCCATTATTTTACCCCACCTATCATTTTCATCTACCGAGCCTTTTCCCAACTATGTTGCGGTCAGCTTCCAGTCTAACAGGATGCAGGTGAATATCTATATTTTACATGAAAGGATAACGATTCACAATTGACAGCCGGAACCAAAGGCTAAACAAGCTTTCCGAGGCAAGGAGGGGTCTTGGTGTGTAAAGATGGTCACCCATCCCCGAACCGACTGCGGCAAGTGTAGCTCAACCTGATCGATCGACCCGTGCGGCTGTTATTTCTAAGCCACGAGCCTCTACGTGTGACTAATATAAAATATATTAAGGCAAAGAGATTCACACACAACATTTCTTTGCCATTCTGATCTCACATTTCCATTACAGAATTTAACAATAGATACATTACACAATTAGGTTCACGATTTCACGAAACATTCTGCAAATAAACAATTTATTCTTGTACACTATCTTGCAGAAAAATCCATGGAACGAGCGAGGGCAGGTATCCGGTTTATTGTGTATTTACTTTGTCAAATGCAGTTACAAACGAACCTTTGTGAACTAATGTTAGAACTGTACTCGTATTTCGTATCCAAAAAGTCTGCTCTGTTGTGAGTTGTTTAGAATGTTTGACTAGAGAACGTGAATTTAATTTACTTTCACTGTAAATTCGTTCGAGGATTGTAAAGAGATTTTAGGTTGTGAGTTGTCTGGTTAATTGGTGAAAAAATTTAGATTTTTTGTTGCAAAAATTGTTCTTTGCTATCTGTACCTACTACGTAAGTTTATTATTTATTAATGGTTTGGTAAGTCAACTGAGTTGTTGCTAAGCAGATGGAGGCACAGTTTTGATTTTAATTTTTTCGAAAAATTTATTCAAAATCACAGTTCTCAAAACTATTTATTTTAAACCATAAGGTAGATTGTAATTAACGTTTGTGTATTTTCCTGAACTGGGCGATGTGGTTGCCGAGCGACTTAAATTCCTTTACTTAAATAAATAATAATAAAATAGCAAGGGTTTCAGTATCTAATATTCAAGAACAATAAGCAGTTCATAGCTATTTATTCTTATCAGTATACTCAACACTGTTTCCTTGTACAATCTATTCCTTGTACAATCTATTTTTGGTTGTTAATTAAATTGTGTGTTGCCACGTCAGTTAAATAACATAAGTACCTTCCTGTTTCAAATAAGGAAAAAAACAAAATTTAATAATGTTGCGTAGGTACCTAATACGACACTATGTAACGGCTAGGGCTTTGCAGGCAGACTGCGCAGGCCGCTAATGATTTAATAGGTAGTGTGTAGAGGTGAGTAATTGAAACTAGCTGTTAAGTTAATACATTTAATTAGGATTCTAAGACCACAGCTAGGTCGCGGGTAAGGTCGCACTGTTCAGTTCAGAGCACTATCACGAATAAGATGAGTAATGTACTTCCTTGCACTAGGTTGTAGATGGAGGTGCCTGTTCATACAGGCTCCGGGGAGAGGTCGGCAAAGCCCACGTTAGAGAGGCCGGTAGGGCCTTCGTGAGACACCGGCAGCACGTGTCTATGACACGTGGCTGGAGCGGAGGCCTGTCTGCACAGGTCCGCAGGTAGCTCGCGGCGGTAGGCCGCAGTTTTAATAGACCTCGCAAGGCCTCGGTAGCGCACGTTGGCAGCACACCAACGCGTCCTGTTCTCAGCCGGAACGTAGAACCCTGGAAGCGCATTAGGGAGCGCATGTCAGAAGCGGTGCAATTAGCAGCAGCCCGCATGCGATGTGCCAGCCTCTTCCCTTCTTCTAGCCACCAAGGAACAGCGTGGGAAGCACCGTAAATGAAAGCTCAACACATCGCAGCGGTTTACAGGCAGAGGGTTTGCAAACACAGCGTCGCACAATGACAGATGAAAATAAGAGGTTATGTATGCGAACACGCGAGCATAAATCACAAAGAAACAATGATCATAGCAGATTGCTCACTTAATCGCTTATAATACACTGTGAGGCACTACACAACCTTGATGCAGTAGCGATACATACATATTACAGTCTTCCGTGCACTGGATATTCCCCTGACGCGCGGTCCGCCATTGACACTCGCGAAATCAGATAATACATATGTGATGAAATCAATATAGATTATCCAGTGCAGAGGGTCTGGTACGATTACCATATTAATGTGGAACTCACCCTAGGTCGGGGTACGTAGAATCTTGAGGATCAGGGAATCGCTTCCATCAGCTAGTCGAGCGGATGTCGAAATGGCAGAGCGTTCTTAGGAAAATAGTGTTGTGCCACATTTTTAGTGATGTGGTTAGGAACTTACTAATAGTGATATATTTAGCACCACTCGACTATTTTCCGCTGAGACCCCTCACAATGCTACAGTACCCCGGCTGCAGAGAGAGGATTTTACCTATGTAAAATCCGCTAGAACTAAATATACCTTCCTGCTGTTCTATCCTTACATAGGTTCAGAAGCCAGCCAGTGACACCTTTGGCTGGATTCCTACCAGATATGAAAGAGTTTAATGTTAGTTCTGGTGGCTCTTACCGTAGAAGTACACAATTAGCGATTGGCCGTGTACCTCAATTGGTGTGATCTTCCCTAGGGTTAGTGTACTATGTGTGTAGGTAGGTGATTGCTTTGTATGTACCTGCTTCTGTGCCCGCTGCTAATTTTTAAGTGTACGTTAGTAGTGTGGGTTGGTATGTTAGTGGGGTTGACAAGGTTAGTGGTGGTAGGTTTGGGAGTTAGTGTGTTAGTAGGATGGTTTTGGTTAGACTAGTAGTGGTAGTAGTGGTAGGTTAAGTGTTGTTGATGTAATTTAGTTTCCGACGGCGTTTGGTGTAATGATTTAGTTTTAGTTTTTTTTTTTTTTTTTTTTTTTTTTTTTTTTTTTGTGGTATTATTTAGTTGTAGCTTTTATTTAGTGGCTGTTTTTCACAGTTTGGGTGCGGTCACCTAACTTGTAGGTGGCGTCTTTAAGATGTTTGTTTAAACATAACATTAACTACACGAACGCTAAGGGTAGTTACCATAGAGACGTACTCTGCCATCAAAAAAAATAAACACCCCTTAGGGTCCTCAGTATTCTCTATGGCAACGCCATTTTAATGTAATAGATTGGTTAATAATTATACACCTGCGCAGTCTTGGTAACGGTCACCGTATTAGATGGAGCCGACTTGAAGATGTTCTGGTTAGAACATGACATAAACAACACAACGGTTAAGGGTAGTTACCATGGAGACGTACTCTGCCATCAAAAAATAAACACCCCTTAGGGTCTCCAGCATTCTCCATGGCAACGCCGTTTCAACGTACTAGATGGATTTTTGATTAGACCACTTTCACTATTGAACCCCCCTCACACGCGACAAAGCACCTGCACCTTAGTTTCTCTAAGTAGTAATTTTGAAATTGTAGACACTAACTGACCAGTAGTTAGGTATTGGTCCTAATAGGAGTTTAGGACCCCTGTAGCCAAGGCAATTAATAGACAATCCCTTGTAGGTAGGTGGGTTGACCACCCACGAGATGTGGTGGTCGTAGTCCCTTGGCATCGTTTGACCTGGTGTGGGTCAAACACTAGCTAGCTAGGCCTACGGGACTACTGTGGATTCTTCCACTTTAAATCCTTGATATGCCAGGTACCTAGTGGTTTTCCGTGTGTATCTACCAAGTCATACACTAGCGGAGATAGTTTTTTCGATACTTTACATTTCACGAATTTAGGTGCTAGTTTTTTGCTGAAATACTTGTCCTTATCGCTTTGGTAATACGTTCGTTTCCAGACTACATCTCCCACATTGAATTCTACCTCTTTCCTACGTAGGTTGTAGTTGCATGTGTTCCTAGAATATGCTTTTAGCAAGGCTGATTGTACCTTGTCGAATATGCTTGATAAGACACCCAAGTTCTCTGCGTAATGGTCCCTTGGTTGGTAAACTATTTCCTTTATATCAGCATCCTGATAGTGAGAACCGTCAGCGATTAACTCCCTACCGTAGACCAGAAACGCTGGTGTGTAGCCTGTGACCTCACTGGTTGAGCTGTTTAGTGCAAACTGAACCTTTGGTATATGTAAGTCCCAGGAGCGCTGGTCATCATTAATGAATGTGGATAATGCTGTGATTATTGTTTTATTATAGCGTTCCACTGTATTTACTTGTGGTGTATATCTTGGAGTATAGTGTACATTTGGTATATTGTATTTTTTAAATAAGTTTTTCATTTCATTTGATGTGAACTGTGTTCCATTATCCAAAATTACACATTGTGGTATACCATGGACCAAGAATATATTGTCTTCTAGCAACCGTACTATAGTAACAGCATTAGCATTTCTTATGGGAAATAATAGACAGTACTTAGAGAAACAGCAAGTAGCAACAAATAGATATGAGTTTTGACGTCTAGAAAACGGTAGTGGTCCCACTATATCTATACTTAGCATTTGGAAGGGACGTGAACACTCCTTAGGCTTCCCCATTAGTCCTAGGGGAGCATGATTTGCTTGTTTGTAAGCTATACAAGTTTCACATGCCGTTACAAACCTTACCACGTCACCATGCATCCCTGGCCAGTAGTAGCGTAGTGATAGTCGCTTGTATGTTTTATGGATACCTAAATGTGCTGCGGTTGGTTCAGCATGGTTGTTAGTTATTACTTGGAGCCTATTGTCCTTCGGTATGACTTCCTTCCAGTCGAACTCGCATAGTATCGCGAATTTACTTTTTTCATAGCGATATAATTTGTTATTTTTTACTATATAGTTTGGGTATGCCGTAGGGTTCTGTTGGCAACCAGTGTAGATGTTTTGGTACCAAGTGTCATCTATTTGTTTAGGTGGCCCTGACTGTGTGGTGTTTTCTTGAGAGAGTGCTGCGATCGGACACGCTCGCGACAACGCGTCTGGCAAGGTGTTATCTGTACCACGACGGTGTTGTATGTCAAAATTAAAGGCCGACAAACGTATTCCCCAGCGCGCCAATCGACCTGATGGGTTTTGTAGTTTTAGAAACCACTTTAGTGCGGAATGGTCTGTGAACACCGTGAACTTGATGCCATTCTCGAGGTAACAGCGCCAATGTTCCAGAGCCAGTAGTACCGCCAGAGCTTCTCTCTCTGTGATACTGTAGTTCTGCTCTTGTTTAGACAATGATTTACTCATGTACGCTATGGGATGTTCAATCCCGTCCCTAATCTGTGTTAGCAAACCGCCAATGCCATAGTTACTGGCATCGGTATGTACTTCAAAGGGGAGACTATAGTCTGGACACGATAGTACTGGGGCTGATATAAGTATTTCCTTTAGTATAGTAAAGGCCTCCTGACATTCCTGCGACCAGTCAAAGGGGGGAGCCTTCCTACTCGAGCTTGTTAGTCTATTTAGTGGAGTTGCTAGCGCGCTGAAGTTTGGTACAAAACGTCTGTACCATGATGCAGTTCCTAGGAATCGTTTAACTTCCTTTGGGTTAGTGGGAATTGGAAAATTCTGTATTGCTTCTACTTTTTCTGGGTCTGGATGTAATCCCCTTTGATTTACTATGTAGCCCAGATATTTCAATTCATCCCGGAAAAATTGGCACTTATCCATGTTTATTGTTAAGTTAGCGTTGGATAGTTTATTGTATACTTTGGTTAATAAGGCTATATGGTTTTCAAAATCTGACGAAACTAGTACTATATCGTCCAAGAATGCAAACACCCTATTCTCAAACTCTGGTCCGTAAAACAATTTATCTACCATTCTTTGCTGCGTAGCAGGCGCATTAGTTAGGCCGAACGGTGTAGTTTTAAATCTGTATGTTCCGCGGCCGGGTATGTAAAATGCTGTTTTATTTTTGTCAGTTTCCCTTAGTGGTAACTGCCAGAAACTTTTGTATAGGTCGATACTAGTTAGGTATTTTGCGTCCCTCAGGTTGTCTAGTATTTCCGAGATGTATGGCAAATTGTACGCATCTTTTTTTGTTACCGCGTTTAGTTTCCTACTATCCAAGCAAAACCGCAACTTGCCATCCTTTTTTGGTGTTAGTAAGACTGGAGAGGACCACGGACTTTCGCACGGTTCTACCACATCCAGGTCCAGCATCTCGTCCAGTTCCTTGCTGAGGATACTTTGTTTTTCTGGAGACATCCTATAATAGCGTTGTCGTATAGGGAGTGCATCGCCAGTGTCGATGCTGTGTGTTATTAGGTTAGTCCGGCCTAAGCCTTTATTTCCTGAAGATATGATCTCAAATTGTTTTCTAATCTTTTCCGCCGTTATTTTTTGTTCGTCGGTTAGCTGTGCAAATGTATGCAAATGTATGTTTTGTTTAGTGTTTGCACTTGTTTCAGTTGTGTTTACAAGGAATACTGATTTTATATTTTTAGGAAATATATGAAAGGTGTTCCAGAAATCCATTCCCAGCAAGATAGGAGTATCAATAGATGGCACCACATGTGCCTTGATCATGTGTAACTTTCCTTCAAATGTTATAGGTAAGTTTAGAGTACCTATAGGATGAAGCACTTGTCCCCCAGCGGCAACAAATGACTCTAAGTGGTCCCTAGGCTGCAGGGTTAGCCCTTGGTCCTTGATTAGTAGTTTATGATAGTCTTTCCCAACGATGGTGACTGCCGAACCCGAATCCAGCAAACCACAAACGGGCATGTTGTTTATTTGTATAGAAGCGTAAGGCCTTATGTCGTTGTGAGGTTTGTTCCGTTTCGTTGATACAGAGTAGCAAGTTCTGAATTTTGTGACTACAGCTAGCCAATCTTCCCACTCCGCTTTACTTAGCCTGGCGTTAAATTTACTATCAGAACAAACCTCTCTAGCTAGTTTTTTGGCGGGTGACACTTTGAACAATCGGGGTATTTCACTCCTTTTTCTCCGCATTTAAAACAAACAAGGATACGGTCTGCCGTACACCGTCGTAATGAATGTGTGTTTACTCTACATCTAGGGCAATATGGTTGACCTCTAGTTGGTGTACCTGTGCTTTTATTATCAACTAATGCGACCGGTTGAGCAGAGTGTGAGTCATCCCCGGATGTTTCAGTTTTTTTGTAATAGTCACCGCGGCCGTACCTAAAACGGCTGTAATATGGTTTCGAGTTCGAATTGGTAGGTTTAATAGTTGGTTTGACGTAAGCAAATTCTGGTGCTAGTGTGGCGAGGTTAGTTTTAGCTGGTTCTTGATAGTGTGCTGCTCGCATCTTGTACTTTTCGTAGTTTTTACAGATAGACTCTAGTTGCTCCAGATTTTGCACGTTGCTGATAGCTAGTACTTCCGCATACATTGGTTTTATATTGTGAGTGATGATATCAAACATCTCTGATTTTGTTGGTTTTGAATTTAATCTATTGAATAAACCGCTCATTATGGATATGTAAATAGTTATGTTTTCCGTGTCACCTTGTGAGCGCGTTCTGATCTCGGTAAGTAATCTATAATCATAGTCATCACAGTCAAAAGCAGCCTTCAAGTGTTGTATTAGTTCTTCCCATGAAGTAACATTGGGTTTGACATGCCTATACCAATGGAGCGCGTTATCCGTAAAGATATCAAATGCGAAATTAAACATATCATCTCCTTTTATTTGTTTGCTTTGTTTAAACTCCTCGATTTTTTGTATGAAAGAACGCACACAAGTTTTTCCGTCATACTTTGGTTTATTTGGTACGTGACTAGTGCATGTTACGGTTATGTTAGTGTTTGGAGTGGTTGTGTCTGTTCGTTGTGAAATACCAGAACTGAACTTAGTCTCTAGTTTGGCTAATTGTGAATCCAGTGTGTTGTATTTCTCTTCTAGTTTTTGCTTTTGCAATACATTTTCTGGGTTGGTAGGTTTAATACGGGCTAATCGGTATTTAATATGATTTTTGTAAGATATACCCTTTGCTAGTCCCGCTTCATTGTTAATTTCAGTTAGAATTAATTGAAATTCACCTATGGTTGCCTTTGCTGCACATAAATCCTCACTTTCATCAATGCCTGATTCATGTACATCCTCACTTGTGTATTTTTTACTTAAGTGGTTAATTTGTTTCCTTAAGTTAAGGCAAGTACCAATTTCACCGCCCCGTATCAAGACTTCATACTCTAGTTCAGCCTTCCTTAAGTGTATGTAGTTAATAGGGTGAGATCCCATTATTACAAAAGTAGTTCACTATTAGTTAGGCTAGGTACGACACACAATATAACAGTAACACAGTATCAACACAAACTTAAAACTAGACCGCAACGATGTAATACGAGCACATGCTAGGGCTCAGTCCAGAACAGTGCGACAAAGATATATAAAGCCTGGGCGCCACTGTAACGGCTAGGGCTTTGCAGGCAGACTGCGCAGGCCGCTAATGATTTAATAGGTAGTGTGTAGAGGTGAGTAATTGAAACTAGCTGTTAAGTTAATACATTTAATTAGGATTCTAAGACCACAGCTAGGTCGCGGGTAAGGTCGCACTGTTCAGTTCAGAGCACTATCACGAATAAGATGAGTAATGTACTTCCTTGCACTAGGTTGTAGATGGAGGTGCCTGTTCATACAGGCTCCGGGGAGAGGTCGGCAAAGCCCACGTTAGAGAGGCCGGTAGGGCCTTCGTGAGACACCGGCAGCACGTGTCTATGACACGTGGCTGGAGCGGAGGCCTGTCTGCACAGGTCCGCAGGTAGCTCGCGGCGGTAGGCCGCAGTTTTAATAGACCTCGCAAGGCCTCGGTAGCGCACGTTGGCAGCACACCAACGCGTCCTGTTCTCAGCCGGAACGTAGAACCCTGGAAGCGCATTAGGGAGCGCATGTCAGAAGCGGTGCAATTAGCAGCAGCCCGCATGCGATGTGCCAGCCTCTTCCCTTCTTCTAGCCACCAAGGAACAGCGTGGGAAGCACCGTAAATGAAAGCTCAACACATCGCAGCGGTTTACAGGCAGAGGGTTTGCAAACACAGCGTCGCACAATGACAGATGAAAATAAGAGGTTATGTATGCGAACACGCGAGCATAAATCACAAAGAAACAATGATCATAGCAGATTGCTCACTTAATCGCTTATAATACACTGTGAGGCACTACACAACCTTGATGCAGTAGCGATACATACATATTACAGTCTTCCGTGCACTGGATATTCCCCTGACGCGCGGTCCGCCATTGACACTCGCGAAATCAGATAATACATATGTGATGAAATCAATATAGATTATCCAGTGCAGAGGGTCTGGTACGATTACCATATTAATGTGGAACTCACCCTAGGTCGGGGTACGTAGAATCTTGAGGATCAGGGAATCGCTTCCATCAGCTAGTCGAGCGGATGTCGAAATGGCAGAGCGTTCTTAGGAAAATAGTGTTGTGCCACATTTTTAGTGATGTGGTTAGGAACTTACTAATAGTGATATATTTAGCACCACTCGACTATTTTCCGCTGAGACCCCTCACAATGCTACAACTACTAAAGGTTAAATACCATAACAAGATATTTTTGGCTTCATCGAGGGATTCGACTGCCTGTTGATACAATAAACTCAAACTCAATAAATAATTTAATCATTTACAGGCACTTTTGAATTTATTGTCAAGGAGTCGGTCAGTCAGAAATGAATGAATGAATGAAAAAAATGAATAGACTGTGCCACTATCCCCTTTTCTGCATAATATTATGACGTTTTTACGCTTAGTAAAAATGTTTTATATAAAATCTAGGATAAAAAGTAGAATTAAAATCAAATCAGATTTTAATTTGATTTTATATTAGATTTTATAATTTTATAATATAAAATAACATTGATCGCAATGTCTTTTAAATCAACACATATGAAACCTGTACGATCATTCTTAATTAATTTTATGTCTTAGCTATGAATTATATTATATGTTACTTTTTGTTCGAAAAACCAAAATGCGCCCTCTGTCAGCGCAACCACGCGTTCCGATTTACCCAACAAACTGTGACACAATGTACGTGGGGATCACTTTTAAATAGGACGCGGCCTAAGAGTAGGCGACGGACTTTGTGAAAAAGAAAAAAAAAACAAATGTACAAAGAGATGACTCCTGAGATGACCAGAGAAGTATGGACGAAGAAGACTTGCTGTGCTGACCTCAAATAAATTGGGATGAGGGCAAGAGAATGCTGAGTGGTTTGTTTTACCTCAATCCCATCTCTGCGGATATCTTAAGTTCCGATTAGAAGATTACGTTGCAAGGATGTGCAGCAGCGTCCTCCTGTCTGATAATAACAATATACTGCGAACACCACTCCCTGTAGAAATATCTTCAATAACTTCATTGTAGACATTGGGAGAATGTTCGGCAGTGGAAGTTTAAAGAAAACAATGTACAGGCTGAACTAATACATTATTATCGCTAACGCTTAGCATTTACTGTGGTGGCACTTATTTAAGAGGAAATAACTGGAACAGAAGGATTATAAAAGCGACAACCAATCAATTTTTTTACCATTTGCCGTTTATTTTGTCCTTAAAGTTGCACGTTTATTTAATTATTTTAATTAAGTGTAATTTATACTATTTCAAAATATTACTATATTTAATCGTATAAAATTAAATCAGTGCTTTACATTATATTCAAAATACAAAATAATAATTGATTTTGTTTTATTATTTTCTCTACTGACTATCAGTTTGACTAAGGACGTGACCGTTTATCAACGTTCTGATTATTGTAAGTAACGTTTCCATAATATTTCCAAGGCATGGACAAATATATACAAAATAAGTAAACCGGCGGCGGCGCGGCGCGGCCGTTCCGTTCCGAAGGAAGCGAGCGAGACCGACTTAGATAAGCGAGCGGTCTATACGGGAGCGAGACAGCACGACAATTGGGGCGCGTGCTTCTGTGCGCACACGCTCGTGAATTCCCCCACCTCTGCCAAGCGGGTTACTATCACCAGTAGGTCCGCCTCTAGCCACTACGGCTGCAAAGGCATTGAGTGATCTTCAGCAAATAACAGTGCAATGTGAGAGTATGCCGTCGATAGATAATATTGTGATAACGTTGTCTCTAAAATAGTGGTTATTTAACTAAGTAAGTGTGGATATTAGTGCAAAATAAACGTTCGCGTTCGAAATCCTGTACATTTGTGTATATGTATTGCTAGCCAAAAAGGTAGTGTCTTCTTGTACCGAACAATAAATTCCATGCGGCAGATATTCCGGATTTAGTTGGGGAAAAGGTGAAGAATATTATTTGGTCAGAGGAGGTTCAAACCGCTTTAAAAAAAATGTTTACTAAACTTATATACATCAAAGATGTTGTGTTCACTACAAGTAGCTGAAGGGAGAATTGTTTCGAATATAACCGTCTTTCTTTATTTTCGAAAATGTTACTTGAAGAAGGAGTTTCAATGTTACACAAGGTATTTTTTAGTTTGTTTTTCATTTTTTAACTATAAATTTATTCTTTTATTAATTTTTTTATTCAGGAGGTGAAAGTATTTATGATTATAAGCAAATTTAACTATGAAATATCGAGAATATTAGCTGTTTTATACAAAAATGCAAACAGTGAATTAAAAAATCACTGTGTATTGTTACAATAATGAGTATTAACTGTCAATTTCTGCGACGTTTTTGATTAAAAAAAGTCATCGGTCATAGCTGTCTTTAGGTATAATAATATTTATGCGATGCAACAGTCAGTGCAATAGTCTCCACACGGTGGGTGCCTGAGGATGGACGGCGCCGCCGAGGCCGGCCCAGGAAGAGGTGGCGAGACGATCTAGACGCGTACCGCAAGGGTTAGATCGAGGTGACCCTGGAATGTTTAGAAGAATTTCGGGGAGACCTTTGCTCAGCAGTGGGACAGTTTAGACTGTCATTAAAAAAATGCCTCGCAAAGGAAGTTAACAGACTGATCGGTGTTATTTATCTTACAGATGAAGATATTTGTGGAAAATACGGCTGTGTTAATGGTGGAACTTGTTAAAAAATGTGACGGTAAGCCTTTCTTTACTCACTTTAATGTTCATTATGATTAGATTTCCGACATTAAATGATACATATTTCTAATTATCACACAAAAACTAAAAAGACGGACGGACTTCATGTCTTTATTTCCATGGAAGATGGGAGGCATTTAGCCTCGGGTAAAACTTGTAACAATACTGTTTCGCCATCCCATCTTCCTAGTTCAGTGTGATTTGCTGGCACTGCTGTTGTTTTCATATTTTTTTTTAAACATGGCAAATTTTTGCCTAGATTGGCTGGCTTCTACTTTGGCCGGAGGCTAAGCATTGCCATATAACGTGGCAATGCCACCAGTTTCTTGGAAACATTATCAGTTAACAGGGTTGCGGATTAATTTTTAGACATCTTTTATTAACCGACTTCTTCAAAAAGGAGGAGGTTCTATGTTCTTCAGTACGTATTTTGTTTTTTGTGTATGTTCTTCGATATTTTCACCAATTGTGAACCGATTTACAAATTTATTTTTTTGATCGAAAGGGTCCCCACATGGTCCCATAAAATTTTTATTAAGTTTTCTTGCGTAGTTTTTGAGTTAGCTTTCAATAATTACGTATTTTTTCCACTTAGTCTATATAAACGATATTATATTTGAATCCGTCACTGTTATTTTTATTTACATAATTGGTAGTATTCGAATTTGTGTGGGGTAGGTACCAAAACTAAAATATGAAAAAAAAAACTTTTTACCAAAAAAAAACACAAAAAATGTGAATAATAACTTTAATTTCGGAAGTCGTTTCGTTTTTTGCCACCGACTTCCGATTATTTTTTTTTGGTACTTAATTTATTTTATTGATAGGTTGGATGTTAGGATATTTTATTGTTATTGTATTTTATCTAATGTGGGTTTGACGATAAAAATACAAATGTTACATGCAACAACGGTATGAATATGAGGATCCAATATCGAGTAACCGTGTTAATGTTTCAGATGCCGAAACGACAAAATAATTATAACATTAGCATCATTATAATTTCCCCAACATTTGGAATGGCATTGATCCTGCCAGTTATTATTCATTTGGAAACGTAGCTGGATCAAACGCAATCCAGGCATACCCCAACTACCTAAAAACGAAGTAAGTTGATCCCATATTTTCATAGTGTTACGACGAAAGAGATGTATCGCCGACTGGACAGTCCTGTCATACACATTACATAAATGGTGGTTTTGGAATTTCGCAATGTCCACAACGCTTGTAATTTTATTTAAAGAAAATGTAATTATGTTAGTAGGCACCACGGAGTACAGACTTTCTGTATTCCGTGGTACTCATACTAACCTAAATTACTTTTCTGCCAGAATTGATCGGCTGGTCATGTAAAATAATTGAAGTCAATTCAGCAAGCACCTACCATGATCAAAACTGATATACCTTATCAGCTATGTTCTCTTGAGGAGTCAGAACGCTTTGTGATAGGTTTTTTCTTCCAAAGGGTATTAGGTTTTAAAGCGTCATTAAAATACGACTTGTATTTTTCAGGCAGGTGAGCCATTCTACCTGAACATGCTCTTCGGAAGCGAGTGAGCACGAGATTGTAGAACTAGAACAACACCATTACAATGAGATCATTCTCCAAGTTCCTAAAGTTCCTCAGAGTTCCTGTACAGTGACGCAATCACGATGGCTATGAGCAGATATCTAAAATGGGGAACACAAATCAGGTTCCATATCTCTATCGAAGAGAAACAAAAACTTGTAGATGTGGGTGAGTTTAGGATCATTTCTTCGGTCACTTATAATAGCAGTTGTTTTGTATTATTTTCAACAAACGTTTAATATTCAGGTGGAAACAAAGCGAGCACCGTCAACGGTAAAGTCATGCCGGCCATGACGAACTCCTTCAACATACTCAAGGGGACGCAGACGGAGCTTGTTGCAGTTTTACTTCGAATGTAGTTTTATAATGTATTATATTTAAATATATTTCTTTTATTTACGAATAACACTTTGTGTCAGCGACTTGATCCAATTCCAGCGTTTGCTGGAAGATAATTATATTTTATTTAGCAATAGGCGGTGTCTTTGTACGTTATTTTTCTGTAGTTTTAATAAGTCTTGTTTCCTTAATATAAATGCATAATTAGTAATTAAATATAACATAATTATGTAAATAAGAATTAATTTTCATTTTATTTTATCTCGCTTTGTCATCTTTAAATTAGTAATTATTGTTGTTATTCCATGTTTTTGAATTCTTTTATTTGTTTTTTCGCTAATTCCATGGTGTCAAGGAGTCCGATCGTCTCGTTTAAGTGATGATAAAGTTTTCATGAGCTTATAGTAATTATTGTTGTTATTAAATCTTTTTGAATTCTTTTATTTTGTTTTTTCTCTAATTCCATAGTGTCAAGGAGTCGGATCGCCTCGAAAAGTGATGATAAACTTTTCATGGGATTATGCATATTTCTTTGTAACTTTGTTTACGACATCCATCTTGAGGTCCTGGCTGAGGTCACTGTTTTTAATGTATCAGGGCGCGTTAACTTTATCCCTTAAACTTTGTTTTAAAAACGTTGTATGTTAAAGATTGCTTACGCTGGTGCAGCCCCATAGATGAAGACTTTCAGTCCATACACGCTTTAAAACTTGTTCACATAACAACTTTTTTACAATGGATTGTTTGATATTAGCTACTGTCTACCAAGTAGGCAATATTTTTTTTTTGTAATTCGGCTCTTGTCTTTTTGACATGTTCTTTTCAGCGCAGTTTTACATCCAGCCAGTCATCTTGAGGTAGTTTGCAGTACCTATTCGGGTATGGTATTTGTTGATTATATGAATACTAGGATTTGTAGATTATTTATGAATACCAGGAATTCTACTTAGGTTACAATACTGATCTCATCATATTCTGCCTCGCCTATTCCCATCTGCGTTGGGGTGGGCTTCCAGTCTAACCGGATGCAGCTGAATACCAGTATTTTAGTGACTGCCAATCTGACCTCTACAACCAAGTTATTGGGTCACACGATACCTTTTGGTAAAACTGGTTGTCAGGCTTCTGACTTCCCGTAACGACTGTCAAAGATAAACAAGATAGGCGGGACCAACGGCTTAAAGTGCTTTCTGAGGCACAGAGAGGTCGTGATATGTAATGAATGGTCACCCATCCACGAACCGACCGCAGCACGCGTAGCTTAACGTTCGATCTACTCGTGCGGCGGTTTTTACTACCACCTGTTACCACTTTATCACCTACCTATACCCCCCATACCCTACACCTTATGTTTTGACCTTATATTATAAAAATAACTAGCTGATACCCGCCTGACAAATTATACACTAAAACCTTCCACGAGAACCACTCTATCCATTGGTAAAACAGCATGAAAATCGGTGCAGTAGTTTTTGAGTTTATCGCGAACAGACAGACAGACAGACGCGGTGGAGGACTTTGTTTTATAATTATAATAATAATTATAGTGATAATGATGATTGATTGATTGACAAAAATCTTTCTTATTTCGAGAAAGCGACGCTAATATCGCGACCACACTCCAAAAATACTTTCAGCAATCAATGAAATGTTTTCCAACGCCGTCCAATGTTTGTACCATTTGCGCTTTTGTTACCAAACTTGTGTTGATTTTTGGGGAAATAAATTATTATTCTTGTGTGTAACGCAAGAGTAATTCCAAACAGGCCTTTGTGTTACGGAATGTATTTGTTTTTTGCTAACAAACACTGTCGTTTGTGGATAAAGTCGTTTCTGTGTCTAGGCTAAGTATAGAATTTCCGGTTCGTTTGTGTTGAGAAGAATAACAGTACGCAGTACAACTGGAATACATTATTATTATTTCGGTCTTTGTGGATAGTAACTATAATAAGATGCCTTCCTTGGGTTCATTCCCGAGTGAACAAAAGTGTCTCAGTCTTAAGGCGGGACCCTGAGCGAAATAAATTCGTTCCCTCTTTGTAGACTGAATCCCGGTGAGTTACAGTAATGAATACGCCCAAATTTTAGAATAAATTCCTTATAAAATCAAATATTGGACATTAAAAAAAAAAACAAAATGTTCATTATTTAATTGTCTATCCATTAGTGTCAGTAGCAAAATTAAATAATGTTTACTTTACGAGGAGATGCATGATAACAAAGATTATATCTCATTTTTATGGTTTCGTTGGAAGGAAAGAAACATATACATACTCCTTTAAAAAAAAAAAGAAATGCACTATTTTGGAATTAAGATTATGTAGAAATTTAATGTATTTTTATTATTTGATATTTCTTTTTAAATAACAAGTAGATAGCTCCTAAAAACTACAAAAAAAAGCGGCTAAAGTGGCGTTTTCCTCAGGGTACCGCCTTAAGTTCAGGAACGATCCTTTAATTTGTTAATTGTTATAGGTATATCTCTATTATGAGGGACTGAATTCCGTGACTGGTTATTTATTGTATTTGTATGGATGATTATACACTAACTAGTAAACATTCAGTTATTAGAGTACATAATGGTAATTTTCTTGTCTAAATGAAGAGAAACAGACTAGAGTGATAGACAAAAATCCGGAAAAGAGTTCCAATAAATGTCAGACTTCTCGACACAAAGGTCATTGACCAAACAGAATTACCCCATATAAGTACCCACAAAGTAAGAAAAGTCTTTATTCTTAAACCAGACATCTAAGAACACTTTATTGTATCAGTATAATGCAAAGAAAACAGTTGTATACAAATACAATACAAAGGCAAGCCCTCCGTTGTTTAGTTTCTATTATTGTTCTCTCAAACGGGATCTGAATAGCGTAAATAATTATATTTTAGTTTTGTTTATGGAATTACTTGAGGATCGATGTGTAGATGTAGAAGTATGCATAAAACAATGCAGAAATATTTATTAATAACTCATATTTAAAAGTCTGGTCTTGGGGAGGAGCTCGTGGCTAATTAATAACAGCCGCACGGGTCGATCCATCAGGTTAAGCTACGCTTGCCGGGGTTGGTCCGTGGATGGGTGACCATCTTTACATACCGAAACTCTTCCGTTCCTCGGAAAGCACGTTAAGCCGTTAGTCCCAGCTGTCATTCCTGGATCTTTGACAGTCGTTATGGGGCCGTCAGAAGCCCAAAAGTCTGACAACCAGTCTTAGTATCGTATTACCCAGTTATTGGGTAGTAACTGGGTAATACGATACTCCTTGGAGGACAGATAGGCAGTCGCTCCATGTAAAATACTGGTAGTCAACTGCATCCCGTTAGACTGGAAGCCGACCCCAACATAGTTGGGAAAAGACTAGGCAGATTGATTGATTTAAAAGTCTGGTCTTGTAAAGCGTAGTTCGCATGTTCACGAGTTAAGAAGGTAACATAATTCTAATTATAATAATTCAACCTTATTTCACCACTGCTGAGCAAATGCCTCCTCAAAAAAAAAAGCCTTTTGCCACTCAATTCGGTTATATACATCAAAGTCCAAGTCAAATAATTTATTTCAAATAGGCACATAAAAGGCACTTTTGAACGTCAGTAAAAAACAAATAAATAGAATTGATTCTAGTTGCCCATGCTAAAAGGTAGCTTTCGTATGAAGAAAAATGGGCAAGAAACTCCAACGTAACTGTTTTTAAAAATGTTTTACAATATTTTGTATATATGAATTATATAATTATATGTGAAGACTATGCACCTACAATAAGATTACTGTCCCACAAAAGGTAAAAAGAATTATAAATGGAGCAATGACAAATAAATTAGTTATGTGATAGGTACATGGTGTCACATATTTACAAACATTGTAAAAGTATACGATATTACAATATTCCTAACATTTTTACAAGTAATACTAATAAGTCAGTGCGTGAGTTTAAGCAATCACAGAGTGTAAAAATCGAGAGTGTAAAATAAAATAGTAAAATATACAACTAAATTAGCAACCAGTTTGATTTTTCCAGACTCTAAATTTTACTATGGAGCAAGACCAGCTTGTTTCCAAGCATTCTTATCTTGGATATAATCCTCTAATTTGTAATAAGCTTGTTTACAAAGTGTACTTTTTATATGAGTTTTAAATTTTCTTTCATTCAATTGCAATATATCACAAGGTATTATGTTACAGCATTTAACGCAGTACCCCATAAAAGATGTTTGTACTTTAGCTAATCTGAAAAATGGTTGATCTATTTTATCTTTATTTCTAGTATTAAATTCTGTATACCGGAGGTACACTATCCTAAGTCACATTTAGCTAATTATTCAGTACACATGTTAAGTCTCAATTTGAACACTAAACTTGCGACAATCTAAGAAGTCCGTTTTGACAGCTATAAAAATCCTTTGTGTAGCGATAGTATAGTATATAGTATAGTAGTTATACCACTAAGTAGATCTTTAAATGTTTGTTTCAATGACATTAAAAAGAGAATTTCGAAAAAAATGGACTTAGAATAGTTTACCTCAGATATACAGAATTATACATAGGTATATGGTCCTTATTGGCCGCCTATATAGGCGGTACGCTCGACCCGCCATGTACGCCTGGGCTGCCACGATACCGTTGGACGGTTTCAAGAACCCATGTTGTGGTGGTCTCAACCCAACGCATCCGACACGCGGCAATCGTGTCTCGCCCAGACACACTTGAGCTTGCATGGCTGCTTGTTGGATGACGTCATCGATTTGTATCTTGTTTTACCTATTTACATTATTTTGCTGTATTATTTCCTACATTTGTGAAGCATTACTAGTTTCATAAATTATCAACACACACAGTCAGTTTACATCTATGTGTAAATCAATATAATCTATAAATATTTTAAATTACACAACGGATGTTAACGCGGTTGTCACCATCATTTTAGTGAATTTATTCCGGAAGGTTTAGTTGTATACTATTAAGCTTATATATAAAAAAATCTCGATGTTTTGTCAAGTCGTAAAAACCGTGCAAAGCACGGGCTGGTCGCCAGTTGTTTTAGAAAAAAAAAAACAGGGCTTAACTTTTATTAAAATCACAGTATAGGTACTGTTTCTCATTAGCAAGCTTGTTCATAAATTCATGATACATATCAGATTCTCGGTTTCATACAGAGCTTTGATATTTTACAAAATCGAGCTCCTTTTATTTATAAATATTTTTCACTGTTTATGTTTGCTACCATATAAGGTTACGTTGATTATAAACTCAGTATTTTTTACAATTTATAGGTACTCAATTTTTAATTAAGTATTACTACTAGTTGTTTCCCGTGATTTCGTCTGCGATCCCGAATGAAAGGTAGCCTATGTCCTTCTCCATGTCATGATCTATCCATGTGCCAAATTTAATCCAAATCAGCCGTTATAGCGTGAAAGCGTCATAAACAATCATAGCTTACGCCCGCGGCTTCGCCCGCGTGGTATGTCGATAAAAAGTAGCCTATGTCCTTTCTCAGGCTCTAGACTATCTGTGTACCAAATTTCATTTAAATCGGTTCAGTAGTTTTGGCGTGAAAGCGCGACAGACAGACAGAGTTACTTTCGCATTTATAATATTAGTAAGAATAGAATATTGACAAATTGACTAAGATAATTTGTTCACTTGAATAATGGAAGTTATTTAGATTCTGCACTTTAAAAAAATTGTTTCTCTATATCATAGTTCATATGTACTGGCAGATAGTACATACTAATTCCATGGGCAGATCTGACCTTGACAGAAGCTAATGTCACAATTAGGTTTACACTATAAACAAAGTAACTTTGCAAGCTAGGTCAAGATTGTACAAAAAAGAAACCTTAGATAAGGTCACGTTCATCGGGCGAAACGAATAGCCTGTGATAAATATGACAATTATGACATTTTATGCGTGCATACAAAAATGTAATAGTAGTCAGCAAAACTAAACAAAACAGATATAAGTACAAGTATGAGATCACGAATATAAAAATAAATAGTCGGCAGCTGCACGTCATGACTGTGACAAGAAGGCGTCCACTCAGCATGAACACTCTTATCGAACTGATACAAGAAATATACACATTGAACCGACACAAATAAATTGGCTGAACAACTGAAGAATAATAATGAGGATAAAAATAAATAAACAAGAGGCCGGAATAATTGTATCGTTAATAATGTTCATCTACTACTATCCACAGAGCAGAGGTAATCTAATGGATACCAATCAGGCATATTGATACTACGTAATTTGCTTATCTAAATAAGCTTGCTGTAAACAGGCAAACATGTTGATTGTTAAGTGATCCGTTACACTAAGCCTTTAGAGAATGGGCAGAGGAGGTAGTATCATTGGAGTTTGATTAATGTGGGTAGTTTGAATGCTATTTTATTTCATTAACAATTGTTATATTGTATCGAAATGTATTATAGTTTCAAAACAATCGACGTAAAAAGAAAATATCCCAAGTGGTTTGCAAACCTGGTACCTAAAAATAAAATTCAATTCAATTTAGGTACTTAACACCGATACATATGCCGAGAGAGAAAAATGTATAATATATGTCTTGGAACCATACATCCATCTCATTTTCTCGCTTTGACACATCCTTAAAAGGCCGCTGGTGTGCAAATAATAATGTTTACATTTTTGAAAACTGTTAACCACTGTCTGTTAAATGACTTTAATAATTCTGAAAACGATTCTCATTTTTAACCGACGAAAAAAAAAGGAGGAGGTTCTCAAAAAAATACAATAGACGTAGATATATTTAGTAACCTATTCCGCTTAACTATTCTTCAAGAGTCATAAAAAACCCTGTAAGAAACCGACACGTGTTTCACCTCTCAACGAGGCATCCTCAGGATGACGATTGACCAATTGCAAACCAGAACACGACGTGTTCACACACCGAGCGCTGGACGCAGAGTGAATCAAATCGCCCGTCACCCCCACTTATATAGGATTGCTGCTCGGCGCTACGCGGCTTGGATCGTTATCAGTGCGATAAGCGCGATAAGGGGCAAACAGTCGCAACAAAGGCGACCTTGGATTACTGGTATTTAATTCGTTTCGGAGGTTCTCAAGTCGACACGTATTTTTTTTTTATTTTTTTTAATTATTGTACATAAAAATCCGTTATTTTTTACCCACCCGCCCGCTATTTCGTCAGCAATCCGCAGGATGAAAAGTACCCTTTGTCCTTCTCCTCATGTTCTTCTCCAGGTTCCAGGCTCCGTATCTGACTAACATAATGTATGATTTCAGTGATTTATGCGTGACGGATAGGCACGCAGAGTTACTTTCACATTTAAAATTATTAGTATGGATGTGATGAGGATGTACCATTAATTGATTTTAAATTAATGTTTGGAAGTTTTGAATTTGTTACAAAAAATGAATAAAATTATGTTTAGTTTTAGATTTTAGATTACAGTTTTTTTAAGTAAAGAATCTGACATCTACTATCTGTGATCCCAAGCGTGTAAAGTATGTTTATTTTAAACGTGTCCATACAAAACCGCCTCTACATAAATAGTACCTACAACAATATTGTATATATACTGATTCATAATGCAATTCGACTGTAACTGGGTGTGTAGAAATTTAATGGAGCGGTATACGAGTATGGCTGTTTTAATCGAGTTAAGGCTTTCACAGACGCGTGCAGTCAATTAGCTGTTATTGTGTGAAGGCTTTAAGCGATAAGGCATATTCAGGTCGGTTCGAAGTGATTTTAGGTTGAGCTCGTAATGGTATGTTAGTAACACGTACGAGTATCATGACACCTGTATCCCCTGAACGGCTAGGTAGAGGTGTACCTGCATCAGTAAACCCATATTTCGCCAGTTAAGTTTCAGTCCCATGTAATACTGGTCAGAAATCCAAATACCGGACTGCTACTGACATATTCCAGATAGAAAAACCCATTAACATTTTGCCCGACTCAGGCATCGAGCCCAAGACCTCATATGCTCAGCAGAACCACGTGCGACCAGGAGACCAACTTTTTAAATTTCAATTAGCTTTTCTCAGTAGCAGACCGGAGTCTAGATAATACCAGTACCCGGTTGATGACAATAGGCTCGCCCCCTATTACATGGGACTTCAACATAATTGGCGAAATGTGGGTGTATTAAAAGGTACACATCTGCCCAACTCTTCGGGAAACACAGAAGTGATATTTGTTATGTGTTATCTGGTATGATTATTGCCACTAAGATTCAACGTATTATGTTTTGGAAAATTATAGTTTTTCAATATTTACTAATCAACCTTTTTATGAGGGAAATGCAGCAGACATTATGTAAATATTCATCTCCACTCGATAATATCTGACTCCACTACATACTTATTTATACACAGATTCTCAGAAAACTACGCGAGAGCAATGATGCTGAACGGCGCCCTGACTGCTCTGTACTATTTCATTTCCAACTAGCTTGCCGGTACTTTTACTGGAAGCAAGTCAACTGGAACGATCTGAGTGAATTATTGTGTCGTGGCTGTTTGAGGATTTGTTCAGATTTTGTTAGTAGTCTAGGGAAAATTATTATTTTGTAGGTTTTGTGAAATGTCTCGCTGGTGGTGGCGCGTGTGTCGGATCATTTAGCTCCCTTCAAAATGGTTGAGCTGAATGGTGCTGATCCATGCGTCATGTTCGTGAACGGGCGCCGTCAGTTGTGACTGGTCATCTCTTAGCTGCCATGGCTTATTTTAATTTTTGAATTGTTTTATGTAATAATTGCGGACGCTTTTAACGTGCTTTCTACATTGTTCTCACATGTATAATTTCAACATAAATGATGTAACCCACATATTGTAACAATATTTTGATTTAAAAGAGTGTCCATGGAGTTTCTTGCCTGTTCTTCTCCATAGGTACCTACTACGCTTTGGAATGGGCAACTAGCTTCATATTTCTGACTGACCGACTCCTTGACAATTCAAAAGTGCCTGTGAATGGTTTAATTGAAATAAATGCTTTGAGTTTTTTTTGAGTTTGACTTCCGAATGTCCGCCCTGAATATGCCCTGAATATATTCACGCTTTATTCCCATGGGGGTAGGCAATAACTACAGAACGCCACCTGCTACGATCCTTACATACTTCTTTTGCTTCGGTTACGTTCACACATCTGATCATACACGCACGTTGGGTTGTGAGTACTACGCACCTGACCTTTCTGAATAACATCACCAATATGGTCACTATAATTGTCTTTCTTGGGTGTCCACTCCCAGCCCTTGAATATGATGCGGCAAAAGTCGATAATTTTATAATGATTAGCTGACAACCGTTACCAGTAAGGTTTTGAATGATATTTCTTTGACACCCTGAGGGCCTAGACGAAGTGACATTCTATCAGCAATTAAGATGTTGGAAAAACCAAAAATGTATGGAACTAACATAGACTACTGAAAAGTTTTTTTTAATCCCATTGAAAAGTGCCGTGGAAATACGAAACGTTTTGAAAGTGATTGCCACTGGTTCAGAACCTCTAGATTGACTATTCAATATAGTTCCAGAGACAATGAAGAGTATTAATGTATCTGAATAATCCGCGCACGTATCCACGGAGTTTCCGATATGTGGTGGGTTTAATATCAAAATAGTCAACCGGGTTTTTCTGGCAATCGCAAAACGATAATTCTGCCAAGTTATTTATTTAGAAGCCTATTTTCCACTAACTTGTTATGAACAAGTTATTATGTAAAAGTGATGAATCACATATCAGTAATTCCACACAGCTACGATAAAAGGGTTGAAGTTACACATAAAACTAAGCTTGGTCACTGAAGCGAAAATACGTATTCGTTATATCCACTCGCACTTTGAACTCAAGAGATTCTTTAAAATAGCCACTCTGCAGTACTTCCCTCAAGTAGAGGCAATGGCCGACAATGGCGGCAATGGCCCTGAGGATTGTATAAATAATGCTATTAGCAATAGAAGAGACAGTTTAGACAGATTTTAAAAGTGGAAAAATGTTTCACCGATTCAAATTCATTCCATGTTTCACCGATTCAAAGGCGACTTTGCAATTTTTTATTGAAACAAAGATATATTGTGACAGGAGAGGTATTTGCTATATTGGTTGTTGGTATGTCCAATGACAAACTGTTTTTTTTATTATTTTTGAGCTTGTATTCTCGTTTTATTACAGTTTTATACCTTTTCAGCGAAAAACAACCCAATTGAACAAAACAATTGCAAGAACAAGTATTTGCTTTATTGATACGTGTATTTTGGTTTACAATGCAAAGAATTTCGAAATAAACTTTGGCTTGGCTATGATTAAAACATTCTTGTTGTTCTATATTGAAATAAAGGAATCTGTATGTGGAAGCATTTGCATTATGTATTTCTGCCATCGTGCGGCCATCAAAAATCAATCTGCCTAGCCTTCTCCCAATTATGCTGAGGTCAGCTTCCAGTTTAACCGGATGCAGCTGAATTCTAGTATTTTAAATGGAGCGACTGCCGATAAGACCCAGTAACTGGGTAATAAGATACCCCTTGGTAAGACTGGTTGTCTGACTTTCGGACTTTTGACGACCTGTAAAGACTGTCAAAGATCCACGAATGACAGCCGGAACCAACGGCTTAACGTGCTTTCCGAGGTACGGAGGAGTCTCGGTATGTAACGATGGTCACCTATTTATGGACCAGCCCCGGCAAGCGTAGCTTAACCTGATGGATCGACAAGTGTGGCTGTTATTACTTAGTTACGAGCTCCTCATCCCATCATGCGCCATCATGTGACCATATTCTGATGAAATATAAAAACTTGGAAGATACCAATTATCAATAACCTTCACAGACACCACCGCATCCTTTCCTAAGCAACCTGATTTTTCAAAGATATATGTTGTTGTTTATTTATCGATACGTAGTATAAACAAAGTCGCTTGTCCTGTCTGTCTTTTTATGAGGTCGATACTTTACACACGACAGTACACACAACTTTTTTTAGGCGTTTTGACGACGTAGTATTTGGTATTATTATTCGGGTTGAGTTTACTTGGGCCGAGATGTCACCGACCCGTGTGAACGCAACTTTAACTTGTTGGCAACATCTAAACTGCTCAATGGATTTTGATAAGGTTTTAACCATAATTTAAAGCTAGAAGCTTTATATGTAAAATATAACATAACATAATTATTATTACATCACGCCTCTAATCCCGATGGGTTAGGCAGAGGTTTACCTATAGAACACTCACATATCGCCAGCTATGTTTAAGTCCCATGTAATTGAGGGCGACCCTATTGTCATCAACCTGCTACGAATCCGGACTCCACAGTGCTCCTGAAAAATTCCTGATTCAAAAATCCTTCCCCGCCTGGGAATCGCACCTAGAACCTCGTGCTCAGGTTTGGCGCGTACGACCACTATACATCGAGGCAGATGTGTAAATATAATAACATTTTTATCTAGATAAAGCACTGAAAGCTCGATGTTTTCACATGTCACCATTGGAGCCGTTTGAGGTCGCTAGTAGCTCACAAAATAACAATAAACTACTAGAGTCTGGCCAACGAAAGTCTGACCTGAAAAAACGCGCGAAATTTAAAAATAAAAGACTGTTTGTCCCTAAACATAGTGCGATAATTCGTATTTATTATTCAAATTTATTTTCATTTAAATTAAATAAAATTTCAAGTATCAACATGTGTTATTAAACTATTTATAGGGTTAAAAAGTCTTGTATTTTTAAATTTCGCGCGTGTTTTCAGGACCGTCTTTCGTTGGCCAGACTCTATCACACAAATTACCATGCTCAATTCATTTAACCCACATAGCATACCCACTTCTATTTCTACTCCCACACTACTGTAGTCTACCAACCCGACACGTGCCTCCGATATAATCATATTAGACGATACACACGGCCATATGTTTGACAATGTTATAGAATATGAGAACATAATGCGATTTATTACGGGCACAGTCTCTACAACAGTACCGTTTTATGTATGTTTTATTGTTGTTCTGTTGTTGTCGAGCCGATAATCTCGTTGTTTTGTTTTCTGTGGTCATGTGGTTGTATTGTTTTTCTGTATTTGCTGGTGAATTTGATTAGGATGTTGTTTTTTTCATGAGTGTTTAGGGGTATGAGGAACAGGGTGTAAAGTTAATTCATCCTCTATAGAAAAGGGAGGATCCTCCGACCAACATGCGTAGCATGACCACCGTCGACAAAATCCGTTTCTTTGGTGGTCATGCTACGCGTGCAGACGAGTATGGCTGGCGGGCAACTGCCCAACTATTGATGTTAGAATCTTTTATATATAATTAGGTCCATCGCGCGGTAAACTGTAATGGCGCGACGCAGGATTTTATGTGACGTCAGGATTTTTGTGTGACGTCAAGTCTTCGATGCGTAGATTGCATGTGATGATGTAGATGCCGCCACAGGTGTCCCTAAACTTGGACTTAATCCTTATAGTAAAATATTTTAGAACGTATTATTAGCAAACTGATCATTTTGTTTCTTACATTTTAATTACATTGAATTTAGGAGATGGTCTACTTTTCAAGTTTGTTACAAATTGTGTATTGTCGCATTAATATCAGCGGGGCTATAATGTTACACACAAAAAATGACAATTGATCGGATAATGTCTTTCATTTTGACGTATCAGCTACGTTCATTGCGTTATTTACGTTGTCGAGCAGATGATTTTTTCAAACCTGGATGACAGCAATGGATTAGGAATTTCCTTCAAAACCCTTGGATTGACATTGGCAGTGTGTTACGTAAGTAGGCTGCTGGTTTTTTTTTACACGAAAAACCTGTTTATCAATGATAAGAACGGCCTGTACTAACATTAAGTAATACGCCCGCGCCATATTAGGAGGCTTCTAAGAATACGAATGCTAGTATAAGCAAGAAACCACAAAAGTTCATTACATATTATATTTCATGAGCCTTCGTCGAGAAATAATTTATTAAACTTTATTGGTATCTTCAAAAACAGGTATAGATTATTATTTTTATTTGATTTACTTAAACAGCGAGCAACATATGGATGTGTTACATGGATTAAGTATCGATAGCCATGTAACGCGTAAGTCTTTCTTAAAAGGTGTTTAGTTTTGTAACATTACAGTACTAATTAAGACTATCGTAATTGATTTTGATTGATTTACTTTTCCAAGTAGGTATATGTTAATTAATGTGACTTTGGTAATAACTAGAAAACATTTGCGGCGCAGTATTGCAACACAGTAATTGAATACGTTAAGCTAGAAACATATTCTAAAAATATTACAAAAAAAAAACTAAAATTTTCTTTTATAATGTCTCATCTGTATTATTGAGCCATTCAGATGTACCTAATATGAAACTGAATAACTCTCTGCTTTACATGGGGATCGAACCCAGGACCCTAAGCTTCTAGTTAGACTATGGCTGTCAGTGGTCATGAAGTCATTAATGCTCATTTTAATCAAAACAAAATAAAAAGCACAGAAATCATTCAAGACACGTGCTACTAAGCTTTTACACGTTTATCCATTTATTACTAATCCATTCGGTAGTCCGAAATCCCACGCATCCGTATTCCTTGAGGAATTATTCCGGTTTGACGCTTCACCAATCTCCCAGTCTCTATCCTTTGGAAATAATTTATGACAGCCCGCACGTAGTACGTAAGACATTCTATGAGGGTTATTTCGGCAAACGAATGGATTAAGTGACACGAATTTTACAAAATAAGGTTGTTCGTGGTTTGTGTTTGGGTTATTCAATAGATTTGTTAAGTTAGTGACTACGGTGAGGCACCTGCCCACCGCCAAAGAGGCAGCGACTAGCAATCAACCGTTTTCTCGCTCAAAAAATGCACAAAAGATTGTAGGTCCCGTGTAAGTAAAAGAAAAACTCATTAATATATTCATAATTGATCGCTGAGTGTTCACACCGCCGGCGCTGCCCGGTGAAGAATCTTTTGTCGCAGCGATGCACCCTCTGGCGGTCTAAACACTTGCTGAGGGACTCACTCTTGGTACCTACTAACGATACCAGCGAGTAATCGCTCGTCAACGTCATGCACTCGCTGCTCGTTTCTCTCCAACTCGCTCCAGTTGCTAGCTTCTCGTTAAACGCCAGCGGTCGGACAGAACGTGTCTAAATCTACAATACCTACATTAATGTTCAAGGCAACATACAGGAGGAACTTTCCATGTGTGCGTTTATGGCCAAATCTGAATCTATTTTATTTTTATTTTAGACTTCACTGAGCAAAGGCCTCCCCCAAATCTTTCCAAACATCCTTTTCCAGGGCCACCTCGATCCCTTGCGGTACGCGTCTAGATCATCTTGCCATCTCTTCTCTTCTCTTCTATTAAATAAGTAGTGAAAAATAATCAAAGTAGTCCTGCGGTGGATTTTGATGAAAACTAAAACAGAGTCATGAGATTTTTCATTACTTTATGTCACTTAACTGTTACATCGCATAACTTGGACCATTCGCGTCGTAAATGTAGCAACGTAAGGCTGGGCTCAAAGAAAATTTGTATCCGAAATAAAAAGAGAGGGAATTATATAAAATTATCAAAAGGAAAAGACACAGCAGATACAAAAAGGTCTATCCATAATTTGCGGTATGCAATAAACGTTTCGGTTGAAAATGAAGCGATGGCGACGACACACATAAAATATTCCGAAGATGGTAACACCTCATTGAAATTATAATTAGAAAATAATCGAATTTCTGGGGGAACGATAGAAAATCTGATATCAAACAAAAGCATGGTAATATTCGATGATTCCATAAATCCCAAAGCATTTTGTGAAAATTAATCTGGGAATGTAATTTCCAGATGAATAAAACTATGTTTTTAGATGTCTCAATGAGGGTGCTATTGTATTAAAACAGACTAGAATACTGCAAGAAAAATGAACACAAATCACCAACATCACCAAACAAACAAAGTTTGAAATACTACGAACATGTGGGATTCCCATTTCAAACCTATATTTCCAAGAAGTCATATTCTACAAGCTCTGCAATATTTCTTCAAGTCAGCCAATTACATACCTTTTCTTTTACTGCTTCATAAGTGCCGTAAAGCATTGGAAGCGTCTTATTATGCACAACACTTGAATCTTCTTCCATTCCTAAGATTTCCTCATTCATTATTTCAAAATTTCACTTATTCTGGTCGAGAAAATTTTGACTGGGCGAATTTACGACGCCCTAGAGTCTGGCTTTTATTGTGAATGTAACCTAGATTTACCGTACTTCAATATTTATGTTAAACATTTGTGGTGTTTACTCAGTGGTTTTAGTCAAATCCGTTTGGTGCGGTGACAGTTTTATAGATGGAGCACCGGCTGATGTGGGCACATTTGCTGGCTAATCGTGCGCGACGAATTACATCGCAGATCGTTCTATTCTAGAATGTTCTTGTCTAGCTTAGTTGTTTGTGTCATCGTGTTTGTTTGCCGGGTCAGACTTATTGTAATCGATGGAGATAAAAAGTTCTGTTTTGTTTTACTCGTGAACAGCGAGACTTTTTTACATTAATATCAGGAAACTAAATTTTTGGCACATTGGATTAAACATGTTCAAATATTTTGTGGAGAAGTTTTGGATTTATGAGACTATAAGGAACTTGGCTAAAATGAAAATCGATGGGATTTCGTGATTTTTACTCTTATACAGAGATACTTTTTCACATTGATGTGGGTGGTAACTCACAACATGTCAATAAGATTACAACAACTTTTAATCACCAGTTATGTTTAAGTCCCGTGTAATAGGGGGCAAGCCTATATATTGCCATCAACCGAGCACAACTTTGCCCGATCTGGAAATCGAAGGATTAAACGTGATGTTGTGTGTGTGTGTAACTTTTAATCAAACCTCAAAGATTAACATTATCTGCCTCTTCTTAAAAATATGTATGTAGTAGATACGGTGAAGTGTGATACTTGTTTGGGGACTTTCTTTCGCTTTTATTCCACTAACAAAAACATTAAAAAGTCGCGAAAGGGTTTTGAGGTCTCTAGTAATTTTAACCACCAAAAACTATTGATTCTCAATCTAATTTAAATTTTCGGTTAAGCAATATTTGACAATGTTGTTCAACTAAGAAAGACATTTAATTATACTCATAATTTCGCCTTCATGGAAACTGTGTAGTTTGCACTGGTGCACTACTTGCCAATCACATTATTTAAAGATGAAAGCCTTCATCATAGATAAAATTTAAAAAATGTTATCTGTGGTCCGTTCGCTGGCGCGTCATCCTGTCATCTGTCAATTCATTGTACTTTTTTGTGCCGCGCGCTGATCACGCTTCCGATAAAAAGTTTAGATATAATTATCGAAATGGGAAAATATCGAAGAAAACGAGACCAGGAAATGGAGGACCTGAATGAATATCTGCGAGAACTGGTAAATCGAGTGAATACCTACATGAAAGCGTCATGGACACCGGTAAGTTTCTCGATATACCTACCAATTTGTCGTTACCTGAGATCATTTTACTAAAATTACCTTGGTTGCCGTAATATGTTTCCACGTGAGGTTAACATTGAGAGCACTAACTGTGGCGTATACTTACGAAAGGATAACACCACACGAGTTTTCACTAGGAGGTCAACCATTGGTGTATCGTTCAGTGTTACAAACACATCCCTGCTAGATCCCTAGCAGTCTCTAAGAGTTTTCACGTGAGGTTAACCTTGAGAACACTAACTGTGCCGTATACTTACGAAAAAACAACACCACACGAGGTTTCACTGGGAGGTCAACCATTGGTGTATCGTTCAGTGTTACAAACACATCCCTGTTAGATCCCTAGCAGTCTCAAAGAGTTTTCACGAGAGGTTAACCAGGAGACCACTAACTAGGCCGTATACTTACAAAAGGACAGCACCACATGAGTTTTCACTGGGAGGTCAACCATTGGTGTATCGTTCAGTGTTACAAACACATCCCTGCTAGATCCCTAGCAGTCTCTAAGAGTTTTCACGAGAGGTTAACCAGGAGACCACTAACTATGCTGCCGCATAACTACAAAAGAACCACACCACACGAGCTTTCACGAGAGGTCAGCCATGGTATATTGTTCAGTTATAAAAACATCCCTGCACCATCACCTGATGTAAGCTGTGGAATTGAGCAGTCTGGAACCTAACTCTTATTATGAGTGCGAAGCCCGCTTCCGTGGAAGACACTATAGTCAAACTTGCACCAGGAGAACACGTTCGAGAGGCTGTGAGTCACGTGACCAAAGCCAACGAATCTGGACACCAAATAGCCTACTCAATGCCACCAATTAAAATTTATTTACTTAACAGACAACACCTAGTGGTCTTCAAAAATTTCAAAATACTTACAATAATTCTAGATACCTATTGGTATACAATTTAACTTAAATATGCTATGTTAGTATTTACGTCAATTCCACTACAGTCCAACCGGAAGAAGACTGAGAGTGAAATGGTATCCATACCCCAACCTGAAGCATTGCCTTCAAATGTTGAGAATCTGGTCTGAGGGTGCAGTTGGCTACATCACTTTGGTGGTCAAAAGTTATGATAAATGAACTAAATGTGCCGGCGAAGCAACATTTATGAGAGGTATGAAGCACCCACAATCTGTGGCCTGTTGAACCCACCAAAGATTGACAAGGGGGTGGCCGCTGCAGTAAATGAAGGTGGAATCAAATGACACCAAAGGATCAGGGGGCGGCAGAATAAAGTGGCTGCTGCCATTGGGTCCATTGACAAGGGCCTTAACAGTTTAATAGCTTCCCAAGGGAGTGCATTTCAAATCTAAACATTAAACATTGACCCAGCTAGACTACTGTGTGTAATTATTATGATTGCATCACATGAAGATCATTGATTTTGACCCAGCCTTAATAAGGAAATGAAAGAACTGATGGAGCGGGCACCAATATCTAAATATTTGTTCGGCTATAAGCCTCAAAGATAAATTCAATGCCATCAAACGTTGCTAAAGTCAGGATTGTCACTAGCTCAGGTACGGACTGGTGGATTGCAGTATTTCCCTGAAGTTTGGAGGATATTACTACTAATCCAACCATACATAGTGGATCAAGGGTTATAAGTTACCCTTTATTGAACTTCCAGTTCAAACTTCTGAATAAGAACTTCAGTTGGAGAGAAAGCAACCCTATTTCCATAGAAATTAATAATCTCTTACAGTTAGGTGCCTTAAAAAATGTTTCCCTGTCAAAAAACAATTTTTATTTAGTATATTCTTACCAAAATCAGATGACAATTGGTTAAATATGTTGTTAAATCCCACTTTAACTGTGGTTAAAGGACAGCTATAATAATGATTTTTGCCTACAATAGATTTAATAAATACATGTTAAATGGTACCCATAACAAAATATGTTTGAAGATATCTCCAGTTCCTGTTTTAACATAATTATATTGTAAGAGTTTACATGCCTCCAGGCTTGACACAGCACCATGTGTGTTGGCAGGGATCATGAAGCCAGCGGTCTGTCACCTGAGGTCATAAAGGTTGTTTTCTGTCATATACTCTCACAATATTCTATGCTTTGCCGATCCATATGCAAAGTGTTTAGAAAATGTGTCTACTATTCAAACTATGATATGAGAAATATAGGATTTATTATAAATATTCAAAACTGAAAAGAGCCCCCTAGAATCCAGACGATGCAATTTTTTGTTAGATTCAGTCCAGTTGGCCATTTCACTTAAACAGGAAAAGATAGTTATCCAGTTCATAAAGAATTTTAAGTCTAATAAGGAAATGCAAATAGTAGAGTTTGCCTAATTACTAGGTATTCTTGTTGCAACATCCCAGCTGTACAATATGGTTTGCTTTACACCAAGATGATGAAAGGTCACAGAACAGTAGCCTTAAAGAATAACAATGAAAATAACAAGGCCATAACTAGTTTATAATTCAAATCCATAATAACATAACGCCTGTATTCCCCGAAGGGCTAGGCAGAGATATAACTATTTCAAATTCAAAATCATTTAATTGCAAATACAACAAAACTGGAATCAAATTCAAAATCATTTACGCAAAGGTTGCTCACATTTCAATAAATCACAATGGATTTAAACAATTTGACCTTGTTCTTGAAATATTATTCTGTTGCTTCTCAAACTGATTGGTATGTAATTATAAAAAGTTCCATATATATTACCTTGAACTATTAACAGCATTTATAGGGCTCAAAACATTTGCAAGCTTTTCCAGATTGGTACTGTGAGGTGTTACCTACTAAGTATAGATATTATCACAATAGCCATTGCCTATATCAATAAGATGATTGGTACTCGTTCTACTCACCTGAAGATTAACGAGACAGTGATGACAATAGTGCGAGGAAAGACAAATATGGGCTATGCATCTTATTTTAGTTTTAAAGGAAACATTACGACTGATCTAGACGCCCAAATATAGAAATTGAATGGAAGTGAGGTGGATATACCTTCAAATCAATTGCTGTTAAGCTGGGTGAGCCCCCGATTAACCTGTTTACAAACAAGCCCAATTCTAAGTGTCAGAATGACATCATGGCTCCCTGATCTAGGTGCATGCTCTGTAGATGCAATCACTGTTAAATGGGATCTCCACACCCATTGTGCAGGAGTCTCACACTGATTACCGCAAGATTATCAGGGATGCTTTCCTGAGGAGAGGAACACCAATCCCTTCAATTAATATAGTACTAACTTCCTTGTATAGCAAAGCAAGAAAGCGATATGAAACTGCTCTGGATCAATGGATCCCCTTCTGACAGAGTCAAGATATTGGCCCCTCCTAGGCTTAGTCACCATGGTAATATTATTATTGACCACTAAGTTTAATGAAGGATTGCTGTATAGCTCACTCAATACCCTAATGATATTGAATGAGTTATAATTATATAACTGAAAAAAAAAAAAAAAAAAAAAAAAAAAAAAAAAAAAAAATTGAAACAGGAGAAATTGCTGACTATTGAGTCAGCAATTGCTCTAGTTTTAGGCCCCACATTGGCACAGATGACAGTGTCAAAGTTTCTTAGGGTAATTTGGTATAATTGAAATAAGAGCGAAGAACCCCAAACATGAAATAATTTTGGGACCCCAGGAACATTCCGGATTATCTCATGTCTTTCATAAATAACCAATGGTTTAAAATGACTTTTTTATATATACCTTACCATATTAACTCTTGTAATTGCACACAGAATTCAAACTGTGTCACTCATTATGACACATAGATAACATTTCTTAAAATGAGGTTAATACTAAATAAAGATACCAGAAATATGTGAAATTTCTGCACCTGGTAGTACTAAACCCCACTTGATATTACCATTTTCTTAGATTTTACTGAGAGTAAAAGACAAGATTGTAAATCATACAATATAACTTTATAAGAAAATCTTATCATGCCGCCTCTACTGTAACTATAGTGGATGGACAAACCAAAATTTAAATGCATAATAATGGAATAGATTTTTCTAAATTCACATACAGACATGCCTCTACTTCAAAGGCCTTTGAGGGGGGGGGAGGTATCAATGTTGAGGTCATAGGAAATGCGGTTGGTTGGACCATTTCTCAACCTTTTGTAGGTGACCAATACTGATCCTAATGCTTTTGCACAGGCTGTATGCTCTATAGAGAGTGGCTGTTCATAAAACTCATTATATTTCTATGTCAATTTTAATTGTCTGCTTATAAGTAATTGATGTGTGCCATATTAGATTACTAATGACACTGGTTGATTCAAGACTGAATAAGCATTCCAGGAATTAATAGTCTGTCTTTACCTTAATGTATGCTTACTGATTCATATAGAATATATATTTTATAATGTGTAACTAACAAACTCAGAATAACATGGTTAGCTACAATGTTCAGTTGTTAAATAATGCTGAAATGATTACCAACACAACTTTGTTCTTTGAACATCTACACAGTTTCCATGAAGGCGAAATTATGAGTATAATTATACAGATTGGACTAACTTACCTAGTGACGTCCGATCCTTAATTATATGAAATAATTTCGCCTTCATGGTGTCCCAACCCTTCCCAAATAATCAACCTACTTATGTGTATTGGATTATCTAAACCCCTTCTAAAAGTTGTGTTTAGCTGTATGCACTATGACCGGGACTAAACGATGCTCATACAGGTCATCGTTAAGTCCCGTTCATATGCTTTGAAAGAATGAATTGACAGATGACAGGATGACGCGCCAGCGAACGGACCACAGATAACATTTTTTAAATTTTATCTATGATGAAGGCTTTCATCTTTAAATAATGTGATTGGCAAGTAGTGCACCAGTGCAAACTACACAGTTTCCATGAAGGCGAAATTATTTCATATAATTAAGGATCGGACGTCACTAGGTAAGTTAGTCCGATCTGTATAATTTTCGAACTATAATCAAATTAATATTCTAATTTAGATAAAATTAAATTAAACCCGTAAATTAATCGAACATAATAAAGTGCCACTAGAGCCAATTAAATAGCTCGCTGAAATCTAAATTAGAAGATAGATTGCAGTGATAAATTTAATTTTATTATATACAGAACTCGTTGCGTTCCTAATTATAAGGGTACAAATTGAAATGTACAATAAATGAATTTGTGTACCTATAATTATATTAATAATACAATTTAACTACAAAATCTATGACTAAATTCTAAATGCACATTATCCCAACGATTTTGTATTCAGCGAGTAAAATTTCAATCAGAACCTTGACAGATTTTACCAACGCGAGAGCTAAACGCTGTTCAAACAGGGAACGTTCGGGAATTTAATGTATTTGTAGTTTATCGTTAATCCGAGCCACATGGACCCCGGAAAAGAAAACCCCGCCTTCAAACGGTGCGTGTCGTTTAATGCGGAAAGGGGATCACAGGCAGGAGGATGCCGAGATTCCATTGAGGAATGTGGATCAGCATCTTTGCACTTAATAATAACAAAAGACGATCAGCTATAAATCTGCCAAGCGTGGTGTAAAAGTAAAGAGCATGGAAAACCCTTGTGTATTAAAAGATTTTCCACGGAGATAATAATGAGGAACCTATATTTAATATTATTCTAGTGCGTACTAGAATAACAATAAATGTAGGTCCTGCTTAGCATGGTTTAACGACTTGACAAAATATCGAGATTTGTTTAATGTATGTTTCATTTGCGAATTACACACATAAACTTCCCAAACTTTCTATAAATGATCGTAAAATCCGTATTCAATTCCATTGCGTATTTAGAATAGCAACTGGGTCACACAGACCAACTCGAAAATATATACCTAATTATAATAAATAATCTTCAATGCATAGAAATATAATATGTAATTATTTAGCTGACCTTGCTGACCCTTGATCGATTACATCCAATAGAGTCACAAACATACGTATATAGTAACCGTTATTATGAAAAGGTTTAGTCTGAGGACCTAACATAGTAAACTTTAAAGTTATTCTTGCGAATTTATTCATCGAACAATAAAAGGCTTTATCTACACCCATGCTATAAATCCTCTATAACAGTTCGCTTATTGGCAACATTAAAATAACCAGTGTCATAGTAACCATTATATCATCCAAACGGGTGTTATAATGTTGTACTAAATTTCATAATGCAACTCATTTAAAAAAAAGAACGCTGTCATGCAGGCGCGTTTCACTAACTAAGATAAGCCATTTAAAAAAAAAAACTTGTAATTTATTCGAATTCTAATTCACGTGGTTTGTATCCCGCCATTTTTGTTCGCTAATAGTATTACAAAGAACCTTTTATAGAGGATTCATAACATGGGTTTAGATAAAGTCTTGTATGCAACTGTAAATAATTCGGTATTAAAACACTCATGTGATACTATTGATAAACCCACATTCGTGTTTTAATACCCTTTATTATATAACAGTTGCATAAATAACTATTATAGAAAACCTCCCCTTCCAATCCCAGTTAAAAGTTACTACACATAAAATAAAGTATCCAAAAAAATATATTACCTTCACCCAATATTTCTGCACTTACCCAATAAAATATGAAACATTATTATAGAACGTTTTGCCGTTCAAGTAACTCGTAAGTTTTCTTTGCTTCGCCAAACTTTTTGAGTTACTCCTAAGGGTGTTTGAATAGCCCAATAAAGCTAAAGAATTCTGCAAAAAAGGGATTCCTTGCTAAGTATATGAACGTAATGGCTTAGGAAACTAATTTTTTGGCGCTTCGGATTACACATGTTCAAGTATTTTGTGGAGAAGTTTTGGATTTAAGGGACTATACGGAACTTGGCTAAAGTGAAAATCGATGGGATTTCGTGATGGTTACAAGTTATAATAGGATGTAGGTCTGTATATAAGATGTTCGCTTACGCTGCTTAGTTTTGTAAGGTTATTGTTATGGCTGCATATTTGTTGCTGTTCAAACAAGTTGTGATACTTGTTTTCAACAAGTCTTGTAACAGTTAGTATGTTACAAGACTTTGGCAAAAACATTTCGTGTATAGAACATGTTTCATACGTGATGTATTGACGTTATTTCAAACATGTCTTGTTATATTTTGTTCTTCATTTAGTCAAGTCAACTTCTATTCTTCTTTTTTTCGTGTGGTTAGTGACTTACCTGGTGTATCAGATTTAAAGCTGCCCAAGGGGCCGAGGGCCGAGGGGACTTGTGTATTAGGTTTAAACGATAAGTAAACGAAAACAATATACAATGTAAAATGCATAATTTAGGCCTTGGTGTTAACGCGTGGTTAGCCTTAACTCTGGAATCTATGTACTAGACAATGTGTTTATTTATTTTTATTAAAACTTTATGCACAAGTAAAAAAGTACTGTACAAAGGCGGACTTAATGCCTGAGGCATTTTCTACCAGTCAACCTTAGGGTGATGCAGAGGCAGATATGGCAGGTACAACATAATTTATAATATATAACTCGAAAAATAATGAATACTAATTAATACATACATACATATAAATAACATAAACTTAGTCAGTAGAAATAACGACGGAGGTAGAGGAGAAAAAAAAACCAGAAAATTAGCTCTGGGATGATTCTGCCAACTTCTTACGAATGTGTTCACGTGCCTTTACTTTTAGCTAGTTAGTCATCATGAATATCTCACGATGTCAAGGAAATAATATTTTTTCTCGATTGGCGTCACCACGAATGTGTTTATATATGTACCTACAACACTACCCATTCCTATTTTCAGGTCATTTTATCTTTACGCTCAATTTGTCATAAGGAAGTCAGTTTCTTTTCGTTGTTTTCCTGTACTGTCTGAAGATAGTTTGATAGATCGGTACAATGTACACGAATGTCGTTCCTTTGATAAATGGGGTCCACAGTCGCAGGGTACATTCTATTTTTTATGTCATGTTTCTGTATGTTTCTAATAATTGAGACAGTTTCATGAATGTTATCATAATGGCGACTAACATCATTTCTAAAACCTTGTTAGTAAAAGTTACTTTTTATTAATTTTCATGAATTATACTAATTCAAATTAACACGCACGTTCGGGATGTAGTGGGTGGGTAACAGTGTGTATACCTACTCCATGTTACGGACACACCCACTGCCACCCGTTCGATGTCCAACACGAACAGGGTAGATGAAAAACTTTTTGCAAAAAAAACTTTTCCCATTTTTTTGTGTTTTATTTGGAAGTCGGTTGTTTTTTTTGGCATTTTTTTTTATCTTTCACTTTTTAGTTGTGGTACCTATCTTACACACAAATTCGACTGCTACGTATGTAACAGATGAGCTTAAAACAGCCTCCTTAAAGGATAAGTGGGAAAAATACGTACCTATTATTTGAAGCTAACTCAAAAACTATTTATATTGGGACCACCTTTGAAGCATGCCCTACCAAACAAAAAAGAGTCATCAAAATCAGTTCATAATTGGCAGAGTAATCGCGTAACAAACAAACAAAAAAATAACATTCAGACGAATTGAGAAACTCCTCCTTTTTGAAGTTGGTTAAAAAGCAGCATAGTTGCTTGATGCATTTGCTGTTCGTTTGGCGTTCCAGTGATTAATGAATAAAATACCCATAACCGACTCAAAGCGTCCCATGAAATCAATTAATTAACGTCCTTCAAATAGCTCTTTGATGCAGTACCGCAGAACGAAAGCATAAAGCCAAAGCCGAGACGCGACGGTTTTTTTATTAGCCTCGGATATCCGTCACAAAATTGATAGGTATTCTACAGAAGTACAGCTCCATACAACGAACGAAACCAGGCACACGCACACATAAACACACACGTACGGCGACCTCAAACAAATGCCGGTCTCAAATGCGCTTGGCACTCGCTGTACGGGAACCGTGTTTAATGTACGTGAGCTTACACTCGTTGTATGAAGTCGACCTTCTGTACCATTTATTTGGTTTATCTGTATACGATACGTGCAATTCTTTTTACCCGACTGCGGAGTTTGGTCGGCTATGTTTACCAAGTTGGTTAGTTGGCTTGTAGTTAGGTCTGCAATACGAGCCCATATTATAACAGCACAGTCAGTCAGTCCAACGCTGACTTGCAACTGGATTCATGTAGACACTAGTCTAGTCTCAACCCAGTCCAATGCTAAGTTCGCGCCCTTGAGTCAGTCCAGTTGACTAACCTACCCGTTTATTCCGGTCCAGTAGCTTACCCCGCCTGACTTACTGCCGTTCTTGTCTACATGAATATGAACCCGCTGACATGGGTCCGAAACTCTGAGTCACTGGTTCCAGTCACTGACATCGTATAAACTAGACATTACATTCGTATAGTATTGATTACCTTGGTTATTTCTGTGAGTGTTAGTTCAGCAGCAGGTTTTTAAGGATAGCATCGGCTAGCTGCTTTTTGAAGCGCTTTTAAATAAGCTTTACGAACTAGCAAGCTACAATCTTAAATTCGACTGTAGACATTCTTAAAACATTTTACTTCATCCTTACATATTATAAAACAAAGTCCTCCGCCGCGTCTGTCTGTCATCCTGCACGCAATAAACTCAAAAACTACTGCAACGATTTTCATGCTGTTTTCACTAATGGATAGAGTGATTCTCGGGTAAGGTTTTATATTATAACCTACATCCACGCGGGCGAAGTCGCGGGCATCAGCTAGTAACATTATAGAAAGAGGTTATACTTGCTCTTTATCTTTTACTTAGTGATTTGAATTCTCCTTTAACAGGGCGTGCCTTTTTACTGAACCTTCTCCACTTTGTCTTATCTCTTACGTCGTCAATAAACTTATCAATATATTAGCCTTCTTGTCATCCTTCAGGACATGTAAGCTTTACCCTTCCTTCAATTATTATCAAACATCACTAATTTGCACCATACCAGTATATGGTTATTTAATCTACTACCAACGAAAATTAACTTGCCAGCAAATAATACCTCCGTATGGAATTAAATCCCCTTAGCAATATTTGCGCAAGTTCCTCGTATTTTGATAAACCATAAAATACGTTCCGCACTATGTATTAGATCAGTGGCTCTCAAATGTTTCTCATCGCGTATTACAGATGACCTTGATTATGTTGAAGGATGATTGGTATCATCACAGTGTTTTCTAAAATGTAATTACACCTGTCCCACCGCTGTCGAGGAAGCTACATCATCATCATCATCATTATGATCTTTAAAAGACTGTTTCTTAATTGGTACGAAGAAACTACTTCTTAAAAGATTCCAGATTTCGGTGAGACATTTACCAAGTTTAATATATTAGTCTGTAAAAATAATACAAAAGAGACATCCTACCATGCGTACCATACATCATGTACCATTTCTGCCACTAATGTGTAGGTTTAAATGCGACCTATGCGCTACCACCGACAGCAACGATGCCTTGGAAATGGCGAAACTTGGGGCCTACATAAATACACTGTCGTGCAATCGACATGACGACGAAGAATGTATGTTATATAAGCTGTGTGCGTACTAAACTTTGAGAGCCACAGCGTTAGATAAATAAAGGATATGAACATATGATATCGGGCTTGCTGTAGTGTGTTTATTAATATTCTCGGATGGGTGGGTTTGTGATGTTAAGGGGTGGAAGAAAATTATAATAGTCACGTGTTCTTAGTATATTAGCATACCTACATAGCGTTATATTATGAAGATGGTATAAGATCTGCAGCTGTGTTATTTATAATCGACATAATAAATGTTCCTTCATGTAAAACTCAATTTTCTTGTTTATTTGGTAGTTTTTCTATAACGACTTTATAGTTTATCAAATTGATTGTATCGCTGGTCTAGTGGTCGCAATCGCTACTGGTGAGCATGAGGTTCTGGGTTCGATTCCCAGGTCGGGCAAAGTATTTTTGGGGTTTTCTATCTGGAATTTCTCAGTAGCAGCCCGGAGTCTGGATTTGTGCACGGTTGATGCAATAGGCTCGCCCTCTATTACATGGGACTTAAACATAACTGGCATAATGAGGGAGTACTTTAACTACACCTCTGCCCAACCCTTCGGAGAAACAAGACGTGGTGTTATGTTTTGTTTATCAAATTAAGATCTAGGCCTGGTAGTGGTATTGATAAATAAATGTTTCCGACAATCCTTTAATATCATAAACGAACATCATAAACGTAAAAAACGAGAAATTGCAGAGAGATAAGAAAAGTATTAGTATTCTTTGTCCTAACCCAGGTCATGGTCTACCCATATGCCAAATTTCATCTAAATCCGTTGAGCCGTTTTAGCGTGAAAGCGTAACAAACAAACAAACTCACTTTCGCAAATAAAATATTAGTTAGGATATTGAGGAATACCAGCGGACATACCCGGATGCCATCACGTAAGCCATCAATCAGTTCTGAAACTTATGAAAAGAAAGTTTGAACTGATATAATAGAATATCAGCAACCCACTACCCGTAAGTCCAATCACACATCGGTTGATGATTAATGTTCTTTTTCTTCTGAGTCCATTTATTTAATTAAACATACAGCTACGTATATATTCCAGTTCAAATGTTCCTACATTAGTTATACATACGCTGAGCAAATTACAGACAAACTTCTCCAGCTTACGTACACAAAATAGATAGGTACATAAGGTCAGCTTCCAGCAACGAACAAAAACGCACGCACATTATATTCCATATTCAAATATTTACTTTCAATTGAAATTATTTCCAATTAAACAAATATAAACTTTATATTGGCGTACAATTTAGTTCATTTCAGAATGACTAGTAGTAAAAGAGTCATAAACAATTAGAAGTAGCGCGTACTGAACTTTATGTGTGAGTTTTAAAGTATTTTTTCCGAAAGCATATTATATAATAGTTTACATGGAATTTTAATTGCGAACGCAGGTAGCTTTGTAACTACACATACGCAGATACTGGCATGCAAACGAGAAGACTGACTGCGCCGTACGTACACGATGTCTATGTGTGCATGTGCCTGTTTTCGGTCGATATATGGAGCCTACCTTCTGTACTATATTCTGTGATACGTATTTACCGAACTATTTTATTAATCTTTGTAAATCGCCAATAAAGTCACCGACAGCGAACATTTTTACGGCTTGAGGGATAGAAATACGCCTTGGAACGATAACATCTATATTTATTATACATATTTCTTGTTCAGATCTTGCGGTGAAGTTGTTCTTATATTTTTTTATATTTTATATGTGTTTCAAGGCTTGTGTATTGTGTTTGTGAGATGTAAGACGATTGTTATCGATAAGTTTACGGCCTGTTCGAACTCGAACCCAAAACACGCACCTCTGAATTTTCGAATTCGTGTGCGTACTGTATATTATAACTTACTTCAAAAACGGTGAAGGAAAACATCGTAAGGAAACCGGCATGACTGAGAGATATTTCTCGGCGGCATATGAAGCCAAGTCCGACATCAGGTTAGTCACTAACTGCACGAAAAAGAAAGAAAGAAATTATTAAATAACTATACTTCATTTGAAATAAGATTAGACATTTAAACAAGCCTTTTTACAGTCCGTTCAACCGATTTTGACTTCTATATATGGCATTAAAAGCAAAAAAGGTTACACAATACCAACTGTCTACTGCAGCTGTCATTTCTCATGCCTCCAACGCAATAGAAGTCAAAATCGGTTGAACAGACTGTAAAAAAGGTTTATTTAACCTGTATGACCGCGGACGGGCCGCGCGCAGACCAAAAACTATTGTAGTTAATTAGAAAATCCTTCAAGAATTAAATGTCTAATCTTATTTCTAATGGAGTATAGTATTATTTCAGCTATTCTGGATAATATTTGAAATGCTTATAGTTTTATCAAATAACTCACCTATCTATAGTGACTGGTCAAGAGTCCTTTTCTTATCTACAAATATTGCAGTGACCTTTCCTTTCAGTCAACTTAACAATTAACTCGCCCACAGTCAATTGCGACCAAAAACAGTTCGCTGAGAGAGAGAGATAATAGAACATATTTAACTGTTTCATTTTATTACTAGTTCTGTTGTAGGTTAGATCTTTGTTGTGTGGGATCTCGTATAGGGGTTTGTGGCTAAGTAATAATAGCCGCACGGATCGATCGATCAGGGTAAGCTACGCTTGCCGCGGTTGGTCCATAGATGGGTGACCATCTTTATATAACAAGTCCCATCCGTGCCTCGGAAGGCACGTGAAGCCGTTGGTCCCGCCTATCATTCGGGAATCTGTGGCAGTCGTTACGGTTCGTCAGAAGCCTGGAAATCTGACAATCAGTCTTAAGTGGGGTCCAAACTGTAACATATTACCCAGTAACTGGGTTGTGGAGGTCAGATAGGCAGTCGCTCCATGTAAAATACTGTTGTTCAGGTACATTCTTTAAACTGGAAGCCGACCTCAAAATAGTTGGGAAAAGACTAGGCAGATGATGTGAAGGATCTCGTCCGTGGAAGTATACAGGGTGAAATGAATTCATGGGCATCCTCCTAAAAGTCATTGTACTCATCATTACGAACAACTTTCACTATGGGACCAACCCTGTCTGCACGCGTAGCATACCCACGGGTTTTGTCGACGAAAGAATAGACAAAGTAACAGATAGTGATAGTTTATCTGTCATTTTGTCTATTCTTTCATCGACATAACCCGTCTCGACGGTGGTCATGCTACGCGTACTGGTATCCAAGATGTCAGTGACCACTTGTACGCGTAGCACACCAGTACGCGTAACGTCATTTAAAGTAATTTTGCCTCTGACGTCACCAACCCAACTTTAACCATATTATTACGACAGTAAAGATCACTGTATCAACAGTAATGCAAAATCAGTGATTAATTAACTGTGAAACGGCAGTAGCATGACAACTGCTATCTAATAGATATTTATCTATTTCTACAGGTTGGCGATTTAGTCACCTGCATCTATCAAGGGGGTGATTTTATCCGTCATACTAAACAACTTTCGCTATAGAACTCTTATATAAACAAACAATTTTATTAATAAGAGTCGAAAAAAAATATTCAAACATGCATCGAAACGTCAACAGCTAAATATTTTTTTTTTGTTTTTCTCGAATGGGATATGTTTGTCATAGTGAATGTTGTTTAGTATGGCGGGTAGAATCACCTCTTTGTCGGATGTACGTGTCTAAATCGCCACCCTGTATACAAAGTGAGCGTTATTTTGTAAATGACTAACGTAGATATCTTTCCACAATAATTCTGTAATTTTGTCTTTCGTTTCTTCGGTGGTCATGTTACGCATGCAGAACGCGTGGTCTGTATTCTTGATTGCCACCCACTATCATGAAATAAAATACAAAGACTTAAATGTAACATTATGAGTCTACAATGTTCCTCCTGCCGGGACTTGAGGGCCTCCTCTATGTGAGAGGGAGTGGGTCGTAATCCACCACGCGGACCCCGTGTGGGTTGAAGATTTAAGTATGCAGGCAAACAATTATTATTATGAAGTGTACAATGCTGGTAACTGGCATTTTTATTGTGTGCTTTTTAGATTTCAGAGAAATGATAAATTGTTTGCTACTTAGCAAGCACAAGTTTATAAAGACTGATGTAGTGAGTTACTTGCACACTTTCTTCCTTTTTCGTACTTACCCTTCTTCTTTACAATTACCTTTCTGGTCGTTGATCCAGTAGATCTCGTGAGCACGTCTGCTCGGGATGGGCTATCTTCAGGTCGTTTTCTCTCGTCTATCTTCAGGTTTTCAATCGTATTCCCTTGAGTCTGGTTAATAACTAGACCAGTCCCTATATACATGGAAATTTTAATAAACGTAACACAACATCACGCCTGTATTCTCCGAAGGGTTAGGCAGAGGTGTATCTATAGTACATCCAAATTCGGCCAGTTATGTTTAAGTCTCATGTCCTCTTATCATCAACCGTGCACATCATTATCATGACTAAGTTTTTTTTTTTATTAATTTTGGTCTTATAATTTATCTAGAATAATGTGTAACACCATATACCTCTCTACCTTCCCCTTTAGGAGTACCAAGCATAAAGCTTGATACTATTATTTACTGGTCTACTTTTACTGCTTTCAAGATTTACTATCCAATTTTACGATCATTTCAGTTTAAAGCCCGAAGCTTGAGCTACGTATTTTACGTTACGTACATTGCAATCAAACATACTCCGATGTCGACTCCGTATATTATGTCTCTTTGTGACGCAACCGGAATATATGTTTACGTATGACCCAGAGCGACGCAAGGATCTTTATTGCCCTGTTTATCGTCAACCCAACCCGGAGAAATGTTTAGGTAAAACTTCCAAGTATCCCATGATTAGTTGTCTCTTTAGTTAGTTATTGTGGTAGTAGTGAAGTTTACACAATTAATAGTTTAGTGAAGGGCATTTTGGAATTAAGCAATAATAAATCAAGAGGCACTGAAACGTGGTCTCTCACAATGGGCCTCATTAGAAGGCTGAAAGTCACTCAAAGGGCAATGGAGTGGGCTATGCTCGAAGTTTCCCTGCGTGATCGAATCAGAAATGAAGAGATCCGTAGGAGAACCACGGTAACCGACAAAGCCCGAAGTATTGTCAAACTTAAGTGGCAAGTGACTTAAGTGGCTTAAGAGGCAGGGCACATTTCTCGCAGAACAGATGGCCGATGGGGCCGAAAGGTTCTGGAGTGGCGACCGCATACCGGAAGACGTAGCGTTGGAAGGCCCCCCACAAGGTGGACAGATGACCTGGTGAAGGCCGCGGGAATGCGCTGGATGTGAGAAGTACAGAACTAGAAATGGCGGTGTTTGGGGGAAGCCTGTGGGCAGCAGTGGACGTCTTTCGGCTGAAAGGATGATGATAAGACAAGAGGCTGTAAAACTCAATTTAACTGTATATTGTTTGGTATAGGCTCAGCTCCTGTTACATGGGATTTATAACCGGAAAAATGTGGGTGTACTATACCTACCTACAGGTACACCCACATTTCCCCAGTTATGTTACACCTCTGCCTAACCCTTCGGGAAATACAGGGGTGATGTTATGTTATTGTTTGGTAACAGGTTTTCATGATGAAAGAATGCTTTACTGATTTGCTTTCCTGATTATTACTAATGGATTTTGACTTGAACTTATTTTTAGATTTAAGATAAAAATATGACTGGGTTTCTAAAAGAGGCAGATCTAGGCATTTTAGTTTTAGTACGAGCAGAGCTAAATCATTTGACCTCAATATTAAGTTCCATTACCAAAGTATATAAAATTATGAGCCGTGCTCAATTAATTTTAGAGATTACTTCTACGTAAAACTAGCTAGCTTTTCTTGGCCGGCATTTAGCCAATTAATCAGTGTCCAGTAAAAGACTAATCTCGCTTTTGAAGAATAATTTCTCATGAACTTACATTAATCTTATATGAACATAATGATGAGACAAGCAAAATAATTACAGGAAAAAATATAAGCTATTATTTACGTTTGCATGCTCATGTGACGGAAGAACATGGAGTACAATGAATATTTATAAAACATCTGTGTACCTACTTTATCCATGTTTGCAAAGGAATAAATGATTTGATTTGATTCATTACTTTATCAATACCAGACCTGGTAATAAAGACATTAGCGACTAATTATAGAGTGTATTAATTTTTGCAAAAAAAGAATTCATTAGCATGTGTGTTTAGTTTGTTAGGATCCTCTATATCTAACAGATTACATCTCGCAGTAATACACTAGTTCAAACATTTCTTGTTCCGGACAAAATTGACTTCGTAAAAGTAAAATTCTATTAAAACTCAAAAAAAAAAAATAGAACCTTTAACTGTGCTTCTACGAACGTAAACAGTCGAATGAATAGAATATGTACTTCGAACAGATTCAGCGAACCAGTCGAGTGAACTACTTGGAGTATCTATGCGTCGATAATCACAATCAATATTAGCCAGTCATTGGTCAATTGGCGCTTCAGTTCCATTTATCAGTTCTCAAAACTATTGTGAGAAGGAGGGATTTAAGGGATTGTTTTATCGAGTTGTTCGTTAGCACTTCAGTAAACAAGGACTATTAAAGCGCTCTATACAGTTTAGAGGTGGTTTATCGTTAGTTTTGTACTCTATTAGAGTACTATGTATAATATTATTATTATAGTTATTGAATCAGTCAATTTATTTTGTTGAAATTAATTCTTTAAAATGTGTTATAAAAAAAGTTGTATTTGTATTCAGGGATTAAACTCAAACAAGCCAAAGTTATGATACAATTGATTTTATTCGATAATCATATTCCAATTTAGGAGAAAATCGATAACATTCCTAAAAAAAAATCTCGACGCCCTCATAGTACAATAGTATTTACAACCATACAATTACACACACACTTTTAATCCTGTAATGCAGAGTCAGATGGGATTAACTGTCACACTCTCATTTCGTCAATGGCGGCTTGCGGGAGGTTCGAGTGAAGGGAGGCCTTCCCTCTCCGCAGGGTTGCGTGCGCCCCCCGCGCCTCCGCCTCCCTCCCCGGGGAGGTCTGAGCCGTCGATCCGTTCGGAGGCTGGAATTTCTGTTGCCGTAACTCTTGCAAAGGCGGTGAGTTATTAAACTGGCTCAAATTCTTTGGCATAGTCGCGTAACCCATCTGCGGGTAACTCACGTTAGGTATTCTGAAACTGTTGCTCCTGCTCCCGAGTTTGCTCGGAAGCATCATGTTGTCCATACTTAGGGTCGGACTCGGCGGAGACTTCGGAACATCCAAAGGTCCCTTGAAGTTTAAACTCGCCAGATGATCTGTACTCATCATGTGCTTCTTCCTATTTTGTCTCTCAACATCCACAACCAAGCTCGGCGCATGCGTCGGATCCATATGATAATGCGAATGCTTCCCGGAAATTGTCTCAAAATGTTTCTCGTTAAAACGCTGCTGCTTCCCTCGAGACCTTGACTTATCTCTCTGATAATAAACTCCAGCAAAAATTAGGACATTCAAAATCAGTAGAGAGCACCCTATCGCTATTGTAACACTTAAGGCCGTCGAGTAAGCGGCATAGCCGGCCGCTTCTAAATTAGCCAGAGTGTTTTCAGTAGCGTTCAATGTTTGCAGATCTCTTCCTGGCAGTATTGTGGCGCACGTCGCCAGTATCGTATCAACGGTCGTTAGGGCTGTGTCGGTGTACACTGAACCGTTTGTACGTCTGATTGCGTCATTGTCGTTGATGTTTCTCGCCAATGGATCCGGCCTGACGATGCCTTCGTAGAGATCCTGCTCATTGTGGTTTTTGAATAGGTTGTGGCGCGATGCCACATCCTCCATACCTGCTCGATGAAGTTCAGGAACCAAGCGCAGCCAAACAGAAAGTTGGTGCGCTCGGTAGTGGTTCTTGAGACGAGGTTTCATACCTGTACACAAATATAAAGGTTTCACAACAGTAAAAAGACATAGATAACATTAGACAAAATGGGGAACTTGTATCGAACGTTATTGCCTCGCGGTTATGAATGTCATTGAATGATGGATGTAAACCGTCATATTATTGTCTATAACACAAGTATGTACTGTCTACGTTGGTACCTCATGCTCCTATTGTGCCAAACTCGAAAGTGCTGTTTGTTTATTGAATAATAAATCTGTCTTAGAGAATATTAATGTCTCTTATTAGCATTTCAATCTTTTGATGAATCAAATGAATGTATAGTCTGAATTCATTACAATTCTCAGAAATCATGAAATAGTTATTTATCGATTTAGAGCAAAACAATTTCAAATGTATTACTTTGAAAATGTTATTTATGCTAATGTGCCTAAATATTTATTTTAGTTTTAAGTTATATCTCTCGCATGGTATAATTTAGAATACATCGTTTTATAGCGAAAGTTTTCCAAGTTGGTTGTAAGCAAATAAACTTTTGTTTTCTAGTTATGTGATCCCTATATAATCATGAGTTTAGTGCTGAAATTAATCGTGCTTTTCTTACTCGCTTAGGTAATAAATTTACAGAAACGCTGTAATTAGTTATGCTGTGAAAATATAAAAAAAAAGCTACTTCAACTTTTACCCATTTCCACTGGTTAAACCTATAGTTGTAATAAAATTGTAATAAAACGTTTTATTACCAACTTCACGACTAGGTATAATAGTCAGCTTCCCTCAAAACTCAAAGCATTTATTTTAAATAAACCAATTACAGGCACTTTTGAATTGTCAAGGGGTCGGTCAGTCAGAAAGATGAAGCTAGCTGCCTATCTTACTATGTCTTACATAATACTATATCTATCAAATCCATAGTAAGACTTACCTATTTCCAAATACTTCTGGTGTGTGGAGTCGTATTCTTCCCAATTTATACCACGGAATTTATTTCTTTCCCTCGACGCGGGAAGGAGGGTTTCTTGTCGTGCGTTGTCATTCGGGTTTCTGTAACGACAATATTCTTTAATCTATGTTATGAATCTGAGAGTGCTCCTAAATATTTTTGTGAAGTTTCTAGACTTTGCTGTTTTGAGTTTCCAGGATTGCTTCTTCTTGCTTTTATTTTGCATCGTGTGAATATCAGAAAATGTCAGATTTGTTAAGCTGTTTCTTGTAAGACATGCATCACTAACCTATAGTACATTACCAAACAGTGTTATAAATGATGATTGGGTAGACCCAACTGAAATGTTTTTTTATGTAGTTTTATTAAAATATATCACGCATTTTTGTACTGGGAACAATAGTAGAAAAAAGCTTTCAATTTTATAAACTGCATATTTTGTAAAAATCTACCCTTTGTCTTGTTTCATATACAAAGCTTTAGGTAGATCTAGTTAAACTCCGTTACTGTTAAAAGCGTCGCACAGTTTTGAAAATAACAAAACACTGGTAGGAAATAAAACAGGTAAAATTTTAAACGCGTTCCCGGTGTTACCTTAAATCAGGGACTCCTGAAATTCACTGTTACAGTTAGTGCCTCCGTAATGATTATAACCCTCACTAAATAACAGTAATTATTAAACACTCCCAAAAATTAAAGGAATATAAAACACATAATTAAAGGGAGAGATTATCGTAAAACGGCGTACAAAAGCACTGGCAAAGACGAAGATCAAAGTAATTTAAACCTTAATATCTAAAGCGCAAAGTTAATACTTCTTTGTAAGTTTCTAAAACTTTGAGGAGCTATTAAATAGAAGTTCAGAACAAGACATTTAGGGCATCAAGTGGTCCTTATTCCCTTATTTATAAGGCTCACGTTACTGAAGCAATTGGTGATGCTTTAAGCGAACTTATGTTTCACAAATTGTTAGATGTTATTAAAGGTGACGTGGATTTGTGCACCTTTGCCTCGGTGTGAAGATATTGCAAAGTTGGAGTTAGCGAGAAAACTTGACTTGACCTATTTTCTAAATTGCATTTTAGAGTTATGACTGTATTAAAATTCATGGTTTGCTACGAGCTTAAGAAGAATGGAAATTATGTTGGAATGAGGTACCTTTGTCTGCATGAAGCAATTTTGCGAGTATTAAATGTTGTTGTTCACAACTTGGTATTGTAACCAACCAAACCAACCTACGCTTTTCGATTGTTATGATTAAAGCTTGGCACATGTTGATCGTAAGTATCTTATGTAGCATATAATTATTATTGTCACAGTATTATTAATCTTGAATAAATTATATCTTTTTCACCGACCCAAATCACCAGCATTAATATCCTATTTATCACCTGCGGCTATTACCTTTTTAAAGTATTTCGTAAATAATTATGAATAAAAGAGTAGGATTTAAAAAAAAATTGTAGTCAGGTTTTGATAAATTACACTCACCCAGTCTTCACAAAGTTAGCCAGGAAAAGCATGATAGACTCTGACAAAGCGACCTCAGACTTGGTGTAGTTCTGAGGAAAGTGGCCAAAGCCATCGACCAGTGGCGCTCCAAGGACGTACGGTAACTCCTCACCGTGGACTGCTCCCATTCTCTGAAACAAAATATACAATTTTATTAACAGGAAACAGACACTATAATGATTGATAATCAGTTTTCTAGTTGCGAATTTAATACTGAAATTTGTGGATGCAAATATTTCCTCTACACTCCCAATTTTATTGAGGGAAGATTTTTCAATCTTCAAATAACTTTCATCAGGGGAATAAAAATTGCAGTTTGACACCTTTTTTATAGAAACTATGTCAAACTGCCAAATTTATTCTTCAGATAAACACTATCCGATGATTGCCCGTGGCCGCTCCAAGGGCCGATTTTTCAATCGTCAGTAAAATTTTCTTCAAAAGTCGCAAAATCAGATCAAGTACGTAATCCACTAAACAATCGACCATATTAGACATCTTCAGCCAGTCGTCTCGATGTGATTAAATCCATTAAACCCTTTTCAAGACTTGGGTTTAAAGATTCTTTATTTATTCAAAAGAACATACATTTTTCACTTAGCGAATAAATACGAGATATCTAGGGTAAGTGTAGTCCAGTAGCTGATAGTTTTTTTTTTTTTTAAGTCGGTAGGTACTTTGTCGCATTTTATTTGCAAGGCCTTATTAGTTTTGTGTTGTTAGTGACGTGCTGCTTAAGTTTTGCTTTGAATATGTTAAATGAGGAAGTGCTCCTGATATCTGCCGGTAGATTATTATAAAGTTGTACGCCTTCGTATTTTATAGTTTTCCTGCCTTATGCATCCGCGGGGGGTGCGTCTGTATTTGGTTGGAGTTTCTTTGGCTGTATTTGGATGTTTTTATGTTAAAGGATAATTGTGTGTGTATGACTTGACCGACCCTAATCCTATTCGCATGCTTCATCAATAGGTACTTGTTCCAGCATCATTAATTATAAATCCATTACCTATGACACTAATATTACAAATGCGAAAGTATTATCTATATGTTACCTTTTCACGCCTTAACGGCTGAATGGATTTGGAGCACACAGAAAAACTATGACCTGGATTAGGTTTTTTTTAATCCTGGTAGCATATTCCCGACTCCGAGCTAGTCCAATATACGTATAAAATCCTTACCACTATATCTTAAATATTATGTTCAGCCAGTTGTCTCAATGTGATTAAATCCATCTCGCCTAAGACTTGACAAAACCTAATCCTATTCGCATATACCTACGTCATCAATACTTATCCCCACATCATTAATTATAATTACATGTATCTATTGCATTGCCTGCAGCTACACGTCGTGTATTACCTTCGACATGAACGTGATTTTGGTTAATTGCGTGTTTATGATATAATGAGGTAACAGCATTATCGTCTATTTCTAGGTAGGTCAGTTTGTGTTATGATTTAAGTTTGTGTTAGCTAATGTGTATTTTAGAGAATTTACATTGTAATAAGGCTGATTGATCTTCGTTTGAATATACCTACCTCATCTCTTCTTATTTTTCTTCCTAAAAACATTATTGAACACTTTATTATAATGAAAGCGCATCTTTGTTTTGTGAACCCAAAAACACTATTTACAAAAAAAAAGTGTGCATAATTGGATGCCCAAAAAGTTTTTGGAGATTCATTTTTGAGCCTCTAATGACACACACGTTTAAGTTTTTAAAGGACCAATTTAATATTTCCCAAATAATATTAAATTTCGACACGATAATTTTCTCTTTCGATAATACAATAATAATCTTCAAGATTTAACCAACCGAAGTAAGCTTCAGCTATTTTCCAGACTAAAATATTTTCACACGAGTTCACAACGCGTTAAATTTTCTAAAATATCGTAGAATCTTGCCAAAGCTTTTCACTAAGGTTTCAGCTAATAAGAATAAAGGGGGGTTTATTTTCGTAACAAGCTTTCGGCCTCTCCTAAGAAAGATAATACGTATAACATTAGATATTATCAGACATGTAACATGCGAGAATTACGTAGAGATTGTTCCAAACCACGTTACATAAGTAGTGACAAGATAATCTATCGGTTGCGAATACCGTTTTCCTCAATCGACCTTAAAAAGTTTCGTTGGAGGATAATCAGGAGATACAATCAACACGTGTGTATACGATAAGGCTTTTGAGATAGGTGGAAAGCAATATTACCTTATTATTTTACTTTGGATACATTTCTAGAAGTGGTTCGAGGGTTTTATTACCTATTTCTTTAGTACCAGGTTGAGGCTGTGTTAGCGCCTGTCTACGGGAGCCTTTACGGGTTTAAAACTTAGCATGATTGTGTTTTAATGTTTTTATCAGAAACACATGATACATTTTTCTGTTCAGTTAATGTAAGACATCATGCATTACTTGAAGACGAAATTGGCTACATCGCAGTGAAATTAGAATTTAACACAAATTTTTTCTTTTGGTATGGTATCATACGTTGGGCCAGTCACAAAGTGACATTATTACACCGTCATATTTGTTGTTTTACAACTGCTTTATCAATGATGTATTAAATAAAGCCTACGTAAGCCCCACCCGATTAAGGTCACAACTCTGTAGTCAATCGAACGCACATGTTGAACGCGCTTCTTCAATATTGAGGTTTCTCTAATCATATTAACAGGCAATCAGGTCAGCTTTATACAAATATTACGAAATAATTACAGAACCATCCAGCAAATATAATTAGGTGCTAAAATAAACAGCCCTAATAAAATCTTCTATTATAGTCACAGTCATATCAAACGAATAATTCAGATTTAATGGCTTAATTTTAGGCCCAAGCTGAATAAAATGTAACCTTAATTACCTTCAACGTCATTAACTTAGGTACATCACTCTATTTTCGTCTTATTTAATTGTGGAATGAGGAAACGTAATTGTTTCGCAAAACCTAGGCAGGAGTAAATCTCGCTTAAAGTCTTTGACGTCATGGCTTGGATACGAAGAACTGCTTTATTATAAATTAATTATTTATAAGTTAATAAGATGATTTAAAAAGATGATTCAAGATAAAAAACATTGATACAGTCAATTAGAGTAACAGCTTAATGTAAGCAAGACGATAAGCCAATCAATTGTAACAATGCCATCTAATATGCGTATGTCAATTTAACTAATGCTTCCATTGAGCAAATGCGTTCCTGACACCCGTCAATTACATAACTACAGTCTTTTCACAGTTATTTTACATCAGACGACAAGCTTATAGCAACGACGATAAAGATCATTATCATTTTCCCACTGTTGGGGCATATTCCTCCTCCTCATGACCACACAGGCTTGGCCCAGTGCGAGTGTCACATGTCTTCACATTTTTGGAGGACATGCCGGTTCCCTCACGATATTTTTCTTCACCGCTTTGAGAGCAGGAGTGGTAAAATATATTACTTATAATAAAGTGAATCTCTGGGTTTGAACCTACGATCTACTACTCGTAACTGCGACCATTTCCACTGGGCCACCACAGCCCCCAATAAAGATCACTGTGATGCAGAATCAGCGAAAATTTTCTGTGAGTACAAAAGAATACGGTGTTTCACGAATTTAAACTTTATTAATATCATGTCCAACTGACAAGTGTCAGGATCGCATGCTCTTCACCCGGAGGACACGGTGGAGCATACGGTTGAGGTATGCCCTGCTTGGGCGGAGCACCGCCGTGTCCTCGCGGAGGCGATTGGCAGCAATGACCTCTCGCGTCCGGCCCTGGTTCAGGCCCTGGTACGGAGCGAGAGGGCATGGGAAGCCGTCACCTCCTTCTGCGAAGCAGTAATGCTCGCGAAGGAGGAGGCGGAACGCGTGAGGGAAAGGCAAAGTTTGCGCCCTCATGCCCCTAACCGCCGCCGTTGGAGACGCCCTGGGCGTCGGGAATCCCAGGCGGATTCCCGGCCACCAAAGGCGCGGGCTTGCGGACGGCGAGCAGCGGGCAGCTCGCCGTCCGATAAGGACCAGGCCCGGGTCGATGGCGCGTCGTGTTCCACGCGCGCCTCAAAGAGATGTCAGCATAATTGGCGGGGTCCGCTAGGACCGATGCCTGCCAGGGTTGCGGGAAAGTCCGAAAGGGATACCGGGACCTTGGCAATAGGCAAATGAAGGAACACGGGTGGGTTTTAGTCAGTAAAAGTCTGACACGCCCTTCCGCTCCGCCCAGAGCGGGAGAAGTCATTGGAAGATTTCCCACCCTCAAAAAAAAAAAAAAAAAAGGATCGCATGCTCTAGGTGGCCAGACCATAGATAGCTGGCGGTTCAACGAACATTCAACACATACCGAGACATTAAAAAATGGGTTTAAATGCAGGCAGGAGAATAGGTCTTAATACAGAGACTACGAAAAAAAAAACAATATCACTAAACACTTTGAAAGTAACAGATTACCATGACATGTTTGGCATTACTGCGTCGATATATATATATATGCCATGTAATGCCAAGGGCGATGTTAAGGATATCAGTTACACAGGGATCATTATTTCCCATTAATGATTCGACGAAAATCGTCGGTCGATAAGTCCTTGAATAACTTCAGTGTGTGTAAAGCGATAGATAAATGAGTATATAAGTACAGAATGAAATATGTATGTCAATAATTTTGGGAAAAGAGGAAATAAATAAATTGTTGGGTACTATATAGACTCTTCTAGAAATAACAAGTATGTACCTAAGTATCTTAATTGATTCTCCGACATAAGTGGTAGCTTAAGCACGCTCGGGCGAACAGCAATTGTGTAGCAATTTTTCCCTTACTTTAAATCTAAGATACAATAATATCGGGTCTTGGAGAAAAAATTAAAATTTTTTTTTTTACTTCGAACAGGAAATTGTCTGTCATCAAGAAGTAATAGACTACAGCTGCCTGTCATTGTGATGAGTATTAATGGAAGCCTATATAAAATACTCGTATAATTATTATTATCTGTTATTTATAATATTTATTATGGTGTACAAAATAAAGAGTAGTCTATTCTTTAACCAGCATGGACGTCTTCTGTTCAAAATGATAATATTTATGGTGACTCAAATTTACTAACCTGAGGATAGAATCCATCCTTAGTCTGGTAATCGAATACATAGAAGAAAGTCTTCGTAGGTCTTCGCGGTCCGTCTTCATCATTCGGAGCTGGTCGCGGTCCCCCACTGAGAAGGTCCCCACTTTGAACAAGTGGTGCAACGTATTGCGCATCAGACAATGCTGCTACAGTCGCATCTCTTGTGTTGATAGGGTTCTGTGGAAAATTGAAGTCATCATCTGCCTAGCCTTTTCCCAACTATGTTGGGGTCGGCTTCCAGTCTAACCGGATGCAGCTGAATACCAGTATTTTACATGGAGCGACTGCCTATCTGACCTCCACAACCCAGCAACTGGGTAATACGATACCCCTTGGTAAGACTGGTTGTCAGACTTTCGGGCTTCTGACGACCCGTAACGACTGTCAAAGATCCACAAATGACAGCCGGGACCAACGGTTTAACGTGCTTTCCGAGGCACGGAGGAGTCTCGATTTGTAAAGATGGTCACCCATCCACGGACCAACCCTGGCAAGCATAGCTTGACCCGATGAATAGACACGGAAAATTGAAGTGATGCATTTATAAAAAAAAAATCCAAAAAGTTAAACCGACGAAAAAAGATAACTGAAAAGCGAAAAATAGAATAAAATAACCTTTTAGTGTAACTAAGCTACTAAACTAATTTAAGTAACACATTTTGAGGCGGCGCCAAACAAACAAACAAACAAATTAATTACATAATTATAGCGAGTATTTGGCGCCGCCTCAAAATGTGTTACTTAAATTAGTTTAGTAGCTTAGTTACACTAAAAGGTTATTTTATTGTATTTTTCGCTTTTCAGTTATCTTTTTTCGTCGGTTTAATTTTTTGTAATTTTTTTATTTTTCGGTTTTGTGTTACCATTTATTGTTTTGGCTTAAATCAAATTTGTGTGCAAAATTTCAGCAGAATCGGTTCACACTTGAAAATTAAATTCAGTAGGTGACAAATCAATCAACTCCAGTTTTTCTACCCTTAGGGGTGGATTTTAGTTTCCAATTTTATATGGGACCAATTTCGAGGTACACGCTCCCCAATAAAAAAAAATATATATACATGTCGACTTGAGAACCTCCTCCTTTTTTTTTTCATCGGTTGAAATCACTTAAAAGTATCATTATTTTCTAACTGAGAAAAATTACTGCTGTTTTTATTTTTGCCTCAAGAATTGAACTCACCTAGTTTACTTTGTTAGAAACATCAGTCGGTAAATAAATAAGACTCCCACTGCTTCAAAACACATCAGGGGATTATGATAAATCCATAAATATGACCTTGATCTCTATAAATCACTCAATTGTAATTTATATTCTTTGTATTATACGATTCAAAATAGCAACGTAATCTCCTTGGGAATTGTTGTCTCATTTAATTTCACAAGCAAGCACGGTCGAATATTTGAAGAAGTAATCCGAAATCAAATCTTAGAGAGGTTGGGGTGCAACCATTTGAGATTTAGCTTTAATATTCGGAATTGTTATTTGAAATCTACAAAGTATAATTCATATTTCTGACAACTAATATCGTTAAGTGAGATACGATTGAGCTCTTTGGCGTACGTTTTCAGAAGGCGTCTTCGCGTCTTCGTCTTAAAATTTACGAGTTCCGTTTAAGTTTCGATGGTTACTTACTGTTTACTTGGCAGCCAAATTAGATTTCTTTGGTGGCAGTTGGTGTTAATTTATTAGGACACCTTTTCATTTCATTTAAGACTTCATTTAATTTTTTCCCCAATTGATGAATATTAAAATCAGATCAGAAAACAGTTCAAAATTAATTCAATAATAACATAAATGTATTTAGAAGAGTGACTCATCACTGGGAAAAACTTAATTACCTTATAAATGAAAGGAAAATTACAGTTCAGTTCAAATTCTTCCTTATAAGAAGTCAAAGAAGTTAAAGCTAAGTAATTACTTGGGAATTGTAAAGAGAAATATCAAAGCAATACTGAATTTCAAAGTTACTGTTGAAGATGTTGAATGTGAGCTTAGAGATTTCGAATAAATGTTTCAAGAAATCGAGGAGATAGGTCTGAAGGAGTCACATGAGGGAGAGAGAGGGTCTTGAGAGGGTCTCAAGAAGTGTGACAACAATATCTCTACGTTTATAGACAAACAAACCTCTACCGTTCTTTCCCAATCCGTGTATTCGTTCACGATTGTGTAGAAGATCTCGCTCAGGTGATAAGTGTATGAGTTTCTCACGTACGTTCTGCAAAATAAATACTGATTCAGAATTGGATTTAAATGTAAGATTTTGGTACATATAACTTATACTTATTCAACTTGGAATATCTTTTTGAACGACAAACATTTGTTAGATGACTCTCAGGTTATTTTGAAGAAAGAGTTTTGTGAATTAAATGCGAGTACAGCACAAACATATTGCAGCGCTTTTTCTTTTGAGAGTATTTAATTTTCATCAAGGTCATTATTACTGTTAGCCTGCATCATCCCACTGCTGGACAAAGGCTGATCTATTACCTTCATAAAAATTTTGCCAAGTTATTCAACAGTAGAAGAAATATAGTAGGTACAAGATTTTTAAACAAATGTATATTTTTAAAGATATAACACGATCATTCAATTTTGAGCTTAATTAATTGTGTTTCTGAACTGAGCAGATACATTACAAATGACACGCGTGTTATGTAATTCGCAATCATAAATTAAGGAAAAGTTCGAAATCTGTTAATAAACAATATTAATCACGGACCAATGAGTGACAGTTTTAAGGTGCGTACCGATTGTGTCGTAGCGGAGCGATTGCACAATGCGGTGCCATTTTGCCGCGCGAGTGAATTTGGACGATGCCACGTACCAGCATGCGGCGTGGTCAGCCGCTTTCGGTCCGTTTGGCTAAATCGAGTCGGTGTTTGACATGTGTGAATTTGTGACAGAACGGTTTGCGTGGCGATTAGTGTCGCAATATTCTTGGTATTACCAAGTTTTCCCTCGTCCTTAATACTTTATTTGGAGAATTATATTACTTTGTTCCCGAATTTTCTATCGTGAAATTTTTGTTTTATTGAGAGAATACCTCCATTGGTGGCGTTTTGATATGGATGAGTAGACAGTTTTTGCTGTATGCCAATCACAAGGATTGGTATATTATAACTTATACCTTTGAAATTACTACAGAGGATAACGGAAATTCGGAGTTTGTGACTTTCTGAGATTCTTGTGTAACTTTAGCAATTTGGTACAACATACTGTGCCTCACGGTTTCACTCACTCTTAGATTCCCACAATGTAGCTATGAAATGATGATACTTTTTATGCCATATCTGGCATAAAAAGTATATTATGTCATTCGGGAATAGTGTACCTTACATATATAAAGATCAAATATCCCAATAAATAATTTTCCTACATAGAAACTCTTTGTATTTATTTTATTCCCAGATTCTCAGAAGGTACTTTGAGTGCTATATATAACAAATAGGATCAAAGAACTAATATCTACCAATATAAAACTCATACAAATACCCACCTTAACATTCGATCCCTTTTATCTGGCTCAATCCCATTTTGCACATCATGAGCCGAGAATTTCCACAACGCTTCACTTGTTACAACTCCGAACAACAAATCGTATTTATTTTGAAACAATCTTCTGCCACTATCACTTCTCTTCTTATGAATGTTCAAGTTTATATTCATGTTATTTAGAGGACCAAAACTTGGAAAATCTCCTGTAGAATACATCGTCAGAAAGTCTTTGGCGAAATCTGTCTTTATGACTACTCCGTCAACTGATGGACCAAATGCAGTCAAAAAGTTAGGAGGAGATATGTCTGCGGATAGTAATTCTTCTATAGATGCTTCTCTTAGGCAGTCGACTATGACTTCGTGGTCTTTCGAGAGGTCATCCGGTATACTACAATTCATATGCTTGGCTAGCTTCAGTGAATAGTACACCGGGTCATCTACTATAGCCCACGAGCTAAGTGCTGACCCGGATAAAAGGATTGCTCTGTGGAATAAACCTGAAAATGAAATTCCGGTTAGAAGGTATACAAAAGGTATTATTTCCAAAGGTATTTGATAATACAATATTTTCCTTTCAACATTTGCGCCTAAAATGTTTTGTTCATTTTTTCGACTCCTCAGAATTTTGCGGATTTGTAACTCCTGGATCCCTTTCAGTGTGCCTATGAGAAAAGATCAAACCGTCTATAGAAACCATTGTATTATTTGATCGGATTTATTTATCGTATTTTCGGAGCAAGTGTTCTCATAATACTTTTCCGATGTCATTCGTATTGGGCTTAAGCTTCTGTTTAGAACATTGCAAAATGATAATCTCTAGTTGTTGAAAGTATATATTTAATTACTTTAGTAAATAGAGAAACAGTATTTTTCCCTACGTTGAGGAAATCAATTATCAAAATAATGAGTTGAGTATAAACCCTTTACGCTTATCGAAGCCAGAGGAAAATAAATCACACAAATTGATAATGTAATTGAAAAAGTTCCCGAGCTGGATGTTTTATGATTATGTTCAGAAATCTTTTGTATATAGGAACCAAGAACCGATCCAGACAATATCGCAGTTTCCTCTAGAAAAATACGCCAGTTCCAATATGATTTTTTATAGACTTTACTGCCAGTGAAGTTTCTAGACTGATAGGAAATTTTGAATATTCATAGCTTCATTACAGATTTCAGATTCATATTATATTATGATCTTATAAAATGTTTCATTTATGGGCTCATTGCTCCGATTTTATTTGACCTAGTTTGTAGACTATCTAAATGTATTTCGACACTAAGCGACTACTTTTTTATAAAAACACTATTAAAACTTAGAGCTGATTTTTTCAACGGGAGACATCCTTATTTTTATAATTATTCCACGGTAAAATATAATTATCTGACGTTGAAAAATCTAAAAAAAACAACTAAAGACCAAAACATTAAAAAGTTATCTTCCAACTTTGAAAGTTCTAATCAGAAACAAAAGACAATCTCACCGGGCATAACAGTTGGCGATATCATAAGAAAATTGATGCAAGCGGCCCCAGAGCCGTGGCCCATTAGCGTTATGTTGGTTGGATCGCCTCCAAACAGGGCTATATTGTGCTGCACCCAATGTAAGGCCGCTATCTGATCCATCAGGCCATAGTTTGCTACCCGGGCTTTTAGATGTGGTGCCGGATTTGCGTTGAGGAAGCCTGCAAAAATAGGTACAGTCAAGTCTTTTATATCTTCGTCAGTTATCAAATGGTTTCGTTTTTCAAGACTGGGTACATTGAATACCTTTTGATGTTATGAAACTAACTAGACTATCACATAGAAAACTCATCATTTATCTAGTCTTTACCCAGTTATGTCGGGGTCGGCTTCCAGTATAACCGGACGCAACTGACAATGATCCGAATAACATACACGTTTTGACTAATTTCGAGTTGACATCAACCTGAAACCTTGACTGGCCATTTAATGAAATATAAATCTTTTAATTTTTTTATTAAATTGTCAGAGTCTGTCAGCATCACATATTTAATTCGGTCTGACATGTAAAGAAGATGGCTGAATCTCATTCTGCGGTATTGACATTACAACGCAATATGTAATGGAGTGTCGGTAAAGCAGATTCTATTATGCAATAAGCAGATAAAAATAGTTCATATGCTGATGAACGTATTATATACCTTATTGTATATATAAAGCGGCGTGTTTTTGGGAATTGCGTATGTAGAATTCTAATGGAACTGTAATTACAGTCCGCTAAAAGTTTTAAGCTTTATGTGCCATTGTTATTCTAAGTTGAATGTAGGTTAAACTGTTTTAGTATGTTCAATGTTGGTGGTACTTCATTGCCCGTTGAAATATCGTATTCAGTAGATCCATACTCATACGAGTTTACAGTGTTGTAAGTTAACGTTAAACGAGAAATTTTCAAAAACGTAGCCATTTAGCAAGATCCATAGTGGATTTTTTCCCGTTTTATCGTCCATTCGGATAAGTCTTTTTGGTATTCAAAGTAAAAAGCTACACGTGTTGCATAACCACATAGAAGGCACGTGCATCCAATTAAGAAACAACAAAAATTGGTAGCATTTTTTAATAAACAGAATCCACCGTAGTTTTACAAAACGATGATTACAGCGGTATGCTTTTACGAAACTATTGCAAGCCAAATAACTTCAAACAAAATTTATTCCCGATATATATTTTCGCGTTGAAACTATCCTCAAGGGGCGGGTTGAATTCAAATAGCGGGTAGCATTGAAATGGAACGAAACACGTCTGTATCTACACAGCTCACAGAAAACAACAAAATACAATCACGTTCATTACGCACGAATGTGCTTTGAAAAACTTTGCTTGGAATATTTTGTGAACTTATTAGGTACATCGGTAGCAACTTTGTTTCAATCGTATTCATTTAAAAATGAAATGTTCAATAAAAATAACATTTCGTGATATTTGTTGGTTTTGAAGCCCCTGTTTGTTTGGCTTTTCAATTTGCTTCATTGATTTAGAAGTGAATGGAAAATGTGCAATGTATCAGCTGAATTCTGAATAATTTGTTAGTCAACTCGGATGAAATGGATTACGGAGCGATCCCTGAAGGCAACAGCCTGGGCGTTTTCTATTTATGCAAGTTTGCGATTCAACATACAACAATTATATGGTTGATTTGCTTTTGTAGCTCTAAACTATAAACAAATGGAACTGAAGAAATCTTCTACGAACGAAATATAAATTTTTTTTTTTCATTTATAAACCGTAAATACCAGTGCCATAACTGTCTCTTACTAATAAGTCTCATACTTTTACAGAATACTCTTCCAGAATTATATACCTAAACTACAAATGCTACAACTGGTAGAAATAGCTGTATTCAAACATTATTTATTATAAATCAAAATATTTCGAATAACCTAATCAAAACGAAACTTATGCATCAGCCCTCACATGTAAAACCAATGAAGAGATACCGCAACATAACAATGATTATACAGTAACAGCCACATACAGAAATATTCATCTTTGTTTCTATACAATCGGCAGTTGATTGCCAATTGACACGGCTGTAAGTCAGAGCATTTAAAATTGCAAATTGAATTTGTGCGACATTTTCATATATACTTAGTGAGTTGATTTCGATCAGGGAATTAATGGGAATTGGAGTGCATCAAACAATTATATTCACAACAATTCATATATTACAATTATATTATCCTCCAATTTTCAATGGCACCGTCATCCCCATTACCTCTACTGTGAAGGATCTCGGTTTGCATCTGTACTCGACACTTTGCTGGCAATGCCTGGTCTCCAGTGTTAGTCAAAGGGTCGGCGGTACTCTTCGATCCCTGTATCGTCTGAGGAACTTTTTGCCCGCTAAGACGAAGACTATGCTTGTGCAGACTTAAATTTTCCCCATCATCGACTATGGTGACGTGTGCTACTTTGACTTAAATGCAGTTTTGCTGGATAAGCTTGACAGACTACTCAATAACTGTATCCGGTTCATATTCAACCTGAGGAAATATGATCATGTGTCGAGCTATAGGTCTGAGCTCAAATGGATGTCCATTCGCCAAAGAAGAAGTTTGCGTGCTTTGACCACGCTTTTCTCCGTTGTCGACTCTCCCTCTCCTCCTTCTTATCTTGTGTCTCACTTCCAATATCTATGTCCTTCACACACTAGGAATCTGCGTTCTTCTAACAATCTTTTCCTACTCTGTCCTTCTCATACTTCTGACTTTGTTCATTCTTCTTTTCATATTCAGTCCATTCTTCTTTGGAATGTGCTTCCTCTTGATATCAGGACGGCCACCAATCGGTATGCATTTAAGCGGAAATTGCAGAGCTTTTTTCTAAACAAATAGAGTAGAGTCATATCTACACCTCTCTCCCTAGAATTTGTATATTATTTATATATATAATATATTATAGGTATATATATAGTGAATCTGTATGTAAGTAAATGTATCATAAGTTTATAGCTTCTTATACGGTAAAACCTGTCTTATCTATGCATTATGTTATAATTTTTTTTTTTCTCTTTTTTCGTCACTACCGGAGCACCTGCCATCATATCTCTTCACCACCCTTGGTTGACTGGTAGAGAATGCCTAAAGCATTAAGTCCGCCTTTGTACCTCTTTTTTTGAGTGCGAAAAGTTTAAATAAATAAATTATATATTCGTAATCAGTAATGAAGCAAATTAAGTTACAGGAATACAACATTTTTGTCAAAGAATATTCAAAACTAACAGATTATTACATCTTTAGTGTCAACATTTAACATAACGTCTTGTTTCTCCAAAGGATTGGGTAGCATTGTACTAATAGTCGACCCACATTATGCCAGTAAGAGGAAAAAGGAACTACATACGTAACCTTTCCTAGGCTTTCGGACACCTTATAATCAACTCTATTTCACTAAACTCCCATTCTTATTTAAATTCTACATCACACTTAAATAATGGACTATGGATAAATTTGACTCAAACCATAACAATGCATAACATGAAATGCTTACCAAGAAATATGTGTTTAATCATTGACGTAATTGCTCACTGACATATAACTAATTAACGGAGTACCTACAGGAACCATCTTGGGACCACTGCAGCTATTGAGATATTAATAGTATAATTATGTTTGAACTCGTAGATGTTCATAAAGCTCCACTTGTCTATAATAACCTATTATTATCAAGAGGCCATGGTCCATGGGCGGCTTTAAAACTCCCACACCTGCACTCTAAATGCGTAATACACGATCAATCAGAATTGGAATCGGTTTGAAACAAATGTCTAACCCATTGCTCCATAAGTTCGAAAAAAATCTTCTCAACAACGTAAATAACGCAATGAATGTTGTTGAACTGTCAAAATGAAACAGATTAGTCTTAATCGGTTACGAAAATTAATTACGCAAGTAGGTTAGTCACTCACCAGACGAAAAGAAGAAGATCAATAATTAATCTAATAAATTATGCGGTATCAAAACAGCTAATAGACTGAACTTTATGCAAAGATGAGTAATAAAACTTGATTATATTTCAAGAATTCTTCCAACTTCGGGCCGTTGAACTTTCAAGTATTTTGCGAAATAAGACGTCGACTTTATGACATTCACTTAATTCACTTATTCAAATGAAGACGAATCTAAACTTTGTGTTGGACTCTTAAATTGTATAGACTTGATTTGTTTAAGTGGTTTAAAATTTGATTGTTTTGTTTGATATTGTTGACGGAGGTGCAAAAGAGTCGCTTTGGCTTTTACGTGGTTCTTAATTTTCAATCTTCATTATTAATCACGAGTTTGCAGTTTCATGGCTTACTTGCATTTATGAGAAAAATTTCGGTACTTAAATATTCGTTTTTAAAAGTCAACGTTATAGATAAAAAGTGATTTACCGCTTTTATTATTTTACAACTTCTGAAAAGATATTGTACAGCTACACTTGGAATAATTTAATAATAATTTGTTGAATATAGACGGATACAACTGGTAAATCACTTGAGCTGTCTTTACTCATAAGTCAGGATGAGATACCGCATAAATTAATTAGAAGTATCATTAATAGGGATTATGGTTATGTCAACTGTGAAAGACGTCTTTGAATCCAATTAATAACTACCACGCCGTCTTACGTAGGATAGTAAAAGGTTTTGGAAACTTCAAAATAAAGTCCCCTACGCAACCTCTTAGACCCTTATTTTCGGGTTACAATACACTAAACGGACACAATTGTGTAACATAAGCACCAGTATGGTCATTTCAACAAGGAACAACTTACAATTTACAATGTAAAGATAACTTTAGCAAATGCGTTGGTTTTGGACGTCGAGATTGTATTACGATTTGGTATTACAATGTATAATGTGAATGGAACATCAAATTGCAACTAGATAAAATCGATTATCGTCGACCAATCGATATTGATCACCATAAATAAAATAGGTCATGATATAATTAATAGACTACTATTTATTTGTACCCAAAGTGACCGCACGCATAGAGGGACCACGACCGTGGCCATATTCACAGTGACCACTTTCCAATACAACGTAAAACTGTGGTTACTGCAACTATGGTCGCGGTTGTGGTCAACCTGTGCCCGGTAGGCCTAACGTGAAAGAAATCAAAAACTTTCAAAGTCAAAGTCAAAGTGAAATAATTTATTTCAATTAGGCACATAAAGGCACTTATGAACGTCAAAAACAAAGAAATAGAACTGATTCTAGTTGCCTCTTCCAAAACGTAGTTTCACATGGGGAAGAATGGGCAAGAAACCCGTTACTCTTTTAAAAATGTTTTATAAACATCAATTATTAAATTATATGGGAAGACGATGCACCTACAATAAGCTTACTGTACCACAAAAGGTAAAAAGAATTAAAAATGGGGCCATATATTTCCAAAATATTACTTACCTAGAACACCAAGTCTGAAGTTCAGGGTGACGACAATGAGATCCGTATAGCTAGCAAGTACTGCGCCATCGTATGGGTGACTCGAACTCGAAGAGTAGCTCTCGCCATGGATATACACCATCACTGGTAACGCGAGCTTCGTTTCGTCCACTAGAACATAAAAATCTTATAAATAATACAGTATTTATAATTTACATATCTATCTATAAGGTCCGTAGTGTCCCACTGCTGGGAAAATGTTGAATGATTTTATTTTTATACTAGCTGCGCCTCGCGGTTTCACCCGCGTTAGTCTCGATCCAGTGAGAATATAGGGATAAAAAGTATCTTATGTGTTAATCCAGGTTATAAACCATCGGTTTGCCAAATTTTATCCAAATTCATTCCGCCATTTTTGCGTGATTGAGTAACAAACATCCAAACACACAAACACACAAACTTTCACATTTATAATATTAGTAGGATATTAATAGGATAGTAGGATTAAATAGGTTTGTACAAACACTTTTTACACGTTAATCATCAAAACTAATATTATAAATGCGAAAGTGAGTTGTTTGTTTGTTTGTCACGCTTTCACGCTTAAACGGATGAACGGATTTGAAAGACAGTGAAACAGGCCATATATTTTGAATTATAAATAATATTATGTATCCGAGGTTTATGAAAAGAACGATTTTATTCAAGTGGTGTTCTATTGAAGCTTTATACATGACTAAAACCATAATTGTGAGTTCAGTCAATTACGAGATTAAAACAATGCTCAATAAAAACAAACCCCGTAAATAAAATTTTAATCCGATATCACTGGAGTTTAATTATCGCATTACTAAAAGAATTTCTTACGTGAATATACAGTGTATCCGGACATGGACTAGCGATAAATTCTAGTTAAATTTTTAAAGTACAAGTGTAATGATATTTTTTTAATGTTTTTTTTTTTATGATTTCCTCTTTAGTGTTCCGACAATAGCCTTGGAAAAAGCACAAAGCTTGCGCATTCGCTATGTTCAAACAACAATAATTCTTGAAGCATTAGATATAAAGTTGTGAATTTTATTATGTATTGTAGCTTAGCTCAAAATCTGTCGATCAAGTAAAAAATTTAAAAAAGTTGTGTTGTTATTTTTGTAGTAATTATCGATTATTGATTGAATTGCAAAAAAAAAAGTTTTTTTTTGTTGATTTTCACTTTTTTTTTCAAAAGTTATGGAATTATGAACACATTGTTTTGTAATGTAGACGGTAGAAAATATTATTGCCTTTCGAATAAGCCTATTTTTATCTCAGTATGACTAAAATTTTGAGAGATATGATTTATTTTGTACTCGCATAGAGAATATTTCAACAAAAAACTAAATGGCTGCCACATAGCGGGCCCAAGCTTAGAGTGTAATTGTACTTTAAAATGAATATCGCTAGTATAAATATACTAGAAAATGGCTCTCTGTTCGTAATTGATTGCCTAAAATAAATATTGTTACTTTAAAACAAAGGGAGAGGTTCTATTAATTAAATACATTACATTTAGCTAAAGAAATAGTTGTGGTAACAGATGTTCCTGAAGGTTCTAATGAAGTCTATTGTGACGTAGTTACCTTTTGTGCGGCGGTTATGAAAGGGATAATGTAAAACTTTTATCATGATACTAGAGAATTGTTTGCTCTAGTTTGAATTTTTGCTGGTTAGTTGGGTTTATTAAAGTCCGCACGCGACAACCCGCATAAACCGAAGCATGAAAAGACGCGGTAGCTACATGAGCGAAGCTAAACGAACTTAGCATAGTTCCCAATGTGGCCTGCGCTTAATGATGGGGTGGTATAAGGTTTTTTTAGCTTTCTGTTTTTTTACATATTTGTGTTTTTTTTTTTTTGTTTCGATTTTTTGTATTTTTGTAAGTTTATCCATTTGTTTGTTAAAGTAAAAAGCTTAAATAATTTTAGTTTTTTAATATACTTTACATTTCGCGTATATATACTGTACAAATTTGCTTATAAGCGACTGTAGAAATAACTGCTATAATTAATTATATTTTTTTGGAAATTCTATCAATTTCACACGGCAGTCAACGCTTATCGTTTATCTAGATACTAACAATACAACATCATTCTGAAATATTTCATTGAGTATTCACGAGAGTTGAGAAAATAACTGAAGGGCGAAATTGAAATTTTACATACTTTGTGAAATTTACAAAGGTAACTAAAATTAGATTTAACTCGTGGTTAACACCACCTTTTTACTACAAGAACGTTGACAAAACATGTCTGATTTCAAAGCTATTTTAACAAATTTAAATAATTTTCTATGACAAGAAACCTAAGCCTGTAGGCGTAAATATTCAGCCATTGACGTCAAAACTGTTACATTTTGTGTTTCTGTAACAGGTATTTATCTACTAAGATAGTCTTTGAGCTAAATTGCTTATAATTTATGCAGTAAATTAGGCAAACATTAGAAGAATTTGATTATAAAGTATTGACAATTTAGGTATAAACTTTTATCTTAAAGATAATTTATTAAAACACCTGTGACATTTATGTATAATTTTTTACAATATTCTTATCTTCGATTACATTGTAATAGATACTGTTTCTGAGTCACAAGATACATGCGACGCTAAGTTTGTGGCTCATTAAAAATATTTCCGGTAAATTTTTATAAATAAAGTTAAAGTCAAAGTCAATGTCAAATCATTTATTTCAATTAGGCACATAAAAGGCACTTTTAAACGTCAAAAACAAAGAAATATAACTAATTCTAGTTGCCCCTTCTAAAAGATAGTTTTTGTAAGCAGAAGATTGGGCAAGAAACTCCACCGTGAACGTTAGTTAGTATAATAGTAATACTATTATTGGTATAATAGTAATACTATTATTGGTTTATGATTTTCGCAAATCTCAGCACCACGAGGTCCCGAAACTTTGGAAGACGTACGAGGAGCGAAGCTAACTTGGACAGGCCCGTTAGACACTTTAAATGGAATATTATTATTAGGTACTTACTTTGCAATGGAGCGAAAATGTTTAAATATAGACAATCTTCACTTTGATTCTTAAGATAGGGAATCAGTCTTTTCAAATATTCTAGTCTGCCTTTAGGCATTTTCTCTAAAATGGTCCTTTCATCATCCATGTCTGGTAGTTTCTGCGGGCAGGCGGGACCAGGTCTATCGGACACGCGGACACCATCCCATGGAGATGGGGTACGAGTTGGGCTGAACCTAGAATAAAAACAAGAATAACCAGAAGAAAAGCATGAAATAAAAATTATATAGTGTCCTTCCATCTATATTGTATAGTACATCACTACGGCGCGAGTGGGTGACGTGAATCCTACCAAAAATCGCGCCATTATAAGTTTTGAGTTCAAAGAAGATAACATTATTACAATTATTACAGTAGCTTAATAAGCATGTAATGTTCCCACTGCTGGACACAGGCCTCTATGAGAGGGAGTGGAACGTAATCTTCCACGCGGGTCCCGTTTAGGCTGGTGGATCTCACATGTCTTTGAATTTCTTTGGTTCTAGGACGTGCCGGTATCCTCACGAGGTTTGGCTTCACCGTTTTGAGAGCAGTGGTGATTCAATAAATTACACGAAGTAAAGTGCATGTCTGGGTTCGAACTTTCGACCTACAATTCGTCAGTCGCGGCCTCTTTTCCACTGTGTCGTCACCGCAATATACTTCCAGTGTCCTTGGCTTATTGAGTTACCAAGAGAAAGTAGAAGTAGTGATGTATTCGACAGCCAGATACATGGCCGTCAAGGGCATCTGGTAAGATCTGGAGGATACTAGGTAAGATCAGAGATCCAGGGCAGAAAATGAGGAGAGCTTAAGATAGCAATGGGTTGGATGACGATGATAATCGTAAAATTTTTTTACTTGACAGTAATGCAGTAGAAAAAAATTACTAAGTACCTGCCTACCAAGAAATCTAACAAAGTATGGATATTAGAATTTCTATTTTGCGTACTAGTGCGAAACAAATTTCGATAGGCATTGTTTTCTTAGAACATACATCAACGTAATTAAAATACAACAACCTTCCCAACTTTTGCTTTTTGAAATACCTACGCACCTACCAAAAGTTAACAAAACAATTTCTACCTAAAAAAGAAAACATTGAAAACATTGCTCGGATAGTATATAAAAACATTGTTTTTCTACTTTAAAACCCTCCTCATTAAAGTTACAATCAGCATAGAGCTATAGTATAAACTAACCGTGGCTCAGTTTAAAATCTAAATTGACTTTTATCAACATACACAAAACTAAATGAATCAGTTTATAAACAACAAACCAACCGTTTCATTAGTATTGGTCTTCAGAAATGAAACGATGAATAAAATTACGAATAGTTTCTTTAACACCATACTCAGTCGTTTTTTCTATTTTGCTATTAGAATCTTTGAACTCTATTAAGTAAAAGATTCCCAGCTCATTGCTTACTTAGTCCGAAAGGGATACCGGGACCTTGGCAACAGGCAACAGGCAAATGAAGGAACACTGCTCTCGCAAAGCGAGCTTAAAATTAAATACTTAAAGAGGTTAAAATGGTCTAAAAATATCTCACCTGTTGGAGCCAACCGGCGGTGTAGCGTACGGTACGCCCAAAAAAACCTCAAGCGGACTCAAATATCTGTGCTCGTCCATAGCCAAAACTATCCCCTGTAATTTTCCATACTTAGTCTGCACTATCCTACTACTTATCTTAAACTTAACATTAGATTTAGGGACTGGATTAGAAGGATTCAGATAGAACTTTTTATAGTCTTCGTAATTGCTGTAAGCGTTATTCTCATTATTGTAAAATTTGGTATTCAAATGTAGAAAATTTTCACTATTGTAATAGGGGTTCGTATCGAAATTGACATCTGCATGTGAGGGGTCGTGATCTTCATAATTGTCGTCGGGAGCATCATTCTGTTTTGTATTTAAGTATTTTGCACCTTTTTCGTTGAAATGCCTGTTCATATTTGTGGTGTTGGAATTAACTGTATCTACGGAGAGGGTTACGGCGAGAATGAAATAGATGTTGAAGAAGACTACTTTTTGGGGGTTTCTGATGTGTGCACATAATGGGACATGGCTGTACATGCTCGAACCACAGTGTCTAGTCCGCGCGCTATTGCGTTTGTTTAACATATTTCGTCATGATATCATTGTGACACGGGTGAAGTCACGATCAACTGGTTTTCGCTCCCCAACAGCTGTAATGACATCTGAAACAAAAAGAAAGGAACTATTAGTTGAGTCATTATTTGGAAAATTAAGTTGAAAAATAACGTTGATCAATTACCACAATATTTGTTTTATACCCATGATAAAACCATGAATAATCTTAATACAGTTCAAAGCGCAAATTCAAATCACCATTAGGTAGAAGAACAATATAATTTTTATACTTCAATTCAAAAATGCTAAATATAATATTTAAAGTTCCACAAACGACTGTAGCGTTTTATGAAGGTAGTAAAGTTTTATTTTATTACAGCGAGTTTTTGGGCAGAATTTATTTGATGGAGGTCTCTCATTGCCATTTTCGCTTAAATGAAATAGCTAGCAACAATTCACTGGACTTCTTGTGGTAAAACGCTGTCTTGGAACGCTATTTGTTACGTTAAATGATCCAAATTATCAAGCAGGTGAATGAATGAAAGGAAAGAATTTTTTTTTTTTAATTGTAAAAAGTTTATCTCATTTAAATTTTCAGGCTATGAATGCAATATTTATTTTATAGTTCTATCAAAGGTACAATAAAACATTGTCTATATTAATGATGTTACTTTTAATGGATTGGATCAAAAACAAATACTAAACATGGGATTACAATTGCTGGACACAAAAAACCTTAACATCCAACAGTTAAATATTGCTTAATTTATGAAAATAGATATTGTGCAATTGTGCATTAGTGCATCTATCACCATCACACAAAAACACTACATAGTTATGTAGTGTTTTTGTGTGATGGTGATAGTTAGTTAGTTACATTTTTAAGATGATTATTTTGATTAAAAAAAGAAAAGCCAATAAATTGTCCCACTGCAAAGGCCTCTTCTCATACACCGAAAGCACGAGCATTGATCACCAAACTTGCTCAAGACGGGTTGGAATCCAGAGGAATCCTGCACCCTAATTGCGTAATTCACGATCTATCAGAATTAGAATCTGTTTAAAACAAATGTCGAATCCATTGCTACACAAGTTAGAAAAAAAAATCTGCTCAACAATGTAAATAACGAAATGAATGTTGCTTAACTGTCAAAATTAAACAAATTAGTCTTAATCGATTACGAAAATAAGTTACGCAAGTAGATACTTGTTAATAAAGTCTGATTATTTGATTACTCACAACGTAATATCGATAGCTATAAAATATTTTACGATGATGTGCTCAAGCGCTGGAGCTGCCTGTGGTTTCATCCAATCAAACTCAAACTCAAACTCAAAGCATTTATTTCAATTAAACCATTTACAGGCACTTTTGAATTGTCAAAGAGTCGGTCAGTTAGTCAAAAAGTTGAAGCTAGTTGCCCATTCAAATTCGTAGATCTCTATGGAGAAGAACGGGCAAGAAACTCCAAGGACACTCTTTTAAAAATGTATATAGATTTTACAAAATCCTGGGTACAGTATTCTTCGTGCTTCTATATGTGAGAACAATGTCAAACGAAAAATAATCAAAAATAATTCAAAATATAAGATTAAAAATAAGCCCTGGCAGATAAGAGATGACCAGTCTCAACTGACGGCGCCCGTTCACGAACATGACACGTGTATCAGCACCATCCAGCTCAACCATTTTGTAGGGAACCGAATGATCCAACACACGCGCCACCATCAGCGAGACATTTAAGTGAGTATGACATACTCTCATCTGCCAGGCTCTTTCAAGTCAACATACAACGTGAAACTATATGAAACGGCCCCATGGTACTCACATTTACAAAATTGAAAAAGTGCTTCTAAATTATACAAAACTATAGTTAGCAATGTACTTTGGAGATTAATATAATAGAATTTAAATACAAAATAAACATTAAGTTCCTAATGTCAGAAAAAATAAAAAATAAAGGGGAAGCCACTCTTCCAAATATAAAAAATTTAACTATTGAGCCCAAGTGCCTGTGGAGCAGGACCAGCATTAAGCCAAGCATTTTTATCTACGATATAATCATCCAACTTATAATATGCTTGTCTACATAGTGTGCGTTTAATGCATGTTTTAAATTTCTTCTCATTTAGTTGAAGAATATCGGGTGGTATTTTATTATAACATTTTACACAGTACCCCATAAAAGAAGTATGTACTTTAGACAATCTGAAACGTGGTTGATCTAATTTGTTCCTATTTCTAGTGTTAAAGTTATGCCTGTCACTTATCTTACTAAAAAGATGTAGATTTTTCCGAACATACATAATGTTTTCATATATATACTGACAAGGAAACGTCATGATGTTAATTTTTTTAAACAGTTCCCTTAGAGATTCGCGTCTGTGGAGGTTGTAGATGGCTCGGACAGCCCTCTTTTGCAGTATAAAGATTGAATCAATATCTGCAGCCCGTCCCCACAGCAAAATACCGTAAGACATGATGCTATGAAAGTAACTAAAATAGACCAGTCTTGCGGTATCCACGTCTGTTAGTTGGCGGATTTTCCAAACAGCGTAAGCGGCTGAACTTAGTCGCCCTGCAAGTGATGTTAAGTGAGGACCCCACTGTAGTTTTGAATCAAGCGTGATCCCCAGGAAAACTGTCTTTTCGACGAATTCTAGTATCTCCCTATTCAGTACAACGTGACATTCACTACTTCTAACATTCGGTAAAGTGAATCTTATGCATTTCGTTTTCTTCTCATTTAATACCAAATTATTTATAGTAAACCAATTATGGACCTTTAACATAGCGTTATTTACGTCGTCAAGCTCCTGTGCATGTCTATTTACTTTAAAAATCAGTGATGTGTCATCAGCAAATAACACCATTTGTGGTCGGTTTTTTAGTAGATGAGGTAAATCATTTATATATACTAAAAAGAGGAATGGACCTAATATCGAGCCCTGTGGTACACCCATTTTGACTTTTAAACCCAATGAATTCACACCGTTTATTTGAACTTGCTGCAGTCTATCATTCAAATATGATTTTACTAAGCTAAGCGCAAGTTTACCCAGTCCGTAATGCTCAAGTTTCAAGAGCAGCGTTTCGTGATTCACGCAATCAAAAGCCTTAGATAGGTCGCAAAAGATACCTATTGCATCTTGTGCCTCTTCCCATGCCTTAAAGATGTGTTTTAATAAGGTGACACCGGCGTCGGTTGTGCAACGTCCTTTGGTGAAACCATACTGTTGATCGTGTAGGATGTTATTACGATTAAAATGATTGAGCATTTGATTTAACATTACTTTTTCAAACACCTTGCTAAAAACCGGCAAAACTGATACGGGTCTATAATTATTAGTGTCTTTGCTGTCCCCGGATTTGAAAAGTGGAATAACTTTACTGTACTTCATTAAATCTGGGAATACCCCTTGATCTACACACAAATTAAATATTAAAGCTAAGTAGGGTGCAATTGTCTCAATAATGGATTGACAAACTTTAGTAGACATGCCCCACAGATCTTCGGTAATTTTGATCTTGAGTTGCTTAAAAGCTTTTACAACGACCACAGGGTTTATATGTTTAAATTGAAATTCCACAGGACAGGCTGAAACACTTGCTCTTAATAAATCAATAGCAAGTGAGGGCGAGGAATTTAAAGTTTCCGTAGTTTTAATTGGAATATTGGTAAAGAAGGTTGCAAATTCTTGAGCAACATCGATGTTAGCGCTAATGAGACCGCGGGCAGTGTCCAGTGTGTAATCAGTATTATGTCTTTTGTTCTTGTTAGTTTCATTGTTAATAATTTTCCAAACTGTCTTTATTTTATTGTCTGCTGATTTAACCTTGTTGCTAATGAAAGAAGCTTTAGCTGCTTTGCATACTATTTTAAAAGTTTTAGAGTAAGTAGCAACATACCTATTAAAAGTTTCCGTGTTAATATACGGCTTAAGGCCATACAGTTCAAATAATCTTTCCCTACTTTTCCTGATGCCTTTAGTTGCCCAGTCACTGAATAAAAACTTAGGGCAAATAGTTTTAGTCTTTTTCTTAAAAGAGTTATTGAACTCTGTTTGCACTAATGAAAAGAATTCTTCATACAAAATATCAGCATTGTTTATACTTAGGCCCTGAGTACTTAACTTACTAAATAAAGTGCTATTAAACCTATTTAAATTACCCGATGTTATTGGTCTAGTTTGTATCTCCACTTTTTGTAGTGGTGTGTTGGATTCAAAAATAACAGTTTGACCGCTGTGATCAGAAGGGAGATAATTTACAATGGCTTTATCTAAATAGTCGCAGCTACAAAAAACATTATCAATACATGTAGCAGTAGTCGTAGTAATTCGCGTTGGTTCCAAAAACACATTTGACAGATTGAATGATTTAAAGAGACTTAATAATCTACTGCTATTTGAATTATTTTCCAAAATATTAATATTAAAATCACCACAAATTATTACTGATTTATTACCCACTGCAAGTTTTGCCAAAACATCTTCCATTACTGACTCAAATATAGAGTAGTTTTGATAATTAGGAGGTCGGTAAACGCACACTATATAATGCTTATCTAGCTCAACACAGGACAGTTCAATGCTATGTTCCACCGATAGTTCAACTATGTCTTTACGAGTCTTAGATTTTATACAATTTTTAATTAAGATTAGTGAACCTCCACGCAGCATGGATATTCGGTTAAAACAACTGCCCACCCTATAGTTCTCAAAATTAATTAGCATTTCATAATCTTTTAACCAGTGTTCAGTTATGCAGATAATATCAAACATTGTTTTTTCTAGAAACAATTCAATTTCTAATTGTTTGGAAGAAAAACCTTGAATATTTTGATGAAATAATTTCAAGGTATTCTGCTTAGCCCCTTTTTTGTAATTAAATAATTGAGTGCTAGAAGATACCATGTTGATAGCGAGATTAACTACATTGTTACTGGTAACTTCTGTTGTCTTACTGACTAGTTTAAATTATTATTAGTATTATTACTAATTTCAGTGGTGCTGATTACATAAGACTTCGACATACTACTTATGTCTGAGTTTATATTAAAAGCTAATAGCCATGCTATTTGACGTCTAAAACTAATAGGTAGATACGCAGTATCCCTAGTCGATTTTAATTTCTCAACAAAAGTGTTGGTGTCAAAAAATATAAGTTTGTCGCTATAGTGACTAGCTAACAAATGCATATGGTTGTTTAGCATAAGTATATAATGATTTTGCCTACTTGACAAGTGCTCGAAGTATGGAAAAGCACACAATATTATTTTCTTACAATTAATCTTCAAGATTTCAGTGACACTATCAGTGATGTCATCTTTTTTTACATTAGTACTATTGCCTACAAATACAGAGATGATGGCTTTCGGATCATATTTATTTCCAGTTATTGATGACATAATCTCTTTGTAGGATTTTTCAGGCATACAATAATTAACAGCAGATTGACTTAAGTTGTTACTTAATAATTTACCTAACCCTCTCCCCAAACTATCTGAAAACATAACAGAACAATAACAAACTTTACTAGAACAAGTCTCTGTCTGTGCTACTTGAGATGAAGCTTGCACCACATGTGGTGTTTCTTGATTGGGGATACAGCCCCGAGATCCCTCAGACTGGGACGGGTCCTCCGTTGCCTCAGCCCGAAGAGCCTCAAGGCTGAATACCCTTTGACAAGAACATTGAGTGGTGCTGAGAGTCATAGGGACCACTCTGTCTGCCTCATCGTTACACATTTCTACTAACTCGTTTGCAGCAAGGATGTGCTCCTTTATTTGTTTTTGAGAGCTCACATACTTAATATAAAGTGAATGTAGTGACTCTTCAAGGACCTCAATTTCAGATTGTAATTGTTGGGTGTCAATTTGATAAATGATTTTGCTGTCTTCTAATTTAATCTGATAGTTTTTTAATTTATTTATTAGAAAAACACGTTCTTTTCTTAGTTTAATATTGTTGGAATTGTGTTTTTGTTGTTTCCTGAATTTATTGCATTTATTTATGATTTTATTTAGTTTTGCATATTTTTTTATTTTATTTTGACTTACTTTATAAAAACTATTATTATGTTTCAATAAAGAATCTTCAGTAAGGTCTATTGTTACTAAAGAATGAGGGTTGCAATTTGAATTAAATAATTCACCATATAAGTTATTAGTTTCCTTAGCCCGAGTACAATCTGTTTGTTTCTGTAACTTAATAATTTGTACATTTGCATGAATTAGTTCTTCTTCTAGGTCCCTAACCTTACACAAAGCCTCCTCATATAAGTTACTGCAGTTACTAAAACCATCAGTGACCAGCCGCAATTGGTCCCGTTCATCAACAACATCCAGGTATTGTTGATGTAGGTGAACGAGCTCCTGTTAATTTAATTCAAATTCGATACCGAAATCAATTTATTTGAGATCCGAAGTTGCGATCGGGTATTTTCGTCCGATATACCCATCCAATGATAGCCCCGCGGTTAGAGCGATCACCGGCCCATTGTATGCCCACAATGTACATGACCGAATTGCCTAGCCATTCATTAAATTGGGCTTTGCCGTTTAGCAAGAAAATGTTTTATTATATTTTCTTCGGTTAGTATTGCTATGTACTTACGGGTATTTATGTAATCGGTAAATAAATTAATTCCCGATAAAATATAATCGATAAAAGTATAGGCTGATGATAACCATAATAATTCAACTACTAACTTCTGAATAGACTGGAACATGACTTTATACGTTTCATGATAATAATTATGCTTTGACCTATCTCAGTACATAAATTATTAGCTGACCCATAGTCTAACATCAGGTTAACTGTTCCATTTTTTGTGACTTAAAAAATGGTAAACCACAGATTTTGAACAACTGTTTCACCAAAAAAATAGTAATGAAGGCGACTAACAAAAGATATTTTACAAGGTAGATGTGAGAGGAAACGCCTAGTAGGGACGCCCTAGACGGACATAATAATGATCTTACTGGTGATGTTCTTCAGAATGGTCAGGTGCGTAGTATTCGCAACCGGCGGGCGTGCGTGTGACCAGAGGGGCAATTCCCGTAATTTTTAAGAATGTTCACATTCGCATCTCATTCGCAATCTGTCAAAATAACCATCAATTTACCAACATTTTTGACAAGTTTGACAGATTGCGACTTGAATGTGAATGTTTTTTAAGTACGAGAATTGGCCCTCTGATGTATGAACGTAAACGAAGCAAAAAGGGTGTAGTAGTTCTGTAGTTTCTGCCTACCCCCATGGGAAGAAGGCATGAGTTTAAGTATTTAAGTAAATTACAGTAATGAAAATCCATAGAGTCATTCAGAAATGGAGTAAGTAGCAATTGCCCATTAAAATCCATTACAATGGATAATTTAATTTGAAAATAATGACGCACATCACTAATGAAGGTAGAACGAAATTTATCAGATTTTATAGAACTGTGTGCATTCTACAAAATCCGATAAATTTCACTATACCTTCATTAGCGATAAATTATTAATTCTGATTATTGACCTCATGATTTTAATATGCACTTAATTAAAAGTCCGATAAAATGTTGTGGTAATATTATTTATAAGAGTTACTTAATTTGGTCACATATTGTCATTTTATTTACAGAGTGACGGTGTGATTTTGCCACCATGTGAAACCACGAATAAAATAATAATTATGCAATAATTATTATTTTCTTCGTGGTTTCACATGATGCTTGTTATTATTGTGAATATTTTCAGCTAAACTTTTATTGAGTTTTGTATATAGAGTATACACATTAACGTGTTATTACTTAGGTACGTATAATTATGTTGGTATTGTACATAAAAGGATCTGTCTCACTATGAACCAAGGTTAAAACTATAGTTTAAAGGGGATGCGCTAAGGTAGCCCGCAAAATTCAAATTTTCTTACGTTTTTTGCGATTTGTAGGTCAGTATCTACTACTCAGGCAAGAATGAAGATTTCGCTGTTTAAAAAATTAACTACCAATACTAGAAGGTAAAACTGAAAACATAAGAAACTATGTAATTCAATTCAATCTTTTGTGTAATGTGTTGTATAAAAATGTTACCATAAGACTTATTTTATAAAAGGTTTATCAACTCAAATTAAATATGATCTATGTGACTGCATAGATTGACTAATCATGATAAACAAAATAACAGAAGCTTTATCGGAAAATTGGGAAAGTTCGAAAGAACATTATTAGGAAATAGTAGTCGCAACACAAGCTTCTAATCATCTTTACCAAGTCACCCTTCATTTGCTGCTTACATTCGCTATGAAACACAAAGTATAAAATTCGTTAAAATAAAGTAGATAATCGAAATAGTATGTCCACTGTTGTATAGGAATTAGTTTTTTTTTTCACGAATCGGATACGGGTTTTTCTTGGTGAAAGTTGTTTAGTATGACGGGTAGGATACAGGTGTCTAAATCGCCATCATGTTTAAAACCTTGAACCCGCCCACTACCTTTCACCACTTCCTTGTGTTTAAGCTGTTTAGAAGCGCCGACCAACTATCTAGGAAAACTATATTTTGTAATAAGTTTATAACTTTCCGATTGTCGCGTTGGGGCTTGCTTTTATGACCTTATTGTTTTGTTGTAGTAACCACAAAGTTTCTAAGCATTCTATAGAACAGTTCTTGGGAGTAATAACCAAATGAGTCAAGTAAACAGGACTGTGATACGCGTGGGTACGTGGGTTACTCATGCATAGTTATGATTTTCAATATGCATAGCTCCTGTGATGGATATTGGAGTATTATATTATTATTCAGAGCGACAATAGAACCTTTGAAATAGTCAAAGATAACGAAAATGATGTTTTAATGTGAAACTAAAGATATGTCTGAGGCATTTGAGATTTATTTTAGTTCACTGTGAAATGGCGAAAAGTAATTTATTCGAGCGTCTTAACTTTTTTGTTACACTGTACAGGGTGGACCTAATTGAAATGAAGGGTTCATTGGTCTTATCAATATGAAAAACTTTCAGACCAAATCAGAATTTGTGGAAAAAAAAACAGCTGTTTCTACATTTTGCGGTGTTCATCATCTGTCTAGCCTTTTCCCAATAATATTGGGGTCGGCTTCCAGTCTAACCGGATGCAGCTGAATACCAGTATTTTACATGGAGGGACTGCCTATCTGACCTCCACAACCCAGTAACTGGTTAATACGGTACCCCTTGGTAACTAGTTGTCACACTTTCGGGCTTCTGACGACCCGTAGCGACTGTCAAAGATCCACAAATGACAGCTGGGACCAACGGCTTAACGTGCTCTCCGAGGCACGGAGGAGTCTCGTTATGTAAAGATGGTCACCCATCCACGGACCAACCCCGGCAAGCGTAGCTTAACCTGATGAATCAACCCGTGCGGCCACACGGCGGTATATTTTGCGGAGTTATGCGTACATAAATGAATAGAGCTGCTGATTTTTTTTCACCATTGCAGGGTTGTTCCCGTAGTAAAAGTTTTTGTGGTAACTAAGATAAGGAAATTACATTTATCGAAACCGAGCGTTAACAACATGCTCTCGCAAAAATTTCTCCTAAACCCAGCCTCTGCACATAACCTCATATTATATACCATACACTCCCTTTCCCAAAATACTTTCCTTCCTTTTAAAACTTCACCATGCTGATAAACGCATGAATATTTTTCCACCACAGAACAATCCTGCGAATGTATTCACATAAATCAAATAGTTCCTGAATTATGAACGGAAGGGCATATCTTGTTACAGCCAACTGCTTGGAACAAAGTAAAAGAACCAAGGGAGACATTCTTAGCGCCGCATTCAGAGTCGTATCTTCGCACATGTCTACAAAATTAAAATAATGTCCTCAACCTGTTATTTATATTTATGACGGAAAGCTTTTTAATTTATACTTGTTAACTAAAGTTAAAAAAAAAAAAAGTAATAAAAACTAAAACCCAACTGCGACTAAAAAGGTATAAACAAGACACCACAGGCAGACAAATTAAAAATCCGGAGTCACACGTGTTAGGGTATAAATCGAACAGATTACGTGTGACTCCGGATCTTTAATTTGTCTGTCTGTGGTGTCTTGTTTATACCTATTTAGTCGTAGTTGGGCTTTAGTTTTTATTACTTTATTTTTTTTAAATTCTTTTGGGTTTATAATATACATATTTTTGAAATGTGCTAATTAAGCCCTTTCATTTGATACCCAACATGGTACGATTAAACATATTTTTTTTAGTTCCTGACACACATATTTTTTTTAGGGCGCCATTTTTAATTTAATGTGACGTCACATAGCCTGTAACCAGCGGACGATCAAGACGCTTCCAACGATACCTCATTTGTCAAATTGTGATGAGTGTTTTATAAGATTGGAGGGAACAGATGAACATACATATACACATACATACATACATACAGACCGGTCAAAATCATAACCCTCCTTTTTTCTTCGCCGTAGTCGGGTAAAAATTAAACCGTACTAACCGTACTGTAGTACCCTATTGGGAAATGCAGTACATTATTTCCAACTTAAGTGCCTTCCAAACCCTTACTTGTTATCGTAGGACACTGTTGAAAAATGGGAATTGTTCCCTTGTGAATTTTCTCATCTTGAAACCACAAGATACAAAAATCTTTAGACATTTTAATTACAAAAAACTCCAGCATAAATCGTATCTTCTTTCTAAAAAACTTTTGGTATAAAAGCAACAAACAGCCACCCTTCTATTAGCATTTATAAAACAACCCGCAAAAAACCCCTTTTAATGTTGCCAGAGAAAAAATTCAAAACATGTTTATTACGTGAAACAACCGGTCATTTCCCGTTTCGCCACGCAAAAATGGTAACCTAGAATAGGGCGCAATAATTCAAAGTAATATATACGCTGACGCGAAAAAAAGAATCGACGAAAATCCTTCCCTGCCATTTACCCTCACCATTGAACGGTACAAAACAATACAAAGAATTTATTCCCAAATCAGGCTATTACAATGCTGCTTTTGTTTACAGAAGACGTATCAAGGGAAACAGAAAACGTTCGATGGACGTCGTTTATTTGGATTGTGTCCTCTTACTTTCGCAAATGTGAACATTGCAGAGGTCCGATGGTAGGTTCCAAAGTAAGCCATGATTTCGCTGGAAGCGATGCGTTTCAATTGAGTATACTTTCTGGGAGGTTTTGAATCGACTGACTCTGTTTTATTTGTACGGTATTACCATATTAAATGCTGCCATCAATATGGATAACCATTCAGATTGTCAGAGTAACTACCGCTGTAAGCAAATAGTAGCTGCGACACCAGTATTTGGCAGTCTTGATGACCACTATTTAGTATTAACGAAATAGTGGTTGGACTGCGTATAGTTCATCGACATTTCGTCAGGTATGTCCTATGTAGTATGGGACGAGCCTATTGCCATCAACTGGACACAAATCCAGACTCCAGGCTGCCACTGAGAAAATCAAAATGGAAAAACCCTATAACACTTTGCTCGACTCGGGAATCGAACCGAGGACCTCATGCTCAGCAGCGCTTGCGACCACTACTCCAACGAGACAGTCAATAATAAAAACATCTCAGGAATAGCTTTACACAAACATGTATCAACCATCTATTAAATAAAGTACAGGGCAACATTTTCTATGTAAACCTACAAAACAAATGTTTGGTCTAGATCTAATCTAAGACTGAGCAAACAGCCTCGGGATATACCGTCAAATAACATATGAGGTTTACGTATAATTCTGTGCGGAATTAACTGAGATTAGGTTGGTATTAGGCTATTTGCCCAATAAACTCATTTGCCAGACTCAAAGGCCCCGTAATAATATTTGGTAAAGCAATTAGGACCATTTTCCGGTTATAGGTAATTATGTATTTTATCGAGGTTTCGTTGTGTGCACAGCTGGTTTATGTCAAGGACCATAATCTTGGGAAAGTGAAAAAGATATTTTAGGATCATGGATAAAGGTTAATGGATACTATGTTATAATAATATTTTATGAAGATCCGATCTTTTTTTGAGCACGCTTTTAGGATGTAGTTTACTTACGGACACAATCTCGTTAATGACCAAAACTATATATCCTAAGACAGTACTCTAAAAAGTTAAATAATCTAGCATGAATAAAAGTAATTCCTCATTTTCTACAGAGAATAATCTCAAATAAAAGTCACCACTTAAACTTTAAAATAAAAAATCCTCAGCGTTTACAAAAGCCTTCCTCTTCTTTGTTGTACTCTCGTATTAAGTTGCCTTCAGATTGCCACAATTTATGGAAAGGCAGAACTTTATCATCTTCATAAAAACATTCCATTAGAGTCAAGCGGGTAGGAGGGCGTTATGTCAAATTAGTGTCTGACCTCCGTCGACGTCTATTTTAGACGAATTTTGTAGACGTAAAGTTGGGACGGAAATATCACTCTAACTTTTATGATGCTTTGCATGCATTATGATGTCATCGAGGTAAATTATTTCGGGCAGGTAAACTTTTAGTTCTTTGCTGTAGAACTGAGTTTGGTGTTGTACTTAGCTCGGTTAGATAAAAAACAATAAAACAGTCATACACGATAAACGTCATTATTTTAAATTATATTTTTTTCCTTAGACCGTATGTGATGGTATCCAAGCATTAAATCTTATTAAAAAATACCGAGTTGCCAAATTATGGCAGTATAATAATTTTGCTTCTTAACTTACAACATCACTGTAGATACACGAAAACTGTAGTAGCATTTAACATATAAATAGGATCAAAGTATATAAAATGTACTTCACACATCCGAATCGGATGCGATCAAAATGCTAAAGAAAGCATTCTTGTCACGCGACGCGACCTTTTGCGATGCGGTACGAATTCCATTTAAAAAATGTCGATTCAAATCAAACCCTAACAAACACAAATACGGTACAAAATTGAATACTTTTACGAGGTCCAGAAAAGGGAGATGTTAAAACGATGTCAAAGGTACAGAAATTGAAGATGAGCATGTTGGAATGGTCCCCTTGAGGGTTTTTCATCAGACTTTACATAATTATGAAACTTGATTTACTAGAGTGAGTGCTTAGGTTGAAATTAGGGTACTGGGAAACGCAAATGGTACAGATTACAACTGCTCGGGGAAATTACGAAAAAAAAAAATTCGAAGGTACTCAATCTCTTCTGTTTGGTCCCCAAATTATCGTGGAAATCAAAACCATTACTTTGGGCGTTCCTTTTCCGGTTTGTTTATGCAGTTTTATTTTTCATCATGTTTTTCCTTAACCTGTACTTAATGAAGGTGTCTAATAGCTGATTTAAATTTTGTGTTTTGAACCTCGTACATTTTTATTTGAAGCATCCCAAAATTTTTCGTGTGATAAATCGAACGTTTTGAAGAAGATTACGCAATTGCTTAACACCTTCCATCTTAATACGGATATTATACACTCCATCAACTTGAGCATACATTCTTACAAATCTTCAGCTTAGCACAGTAATTTGGCAGACATTCCGGTCGCGTATAGCAATCCCGCTGCTGAATAACTAATGTTGGCTTCGGCGTTTAGGGACCTAACCTGTTGGTAGCTTCAAAGTTTTATGCTTAGTTTATAGTTCAACGTTTTTTGCGCTTGCAACATTTAGGAAATTATACAACTACTACCGTTTCGTTTTTGGCTAAATAATAACATGACGTGGTAAAATACTGGTATTCAGCTTCATCCTGTTAGACTGGAAGCCGACCCTAACATAGTTGAGAAAAAACTAGGTTTTGTTGACGGTTGTATTCTGCTATTCAGAAATCTAAAGTTTTACTCTTTTCATCATATTGAAGAGCCATATTTAATCAGATTGGCTTTAAAGCAACGCGGGGCAAATACTACAACAAAAGCCTCAGGTGAGAAATAATTCTTAAAGAAATCACAAAGACTGTGGCTCAACGTATACATTTTTACATGGAGTATTTTTTAGAAAAATATTTGCCTATTCCTTCACTCATCAAAAAAAGGACACAAACTACTAAAGATAAAAACATTCCCAAGAAATGCTTTTCCAGTAAACGATCAACTCTGTCAGCTCAAATATGAATCAAGTAAACTTTAAACAAAATAAGTATACCAAATCATTAAGGATAAAAAAGAACAACGTTTATTATTCATAATGAAGAAGAGTTGAAAAATTATATAATTCATTAATTATTAAACTTTTGTTAAAAGTTGCTCTATAATTATGTTAATTAAATTGAAATTCACATCCCTTCATAATAATCATTGACACAGTTGATATTCGAGTCTACTGTAAATATTTGCAAAATGTTATGTTACTGCTGCAGATATAACCACTTTTCTTTAATTCCGAAATATCAAGCCTGACAATTTAAATTCCTCTTGAACAAATTGTCACTCAATCGGAAGCTCCCAGTTATTCGTAATTAAGTACAAAATTCGATACGAAATTTATTAATTGTGGACGAAGTTTGGTCGAGCGCCAAAATTTTATATTGGATTGTAGCCAGCATTTGGAGTTACAATCATTGCGTTCGTCATTATTGTTTCTGTGGCTATTTGTTCAGCATTGGAATTTAGTCTTCCGACGGATTTGAATAGAGTTAGAATTTAGGATTTTCAACCTGAGCTGTATTTAAGGTCACATTGCTTTAATCACAAAGAAATTCGTCCTTTCAAACATTCCGAGAGTTCGTATTTCCAAATTCAATTCACCGAAATACTTCACATACCCCAATCAAAACCACATCTCTAGAATCAAACTGCAGTTCTAAAAGTCCTTTCACATCGACGTTTGACTAAACAAATTGGGTGGAACCGTAATCCTCAGATTTCCTTTTCCCACTCAAAATTTCACCTCGTATACCGTCTCGATGAGTTGCTCAGAATACCTGAGGGTACATAAATCAATAATGCACAGTAAACATCCAAGTTGGAATGAATAAATGTAATTTCTAGAGGCACCGCTACTGGTAATTCAAATGTCTTGCTATAGGTGAACGTTTCTGATTCAGTTACGTTGCTGCAAAATGTTTTAGCTGTGACGTAAATAAGTTTTGTTGATTTTTGTTTGAAACAGGTTTATAACGGAAATAAGCACTTAAAGCAATGCAATAGAGCTAAATTTTCTCCAACAGTTTTCAACTTAACGGTGATGCCAACATGTAAGATTTTTTTGTACAATTACGTTAGTCAGGTAAAAAGCAACATATCCAACAGTTTTTAATTAATAACACCGCAGATGTCATTTATTTTTCATGAATAAATACGTATAAGGAAAGATGTCGTACTTAGTTCGCTCTAAGTAGCACTCCACCATCCAAACGACTTCACATTAACAACAGCAAAATTTATATTAACTTTACTAATTAAATTATATAACCAAAAGGAAACAACGAAAACTGTATAACATGTAATAACTGAGCACAGCCGCAATTTCAAAGCCACATTACACCACCACATGGCTTCAAATAGTGCTAACGCACTTACTTTAATTAATGTTGGAAGTTTCTAGAAAATTCTAAGAATTTCGTCAAGGGAAACGGGCTTGCAGAGTGCCTTATGTAATACTTTGATTAATGTGAAACTTGCGACACACAATTTGTAAATTTCGCACTTCAAGAAGTTTTACACATCTAATGAATATCACACATAGAGTATTAAAAGTTAAAAAGCTCTCTAGATTATTCTCGAAAATACTAGAGTCGTTTTCCACCCTAGCAAAATTCGTTCGAATTTTGGAATTTTATACAAAGGCCCTGCCAATTAACCGATATGCCAATTACTGGGAAATATCGATATCATGAAGGTTTTCAAGCTTGGGGCTCCCGACTACACTGACATATGTACGTATTTGTATGGCGACCAGGACGAGGATGGTTTAGAGTGGTCCTTCGGTATCGATGTGTACAATAGTAGACCCATTTATAATAATGCTGGCTGTTGTAAGAGACCTCGCAGATCAGTCGAATCCATTAAGTTTCGAGCATTTTTATAAAGAAAGAAAAATATTTTATTCGGGACACGCACAACAATAAAAACAAAGAACATAAGATGGAGAAGGGAAAGGAATTTCTAACACTATATTTTATAGCTCAAAATCAAAAATTGCGTACCCATTAGGTATTTTTTTACAAAGTCTAAATTAACAATCAATCGTTACCTACTCAAAGAAAAACAAAAATAAACTTAATTTTCAGCCTATGACTTCTGGCATATATTCAAATTGCCAAATCGTTGTCTTTTAACGGGTTAGGTAAAGTTCCATCTAAAGCTATCTAGTTAAAACTATAAACTGTAAAGCAGGTATTTCTCGCCGTAATGTCGTACAGCAAAGCCGATAACCTCGTTAGAGCCGAACGTACTTCTGCAAATATTAGCTGGGTCTGCGAGATAAAATGTGAATTGCTTGTTTAAAAATACACTTTTTTTTTGTTAATATTAGTTGAGCGTTCTGCTTTTGTTTTGTTATTAAAAGGTCAGCTGGCGTTTGTAGTTTTAGATTAAAACTTTCCACAGTTTTTGTTACTTGTTATTTTTGGTATTTTGGTGCTGATATTTTTGTTACTTTAAAGTTTAAAAATATGGTTTATTTAAAATTAGAAATGCTCTGAAAAGCTCTCCGGCAAGCGGCTGCACAATAACCGAATAAACGCTGATAATTTTGGTTTTTTTTCTCCACAAAATTATGAGTAGATTATAAACTATAAATGAATACCAAATATGTAACACACTAGATTCTTATATATAACACTTTCTAGATGATAATTTCAGCCGAGTTACGAAAACAGAAAACAAAACAACAAAATTACACCTTTTCACAAATAAAGCCAATTCCAAAGACAATGATACAACGGACGTATTCGCTCAATATGTTCGTAACCTATCCGATCACCTTAACTGTGTGTAAACAGTCTTGAATGGCCGGTCCATTGGAAGTCTCTTGTTAGTCTGTTGCTGGCCTCCAATTGGGCGGATACCTCAGTGTACGGACGGATGGCCGGTCAATTGTTTTGTGTTAGCCCCAGGTGTAAGTAAACAATATCTTACTGTTTTCAAAATATGTACGGTTGGTTGGTGTCCTTTATGGACTCTTGTGGGTTTACCTTTGTTTTTGAATTGCATGTGACAAGATTGAAAAGTTTTTCTGATGTTTTTTTCATTATAGTCTATTTTAAGTTAGATACTTATTTACTTCTAACAAGATGACCAATTTTTAATAGTTTATAAAACTTTTAGGCTACGTGTATTTAGAATTTCCCTCCAATTAAATACCACAGTAAAAAAAAATTATGAGTACCGTATCCTATTCATAGGTAATGTTAATAAATTTTTTAATTAACATAATTTATTCAAGCTTTGAAAACATACCTACAATAAGCAAAAAGCATAAATAAATAACGAATTTCACTCTAAAATATAAAATTGATGAATATTTCATCTGCTTCATCCATACTTCATGAATTACTACTGGTCCAGATATTGGATCAAACATTTATCCACACAAAAGCTTCGATATAAATAATATAGCAGCCGTTCCCGTCCAATATTTGTCCCAATCCCATCAGATTTGCAGTCCCACTGGAATGTCATATGGAACCGTCTGTGTGTCCAAATCCTTTGTATTTGTTTACAAAACCATCGTTTACAATCGTCTGGCGCTTTAATCTTTGGTTCGTTCACAAATCTGCTTTATGTTATGTAAGTTGTATGATATCGGGGCTTCCGAAACGGGGGTTTCCGAAACGCTAGTTTCCGAAACGGGGTTTTGTTTGTGATCGACATGTCTGTAACGTTTGACACCGATACAGGATGTTTCGACAGAAACTTAGTTGCTTTACGGAACGATAAGTTGCAATGCATGAGGTGATAAACAGAGGGTTGGATGAATAACATATGGGCCGTCCGATTGAGGACTTGATTGGCAGGTTGAATGGCATAATCGATGTTTCGAATTGTGGTTTGAATAGTGGTGACAAGATTGCCTTTTGGTATGGCAATGATACTTGCACAATGGATAAGTCTTGAACAGTTTATGATCAACATAAAATAATTATAATTATAAAATACTACTATTTGTTGAATCGCGTGTATTTTGAATGTGACGGTAAAGAGTTGCAATTTCTCAAAATGATTTAGAGTGTCTTGTTTAGAGTTCTGGGTACGATTCCATGGTCGGGCAAAGTGTTATTGGGTTTTTCATCAGGAATTTCTCAGTAGCAGCCCGGAGTCTGAATTTTTTTCCAGTTGATGGCAATAGACTTGCCCCTATTACATGGGACTTAAACATAGCTAGCGAAATGTGGGTGTACTTAATAGGTACACCTGTGCCTAACCTTTCGGGGATTACAGGCGTGATGATGATAATTATGTTTATTTAGACTATTTTTTTTTGTTAGCCCATGCTGTCGCACTTCTGGGCGAAGGCCTCCCCCTTAAAGTTACAGTTCATGTGAAAGATAATATGGCTAAAAAGGAAGTGAATAATAAGACAACGCTAGAAAGAGATAACTAATAGAATAAAAAGAGATGCAGCGTCGGCCCCAAATAAATCAGGATTAGGACAGCAGGATAGTGATTTACGATAGGGTAGTAAAATCAATTATTTTTCACCATCAATTTTTTTTCATTGATTGTTCTATAAAGATATCGTAACTACCATTTTCCTATCGCCAAAAATAGAACTCACAACACGATTCGATGATGACATATTAATAAGGGCGGATGGCGCCAGACAAATGGTTTCCATGTGAAGGCACATTCAATAAATACCGATCTTATATCCGTGATCGAAGAGGTTGATTATTTCGATGGGATGTGATTAATCGAATGACAGTAATCGATAGTTTTAAGGTGTTGATAGGGAGATGTTTCTGTAAAATCATTTATTTCATATTTTTTGTGTTCCAAGATTGTCGCTAGAATTAAAATAATGTGTATTACATTATTAATTTTTGTTATTGGGAAAAGATCAATCATAAAGGAATAATTGATAAAATTGCTATAAATAATAATGTTTTAACGATAGCCTGGAGATAGGCAATTATTAGAAATAATATAATGTTGCTTTTGAAGCTATCATAAAAGGAATACCTAATTACGATAACTTTCTTATCAAAATATTAACATAAAAAAAGAAAAAAAGTAACGCTACTTTTGGTAATCAAAAAATATTCAAGCCTCGTAATTACCTCCTAAATTCAAATTTCAGACCATTAGCACACCTACCAACTTTCTAATTTTCATCCGTCCAAAAACGAAAGCAATAATATTACGGAGGCTCATCTTATTCTAAGGCTTAATTAGCAAACTTGTTTCAACCTAACCATTTTTTCCATCGCTTTACTTCATTTCAAATTAAAATTTCACAACAAAGGCCGAAGAACAAAACCTCCGAAACCGCTAAACAAGAAAAAAAGGAAATACAAGGGAAAGTGAGGAAAATGGAAAATTTATTCATCGTCAGCACTTAGATTGGTGTCGCAAAGAAAATGGTGGAACAAGCCATTGAGCAAAACGTGGAATTAAAACTTAATGGGATGTGTTAAAATGGAGAAGGGAAAAAAAAAAGTTTCATAAAAGGGAAGTAGGCTAGCTATTTAATTTGTTAAAGGAATTAGATTCAATGGGGTCTGTGAACGCGTCAGTTTACGGAAATATTTCAAGCATATTGATGAGCCGGCCATGGCCTTGTGTGCATATTATTATACTAGCTTCCGCCCACAGCTTCGCCCGCGTAGTATGTCAGTATAAAGTAGCCTCTGTCCATCCCTGGAATGCTATCAATCTCCTTGCCAAATTTTATCGAAATCCGTTCTGTGATTTAGGCGTGAAAAAGTAAAATACAGACACAAACAGACAGACTTACTTTCGAATTTATAATATTAGTATAGTACGGATAGCTGTAGCGAGAAATCATAATCATTACATCAGGTAGATAGACACTGGTTCTCTGGTCTATTCAGAATTTCGTCACACATAGTAATACCGAGAATAGCCAATCGCCTGAAGATATGTTTTAATAAATACATTCATAAAAGATTATATTGACTGAGTTCTTAGTAAAGATATTTGTTTTGCTGGTTATCTACGAAGTTGGTACCACTAAAACTAATATCGTCTTGGAAACAGCTAAAATACACAGAAAGGAAACGCTTTATAATGAAAATTTTAGTTTCTATCATGTTGGAGTAGTAAAACCGAACGCTGAAGCAAATGAAGTTACAATAGAGGATAGTCAAGATCGCGGCGGAGGATTTGTAAGTGAAACTGGAGCCTTAACTGAACTGTAACAACCGTTTGATACGGAAATCCTTGAAGTAGAAAATATTTTTTTTTGTCTAGTCTGATATGAAGTGTATATAGATAGATACAGGGTGTAATAGTAGCTGATGAAGTTGTGGAAAGATTTGAGACGAGAATATTAAAATCTGAAGTTTTGACAATAAATAAAGAATAGATTATTGCAATCCGTGACCATTTGGTCGCGTTGATGTTTCAATTGACGCAAAATAACATAACATAACATCATGCCTGTATTGCGCTTTGGGCAGAGGTGTAACTACACCCCATTTTGCAAGTTATTTTGAAGTCCCATGTAAATAGATAGCGAGATTATTGCCATCAACCGGTCACAAATCTAGACTCCAGGGTGCCACTGAGTGGGCGGAGCACCGCCGTGTCCTCGCGGAGGCGATTGGCGGCAATGACCTCTCGCGTCCGGCCCTGGTCCAGGCCATGGTACGGAGCGAGAGGGCATGGGAAGCCGTCACCTCCTTCTGCGAAGCAGTAATGCTCGCGAAGGAGGAGGCGGAACGCGTGAGGGAAAGGCAAAGCTTGCGCCCTCACGCCCCTAATCGCCGCCGTTGGAGACAACCTGGGCGTCGGGAATCCCAGGCGGATTCCCGGCCACCATAGGCGCGGGCTTGCGGACGGCGAGCAACGGGCAGCTCGCCGTCCGATAAGGACCAGGCCCGGGTCGATGGCGCGTCGTGTTCCACGCGCGCCTCAAAGAGATGTCAGCACAATTGACGGGGTCCAGTAGGACCGATGCCTGCCAGGGTTGCGGGAAAGTCCGAAAGGGATACCGGGACCTTGGCAACAGGCAAATGAAGGAACACGGGTGGGTTTTAGTCAGTAAAAGTCTGACACGCCCTTCCGCTCCGCCCAGAGCGGGAGAAGTCATTGGATGATTTCCCACCCTCAAAAAAAAAAAAAAAAGGGTGCCCCTGAGAAATTCCAGATGGAAAAACCCAATAACACCATGCCCGATCCGGGAATCGAACCCACTACCTCATGCTGAGCAGTAGCGCTTGCGACCACTAGACCAACGAGGTAGTCTAACGCAAAAGCGATTTGATGCAAAATATTCCAATATTTTGTCGAATTGACAACAGTTTGACCGGATTGATTGTCTAATGGTCACCTAAGCTAAGAGTTAGTCAATGTGTTGTTTACTTTCTTACTTGACGAAAGTTAGACGAGATAACTTGAGACACTCCCTTTAGTGTAACTAGTGTTTGGCACTGCAACAGTATTACTTAGTTCTAGCAGCAAAGTCTTGTTTCTCGAACACAATGTTACTTAAAGATTAAGAAAGGTGACACAAGAGAGAAGTGACAAGTTTCAACACTGTTTGAAATAGTTGACCCACCTTTTACAAAACCGTCCAAATACGACATAATATTTTACACTTGACAAATATTATTTCAATCCGTATAAATTAATTAGTAATGTTTATATACCACTCTAAACTTGACTTCAAGGGACAACGGATTGTGTATAGTATGAATAAACTTTGTTTTGTATTCAATAAACAAAACAATTTATTCAGAATCTTCAAAGCAACTAATCGAAGTTTTTACATAATCAAATCTATGCTATTCATCAAAGTTAAAACTGATTATCCATTCAGTTGAGTAGTGGACCCTCGAAGCAACTCCGTGAATTCATCGAACCGTTGCATTAGATAGAATGAATGGCATAATGAATATTTATCAGCACGAGTATCTTTTTATATTCTTGAGCTACCGTTCCCGTTGGAATGCAAAAATGGTAGAAGGTACTATCAGCAATTTAGATTAACGCTAAATTGTACAAGTCAAATGAGGGACGCATAATAATTAACTTATCTTTGTTCTCAGAGCCAAATGAGAGAAGATATTTGTTTGATTCGTCGTAATTATGCATTGGTATTTCATTAGATTTATTCTCGAAAATAAATCTAATACAATTTTGTCTTATTATGTTGAATTCCATTAACAGAATCGTATCGTTTATTAAAATGAGATACAATTACAAATTTATCAAGTGTAAAGCGACGTTTTTCTTCAGCTCTCAACAAAGCGTATGAAAAATTACTTTGGTATCTCGTTTTATAGTATCAAAGAAAACTGTTCTCTGAACTGGCAAAGTAATCTAAGCACGTAATTATATGGTAACTTCTTTGAATTTATTTCAAGATCCCAGCAATTTTCTTTCCATATAAATGGTTAAAAAGTATTCCCCAGTCGCGTGGGTATAAAAAAAGTATGAGGGACTCAATGTCTCCGAAGGTTGCCAACATCTGTCTTATCTGCACGACATGACCTTTGCACAGCGCTCTTCTATTCACACATATTCACTACTAGCCAAACCTAGCTCTTCAATTCGAAATACGATCCGATTCTCGAGGGTTAGATATACATTTGTATGCTAAGAGGGTAATACAGACAAAACATTGGTCGTTCAATAGTATATGCTGAAATATACAATAGTTTCGTTTTACTCTTAACGCTTTGCAAAGGTTATAGCGAGTGATTTTTTTTTTTAATCCTAGAGATTTTTTAGGTCGATACGTTATGAAATAGGTTTTATTGTGAATGTTTTTTTTTTTGTATTTGCTGATTGAAAAGGAAAGGAATACAATATCGTTGGTTCAAATTCGTCGTAAAAATCAATTGGGCGGAAGTAACTTCTCTACAAATTGTTAAAATGAATAGAAGGGAAAATAATTTCAATGCTAATTTTTAAATGAAAGAAAAAGGATGACTTTTTAGTAGCCGTCATTTTAAACGTTGTAATTTTTTGCTTATATACGATTAGATAAAAATAAATAATGTTAGCTTCATCGTGAAAAACAGTGCTATAAATAATTTCTGTTTTAGATAGTTAATTGATTCAGGCGTGAAGTTGCGGAAATACATGATAAAATACAACAACTCGACATACGACGTGTTGCCACACCGAGCGCTGGACGCAGAGACCAGCGCTCGGTTTGGCAACACGTCGTGTTCTGGTTTACAACTGGCCAATCGTCATCCTGAGGATGCCTCGTTGAAAGGTGAAGCACGAGGGTTTTTTGTGACTCTTGAAGAATAGTTAAGCGGAATAGGTTTATAAATATATCTACGTATAATTGTATTTTTTTATTTCTGTTTTATTACATTCATAAAACTATTTAAATGGTATCAGACATCGTTATTGCGTTCTTTGCTTTAATTTTATTACGTACTAGCTGCGCCCCGTGGTTTCACCCACATAAGTCTCGATCCCGTGGGAATATCGGGATAAAAAGTATCCTATGTGTTAATCCAGGTTATAAACTATCTGTTTGCCAAATTTAATCCAAATCCATTCAGCCGTTATTGCGTGATTGAGTAATAAACATCCAAACACACAAACATACAAACTTTCACATTTATAATATTATAGTAGGATATTAGTGGGATAGTAGGATTTACACGACATAATGTTTTAACGGATCGTTAATAAGTTCTTACAGTACAAATTATTACGGCACAGTATGGACAGGACATACTGTACCCGAGAACAAGCATAAAATAATAAAAATGATCAAAACTTCGCAAACAACGACATGATATTACTGTCCTATTAAAATATTTTTTATTTTAGTGAAATCTCTGTCCCACTATTTACGAGTATCACAATACTGTAAAACCCTGAGCGTATTTAGATTAATTTTATTCTGTATACTAAATTGAAAAGCTTTTAAGGTAAAATTGTGTAAACATTTTTTCCGCACTATAAAAGATCTAACACACACAATAAAAACCCCAAACAGTTTGTGTTGGAATAAAATGTGCTATCTACACGATAGGATGTGACAAATAGTTTGACACTTCATTCATCAAAATCTATTCAGAGATAAATCCCGAGAGAAATGAACTAGTGATGGAGATTGAAATATAATATACTGTTTATTCCCTAGTGTTTTCGTGTTTCCGTTCCATACATTATTATATTACATCAAGGTTATTAATTTCGTAGGTAGATTTGCAAATACCGCAAAGCTTTTAGTCGGATTTTTGCCATTTCAGACTACTACTATTGGAGAAAGAATGAAAGATAGTCAAGAACAAAACTGGTTTTGCAAACAGATTGTAGTATATGGAATGCACACATAAACTACTGGTATTTAGCTGCATCCGGTTAGACTCGAAGCCGACCCCAACATAGTTGAGAAAAGGTTAGGCAGATTGATATTGATACACATACATAAACGGACGCCTTCTTCCCATGGGGAGAAACTACAGAACGTCACTCGTAACGATCCCTTACGAAAACTCCTTTTGTGTAGTTTACATGTTGCTAATATTGTTGATGATACTGATAACGAAGCAATTGCCATTTATTTCACTTGAACGCTCATTCTAGCAAAAAGATTCAAATAAAAATAGGCGATAATAACCCCAACGACTGACACTTATTGTCTGCTATGATGAGCATCATAACGACAAGGAAGATAACAAAAATAACCGTAATTGACATTTTAGCAGAGGTCATCAAAATGGCAATACAAAAACACCACATAAATAGAAATTAATGTAGTGAAAACGAGAGAAAAAAATGGCGTTCCATAATAAGAAGTGAAAGGACCAGAAAAAGCGGTAATTAGGGTTCAGTTGGCAATCAAAAGTGAATCCCTTCAGGACGGAAGGCGAGATCGACGGCAATTTGCAACGTGGTCCTTGGAGACGCATTATCCGAAATGTGTTGTTGACCCATTTCGTTATATCTGGGCTCCCTTAATTTGTGTCGTGTATTCTTTCCTTGTCGTGGATTGAGCTGGTGTTGTAACAGTATGACCGATATGTATGATGTTGTACTTGGACGCGTTTCGGTTCTGATTGATGTTGCGTTACACGACAACGAAGTGACCAAGAAGAATGGTGTGTGAAACGAATCCGTGATGCATCACGCTCGAGTAGGACAACAGAACTGTGATAATCAGTTAAGGTAGATTATAAAATTACTGTTACTTGCTCCTTTATCAACCTGTTCCAAAACTTAAAAATCTCAGTTGTCGATGGATAAATGTGTTTCTTTATTTAATAAACTTTGAAAAAAAATACTTATCCTATATATAATATAATAAACCAGCTGCGCCACGCGTTTTCATCCACATAGGTCTCAATTCCGATGAAATATTGGGATAAAAAGATTTCAATGTCCTAACCTAGGTCATGGTCTACCAACATGCCAAATTTCATGCAAATCCGTTCAGCCGTTTTAGCGTGAAACCGTAACAAATAAACAAACTCATTATCGCATTTATAATATTCGTTTGTGAAAAACAACCCAATTTAATAAAACAATTTCAGGAATAAGAAGTATTACTTTCGCATATAAAATATTAGTTAGGAAGTTAGGATTGCGATGGGGCACGATAGGTTTTACTAAATAAAGAAACATTTTGAGGAAACAACTATTTACTAGGGAAAACCAACCTATAAATACGAGTACCTAAATTAATATTGAAACAGATTACATTCCAGCCAGCTTAGCACCCATTAACTACAACATTAATATTTTTATCGATACTTCTTTCCCGACCGTTTCAGTTTCTTCGCTTGGTCCCTCTATTAGTCCATTTATCTTCAAAATCTAAAATATTAACACTAATAATATTTAGTGAAACACTAATAATATTCCAGCTGATTTCACATCCATTAATATTCCAACATTAATATTTTTATCAACACTTCTATCCGTCCACCAGCTTAGATACGTCAGTCTAGCTTCTCATCTGTTTCAGTTTCCTCGCTTTGTATCTGTTACCCTCCATTTATCTCGTCATGTTTAAGATATTTTATCTGAATGTTGGCTCCGAGCTGGGAGGATGGTGCCAGGTTGTTGTTTATTAGTTTATGGAGCGGCGAGTTTGAATTTAATTTATTTGTATTTTTATGCTTTTAATTCGTCATGAAATTGGGCCTGTTATAGAAAAAAACGACTGTTAAAGAGATGTATTAGTCATAATTTTATCCAAATATTCATCAGTTTATTTTGTTGTTATTATTATTTATTGGTGTTATGAACTGTATCAATTTCTACGTTTTGTTTAAATGACCAGATTAAATTTAGTATTATAATGTGTCAAGTCAAAGATTTTTTTTGTGGCTATTATATAAACACATCATATTATAAATCAATCGTAACGTTATCAAGCCGTCGCATTTTATCAAGATGGCAAAATATCTGCAACGTTTCACGCGAATCTACTTATTTTAATTTATTTCACTGTTTCTTTGTTCTGCCAAGAAATGTACTTTGTCATCGTTTCTTTTGTTACGACGAGAAATCTCTTTAAACGATCATTTCACCAGTTACTGACCTTCGGAAGCCAACGAGCCGCGTAATTCAACTCTGTTTCGACCAAATTGGAATTCGTAATTTTGCCGATTCCGAAAATATAATTTTAGATATTTAAACGTTGGTCGACAAAGGCCGAAGATGAAAAAATGGTTGGGTTAAAAGTCAAACAAAAAGCGATAAACGAAAAGAGTAAAAGAAAAATTAAGATTAGAAAAAGTACCTACCACATTTTCTTTTAGATAGCAACAACTTTATATAATAAGATATCCAGACATAGATTTATCTTATTTCCAATATGAGTTCTTCCTTCTTACTTAATACGTACTGTTAGTATGCCTTAATATAGTCAAACTGTTTTTAAACGCCCTGTGCGTTCAATACAATAATGCTTTCAGGGTGTTGATGGGGTTGCCGTGCTACTGCAGTGCTTCTGGCATGTTCGCAGAGGCAAGGATAGATGGCTTTCACGACATCATGCGCAAGCGTTGCGCTTCCATTATGCGCAGGGTACGCGCCAGCCCCAACAGCATCCTGAAAACGATAGCTGATAGGTGGGACAGTCCCATACTGGGACATTGGATACACCTACATGCCACTGAGGCGTAATAATTAATCGTTTGTATTGTTTTTCTGGTAGATGTAAGTATTAACACTAGTTTCTAAGTCGTGTGTATACTAACCAAATGGACTATAAGGTCCGAAATAAAATATTTTAATTTAATTTAATTTAAACTCAAATTAAATTCTTTATACCTAAACAAAGAAAAGACGTTTCACTACTTTCATTATCGAAGTTTAAGCTTCATTTTTTGCGAGCCTTTATTTCAACAAAATAAATGTCGCTGACAAAATACAGAAATCGAACAGCCTTCATTGCCGACCCAAAACAAAATTAAGCGGAGCAAAACATAAACGTCAGAACGGATAGTGAAAAAAAAATCAGACAAAAACTTACCGAAATAAAACAGGAATCGTTTGTCTGTCACAAATCCGATATCTATCTCTTACAAACGATGACGATATCGCTATGAAATTCCTTCTACGTATTATTTTTACGTGTGATCGGTCACAAACGTGAGTAGTAAACAAAACATTGCTGGGATACTGTTGTTTTTATTTTTATTATTTTACTCTTTTGCCCGCGGCTTCGCCCTCGTGGAGGTCGGAAATTATCCCACGGTAACATACTACCGGGTTAAAAAGTATCATATGTGTTAATCCAGGTTATAAGCTACCCGTGTGCCCGTGTGAAGGGTGGGCGTTTTGGGGGACTGTCATAGGTAATTTTGACGTTCTAAAAGTGCTGATTCTCAGCCTAGTTTGAATAAATGACTTTTGATTTGATTTGATTTGATTCGCCCATCCAAATCCTTCCAGCCGTTTTTGTGTGATTGAGTAACAAATATCCAAACATATAAACTTTCACATTTATAAAGTTATTAGTAGGAAATGGGAAGAAAGACAGCTTTGACAACGTTGATGGGTATTTTTTTTATAAAGATAACAACGTTTTTTACTGTTCTTTATCATGACTTCCGAAAGGAACTTTATGTTAATTCTGTTTCCGTTTTGTTCATAACGATTTGGTTTCGAAAGGAGACTTACATATTCATGAGCTTATTATGCGGCAAAGTTTCGAATCGAACTCATATTTTAAAGTCACTATGGCACAAATATTTTGGTGATAAAATATCACATATGGAACACGTCGAATAGAAAGACACATATGAGTATAGTTGTAAATAAACTGTTTTAAACCACGGATTTTGGTTTGAAATGGTTTATTTAGGAGTAGTAACCAACCCGCACTGGGCCCGCATGGTGGATTACGGCCCACTCCCTCTCACCGAGAGGAGGCCTGTGTCCCAGCAGTGGGAACATAATAGGCTGAATATAGGAGTTTTAAAAATAATGATGAATACTTACTTCTTACTTAGGATCACTGCACTGTCATTAGGCATAAGTGAAACTTTTTCATACAGAAGTTTTATTTACAAAAGAAATATATACCTATATATCTTTACCTACACTTATAATTATTTATAATGAAAAAATGACACTGTAAGTAAGTATGTTAGTCGTGTTAATGATCAGTTCTCGTGCATTCAGGCGTGGTGTATAGGCGGAAGGGTTCGATTGCTGGATAGCACGCGATGTAGGTATCATAATAATATAATTCTAGTTACAATCACATTTTCATGTTAATATTTTTATCCTTGACACGATTTTAAGTTTATATTACGGTGTAAACTATAAAATATGACACTCATTTTATTACTGCGCATTACATTAAGTATGTCACAGACATTGCGTGGTAATTTTATAAAGGTGCGGCCAGACAATGTAAGGCATGCGCCGCAAATTTATTTTTTTATCAGATGCCTCAGCGTCATTTATGCGTAGGCAACAATGCTGGGAGTTTGTTGCGCCACTTCTTTCCAGGTAGGAAGTCTTGAAAGGTGGGCGTTTTCGGGCACTGTCTTTTGTAATTTTGACGTTCAAAAAGTTTTTATTCTCAGCCTAGTTTGAATAAATAAATGACTTTTTTTTATATACGAAAAGAACAAGTGTGCACCACGCTTTTCAAAATTTCCTGAGGGAAAGGACCTGAGGCGGCCCGAAAGACGGGCCCTGGATCGTGGAAGGCGCACAAGATCTCATTATCCCCGGTCCAAGTGTGGGAAGGGAACACCGGGGTTTAGTCAGTAAGAGTCTGACAGACCCCTCCGATAAGGATATTCCACCCGGGAACAAAAAAAATGCCTGAGTGAAGCGTACCGTTCTAGATAGTACTTTAAAGAAGCGAGTACGTCGACAATTTTACAAACGTTTGTATTTTTTGGATTAAAGAAGTTTTATTGTAACACACAACATGATCTTTTTATTTTGGCAGTAATAGGTCGTAGCATTCTAAACAGTAAACTACTTACATATACTAATGTTCTACATTTATTCGGGCTCGTTTAGAGCTATCTCTTTATCTAAAATGCATTTAAACGCATAAAAAAATCGGTCCTAAGAGACGTGAAAATTGAATGGACAATCTTTCATATACCCACCCTTTTTGAACGTGAAAATCTTAAAAAGTGCCAACAAAATAACGATATATCGTGTGTAAATTCAATGAAAACTCGGCTGTAGTTGCCGTGCGCTCGGTAAACTTTATTTTCTTAGCAGACGCGACTTCAAGTTTGTTATTATGCTGAGCGGAGTTTATTTTGATGTGTTTTCTTTAGTTGAGACATGTTTCGGAAAGTAAATCTAAAATCCGAGGACTTCAACTTGATTTTTGTTTTCTGAATTTTTGTAATTGATTTCGTTAGCGGCTGCTTTTGAGCCTAGAAAACTTTTGGCTTTTCTTTCTTATATATTTTATTTAAAGCCAATAATTGAGGGGCTCGTGGCTAAGTAATACCAGCATACGGGTCCTTCAAGGTTAAGAAGCGCTTGCCGAGGTTGGTCCGTGGATGGTTGACCATCCATTACATACTGAAACCCCTCGTTAGTCCGTACCTCGGAAAGCACGTTAAGCCGTTGGTCCAAGCTGTCATTTATACATCTTTGACAGTCGTTACGGGTAGTCAGAAGCTCGAAAGTCTGACAACCAGTCTTACCAAGGGCTATCGTGTTATCCAGTATTAGAGTCGTAGAGAGTCGTAGAGGTCAGATAAGCAGTCGGCCTTTGTAAAATACTGGTAACCATTCAGTTGTATCCGGTTAGAATGGAAGTCGACCCCAATATACTCGAGAAAGGGCTAGGATGATGACGTCGTGTACCTATATTATTTCAGACGTCATCATCTAGGATGATAGGACCCTTTAGGGTATAATAAATAAGCCAAACCAGAAGGGTCTATTCACATTTGGGAGACTAAATTATTCTCACATTTTGGGAACCATAAAGTCATACTGAATTTATGAGGAAGAGATTTGATTACGTTATTTGAAACCTATATACGAGTAGACCAGCTATCTAATTGCGTAACACATTTTCGTAAACGATTAACACTAATCTCTTTCATTTCGCAAGTTCGACAACATTAATTGCGTTATTTACGTTGTTTTGCAGATTTGTTTTTCAAAGTTAAGAGACAATGAAATAGCAATCTGTTTCAAAACGGTTCAAATTGAGATTGATCGTGTATTCCGCAATACCTCCTAATGGAAACAGTTCCTAGAAAAATCAACCATTATTATTACGCAGGCGAACCCGTGCGATGTATAGTTTAATTAGTAGTAGAACGTGATATTATGGATGTATGGCGTGTTATTATGATAATTATAATGATGTCGTTCCTAAAAATGATATGATGGGACCATAATTTTAAAGATAAATAGACCAGCACGCGTAGCATGACGAACGTAGAAACGGAAGAATAGACAAAAACACAGATAACCAATCACAATCTGTCATTTTGTCTATTCTTCCGTCGACAAAACCCTGTTCTATGGTTGTCATGCTACGCGTGTAGGTGTAGTTGCTATTCAATTAATACGGTTGAAGTAGTATCTGGAACTCTATAACTATTGCTTTCAGATGAAAAACAGAATATATAATAACAACAGAACCTCTTTCTTTTTGGAAGTCGGTTAAATAATTATGTTCGAGTTCGCACTCTACCCTACAAGAAACGACATCACATTTCGTCTTTCAGGTTTAAAAACTATATTTTCAGCAAACATTTACGTCAACAAAATTGGATAAATTAGAACCGGATGAACGATAAATTAGGTTGACAGATTCGACAATTATTTCGTACAAGCTCGTTATTTAACTCAGTTGATAATAATACATCTGAAGGCCAATTCTCGTACTTAAAAAAACATTCAAATTCACGTAGCAATCTGTCAAATTTGTCATAAATGTTGTTAAATTGATTGTATTTTTGACAGATTGCGATTGAGATGCGAATGCGAACGTTTTTTAAAATTACGGAAAACACCCCTCAGATGTCATTTCATAGTTAAAATTTTTGGGGAGACACGTGATTCGTAAAACTCATTATCCCCTAAGCGTCTCAAGTTTCAAACAAAAAAAAGTGAATGTATAATTTGAGTAGTAAAAAATAAAATGTAAAATACTCTCCTATCAATCCTTTTAAATAAAGCGCTTTCAAAACAACAACGAAACCAGCTATTAAAATTTTAGATCCACCCCTCAAATATACTGAAATCCGAATCCGACACGAATTTTTTTGACATTTTGTCAACAATATAATACCTCGTCACTTCCCTGGACGTTTTCCATTCAGTGTTCATAAAGTATTCGATGGCCGGACTCAGCACTGCAATATTGATCTAGAGAATATATTTTTGAGGATTCCATTTTTTTTTTCAGATTATTATTTTACGTTATATTTGTTTTAGCGTGTACCCCGAATCAATATTAAATGTCAAATAAATGAATTTATGTTTCCGGAGGCACAGTTTGCTTTGGATTCTAAAATGAAATAGAAAAGTTTGAGCGGTCCGTTTCAGAGCGTTAAAATTGGAATCAATGTGTCAAATCGTTATCGTCGTGAAAACGTGCACGTTGTATCTTTTTTTATCATTAATTTCTGTTTTCTTTACATGTTGTCAAATATAGTACATTACTGTCGCGGCCTGCAATAAGAGAATTGATGGACAATCGTGAAAATGAGGGCCGAGGCGAAGCCGAGGCACTCATGCGTGAGTCCATCAATTCCTGATTGCGGCCAAGGCTTGTAAAGTACTTTTCTCAAACAACGCGCGGAAATTCAAACTGAGTAAATTAAATAGAAATTCCAGAATCAATGACGAATAACTATCATTTTCCATGCGCCAATATGTTAATTTGTTTCTTCTTTGTTCTATTTGCAAACCAATTCGAAATTTAAATAAAATCTTTGATAAGTTACCTCCTTGGTTGCCGTGTGTTGAAGTAAAAAGTTCGTTCCATTTTTAAATAACACGACAGATATGAGTTTTCATAGTAATTTATTTGGCCGCTAAACATGCCAGATATGGATTTTCATAGTTACTTTGCTGGCCGCATCGTCACTAAACTTGTTTTTTACCAGTACAGCAATTTTGATTTATCTCAAAGAAGATTGTCAAAATAATGCTCGAATTTCCAAGCATGTTTGAGAAAAAGCTTTTTTTTCTGTATCCTTTTTATTCGCCCACATTCGACTTCAAGTTTTCAATATGGCTCAAATATCACACGGGCATTTCTTATTTCAAAACAATAATTCTTCTAAAATATAAAAATAAACCAAAAATAAAAATCCACACAGTCCTCACATTTACAATAATTAAAATAATACAATGCTTTACAAAGTAATCATGTCATTTTGTATGTAATATTCAATAATGTCTAATTGTTTAAAAAACTGGTTATGATTTACCATAATAATCAAAATGTCACAAAGCTTAGCAGAGCGAGCAGCTCAATCCCCTGCGACTGTCAATATCTCCGACTTTATCATCATTTGAGACCATATCAAAAAGGGTTCCCTCAGAATCTCCTGCCACGGCTTGTCCCATGCAAATCCCATTCGCTTTGCTTACTGAAGGGATAAAGTCATTCGACTTTGAGGCCTGGGGTATGAGAAGTCAAATATAAAGTATAATGTGAATAGTTGCGAAGGCTTCTTTGAATTTGGGAGCAAACGAAAGGGTATTAGCTGCATGGATGTGTGATCGTATTGGCAATTGAGGAAAACGGCTCAAAGTGATTGATTCCATTGAACAGATTGGATGTCAACAGGGATTCATTCATGTCAGTCTATAAATATTCATGGGTAAATATATTTCTTCTAACACTGGAGCTATAGCGGATTCACAGCAGCAAGAATAAAATATATACCAAACCTTAATAATATTTTTTAAACCAAAGAAAACTTATTACAGTATGCTCATGATTAATGTGAAATATTATTTTGTATGCACACATAAACTGACGCCTTCTTCCCATGGAGGTAAGCAAAACGTACAGCACGCCACCTGCTACGATTCTTACTTACTTCTTTTGCTTATACAAATCTTGTCTTACAAGCACGCCGCCGCCAGTTGCCACCGGTTGGTGAGTTCCTAGGCCCCTTTCTGAAGGATCTTTCTGATGTAATTTACTATGTTAATATTAAATTATCTTCATTTACGATATTTTATCACAATTTTTTGTAGTAAGAGCTATAAATTAACAGACTTTGTTATGATGTGACTTTATGATCCTTTTTGTTTACACGTTCTCTTTACTATCTCAGTCTTATACAAATATTTTTCGGTTTTATTTTGTACAGTTTTATTTAAAATTATACAAAGAAATATAGCCCTATCCAATCATATAGTTATTTCGTGTAAGATAATTTATTATGTTAATCTTTTATTTTAAAAATATCATTTTTTAACCAACTGAGGCATAGCACGAAGGATTTTCCGGGTTCTGACTACCCGCTACATCCTGATTCAATAATGCGAAATGATTTGTGGGCCCATGATATGAGCACCATGAATCTTGCCAATGTGAATATTTCGTCCAACTAAAACGTGTCTTATAAGTAATGGTGTTGACGCAAAATATCTTAAAAAATTTATGGGAAGTACTTTATTACTTCCATTCAGAAATTTACTTGAATATCCTAGGAACATGCAGTTCCAGTCTTGGGCGCCAATATGAACTCAGCACATTTATGATTTATAATGCTTTTTAGATTTATCCTGTAAATACAAAAGTCAGTTATTATAATTGATTGCTCAATGTTAAAACAACAGAGTACGATACCCTAAAATAACACATTCATTTTCAACATTATTTTGGCCCCACGCTGGGCGCCAATAAAACTTTGTGAAATTACTGTTAGGTGTCATTCCGTTTGACATTCTATTTACTTTAATTAAAATGTAAAATATTACACCTCGTAAGCCTAGTCAGTTAAGTTTCTGATGAAAATTACTTCACTAAGTCCTTAATATTAAATTTCAGTCAGAAACACATTTTTCAATTTAATCAAACTCACCAAGTCAGGCCCATTTTAATAAAACCGTTTTATTATTCTGGCTTATGTGTCAGTCAAAATTAATTATTTATCGTTCCGACTATTCAGATTCCAAAAGGCATATCTGAGCGTGCAATAATCATAAGTATTTTTATTTGCTCCAGCCCCTTTGGTATAAAATTCCCAGAATTCACCACGTGACAATCTACCCGCAAATCCATCATCCTTAAACCACTCTCGGTAAAATTAAAAAGAAAGTCACGAAAGGGAAGGTGACAGGCGAAAAGTACCGTCAAAGGCACCTGTGAAGAAAAAAATATATTAAATGGAGGGTAATCCTTCGGTAAGCCTCTTAAACTGTCACCGTAACGAGTCGCCCAGCGATTATGAGATATGGCACAGATAGTACGCCTGTGTATATTTGAAGAGTTGTTTGCATGTTTGGATATGAAATGTTGTAAGTTTCAATCCTTTTAGGTTTGGTTCTAGGGCTGAAATGTGCTTACACGTAGGAACTCATGTTGACATTTTTCATTTATTCTGTGGATGTTTTTTTCGCTCATGCTAATTGGGCGTGTTTCTAACGTGTGGATAGGGAGTTATTTGGGCTCTGATGTCAGTGTGGGGTTTTGTAATGGTAATTGGTGAACAAGCAGCATTAAAAGTAATGACGTAGGCTTTGTTTCGTTATTAGGGTTTTTTTGTGGAAACATTGTGCTTCGGGACATTGTATGAGGATGAGAAAATACCACAGATACTGGGATTGAATTTCGCGTTGGTAAGGGACTATGATTAAATTATTTCCAATAAACTATACATCCAACTTTGGTTCAGTCATATTTTTTTAATGACATTTAAAAACTCATTCAATTACTACGAACACTTTTACAAATTGCTACAAATCAAAACCTTGGACAAACTACCAACAAATCATAACATGAGTCTCAAAAACCTAGTAACAAGACTTATTTGGATATCCTACATCTTGAAAGGCTTTTTAGTCATCCAGTTTCCCGGGGTAGGGTTAAACATACCCCAATTAATTTTAAGGGCAAGGTAGAACCTGCGAGGCGGTATGAGGTACCTTGGCATTAATTATTCTAAGTAAGCCCCAAGATGTCTGGGCACAACTATTATGGGCCCATTTCAAAGCTGTCAGATGGCATCAAGGTGATTTATGGTCGAGTATCTGTTAGATAAGTTTGTGTTTGAATAAGTAATTGGTGGGCGATGATGTTTTTGGTCGCTATTGTTGGTAGGATAGTCTGTCTGTAATGGTAGTTTGCGAATAGAAATTGTTGAGCATTTTTCCTTGATTCTGTTGTGTATACCTACATAATAATAATATTGTCACATTTATATAGTTTTATAGAACCTCGCCTGCACGTTAAAATTATTTTAGACAAAATATTTCATGTAAATCAGGAAGTAAACTTAAAAAAAATCTTGACATCAAAATTACTATTATATGACAATTCTCCAAAAAGTAGATGATATCCCTTTTCATCAAAGATATAAATCTCCCACCAATTTTAACACAATACATCAAAAATTAACACCTAAATTCGATCCCCACCCATCTGGTCTGACGAAATCGCTCCAGACGCACACAATTGCTCCCCGGATCCATTCAAACGAAGATTCTAGAAGGCAACTACAATGGAGTCTAAATTTCTATTGAAAATTATACGCCGTCGGTCTCCCTTCGAATAAGTTAATTAAAATTGTAATAAGAAATGATGCTAAAGAATTGTGCTAGACTGGATCGTATTTTACTTTTCTTTTGTTATTAGATTTCCTTTGCTGTTGTCTTGGTAACTGGCAGGAGTTTTTTTACGATGCTAATTCTATTGGATGCTGATTGGATACAATAAATTGGTTTTATTTGTCTCAGGACCTTTTTTTCTTTGTTGGTGCTAAGATTTTCTCTTCGGCCTTTTAACTTTCGACTTTCTAAGGAGCACTTTGCCATAGCTTTTATTTTAAACTTAGATTACCTTTAGATTTTATTTATATTTACTTCGGATCTCCTTCTCCTTTTTTATTATGACTATATTTATGTCTAGTCTAATTTCAGTACTATCTGCAATTACACTTTTTTACAAAAAACATCATCATCATCATCATTTCAGCCGAAAGATGTCCACTGCTGGGCATAGGTCCCAGCACCGCACTTCGACCGGTTTTGTGCTTCTCGCGGCATCCAGCGGAATTCTGCGGCTTTCACCAGGTCATCGGTCCACCTTGTGGGGGCGTTCCAACGCTACGACATCCGCTACGCGGTCGCCACTCTATAACCTTTCGGCTCCATCGGCCAATGGCACCGGGTGCGGGCCAGGCCCAACATTATCCTATAGTGTGTTGCGAGTAGACTAGACTGTTTGTGTGTGAATCGCTGCTGCAAGCTATTTACATCGGTGTTGAGCTTGTAGCACGAATTCTCATATCTCTTCTAACTTTTTGAGTTGACTTTTTGAGACTTTTTGACTTGTTACTTAAGTTCAGCAATACTTCGGGCTATGTCGGTTACCTTGGTTCTCCTGCGGATCCGTTCATTTCTGATTTCTCTTAAAACATAATATTTTAAAGATAATAACGGAGGACAAGACCAGGTAGCAGTGACGTTAAATTAGATTACTCCAAGAAACAAAAAGTTTCCAACCCAATACTGCTTAAATTGAATCATCTCACAATATTAGGTTTAAAAGTGGTTCAAAGCAATACAAAGATGATGTTTCGGATACTAAATTCTATAAAAACCCATTACAGTTTTATTGCCTCCATTTGACTCTCAACAATTGCACTTCAAAATACAGTTTAGTTTATTTTTCCTATTTAGGTTTTTGCCTCTATTATTTCTACAGTTTTCTAAGAAATGTCTTTTATTTATGCCACACAAAACAAATTTGGGGGAGGCCTATGTCCAATGGACGTCTTTCGCCTGAAAGAATGGTGATGATGGTATAAAACAAATATTTTAACTCATCCCTATATTCATTTCTATATCAAAAACGGTTATTCCGGTACATTTTATTAGGGTAATTCACAAGTCTTTGTGAATTACCCTCGGAATCGCAATCGGAACCTGGAAGAAACGTGATAAATTTGAGGTCCGAAACCAAGGGAATGTTTGTTGAATTTTAATATTCCTACAATGAAAATGTTTCGGTATTGAAACCCTTTATTGAATTACAACGAGAACAAGACTGCGTAAACGATAAATATAATTACAGGAATATAGACATAATTGTACCTACGAGTCGCTGGGGAAACATTAAACAATGTTAAAATATTTATTATGCAAAGTTTCATGATGTAAATTTAAGTATTTTTTGAATACCAGCGGTTTATGGTTCGGTTTAGAGGTAACTTTGGAATTTTTTTTCTATGGAGAAAATTTTATCAATCCTTAACTTTAACATACCTATTATATTTATTTCAAAATTAATACTGCAGTATTTTTGACTTATCGGAGAATCAAGCTAAGCAATTTGAGGTTGTATAGGCCTTTATTCTCTATATTTCACGAACAAACTCCTTTAGCCGAAGAGTAAAGATTAAATATTGTACCTCTGTAATCTACTGACGGAGTATTAACTTAATAAAATTATAAATCAAACCAGGCGAGCTTCGTTATCGTTGTTATAAATACATAATGTAACTAATACTCATCGCTGTAGCCTTCCTAACGAGGTAGGGATCGGCTTCCAATATAACGAGTTGTGGCTGAATACTAATATTTTACATGGAGCCGTTCGATTATTGGAAAATACTCGTATACTATGCTCACCTGATGGTAAAAGGTGGTCCACGCTTGCTTAAAAAAACTCGTTAACTTGTAAATAGAAAAATCATGCTGTAGATATTGGATAGAACCAGTTAACTAATATAATGCTGCACCGATTGACGTCATGACGTCAACACCGGCTGTCACTGAAAACCAGCGCTGTTGCTCTGTCTCGCAATAGGGTAACAGCATTATGCTGACCGATGGCTGTTTTGCGTGGATGTGACGCATATTTTCCTCCAACTTGTTATTTTCATGTCCTTTCGTAGCGTTATATTTGCCTCAAATAAACGTATTTTCTTTCTTTCTTTCAATTGTCAGACTAACAGATTGCTACTCAACATCATTCTCTCATCTTTATCCCAATTTATTTGGGGTCAGCGCAACATGTCTTTTTCTTCCATACTTCTCTATTAATCGTCATCACGGTAGTCACCCCCTTTGCCCTATCATCAAAATTTGTAATCCATTACTAGACGAGAACAAATGCCGACAAACTGCTAGGCTGAGACGCAGGTGACGCAGGTCCACGCAGAACAGGGCAGAGCAGATTTTGTAATGCATGAAGGTACTGACAGCTGGTCGTTACTTGTTTTTGAGACGCAGGCAACGCGGCTCAGCACAGCATGCGTCGCGCAGTAATCTGTGCCGGCTCAGCACAGCATGCGTCGCGCAGTAATCTGTGCCGGCTCTACAACCAGACGCAGGACACATATCTGCGTCGCACGCGCCTGTACCACAGCTGTCAGTACGTTCATGCATTACAAAATCTGCTCTGCCCCGCGCAGCGCGGACCTGCGTCACCTGCGACTCAGCATACGCTTAGCCATGCAGTTTGGCAGACTTTAGGTATGTTATTGTTAATACAGATTTTGAAAATAATATTAATAATAATCTTTTATCATTGGTCTATCCATCGTTTCTTTGCTCTTCCCCTGCTCTTACAGCCATCCACATTCATACTCAAAAATTTTCCTCACAATTATTTTCCTCATTCCTCATTCCTAACATACTTACTCGTATTGATGAAAATGCACGAATCCTCTAAATGTACGGTCACAGAGGAGTCCCGATGTTTTAAGAATGGTCATCCTGCCATTGCCTGATCCGAAGCAAATGCTGCTAACCTCAAAGATCTATCCACACGGTTGTTATTTAGCAATGAATCCGTGTATTTTGTCACTGTTCTCATCGTCCTACTGTCGTAAAGCTACGGTTCCCTAAAAGAGCGCTGGCCGCCACATAACGGCCGCAGTAACTGCTGTCATGAAAATTGTGAAATAAGTAACTTACTTACATAAATAAGTGACGTCATTCGATGGTAATTGCGGACGCTATGTGGCGGCCAGCGCAGTCTTCGGAAACCCTAGTTTTACCATAATTTATTTTGTAGTACCTACATACGTCACACACACCACTTTTTAACCGACGAAATAAAAGGAGGAGGTTCTCAAGTCGACATGTATATATTCTTTTTTCTCTCATCATGTCCGTCTAAATCTCAGTGCACTTCACATAATTACGTTACTCTCAATAACCTTGACGCAGACAACAATAACAACAACATCTGTACTTCATTTGGCTTTAGTAAAGTGATATTAACTCGCGGATAGTTGCCAAAGAGTGCCTTACAAGTTGGCAAGCTCATTGAAACATCTGTCAAAAGATTGTACTTGTTTTTGATGTTTTTTTTTAATGGTAAGTAGAAAGACTGGTTGTCAGACTTTCGGGCTTCTGACGACCCGTAACGATTGTCAAAGATCCACAAATGACAGCCGGGACCAAAGGCTTAACGTGCTTTCCGAGGCACGGAGGAGTCTCGGTATGTAAAGATCCCATCCACGGACCAACCCCGGCAAGCGTAGTTTAACCTGATGGGTCGACCCGTGCGGCTGTTATTACGTAGCCACGCCAGATTTTATAAGGTTTTTTCTAGGAATGTAACTAATTTTGTCGCCGGTAAATTGGAAAGTCTAGGAAAGTTACGACTCACGAACGTCGACACGAGTACGACTTACGATAGGTTACCCAATTGCTTTGCAGGCTAGAAATATTAGTCGAACAGACAATTTGTAATAGTATAAATGACAATATTGATAACAGTTAGTATACTGGAAATTATAAGATAAGTGACATCTACCAATCCGCTCTCTCACAGAAATCGGTCCAGCCTCAGTTCTCAAGTGAAGTGCTTCCCAATGAACAGTATTTCATTTTTATTATATTATAGAGTGATGATAACGATGATGATGATGATAATGATGATGATGATGATGATGATCATGATGATAATGATGACCCGACAAACGTTGTCCTGTCCAAAATACAAACTGTCCCGTTCATATAGAATTAACAAAAAATAACCAGATCGGTCCAGCCTCAGTTCTCAAGTGAAGCGCTTCCCAATGTATAATGTATGTATTTCATTTTTATTATATTATATATTCATGATAACGATGATGATAATGATGACGATGATGATGATAATGACGGAGATGATGATGATGATGATGACCGGATCTCACTCTCACAGAGATGAGGCGAGTATCCCAGCACTGGGAACATTAAAGGCTGATTATTCTATGTTATGCTAGTAGTACTGGAAACTACAATAGAATCTTGAAGGTGTATGTACCGACACTATGTTTTACCAAACGTAAATGGACAGATAGAATATGAGTTGGACACCATAGAATATAAGTAGATCTGGGTCCGCTAAGGCCGATGCCTGAAAGGGTCGCGGGAAAGTCCGAAAGGGTTATTGTAGTTGCTCTATTTGCAGTGTATTTTATGTTCTCTTAATTCCAAAGCAAAAAGTACGAACAAAATCTGAATGAAGTTTCATTCATTAAAAGTTCAGATTCCAAAATAAAAATGAGCTACTCGTAACTAGCCTCGTAGTTCGACTTCGCATCAGATTATACGTCGTTTTTTGTTAGTATTAAATTTGAAATATCTTTCATCCGCCATCCATGGTATAGAGACAATAAAACTTACGTTAAGGTTACGCTAGTCGGTAGTTCTTCCATACAAACATAGTAAGGTGATTACTTGTCTGTTTGATATCATTTTAGATTTGAATGTACACCACATTCAAATCGAAAAATGATAATTATCAATTTGTCTTGTATTATCTAGCCCTGTATGGAAGCAGAATTAGGAAAAAAACTTGGTTTGGAAGTAATGAGCGTCGAAACATCCATATTATTTCACCACCAATTTTAACTTATCTTTGGGCATACATAAATAACTTATGTAATAAACATAATAAATGGCAAAATAGAATCAAATAATTAATTTATTTTATTATTTTGAGTAGATTCATCCATGCCTGTTCCATCCGGTGCCTGTGCCAACCGGCCTGTTCATGAAATTTTACGCGCTCGTTTTCAAATCATCGTCTATGTCACTAGATAAATAAATAAATAAAAACTGGATGAATAGATACTAAATATATAAGTATACAAATAAATATATAAATACCTAACTATACAAAATATATTAGCCACGCGCACTAACGAGTTCGAGCCGTCGACTAGTACAACCTTAAGTTACAAATCTACTTTGCGATACACAAATAAAAAAAATTGTTAGAGAACACTCGAGTGCAACGAAGCTTTTAGTCACGCCGTTGAACTATATCAATATTTATACATTATAGTGATCATTTTATGTTATTAACCGACGAAATAAAAAAAAGGAGGCTCTTAAACGCTATAATTATGTAATTAACTTGTTTGTTTGTTTGGCGCCGCCACATTTGTTACTTAAATTAGTTTTGGAGCTTAGTTACACTAAAAGGTTTATTTTTCACTTTTCAGTTATCTTTTTTTGTCAGTTTAATATTTTATAAAAAAGTTTTTTATTTTAGCTATACCAATCACAACTCAGACATGCGTGAATTCACTAACGAAAGATTAAAAAAGATCTTTTCAGATTCAAATGATAAACGCATCAAACCTGTGTAGTGAAATAAAACTCATTCCAAATTAAACGTGAAACGACAAAATAAAAGAACCAATACAATAAAACCGCTGTACTTTTGAAACTTTTCATTCGCCAATACGCGACTGAACCAATCAGTTGAACACAAACGTGTTTCAGAATTGTTTCAAGGGTATTTCAGTGAAACAATAGGAGCTTTTCCAGTATTCAATCGCGTATTTGTTTTTACTGAAACCTCTGAAACCTTTGCGGCTATGCAAATGTTATAGATTTTTTTTGTTTGAGAGTGTGGGATTCTTGAGTGGGTTTATTCAAGGGCTCGTCGCGGGTTTGAAGAGCTTAGGATTGGATTAAATGTCCAACAGTGGGGGATCGTAGATTTTGTTGCTAATGAATTGTGCACGTTTCTCAAATTGTTCTCATAAGCTAGCAGAGGTAGACGGAAATAATCCTAAAACCCCTTTTTTTTTCTAACATGGCCGCTGGTTCCATTTTTAAATATACTGGCACCTGTAATTTTTTTATTGACATCAGAAAATTAGGTCAGTTTTTGCGCCTGTACGAATGATTAACCCTTATCTTTAGATCAACTGGACATTTAAGGGCAATGATAGATTAAGGTAAAAAGGACAGGAGAAGGAGGTAGAGAGGAGCTCGTGGCTAAGTAATAACAGCCGCACGAGTCGATCCATCAGGTTAAGCTACGCTTGCCGGGGTTGGTCCGTGGATGGGTTACCATCTTTACATACCGAGACTCCTCCGTGCCTCGGAAAGCACGTTAAGCTGTGGATCCCGGCTGTCATTCGAGGATCTATGACAGTCAGAAGCCCGAAAGTCTGACAACCAGTCTTACCAAGGGGTGTCGTATTACCCAGTTACTGGGTTGTGGAGGTCAGATAGGCAGTCGCTCCATTTAAAATACTGGTATTCAGCTGCATCCAGTTAGACTGGAAGCCAAATCCAACATAGTTGAGAAAAGGCTTGGCAGATTGATTGATAGATTAAGGTAAAAAATGCCACAAAAATAAAGACAGTCAAAATCAAAATCATTTATTCAAACTAGGCTGAATGTCAGCACTTTTCGGACGTAAATCTTCTTTAGTCTTTATTTTACCACTCAAAATAGTATTTTGAAAATAGATCATAAATATACAGAATGCTACGCCGTAGTACATGGCCAGCTACGCCGTAGTACATAGTGAGCTACGCCGTAGCACGACACAGTGTAGTGACAGTCGCACTATAGTTACCTTACGGAATCCTACGGCTTCGAGCTATTCGAATAGTATTTTTTAAATTCGTTCATTGTCTCAAAAACATAGTTTCTATCATAAATATTCTTGTTGAAACATAAACATACGTTCTTTGTATTTTAAAATTCATTGCAAAAATTTTGAAAGGCTATTAGACTCGGTTGCAAAACTTAAAGCTGCCACTTTAGCGTGCTCGGCGCCTTAGTAAATGATGAACGGACATGCCTCGGTCTGCTACAATTTATTGCGAGGCAGCTCAAGTACTTAAATGCCTCGTTTCGAGGCAGCCTTCGGAGGAGTGTTCTCGCCTTGAAACCGTTAGTATCTAGTTTCAGCGGTGCTGTTATTCATAGCACTTTGTTTTTTAATTTAAGAATATTTTTAGCTAAATTACTGTGTCAAGTTTTTGTAAGGCTTAAGAGAAATGATAGCTCAGAGTTCTTAGTGTTGTGAGTTGAAATGATACATTCCAGCATAAAGCAACAATTTAGGATCGAGTTTCAAAGAATCCAGAGGTAGGCTCCACTCCAGTCTAAGTTCTAAAGTGTCGTTTTCTAACTATACTGGTATACTAACTAAATTATACTAAATATAGGTTCTACATGAGGTTTGACATTCGGTGTCTGAAAATATTTAGAGGAAAACCTAGTTTTAATCTACGGGCCTAAAACGGCCACATTAGCAATTCCTCTGTAAGCAATTCATTTCCTGAATTTCCAGCTGTCATTAGCAATTCCTCTAATTTGATACAAAAGCAATTCATATTGTGTGAACCATTTTACGAATCTCCATATAAAACTGTCAAACAGATTAATTCATATGAATCGCTCGCAGATAATCCTATCAATTGTCAGTATGTGACATTTTACGATGGTTCATAATTATTATTTTCCTATTATGATTCTGCCAAAGTGCCTGATTTAAGCACCCTGTAGTCTGAATTCGCCAAACGCAATCAAAGCCTTTTTTACTCGTTGAGATTTTTCTGTAGGTATCAGGAAAAGTCGCAGCCCTGCAGAGAGACATAAAAACCCCATTTACATGATGCAAGTTTCTTGCCTGTGCCATACAACAAAGTTGAGGAAACAAAATCGAAATAATAATCAAAAGTCATTTATTCAAATTAGGCTGAGAGTAAGCACTTTTCGTAAGTCAAAATTACATAAGACAGTCTCAAAACGGCCGCACTTCACGACGTCCTAGTGCTTCAGCTGGGAAGGAGAAGTAGCGCAACAAACTCCCCAGCAAACAAATGATTTGTATCGTCTATATACTGTTACGGCCATTATATTTGGTTTCGACGGTGCAACTTTGATAGTTGCTGCAACTTCTTGCACGCCACTGGCAATTAAATCGTCGCCGTGTTCATCAGGCTTTAAAGACTAATGATGTCAGAAAACACTGATTCTGTTTAAAATGTTTTGTCTTAGCAACATCACTTTACACTCGCAGTGAAGTCAGAAATAAAAGTCAAAAGTCAAATAATTTATTTCAAATAGGCACATAAAAGGCACTTTTGAACGTCAATGAAAAACAAACAAAGAAATAGAATTGATTCTAGTTGCCCATTCCAAAAGGTAGATTTAGTATGGAGAAGAATGGGCAAGAAACTCCACCGTTACTCTTTTCAAAAATGTTTACAATATTTTGTATACATGAATTATATAATTATATGTGACAACCATGCACCCACAATAAGATTACTGTCCCACAAAAGGCAAAAAAAAATTATAAATGGAGCAATGACAAATAAATCAGTTATGTGATAGGTACATGGTGCTCACATATTTACAAACATTGCAAAAGTATACGATATTACAATATTCCTAACATCTTTACAAGTGTAATAGTTATCATTGACCTATTTCCTCTTAAGAAAACCCGTATAACAAAATATCACGAACTTCCCATAAAGAGGCTTAACATACGACGTTTTGTCACTGGATTTATTAAAACGTTGAATATATTTCCTTTGGCCTTCTCAGGAACCTTTCACGTTCCAGATGTGACCCGTGCCTTTAAGCCGCTACCTATATTTCACTGGGGGTGAGTTCCACCCTTATATTTTTAGTGAAACCAACCCCTATTAGATCGCCCCTAGCTATAACGCGAAATGGTATTTGACATTTTTGTAAGTATTATTTCTTTGGGAGCAAAGTTTTTAGGGGTAGTGATGCGTGATTCTGGGATGGGGTAAAAATGGACGGTTTTACGGTGTCCAGTGAATGGGGTCGAATATGGCACGGTATACGTTGAATTAACTTATGGCGGTGTTATTTTTATTTGTGATGTTTTTGTGTTCAGTAACCCAAGAAGGAATGCCAAAGAAAATAGTACGTAGAGTCACCGTTATTAACAAAGTTCAAAATTGTAACAGCGTGATGTCAGCACATTTTAGAACTAGACAAAATGTGTCTTGCGTTCTTGACATAAATGTTAAGGAATGCTTAACGAGAAACATGTGACTATCGCATTTGTTCTACAGACATTTCCTGAATTGAACTCAAACTCAAACTCAAAGCATTTATTTCAATTAAACCATTTACAGGCACTTTTGAATTGTCAAAGAGTCGATCAGTTAGTCAAAAAGTTGAAGCTAGTTGCCCATTCAAATTCGTAGATCTCTATGGAGAAGAACATAACACAATAGCGATACCAACAAAAAGAATACATAAAGTTACACTGCTTCGAAATAAAAAACATTTTAGCAAGAACAGATATAATCTAAAATACTCTAAAGTCAAAGTTAAATCCATTATTTCAAGTAAGCCAAAAAAATACACTTATTAACGTTAAAAAAACACTTACGAGTACGCTATATTCAAAAGTGATTTCCACCCAGTGAAAGTAATTTGTCCAGAAAATCGCTGTCCATTACAAGTTTGCCTAGAAGAGATCGCAGTAAGCGATAAAGCCGCCTATTGCATAATTTGTAGTGTATATTTTTTTTCTTGTCATAAAAGTTAAAGTATATTTATCCTACTAATATTATAAATGTGAAAGTTTGTGTGTTTGGTTGTTTATTACTCAATCACGCAAAAACGGCTGAATGGATTTGGATGAAATTTGGCAAAAAGATAGTTTATAACCTGGATTAACACATAGGATACTTTTTATCCCGATATTCCCACGAGATCAAGACTTACGCGGGTGAAACCGCGGGGCGAAGCTAGTAAATAAATAAATAGTATTATCGGAACCATACTATGATGAAATAGGTATTTTCTAAAAGTTTCAATTTTCATTTCACCCCTTTGATTGTTGCTACCTTCGCCTTGTACTCTCAGATTCCGTCTAAGTACTTCTACATCTAGTTACATAGGTACAGCTTTGCCATTTCGTAACATTAAAGTCCATTAGCAGTCTTCTTACAGCGCCCTCGGGAAGTGTTGCGGTTGTGTATTCATTAGTAACTATACTACCAAGACTTAGTGTTCTTATTAATATTTAGATGATGGAAATTGCAGCGTTATTTGCAGGGAAATAATGATTACAGTGGGGTTGTTACGGAGGCGGACATCTTATTAAAAGCGGAGGTGGAGGTGGAATAATATTCAAAAAAAAACCGGCCATTTGTATGTCGGACCACGCACAATGAAGGGTCCCGTAGTTGGGATGAATTTAATCAAAGATCCAAGAATGACAGCCGGAATCAACGGCTTAACATATTTTCCAAAGCACGGATGACTGTGTTTTGGTATGTTAAGATGGTCAAGACGGCAAGCGTAGCTGATTGACCGACCCTTGTGGCTGTTATTATTTAGCCACGAGCCCCTCAACAAACAACAAACATACAGAAAGATAAGAAAGAAAGAAAAATTGTTTATTCTGCACAAGCAAAACGCAATTCAACAAAAAAGGCCATAAAATACACACATACAAAAGTGGCCAAAAGTCTCGTATTCAATCAATAAAATTTGACAATATTGTTCAAAACCAATCTGCCTAGCCTTTTCCCAACTATGTTGGTCACGGCTTTCAAATTGTTCAAAACCAAATTATAATAAATAATGTTTATATTTATGGCATAAGATTAATAGACGAATAAATATTATGCCTTAAAAAATTATGCAACTCAAAATTATGCTAAAACAAATTAGACTAAATGACAGTTATGCTAATCTTAGCATTATGCCAAGGTGTTATTATGCCACAGTATTATTATGCTAATAAAAGTTATGAGAAAACGTTATGCCAAACAATATTATTGCTAAAAAATTTATGCCAAGAAGGGGATTCCCGTTCAAAACATGTTGTTGGGTTGTGTATCGCGTTTAAAAATATCTCATTAGAAAAATCATAATACATAATCACAATTTTAATACATCACTGAATTACAGGGAAAAGGCATTTTAAGAAAACCATGACCACTTTAGTCCCATATTGACAATACACGATAGACAAGCATGCTCTATGAGAAGAAACTCTTGCCCTTCCATAGAAATAAGTAGTTTAACATAAACTTCAAACATACGATTGGCTTACACAAGAAATAGGGTCCTCAAACATACCCAAGTTTTAGTTGTAAGCTTCTAAACTAACATACCGGACCTTGATCTTCAGCGAATGGTAAATAATATACCGTCCCTAAGTTCTGCTTGAGTAGATATTTTTATACATCGGAACCGTATTCGCATAATATTTTCTGGGTATTACAAATTCAGAAGGTATGCTTTCTTCTGTATTGATTTAAAATTTATGGAATACTCATGTTGTTTTGCTAGATAATATTAAGATATTTTGGGGTAATCAAAGTCAGTTATTGTGACGCTTAAGCCGGCAGATATTTTGGTAAGTCAAAGACAGAAAGTTAATCGTAGATCTTTGACAGTCGTTACGGGTGTAGTTTGACAGCCGGTCTTACCGAGGGGTCTCGTGTTACTCAATGCATTTATTGAATGACTCATCAAGACAAAGGCATGAAGAAGCTTAAAATATTAATATGAACTCTTTTAAATATTATAGAACATTCAATTTGAAAACAACAAGTGAACGTAATAATGATCCGTAACGTAAGGATGGTTTCATTTTATTTTATGTGTATTAATTCTAACAATTCAATTATTACGAATTCATTACCTACAAACGATACATCAAAACAGATTATTAGTAATAGTTTCCAATGAAAGCCTTTCTAATCAAATTACACCTTCACAACATGTGCTTAAGGGATTTCAACTTAATCATAGCTTGTCAAATCTCCACGTGTCATTGATTTGTTACGGTAAGGCCCATCGTCCACGACGACGATGGACCTAAGTCATAGTAATTCCCAGCTATAAACAGTCTGCAATTTTTGAATTATTGGATCAATTCAATTTCGGCTCGGTTTCTTTTTTTTTCAATCCGTTCACAGTTATTTTCTCGCTGATTTTGCAGTACTGTCAAAATCACAGCGATCTTTATTTCTGTTATTATAATGGTTGCTGTTAGTTATTGTCAGAGGTAAAATTACTGAGAAAGGATTTTACTCACACTCAAAGCATTTATGTCAAATAAACCAATGATGTCAGGAAGGTGAAGTTAGTTGCCCATTCCACATCGTAGTAGGTACCTATGGAGAAGAACGGGCAAGAAACTCTACTTGTTTGCCACCCAAATAACAAAAGAAGTCTATTTATTTTTAACGATGCAGCTCTCATAGGTCTACTAAAGAAAAGGCATTTAGTGTAGTCAATAAACATTACGAGAAAGATGCTTCATAACACCCTTCAATTCAAATCCATATATCAGACTACAGCCCCAAGGAACAAATGCTCATAACCTCGCGCTTTTATGCCGTTTGCATCCAAATTATCCTTAAATTCTTTATTATGTACTGGTTTTGGGCCATATATCACTTCTATTCATGACCATTATCTATGTTAGTATGGGCAAGATGCAATATTTTTTTGCCCATATGGAAATAAGGGTCTAAAGGCATCGGGAATGAGAAAATTTGGGATCAGATGTGTGAGAATCATAGATGTTTCTCTGAAATATATCCGAGAATCTAGATAAAAATGTCTGTTCACATTTTGCAATTTCCCTCAAAGTGAGATAACGATTTTAATTTTGGATAACTCTCATTTACACTTATAAAAAATATTACACGACACAAGTTTCTTCCCTGTGGCATACAATAATGCTGAAGCAACAAATGACTTGCATCATTTTAGTTAGACGTTGCAACTTTTATAATTACTTCAACTTAAAATGGTATGCCACGGGAAATTCAACGGAATACAGTTTTGAAGTCTTATTGATCGACTTCAACCGATTCCAGCATAGTTTTCCAATATTTTTTGGCTTGCAGCAAATGCAGCTAAATAGGTACTAAACAACAATACTATTCAAATGAGAAAAACAAACTATCATCATCTCATCATTTGCCTAGCCTTTTCCCAACTATGTTGGGGTCGGCTTCCAGTCTAGCCGAATGCAGCAGAATACCAGTATTTTACATGGAACGACTGCTTATCTGACCTCCACGAACCAGTAACTGGGTAATACGATAACCCGTGGTAAGACTGGTTGTCAGACTTTCGGGTTTCTGACGACCCGTAACGACTGTCAAAGATCCACAAATGACAGCCGGAACCAACGGCTTAACGTGCTTTCCGAGGCAAGGAGGAGTCTCGGTATGTAAAGATGGTCACCCATCCACAGACCAACCCCGGCAAGCGTAGCTTAACCTGATGGATCGACCCGTGCGGCTGTTATTAGCCACGAGCTCTTTAAAAACAAACTATAAGATTGTTAATTTTCTTTACAATATTAATATTTCCGACTAATTGGATTAACATCAAAGTTGAAAATTAGACAAAGCTGATTCAGAGAAGGACACTAGAAAATGATAAACGGTAATTGGATTAAAGTGATTGTAACTCAAAAACGCTGAAAATCATTTTATGAAAGTTTTTGATGTAGGAATTTTGATCGAGTTCAAAGCGACTGGATTTAGCTTCGCTTAGGATTATAAATTGGGGTAAAATGACTGTTTTGTATAAATAATTATGAATTAATGTAGAACAAAAGAATTGTGGTGGAAGACGTGGGATTTTGTAGTTTCTACCTAACACTAACAGAAGAAAAGAGAGTTTATCTTTTCATGTCTGTCTGTGTGACCGCGTTGTTCTTCTAAACTACGAAACGGATTTTAAATCTATCATTTAGAGATTTTTTTTTGGAAGGTGTATGTGTACATTAATGTTAAACTCAATAAAAAAAAAACTATGTATAGAGCTGTGACTCTGCGTCCAGCGCTCGGCGCGGCAACACGTCGTGTTCGGGTTTGCGACTGGTCAATCGTCATCCTGAGGATGCCTCGTTGAGAGGTGAAACGCGTGTCGATTTCTTACAAGGTTTTTTTATGACTTTTGAGGAATGTTAAGTGGAATGGGTTAATAAATATATCTAAGTCCATTCTATTTTAAGTATACCTTTTAGAGAAATCTCGATGTTTTGTCAAACCGTCAAAAATGTGTAAAGCAGGGGCGGGTCGCTAGTAAGTCTAAATATAAATGTTAGTTTTGCAATTAACATTATTTCGCTCATTGGCTAGGCTCCTAGCTACGATGAGCATTGTGTCATGCCAATGTCAAAAGTAAAACGAAATTTTCTACAAAATGATCACGATAAAATATATTCCTAGCTTGAAACTACTGATCATTAAAATTTTCCTCATTATTATTCAGATGTTTTAGTTATAAAGAGATACACACTGTATCCTGCTTGACGTGTATGACTGAAGGAAGTAGGTCGTTGCGTTCTCCATTCACAAGAGGTTAATAACCTATCTAGTGACTGAAATATATGGAAGGGTTGTTTTTTTAAATTATTATCTAATTTTTCCAAAGGCTTTGCTTACGTTTTTATTAAAATGGTTGTGAAATAATCTTTTGTCTTAAATTTTAAAATTTAAATTTAAATTTTGAAAATTTAATGATAGTTGGGTGGTTAAGAGTTTAAGCACGTTGAGGTCCAGTTTAGCTTGGAATGAGTTTTAAATTTATAATTTTTTCGAAACGAAATGGCAGTTCGAAATGGTGACAAAAGGAATTTAGGTATTTGAAAACCGATCAACCTTATCTTTATGCGAGTACACAAGATAATCTATACATATTATAAATTAAAGTCGCTTTTCGTGTTTGTCTGTATGTCCGCGTTGTTTTTCTAAACCACGCAACAGATTTTGATGAGGTTTTCACCATCGTTTAGAAAATGTATTCCGAAAGGTTTATGTGTATAATACGTCATTAGTCAAGTGATATATAACTAAGAAATCTCGATGTTTTGTTAAGTCGTAAAAACCATGCGAAGCAGGAGCGGGTCGCTAGTTGAAATGCGAAACATCGATCACTTATATTTCCAAAGGAAAGCTTTTAAAATAAGATTGATTGGATTGAGAAAATAAAATGTGTACAATTCCTATTCAACGTCAGTTTCTAAGACGTTCACTGCACCCGCTTGTAAGCTAAGATTCAGCAAACATATCGTATGACTGAACCCAATATTGTGTAGCTTTAGCATTGCCCCCTACCATACTTTTGATACTGGGGTGTGATTTTGTAAGACCTCATTCTAAACTTCGAATCTGAATCCGCTGTGATTTTCTTGATTGGCATTCTAAAAACTCGGTTGATACACTAGCGCTACCCTTGCGAGAGTGTCAGCGAGTTGAACTAAATTGACCGTGAGATTTTGACAGATAAAGTATGAGATGACGTAAGAAGTGGCATTCAGTAAGCTAATTCCCCCGTCACTTCGACGCGAAGTGAGCGTCGAACCCGAACACATTTTGAACCTTATGCGAAGTGAGAGTGAATAGCGATGTGAGATGCAAGTTGTTGTTTGAATTTTACAGCATCTACGTACTGGTCCGAGATTTCTATATACCTATTAAAATAACTATAGAACTATGAATATAGGTATACATCTGCCTAAGCCTACAAGGATTACAAGCATGATTTTATAAATGTTAAAATGAACGCCCTCCTTATAAGGTGCATAGAGAAGTTAAAAAACTAAATAATGGAGGTAAATGCATTTTCCATTATCATTGGCACCGATAATGTGAAAAGTTAAAACAATATCACATGTTAAATTAATGGAAAGGAGAAACCACTGCTTACATGGACACACCCCCTAGTACATCGAGATACGTTACTGATAGCAACAAAATAAAAAAGGTGTCCGTAATACCTATAACCATAACCAAAATGCAGATTGGTAGAAGAAACAAAACATATTTCCTTTTCTGCACGACTCAAAAGAAAGCAAATTAAATGTTTAAACAAGGAGATAGTCCTTTCTGGACGTTGCAAAGAAGATAGCAAATCAAAAATTCCACCACATTATTTCTGTATGTGCTGCTGAATTTATAGTCGCGACACTTTGGAGCTTGAAATAATAAGTCACGGATAGCGAAAGATGGTTTATTGAATAGCTTTAACTACCAAGAAACTAATGCACGTAATGAATGTTGTGTGAATGAGCTATGCAGTTATCAAACAAAAAGGTAGCAACCATTGAAATTAAACCTATCATAATAATTCCTCTAAACAATCGCACGACGGTCAACCAATCAGATCGATTGTTTCCATTCAATCGAACAGCGCCACCGGACCGTTCCGATTGGCCAATTGTTTCCTCATAATTGGGTCTCAGGGGGATTGGAAATTAGAGAGTTTTACAATTATCGCGAAAGATAAATCGTGATTGCTTCTGTAAGTTTCAGTAAATTGATTTGGAGATTTAGGAACGAACGTCGAAATTGGCGTAATCTCTTATTAAGTGATAGTGCACCTAGCACTTTCTATAAGAGTGCCTCGGTGGCCTAGTGGACTGGACTGCTGAGCAGGAAGTCCTGGGTTTGATACCCATGGTAGTGAAATTGGGTTTTACATAAACCCATTCCTTCTTCCCATGAGGGTAGGCAGAAACTATAGAAAGCCACCTGAGCTACGCTCCTTACACACTCCTTTTGCTTTGTTAACGTTCATATATCGGTCATAAATGCTCGCCGCCAGTTGGATGCTGGTCTTGGGGTTTTTGTGTCAAAAAATTCTCAGTAGTAACTCGGAGTTTGGATTTGTGCCGACAAAAGTCGATTTGTGATGGCAATAGACTTGCCCCCTATTAGGACATCGGACTTAAATATATCTGGAAAATGTGGGTATTTTATAGGTACACCTGTACATAACCCTGAAGTGATGTGGAGTTTCTTGCCCGTTCTTCTCCATAGGAACCTACGCTTTGGAATGGGCAACTAGCTTCATCTTTCTGACTGACCGACTAGACCCCTTGACAATTCAAAAGTGCCTGTAATTGTTTTATTTGAAATAAATGCTTTGAGTTTGAGTTTGACCATGCTATATAATTATGTAATTTAATCCCAGCGAGATTGAAAATAAAAGAGTTATACAACTATCACGATAGATACAGTAACTAAATCTATACACTACTAAATCTAAAGACTAAATCGTTATTACTTTTGTAAGTTTCAGCAAATTGATTCAGAGATTTATGAACGAAGGTATTTTACGTTGAAGCTGGCGTGCTCTTTTATTAAGGTAAGTGGATTATCGTTAGGAAAGTCCCAGAAATTAGTTTAAAAACTGTGAGGCATTAAGTGGACCTTAATTGAGGATTAATTGAGTTAATAATTGTAGACTCTTGAAACGTTTTCGGAAAATATCAGGGAAGGGTAGATAGAAAGATAGTAATTTATAGAATATTATGCTTTATTGTACACTAAATTTAAAAAAAGAAGTAAGGTAAGGTTTTCCGGATAAGTCAGATGCAAAGTAGTCGCAACTGGCGTGCGTGTATGAACGTAAACGAAGCAAAAGAAATATTTAAGGATCGTAGCAGATGGAGGAGTTTCTGTCTACCCCCATGGGACAAAGCCGTGAGTTTATGGTTAATAAATTAATATTTAGAGGTATGAGGAACAGTTTGTAAAGTTCACTTATCCTCAGGCAAGAGGCTATATAAAAGGGTGCATACACGGCGGGTGTCGTGTATGGTGGGCAACTGCCCAACGATTGATATCGGGATCTTGTATATAAATGTCGACCGCGCGGTAAACTCTAATTGCGCGATGCAGGATTTTTAAGTGAAGTCAGGATTTTGTGTGACGTCTGGTTTTTGATGCGTAGTTTGCATATGGCGATGTAGATGCCGTCACAAATATAACAAAAGTTTACAAAAAAGATAAAGATATTAGAGTATTTGAGAATTCTGATATCTGTCATCTCACAAGTTTGATTTATGAGGTCGTTATTGGTTAACCTCTCATTCGTAAGATCAGAGACATTGAATGATAGTCATCCATGTAGAAGAAGAAGATCACATTACAGCAAAAATAATGCGAATCTTCACACCAGATTGTCAGCATTAATTGCTGATAGGCATAAGAAAGGCCCATCTTATAAAAACCAACCTGTCTGTAGTAGAATTTAAGTCTATTTAGCATAAAAGTTAAATGTTATCTTACATCCAGAATAATAATTGAAATTGTTTTAGCAATTGGATTTAGTAGTCATGTTGCCTAATAAATAAATAGTTATTATTTACTAGCTTATGCCCGCCGCTTCGCCCGCGTGGAGTTCTGAAATCATCCCACGGGAACAAACTACCGGGATAAAAAAGCATTATTCAGAACAGAAAAAAATAAATAAACAAAATATATAAAAAGTATCCTAAGTTCTAACTCAGGTCATGATCTACCTGTTTGTAAAATTTTATCAAAATCTATTCAGCCGTTAAGATGTAAAAACGTCACAAACAAACAAACATTCGCATCTATATATAACTAGCTGCGCTCCACGGTTTCACTCGCGTAAGTCTCGATCCCGTGGGAACATCGGGATTAAAATTATCCTATGAGTTAATCCAGGTTATAAACAATCTGTTTGCCAAATTTCATCCAAATCATTTCAGCCGTTTTTGCGTGATTGAGTAACAAACATCCAAACACACAAACTTTCACATTTATAATATTAGTAGGATTAGGATTCAAACTGCGTAACTGTAAATATTTGTGAAAATTATGTATGTATTTCGTAGCAAATTAAAATGCAGAGGGTATTTAATTATAAATTCACAGTGACGTCGTAGGGTTAGTCCCCTTTTAGTTCATCTACGAAATGAGGTCGGGCGACATTTAACCTTGTTCGTCACTCAAATTAGAATGTATGTTACCTACGTCAAGTGCTTTCTGAATACAGTCAGAAAAATTTATTGTTGGGCAAATTGACACTACGTCAATTTTCCATTAAAAACAACTAAACAAGAATGACAGTTGTAATTTCAATATACCAGCATAATAGTTTCCCAATTCAGGGCAAAGGCACGAACATTAATCGCCACGCTTGCTCAAGATGGGTTGGCGATTTCTGACTATTATATATAAGTCCACGTTTCCTTACGATGTTTTCTCTTCACCGCTGTCGGTAATCATCATCTGCCTAGCCTTTTTATTGAGGTCAGCTTCCAGTCTAACCGAATGCAGTTGAACATAAGTATTTTACTTGGAGCGACTGCCCATCTGACCTCCACAATCCAATAACTGGGTAACACGATACCTCTTGGTAAGACTGCTTCTCAGACTTTCGGCCTTCACCGATGTTTATAATGTCCAAGATAAACTTAGAAAGTACATATTATGAATTGAAAAAGTTACCATTGGTACTTGCCTGAATCTGAACCTTCAACCTCATTCATGAGAGGCGAAGCATAACCACTGGGTTATCATCTTCACAACTAGTAAATATACTATAGCTTAGTACAGCCGAACCAAACATTAGAGTAGCCAGACCACTTCACATGGCGTCGGGAATCCCAGGCAGATTCCCGGCCACCATAGGCGCGGGATTGCGGACGGCGAGCAACGGGCAGCTCGCCGTCCGATAAGGACCAGGCCCGGGTCGATGGCGCGTCGTGTTTCACGCGCACCTCAAAGAGATGTCAGCACAATTAGCGGGGTCCGCTAGGACCGATGCCTGCCAGGGTTGCGGGAAAGTCCGAAAGGGATACCGGGACCTTGGCAACAGGCAAATGAAGGAACACGGGTGGGTTTTAGTCAGTAAAAGTCTGACACGCCCTTCCGCTCCGCCCAGAGCGGGAGAAGCCATTGGATGATTTCCCACCCTCAAAAAAGAAAAAAAAACCACTTCACATGTGTTTCCATTCCAACTAATTTCCCGCATAATACATAAGGCGAAATGCTCAAACAATTCATTATCTATACGAGTACCTACTTAAATAACCCGTTCATCAGTCCATAATATGTAACTTCGAATGACTTTTGTCTGTGATTGAAGCCCGTGTCGATTGAAACTTGGGCCTTTGAAATAGTTCGTTGAAATTACAAGAATTGGTGGTTCTATTTCTGTATTGTGTGCGAAGTTATCAAAGTTACCTGACCTATTTGACCTCAGTCTGGAAATGTCACGTGGTTTTAACCTAAGAATAATATGAAAAAAATATCTCTCCCGCTCTTATTACCCGTCTGCGAACAGCAAAGTCTTTTCTATCGCGAGTCATGTGTTTTTTTTTTCAAGCGTATCTTTTTATTTGGAATTCATTATACTCTCGAAGCATCATAACGGTTGGATGGATTTTATTACAGATATGAGGTGTCTATCGATTCGTTTAGGCCGTGTAATGGTTATAGGCTAGGTTTTGTTTTAATAAAATCAAAATCATCATCAGAGGCCCTAGACAAAGTGAAATTCTATCAGCGATGACGATGATGGAAAAAGCAAAAATGTATAGGACTGACATTTATAAGCTATCGAAAAGCGTATGTCAATTCTGTTGGAAGTCGTTATAAAAAAAACGAAACGCATTCGAAGTGATTGTTATTTGACTAGGCCCTCAGAGGCCCTAGACAAAGTGACATTCTATCAGCGATAACGATGACGAAAAAGGCAAAAATATTTTTTACTGACATATGCTATCGAAAAGCTTATGTCAGTCCAGTTGAAAGTCGTTGTAGAAATACGAAACGCTTTCGAAGCGATTGTCACTTGTCTAGGCCCTCAGATTGAAAGTGATCTTGTTTTGAACGCAGTAGTCGGGGTTTTTGATTTTTTCTAACTTCGAGGTGGGGTCATTGTTATTAGATTTTTCCATTAGGATAATATCAAAGTTGACTGGGCCTCCCTATAATCATTAGAAACAATTGGTAGTGTTTTTCAAAACATCTAAACAATCCAATACCAACAGTACCCAACATAAACAAAAACAAAACTCTTTATTACATTAAAATCATTTTATGAACGGCCATTCCCATTACCATTATCCGATGTTAAAATCATTTATTTGTGCAATTAAATTATGAAATATGCAAACGAGTATCATAAACTTATATCTTCCCTTTTGTATCACATTTGGTACACAACAACATGCTATGCTATACATTATCCATTATAAGCTGACCTCACATTTGTATGGAAACCCTATAAAATGCGGGTCCAGGTTATACTGGAAGTTGTAGCCTATGTACCATGGATATGTTGCCGTGTGTACCGGATTCAAATAAAAGTTACACAAATCCAGTCGGGTATTCATTATTGCGGATATTGAACGAGATTAGATTTCCAATAAAACGGATTATGTGAGTGGGTTTTCATTTTGAATTTTATTTGATCAGCGGTTCGCAGGTTGCATTGAAAGGGTTATTTCGGATTGGTATTAGTTCAAAATCTGCTTTTATGATAAGAGGTACTTTGCTAGAACCTGCCACCTTTCGACGTGTGGATAAAAAAAAAGTACCTACACCACAAGTAGGAGGTAAAGAAACAAAAAAAATACCTATTCATTCATTGGTCAACTATAAACCAACATTATTATGAATGTGATAGCTCTTGCAAAGTGTGAAAACTATAGCAGCAACATAACCATTCACAAAGAGAGAGTTTAGTTTGCTGAAACCAGGATAAGTTAATTTTTTACCTTTCGTAAAAAAGGCATTATAAAAACATTTTATGTACATTGGCACATGCTTCTAAAAGTATTCCGAAAAATGTGCGAACCATTGGAACGTCTGACCATTGAGGTGTTAGCACGTGTAACGTACGTGACGGTCGTTGTGGGTATGTGAGGTCGCCAGTCGGGACTTGTTGGTGGAATGGTGGCGTCTATGTCAAATTGAGAAGTAGAAGGGTGGACAAAGAAATGTTATTTATTTTGTTTTTTATTTGTACTGTTTCGTCTTTTGGCCCAGTCTTAGGGCGATTGTCCAATGCCACCGTCAACGAGACGTCAATGAGAAACGAAATTATTCGAAACGAGCGTGACGTCCCGGTGACGGTGATAGTTTGCCCTTCGCAACGGAACTCGGCAGGTCAGTATGCTATGAATATCAAGATCCATTTCCAAAGCATAGTGAGGAACCTATGGAGAAGAACAGGCAAGAAACTCCATGGACATTATTATAAATCAAAATATTGGTTATATCATTCATGTAAAAATTATACATGTGAGAATGATGTAGAAAGACGTCCGTAATGTCCTAAACCTGAGTTCTGGACTATCAGCAAGCGTTATGTGGGTCGCCCCCCAGTTAGATGGGCCGAAGTCCTTAAGAAGGTGGCTGGAATAAACTGGATACGGAAGGTGGAGGACAGTGTGTTGTGGCGCACCTTGAGTGAGGGCACTCTGAGTGCTGTCCAGCAGTGGACAGGGATAGGCCGAAATGATTCATCCAGTTTAGTTGATTATCGAATAAAAAAGGCCGACATTTCTCGAAGTCTATATTAGGTATATTGACTCAGCGCCCATCGGTAACATCAACAGGAAAACGTTTGTTTATTAGTTTCAAAGGAGGAAAGATAGTTTTGGAAGCGGACTCGTCATTTTGATAGTATTGCAAAAGTAATGGAAAAGATTTATACCCATTTAGAATTCGACAAATGGCCCGACTTTGATGTAAGGCACAGAGTCGCTAAATAAAAAATATTTAACAAAAAATCTTTGAAGAAAATGGGAAAGAAATATGTTTTTTTTTGTAAGTAGGTTTGTTTAAAGACGTCCATCATGTTTTACTACAACTAGATAAGGTTGGCCTTTTCTATCTGACTACTCTGAGAAAAAAGGCCGAAGCAAACTCAGAAGTCAGGTCATTGTCAATCAGGCTTTTAAACACATCGTAGAAAAGCTGAAAATCTACCATTTGTATGAAAGTATTCAAATGGGTTTTTCTGTAAAATTATATTATTACGAAAACCGAGTTGAAATATAAATAGCAATAGTGAGTATGTGAGTGAGTTTATTAAGAGTGTTACCCTATAACTGAGTTGTGGAGGATAGATAGGTATGTGTGTGTGAGAGTGTGAGTGAGTGAGTATAATAAGAGTGCTACCCAAAAACTGAGTTGTGGAGGTCAGATAGGCAGTCGCTCCATGTAAAATACTGGTATTCAGCTGCATCCGATTAAGCTGAAAGCCGACCCCAAGATAGTTGCGAAAAGGCTAGGCAGATTTATTGATTTCAAAGAAGGATTATGAGAAAAGTAAGACTTCAAAGGTAAAACTTTTTTTATAGTCTAAGGATAAAAGTAAATAAAATAAATAACCTCTAGTCCTTGTTCCTCCGTAAAACAGTGAAAATGGTCAACTAAATAGCCTAACATGGTAAGAGCATTAGAGGCACATAGATATTCCGGGAACAAGACTCTCCACTTCGTGTAGACCATTGCTTACAACTTGTAAAGGACACTGGTTGTCACAACTTCTAACTGTTCTTGGTAAATGTTGCGAATGTATAAGTCTTAGTAGTACTGAGAATCATTGCCTGTTTATTTATGGTACTTCAGAGCTGGTATTATAAATTATACATAAATTATGAGATCAAGGCTTTACGCTAATTATGAAGTGCTAAAATGTATAGAAGTATGTATAACTTAATTGATTGCCTTTTTCTTCAATTTCATAATTTTTTATGAGATTTCCATTTGTATTATTTTAATAACTTGCTTTAAATTAAGATTTAGTAGTGTTTATGATATGTGAGTTGAATAATTAGTTGGTAGTCAACTCCATTGGATTGACTACCAAAATTATGTGTTTTGTAACTGTGTTTTACCAGAATATCTGCGAAATTTCGCGTTGTTGCATATCTTTTTAATTAGTCGAGATTTTTAATTCATATTCTTTATGGCACCTCTGTAGGTCATGAGCTATCCAAAGAATATTTGGCCTAGGTCTTAAAAGGGGAGGCGTGAAAATTGATTCGCTCCTACAATATACAGTAGACATTAAAAGTCATAGTAAAATAGTAGGTATAATGCAGAAATCGAACCTACAATTAACTCTTAAAATATCAAACCACTGCATCAATCCTTTCTTCAATAAACAATATTATAAGTAAATAACAAGAAGGCATCTTTGAATACATCTCTCACCAGCTGATCAGAGTGCAAACAGAGGAAATACAAGTCAAAGCTTCCTGGACTCTTTTCCGGAACTCAGTGAAGTAAACGCGATGATAAGACTAGACTCGAACTAAACTTGAGACACACATGCACACACAACACATACAGAAGCTTTAGAAGGAGAGCTGCAGACGGTTTCATTACTTTAATGTCACATCTCATGACAGCTAAATTGTTACTCAGTCAGTCAATTTAATGACATTTAATGCAATGATACTTTTATATTAATATGTTCTTTTAGTAACAAGATAATTATTGGAATAATAAAAATCAGACACTGTTTTCAAGAATAAAAATTATAATACCAAAAATGAGATTTGACAACAGATTATTTTGTACCTAATGTTTGAGCTGTTAATTAATTAATTTGTTATGTGATGTAATTTGTAATGTCAGTTATATTGTATTAGCTGTCTGAAATCCCCCGGGGATTGTGGTGCCTGACACATCGATAAATAAAAAAAATTCATTCGATTTCTATTTATAAACGCAATAAAGAACCGGCAGACAGAGCGACAATGCATTAATCTGTTATTTATACATTTTATTAAAAAATTAAGTCACTTTTCGTGTTAGTCGTTATGTGTCCGCGTTGTTCTTCTAAACCATGCAACAGATTTTGAAGAAGTGTTCACTATCGTTTAGAGAATTTATTCCGGAAGGAAGGTTTATGCGTATAATACGTTAATATTAAAGGCCGTAATTATAACTAAGAAATCCCGATGTTTTGTCAAGTCATAAAAACCGTGCGGGTTACTAGTTTCAAAATAAAGACGGAAGAATATGAACAAACTGTGTTTATATTTTTCCGCAAAACATTTATAAAATAAATATGAATTTCTGCAAATATCACTGTACAAGGAAACCCACTCAGTGGCGTCCATTGCTCACGACTTATAAGATGTTTAAATTGAGCTTTTAGTGGAACCGGAGAATGGTACTCTATAATAAGAGTATCAACGCTTTAGTGGAAGTACTTTGGGTACCTTATGGTTTGATTTATGAGAATGTGCAACAGAATCGTGTTACCTAAGATACAAGACATAATTAATTGATCACACTAATATTTTATGATTAATTATGACAAAGATAGTCAACGTAGGGTCTTATAGAAAAGAAAAATGGGAAGCATATTGGAGCTTGGCTCTCAAAACGAATTATAAATTTTTTTACGTGCTTATAGTAACCTACTAGTGCAAACAATAGCCCTGCGACCCACAAATGTACTAACATTAATAATTTTAAAGAGAAACAAAATGAATTAAATTCAAATGTAAACAATTTAAAAAAAATACTGGACGAATTCAAGTCGAAATTACATTTTTCCCACCATATTCTAAACCGACAACGTGAATATTTTATAAGAGCTTGCATTTTGTTTTAGTAAAAGCCTGCGGAAATACTCATGGTATTTTTTTTTTTTGTTCGGTAGTAGCTTTCACGACCCTGCGGCCCCACCCGCATGCATGTAAGGCCAGTTTTATTTATGTTTGTAGATTTTCTGACTTTTCCAGCAGAGTACGGCATGTTTTTAGCTCATGTCAGTCATGGTTTGATATTTGTTTATTATATCAGCTGGCGTTTCCCCAAGTTCTATGGTAACTTTTCTAATAACATATTTGTAAAGATTTACCTAACTCCGGTTCCTATAAACCTGTTGGAATGGATTTTTTGTCCAATTGATACAATGTTCAAACCAAAGAAACGATGGATGGACTGTGTGGAAGATTATAATTTTACACTTTTGGTAACGTTTTGAATCATTGTTCGAATTAGGTTTTCGTGAAGATTTAGACGAATTTTATTATTATAATTGACTAGAAAGGGGGTGACTACCGAGATGACGACTAATAGAGAAGTATGCAAAAAAGTCATGTTGGGCAGAGCTCAAATAAATTGGAATAACATTGATCAGTCTTTCAGAATCCTGCGTAAGACTTAAGTACTTATAAGTCTCCCTTGGGGATGGATAATATTTCGGAACCCGTTATGTTTTTCTACAGAAATACCAGTACGAGGAAAAGAATGGTAAGAAAGCAAGCAGCTAAAAGATCCAAACGTATTTTTTTTCCCTAACACAATTGATAAGAGCATACATTAATCGTACACCATACACTGACCATATTTCCGTGATGTCATACATGACTCAACTATCAGTTAACAAAGTAAAATAAAACATCACAAATAATAAAAATCTTGAAACGCAGATCACAAATCTTGAGAGCAGTGGTGGCCCAGTGGAAATGGCGGCGGCGGCTTACAGCCAGACAGGCACTTTACTTTGTGTAAATTATCTCATCACCACTGTTCTCAAAACGGTGAAGGAAAACATCACCGTGAGGAAACCCATATGTCCTAGGGCAAAAATTCAAAGACATGTGACATCTACCAACTCGCACTGGGCTCGCGTGGTGGACTACGGCTTTTCACAGAGAGGAAGTTCTTAAGTTTATCAACATCACTGTCCATACAAATTTAACATTTCTCCTTTCCCCTTGTCACAAAAAAAAATACTCAAAACTTTCACCCCAGTAACATCTTCGTCATCAGTAACGACAGTACATAATTCATTCCGTACTCCCCGCACGTTCGCAACAATTTATTTGACCCGAAAAATCTAGTGGTATACAAGAGACATAAACTGGAACATTTTATTATCTCCGACAAATCTGTACTAAAGAATCATAAAACGTGTTAGTTTTTAATAAAATCCAGTAATATATTCAAGGGAATGTTTTATTGCACTTGTTTTATTCGTTCTATATAGAGATGGTAATAAGATTTACTTAGATTTGTTCTCTAAATTGTGTAGTTTGTAGTTCTGTTCAATGAAAAGTATAAAGGATGTGATCGGAATTGGATCGGACTGTAATATTTCGTTGTGTTTCAAGTAGGTAGGATAAGAATAATCAGTCTATAATGTTCCCACTGCTGGGAAACAGGCCTCCTCTCGGAGAGTATGCCGCAAACCACCACGTGGGCCCAGTGCGAGTTGGTGTATGTCATATCTGTTGTGAGAACTCATGTTTTGAGAGCAGGTTCAAATAAAAATCCAAAATACCTTCAGAAAAAATTAATAAAAGGAGAAATAAAGCTTCATTTAGATGCTCATCTCAATCTTGGATTTGAAACCGTATTCAAAACGTGATGACAGATAATTTTTTTAAAGCATTACCAAGCGAGAACAGAATTACTTTTCCCAAAACCATTTTGTTTGTTTTTTTGCAATTTGCATTTACGATTTAAGCCGTTAGCAGTTGAGTGCAAATCCGAAAAAAACAATTTTAAAAATCTACGTATAGAGTTTTAAATTTTGATCACCATTTTAATAAATTCGGAATTGCATTTGTACTTTTTTTTAATATTGCAAATTAAAGTTTATACAGCGAAAGCCAGCCATCCGTAGGCATGCATACGTCATACGTGTTATTGTTATTCTCTAGTAAAATGTGGCTGGTTTCATTTTGGCGTTCAATTAATTTAAAAAAGTTTTGATCTCTATCTATTCTAGGCAACAGAAAACATTTTACATGTTGGTTAATAAATATAAAAAAGCCTTACAGACAAAAAAATATTAAAAAACATACTTTTTCTAACACCTTTCTTAAAGATAAACTATAGAGTTAAACTAATTTTATATTTCTGCTCTGGTAAGAACCCGTCAATTAATTGAAGGTGGAGTTCTCCTTAAAGCGATTTCCATTACCAGTCTTAACCTGTATGACCGCGGACGGGCCGCGCGCGGATCAAAAACTATTGTAGTTAATTAGAAAGTTCTTGAAGAATTAAATATAACTGAAATAGTGTTCCAATTTAAAAAAAAAACCTTTTGTTATTACCCACTGCAGGGCAAAGGCCTCCCCATTTTTCTTGCAAACCTCTTCGTCTTGTGCGATCTCTGGCAATATATCTACCTACCTAAATAAATTTACGTAAACATTATTGCTATCAAGAGGTGCCTACTTTAGTACTTATAAAATCCTTTCATCAAACACAAAACAGCTTTACTCCCGCGTACATACCACCGTAACCGAGATCTTTTCCTACTTATAACTTATCCCATAGTCCCCTCATCCACTTTGAAAACAAAACTCTGTGCATAACGGATGTCATCTAAATCCTTAAAAATATGAAGGATTTGGGCCGCGGCTTGCAAACGAGCAGACTACAGAGTGGTTCCGCCGCCAGAATATTAATAAAGAGGCCAGATCTTATTAATATTGATGATGTCACTGGAAGAACATGACAGATTATGAGTAGCCTTGTGTCGCTTAATCAGCGGACACAAGTTTCGAGAGGACTTTTTTTTGGGAGGCTTGAAGTGGTGATTAGTTTTAATAAGAGATTGTTATTCTAATAATTATTATGTTGTTGTTAGTAACAAAACCATCGGAAAGCACGTTAAGCCGTTGGTCCCGGCTGTCATGCAAAGATCTTTGACAGTCGTTACGGGTCGTCAGAAGACCGAAAGCCTGACAACCAGTCTTACCAAGGGGTATCGTGTTTCCAAGTTACTGGTTTGTGGAGGTCAGATAGGCAGTCGCTCCATGTAAAATACTGGTATTCAGCTGCATCCGGTTAGACTGAAAGCCGACCCCAACATAGTTGGGAAAAGGCTAGGCAGATTGATTCTTTGCTAGTAAAAAAAAAATTGCGATCTTAGAAACAATATTAAACTCATGTGATAATATAACCCGTAATAAAAAAGGCAGCAATTTTCCGTAATATTATCTTTAGAATGTAATAACAAAGTAAACATGAATCAATATCAAAATAAAAAGACCACAGATTTTAGTTCTTACACTTCGCTAAGCTCTATATGAAATAAAAAGGAAAGTCGACATCCGAAAATAGTTCTTGTTCAATCTCCTAATTCGTGCCGATATTGCCTGCTACTACACTAACAGAAAACCTATTCCCGCTAGAATAAATCTCATACAAATCGAGGCCGCGACCCGATTTGAATAGCTCCAATTAATGAATACTACTAGTAACATTAATGTCAAAGTGCTCAGTACACTCGCATTTAGCAAAGAATCTGTGCCAAGTACTTTTTTCGTGACCCGGCTCTCTAATTGCTCGACAAAAGATTTATGCACTCAATCGACAATTGTGTTCAGAATTTTGTTTCGAATGTCGCAGTATTTTTGTTGCTTAATTCAGAGTGATTCAGTCCTTCGAGGCGGATTTTTGGACCTTCTTCTCTCTTTATTTGCGTTGCTAACAATACTCACAAATGATGCTTTGAATTTCGTTCGTCGTGGAATTTAAACAATGTCTCTTTTGTTTTACTGGATTGTGACGAAGATTTATGTGCATTGCACCATGATATATTTATTTAGGGATTGTCTCTGGTCATTCTGTTTAGAAAAGAGTAAAAGGAGCGGTTACTCCGAAATAAATCAGCTCTTGAGGGTAGGCTTCACACATCAATCAATCTGCCTAGCCTTTTTCCCAACTATGTAGAGGTCGGCTTCCAGTCTAACCGGATGCAGCTGAATACCAGTATTTTACATGGAGCGACTGCATATCTGACCTCCACAACCCAGTAACTGGGTAGGTAATACGATACCCTTAGGTAAGATAGGTTGTCAGACTTTCGGGCTTCTGACGACCCGTAACAACCGTCAAAGATCCACGAATTGCAGCCGGGACCAACGGCTTAACGTGCTTTCCGAGGCATGGAGGAGTCTCGGTATGTACAGATGGTCATCCATCCACGGATGAATCCCGGTAAGCGTAGCTTAACCTGATGGATTGATCCGCGCGGCTGTTATTACTAAGCCACGAGCTCCTTCCGCTCCTCTTTACATACATCGGAGTCTAAGAAGGTCACAATTCAAATCTCTGGCCTAATTAAGCTAACATATCGTAAGTGTACCCAGTTAACATTGAAAATCATGTCACATAAACCTGCAAAATGTTTGTAAGCGACTAAACAACAAACAACGTTACCCATTCCCAATAGTATAGACTAGCGAAACGGTGAAGCTACTAATTAAGTGGGAAATGAGAAGCACGCGTGCAGACACAATGTGATTAAGTGTACGGAACCGTCTGAGCAGAATTTTGTTGTGAACTTGGTCCTAGGTGTGCCTATAGCGCGGCTTCGAGGATTCATTGCTTGTGGTTCAGGCGGGAACAGAACAGAGAGTTCTGACGCTTTGTCTTGTATGTTAACAGAAGTTCTGCTCGGAATAAAGGGTGTGTTCATGTATGGGAGGAATTTCTGTACCTATGGCGAATGAGGTCTGAAGCTTTTTTGCTAAAATGAAGAGTTTTGTCATTTGAAGGATGGGCGTTTTGGGGGACTGACTTATGTGATTTTGACGTTCTAAAAGTGCTTATTCTCAGCCTAGTTTGAATATGATTTTGATTTCTTTATCAGTATCATAAATGTACTCGACGAGGATGCTTTCTTGTTATAACTACTACTTACTATTTCGTAAAAACACAGCATTTGTGACTCTATATTATAAAAATGTTGGTTATATTTTTATCGCTTACTTAACAAACTCTACAACTTAACAAAGTTATTTTACAAATCACCGTTATTCAGAATTGTGAAGTTCATCTACCACGGCATGATAAATTAATAATTACTTCGCCATTGCCAGTCTGTTTTACAAAAATAGGCATCAAAACAAACAATTAATTTATTAACTTAGGATTTTGTTGTTCATAGCGATTTAATAAATATGAAGAAGCCTATGTTTAAAGGTGATAATAATTATGTACCGGTAAATTGTACAATGAACACAATAATATTTATCTTTTGGGTATTCTTGCATGGTTTTCTAACAATAAAACATTTGTGACACTACACTGTACACATAGCAAACAATTCCGAATAAAATACAACAAAGCAAATCTTCTGTAGCCATATTTCGTATGCGTGTATCGCACACACTTTTATTCTTTTTCCCTTGCGGAATAAATAAATTACGTGTAGAGAAAAACAGAAACTTCTATGCGAACCCTCTAATGTTTTACAAGCCGATACTTGCTAAAGGCGTAGGTCGAAATTGAGATATTCACTTCGACGGTAAGCGTGAATTTATCAGGGTTGAAATGTCGTGCAGCTCGGGAGTATTTTAACCTGCTTCGTATGTAGCAAGTTTTAAACCTAAGGTAATGTACTCATGTTTTTTTTTAAATGTTCGATGAGTTTAAGTAACATTAGGTAACATAAATATCATAACATCACGCCTGTACTTCCCGAAGGGCTAGGCAGAGGCGTACCAATAGTACACCCATATTTCGCCAGATATGTTTAAGTCCCATGTAATAGAGGGCGAGCCTATTACCATAAACCGGGCACAAATTTAGACACCGGGTTGCTACTGAGAGATTCCAACCCAATTACACTTTGCCCGATCTGGGAATTGAACCCAGGACCTCATGCTCAGGTGTAACGCTTGCGAACACTAGGCCTCTACACATTATCTACCTAATATTCTTAACAAACGATCACTTGATCACTTTGCTTGCTTCCCACGTGTAAGTGTTTCCTGGCCACTAAGTGTTTCTAGTAAATTTTGTTTTCCTTTCACTCTGAGTAAGTTCAATGAAACTACTTTAGACGTTACTACAGTCCTACTGCTAAAGATAAAAAGTGTTAAATGTGAAATCAAGTCTAGAATCTGTACACTTAGGTAAATAACATAATTAACATTTTGTAACTACGACGATTACAAAAAAAAAAAAGATAAGATTTAAAAAAGGATGATAAGAGGAGGAATTTAAGATTTAGGATATAGTATTTTAGGGGTATGAGGAACAGGGAGTAAAGTTCACTCATCCACCATAGAAAAGGGAGGATCCTCCGGCCAGACGGGTGTTGTGTCTGGTGGGCAACTGCCCAATGATTGATATTGGATTTTTGTATATATGTTCACTGCACGGTAAACTCTAATTGCGCGATGCAGGATTTTTGTGACGTCAGGATTTTTGTGTGACGTCAGGTCTTTGATGCGTAATTCGAATGTGGCGATGTAGGTACCGCCACAGTATGTAATTTTATAGGATGTAGATTAAGGATTCACACTCTATCGCATTGGATCGCAGATCTGTAATAGCAGATGTAGGTAAGATTTGCGTAAATAATTAAGAGACAACATTGTTGAAACATAACAACGCAGTCTAGCCCAAAACTTAAAGCATCTTCAAAAGCATTTTCATCATAATACCAAGAAGCGAAACAAGTTTGAAAACACACATTTCATTAGAATTTCCAAAGGCATCCCATCTCTTAACATCAAAGGATTCCACAAAAAAGGTGGTTCGAACATGACACAACTAAAAATATTTTTATGGGGTCAACGAGATGGTGGTGGAAATTGCTTTAGTTTTGTTTTTGTTAGGCTGAATTAGATTTGGGTACCAATGTGTTTGCAGTTATGGATATAGTTTTTGGATAGGATTTAAAGGTACAAGTCCGTAGCAGATTGAAAAAAAAACTTCATTTTTTAGTTGATTCCTCAATACTCTTCTAAAAGGTTTCGAGCACACTCTATTGTCACAAAAATGGTCCTTCACTCCGAAAAAATGCTTAAAAGCAATCAACTGCTATGTAGAGCTGGTGTAAAAGTGTGGAATGGCTTTAAATTGCTGTAAAATTGTTCGGGATTGTGAAGAATATTCTCCTTTTCTTTCAAATTATGTTCAGACAAAAATGTGTAAATATCTACATACATTCGAAGGCAATTTGTATTGTTGAATAATGTGTAACACAAAACGAATGTCTGCACATGTGCTGTAATAATGCACATTATACTGAATACCTCTAAATTCCCATCAATAATTTAAGATAGTTTCCTATTGACTGTTACAAGTACAATAGCTACGTAGTTACATTAGCAGGCCCCTAAATCCTCATTCTATTATAACAATAATATTAACATAACAATTATACGAAATGTGCTGTTGAAAACTGATCACGTTACGAGAAACTTAATGATCATCTGTTAATGAGGCCAGCTGCATGCAGTCTGCATATACGATGCGATGAACGATATGCGCTGAGTTTCGAAATAAGCACAATCGTATACATATAATAATAAATTCGCGTAATATCACGACTTTAATCCCCAAAGGGTTGGGCAGAGGTGTACCTAGTACACCCACATGTCGCCAGATATATTTAAGTCCCATGTAATAGGAGGCGAGTCTATTGCCAACAACCGGGCGCAAATCCAGACTCCGGGCTGCTACTAAGAAATTCCTAAATGCTTGTAAAATAGACGAAAATCCTGGGCATTATTATTGTAACTTCAGTACCATAATAACTTTACCTTGTCCGCTAAGAGAGAGAGATGATATATAAGAAAAAAAAATTAAAGACATCTTTTACCTACACTTACCAATACATTGAATTAGCCGTTGCTAATTAAATAAATATTGGTAGGTAACAACCGCCAAAGAAAATAAATAATAAAGTGAAAATGTTTCTTGTCCTGAACAATAAAATAATGTTTCCAAATACAAAACAATACGTTTAACTCGAACGTGAATAAATTAATTATAATTATTATTTAGTAAGAAAAATTAATGTCTATTGAAAGACCACTCAAGAATCTCACAAGTTTCGTTACGTTGCAAAATATCCAATACAATGTTGACCCAAATAGGATATTGTTAAGGATAAGTCTCGCATAAATTTTGTTTTCTCGCAAATTCCATTCACAAAATAATGGTAATTTATTCGCATTTTTATTTAAAGGTTTAAATTAATAAGATTATGCGAAAAGAATTTTTATCCACGCATTTTTCCCTAATTCAAAATGTTGAGTTTTGGCTATTGAAGTGTATTCATAAATTATGATAAAATTATATAAAACGTAATTAAGGAAAATATTCCGTATAATTACATTAGACGTACCGACAAGCATAACTCTCGTTTTAATTGATAAAAGCAATCCGTCGTCAACTTTTTAAAAGTAAATAAAAATATAAGAAACATTTTGTCAAAAAGTATTCCACATTCTTTTAATACTATAAACCCGTTACATTTCCACGCCGGAATCTTATTTCTCCGACAAAAAAACCTTTGAGAAATCTTAAAAATTAACACGATATGTTTATGAAAAGAGATTTGACATGCACCTGAATGTTTCAGACAATACATACCTTTCTAAAACCATGTCGGGGCCTCACACATCCATTCAAATGTGATCATCTTACACGAGACATATCGTCACATCTATGAAAAGGCGAAAAACACTTCCTAAACCTAACTTCACTGTTACTAACACAAACTAGAAACTACTTATTTTAAGTCACAGGACAAAATTTACAACAACAAGGAACTTTGTCTTTATAATATTGTTTTAAAACAAACACGGTGTCGGGTTTTAGAATTAATCGTCGCGTTGCAAGACGTCCGCGCGTGTGCCCGGTCGCGAGGCGACTGACAATATCACCAAATATGAACCTAATTTTCCCCAGATCTGTGCGTGAAGGTGCCGGTGGGGAACAGTTTGCGTGCAACCTTTTGTGTTAGTTCGCGAGAGTGATAAGAGATGGCGTTCGAATAAAGTTTCGTGAATATTTATTAGGTTTGAAGTTTAATGAAATATTCTTCGTATGAACACTATGGCTTATCATTTGATGCGGGCGGACAAACTAAGATAACAGTTGGTTCTTCTTTAACGACGATATTGTTTTCACTAAATTACTTAACTTAATTATTTTTAACGCATGGTGCTAAGCCGACTAATATTTCTAAATAAGTTTTTTTTTTATAATGACTTAATTAGACAGTGTAATATAGAGTTTTATGTAAGGATTTCAGAGAGGTCACAACAGTAACTTTAAGTAAATAATAATTATGAATTTACAAAAATGTTTATCAATGCACATAATTTCATTGAATATTTTTAAAAGTCTGATTAAGTAAGTAGTCATTTTACTAATTGACTTTTTTCTCCTTCATTCCAGCAATCTACAAGGAAATGAAATAAAACAATACGAACCAGAATATGTAAATGTTATGCTAAATAATCTCGGAAGATATAGAAATGGATCTTTTATTTGATTTTTTGTTCTAAATAAGATTTAAATGTAACTCGGGGTGGGCCTAAAATAATAAAATGAACGATATAAACTAACATTACTGGATATTTTCTCAAAATATATCCCTCTTAGGACCGCTGATATTATTGCCATTTTATGTCTGGTGCAAAACATAAGCTGATCTGCGAATGAAAGGACCATTTCGGTGTTTAGTGATGGGGTAAGGACCAATTCACAGACTTTCGAGAAAACCGTTTTTTTTTGTACTACATTCAGAATAAATTTAACTTCTATTATTTTCGATAACTGGACTAGAGAGTTATCATCTTCTTTTTTATTAAATCGATTATAACACAAAAATTCAATCCATAAGTGTGAACTGAAGAAAAGAGTGTTATCCTAACTATATTTATATAAAACTAGCCGATGCCCGCGACTTTGCCCGCGTGGATGTCGGTTATTATATACTAAAACCTTATTCGAGAACCACTCTATTCATTGGTGAAAACAGTAGTACAACAGTAGTTTTTGAGTTTATCGCGTACAGGACAACAGACAGAGGCGGCAGAGGACTTTGTTTTATAATACATAAGGATATATATATTTTTTTAATATATAATACCATTATAAATGCAAAAGTGAGTTTGTTTGTTAGTTACGCTTTCACGCTAAAACGCCAGATCAGATTTGGATTAAATTTGACGCATGCGTAGACCATGACCTGGAATAGGACATAGGATACTTTTTATCCCGATATTCCCACGGGATCGAGACTTACGCGAGTGAAACCGCGGGGCGCAGCTAGTGATTACAACACTAAAGATCAAATCCATAAGGTATGAATTGAAGAAAAGTTTCAGGCAACTATGTGGACTTAATATGACTTGCAGCTTTCCTTTTATTCCTTGAAACCGGTTCCTGTTCGCACTTGCAAGCAAGGGTCTGCTCTTTTTTCTTGATAAATCTTCTACACGTTTTTCTTAGAACGCACATCCGATTAACATCCAGCTAACGATGGACCATCTTGTAATTAAATTGAGAAGAGATTCTCTTGTGAAGCTATGATAAGCATAGGTAATTAATTTATTGATTAAAATCGATCCAGGCTTATTGCTGCTTTAGGCCCTGTTTTATAATAATTCTGCCAAAAAAAAACAATGTTCTGACACAAACACTACCCTTTTCAAGTTAATTTTTAATTGTTTCGTTACGGCCACATTACGCAGAAAACTAAGTAGGAACACCTAATCAAAACTAAAACAATCCCTTAGTAAATATCATCTTACGACACACAAGGGAAATTATGAAATGATTTATTCTTAGTCGAGACCACACAGAGAGTTACGGCGTAAAGTGCTATTGTAGCACAGTTCACGTAGTACACTCCAAGTCGTAGCAATGATAGTTACGAGGCTACTACAGCGTAGCAACCGCGTAGAGGGTCTACGAGTGCGCTACGAAAGATCTAGCGGTATTTGTCTGATGGTTGTTTACATTTTGTCGATAAGAAGCGATGTTGGAAATGTTGTTATATTTGAGATTTGTATGCTTACACGTTGGTTGGTTTTATGTAAGTTTAGTTTTTGAAGTTGGTACGTTTTGTTGTAATAATTTAAATACCTGCATTGTTATTTTTAGTCATCCTTTTTTTCTCCTAGAAATACTTGGTGCAAATTTTTGCCCAAAAATGGGACAGCTCAAAGTTATAAGAAAAGTATTTTTTTCAGATTTAATTAAACCCCTTTTAATTTCAATCATTTAAATGGTGATCTCTAGTGAAGTATTTTTTTTTAAATTCAGGTAATAATTATGGTAATATTAAAGACATATTATCTCCAAACGCTAAAGTCTTATCAACCGCAACGCATAACATTTACTATACATTTATAGAATTCCGTAAAAGTGGGATATTTTCTGGGCTATGGACACGATTTAGTATCGTTTTTATTTGTTTACAAGAAATATATACGGGTTCTGCCGCATTAAATATCCACGTTACATTTTATTTCTTTATTTTTCCTTTTTTCTAAGGTTTTTCGGTTACCTTAATATTTTTAGGGTGTTTAGTTCTAACAAAACAGTGCTCGAATCATACGTTTTTATTATTCATTTGCAGAGTAACACGTAGGATTTATTGTTGTGTGATACTTACTTGCTTAGTATTCGATATTTTTTTTCGCGTTTAGTAAAACAAAAACGTATTTATTTTTAATATATGAGTTATGGAGAAAACGAATCGAGTGGCCGATATAGATAAGGAAATAATGAACGGGTAATATGTGTGTGTGTTTGTGTGTGTGTGGTTTGTGTGTTTCGTGTGTGGTGTGTGTGTTTGTTTTAGTATACAATACAATACAGTAATCTTTATTGACATAATATGAGGTTACAGAATCGGATGAAGCTTCTGAATCCCAAACTAGGTAAAAAACCTGTTTGTCAGGAGTCAGCGCCTTCTCCCAATTTCTTTACACAATTTTTTATGCCAAAAAAGTTACTTACTTATACTTATCCTATAGTATACTGATGAACTTAAAAACACTGCATAGCAAAATTCATAGCAATAAATTCGCTTCCTCTCATCTCAAAATATATTTCAGTCAAACTTTTGATCAAAGCTGATAAATAAGAACCCCACGTGTGCAATAGCGAAGTTTTTAACAATTTTATCTGTTTTATAAATCCAAGATGGCGTCGCGCGTTAAGGAAACCAATTTATCTCAACAAGTTAGCGAGAGCGTTCGTTTTCAACCATTTTGTTTTGTGTTTTATTAGTTTCTGTTGAATTCGCTTGTATTGAACGGATTGTATTTATTCGGTAATCTTCTTTTGATTCTGTTGTTTGAAAACCCTTTGCCTTCAAAGCGAGATTAAACGTGCATTGGCGTTTGTTGCTGTGAGTTATTTTACTATGGTTCAATGGTTTTGTATTATAATATCACCCTTATATTCCCAGAAGGGTTAGGCAGAGATGCACCTATAGCAGATCCATATTTTGCCAATTATGTTTAACTCTCTTGTAATAGGGGGCGACTCTATTGCTATCAATCGGGCACGACTCCAGATTTCGGGCTGCTACTGAGAAATTCCAGTTGGAAAAACCTAATAACACGATTCCACAGGTACCGGTACTAAAGACAAAGGCGCTATCTATGGAATCGAAACTAGAACCCTTTGCTTGAGGTTGCAAGAGCAACGAGGCAGGCATTGGTTTTTATAACTATTGTAAATAGTTTTTTACTGTTTCAAAATTTATGTATAGTTTTTAGTTGTATTTATTTAAGTATGTACGTACCGATCAACATTCACAGTTATAGGAATAGATTGTAACTGACTGTGTCTTTGCTATTTTGTAACGTAAACTTAGATTTTTTTTTTGACATGTTGTGCACATTATTTCAAAACCAAAAACTTAGTAAAACCTTTCACATTAGTTAGTTTAGTCATAATTTATTAAACGTAAGTTATCAATCAATCAATAAACTCAGCATATCGCAGTCTACTGCTGGACATAGGCTTCTCCCAGGCTATGCTACATGCCCTAAATACAACACAAAAACCGGCCAAGTGCGAGTCGAACTCGCGCACGAAGGATTCCGTATCTAATTCCGATCTATAAAAAATGGCAAAAAAAAAACACATTTGTTGTATGGAAGCCTACTTAAATATATATTTTATTCTGTTTTTTAGTATTTATTGTTATAGCGGCAACAGAAATACATCATCTGTGAAAATTTCAACTGTTTAACTATCACGATTCATGAGATACAGCCTGGTGACAGACGGACAGACAGACGGACGGAGGGACCCTTAAAAGATGCTAGTAAACTAATATCCAGTTTTTTTTTTTAAATCCCCATTCATTAATAATATCACTTTCAACAAACTCAGAGGTAAACATGATACGTCAAGTGTACTCTGTAGGAACTGCCCAATAGTCTGGAGCTTACCAAGTTTTCAGCGACGTAAATCAAAGTTCAACAATTAGATAGAAAGTCTTCCTTTGAGACAAAGCCTCGTAGACCGAGATCCTGAACAAAACCTTATATTTTGGTGTAAGTTGGGAGAGTTAGCGTAATGAATTTTGAGAAATCTAGTACATTGTTTGCCTTAAGCCGACGACATGACATGTTGCGACATTTTTTTTTTCTCAGCAATTGATAAAAAGCTTAAGTTGATTAGTCTTCAATCTTATTACCAAATGATTGATGTTTGTTATAATTAACTTGTAATTCTAACTCTAGCTAGTATTATAAATCCGAAAGTGAGTTTGTTTGTTACGCTCTCACGCTAAAACGGGTGAATTGATTTGGATGAAATTTGGCCCATGGGTAGACCATAACCTGGAATAGGGTACTTTTTATCCCGGTCGTACGTTCCCGCGGGATAATTTCTGACATCCACGCAGACGAAGCTGCGGGCAAAAGCTAGTTTTAGTCATATTTTGACCAATGTTGCCACTTTTGGGAAATGGTGTTGCAATTAACCCCGCAAAAGTTGCATTATTGTTTAGTTAAAAAAATTTTTTGCTGTCGCTAACTAACTTTTCAATTAAGAGAAATAACTCGCGAAATAAACGTATCTGACAGGAGGTTTATAGATAATTTAATCACCCAGAGATTCCCTCATTTCTACTTAAATACCGCAGAGGTCAAAGAACTCTAACCAGCCAATGGTTTACAACTCACACCAACACTGCAACTATTTTAAGTTCTGCACTTACCATATTTACGAAAACTCCTTACCTCCATACACATAAGGTCTCATTTAACTGCTTGAACTATCTTTGTGACCTCAAATATTCCCTGACAGAGGTGTGAGTGTGAACAGATGGAATGACTTTAAGACGGAAATATCTTTGTTGAAATAAAAGTGACAGACTAACATATTTCCAAGTAGGAATTTCAACAGATTTAGAATATTTTAGCGGAGCCTACATCTCGTGTCTGGAGCTGAGTGTTAGTTGAAAACACGCGAAGTGCTTGGCTTGGGATTTTATTTGAATGTAGAAAATGTGTCTCTAGGAACTTTTCTCAAAATAAAGGAGAAATTCTTTCGATAGAGGCTCACGATCTGACAGTAGAAGGATTTTATATTATCTGTTCCATTTTATTTTAAAAATTAACAGTACCACAAAAATGCTTTATTTATTTCACAATAAAATTTATCCCGATGTTTCAGCTCAAATACCTGTCCCTACCGACATCGGAAACCGATAAAATATTGCTAATTATTACAATTTCAGCGAAATCGTTACCCAAATAAATTGGAAACGAATTGTTTTTATCGTAAAACGTGAATCCACAAGATATACGATCCAACGTCTGCAGTCAATGGGTAATTACAGCCGAAACTCATTTGATTTTTATGGGCGACCACTTTTTTCGCACCCCAGTTTATTGTTGAAGTTATTGCCGAGATTTTAATAGGTGATATCGGGAGTGATGGGTGCGCTAGCTGAATCTACACTTCAGTGCATGGAAACTAGGTAGGTTAGGGCATTTTTACATTAACGACGATAATTTTGTGAAGTGTTATATTTTTAACCAACTTCTTCAAAAAGGAGGAGGTTCTCAATTCGTCCGCATGTTTTTTTTTTTTGTTGTATTTATGTTACATTGTTACTCCGCCAATTACGAATCGATTTTGATGATTCTTTTTTTGTTTGGTAGGTCATGCTTCCGTGGTGATCATATATATATATATTAACTTTGCTTGCGTAGTTGTTGAGTTAGCTTCAATAATTACGTAAGTATTTTTTCCACTTAGTCTATGTAGACGACATTTTATTATTTTATTTGACTCCGTCACTGTTATTTACATAGCAGGTAGTAGTATTCGAATTTGTGTGGCGTAGGTACCACAACTAAAATGTGAACAATAATGTTTTTTACAAAAAAAAAAAACAACTGACTTTCAAAAATAAACACTAAAAAACACAAAAAAATAACTGAAAAGCAATGAAAAGTCAGTTTTTGTTTTTAAGTTTTTTTGTTTTACTCGTAGGTAATACTTGTAATAGACCAGTTCACTTCACGGTCTAACAGATAAAAAATAAGCAATACGCGGATTTTAATCCCCAACAGGACCTTATTGTTCAATCACTTCAAATCCACCTGCTATGAGTGTACATTTTATGTTGGACCCATTGGAATAATCTGTCATACCATATTTTGAAAAGTCACATAGATCATCATCATCATCTGCCTAGCTTTTTCCCAACTACGTTGGGGTCGGCTTCCAGTCTAACCGGATGGAGCTGAATACCAGTATTTTACATGAAGCGACTGCCTATCTGACCTCCACAACCCAGTAACCGGGTAATACGATACCCCTTGGTAAGACTGATTGGTGAAAAGTCACATAGAATTAATTGAAAATACTATTCCTGTCTGCGTAATCAGACTTCAATTTATACCAACGGCAACGCGTTAATTTCCAAACCGATATTGTATTTAAAAATCCACTCGTCTTTTAAAAAAAGAAAGTAAAGTGACGGTGTGGATATTAAAAAGATAGGCCAAAAAATACTTTCAGACAAAATTGATCCATTACAGTTGAAGTGCGAAACGGGAGCGCGTGTGAGTAAATACGAAATGGGGGGCTAATGGTCTACGGAACACATCTTAATGCAAAAGCACCAATTAGCGTTTTCGCTATACAAAAATTGTAACGAATGAAAACGGACCTTATTTTAAAGCAACAAAGTCTACAGTGAAAATACATTTTTCAACGCAAGCCCAGTGCTACGTGCAGTTTGATTTAGTAACATGAATTTGAACTTTCTGTAGTTAAAGATAAAGTTATTTTTTCACTGGTTTTAGTCGGTAGCGGGTAAACATTATGAAAGTGGGGGTAAGAGGCTGCAAAGACGAAACGCTTAGCTCATGTTGGTTTGAATTACAGAAGGAACGTATCCACTGTTGTGTTCGTCCCATATTTCCTATACTAACTGTTTGGTTATACGCGGTATTTGATTTGTGACGTCATAAAACGACTTCGCCTTTGACAGTGATGTACTTTTAAAAGGAGAACGTGACGTCGCTAGCGCCATTTTTGTTTTATGTGTCTCTTTGTTTCCATGTTTTATTTACGTTCAGTTTCACATGAAATCTTGCTATGAAGGTTTTTTTTTTTTATCTTGTACAGGTTAGGAATGAATAAATCCTCGAATGAGAAATTGGTATTGCTGTAATTTTAGCTTTTATTTTTACATTCATAAAGTAGATAGGTCTAGAGATGATGGTCTCTTTCGGAAACATGCAACAAAAACAATGTTTTCTGCTTTATGCTGTGTTCTGGCTTAAATAGTTTTGCTTTTTAACGTTCTCTGTGGACAACAGTCGATATTTCATATCTGGGTAAACGCATTTTCACTTTGTACGAGCATCGACTATAATGCTTAGACCATAATTTCGCTATTTTAGACTGGTTATAAGTCCAGTTTCCTGACCATCTTCCAACCCGGAGTTTCTTGCTAGAGAAGCCACCTCATACTTTTATATCTCCACCAAATTGTCGCCTTTTACTAGCTCAAGTAAAGAAATACAACACAAACTTCTAACTCCATAAATATAAACAGTACTAAACATTTGGCAGCTCGCAATAAGATCGGTATCAGGCTGTCAGAGAAGCCTAGCTGGCGCCTTAAGTGCTGACGTGACTACATTGCGATGCAATACGAATATACGTGGCATAGTGTCGGACACATAGTTATCGATATCAATGAAATAGATATTTGGTGCATACCTACTGGTGTTAAAGAAAAACATATTAATATTATTAATCCGAAAGTAAATCTGGCTATCTGTCTGTTACTTTTTTACGGATAGGTAGACATAGGATACTTTTTATCCGTACCTAGTACATTCCCGTGTGATAATTCCCGACCTCCACTCGAGCGCAACTGCGATAAAAATCTAGTGACTTTATAAGTAAATTTTTGTCTACTATTGATTGCACGTTTTTATGAATTTTCGTAAATTTCTGGTAAATGTTAGGAAGCAGATGCCATATTACTATATTTTTGTAAAGGCTGCAATACTGTGGTGCAGCTGTAAATAAAATATAGCTTAAACATAAACTATTATATTTTTTGATTTTGTACTGCCACTGGCGCCATCATACAGCGCCGTTTAGTTTTAATAAAACCAAAAAAAAAAACCGACCTTTTCCACGAAAAATTTAAATCATGTTGGCGGACGAAGCTATGGTTGAAGTTAACTAAAACAAGGAATGGTAGAAAAAACTAAATCGTAAAGATGTTATTATGTTTTAATAGTTTGCTATTTTTAGACCGACAGACCGACATAGTTTAGAAGTTGACTGCCTCATTGGTCAGTGGAAGCGCTACTGCTGAGCAAGAGGTATGGGATCGAGCAAAATGTTATTGAGTTTGTCGTTTTATCAGAATTTCTCAGTAGCAGTCCGGAGTCTGGATTCGTGCCGGTTTGAAGGCATAAGGAGTGATGGGACTTAACCATAACTGGTGAAATGTTGGTGACCTATAGCTACAACTCTGCCTAGCCTTTCGGGGAATACAGGCGTAATGTTATTTTATTTTTATTGTTTAGAATTTACGCTATTTAGAATTCATCAATCAGTCAATTCGTTAAACAAATTCAGTCACTGGACATAAAATTATTTAATATCTAAAAGTAAAATCTATTCTACTCTCACCAAACAAAATTTACATAATTTTCTATACAATTTCACATTTTCACACTTCTTCTTAAAATCACATTTAACGCCATCATTATAAATGTATCGAGCAGAACCCTCGATTTTCTGTGAACTAAATAATTTAAATAGTCGAGACAACTCAAAACTTTCCCTTTGGTAAAAATCATAAATATAAAACGGAGCTCGACCAACCTCGGAGCGAATTAAACTTGTAATTACAGTGATTGCTTTGCGGCACATTCGATGTTTTAAAAGGAAGAGTTTTGGAGTAGATGTGGTAATAGTGAGTAATAAAAAAAAATACAAGATTTTTAATTAGTTTGACGTTGTATAGTTTTAGAGACTTTAAGTAAATATAACAACGTACGTTACAAACGTATCAGGGCGAACTTCACCAATAAAATTGAGTGCGATCTAAACCGCGGTCAGGTGCTGTCAATGTGAATATTCCACAACAATCATGACACTGACTAAATTGAATACCACTTGTGTGTAGTAAATGATACAGTGAATAATTTTCTTATTTATGAAAATATAGGAAAAAAAATCTTGCGGAAATACTCATAGATTCCTTATTAGGTTTACCTCCGGGAATTGTTCGACACCTATCAACATATTAAGTTGGAGCCGTTCTCAGCGCTTAACAGGAGTTCTGGGATCCCTGGAAGAAGGAATTAGTAAAAATAACACCCAAAAGAATTTCATTATAACCTCATTTCTCATTACTAGTTTAATTCTTTTAATTTATGTTTTGTGTTTAATTTTTTCTATATATTTTAATTTGATTTAATTTAATTAAGTACCCCATAGTATTTTTTTTTTTTTAATTTTAAGTTTTGATTAAATTAATAATATTATTGTATCTTCACTGTACCATAATTGATTTTTCTTATCCGAGGAAACTTAGTGGATTGTACTGTAACCATTCTCAGATTTAATTTGTCTTCCCAAATAAATAAAATAAAATTACAAAACACTTATGATAGGCAGGCAAAGCCATATTTTTTTTTTCTCTTCAACCTTTCCGCAAAACAATGATTCTGGCTCCTCAAATATGGGCCGACCCTTTTACTAACAAACGCTCTCATAAACTCATTTAATGAATAACGTTCATATTATTCATAATTTAACGAAGGCAACCTTAATATAACTCCACTCGTTTCCCTATAGGTAACAGTATAACTCATAAAGTAGTTAACATTCGTAATTTCCTGGAATAGTCTGAAATTATACAACTTTTCTTTTTTTTTTTTGAGGGTGGGATATCATCCAATGACTTCTCCCGCTCTGTGCTGAGCGGAAGGGCGTGTCAAACTTTTACTGACTAAAACCCACCCGTGTTCCTTCATTTGCCTGTTGCCAAGGTCCCGGTATCCCTTTCGGACTTTCCCGCAACCCTGGCAGGCATGAAATTATCCACCTAGTACGTAACTATCAAATTCTGACGTGAATTGAAACATAATCATACGATATCTGTACCATCAGCATAATTTGCTTACCGTACCTAATTAGCAGGATTTAACTTCGTCGAATACCCGTTTCCAAATTCGGATCCCCGGATATTTCCTGTGTTCTGCGTTCGCTAGATTCATTTGTGGTGGAATATGTGTTACACTATGCTGTACATAGGTTCCCGTATGTTGACATAAGTACTAATGTGATATGAGGAAAACTGGCACAATATTTTGAAAGCAATTACCTAAATGACCTATATTTAGGTACTCGCTTTCAAAATATCGTGCCTTATTTGTTTTGCCTTATTTTCAGTTTTCTTGTAAAATAGTACTTCTTTCAGATACCAAAACCGCTGTATTCCGGAATAAGCAGCTGTACTGCTGGGGAGTTCGTTGCGCCACTTTTTCTTCCCAGCTAATGCACTAGGAAGTAGTGAAGGGCAGGCGTTTTTGAGGACTTTCTTAATTAATTTTGACATTGAAAAATTGCTGATTTACAGCCGAGTTTGAATAAATGAGTTATGATTTTGAAAAAGATGTTGGTCCAAGAATCTTCTCAATTAAATCTCTTGGAGTAAGATGGAATGCAATGATACGTATGGTAGTATCATAGTATGAGGTAGTTTAGGAGTTATTTACCGTATCAGAATAGGTGAGCCAACAACAAGATTAGCTGTCGAGAACAGCCTTTCAGCTGCATAATAATGCTCCAACGGCTAACATAATGGTAAAAGTCTGACGGGTCACTATTAACTAAAAATATAATTATGTCACTGTATTTTCCGAAGGGTTAGGCAGAGGCGTACATACCTACACCCACACTTAGCCAGTTGTTTAACTCCCTGTAATAGGGGGTGATCCTATTTTCATAAACCTCAGGACTCCGGGCCGCTAAGATTGATGGAAAAACCCAATAACACTTACAGGTATTCCTTACTGATGCAAAACAGAAACAATACCTTCTCCATCCCTTCCCACTTTTCAGTCTCACCGAGCAGCCTGAGGCGTTGCTCCCCGAAGAAGTATAAAACGGGCGTGTCAAAGATAAATTGGATTTCGGGATTTACAGTGCTTGACCGTGACGTAATTTAGATTAGCTTGCCGAGTTAAATAACAACTTGAAATATCGACTCAAAGCAACTCCGCATTGGACAAACAACTTGGCTTTGCAACGTTTCCTCCAGTTGAAAGTTGGTGCGTTCTAGGTTTTAAAGGGAATTTGTTTTGTTAAGAGCCGAATGGATCGTTCGATGTTTATCTTGGACCGGTTTGCTGAGTAAATAGAATTTTCTTGTCACTGGAGTTCGTTTAAAAGTTTCCGATTTATGGGTTGATAGGAACTGAATACTCTCAGATAAATGTCAGGTATTTATTTAGTTTTTAATGATAGAAAAACTTTCTCGTCGATTAATATGTGCCCGACCAACAACTTATTTATGATGTCCCCGCAACATATGAAGATTTTCGGCATGCTGCTTCTTCGGAGATCATATTATCTGTAACATAGCTTCCTTTCGCATAAACATACATAGATATGTCGTAGATTATAAAAGTTGAGCCATAATAGTATCTCGATTATAACGGTACTAAGGTTAGGGTAAACGCCGTGACGTACTCGCTAGAGTGGGGCGTCACGTGGATAGAGTCGTGTTAAGGGAAGTGGCTGAGCGACGAGTCAGTGTTGTGAGGGCAACAAACGGATACATACCTCCGCTTCTCCTATGCGAAACTGTCGGTTTGCCCGTGAAAAGTAGATCGTGAACATTATTAATATTGTACCTACTGTGATGATTATTCTGAAAGTGAAATACTAACTGATTTGCTGTATCATCATATTTTATTGTAAACCTGCACTATGGATTCCGTACCTGAGATGATGTCGGCACTATCGCTCAGCCAGCGCTGACGCTGTCAGATACATTCAAAATTAAGGGGCTCTATGATAGATTATCGGTAGTAGATGCAATTCCACATCATGTCCAGTCAAGGAAATTAATTATTAAACAAATGGACACTCTACGTCAATTTCACGTATGAGATCAATTTCATACAACTGTCAAAAAATAACAGTAGTAATTTGAATACACGGGGTAGCCAATGTGTTAGACAATGAATATACCAGAATTTACTACCAGCGAGCAGTAGAAAAAAATAATCGAAGCACCAAGCATAGCCTTCTAAGCTTTTACCAACTTCAATAAAAACATGACCACATAAAGCTTAAAGCCATCCACCCATTGATATACACAACAATACACAAGTGTCCAATACAACAGCAATTATAACCGATCTATCAAAAAGTATCGTTCTTAAGGGCCCTCTGGAACGAATCACTGTTCACTCATGCTCTCAAAAAGGTCGAGGGCTTGTGGACATTTGGAATATTTTCTTTTGTTAGTAGTCGTACGTTGAAATCTCTTTCCGATTCCACTTTAATGAAGGGCGATAAGTAACTATGACGGTTAGTATTTTTTTTTTTGGAACTCTTATCGGGTGCTTAAAACAGCCGCTTTGGCAGAATCCTAATAGGAAAATATTATGAATCATCGTAGAATGTCACAAACTGACAATTCATAATATGATCTGCGTGCGATTCATAGTACGAAACTATTCATCTGTTTGACAGTTTTTTATAGAGATTCGTAAAATGGTCATTATGAATTGCTTTTGTGTCAAATTAAAGGAATTGCTAATGACAGCTGGAAATTCAGGAAATGAATCGCTTTTAGAAGAATTGCTAATGTGGCCGGTTTAGGCCCACTGGTTTTGAACTTTATTTTTATGATTTTTTGATTGAACGACACTTAGCAATTTATAGCAGGTATATAGTCTGTTCGAAAAGTATCTGATGAAAGTGTAAACAAACCCTGTTCAAGTTAAATTCTTACACAATCACTTACATACTAAAGGAAATCAGTTACATATTCATCTGTATTAAGAAGGTACATCTTTCCAAGAATTATTGTTTTAATAGTATTATAGGCTCGCCCCCTACATGGGACTTAAACATAACTGGCGAAATGTGGGGATACTATAGTTACACCTGTGTGCCCAACTCTCTGGGGAAACAAGGTGTGATGTTATGATAAGTGTCACATTATTAAGTAAATTGTAATTGAAAAATCATAGATGAAAAATGAAAATAACATCAAAGTTATAAATTTGTAAGTGGCACTATAAATTGGCATCCACAGGTACATTTTGTGATCCATTTGTTTATATTTTCATCAGATATAGTTGGAACAAATCATAGGTACCCTAGGTTATTTGTGTATATCTTAAAGTACAAACACGATTGAGCTCGTTTTTATTAATAACTAGCTGATGTCCGCGGCTTCGCCCGCGTTGATGTCGGTTATTATATACTAAAACCTTCCTCGAGAACTACTCTATCCATTGGTGAAAACAGTACGAAAATCGTTGCACTAGTTTTTGAATTTATCGCAAACAGACAGACAAACAGATAGACGCGGCGGAGAACTTTGTTTTATTATGTAGTGATGATTATGAATTTCCTGATATGTATTAAAACAGAACGAGACATGTTTTTACTGCATGGAGGAGGCAAGGAAAGAACACTTTATGTGCAAATGGTATACAAAATAATGCATGTTTATTCTCCTGCATTTGAGTCAAACGAGATAGAGGAGTTTTCTCAAACACGCTTGGTAATTCACGCATTATTTTGACAACCTTCTTCGAGATAAATCGAAATTTCTGTACTGGTCAAAGACAAGTGACGATACGGCCAGCAAAGTTAGAAAATCCCTGGCGTGTTTAGCGGCCAAATAAATTACTATGAAAACTCATATCTGTCGTGTTATTTAAAAATGGAACGAACTTTTTACCTCAACACATGGTAACCAAGGAGGTAAATTAACAAAGATTTTATTTAAATTTCGATTTGGCTCGCAAATATCGCTGGTTAAAGTAAAGAAGAAACAAATGGACATATTGGCGTGTGAAAAGTTATCGTTGTCCGTCATTGATTCTGTAATTTTAAATTAATTTAATCAGTTTGAATTTCCGCGCATTATTTGAGAAAAGTACTATTCAAGCCTTGGCCGCAATCCGGAATTGATGGAATTACGTATGTGTGCCTCGGCCCACATTTTCACGATCGTCCATCAATCCGCTTATTGCTGGCCGCGACAGTAATGTACTATATCTTTAACAGAGATGTATATTACATAATAATTATTATTTATGATACTGTTTGTTATTCATTTAATTCCGTGAAATAACATTAATGGGACATGGTTTATTAAGAGCACGGCATAATTAATTACGAATTCATAAAGTAACAAACTTCATGCTATTCAGATGATCGTAAAACAAACTATAGACATAAAAACTAATACTTATGACATACGACCTAAAAGGTTTTATACCCAAAACCCAACTTTAATAACTATCCCACAGGAACACATAAACGCTAACTGCCCAAATGTAAGTCATCAAAATATATTCATGACATTACTTTCTTAGGAGCTTTATACACAGTATTTTATCGCCATATGTTGCGGACCCCTTTCTATGCCGCGTTCGACCCGCCTCTGACCTCTACACTCGTCATCACTTATACGTAATATTCTGGTCACAAATATTCAAGAACACAACCCCTGAAATTGCACTTTGTAAAGTTCTATCTAAGGCTTGTTTTTGAATGCAGATTGGAACGGTGCTAAATCGACAAGTCATAGTGGACATACATCCGCAATGCAATATAAACTTTCAACATACGAAATAAGAATCAATTTATTTTGGAGATGTCATATCAGCATGTAACTCACGTAATTTAATTTTGTGTTTGCGAATTTAAGTTCTATGTGGAGATGTTAAGGTTGGTTTTCTGAGATAAAATATAGGCTTAAGAAAATCTAAATTTAGATGTAGGTCATTGCATAGAGGGCTCGCTAATTGTTGGGCGTGCGTAAAGGAGCACTCTCAAGGCTTTTAGTAAAGACGTTGCCTTGTAAATATTGTAGTTGGTTGTGTGTTTAATGTAAACTTGAAGAGAGAAAAGTTTTCGGGTGTTTAGTTGCAACAGTATCCTTGTTTGAGTAATGTTTTGTGACGTCGAAATTTTGTAGGAACTTCCGAGTTGAGGAAGGATAAGTTTTGCATTGTTCATTTTAAAGCCAGCGTACAATCATTTAAATATTGTATTAATAGGTCGTGCAAATATTATATACGTAACAAAAGGCTTTCTTGCTTGTTTATAACATACACATAATCAAAGAATACCTACTAAATATTTCGCTACTTAGAATAAACTAAAGCTTGAACAGCTTCAATCTGATCTGTGATTACACAGTGCACCCTAACCGTCAACTAAGAAGCTTCATGTAGTTCTATTTATTCACGAAAATAGACATAGTAAATTTCATAGGCTCCACTGACCCTTCAAAAATCGATTTCCCTTTAACAAACGCCTATCTCTAAATGACAAAAGAGGCCAAAAGACTTGGGAACGTTTATGCAAATAAAACGCAACTCCGACGCGACATAAAAAAGTTTCAACCAAAATTGAATTAACTGTGAGAACAATTGAAAATGGCCGCCAGTAGAAATTAAACGGACGTACAAATTTAAACTTTAAGTTTTAATCGTTCCTGTGTTACTTTGCATTTTTTAATTCTGAAGGGGATTATTGGATTAAAACTTTGGCATGTTCGGTTCGTGCGTTGAATCGGGATTGGCCATTGGGTATCTGTAATTGCTGGTTGATGTCATGATTTTTAATTACGGTGTGGGCCGAATTCGATGCTTTTTGGATTATAATCTATATTATAACTAGGTCTTTAGTTTCTTGATATTTGCAACAGACGGGTAGAATTACCCGCTAGGCGAATGCAAGTGACGAAATCGTCACCCAGTATAAAATTAGTTTAACGGTTTTGTTAAAAACTATTGGTTGCAACATGATTATTATCTCTTCATGTCTTGTCTGTTAGTTCAAGAGAGCTGTCAGTGTCAATTTTTCCACAGCAATGATGACACTGACAGCTCTTAAACGTGGTTCAGATGTGCTGATCGCGTTTAGTTTCATTGGTGAAATTCACCCAGACATTTCTTTTCTGTTGTTTTGAAGCTCATAAATAAGTTTTGAATTGTATCGATCTCTTTCGCACTCAAATCCATCCAAAGGATTTCTCTAAAATATCACTATTTTATACCTTCTATCTGTAGAGGAAAAGAGATATAGATAATTATCTTCTTGCTGCTAAACACACAAAAATAAAACATACTACTATGTAGGTTTAAAAATTTAATGAAAATCACAAAAGATTTCACTATCACAGAAAAATGCAATTTAAGAGCAAAAAGTTTTTAATAAAAATAAAATTTAAAATAGCGCTAAAATTTAAATACCTTTTTAAAAGCACTCTCCCGTAATTTATATTGCAATACATTTTTCACTGACTTTGCAAAGAGAAATTGGCGGAAATTCCAGTCAGTGACTAGACAAATACCTAGCCGGGTCTGCTACCCGTCAATGTCAGGTCTAGGGTTCCCATCCTAGGATATTAGCACATGAATTTCCATTACTCGGCAAAATAGGAAAATATACTTTAAAGTCGGGTTTCTGATTAGTTTTTGTACTGACATTCGAATAACACAAGATAATTATAAAACTGAAGTGTTGTGTATGCAAGTATGAACATGAAGGACTAAACTGGAAACTTATTTAGTTTGAGACATCAAGTAAATAAAACATTTTCTTCGTGGCTTGGTACATTCGAAAAATAAAGTACACAGAAGCTTGTCCGAGTATGTAAATAAAGGTTTAACAGCATTGTACATAGTTAATTGATTCAGGCAAGACTTTGCGGAAATCCATTATAAAATACAATAGAAATGGAATTCTCTGCATCCAGCGCTCGATGTGGCAACACGTCGTGTTCTGGTTTGCAACTGGACAATCGTCATCCTGAGGATGCCTCGTTGAGAGATGACACATTTTATGACTCTTGAAGAATAGCTATGCGGAATAGGTTACTAAATATATCTACGTCTAATGTATTTTAGCATTGTACATACATAAACTCACGCCTTCTTCCCATGGGGGTAGGCAGAAACTACAGAAGCCACCTGCTACGATCCTTACATACTCTTTTTGCTTCGTTTACGTTTATGCAACTAGACAAGCAAGCCGCGCCGGTTGCGAGTACATGACCAAACCATCTTACAGCATTTTGTAGTTTTAGTAATGTTCCTGACGCTTTCGACCGTCGGGTGGCAAAGGAGTCATGAAATAGGCAACATTATGAAAATGAATGTCCTTCTTCTTATAAACACAAAACTAACAATAAAGCTCCTCACATTTGCATACAATAGAGGCCATAATCGCACTAATCCTACGCCATTTCTTGGACAAAGTTCTAACTTTTGTTCTTAGCACCCGAAGTTCGAGGCAAGTTACCGTATAATATGCGCGACTGGCAACCGAGAAATGGGTCAAACACTGCAAAAACTGCAGTCGCATTGAATTTTTAATTTTTTATATGTGACGTTATGATATTATTTATAAACTTATATACGGTCTTCGTTCGCTATTTAAAAACAAAGTTTGTAAAACATTGAATAGTAACGTGTTACATGTATTACTCTATGTAGGAGCATTTTCTTCGTTGGTCCCTTTTAACGAAGAAGATTTTCATAATCACTAAGTTTGTTAACGAACGTTATCTCTCCATAAACGTTGAGTTTGAGTCTGTCATAAAATTAAAGTTATCCATAAAACTAAGAACTATCTTCCGATTTCCTATAACTTGGTGTTCGTAGCCTCTAATTATTCACTTAAATAGGTGCCGTCGAAACCCTGAGCCGAATTGATATCGTCGATTTTTTCCCAGCGTATCGTCTGCTGCCGGTTTTCTCAGAAAAACTGCAACGCGCTTCGATAAATGGGAGATTTATTCAATCGCATAAAATCTATTGGAAAAAAATATAGAATTTAATTTCAATTCAATTAGCTTCAACACAATCAGTCGGTTAGTGCAACGATTATTTTATTCTAATTAGATTTTTATCGGGATTTATGTATATTTTCTTTCTATGGTTGTTTTTATTTGTCGTCACGGTTTGAGCTTATTGCTTTATTTGCTACCGGTATTTTATGCTAAACGAGAAGATTCGCAGGTGGCGTTCTGTAGTCTTTGCGTACCTCAATAAATAGGCTTAAATTCTCTAAATGACTGTGAAAACCGCATTGAAATCCGTTGCGTAGTTCAAAAGCGTTCAAAACAAAAAGCGACTTTGATACTTATACAAAATTATAGATTAGGCAAAGATAGTTCTAGAATTTTTTCTCGTATTAATAGCGACACGTAACAGTATAACAGACAGAAAGTCTGAGACACGATGCGTTTTTAACATAATGTAAGGATCTGGCGGCCCAAAACCGGCCACATTAGCAATTCCTCTAAAAGCAGTTCATTTCCTGAATCCCAGCTGTCATTAACAATTCCTCTAATTTGACATAAAAGCAATTCATAATTTGTGGACCATTTTACGAATCTGCATAGAAAACTTTCAAACTGTCAACTTATTATGAATTGTCAGTTTGTGACATTTAACGATGATTCATATTATGATTCTGCTAAAGTGACCGTTTTAAGCCCCAGTAGGTACTTGGTACGAGTTCAACGTACCGCATAAATGCTAGGTGAAAATTTACTTTCATTTTGAGAGCACGTCCTTCGTACGTGCCTCGCAAAAACTACGGGATCCGAATTTAATGGGATTTCTGACGTAACACTTCGCTTAGATCTTTGAAAAAGGAATAAGAGAGGGTTGACTTTGAAGTGTCGAGTTTTGGCTACGATGAGATTAAAACGGGAGGAACCCAGTTATTTGGTTGGATTTTACATGGAGCGGCTGTCGTCATGCCCTGGAATCGGGTAGTTAGATGCATCGGATATTCTCCTTTGGTAAGAAGCAATGTCTCAACCAGTTAAGGAAAAGTCTACAAAACGTTATTTTTTTAGTTTTATAACATTTAAAAAAGTACGTTTACGAACTTACATTTTTAATTAGAGAATTGACTGTGACGTATACCGATGTATGGCAGAACATCTTTTCAACTACTGATCTTGGGGCAAATTCATCCCAATCACAGAATCCTTCATTGTGCGTAATCAAACACGCACTTTGCCGGTTTTATTTTACTAATACAAATTGAATGACATTTTTCCAGATCGATGTTTGTACTTCACTTACCATAAAAATTTCTATTGAAGTATGTTCAGTAAGTAGCTAAACACAAAAGTCATACAATATTGAATATTCAAACCCAAATCAAATATCCGCCAAACAGACACAAAGTTTCAAATGTCAAACCAATTGAAGTGATCGTGTGGCTCATGCCAATAGAATGTAAAGTTATTGACGCACGATTCCACGTTAAATGTCATGTCAGCAGATTACGGAAGTCCTGAGTCTCAGCGTTGAACGTGACCGCGTTCGAGTCACCGGTCACATAGTTAGAGGTCCACCACAGAATAACTACCTACTTACAGAGGTACAATCGGTATCGGTATCGGTTTGACAGAATTGGGTAAATGTCAAAATTAATGACATTATTAAAAAATAGCAATTAGCAGTGATAGCTTAGTGGTGTGGTCTCGAGTTCGAACCCAAGACATGCACCTCTGACTTTTCAGATTCACGTGCGTATTGTATAATTATCACTTGCTTCAAAAACGGTGCAGGAAAATGTCGTGAGTTATGCCTGAGAGATATTTCTCGGCATGTTAGGCCAAGTCATGATGGGCGGCCTAAAACCTCTGACACGGACTCTGACAAGGTTAATCACTAACCACACGAAAAAAAAAGAAAAAACAATCAAGTAATCATTTAAACACCAACACAAATACCACTACACGAACTGGAGTGAACTGAGTGATCAGTTCACTCCAGTTCAGGTCACTACAGTTTTTTTTTGTATAATAATATTTTTCAACTTTGATTGTATGACTGTTTTGTTGCGTGTAAAAGAAAGTGCGTTATTGGCATCTATGATAATATCCTAGGTTTTAAGTCTGTCATATAGTAGTTTTTACTAAGGTATGCGTAAGTATCATAATAGCTTGCTCCCTTGGTCAAGTCCATGATCAATCTGCGAAAATATTTACGTTGACCAACTGTAAGGAGATAATCTGGGTAGACTGTGGCTTAACTCGAACTGACACTTTGGCAACTTCATATAACTACTTTGAGTCTGATAGCGCATATTTTGGTTTGGTAATGATTCTTTATAAAATGCTATTCATTCATGATAAATAAAATAAATAATAAATAATAAAATTTATTCCAGTAAAACAATAAGGTAAAATTATGATTAACATTAATTACAAACGAGGTAACTTTAATTCTAGCTGTAATATAGACCTTCCTGATCTAGGTTTGTGAGAACCTGTGTTTCAGGCCATCATGATGACGTCGTTGTAAATTTTTTTATTTATGAAATTTTTTCTACAGCTGTTTAAGCCATCCTATACAATCCACTGCTGGACCTAACAGAATATATATTATCAGCATAAATATACACTGAGAATCCGATTCGAGTAGCGGAACATGACGCGAGTCAGTACAAATGAACTACTGCGGTTTCGCTGCTATGATTTTGCGGCGGAGGTGTGCTACCGGCGTTAACGAACTATGTTCATCAGGTTCCAGGTTTGATCCGCTTCGGTGCCGAGATAAGTAGAAATTCAAACTAAAATTGGCTGTAATGTTGAACACAAAAACTGGAACATTACCCATTTAATCCAACTGTGGGTAGCTACAACAAGCCTTAATCCTTAAAGCTTCCCACAGATTAGTTGCGGACACAGGACAAACTAAATAATTTATACTTCATTAACGTTTCAATGGCTTGCGACTTTCGCTTTAAGTACTACACAGTTTAGTTAATACTTTCTGATATTAAAAGTTTTAAGTTTGTTAATAGTTCTACAGTTCGTTAAGGGCCCACCCTACCTCAAATTGCTTAGCATGATCCTCCGTTATGCCGAAAATACTGCAGCATTCATTTTGAAATAAATATATGTTAAAGTTGAGGATTGATGCTAGTTCCTATGTTTGACAAAAACACGATTACATAAAATTTTCTCAGTAGAAAAAAAATCCAAACTTACCTCTAAACCGAACTATAAGCCGCTGGTATTCAAAAAATGCTTCTTCAAATTAGATCATGAAACTTTGCATAACTGAACTAACTATAAAGCAGCATTACTATTATTTTCACCATAAAAAGCAATTACCTAAACTATTCGAGGTTTGGAGCCAGCACCCCATTCCGTCTCGCTCTCACTCAGGCCACGAGTGGTATGCGAGCGAGATAAAAAGTGAATTTGAGCTGAGGTAGGCCCTTAATGTCTTTCATCAAGGTGTAACTATTACAAATTAATTTGTTATTAATTTAGAAGAAAAGCATTCGTAGTATTTTTGGGTGAAACCTGCCATTTTCAAAATAAAAAGGATTCCGTGTTCAGAGAGTTGTACGCAATATGCAGTTCATTTTGATAATGTTCAAGATCTCCATGTAGATAGCTAACTGAATAAATTAGTGTTCTTTCTCAAACATGCTTGGAAATTCGAGCATTATTTTGAAAACCTTCTTCGAGATAAATCGAAATCGCTGTACTGGTCACAAAAACAAGTGACGATGCGGCCAGCAAAGTTACTATGAAAATCCATATCCGTCGTGTATACCGGTCAAATAAATTACTCTGAAAACTCATATCTACCGTGTTATGTGAAAATGTAACAAGCTTTTTACTTCAATACCTAGCCACCAAGGATTTGGCTTGATTTGGCTTGCAAATAGAACTGTTTTAAAGTAAAGAAGAAACACAATATGAAAAATTATAGTTGTTCGCCATTGATTCTGAAATTTTTATTTAATTTACTCATCTTGAATTTCCGCGCATTACTTGAAAAAAGTACTATACAAGCCTTGGCCGCAATCAGAAATTTATGGACTCACGTACGTCACATACGTGAGTCCATAAATTTCACGATTGTCCATAAATCCCCTTATTGCTGGCCGCGACAGTAATGTACTATTAATAGTCATAGACTCGAGTAATGCATGAGCCAGTATTTCATTATCTGCCTAGCCTTTTATCATCTAGTGGACGACTTCCAGTCTAACCGGATGCCACTGAATACCAGTATTTTACCTCGAGCGACTGCCTATTGAACCTCCACAACCTAATTACCGGGTACTACGATACCCCTTGAAGAGAGTGGTTGTCAGACTTTCGGACTTCTGACGACCCGTAAGGACTGTCAAAGATTTACAAATGACAGTCAGGACCAACGGCTTAACGTGCTTTCCGAGGTACGGAGGGGTATGTAAATAAATGGTCACCCATCCACGGACCAACCGCGGCAAGCGTAGCTTAACCTGATCGATCTACCCGTGGGTCTGTTATTAGTTAGCAGCATGACCCAGTATTTGCAACAAAAAACCGTTTTCTGTTTATTAATATAATTAGCAAGTGACGTCAAATGCTGAGAAAAAAAAACAATAATCGTCATGCTATCCTAACTAATATTATAAATGCCAAAGTGAGTTTGTTTGTTACGCTTTCGCACTAAAACGGCTGAAAGGATTTAGATGAAATTTGGCAAATGAGTAGAACATGACCTGAAATAGCACATAGGATACTTTTTATCCCGATATTCCCACGGTATTGAGGCTTACGCGGATCAAACCGCGAGCCACAGCTAGTTTACATAATTATACATCGAAACAAAAATTCCCTCTACCTCAACCTAAAGTTTTCCCTCATTTTCAAAACAAATGTAACTTTCCGAATTCTCCCTTCAAACTGGCCACTGATAATAACATTCCTTTTAAAAAAAAGGCATTATACTGACGTAAATTCGTAACATTAAACAGTGGTGGACAAAGGATAGCTTCCGGGCGACCATCCTCTTAAATCATGGGAGATTTATTTTTGTTTTAAAGTTGGTTTTTTGGTCCTAAAGTGGTGTTCGCGCGCTCGTTTGAATATTAATGATAATATATTCAGTTTTTTAACCGACTTCTCAATTCGCCTGTATCTTTTTTATTTTTTGTTTATATTTTACGCGATTTCTCCGCCAATTATGAATCGATTTTAAATATTCTTTTTTTGTTTGGTAGGTGCATGCTTCAGTCTTGGTCCCACAATAAATTTTATTGACTTTGGTTGCGTAGTTTTTGAATTAGCTTCAATTTACATATTTTTCCCACTTAATATATCAAGACGATGTTTTAAGTGAGTCCGTCATTGTTATTTACATAGCAGATAATGGTATTCGAATTTTTGTGGGGTAGATACCACAACTATAAAGTGAAAAATATAAACTTTTAACACAAAAAAAAACACTGAAAAAGTGAAAAATAACTTTGTGTTTTTACACTAAATTGGTAGATTTATTTGGATAAGCAAAATTCTGCTCATGCTGTGGAATTTTCTGGTCGATTAATGCTAACAAATTAATAGTACTTGTTAAGAAATAGCTGAATTTTTTGAAAGTTTATAATTTAACGGAAATAATACCGATTTATTAGGAGGAGCTCGTGGCTAAGTAATAACAGCTGCTCGGGTCGATCCATCAGGTTAAGCTAAGCTTGCCGGGGTTGGACCGTGGATGGGTGACCATCTTTACATACCGAGACTCATCCGTGCCTCGGAAAGCACGTTAAGCCGTTGGTCCCGGCTGTCATTCGTGGATCTTTGACAGTTGTTACGGGTCGTCAGAAGCCCGAAACTCTGACAACCAGTCTTACCAAGGGGTATCGTATTGCCCAGTTACTGGGTTGTGGAGGTCAGATAGGTGGTCGCTTCATGTAAAATACTGGTATTCAGCTGCATTCAGTTAGACTGGAAGCCGACCCCAACATAGTTGGGAAAAGGCTAGGCAGATTGAATACCGAATGATTAGAAACGAACGCTTCTCACAATCTTACGGTAACAGAAACAACTGTCAAAACGTTGAACAAATGGTAATGATTCGAAGAATCTGTTCTGGTTCATGGCCCACATGTAATCCGTAGCCGTGTGTATTGTTACGATTTTCTTTTTAATTTTTGGTTGGGAAATTATCAAATTATTTCTCCCGCTTTGGGCGGAGCGAACGGCGTGTCAGACTCTTACTGACTAAAACCCACCCGTGTTCCTTCAGTTGCCTGTAAGTTGCCAGATGCCACGGTATCCCTTTCGGGCTTTCCGGACCCCGGCAGCCCGTGACCCCGGCATGTATTGCTATGATGGAAATGTAATGCTTATTGCGATTATAAGAGTTCCTAATTTAATCACGAATAAAAAAAATAAAAAAAACGTTAAAAGATTGAACACGAGATTATAAATCTTGATAACGTAATCCACTGATATAAAACTACAGCGACACTATAAATCCTAAAACAATGAATTATTTATCTGATTTACCGCTACATAATGGATTTGACCCTTTCGACCCGCGCCGGGCCAACCCATGCGGTTGCTACGACCCACTGAATTATAAAAATAGGTTATAGTGGAATTTCGATGTGAGCGAAAAAACTTAATTTAAGGATGTTATTGTTCTTGAAATTAAACTGAAAAAGAAAGAAAGAAAATACGTATATTTGCGGCAAACATGACGCTAACAGAGGACAAATAAAATATACGAAAATAACAAGTTGCGGGAAAATATGCGTCACATTCACGCAAAACGGCCATCGCTCAGCATAATGCTGCGACCCTATGCGAGACAGAGCCCCAGCGCTGGTTTTCAGTGACAGCCGGCGTTGACGTCGTGACATCAAACGGTGCAGCACATAATAAACTAACAATAACAAAATAAGAAATAAAATAAATACACTAAGTACAGTGCTACTGCATTGAAAAGAAGGGATTGTTTTGTATTACGTCAGTTTTTACCTAAAACTTTTTGCAAAAAATAAAACAACCAAACAATCACTAGAAGTAGGTAAATAATAACTTTAAACTGAGAAATAAATGTGCTTCCACAATTTTCCGCCAGACTTCAGTGGTGGCGCGGACTCTATTCCACCTACCTAAGTTTTTTGAGAGTCTAAAGTTGTCTGTAAAATTGTTTTGTAAAAATAAGTTTCAAACTTCAAAACTTTCTAGTCCTCAAAAAACCAGATGATAAATCAATCGGCCTAGCCTTTCCCCAAGTATGTTGGCCATGTTGAGGTCATCTTCCAGTCTACCTGATGCAGCTGAATACCAGAATTGTACATGGAGTGACTAAAAATAAATACAATAATTGGTCCCTGTAATGCCAATAACGCCATCTTTTCTAAGCTTCCCAATTCTCTAAACCACCGACATCTAGCGGAAAATACATGTCCTACTTAATGGAAACGGGCACCCTACGAACTAGTGTAACCATTTTTCTGTCATTCATTGAGTTTCCCGGCTTTTTCAGTTGGTGGCGTTATTGTAAGATAGTCATCGCTTATACCTTAGTACACTTTTATATTTAGGGTTTGCGAATAGGCCCCATCTGATTGAAACAATCAAGAGAATTGGGATGCGTCATCAACTTTACAGAGAAAAGATATTATGTGCTATACTTTTCAAAGCAGAGTATTTTTTTTAGCTTGAAGATGTAGGTTTGGTTAAACCCGGAAGAAGTTGTATTTTAGTGCAAAAAGCACTTTCCTTTGTTATATTTTTGCAAGTAGCCAGAGAAAATTATAAACGACTTTTTTGTCGATTTTGATTAAATACGTCAGTTTTATTTGTTTTTTTTCTAATCTAGTCTACACCGCGTATTCTATGACCAAAAGAGAGATGCTTGTCCAACATAGAAATCCGTGATGATCAACCTGTATTTTATGCCCAACATCCATTTACGTCGCTGTCCACAAAACGATTAGTTGCATTTCAATCGGCCAATCCGCAGGCAGGTGATCGAGCTATCTAGTTTTTTTTTTTTATGTGTCACGATTTTACTGGTTACGTCTGTGGCAAAATAGTGGTTTATCAGCATTTGCATTAGGTTTGATACAGGAAACATAATTTTGAATTTAGAAAGAAAAAAAATTACTGTCACAGAAACACGTGCATTTATAAAAAAGATTAGTTATACGTACATACATAAACTCATGCCTCCTTTCCATGGGGTAGGCAGAAACTACAGACCTTCTACAATCTTTACATACTCCTTAAAAGATTTTTTAATGTTCCATGTTTTTATTTAACTTGTGATCTTGTTGCACTTATTGTAATATTAAGGATATATCTTGTTCCAGACATCTCTATTAATCATCATCTCACAATTTTCAACTTCTTACAAGCCATAATATTATCTTTCTTGCTTGCATATAGCAAGCAGTTAAAAAGGTACAATATGAAATAAAATAACATAAATAATAACATAAATATTGGTATTCAGCTGCATCCGGTTAGACTGGAAGCCAACCCCAACATAGTTGGGAAAAGGCTAGGCAGATTGATTGATGAAATAAAATAACATCAACATAAAAAAGTAAACACGAAAATGGAAATACAAAATCATTTAAAATATAAACCAATTATTCCTTAAAATAAAACGAGAAAGTAGGAGGCATAAACCGACCACATTAGCAATTCCTCTCTATGCAATTCATTTCCTGAATATCCAGCTGTCATTAGTAAATCCTCTAATTTGACAAAAGCAATTCATAATATGTGGACCATTTTACGAATCTCCATAGAAAACTGTCAAACAGATAAACTATTTCGTAATATGAATCGCACGCAGATCATATTATGAATTTTCAGTTTGTGAAATTTTACGATGATTCATAATCATTCCTATTATGATTCTGCCAAAGTGACTGTTTTAAGCCCCCGAACTCTGCTTACCTATTAAAGCATTTAAGAGTCTACAACTCGAAATATTAACAATAGACCATTAAAGGCACAGTTACCATTGATACCTACAATTATAAATACACAATTCCCCAGCCAGTTAGCTTCAAGAACTGAAACTCCACAATGCAAACCCTTTGAAACTCGACTATAAAGCGGATTTTACTAATCTGTGTCAATTTGCCGAAGTCAATGAATATAAGATTAATTGGGGTACGTATCTCGACGATCGGGACCTCTTTTGAATAATTAATAGGGATGTTATGCTGTCCCTCTCTGACTTGTAACTATGTCTCATTCCTCGACTTTAATTGGATAAAGAACAGGTAGTCCGTTCTTAATATACGTAAATGTAAGAGGCTGTTAATTCTTGTTGGGCAGATGGAAATTTCGTCTGTTCTCTGTATAATGTTTTTCTGGTCTTTGCGCCTTCTTGCTTTTTAATGGCCGCGGAAATTCTATTTAATGTTAATTGGAATGGCGCTTCGTGGGTTTTAGGTTTCGGAATGGCTGAGGTATAGTTCACTAATTGTTCTACAACAGTAATTATGATTGTTTCTCTAGAACTTGATTGTAAACTTATAATCACTTAGAAATTTTATTATTTAGGTTAAAATGTTTTTCTACCTTACAAACTCAAACTCAAACTCAAACTCAAAGCATTTATTTCAAATAAACCAATTACAGGCACTTTTGAATTGTCAAGGGGTCGGTCAGTCAGAAAGATGAAGCTAGTTGCCCATTCCAAAGCGTAGGTTCCTATGGAGAAGAACGGGCAAGAAACTCCACGGACACTCTTTTGAATCAGAATATTATTACAATATATTGGTTACATCATTCATGTTGAAATTATACATGTGAGAACAATGTCCGTCCGTAAAAAGATAAAAAAGAAACAAAACAATTCAAAAATTAAAATAAATTAAAATAAGCCGTGGCAGCTAAGAGATGACCAGTCCCTACTGATGGCGCCCGTTCACGAACATGACGCATGGATCAGCACCATTCAGCTCAACCATTTTGAAGGGAACTTAATGATCCAACACACACGCCACCACCAGCGAGACATTAAAGTGAGCATGACATACTCTCAGTCGCCAGGGCACATTCAAGTCAATGAAAGACGTACCTAGTAAATGGTAGCTTTAAAGTACTTAGGTAAGTACATAGTGCTCACACACATGTGCTATGCAGTTATACAATACTAGGAGATTGAATTTATACAATGTAAATATAGTTTTTACAATCTTCAGCAGCTCCAACAATTATTTCGAATGCTAATCAATTAGTTTATGCGCCCTGTGGAGCTGGACCAGCGCTGAGCCAAGCATTTTTATCCGTAATGTAATCCCCTAATTTATAATATGCTTGGCGGCATAGTGTGCGTTTTATACAAGATTTAAATTTTGTTTCATTCAGTTGGAGTATGTGGGGAGGTATTTTATTATAACATTTTAAACAGTACCCCATGAAAGTTGAGTCTACTTTAGCCAGTCTGAAGCCCGGTTGAACTAATTGGTCCCTACTTCTAGTCCTATAATTGTGTCTTTCACCTCTTTTACTGAAAAGACTTAGATTTTTCCTTACGTACATGATGTTTTCATAGATATATTGACAAGGTACCGTCATGATGTTAATATCTTTAAACAGTTCCCGTAGAGAATCGCGCCTGCGGAGGCCATATATTGCTCTGATCGCTCTTTTCTGCAGAATAAAAATAGAATCGATATCAGCAGCCCGTCCCCATAGTAAAATACCGTAAGACATGATACTATGAAAGTAACTAAAATAGACTAGCCTCGCGGTATCTACATCAGTGAATTGACGGATTTTCCTCACAGCGTATGCTGCTGAACTTAGCCGTCCTGCAAGAGATGTTAAATGAGGACCCCATTGCAGCCTTGAGTCGAGTGTGATCCCCAGGAAAACAGTTTTATCGACGAATTCTAGTTTCTCCCCATTCAATACTATGTCACAATCACTACTTTTAACATTCGGTAAAGAAAATCTTATGCATTTCGTTTTTTTCCCATTTAATACTAAATTATTAGCAGTGAACCAATTTTGGACCTGCAGTAGGGCGTTATTTACGTCGTCAAGATTTAATGCACGTCTATTTATCTTAAAAATTAAAGAAGTATCGTCAGCAAATAACACCATTTGTGGTTGGTTTTTTAACAAATGGGGTAGATCATTAATATATACTAAAAAGAGGAAAGGACCCAATATCGAGCCTTGTGGAACACCCATTTTTACTTTTAAACCGAGTGAATTGACACCATTTATTTGAACTTGCTGTTGTCTATCATTTAAATAAGATTTTACTAAACTGAGCGCAAGTTTACCTAGTCCGTAATGCTCAAGTTTCAAGAGTAAGGTTTTGTGATTTACGCAGTCAAATGCCTTGGAGAGGTCACAAAAGATTCCTATGGCATCTTGGGCCCCCTCCCACGCTGTAAAAATGTGTTTAAGTAAGGTGACACCGGCGTCAGTCGTACAACGTCCTTTGGTGAAACCATATTGCTGTTCGTGTAAGATTTGGTTGGTGTTAAAATGATTAAGCATTTGATTGAGCATTACCTTTTCGAAGACCTTGCTGAACACCGGCAAAACGGATACTGGTCTATAGTTGTTGGTGTCTTTACTGTCCCCAGATTTAAAAAGTGGTATAACCTTACTGTATTTCATTAAATCCGGAAAGACTCCTTGATCCACACATAAATTAAATATTAAAGCTAAGTATGGTGCTATAGTCTCGATTATGGATGTACAAACTTTGATAGATAATCCCCATAGATCTTCGGTTAATTTTATTTTGATTTTCCGAAAAGCTTTTATAACTATAATAGGGTTTATATGTTTAAATTGAAATTCAACCGGGCAGCCTGGAACGTTCGCTCTTAATAAATTAATTGAGACATTGGGTGATGAGTTTAAAACTTCCGTCGTTTTACCTGGTATATTAGTAAAGAAGTGTACAAATTCTTGAGCTACTTCTAAATTAGAGCTGATGGCACCACGTGAAGTCTCCAATGTGTAATCAGTGTTTCGTATTTTATTCTTATTAGTTTCACTATTTATAACTTTCCAGACTGATTTTATTTTATTTTCTGCTGATTTGATCTTGTTGCTAATAAACAGGGCTTTAGCTATCTTACAGGTATTTCGAAAAATTTTAGAATATGTAGCAACATACTTATTGAAAGTTCCAGTGTTAATGTAAGGCTTAAGGCCATACAGCTCGAACAGTCTTTCCCTGCTTATCCTAATACCTCTTGTTGCCCAGTCACTAAAAATAAAATTAGGGGAAATATTTTTTGTTTTCTTTTCAAAAGTTTTATTGAATTCAGTGTGCACTACTGAAAAGAAATCCTCATACAATTTATTTGCATCGGCCATATTCTGGCCCAGAGCATTTAACTTATTATTTAGGGTACTATTGAATCTATTTAATTTGCCTGTTGTTATTGGTCTAAATTGTATTTGCCCTTTTTGCATAGGTGTTTTAAACTTAAAAGTTACCGTTTGTCCACTATGATCAGACGGCAAAAAATTTACGATGGCTTTATCTAAATAATCACAATCGCAAAAGACATTATCGATACAAGTAGCAGAAGTTGGAGTTACTCTAGTCGGTTCTGTAAAAACATTCGATAAATTGAACGATTTAAAAAGGCTTAATATTCTACAGCTATTTGAATTATTTTCCAGAATATTAGTATTAAAATCACCACAAATAATTGCGGCTTTGTTACTGGATGTAAGTTTCGCTAGGACATCTTCCATTATTGACTCAAATAAGGAAAAGTTCTGATAATTAGGGGGTCTGTACACGCACACTACAACATGCTTATCCAGCTCAACACAAGACAGTTCGATGCAATGTTCAATTGATAAACCAACTATGTCATTACGTTGCTTAGATTTTAAACAATTTTTTATCAAGATCAGAGAACCTCCACGTAGCATGGATACAATCTTAAACTTGAGAACACATTTATTTTGGGTTCCATACCCGAAGAACCCTATTCCGTCCGTCTGTCTGGTATTCTCATGAACCGTAATAGGTAGACAGTGAAAATCGAAGTTTCACAGATTGTGTATTTATATTGCCGCTATAACAAATCATCATCTGCCTAGCCTTTTCCCAACCATATTGGGGACGGCTTCCAGTCTAACCGGATGCAGCTGAATACCAGTATTTTACATAGAGCGACTGCCTATCTGACCTCCACAACCCAGTAACTAGGTAATAGAATATAATTTTTCTTTATTAAAGTGTCATGACTCACAAATGGTTAGTAAGACTTACAACTATTTTAGTAAAAACTGACCCTTCACAAAAACAATAACAAACGAATAGTATTGGATCACCGTTGTGGCAACCCATGTGAGATGGCACAACAGTGACCCATGAAAACACAGTCTAGGCGACTCGAAATCATACTTAGGATACTGTTGGAGCTGCTCCACATCCTGCGCACCATGGAAGTGCACCTTTTGCGCATGGTTGCGTAGGAACAATCTATATGTAATACGATACCCCTTGGCAAGACTGGTTGTCAGACTTTCGGGCTTCTGACGATCCGCAACGACTGTCAAAGATGCACAAATGACAGCCGGGACCAACGGTTTAACGTGCTTTCCGAGGCACGGAGGAGTCTCGATATGTAAAGATGGTCACCCATCCACGGACCAACCCCGGCAAGCGTAGCTTAACCTGATGAATCGACCCGTGCGGCTCTTATTACTTAGCCACGCTATAACAACAAATAATAAAGTTATTAAAGAAGGTCCATACAAGAAACGTGTTTTTTGGCGTTTTTTTTCTCGATCTTAATACAGTTCGGAACCCTTCGTGTGCGAGCCCGAATTGCACTTGGACGGTTTTTTTAGAACCTAACATCTTGGCCACGGGACTGGCGGCGCGAACGGCAGTGCGGCTGGCGGTGCGGCAGGCGGTGCGGCGGGCAGTACATTTTTATTCTTTTGGTTATAGTCGCAAGACGCCGTTCGCACCGCGCGAAAATTCGCTGCAGCGGAATGTCCCGTGGCCAGGCGGTAAGGGTCAGTTGGAATCTCTCCTTTGCACTTTGTAATTTTGCAATTAGAACAAAAATTTTTAAGTATCTACTGTTTCTGTACATTCCTATGATGATTATATATTAAAGTTTTCATTATCAAATATAGAAAGAATCATGTAATATTCCAACGGTTTACTATTAATATTATTGGATACCGAAACTCATTGCATGTATACATAAATATGTTAAGATTCGGACCCGGATTGGTATCCTAATATTTTATTTATGCTATGTGAATCAAAAATGTTTATTAGATATATCGGTATTTCCTATTATTCTGAATATGCAAAATGAGAGGATAATAAAAAAACAGGTTTATTGAGTCAGCCTGCAGTGACAAAAATAAAATTTACTTTATCTGTCTTAAATTGCATTGAAGTTAACCAAACTCAAAAGAGCCTAAACACCTGTACCATACAGTCAACCCTTTATTACTTACCTCTCACAAACACACATTTTATTGACGTAGACAGGTTGTTTATTTTAGCGTACCTTAGCTTCGGTCCTTTGATCCGAGCCCGCCTCAAAGGACTGCCGTCAAACCCATTCTATTTACGTTGAATACTTGGATCATAGAAATTATGAAGATACGGTGAGATAGGACTAAGTAATTAAAATATTTGTTTATTCTAGTATTTGAGTTTGTATTTTATTTTATGATAAGGCAACAAACTAACGGCCAACCAGGTGCTTTACTTTGTGTAAATAATAATTATTTCATCTCAACTGCTCTCAAAACAGTGAAAGAAAACATCATGAGGAAACCAGCATGTCCTAGAACCAAAAAATCGAAGACATTTGTGACATCTACGAACCCGCACTGGGCCCGCGTGGTGGGTTACAGCCCACTCTCTCTCACAGAGAGGAGGCCTGTGTCCCAGCAGTGGGAACATTATAGGCTGACTATGCTAACGGCCAACCTAATGGTATGTGGGCACCGCAGCCTATAGTAATCTGCAATACCAGAGGAATCACACAATCAAAGCTGAGATGTCTAGCTTATTGCCTGTAATTCATAATCAATCTGCCTAGCTTTTTCCGAACTATGTTGGGGTCGGCTTCTAGTCTAACTGGATGCAGCTGAATAGCAGTATATTACACGGAGCGACTGACTATCTTACCTCCACGGGTAATACGATACCCCTTGGTAAGACTGGTAGTTAGACTTTCAGGCTTTCCCGCGACCCGTAACGACTGCCAAAGATCCACGAATGACAGCCGGGAACAACTGCTTAACGTGCTTTCCGAGGCACGGAGGAGTCTCGGTATGTAAAGATGGTCACCCATCCACGGACCCACCCCGGCAAGCGTAGCTTAACCTGATGGATCGACCCGTGTGGCTGTTATTACATCCACGAACTCCTTTCTATTGCCTGTAATTACACCGAGTAATAGCAGGTTTAATAGGATCGGTTTCTAGATAAGCTTTTAGATTTGAAGTATTGGTATGCAAATTAATTAAGAATTATTAATGTAAGCCCAAATAGAGGTGAAGAGATGCCACCTGCCCATGTCCAGGTAATATTACCACTTTTTTGTGCATGCATCACCAAGGCTGGTTCGAGGTTGTGCAAGAAAAGAGTTCCTGGAAAAATTTGGGAAAGTCCTTTGCCCCATATTGCGATATTTTAGACTACGAAAAAAAAAAATAGCTATCCAATAATCAATATCCTTTCGAAGCAGGACTTGAAAAGAGACTCGGCCTTTCTTTTCAGACAAGTACGACATCATCTAGTTTTTAAAATATGATTGACGTGTAAAAGTGTTTGCACAAATCTACTTGAATAAATAAAATCAGTTATTCATTTACTATTTTCATTGGCAACTGAATTGGTCTTTCAGTTTTAAACGTTTTATAAATAGGACAAAAATCTACTGCCGTTCCTTGAAGTTTCTACACATCTTCTCTTAATTCTGAGATCTAAGGCAATCATGTTTTGCATACGTATAACTTAGCTTCTCTCGCAAATACGTTTCAAGTATGAACCAGCAAAAACATTTGTCTCGTCAGCATTGAACTAAATTAAGAGAGATCTCCTCCGGGAGACCAGTACAAGTACAGCTAATATCTTTTGTATTATTTTAAGGGAGAAGAATTAGCGGGCTTTCTTTGAGAAAGAAATTCTGAGTTACAAAATCAAAATCAAAAGTCATTTATTCAAACTAGGCTGAGAATCAGTACTTTTTGAACGTCAGAAAGTACAGAAAGTGGATGAAGAGATTTCGATAGTTCACGAGACCAGCGGGCTGGCTCGTTTTTTGGCCAAAGAATTAGCGTTGCCATTCAACGTGGCAATGCTGCCAGTCTTCTAGGCGCATCTATATTGTATAAAAGATTTGTCATCTATGGTTCTAATAAAAACTAAATACTGTTCGTCGTTTAAATCTGTTCCATTGTGTAGGTAGGTACTATAATTATGTAACGTATAATTAATATCATCATATGTAAAAATCGTGAGGAAACCGACATGCCTGAGAGATATTTCTCGACGACATGTGAAGCCAAACCAAGCCCCCCTTGGGCGGCTTTAAAACTCTAGCACCAGGTTAGTCAATAACCACACGAAAAGAAAAAGATTATGTAGGTACTTATAAAAATAGATATAGCCTGAGAAGAGTTTATTTCATCGGTGCATTATGACATTTTGTTGTGTTATAAAATGTAAAGTATCTGCCAAAACCACCGTTACATTTAGTCTAAAAAATGCAATTGAATTTTGTAACATCCCAGACACTGGGGTCAGTGGTAGCCGGGGAGCAGTGGTGACCCCATAGTACGGGCCCCAATTTACGAGTTGTAGGTCGTGGGTTCGAACCCAGCTAGGCGCTTTACTTTGTGGCAATTATATCATCACCATCGCTCTCAAAACGGTGAAGGACAACAATGTGAGGAAACGGGCTTGTCCTAGAACCAAAAATTTGAAGACATGTGACATGTACCAACCCGCACTGGGTCCGCGTGGTGGATTACGGCCTGCTCTCTCTCACCGCGAGGAGGTCTGTGTCCCAGCAGTGAAAACATTATATGCTGATTGTGTTGTGCTTATGACATAAACCTGTGTTTTGCAGAAAAATCAATTTGAATTTACATTAAAAACTTCAAAACATACATTTTTATTCCGCTGTCTCTTACCCCTTGTACTTCGTCCTACGATATAAGGTAAAGTCTTCCTTTGACTGCGGGTCACTCCCGAGGGTCAACCTCAATGTTTTATGATAATCGCCTTGTTTAATTTATGTAGGCTGGTCATAATTGACGTAAACTAATTACGAGGTACATGTCGTGAAATTTACTGTATTCCTTGGGAGGTAAATAGACAGGAGTTCGAAGTAATAATGTGTCTCGTTTATCTATTGTAGTTTTTGGATTCGTAAGCATGTTGTGAAAATTAAGATTTTTAAATGTTGTAGTGGTTTTCGGATTATAGGTGACAGTGCTTTTGACTGAAAAGATCATTATATGAGGGTCTTGGAAAATACTTACGTTAAACAAAATGCTTGCAAACTTAAGTGGCAGTGGGCAGGGCACATTGCTCGCAGAACAGATGGCCGATGGGGCCGAAAGGTTCTGGAGTGGCGACCGCTTACCGGAAGACGTAGCGATGTAAGGTCCCCCACAAGGTGGACCGATGACCTGGCGAAGGCCGCGGGAATGTGATGGATGCGAGAAGCACAGAACAGGTTGAAATGGCGGGGCTTGGGGGAGGCCTATGTCCAGCAGTGGACGTCTTTCGGCTGAAATGGTGATGATGAAACAAAATGCGGCTTATAAAAACTACAACCCTCTTAAGTATGGTTTATCAGATATCTGTCCAATTTCTTCCTGATAAACAATTCCCATGATTTAAGGGACAGCGATAGTGTTAAAGTAACATAATAATAATTATAAATAAACATCAGTTCAAAAAACCCCAAATAAAAATAGCCACTACTATCACAACACTATCAATATTTTCCACTCTAAAGTCCATCCTAATCCAGAACTTTTCCACTCTTTTTAAAATAAAAATAATAATATAACAATCAAGAACCCCTGTTTCCACCATCATGGCCAAGAGGGGCTCATAACGGAAACTTACATAAATTGTCCGATCACAAACAAAAGTTGGTGTTAAAACTCGCCAAAGTGTGATTGTGAATCTGTGGCTAAGTACTGAGAGTATACGTGGAAGCAGGACGACAAATATGTCAGGTGCACTTGAACGGCAGTTCAGTTCCTCATGCTTAATATCAATTAAGTTAGTAAGTAATCGTTTTATTGTGCGCTGTTGGCTTGCTTTGTCACAGGGCAGAGATACAAATGCAGCTTGCCCAAAGTTATGGTGACTGTCGAAGCTTTGTCAGCCGAAAGATAGAAAAGAAGGTGGCAGCTTATTCGAAAAAAAATGCAGTTTAAAGTCATTACCAGATTATTTCATTGGCGTACTGCTTAAGAACCGTTTTTATTGATGTGTTGACACTGTGCAGATACTATAGATTTCATTTACGAAGCTCTCTAATTTAGATGATTTTGAATAAATTGGTAGTATATGTCCGCCTTTGCAAGACAAAGTGATAAGCAGTGTGTAATGGTTAACCGATGGTCAACTGAATGAAATGCGCGTCGAACAAGTTCGCTCTTCAACGCGGCCGTGAACAAGACGGCGGTAACCATTCGTTCCGTTTTGAAAGTTCGCAACTTAACTTTAATCCTGACTAACGTAATTGCTAAAGTTTGTATACAAAACCTTGTTCACGGTAACGCGATTTAGTGTCAGACATTTCGTAATTGATGTAGTGGCTTCGCTCTTCTACGTTGAGGTCGCCGATGACGAGAGAAACGGATGTTTAGTATCCAAGACGCAACAACTGTTTGACCTGACGACTTTTGTTTACTGTTTTCCTGTTTAGTATTATGCCCGTTTTTCACTGTGAATATCGTGATGGTCCTATGGTTAAGGCTTTGCCTCTCATGCACGAGGTTGTGGGTTCAAATCCGGGAAAGTATCTACCAATACGACTTTTTCCATTCATTGTAGGTATAACTGTCTGAGTTTATCTTGAAAATTACTGTCATCGGGGAAAGAAAATGTTCGTGAGAAAACCTGGATTTACAGTTAATCATCATCATCATCATTTCAGCCGAAAGAAGTCCACTGCTGGACATAGGCCTCCCTCAAGCAGCGCCACTTCGACCGGTTCTGTGGTTCTCGCATCCAGCGCATTCCCTGGGCCTTCACCTGGTCATCTGTCCACCTACAGTTAATATAAGTTTGAAATCTCCAACCCGTCTTGAGCAATATTGGTCATTATTGCTTATAAATCATATTTTATATTCTTGAACGTATTGAATTTGGAAATATAATAATTAATAATATTTTTATTTTACAAACCATATTTGTACGCCGGAAACGGCACAATGTTATGATCGTAATACATAATTCACATAACAACTTTGTACAATATTCAGACAAATAAATGCATGCTATTCTATTCTAAAACAAATACACAATTCAATTAGCATAATATTCAACTACTGATTCTACGTAGGTACGGCACTGAATAAAACTGTGATTAGCAATTATGGAAAAACCACAAAATTAAACCCCATTATCAGATGATTAAATAAAACTTTAATTCATGTAGTAATGGAATCCAATTATAGGTTACTGAAAATATCAACAGCACTCTATATTTTCAACAAAATAATAACCATAATTATGAAAAAGCTTTCATAAAATTCATTTCAAAGTGTTCTCTAATTAATGGACACGAACTTAAAGTTAAATCAATTGAAATAACAGCTGACTTCCAAAAAAAACCACACAAAAATAATAAAAATAACTTTAATTTCGGAAGTCGGTGTCTTTGCATTTCAATTTTCATTTTTTGCCACCGACTTCCGGAATTAAAGTTATTTTTCACTTTTTTTGTGTAATTTTTGGAAGTCGGTTATATTTTTTGTAAAAATAATTATTTTTCACTTTTTAGTTGTGTTACCCACTCCACACAAATTCGAATACCACTACCTGCATATATTTCTATGACTATCTGCTGTGACGGAGTCACATAGAACATCGTCCAGATAATATACTAATATTATTTGGGAAAAATACGTAATATTGAAGCTAACTCAAAAATTACGTAAGCAAAGTTAATAAAAAATTTAAGCGACCACCTCGGGAGTTTCAAAATAAACCCGTTTTTTTTAAATCGGTTAACTGTGGGCGAAAATATCTACTAAAATACACAAAAAGTAAAAAAAAATACATAGATACAGACGAACACAGAAACTCCTGTTTTTGGAAAAAGTTTAAAAAATTAAAAAATTATAGGCGTTTACTTTGAAGTAATATTTCCACGTATACCGTAATTATAATTATTATCCTATTATCCTTCACTGGTCCATGGCTTACCCTAGCAAACGGCATTTTTTTTATTCTACGCAAATCATTCGACAAGACTGACCAAGACGACGTTTTGCATAATCAGTCTAAATTATTCCCATTGCACTTATAAAATACGTATCACATAATTATGAGCTGGAGATCACCTTTTATGCCAGGAGATGCTTGTGTTAGGTGAATACTATGAAACGGGTATGCAATTTAAAAACAAAAAGAAATATGAATAAAAGGATAATACAAAAAGATGCGCGATCTATGTGAGTGAGTTTTGGACTGTGCGTGTGTGTGAGTGAGTTTTTGGTGTGTGTGTGTGCGTGTGCAATAGTGTGAGTGTGGAATTGAGTTATTAGTATTTATATTAATATGAGGTTTCAGTGTAGGTTTAGGTTTAGGTTAGCCCTGTTATTATCTTATCTTTTTATATCGTTATCTTGGGATCGGAGGAAGCCAAGCACAGCTTCCTCCACTAACGAATTCGATACCGTGGTAATAATAGTATCAGGACAGATTGTGGAAGCGATGATACCAATGTCTCAATGTCGTAGGTTTTATTCTTAAGAGCGATGCCCCATTAGTGCGTTGCGTTGCGTCGTCGCAACGGATCGACGCATTGTATGCCACACCTGCGTTGCTACGACGCACGACGTCGCAACGCAAAAGGCGGACGCACGCACCCAGTCAGTCTCCACAATGGATCGGAACAGTGGATCACTGTCCGTCGTCGCAGCGGAGCTCCGACAGCGCAGCGCATCACCCTCCCCCCGCTTCGTCTCTTGTCCGTCGATCCGTTGAAACGTCGCGCGCGACGACGCAACGGTCTAATGGGGCATGTCATAGAAAATATATGGAAAACGACGCAGCGACGACGCTGCGACGACGCAACGCAGCGCAACGCACTAATGGGGCCTCGCTCTAAGCCAAACAGACAGCTTGTTTACAGTCACGGAGTTTCAGAGGGTAGATGTTTAGCTCTTTGTTCAGTAGGTTGTAAATGTGGGAAGATTGCCTTCCATACTGCTTCTTAGCAAAAACGGAACATAATGGTTCATACAGCTAACGAATATTTCCTAGCATAGTACTAGACGTTGGATTTACAAGGGTCAGTAAATAAATGATACCTCCTAGTTAAAGTTTGACAACATCTACGAATATTGATGATGTTATCACTTTTTATGTTAACCTGTATAAATCTGATGTTCATTCCCAGACGACGACGACGACCCAGTTTATTTAGTTTTTACGTACAATATCGTAAAGTCAAACAAACGTTCAATATGAAAATATTAATAAAAACGCATTTTCTTTCCTTTGTATCCCTCACATTCTGATAAAATCAGCTTGTGCAGCAGCGCCATTGTTTCAGCGATACAATGTGCATTGAAATCAGGGAATAAAATTAACATCTCATTACGGCAATCGGTGTTGAATTTATTTCGTGAAAGCCGCTTTTTGTCAATGCGACTGTTAAATTAATTTTAATGCCTTGTACGAAACTTTATGATTTCTGGCAAACAATGAGCTATGACAAAGGCATTCATGTGAAGAGACGAAAAGGGCAAAGTGTCTAATTAAATTATTATGACACAATTATTATGACAGTTGGAATTACGCTTGATAATAAACATACGTGGGAAATCGTCGTTATAATCTCAAGTGGTCCCACTCGGTATCAGGTAACGGACCACCCAGAGGTAGCCCCAACACTAGTGCCACGCAGCGTCGACACGTGCACGACTGCGCAGAGGGTATACATTTATCTATACTTGCCAGGCTTGTGGTTAAGTAATAACAGTCGTACGGGTCGATCGATCAGGTTAAGCTATGCTTGCCGCGGTTGGTCTGTGGATGGGTGGCCATTTTTATAAACCAAGACCCCTCCGTGTCTCCGGAAAGCACGTGAAGCCGTTAGTCCCGGCTATCATTTATAGATCTTTGACAGTCGTTACGGGTGGTCAGAAGCCCGAAAGTCTGACAACCAGTCTTATCAAGAGGTATCGTGTTACCCAGTAACTGGGTTGTGGAGGTCAGATAGCAGTCACGAAATTTATTTTTAAATATCGCAGCATCATACTGAGAGCTCTGGGCCTCGTACAGGACTTTCTGCTTTATTTACATTTTACTTTGTTTTTTTATTGTTTTTTTATATTTATAATTTTAAGAGCGTGTTTTAGTGTGTTGTGTGAGTCCATAAGTGCTTTTTCTTACTTTTCTTTCTTTCTATATCCATGTAAAATACAGGTATTTAGTTCTATCCGGTTAGACTGGAAGCCGACTCCAACATAGTTGGGAAAAGGCTAGGCAGATATACTAGCATGTTACTGCCCTAGGTACTGCAGGGCAAAGGCCTCCTGTCATACAGAGACCACCACTCTTGCCTCAAGATGGGTTGGCGATTTCAGACATATTATATTATATAGTAACGAACTGCCTCGCACTGGTGCAATTTTCATGTGAAGACGGTATTCTATTCACGACACGTTTGTTTGGCACACGTCCTGAGCCGCGACCAAACAAAAAGTACTAGACTTGTATAAATAGAAGTCATAAGTATTTTTAAAATACTTGTCTTTGTATATAAATTTACATAATATGTAGCCTATGTCCATCTGGATATTGTACCTTTCAAATGGTGAAATAATTTTTCAAATAGTACCTGTGATTCCGGTGATTACCCTCCACATAAACAAAAACTCACAAAATTCGCTCTCTCTCGTTATAAGTATAGATTTAAAAGGTTTCCTCACGATGTTTTCCTTTACCGATTTCAGAAATATTCAAAATAAAATCAGGAAGTATATTTCGTAATCAATTGAAAAAGTCAAATTGATACTTGCCCGGATTTGAACCCACAACATGTGGTGCATGAGAAGTGACAATCATAAATGATATTTTATTTTTATTTTAAGCAAGAAAGGACTATCTATCTAGCCTACATTTTGTTTTAATTCTCTCTAGCTACATAAAGGCGATACCCCAGCATCTCGTGTTATCGTGAGCACTAAATAAATTAACACTTTTATCTTACACGACGGGGCTTCTGCTTACACAAACCATAAATTTGCTCATAATACCAAAAAATCTCACGAATTACGCGAATATAAACCTCGTCCCTTTTTCATCATCACCATATCAGTAAACCTGTGATCATTCACATCCACTATCGAGCAAGCAAAACATAAAACACTGCCAATTGTCCGCAGCAAATGAGTACCTAACGTTCTTCCACATTTATCGTTCGTATATTTTGCAATTTTTGGCAACGTATGCCAATTTCTGGGGATAAACGCACCCGAGGGATGACCGATAAAAAATTACGACACCGCAGGGAGTCGGAGTTTTTAAAAGAATTCAATCGACACCGCACACCACCCCGTCTTTTTTTTTTAAAGCGACGGACGTTTGAACAATTTGTGGAAACTGGACTGGAATTTTGAATAGCTCAGTTGGTGTTGCTGCACTCCAACGTAGGTATCTAGTTTTGGAGTGAATTTACTAGTTTTTTTTTTCAAACTTTTTCAAGTGAATTTTTGGTTTACTATGTTTTAGAAGTATCACGTCAAATATTTCCGTTGCTTTTTTTCTACGTCACAATATGCGGCGGTGTGCAACGAAAAATATGTCTGAATGAATAATATTCTGGCATGTTTCACCGAACGAAACTATTGGTATCTCGACCATACGATTTCGAAGTTATACGCTTCGCAAAGTGAAAATAAAAAATTAAACAATAAGAGCAACCGACGATTACTTCTTCAAAATATACCGATATTTTTATTCTCACAGAATTGATGATACGTTTGCGGACGAAGCATCTGTTACAATTGATTATGCGGATTCAATCCCGCGCTGATTTTATCCTTTATTTTATTTAGTAACGATATTTTTGTTACGTGATTTTTATCGCGCCTGTAACGTGTTGCCGTTTCAGGAGAAAAACTCAAAAGATGTCACTTGTTTGACTAACACGATTAAATAATGAATACACACAAAACAACTTTTAAATATAAATCAGTCCAGTTGGGTTGGGCAGCGTTTCGAAAAATTCGTTAAGTCTTCTCTTCGCCAATCCAGCAATATTTCAAGACAACCAGCCAGTGCGTCTTGCCCGTCCTGACATACGGTGCCGAAACGGAAACTGACAGTCGGGCTGGTCCACAAATTCAAGGTCACTCAGCGCACTATGGAGCGGGCTATGCTTGGAGTCTCTTTGAAGGAATGAAAATTATGCGGAAAAGAATCGGAGCTTCCGAGCTTGCAGAGTAATCAAAGTGAAGTGACAGTGGGCTGGCCATGTTTGTCGAAGGACTGCTGGCTGGTGGAGCAGAAGCTGTAGTGGAGACCGCGTATCAGCAAACGTAATGTGGGACATCCCCCAGCTAGTTAGACCGACGACCTTAAGAAGATGACTGGGACGGACTGGATGCGGAAGGCAGAGGACAGGGTATGTGATGCAGCCTGGGAGAGGCCTATGTCCAGCAGTGGACTGCGATAGGCTGAGTTAATTGAGGATTAAAAATATTGTCTCTGTTATTTGTTGCGCCATTTCTTCTTACCAGCTAAAGTATTGGGAAGTGGTGAAGGGCGGGCATTTTGGGGGACTGTCTTTCGTACTATTGACGTTATAAAGTGCTGATTCTCATCCTAATTAGAAAAAATGACTTTTGTTATTGATTTTCTTTTTACGATGATTGTTTAAGATCCTAAAAAGGATGTACCTGTAGCGTAGATCCTCTACAAGTTCAACCCCAAAATATTTGCCTTTATAACTTATCTCGTTCATTACTCAATACTTTTGGTGCTACGAGACTTATTTGGATTAGTGCCAATACCAAGATTTTACATAGGTTAAAGATATTATCTTCAAGATTACCGATTGCAAATTCTACTTGGAAATATCTTGCCCTACTTCTTCCAACTAAAGCCTCAAAAATTCCCTAGAAAAACACGCCGCAAAAATGCACAATTTTATTTTGAAATTATTCTGCGAAAGCGAACCATTCCGTACAGTGTTTTGTGTTTTATGGTAATCATAACTCCTGGAAACAATACAGGCCGAATATTCGGTGCCGAGAGAGCCACCGTAAATCATTTTGGGAACAAAGTGTGTCCGCTGCGACGGTGATTTGTCAAAGGACTTGCAACGGACTGTCTGTGTGAGGAGACGTCTGGGGAGGCAGTTAGATAGACTTCCCTGTTGCGAAATTTGGAGGAGAAAACATGCATAGAAGGAATGGAAAAACAATTCAATTGCGTTCGGATTGAATTCTGTAGATGGACGAATATTCAAACGATGTATTGGAATTAGGCGTCTGTATTTTGATGTTTCGTAGATGGTTTATGATGATTTTTGGAAAACTTTTTGATTATAGGTTACGTACCATCTTTTGCAACACCTTATTTAATTTTCGTATTGGTTTTCATGTCACCTGCTAAGGTACCTACTAGTTTAACCTTAAATATTTTAACCTTATTTAGGAAACGGCCAATGCTTTCGATCTAATACCTAAACATAATTTAATTTATATGACTGGATTTTATCTTGATCTTGCTTGATGTTTTCTTAGATATATTTTAATATTTTTTAATAATCAAGTCTAATATGCGAAATAGCAAAATCCACAAACAGCAATAAAACAATGGAATCTAAAAACAAAATCAGGGGGCATAAACCGGTCACATTAGCAATTCCTCTAAAAGAAATTCATTTCGTGAATCCCAGCCATCATTAGCAATTCCTCTAATTAGACATAAAAGCAATTCATCATTTGTGGACCATTTTACGAATCTCTATAGAAAACTGTCAAACAAATAAATTATTTCGTAATATGAATTACACGCAGATCATAATTATGAATTGTTAGTTTGTGGCATTTTACGATGATTCATCATAATATTTTCATTATTATGATTCTGCTAAAGTGACCGTTTTAAGCCCCCTGTTAATACTGTACTGACTTCATGAAAGTGGCTTTCACAAGAAAAAAACACACAAAAGACACACATTATGAACATCATGACAAAGAGAAATACATCACGTGTCCTTGTCTACGACAGTTATTCGTCAAAGGAATTGCGACTACAGAATATACTCGTGCAAAGTCAAGCACACCTAGGAAATAGACGTATTTATAAATGCACAGAAATGCAGAAAGGAATGCAAGACAGACAGTTAGTGCTATTTGAAGATTAACTATGTAGAACTCAAACGCTGGATACTAAAATATTGAAATGATTTGTATTCACGCATGCATGCATTTTTTTGTATCATCATCATCATTTCAACCGAAAGACGTCCACTGCTGGACATAGGCCTCCCTCAAGCACTGCCACTTCGACCGGTTCTGTGCTTTTCGCATCCATTGGATTTCTGCGGCCTCAACCAGGTCATCGGTTTTTTTGTATAGGGGTTTGTAACTTTTTAGATGTTCGTGAATTTATATTTGGAACTATAATGACACCTAAATTAAGGTCAGTTTGTTGGCTTCGAAACAGCATTTTTTTTTTAACGTATTCGGCCTTTATTACCTACATGTAAATATGGACGGCGGCTCGATTTAGGATTCTGGGAGTGTATTAATAAGGCAAAGCTTGTTATGCTGTTTTGATTCCTATGTTGGAATATAGCTGCTACGTGAGACAATGTTTTGTATTAAAATATCTTTATAAGGAAACGCACTTGGGACTATAAAGACGTGATTTTTGGAAGAAAGAAAAATGTTTTAACTTACTTACGTGACTTATTCACGTGTCGCCGCTTGTTTGTGCCATAGTAAGTAAGTACCCCGTTTTGAATAGTTTAACAATCAATATCAGGTAGTTGGTACTATATTTTGTTAAAGACAGTCTTATGAGGAAACGCGTCACGTGGTTGTTTGCGTTCATTCCACACAAACGTATTCCTCTAATAATTTTAGAAGAAAAAAAAACAATGATACCAAACACAAGAAAATGGCTCTGGCGCTTTTTTCCCTTGTAATAATTTTAGAAGAAAAAATCACAATGAAACCAAACACACGAAAATGCCCGTAAAAAAAATATTTGCTCTTGTGGTACCCAGGGAGAAAACAGAGGAAGACGTTTGTATGAAATAACCAAGTGACCGTGTTTCCTCTATAAAAAACTGGTTACAAAAACAAATCAAACTTATAACAAAAACAATCGAAATTATATTTTTTCTTTTTAATCCTATTTTTCAAATTTTATACATCATATTAGGCGCAAATAAACATATTTTCTTTTTTTCAATAATATTAATTTGGAAGGTCCTAAAAACCACATTTTACAATCAAATCATTTCGCTACAAATCAAACAACAGAAACAGAACAGGCAGCAATTTTCACTAATATCAAATACCTTCCGTCAGCTTGTTCAGCAATTAATTAATTACGGTGGTTTCCCTAATGTGTTTGTGGTAATACAGTCAGTCGTAGGCAAATAGGATGTAACACAGCAATTATATAATAATATGTGAGCCAATTTGAAACTGTTCGGGTTTCGAGAATGTAGGGACTGATAATCGTTTGATTATTGAGTAGAAAGATTTGAGTTAGCTTATCCATGCGAGTCTAATTGCAAGAATGGTCCTGATTCCCTCCATCTGTATGTGTACGTCTTCTGACTACTGTAACGCCTGTCAAAGATTTACGAATGACAGCTGGAACGAATGGCTTAACGCACGGCAAGCGACGAAGGGATCTCGATAAGTCTTTAGCCACGGTATTATTAGCCACACACGAGCCCCTACTACCACTTCCTTCTTCTTTTCGTGTGGTTAGTGACTAACCTGGTGTCAGAGTTTTAAAGCCGCTCATGGGTCTCTGAATTGGCTTCACATGCCGTCGAGAAATCTCTCTAGCATGCCGGTTTCCTCATGATGTTTTCCTTCACCGTTTTTAAAGCAAGTGATAATTATACAATACACACGTGAATCCGAAAAGTCAGAGGTGCGTGCCTTGGGTTCCTACTCGAGAACTATGACTTGGCAGTCCAACGGTCACACCACTAGGCTATCACTGCCTAATTGATAATCCAATTAAATAAAGGAAGCCTACCTTTAAAATTGCATTGCACAAACCAAAATACAGACAAAATCACTTGACCCATATAAATACAATTTTATCGTAGACCCTTTCATGACAAATGGCCGCCATTGCAATTATTTTTCGGAAAATGCGATCCCATTTATGTGTCATTTAAATCGATTCAATAATAAATCAGAATGTAAATAATTGTCCTACTGTCTTTTATGTTATCTTTCCCTAGCTGTATGAGAAGATTGCTGTTCTCAGTATTTTGGGCTATCATACTCGTAGTATCGATTCTGGTATTCGCAGTTTTTGATTCTAATAAAATTAGTTGCTGTTAGGTAGTTTTTCCGACAAAATTAAACGACGACGTTTGAAACTACGTGTACAAACTTTCTGTTCAAAAACAAGCGCAAACTTCACAAATTAAAAACCATCGTAAAAGCCATGAAACGGCCAAAATTAAAACCCGTTATCAGGGTCAACGGGTGCGAAACTTTGCCAACATAAATTCAGAAACTTAAACGATCGAATAAAATTTTATTGTTGCCTATCTTGTCCGGGTTGACCGGGGCAATTAGCCATTGTTATGCCCGGGTTTATGGACAAATACCCGGGTACGTGGCACTTCGGGCAGGCCTCTATGATTTATTGGCCTACGTGGCCTCGCTCGGCCATTGTTCGATATTTCCGAGATATTTGAGTTTGATATTCCGATTTAGATCGGATCGTGATGTTCAGAAGGTTATTTGTGGGTGATTTGTCACGTGGCTAGTGAATTGTGTGATTTATTTTGTTGGTATCTGGTTGACTTGTTTTGGCAGGTGAAGGGAAAGTTTTGCAGCTTTGATGTTATTTTTTTTGATGCTAGGTATACGATGAAGAGTATTAAATCTGAATTGTAACATGTAAACATTTTATTTATTTTTACCCATGAATTAAGTATCGTTGTCCTGGAACTACTTCCAGAATCGGATTTTTCTTCAAATTACTTCAGTTATAAAAAGTTGAATAGCTACAATATAATATCTCTAACGCAATAGATATAAAAGGCACTTTCAGTTATTTCAGTTATATACTGAAATCTATAATTATGTAGATACTTACTAAGTATACAACATATTTTTTTATATACCTTATTTCTACGAGTAAGATACTAATGAGACCATGTCAAAGAATCAACAGACATATAAATGTTTTTTTTTCTTAATTTTTCATACAAAAATAATACGACATAGTCACGATTATTTATGTAAAACACAAAACTACGTGAATTAAAAATTGAACATGAAAAAACACGTTGGTATAAGCGGTCTAAAACCGAAACTTTATCTCACAAAAAAGGCACAATTTTCGAGTAAAAAAAACATTTAGAAACAAGACTGCACAACCTCACCTGCAGACAAAATCAAGAGCAGATCCTTCAAAGACGACAAGACACCTCTGCGAGTGACAGGCGGATGATAAATTACTTTTATTAGTGGATTTGTCATGGGAGCCATCTATCAAAACCCATAACGATCGAACAACGAACTTATATCGTTAAATCCAGATTGATTTGGGAATCTGGGCCTCTGAGATTTTATGGTTGAAGCATTTCAAGGTTATAACATTTTTCGGTTTTAGGTTTTAGTATGATTGGATAAGGTAATCTGTAAGGCTGATACACATCAAAACAGCTAACACTGTAAGCTATATGAAGCTAGATGTTAATGAAATAAAGAGTTCTTTATTACTTACAAATAATTATGATTGTGTAAAAATATTGTAACGATTTATCCTGATTAATAATCGACAATTAGCACTTGTTCACATTTTTTTTTAAATCTTATTATAAAATCACGTGGTTCTTAAAAAATACCATTTAGGTACAGTCAGGGGAATTAATCATTCATCAAATTGAAACACTTCGCCAATTTGCCGTATTATTACCATTTTATATACAATAAGACTATCAGAGAGGGTGAGAAATCATCCAATAACTTCTCCCGCTCTGGGCGGAGCGGGAGGGCGTGTCAGACTTTTACTGACTAAAACCCATCAGTGTTCCCTCAGTTGCCTGTTGTCAAGGGCCCCGGTATCCCTTTCGGACTTTCCCGTTCCGTGACATAAGTAATTTACTTTTAAATGTTCCAGTTTTTTTCTCATTCTAATGGTTTTCAGTTTTTTATTAGCCGATAAACACAATGCTTTGGCCAATTCCCATAAGGCGTAGCAAAATTCGTCGCTACACCGCATATAATTAGGTCATCCCATAACGTCTCAAGGGTGCTGTAAGGACTAGGCTTATCAGGGATTTATTTCAGGAACCTTAATTTACCTGGGGATATCTGAAATGATGGCAATTATAATTATCTTTAGGGAAATAAAATTATGGTTTTGTTTTTAATGACTTTAATTTATTTGATATCTACTCAAAATGGCTGCCCAAAATGTTCTGGCTTTCTAATTGCATAAGTAGGTTATACAACTTTCGATCTTACGATCGAAAGTTTTTCTCACAATTTTTAAGTTAGTTACTCTGCGTCCAGCGCTCGGCTTGGTAACCTGTCGTGTTCGGGTTCGCGACTGGTCAATCTTCATCCTGAAGATGCCTCGTTGAGAGGTGAAACACGTGTCGATTGCTTACAGGGTTTTTTTATGACTCTTGAGGAATAGTTAAGCGGAATAGGTTTCTACATCTATTGTATTTCACAATTTTTAGTCTTGGACTAACATTAGGTGTATTTATTATTCAAGAGACAACGACGTGTATTTTACTATGAGTACATAAATAAACAAAACATTTTGTAGCTCTATTTTCCTAAATCAATTAAATCAGCACTTTTAACTTTTATGTTTAGAATATGAGGCTTTTGGCTTCTTTGCATTAGTGTATTATTTTTTTTGTAACGTGCTTCTAGTATGTGCAAAATAAAAAATAAAAATATTTTTTTCTTTTCGGCAATCGTGTTTCATACTTTAAGGCTTTTGAATTTTCTTTTCATTTTAAGATACAGACAGAATCAGATGTAATATTTCGCCAGTAAGCATTTCAGTAGATTTCACATGTAAGCAAGGCTATTTCATAAACTTCAAAACCTCCAACAAAATTAAGTATTCTGTGTTCTAAATACCTACAACTATATTTGGAACCCGTATTTGAATGAAATTACACTATAAAGGAGCTATTAATACTAAGCAGCCTAAACATTTTTTACGTAGTGAAACTACAATCTTTTAAAGCTTTCACGGCAATTATTGCTGATAAAGGCACATAACACTACCTAGATAGTTTTATAGATATTTTACTTCGCCGGCTCTCCGACGTACGGCGCAGATCCTGTCCAGGTAACCTTTGCATCCTGCCATCTGTAAAAGAATAAAAGTAACTTAAAAAACATTTTACAAAAACCAAAAAAACAGCCGACTTCCAAAAAAAACACTAAAAAGTGAAAAATAACTTTAATTTCGGAAGTCGGTGGCAAAAAACGAAAATTGAAAAGGAAAGACACCGACATCCAAAATTCACTTTTTAGTTGTGGTACCTACCCCACACAAGTTCGAATACCACTACCTGCTATTTAAATAACAGTGACGGAGTCAATTAAAACATCGTCTACTTAAACTAAGTGGGAAAAATACGTAATAATGAAGCTAACTCAAAAAATACGCAAGCAAAGTTAATAAAATTTATATGGGACAACCTCTGAAGCACAAATTACCAAAAAAAAAAAACGATTCATAATTGGCGGAGTAAACGCGTAACAAATATACGAAGGGGAGGTCTATATCCAGCAGTGGACGTCTGTCGACTGAAACGATGATAATGATGAATGTTCCCACTGCTGGGACACAGGTGGGCTTTAATCTACCACGCGTGCCCAGTGCGGGTTGGTAGATGTCATGAGTCTTCGAATTCTTGGTTCTAGGACATGCCGGTTTCCTACACCGTTTTGAGAGGAGTGCTTTACACAACCTAAAGTGCCTGCCTGGGTTCGATCCCACGACTCGTATGTCGGGGCCGTTACCACTGGGCATGGCCCTGCTCTTGGCCTGGCTCTTATCCTAGTTAGCCTAACTATATATTTTATTATATTATCATAACATTATTTTTATAGTTAAATGTGAAGGTGAGTTTGTTTGTTACGCTTTCACGCTAAAACGGCAGAACGGATTTGGATAAAATTTGGCCCAAGGGTAAACTTTGACCTGCAGAAGGACATAAGCTACTTTTTATCGACATACCACGCTGGCGAAGACGTGAACGAAAGCTAGTATTCAATAAGTTTCAGTCTACTACGAGCATAAATGGCAAACACTCATACACTCAAGTACAAACACAAGCAGGACGGCTTGACGCGGCTTGCTCTCACTGAACGCGCTTATAAGTGTCGTAAAGTAAACTTAGACTTGAGAGTACTTCATGACGTAGGTACTCATCAGAACAGAAATGGGATGCATAATATTTATTTTTAGAAGTGTTAGCACATTGAAGTTAATGAAAAACCAAAGCATAATAATTATCTTGTGTAGTCTCTTGGATATCTGCTTTATTGCTATAAAGAACAGCTGTCATAGCTGTTCTTTATTAAGTTCTTTACTTTTGGACACGTTCGCCAGAAATCACTAGCAAATCGAAAATGCCTTCTATTTATAATTATACTTATAAGATCAACGAAATGTGGGTGTATCTACTGTTCACTCTCGAAATAGCCCTTCGGGGATACTGGCACGATGTTATTTCTATAGCAGCTTTTTGTACAAAACTTTCTTTCGAAATCGTTTTGCGTCATAGCATTCAGGAATTCGCTGCTGGCTATAATAGGGTAAATACCTACTTTATTATATGACAGGTGACTTAAGTACGAGATTCTTTTACAATAAATTTATCCATACCCAGTGCATAACACTCAGACCCTTTTCCCATGCACGAATAATGGAAGCCACGTGCTACGACGCTTAAATTCTTGTTTTGCTTCGTTCACACTCATACACTTAGCCATACACTCTCGATTAACATTACTTATAAATACAAATAGTTAAACAAGTAGCTAAGAATACTTGGTATGTATCAATTTCTCAAGCGGCGTAGCATTGATGTCGTCACTCCGCAGCGTGCCAACTACGTCATCGTGGGCTCGAGTGTCCACATTCAACAAAACGCTGCAACCGCCACACGTGTAGTAGTGGATATCAAACCTGAAGCCGACAGAAATAGGGTTTAATTTTCAATGTAGGGGAATGAAACCTTTGAAATATTTAAATAGTAATTGCGGAAGGTTTTTACGTAAACGTGGGTGTATCGAATTTAAGAGGAAATAGGGTCGGTCCCCTCCCCATACACACGCTCTCGCCTGTTTTCTCTCTGGTTTATGACCTTAGAGCAATGATTTTTTACAGTAAAATAAATATCAACTAGTTCTATGCCTCTATGTTTTCCGTTTTGATGATACATTATCTGTAGAAGGACTAGAACCCTCAGAAAATTATCAAAATTGCCTGTTTAGACCGCTGTGATTAGAGGTCTATTGTACAAATTTGATAACTATTAGCGAAAAAAGGAAAAAAATAAGGGCACAGTAAATATCCTTCTTATTCAATTTATAAAATATCTTTCAAACTGGTCCAATATTGGAGGAGGAAATAGACGAGAGCCGAACCTCGAATTATGACATTTTGTATGGAGAAAAGACCGACCCTATTTCCTTAAGGTTTTGTACTGTTATTATGATCATTGAATAAGCTTTAGTAGGTAATAGGATTTCAACGGGATACCTTCGCTCAGCATGATAATTTCGAAGCAGTTCACGATTGGTGTTGAAGAGGACCCCATAGTGTCCGGAGCAGCTGGTAACCTGAAAATAAAATCCTTACATTTATTATAAAACAAAGTCCTTCGCCGCCACTTGCTGTCGTTCTATACGCGATAAACTGCGCCGATTTTCATGCTGTTTTCACCAATGGATACTTAAGTGGTTCTCGAGTAAGGTTTTAGTATATAATTAAACGACATCCACGCGAGCGAAGTCGCGGGCATCAGCTAGTGGAAACATAAAATAAAAATGTATTTTTGTCGGAAACCTAAATAAATACCCTCAACTCCTTTATTCCACTTGATTCTTGTAACGCACAGACATACATTTTTGGCAACTGTGTATCACACACTGGTTTTCTGATAATGAATGAATTATCAAGCAGTCCTTGGCTGAAGGTAAACCTCTTCGTTTGCATGCTCTTGGTTTCAATCCTTGGCCATTCTCATTCATCCTTTACCAGCTGATAACCAGTCCAGATCATTAAATTGCATAGAAAAATAAAAAAAGTATCTGTACTAACCCATATCGGCAAGGCTGGAGTCTTCAACCTCGAACCAGGATACTGCTTATTGATGTTATTCTTGGAGTTCTCTTCTCCACCATACCACACCAGCAAACCAACGTGACTACGAGCCAATATTCCAAATTGTGGCATGGCCTGAAAAATGGACAGTTAAGGATTAACATGAGCGTCATTTACTTGAAGGTTTTTCAACTAACTTGATTTATTATGGCCTTCTATTTTCTTCGAACCTTCGTAACATCGATTTATCTTTAACACCCAAGATATCTTAATGCAAGAATTTAAATATTAATTTTAAGTAAATATGGCTTAAACAAGCCATTTTGCATTCGGCCACAGTGAAAAAATTGTTTTATAATTTAAGACACTGCACTGCTGATATGAACAATTAGGCAGGCAATGGATGAAAGTTTAAAACATTAATAATAATAATCTTTATTATTGTTATTGAGATCTGCATTATGAGGAGGTTCCTGTCTCTGCAGCCCTGACCACCGGTAGCTTGGACCCTGCTCCCGACACCAGGACCTCAATATCTTTTTTTTTAATATTCCTTTTAATTTCTTTAAAGAAATATTTAAAAATTTAATCATATGAGATAGAAGATGAATAAACGAATCTTTATTACTTAATAAAGTGGTGACAAATTGTGTTAAGTCCCTGACACTATGTGTAAGAGCCATTGTCCGCCTGGAAAGAAATAGTATTGAAAACATTATGTAATAAGATTAACCCTTTTTTTTTCTTTAGTTTGGGAAATCATCGCCCGTGTTCCTTCAGTTCCCTGTTGCCAAGGGTCCCGGTATTCCTATTGGACTTTCCCGCTAATAAGATTAACCTGACCTCATAACTATGCCCTGACCAAGATTATGTCTGGACTTTAAAAGATACTACTACTTCTGAGTTTGTTTCGGCCTTTCCTCTCAGAGTAGTCAGATAGGAAACGCCGACCTCATCTTGCTTATTTTAATATTTTTTTATATATATGACGTGTTGAAGTGATTCCGAAATCCTACTTGCAGAATAAACTATTTAATTGCATTTTATTCCATAACAAAGGAGAAAAAAGAGTACAGTAATATACAATAATACAAAATGGTTAGAATAAAGTTAGTAGTCAGTTATCTTCTAGTATAATACCGACGTGTAGGCTTAGAAACAGAAAACTTACGTAATGGTCTTCATCACCGACATACAGCACGCCATTATGGAGATACGGAGTAGCTCGACCAGTGAGCAGTAGCGTCACCACGTTCATGGAACCCTCCACGTGTGCGGACACCAGGTGGGTTAACTTGCCATCCAAATCTTTCTTGATGCTATAATAATAGTATCTTTATGGTATTTATTGAATAAAACCTTTAAAAAAGTGTACATTTAGACAACAGTAAGATTTTGCACACAATTATCAGTACCTAAAAATAAACTTAAACTGTCAAAATGAAACCCATTGCGATCAATTGTCATTTATAAGTTTATTAAAAGGTAGATGCAAATAATAATCTCCTACAAGCAAAATTTATAATGACTTACTTATCACATCCTCTTGATAACACACAAGCGTACAGTAACAGCAAAGCTCCAATCCCATCGTCAGTTTGAAACTGTCAAAAACAAGAAAAAAAATCTCCTAGGGCTTACAAAAAAATTCTATATATTAATGCACTCTAATAATAAAATAACACTTACCAAATATAAATACCGCTTCAAAAATATTTGGAGATCCTCCAAACTCGTGAATTCGAAAATGTGCAGCTTGCAAGAGAATTTAATTTATGAAAACTTCTGAAAATAAAGTGAAGCTTAAAATAATTTGTTGGTTTATTTAAATAATATTATTTTGAGTGCTTTTGAAACATTATCAGCTTAAAATAAAATTAATTGCAGACTGTGTTAATAAATCAGCTTTGACTGTTAATTTGTTGATACTCGACGGTTTGTAAAACCAGCAATTGTTATTAAATTGATTACCACTATTATTATTTTTTTCTCTATGCTAGAATTATTGTTTTTTTATGGACTTATATAATGGGTTTTTAATATTACTATTTCATTTGAAAGCTCAATTTTAATGATTAACGTTTTCTTTGCAAGAACTTTGTCATATTTTATTCTTCAAAAGTAAACAAGAAACATGATAGGTACTTAATTAGTAAGTGCCTTAACATTCACACTAACAACTAATAAAAAGAACATTACATCACACCTGAAACCTTCGAAGCGGTAGTCAGAGGACTCAGGTGTACCTATTTGTAAACCCACATTTCGTCAGTAATGTGTGACATGTAATAGGGGGCGAGCCTGTTGCCATGAACCGGGCACAAATCCAGACTCCGGCTGTAACTGAGATATTCCTGATGGCAAAACGTAATAGCACTTTGTCCGATCTGGGAATCGAACCCAAGACCTACATGCTCAGCAGTAGCGCTTAATTTAAATTCAGAACATTTTATTTCACATAAACCTTCATGGGCACTTATAAAACATCAGAAGCTATTTGCATGGTTCAAAATGGTCGTTATGGTTATTGTCGTTAACTGACTTCTACGATGTGTTGCTTGCAACCATTAGCTAGACCAACGAGACAGAGGGCCTAGACAGTGACATTCTATCAGCGATAACGATGATGAAAAAGGCAAAAATGTATAGGACTGACATAAGCTATCGAAAAGCTTATGTCACACCTGTTGAAAGTCGTTGTAGAAATACGAAACGCTTTCGAAAGGATTGCCACTTGTCTAGGCCTTTAGGTACCTTCTCAGTGACCCCATCTTGGTAGTACACCGAGCTATGCTGCACGTAGTTATTGTCGCTAGGCAGTGCCACTAAAGCCTTCGGTTCCACGGCAGCCTGGCCGGTGTTGCCACCGCCACCACAACGCCAGATGACCTCACTACAGGCACGCCAGAGAGCTTCTTCTTGACGCTCTTCAGATGGTCGAAGATAGCTGAAAGTATAATATTGAATTAAGACAAGCTTATTGGCGATACCTAAATGTACGTCCGGGTAGTTAGGTAGTCAGTCACTTTACTGTCTGAATAAAATTTCAACGAGTACCTACTATGGCGGGAACGTTGGCTTACTTGGTCAAATTGTGACAGTGACAAAGGGGTTTTTCGGGGGCTTCAGACTATGAACATTTTTAAAGATCTTAAATTACTAAAATACTTACAATATCATATCAAAACGCATGTAATTATCAGATAATGTAGTTATCAGATATCTGTTAAAGATGTAATTATCTGATACTGATGATATTATCAGTACGAGTAGGTACCTGTTGACAGTCATAAGGAACAAAAGGGCATTAAAATACCGGAGTTTTGAAGTGAAAACAACATAATAATATTATGCAAATAACAAGATCTGAGGTCCTAGACAAAGTGACATTCTATGAGCGAACGATGATGGAAAAGACAAAAATGTATAGGACTGACATAAGCTATCGAAAAGCTTATGTCAATCCTGTTGAAAGTCGTTGTAGAAATACGAAACGCTTTCGAAGCGATTGTCACTTGTCTAAGCTCTCTGTAAAGTACCTCCCTAGGCGGTACCTAGTAATAAACCACTGTTTTAAACAGTCAAAAGTAAATTGCGGCATTTGCCACAAAAGACAAGATACGAGCAGTTTTTAAATTACAGATAGTAAATATAATTTATATATAATTTTCGTGGTTATCGTGAACCGTTACATAAAAATAAAGAGAAAATATTACGCCATTATCGAAAATACGAAATGTTTTACACAATTTATTTAATGTGTGCTATTTTTCACGAACCGTTTTATAATCATAAGCTTTCATAAAAGTTTTGATAAAGTAAAATGATTAATCAAAACAGATTTATGTCTAGATGAGACGAGACGATAAATTCTCGATAGATCCCTTAGCGATTACAATAAATTATAATATTGTTAGTGTAATCCCAGTTTGATAACAAATTATTTCAAAGTGTTTCGTAATTATTTGAAACGGAATATTGTTTTGTAATTCTCTAACAAAAATAGGGGAGAGTTTCATCCCTGCATTATTTTTATTATTCTACAATAATAATATAAAGAGAAAAGATTTGTATTTTTGTTTTTAATAATGAATAAAAACTCAAAAACTACTATGCCGATTGTAAAAATTCTTGCATCAATAGGATGCTATATTATAATTGAGTAACATAGGCTATAATTTATGAAGGAATCACGCGGGCGAAGCCGCTGGAGGAAGCTAGTTGTTCATAAAATAAAGGAAACTTGTATAAAACCCCGGCGCTTTCACCCTAACCAAACGTTTAATTAAAATCGCTAAGCAATAATTATAAAAAAAACAAAACCATTCTTTGGAGCCGGGTAAAAATTAGTCCAATTTTTTCGGCACACTGAATGAGTAAAACAAAGTTTGGCATGAAATGGCGTTAAATTCAGATAATTTACAAATTTTAGTCTTAGATGCCCAAAACAACAGATAGTTACAATAAAATATCCTTCACTATTAATATCCCGTGTATTTGAAATATACAGCGATGGAGAGACCATAAAATCGACCATTTGCACTAAAATATAGTTCAGCGATGCATAGTGCAGATTTATGCCAAAACACGTGGCGTTCTCGAGAATTATGATCGGCATTTTGAAGCCATGCTGTATGCCTTTGCGCACGAAATTTTAGGGTTATTTTGAGGTACGATTGCATTTTAATTTTGTGATCTAGTATTTTGTTTATTTTATAATGTGCGTCTAATTTGTACAGAGTAAAGCATTTTTACTTTCTCTCTAATCAACCGGATAAATCATAAGTTAGTTTTAACAATCATTCTTGAAATTAGAAAGATCCTAATTTTATACTTCATCGCCTGAATCCTATTTTATTAAATGAGCAATATTTGTATATAGATAATAATATTTGTAATCACGTTCTCGAAAACGTCTCTAACAGTTTCGATGAAAGTTGCAATATAGGGGTTTACGGGGATGAAAAATCGGTCTAGTTAAGTCTCATGTCTGAAAAAAAATTTTTTCCTCTATTTTCGTTCTAGTAAAGGCTCTTACATACTGGGGCGATTCGTCGCGCGACGCGACGCCGCCGCATTGTTCGCCGTGAGAAATTGTTTTGTTAAAATTCGCGTCGCGCGCCGAATCGCCCCTGTATGTAAGAGCCTTAAAGCTCGGTCGTCCAGGTACTTTAAAGTTATTTCCTATCATTATCAGCCTCCGTTGTCAGTTGATAATTAAGTGATCTGGCGCATATTAAACCCACAAATAAATTATGTTATTGACAAAATCATGTCACTGAAATGTATTCTAAATCAATTAGTAATGGGCAAATGGTAACAATTCAATATTAATTTAACTAAAATATGCATTGAAATAATTGATTGTTCACTAAAATAACGAAGCTCTCTTTTGTGAGAAACACACGCCCATATAATAACATAATGTTTACCTATTACAGCTATAGAATAATACTTTCAATTAATTTAAATAAGCTTACCAATGACCCATCCGTTTGTTAATGCTAAATCAATAAATTTCCCAATTAAATTAGCAATATTCGATATTGTGGCAATCCCTTATTAATTAAATAGAATAATTTGATGTGATACCATTTATTTTATTTTTTATTGACAAATGCCCGATTACTGATATTGCGGAGGTGGATACAACTCCACGCCAAATTTTAATTGTATGTTAATGTGTCTCTACTTACCTACTAACACTAGATCAATCAATCTGCCTAGCCTTTTCCTAACTATGTTGGGGTCGGCTTCCAGTCTAACCGGATGCAGCTGAATACCAGTATTTTACATGGAGAGACTGTCTATCTGTACCTCCACAAGCCAGTAACTGGGCAATACGATACCGCTTGCTAAGAGTGGTTGTCAGACTTTCGGGCTTCTGACAACCCGTAACGACTGTCAAAAATCCACGAATGACAGCCAGGACGAACGGCTTAACGTGCTTTCCGAGACACGGAGGAGTCTCGGTATGTAAAAATGGTCAACCATCCATAGACCAACCCCGGTAAGCGTAGCTTAACCTGATGAATCGACCCGTGCGGCTGTTATTACTTAGCCACAAGCTCCTCTACTACTAACACTAGATGTTAAAGTAAAATTGTGAATAACCCAATTGACTTTGTCATAAATAAAAGTTATGTTTTAAAAGTCTTAACTTTTAAAACATAACTTTTATTTATGACAAAGTCAATTGGGTTATTAACAATTTCCCTAGCCTAGGTTTTATTAAATTGCATAAAACTAAGCTTATTTAGTTTTATGCAATTTAATAAAACCTAGGCCTACCACCACCTGATAAAACTTGCAATCTTTCCCAAACTGAAGTTAGATTAAAGTAATACTGTTATATGTGAGGTGGTGGTAGATTCCCCATTTTTTTGTGAACAAAGTCTAAAAAGCTAGTAAACACTAAGTCTAGAAAAAAAATGGTCTCGTAAATCCAACCCTCTTTCCCGAACATTATATAGCTATGCTATAGCCTACCAAAGATCTGCAGAAGTATAAATCTTCGATATCAAATAAGACATAAAATACATTTATATCTCGATCGTCAAAATAACCACTTTTTCAGTACAGATTTGAGCGTAGTTCTAGACTGTCATCGTTTGTTATAACAAAGGCAAGGAGCATGTAAGAGAATGCTTGTAATTTTTATACCAACGCCTCTGGGTTAGAACAATATTGTCGGTACATTTTTATGTGATAGATTGATGGTTTTATTTTCTTATTTTTTTATTATTAAAATTGATGTTATCGAGAGTATTGGTTTCTCGCCTGCTGCGTGTGATTAATATTTTGTAACTGAATTTTGCTTGGCATGGTGACAGATTGATCTGTTTTCAGGGGCTTGGATGATAAAAAAAGTGGAATAATCTGAAATGGCAGCTCTGGACAGAGAGAGATGGAAAGAGAGTAGGGAGATCTTTGCCCAGCAGTGGGACAGTAATGGCTAATAAAAAAAGTAAAAAAAAATCTAAAATGGTTTCAGTTTTTTAATTTATTTTTTATTAGCCATTACTGTCCCACTGCTGAGCAAAGACCTCCCTCCTATGTTACTACAAGAAAAAGAATCTCATTAAAATCCCGTTGAGAGAAAAATATATTAACAAAATCCCACAAACCAAAAATAGTGTAGTTCTAAAAAAAAGTACTACTCACGTATCTGGAGGGACATCACACTTGTTATCTTTAGTCTGTGGCCTCGAATCGAACAGTAGCCACTTGATGACGTGAGCCTGAAGAGCAGACAGCAAAGACCTGTTCAGGAAATATAATCTTGCATTATGAAACATAACCTCAGCAAATGTCAACTTTAGTCCACCTACAATAGGGGTTTGAAAAAAATTGCAAATTAATTAATATGTCAAGTGGATGCTATTTTGTACTCGTCCAATATATGATAATCACAAATTGCCAAGCAACTGCCAATATATTGGATAGGCCTCTTGTTATTTATGTTTTACCTGGCTCCATTCCTTGGGGCAGCTAGGCCATAGCCAAGGGGCTGATCGGGAGGCCTCATCATCAGCGGGGTCCGGATCCATTCTCCTCGAGGTGGACATGACGCTGAGCTGAAGCAAGTAACGCGGAGTTCCTAGGACGGAATACAAGACAGTGGCAGATTAATCAGTCAATGTGTACCTACCATTTCAAACCTTGGAAATAGCGAACAAATCGTTACGTAAACTAAAATGATTATTAAAAATAAGAACAAAAATTGAGTATTTTCGTTTCGACAAGGACCAAAGCGTTAGGACCAAATAAGTCGTAAGTTGAAGCAATCAAAATCAAGATTTCATAAAAAGAACGATCCTATGAACACAAAACCTACTTTAAAAATTGAGACTTCGTCTACAAAGACCAGGACATCAACAATATACTCACGGTCGCTAACTCGTCAGTTATCGGCTTCCCACCGACCACAGCTGGTCTAGCTCCATTCAATAACTTGTTCCTGGCATACAGAACGCGCTCTGAAAAGGATTTATAGTTTCATTCCTTTGCTTTTACATTGACAGCTTTCGATTTTGTCTGCGGTATTCCGGATTAATCTAGATTGAAAATTTGGGACCGTAAATTTTTTATAGCAATCGTAATAGGTATTACAAAAAGATTCGAAACTTGTTTTGGAATGGGACATATAAAATGTTTTGTAGGTAACGATAAAATAAAACGTACGAGAGCAAGAAGTAATCTAATGATATAGATAGAATACTGTTATACTCCTACCAATATTATAAATGTGAAAGTTTGTGAGGATGGATGGATGTTTATTATTCTTCCACGCAAAAACTACTGAACGGATTTCGAGAAATTTAAAATTGGTTCGTAATTTGTGTTCTCGTAGATACTTATTCTTGACCCAATGTACGTTTTTATGTATGCATGCCGTGGTCGTCCACGATAATAATAATTGTCGCCACGTTAGAACTTATAAAAACGCACAATGCCCTGATATGTCTAATAATCTTCCAGAATCAGATTACATAAACTTAAATCTAATTCACGAAAATAACAATTTAGCGAATATCACTCGTAATTTTCAAGGGTATTCAAGAATCGCGTTTTCTTTCTCATACCTGCCCAACAAATTCCTACTTTTTCATATAAATGGACCCCCCTTTGGATCCTGTTAGCTGAACCATTGTTAGGATCACACAATACATTCCAATTACGAAGGTTTCTTACCAGATTTTCTTCCTGCCTCCGTAACTTGGAACGAATTTAGGAAAAAAGTGGAAATAAAATGGACGGTAGCATCGTATGATTTCATATTTGCAATGGGCTTTGGAGATTGTTTCATTTCGTTTAGTGCTCAAAACAATAATACTATTGCTTTATTTATCTTAAAATAATAGTCAGCATTGCTTTCCTTTTTATTGTCTTCCTCAATTAGCAAAACACCAGACAGATTATCCCTCAAGTTTTATAAAAAAAATATGGCCATTAGTTCTAGAAACCTCAGCAATTTGGATTACCCGCAGAAAAATGTCACAAAAGATTTCCGCAAGGTAATGCCTGAGCCCATCAATTACCAAGTAGAATGAGACGACGAATTTATTTTTAGAAATAACAAATAAATGAAAAAAATCTTCTAGAATTTACATAGTTACAATCCCCAAACGGTTTTCCGTATCAAAGGACCAAAATTGGATCCAATCGAATTTAGAGTACCTCAATTTGTCTTCATTTATTTTGATCTTGACCTGAGAAGTCTTCAAGTGACTGTAAATAAATTGGATGTAGGGATTTAAATTATTCTGAGCAGCCTCCGCTTGAACGCTTACGTTTATATTCTTGGATTTGTAAGCGAATTTCCAAGTGAGATACATGAAATCCGTCTTTAGGCGTATATCGATCAAAATGGGAATTATTCATGGATCATTCTAATGAACGGCTTAGTATGTGAAAATTTTAATGTTCTAATTACCATGCTTATAGTAATATGGTGTTTGCATTTTAATGACGACTTAACTTCTCAGTAAGTTTTGCAAATACCAAAAGAATGTTAAAGGCGAAGTGGTATCGTGATAGCGACTGACAGGAGCCGGGGGCGGCGGTATGACCCCGCCCGCGCGCAATTCTATTGCACTATGTTTACAAATATTTAAGTTTAAAATTTTAGTTTAGTTTATATAGAAAAATAATTCCATAATCCCTTAAAGTATTTAATAGTGAACCCATATACAAAATTTTATTACAATTGCTTTGATAACAATTGAATGGAATAGGGTTTTCTCTTAATGGTTGTAACAAAAAAAGCAGATTTTAAGGAATCTTTGCCGTTTTTTTGTGTCGAGGAAAGTTATATCAATCGTGTTTCGGGCCTCATACTTCACTAAAGACACTTAAATTTTCGTAATCCTTAAAAAAATACGCAAATACGTTCTTTTTTTGAGAGAAACATTGATTTTGCGTGAAGTCGAAACGCGTCAAAACATCTGCTTTGGACCATTTCACCTTAACATACATAGTGAACTTTTCTTCGCAAAAGGATTTTTTGTTAGTACAAAACATCAGCGCTTTCTGTTTGCAACTTGGCAAGTCATTGTTTGGAAACACCGCACCTTCAGATTTATTTACGACAGCCGTGGGAAGGTTTGCAGGTGAAGCATTTTAGAGTGTGAACAAGACAGCAATATTGGGAAAAATATAACTTAATCTGACCATGCAATAGGGAAGTTGGGATCCATTATTATTATCTTATGGCCATTTGGAAACATATAGGCTATAAATAGCTTAAAAAAACTCGCACCATAATACTCATCCTGGACTGTTCCGAGAACCCCCTTCCTTAGCATACCGTCTTGAGTCTGGTAGCGGAAATAGAGATAGTGCTGTGATACACTCATGAGTTCCTTATGTCGAATAGTAACAGATCTTCAAAACTTGAAGTCCACTTCGGAATAACGAGGGCAACGAGCCGGCTCTTCAAGTCCAATGAAATTGGACGCAAACTTTCGGTACGGCGTAAGTTCGCGTTTGGTAAGCTGAATACTTGAAAAGGAGGTAAATTGTTTTCCTTGTTGAATTGGTTTGTGATTGAAACTAGAATGTAGTTTAGTTAGAATATTATGAGCAACATTTTTTTAAAGCTTTCAATGTTCAAAACTAACCCTTTTCATGAATTATACAACTAAAAATATCCCAATACTTAATTTATTAATAGCGCAATTCACAAGTAATTGTAATTTGAATCATTATGTTGTGATTGGAGTATTGAATACTGATATTCATATTATAAATAAACTGAAAACGTTCGATTACTTTGAAAAGCAGTACGCTGATTGGTCAATTTATCATGAACAATTTGATTTATGAAAATGTAAATTTATCAATAGTATAAATAACAAAATATTTAAATTAAAAAGTAGATTTATCCTGATCCATATCTTTCAGAAGATTTGTAGTTATATAAAAATCTGTATCCTTTTCTACCAATTATTTATAATGAGAAAGTCGAAGTATCTAATACTTTTTCCGAACCAATTAGTGAAGCGGCATTTAAAAAATCTGTTTATTTTTAGGGTCACTTCTTCCTTTTCGAATTTCGAAAAATTGTTACATTTTACCCTCTAGGAAGTGGAAACCGGTACCCGACACCTTACGAGGCAAAGAAAACAGTACAATTGAATGCAGAACGGAATTTTCACTTTGGTATATAGTGTGAAATAGCTGAAGTAATTGTATTCGTGCTACACGCTCGTTCAAGGGCAGACATATAAGCTATATATTGGTTATTGAAGGCTGCAATAGTGTGGAAGTACAGGTAGATGCAAAAGTTGTAAAGTCCAAAGTTTTATTGTAATAAGACTTTAGTGGTAAAGTTCTAGAAGGTGGTGACATGATGGATGACAATGCATTTGTTTGTGATGAGTTTATAAGAAGCAAATGTTATTGAAATGTTTTCACAGGCAAAGGCTGGCTGCATCATCAATGAACAAACTTGCGTTAGCTGTATTATTCCTGGGACGAAACAAATTACCTGATAATTTGTAATGTAGAAAAAGGTGCAAATGACAATGAAATTGATTGAACACGATAGAACAGATAATATTTAGAGACAATACTAATTGTTTAATAAGGGCCTATAAAGATAAAAAACTCATAACAAAATTTAAAGCTGTGGTCTACGAAAGGAAAAAATGTGTAAAACGCAGAATTAAGTTGTAGTTTTGAAGGAAGAACGCGTTTCTCTTTCATATAACCATCCGTCGATTAATAAAGATTTTTAATTAGATGTCAATCACTGTGGTGAGCGCGTCACAATCGATTAATCGCCATGGCAGACATATGATGTGAAAATGGTTCAAGAAATTATTAATGAAGATAGAGCGAGCAATGGCTTAGTGATAAAGAATTAATTTGATAGAATTGTAAACCAGACAAAGCTTCTCTTTAAAATAAGTTGAATTAAACTAATTACACTACCTGGTCTCAAACAAATAATAAACAAGAACACTGTTAAGGAAGTTTTTGTAAGTACCGTTGGAAGGTTAGTTTTATTTAGAAAAATTTGTATTTTACTTGAAAGTTGTTCTTTCACATGAATATATTATTATATTTTTGTGGTAATGTGGATTTACCTTCATACGTAGCGGCAGCACCTTCCCGATTAGTTCTAAGCATTGTTTCAAAATTGCTAGAATAATACAAACATATTTCATTGCAATAAATAAGTTTAAAACTTTATCGGACCATTCATGGAAACAATGATTTAATAGAGGAAACTTAAGAAACATTTTTTTGTGTACTTTAAGAAATATGTTTTCTGTAACTGCAGAAACTTTCAAACACTTTATTTCAATAAAAGTCACTACAAAAACCTAGCAAGATTAGACACAATTGGGGCATCCAATTTAAAATCATTGCCCATCATAATGTCAGCCAATCAAATACCACAAAATCACAATAGAAGCCATAATCAGAAACAACAAAACTCACCTTTGTCAAACGAAAATAGATTTTAACACAACTGCACAAAGATCACAAGTGTAATAAAATGATGCAGAAATAATGCACGTCAAACCAGCGTAGGTGATTGTTTGGAAATGGTTGCATTTGCTTCACGCCGTTCTTCCCTTGCACATAATAATGTAGATAAGCTTGGGGTGTATCTGTGTGCTAAATAAAACTGCAGTATATCAGTGGATGAGGCAGTTTGGAAAATAAATAGCACAAAATAGCGGAATATATCTGCAAGTTACAAATCTTGATAAGGTTTTAAAACTGCAGTTAGGATAAGAAAATTACATTAAGTAAAATTGAAGAAAATAAAAGCTTTCTACTTATAGAAGTAATAATAAAATAAAGGCAATAAAGATAAACATTAAAATAATACAAATGACAGCAAATATTGAAACTATCGGAATCATTATTATTACATATTTGATCACGAGGAAATCATGACATTATAGTGAATCTGGTAGGTTATGCTCATGACTCATGGATGCCATTCCAAAATATTAATCAATTTATAACCAAAGCAATAATTCATACAGAGAGATTTAACACAGTAGTGAAATTGAATACTATGATTATAATTTATTTTGTAACGTAAAATTAATTTAAAAAAAGTTTAATATCACTTATAGAAAGATAAATTACTTACAGCAAATTAAAGAACCTGCCATGGAATTGGTAATTCAAAAACTATAAATAACACCTTCTTGTGTCAAAACTCCAATTGTAAATTCGACGAGGATTTGACAAGAAAGAAAAAAATTATATAAAAAGGATTCTATAAATCAAAAGAGATTAAAAAGAAAGAAAAAATTACATCAAAGTTATCTGTGTTCAACCAACTGTGGGTTCAAGTTAAAACTTAAGTTTTAAAACTTATCACATAAAACATAAATCCTCGACCAAACTTGGTATATTTCACCTTACATCACTATTATCGGTCGCCACCGTGCCACCTACCGACCTTATAGGAAATTAATATTTTATTTTTAGCACCAATATCGAGCGTGTGTTCGTGTATCCGCGCAATAATATGGCGCAGCCATATTTTAAAATGGCGTCGGGAACGATTTAAAAAAAAATACCGTTGCGTTCGATAGGATTTTCGAATTGTTTTCTATGTTGATTTACGATGTTTCATTCTTTGCTTGTCAGTTTCCTGTATGTGGGTTTTGGGATTTAGAAAAAAAACTTTTGGTGCTAAATCTTTTCAGTTTTGGAAGTGCAGTTTGTTGGAGATTTAAATGGTTGGGAATAGTAAATAATAAAAAAAAAAATTTGTCCATTTTCATTTGCTTCCTGAATATTTTTACAATAGTGGGGGAGTTGTATGTTACTGCCACGGAATATTTTGCAATAAATAAATTACTCGAAGTGGGGTATCAGCTGCTTCTCAGGTTAGTATTTTGTATTGAGCCGTAATTCAAATACTGAAATATACAAATATTACCAAGAAATTATTATTCACTTCATTAATGAAGTTATGAGAAAATGTTATTTTACGAAAGTGCATAAATTGCTTTATCCTTAACGGTTGTTTAAATGATATTATTACTACAAGTTCATCTTTTAATTGACGCCATTGTCTTTTGCATAAATTATGAATACTACTCAACTGTTCGGCCATATCATTTTATTTAACTGAATACCAGATTTGATTCGATTTTGTGTTTGTTTAGACTAATTAAACACTAGTTTTAATTACAATGTCTTCTACCTTTTCGATCGTTCCTCTTATTAGGTTCGTTCTGCATCTTGGTTCCACCAAGTAGCACTGGGTTAGGTGGCAATTAGCTAAGTAAGCCGATGACTTCACTGCCGAAAATGTTAACTTGATCGCTTACAAGTGCATGAGTGACAGCGGAAAATGGTCCTTTTAACATAGCAAAGTTTATTTAAAATCTCATCTAAACAAAAGAATGTGGTAAAATATGTCTTCACTCATAAATTGTATAGGAATTTTGTGCCTATTTCTTTATGAGTTTAAGACGCATCTTTAGTCAGATCAAATAAACAATTAACAAACGTAGTTCAGATTTGTTTTTCATACTTACTGATTTACTTTTGAAAATACAAATAAGTATTGATTGATGAGTTTCGTGGAAAAAAATCTCTCATGTTCTTAAAACATATTTAAATCTTAAAATACCCACTAGAAGAAATATCATCATGCGTTTGAAGTACACAACAAAATACTAAAAACCAACGACCTACAGAAAAACGTTGAGTACTCGGCTTATAGGCTTAATTTTTTTGTAATATAAGTGTTTTTTTTTCAATCTATACTTTATAGTCTACGAATAATACTTTTATTATTCGTAGTTCATATTATAAATATTTTACTATTTTATGAGTTTGACTGTAGGGTGTAATCCTTGGAACTACTGATACGATTCCAAAAATTCGTTCACTAATGGGTAGAATGCATAGAATGTATCCTTATTAATATTATAAATTCAAAAGTAACTCTGTCTGTCTGTGTGTATGTCAACTTTTCACGCCTAAACCACTGAACGGATTTCGAAAAAAATTGGCAAGGAGATGGCATCCTGGGGAAGGATACACGGTACTTTTTATCGACATGCCACGCGGGCGAAGCCGCAGGCAGAAGCTAGTCTTATATAAAAACAAGAAATTTCAAAGCTAGTTGAGTGATGTATTAACTACACGCCATTCTCTCACTTCTTACTCCTCACGAACTACAAAGTGTGCTGTTATGTATTCATCAAACTAATCGAGAAGATAAGCATAAACTTGCAGCGTTTGAGTCTACAGATCTTGAGTTCTGTGTTGTTTGTCTTCATTTGTTTTTATGTTATTAGCAATATATTTTATTCATATTTATTGCTTGAAGTAATATGTACAATTCGGTCTTATCTACAAATAATTTCATTAATCATACAGTACAATTTTGTACTCTCATCATCATAATCATCATTTCAGCCGATAGACGTCCACTATTGGACATAGGCCTCCCCCAAGCACCGCCACTTCGACCGGTTCTGGGCTTCTCGCATCTAGCGGATTCCCGCGGCCTTCACCAGGTCATCGGTCCACCTTGTGGACTTCCAACGCTACGTCTGCCGGTACGCGACCGCCAATTTTGTCTACTGTTAAAAAAATATTTAGGTATTTTAAACTAGCGACCCGCTCCTGCTTCGTTTTTTGGACTTGACAAAACTTCGAGATTTCTTAGTCATGTTATTTTAATAGTAACGTAATAAACACTTGTACCTTCTGGAACAAATTCTCTAAATGATGCGATGGTGAAAACCTCATCAGAATCTGTTGCGTGGTTTAGAAGAACATCGCGGACATACAGACAAACACGCAAAAAGTGACTTCATTTTATAATAATGTATGATGATGATACAAAGTCAGCTTACAGTATGAACAATGCAAGAGAAAGGGACGAAATTAAATATCAGAATTTATTTAAAAAAATTACACCTTCCCGTGGTATTTCTGAGAAGATTTCATCATTATTCCTAATCCTGTTCATCTATAAATACGATGAAATTAAACACTTCCATTTTTTCATTCAAACAATTTTATTATTTTCTTTTTTTTTCGGAAACGAAATTAGCATACATCCAAGTATCAAAACCAAGAATCCAAATTAAAGCAATCTCACTGAACTGTTAAACGGTGTTAACCACGAAGGTGTTGCGAAGGTTACCTACAGTGAATATGCGGAAATATTACATGAAACAACATAGGTATGCATAGCTTGGTTTCATGTCGAAAATCGTTAATTGTTAACAACTATTTTTTTTTTTACTGTTTAGTCAACTAGAACCTGTTCTCACCAACATTCAGACGACCGGTTAGGAATTTAAAGAGTTGGTTTATTTCAGGAAATTTTAAATATAGAACTGATTAAAAATATAAAATATAGACCCACATATTGTAACAATATTTTGATTTAAAAGAGTGTCCATGGAGTTTCTTGCCCGTTCTTCTCCATAGGTACCTACTACGCTTAGGAATGGGCAACTAGCTTCATATTTCTGACTGACCGACTTCTTGACAATTCAAAAGTGCCAGTGAATGGTTTAATTGAAATAAATGCTTTGAGTTGATTAAATATTTAATTATTCGATTTAAATGTTGGTGAACACAAGGCTTAGTTAATCTCAGTCCACATCAGGCTGGTTATAGACCTCTTCCTAGTGGTGCCTGAGCATCCATTTCTCCGCCTTCCACATCCAGCCAGTGCGACCAATCCAGTGGATGTATATTTACGCGAAATATACATTTATGTTGTCTAACATGTTAATTAACCTGTCCAATGTACATTAGTACCTAATGTAAATAGTTGAGTTAATTTATACTTGTCTAATAAAGCTGCCCACTTAATTATTATACTAGGTACGTATTGGTTCGTTAAAGTTAAAGAGAAATTGAAAAAAAAAAAAAAATGGCGTCTATTGAATTGTCGTTTAAGTTACGTCAATTAAAAAAAATAAGCTTTATTTTTGTTGTTAAATATTTTTTTTAGAGAAAATGAAATAAATGCTTGTGATAAAATATAATGGTTTTACCTTCGTAATCACTTTCACGATCCGGCGACAGAAGACGCAGTCTCTTGTCAATAACTCCACCTTTCTGCTCACTCTCTTTCGTCTGTGCTTTGATGGTGTCATAGTCCATATCATTCCGGGATTTAGGAGTTCTATTATACACTAGATATTTTGTTAGTTGATCCATTTTAATGTTTTTATTTTTTCATACACTTGATTTTAGTTTTTAAAATTTTATTGAGTAGTTTGGGGTTATTGTTTTTTCACTGCTTCGTATATTTTATTTGGCTCACTACAAATATTTTATTACAAACTATTAAACCTTAAAAGCTTTGATTTTGCTGTAAAACGGTTTTATTTGCTTTACAAAATAACTTATTTTATTTGTTGAAAATAAATGTTTATGGTTTAGTGGGCTTTGCTATAAAAGATGTTTTAGGTTGATTTCCTAAAACTATTTTATAATCCAATACTCGTATAAGTACCTCTGCATATTCTAATGTCTCCAAATTTACAATTATTCATTTATATTGTTGAATGAAATCAAATGAAGTGCCAATTAAGCCGATGTAATATATAAAATGACCCGTGAAAATTAAATGAGGTCCAAAGCAAAATTTCAGAAACCTCTCTCTCCAAACGCTTCCCGAAACACCCCTACGTATGCTCAGCAATTATTTATAGTTTAGTTTTAATTTAATAAAATAATAAAAATAGATTTCTCCAAGCGAAAACACATACCTACAACACTTTAGTAATACCAAGGCAAGTATGAGTTAATTGGGATTTTTGCCTTACCTACCATGTTCAAACTCCAATTTCTCCAAATAATCGCCCGAAAAGGACTTGGAAAGTTTGAGGTCAGTAGAGGTTTTTAGGGTTCCGTAGTTAAAACAATATTGGGTTATTGCCACCATTCTTTTTTTAAAGACTGATAATCTAGAACACAAAGTAGAGAGATTTGGAAAGAAATAGGGGAGGCCTTTGCCCAGCAGTGGGACACACTATAGGCTAATAAAAAAAAAAAAAATCTAGAACGAATCTTGTCGAGCAACCCTTTGAGCTAAATTAAAATTTCGTCTGTCTATACATCACCCAAAGTGAATAGACAGATGGTATTTTTATTGATCGTAGATCATAAAGTTGGGATTTAATTTAAAAAAAAAAACGAAAAGCGACTACAAGAGAAAAATAAAATAATCTGAAGTCAAGTGAGAATTTCCCAAAAATTAAATTATTGCTGAACATACATGAGGATGTTTCGAAAAGCCCTTGAAGAGAGGCTTTTAAAATGTTGTTTTGAACCTCGTTTCACGGGCCCCCTGTATAATGACTAACAAAAATTACACTTGGAGACTAAGCAATTGCAACATGTTTTCATCACAATATTAGCTATGGTATAAATTCAAGTAAGAAAAATGCCTTACAGAAAAATAAGCATTCACACAGTCATTATTAATTAAAATACAATTTTAGTACCACCAATAAAACCCAAACGGAATAAAGTAAATCCCGAAACACCACTCGATTCGCGCGACAGAGTAATTCTCTTCGCGTCAAGCAATGCTTATGCAAATTACAATTTACATTAACCGGATGAGTGGGCCTTGGTGTCGCTTGTCGTGTGACGACTTCCTAATCTATTTGTCGTTAAGGTGTTTGAGAGTTTCAAGGTGTATGTGTGTTGGATTGATGTGGTGCATGCTGCAATGAAGGTGGTCTGTTTTTTTTTTGTTTTCCTATTTTTTCCGTACTAATCATCTGCTGTATTTTCGTAACTTTTTCCTGCGTACAATCACAAATCAGTTCATCGCAGGCATTTAAAGATTTTAAGACCTGGCATCACATTTATTTATTATTTTGTTTCTATGATGTGTGAGTTTCTAATTATGTTCAAATCAGTTACATTTATTATCTTTACTAGCTTTTGCTCGCGACTGCGTCCACGTTGAGGTCTGAAATTATCCCACGGGAACGTACTACCGAGATAAAAATAAAAAGTGGGTTAATCCAGGTTATAAACTATCTGTGAGCCAAATGTTATCCAAATCCGTTCAGCTGTTTTTGCGTGATTGAGTAACAAACGTAAAAACATACAAACATTCACATTAAATTTATAATATTACTACGTTAGATTAACTGACAATTTTCAACGAAATAAGGTTATTTTTTAAACTACCTACATACAATTTTATAATCCATAATTTTACAACTTATTCTGTGAGTAAAATTTAAAAAACTATAAAAATAAATAAAATAAAAATCGTTTATTTCGACCAACAAAATGGGTCATAGACACAGAGATGACAAATTTAAAAATATACAAGAAATTATTTAAAAAGATATATGAAATTATTAAAAAATATAATTATGAGAAATTATTTAAAAATATATAAGAAATTTCTATGCAACACGTTGCAGCATAATCCAATTTTACTAACTTTAAACCCTCGTACTCATACCCAACATTGTTTTAATTACTGCTTTGAAACTAATTGGGCTCCGCTTACCGCTCAGATCCTAAGCGTGATTTAATATGTGTGTTAGACGAACATTTTCACAGAATGTGTACTGAATAATTAATAGTTTAAATTAGTAATGGTAGAACTGAATGTACAGTTGAGGACTAAAATTGTTTAATAAGGTCGCTTACCAAAAAAACGACGACAAACGGCATAAATATTATGACATGAATATATTTACTCTGTGAAGTATTATAGTACTTTAATTACTTGTTAATGTAAGGAATATGTGGGTCATCTTTTTCTTTCCTTTCTCGGTTAGTGTTAATGATGGTATGTCAGTTTGAGTATTTTACATATTTCATTTATTTTACTATGCGGCCTACTCAAATGTTCGTCGTGTCGTTGAGCTCCTTAAGTTCTGAGTGAGCTTCACGATTACTGACAAATTCTTGCACTGGCAGGACATAACGGATATGTCCACTCAAATCTGTGTAGTTCTTTTCTCAAGAGACCATTTCAGACCCGAATATACATGGTCCTTACATTATCTGACTAAGATTATGTCGACTTTAAAAGAGACTCCGACTGGGTTTGTTTCGTCATTTCTTGGATATACAGGAATCATCGAATCCATCTAGCTTATTTTTTTTATATGACGCGTTAAATTGATTCCAATATACTATTTGCAGAATAAACAATTTCGTTTAATTTAATTTCGAAATCGACGATACAATTGACGTGATGATGATAATAAAAATAAGTAGTAAGTAGCGACGAGAGTTTCAATAAAATACCTCTATATAACGGAAAATTATACTGTGGTCGATGTCTCACAATTTAAAAAGTAATAACACATAACATAACATCACGTCACACTCCCATTTCATCATTTAAAAAAGTAATATTTGTATTGATATGGGTGTGAATTTGAAATCTGCCCATCATTTTTAGTCCACAAACGTGCTTTTTTAGCCTACAAACAATGTTAGGTACGATGCAGTGTTTGTAGATATGTATGGGAATTATAATAGGGTGATTTTGTATGTAAAGTGAACACCTGCATCGCTCGCTTATCGCTGCTAGGCTTTTGACAGTGATGGCTTTGTAGTGCGACCTAATGTGATTGATACTTTAGAACAATGCCGGCGAAATGACAATAGCATTAATGGTAATTGAGAGATAGCTGTCAATGTGTTGGTGCTGTGACGTGTGCTACAAATGTGTTTATGAATTATAAGGCAGTTTTAACAAAATTATTTAATAAATATTATTATATTATGTTAGCAATTATGTATCTAAATAAACATTGTGTTCCTTTATTTTCAAATCAGCGAAGGCGTCTCCAATGATTAATTATGTATTTACGCAAGTATCAAAACTCCTTTAGCGGTGTAGACGTTTAAAATTAGAATGATTTGTAATTGGTTCACACCGCAAATTATGCTTTCAGTTTTGCACACATCTGATAAGCTTGTGTGCGTAGGAGAAAATCAAGGTTAAAAATAATTTTTATTTTTGATCACCTACCTATTTATTTATATAGCAACTAGAAAGTAGATTTGTATCAAAAGTTTTTTTTTTTACTTTAAAAAATAATAAGTAACGCATGTTTTTAAGCTAAGAGATTCCAAGATTTTTTCAATTACCTTGAATTTGCAGGAAATGCTCGATTTTTGTTTTTTTGTGTAAAATTTTGAATAAAGGAAATAGCTTCCGAAACGTTTCAGGTTAAAAAAACAGTTTTCGACTATTACCAGCGACCATCTTGTATTTTAATACTTTAAAAAAAGTATGCAAAACATAAACTGTAATACCATCAGCCTCCAAGGTAGCCTTTCATTCCAATTAATTATTTAAAAAAATAGTCATAATTATTATAAATATTTTAAAAAACTAGTTAAAACAAGAGTGCCGCAGGCAACAACGCCAATTATTTTAATTTTTCTTGGTTGAAAAAATGTCAAAACGCAGTACAATTTGATTATAACAGAACCGCCGTCACCTGCAACGCTCTTGTTTTTTTTTAAAACTACTACAAGACTCAATAATACTTGCAAGACTCAATAGTTAGGAAAATGCACATTTCACAATCCGGTTAGTAACGTACAAATAAAGGATTTGACAAACCTTCGAGCATTTTCAAAGTTTCAAGCAGTTTTTGGTATAAAGTTAGATGAAAGACAAGCTGATCCAAGTTTTCTGGCCCCCACAAATAAAGATGTTGGTTTATTATAACTACGGACTATACGCCAATTCCTTTTGGAATAGAAGACAGAACCGACACGGGCAGAAACCTCCTCTATATTGTTACTTTTTTCCTAACATAGCCTTCCCTACTTCGCCTTTAATGTAATTTTTAGGAAGTATCAGTTTTAATCACGATTAGAGTCTTTTGTTGCATTATTTCCGCAAACTGCGACTTTATACACGTTCTTGTCTCACTCTCGCATCAACTATCTTTTTCTAACATGCCGTAGCTATCGTCCAAGTTAAAATAGAAAAAAAAAACGATTATACATTGTAACAGCGAATCAATTTTCACGCTACCCCCTCAAGACCTAGGTCAAATATTTTTTGATAGATTTTCGGATAGCTCATGACCTAAAAAGGTGCCATAAAGAATAGGAATTAAACGTATTAAAAAAACCGCGAAAATTAGCCGGTTTAAGCTAGTAATAATCACTCACCAGTCTCACTCAAAAAGTGATAAGGTAGTTTGTCCATCTCAGGATCGATTGTCGCTAGGCCAGACATTTTTCCAACGCTTTTTCGTCAAATGAATATTTTTAAATGAAATTTGACGCTGCTTTGACAAACCCAACACTCGACTACCGTGTGTGGCGTTCTGACGCGATAAGGCCTAATAACTATATAATTTTATATGACTAGGAAATGACAGGACCACTAAAGAAAAAGTTTTAGCGACGCTATTTTATCGTGAAAATTAAAACTGAAAACGATGAAGTTTCTTTGATGGGCTGCTGTTAATGGTTTTGGTTAAGAAACCTTTATATAAAGCCTTTAGGCTTCAGCTTAGGTAGAACAAGTTTCTATTATTGTAGGTTCCTATGTGCTGGCTGGAGGCTATTTGGTTCCAAAGTTTATGGCCGTATCCAACCTGGTGTCGCTAGTTAAGTATATTACGTAGGTAGTCTAGGTACGGTAGAAGTTTTATATTAGTTCAAAAGGAATATTTTACTATAAATTAAGCAGACATAAGCGACAAAGTAAATACATCGAGTGGTATAAAGGTAACAAGGACAATTCCCTGGTGCCCGAACAGCTCGATGACTTTATTTATTTAAAAGAAAGTACCAAATTAGGAAACCTCTAAATAGACGCCAAAAGTACCTAAGGAAAGTAAAATAGACAAAGAAATAGAAAGCAAAAATTGGCTTTATAACAATAGACACAAGGTTCTTCAGATCTAGAAAAACTATAAGAGAGATTAATTGGAGTGAAGACTTCATACAAAGTACAGCGAAGCTAGGTCGAATTTGTTACCCAATTAACTGTTCGAAGATTGAGTGAAATTGAGATGAATTGATACTGACTGTTATTATTAAAGTTCTGTATAACGATTATTATGAGACTAATACTAAAAACTCGTGAATTGGAAATTTCACCAACATCACCAAGGAGGTTACGAATGCATTGCTAACCAAGCAACTTCGCTACTTCTATATTCTAGGTAATAGAATTTTTATGTTCTACAAATTGAGCCTTGCAAGCGCTAAATTGAATCTAAAACTCTCACCTTTATCTTTAGAAAGATTCACAATTTTCGTTATAATTGCTGGCTTTTCTGTTTCTTTTTTTTCTTCTTTATTTTCTTGTGCTAATGTTTTAACATTTTTCCAACGGTTTGTTAAGTTTTTATTCATTTTTGCATTACCTACGTCACTGCTTTTGGTTTTATATTTTTATTTTCGCGATCATAAAGAAGGGTACTGTCTCGAGTTGAGGTTAGATTGAATGTGTTTTTGCTACTTGAAAGTGTTAAGCGATTTTTGTGTTATAAAGTGGGGTTGGTTGGTTTTGATACTTGTGATTTTTGAGACAGTGAGGTTAGTATTATTATTTTACTACTATTGGCTTCGTTGAATTTCGAGTTCTTAAAAATATGTTGCGAATCAAAAAATGTATCTTCCACTATGTTAAAACGTGCCCCGTTCATGTGATATATAAGTAAATCATTCACATTCTTCTGATATCGGTATCTTAGTAGTTTACATATATATTTTTTACCATTATTAACAATAAAAAAATATATTTTAGAGCATTTTTCCTAAAAACTTTTTATTACTAATTCTACTGATTTATTTATTTTATGGATTAAAACTAAGCAACACATTTTAGTTTTATGTAAATTATTAAAACACAGTCAAGCTTTTCTCAGTTTAGCTACAAGTAACCTTTATATTCCGAGGTTGCTTTCACAGATTGCGCTCCTCACGATCCATTAGCCAAAGTATCAAGAATATTCACTCCTATTATAAATCGATTTAAGTGCCATACAAAAGGATGTATTGTTGCACCCAAAGGTCACAGGGGAACCCATTATAGCCGACAAATTGTATGCGTAGGGACATTCAGAAAACTATTATGTTACACACAATGATTCTTGGTACTTTGAAAATGATTCGTGAAGTTTTGAAATAAATCGACGTGGCTGACTTGCGGTATTCGTGTTAGTGTAAGTACTCTGTTTGTATGTATATTTTTTGTTATTTTGGTAATATAATTATAATGTGAGTACCTAATTGATTTTAGTCAAGTGTTTTGTTGAGGTATCAATTAATGAACGTCTTTTCGGCTTTAAATTCCTACTGATCTAGCATTTTTTCTTTTAGTAATTTATCAATTTAAACCACGCTCATAAGGTAGGCAGGTACACAAAACGTTGTTTTCAATGTAAAATTAGGTCCATCAATTTCTATTCTAAAGCTCATTTTAGCGCCTCAACCTGCTAGCTAGCAACTCTAAATGAAAAGTAAATCACAGCCAACATTCTGGGAAGATTAAAATTATATTAGTTCACAAAAATAAACTATAAAACTTGTAGTAGGCGAACAATGGCAAAGCGTTTTCACCATCAGTCGTTATTTGGGCAGTCGGCCAGAATCGGTATCGATACTTCCTTATTGTATGATGCTCTCGATACTTCATCTCGATTTCAATAAAATAAATTAATTTTGGTCTCATACGTACGTACGGTCAGCAACAAAAGACAATTTTAGAGATTTTTAAATGTTAAATATCGAGCTAAATATTTAATTGAAATCGGAACAGAAGAAAAATTAATAGAATATAATCTCTTTGCTATTAAATACTAAAATAAATTTTAGTATCGAATAATTTGTGTCAATTTAGAGAGAGTGTAAAAATAGCACAGTTCATTGAATTTTTTCGCTAACTGTGCATACAGAGATCTTTTATCTTGAGTAAAAATATAAAGATAATAAATTCTGGATATTTTGTAAAATAATTCTATTGTGTTTATTTTTCTAGAAAATCTTGGACATCACTGCGAATGAAGGTGAAGGGATCTGGATTTTTTTAATTTTAAATTTGCGATTCAGTGCCATTTGGTGAAAAATTCAATCTCCCTCATTAGAAGTCTCTTCTCTCCTGAAATGAGTGAGTTGCAGGTCAGTATTATTATAAACTATTCTAGATATAAACCCTTTCAATATTCAGACAAACATGAACATATTCCAAAAATACAAAATAAATCTTAATAACTACTCAATCAAAGCTCCGTCGTCTAAAAGCCGTGTACTTGGCCCAGATTGCTCATGCGTCTATAAAGTTGGCTATCGGCTATTGACTAGACTAAGTATGTGACGAGGCAATTTTCTTATAAGTTCAGTGGCATTGACCTCAAAGATTCATTACGGGTTTGAAGGGTGGTGACGTCACAGCTAGTCTTGCCTGATTGGATTCTTATATTGATCTGCTTGGTGCTATATGGGTTTTTACTTGAGTAGCTTGAATTACTAAGGAGTTCAAGAGTATAAATGGAAGTTTATTTTTAGAGTTCACCATCTCTAACTTGTTTAGCATAATATTTAAATTTTTAGAATCGCCTAACCGCGTCAAAAGATAGAGGCGTTTCTGGCGTTTTTCGTTTTGAGACTTTTGACACACAATGACGCAGAGATTTGATTTGTTTGTCGGTGCTTTCGGGCTTCTGATGATCAATGACCTCTTATGAATTCTCTACCAGCACAAAATGCAGTTCGAACCCATATAAAACCCAGAAAAAAAACAACAAAATTAAAAATGTGCCCCACGTTCTCAATACAGCTATAATTACGCTGCAAATCCAACACGGTCGTGTAATACTTCACGGCAGCTAATAAACTGGATATTATGTGAACGAAATAAGTTCGACTCGAGCGGATAAATGCGCCGTCTCAATCAACGTCTGGAGCCCAGTCTCGGGGATTTGTTATCACAGTTACCTGCAACAGAACAAAGGCGTTGAGATGTTTTTGGTGCCGTTCTTTTTGGTTGAAAATGAGTGAGGGCCTCTTAAATCGATGTTGAGAAACCATTATATGGGGGTGAAATGGGGAAAGCCCTTTACCTTCAAGCTATGATGGCTGAGTGCTTAAATACTATGGTGTTTATCTCCATTTTTTCAACGCCAGAAATGATAATTTTTTGTCAGGTTTTAATCCGCCATCTACTCAGACCGGGGTAACAGTTTTATTTAATTTGAAAATACTGTATAGTAGTTTTGGAATTTTGGATGAACATTTTCGATTTTATAAACATAAATGAAAAATCTCGTGTGACTGTAATTCACCAGACCGCAGCAATGGAACTTATTGGCAGAAATAAACACGAAAAAACTGCTGTCAAGTTCCTTTACAGAAAGCTTAACTGCAGTTGCTCCAATACCTAACTAAAGTTGGCTTTAATAATAGTTTATTAACTGCATTTAGCACTAAATGCATGGTAACCGTTCAAAAACCACCTGCAGTACGTAAGTTCATTAATTCGGCATACTAAATTATTTTGATGATTGCAATACTAATTATTCCTGTTTCGGTACAGTATGGGGTAATAAAACGAACAGTTGAACTAGTATTGCCAAATATTTGGTGACACACCTGCTTTGGAACAGAAGTGGTGTGGAGGGGTTCTCGTTCGTTTATTAATTTTTCGTGAATAAAATTGTCAACTTCTGCTGTTTCTTTTATGTTCTGTGCTAGTAAAAAGTGTGAAGTCATTAATGATATGATTTTTTTAAGATCGTCCGGTATTGTTTTCTGTCCTGTCTCGAAAACAATGATTACACAATATGAATTGCATGTACGTTTACAAAAAATGCTGTGATTTTTATTACATATCACATAAGCCACATTATCACCTGACATAGTTTTGTATTGGTGGCATTCAAGAGCTTATCTTAAGAGTTTTTTAGGTATTTTATAACATGAGACTCAAGTTTTACCCACACCTCACAGTACACCCACATTTCACCAGTTATGTTTCAACACAGCTGGTGAAATGAGGGTGTACTATTAAAGGTACACCTCTGCTGAATACTTCAAGGAAATACAGAATTGATGTTATGTTACCGTGCGTTTGCACTGGCGAAACATTTAAGACAAAACATGCTAAAACCTCTACTTCCTGTCAAAAATTGTATGGAACATTGACAGAAAATAGAGATTTCAACACGGTTATATGTAATTTTAAGTTTTGCACACTCAAAAGTTTCAACAGGATTACCACATGTAAATATTAAATACAGCATTCGTAATTTATATCCGACTCTCTGTCTATTCCTTCGGGCTATTTTCTGTGCCATCTGTCCCACAGTGTCAAACTCAATCTAAAATTCACTATTTCCAGATTTTGTCCATAAAATCGTCAATACAAATTACCTATCGGTATCGTTACCCAGTCCCGTAGCCCATAAACTAGGTGTGCACTGCATCGCATTGATTCACTGCCCGCACTGGAGTTGAATAGCAAACTATTTTTGTATTGGTTAAATAAAACTGAGGGAACGTGTGCTAGTTTAGAGGTGTGGTGAATACGGAATCAGGTGTGCTGGAAATGTTTAAGAAATAAGAAGGACGCAATTTTTTTAATTTAGGATAAGCTTGCCAATCTGTTTCCAATCGCTGAGACGTGTGAGCCAAATTTTACAGTAGCTACCACCCAGAGCATAGCAGAGCAAAGCATGATAACAATGAAGCTCGAAACGTCTGAGAGATATGATTTGCCAATATCGTTATGCCAAAGAATATTAGGAAAAAAAAACCTTATGCGAAAAGAAGGGGTCCCATAAAGACTGCCTAAAATAAAATATTTTTTGAATTCTGAATCCCACAAAGCAAACCTACTCACTGTATCATTGATAAAAACCCCAAATATTTAACTAGAAAGCCACCCCCACAAACCATTACAACATCCTTCCCCCATCCTTCTCCATAAAATTCCTTCTGTTCGACATAAATCATCCAGCCGTTCAATATCCGTGTCCATTTCGATTTTCAAGGCACCAGCGCTGATGCGACACTATAATGAAATATGGTGGACAATTTACACTTACTTTATTGGATATCCTTGCTCTAACGTCGGAACGATCGGCAAGGTTAGCGAAGATTTTAGATTTTATTCTTCGAAGTCTCTTTGTTGTAGGTATGTGAAGCTTATTGGCTGTTGTTTAAAGTAGGATTGTGGATTCTTGAACGAGCATTGTAACGTACAAATTACTTCGAAGGTGTTTTTTTCTGAAAAGAGTTGTCTACTTTTCAACAACCGTGCATTGTTGAAAACTAGACAACTCTAATTTTCAGAATCTGACAATCGTAAGTTTCATAAGATAAACCAGCTATTTCTATAGGTAACTACATAGTATGATAAAAAGTTGCTTTTTGCGTCTGTTTGTGTGACCGCTTGGCTTTCTAATAATCCTTATTTTTACATTTTTAAGAAAGAACAAAGAAAGAAATTACTTTTATTTGAGGTAAACATGACACCAACGTACACGACACGTATACACGTACACGTTTTACGTTACACACTGGATTCGGATGCGGTTTTTGCCATCATTTAAATTTTATTTCAAGAAGAGGATTAATATTTAACTCAGATTTAGCACAGAACTCTCGATAGTTTGACATGACGCCATTGCACCCGTACGAAACAGGGGTGGATCGCTAATAGTCAACTTAAAAGTGGCAGTTAACTAAAATGTAGCGCCATCATTTGAGCCAAATTTAAACCAAACCCCTTCGTCCTATTCACTAATTATGTACACGTCTTATGTAAAGTTCCAAGGCATATTTACAGCTAAGTCCACACAAGTTTCCACTGAGTTATGAACTCATAAAGTTGAAAGGTTTCACAGTGTTATTAGAAGCAAGTGATCTCTCCATTACCGACCCCCCAAAACTTAACTCCATCAAAGTTCCAGAATATTAATAACCCTTTTGAAGCGAATCATTTTCAGCATAGTTACATCACTATTTAGGATAGTAGTACACGAGATTCTCTAAAAACTTATTACATTTTTACTGCAAGAAAATAAAGAATGTGTGAAAACTGAAATAGTCGGGCACACCCGAAATATTCGCGTGAGAAAATCTAGTCCATAATATGACAACGCCAAAACTGCAAAATTGTGTGACAGAGTTTTTCACAAATGTCACGCAGTAAAGTCATAATGTTATAGTTTGCAGCATTTTAGATGGTATTGACTTTAAGATTTTTTGTTATTTATGAATCTTAACTCTGTAGAGGGACACCCATTACGAACAGATTAGTTAATATACTTAGCTTTTGCCTGTGGCTTTGCCCGCGTGGATGTCGGAAATTATCCCACGGGAACGTAGTTTTTATTTATTGTTTCTGAATTTTTTTTTTACGGCGATAAAAAAGTAACCTTTGCGTTAATCCAGGTTATAAACTATCTTTGTGCCAAATTTTTTCCATATTCGTTCAGCCGTTTCTGCTTGATTGAGTAACAAACATTCAAACATCCAAAAATATAAACTTTCATATTTTATAATGTTGGTAGGATTTATCGTACAGTCAGTGAAAGTGCAGCAGCTAACAAATAACGTAGTCACCAATCATATCTTCAGCAAAACCCGGCCAAGTACGTGTCGGACCACGTACAATGGAGGGTTCCGTAGTTGGGATGCATTTATGCCAAGAACAAACTTAATATTGTAGTTGAACAACATGTTCTCCCATACGAAGTGTATGGGAGAACATGATTTTGCAACTGCAAATTTAAGTTGGTCGATTATTACTAGTTAACTTGTTGAGCCAACTTAGCTGTGATAGTTTTCCTTTTAATTTCGTTTATATACTACTGTCGTGAATTATTTCATAATTTTATTTTACGACGTTGTCGACGTGATTCAATTATGTATACCCATACCAAATTACAGCTTTTTAATACTAAAAAGTCTCTGAGCTAAGCCGCGGACAGACAGACGGACGGACAGACAGACGGACGGATAGACAGACAGACAGACAGACGGAAATGGCGACACTATAAGGGTTCCTTGTTGACTATGGAACCTGAAAACGTATCTCGTGTGCGTCACCCTTAACCTACGAACAGTGACTGAACGCGTACATCGAAGTGCACTTACCACCAGTTTTCAATTCTCTCTATTTTGGCCCACACTATGTCTCACACTGTTGAACTTGCCGTGTGACTGAGATAGGCTGTTTATATTCTGTTTAAACTATAATTTAGACTGATTGAAGTTACTAATGTCTGCACCAAAAGTATTTGACGAAAACGTAAACAAATGGGTCAGAAAACATGTCATATTACCTGTAGATGCTAATATGTAGTGTCATTTCCAAAATTGAGTGCTTTGATTTGATTATTTGAACATTTCAACAGAAAATTCTCATTTTAAATCACTCTTAGTTTGAGATTAATTTTATATCTTCAAATTGATGATTTTTAATTACAATAAATTCATATTCAAAACATAATTGCTGGAAAAAGTGGAGAGAATAATAATAAAGTTGAAACCAATTTATAACTGTAGATGTATTTTGAAAACATACAAAGTAATTTAGAAGTTTGATTGTATTATTTACAAACACAAAAAAAAAACCTTAATAGAAGCACCTCAAAATAAAATACTTATTAAAACTTTTTCCATAATTATACAATTTTAATGCGTGGAGCCCAAACAAAATGTTTTAGTATAAAATATAGTGACATGTCACATAATATTCAATGTCTAGTTTTTACAAAAGTTCTAAAATTTTGTTTTTATAGCAACCTTCATAATCTTTTAAATTGAATTCTAAAGTTAGGGTAGAACCTACATAGGTTTGATATTATATTTTATTGCTTAACAATTTTTGGATTTGAAATATACGGGAAAGAAAAGGCGACCGCGACGGTAGCGTTTTACTTTTGGAAACGGAGACAGATAACCGCCTGTTTCTAATAATAATACTAGCTTATTATTGTCTCACTACAGGGCAAAGGCAGGGCTAAGGAATGAGCATTGATCACCAGGCCTGCTCAATAGGGTGGAGCGCCAATTTTTTTTTTTTTTTACAATTTTGAAAAGCATTTGAATGTTGCATTGCACTCCGAATTACATAAATAAATAATCAAAAAAATATTGGAACCTATTTTTAGCCTTCTACTGACGCTTGAAGATTATGAAAAATCTATAAATTGAGGCATTTATATAAAATAATAAACCAAAACATTTTTTATTGTTATTGTAACTCATAATACCCTAAATATAACTAATTTTATATAAAAAAAGGTCAATTTATTGATAAATGGAACACAAAGTTATGTTAATTCAGACGTCAAAGTGTTGAAAATGCACAAAAATCGCGGGTATCTTCGTAAGTTGTGTTGTTTACTTTCGATGTATTATTTATTTTAATTTTTACCTTCACATTTCGTATATATTAACTTAGCACAACAAGTAACAGTAATCAGCAGGGTTCAATATCCATGCTCAAGACGGATTGGTGATTTCAAACTTACATATATTAACTCTAAGTCCAGGTTTCCTCACAATGTTTTTCATTCACCGATGTCAGTAATGCTCCAGATAAACTCAGAAAGTACTTACGGAGTGTCACATTGGTACCTACTTGCCCGGATTTGAATCTACAAATTCATGAATGAGAGGCGAGTATTTTAACGCGGGATGTCATTGATGTCCTAGATAAACTCAGAATGGTGGTGCTTAATATGATTTTTTTCTCATACTAACCCCTTTTTAACCGACTTCCAAAATGGAGGAGGTTCTATGTCCGATTTTATGTTCCTATGTTTTTTTTAATTATTTAATTTCATACATTCTTTATTCTTTTCAAACAGGTTTGTAGTAATTAATCACAATCTAGACGACTTGTTTTACATTACATGACAATTATTTTAAAAATCCATACTAATTATAAATTCGAAAGTAACTCTGTCTGTCTGTCTATCTGTATGTCTGTATGTTACCTTTTCACGCCTAAACCACTGAACGGATTTCAACGAAAGGTAAGGAGATAGGTGGCACCCTGGGGAAGGACATATGCAACTTTTTATCGACATACGACAGACGAAGCTAGTCTTAGAATATTGTTGATTAACACTTTGTTCATGTGTTATTTTCACTATAATATCTACACTTTTTACCGTAGGTGCCAACGGTTTTTCACTTTAATTTTATGTAAGAAAAAGATCATATTCAACCCTAATGAACCGCCCGGCTATTTGTCCCCTATGTTCACATATCGCATTAGACCGTTGTAGCTCTCCCAATATAAATAAATTAAAATCTCAGTGCGTTCACTGATTCGTTCATTCGTATTGCTTCGACTTTGGAACTGAGCGTGTCACCTTTTAATTTTAATTCAAAGTCAATTAGGCGTCTTGCATACTAAAGTAATGTCAAATTGAATGTTTTTCTCGAAATATTGGTTACGATTTGAGTTTTGTTAGAAATACCTTTTTCTAGAAAAACTGCTAGTAAGTATATGGGTGAGATGCTCTCTTAATGAAAAAAAGAAAGAAAATATATTTATTAAGCACGACTAAAAGGCATACAACATATCATCATCTGCCTAGCCTTTTCCCAACCATGTTGGGGTCGGCTTCCAGTCCAACCGGATGCAGCTGAATACCAGTATTTTACATGGAGCGACTGCCTATCTGACCTCCACAACCCAGTAACTGGGTAATACGATACCCCTTGGCAAGACTGGTTGTCAGACTTTCGGGCTTCTGACGACCCGTAACGACTGTCAAAGATCCACAAATGACAGCCGGGACCAACGGCTTAACGTGCTTTCCGAGGCACGGAGGAGTCTCGATATGTAAAGATGGTCACCCATCCACGGACCAGCCCCGGCAAGCGTAGCTTAACCTGATGAATCGACCCATGCGGCTGTTATTACTTAGCCACGAGCTCCTCCATCAAGGCATACAACATATACCGCAAATAAACAAAATCAAATAAAAAGTGTTAATTGCGAAGTAAGAAATTTTGCAGGAATGTGCCTCATGGCTGCGCCAACTAGTGCCTGACGCTGGTTTTCAACTAGACCTGAACGAGAAAGTCTATAATATAAATTGTTAAAACTCGACCCTTGGGGCAATAAAGTGAGGTTGCTATCAGGAATGTACTCCTGTAAACGTAAACTTATCAAAATAACATTTTGAACGAAAACATTAAGCACTGCTGCCGCTTGGAGGGAGATATATGCCCGAACGAATGATTAAAAAACTTGTTGCTGTTTAATAAACCTAATATGTACATAAAACTAGCATCCGACCGCGGCTTCGCCCGCGTGGTATATCGATAAAAAGTAGCCTATCTCCTTTCTCAGGCTCTAGACTATCTGTGTACTAAATTTCATTTTAATCGGTTCAGTAGTTTTTGCGTGAAAGTGCGACAGACAGACAGACAGTTACTTTCGCATTTATAATATTATAGTAGTAAGTAGGATTCTCGTGTTAAGTGTTACTTGCCACACTCTTCCAAAACGGCTTGACCGATTTTTATGAAATATATGTATATTCAGTATCTAAGTCTGAGAATCGGTCGTAATCTATTTTTCATACCCCAGCTAGGGTAGGGTAGGTAGGGTAGGTAGGGTAGGTAGGGTAGGTAGGGTAGGTAGGGTAGGTAGGGTAGGTAGGGTAGGTAGGGTAGGTAGGGTAGGTAGGGTAGGTAGGGTAGGTAGGGTAGGTAGGGTAGGTAGGGTAGGTAGGGTAGGTAGGGTAGGTAGGGTAGGTAGGGTAGGTAGGGTAGGTAGGGTGAGTAGGGTGAGTAGGGTAGGTAGGGTAGGTAGGGTAGGTAGGGTAGGTAGGGTAGGTAGGGTAGGTAGAGTAGGTAGGGTAGGTAGGGTGAGTAGGGTAGGTTGCCTGAGAGATATTTCTTTATGACATGTGAAGCCAAGTCAGAAGCCCATGAGCGGCTTTAAAACTCTCGAAAAGAAGAAGAATTTTATTTTCATTTGAATGATTATGACTGGTTTCATTAGCTTCCAGAGTGTTTAAAATGCATTTTACCTTAAAACAACATTCAAAATATAATACAGCAAACTCATATCTCAAGTAGTAACTTCACATGCATAGTGCGATGTTTTAGCTTTAAGCGCAAATAGCATTTTTAGGTTAGAACGTCTCAAGAAAGGTTAAATCATGTCGCTGAACTTTTGTGAATACTTGGTTCAAGAATGTATGAAAGAAATTTAAATGGATGTGACGCTTTAAAAGCTTGACACTGTACTAAGTGAGTCTGGAATTGAAATGCTTTGTATGAATGTCGCTAAAGTGAATGCTAAGCAACTTTTTTTGCAGACTATAATACTATGGTGTACCTACTGAAGATTTGAAAGGGATAATCACATTGAGATTTCGTCATATGAACTTAGAAGTAGCCGCAAACATGATCGTCGATCTTTTTTTAAATTTATTTATTAACTAGTTGATGCCCGTGACTTCGCCCTCGTGGATGTCGGTTATTATATACTAAAACCTTACTCAAGAACCACTTTATCCATTAGTGAAAACAGCATGAAAATCGATGCAGTAGTTTTTGAGTTTATCGCGTACTGCGGGCCTAAAACGGCCACATTAGCAATTCCTCTATAAGCAATTCATTTTCTGAATTTCCAGCTGTCCTCTAATTTGACACAAAAGCATATTATATATTGTGTGGACCATTTTCCGAATCTCCATAGAAAACTGTCAAACAGATGAATTATTTCGTATAATCGCACGCAGATCATATTATGAATCGTGACATTTTACGATGATTCATATTATTATTTTCCTATTATGATTCTGCCAAAGTGACTGTTTTAAGCCCCCAGGACGACAGACAGACGCAGCGTAGGAATTTGTTTTATAATATGTATTTGCTCCAATGCACATAACACAATATTTTACAATACATTAATGTCGGTTTTTGTACATGAACCCTGTCCGGGCACTGAAAACACATTGTTGGTTTGCTGTTCAGTTTATGAACATTATACATTAATAAGTCAAAACTTATCAAAACACAATACAATAAATAGAAAATATATGTCTATATGTCGTTATGATTTTTGGATAGCACAATCAAGCAGACATCCTCGCTGATGGTAAATAGTCATCACCGCCTATTAACATCTGTAAATATCAAAGGCATTCCAGGAGCGTTACCATCCCAGAGATAAAGCTGAGATGCTAGAAGGTCCAATCAAGTAGATATAGTATAGATCTAGATTATTTAAAAAAAAAAATAATATGTGGTGTAAAAGTGATACCAATATCCTATTTATAGAATAAAAAAATCATTTCATTTCATTTCATTTGTAAAATAAATAAAATTATAAAATCTAGTAAGTTTATAAAAAAGCAATCCTTTCATTTTTAAATTAAAAATCTCGTCATCAACCGTGAATTAGGTAAAGTGTGTCAGCTCAGACACACACCACCCTTTTAAGACATGCTAACCTAACCTGCGTACACACTCACTTTCCTTGATCCAGACATCCCATTCAAGTCTAGAAATTCACTAAAACTAAAGGTCTAGACCGTAATTTAGGAGATAAGATGGTTCGTCTAATAACTGGGAGTACAGCTGCAATATATAAGGGACCAACCGCCAAGCAATAATGGCTGAACCCGGGAAAGTTAAACTGTCTTACAACCGCTAACTGTTGAAGTTCACTGTGTGACTGATCGTTATAAAATACTTGGGTTTTAATTTTAGTTATATTTATGTATTTTAGAACAAAGAAAATTGAGCTGAGGATTTCTGAAATACATAAAGGACCATCGGTCATTAACTCACCACAAACCATGTCTTTAGATTTAGACCTGTCATCGACCAGTAAGGCATCCCATAGGTACGTTAGCAGCAAAACGAAATAAAAGAAACAAGCAATCAACAGTCGTCAGTACAAGACAATAATCTAACAACATGTATAATTGAAGAAGATATAAGAAAAGAAAGAAAGAAAAATATTTTATTTGGGACACGCACAGGAAATATAACAATAAAAACAAACAAACATTAAAACTAACAAAATTAATAAAATAAAATAAAACAACGTGTAGAAAACTAAACCCGTGCGAGGCCAAAAAGGCTCCTATCTCAGCATAATGCTACGATATTTGAGAAAAAATAAACAAATATCGCAGCGCTGGTATTCTGATAGGGCCCACTGTGATGCCACGGACACACCTACGGACATAAAATAAATCGATAAATAAATAGTAAAATAAAAAAAATCAAAATAAAGTTAGTAATAAATATAAAGGATACAGTAAAATATAATGAAATAAATATAAAAGTAAAACTTTGTAAGCCGATGAATATGGTCGACCCACACTCGACGCTCCAGCATCGCTTGTCTATGCTACAAACAAATTTATATAGTCTATGACAAACGAGGGGACGCGAGCGCAGGCGATGTAATGGCTGTCAATAGGATTGAAGAATAAGTTTTGTACAGGAAAATGATATTGTACAACTATTTTTAACAAAAAATGGACATTCAATAGATATAGCGTTAGAATAAATAATAATACTTCAGAGTCAAGTAAATATTATAAGATAAGATAAAGATGTGTAGTGCAAATATGATAAAATGTATCGTTGTTGTTTAAGACTGACTGTGTATATTGTGCTGTGTAAGTCGAGGAAACGACTCAATGTCAATCACCCTCACCGAATAAACCATGAATAAACACTGATATAAGCAATACTCCGCTACGGTCACCAATACTAACTGCGTGCAGTCCCAGGGTGAGTTTAGTGACTGTTTTCTTTTTGTAATTGTATAACAAAACCAAAAACACACAAGTGTGGAAATAATTATTCCGTACACCAAAAACTGGAATAATCAGAATTCACACCACAAACGTAATCAAATTCAAACGAGTAATGCAAACCCAACATAAAGAGAACCTTAAGTAATATCAAATAATTCGGTGCCATATCAAGAAATGTGCTTTCTCACTCCTAATACGAGAAAATTTTCTCGCGAACATCACGCGGAACGAAATATGCGGGTACTTTGTTTCACAACAAATGGATTGTGAAGGCGGTTAGAAATTTGCGCTGAAGCTGAGGGCTGCGAACAAATTTTTGTTTAGACATGGTTCGTTGGCCTTTGGTTTAATTTGTTTGAGGTTATGTTTCGTTAATGATGGAGGCTATAATGGCTCAAGGAAAATTAATTTGAGAAAAAAAAAACAGCTTTTGTTTCTAGAAAACCAGTAAAAATCACGAGTAGTATCATTTCGCCCACGTGGTATGTCGATAAAAAGTGGCCTAAGTCCTTTCTCAGGCTCTAGACTATCTGTGTACCAAATTTCATTTAAATCGGTTCAGTAGTTTTGCCGTGAAAGCGCGACAAACAGACAGACAGACAGAGTTACTTTCGCATTTATAATATTAGTTAGGATTTTTACTCCATTCTGTGTAAAACTGCAAGTTCTGGTTCAAGTGCAATTTCTGGTTGTAGATTCGAACCCAGATAGGCGCTTTACTTTGTGTAAATAATTTCATGTCCATTGCTCTCAAAACGATGAAGGAAAACATGGTGAGGAAACCGGCATGTTCTAGAACCAAAAATTCGAAGACATTGTGACATCTACTAACCCACACTGGGCCCACGTGGTGTATTACAGCCCGCTCACAAAAAAAAGACCTGTTGCCCACAAGTGGGAACGTTATGGGCTGATTATGCTGGTCAGCAAGGCTGTAGGGGAAAATCAACACGTAGGCATTTTAAGATCGTAACATAAGAAAGTAACCCGCCACATTGCGGTCTCGTGGTCGCAAACGCTATTGCTGAATAGAGGTCCTGGTTTAGATTCCCGGTCAAAGTGTTATTGGCTTTTTCCATCTGGAATTCCTCAGTAGCAGCCCGGAGTATGGATTTGTGCTCGATTGGTGGCAAATAGGCTTGCCCCTGGTACATGGGACTAAAACATAACTGGCAAAATATGTATGTACTAAGTATACCTCTGCCTAATATGTTTCTATGTAAGAAAGTAAAAAAATCGCCCACTGACAAAGAGTTATCCGAAATTTATTCCCGAAATATTCAGCTTCAAACTGAACATCCAAAGGTTTCAGAACATTCAGCTTTATTACTCTCTGTGTTGTATACTAGCGAAATGAGAGGCGGTTTGATGAAGATAAAACGCGACCTCATTATGTACACAATTAATGCTAGTGGCAATAGTTTGTCTAACTATGTTTGGTGTACATTTGCTAAACTTGAAATTAAAATAATGCCTATAATATTTTCTTTGCGATTTATTCTTTTGCTGATACGAGTTACTTTCTGATATCGTAATAATAAAAATCGGATTGCCTCGTTGATGTAGTGGTCACAAGTGGTACTGCTGAGCATGAGGTTCTGGGTCCGTTTTCCGGGTCGGGCAATGTGTTATTGGGTTTTTTCATCTGGAATTTCTCCGTAGCAGCCCGGAGTCTAGATTTGTGCCCGGTTAATGGCAATAGTTGCTTACTTATGTGACATTGATATTCATTAACTTTAAGTAACGTTTATAAATAAAGAGTTATGACTAGCAGGTACAGCGTATAGTGAAAGATAGGGATAGTCCAGTTTGTTCGCAATGACACACAAGAGACAGACTTATACTTTTTTTTTTTTTTTGAAGGTGGGAATTCATCCAATGACTTCTCCCGGTCTAGGCGGAGCGGAAGGGCGTGTCAGACTTTTACTGACTAAAACCCACCCGTGTTCCTTCATTTGCCTGTTGCCAAGGTCCCGGTATCCCTTTCGGACTTTCCCGCAAGACTGACTTATACCTGAAACTTTCTTTTCATCACTCCATTCACAAACGTTAATTCAAAATAGATCGCCCGAAACAATATTAGTGGACGGACCGGTAGTTCATGTTAAATTAATCATCCCGGATTCGATTGTACAGTCACCAACAGAAAGCGGTAATTACCAAAGTGACATGTGACACAAAGCCTCTATGACATTGATGTGTACAATTGTACTAAAAACACCAAGCTTCAATGCAGTTCTGTAAATGAAATGCATCCGAATTTAAACTCTAGTGGTTTGGAAATAAATGTGCAGGGTTTTTTGGGGATCGTGCATGCAAGGGGCTTACAATCGGATTGGGTCAAAATTATGCCTTTTTCGTTTTTTTATTCTTAGTTTTGGATAAAATTTATACGAAAAATGTGTACTGATGATAATCCAGTGTCTAAAAAAAATTGTGTTTATAAAACTAAATAAGTATTGACTTCAAAACAAAATTTTAACACGATCCTTTTTCTTCAAATATTAACACCACCGTCCCATCCCATAAGGAAAACCCTTCTCCATAATATAAGAGCAAACGTTCCCAAAAACATATCAGTCAAGTTCGAACAAACATTTTTCAATCCAAAACTATCCCTTCCGAAGAAAAAAACCTGGTAAATCAAACAAAATCACTAAAATATCAACCTCCAAAAATGTATAAACGTTTTGTAAAAGAGGAGCCAAGTGCGAGTCGGGCTCTTGTAACGGGTTCACCACGAAAACTTTTAGGTAGGCACCTCGCACATGAGAAGTTTGGCCGCATGACAGGCCGTCTAAACAGTGGCACCAGCATATGTATGTGTTGTCCAATATGTTGTGTACCTATTAATGTATGCTAAATCAATATATTTTAATTCTTTCATTTCTTTTCATTGCGGCCAAACCTTTTTCTTGGTCGGAGCTTCTGCGGCCAAAATTACTGCTAGATCATGGCTGCGTAGTGCATGAGGTTTCCTAGACTTTACCATCTTTTTTATTACTATAAAGGGGCTATATAGTAATACGTATTCTTTTGAAATTTCAACTGCCTACCTTTAACATTTAAAAAGATACTCGTATAGCCCTGTGACGGACGGACTGACAGTCAGACGTAGCAGGCTCTCGTTTTGACCCTTAAAAAGGACTTTTTTTTTTTGGTACGGAACCCTACAAAGTTGCCATGGCTATTTGACCCCCGAAATGGGATACAGGATAAAGGAATAAATCACAGGGAAGATATGCGAGAAATCTTCCGGGATAACTTTTGAGAGACGCGCTGAAAATTGTACTGTGTACGTGTTTACGAATATATCATGTTTTTGGAAGTGGAAAGGGTGGAAGGTTCCTTCTCTGTTTAAAAAGAGGTCTTTGTCTTGCTGTGGGGTAGTAAAACTGGAGGTTACCATACAATCTTATAGCTGGTCACTATTGCCTTGCAAAGCCCATGACATTTTTAACCCACAACGGAAAAAGAGGGGTGATAAAAGTTTAACGTGTTGTCTCTGTCTGTCTGCGCCATTGTGGCTGCCAAACGGCTGAACCGATTTTGATTTTTTTGGTTTTGTTTGAAAGGTGACTTGATAGAGGGAGTTCTAAAAAATAGCTATACTTAAAAAAAAATCGTTTATTCGATGCTATGTTATTGTCGGGGGTTTTTTAAATTTTTAATTATATTTAACTTGTTGTAGCGAGTATTTAAAGCGCAGGTTACTTTATTAGGTTATTTAGCATTAATTTCTATATTTATATCTGTAATTTTTATGGTGTACATAATAAAGAGTCTGCCTAGCCTTTTCCCAACTATGTTGGGGTCGGCTCCCAGTCTAACCGGATGCAGCTGAATAACAGTATTTTACATGGAGCGACTGCCTATCTGACCTCTACAACCCAGTAACTGGGTAATACGATACCCCTTGGTAGGACTGGTTGTCAGACTTTCGGGCTTCTGACGACCCGTAACGACTGTCAAAGATCTACGAATGACAGCTGGGACCAACGGCTTAACGTGCTTTCCGAGGCACGGTGGAGTCTCTGTATTTTAACATGATCACCCCCCATCCACGCACCAACCCCAGCAAGCGTAGCTTAACCTGATGGATCGACCCGTCCGGCTGTTATTACTTAGCTACGAATATTAATAAAGAGTATTCTTTTCCATTCTAATTTAGGAGCAAAATTCCCCATATTAATAAAACAAGTCATATAGTTTTAATTAACATAAACAGAACCCTAAAATGTAACCGAAACGATACAACTAGCGTAAATCCGTTTCGTAACGTTTGTCGTAAAATAATCCGATCCCTTATCCCCTGCCCCCCCTCCCCCTCCTTCCTACGTTGGCTGTCAACCCCATTACTCGTACTTAGCTACTAAATAAAATAAATACGGATTACTGGAATGTCTCCTTAAGTGTAGTGATGTAAAGGTGTCGATATCGCAGAGTACTTTTTTAAGAATTCAGTCCGTAATTTTGGATTTAGAACATTATAGTGCTTTTTGCAGTTATTTAGTAGTTAATACCGTGCCATAATATGATTTCTAAATTCACACCATATCAACAAAGTACAAAATATTGTTGTTATTTAAGGCTATTTTCGCTACTGTGCTAATCGACTCGTCTTTACTTACTGCAAGAATTTGTGAAAAACTGCTTTTAATGTGATTGAAATTACTTTTTACTAACACCTTATCAAAATGTAACATTTTTATTAGACCTGCAATTAAAATTACTCCGAAAGTATACATACGTAATTAAGACGTCAGTTTACTTCAAGTAAATCAGCGTCATCGTAGCCTCTTTGCTAAAAAATATCGGCATCTTAGATCACCTATAGCCCAACACTATTACAAGCATGGGTAATTTTTTTATATTTCCCTCCGGCTTTCTGTTAGCGTGTACATCAATTCCCGCATTACTGCTGAGACCCTAACCGCTGTGTCGGGATACTAATGAGTCTTGTTCTTCTTAATTAGTGAGTAATATCCGTACTAATTATTACGCTTTATGTAGTTTATTTTTTGGTAAATAACGTTGTTAGATGCGAACATTTACTTCTACGTGGACGTATACTTGTGTACTAGTTTATTACGCACTATTTGTTTTGAATTAAATTGGTTTATAGAATAAAAAATGAATACACTTTAATATCTTTTAAAGACAACCTATCAGCTTATTAGGGAGCTTAAAACAGCCACTTTGGCAGAATCATAATAGGAAATATTATGAATCATCATAAAATGTCACAAAGGACAATTCATCAATCTAATTCATCAAATCAAATCAAACGTTTATTTGCTAGAATAACATTGTTTTGGTACAGGTGAGATCTTATAACATAAGTGTCATTGTATTCTGCCTGCAAGCAGGCATGCAATTTTTTTATAAAGTTTACATAAATTCTCATTTTATTACTATTATATGTATTATTACCATGCATTTATTCACTGTTTAATTTATATTGTTAATAACTCCTATAATCATATGTATTTTCAATTTTATGTTCCATAAATTCCCTAATACTATAAAAACAACACTTTAGAAGCCATTCCGTCAATTTTGTCTTGAACAAATTACCCTGTAATAATTTTAGATCGTTTGGTAAGTTATTATATATTAAAACACACATATTAAACACATTTTTCTTATAGATATCTTTATGACAGGGTGGTTCATACAATAGGTTGCGAAACTTTGCTCTTTTTTGTCTAGTTAGGACTTCACTGCTGGCTTTCTAGCGCTTCAGCTGCCTTTATGAATAAAAAAGACGTCAGTAATTTCATCTATGTACCTTCTGAATTACATAAAGCTGCATAACCTCTTTTCTGGGTCAGTCGGATAAAAACTCTCAAATATCTATCTCAGTTGTCATCAAATCGTCTTCAACTTAACATGCTCTCACGGAGGGTGGATCTGAAAAATTGCTCCGCTTGATAGCCCATCGATCATGGCGGTGACTTGCAATACACTGATGGGCTATTAATGTGGGCTATGTACCTAGCTTTGTTACAATTTGTTAGATATTTATGGTTTATGGATTGAGATGTGTTTGAAGATGTTTTGGTGTAAATACTCTGGAGATTGGGGTATTTAGAACCGGGTAGTTTCCAAGTAGGTAGTTATTTTTAACCCTTCGCCGCAGTAGGGTTAAAAATAAATTAACAATTCTAAGGAGGGTAAGGTAATCGTAAAAAAATTGAAGGCGCCAGCGTCTTAATATTTTAGGCCCTAATTTTGTGTATCGTGATGCCAGTTTTCAACGTCCATTCATTGTTTTCTGAAATGGTCAGTAGTTATTGCAGACCTATTGATTGTTTCTTAATTTAGTAGGAATTTAAAATGGAACAAGGAGTTTCTTGCCCGTTCTTCTCCATAGGGACCTACTACGCTTTGGAATGGGCAACGACTGACTGAAGACCCCTTGACAAGTACCTACCTGTAATTGGTTTATTTGAAATAAATGCTTTGGGGTTTATTTATAAACGTTGCTTAAAGTTAAGTGACGTTCAAATGTCAAAAATGTATGGTTAAACAGTCGCTAATCATTACTTATCTTTGAATTAAACAAACATTATTATAATCACTAAGTATACCAGTGGGTTCACCAGTGAACTTTTGCCTGCAAATATTTCAAAATTTCATGCACTAATTGCACAAAAACTACAGTGTGTATTTAAAGTTCACATTCAGCCAATTTTCGTCTAGTCGTCCGGTTATTACATGATTTGTTCGGATCCGGTCCGTCAGACGCGGCCGGACGTCGGACCTCCGGTCGATTCCCATTTCGTGAAATGCAGCTACGATTCAATGATAAAATTACTGGAGATTTCGCTGCAGGATTTGATACAGCGTTTTGAAGATAATGTTTAGATGGTGGAGCGAGGGTTAAATCATTATTAGATCGTGAGAGAATAATCGCTTTGCTTGACTAAATGATGGATTAATTTGTTTCCTTTTTGTAAGAAAGTGGGAAGCTATCCTCTCATGAACCGTAAGTGCCGTCACATCTGTGGCCATCATAAGACCATTAGTCGACGGATTCCGTTTCACACCAAATCCGTGGCCGCGGGGTAATTGCATATTGCACTTACAATAAATTATAAGTAATTTTAAAATTTTATTTCGGGTGGAATAGACCCATAGAAAACTTAACCTAGTACATAAAATATTTCTACACTATTTTTTTTTGTTTCCTTTTTGCAATGGCAATGCCATTTATTTTGAAAATTCAATAACGTTCATTACGTTATTTACGTTTTCGAACACACAAGTTTTTCAAACATAATTGATACAATTAGGATTTCCTCGAAAATCCTTCGGATTGGTTTTTCAAAGTGTACAGGTGGATTTCCTCGAAAATCCTTCGGATTGGTTTTTCAAAGTGTACAGGTGCTGCTACCTAACATTAACAATTTTAAAATCCTTACGCTTAATATAAGAAGTTATCAGCACAATTTTGATAACTTTTACACAGCCTTACAGCGCCTTGACACCGTATTCGACGCTATAGTTTTGACTGAGTGTTGGTTAAGTGACATGACAATACTTGATCCGCTACCAGGGTATTCCGCATCCCGCACTTATACTCAACAAAATAAAAACGGAGGTGTTGTCATCTACACCAAATCCTCTTGGAATATTTCTGCATTAGATACAGAAGTCGTAGAAGCGGACAGTCTCCTTACTATACTAGACGATAAAGTGGCTGTCCTCGGAATTTACCGCTCTCCCTCTTTCCCGAACATTGACAATTTTATGATTTCCTTAGACGCGGTCCTTACACAATTAAAAAAATACCCAACTGTTATAGTAACCGGAGACCTTAACATTGATATTTATAATACAAACAACAACAAACACACTGAATATCTAAGTCTCATGGCAACACACGGACTTTTGCCTGCAATAACCGAGCCTACCAGAGGGCACAACTGTCTTGACCACATTTTTGTCAAGTCAAACTTCAAATCTGTAGGGATTATAGGGAAATCATCTATTACAGATCATGATATAACCATGGCTGCCATAGCCCAAAAACACACTATCACTAAAGCTAGAACTCGGTATAAAATGAAAATTGATGAAGAGGCAGTCGCGGCAGAGATGCAAGACACAGACTGGTCTTCCGTCTTAACAACCAATTGCACTAACTCCTCCGTTAACTCATTAATTGAAACCATTTCCAATTCAATCGCTAAAAATTCACGTAGAGTCACCGTCAGTCGAAGTCAATATAACATAAAACCCTGGATAACCCCAGGCCTCATGAGATGCATGAGGCATCGTGATAGTCTTCATCTAGCCTTACGATCTTATCCAAATGACGAAATGAGACGCCTAGTGTACACTAGGTACAAAAATTTTTGTAACGACTTATTACATAAACTTAAAACCGATTATAATAGTAAACTCATAATAAAAAACCAAGACAACCCAAAAAAGCTCTGGAACACTATCAAATCTATTTACAACCCAAATACCGAAAAAAGTGATTCCTCCCAGTTATTATATAACGCACAGGACCCAGTCGACTCTTTAAATAGTTGTAATGCTTATTTCACTTCGCTAGGCAACAATCTTTCTGATCTCATTCTTACGCGACTGTCTGAAACCCAAGCATCCCTTGCGGGTAAATATAAACCACGTGAAACTCTACCACACTCTTTCTTCTTTCACCCATCGGATGAGGACGAAATAGAAAAACTTATAGATCAACTTAAAATTGATAGCGCCAGCGGACTGGATGATATTAGAGTCAGACAAATTTTACTACTTAAAAAAACACTATTAAAACCACTCACTCACATTTTTAACTTAAGTTTGGAAAACGGTATCTTCCCAGACTGCTGGAAAATTGCCTGTGTTCGTCCCATTCATAAAAGTGGTCTTAAAGATCTACCGGAGAACTATCGCCCTATCGCACTCCTGAGCATTCTATCAAAACTTCTCGAAAAAGTTGTAAATAAGCGATTAGTAAATTTTTTAGAACATAACAATCTAATATCTGAAAGACAGTTTGGCTTTAGAAGAGGTAAGTCGACCGAGGACGCTGGTATTTTATTGACCAACTCCATAGCTTCCTGTATCGAAGGGGGCGAACACGTCTTGGCAGTTTTCCTTGACCTAGCCAAGGCTTTTGACACTATTTCGATAGATCTACTCTTGTCCAAACTAGAGGGCATAGGAATACGAGGAAACGCGCTAGATTGGTTTAGAAGTTATTTATCAAATCGCCAGCAACTAGTAAAAGTAGGTGACTACTCTAGTGGATTACTACCAATCAATTTTGGAATTCCTCAAGGAAGTACTCTCGGTCCGACTCTTTTCGCCTTCTACATGAACGACGTCCTTAATACACCGCTTCAAAACGCTGAAATAATTTCTTATGCAGACGACACGACTATCATATTTCATGCTAAAACTTGGGAACAGGTGTATCATCTTGCCGAAAATGGTCTGCTTACAATCTCCGAGACTCTTAGTAGAAATTTACTTACACTTAACGTTAAAAAAACTAAGCTGATCACTTTCTTCAAAACCATTGCTTCCAGTCCTCCTCGCCAATTGACACTCAAATTTCACACATGCCGCAAAGATCACTATCCACCACTCACAAACTGTATCTGTACTCCTATAGACCGCATTTCCTCCTTCAGATATCTAGGTATCACACTGGACGAAAATTTATCATTTAAACCTCACATACACTTGCTAGCGGGCCGCGTCAGGAAATTAATCTACGTTATGAAAAAACTACGAGACTGCACACCTATTAAAATTCTCCGAACAATATACCTAGGTCTCTGTCAATCAGTACTCCAGTATGGAATTTCCGTCTGGGGCGGAGCCGGTAAAAGCATATTTATTGAAATAGAAAGAGCTCAAAGAGCGGTAATTAAAGTGATGCTTAGAAAGCCTTTTAGGTTCCCGACAGATCTCCTATACAATGAGTTTCCGGTTCTCCGAGTACGTCAACTATACGTACTTAGTGCTGCACTGCATGCACACAAATCTATTAAAAACAGACCTGACTACCAAACCCTTCTCTCAAAACGTATCTTACACGTCCCTCTTCCTAATGCAATCAGTCTTCTGGCCAGACGTTGCCCCTCTTACGCACACGCTCATATCTACAACAAAATAAGCAAGCGCTCTGACACTAAAGATCTTAACATCCACTCGTATACAAAAATTACAAAAAGTTGGCTTCTCTCACTGTCATATAATGATACTGAGGATTTAGTGAGTTAGCACCAAATTCTACAAGCAAGTCACTCACACAAAAACCCACACCTGCAACTCACCAATACATCTCCCACTCACACACACACCCCAACTCACAAAAACACCCCCACACACACACTTACACACACACATACATTATTTAGAATTATTTTATTATGTTCAATTTTATTTTTATCCTATCTTTATAGTTCGCTAATTATTACGAACTCTGTCCATTTACAAACATCCTGTAATTAAATTTCAGCTAACGCAAACATGTCTAGATTTAAAATTTAAGCTAACGCAAACATGTCTCGATTTAACGCAACTCAGGCCCCCAAGATACAGGCGCTGCCTAGTTTGGGGACCACTGTTTTAATTACTATGTTAAATATTCTAGTTACAGTAAGCATGCAATATTATTAATTATTTTTTAATTTACTTTGTAACAATGGACCAATAAATTATTCTTATTCTTATTCTTATTCTTATCTTCAGAAAATATTCTAAGGACACAATTATGCTAACTATCAGTATTTTCGCAGATGGACATGAAACTTCGAAATGATTTCATATCTTGTCGGCAAAAACGTATTTGATACCCAATGTTACACGTATTAAACTTTCTACTCAATCCTTGCAAATAATTCAGAAATCAGTACGAAACGCGATTACACTTCAGTGCAATAAAACAGGGAACGCGAACTCCGTCTATACTATTACTATTCAGAGAGCGGAGTTTGTGCGAGATGCTCCACCGTTTTAAAATTCACAGCGCGATACCGCAGGTGTACCCAATTGTACTATCGCTCGGGTCACTGAACACGCCATGAAATACTGTATAGTATTTTTGAACGCATGTGTATTTATTTGCTACGGAAGTTTAAAGGCTTTGCCGTTATGAAATTTGGTGCAACATTTTTATCGCTTTTTTTATGTTTTTTTTATGAGCCCGAATTTTATGTTTGAAAATTGAGCCTACTGTCGACTATTACCATTTATACCACCTAAACACAGAACTTCATCATGATACCTTGATAATTATGGCAATGTTTAACCTATCTATAATATTGGTCTATTTGTAGAATATCCTAACTAATATTATAAATGCGAATGTGAGTTTGTTTGTTTGTTACGCTTTCACGCAAAAACGGCTGAACGGATTTAGATGAATTTTACCACATGGGTAGATCATGACCCGGAGAATAGGCTAGACATAGACTACTTTTCATCCTGGATCATAGACGAAGTCGCGGGCAACCTCTAGTCTTGAGTAAATGCTTATCAAATACTCACAAGTTCGAAGTTTACTGTATAAATTACCTCTAAATCCTTCAGATAAAAAGATTACCATAAATAACATTCACGACGCCATTCCTCCCATCAATATCAATAAAGCAATTTGTTAATTTATCTATGTGTGTATAGACCTATACGGATGCCATAGGGAGATTTATATTAATCAACAATTTAACAGCCTCGTTGGTTTAGTAGTTACAAATGTGACTGTTGAGCATGGGCTTGTAGGTTCTCTTCCCGGGTGGCGCAAATTGTTACTGGGTTTGGAAAATGTTCAGTAGCAGCTCGAAGTTTGAATTTGCATAAGCGTGAATCGCGAATCCACTGGATCGATTAAGTTGAAATTTGGTAGACATATGTAATTCTGTGAAAATAATAAAAAGTTTTGCAAACTGTGCCGTGTGACATATCAAATTAAAGGGCTTGTTGCAAGGATCTCAAATATCTTTTTTTCTTATAATTTTTAAAATAAATACTTTTAAAGATATTTAAGAAAATTGATGAAAATTGACCATTCCCCCCTTATCTCCGAAACTACAGAGCCTAAAAATATAGAAAATAATTCTATACTTAAAGATTTTATTAAAGTTTTCTATTGAGATAAATTCATCCCAACTACGAAACCCTTCATTGTGCCGGTCCGACTCGCACTTTGACGGTTTTTGTGTTATGTAATGTAATATAAATATCTCCTTCTTTATAAAACTGACCTACAGTCACCTGTAAATCGCAAAACAAAGATACACTTCCAACCTCGACCTTCTAACACTATCTAACAATGTTTATAGTCAAGATAAAACTCCTGAAACCATTTTGGACTAAAATTTTTTTTCATACCTACGTAACCGTGTAATGTAATGACATATAAAACAATCTAAGCCCAGTAAACTCCATGTAATATAAGAAAACACGGTAAAAGTATATTAGTTTAAGTAAATTAGAATGCCGTTCGTTCGGCCGGCAGTGTAAATAGCCACCTGCAAGTCTTGCAACCGCATTACACAAATGAGAGTATATTTCTTTGCTTGTACTGTGCATTGCGGGCCGAGAAAATGTGTTACGTGAATTTTTAATCACGTTTTCTTTCTATTAGTGTAAGTGGAATTATATTTAAAATATTATGTAAGAGTAGGTAAGATTCTGATCATGCAAAAAATACAGCAAAGTGGTACAGTTAATTTTGTAACTCTGTATTAATGTGAATTAAACTGGGACAAATTGCAGTTGAAGGCCGAACTGAACCACTTAAAGCTTAAACAAGTTTTTTGTTTTGTTCGTTCTATTTATTTATTAAATAAAAAAATTGCGTGATACCGATAGCAACAAAGAGGTTCCATGTTGGGGTTCACCTTTGATTGCATTGCCAAACAAGGCGTCGCTTTCTTTCGCCAAGAAATGCTTAGTGAATTCTATATCGCTTTAAGACGGCAGCTAAATTCAGCGTCTCTTTGCAATATACGCTATTGATTAATTTAAAATAACTTTTACCCAACAAAATCATAGCGACCTATGTACATATAAATATTTTGTCTTCAATTTCAGGCAAAATTTCATTTTTGCAACTGTAGCGTTGCTGCATAAGCCTAAATAAATAATCTCGCCGGCTCGTATCTCGGCCCAGAACTAATATCAGCGTTGTGTAAACATAGTGCGCCAAAATTGCTGAAATTGCGCCTGGTGCGATACTTTTGCAAGTAAGTGAACGGAGTGTGGAAGATGGGAAACCCAGTCGAAATGGCTTCTTGGTTTTTCCTACGTTTGAATTTTTAAGGTCCAACGACTGTGAGTTACTGGGTTTCCTGTTGGATGTTAGTAGTCCTACTTGTTTTTTCAGTGCTGCTGGCACATAAAGTTTTGCCGTTCCTGCTTGTTTGTTTAGCGCAAATACATACATCCAGGCTGGTTGAAATGTTGTTAATTTTGATGAACGGAACTAGTTTTCTGAGGTTTTATTAAAAGGTTTTATGACGATAATATTCAAAGTACATTTTTTGTTTTTTAATTCAAATTTTCTGTGGCCACCTCCAAAATAGACAACGCAATCTTGTCTCTCATCAATAAAGGTGTCAAATGTATAGTTAGCTAAGTTAATTCTATGGAATTATTAATAAAATATTATTCAACTACTATGTCTTAAGATTTCGCTACAGATTACACCGTAGATACTTCGACAGGATTATGTCCTCTGGTGCTATCTTATGCAAGACCAACCAAAAAAACCACAGACTTGTCCCATTAAAAAGAAACAAAAAAAAAACATTTGAAACAAATGAAAGAACATCATTACAGCCCGGAACCAATTTGCGAAACCGTAAGAAATGTCGGCCCATTTAGAATTACCACAGAATTATTCCTAATTAAACTTTTGTAAGGAGCTAAACGTTATGCAATCCTCTTACACTCACTGTCAGAACTTTTAAATGTAAAATGTTTTTGTAGAATAAATTCGTTTCACGACATTCGACTCTACTTTGGTTATAAGAAAATTGTGAAACAGTGAGTGACGTCGCTGACATTCTTGTGAGATGGAGTGAAATTGCATTCTGAAACTTTAGAGTAATTGTTCTGGTGAATGGTATTTAAAACTTTATAATATATTCTTGTACCTACTTGAGTTTTATTCGTCAAGGACTTTCTAATTAACAACAATGTGTTTTGGTAGACGCGCGTGTCGCTTGGACGCTTAGCGGAAAATTTTGTTGTTCTTGGGTTGGTAATTTTTAAGTTATACTTATTAAGAGTAAATGTTTGTAACTCCACAGGTTTGCTTTTATATGTCGTGAAATTCAAAATAATATTTTGTTTGACATAAACCTACATGGGCAGTTATGAAACGTTAGAAGCTGGTTGCACGTTTCCAATTGGTCGTTTCCTATGTAGAAAAGCTCAAATTCCATGGTTACTCTTTTAAAAATAATTTACCTTTATGTTTTCATATTACAGTTTTGGTCCTAATGGACAATACATAAGCAGCCTATAATGTTCCCACTGCTGGGACACAGGTTACGCAGGTCCAGTGCGGGTTGATAGAAGTGCCATGTATTTGATTTGGTTCTAGAACATGCCGATTTTTTTCACGATATTTTCCTTCAGAGCGACCATTGGTGATGAAACAATTTACATAAAGTCAGGGTTTGACCTCGTAAGTCGCGGAAGTTACCACTGGGCCACCACTGCTCTTAAGTGGGCAGTAAAGAGTCGTAACAATAATTTACCTTCGCTGAAAAATGCATGCACTTATTGATCCTTTAATCTAATAAAGCTGCGTTGCTTTCTGAAAGCCTCTTGGGCTTTGGACACCGATACTTACCTACCGAGGCTTTAGATGAACGTGCAAATGGCTTCTCTTCCCCTGGTCAGAGATAGCTACGTAAAAAGATATCGTATGAGTTTTTTTATTTTTTTTATTTGAAACCAGCACCATTTCAGGTATTACTTACTATGATTTTAATTTAATGTCAAATTTGCAAGCTGAATGAAGTAATGGAAATGCCTATGTGTATTTTATTTTTAAGACCTCACTCTATCGTATTTCATGCAAATAAAGATATTATTATAATATGAATAGTCCCCAAAAACGCAATACAAAACACCGCACTGAAAAGGTTAACATTACTCAATTTCATGACGTAATAATTGGCAATCTCTGTGAACGTCATCGCCCTTTTTATCATACCCCCATACCCCCAACGTTGAGGTCATTCCCATCGCAACGTCGTCACAATTGCGGGCGAGTTATTTAAATATCGATAGGTGTTTATTTTGAACAGAACATAACTTCAAGCCTGTATTACTAAAAAAACTTTAGTAGGGTAGTTAGCTTAGCTAGCTTTTTAGTAGTAGTTAAAGTTTTTATTTTTATGGTACCTACCCCACACAAATTCGAATACTACCACCTGCTATGTAAATAACAATGATGGAGTAACTTAAAACATCTACCATATTATCGTGGTCGTGGGAAAAATACGTATTATTGAAGCTAACTCCAAAACTACAAAAGCAAAGTTATTAAATGTATATTGGAGCATGACTCACCCATCAAAAAATAATCATCAAAATAAATCATTCATAATTGGCGGAGTAATCGCGTGACAAACAAATTGAGAACCTCCTCCTTTTAGAAATCGGTTAAAAAGGGTATAAAATATTGGTAGCATAAAAATAGTATAATCAGTCTATAATGTTCCCACTGCTGAAACGCAGGCAAGACGGAGTGGGCCGTAATCCACTACCGATACCCAAGTTTTGATTACAATTAAGTGCCAAATGTGTAATGCGTTTTTTTGTTACACATAATACAATACTATGGAACAAAGATTGTAAATAGCTAAATGAATCTTTGTGCGTGGATTACATGTGTGTAAGGCTACCGGTACATTAGATTCAGCTCATCATGTGGTGATGAAGTGTGGTCGTTAATAACTCGGACGAATCCCCAGCGACCGTAGTCCGACAACTAACCACTACTATGGATTTATGATTCGGATTTGTGTATGAATTAGAGGAGCTCGTGGCTAAGCAATAACAGCCGCACGGGTCGGTCCATCAGGTAAAGCTACGCTTGTCGGGGTTGGTCCGTGGATGGGTGACCATCTTTACATACCGAGACTCCTCCGTGCATCGGAAAGCACACTAACCCGTCGGTCCCTGCTGTCATTCGTGGATCTTTAACAGTTGTTACGGATCGTCAGAAGCCCGAAAGTATGACAACTAGTCGTACCAAGGGTATTATCTAGTTTCTGGGTTGTGGAGGTCAGATAGGCAGTCACTCCATGTAAAATATAAGTAAATGAATTTGTTTCTGTTATGATTTGGTTTTGTAGCTATAGCTCGCTTTAGAAATTTATTTATTTATTTCAAAATAAGTGTTAATTTTGGATATGCTCGTCTAGTGGAAACCACTGATCATTAAATATGTTTTATCTGCGGATAATGCAGTGGACTGCAGCATTAATACATAAGTTTTGTTAACCGTATGTGTAATATTTATGTTGTAGTTGTTTATTATCCCTTAATAAATAAAATTAAAATAAAAAATAAAATACTGGTATTCAGCTGCATCCGGCTAGACTAGAAGCTGACCCCAACATATTTGGGAAAGGCTAGGCAGATTGATTTGTGTATGATTTAATTTTGGGGCAGTTATAGAGGGAGCACATTGAGGGACGCATGAAGAAAAAAAATTGCATCGAAAAAGTCGATCAGCGGCTAAGCTGAACATGGTGAGGCAAGTCTGTAGATGAGTGACCTACAACTAAATTTGTCCGCGCATAGAAGTGCTTTCGACTGTCTTTCAAACGGGTAGTCAGAGACCGTAAGTCTGATAACTACATATTATTGTGGGACACTTATTTCTTAGTTGATCAGTGGACCTAAAACAGCCACATTAGCAATTCCTCTAAAAACAAGTCACTTCCTGAATTTCCAGCTGTCATTAGCAATTCCTCTAATTTTACACAAAAGCAATTCTTATTGGGTGGACCATTTTACGAATCTCCATAGAAAACTGTCAAACAGATGAATTATTTCGTAATATGAATTGCACGCAGATCATATTATGAATAGTCCGTTTGTGAAATTTAACGATGATTCATAATAATTTCCTAATATGATTCTGCCAAAGTGGTTGTTTTAAGCCCCCAGGTGAACTGTGCTTGCTCAGCGTGAGGCAAGGACCTCACGCTGAGCAAGCACCTTATTAAACCTAAGGAGGTTTAATACCAGCGTTAAAAAGTGCTATAAGGTTTTTCAATTACAAAATTGTCCATAGCAGCTGGATTTATGCCCGGTCAGTGGCAAAAGGCTCGCTCCCAATACTGAGCCAATAGTTCAAAATATCATTCATAGTCTCATGTTACGAGAGTGAGACTCGGGAGGTAGGAGTTCAGACAGCAGTCGCTCCATTTAAACTGCATCTGGTTAGGCTGGATGTCAACCCCAACATAGTTGGGAAAGGCTAGGCAGATGATGAGTTGTGTTCAAATCAAATCATATCAAATTTATTTTATTTTACATAAACCTACATGGGCACTTATAAAACGTCAGAAGCTAGGTGCACGATTCCAATTGGTCGTCTGGAGAAGAGCCGACAAGGAACTCCACGGTTACTCTTTTAAAAATAATAGGCTGCTACAACATTTTTGAATTACAGTGTTATTAGGTATGGGAGGACAGTGTAGGCCTTTCAACAAGTACATAACAGGTAAGTACTTAACGAAATATAAAATGTTCAACAAATCTACAGTCCACTAAGCCTGCATCGTTCTCACATTCCCAAAAAGGAAAAGAATCTATATAAAAGAGAAATAAGATAATAAAAATAAAAACCTATTTAAACCAAATGACATGATTGCCATTACAACTGTAACAAATCTGTATAATTATCATGTCCATAAAAGCCACTATAAAGAGTTCAAATTAAATTGTAGGTATATAATGTCAAATAATAGGATGACTACTTCATGGTGTATAAAAAAATAAAATAAACATGGTAACACTGTATGATTCGTAGTAGCGGCAGCCGAATCAGCTCATACAAAACGAGTTAATATTTTATGTGGTGTGTGAATGGTCGGTTTTGTGATCGTCTTGAGACCACTTTAGATGAGGGTTCGATTATTTATCGAAGCTCTAGGAATGTTAGGTTATCATGTTTATGTTAGATCCGTTAGTATGTGAAGCTGATCTTAAGGCTGCATATACTTCTGAGAATCTACGTATTTGTCTTTGGCAAGCGTGAGTCGCTGACGGAACAGAATGTTGCCACTTTAAATATTATATTTATATAAACATTTAGTTTTTTTGTATAAATATCTTTATTTCTGTTTTTTTTGTTATTGTTAATGTAATTAATATGCTGCACCGATTGACGTCATCATTTCAACTCCGGCTGTCACTGAAAACCAGTGCTGGGGCTCTGTTTTGCATAGGGTCGTAGCATTAAGCTGAGCGATGGCCGTTTTGCGTGAATGTGACGCATATTTTCCCCTAATTTGTTATTTTTCGTATATTTGTCGTATAAACGTATTTTCTTTTTTTTAAGCAAGGACAAATACTTAGATTCTATGCTGCGTTTCAAGGGATTCTAACCTTAATTTTTTATTTTTCTTTATATAGTTTTCGTTCTCATATATTTTATCCTTTATTTCATGGTCAATACATACTATTTACATTTTTAAATAATTTTTCAAAAAAAAAACATGTATAAATATAAAAAAGTACTATCACATCGGCATTATGAACAGGGTCAAAGGCGTGTTCAGGGCTCTAGATAGAGTAACCTCCTCACTATATGCGTGCTGTGTCCAGAAGTATTGCATATTTTATTATTGTTAACATAATATTGTTGGTGCGTGTCATCACCATCATCATTTCAGCCGAAAGACGTCCACTGCTGGACATAGGCCTCTCCCAAGCACCGCCACTTCGACCGGTTCTGTTCTTCTCTGTTGGAGCGTATAAAGACATGAATTTCGACTAATTATTTCAACTACCAGTTGGAATGTGAAAAACATAAAAAATCTAACATTTGCACGAAGGTATTTCTTTTGTCTTCAAGCCTTTTGCCAAGTTTTACTAAGAATAAGAATAATAATTTTAAATGTTAATTATACTTTCTTTAGAAAAACTCTTTAGATTGTTATTTTTAGTATGGATTGGTTTTATCTGTCTCATTAAGTGTCACTTAGAATTCAATATGACTGTATAAGATATCTACTCTAAATAATATAATAATATTGGTTGATAAAACTCTAACCATGAGACACGCAACAACAAAGCCACATAATGTATCCTTTTCCAATTATGATTTTAATGTCGCCAGTCTCCAGTCATTGGGTCCTGGCGTGAAGTACGAGGATCCAAGGTTTCAGTTGAATTTGGTTCAGAAGGTAAGTAGATACATAATTATTTTATTAGTTAGTATCCTAACTTTTATTTATTTATATTTAAACTAGCTTCCGCCCGCAGCTTCGCCCGCGTGGTATGTCGTTAAAAGTAGCGTATGTCCTTCCCCGGGATGCAATCTATCTCCTTGGCACATTTTTATCGAAATTTGTTCAGTGGTTTAGGCGTGAAAAGGTAACATACAGATAGACAGACAGACAGACAGAGTTACTTTCGAATTTATAATATTTGTATGGAAGTATGGATATCCTAACTAATATTATAAATGCGAAAGTGAGATTGTTTGTTACGTTTTCATGCTATAACGGCTGAACGGATTTGGATGCGCTTTGGCGCACGGGTAGACCATGATCTGGATTAGAACATAGGATACTTCTGATCCCGATAGTTCATGCCCGTGGGATAATTTCCGACATGCACGCAGGCGAAGCCGCTGACAAAAGCTAGTAGAACGTTCTGCTGACCGTGAACATTCTTTCATTTGCTGTTTGGTAGTAATTAATCAGGCAAGAAACCGTATGTTTGTGGTCATCGCCGGTTTGAACATCTACAATAGCAAAAGCATCGCTAGTTCTTTGCTATCAACAAAAGAGACCGGTTCCTGTTGTTCGGAACCCAATCGGTGACTACTTTTGCCCAATTCTGATGTGAGATGCCTCAGAGGTGGCCTGGCCAGTTCCATTAGATCAATCAATCTGCCTAGCCTTTTCCCAACTATGTTGGGGTCGGCTTCCAGTCTAATCGGATGCAGCTGAATACCAGTATTTTACATGGAGCGACTGCCTATCTGACCTCCACAACCCAGTAACTGGAAAATACGATACCCCATGGTAAGATTGGTTGTCAGACTTTCAGGCTTCTGACAACTCGTAACTACTGTCAAAGATCCACGAATGACAGCCGAGACCAACAGCTTAACGTGCTATCCGAGGCACGGAGGAGTCTCGGTATTTAAAGATGGTCACCCATTCACGGACCAACCCCGGCAAGCGTAGCTTAACCTGATGGATCGACCCGCGCGCCTGTTACTACTTAGCCAGGAGCTCAGTCATAACAGAGCAGTTCCAAATGTCATGGTTTTTAAATGTTTTTCAGAAAGAACTGCCATCCGAACGCCCTATCATCCAATCGACCAAATGTGAGAGACTGGCATACTACAGAGCATTCACGTCAACGCAGTCCAAAACAGAGATCGTGACATCACGTCAGCAACATAATATTAACATGTAAGGTTCATTACATAAAGTTAATAGTACCTATCTAGGAGGAAACGAGCTTTCTGTTTAGGAGCTTACCTGAAGAAGTACCATAGTACTCGTATCGTATAGGTTTAAGATTTCACGAACATTAGGAGACATCTAAATAAATCCTAATCCTAACTAGGTATCCTAATTAATATTATAAATGCGAAAATGAGTTTGTTTGTTACGCTTTCACGCTAAAACGGCTGAACGGATGTGGATGATATTTGGCGCATGCGTAGGCCGTGACCTGGACAAGGACCTAGACTATTTTGCATCTTAGATCGCAGACGAAGTTGCCGGAAACAGCTAGTGAGCACGCTGTTGCCAATTTTGATGTCTTTGGTATTATCCTTACATATTATAAAACAAAGTCCTCCGCCGCGTCTGTCTGTCGTCCTGTACGCGATAAACTCAAAAACGACTACACCGATTTTCATGCTGTTTTCACTAATGGATAGAGTAGTTCTTAAGTAAAGTTTTAGTATACAATAACCGACGTCCAGGCGGGCGAAGTCGCGGGCATCAGCTAGTTAATATTATAAAAATGCGAAAATGAGTTTGTTTGTTACGCTTTTACGCTAAAACGGCTGAACGGATGTCGATGGTATTTAGCACATGCGTAGGCCGTGACCTGGAGAAGGTCCTAGACTATTTTGCATCTCAGATCGCATTCAAAATCGTGGGAAACAGCTAGTGAGCACGTTGTTGCCAATTTTGATGTCGTTGGTATTATAATGTATATTTTTATATGTAGCTATAACGGAAAGGTAACGCGCAAGTCATGAATACTAATAGACAATAGGTAATACTGAGATAGAAAAAGGCTTATTCGAAAGGCAATAATATTGTCTACCGTTAGCATTACAAAGCAATGAGTTCACAATCTTTTGAAAAAAAAATGTGATAGTCGAAAAAACTAACGAAAAATTATGCAATTCAACTGATAATTGTTAATTATGGGAGAAACAAGAAACTTTCGGCTTCGTTAAGCGTCTTTTTAACCGGCTTCTTCAAAAAGGAGGAGGTTCTCAATTCGTGTCTTTTTTTTTTAAACCCCCCCTTTTTTATCACTTCACTTTTTTCTTTTTCAGTTTTCTTTGGTTGTATGCTTTCAACGTGCTGTTTAAGAGTTTACCTCATGGCTTTGTTCACTACTTCCTCGCTGCATATGCACCGGAGGAGCATATGTTTATTTCCAAAATGGTGCCTCTTGGCTACGGTGCGTTTAAATAATATTTTCTCTATCATACTAACTGTCTATCTACATTCTCAACGTCTATTCGTCGTTTGTGGTACAGTAATCTTATTGTAGGTGCATCGTCTTCACATATAATTATATAATTCATTTATACAAAATATTGTAAAACATTTTTGAAAAGAGTAACGGTGGAGTTTCTGGCCCATTCTTCTCCATACGAAAGCTACCTTTTGGAATGGGCAACTAGAATCAATTTTATTTCTTTGTTTTTCATTGACGTTCAAAAGTGCCTTTTATGTGCCTATTTGAAATAAATTATTTGACTTTGACTTTGACTATTAATACGTGTATTATTATAAATTTAAGGCGCTTTTCGTGTCTGTCTGTGTGATCACGTTGTTCATCTAAACTCTGCAATTGATTGTGATGCGATTTTCAACATAATGGTGTTGGTTTTTATGTTTAACACATTCATGTTAAACTTACAAATCTTTATGCTTACTTAACTTAACTTACCATAGTCAAGCCTAAGCCATAATAATAGTGATTAAGAAATGTCAAAAATATCAACTTCTGTTGGTACTGGAGAACTCTGATGTGACAATTATTAAAAAAAACACTTATCCGAACCGACCGCGTCGAACGAACCGAACGAAATTAATTTTAGAATTCTTTATGTATATGAAATTCTATGAAACCTCGCACACCTGCCCGCGTCGAATCGTCCGAATCTGGAAGACCGTTCTTAGCGTTCTCGTCGACTTAAATTCTTTCGACGCGTTCGGCTCGGATAAGTGTGCGTGCATCTGAAAGCTGAAAATACGTCAGCTTAATTATGAAGGTCTGACTGTGTATCTTACCAGTTTTCTAATTGCTTAACTCACACATAGTACCAGGATATTGTTTCTTTTCAGGTTTAAAATATTTATTCCTTTTGGTTGGATTTCTTGAAATGATTTCATGTGTGGATTTGATGGTGGTGATGTTCCATTACACATCCTATGGGATAATTGCGAAAAATCCATGGAACAGGTATTTCTGTCTATAAATGTATGTATACATTATATCTATATCTATACATATTATAAATTAAAGTCACTTTTCGTGTTTGTCTGTATGTCCGCGTTGTTTGTCTCAACCACGCAACAAATTTTGATGAGGTTTTCACCATCGTTTAGAGAATTCTTTCCAGAAGGTTTATGTGAATAATAAGTTAGTATTAAAGTTATATATAAGCTAAGAAATCTCGATGTTTTGTCAAGACGTAAACACCGTGAGAAGCGGTTTTATGATAAATATGATAAGAAGTGGTTTTTTGATTTTATGATAAATAAAATAAAGGTGATAAATTAAAGTCATTTTTTCGTATCTGTCAGTCTGACCACATTATTATTTTGTCTACGCAACGGATTGCAATGCGGTTTTCTCCATTATTTAGATAATTTATTCCAAGGGCGGGTCGTTATATTAAAACGGCTAAAGAAAGCCATGTGTTACATAAAAACACAAGTACCTTAGATGCCTTGTTGTGGTACCTTATAAGTTATAGTTAATTAATTAATTTGAAACCCTTTCAGCTTATTATTAATTCGTCTGTAATCCCCTAAGGGCTTGGCAGATCTATAAACACCCACATTTCGCCAAATATGTTTAAGTCCCATTTAATACGGGGCGAGCCTATTGCTATCAACCGAGCACAAATCCAGAATCCGGGCTGCTACTGAGTAATTTCTGATAAAAACAATAACACGTTTCCGGACTTGGAAATCAAACCCAGGACCTCCTGCTCAGCAGTAGCGCTTGCAGCGCTTGTTGCGCTTGCCTAGTTATCAGAATATTTTTTTATGCTGAATTTTTATAAAAACATTGTGCGCATTATATTTACAGACTAGGCTGTGACTGCGGTTACGCTCACGAGACTGTATTTTATTGGCATTCTAAGTTAATAGGAACGTGAAGTCATAGTAGGTACGTATTAAACTTACAAACGAAATAAAATAATAATAATAATTATTACAGATGTAAAAATAAAACCTATTATGATGAGAAATACAATCATGAAATTATTTGCTATGAGATACAGGAATTTGCTGGGATGTTTATAAATAACTCTCATTTGCTTGTTGGACCTTTTTACGTTCATAATGACACAGGCGAATATTTTCAAGTATCCCAAGTAACATACTACAGGTAATTTATTATTATTCATTATTTTAACTATGTTAGTCCCATATAGGTTCGATTAAATAATACTATATTTGTATATTTTTATTTTTATTTTAATCAATAAATCTGAAGGAAGAATAAAAAAAAAAACTAAGTGCTCTTGCAAGAAAATAATGATATTTCTTGCAGTACCCCTCTATTTGAACCTTATTTAGCATCACTGCAACTTAGTCTTAATGCAAAAAAAAAAAAAACATTCAGTCATATTTTTTCCCAAAATATGTATGGTTTGTGTGGCGAATTTGATGTTTTTTTCTACTAGCCTGCGCTTTCCCGCTCCTAGGCAAAGACTCCACTCCTTCTGCATTTTGCGAACCCGCGCGTCCTCCTTCAAGGTCCTTGGTCTTTTGCTGGGGTCGCGGGAAAGTCCGAAGGAATACCGTAGCCTCTGGCAACGTACAGGCAACTGAAGTGAACACGGGTGGGTTTTAGTCAGTAAGAGTCTGACACGCCCTCCCGCTCCGCCCAGAGCGGGAGAAGTTATTTGACAATTTCCCACCCAAAAAAAAAACAGAAAAAAAGGCCCTTGGTCTTTAGGAATAAAAAAGTTTAGAAAAGGTTATCTGAACCTACTTAGAAGCTTATTTTATTTTACAGGGAACAAATGGATCGTATTGAAAATAGCTGGGATATTTCAAATTTCCTTGTCGTTTGGGGCTTTATTCAAATTTTACAAATGCATGCTTGGAAGAAATATTTTTGGAAGGTTTAGTAGAACACCGAGCAATCAGAACGTTTTACACCCATAGAATTATTTTATTTCTTTATTGTGACCCTTGACTTAATGGAAAGATCAAGATGGAGATTAGAAGAGATTAACTGCATCTAAACTATTTAAAAAAAACTTGGTTTTGTAGAAACCCACAACTTACATAATACGATCAATCCATACTAATATTATAAATTAATTCGAAAGTAACTCTATCTGTCTTTCTGTCTGTCTGTATGTTACCTTTTCACGCCTAAACTACTGAACGGAATTCGACAAAGTTTGGCAAGGGATAGATGGCACCCTGGGGAAGGACATAGGCTACTTTTTATCGACATACCGCGCGGGCGAAGCCGCGGGTGGAAGCTAGTAAAATATAAATAAATTGATAAATCAGCATGTTTTGTCCCATTGCGGGGCAGACGCCTTGCCTTCCTTTTACCGCTATCTTACGACATCAACTGGATCAATCCCATTTACGTCTGGGTCTATTTGTAAAATAATTATAAATTATGAATTTACAGGCTCTTCATTACAGTCAATGGGGAATCAATTTCGTTGATCTTTGTACTTTAGCATATTTGCTAATTGCGCATTATGAGAGCATGGCACCTGAACTACGACTGATTCCTCGTAAAAGACAAATGGCAAAACTGAGTATATTAGATGAATCCGAATATTGGGTTAGTAATAAATAAATAAATACTTTCTGTAGAAGAAAACATTCTAAATCGGCTCCTAATAAATTGGGATGAGGGCAAGAGGATCATGACTTGTTTTTAACCGACTTCTTTTTTTGTATTTATGTCGCTATTATCGCTATTACTCCGCCAATTATGAATCAATTTTGAAATTTTTCTTTTGTTTTGTAGCTCATGCTTCAGAGGTGGGTCCCATATAAATTATATAACTTTGCTTGCGTAGTTTTTGAGTTAGCTTCATAATTACGTATTTTTCCCACTTAGTCTATGTAGATGATATTTTATTTGACTCCATCACTGTTATTCTATAGCAGGCAGTGATACTCGAATTTGTTTCGGTGGCAAAAAACGAAAATTGAAATTGAAAGACACTGACTTCCGAAATTATAGTTATTTTTTTGAAGCCAGTTTTATTTTTTTTTGTTCTTTCTTTCTTTTGACTTTGAGCTACAACAAGCTGTCTCTGTGGTCAGACAGTTAATACATGGAAAGGTTAAACGGACCAGACGAAACAAGATCAATTTGCACTGAACAGTTAAAACGGGAGTAAAAAGACACTGAACGAAGCAGAAAGGCACTTGTTGTTCCCGTCAATGCGATTTTTTTTGTTCTGTACCATTCCTGGGGACCTTTTCATTACGGAGATATTGAAGGTCAAAGTTCCAACTTTCTTAGACATTTTTTTTTTAAAGAAATCAAGTTTTAAATGTCGTTACTTAATTTTGTATACCCCCACCTACCACCACATAAGAAATATACTTTTTTCATCCTAGACGTGACCGTGTTGACAACACCATTATCGTGATCTGACTAACCCTTTCCCAACTATGTTGGGTTCCAGTCTATACGGATGCATCGCTCGCTTGTTGTCAACATAGCAAACCTCATTTATTTATTCAATTTTTTCAGACCACTGACGTCGCAATGCTTGCAGAATCGGTTACTGCGCCTCCAGTAGTCCATGTTCTGACATCTAGAAGCACTCAAGAGGTATTTATCTATTCTTACTTCTATAGATAATGATTCGACAAACTTATCTATTGGTTCATGAGTGTCTAGAAAGACAATGTGCCAAAATATAATCAATGTGTAGTTACACTGTAAAACAGATCAATTATTTACAAGGCGACTAATGTCCCGCAACACGTGTCGCTAGAGATTTCGGATTGTCGGTCGACGTCACGCGACGTTGCCCGACTTTGCCATTATATAACTTTGTCGAATCATTATCTATAAGTCTTCAGTTATAAATATATTATCATATTTACAGATTGATCCAACCACAGACAGTGCATCAATGGTAATATCTAACGCATTCATATACATATTCAGAGGCATACTGAGCGTAAGGGTCAAAGTATATTGTGAGGCGTTGATCCATACGGAGATGCATGATACACAATTTAGTAAGTGGTTTACAATTTTTTTTTACTACTTTGCTGACTCTACCTAAATATCCATACGAATCTAAAATAAGATAATAATTAAATAGCTTGAACCATGTTCCCGACCTCTAGTAACAGTAGTTCGGTTGTTAGTCCGGTTGACCGAACTACTGAAACTTTCAGTGGGCTACTATTTTGATATTTTTAAATGTTTTTATATTATAATATTTAAAAATGTAATTTATAAGTGTCTATAAGAAATAAAGAAAAAATAAATAATATAATATTATGATAATATAGGTAGATAGATAGAATATTCTTTATTATGTACACCATAAAAATTACAGACATAAATGGAAATATTATTATTTAATTATATTATAACTAAATAAGAATCTATCGAACGTTTTTCAAAAAAAGTAAACTTTTGATTTCAGATGAAAAGTCTTGGTTCTATTTATGGCCTATGTTTTGGCAGGAATTCTACTTGGGTGACATATTTAGCATACTCTATACGGTATTTAATATGCTCTGTGAATCTTTGATTCTTGTAAGTAGCATTGTTTTTTTGAAGTTTTTTTGTACTGTGGAAAGCTAGCCTCATCGGCGGGTTTATTTATTTATATTTATATTTATATATACTTTATTGTACACCACAAAAATATATAACAAAAGGAAAAAAAACAAACACTACAAAATATACAATGGGCGGCCTTATCGCTTTCCGCGATCTCTTCCAGGCAACCTTGGAATGGACAGTGGACAGTTATTTGCTGAACACACTAAGAATGGCAATGCCTTTAATTTTGACCGTTCAGTAACATTCATTGCGTTATTGACGTCGTTGAACAGGCGTTTTAAAACATTTGAAGCAATGAACTAGCTATTTCCTTCAAAATATTTAGGATTGTGATTAAAAGTGTGTTATGCATTAGGGTGCTGGTGTCGGATTTAAATAGGTCACCCTGATTCGCTATATATCTGTTACAGGTAGTAACAAATCTATGTATAACAGAAACAGTGGTTTACGAGTGGCCGAAACTGAAACGTTGGCAAGTCACGCTGGTATCAACTGTTGTCGGAATATTTTTTCACTGTTGTACTAGTATCGATGTAAGTATGGAACTGTTTATTTTCCATTTAATTTTCTTCTTTTCAATGACAATTCGAAAAATAAATAAGCATTACTTGAGAAACTTTTTAATTTCAAAAATATACTTCCAGTTTTGGAGTGGTCAGTCCAACTGACGTTTGCACGTAGGCCCTGATTCCTTACGGGTGCAACACACTGGTTCGGCTCGGCATAATTCAGTACAGCCGGTTAGCAACATAGAATATAATAAGTAGATCACTATATACTTATTATTCCTAGCTGCGCCTCTAGGCTTCACACGCATCCATCTATAATAGATCCCGTGAAAACATCGGGATAAAAATTATTCTTTGTCCTAACCCAGATCATGGTCCATCCATGTGCCAAATTTCATACAAACCCGTTCAGCCGTTTTAGCGTTAAATCGTAACAAACAAACAGATTTTTTTTTTTTGTTTTCTTTTATGATATTATCCGCAGCGCCATGCCACATGCGGGCAGTTCATCACTATTCTCACCAGAGGAGGGCCCTACAACGACCAAATACTGAATCAGCCTTCCTGGCGATACTTACCAAAAGTACCTACGGCAATCTCTTATACTATTAATTTAGATTATGTTTGGGAAAAGCCGCACTTAGCGCGCGGCAGCGGTCCCGGACGGACGTGTTTGCGCAGTGTTAAGTGTTCTCGTGTGTTTGGCTCAGTAGAGCCAGTGATCGTGTTTTCGTCGCGCCCCGCGACGGACGTCATAGTCGCCTTGACTATCTTCGATTTATTAGCTGTGTGCCTTTTTCAAGGCACAGCTAGTATAAATTATTTCTTTAACAGTATATCGTTAAAATATACGTTCGACGGTGATTTTTGCCCCTTCCGGGTAAAAAACCACAGTTTCGTGGTCCTCGGTGGATACCTTACGGTGCCAACGAAACCGAGGGGGTGTTGACCCAAACGCACCCGCCAATCCCCATCAGGGTGAGGCAGAAAGTTGGACGGGTCCCAGTGTTCGGCCTTGGGGGATCTCCTAGTCGGCATTGGTGACAGTTTTCCTTTCACAGCAACACACCTGGTGTCGGTTGGGTGTGTCTACCCCTTCGCACCAGACCCAGTTAGGACCCCGTTGCACAAATAAGATAGGCAACGGGCCAAAGCAAGCTTAGGGCTCACCAATAGGTTACACACCTCCCTGTCTATACCCGACAGGGAGGGTCACACATCCCCGGGCAAGTCCACCCGGGGAGTTAGGTGTTAGGGCAAATGTTAGGTTCCCCTTACATTTCCTCCCTTTTACTCTCTCTAGCCTAGTCTTCCTACGACTATGGCTGTCGCCGTGCCTAACGACACGGCCCGCCTCATACTTGAGTGTCTCAAGGCCATCCTGGTCAAGGAAGGCATCACCGACAAGTATGCCGATGAAGTCTCTCGCATCGAGCGAGCGCTCAATACCCCTATCGACCCTACCATCGCTGGTTTCAGCGATGTTTTAGTCATTCCCCCTGTCTCAGTTAGTCTACCATGCTCATCCGGCCTCACCGGTGAGATGGATATAGACGAGCCCGCTTCTTCCAAGCGGGCAGATACCCCCATGCCCGCTTCCTCAAAGCGTGTAGCAGCGGCCTCTTTCCCGCTACATTCCGACTCGGAGGATGTCTTATCCTCCAACTCTACGTCCCAAACCGACGACGATGGCTTCTTGCCCGTCACCGGCAAGGGAAACAAGAGGAAGAGGAAGAAGAAGCAGAGCTCCACCCAGGCCACCAAGGTGGCCGCGGTCGAGGAGCCCGCTTCCGATTCCCAAACAAACAACGTCGTCATCGATGACGTCATTTCCCCCACCCCTACCCCCGTAGCGCAAGTCGCCGGTACAGTGCCCAGTAGCACTACCGTTGTTGACACCGCGATTTCCCCCTCCACATCGACCGCCGCGATAGTAGCACAAGTTGCTCCGGGGCCTCGCACAAACAAAAAATCGCCCCCTCCCCCCGTGTTCATTCAGGACAAGGGGAAGTGGACCGATGTTTCCAAATGGTGTTGCGATCAAAAGATCGCGTACACCAATGCCCGCAATACCCAACAGGGTATCAAAGTGACCATCCCTACGTCTAACGACTACAGGGATCTCACTAGACTCCTCCGCTCCAGAGGTGTGGCATTCCACACCTTCTCCCTACCGGAGGAGAAACAGACTCGCGTGGTGATTAAACGTATCCCACGCGAACTCGCCACATCCGAGATTAAAAATGATCTCATTTCACAGGGCATCCCCGTCGACGAGGTTTACCGCATGCATCGCGCTCGCAACGGCGAGGCGTTCGACATGGTCCTCGTGGTCTGCCCCCCCTCAGAGGCCCGCCTACACCCGATATTCAATGTCAAAGCCATCTGCAACCTGATGGGCTTTGACATTGAAAAACCCCACAAGAATGCCACAGTCGGTCAATGTCACCGTTGCCAACTGTACGGGCATTCACAAAAACATTGTTATGCCACCCCCAGATGCGTCAAGTGCCTGGGTGAGCACGGCACGGCAGAATGTTCCCGTCCCAAAGACCGCTCGCTCTGCACTGAGCCGCCTAGCTGTGTGCTATGTGGCCAGTCAGGGCACCCAGCCAACTACCGGGGCTGCCCCAAGGCCCCCAAAGCCCCCTCCTCCAAACTGGCGAAGCGTACAGACGCTCGCCAGTCGAGGGAAGCTCCCTCCGCCTACAAGGCCCCCTCCGCCCATATCCCAGAAAGGCTCAGCCCCCAAAGGCCTAGCCCCTGGAACCAACTCCATCACCAGCAGGCCTTCCCTGCTTTAGGGTACCCCAAGCCCCAGGTCCCCCCCCCCACTCGCGTCCCCCCCCCACTTATGGATCCCCGTCTTCGCGCTCCTGCGCCCCTTATTCGTCCGATTCCTGCTCTGATAGCAGCGCGCCCTCACCCCCCTCCCCAGGCGGCCCCTTTCGATCCATTCAATGTGATCACCTCTACCTACATGACCTTCCTCACCCCACGCGCTAGGCAAATGGCCAACGAAATCGTTGCTGCCAGAAATGCCAACGACGTAGGTAGGATTCACCAAATTTTTAATGCGTATCCCGAGATCACGCAAGCCATGTCCTCCCTAGCCAACCACCCTACCCCCCATAATGTCTAACACCACCGTAGCTAGGTTCAAACCCCGATCCCTTAACTTAGGATTTTTCAATGCCAACGGCATTCAACGCCAAAGAGATGAGATCGCGGAATTCCTCCGCGACCATCAGATAGATATCCTCTTAGTACAGGAAACATTCCTCAAACCCCATAAACGGAACCCTTCTATCGCAAACTATCGTATAGTTCGCAACGATAGAACCCGTTGTCACAAGGGCGGCACCCTTATATATTACAAAAAGGAACTCTATTGCATCCCAATAGATCCTCCCTCTCTCTCTCGGATAGAAGTCTCAGTATGCCGCCTAGGCATGTCCGGCCATCAGCCGATCACCCTAGTCTCTGCTTACCTCCCTCCCTATTCCTCCGCCACGGAGAATCCCCAGGAATTCTCCAATGACTTCACCGCCCTACTCGGCTTGAGTGACTCCGTTATTATAGCGGGTGATCTCAACGCTAAACACCCGGCCTGGAATTGCTCCACTACCTCCGTTAGAGGGCGACACCTATTCGACCTCTCAAACTCCCATAACTTCGATATCATCGCTCCGATGACTCCCACTCATTTCCCCCACGAACCCAGTCACGCCCCCGATATCCTAGACATGGCGATCCTTAAGAACGTCAACCTTAGGTTAAACTCTATAGAAACGGTGCACGAGCTCACCTCTGACCACCGCCCAGTAGTCATGAAACTGGCCCCCCGCATAGGTCTCCCCGACCCCACCCAACCCCCCGCCACCAAGAAGGTAACGGACTGGAGGAAAGTAGGCGAATTGCTGAAATCCAACACGTCCCCCCAATTGGACTCTATTCCCGAACAGTTCGATTCTGTCGCAGACACGACGGCCGCGATCGACTCGCTCACGGATCACGTACAATCGGTTTTGAACGATTGTTCAAGGCAAGTTCCAGTGGTGGACGACCACCGCTTCAAATTGCCGGCCGATGTGCGTGATCTGATGACCGAGAAGAACGCGGCCACCCGTGCTTACAGCAATTTCCCATGCTCCGCTAACAAATCTCACATGCGCTACTTACAGCGTAAAGTAAGGACACGCATTGCTGAGTTGCGTGAAGCGGGCTGGGATAAGATGCTGAGCGATCTCGAGCCCACTCACCAAGCTTTCTGGCAACTCCAGAGAAATCTCCAGTCCCAACAGGGCGCTTCCATGCCCCCCCTAGTCCGTCCCGATAAGACCATAGCCTTCGACGACTCCGACAAGGCGGAATGCCTAGCCGATAGTCTCGAGGCTCAATGCTCGCCTAGCTCACTGCCTGTAGACCAAGCTCATCTCGATGAGATTGACGCTGAAGTCGAACGCAGAGCATCTCTCCCCCCCGTCGAAGACCCCGATGATCCACTGCCCCCCATCACTCCTGATGAGGTGCACGAGATCATCAAAGGTCTTAAAACGCGTAAAGCCCCCGGCTCAGATGGACTCACTAATAGAGTGATCCAACTTTTCCCCGCACACTTAATAATGCTCTTGACCATCATCCTCAATGGTGCTCTCGGCAATAATATCTTCCCCCAGGCATGGAAGGAAGCCACCGTTATAGGTATCCCCAAACCCGGCAAGTCCAAATCCGATCCCTCTAGCTACCGTCCCATCAGTCTGCTCAGGGTTCTCGGTAAAATCTATGAGAGGCTTATTTATAAGCGTCTCAGAGACTACGCCGAGACCAAGGGTCTCATCCCGAACGAGCAATTTGGGTTCCGCACCCAACACTGCAGCATCCACCAAGCCCACCGCATAGTCGAGCACATAAGCGAAAGCTTTATGCGAGGCCTACTGGTGGGGGCGGTGTTCTTCGATATAGCGAAGGCGTTTGACAAAGTCTGGCACAATGGCTTATTATACAAGCTATACCAACTCGGTGTGCCCGATCGTCTCGTGCTCATCTTACGAGACTTTTTGTCAAACCGCACCTTTCGCTACCGCATAGAGGGTGCCCTATCCTCACCCCGTCCCATTCGCGCAGGTGTCCCCCAGGGCTCTGTCATATCCCCGCTCATCTTCACGCTGTTTACTAGCGATATTCCCAAAAGTAGAAAGGCACAGTTGGCTCTGTTCGCAGACGATACGGCCATCTACTTTAAGGCCCGTAGTCCCGTTAGGATTCGCGACACTCTCCAAACCTCAGTCGACAAGCTCGGCGAATGGTTCAGGAAGTGGCGAATCGAGGTCAATCCCGATAAGAGTCAGGCGGTTCTCTTTTCCAAACCGCGTACGAAACCCACCCTCCCTGAGCCCATCACCATGTTCGGCAAGCCGATCCCTTGGGAGAAGCGAGCCAAATATCTCGGTGTAGTCCTCGATGACCACCTCACTTTTCAAGAGCACATAAAGCAGGTTCGCTCGCGAGCCGCTTTCGCTCTAGGTAGGCTTCACTCCGTCCTAAATGCACGTAGCAAATTGTCACTTAGGTGCAAATTGCGTATCTACACTGCGTGTATCCGTCCCATCATGACATATGCCGGTGCCGTCTTTGCCCACACTAGACCCCGCCATATTCATAGGTTACAAACCATCCAGAACCGATTCCTCCGTAGAGCTACTGACTCCCCCTATTATGTCCGTAACGAGATCCTCCATCTCGACCTTAAAATCCCCACGATAGCTCAATTCTTAAAACGCCTCTCTAAGCGTTTCTTTGACTCCGCCGCCAAACATCGCAACCCACTGGTTGTCGAGGCGGCCAATTATACCCCCTCTCGCATTAGTCATACCCGCCGTCCGAGGCATGCTCTCACCGACCCCGACGACCCCATAACTCTCCTCCAGGAGAGCAATAGGGCCACCAGTACGGTTCTTAAAACCAGACGCCGTCCTTCATTCCGACCTCGACGTCGAGGACCTCCTCGACCGCGACCCCGATCTAACAGGATGACGACTCATCCTACTCCTCCCCGACCCTTGTCTGTCGACGGTGAAGCGCCCGCACAGGCGGACGCTGAGCCGCCAGTAGTAGTAATAGTTAATTTAAACTCCCCGATCCAGCCTGTCCCCACTAGCTGCCCTCCCCCCAGCGACGCCCTAAGCCGAGGTCCGTACCCCACAGGGGGTGCCCTTAGCGAGCCGTCGTTTAGTTTATAATTAGTTTTAGATTAGTTTTTAAATGCCCCTGGCTGGAGGCGCTTTGAGTTAGTATCATAGCTTAGAGCATCTTCGCAGGACAGTCCGGTTAAGTAGATAGTACCCTTTGTGGTAAAACCTACGAGATGCCAATCATAAAAAAAAAAAAAAAAAAAAGGAAAAGCCGCTTGGCTTAGCTCGAATTGTGCCGACCCAAACGAGTTTCAGTGAACCCTCGCTGTTTGAATTTGCCGATCAACACGAGTCGAATGAAAGCCAAATAGTTATTGCTTCGGTTCGGCTTTGTTGTTCAACTAATACTGCCAAATCGAATGAGCCGACCCGAACACGTGTATAGCAACCCTTACAATCCACACACATTACAGTATTTTAAGGTGAATTGATTTAACAGAGCATTATGTTGAGATAGGAACCTTTAATATTAAATATCACAGCATTATGCTATGGCTAGAATCTTTTTGGCCTCGCACACGTCGTTATTATTTTTTGTTTTCGTTTATACCAAATAATTATGTTAATTTTGTGAGTTTTAAGTTCTCCTTGTCCCAAATAAAATATTTTTCTTTACTTTTTTGCAGACTCGAGCTATATTATGGATTTATGGCAAAGGAATAGCGACATTGGCGGAGATTTTTTTTTTGTATCTTTGCTATCCAGTGGGTAGGCTCGTGGATGATTATACATTCCATTACGGCGTGGCACCCACACAATTGAAAATGTTGAGCATACGATTTGTGCCCGTATATTATACTGTAAGTTCACACACACACACACACCCACAAACCAAATTCGCCCACACACGCACATTCTTCTAATACAATATAAATGATCCTAAATAATACGCGTACTAATGAGTGCATCCGCCAGTAGAATCTGCCGTGAAGTTTGCGCGCCCGCTCGCACTGCGGATAAGTTCAAACGTCTCGAACATTTGTTTAATCCGCCGTTCATTCCGCCTGCGCGATGCGCCGTCACTCAGAACTCAGACTTAGTACGGACATTTTTAAATTGGTCGTCAGTTTGCTAAAGGGACGCTTGTGGCTAAGTAATAACAGCAGCACGGGTCGATCGAACAGGTTAAGCTACGCTTGCCGTGGTTGATCCGTGGATGGGTAACCACCTTTACATACCAAGACCCCTCCATACCTCGAAAAGTACGTTAAGCCGTTGGTCCCGGCTGTCATTCCTTGACCTTTGACAGTCGTTACGGGTCGTCAGAAGCCTGTAAGTCTGACCACTAGTCTTACCAAGGGGTATCGTATTAATCTGTAACTGGTGGGTTGTGGAGGTCAGATAGGCAGTCGCTCCATGTAAAATATTGGTATTCAGATGCATCTGATTAGACTTGAAGTCGACTCCAACTTAGTTGGGGAAAAGGCTAGGCAGATGATGAGACAGTTTGCTTAACAGATCATTTCCTTATCATCATCATCATCATCTATCTTATTCTTGCTGTTCGTTCCTCAGCTCAAGATTTACTTCATGCTCAACTCTCTCTGGCGCGTAATGAAAACAGAATCTGTAGGCGAAGACAACAGTCATTACATTTGGTCCTGGTCTCTGATGTTAATACCCATTATTGTGGGGATAGTGATTACTATGTTTAGATATTTCGTCATACATACAGCGGTAATTTATCAACATTTTTTTTTGTTATTTTAGTCATATTTTTATTATTTAAAATTTTATTACTATGAAAATCGTTGAATAGGTTCTTCTATGCAGGTATCAAAGTAGGACTTGCCGATATGGTTACCATAACAAACAAAAATCATGGAACTCGCGTCATCGTCACGCTTAAAGTGATTTGTGTTTTTTAGCGCCATCTATCGTCTACCGTTTGAATTACCTTGGTAACGCATTGTTGCTTAGTTTTCACTTCTATCGGCAGTCCCCAAAGACTGCCCCGCACTTTTTTGTTTTGTTTATGGTCATGGAAAAGTTAAAGAAAAACTTCAGAATATTGAAATTTGAACAGGACAACTGCATCTGTCGGGTCAGCCAGTTCAAGAGAAAATCTGGTGCAAAATAATGTTACTCATTGTTGTAGTGTGTGAATACATTACATGTTAACCGTGCGTTTGCACTGGCGAAACATTCAAGACAAAACATGTTGAAATCTCTATTTTCTGTCAATGTTCCATACAATTTTTGACAGGAAGTAGAGGTTTTAACATGTTTGTCTTAAATGTTTCGCCAGTGGAAACGCACGGTAAGGCATTTCATCTGCGGGGAAATTGCGGAACACACTACAGTAGCAATGGCTTTCATTTTGACAGTTCAACAACATTCATTGCGTTATTTACGTTGACGAGCTGACAAATTTTTCAAACATATGAAGCAATGGATTAGCAATATCCTTATCCTCCAGATTATGATTGAAAGTGTGTTATGCTATTAGGGTGCTGGTTTACTTTTTGATTTGGTGCATAAAGTTCAAACACAACTATCGCATCATGCCATCTGTATGTGCGTCATGTAATTGTCATGTGACACTCATGAAAATCAGAAACTTCCAGAATACCCTGTTCAATTATTTGGAGAAATAGCTATCATGTTGACACAGGCTGTTGGAATTTTAAATTATAGTAACTCAAACACGACGGTTAACATGAGATTGACCCCACTTTTACAAATTTCTTAGTATTCAGTAGCTCATAAGAAACACATGCAATCCTTACATATTATAAAACAAAGTCCTCTGCCGCATCTATCTGTCGTCCTGTACGCGATAAACTCAAAAACTACTGCACCGATTTTCATGCTGTTTTCACCAATGTGTAGAGTGGTTCTCGAGTAAGGTTTTAGTATATAATAACCGACATCCACGAGGACGAAGTCGCGGGTATCAGCTAGTTAAAACATATAGTACACCTTTATAGGTAATACGGAACCCTAAAATCATGATCTAAAATCGGAATGTGTTCCTAAAGTATTTTTTTATTAATTTAAGCCTTGGAGCTTCATAATACGTCCGTTACCAAAATGGGGACCGCGTGATTTTTCTGTGAGGCAGCTGAGAAAGCAATTTGATTCAAGATTTGTAAGTATTAAAAAATGTAGTACAATACGGGCAGTGAATCATGGAATCCGAACTTTACGCAGAAGTCTGAGCATTTTTTGGGAACCAAATGGTGACATGAGGCAAGTGTGAGGGAGAGAACATGCGTGGAAGCTCGGAGAGCCCTGTTCAGACCGGCCATCCGACCTTCGGCCTTTAGTTGTGTTCTTTTTCTGGATTTTTTGATTAGATTATATTAATATCACAGTTGTTTTTATAAAAAACTGCTTCTTTGTTATAGTCGTCGTTAGCACTACGGCTGACCATAAGGCTCAGCCGTAGTCCGTGACCTGGGTTTGATTCCTGGGTTGGACAGAGTGTATTTGAGATTTTTCATCGGGAAATTCTCATTCTTTAATTCTTATTCTCTCAGCAGCCTGGAATTTGGACTTGTTCCCGGTTGATGGCAATAGGCTCGCCCTCTAATAAATGGGACTGAAACGTAACTTGCAAAATGTAGTTGTACCTTATAGATGCTTCTGCCTAACCCGTCGGGGAGAACAGGGGGCCTAAAACGGCTACATTAGCAATTCCTCTAAAAGCAATTCATTTCCTGAATTTCCAGCTGTCATTAGCAATTCCTCTAATTTGACACAAAAGCCATTCATAATGTGTGGACCATATTACGAATCTCCATCGTAAACTGTCATACAGATGAATTATTTGTTTGTGCTATTTTCCTATTATGATTCCGCCAAAGCGGTGGTTTTAAGTGTATGATGTCATGTTTTTTTAAAACACTTTGTTGTGTTTTCTGTTTCAGTATATTGATTCTGGAGTACCAAGACTTCTCAGTCGCTACCTTTTATCAAAGAAAGAGACCAAAGTATATAAGGTTGATGTTCGGTACGATTACCAAAAAAGGACTGCGCCTAGCAAGGCAGTCGGCTTTGGTGAATTCAATGACGATAAAAAAGAAAAGATATCATGAACGCTGAACAATTTTAAACAGTAATTAGAAACAGTTTTTTGCATCGCCACAAATTGTACTTGAAACCCTCGAAACTCAACGCATCTACAATACTACCATTTAAGTTTTGTGCCTCGGCAAACTTAGTGGTGTTTCCGAATTATTATGTTTGAAGTTCCAACTTGCAAAGATAGACGATTAAACGACGAAGTTTGACATCGTACCACCTTTAATTTAATTTTGCTTTGTTTTTACCAACGGTTTAATGATAAATAATCATTATAAGTTTATATGAACTTCCAATTTGTTTTTTTTTTTGTGGATCTTTGACTGTCATCACGGATCGTCAGAAGCCCAAAAGTCTGACTAGTCTTACCAAGGGGTATCGTATTACCTAGTTACTGGGTTGTGGAGGTCGCTCCATGTAAAATACTGGTACTCAGCTGCATCAGGTTAGACTGGAAGCCGACCCCAACATAGTTGTGAAAAGGCTAGGCAGATTGATTTGTTTTTGTTTCTCTATACTAAAAGCCGTGCACGGATTTCATTTTGAAATCCATTCAATTAAGGAATTTCAAAAGTTATAAAATTAATGAGCACTGAGCAGACATGCGGCTATAAAACTACTGACAGTCTTCGAATTTGGTGATCCGTAGGAATATAAATTACTATAACTCGTAAAATGATTGATTAAATATTTAAGCAATGTGAAATCTTTCTTCTTCAAATTCCGAAAGCAATAAAATTGAAAACATTTTAAGTTTAATACGATTTATGGCTTTTATTTATAGATTTCCAGTTTTAAAAGAAATAATCTATACAAATAAATAAAATTGAAGTGTGCTTGTAATGTCAGAATAACAGCTTTTTACTAAATTCATAGGAAAGTACTTATGTACGGTAATTATAACAATATTTATTTAAAAAATGTATATATCCGTCTGTTTGTTCCGACTTATCTCCGGAACGACTGGACCGATTTCGACGAAACTTTCACTCGCAGATAGCTGATGTTATAAGGAGTTACTTTTGTTTTAGAAAATAATTAGGGACCACCCGGGCGATGCCGCGGCCAACAGCTAGTTATTGTAATAAATTATATGTTATTGGCAACCCAGTGATCGTTGATGTATATTAAAGCAGATATTATTACACTGAAAATATTACATAAAATATTACGCATAAAATATTAAGCAGTATTGAATTATTTAAATACCAGATTATTCGATAATTTCTGACCCCACAATAAATAAGAAAATAAGCGATTCAATCAGCACCATCTACCTAATTCATATTTATGCATACAGAATTTTCACAGGCGGATCACTCGGCGTACATAAATATTTAACAGGAGCCCACTCCATCGTGTCAAATGCAAATAAATTCAATTCGGTTACTACAATCACATTGGCACCAATGTTAATTAAATCTGTTTTGTTCATTGTAAATTTAATACTAAATTACGTCAGTGTTTGTGCAGTGTAGAATGGTTTTGTGTCAGCTACTGTTGAAATAGATAAGAGTAAATTAGATGAGCAAATTTTAACTAAACAGATCGATGATCAGTCTAGAAAAAACACCCCACGTTGTCATTTTTATACTCAATTTATTCCTAACAGAACAATTAAATAAAACACCGTCCACTTAGCACAGGAACGGAAAACAAAAACAATAATTAGAGACACAGGTACCTGTAAACGGTTACGGTTATTGTAAAATACATTTTAGCAACTTAATTGCCGACTGCCGGGTGAGATAAAGTACATAGATATTTTAGCTTTTAGAACGCGCTGAACGGCGCCGAAACTTCCCTGGAGTGGAAATGTGGAACTGTTTACAAGTGCTCCTATAAGCTATGATAGCCTGGTACTTTTATTTTTGCTTTGTTAAAAGTTTTCTTCACGCTTACTTTCTCGACGGGGTATAAAACATTATGCGCGTAGGTTTTGTTAAATAGCACAACAAGATGGGTTTGCTAATCAAACATTTTCACAAAAAAAAAATCCTGTAAATTCCATGAAATTAAAATATCCTTGTCATAATTATGATACTGGGGTCACATATTCACGCCCTGTCGCTCTTTGGGATGAGACTATTGACGCTGTATGGTTTATTTTAGTATCGCTTGACAAACTTTCTTACTTAGTTTTTTCAAAGACAACCAAAAAAGAAACTCTAAAATAAAACAAAGCGATTATCCTCTTACAGCGTTTTTAAACGCCCATACAATTATGTATGGGCATACACATCGCATTTAAAATGGCGTAACAACAACAGTAAAACCCTAATTTCGCAATAAAAACGTTCCTAAAAGAGCAGAAGACAAGATTTGTGATGCTTTGTGTGTTTCTCAGTAATTACCTACGATGGAACGGGAAAGTGTAAAAGAATAACACTATAGGAAGAATTACAGGTAAGCAAAAACACATTTTGCACATAGATTAGTTTTTATTGTATATCGCGAAGTCGCAGCCGTTTACATAAATTAATACTGAATGCATTGAGTTTCGATTTGCTGCGACAAATAACGCATGCATAATTATAATGTAACCTGAATGATTAATCATTATTCGAGCATGGAAACTCATAAGCGATGATCTTAGTGCGTACTATCAGTACTAACGTCAATCTTTACAGTGGTTTCTCAGTGGCATTGCAAATGGAAAAACGTTTTTTTCTCACATTTTCGCCACAGATTTGTGTTATTTTTGTATTTATTGTGGCTTTCTAGCTGTAATTACGTAATTCCTGGTCGCATCCGCGTTTCTTATACTACGGAAAGATGTGGCTCAAGTAACAGGAATATACGAGTAGGGTGCAAAAAAGTGGTAGGTTTCCTTCCAATATAAGACATTCACTACGTTAGGTTTTCGTCAGTAGCGCAGCGTATCATATTGTTCGGCAAATTAACGAAAAGCTTGTGCACTACTACCTGCATTAGGTATGATGATCGCTATAATTACGTGTCATTAATAGTGATTAGTTAAAGAATACCACTGATGCCGCAATTAACGTGGCCACCTCCAGGGCTCAATCACTATAAATTATAATTATATACTTTGTAAAGTATTGTATTACTTTAATTATTGTAAATGTGAGGACTAAGTGGATTTTTATTTTTGTTTTGATTATGTTTTTATTTTTTTTTCGTTCTCTGTTATTTTTAACGATTGTCTGGCAATTTGAGTATTTTATGCGACCTACCCAAATGTCCTTTCTTTGGTATTGTTCGTCGAGTCGTTGAGCTCCTTAAGTTCTGAGTCGAGCTCCACTATTACTGACAAATGCTTGCACTGACTGGACAGGTCCACTCAAATCGTTGTGGTTCTCTCCTCAAAAGACCATTTCAGACGCTAATCTACATGGTCCTCATATGGTCTGACAAAGATTATGTCTGGACTTTAAAAGAAACTGCGACCCCCCTGAGTTTGTTTCGGCCTTTCTTCTCAGAGTAGTCTGATAGGAAAGGCCGACCTCATCTAGCTTATTTTTAATATTTTATAATGTGACGTGTAAAAGTGATTCCAATATCCTATTTACAGAATAAACAATTTCATTTCATATAAAAACATCGAAGATGAGTACTATCGACACGAAAAGAATAAGACGATTGATAGTGAAATCACTGGTGTTCTCTTCAATGATTGAAGAGATTTCTGCATGCACATTATGTTACAATACCTTCGCAGTCTTGAGAAGGCTGGGCATTCAGTAGTCTAGATCAAAATCGTTCGCAGCTCATGCTTTATACCAAGAAGCCAGCGATCGTTATCTTTTCACTAAATTAGAGGCGGACGCAGGCAGAAAGGGTTTCTGTTTATCTCAGCCTTTAATGTGAGCAGATGCGGGTACATGCTATTGTTTACTTACTAGGTACTTTGTGCTTGTTCTTGACCTATTGGGAAAGAGGTCTTATCGAAAACCGGGCGAATTCGACCAAACTTTTATCCCTAGTATTAGTCAAATCCAGCGAATAATTATTAAATTTTTGACATATTATCCTTAAAAAAACAATTTTATTCCCCGAATATCAGATATCTGGCTTTGGTTAAATCAGCCCTATTATATGGGGATATGGGGATAGTGTGTCAAAAAATTAAAAAAGAAAAGGTTTTATGTCTAATTTACCCGTAGGCATTAAACTAAATAATCAAAGACTTTTGTTCCCATGGAAATCCATAAGTAAATACTTATAAAATTGACCGTCTAAAATGTTGCAATGTAAGAAAAAAAGTAATGGCAAAAACAAACCGTAATATCTCGAATTACATCGGTTCTAAATTCACCAAGACATTCTGTTAATTGATAGAGACGTCAAAGTAAAAAAAAAAACATTTCCGCTTTCTCAAAAGCCCTTGTTTTAAACAGAATCCAATTATCGCTCGACCCACAATCACAACAAGTGCCTTAAAATATTTACTCTCAGGGACGAGTCAGAAAATTAAAAATCATATTTACGATTGTATTTTTAATTTCTGCAAAACAAACGTATAAGAAGTTAACTTATTTATCTCATTCCCGCTCCTCAGAGTGAACAAGTTGTCATATAAATTTTCTGGAGTGTTACCATTATTTACAAGAATTTACAGCCGAATTGAAGTTTTTGCTTCTCAATTTTGAATTCTACACTCGCTTTGAATTTATCTGGAGTTAGCTTGTTAATATTTTTCAGTGGATCGTGAAGAGTTTTTCGCCAAAGGATTTTGTGAGGGAAGTTTTGTGTTTGTAGATTTCGTTTTATGGTTCAAGAAGATGTCATATCTGCCGTAACTTTAACTGCAGTGAAATTGCTGACTATTTTAAAGAACAGATAAATCAAGCGTCTTCCGTTAACATACGTTGAATAAGAAAGACGCTATTGGATGATTTCTTACTTTTATAATTGTTTAGCAGCTTAAATTATATTTAAATTACTTATTAGCTATGAGATTAGATTATAGTTTATATTGAATAAAGTATCGCAGTTGGTGATACCTTAAAAATGTTTTTTTTTTTTTTAACTGCCTTCAGGCAATCTCTGGGTTTGTAGCACTAACCTGTTATGAACTATATAAATTCACACTGTTAAGAGCTGGTGCCTGATGTAGACTAAGAAAAATAGTTATTGGCACTGTATTTTTCCTGACGATGTTTTCCTTCACCGTTTTGAGAGCAGTGGTGATGAAATAATTTACACAAAGTAAAGCGCCTTTCTGGGTTCGAACCAACGACTTACAATTTCATAAATCGCGGCCGATACCATTGGACCTGCAAAAATTCGAAGACATGTGACATGTACCAACCCGCGCTGAGCCCGCGTGGACTCTCCCTCTCACAGAGAGGAGGCCTCTGTTCCAGCAGTGGGAACGTTATAGGCTGATTATAATAATTATACTAATAATACTGCAGTTTACTCTAGTAAGGTGAAGATGCTGCTGCTATTAAAGATTTTCTGAGTATATTTATTATTATCTCCAACTACAAGTATCTGGATTAAGAAATTGAGAAAAGGAGGAAATAATAATAATGTAGCGCACAACTACCTTCTTTCGTTGCATTAATGACTACCGCAATATTCCCCAATTGATTAACCTCAAACATAGTGCCTATACGTGTAGTTCCTTGTACAAAGCACGGTTTCGTTACGATACTGCGTATAAACCGAACCGTAGAAAAATCGGTCAACAAGCTTCCATTAGTGATCCATCAACACTGACGACCGTGCCTACACACGGCGTAAAAACCGCGCCGTATTAAAAACGTGTCTGTCGACAGGCTTCCACAGTATTACATACAACACTGATAACCGTGCCTACACACTGAGAGTATACCATAGTTTCTCAAGGCAAGAAAGACGTGTGAGTATAAAGATCCTTACTCACTTATATCTAGACTCAGCAGCTACGAAATTATATTTGAATAAAGAAACAATCTATCCGTTATTTTATAAAATAATCTCGGAACCCTATTCTGATTATGTTTCATAAAAACAAAGGTAGGTACAATAAGGCTGACCATTGCGTATTACAGGTAACTAACTGCGCCCCGCGGTTTCACCCGCGTAAGTCTCGATTCCGTGAGAATATCTGGATAAAAAGTATCCTATACCATATTCCAGGTTATAGTCTACCTATTAGTCAAATTACATCTAAATCCGTTCGGCCGTTTTAGCGTGACAGCGTAACAAACAAACTCACTAGTAAGGATTAGGATGAAATGAGAATTGTTTTTTTTGGCCTTGACCTGGTACAAATACCTATTGGTTGAAGCTCTTTGTGAGAAAGGCTTAAGAACATACTTTATTATACGATAAGTATGTCCATTGTACTTTATGGACCGCGCGTGATATGCTTCAACGCTTCGCAATGCTTCATGTAGAACACTTTTACAAAATGTCACAGCTAGCAAAGGCCTAGTCAAAATATCCTAGTTTCAAAAAATTCCAATATCCCTCCCCGTCTTCCCCATTCCCCCTCCTCAACCCCCTATCGAGGCGGCACGTCTCTAAACTTTAACCCTTAATTGTTAGTTAATAGAGTCATCATCATCAGTCTAGCCTTTTTCCAACTATGTTTGGGTAGGCTTCCAGTCTAACCGAATGCAGCTGATACCAGTAGTATTTTACATGGAGCAACTGCCTGTCTGACCTCTACAACCCAGTTACTGGGTAATACGATACCTCTTGGTAAGATTGTGTCATTTCAGGCTTCTGACGACCCGTAAATACTACCAAAGATCCAGATTTTAATCCTCGTCGGCCTAGTAGATGCAAGCGTTACTGCTGAACATTAGAACACGGGTTCGATCGGCCAGGTAAAATGTTATTGGGTTTTTCATCTGGAATTACTCGGTAGCAGCCCGCAGTCAGGATTTGTGTGCCTCAGTAGATGGCAATGGCTCGCCCCCTATCACATGGGACTTAAACATAGGCTCAAAGTCTCAGCCGATATCAGAGCAAAGATTCAATTATTAAATACTTTAAACGTAAATACTTTAAATACCTACCTGCCCTACTTTCCACCTCCCAAAGTCAAACTTATGCAAATTAGTGGCTTAGACATTACCCTTTGTTTTGGAAAAAGGCAACTTTGAAACAGAACTAGGCGAACCCATTAGCATTTTCATCTAAAATCTCTGGAGCTTAGATTTCGCTCGTAACTGCGCTAAATCTAGATTAAAATAACTATTATCAGAATTTCTAAATGAATGCCATTTCTGCCCAGACTCTAATGGCTATGTAATGTTGGTGCGAGAGGAATATCATTTTCCTAACTGCAAATTGAAATATTTTGAAGTTCTGTTGCAATTTAAGGGAATGTATGTAAACTACTGTATTATATGACTGGGAAATAAATTGTTTAGCAGATTGACACACTACGTCAATTTGTCGTAGCCATTTCTGAAGACTGTCAAGAGTTTGATTTCACGGAAAAATTAAGTTCATATTCAATGTGGTACGCAAAGGTGCTCGTGGCTCAGTAATAACAGCCGCACGGGTCGATCTATCAGGTTAAGCTACGCTTGCCGGGGTTGATCAGTGGATGGGAGACAGTCTTTACATACCGAGACTCCTCCGTGCCTCGTAAAGCACGTTAAGCCGTTGGTCCCGGCTGTCACTCGTGGATCTTTGACAGTCGTTACGGGTCTTCAGAAGCCCGAAAGCCTGACAGCCAGTCCTACCAAGGGGTACCCAGTTAATGGGCTGTGGAGATCAAATAGGTCGCTCTATATAAAATACTAGTATTCAGCTGCATCCAGTTAGACAGGAAGCCGACCCCAACATGGTTGGGAAAAGGCTAGAGACATTGATTGACTCAATGTGGTACGCAATCATTTTACCACGTAACTTGAATGCTGAAGTTTTGAGATCTAAATCCAGAATACGTAATAATTATTCTACACGTAGAAATAGTCCTCCAGACCGAAATTTGGCTATGGCGGCCAATCTCAGCGAAGACTACCTTTCGGCGCGGGAGATATTTTACTGCACACAGTGTGTGTGCAGTTGCCTCGCTCACATAGTCCGATGGGACGGCAATCCGACGCGACTGGAGAGAAATCAGGCGAAGGTGCTTTTTGAGGCACGTGGATATCACACCGCCAACTTCCAACTCTGGGTTCCAGCCAGGTAAGTTATTACATTCCTTATCATTGTGTGTTTATATTATCCATGTCTATTAAAAGATTTTTTTTAAATTCTTTTAGATTTAATCCATCAATCAGAAAATAAAGAATATAATTGTAAAACTTTTCTCACTTGTACTGCATTTTTGACTTCAGGGTTTCGTTGTAGTATAATTTAAGTAATGCTTATTATTTTGAAATATACCGTCCAGCTCCAGATCGCTCTACGACTGTTCCCCACCGCGCTGTAACTATGAAACCACAGGTTAAAAACTAAAGGATTTGAATGATGTTACCATATTTGGTAACAAAAAATAACTAAACATAAGCTAAATAAAATTACATAACATCACATCACGCCTGGTCCCCCGTAGGGTTAGGCAAAAGTATACAATAATAGTTACACCCACATTCAGCCTGTTTAAGTCCCATGTAATAAATAGGGGGGGGGGGGGGGGGGGGGGCGAGTCATTGCTATCAACCTGGCACAAATCCAGACTCCGGGCTGCTACTGAGAAATTCCAGATGGCAAAACTCAATAAAATTTTGCCCGACCTAGGACATCATGATCAGCAGTAGCGCTTGGACCATTAGACCTCAGATAAAGAAAAAAATGAAAATTGTGAACCAAATAAAAATACATCACCTTTTTCTGCAAAATCTCTTTTGGATCTCAGCACCCTAATTGCGTAATACAATTACAAGAATTAGAATCAGTTCGAAACAAATGTCCAATCCATTGCTTCATAAGTTCGTAAGTTACGTTGTTGAAAATAAGAAAGCACTAGGAAGTGGTGAAGGGTGGGCATTTTGGGAACGTCAGAATTACATATGACAGGCCTGGCATATGTAATTCTGACGTTCGTGCTAATTCTCAGCCTAGTTTGAATAAATGACTTTTGATTTTTTTCGAACTTATTAAGCAATGAATTAGGTATTTGTTTCAAACCGATTCCAATTCTGACCGATCGTGCATTACGCTATTAGGGTTTATGACATGTGAAGCTCCATAACATTGTTCTGCCTTTATCAATCCTCTCTTGTCTAAGGTAGTCATTATGAATGTGATAGTCAAAGAAAGCTCATGGTGCTATAGTTAAAGATAAGCTACTCTGTTTGGTTGTGGAGTAGATTGCACAAAAGTACTTACAAGCCCTCTACAAGTGGCGATACTGAATTTCACAGTCAGAGAAATTAATAACAAATTCACTACCAACTTAAATTCTCCGTATATTCAAACCATAACTGTCATTTTTGGATATTTGTATGAAGTGGCTAGTCTTAATAAATAATTTCCCTTACTTTACGTCCGGCCCACCTTGCTAATAGGCTAAATGTTTACCATTGTACGAGCATTTCTCACACAGTTCAATGCCGATAGAAGACAAGAAGAAGAATCACTCGTACCCAATGATTTTTTCAGCAGATGCTGCTTCTGGTATGGGATCAGAACAATCGAGAATTTGTATACACTTACCAGGTCTACAGCACTCCATGCCATTTCGTTGCTGCTGTGGACACAAGCCCATCTCTTCTATTTTAGTTCCGAGGGGACAAGCAAATCTTCTGGCGCAAATGCCGCCAACGCGCATACATTGCAGCTCGAAGAATGGGGCCTTTCCGTCTGAAAAAAGAAAAAAAGGCTGAATAAAAAAAGTCCTAGTCGTTGGAGACCTTAGGCTCAGGCTAGGTAGAGCAATGATCTTCGCAGGATGGCTGGTAGCAGCTGGATAAGAGTTGCTAAGGATTGAGTCGAATTGGAGAGGCCTATGTATGAGTGGAATGCTGTAAGCTGATGATGATGAAGAGCTCCTTGTCAAGAGTTCATCTGGAGAAGAGATCTTTTTTCATAATTGAGGAGTGTGAGAATAAGATTTTCAACAGACTCGCTTTAAGGTCGGCAATGTATCAGAAAGTCACAGTGTTACAGATGGTAGAAGGTGGTGATTGTCACTTTTCATCTTCTTAACAAAAACCTATTTGAACAAAGTGAGTCAGATCTGACTTTTCTTTATAAAATTCTAGGGTCATCACGTGATGAATTGGAATATTTCACCAAATGTGATGTTAGAAGCATTTCCAACTCTTTGACGGGTCTTTCTGTCCTTGTCTCATGATTTTCGAAGTCAGCCCAAAATGTTGTTTTCTTCCGTTCTCCTTTGTCACATCATCAATATCTCACTTTTCATTCAAATATTTTAGTCATAATCTCGTGGGAGCTCTTTCCTTTATCCACCCAACTCTTAGACAGATACCACGGCATGTTCTATCAGACTGACACGATTGGTCCATGATATGGCACAATACATTTACCTACCATTCCCTCCCTGATCACGACCAACCCACGAAACGCACCATACGCCATTAGCAAGTAAGGTCCACCAAAAAATCTTAAAGAACATTTCTGATACGACCATAACTACTTCAATCATAGATTGACCGACGAAAATAGTATCCTTAATGTGAGAGTTGACCATTGACAACACAATTGTGAGAGCTGTCGACGTGAGAGACCCTTTCAAAATGAGCTAACTCTTATTGAAAGGGTCAGAAGACTAGTAGAATTTGATATACATGATGATTGATTTTGTTACCTCATAGTTTGTCCCTTATAGTTTCGCCATGTCCGTCTCTCTGTCTGTCTGTCCGTCTGTCCGTCTGCCCGCGGCTTAGCTAAGAGACTGTTGTTACTAGCAAGCTGTAATTTGGTATAGGTATACATATAAATCACGTCGACAAAGTGGTAATTTTTTTTTTTATGTTCCCTCCCCTACCTCATTTAAAGTGGGTACTTTTTTTTTTTCTCGCCTTTTCCATATTTTGGGGTTTCGTTGGAAAAGAAATTCAAAAATATTGTGAGTTTCAGAAAACCATTTTTGGATTCAGGTATCCGTTTGCAAAATATTAAGCCTTAAACTGCAAATTTTTGTTAGAGTCAAGTGTGACCCCCTTGCCAACTAAATGGTTGGTTTTGGCTATGTGAAAAAATTCATGGCAGTAGGCATAGCTAAGTAGGCACCATAAGTTACCGAGCAATAATCGACCAGCTTACATTTGCAGTTGCAAAAACAAGTTAGTAAGTTTATTTGATAAATTCATCCCAACTACGGAAACCTTCATTGTACGTGGTTCGACACGCACTTGACCGATTTTTTCAATCTCGTAGACTAATTTGACAGGTACAAATGTCAAACTCCGTAGTGAAAAAACAAACAACAATCACTTGAAGTGTCAAATTAGTATAAGAGATTAAAAAACAGACTTTCGGACTTTTTAGGGTTCCGTACACAAAGGGTAAAACGGGACTCTATTACTAAGACTCCGCTGTCCATCCGTCTGTCTGTCTGTCTCTCTATCTGTCCGTCTGTCACCAGGCTGTATCTCATGAACCGTGATAGTTAGACAGACAGTTGAAATTTTCATAGATGATATATTTCTGTTGCCGCTATAACAAAAATACTAAATAACATAATTAAATAAATATTTGAGGGGGCTCCAATACAACAAACGAGATTTTTTTGCGGTTTTTATAGATAATGGTACGGAACCCTTCGTGCGCGAGTCCAACTCGGACTTGGCCGGTTTTTAAATCATGCTGATTTTTTTCATGTGTATGAACTTGCAACATTTTTTTTTCGATATCCTTTTAGTTTGAATCAGCTTTATGATCAAACAGCCTGTAGCGATGATCTTTAATAGAAAACCTCCGCCACATTGTTCTATCTTGAAACAAAAAATGTAATGCGTAGTTGCTCTACAACTTTCTCACGAGCGCATCCGTCCATAGTCAAATATTTGTATAAACATAAGATATTATTTAAAAACGATTTCCAGTACTCTTTTTATATTAGATGTGGGTGGTCGTATTAACTATGATATTAATGATAGTTTGTTTGTTGTTCTTTGTGACGGGCCTTCGCGCTGAGGCCTGGGACAGCATACATGAACATGAAGACTTTGTTGGTAATATACTTATTTTATCATACCTAATTTAAAAAAGAAAAAAGAAAAAGTATTTAATGACTAACACACAAAAAAAAAAAAAAAATTTGAATATCATAAATAATGGAAAAAAAAGCCAAAAGTCTCCTAATTAAGAAGATCCTATCTCCGAGTGAAGAGTGAACGTCCTGCAACCAGCTGGTATATTCTGTATAATTCTCAGCGTGAAAAAACAACAAAAATGCCAGCCGATCTATTTTGTAAATATCTCACCGTAAAAACTTAGGTGAAGTGAGCTGTCAATCCCTAGCGTCAGGTGGAGTGACAGCTCACTTTAAGCTCACTTCACCTAAGTTTTCACGGTGAGATATTTACAAAATAGATCGACTGGCATTTTCGTTGTTTTTTTTTTGCCATTCCTTATTGGATAAAGCCTACTTGTCTGTAGTTGTCTTAAACAATGAATGGTCTTTGGACTTTTTGCCAGCATATTGTATTGTGATGTTATTGTGTTGTACTAGCTGCGTTCTATGGTTTCACCTGCATAAGTCTCAATACCGTGAGATTATTGGAATAAAAAGTATTCTGTATGTCCTAAGCGAGGTCATTCATGGTCTACCAATGTGCTTAATTTCATCCAATTCCGTTCGGCCGTTTTAGCATGAAAACGTAACGTAACTCGTAACATTATACAGTGTGTCCGGACGTGGACTAGCGATATTCTAAATACTTAAATAATTATAAACTATTTTAAAGTAAAATTTTAATGATAATATTGTTTTAATGATAAAAAAAATATTGTTCAAACAACAATAACTCTTAAAGTATTCGACATACAGTTGTGACTTTTATGCTGTATTGTAGCTTAGCTCAAAATCTGTCGATCTAGTAAAAAAATAAAAAAGTTGCCGTGGATGTTTTTGTAGTAATTCACAATTATTGGTTGAATTGCATAATTTTTCTTATTTTTTTTCGACTTTCACTTTTTTTTTCCTAAGGTTATGGAATTGTGAACACATTACTTTGTAATGTAGACGGTAGACAATATTATTGCCTTTCGAATAAGCCTGTTTTTTATTAACCGACTTCTAAAAGGAGGGGGTTATCAATTCGGATGTTTCAATTTTTTTTTTTTTTCCGTCATTTATACATGGATTTGCAAAATATATATTATATACTTCCGAGATGGTCCCATTGCCATCAGGTCAGGATCTGATGATCTGAAAAATCGAGAGAACTGTACAAATATTATAGGCACACCTATAGCGATTTGGGTATTTTTTATAGTAACTCGTGCAGTTGCTCTCGGAAAGTACCATTTGGTGAAGTGGGCCTCATGGTGAAGTACCAGGAGAACTGCTCAACGATTGACGTCCCTGCATCGGGAAAAGCAATATTTTGTAAAAGGTGATGAGCAGTTGACATTAGGCTATTGTAATTTAGATAATTTACAAACTGACCCACTAAAAAACGAGAAATAAAAACTTTTTTACAAATAAAAAAACAAACGCCTTCCGAAAAAACACTGCAAATTGAAAAATAACTTTAATTTCGGAAGTCGGTGGCAAAAAAACAAAATTCAAAACCAAAGACTGACTCTTCTGTTTTTTTTTTAGATATATTATTTAGATCATGTAAATGATTGGCGTAAACTACATACACGCCATTAGTGTATCTTTATTTTGAAGAAACTTGCACAACTAACAGGCTTAAACTAATACGCCAAGGTTTTTAGAAAAATTACGTAGAAACAAAATGGCGTACAAGTCCATTTTAAGTATTTTCCTTGCATTCGCCCATATTGGTAGACAATTCTTAAAGGCGTGCTTTTATGTTACAAACTTCCAATTATTTAGTGCTAGGTGAAATTATCCAACAACTAACTTTTTATATAATTATCGTAGTTATAGAATTGCTTTTTTTTTTGTTTCAGCTGGAAAGGCCCCGTTTTTTGAGCTGGCCTGTATGCGTGTTGGTGGAACCTGTGCAAAAAGCAGTGCTTGTCCTCCCGGTACCAGAGTGGCGCAAATAGGTTTATGCCCAGAACAGCAGCGATTTGGCATAGAATGCTGCAGACCTCGTGAGTTCTACTACATGTATGCATTTTATGAAATAAGAAGCAAAAGGTTTGGCCAGGTAACATTTTGGTGCAGCTTTTTTGGTTGGAGAGCTCTTTGGGGAATAGTATTCCAGACTATTAAAGCCGCCAAGCAACATTGCTGTGTTCAGCTTTAAAAGGTGCCCGTGATCTGTCAGTTGATATATAAAATACACATCAGATACATATGACTTCACCTCATAAGTAGAAAAGACTTTAAGCAAAGACCATGAAGCAGATAAAAAAATGCACCAAAATTGTATCGTGCTTTCCATTAGCATTCTTTATTATTATTGTACAGTGAATACCTGGGAAATAGCCAAGGATCCAGCAGAATTAGCGGAAATATATTCAAGCAAATCAGACGAAGAGGTGGAGCGCGATTCACTACGTATACGAAAACAGCTGCTGAATCATCTGATGGAAAATCCTTGCCGCCATCCCAAAAAACTGTCGAAACTTATCATGAAGTTATAGCTTTATCGTTATCTTTAATTTTCAAGCCGTATCTCAACAAGTGCAATACTTTTCCGGAAAAATATTTCACAAAGAGCTCTCCTCTATTTTCTTCGAAATTAGAATTAGGAATTTTAGAATTAGGTCTTCTTAAGAACTTGTATCAAAAACTTAAAGGTATTTCAGGCCCAATATCCTTTGCAAATCTTAAACAAAATACAGCGCTCGGCTTTTAATGTAAAATTTTGGAAAGACTGTCTCATAGATAACAGTCGGTCTATTCTGTAAAAATCTCACCGTGAAAACTAAGGTGAAGTGAGCTGCCTTTCCACCTATCAATCTATTTTGTAAAATCTCACTGTGGAAACTTAGGTGAAGTGAGTTTGAAATTAGCTGTCAATGCTTAATAATAAGTGGAATGATAACTCACGTCACCTAACTTTTCACGATGAGTTTTTTACAAAATAGACCAGCTGATGCAAGGGATTGACATTATTGACAGCTCACTTCACCTAAGGTTTCACCGTAAATTGGCAGTAACAGAGTGGAACGTCTACACAGCCGAGCTTATTCTAAAATTCGATGGCCTAATGCAAGAACTTTAATTTATGAAGACTGCAATTCAAACGTTCATCTGAATATTTTTAGATCCTACCAAATCAAATTCACTTGATTTTAGTTAGGTTTTGTAAAGTTACGTTTTTGTTTTATGGGGATTTATCCTTTTTTAACCGACTTAAAAAGATGAGGTACCAATTCCGTTTGTATCCATCCTCCATGCCAAAACCAAGAATATCTTTTTTTGGTGAAAATCGAATGAAGACATGAAAATTTATTAACATGGAGATGGACAATGGAACTCTTCAATAAATGACAATAAATCATTTAATCTATAACAATAAATCATGTCCTAACATAACATCACGCCTGTATACATTGAAGTGCTACACAGAAGTGCACCCACCTATCGCCAGTTTTGAATTTCATGAATCCCATGTTATAAGGGTAAGACTTTATTAGGTATCATGCCATATATTATTATATAATATTTATTTTTTTGTTAAAGAATGTACAAAAATATAATAATGCTAAGGGTTAAACAGTTTTAGGAAGTCACTGCCAATGTTTATTAAATTAGTCTAAAAAAGAAGAATTGCCCTTCGGTGTTTTCTTTATGTTGAAATAATTATTGTTATTTTCTGGTAAGCGTTTAATAGCAGCTATTTAAGAAATATTCATATCTAGCTCTCAATACTGGCACTGTCCGATCAACTTGCAAAAACGATCACTTTTGAACTTTGTCTCATTAAACTCTCAATCTCACTTGTCAATTGATGTTCTACGTTACATTTTCGACGTCATCATTTGCATGACAATTTTCTAATAAGGATGGTTAAGGTTTTCGTAAGTCTATTTATTTATTTATTTATTTATTTAGGATCTCCAACAAAGGATACACATACACAATATAAATCACAATAACAAAAACGGTTCTTTCAAGTGTGCTCCTTCAATTACAGGAGACCACAGCATGTCTACACAGAGTCTACCATATTTTTATCGACACTTTTGTTAACAACCACCCTTTGTTTCAGTAAAGGGGGTAGCAGAGTGTCGATTGAGACACGGGGAGTGCGTTCCAAAGACTTTCAAATGTTCTCAAAATTTAAAAATTCGAGACGCCAGCGGTTGTGGTCTTACTGAAACTTGTTGTACGCGTATTGAAACGTTAAAATAATACATTATACATTACTGTTGTTGTATTTAATAAACTTACAATCAGGGAAATTGTTGCCGAGTTAGGCTAACACCACTTTCTCACAATGCACAATTTTGATGGATTGCACCGGTGACTTTTTATTATTATGTTTCATCATTGTATTTTCGAATGAAATAAAATATAATTATTTCTTCATCATTTTACAAGCTTTCATTAACCGACTCCTTCAAAAAGGAGGAGGTTCTCAATTCGTCTGTATGTTTTTTTTTTAAATATATTACTCGATTACTCCGCCAATTATGAATCGATTTTAAATGATTTTTTTTTTCTTTGGTAGGTTTATGCTTCAGAGGTGGTCCCATATCAATTTTATTAGTTTTGCTTGCGTAGTTTTTGAGTTAGCTTCAATAATTACGTATTTTTCCCACTTTGTCTATGTAGACGATATCTTATTTGAGTCTGTCACTGTTATTTACATAGCAGGTTGTGGTATTCGAATTTGTGTGGGGTAGGTACCACAACTAAAAAGTGAAAAATAAAAGTTTTTACAAAAAAAAAAACAACCGACTGCCAAAAAAAACACTAAAAAAATCGGTGGCAAAAAACGAAAATTGAGAAGCAAAGACACCGAATTCCGAAATTTAAATTAATTTTTCACTTTTTTAGTGTTTTGTTTTGGATGTCGGTGGTTTTTTTGTTTATTTCTCTTTGGTCTCGTGGTCGCCAGCTACTGCTGAGTATGAGGCCTGGGTTCGATTCCCTGGTCGGTCAAACTGTTATTGGGTTTTTCCATCTGGAATTTCTCAATAGCAGCCCGGAGGCTGGATTTGTGCCCGGTTGATGGCAATAGGCTTGCTAACATCAAACATAGTTAACTGGCGAAATGTGGGTGTACTATAGGTATACCTCTGCCTAACCTTTCGGAAAATACAGGCGTGATGTTATTTTATTTTATTTTATTTGGGAAAACAAACAATCATACATTTTATATTAAATATAGATATACATAAGCTATAGGAAAATGTACAATCCACTACGTTTCCACATATTACTATCATAAATTTGATACAGATTTGGAAAGAAAAAAAAAATATACAAAATCAATTTAAAACAACAATACAATTTGTTCGTTATCTTAAAACACAAAAGTTAATTATTAAATATTATTTAAGTACATATGTATGTACTTAAATAATATTTAATAATTACGTGTTATGTTATGTGTAGTACTTTTTTTACTCACAAAAATCCAATATAATTATGTTACTTGATCTTTAGTACCTTTTCCCTCGTTTCAACTACTACTTATTATACGGGGTGGTCATTTGAGATAGACCATGAAGATCAGCTTCCAGCAGCCAGCAGTTCGGTGAACTTGAACGCGTGGTCGCGTTTACGGAGGGCGTTTTCCGGTTTTTCGAACAAAAAGTGACAAATGCACTCGTTAATCGCATATTCGCGCGACGATCGCTTTTAAATAGGACATGAAGTCAGGATTGAAATGCTAAATACAACAGGCGAACCCCTTTTACATGGAACTTAAATATAACTAGCGAAAATGTAAATATGCCTAACCCTTTAGGAGAAACAGGTTTTTTGTTATCTAAGTATACAGGAAAAGTTTTTATCCACTGCGGAAATTTTGACATATTAACCTTAAACCAGTTTTATTAAACATAATTTTTTTATTTTAATGCGTCTTCATACAAAAAAATAAAAAAATCGTTAACGAAAGATGTTTATTTTAAAAGTGGTTGTATGGCTAACCGGCGCCGGCGGCGCGCGGCGAAGCGGAACGCGCGAAAGTACCTACCTATCAGCTGTGCGCTCGCTCGATTCGCCGGCGTAGGTATTTACGTGGGTTACTGGCCCTTGGATCTCGCTCAAAGAAATCAAAAATGCTTTCTTCGATTTCGATCGCCAGTCGGGGTCTGCCAGACCCTCGTGCATGATTCGGGGTTCTGAACTGTCCGTGATCAAGCAGCCTTTGAGTGGCCGCTAAAATGGTCCTTTCATTAGGGACCGCGGGGTTAAGGAGGTATGCTCTCCGTCGCATACATTCTGCGAGCTGCTCGCAAACTTTCACCACTCAGTACATACACTCGCACCATCTCGTAAAACTCGCGGTTACTGAAGTCCGACATCGTGACCGGTAGGTACAAGCACGACACGTGCGGCGCGGCCCTTGCGCGGGAAAGCGATTAGACGCGACGTCACACGACAGCGCGTGCGATGAGCGAACTGTCGGCCACAGCGCCCGGCGCCGCCCTGCCGCCCGGGAGGGGGTTGCACCCCCGTGCAACACCGCCGCCTGTGCGCCGGCCGCCGCACGCGCCCATTGATATTATTACGAATAGTTTGTGTCCATATTTTGCTGATTTTAAGTAGGATAAAAAAACAAAAAAAAGTATTGAATAAATAATGGAAATGTGTTCTATTACTGGTATTGAACCACCAAAAAAAATTTGCGCACTGGTCAAAAACTTTTCCTGTATAAGTCTGTTATACAACGTGTAACGGAATAAACGCAAGAGCTCATACGCCCTAATTAGAATATTAAATTATAAGACTAAAATAATATCTGTAATTTAATTTAATTAAACCACGCCTTAAATTAACTATTTTATTTAACGCGCACTACACATAGAATAGCATAGAACAGCGTATTACAAATTTGGTTATGCATTTAAATAGGCTTTATTCCTTTGAGATAAGGCTTCCATTTCCTTAAATAAAATATCTTATTACCTTGTTATGACGCAGTGGTTCTAATTTCAGTTAAATAAAATATTTTTTTATGAAAAATTAACATAATTATATAAATAATGACGGAAATCGATTCAGAAGCCGATTCTGAGCAAACTACTTTCAGGTCTTGCGCTTATTCTGTTACACGTTGTATAAGTCTTCAAATAATTAAAGGTTTTAATTATTTATTGTGAAGTTTTATTAATAACTAGGGACCCGCTCGGGTGAGATCTACAGTCGGACTATTCTGTAAAAAGTTCACTCTGTAAACTTAGTTGAACTGCTATAAAAATCTCACTGTGAAAACTTAGGTGAAGTGAACTGTCAATAGTTTCAATGCTTAGCATCATGTGCAATGACAGCTCACTTCGAGCTCACCTCACCTAAGTTTTCAATATGAGATTTTTACAGAATAGCCCGGCTCAACTTGAAATGAGCTCATGATGCTACATTTAGGCCTAAATTCACCTTACGCTGATGTCGGTCGCGTACGTCGGTCGCGCGTGCGTATATACCTACATTGTGTTATATATAGCATCATACTGCGACGTTGACGTCTGCGGCGCGTACGCAATCGACCGTACGCGACCGACAGCATCATAAGAGGAATTCAAACCTGTATTTTCTGCACTAAATGATTTTTATTCTTATTTTTACTCGACTACTGCGATAAAATATAATAATTTCAACGTCCACACGGGCAAAGCTGTGAAAAGATAGTTATCAATAAATAATTAAACATGCATGCACTTTTGTAATATTAATTTTCATGTTTAGGGCATGCAATTTCCCTTATGTTCTTAGGTAATTTATTAATTATTGTAATGGACAGTAATAATATGTTATAGTCGTACCTACTTTTTTAAATTAAAATTGTATTGTAAGAAGGAACTAATTTTTTTGTTGCATATCTTGGAGTATGTTTAGTGTAATTAAATGTAAAGAATTCATTATAGAAAACCGATACCAACAAATAAATGCCAATCAAGGTCAATAGTTACAGTTTTTTTTTTTTAAATAAAGGCATATTAGACTCAAGTAAAGAAATTAATACACTGTAAGCTGCGCAAATGTGTAAATAGCTTAAGGGGCGAATTAAATTAAAGTTTTTTCACAGAATAACTTCACAATTTATATTCATTGACCAATACACCAATACAACATAGAAAATATTTATAAGACTATGTCATTGTGATTCACCAATCAGAAGTTATTATACAAACATATATATCTACATAAACTTCCCATGGGGGTAGGCAGAAACTACACTCAAAGAGATGTCAGCAAAATTGACGGGGTCCGGTAGGACCGATGCCTGCCAGGGTTGCGGGAAAGTCCGAAAGGGATACCGGGACCTTGGCAACAGGCAAATGAAGGAACACGGGTGGGTTTTAGTCAGTAAAAGTCTGACACGCCCTTCCGCTCCGCCCAGAGCGGGAGAAGTCATTGGATGATTTCCCACCCTCAAAAAAAAAAAAAAAAGGCAGAAACTACAGAACGCCACCTGGTACGATCCTTACTAATCCTTTTGCATCATTCTTGTATATACATCAGGGGGGGCTACTCCCTAAGCACAAGTCCGTAAACGCCCGCCGGTTGCGTGCTACGCACCTGATTTATCTGAAGAATATTCACCAATAAGGTCACTATTATGTTATTCTAGGGCTTACTCCTTGGCATTTCCACTCACATCTGCCTTGTATATCATCATTCCTCAAGTCAAGTTATTAAAATTGCTAGCAACTTTGGCATGCAAAGTATTGCCTTCTAATGCCAGTTAGGGTTAGTTCACACCGAGACGTGACGCGCGCACTTTTTAAGATAGTGATAAAGATATAACTACTATTTACTACACTAAAAGATACATATTTTATTGAGATAATTTGCGACGCATCATGACGCAGCGGTGTTTCGCCGGTAAGCGCGACGTCGCGCGTCGGGATGCGTCTCGTGGCGGCGCACTGCGCAGTGCGAAACCACTGGCCACTTCAAGCATAGTCACGACGCGCCGCATCTCGGTGTGAACTGACCCTTACATGCATGTGTCGCGACTTTACCTCTAACCAAATCCTTCATATCATTTGTCTAGGTTTGGAGAGTGCGTTCTTTGAACAGCCGTGTATGCAAGCTGGTGGATTCTGTGCTGACGAGTGCCCACCCAACACAAGGGTTTCAGAAATAGGCTTGTGCCCGGATCAACAAATATTTGGTGTGGAATGCTGCATGTCGGGTGAGTTCTTCTTTATTTACTCGTTATTGCCTATATTTTACACTAGCTTCTGCTCCTGACTTCGTCCGCGACTTCGTTCTTGTTTTATTATAAAATATATATTCGGCAATATTGTAGCTTTCCATTAGTGAAAGAATTTTAGGAATCTTATTAGTAATTCCCAATTATATTACCCTATTACATACCTTTACAATAGAACATAGTGTAGATAATTATTTTATAACTGAAAATCTGTGAAAAAATCGGCTCAGTGCGTGTGGGACCACGCAAAATGGAGGGTTCCGTAGTTAGAATGAATTTACCCCAAGAAAATACTCAACATTGTTGTTGAAAAACACGTTCTCTCATAAGAAATGTACAGGAGAACATTTATGTTTTTGCAACTGCAAAGTTTAGTTGGTCGATTATTACTCGTTAACTTTTAGAGCCAACTTAGCTGAGATAGTTTTCCTTTTAATTTAGTTATATATATGACTGCCGTAATTTTTTTCACATCATATCCAAAACTAACCATTTAGTTGGTAGGGGGGACTCTAACAAAAAATAGCGTTTAAAGCTTAATATTTCGCAAACGGATCCCTAAATGCAAAAATGGCTTACACAAACTCACAATATTTTTGAATGACCTTTCCAATGATACCCACATCATAGGATAGACGAGTAAAGAAACGACATCCTCATTTTAAAAGTAGGGGAGGTACCCAAATTTTTTTTTAATGGTTTTATATTACTTCTTTGTCGGCTTTATATTTATACCCATACCAAATTACAGATTTCTATTACTAAGAGTCTCTGAGCTTTGCCGAGGACAGACAGACATAGCGAAACTATAAGGGTTCCTTGTTAACTACGGAATCCTAAAAACGATATTTTCAAAAACCAGTTCATACCGGTAAACTTCAGAACCTTAACCCTGAATGTTTTCGATTAGTTTTACCAAAACTGGTTAAAAAATCGATGCGATTATAAAACGATTCGCTGACGAGCGAGCGAGCTCGTTTCACCTCTTTTCATACTGTGGTAGCTTATGTCTGTAGTTCGGGGTGTGAACCGAAGTATGAAAACCGGCCAAGTGCGAGTCGGATTCGCGCACGAAGGGTTCCGTACCATTAGCTATAAAAACGGCAAAAAAAATCACGTTTGTTGTATGGGAGCCCCCCTAAATATTTATTTTATTCTGTTTTTTTGTATTTTTTCTTATAGCGGCAACAGAACTACATCATCTGTGAAAATTTCAACTGTCTTACTAGCACGGTTCATGTGATACAGCCTGGTGACAGACGGACTGACAGACAGTGGAGTCTTAGTAATAGGGTCCCGTTTTACCCTTTGGGTATGGAACTCTCAAAAAGAGGTGAAACGACGGCTCGCCAGGCTCACTCGCTCACTCGCTAGCTGGCGGTTAGGCCTGCGCTTTATTGTTCCTTCTCTCAAAGTATCAAAGTGTATCGTCACAGTCAGAGCACCTGCCATCTAATCTCTTCACCACCCTTGGTTGACTGGTAGAGAATGCCTAAGGCATTAAGTCCGCCTTTGTACCTCTTTTTTGAGTGCGAAAAGTTTAAATAAATAAAGTATTTTTTTTGTTTCAGATAAATTAATAACGATAAACTGCTGTTTAAGACGAAGGGAGTGTGTTCCCAAAGCATATGAATGCTCAAAATATTATGTTATTCAACAGATTTTGTTGTATGGATATTCATAAATTGATATTGTTATTTTCTTAAGTTTAATTTTTTTGTTGTTACATTTGTAAGTTCGTCAATAAAATATAATGATCTAGGTATGTTTTTACATTAATTTTATTAAATTGTGGAAGTAAGTAAATACTATTTTAAAACAAAATTATCTATCTGTTCTTAAAATTACTCACACAACCCCAAATTCCCTAGATAATTTCCATAAACTCTATAGGCAAATGGGCCAACAATTTTTATTTAGGTGTTCATGAACATTTTTACACTTCTCATCTTTTACATGTTTCATGAGCATTTTGACTGTAAGCATAAAATCATAAGAGACTTGGTAACATCAAGAAAAACAGTATCTTCTTAATTTAATTATGAGGTCAGGTTTCCCATTTAGTTGCAAATATATATACGAAGGTTTGGAAAATGGGCTGACGACCAAACTGATAGAATGGTGACTGCCCCTGATACAAAACACGAATCACCTATGTGAAACACGTTTTATTACAAAGTACAATAGACGTAGATATATTATTTAGTAACCTATTCCGCTTATCTATTCCTCAAGAGTCATAAAAAACCCCTGTAAGAAATCGACCTAACGAGGCATCCTTTTTTTTTTTTTTTTTTTCGAGGGTGGGAAATCATCCAATGACTTCTCCCGCTCTGGGCGGAGCGGAAGGGCGTGTCAGACTTTTACTGACTAAAACCCACCCGTGTTCCTTCATTTGCCTGTTGCCAAGGTCCCGGTATCCCTTTCGGACTTTCCCGCAACCCTGGCAGGCATCGGTCCTATTGGACCCCGTCAATTTTGCTGACATCTCTTTGAGGCGCGCGTGGAACACGACGCGCCATCGACCCGTGCCTGGTCCTTATCGGACGGCGAGCTGTCCGTTGCTCGCCGTCCGCAAGCCCGCGCCTATGGTGGCCGGAAATCCGTCTGGGATTCCCGACGCCCAGGGCGTCTCCAACGGCGGCGGTTAGGGGCGTGAGGGCGCAAACTTTGCCTTTCCCTCACGCGTTCCGCCTCCTCCTTCGCGAGCATTACTGCTTCGCAGAAGGAGGTGACGGCTTCCCATGCCCTCTCGCTCCGTACCATGGCCTGAATCAGGGCCGGACGCGAGAGGTCACTGCCGCCAATCGCCTCCGCGAGGACACGGCGGTGCTCCGCCCAAGCAGGGCACACCTCAACTAACGAGGCATCCTCACAATGACGATTGACTAGTCGCGAACCCAAACACGATGTATTTCCACGCCGTGCGCTGGACGCTGAGTGAGCCAGATTGCCCGGCACCCCTTGCGCTGGACGCTACATGAGCCAGATTGCCCGGCACTTATATAGGATTACTGCTAGGTCCAAACCGGCTCGTTAACAGTGCAATAAGGGACGAGCAAACGCAGCAAAGGTGACCTTGGAATATTCGTATTTAATTCGTTCGTTTCGTGTGTGTGTGTGTGTGTGTGTGTTTTTTATGACTCTTGAGGAATAGATAAGCAGAATATATAGCTAATAAATATATCTAGGTCTATTGTATTTTATAATGGATTTCCGCAAAGTCACGCCTGAATGAATTAACTACGTTTCATTACAGCACTTTTCTTGTCTTACTCGTAATAGTAGCATTCGCCGATTAATAGACAACAACTCCGCCTTGGAGTGTAAATGTAGTACTGTTCCACAAACGATGGGTCACCTAATGTCATGCCCTGCCTGCATGTCCTGCCATTGGCACGTTACAGAAAATGGTGGACGCTAGTGATGGCGCCAAACACGTAGCTGAAATCTGGGCCGAGTCCATTTAGATTACTATCGAGTAAGAATAATGATATTAGCTACGCTCTGCGGTTTCACCCGCGTAAGTCTCGATCCCGTGGGAATATCCGGATAAAAAGTATCCGAGAGTTTAGAAATAAAAAACAATTCATCTATCGACACGAATGTTCCCACATTCGTGTCGATCGATGAATTGTTTTAATACCTAATTATTTACAGTTGCATACAAGACTTTATCTACACCCATGTTATGAATCCTCTATAAAAGGTTCTTTGTAATACTAATATCGAAGAAAAATGGCGGGATACAACCCAGGTAAATTCGAATTTTTAGAATTCGAATAAACTACATTTTTTTTTAAATGACTGAGCTTTGTTGTTGAAACGCGCCTGCATGACAGCATTCTTTTTTTTAAATGAGTTGCATTATGAAATGTAGTACAACATTATAACACCCGTTTGGATGATATAATGGTTACTATGACACTGGTTGCTTTAATATTGGCAATAAGCTAATTGTTTCAGAATTTTTTGTACAGGATTTATAGCATGGGTGTAGATAAAAGCAATTATCGGCTATAAAGTTTTAATATAAAAAATTAAATGCTTTTTGTAATCCTTTTTATTTCGAAAATATATCATCTTGTGTAATTTAAAAGTTATTGCAATTTTAGAAGTATAGAACTAAGTTTTGATAGCCAGTGTATTAGTTAGGATGCCAAGAAGCAATAGCATCCGCCAACGTGTATTTTCACCTCATCGAAATATTTGACATTGAGATCGAGGCATCAGGATGTATCGACCAGGTATTAAAATATTTAATATTATTATTAGTTTACTGAAGTAAATGAGGAGCTTGTTATAATAACAAGCTTCTCATTGTACTTAATAACTTCGTTCGGAGTAGTCGTGTGAATGAACAGAATGTTCTTGAAGATTTTTCTAGTGATATTCCTTTTTAATTACCTGTATCTTGCTGCGACGCCATCTGTGAAGAATATGAACAGAAAATTGTTTAACGGCAATAAGGGTAATTTTTTAGTTTTTTGTTTGTTGAACTTGCTATTTGGTAACTTTAAGTAACTATAGTTACCAAATAGCATGTTTGGTACAACTGCTTTAAAGCAACGTTGTGAGTGTACTGACTAGTCAATTCTTTAAATCACTCTCATATGTGTGCTATAAATTTAAAAGTTATAACGCAAAATAAATCGGCTTGTTTGATTGAACCTATTTGTAAGTAAATGGCACTATTGGTACAGCGACTGGGCTTCGTATTGATGAACGAAAATTGTTATTTTAAGCTGTCACATTGTCATTTGATGCCTATTCTGCGTTCGCAATTTATTTGCCAAACATGTAAACAAACACGAGTTTTAGGAAAAAGCAACTGTAATGCCTACACATAAGGTTCAGTTTGCGCTACAACTTCATATTTATTATGACTTTTTCAACGCTACTGGTCAGTCTAAAATCTACTTTATTTCCACTTGCATAAAGTTAATGTTTGTTTAAGTGGAAATAACATCAATATTGGAAACAAGGATTTAAATAGACCTTAAATGATCCAATGACCTATTGAAGGTCGCGGGAATCCGCTGGATGCGAGACCAAGACCGCTCAATGTGGCGAGGCTTTGGGAGGCCTATGTCCAATAAAATTGTCCAGCAGTGGACGTCTTTCGGCAAATGTTCCACCAGATCTTTTACCATACATTTTCAGCTGCTTTACGATTTGTTTACTCAGAGCTTTCTTCTTAAACTTTTTTCAGAAAAGCAGGTACTTCGAGCTCCTTTCTTCGAGCTTCCATGTATGCATATAGGCGGCACTTGCGCTAGAGGATTTGCTTGTCCACCTGGAACAAAAGTTATGCAAAGAGGTTTGTGCCCTCAACAGCAGCGACTGGGTATGGAGTGCTGCAAACCTTGTGAGTTCTATGGAAAAAATCATGAAAAATCATGCTAACTTCGCCATGGGCGCTAGGCATATTTATGTATAGTAAGTAAACCCACATTTGGTCAAGGTCTGTATGAAAATAAAGTATAAATGCCATGATGATTATCTTCCGTAGTGAGAGCGAGACGGAGCTTTATACGACCTATACCACTATCCCTTTCTTGCAATCGAGTCATTATGACATTAATAGGTACTTCATGACACAACCACTGTTATGTTTAAGTCCCATTTGTGTTAAGAAGCAAGTCTATTGCCATCGAACGCACTCGCTTAGACTCTCAAAAACAAATGCCAGACCCCAAGCTCAGCAGTAGCTCTTGCAGTCACGACCAACGAGGCAGTCAGATTCCATAACAGTGTTCCATATTTAGTTTAGTTTTGACATAAACTATTATGATTAAATAGGCTACCAACTTATTGTGAAACTAGCACTTTGCCCGCAACTTCGTCCGCGTGGATCTCGTACTTTCCTCCAAAAACTTCAAATCCTCCACGCCCATTGAAAGGCAGTTTAAAAAAATAATATGCGCGATCTTTAGCATTATTTACGATCTTACCCCTTTAACTTTATAACCCTTTTACACCCCGTTAGGTGCAGATTTTTAAAAAACCCCGAAACACGTACTGTTTCACTTTTCGTTATAGTATTGGTACCGTACCGTGTTTAGAGGTAACCCAACAGCTCGATAAAATTTTTACTTACTTACCCTACTTTGATTTGTCTATATGAGGGATTGCTTAAACAACTAAAAGTGACAATCTATATTATTTACTAGCTGTGCCCCGCGGTTTCACCCGCCTAGGTCTCGATCCCGTGGGAATATAGGGAAATGTTTTTTATCTAGAGTGCTACAAGGGTCTTTAGACGCTTAAAAGACGTTGACAGGGTGGCGCTGTTGGTAACCGTTTGTGTTTTTTTTGGAGAAATGTATTGAAAAAGCATTGTGGCGGCGTTAGTTCAGATTTAGGCCACGCGCCAAAAGATACTTGTGCAGTTGTATGTGCTAATAATAGGATTAAAATTGTTACAGTCTCAATAGAGAAAAAATGCAGTGCAAAGAAAGGCTACTGTTTGACGAAGAAATACACGTGTCCTAATAGAATAACGAATGACATAACTGATTGTTTGCCCACCGAAGTCTGCTGTATTCATGATAACCATTAAATATTTTAAAAAGTATTGTGTTTTTTTTCCATAATTTTATTAGTGTTTTTTTGACAAAGTAGTTGTTTGATTCCTGTTTTAGATATTTATAGTGTTTAGAATTTTTCTTGTTACACAACTGGCCAAAAAAGGAGTGTAATGTTTTCAGGGTTCATGGTATGTATGTACGTTCGTATTCGTACGGATTCGTGGTGGGTATGTGTGGTCTATGTTCCACCGTAACTTTTAAATACCTGAACAGATTTGGCTGTATGGAGTATCGTCATTGCAGTCGGGGGACCTGTTAGATTAAAAAGTATTCCACAGAACGGTCCTCTGACTGCACTGATAAATTTATTTTTCTCAAACATGCTTGGAAATTCGAGCATTATTTTGACAACCTTCTTCGAGATAAATCAAAATTGCTGTACTGGTAAAAAACAAGTAACGATGCGGCCAGCAAAGTTACTATGAAAATCCATATCTGTCGTGTTTAGCGGCCAAATAAATTACTATGAAAACTCATATCTGTCGTGTTATTTAAAAATGGAACGAACTTTTTACTTCAACACACGACAACCAAGGAAGTAACTTATCAAAGATTTTATTTAAATTTCGAATTGGTTTGCAAATAGAACAAAGAAGAAACAAATTACAAGCCTTGGCCGCAATCAGGAATTGAATTCAATTCCCTTATTGCAGGCCGCGACAGTAATGTACTATATCTGTTTAGCCAGCGAGTAAATGAGTGAGTTCGTTTTTTGGCAGGTGAATGGTGATTTTTTATTTTTTTTATTAAATATTTATTTTTATTTACCTTAAAAATAGGATTAAGAGCATCACAATTTTGTATTTTTAGTATTGTATATGGAACAGATGATGTGTAGTTCGCAAGTGGAATTGTAGATGGAAAAACACTGGAAACGTTGAGAAATGTGACAAGAACTTAGAAATAGCATCTAAGTTACCCTACCAAGCTAACCTACACCAAGTTGGTGTCTACCTCGGATAGTATAGTTTTCTTGGTTAGAAAAACATTATAGCTGCGAAAAAAATATCACACGCCTCATAAAAACAGCAGATTTTTTTTTCGCGATTTCAGTGTTGGTCCCATAGTAAAAGTTGTTCATTATGATGAGTACAATGACCCCTTAACCGCTCATCTGTTGATTGGCCTTTAGAAGGCAATTAAAACTCTATTGTGTCTCGTTAGTGACAGTGGGAGGTTTAAGTGATTTCGTATATGTACACCTGTAAATGAATGCGCCAGACCGTCATGTAACAGAACCAGATGGAGAGAGATCGTGAGGCGGGCAACGACTACACCTGCGATTGGACAAAATTCATCGTGACCACGACCACTCTGTCAAGAGCGAAGCGAAAAAAAGAAGACACCTTATATGTATAATATAAACATCCGAATCGATAACCTCCTCCTTTTAGACGTCGGTTAAAAATTATACGATATCAAAGCAAAACATCGCATCTATCGAAGATCAAAAGGAAATCACGTCTGACTAATTTCACCTTCATTTTTAGGAATCCCCACAACTAAACTTATATGTATTTCGTCACCATAGTAGGTACTAACTTAAGCAGTCTTAAGGACAACGTTCAAATCGTCTGATAAGATGTAAAGGCCATTGGATGAATGTGGGTCAGCATTAGTCAGCATCTCTGTCACATAATGATCTACTGAGTCATCGTTTTATACAACCTCAGAGAATTACAAAATGGTGTTTTTAGAAACGAGTAGCGTAGCTTATTGATAATGCAAGTTTTTAGTTTGAATTTGGTGCTGACTACCAATTAAAAACTAAATTTTAACTGCTATATATTCAAAATCAAGGGGTCGGTCAGTTAGAAAGATGAAGCTAGTTGTTAGTTGTGTAGTTACATAATAATTTGTCATGCTTTTGACCTTTATTGTATAGTTACAGATATTAATTGTATATTAAAATGACAAGCTACGCAGATTTGGGCTGTTATAGCTATATTATACAACTGCCAAAGAATGACTCTTTTGTGATTTGAATTTAGACCGGCACCAGACACAGCAACAATATTTGAACACTTGTGAGGCACGGGTATTTCAGTAGGTATTTGTTCAAAGTTTGATCACATACATTATAACCTCATAAGTGTTCAAACAAGTATTCAAATATGTGTTCAAATATGTGACTGTGTCTGACGCCGGTTTTAGAAAGTAAGAAAGAACAAAAAACTTAAAACTAAAAAAAAACAGAAATAATGATTATAATGCCAAAAGGGCCTCAGGTCAGCATAATGTCAGATAACAACACAAGATCATAACTTGACGCAAATTTTCAGTTGCTACACACGTGAACGCTAATTTACTGGCCAAATTCGCACACAAACCTTAAGTGCTCGGCGACACAATGCCGCCACCACGCCGCTGACGCGCCGCGACGCCGCGCCGTTCTGTTGGATTAATTAAAGTAATAAAAAGCACGTGCACTTTTGCATGCAGCTGGCGGTGGAACAATAAACTGTTTTTTTATGGCGTCGGTGCGGGCGGCGGCGGCGCGGTGGCGGCGTCGTCGTGTTGCCGAGCACCAATGCCCGGCCTTCATTGCCGCGTTACCGCGAACTTTACTTCGCGCGCTCTCTGTTGCTCAGTGAGACGTCGAGCGGTGTGCGAGAGAGAGCGCGCGAAGTAAAGTTCGCGATAACGCGACAATGTAGCCCCGGCATATGCGTGTGTTCGAGGACTTTGCTTCCAAGGGTAGGCTGGATTGAGGGTCCTTTTTAAGTAGGTAGGTAGTCAGTTTGTCAAAAAATGAAATGTCCCGGACTACACTTTTATCTGGTAGTTCACTCATATGGACTAGAACCCAACAATCGCTATATTATTATATTCATTAGTACTTAAGCGGCTGGTATTCAGCTGCATCCAGTTAGACTGGAAGCCGACCCTAACATAGTCGGGAAAAGGCTAGGCAGATTGATTGAGTACTTAAGCGAATACCCCCTTGGTGTAGTGGTGGCAAAGGCAACTAACTGCTAAACGTGGAGGCTTCGATTCCCAGGATGGACAAAGTGTTATTGAGTTTTTAACCGACTTCTTCCAAAAGGAGGAGGTTCTCAATTCGTCTGTACCTTTTTTTTTGTTTGTTTGTTATGCGATTACTCCGCCAATTATGAATCGATTTTGATGATTATTTTTTTGTTTGGTAGGTCATGCTTTACCTTTGCTTTCGTAGTTTTTGAATTAGCTTCAATATTACGTGCTTTTCCCACTTAATATATCTAGACGTTGTTTTAAGTAACTCCGTCACTGTTATTTACATAGCAGGTAGTGGCATTGGAAAAAAAACACAAAAAGTGAAAAATAACTTTAATTTCGGAAGTCGGTGACAAAAAACGAAAATTGAAAAGCAAAGACACCGACTTCCGAAATTAAAGTTATTTTTCACCTATTTGTGTTTTTTTTTGGAAGGCGGTAGTTTTTATTCCATTAGGAATTTATTAGTAACAAACACCCCAGAGTCTGGATTTGTGCCCGGTTGATGGAAGTTGGCGGTTTGGTGCCTCGGAACGCACGTTAATCCGTTGGTCCTGCGTCTTATCGCTCTCCAGTCTTGTCGGATTGCCACCCATCCAACTATGAGAGTGAGGGAAAAGAGATTGCATCTGTGTCTGCCCAAACACTCGTGCACTATAATAATTCCCATGCCAAAGGCTAGTCTTCGCTGAAAATGGCAGCTATACCCGAAATTGGGTCTGAAGGTCTATTTTTAATCAACTTCCAAAAAGGAGGAGGTTTTATGTTCGAATTTAAGGTTTGTTATTTTTTATTATGTATGTTCATCGATATTTTCGTCAATTGTCGACCGATTTTGAAAATTCTTTTTACCCGGACTGCCAAGGAAGGATAAATTTCTTGATTACCTCGTATCTTCCAAACTGCTGGATGGATTTTGACAATAATATCGTTATATTCGTCTTAAAAACCCAAGGGTCCTTAATAGGTCTTTGAAAATAAAAAACAAAATGGCGGATTTTTGGAGCGAAATAGTAATACGTTAATAAATAAAAAGTAACCAAAGCTATCGAGTAGGGTATCAAAATAAAGGAAATTAAAAGGGGATTACAAAAATATATATAAATTATATGTTTAAATTTAATTAGGAATAATAAATTGGTTTAAAAAGTTTTTGATAGAGTAAAAATGGGCCAAGATTGTGTCGGACCTCGTAAATCGCCTGCGAAGCCTTGGACAAGCTAATTTACAATAAATGAAAAAGCTGAAAATAAATATAAACAAGCATTATCATTTAAAGAATTTTGGTATTTCAGGCGGGACAAACCAATATCCTGAAATAAGGTGTAACTTTTGTTGGTCCCGTCTGCGATACCAAAATTATTTCATTTGGTATCTAGTATTTTTTAAAGTAGTATTTTTTAATGGATAAAGTAAGAAATGAGTATATAAGGGGAAGTTAAAAGTGGCGCCAGTGACAGAAAAGTTGAAAGGTAATCGTTTGGCCTGGTATGGGCATGTGATGAGGAGGGAGGAAACGCATGTGACTAAAAAAGTGATGAATATAAGTGTTGATGGATGGAGCGGGAGAGGAAGGCCAAAGAAAAGATGGATGGATTGTGTGAGGAATGATATGAAAGAGAAGGGAGTGAATGATAGCGTGACGGTTGACAGGGGAGAGTGGAAGAAGAAAACGTGTTCCGCCGACCACGAGTAACACGGGACAAGGGGAGGGAGATGATGATCTAGTATTTAATATAGCCACGATAAAAGAAAATTACAGGACCTTAAAATATGAACCTATTTAGAAGAAAATAGTTTCTCTTCTCGACTTTTATCTAACATTATTCCAACAGTTTGACTTTGGGAATAATGCAGTAATCACTTTTTGATTTTTATTTTTTTTGCACTCTCCCATAGAGCGCGCAGAGGCTTCCATCCACTCCATCCACAAGCTCACAGCCCGAAATAATTGAATACATGAGGATTATTTTAAGAACTAATTACAATAATTAACAATAGTCTAAAAATTTATTGACAGTCAATGCTCAAAGGGCTCCTTAATTATGTAAATATCCGTTTCTAGTATTACCACACCATTGTCTGGTCTAAAACATGTTTTGGAACTTATTCAAACATCCTTCACATACTGACACATTTAGAATTCGCAAACCAGTCTAACAGGATACGTCATCCCATTATCCATTATCATTTCACTTGTGAATGATTACGTAATATGAAAACTTGGTAACTAAAATCGGGGATAAATACACTACCTTTAGCAGTCCTCTTAGAAACTTAGGTCGAAGTGGTCGTGCATTAAAAATGTACTTCAGAATATTAATTTTGACGGTCGCTTTGAATGTCGCATTGAGTTCAGCGTCTGTGAGTGAACAATTTGAGGTAGACCCTGCCACTTGTAAGTGTTTTTTTTCTACTATTTTGTTATTAATTTACGCTTATTTAATTCAAAAATCGAGGAGCTCGTGGCTAAGTAATAACAGCCGTACGGGTCAATCCGTCAGGTTATGCTACGCTTGCCACGGTTGGTTAGTGGATGGGTGACCTTCCCATCTTTACATACCGACACTCCTCCGTGCCTCGGAAAACACGCTAAACCGCCGTCGTTAGAAGTCCGAAAGTCTGACAACCAGTCTTACCAGGGGTATCGTATTATCCAGTTACTGAATTGCAAAGGGTCAGATAGGCAGTCGCTCTATGTAAAATACTGCTGCGTTTGGTAAGACTGGACGCCTGGAACTGGAAGCCGACCCCAGAAGGTTGGGAAAAGGCTGGGCAGATTGATTTTAATACTAAAATGTGGAAGGTCAGGTCAATTTTAGTTTTTCATTGTGATCCCCATTTGTCATTAACCAAGATTGCACAACCTGGTGCTTCGGAATCCAATCCTAATACCACTTGACAGCTATCTTGTATGGAATTGCAGTGTTTTATGTACACACTTATCATTATTTTCTTTTATTTCCCAATGTTTCAAGAGCGTAAATTATCTTTCTTCGTAAACAAAGGTTGGAGTGATTAAATAAATACGAGTATTGCATACGTTGTTACTGCTTTCAAGGTTTGTTGGAACAGTTCATCGTTTCATAATCCGTAATGGATTATGTAGAAATAACTTCTAAAGGATTAGCAGATTATTACTAAATAACTAGAGTCTGGCCAACGAAAGCTGTCCACGAATTATTACCTGTTGAATATTTTACTTGACTTTTAAGTACAATATTACATGACTAATTATTATATAAATATGGAATACTAATTTAAGTATCGCATAATGTGTCTCGAATAATAAATATGTAGTATCGACTCCGTTTGTGCAGTATAACCAGCTCTAGTTTTTTTTTAATTGCCCCCTTTTTTCTTGGACAGCTTTCGTAGGCCAGACTCTATTTGTTGATATTTTTCTGCAATTTCAAAGACTTAATTGGGCAAACCATAAATATGTTACATAAACATCATCACGCTGGCATTCCCAAAAAGAGGTATTCAGAGGTGTTTCGTTCACTATAATGCCGCCAGTTATGTACATGAATATCTATAATAGTTAGTACATGAGATATCTCGTAGCTAAGTAATAACAGCCGCACGGGTAGATCCATCAAGTTAAGCTACGCATGCCGGGGTTGGTCCGTGGATGGGTGACCATCATCACATATCGAGACTCCTCCGTGCGTTAAGCCGTTGGTCCCGGCTGTCATTCGTGGATCTTTGACAGTCGTTACGGGTCACGATATCTACCAACCCGCACTGGGCCCGCGTGGTGGATTACGGCCCACTCCCTCTCGAAGAGAGCACGCCTGTGTCCCAGCAGTGGTAATATTATAGGCTGATTATGTGTATATCCTGGGACCAAAACCCCGACCCGGGAACCTTACTCAATAACTTGCGTTCTGCAGTCGCGCTTCAAACCTCAAGACTTAATTTTCTTCAACATATCATTTTCAGCTGGAAACGCACCATTCTTCGAGCTACCCTGTATGGTTGTAGGTGGTACCTGCGCAAGATCAGTAGCCTGTCCAATAGGTACAAAAGTAGGTGCAAAAGGCCTGTGCCCAGTTCAGCAAGATCTTGGCATGGAGTGCTGTAGACCTCGTAAGTTCCTGACCTGTTTCCGCCTGTGTTACCAAGCAGGACGTAAATATTCTTAAGTAGTGACATCCACCTATGAAAATACTAGCTGCGCCCCGCGGTTTCACCCGCGTAAGTCTCGATCCCGTGGGAATTTTGGAATAAGAAGTATCCTATGTGTTAATCCAGATTATAAACTATCTGTTTGCCAAATTTCGTCCAAATCCATTCAGCCATTTTTGCGTGATTGAGTAACAAACACACAAACTTTCACATTTATAATTTATATAATATAATAATATTATATATTATTTATATATTATATTATATGATTATGTATTATATATATATACATATATATACATATATATAGTAGGATTTATAATATTAGTAGGATTCTGTAATCTTGGTATCGCAGATGTCGCATATTATAGTAGTGACATCTCGGAGAAAATGCTGGAATACACACCAATACCCTTTAAACCCAAACACAGTAAAGTTGATTGACGGCAGCTTGGCAGTCTTTTTAGGGTTTCGTACCCAAAGGGTAAAACGGGACCCTATTACTAAGGCTATGTCCGTCTGTCTCTCTGCCTGTCTGTCCGTCCGTCTGTCCACGGCTTGGCTCAGATACTCTTAGTACTAGAAAGCTGTAATTTGGTATGACTATGTATTAATAAATCACGCCGACAAAGTGGTAAAAAAAAATCGTAAAAAAATTTTTTTTTTAGGGTACCTCCACTACACGTGAAGTGTGGATGGTTTTTTTTTTTCTCATCGATCCCATGGTGAGGGGCATCTTTGAAAAGGTCGTTTAAAAATAATGTGAGTTTGTGAAACCATTTTTGGATTCAGGGATTCTTTTGCGAAATATTAAGCTTTAAAGTGAAAATTTTTGTAAGAGTTAAGTGCCCCCCCCCTGCCAGCTAAATTGGTTGGTTTTGGATATGTGAAGAAATTCACGTATATATAACGAAATTAAAAGGAAAACTATCACCGCTACGTAGGCTCCACAAGTTGCAAAAACATGTTCTCCCATAAATATTCTGTATGGGAGAACAAGTTTTTCAACTATAATGTTAAGTTTGTTGGATAAGTTCATCCCATCTACGGAACCCGTCATTGTGCGTGGTTCGAGATGCACTTGGCCGGTTTTGTTTTTGCTGCTGTATTTAGTTTATTTTAGTGGTAGACTCCTACGAAATAAACTCGCCCGAATCGGATGAATTGACTACTAACAAAATTAAATCATTCAAAAGTAAAGTTGTCGATACGTCCGATTCGGGCGAGTTTTTTTTCTCCAAGTCTACCAGTTCGAGTTTCAGCACTATTCATGTTTTTTTGCTTTACAGCAGATGGAATTTACTAAATCAAAAATAGAAGCGCTCCCCAACAATGCAGGTGAGAAGACGTTTGATCCATATTAAATTGTTTCAAAAAAGGTGAATGTTTAATTTTCTTTACAAAGGGTATAAAGTCAGTTCGTACCTATCAGTATTTTTATCTGTAAACCGTCTCTGAAAACGACGTAATCCTGTTTATAGCTGGTCCACTCTGAAATGACGCCCCCTCTACCGCATTACAGCCTGCATTACTGTGTGCGTAAAATGTGATGGTTGGGCGCGTCATTTCAGGATGAACAAACTTTACTGAGAGCGAATTTCACTTTGGAAACTGAATGCAATTAGCACATCTAAATCGCGTTCAAGATCTGTCAACGTCATTATAGTTGTGGAATATTGACTTTGACGCCATTTAGATATATAAGCCGATCATATTCAGATTCATTGCTGAAATTCGCTCTAAGTCACAAACTTTTTTCGATTCAATTATCTGCATCAGTCCCTTGTGTCTACTGCAGAAGACACAGTTCAAGTGGTTAATCAGGTTTTAAAGGAGAATCTTTTGACAGATTGACACTTTATGAGATTGTTAACGTTCTTAAAAATACAAGAGTTTGTGTTTCGGATTCCACATTTATTTTTATAAATAAATAGATACCTAATAAAATATTTTGTTTCAGAAAAAATTGCATAAGATGCAAGCTGAAAGGCGGCGAGTGCCTTTCACCTAGCGATTTAAAATGTCCACCACCGTTCAAAATTGGAAAAGCATGGTTGCGCTAGAGACTAAATATTATGTTATGTTTTAAATAAATAGATTTAAAAAAATGTTGGCGTTTTTATTATTATCTAGTGTTTCTAGTAAGATTATTTTTCTTTACTTGTCGTTTTGGTAAACAAAAATGACGTAGGTACAGAGACATAAGAAAATTAATTTGTGCTTAAATAAAGGAAAAGGAGTCCAAAAGATCTTAGCAGGTGGGTGTTCAGTAGTTTCTGCCTACCCCCATGGGAAAAGCAGTGAGTTTATATATAAAGAAAGAAAATACATTTACTTACCACAGAATGGGCACACAACAATTAATTTGTGCTTATTTAGTGGTTTATTTCAAGCAGGTTTTATGTAAATCATACTTTATGGTGGTTCTTGGAAATATCAAGACATTCACACCATCATAATGCGAATGACAAAACATTAAGAGGAAATAGGGTCGGTCTTTTTCTCCATACAAAAATTTAAATTCGAGATTCGGCTCTCGTCTATTTCCTCCTCCAATATTAGACCAATTTGAAAGGAATTTTATAAATAGAATAAGAAGGATATTTAATGTGCCCCTATGTTTTCCGTTTTGATGATACATTATCTGTAGAAGCACTAGAACTCTCAGAAAATGCTCAAAATTGTCTGTTTAGACCGCTGCGCTGTCGTCAGAGGCCTATTGTACGATTATAAATGAAAAAAGAAAAACATAGGGGCACAGTAAATATCCTTCGTAATCAATTTATGAAATATCTTTCAAATTGGTACAATATTGGAGGAGGAAATAGACGAGAACCGAACCTCGAATTATGACTTTTTGTATGGCGAAAAAGACCGACGCTATTACCTCTTAATGCAAAACGTGTTTATGAATAGTTTTAGACTAAGACTATACGGAACGTTTTGCTGAAGATCGTATTAAGAGTAACATAACTTCTTCCTCCTTGCATCATTACGATATGATGAAACTATGGCTTCCATGTCCATGTCATGTTCTTCAATCAGCTCCTATTTTCAGCAGCATGCACGTTCAGTTTCTACTGCATTACATTAAATTAATGTTAAATACATAATTTTACACAAACCTCCGCTACGCCTATAAACAAATATTTGTTACAATGCGTCATAATTACGACAAACCAAAACCGAGTAAAATACATTAATTATGTCGACGACGACGCTTTCTGAGGAAGTTGTGTTTAACGAATGTTACCTGTTATAACTTATACTAGGTGTAGCATTACTATATACCATTGAAATAAGATTAGACATTCCAATAAACCTTTTTTACAGTCCGTTCAACCGATTTTGACTTCTATTGCGTTGGTGGCATGACAAATGGCAGCTGTAGTAGACAGTTGGTATTGTGTAACCTTTTTTGCTTTTAATGCCATCCTTATGCCTACGGTATAGAAGTCAAAATCGATTGAACGGACTGTAAAAAGGTTTGTTTAAGTGTCTAATCTTATTTCAAATGGATTATAGGTGGGAATATTTTCGGAACATCTTTTCCATCCTATTTATTCAGAGCAGTGGTAGCCCAGTGGTAACAGCCCCGTCTTACGAGCTGTAAGGTCGTGCGTTCGAACCCAGACAGGCGCTTTACTTTGTGCAAATAATTTTCATCAACACTGCTCTCAAAACGGTAAAGGAAATAATCGCGAGGAAACCGGCATGACCTAGAACCAAAAATTCGAACACATGACATCTACCAACCCTCATTGGGCCCGAATGATGGATTACAGCCCACTCCCTCTTGAGAGGAGGCCTGTGTTCCAGCAGTGGGAAAATTTTAGACTAAATTGGTCCGACAAGACGGCCCCGCCGCGGGTTTATAGCTTCATACCTAAAATGCGGAGTGAACCATCTGTATTCATCTGTGGTGTAGGTTAACGCTGTGCTAGGCATTGTGCGGTTGCAGTGAGCGAAAACACGCTATTTGCTTATACCGTTACACTTCGGGACATTAAGAAAGTTAATTTTATTTATATTCGGCTGTTTTCATCTGTATTCATCTGTGGCGTGGGTTAACGCTGGGCTAGGCATTGTCCGTTCGCATTGAGCGAAAACACGCTATTTGCTTATACCGTTACACTTCGGGACATAAGACTTTCTTTCTTTCTTTCTTTTGTGTCCGAAGTCCAAGCGATGATTGAGTCGAAAGTAATTGAATAAGTGAAGGAAACTTAACTCACACACACACACACAATATATTATTTGAAGACAAAAGTAAAGAAAATACGAAATTGTTATTAAATGTGTTATCTATGTAAAATACGGATACGTACGTAAGTGTGTACTTAGGACCGGTTATTGAATCAGGTAATGATAATTAAAGATAAATACGGCAGTTTGACATATTTTCAATACAAAAGCTGTCAAACTGGTTACTTAGTTAATTCCTCGCATAAAAGTTATCGGACGATTCTAAAATTTATTGAAAATAATAAAGAAAACATATAACGTGAATAATTTAATGACCTACTACGACATAACATCACGCCTGTAATTCCCCAAGGGTTAGGCAGAGGTATAGGTACGTATAGTACATCCACATTTCGCAAATTATGTTTAAGTCCCAGTAATAGGGGGCGAACCTATTGCTATCAAACAGGCACAAATCCAGACTCCGGGCTGCTACTAAGAAATTCCTAATGGAAAAACCCAATAACACTGAGCTACTTAGAATGAGCTACTCTACTTAGTAATGTAATTTTGTAATAGAGGTTCATATTAATTAACATCCTCAGGTAGTGCCTGAGGGTGTTAATTAATAAGCCCCAAAAGTGGGCGTTCTTTAAATTTTTGACCAATTTGTGACAAGGCCAGGCTATAATTTCTGCAAAATAAATGTATAGAAAACATGTGCCAAAAAGCTAAACAGCAATATACATTTACACAGTACAATATACATTTGTATACACAATTTTCCACATGGTGCTAAAGGTCATCTGCCTAGCCTTTTCCCAACTATGTTGGGGTCGGCTTCCAGTCTAACCGGATGCAGCTGAATACCAATATTTTACATAGACCGACTGCCTATCTGACCTCCACAACCCAGTAACTGGGTAATACGATATCCCTTGGTAAGACTGGTTGTCAGACTTTCGGGCTTCTGACGACCCGTAACGACTGTCAAAGATCCACGAATGACAGACGGGACCAACGGCTTAACGTGCTTTCCGAGGCACGGAGGAGTCTCGGTATGTAAAGATGGTCACCCATACAAGGACCAAACCCGGCAAGCGTAGCTTAACCTGATAGATCGACCCGTGCGGCTGTTATTACGTAGCCACTAGATTCTCACCAAAGGTGATTCTCGCTAAAGGTGTAAATAGGTAATTGAGGTGGTACCACACACAGTCACCCATCAGCACTCTCTTGCCCTTATCCCAATTTATTTGTGGTCGGCACAACATGTCTTTTTAACCGACTTATTAAAAAAGGAGGAGGTTCTCAATTCATCTGTACGTTTTTTTTTTTCGTGTGTATGTTACGCGATTACTCCGCCAAATATGAATCGACTTTGATGATTTTTATTTGGTAGGTCATGCTTCAGAGATGGTCCCATATAAATTTTATTAACTTTGCTTGCGTAGTTTTTGAGTTAGCTACAATATTACGTATTTTTCCCACTTAGTCTATGTAGGCGATGTTCTATGTGACTTCGTCACTGTTATTTAAATAGCAGGTAGTGGTATTCGAATTTGAACACACCAACCAAAAAGCGAAAATAAAAACTTTATACAAAAAAAAAACAAGCGACTTACAAAAAAAACACTAAAATAGTGAAAAATAACTTTAATTTTAGAAGTCGATGGCAAAAACGAAAACTGAAAAGCAAAGACACCGACTTCCGAAATTAAAGTTATTATTCACTTTGTTAGTGTTTTTTTTGGAAGTCGGTTCTTTTTTCTTCCATATTTCTCTATTAGTCGTCATCTCGATAGTCATTCCCTTTCGAGCCATATTAGTTCACACAATCCATCCATCCTTTCTTTGTCTTCTCCTACTCTCTCGCCTCTTTGGTCTCCCTGATTTTGGAACTCCAGAGCTCTGTAAATCAATGACGATTAAGTCATTGCTATTAACTGGCATGCCGGGTCATCCTCGTTTCCAAAGTTTTAGTTTTCCCATTGAGTCCATCTCATCTCATTTAATATTCACTTAAAAATGCATTTTAAATAAATGACACATACCTTTTGCAATAACACATTGCGTCACTGGCCATTTTGTAATTATTACATCAATTTCATAATTCTTTGGTGCATGTTGGGTGTACGTCAAAGAGGACGCTTCGAAATGTTGCCACTACATAAAACGTAACACGGAGGATGATATTCTCATATCCTAACCGATAAGTTAGCCAATTTCTTTTATTTATTTTTATTTTTATCTTTTTTATGTAGGTATAGTTTATGTATAGTATATTCGTCACTTGTGTATTCTATTGGGTAATAATAATGGTTCACCCGTGCCGCACCGGTCGACGTCATTACGTCAGCGCCGGCTGTCGCTGAAAACCAGCGCTGGGGCTCTGTCCTGCATAGGGTCGCAGCATAATGCTGAGCGATAGCCGTTTTGCGTGAATGTGACGCATGTTTCCCCCAACCTTTTGTATTTTATTTTTTTTGTGTTTATTTTCTTTTTTTTTTGCGTCATGTTTACCGCAAATAAACGTATTTTCTTTCTTTTCTTTCTTTCTTACTCGTATAGCCGGATTCTACATTCATACTCAAAACTTTCCTGATGACCCTTCCCTCATTATTCCGCATGACAACCTATTTCCACACAATTTTCACCTGTGACCTCATATAAATAGTTTAATTTCCCAATATAAATAGTTTTGATAAACAGTTTATTTAATGATTTTCATAGTAATTGCTTCAAAAATGAAAAAAAAAAAACTTTCTGATAAAATACAATTAAAATCAACAACTAATGGCAATAAATTACAATTAAAATCAACAACTAATACCTTGCGTAGCTACCAAGGTAAGTTATTTATATGACACTCATAAATTGAAGAATTATATTTTAGAAATGTTACGCGTTCCCTTCAAAATTTTTAAGTAGAAGTGAGTTTAATGGAGTTATGAGAAATTGCATCAATTACGTACTTTTTTTTAATTTGGAGTTGGTAATTAATTGTATTTTTTTCTCTACTTCATTAAGAAGATGTATCGTGCTAATTATTTTAAAGACAATTCTTAATGATGTCACCAGTCACCACCTTTACAATATAATTTTTAATAAAAATGTAAAAATATAAGATTATTAACTACAGAAATTTAAGAGGATTTAAAGGTTATTTGTTTCTTTTTTTGCTGAAAATTCTTCGAGCTTTATTTCCCAAAACCGTTAAATATCGTTCTTATATTTTATTTTAATTATTTTATAACAACGGTTCGCTGGTCTTATGCAGGACGCAACTATTCAAGACTTATTCAAAATTTAGTTGAACTTTCTTTCCATTAAAAAAGTCAAATTAACGGTTAGTCTTTCTTATTAAACCTATAACACTAATAACCACAATTCCTCTGCAAAAGCAAAAATCTACCAGAAACCCAAATTCATAACAAATGCGAAAACAAAACAGCATCTAACAATTGTTACGAACAGTGTCCCATTTCCAACGGCCGCACGTGTACTCAAAAACAATGGATGCAGCCACCCTTTTGTAGGGAAGACTAAATATACATTATACACGTCATTTATAAATTATACACAATATACACGTCACTTATACATTATGTATAAGCCTTAGTGATGGATTGTAGTGGGTGTATTGTTCAAACTGTTTAGGCAGATCTATATAAATTTGTGTAATTTGCCATTACACGGTATTATTTCGTAAGGTTGTGGTATTTCGAAGTTTTTAGTGTTGCTTTTTTGTTATCAAGGCTTAAGTAAATTATATTTAACGCGTGACTTCTCTATAGAAGGTGCAATTGCGACCACCAGAACCGTTATTTTGTTTAATAAAATATACATTTCGTAAAAATAATGTACAGATTTACGAAATTCTCGCAACTCGTTCATAATAATAACTACCTAGTTGATATACCTACTAAATGTTAACGTGATTTAGGCAACAGCCCGTTTGCATATTTTCGGCAAACTGCTGACTTTCATATTTTGTGACGTGCCTGCACACTAAAGAGTCAACTTTAGGCTGTATTTTAGTACACCATATATTATTTTGGGGGTTAGTGTTTGATAATAGGTCACGTAAGTTTCGGTGTGTAATAAGTGCCAGTGATCGGAATAGGTAGAGCTAATCTACCTAAAGTTCAAAGAACAGAGACAAAAAAAGTGGAGACTTCCTTACGACTAAAATATTTTTTCGGGACTAATGTCGGGATTTCGGGACATCACATAAATTATTATTAAAACTGTTATGTAAATAACATTAGCTTCTGCGCTTACTTACATCGTTCAAACGAATATTAGATTATTAGTGGATTACCTTAATTTTTTTTAAACAATAGAAATCGTGCATACTTTTTTTTTTAAACAGAAACAGGAAATTAATTCGATAGTTGTTTTACTTTATTAATTTTAGTTGTACTTAAGTAATGTTCTGAAACCCGGGACATTAGTCCCGAAAAAATATTTTGTCGTAAGGCGTCTCCACTTTGTCTCTGTTCTTTTTCGAACTTTAGGTAAATATACTCTACCTATTCCGATCTCTAGTAATAACTCCCATCTAAAATAAATAAGCAGTTATTTCCATAATGGCCTCTGGGTGACATTCATTTATTATTATAACCCAAGATAGGCCATCAGCCAATATCACGACTGATTTACGAGAAAAAATAATAAATCTATTCAGAGCCTATGTATTTGCGAAAAAAGTCACCACAGTTGGTTAAAAACGACTTCTACACATTTTGAGATCAAAGATAAACTATTTGAGGAGTTTTCAAAGAAAAAAAAAAACCTACGTCATTCCATCCCTCAGGACAAGTTTATCCAATAACCGACGCCGATCCCTCACAAATCACCAATACAATTAGTGCAATCGTCAAATTGAAACAAAGTGCAGTTTATCAAACTGTCGTCCGAATTAAAAAAAAGAACTAAACAAGTGCGAGTCGGACTCGCGCACGAAGGGTACCGTATCATCTATACTAATATTATAAAAGAGGAAAAATTTGATTGTTTGTTTGTTTGCATTGAATAGGCTCCAAAACTACTGAACCAATTTGAAAAATTATTTCACTGTTGGGAAGCTACATCATCCACGGGTGACATAGGCTATATTACATTTGCAAAAAAATTAGGGATCCTTACTAAAACTCCAATAATGTAACCCAAGGTGTAAAAAAGGGTAGGGTAGGGTAGGTAGGTAGGGTAGGTAGGTAGGGTAGGTAGGTAGGTAGGGTAGGTAGGTAGGGTAGGTAGGTAGGGTAGGTAGGTAGGGTAGGTAGGTAGGTAGGGTAGGTAGGTAGGGTAGGTAGGGTAGCTGCGCCTTAGATAAGTACTTAGTGCTATCCGTGCGAAGCTGGGGCGGGCAGCTAGTTATGTATAAAAACGGCAAAAACATCACGTTTGTTGTATGGGAGCCCCCTTAAACATTTATTTTATTCTATTTTTAGTATTTGTTGTTATAGCGGCAACAGAAATACATCATCTGTGAAAATTTCAACTGACTAACTATTAATGTTGGAAATCAAAGGCGCTGGTTCTTGGTAGAAAACAAAAAGTGTAATATGTCAATCAAAAAGTAATAAAGAAAAAACATACGCAAACGGTCAAATATCATAAAAAAGGATTGCACATTAACTATCACGGTTCGTGAGATACAGCCTGGTGACAGACGGACAGCAGAGTCTTAGAAATGGGGTTCCGTTCTACCCTTTGGGTACGGAACCCTAAAAAGAACTAAAAAAAACACCGAGTCATTCCGTTGAAGATTTTAATTCGAGTGAAAGGAAACTTTTCTTGTTTCCAACGAGTTTCACGCGAGAGAGACCGGCCTGATTAATGGTAGTTGGCTGGAGATAAAAAAAAAGAACGCCCTCCTTGCTTGTGTTTAAAAAAAGCCGTTACACAAGTCACAATTTGGTGACGTCAACGTGTTATTGATGTGTTTCTTGTTCTTCGTGTGTCCTGATTTTGGGACGTGTGAAAAATGGACGCTAGTAGGATGTGAGTGAGAAGCTTGTTAGCGATGCTACAACCCATTTCTGTTTTATTTAAGTTAGTTGACTTTTTTTGTATCGTGCGTGACTTTTCGTCTCAGGTTCTAGTGCCATTTTCTGTTTAGATTGGAAAAATGTGGTATCCTAACTAAAATCTTTTTCCTAACTTATAATATTATAAATGCGAAAATGAGTTTGTTTGTTTGTTTATTTGTTTGTTACGCTTTCACGCTAAAACAACGGATTTAGATGAAATTTGGCACATAGGTAGACCATGGCCTGGAATATACCTAGGACATAGGATAATTTTATCCCGATATTTCCACGGTATCGAGACTTACGCGGGTGAAACTGCGGGGCGCAGCCAGTCTGTATGTATAATCAGAACGAGGCCAGTTGAAATCACGTCCTAATGTACCGATGTTTTGATTTCAAGCAGGTGAACTACGCCCATGAACAGAATTGCAATTAGCCCAAAAGCCTAATTGAAAGCATAGATGATTGGAGATAAAATTATTTTATTTATTTATTTAACAATTGCTTGCTGCACTTACAGTAAATACCAAAGCGTGTAGCAAGCCAACAACATAACATTTAACTAAAGTAAAAAAGGTAACGCAAACTTTTAACAAAAAAAAAAACATAAAAAAAAAAAAAAAAATCTCACTTTCACACAGCTTCTGCCAGCCGCTTTATCACTAGCGACAAATTCAGCTACTAAACTCCCGCACCTACTAATTAGTATACCTAAGTTCTACCTAATTGGCAATTTGTTGGCTATCAACTATCAGTTGCTATTTATATCTCGCATAAAATGATTAAAATGAATGACATTATTTTATTTTTATCTTTATCTTTGCCTTTCCAAAATAGTGATTATAATACCGATTGTGGTGTTCCATCAAGAATTTCTCAGTAGCAGCTCGGAGGCTGGATATGTCCCGTCCCGCCTTTAAGGCTACAGGCTCGTCCCCTATTTTATGGTAGTTAAACATAACACGCAAAATGTTGGTGTACCATTAGGTACACCTCTGCCTGACGCTCTGGGGATTACAGGCGTGATGATTATTGTATTTGGGACTATTATATTTGAATTGCGATTTAAGCAGTAAAATATAAAAATCTTGCACATTTTGATGTCACTGGAAGCTCCAGTAAATTTAAATACTTTTATGAACAAGTAGCTAAGTCAAATTCAATAAATTTATTTCAATTAGGCACATAAAGGGCCCCCCCTTGGAGCGTCAAAAACAAATAAATGGAACTGATTTTAGTTGCCCCTTCCAACAGGTAGTTTTCGTATGGAGAAGAATGAGCAAGAAATTCGTTAAAAGGCCGATTAGCTTGGATCATGCGGATTCTCAGCAAATTCTCTTGAAATAATGAAGACAAAGTCAATAGACCATGCATAGCCTAATAAAGCCAGAGAGATAAACAATGATAAGATATTCCATTGTCAAAAAATAAATTAACTTTTAAAAATACCCGAATTCTCACATAATTTTTCTGAGCTAACTGACTAATACTATCTCTGCTACATTAGCTGCGGAACAGCGTGCAAAAGCGGGAGGAAAAAAAATTAAAAAACATGGACTGCACGTGTTGCTTAAAAGTTAGTATAGTTTAACAGTTTTTTTGAATAATTTAGAGGGTTGGCGTTATGTTAAAATCTGAGTCTTGTTTATGTTTAATTTATGAAAGATGCTCTTATGCAACTGACTTCTGGAATATATGTTTTTAAACTTGGAGACAGTTATTTTAAGTTTTAAGTATTTGCAACTAGCGACCCGTCCCGGCTTCACATTGGTGCAATGTCAAAACACTGAGATTTCTGTGTTATATCTATGTTAAATGTTATCCTATCATAACTAATATTATAAATGCGAATGTGAGTTTGTTTGTTTGTTGGCTACACTAAAACAGACCGCTAAAAATTTGGCACAGGGATAGACCATGACCTAAAATAGGCCATAGGATACTTTTTATCCCGATATTCTCACGGGATCGAGACTTACGTGCTTGAAACCACGGGGCGCAGCCAGTCTACTATACATTGTAATAGCGAATGAATTTTCACGCCTCCCCCTTAAGACCTAGGCCAAATATTTTTTGATATTCAGATAGCTCATGACCTAAAGAGGTGCCATAAAGAACCTGAAATAAAAATCTAAAAAAATATAATATTCTAAAACCGCGAAATTTCGCAGGTTAAAGTGATGTTCATAGTTAAACAATTATTGCCCTGAACCTTGTGTGGTTCATTGGAAAGTGTTAAATAAGTAGCCCCAGTACCTAATTGGAAAGAACAATGTTATCTACTCCTAATTTCATCCACCCCTTAAAACCACAAAGGAGGTTACAATGAAACTATCCGAAATTCCAACATTAACTAATGTAACAAATAAATACAACACTTTAGTCGCCCATCCTCTCTCATTAGGTCAATAACAGAATTCTTGTGTACATACATTACATAGTTAGCCACTGTACGTCCCTGTATTCCTCCAATCACGGCCCCAAATAAACAAAAAAGAATTACGTATTTACTAGAAACACGTGTATTCGAGAATAGTATACAAAAACTTTGTTAGTCCAATGTAGGTACGAAACTATTTTATTAGTTTATGTACTTTTGCTCTGTTTTCCTTGTGATCTTATTAATTCTCGAGATTTATTTATCAAGAATGTAGGACATTGTTCTTTAATTTGTTTTTTATCATGTTTCTTTTTTATTTCCATTATTTTACGGGGAATATTGTTGTCCGTTTATGCCCATTTTTTTATTGTTTATCGACTTCCATTTCTTTATTATTACGTTACATAGTTTTTATGATAACTTACCGTTTGGCTGGAAAATGCAATAACTTTTTTTGCAAGTTGGAGGGATTGATGGGGACTTTTGACATTACTTTTAATTGATGATATTATAAAGAATCAAACAAAGATTCAGCAAAAGAAAGAAAAAAGTTATTTACAATTGATTTAGGCATTCACTTAATTAATTAATTATTTATTTATTTCAGAAAAGGTCCATTACATTAAATTTCATTTCGATTGCAATATACACAATAAACAATAACATAATACTCCAAAGATTCAATTCATTAAAATTCAATACAATTAAAATACTTACTTACAATAAACTCAGATATGATAAACTTTTATGATTTAATATTATTTTTTAATAATGAAAATAAACATGTCACTTAGAAGTCTTTATTTCTGACATAACCACCGCTACTTCTAACGCCTTCAGAGGGCCAATTCTCGTACTTAAAAAACATTCACATTCAAGTCGCAATCTGTCAAACTTGTCAAAAATGTTGGTAAATTGATGGTTATTTTGACAGATTGCGAATGAGATGCGAATGTTCGAACGTTCTTAAAAATTACGGGAAATGCCCCTCAGTTTCAACAAAAGGTCAAAATTATTTCCTCATATTTCCCAAAGCAAGTTATAAAAAACTTAATACTAGCTTGCCAATAGAATTCACATGTAGCTACTTATGCACTATTCAGAGGCACATGTTAGTTCAGTACGTGAGTCCGCGCAGTGCCAACACAATTCTCACTAAAGTTCTACTTACTTCGTAATGGAATAGAGTGCCTGAGCGCATACGGATTCTACAACTGAATGAGAATGAATGATAAAAAGTTGCTTATAAAATGTATTTAGGAATTTTAGCTTGGAAGCTAGAGTTAACTAAAACAGAACTATACAAATATTGAAATGATTTTAATTTCTGCAAGTAGGTTTGTACGTACAAACACTTTTACAAGTCAATCATATTTTAAAAACTAAATGAGGCCGGCGTTTCCTTACTGACTACTCTGAGAAGAAAGGCCGAAACAAACTCAGAGGTCACAGACTCTTCTTAGTGCTTTAAGAGCGAATCTCACCAATGAAACTGAACGCGATCAGTACATATAAACCGCGTTCAAGAGCCCAGTCATCGTTGAAAGAGGCAGAGAGTCAGTGTCATCTTTTGGAATATTGACACTGACAGCTCCAGCACGGCCTACTGTGGCATGACTCAGGTCACACATTATGTATGACTAAGCTCGCCCCGCAGAATGCGGTTCCAGTCCATCTAGGACTGATCGCGTTTAGCTTCACTCCAAATTGATCCAAGGTACTTCAATGACACTTTTGTAGGCTATTTATATTATAAAATATTTATATAATTCGTAATCAAATCCACGTTCATCTATCCAATCAGACCTACATTGATAAATAGACTTTGATTGTGGTTTGACTTTGCCAGTTGAATATCTACATTGGCTATTCTGATTATTGGCGTTTTTTTACAGACATTATTTATGTTAGTAATAATAGAAGACATGTCCCATAAAATAATTTTCGTGCTGCTCATTCAATCTTGATATAATTCACCACTCAATATCATTGCAATAACTAGGTGGAAAATGTATCACTTTTTAAGTCTTTTTAATAGAACAAAATACGAAATAAAAACCGAATTTTTGTTCAATATAGTTCACTCATTCAAAATGGTGAACCATTTTCTACAGCGCATACACTCGTTTAAAACCACGAGCGTTCCATTTGATTTCACCAGGCATACACGTGCATTTAGACTTTTATTTACCCGTTTCAAGCTGCATCTAGATCCAGCTACTGGGCTCCAATATAGCTTTAAACGAGCAAGTCATTCGTTTCTGTGGTCAGTGCGTCCCGTATTTCCAATAGCAACAAGTGTTGTTGTCAAAATTGTGAAGGAAAGTTTTCAGTCTTACTTTGTTGATGTTTTTCTTAGCATAAGCATAATCAGTCTATACATTTTCTCACTACTGGGACACAGACCTAATTTTTCTGTAAGAGGGAGCGGGTCGTAATTCACCACGCGGGCCCAGTGCGGGCTGGTGGATGTCACATTTGATTTTTTAGTTCTAGGACATGCCGGTTTCCTCAAGATGTTTTCCTTCACCGTTTTGAGAGCAGTGGTGATGAAATAATTTACATAAAGTAATGTGCCTGCTTGGGTTCGACCTCATAAATCGCTGTTTTTCCTGATTTTGCATAATTATGTTAGCAAAGTCAACACTCTCTTCAAATCATAATTATGATTATGAGATGAGTTATAGGCTAATGGATTTTATTCCATACTAGGATCTATGAAATACATCTTAGAGAAAAATAATTATGAGATGCTGATATGCTTTTTCATTAATCAGTCATTTCAACAATATTAACAGAAATTATGAGGAGAAAAAGAATTACTTGCATAAAAAAAAGTCTAGGAAATGGTCACGACCAAAAAAAGTCTTTAAAATCACGAAAATCCTGAACAATTAATAGGAATGTTCCATTTGAACCACGGCACACAGTTTTGAATAATTAATTCTGTTCCGTGATGATAGCCAATTTAGTAAAGTGTGGAATTAAATCACGCATAATATGACAAACACACGTAACTTGTGGCACAGAACACAATATACAAATCGTGTTCAATTAATTCAGGAATGTGATATATGAAACAGTATACAGAGGAACTCATGAAAGCATTGTTAGAAATAAACTGTTAATACCACGATGCTTTTCTCAGTATTGCAGTCATGTCAGTATTGCATCAAACTTCTTGACCTTGCAGACCTATGTGCAAAGTCAACATTTTTGTAAGGGTGTTTATGACTGACAAAAAACGTTGAATTCTTGGAATGCGTATTTAGGTTCACCTATCTTTGTTAACTTTTTCCTATTATTTTGGGAATCACTTTCTAATTCAGCCAGGATTTTACCCTGGAATAAAATATACTCGTTTACTTACTTAGGTTAATTAAGTATTAAAATCGGCTTCCCTAAATATTCAACTTTATTTTCCACTACTAAGATCGAGCAACAAAACGCCGAAAGACATGTTTCTTGTACGGGCCTTTAATTTGTAACTTTATTTTATTTTTATTATTTTGTTGTTATAGCGGATATAGTATTCAATACTATATTTCAAGTTGGTTGTAGTAACATACTTATAACTTAATAGAATTGCATAATTATTCATTGTTTTATTCGGTGTTCACATTTGGTTTCAAAAGTTATGGAATTGTGAACACATTGCTTTGTAATGCAGACAATATGGGACAATGTGGGATCGAATAAGCCCATTTTTATCTCATTATGACTAAAAATTTGAGAGATATGATTTTTTTTTGTACTTGCATTGAGAATATTTCATCAAAATGGCTGCCACATAGCGGAGAAGTGTATTGAATCCAAGATTAGAGTGAAATTATACTTTAAAATAGTTTATATTTAAGTATTTAGAATACCTTTAGTCCATGTCCGGACACACTGTATATATTGGCCATGAAACCTGCCACTTTATCACTCCAAACTCCACAAATTCCTACCTCCAAACATCAGGTGTATGTACCAGTAATAACAATAAATTGTTCTCAGTAATGATAATGTTATTAATAAGTGGAATCAGCTGTGAGGAACGTGGAGTAATCATGTTCAAACATGGCGCCAGAATATACACGTGTTTCTAATCCGTTATAATAGGGTGTTGTTTGTCAGGCGCTAGAGCGAAATATTTAGCCACAGTCACAGAGGCTTTGAGTTTGAACTGATAAATTGACATGTGGTTTCCGGTGAACATAAACATTTTACTCGGTGTCTGCGTTGATGGCGTAATGGCTTTCATCCCCTTGTCGTGGTCAAATTGATACATTTCAGCGGGGCGAGCATGGCCTTGTGGCCTGCCTCGAATCACACATTTTTATCACAGTTCAGTCATATAAAATTTGTGTTTCGAGGTATGTCACAGTAGGCCGTGCTCGCCCCCTTAGAGGCACCTATACATTTATGTCTATTAGAAACAGTACTAATTCCCATATCAAGCCCATCTATAGTCGTAATTACGGTTTTGTTTTATTTTTCAAGCATCCAGAAAAGTGTGAGTATTTCACGCTCCAAAGTCCGAATCATCTTTATACGAGTATACCGGCTTCAAAAAATGAGGAGGTTCTATGTTCGTCTGTATATACATATATAATTATTATTAATGGATTTTCATAGATAATTTTTACATATATAATTATTATTAATGGATTTTCATAGATAATTTTTATATATAATTATTATTAATGGATTTTCATAGATAATTTCTTTAACTGTGACAAAAACGAAAAAACGATGCCAAAGACACCAACTTCCGAAATTAAAGTAATTTTTCACTTTGTAGTTTTTTTCTTTGAAATCTAAAACTGATAAAGACTACTCTTGCAGAGAATCTAGTAATAGATTAAAATATGAAAATTGACTGTTATTCTGGATCGGATAGCTCTTAAAAAAAGTGCAAAAATAATAGACACTTGTTCATGTACATAAGTACTAATTGTATTTCTCTAACACAAAAAAATCATAACCCTCCTTTTTGCTTCGCCGTAGTCGGGTAAACATCAAATACACTTGACACCTTCTAAATAAAGATGAATGTGTAATGTAATCTAATTCACGTTAGTGAGTGGTGGCGTATGAATTTAACCTGAACAGAGGGTTTAATTACATTTCCATCAGATACTTCTGGAACATACCAAACATTAACATGCTATATCTTCCTTCCTCACAAAGATTAACAAAAACAAGGCTAATCCAAGACAGCATCCCTTATAATAAGTTTCCGCATCTTAAGAGTTCCCTGGAGGTAGTAAATTTCCCGCAAATTGAGTGACTAATCCCTCCACAAATGCGTCCCTGGACGTTTGCACTCTTGGAGGGTCAGTCTATGTCTTTAATGTGATCAGCTGTCTGAAAAAGGAATAGAAAGGTTTGAGTAAAGCTTTTGAGTTACATACGTTTTGTAGTGATGTTGAAGTCTGGAAACGAAACTGAAATGTTGTTTTTTCGTCTCCTATACTTTGTCTTCTTGTGTGAAAAACTTTTCGTAAGAAAATAACTAATCTGCAGCAACAACTTTCGGTGTCCAAAAATTTTAGATAATTAAATTGATTTAAGAAGTATTTACTGTTTTTATGAGGGTGCAATATACAAGTACCTGCATAATTATACAGTTATCACACCTCTACTTAGGAAAGAAAACTATATTCAGGCGCTAGAACGAAATATTTAGCCACAGTCACAGATCATGGCTTTAAGTTCGAACTGATAAATTGACATGAAGTTTCCAGTGAAGATAAACGGTTAATTTGGTATCTCTGTTGATGGAGTAATGGTTTTCATCCCCTTGTCGTGATCAAATTCTTATATTTCACCTGGACGAGCACGGCCTTGTGGCATGGCTCGAGTCACATATTTTTATCACAGTTTAGTCATATAAAATGTGTGACTCGAATCATGTCACAGTATGCAGTGCTCGCCTCCCAGAAGCACTTATAGATTAAGTACCTAGTACCAATTCCGTATCAGGCCGATCCATAGAAGAAGGCGTAATTATGGTTTTGTTTTTTTTTCCCATTTGGAGAATGTTAGCACTAAAAAGTCTGTCCATCATTTGCGAAAATGTTCCACAATTAAATTTCGAAGCCACCTTATCACCTCTAAACAAGGTCACCCTCCACCGTCCTCAGAAAATCTCAAGAACCTTTCAAAGTAAAACTATTAGTAACACGATATAAGTTTTAAACGCCAATATCATAATGCTACGAGTACGTACAAATTGAGTGGTACGGACGTGCGGGACCGCTTTCCTCGTTAACCAAAGTGAGTTTCGATGTACCAACACAACGGCTTATATTGGCTTCAAGGGAATAATTGTGGATTTTCTGAAAGATTTTTTGATGGACTAGGTTTTGTTCAGGGATTTGGGAGTGGCCTTGGATTGAGAACAAATTTGGATTGTGGTTCAAGTGTGAAATTGTTTTTTAGAGATTATTTCAAATGCTTACTTCGTGTTGACTGAATGAAAAATAACTTCGCTTTAAGCTATTTTCTGAAGAAGAACATTATTTCGAGCAGTTTTCATATCATAAGTACCTTTTTTCTTTTTCAAAACATCTAATTTGGTTTTCGCTGTTTCGTGTACTGATCGCAAGCGCTACTGCTGAGCACTAGATCCTGGGATCGATTCCCGGGTCGGAAAAAGTGCTATTAGAAATGTGGGTGTAGACACCTTCTATATACGCACGTCTGCCTAGTTCTTGGGGGAATATTGGCGTGTTGTTATGTTATGTAACATAGTTTTGGTTTCACAGTTAATATTATTGAAAATATGCTTTATTTCGGTGTGCGTGAAGCTTAACAGTATTTTACATCAAATTCCACGACAATACTAAGGTAAAGGATAAACAAAGAAGTACTAACTAGTTTGGAACTATAGCTTGCAGCAACTGTGAGTCGATTAAGCGTATTTACAACAAAGAAATACTTCCTTAATTAATTTATTTTTAAATAGACCAGAACAACTTTAAGCCGCTTTGTTCCTAAACTCTAGTAACTAGTATTGTTTGGGTCGCCAATAAAAAGTGACGTATAGGAAATGTGTTTGAATAATACAAAACTTTCTTGAGTTTTCTCATATCTTCCCCCTTTGGTTCTTTTGCTTCCTGGAACGTAATGCGTCCTAGATAAGACATGATGGCATGTATGCACATATTTTCTACAATATTGCTCTTTCTGGGACGTTCAGATAAAAATGGTAAATGAGTTCTGTGCCCTGTTTATCAAAACTTACAAGCCTTGTATTACCAAATGTCCTTATTTAGTTCACAAGTACCTACTTATATTTTTACACTTTTATTCGTGATTTTGTTGGTCAAAAAATTCTTTGTGAGTTTACAACTTCTAGAAAATCATAACAAATCCTGAGAGTATCCGACGACTCTCTATTCCGTCTTACAAGTTTACAATTGTTGAGCTTAGTACCGCAATAAATGTTTAAATTCGATTTTCTTTTTAAAATGTAGTCAAAAGAGACAGATGACCTGATGCTCGTGTCCCAGCAGTGGGGGAGTGGGGATATTAAGGCTGATTATGAATATGGTGGGCTATGAATTCAAAGAAAATGAACATTCTAGGTAACTTGTGAACGTGTAGACTTGTAACTTTGATAAACCTGTACCTTCAGTCAGAGTAACTATTTGACATAATTATATACATACACATCTCATAATCAGCTGCCTAGCCTTAGCCCAACTATGTTTGAGATCGGCTTCCAGTCTAACCGGATGCTGCTGAATACCAGTATTTTACATGAAGCGACTGCCTATCTGACCTGCAAAATCCAGCTATTGGGTAAGTCGATACCTCCCCCCCCCGTCAATAAAATTACATCTCCCTGTCACTCATAATCACTCCCACTTTCCAACTCTTCATCTCAAAAATCAACAAAATAATAACCTAAAATCTTACCACGGTCTAACACAGAAACTCTTGCAAGCTTACCACATTAGTTGGCGCTAGAACACTTAATACCATCTAATACCCACTTATGCCTAGCCTACTCAGAAACTGTCTCCGGAGCATTAACGCTCGTTACTACTTGGAAGTTGGGTAAGCAGCAGCAACTACAAGATGCTGGGGAAAACTTTTAATGCTTTGAGAAATGATATCGTCTTCTCTGTATAGCTATTTTGCTAGCGGAAATTATTTTGAGTGCAGTAGGTATGTTGTCGTGAGCAGGGTTTGAAAGGGAATGGATAATGCCGTAAGTTTATGAAACAAAAATCAGCTCTTCCCTACATTTATGTTCGCATAGCTCGTCAAAATGTAGGGAACAGCTGATTTTTTTTCGCAATTTCAGTGTTTGGTCCCCTAACGAAAGTTGTTCATAATGATGAGTACCCCTTAAGAAATTTCGTGTATGAATAGATACACCTTATATGTCGAGGATAATTTATACCGCAAAACAGAACAGAATTAGCATCCGTTGATTTTTTTCACCAGCCAATGAGTCAGTAGTATTGTGTTTCATGGATGGACTACTAAAGATTCCCTTAGGCCTTTGAAGCTGTAAAGGCCGTATAATATTAATGGTTATACCTTATGTAGGTATCAATAACGTTCATAGAAGATAAGCCGACTGAAGTGATTACAGCTTCAAATAAATCCTACACCCTAATTGCTTAAATACACGATCAATCCGAATTGGAATCGATTCGAAACAAATATCTTATCCATTTACGTTGCTGAGCAGATTTTTTTAATTTTTTTAATGAAGCAATGGTGTAGGCGTTTTTTCAAACCGATTCCAATTCTGACCGATCATGTATTACGAAATTAGGGTGCCAATTCCTATCACAACAAAGCACAGATAACCTTTGAAATATCTTGGAAACTATATACCTACATTGAATCTTAAAGACGAAGAGAGGGAGGATTCGTAAAATGTGTGGTAGTGTTTTGAATTAAACTCGATTGTGTCAGTTTCTAGTATTCTCACGGGGATTGGACCACTAATCAAATGCAGTAATTAAAGATAGAGATTTAGCACAGTTTATGATGCAGTAATTAAAGATAGAGATTTAGCACAGTTTATGAAAATGTTTAAAGTATATTCGTATACAGTACTGTAATTCATGGACTAATTTTCTAGTATAGGTAATCCCGTAGTCTGGGACCTCAGGGTTAGTTCTTCCTTCCCATCCTTAGGCTGGATAGTTGTGATCTAAAAAATCTTTTGGACATCTTGCATAGCAGGATTCAGAATCTCAGTGTCACCCGTAATTTTCAATTTTTTTGACAAATAATTTCTTTTTGCACTTCAAATAACATAGCTAACACTTTATACCAATGTCTCAATTTCATTAAATTGAGCATCATCTCGGGAATTCAGCTCCTAAAAGCTCAAACTTTCTTATGCCACAACCTTCCCGGCTTACTTTCATCAGTACATAGCGCGATACGTACATAGGCACAGCAAATTAATTAATGATTTAATCCTCTTAAAATAACGCTTTGAGCTTAAGTTGGGGAAGGAAGCGGGCAATTGAGGTAGACTAGTTACTGAATTGATGGATAGATGGCGCTGTTTAACATAAGTATGTTTTTCTATTTCAGTGCTCTCGTACACCATTCATTGAGATTGGTCTTTCCATTGGCTACATAAAAAAGTGGTTAATTAGATTTCATTTGGCCTTCGACGAAAGTGGTAACTTTTAGAGCAATTTTTAATTTAACCTGAATTTCGCTTTAGTTTGGGAAGATCAGATTAAATATATAAGAATGTCATCCGTATTTGTTAGATCTTACCGTTAGACTTAAGAACGGTGGTGATAATGAAGAGGCCAGAAAAATCGAGTAAAAATGTAATACCAAGAAAACTAACCTAAAAAAGCCCGCCCTTTCCTATCTTGGGGTCGGCTTCTGGTCTAACCGGATGCAGCTGAATACCAGTATCTTCCATGGACCCGATAACCCACTTAACGGGTAACACGATAACGCTTGGTAAGACTGATTCTCAGATTCACAATACAAAAACCAAAAATCAATCAAGAAATAAGCAGGTAAAAATCTTTTAAATCGCGCCATACATGAACATTGTGCATACCATTATAAACCTTAAATATACTTAATCGTGTCGTCAACACATCTACATACATTATAAGTAATCTCTGTTGTATAAACGCAAAGGCTTTACTTAATATTATTTACGCTCAGTTTGCATTGAAAGGTGGATAGAATACTAAATTGTATCGACATAATGGGGTTTATTTATAAACGTTGCCAGTTAAGTAATTATTAGTGACTGATTAACCATACATTTTTGACGTTTGAATGTCACTTAACTTTAAGCAACCCCAAAATAAATCAATCGGCCCAGCCTTTTCTCAACTATGTTGGGGTCGGCTTCCAGTCTAACCGGATGCAGCTGAATACCAGTATTTTACATGGAGTGACTACTTATCTGACCTCCACAACACAATACCTGGTTAATACGATAGCCCTTGGTAAGACTGGTTGTCAGACTTTCGGGCTTCTGACGACCCGTACCTAACGACTGCCAAAGTTCCACGAATGACAGCCGGGACCAACGGCTTAACGTGCTTTCCGAGGCACAGAGGAGTCTCGGTATGTAAAGATGGTCACCCATCCACGGGCCAACCCCGGCAAGCGTAGCTTAACCTGATTGATCGACCTGTGCGGCTGTTATTACCGTTATTCCGTCAATGACGAGAAAACCCCAACAGTAATTTTCTTCCAAAATATTGGAACATCTGAAAAGAGAAATGAAACGAAAGCTTTTGATATCAAAGAGATCAACAGGAACAAACTTTGCTATGTCAATGAAATCAGTTTGCCGAGCTGAACAGAAAGTAATTACTACCACGGAATCAAAGTTTATAATAAAAATAATTTGTTGCCCGCTCGAGGTGCTAACTGAGACATAGAGTTAGAAATGGAGTTGTCACGTAGACAGAACTTTCGTGAAATTAAATCGACATTATGTCAACAACTTCTTGCTTTTTTAAAGTCTATCTGAGTTAGTATATTCATAACGACTTTCTGCATTTTTGTTAAGTTTTATGAACCTCTTTCTATCCGCCATTAATCTTTATGAGGATTTATTATGCAGATCAGGACGTGACACAGGCTTTATCATAATCTAAGATTCAAAAGCTCTAAACCGATTACGTACTAGCGACGTCATATTACGCAGCTAGATCAGAATAGCCGAGAATCAAGATAAATGGCATACAATTTGAAGAGACTTTTGACAGCAAATTCTCATCTAGATACCATATTGTGAAGTATCACTTAATCTACCAAAGGCATCAATATTTTAATTAAAGACAACACTTAAAATTGTATTGTGGAGACTTCTAAAACTCAGTAGGTCTACACAAGGAGTGTTGGGAGTGAAGCGGACAGACGCGGTAATTGATCGATGAGGTCGGATGGTGGAAGTGTGAGCCAATTCTGTGCTAATGGTAATAGTCTTTTATGTATATGTGTAGGTATATGGTGAGGTTCTCAGTAGTGACTGTAATGCCGTTAGGAATGGTTTCTTTAATTTTCTAGTCAGATTTTATTGAATTAAAATTTTAAATCATCCTTACATATTATAAAACAAAGTCCTTTAAGAATGTAATTATTTTCATTTATTAGGTAATCTTTCAGAATTAACCAGAATATAATTACTAAATTTACAACGCAGTTTAAAAAATTGTGTTATTTCATCCTAACGAGGTAAACGGTAACCGTAACACATTTATTAACGATCCACAATGAGTATTAAAATACTTATAATAAAAAGAAATATTATAAAAAACAACAAAAAAAAAAACTTGTGTTTCAGCTCTATAATAAATTCCGCTATAAATAAATACAATTCAATGTTAACTAGATAATTTTGGACCAGGTTTGCAGGCATTGCTAAGTAAGTTCTATACGCTGACATACTTGTATCTACCTTTCCAACATTAGTACGTACCCTCGATTACATAATACATAATCAGCCTATAATGTTCCCACTGCTGGGACACAGGCCTTCTCTCGGTGAGAGGGAGTGGGCCGTAATCCATCACGCGGGCCCAGTGCGGGTTGGTAGATGTCACATGTCTTCGGTTCGCGGACAAGCCGGTTACCTCACGATGTTTTCCTTCACCGTTTTGAGAGCAGTGGTGATGAAATAATTTACACAAACTAAAGCGCCTGTCAGGGTTAAAACGTACGACCTTCAAATCGTAAGTCGCGGCCGTTACCAGTGGGCCACCACTGCTCTACTGGGCCACCACTGCTCTACTGGCCCATCAATGATCTCTAGGCCACCACTGCTCTACTGGGCCACCAATGATCTCTAGGCCACCACTGCTCTACTGGGCCACCAATGATCTCTAGGCCACCACTGCTCTACTGGGCCACCACTGATCTCTAGGCCACCACTGCTTTACTGGGCCCCCACTGCTCTACTGGCTACCCTCGATTATAATTGTTTATTTATTTCAAGTCTCATAAATACAAGCGTATCAGAATCAGACTCCAAGATTTCTCCGAGTGCATTTCTTAGCAACAAGATGTATTGAAGCCGGGTGCAGATTAAAAATTATTTCTTTTATTTCTCTGAGCTGTTTATTTCTTGTCCGCGTCTCCTCCTTAGTTTTCATCCAATTTGACAGCAGATTACTGGGGCAAGTGTTGTGAGAAATTGTGGGGAGATTGTAATAGATATTTTTAATGGAGTTTCCATGTTTATTGGAAGATGAAAGATAGTGTTAAAGGTTATCAGTTCCTTCATCAAAGGTTTCCATGATGAGTTGTACATCAGCGATGACTTTAAATACGAATCTAAGAGAAAGCTGCTACTGTGTGCACACAGTCATGGTAGCTTTCTATCAAGTTCCTTATTGCATCAATTCAAATTTTGTATTGCAGATAATCTACAACTATCTTTATTTAAGCTACGGAGAGGATACAGAGCCAATAATGACTAAGATATAAATGAAAATTATTAATTAATACACTTAAATTTCCCTTATCCTATCTCAAAACAAAATGCAAATGCTACATCAGCAACATAGACACCTTAGTTGCTTCTAGCTAAAGTACACAAAACTATCACAATATTCAAAGGAACGAACGAGACCGCCAAAGAAAATATCAAAGCTGACAATACCGAAGTTATTGAAGCGCGTGTAAGAATGAATGAACGACAAACTTGTGCAGATGCAATCGTCTCTCTGCAACGCTATTTAAACTTAGACTTTTGTTGTGGATTCTGCAAGTTCTGATGTTTGTTCGACAGTTGGGCCGGAGTGTGAAATAGTTTGAGAGCGAATTTTGATGGATGCGATGATCCGGTGAGTTTAAGATTGAAAGGGTGTACTGATGCGAGTTTTGGAATTTGTTTTGTGATGTTATGTGATGTCATATCTAGTTCAAATTTTTTATAATACGAGTATACTATCTAACTAGGCTGTTCGTCACGAAGATCAATTTTAAAATACACTAAAAATGACAAATTCGATATGGTGAAATAAAGTTTAGGGCATTCTTTGTTGTTAGTTTTTGGTGGCCTTTTAAATTCACATAGATTTAAAATGCTTCTCATATATTATGTTAATTTATTAATAGCTCAATGACACGACGTCTAATGAAGAGATTTCAAGGATCTTAACATTTGAGCCAACGAATGCACGTACACAAAATCATAATTACCAGATTTGTACGTTTTGCAACGACGAGTGATAAATTTCGTTCATATGCTTACCGACCGAAATGCGAATGTCAGACGCATAAAGAAACTAGAGTCCTCTTATCACGGGCACATAAATAAGAATTTTAGCGGCCAATGTGATGCACGAATATCCTTAATACTATCACATAAGCAGGGATTTATCACGTTCAGCTTGATCACGATTTACTGGTGTGTTCAAGATGTGAGCTGAAGCGAGTTTTTGGGCTATGCGAGTTAAATGCTTTGGTATACTTGGCCTGCGGGCTGTGTCGTCCCCGAACAGTCAGGCCTAAAGAGGGGGCACGCAATATTCCATGCGAGCCTTTATGGGAGGACATGCGATCGTGGATCGGCCGCACTGGGTGATGGGGCCCGCTAGGCATGGCGGGCTGGTACCAGTCGAGGGTGCGGCGAGTGTACAAGTATCTCTCAGGCCCCCGATTCATGGTAGTAGTAGGAACAGTGGGGTTTTATTTAGCAGGAGTCCGACATATTTTTATAAGATCCATGAAGATTCCCCACGGAAATAAAATAAAAAGGATAAAAACACTTTAAAATCAACGATAATTGTTAAGTTATAATCAAGATTTTTTCAAATTTTATATTCCAGTCAAATGTATTTTCCTTCGAAGTACTTTCTCTATTAGTCTTTTAGCAGTAAGAAAATTACTATACGTACAGTCTGGTAAAGGTGCATTTGGAAAACTAAAGGCATTGGATGGGTATCTAGTTTGTAAGTGATGACGACAAACTATAATTATGTAATTTATGTAATAGATATGTATGACTTTATTGAGAGTAAAGTTTCATTAAACCATAACCTAAATAAACTTTTTGTGTCTTATAGAATTATACTATGCTAACCTAGTTGCTAATACTATTCTACCTACATGCCTTCCTACTATATTTAAAACAGCCTCGCCTGTTTCTAATTTCACTTTTTTTTTTCCTTTCTACACCATGGAAATCTGCCCTAGAACAATAATTAAGCCACCGAGTTGCCTAGTTCGAGTCTATTTGGTTTTACCTATGTACACTGCTGTCAATTTCTTGTTTTTTCTTTCACCGATGAGTCCATTATTTCTGCCATCCTTTGTCCACTTATGCCTTGCACCATAACAAGAGAAAAAAAGCTTGGCAAGGAAAAACGTAACAATGTTTTTTACTCGTTTCTTATGTTGTTGTCCTTGCTAAACGTTTTTGATATTTTTATGTTTCTTTTTAGCTTTCAGATTCGTTGTTTATGTTACAAACAACGTTCAATTTTACTCGTAATTTAATCAGTTTTGTTATTCTGTTATGGCAATGCTACTTAAAGGTTGCCGCACATTTTGGAGGGTCGCATCGCTATGCAGAAATTTTCCTTCGTCACATTCGTACATTTTGTATGGAACATCGGACAGTACATGTGGACCGCGCTGCGCTTTATTATATCTTGATTACACGATGCGCCGCGAGCCGATGCGTCTGTAATGTGCGTCTGTAGTATTGTCTTATTTTATAGTCTCAAGAAAAGTTTAAACTTGAAAATCTTTTCTCGGCCATAGTTGTAGACTTAAAAAGCTTCTAAAATATCTTTTTTTTTTGTTTTTGTTTGGGCTTGTGGCTAAGTAATAACAGCTGCACGGGTCAATCGAAGGCTACGCTTGATTAGTTGTGGATGGGCGATCATCCATTACAAATCGAGATCCGTCCGTACCTCGGAAAGCACGTAAAGCCTTTTGGTCCCGGCTCTTATTCGTAGATCTTGGACAGTCGTTATGGTTAGTCAGAAGCCCACAAATCTGGCAACCAGTTTTACTAAAGGAGTACGGTGTTACCCAGTAATTGGACTGGAGCAGTTGCTCAATGTTAAATACTGGTATTCAGCTGCATCCGGTTAGACTGGAAGCCGACCCTAGCATACGTGGGGAAAGGCTTGGCAGATTGATTGAATTTTGACCAACAATATCTTATTCATAACAAATACTTAGTAGCCTATTATAAAACAAATATTTTTTCTTATATATTTTTTTTAAACTTTCTACATTACAACATTAAAAAATATAAATATAAAACGGCAAACAATTAGCTGTTGAACAAAAAGAAAGTGCACTCTTATAACTGTCTAATTAGACAGAGAGACTTGTTAACTAGAGTTAAGACCATCGTTAACGTTTTCAAAGTTAAACAATTACATATTTTAACCTGAATAACCTTTGAACCTTTATACATATTTGTACATTTTTTACCCTTTTTTACCCTTTATACATATTTTACCCTTGAACCTTTATACATATTTTAACCTGTGTTTTAACGTTTAATCATCTTTGTTACCGGGGTAATTTTATTGCAGTTGCATGAAGTGTTTGAGGAGAGTTAAAGCAAACAAGAGTAAGCGAAACGGTTTAAGTTTCAGTGTTTATTTGCCTTGGTTTTATGTTAACTATTTAGTCTGTTTAGTCTTTTCACAGCTAGATTTGGCCCTTCTTTTATTTGGACCAGATACGGCTCTTTGTCAATATTTTATACTTTTTACACACATAATATAAAAATAAAGCTCATCTAGTCTTCCCATGCAAGTAGCTATAGAAGGCCACCTGCTACGATCCTTGCATACTCCTTTTGCTTCGTTTAAATTCAAACATCTAGCCATACACGCACGCCGGCTTAGAGTACTACGCTCCTGACCTTTCTGAAGAACATCACCAGTAAGGTCACTTTAAATAAATTGCAGCGTTGATGCTATACTTTGCAAAGACACCAATACTGTGACTTTTGTAAAACAAAGGGTTAATTTTGTTTTATTTGTCTTTAGTCACTACAACACTACTGACTATTTACAGCGTATGAAAGTAGACTGCACAATTGTTTAACAGTCTTTCGTAAATCTTTTCTATCACCCACTTTTTGTTTTAAAGTTATGACATGATGAAATGCCGTCAAGATCTTTAAAAAAATATTTTAACATAAAGAAACTCTCCATCATCAAAATCAACAATGAAAAACGACCACTATTTCATATTATCAAAATCAAATCCATTTATTTGTCAATGTAGGTGTCGTTAATTACAGATGTTAACAAGCTTAGGCCATATCTTTACAGGTATCACTACATTCTACCCACAGGGCGTACAAACATTAAGTTACAATAATATTAATCAACACATCAAATTATACAATAACAGATTAAATTAAATTATTTCATTATTTTTCTTTCATTTCATTCCCCACGTCAGGAAAACAACACAGCTTTATCCGTAAACTAATTTCATTCCTTAATAACCCGTTTTACGAAACCACTGGATGTAACGTAGGTATCCTAGTAGAAATTTAATTAAAGTACCGGAAAACGCAGTCTGTAAAAATAGAGAGATCTTTTTAAAATCTCTTTAAAATTGAAGTATTGTTGCAAGTGAGATGGTATTACATTTTTAATTTACTGCGGAATGGATATCGTTTGTAACGAAAATCTTAAAAAACATAATGTAGTAAAAAGCAACTTAGGGATTATGTGGCGAGGATGAACTGCAAGATGAAAAATCCGTCAGGCTTGTCTCCCAGATTCTTATATGGAGCATCACTTATTAATTATCAATAGTGAATTTATTTATTCTGTTCATATTAACTCCACCGAATATATCGAACATTTTGGTGTGCTTGTCGGTAATAAACATCACAATCAGCCTATAACGTTCCCACTGCTGGGAAACCGGCCTTCCCTTTGTGAGAAGTAACCACTACGCGGTTGTGTGTTGGTCGATGACACATGTCTTCGTAATTTTGGTTCTAGGACATGCCGATTTCCTCACGATGTTTTTCTTCACCGTTTTGGGAGCAGTGGTGATGAAATTAAATACACAAAGTGAAGTGCCTGCCTGGATTCGAACTCACGACCAGCTCGTAAGTCGGGGCCGACACAGCTGGGCCACCACTGCTAATAAAATTGTATGAAACACACCCACACTTATCCTTATTTGTCTATAGATACCCTCTCTTACTCTGCTTCCAAATAGTCCCTACGTAAATTTTTTGTTTCAAGCCTTACTTGTGTTCTCCTGCTGGGCAAGAATCACCCCTTCTTCCTGCCACACCCCCTTGAAGTATTCAAATTTTGACCCTACAAATAAAACAATAAATAACTCTTCCCCATCAATGGAACTTCAGAACCATAATAACAAACAGATCCAACTTTCAACTCCAATATCAACACAGAAATATCAAACACAAAATGGCCGAAACCATAATGCAACTCTGAAATTAAATTTCAAGCCAGAAATTCTCGACAGAATGAAACAGGATAAAGTTTTTAATAGTTCCAACAGAATTACGAGGATATTAACATTTCGGTGCCACAACATTGCAAGATTGTATTAGCATATTTAATAAAATATTACATTTCGTTTGGAGGAGCTTGTGTCTAAGTAATAACAGCCGCACGGTTCGATTCATCAGGTTAAGCTACGCTTGCCTGGGTTGGTCTGTGGACGGGTGTCCATCTTTACATACCGAGACTCCTCCGTGCCTCGGAAAGCACGTTAAGCCGTTGATCCCGGCTATCATTCGTGGATCTTTGACAGACCACTATACCAAAGAAGCAGCCTAATTATACCTTACGTAAAGGCCCCGTTTAGGTAACTGCAGTTTTTATAGATTTTTATCAATTAGAATTATTTCACACCACAAAACATTATCCAGATCCGTAGTTAATTCCCCTAAGGATTAGTCGGAGATTATGCTGTGGCATAACTTTCCTTCTCCCATCGGATTAAAAGCGAGATTGCAGGCAAGGATAAATTTAGGCCACCCCACTGTTCTTGTGACTATCGTAAAAGTAGGCTTAGAGGTTATGTCAAGAGGATAGACAACTGCTGAATTATTGCAAGGATAATTCTTGGTATAGTAACAGTTTACAGCGATAACCAACGCAATGTATCTTAACTACGATGCGTAATAATAATATAGCATACGGTCAATGGCATAATAGCCAAAAGCGTCGACCAACACCTGAGGAGGCTCTCATCCGGAACGTTGTGTTCCACGCGCGCCTCAAAGAGATGTCTGCACAATTGGCGGAGTCTGCTGATGCCTGTCCGGCTTGCGGGAAAGTCCGAAAGGGATACCGGGGCCCTTGGCAACAGGCAACTGAAGGAACACGGGTGGGTTTTAGTCGGTAAAAGTCTGAAACGCCCTCCCGCTCCGTCCAAAGCGGGAGAAGAAATTTGACGAATCCCCACCCTCAAAAAAAAAAGGAGGCTCTCGTTAGGCAGCCGGATCCATAAAGCGGTACTACTAGATACGGCGCGTGTCGTTACGAGGTTTGTCTCTCAGGAGCCCTGACTACAGGAGTCTTGGACCCTGTTCCCGATACCGGTGGCCTACTATCCTTACTTCCTTAATACTATTATAAAATGCGGAAGTGAGTTTGTTTGTTAGTTTTCACCCTAAAACGGCTGAACAGATTTGGATGAAATTTGGCAAATGGGTAGAACATGGCCTGGGAAAGGACATAGGCTACTTTCCATCCTGGATTGCAAACGAAGTCGCGGGTGACAGCTAGTTTGATTAAATATTATTAAATGTTTTTCTTAAAATATTATAAAATATAATATATGTGTGTGTAAATAAAATAAAGGAAATATAACATCTACACGATGACTCATAGGATTGGAGCAGCATACCCTGTCATTGCGATACATATGATCACCAAGCTAAGTGATAAAGCACAGGCGGTGTGGACTGCATCTTTTTAATAGATATTTTGTGTAAACACTCTCTCATGTACGTCAGCATGGAGGTCGCTGCCACTAATTTCACCTGTCAGTTCACCACGGTTGGCGGGAAACAGTTGAAAGTGAAGCAGTGCTGCATGAGAGGGTGAGTGTGGTGATGAGCCAGTGAAGTGATTATAATCAGCTTAAATATGGGATCAAAAGGATTCTACACACTGAAGTATAAAATAAGGAAAAATGTTTAGTACCTAATCAACATGCTTGCTCAATGCGGATACTACATTCCGTGCTATTTTGCAAGAAAAAGATTCGTCACAGTGTTTTCCTTTAGGTAGTCTCAGAGATATTCAGCTGATTGTATTTGATCTATTTTACACACAATTCACACTTTGTGAAGTCAAAAAAAGACAGCAAAAAAAAAAAAAAAAAAAAAAATATATAAAAAACTAAAAAACCTACTGCAAAACCACAACTGAAAAGAGATACTCAAGTATTGTCATAGAATTTCGATATCCCAGGCGGGACAAATAAAAATTACACCATATTTCAGGTTATTGGTTTGTCCCGCCTACGATATGAAAATTCTATAAATAATAATGCTTGTTTATCTCTTTTCAGTTATGTGTTTGCGAAAAACATAACCCTTCTTTGGCAGTCGGGTTAAAACGTTCCACGAACATTTCTACGAAGAAAATTCTCTTCAGAACGGGCTAACCCTTCCTTTAGAAACTTTTCAACGCCTCAAACAGAATTACGATGATATTAATATTTCTCTGCCGACATTGCAAGATCATAAAATACATAGATTTGAATAGTTAACATTACAATTTGACTGCGGAATAAAATTTCTTACATATATTAATGTAGGAATTGGAAATGAAATAGATACAGTTGTACTTAAAGGTTGGTAATGTGGTATTACATTGAAAGAAAAGTTGTGTGGAACATAATAAAGGAGGTGCATACGAAGGGCGAATTTCACCAATGATACTGAACGCGATTAACATAATCTAAACTGAGTCATAGATCTGTCAGTGTCATCATTATTGTAAAAAATTAACACTGTCAGCTCTACTGTCAACTAAGTACGGAAGGCGGTTTAAATGTGCTAATCGCGTTCAGTTTCATTGGTGAAATACGAAGTTAGATGACGGCTGTTAAGAAAGAAAGAAAAATATGCGTACAGGAAGATAATTATAAATCTGTACCCCAAGGACCGCCCAAATTAATTAAGAATAAGGCCAGAAGAATGACGATGACTTAAATCAACATTGAATGGTTAAAAATAATTGACTATCCTTACATATTATAAAACAAAGTCCTCTGCCGCGTCCGTCTGTCGTCCTGTACGCGATAAACTCAAAAACTACTGCACCGATTTCCATGCTGTTTACACCAATAAATAGTGTGGTTCTCGAGTAAGGTTTTAGTATATAATAACCGACATCTACGCGACATCGAAGTTGCGGGCTTCAGCTAGTTTACTATAAGACGAAGCAAATATCGGTGAGCAAAATTTCTCGGTCCGTGGCATCTGAAATAGCTTTGGTGGTACCTAGTAGATATGTCTGCCCTTGACGTAATTCATACATGGAGCTTTACTACTTTATTATATCACATGGCAGTACCTACTCTGCGTTTACTCGCAGACACATTGAAAGAACATTATAGAATGAATTAAATGCAAGGAGCTTAAATTACTAGAAACGTAATAAATTGCTACCTAGAGTAATATTTCTCTGCAGGGACAGAATAATGCGTTCTATACAATAAGTGAGTTCTTAAATTATGAGCAAAGTTCGAAATATTATCTCACTAGGAATATAATTGTAACGTAATTTGAAAGTTCTTTTATTATTATTTGGTTATTTATTATTAAATAACTAATTCCATAATCAAAATGATACACACTTTCATCAAATAATGTAATTTGATAATAGAATATTTGATTCTACTTCGTTTATTGCCGCCGCAGTGTCAGGGTAATGTTACATTTAAGAATTATGTTAATTTTTATATCTAGCGGAATTAGTTCTCTATGTAATTTTCATCAAAGACTTTTAATTAAAGATAAACAAAATTCTCATTATAAATAGATTACATTCTCATTTCTTAATTACTCTTAGGCCTATATTATCAACTTGTTACTATGTATACGTGTATACTATGTATATGTGTATACGTGCCATCCAATTATGATTTTACTGAAGTGAATATTATTTTTTAATAATATTATGCCCGTAATATTGCGTTATATGTAATAAATGAAAAATACACTCAAGAAGAATTGTGGTCAGGAAAAATAATACCTATAATTAACTAATCGGTAATCATCTTAACTTTTCAAATTCTTTTATGTTCAAATTTTTAATTAAATCCTTCTTTGGGATTACCGCTCGCGATTTTCCGGGATTAAAATTAATTTTAGCAGGCGTTATCCTCTAAAAACATTTTGGTGTTGTTCGAAGACAAAGTTTTTAAAAGCTCATTTTTGGACTCCTTTCTCCTTTGGATTTTCTAGATACTTATTTTGTTTCAATAAGTAGAAACTATAAACCGAAAATCACTTCCACAGATTGCAAACAAGCGTGAGGAAAGATTTGCACGAAAAGAGAGGAAATATGCTATCGACTTTACTATATTTTACTATAAAATAAATAGAGTAACTATTACAAGTCAATACAAAGTTACACACTAAAGTGTTGACCCATTTATTGACTCGAAAAATACTGCACACGTCCCAAATGTTTCAAACACGGTCGCCGAACGCGAAAAACAAAAGTTTTCCCGAAACACGAAGCGATATTGTGCCTGCCGACATTTAAGTGCACGTTGTCATGTATGCGTTAAAGCGCAGAATCTTTTTGGACACTTTTATTCGGCATTTCAAAGTTTATAGGGAATTTTGTTTGAATATTATTATTTCAGTTCTTTAAAGGTGAACACCAATATTCTTCTACAACAAATGTTCAAGATCTATATAAAAAATGTAATTCTGTGAATCATATAACTTGGAATTATAAGTTTGTCGGCGTCAGCGATGGCTGAGCGATAGTGCCACCATAATCTCGATTCGGTGGTACAGACTCCATAGTGCAGGTTTACAATAAAACACGATGATACAGTAAATCAGTTAGTATTTCACTTTCAGAATGATTATCACAGTAGGTACAATACTAATAATGTTCACGCACTACTTTCTACGTTCGGGCAAACCGACAGTTTCGCATAGTAGAAGTGGAGGTGTGCATCTGTTCGTTGCCCTGACAAGACTGCTTCGTCGTTCAGCCACTTCCCTTAACACGACTCTGTCCACGTGACACCCCACTCCAGTGAGCGCGTCACGGAGTTTACCCTCACCTTAGTACTACAATAATCAAATGAGAGACTATTATCGCTCAACTTTTATAATCTGCGACACGGCCATCCTGCTTGCACACGTCCTCGTGTGATGGTTACCCTGCGAACAAATAGTTTACGGGAGAATTTCGTTCCACTCGGTCACTCCTGACCAAACTCTAGATTCATCGTGTTGGTAAAATAAAGAAATTTTAGAACTCTACAGTTTTATTTTAACCAAATCTGACTCTTTAATTAAATCAAACATGATACAAGTGGGAATAATCGAAAAGACTACAATCACTACAATGGGCCATGTACCATAGTCATTCGAATCTACCTTTAAAACTCTACTGCAACAATAACTGCCAAGCTCACAGAAACTCTCGAGTAAAACCTCTAACGCCACGGCTCTCCAGCCGACCAGCAATCGCATTGCTTACACACATCCAGCGCATGGATCAAAACTTCGGTATGCATATCCATCAAGTGGATCGCCCGTGTGCATCACCCACTGACTACACACTACGGTCTCTCCAGACCCCGACCTCCGCCAGAGTTAAACGCGCATCGCGCACCCACGGACTACTTGAGTTGCCTCAAGAGACACCGATTTCTACCGGGCTACGACTACGTAATAACAACTGGTACGGTCGAACACAATACGGCCGAAAGAGAACCTTACTCGACCTTCTACCACAACTTAAGCTTGATCATCATCATCCTTGTTAACATCAACATCGACTGGTACGTGACCCGCTGGCATCTTCCTTAGCCTATCGTGTGCATATTTGTAGGTACGGCAAACGGTAAACGGTACGAGTCGAGTCCTGAAGTCTTATCTTTAGTTCACCAGTTTTAATACGCATACGAGGTAAACCGTCACTAAAAATGAGCGAAGATTCTATAAAGCAACGATATTTGCGATTTTGTTATTTTGGATATCAGTATCGATATCGATTTTGATAGGTAACTACAGACAGGAACAGACTTTAGTTTTGAGATCACCAAAGTTGAACTAGGCAGTTGACAGTGTAACCTTGTTTCAATTTTCAAGCAATTTGGAACTAAAGATTTGAAATTTAAAAACTAGGTTAACCTACGAATTTAACCTATCTAGTTTCGAGATTACCGAGACCAAGCACAACGATTCCAAATTGAATTAATCAAATAAAACAAAACCACAGGTATCTCATTCGCGGTCAACAATCACACACACTATTCCCCACGGGAATACAGAGTCGTCCCTGACTCTACGGTCTTGGCTTCAAAGCTAAACCCGACCATACTACCCAGAGCTACCGCACACCATGGCTACGATACTCTGGTACGGTCTCCGACCCAATGAATAGAGAACCTGTTTATACAATCTAAAGTGATTCCAACTCATCATCATTCTATTTCGTCTACAATCTCAATTAGTACTTGGCCTTTGGGCATCTTCCGAACACGGTCATGATCCATCATACTTTTTAACCATAAGGGGCGGACTAGCAAACGGTGAACTACTGGGTCTAATTATTTTCGCTTCCATCAATTCGTTAACCTTATCGCGCATGATTCGACGTTTGGTTTAGGGTCGATTAACTCCAACGCACCAAAATTAAAACGTGTGGTCGGAAAACCGCTAATAAAAAGTCAATCTTATTTTAAGATATTTACAAGGTCACTTCTTTTATCAAATGGTAAATCAGTGTCAATTTTATCACAATTATTCTTTATTACTGTATAGCGTTATAGTTTTTCTCTATTCAAAATTAATTCGTTTGCAGTCATGCTCACACAAAAGCCGTTATTCAAAATCTCTCGTCCTAATACAATATTACTACGGAAGTACGTATTGGGCAAAACATGGAATAGAATCTCTGTCGTAAAATCGTTACGCTATAAGATTTATTCTGTGCTGAATACACGTGTTTGACCAATACCAGTCAACGCAACAACGTTATTAACTCATTTGCCACTTAATTTGGCTGCACAACTCTCGTTTACTAACGAGCATTCAGCACCGAAATCAAAACAAAAATCATACGACTCACCAGATTGCTGTAACTGTCCACAAACACCAGCTATTTCAAGCATCTAAGCGTCGCTCTTTCGCCGCGTCACCACCTCCAGCGAGACTCGCGCTGCTCACACCGGGCGACGCGACGGCGCCGCTCAAACCCGCAGCACTAGTAGACTTCGCGCCATCCGCGCAGCCGCGTCGACAGTGTGACGTTACGTCCGTTTTCGCCACAACGGAAACAAATCACTTGATGGACTCCCGATGATGCATTCGATGCCAATTGGTGTGACAATGAAACATTGCACGCCAGTGGGGGTCAGATCCTTTATCGCACTTCTGATGTCGGCGTCAGCGATGGCTGAGCGATAGTGCCACCATAATCTCGATTCGGTGGTACAGACTCCATAGTGCAGGTTTACAATAAAACACGATGATACAGTAAATCAGTTAGTATTTCACTTTCAGAATGATTATCACAGTAGGTACAATACTAATAATGTTCACGCACTACTTTCTACGTTCGGGCAAACCGACAGTTTCGCATAGTAGAAGTGGAGGTGTGCATCTGTTCGTTGCCCTGACAAGACTGCTTCGTCGTTCAGCCACTTCCCTTAACACGACTCTGTCCACGTGACACCCCACTCCAGTGAGCGCGTCACGGAGTTTACCCTCACCTTAGTACCACAATAATCAAATGAGAGACTATTATCGCTCAACTTTTATAATCTGCGACAAGTTTATAACTTATGAACCACTATGCCACTATGGTAAACAAACAGTTAAGGCAGATTTTGAGGAGTTTATTCAAGTCTAATTGAACTAGCCTTTATAGTTATATGTCAGGGCAAAGGCCTTCCTTCATCTTTCATCATCGTCATAATTTCAGCAGAAAGATGGTTGGACATAGGCCTCCCCCAAGCACCGCCACTTCAACCGGATTTGTGCTTCCCGCATCCAGCGAATTCCCGCGGCCTTCACAAGGTCTTCAAATATCTATACGTAAACTTAATTTGCAAAAACAATGTTATTGAAACCGTGTTTCATAATTATGAAATAAATTAAGAAAAATAAAGTGTAATGAGAAATCAGCCCAAAACGAGTTTGCTACTCCAAGTTTCCAAGTAAAAACTGCTAATTAATTGTATGTACCCGACTACGGCGAAGCAAAAAGGAGGATCTTCTAAACGACTCATCACAATTTGAGAGATGAGGTATCGTTGGAAGCGTCTTGATCGCCCTCTGGTTATAGGTAAATCAACTAAAATAGTATAAACAAGACATCACAGACAGACAAATTAAAAATCCGGAGTCACACGTAATCTGTTCGATTTATAAACCTAACCTAACCTAACCTAACACGTGTGACTCCGGATTTTTAATTTATCTGCCTGTGATATCTTGTTTATACCTTTTAGTCGATTGACTTTTTATCGTAGTTGGGTTTTAGTTTTATAACTTTTTTTTTTTACTTAGAGCTAATTAGACTCAACTCAGTATGATTTTATATTGCAAGAGTATTATTTATGCAGTTTCGCCTCAAGGCTTGTAACGCAAATCAAGCTAGTAGGTACCGGTTTTCTAGGTCAGCTTGTTATATGAGAAATCTGGATCATCTACTATTTTATTCATTACTTAGGTACTTATTTATTTATTTTACCGCAAAGAGACTAAGTAAGACTAAGCATTAAAAGAACAAGACAAATTCGGTCATGTGTTCGTAAAACTAATATTTTGCGTTGGGTGTTAAATCAGAAGTAGGCAAGATAAGTAGCTTGCAATTTTGAATGTATAAATCTAAAATGCAGTACAACATTACCAGTACCATTTTGTTTTTTCATGTACTCGGTCGAGAGCAGTTTTGACCCAGTGGTAATGGCCCCGACTAGTAAGTAGTAAGTAGGTCGTGGGTTCGAACCCAGCCAAGTGCTTTACTTTGTGTGAATCATTTTTTCACCACTACTTTCAAATAGTGAAGGAAAATATCATAAGGAAACCGACATTAACCCACCCTTTTATGCCATGCTTTTCTGATATGGGCTCGTTTCATTATGAGGGATTGGACAAGTGGAGATCACTTTCAAAGCGTTTCGTATTTTACAACGATTTTCAACAGGAGTGACATTATATGCATTTCGCGTGTTTACATCAATCCCATACCTTTTTTGACGATTCCATCATTAGTATCGCTGATAGAATATCACTTTATCTAAGCCTTTGCAGGTCATCTACCAATAATTTTTAGGTACTCATCAATGAAAGTAAGAATAAGTTATATATGTCGTGGCGCGAGACTATGGTGTGAACTCACACCTCGTCTAACTGTCAAGATCAATGTGGTCTTTATTAGCGCGGAGAGCATATTGATATTAAATAATAAATAATTGTCTCTGATAAGAAAGGCGAAGACGTAAATCTTATTGCGTCGAACGTGGCCGGGGGTCGGCTTAGTTTTCCCGTGGGAACGTTAAGAGTTTAGCATCGGAGGAGCCTGGATCAGGCAGTCAGATCCATTCAGACCACGAGACTGAGCGCGACCCGCGGCCTCGTTGCAACCTTCCAATTCATTTAGACTTTTCTAGTTAGAGTGTTATACGCGTTTCTTTTGCCCACGAATTAGACAGACAGTTACATAATGAACAATTTAATTGATAACCTTATGATGACCATTGTGAGCCCCGTCCCGCCTCGGCCGCTCCGACATATTTTTTTTTCTTCTAATATTTAAAATATAATCAATAATTATCTAAATAATGATATAAAGAAAGTAAAATAAAGTGGGATAAATAAATCCTCTTTTAAACTATTTGTCACCAACCGCATACAATATTTTTTTTTTCAAATATTTCCAAGACTTTTTCCTTTGACGATAAATCATATTCTTACAAAAACGATAGGATATTTCATGTCTCGCTGGCTCAGCAAGCGGTTAAAGGTGTATCCGCAATTGTTGCCCGCGAAATTAAAGAACTTTTCCTTATGAGATTTGTTCCAAATTTTTCACAAAAAAACATCCAGCCCCACTTTTCCAAACCTTAAAACTTATCTCAAAACCTTCGAGCTCCTTCCAAACGTCAGTAATCTTATCATTACCATTCATTACCAAATAATTTCATCCAACATCTCAATTTTAGATAATTACTTCTCCTTTGATAGTCCTATTTATGTCCCTCTAGAGATATTTAATGAATAAGACCCCGATTAAAGCCTCAACAATGCGCGACCTAATTAAGTATCCTCTAAATACCGAAATACTGAAATTTGCTAATTAATATTTGCTTTTAATGTTAAAAAGATTTTTCGCTTGACTTTTCTGTTTGTTTTGATTTAAATATTTGATATAAATAATTATTTGAAAGGAAATCTTATCAAGACCCCATAATATAAGGACAGGTCTAGAAAAGTAGAAAGGGACACCATCTGTTCGTCGCAACATTTTTAGCACCTTTTCTCTCACGTACAAATGAACGTAAAAACAATTTGATTTATTAATGCAAAAGTGAGTTTGTTTTTTACGCTTTCACGCTGAAACGGCTGAACGAATTTGGATGAAATTTGGCACAGGGGTAGACCTTAACTTTTTTTTTCCGTTGTTATATCCTCATGGTTACCCTCCGTCTTGGAACAACGGAAGGTTATGTCGGGCTCCTACCGACTAGGAGAAGGATAGGCTACTTTTCATCCTGAATCGCAGACGAAATCGCGGGCAGCATCTAGTGAAATTATATAGGTATCATTGGTTGCATCATCACAAATGTAAACAATGCTAAAAATAACTCAAAGAAATATGAAACATTTCAAAACTTACGTTAGTCATAAAATACGCCATTAATACCCGTTTGCTTGCTACTACGAGCACCGTTAACCAACCCGTTTCCCTTAATTATCCCATAAAACTTAAGGGTCAATAAAGTACTGGCTTAATTTTCTATGACTCCAGAATTTACTTAGAAAATGCCTGTTTTCAAGAATTATTAAGAGCCTTGGAAAGATGACGATCGGAATGAGTTATAATCAATTTTTGAAAGTCTATGTAGGTACCTATCATTCGAGGTTTGCAGCCATATGCACGAGTGTTTCAAAGCCAATCACCAGGAGATGTCTAATAGGGGATTTTTATGTATACTCGACGACTATACCACACCTTAAGAACCCAACGCTAGTCTTTGAATTCTCAAACAGCAAAGGATCTACATCCAGCAGCATCATCAAAGAAGTGAACCTACTGAATCCATATAACGACATCTACCTGAAGGTGGTTAAAATAAATGTAGCCCATGTAAAGGCTTACATTGAGTGTCGACACTAGGAGTGTCAATGTCCTAAACTCACAATTTTCAAGCGCACTGTCTCTCGAAGTTCAACCTACGAGTGTTCTCATAAAAGGTTTTTCTGGAGATTTCACTACAAGCCGAGGTGAATTTGAGTTCCACATCCACTCCAGAACCTTTCGGCCCCATCGGCTATCTGTTCTGCGAGCAATGTGCCCTGCCCATTGCCACTTAAGTTTGGCAATATTTCAGGCTATGTCGGTTACCTTGCTCTTTGGGTGACTTTCAACGACCAATTTGAAGACATCACAGTGAAGAGCAGTTTCCATGGGGTTCCTCCAATATTGAAATTCATGTGCTGGGTAACCAAGTGGGAAACGACTTGGTGACACTTGGACACTACAAGCTTCACGGCGTGTGCTACTCCTTGCCAGCGAATCTGCTACTCCTTGCCAGCGAATCTGCTGCATGGCGAGCAGGGCTACATCAAAGTTTTCAATATAGGCTGCAAAACCATCGTATGGCCAGGAAAGGCCATGACAAGGGCCAAAAGATGTAAGGAGCCACAGCCAGTTAGCCAGGTGGCCAGGTATTATCTTACTCATTGCCATATTCACACTAATGATAAGTCTAATTCTAGCCAAGCCATAGCCACTTTATTTGGCATAGGGGGAGTCAAAATAGGTGATATCAGATATAAAAATGGAATCATTAAATAAAAAGAAGACGCAGATTTGATAAGTTTATTATCTGAATACAAACATTGTTTTGCTTCTGGTATAGACGAATTAGGTTATACAAAAATGTAGATGAAAATGAAGTATACCGCTGATCAACACGTATATCGACATCCTTACAGACTTTCGCGTAGTGAACAAGAAATAGTCAAATCGAAAGTAAACGAATTATTAGAAGCAGGCATTATCAATAAATCGGAATCCAGTTACGCTTCTCCTGTGATCTAAATAAAAAAGAACATTTAAAGTAGACTCTGTGTTGATTCCGCGCTTTAAATACTATGATCCGTTTCCTTATAGAAGATCAAGTTTCTAAGTTAGCTGGCAAAAAGTACTTTTACCAGTATGGCACTAAGTTGCCATCAAGTAGCAGTAAATCCAGATGACACTCATAAACCAGCTTTTATAGCCTCAAGGTATAATAACTATGAGTAAACCAGGATTTTTTTAGGTTTAACAAAGGCACTTACAGTGTGTATGAAAGGAGACTGAAACGATTACATACAATCATGGGCCTAGGTGTAAGAAGATGAAAGTGGTGTCAATTAATAACTTATATATTATCAAGCTTTCACTGAAAATTCTGCGGATTTTGTCAATCTGAGAACAGAGATATAAGAGATAAAGAGATTAAGTAAAAGTGAGGTTATGTTACAATCTATAACTAACAGCTGATTCCTGAAGTGCAAAATGTGTTCTTTTGCACTAATAGTTATTATATTTACTAGAAAATGTTTGAAATATCATATGAATAATCGGGAAAGCACTCAAAACGCATCGGAAAACACTAAACGAGTGAGCAAACAAGAACAGTCGGCAACTGTCTAGTGTCAATGTCAGTCAGCTGTCATGTCAGTGACATAGACTAAAAATATAAGAGAGATTTGAATCGATATGAAATCGATAATCATTAATATTGGTTTTTCAGTAATTAATTGATATTTGATTTATTAATATGACTGTAATTATATGCACTATATTGCATATAAGTATATATAGTGCATTTAATTATTTCGAGTTAATTGTTTAGTGCAAAAGTTTTATTTTCGTAACTGTGTAATCGATTATTGAATCGATAATCTCACGAAAACTATCTTTCTCATATTTCTCCGCTTCCAGATTGAGAATTGAAGTGATTTTTCATATTCTTAGATAAAAAAATATGTCTAATTTTTTAGATCATATCTCAACTTATTACATTTGGGCCCACCGTTTTCCATCTCCTTTATTAAAAAAACATGTAGTAGAATTTGTCGGTAGGTCTGTAAATACACAAAACAAAATATTGGCTTTTTCAGTCATTCGTCACACACAACTTCAGGCCGAGTGTGACGGACTTGACGTCAGCCAACATGCAGCCCACCAAAGCCAAGCCGCCATATTAATGCCTCCTCTCCAGCCGAGCCAAGATGTCCGCCAAAGCAGTGAAAACTCTGCCCGATTTACATTTACCCCGTTTCAATAGTAAATAATAATAACTAGTTTTAAACAAAATTACACTTGAAAATGAGAGTAACTTAATCTCAATAGACACAACAAGACACTATTGTTTTTTTTTAATAAACGTTAGATAAAGTTTAGAGACGTTTTTAAACATCAACAAATACATACACTTACTTGACCGTAGACATTGATATCAGGGCGGTGCCCGGGACGTGGAAGCTAGGACTGTACTCCGTCGGGGGCTCAAAAATTTATCGGTATATTAATTTTATAGTTACAGGTTCACTTACGTCGTACGATGCTTCAGTACCTGCCCAGTGTGTGTCACGGCACTGTCATGTCCCGGGCACGGCCGATACTTTTATTTAGATAAACCTTTATATTAGCAACCTTTATAAATAAACCCCTACATTATTGGAATGACAGCAGTTTTAGAGCTTAACAAAATCTTACAAACTATAATCAGTACTAGGAAACTAGGATACAGCAAGTGGTGTCTTTTGGGCAGTCGGTAGCTTCCAGGAACCTGACAACTGGTTTGCAGGGATCCCGACCACGAATGCACATTCCACCACGCTTCTCGCATCTTGTTTCTTTCACTGATACTGGAAAATATAAGTACTTGAATAAGTTGATGTGAAATGATATTGATTATGACTCCAACTAAAAAAACTAATACTTTTGAAAAATCAACATTAATTTTAAAAATATTGTTGCAGGCAGTGATACAAAAATTGATAGCAATTACTTAGCACGTATTTTGGCTGAGTATTATTTCAGTTACTGTCGCACAACTGTCAAAATCTAAGTGCAAGATAGAGACCCAAAACCTAATATCCATCAAAGCATGTCCTAAGTTATGTTTATTTATATAGACCATTATAGAAATAGTACTTTGTTCATGTCCAACTAAATATTAAGGGGAAAGTTCCACCATGGAGTAAGTCCCACTGTTATTCCTGTAATCTAGATTATAGATGGCTGTCAACTAGGACAGCATGAGACAATGAAACGTAGAAACATAAATACACATAACATAAATTATCATAACATAACATCACGCCTGTAATTCCCGTAGAGTTGGGTAAAGGTTTCCCATATTTCGCTAGACAAGTTTTAGTCCCATGTACTAGGGAGGTGAGCCTATTGCTATCAACCGGGAACAATTCAGACTCCGGACTGCTACTGAGAAATTCAAGATGGAAAACCCCAATAACACTTTGCCTGCCCCGGGAATCGAACCCATCTCATGCTGAGCAGTAGCGCTTGTGCTTGCACATGCTTGAGTGAAAACTTCCAAGATAAAAGTTGTTTTAACTTTTTTGAAAATGAATAATTTGTTTGATGTGTTGATATAAAAGTAACCAAATATTTCACTTACATCCATAGCAGCACTCGACTTTTTTACTTTGCTGTTCAAGACATAATCCTTTTTGTTCCACCAGCTGTCCAGTCGGGCAGTCAGCTGCAATCGTGCACAGACCTCCTTGCGAAGTGCACGGGTGTTCATCATAGATAGAATCTAATACCCTTACTGTAAATAGAAACATTGTTCTTTGTTAGTTCAACTACAATGGGTAACTTTAATCTTACTACGTTATCATAGGTCGTGGCAGTGAGCAGTCATTCATTAGATTAGATCAATACAGTGCAATAATGGGTCAGCGTATAGAATTAAATTTTGCGGAAACGTAAACTTATGACTTCAGTGTTGTGTTATGGTACAGTTCTTCTCTGCTGTTTGGAATTCGTCAGCTAGGTATCAGTTTGGTAAGATCAAGTTCGGTACAAAGTTAATCACAAAAAACATATACATTCGTTACTGTAACAAAAAGAACTCTTTTTCAACCTATAAATAAATAGTACTTACGGCGTAAGCTTCAGGGTAGCCCGCGAAATTCAAATTTTCTTACGTTTTTTGCAATTTGCATGTCAGTATCAGGTTGTATGTTGATTAAAATGTCCTCAAATGTCACGAGTTCATGAAATAGTCATTCAATAGGATTATGAAATTATGAACTTAGAGAGTTGTATTACTGATTCTAATGATATGATAATTCTGTAAATCCATATTTGTTACGGTCGTGAATCATATTTTAATCAACATACAACATACTGACCTGCAAATTGCAAAAAACGTAAGAAAATTTGAATTTCGCGTGCTAACGCATTCCCCATAATCATATACTGGTTTTGATTTTGTACAGCATTTTTCAAAATTACCACGAACTATTTTTCGATTTTATTTAGTAGGGTTTACCTTATTAATTTTGAGAACTCTTAAAAAAACGTTGATATCGAAAGATTACATAATAGACATGCGACGCAAAAAAAAAACCAAACCATTAAAACTACTAAATAAGAATCGATATGCCAATCATAACAGTATTACACATCAATTACCTTCAAAACCAATCTAACCAATACCTGTAAAAAAAACCTACCTCAACCTTATTACAAAGAGTTATAGCTCAAAATCGAAGAGGAAATGATAAACGATCAGCAAATGCAACTTGGTGAGTCATGACTGAATGCGGCCATCGGAGACTATTGTGAAATGATTGTGGATGATCCTCCGACTAGTATCAATAGATTCTCTATGTATTCGATCAAGATGATTGGCAATGTTGATTCAATGAGCGGCATTGATCGTGTTTGCTGTCTGTACAAGCGTTGTTTATATGTCAACTGAGGCATACATAGTGAGATGGATCTTGGAGTCAATAGCTGCAATAACAATAGAAAAGAGGTCTCTATTAAGGATTTATACGATTACGTCATCATCATCATCTGCCTAGCCTTTTCCCAACTATGTGAGGGGTCGGCTTCCAGTCTAAACTGATGCAGTCGAATACCAGTATTTTATATAGAGCGACTGCCTATCTGACCTTCACAACCCAGGTACTGGGTATTGGATAATTCATACGATTAGATAACCTAAATTGGACTATCATCGGTAGGTGAATGGTCGAATTAATGTTGGGAAAGGTACTCATGATGGAGTAACATGAATAAAGAATAATAATCGTCAGTAAAAACTTGTTCATAATATTAACTTCTGTTATCAATGTGAGTTATGAAGGCCAATCTAAAATAAATGGTCATTCCAATGAGAAATGAAAACAAAACATAGATTTTAAATTTAAATTTAACGCTAGGACCAGCAACAGCATCTACAATCGGAAATTGTAAACTTAGATTACATATCAACAACAGATGATTACTAGTTAAGTAAATATTTGTATTAAAACCTGTGTGTCCTTTCGTGCGACCGATTTTTTTAAATCAACACGTTGCAACCTGTAGCCCAACGGTTTACACGCGAAAAGGTGAGCAAGAGCTCGTGAGTTCGATGCTCATAAATGACATTATTGTCAGAAAAAATGTCCTATCAGAAGCGACATACTTTTCTCATTTATTATACGACCAAGCTAATAAACTAAATCAACTTGATACGAACAATAATTTAATAGTAATCAAAAAAGTTAACAGCAACAACAACAAAAATGAATACTCACAATCATCACTCGCCTTTGGGTTTGTAACACCAGCTTTTACAACTTCTAGTACACATAGGACAACGACTATCTTGTTGTTATACATGATTCCACTTATATCTTTATGCACGACTGTACTCCTGCTGGTACCGACACAGAATGAGCCATCAGTATTCCAGCCATGTTCGTTTTAAATATCGCTCCAACTGTTATGTATGCCAATAATGATGGAGTTTCCAGATAGGATGCACATGAAGTTCTAAACAATAATATTGTGGTTGGAGCAATATTGACTGGAGTTATCAGTTCTTGGGTTACTACTATGTTGATATAGATTGTTTTGTATCAAAATTCCTTTTGTTTTAGGTTCGTGATTTTGTTCTTCAATTTCTTTTATGGTTCAAACTTAATATATTATTATTATATTGTATTTTTATTATTTATTGTATCTTCTACTTTTATCAGATCTTCTTAGGCTTCTGATTCTTTTTCTTATTTATACACTTATAGATTTTATTCAGTATTATTTTTTCTTTCACAAGTTTAGTTTTATTCAGAATTTAGTATTTTGATCAATATGTGGAAAAAGTAGTATTGATTTTTTTAATATTTGTATAAAAAATAAAAAGACCAAAAAAATTAAAAATCTTACAGTATTATCATTATTTCATGTTTTCTTATTTTTTTAACACTCACTACATTAATTTTTAGTTCTGGATTAATATGAATTTGTTGACAATGAAAAAATCTCTCTCGGCATCATTCCTCAATGAAAATCAATCAATAAACATTATTTGAAATGCGTAAACCGTCAATGTACATTTTTCAACTAGCAAGTTGGAAACAAACATACATACAAATGAGTGAAGAATAACTCAAATTGTGATTTGATTGCATTGCATGAAAGTGCAAGTCCTTTTCGGAATAAATAAAAAAAAAACCGTTGCTTTATTATTATGGTTCCGATAACTGCGGGTTAGTTCAGACGATCGACTCGTGTTTTTTGTGTAGTGCCGTTGCATCTTTCAAAAACTGTTTAAGCACAATAATGTAGTTTCCGTGTTTTTTTTTAACAGTTTAAGTATAAACATTGGTATATTAGTGGCTTTTGTGGATATGGTAATTATTCAGATTTGTTACAGTTGTAGTGGCAATCATGTAATTTGGTTTAAATAGGTTTTTATTTTTTATACTTTATTTTTATCTTTTATATAGATTCTTTTCTAATTTTTTAAGGAGAGAAAGTTGTAGGCTTAGTGGACTGTAGATTTGTTGAACATTTTCTATTTTGTTAAATACCTGGTACTTGTTGAAAGGCCTACACGTCCTCCCATAACTATTAACACTACAGTGCACGCGCCCCTTTTTTTGACATGGATGCTCGCATGCTCTACTATAGTAGAAAACAATAATTGAGATATTTTGAAAATGGGTGGTTTTAAAATAATAAAACTGAGTAATGTTTGTCATCATTTATTATTACACACAATTATTGCAAAAGATTACAGTTTTAATAGAACATACTTAAACTAGAAACAGTTTACGAGATTCAGAAAATAATCAACATTTGTGGCATGATCAGCTCAAAAAAAAAAAACTTCTAATAAGCGATGACTATCTTATTGGTCACCATCCTCGCATTCGATACAGACCACAACTTGGTGATCAGGACAAATCCACCTGGCACATCGCTTACACCACTTTTTCGTGGACCGATTTCGGGCTCGAGAGCACAGGCAACATTTACCTACTCTTCCCATTCTTTGAGGATCATTCCGAGGCACCTCATCTGTATGCCCCAAAAGCCATTTTGTTTTATTTTTTAATTCACGGGGGAGGTTTTCTATGGTCAGTCTTCTTGTCATGAGGGGTTTTACCAGCTCATACGAAAGATCGTAAAGAAAATTGCGTCTCACAATCTTTTCCTGGCCTTTGTTTAGTTGGTGGATAATCAAGGCATTTATTCCAGCTATGTTCAAATAATTGAAAAAGAGTGTCAGCGGCCATCTTCGGGAGTTTCGCGAAACGCTGTACTGCTTACACATTTTGTCGAGAATATCAACACCACACTTCGTACGGTTGTAGCAAGTGATTATTTCCGGTTTACGGTCATCCTTGGTTTCTGGATCTATAGCATTGTCGTAATGCATAGTTGAAAGTAATGCAACAGCTCTGTTTTGTTTGGGCACATAAGAAACCAATGTGCAGTTGGGCTGGAACCCAAAAACACTGCTCTTCGAGGCTCTGTTCCTCGACTTTTTGAATTCATTGGGTAACTCCGGCCGGTTTGCTTTCAGTGTGCCCACAACTGTAATCCTCTTTTTCAGTAACTCCAAGCTTGTTGACAGACTCGTAAAATAGTTGTCCATAGTAACGTTGCATCCCAGATCGAAGAGTGGCTCGAGTACACGGAGAACAACGTCGTTTACTTTGTTGGATTGTTGAAATGGCCCTTCTGGCTGAGCTCCGGCGTAAACCTCAAAGTTGTAAACGTAAGGGAACTTTGTATCAACCACCATGTATATTTTTATACCAAACTTATCAGGTTTGTTTGGGATATACACGATGAATCCACAACGTCCCCTAAATCCTACAAGTTGTTCATCCAACGTAAGATAATCACTGGGAGTAAAATTATCGCGGCAGTTCTTCACCATTTTTTGAGTGATTGTTCGAATGGGTGCCAGTTTATCAAGGCAACGTCGTTCATCTCTGTCATTTACATCGTCAAATCGAAGGACACGTAAAAGAAACCTGAATCGGTTTATTGACATTGTACAGTACACGAGCTGTAGCCCTGTGCCTTTGGAATTGTCCCAGAAGTCATTGAGATTACGACGACCCGAATGCGAGACTCCAATGCCTAGCAACAATCCAATTAGCGCTTTCATTTCAACTAAATCAGTTCTCTTTGCGTCTCTCTCTCTCTGGTACTGGTTCTGTATCTTATCTATGTAAATATTAGTGCAAGTAACTAAGATTTCAAAAATACTTTCATCAAAAAAAAGATCGAAACAAGATAACGGCGTTTCGGTATTTCTCGCAGCACCCTTTGGCCCTGGAGGTCTAAATCGGATATTTTGAGATCTTACCCGGGTTGCAGAAGGACATGTTTTACTCCAGCGTGTCCCATTTCTAGATACATAAATGTCGTCGCGTGTATTGTTTTGAGCGAGCTCAGAAAGAGGCATGTCATCTTCAGACGATGATGCTTGGTCTTCGCTTACAGCTTCCTGTACCTGATGCCTGTCTTCCTGCTCCATCGGTTGTACTTCTTCTTCCCCACCATCCGATTCACTTTGAATCACTTCCTCGTCCTCAAATTCTTCATGCAACCACTGAGTCACGCAAGATTCCAGGACTGGGTCCATTTTTTCGCTGAAACAAAGTAATAATAGTTATCAAAACACCATAACATATTAAATAGCAATCCTACTAATATTATAAATGTGAAAGTTTGTGTGTTTGGATGTTTGTTACTCAATCACGCAAAAACGGCTGAATGGATTTGGATTAAATTTGGCAAACAGATAGTTTATAACCTGGATTAACACATAGGATACTTTTTATTCCGGCAGTAGGTTCCCCTGGGATAATTTCCGACATCTACATGGGGAAGCCGCTGGCAAAAGTTAGTTTCATTTCATATCAATCTGTCCGATTTGGTTTGTTAGGGAAATTAGGAGTAGGGAGGTCTTTACCTACCAGTGGGACAATAATGTATAATAAAAATATTTAAAAAAAATATAGCCATAGAGAGCAGTAGTGGCCCCGTGGTAACGGCCGCGACTTACGGGATGTAAGGTCGTAGGTTCGAACTCAGTCAGGCGCTTTACTTTGTGTAAATTAATTCATCACCACTGCTCTTTAAACGGTGAAGGAAAAGGTTACGGCCTACTCCCTCTCTCCGAGACTCTGGGCCTGTGTCCCACATACAGCTGTCAAACAATGACAGTTGTATTAATTTGAATAAAAAATTATTCTCTTTACTTACGATTTAACCAATTTTAATTTTGTGGTTGCTTTGTGATTAGTTTGTGTTCGTTAGTGACTTTTGATTCAGTTTTATTTTGTTGCATTCGATTTAATTCAGCAGTTTCCCAACTTGAAAATATGCCGGGAAAACGTAAATCAAATTTGTCGCAAAACACAAAAAAAACGAGAGCCATGAAGGTAGCCAGAAGTCAAGAGACTTCTTCTCAAGCGGAGCTGAGGAGGATTGAGCAAGCTTGGCGTCAAGCGGTTGTTAGAGCTGCCGAAACGCCGGAGAAGGCGGTTCTTCGAAGCCAACAACACGCTGATTATATAGCATCCCAGCGAGCTACTGAGATGCCGGAACAAACACAGTTGCGATGCGAGGAACAAGTTCAGCGGCAGGCAAGCTTGAGAGCTGTCGAAACGCCGGAGCAGGTGGGTGTTCGACGCCAACAAAACGCTCATCATATGGCGTCCCAGCGAGCCGCTGAGATGCCAGAACAAACACAGGTGCGGCGCGAAGGACAAGTTCAGCGGCAGGCCAGCTTGAGAGCTGTCGAAACGCCGGAGCAGGTGGGTGTTCGACGCCAACAAAACGCTCATCATATGGCGTCCCAGCGAGCCGCTGAGATGCCAGAACAAACACAGGTGCGGCGCGAGGATCAATTTCAGCGGCAGGCCAGCTTGAGAGCTGCCGAAACGCCCGAGCAGGTGGGTCACCGACGCCAACAAAACGCTCATCATATGGCGTCCCAGAGAGCTGCTGAGACTGTGGATGAAGCAGAAGCTCGGAGACGGGCTGTTGCTGAAAGAGTGGCGCAGCGACGTCGAACATTCACTCGGAACACTTGGAGTGTTTTTGAACGCGTTGCATTCGAGTACGATGCGAGTCTCGACTATAGCAGCCACAGTCTCCTAAAAATTGAGAGAATGAATAAGGCGTGTAGATTTTGCGATGCGAAGAAATGGAAAGAAGAGACAGCTGGGATGTGCTGTTCTGGGGGAAAAGTAGTTATCCCACGGTTAGAGGAGCCACCGGAACCACTGAAAGAATTATTTTCATGTACCACAGATGAATCGCGGATTTTTTTAAATAATATCAGAAAATACAATGGGTGCTTCCACATGACGTCTTTCGGAGCGGATAGAGTTATTTCCATGCCGGGTTTTTTTCCAACATTTACTGTACAAGGGCAGGTTTATCATAGAATTGGGTCCCTGCTTCCCGTATCAAATGGGCAGCCACAGTTTATACAAATTTATTTTATTGGCGATGAGGAAGCGCAAGTAGAGCGACGTTCTCTTATCTTTCAAGGTGTTCAGAGACAGATAGTTGAAAAAATACAAAGAGTTCTCAATGATAACAATATTTTGGTACACGAATTCAAAACGGCTCTGGAGAACATGCCCAATGAAAGCTTCAAAGTGTTGATCCACCCTGACCGCGTGCCACGCGGGCAGCACGAGCGGCGCTACAACGCACCCACCACCAACGAGGTGGCGGCCGTGGTGGCTGGCACGGAACACACCGCCGGCAGGGACATCGTGCTGCGCGCGCACGACGGACAGCTCTGTCGCATTGCCGATACGCATAGGTTCTACGACGCCCTCCAGTACCCGATCATTTTTTGGAAAGGCCAGGAAGGGTATCATTTTGAAATACCACAAATCAATCCGCAGACAAGGCGCCCAGTGCCTAACAAAAAAGTTTCCTGCATGGACTTCTATGCCTACCATCTCATGGTGCGTAGCAATAATTTTAATCTTCTGCTGCGCTGCAAGCAACTTCTGCACCAATTCTTAGTGGATATTTATGTCAAAATAGAAAGTGAGCGCTTGAGGTACATCTCTTTGAATCAAAGCAAGTTGCGAGCAGAAAACTATGTTCATTTGCAAGATGCTGTAAGGAACGACGCGCAAGTTAACGCCAGTGATCTAGGGCAAATGGTTATACTGCCCTCTTCGGTCGTCAACAGCCCAAGATATCTCCATGAGTACACGCAAGATGCATTCGCATACGTTCGGAACTATGGTCGGCCAGATTTATTCATCACGTTTACGTGCAACTCAGCATGGACACAAATTACCGGCGAACTTATGCCTGGCCAAAAAGCCACTGACAGGCACGACCTCATCGCTAGAGTTTTTAAAATTACAGTCCAGAAATTAGTTGCGTTACTGACGAAAGGACAAATATTTGGAGAGACGCAGTGTTTTATGTACTCCATAGAGTGGCAAAAGCGAGGCTTGCCCCACGTACATCTTCACAACAAAGTTGCGTCCTAGCCAAATTGACGACATAATTAGTGCGGAAATCCCTGATGCCAACATTGACAAAAAACTACACGATACCGTTGTCAAAAATATGATCCATGGTCCTTGCGGTGTACTCAATATGTCATCTCCGTGCATGAAGGATGGAAAGTGTACCAAAAAGTATCCCCGAGCTATACTGAAGGACACGCAGACAAGCGAAAATGGATACCCAATGTACCGGCGAAGAGCACCTCACGATGGAGGACGCACAGCTACTATTAGAATTCGCGGTGATCAGGAAGATGTCGTGGTAGATAACAGGTGGGTTGTACCTTATTCTCCCCTTCTTACCAAAATCTTCGATGCCCATATTAATGTTGAGTTCTGTAGTTCAGTGCAGGCCATAAAATATATATGTAAGTACATAAACAAAGGGAGCGATCAAGCAGTATTCAATGTGAGGCAAGCTGGCAATGTGAATATTGACCCCAGGGATGAAGTCCAAACGTTCAGGGCAGGCCGATACGTAAGCAGCAATGAAGCGGCGTGGCGAATCTTTGGCTTACCACTTCACGAAAGACACCCCACTGTCACCCACCTAGCGGTGCACCTGCCCAATGGCGAGCGCGTTTACTTCACAGAGCACAATTTCCGTGATAGAATGACAACGCCTCCGAAGACAACATTGACTGCATTTTTCCAACTGTGCGAAAGTGACAACTTCGCAAAAACCCTGTTATACGCTGAAGTACCGAGATACTACACGTGGAATGCATCGAGGAAAGAATGGAAGCGACGTGTACAGGGGACACCTGTAGAGGGCTGGCCAGGAGTAAAGGCTGGAGACGCACTAGGTCGCATGTATACCGTACACGTTAGCAACTTCGAATGCTACTGTTTACGCATGTTGCTCAATCAATTGCGAGGTCCAACGAACTTCCAGGCACTGAAAGAATATGATGGGCTAGAGCGAGCGACATTCAGGGAAATATGTGAGGCACGAGGGCTATTGGAAGATGATAACCACTGGGACGTAACCATGGAGGAAGCCGTGTTGTGTCGCTCAGCCGCCAAACTTAGAGAGCTGTTTGCAATTTTAGTAAGCACTTGCGGACTCTCCAACCCTTTCCAGCTGTGGGATAAATACAAGGACTCACTATCAGAGGATATTGCGCATAGGCTACAAGGCACTCACGAAGACTTGATAGTTAATGAGGCTCTGAAATTAATAGAGGACAAGATAATTAACTTATCTGGGAAAAATATGGCGGATTTTGGTTTACCCACACCACAACGAAGGCGAGAATTGTCAAGCGATGTTCTAAGGGAACTTAATTACGATACCGTAGCCTTAGATACTTTTGTCAAAGAAATGGCGCCACGTTTGCTTCCCGAACAACGGCACGTTTATGATTTAATTATACAGCGTGTAAATAGCGGTGATAGGGGACTCTTTTTTCTTGACGCACCGGGGGGTACTGGCAAGACATTCGTTCTAAACCTACTGCTGGCCCGACTTCGCAGGGACCGTAACATAGCCCTAGCTGTGGCTTCCTCGGGAATCGCTGCAACATTGCTTAACGGTGGAAGGACTGCACATTCTACTTTTAAATTATCACTTAATCTTGCGAGTGAAGAAGCCCCAACTTGCAACATCAGCAAAAGTAGTAACCGCGGCGTTCTCTTGCAACAGTGCAAGTTAATTGTGTGGGACGAGTGCACTATGTCGCACAAGCGTGCGGTAGAGGCGTTGAACCGCAGCTTGCAAGATATCCATGGTAACCAGACTCTGATGGGAGGTGTTGTAGTTTTGCTCGCTGGTGATTTCAGACAGACACTCCCCGTCATTGAAAGGGGTACACCGGCGGATGAGATGAATGCGTGTTTGAAAGCGTCACCACTGTGGTCCAAGGTAGAAAAGCTCCACCTTACATGCAATATGCGTGTTCAACTTTACAATGATTTGGAATCGGGTGCCTATGCGTCTAAGCTGCTGCAAATCGGAGAGGGTCTACTAGAAACAGACATAGATTGTAAAATTGAATTTACAAATGATTTTTGCCATCCAGTGACTACAGAAGATGAACTTATTTCGCACGTTTTTCCAAACTTACAAAACAACATAGCCAACGAAGAGTGGTTATGCGAAAGGGCAGTACTAGCGCCAAAAAATGAATCCGTCAATAACATCAACAAAAAGATATTGGGTTACTCGGCGAATCAAAAATATACACATCTATAGACACTATGATGAGCAGTGACGACAGTACAACTTACCCTGTAGAATTCCTTAACAGCTTGGAATTAACAGGCGTGCCTTCCCATAAACTGGAGCTAAAGGTTGGCGTCCCAGTTCTGCTGATGCGTAATCTTGATGCACCGAGAATGTGCAATGGCACCAGGCTACGTGTCACAGAGCTGGGGAGGAATATTATAAAGGCCACTATTCTTACCGGAGCATCTAAAGGAGAGAGCGTTTTGATTCCCCGAATCCCAATTATTCCAAATAATTTGCCATTTCAATTTAAGAGGCTGCAATTTCCCCTGAAGTTGGCATTTACAATGACCATTAATAAGTCTCAGGGCCAAACACTGAAAGTAGCAGGAATTCATTTGGGCACTCCTTGCTTCTCACATGGTCAACTTTATGTCGCTTGCTCAAGAGTATCCAGCGCCCAAAACTTGCACGTACTGGCGGAAAATAATAAATCATATAATGTCGTCTATAGAAATATATTAACCTAAATTATTTACTCACACATCATAACACCCATTTAATTTCTCTCTGGACCCAATTCTGAAGTTCACGCGGCCGAAGTCGCGGGCAGAATCGCATATTTTATAAATGCGATAATAACTCTGTCTGTTAGTTACCTTTTTACGTATTAACGGCTGAATGGATTTGAATGAAAGGGATAGACCATGACCAGGGTTAGGTAGAACGGATTTGAATGAAATTTGGCACATGGGTAGACCATGGTCTGAAATAGGACATAGGATACTTTTTATCCCGGTAGTATGTACCCGTGGGATAATTTCCGACATCCACGCGGGCGAAGCCGCGGGCGGAAGCTAGTAACTATATATATTGTTCATTTGTCAAAACAAAAACATTCAATTTTTATACATAATGTTTTAAAAAAGTTAAAAAAGAAAATGTTTACTTACATTCGGTTTTATTACGCCAATACTCGCACGTACTACAATAGTAGAAGACGAACTTTGACACGTAATTACAAGAACGTGCGCTTACGCTGCAAGTGGGCGCTGTACTAATCCGTTCCGCGATTTTGTCAAGGAGCGCGGGGGGTCAGGTGTGAGAATGAATGAATGGCGCTAAAATAAGTAAGTGCGTTCTACTATAGTAGAGCGCGCGTGCACTCTAGTGTTAACACTGCACTGTAATTTGAAAATATTGTAAAATTTAAGCCCATTATTTTTTAAAGAATAACCATGGAGTTTCTTTCCGGCTCTTTTCCATAGGAAACGACCAATTGGATGGGTGCACCCAGCTTCTGACGTTTCATAAGTGCCCATGTATGTTTATATGAAATATAATATTTAGTTTGGGCGTATTTCTACTGAGAACTATTTATCTTCACTTCCTGATAATAAGGCATATTGAAATGTGCAAGATAACTTACATATGCACATTTTCAGATTCTGTCTTTAAATAATAATAATTTTGATAAAGAATTACGCTCTTTCGGCTATAAAACGATAATTAACTCGTCTAGAAATTTTCGAACGCTTACCGATCAAAATATTGATAAGAATTTGTCATCGCCACAAGATGTTTTACCGAAGTTAAGATTTGTCGGTTTGTATTTGCCAAGAGTACATTTGTTACATTGATCAATAATTTCAAATGCAGTAGCAATGATAATTGATGAATAATTACTGTTCAACCGGGCTGAAGTGGGAGTGGGCCGGCCACGTCACACGAATGCACCCGGAGAGATGGGCAAAGATCGTCACTCACTGGACGCCTGAAGGAGGACATCGCCATCGAGGTAGACCGCGGCGAAGGTGGTGTGACGATCTAATCATATTTGCGGGGCCAACATGGCCAGAAATCGCACAAAATAGAGAGATTTGGAAGGAAAAAGGGGAGGCCTTTGCCCAGCAGTGGGACACACAATAGGCTAAGAAGGAAAAAAAAAAACTTTTAGTGTTATGCTGTTAATAATTATATTTATAGAGTTTTTACTAGAATTACTATATTGAAATAAATCCTGGTCCTGATATAAGTAGTGAAGTAGTAGTGTACTAGTGTAGTGATTAGAAAATTAGAAGTGTATCTGTGATACATAATTTAGAAAAATAAATTTATGTTCAAATGACAGTAAGTATATTTTGTCGATGTGTTGCCATACACTCTTATCAGGTCAATGTTGCACAAAACACATCGCACTTTTGGAATTTCCAATTTACTTTAGATAATGGCAGAATGGTCGACATTGACTTTGTTTGCCATAGCAAGTAATTTATTGGAATAGAACGTGAAGTATCAAGGAGAAAATGTACCATACGTAGTGCAACTATATACCTATTGCCAATAAAACCTGACAGTTATTTGATACATGTTGGTAAAGTGAATATTCATCAACATTTTGCGGAGGAAACAACTCGAACACATAATCTAAGTGACCTCGAAAACAAATGAGGGCTCCCATCATGGTAACATTAAAAATAGTTGCAGCTCAACACCCGTATAGATCAACAGTGACATAATTGCGGACTGTAATCCCTTATCGTTGGTGACTGATGGAACCCGCATCTTGTATCACCTGAACAGAGTGATTAATGACCAGCACTGTTGGTTTGTGTGCGAGGGAGACAGATCTTTTTATAAGGTTGGAAGTAGTGACGGTTTAGGTCGTTGGAAAGCGATTTTTGATGGACATGGCGTTTGGTGGCTTTATTTAAAGATTTCGTGAAATGGAGTTGGAGGTTAGTCTGAAACATAGAATTTAAAATGTTGTGAGTTCAACTAGGATTATTATTAGCTTTTTATCTAATTTACGGTTAAGTTATTGGCTTAAATATTTAGCGTTTAGCTATACATTTGCCAGATTTTTACTAGTAAAAGTTAGTGCTACTGAATATTTTGAAATCTAATTTTTGCATACAATTGTAGCTATTCGCTTTAACTGGATGAATAAATTCGTGTATTAGTCGACTTATTGCGTTGTTTAATTGAACAATATTGAAAAAAGATAAAGTATTTAGATTTAATCATAAAATTATAATTATGTGAAAAATTCCTGAAATAATACATTACTGCCGCGGTTTGCAAAAGGGGTATTGATAGACGAACGTGAAAATGGGGGACGAGGCGAAGCCGAGGCTCACATACGTGAGTCTATCAATGCTTGGTTGCGGCCAAGGCTTGTATAGTACTTTTCTCAAATAATGCACAGAAATTCAAACTAAGTAAATTAATAAAAAATATCCGGAATTGATGACGAACAACGATAATTTTTCACTCGCCAATAAGTTAATTTGTTTTTTTTTATTTAATTATCGGCCGCCTGCTAACATGTCTAGTTTGACCAGTACAGCATTTTCGATTTATCTCGAAGAATTTTGTTTGAATGATGCTTGAATTTCCAAGCATGTCACAGAAAAAAGTTTTATAATTAATTTCCTTCAGATGAAATTAAAAATCGCTTTTCCCAGGAATAAAGTGTGGGCCTTAATCTTCTTACTAGTGACATGGACGGAACAAAGGGGCCGCTTACATCTGTAGCTATATGTCGCGTAGTGATCTCTTGTCATAACTATAGTTCTGTTTGTGTGTAGGTGTGTATGGATTTTTTTTGTAGATGAGAGCTCTGTTGTTCCATAGCTTTCAAATTTTTTGTTTGTTAGTTTGAAAGGGTTTTTAGTGCGTTTTCGATTTTGCGATTACCTATCGATTATATATTACAGTTTTTTTTTTTTTTTTTCAATAGTTATGTAAGACTAATTTTGACAAATTTTAAATAAAATATACAATCTAACACTAAAATTAAGTACAAAGGGAAAAATAAAATATAAAGAATGATGGTGATTGATTTATGATAAAAGTAATATGGGATTACCTGCAATATCATAAATTATCTGACAAAACTCAAAAGTTCCACGAATCCACAAATTTTGCTCAAGAAAATAAACTTGGAATTATTAACTACCTATTTTTTTTTTCTATATTCTGTTATCTTTGACATACGCAGTTAAATTACAGAGCGTTGCAAGATTTTGTGTGACGTCAGGTCTTTGATGCATAGTTCGCATGTGATGATTTAGATGCAGCCACAAGTTGTGTAAATATTTCAGTTTCAAATTAAAGTAAGAAAAACTGATGAAGAGAAACCTGGGTGGTCTGAAATCATCAACCCGTAAGGGTGTTGATTAAAATGCCCATGCCTTCTCCATATGCGAAGATTCTCTGGCCTACAGTTGGAACATTACATGCAGCAGTTGTAGACCAGTGGTACTTTGTATAAATAATTTCATCAACACAGTCACAGCTCTCAAAACGGAGAAGGAAAACATCGTGAGGAAACCGGCATGTCCTAGAACCAAAAATAAAGTCGAAGATATGGGACGTTTACCAACCTGCACTGGGCCCGCGTGGTAGATTACAGTCCAATCTCTCTCGAAGAGAGGAGGGCTGTGTCCCAGCAGTGTGAACATTATAGGCTGATTGCGAGCATAGTGCAAATAAAAATCGTGGCTAAGACATGTTATATACATTCGATTTGGTCACCCTATAAAAGTTATGGATGCGGTCTTGGATGCAGAAGGCGGAGGATAGGTTGTTGAGCGCTAAGGACGTATGTCCAGCTGTAGACTGCGATAGACTGAGTTTATTAATTGATGATGAAAGTTATCTTATCCTGGGGGACTAACTACATGTTTCGTTTATGTAAGTTTATTTCATTTTCAAGTTATGTAAATGAAAACTTAGCTGTTAATGAGAAAGTAACTACAAACATCTATCTCTCTGTGTACAATTTTCTTTATTATCACGTCTGACACGTCTCTAGAGAATTATTTGTGTTTCAGATTATTATGAGAACACTTTCAGTTTATTTGAAATGACTTTTAGGTTTGTCTTGTTTGTTAAAAATTATACGATTTTTTATTAGGTTGTTAGTACGTGTTAAAGTGTTCTAGAATTATTTTTTATGCTACTAGCTACGCCCCGTGATTCCACCAGATTTTACAGATTTTTTTTCTTTTTGAAATCTGTTGGTGTTGCTGGAACAGAATTTCTTGAAGGACTTGGGGGACATCTTTGCCGTGCAAGCTGTGAGACAGAGTAGGCAAGAACATTTTTTCGGAAAAATATAGACATACATTGCCAACTGGCCTATGCTGCCACTCCTGGGCAAAGGCCTGGTCCATTTCTTCCAACTTTCGCTTGCCCACTTCACTTATCGCTTAGTATGACCACCATAGAAACGGATTGTCTTGACGAAAGAATAGACATAATGACAACATAATGCTACGCGTGCTGCTTATACTGCCATCTCTTCTGCTGCATGTTTGTGAAGGGGATTAGATATTTACACATACCCATCACGCTTGTCTAATGCTGGTTGATTAAGATTTAATTTATTGTGGTTACGTACCAATTTATATTTAATAAAAGAGCATATGTGCCTACTGCACACAGGGTTAATTTGGTTTGTAAACCGTGGAACAAAACTTATTGAAGCCCATTATTATCATTCCTTTAATAGACAAAGGTCACAGACGGTTATTCTTTGAAACCTAACACAATTAATGAAATCAAAACATTGGTACAACAAATTAAGATAGGTCTTACAACCAGCCATACTAATTCAAACCTTCTCTTGACAGACACACAGTTCAAACTTCATTACCCATAACTCAAAATACTAACAACAATAATCTAATTTCAAAACAATTTAAACTTGGACAATCTATTTCACGTTTAAGTACAGAAAATCGAGCCCTGAACGTGGTGCCCGCGGGCGCTGACATATTTTGCTGGCGCCCTCAGCAACTGTGGGCGACATTTGTCTTGCGTTGGAAAGTGCTCAAGTTAAGCGTTGCATCGCAGATTGTGAACTGAATAATAATGAAACTTGTCCCGTAAACCAAACACGTTAGCTGGTTATGGTGCGATAAAAATTGATGCGGTATTTTACTGATTTTAGTTTTTATATTGGTACCTAGTCCGTAATCACATGTTTGCGTGGCAGTACTGCGCGGCATAGCCGAGACACGCCGCGCACTTCAGTTGGCATCAGAACTAAAATAAAAGCGGTAGCTTGTGTATTACTCGAAACTCTGCTTATAATTCGTCCAAACACAATTAGATACTGACGAATGTTAGCTAGAAATTTAGAAATTGTTGGCAGGTAGACAGAAGCGTTCGCGCGCGGCAGCCATCCAAAAACAGCGCGGCACGAGGCGCGCGGCAGCCGCTCAACGTTTGGACACAATAAGAAATATCTTAATTAAAATTTACCACATCCAAACCACGCCACAAATGCTACCGTTTTACAATGTCTTAATCCACAATGTAATATGGAAATTATAATCTCAAGTAGTTGCACTGAAGCGACATAACATTGTAGGCACAAAAGGCGTCTTTTATGACTATGATTATCACCACTCTCTCTCTGATACAATAACAGTTTATGTCACTATTGTTTGATGGCTGAGAATGAGTTGGGAAACGAGGTTCTTGTCAGGTTTATGATTTTTTATTAGAGCTTTGATGATAATGGAAATCTTGGTAGATAGGCAGTATTAGGTGGAGATTTTTGCCCGACGTGTGACGTCACATTAAATTGAATACGGCGCCCTCTAGGTGACATAAAATCATGCACATACATACATACTGGTCGATATCATTACCCTCCTTTTTGCTTCGCCGTAGTTGGGTAAATATAAATGAAACACGCGCATAAGTAATGCATTTCCAGATCGCTCATTAATTATGTACTAGTTTGTGTAGCCGCCACAACAGAGCTACCGCGCAGCATGTTTACACAATTCATACTTCGCGTCAAGGACACTAGATGCAACTGTCAGTCTAATGAGTTGAGATACCGAACGACTGCAGCAAGGTGCACACATCAATCTGCTTAACCTTTTCCCAACTATGTTGGGGTCGGCTTCCAGTCTAACCAGATGCAGCTGAATACCAGTATTTTACATGGAGCGACTGCCTATCTGACCTCCACAACCCAGTAACTGGGTAATACGATACCCCTTGGTAAGACTGGTTGTCAGTCTTTCGGGCTTCTGACTACCCGTAACAACTGTCAAAGATCTACGAATGATAGCCGGGACCAACGATTTAACGTGCTTTCCGAGGCACGGAGGAGTCTCGGTATGTAAAGATGGTCAACCATCCACAGACCAACCCCGGTAAGCGTAGCTTAACCTGATGGATCCACCCGTGCGGCAGATATTACTTAGCCACGAGCTCCTCCGAGCAAGGTGCACACATCCTAACTAATATTTATAAACGGGAAAGTGAGTTTGTTTGTTAAGCTTTCAGGCTAAAACGACTGAACTTTGGCACATGGGTAGACCTTGTCCTGGAGAACGACAAGGTCTACCCATTCTACTTTTCATCCAGGAAAGCAGACGAAGTTGCGGGCAATAGCTAGTATTTTATAATTTTAATCCTAATTTTATTTTTATATTATAAATGCTAAAGTGAGTTTGGTTGTTACGCTTTAACGGTTAACCGCCTGAACGGATTTGGATGTTTGGTATGTGGATACTTTGAACCCTGTAGAAGTACATAGGCTATTTTTTAACCGACTTCAAAAAAGGAAAAGGTTTCGACTGGGTAAACCGATTTTGATGATTCTTTTTTTATTTGAAAGCTGTTGCTTTCCGTGTGGTCCCATATAAATTTTATTAACTTTGCTTGAGTAGTTTTTGAGATAGCTTCAATAATTACGTATTTTTCTCACTTCGCCTGTGTAGACGATATCTTATTTGACAGTCACTGTTATTTACAGGTAGTGGTATTAGAATTTGTGTGGGGTAGGTACCACAACTAAAAAAGGAAAAATAAAAACGTTTTACGTAGTACTCATTTTTTGTGTTTTTTTTTTGGAAGACATTTGATTTTTTAATGAGATACTTACTACGCGGACGAAGCCGCGGGTGGAAGCTATAGTTTATTATTAGCTGGATAAAATACACAAGCAACAAACCGTAAATCCATACAAGTTTTCATTGGAAACCCGGAAGTATGAAATCAAATTTAAACGAGTCTAAGTAGTTCTATCAATTATACGTACAGGTAGGATATTTTCCGAAGCATAGTACCCTTTCCCCGTTCGCGGTCATGCCTCCATTTAACTAAATATAGAGCCATCGGTTAGGTCATAATTTAATATTTCACCAAAGTATCAAAAGGGAAAATAAAGTGGGGTTCCACGTGTTAGATTAATTATTATTGTTATTTTTATTCGTTATAGTCTGCCTAGCGTTTTCCCAACTATGTTAGGGTCGGCTTCCAGTGTAACTGGATCCAGCTGACTACCAGTATTTTAACTGAAGCGGCTGCTTATCTGACCTCCACAACCCAGTAATTGAGTAATACGACACCCCTTGGTACAACTGGTTGTCAGACTTTCGGGCTTCTGACGACCCGTAACGACTGTCAAAGAACCACGAATGACAGCCGGGACCAACGGCTTAACGTGCTTTCCGAGGCACGGAGGGGTCTCGGTATGTAAAGATGGTAACTGATCCACGGACCAACCGCGGTAAGCGTAGCTTACCTTATGGATTGACCCGCGCGACTGTTGTTGTATATGGGTCATTTTTATTGTTTCTCGACGACATGTGAAGCAATTTCAGAGGCCCTTGGGTGGCTTTAAAACTCTGACACGAAGTTAGTCACTAACCACACGAAAAGAAAAAGAAATTATGCTATATACGGATCATTTTGTTTAGGTTTTAACTTCTGTTTTTGGTATGAGTCTCATTATCTTTCAATATTCGGTTATTTAGTTCCAAACTCAAACCATTTTTTACAGGCACTTTTGCTATTGTCAAAGAGTCGGTTAGTTAGTCAGAAAGTTGAAAATAGTAGACCCATTCAAAAACGTAGATCTCTATGGAGAAGAACGGGCAAGAAACTCCAAGGACACTCTTTTAAATTTCATTTTTACAAGAACATGTTACTACACACAACACAGTGCGTCACCTGTACGGTGCTTGAGTTTGTAATATTTCATGAAATTGCCCAACAATAATCGCATCGCGCTCAAACACAAAACAAAAAAAAATTACAGGCGCTTGATGTTTGAAAATCCTAAGATAGTCACATCACTTCTACTACATGATAAAATACCACAGTTTGGTAACTTTATCTTACATATTTCCGATACTTACCAACATTTACATAGTTCCTCAATTATACTAAAACAGCCTCCTAAATTAAATGACTTGTAAAATGATTTTTATTTCTTAATCTTTTAAAATACGTCTTTTTTCTGGCTAAAATTTAAAAGCTAGATGGCGACGGCATTTCCTTACTGATCTCTGAGAACAAATGCCGAAACTAACTCAGAGGTATACATCGACCAAAAAGACGGCAGCTCATTAAAAAATACGTAGCTGTACAATTAGTTAGGATCGGAAGGTATGCGCTGTATGTGCCGGAGTTGCACTGAGATTAATAGCTTCGCAAACAACGAGAGCGGAGCGGAGTTCGTAAGGACGGGGTCATACGGGTACTAGTACTGCGCTGGCTTTATGTTTAAGTATGCTTTATGTTGTAATGTAAATGAGTTGCTATCTTATTTGCTTATTTGTAAGATGGTACTGATGTTTGAGGAATAATAAGTTTTAGGAGTTAAAAACTGTGAAGGACAAGTTGTAATGCCTTCTTAGAGCTACTGCAACAAACTGCTGAAAAAAAAAGAATCATCAAAATCAATTCATAATTGGCGGAGTAATCGCATAATAAACACACAAAAAAAAAAACATACGTATGAAATACGGACTTCCTTTTTGAAGTCGGTTAAAAATAGCTTTTTATATGTTATTATTATTGTTTTTAACCTCTGGTTCCTCTTATTTTGAGGCCTCTTGAGGAATAGTTAAGCGAAATAGGTTACTAAAAATATCTACGTCTATTGTATTTTACTTAGTCCAGTTAGTCGTTAACAGCAAAAATAGAAAGGAAGAAAAAAAACATACATTTATTAAGCACATACTAAAAGCCATACAACATAATTCTGCATTATACAGGGTGGCGATTTAGTGACCTGCATCCATCGCTATGAAACATACCAACCTACAAAAACAAGATTCGTAACAAAAAAAAAACATACGTGTATCGAAATTTTCTGTTAATAGTTTTTTTTTTTTCGATTTGGATATGGGTGTCATGGTGAAAGTTGTTTAGTATAAATAGTATAGACGGGATACAGGAGCCTAAATCGCCCTTCTGTATAATAAATTTTTCGCTTTAAATGATATTCACGACTTTCATCAGTTTCCAACTTCTCTCTGCACCCGCCGTTACCCCAGCACCTAGCTCACAAGCACCTCTATAGAACATTATTCGTCTCTCTAACTCCACAAAGTGCTTTTGAATCTTTACGAAACAAAGGGAAAGATACAAATGTATTCCATTGGATTACTTGCTATGCAAGAAATATCATCATCAACTTCGTGCGGGTACTGTTGGCTCTCAGACTTTGAAGAACTGAACTATGTAGTTATATTTCAGTATTTATCTACCTCGGCTGTAGGATCACCTTACGAAAATTTTTGACGTCATCATTAGTATCGTATTACATGACATGACAAGGTTCTAGATATAAGGCCAAATTCACAAATGAATCTGATCGCGATCAGCATGTCTACATAAATCTCGTTCAAGCTGTCATTGTCAATATTCCACAACAATGTTGACATTGACAGTTCCTGAACGCGGTTTAGATGTGTTGATCTCGTTCAGATTCTTTGGTTCAAAGTATAGTTAAGGTTTTCATAAGTTGACCGTATTGGGAAGCCTCCGTCTTTTTTCAACACACTTGTTTGTTAATAATGCGAGCCAATCCTATTGGTTAGAGGCCAGCATCAACAAATAATTTAAAAAAGGAAGATGAAGAATTGGCGATAAAAAAAACGGTTGGGTTATTTTTTTTCATTTGATTTTTTTTTTAACTACTTCTTGCTGCGCAACATGTATTAGAAAACCAGATAAAGGGTGAATAAGATTATCAAAGGTGTGAGTGAACTATATAATAGTAAGTAGATTACATTACACATTGAGGTCAACGAACCTTTTGCTCAAAAAGAAAATCTGCTATAAGCTTTGAATGAAAGACCCTAAGGACAGATTCTTCATAAAAAGTCATGCATAGCTATTATGACCCTAGTGACGGGTTCTGTGGCCTTTCTTAACTCGCTTTGACGTGTAAGTTTTACCCCGTGGGGTATTTTAATATGTAGGTACCCGCAAAGGTTATAAGTTTGTAGGATCTTGTAATGTTGTAATCTATGCAGTGTTGATTTGGGTATGAATGTTCGATTACTGCACAAGACGTGATCTTGCAAATAGTAAATAAAAATAAGTGCAATTTGAACGAATGGGCTAAAGATAGCAACATAGATGTTTGTGTACAAATAAATCTTTTATAACCGGCGGGAAGCGGTCTAATCGCTAACTAAACACGCTTACTCGACCATATTAAGGTAAAGATTAAAATTAAATCTACTGTGGCACAGGCTGTGGTTCATAAAGTGTTACGCAATATTGACCTTTAGGTATACAATGAGAAAAACACTGAAAGTAAATTTTAGTTTTGATTGACGTAAAGTTGAATGGTTCTGTATTCGTTTTTATTTACTGCGTAAACTTCACCTGGCTTTTGTTAAGAAATTGTTTTTTGTAACTTGGTGCTTTGATTGGTAGGTAAATATAGGATTTCATCATAATAATTCTAAATATTGTGATTCATCCAAATCTATGCGTAGTTATTATTAATGTGTCGCTCGCTTTCGGTGTCTGTCTGTGAGACCGCGTTGTTCTCGTAAAATTACGTAACGGATTTTAATGCAGTTTTCACCATAATTTTGGAAAATAAAACCGGAAGGTTTTTGTGTATTAAACTTACTAATAATATCTTATTTATATCTCATTGTATGCTGCACCAGTCGACGTCATCACGTCAACGTCAGCTGTCACTAAAACTAGCGCCTAGTTGCTGCGTTATGCTGAGCGATGGCCGTTTTGCGTGGATGTGACACATATTTTCCCACAACTTGTTCTTTTTTAGAAATAAAGAAAGAAAGAATAAAATTTATTTCGACATAGTTCATCAAAACAATATACAAAAAAAAAATGTTTGTTTTGTTGTGTTTTGTGTTTGTGTTCTTTCTTTGCCTCATATTTAAGTACCGCAAATAAACGTTTTTTCTTTCCGAAATCTTCATGTTTTGTCAAGTCGTAGAAACCGTGCAAACCCCTGCTTTGCTAGTTGATCATAAATAGCTATTAGTCTTGTGATTTTATAACTATTTTACTTGAGAACCGTATTAACAAACACGCACAATTTATTTTCTTACAGCACCAAACATGGCAAATTCCACAACATTAAGAACTTTGAACCCCTTTACGGAACCCTAAAACAAAAACGGCCCAAGCAGGTACAGGAAACAATAATCCCGTCACGAAAGTCAACCGGGCACGGTACAGAAAGGTGGATGACTCGATGTTCGTGGATGTTTGTCAATGTTTTGAAAAAATAAAGAGGTCCAACGAAATACGATGTCATATCAGAGGGACATTGTTTACTGAAAACCTCTTTGGCTAATGGATGGAATGGATATTTTTGGACGAGTGAACATATTCCTGGGATGTTTTTTAATAGATCGTTTTGTGTCTAGAGTCGCTTGTTGAAATGTATTGAGGTGAAGAAAGGGATGTTTTTTTGTGTAGATGTACAATTATTTGTGCATAAGCGGATGGGCTGTGTATTACTTCTCTCGAGTCACCACAGGTTATAAAATAATAACTGAATGTTGTTGTTAGATTGGCCAGTCAGCAAGGTTTCTTAGAGCGAATTTCACCAATGAAACTGAACGCGTTCAGCACGTGTAAACCACGCTCAAGAGCTGTCAATGTCAAAATCATCGTAGAATATTGACATTGACACCTCTTGAACTAGATGTGCTAATCGCGATCAGTTTCTTTGGTGAAATTCACCCTAAGAGCGTATTTCACCAATGAAACTGAACGCGAGTAGTGTCATTGTTTGCTGTGGAATATTGACACTGACACCTCTTGAACGCGGTTTAGAAGTGCTGATCACGTTTAGTTTTATTGGTGAAAGACGCACTTAGGGCGAAATTCACCGAAGAAACTAAACGCGATCAGCACATAAACTACGTTTAAGGCTGTCAGTGTCATTGTTATCTGTGGAATATTGACACTGACAGCTCTTGAACGCGGTTTACAAGTGCTGACCGCGTTCAGTTTCATTGGTGAAATACGCACTTGGTATCGCTCGAGTACCGCACCGCTATTACGTCACTTATATTAAGAAATTCTCTTGACGCACTGCTGTGTTTAGGCATCTCTTTGCTTGTGCCAATCCCCATGCTCCTATGCCAGCCTCGTCAGGTTTAACCCGAGATGGCAATAATGTCGTCGCCCGGACGATCAACACTTATTTTTCCAGTAGGTATGTACTTGGATGCCACTCGCTCAGAGCCTTACTCCATCTGTCAACACATCTTGGTAAGTATCCAGCCCAACTGCATCTGAACTCCAATATCGAATTTAGAATTACAGAAAAGTGTTTTTCGTTTTTTTTTAAATTTGTGAGGATGTATCGACGGACGTTTGTTACTCTCTCACGCAAAAACTGCTGAACGGATATGGATGAAATTTGGAAAACACATCACTACAATTTATAAAACAAAATCCTCCGCCGCATCTGTCTGCCTGTCTTTTCGCGTTAAACTCAAAAACCATTGCACCGATTTTCATGCTATTTTCACCAGTGGATAGTGATTCTCGAGGAAGTTTAATTGGTAAAGCGGGTGAATCGGCTAGTATTTTATAAACTGAATTAACACATAGGACACTTATTATCCCGATCCCATGGGAATATAATAAAATATAACCGCGGGGCGCTGCTAGTGAGAAATAAAAATACACTGTATAAATTCAGTAAATAATACCAAGAAAAACGATATCAAAACTAAATAAAAATACAGTGCAACGATATCTAACATAATCTTGACCAAACACGACCCTTCCCGTAGATATATTTTCATAAAAAATATTCGATCATTTTTTGTAGTATTTTCCTTTTTCAACATAAAACTGTTAGAATCGCATTCCGATGACTCTTCAACCCTCGGGAGTGGTGCTCAGCCGGTCCGTATTTTTGTCCGGCTGATCCGTATTATAGGTCTTCCCTATGTATATGTTACTGGCAATATATTTTTTTCCTGGAATTCGAATTCTAAAGGCTGTGTTGAAAGGTTTTCAAGATATCCGGGTTTTATTTTTATTTTTGAAATGTTTCGACAAAATAAATACCTAACCCATTCTGTTGGAGTATTGAAAACGGAAATAATGATAGAATTTTACAGCCAATAGTACATAAGGTTGAAATTTTTATAGAATACGTTTCCCTGTTACTATAGTCACTATCATGGCTAATAAGAAAAATATAATAGTAATAATTATTATTATTGTCCTACACCAACTGGCGAGGCAGTTGCCCTGGGTGCACTTGCATAGTGCGATGCCTTTTTAAGTAAAAACGTCTCACGAGCCTCCGCGAGTTGGCTTCGGCCCCTCGTACTCCTTCTAAAGGTCCAGGACCAAAGGGTCCCGAGATATGTTAAAGACATTAAAAATATATATATATCAAAGTGTTAGTCTGTTGGCAACTACGATTCATACTTGACCAGTTGTTGAGAAATGGTGTCCCAGTGGTAACGGCCACGACTTACGAGTAGTAACTCGTGGGTTCGAACCCAAGCAGGCACTTAAATTATTTCATCACCACTGCTCTCAAAACGGTGAAGGAAAACACCGCAAGGAAACCGGCATGTCCTAGAACTAAAAATTTTAAGACACGTGACATCCACCAACCCTCACTGGACCTGCTTGGTGGATTACGGTCTACTCCCTCTTACAGAAAGAGGAGGCCTGTTTCCCAGCAGTGGAAACATTATAGGCTAATGATGCTTAATATGCAGTGTTTGGTATAGCAGTGTATGTATTTTCATAATTATCGTCATTGACAACCTTTTTCACCCACTGCTGAGTAAAGGATTTATCTCCTTAGCGCCATACTTTCCTGGTCTGTGCGAGTCTCAACCAATATTATTTACTGTGTTGATAAAACTATCTAATTTCAAAACTTTTATCAATGAATATATATCATTTTAATTTATTGCTGTTTATTGTTTCACTAGCTGCACCCCTTGGTTTCACCCGCATAAGTATCGATCCCGTGGGAATATCGGGATACAAAGTATTCTATGTCCTATTCCAGGTCATGGTCTACCCATGTGCTAAATTTCATCTAAATCATTCAGTTGTTTGAGCATGAAAGCGTAACAAAAAAAAAAAAACTCACTTTCGCATTTATAATATTAGTTAGGATATTAACAAAGCGTAAGCAGCCCATAATATTTTGAACCATCACAAAATATCACCTAATAACATAGTCACCCATCTCTAAAACTTTTGCTGACTGAGCCCATCTTCAGGAGCACATCCTAATCAAAACTGTTCGCGTCGGAACCCCACTCTAAGGTGAAATTAAGATTAATCACTGTTGACAGTAGTTTGAGGTGGGCACCGCCGATAGACCCTCGTTGTAGAATGTCGAAACTTAAACAAAGTCTACTAGGAACAATACTGTTGACGCTTTGGTACATAGGAGGCCGAGAAGAATTTACAGCGTAATGGCGACATTCATTTAACACACGTATATAGGTAGTATGGTTTCGCGTTTTCGATTTATGAAGATAATAACTATAGCCCGTGACTTCGTCTGCGATCGAGGCTGAAAAGTAGCCTATGTCCTTTTCCAGGTAAAAGTTTACCCCTGTGCGCATATAAATCTGTTCAGCCGTTTCAGCGTGAAAGCGTAACAAACAAACACACTTTCGCATTTATGATCATTACTAGCTGCGCATTTTTTTTATTTTTTTAATTCTTTTTTAATTAGGTTCTTTTTAACCGCATTAGCATTAGCAGCTCAAAAAAAAAAGCGGCGATATTTTTTTTCTTTTTTCCAAACAAATAACATAATTAGACTCTCAGTATGATTATTAACCCTAACGGATTGGACAGGGTTTCTGTTACAAGCTGTATAATTATATTATGTGAAGACGATGCACCTTCAGCGTCGGCAGCCGAGGTTTCTGCGGCGGCATCAGCTCCGGTTGCAGTACCACTCCAGGGCGCAATGATCAGGTCGCCTGTCGCGGTGGAGGTTCAGGGCACTCTTAATAGGCCCCTCGTTGCGGTGGCTAAGGTACTGTCTCGGGCGGGGAGCGAACCGGGTACTGATGGAGAGCCCTCGCCTGATACGCAACTGACTCTCAGGGAAGAGATAAGGCTCTTTCGATCTGAGTTGCGGGAGGTTCGGGACGAAATGCGGGAATTTCGTCGGGAGATGGCAGGCCTGCACTCATCGATGGGAGTCTGTACCGAGCGGGTTGACGGTCTGGAGGCCAGAATTGGGGCTCTGGAGAGTAAGGGAAGTGCTGCAGTTCCAGACGAAAAAGTGAGCCGGCTCGAACAGGTAGTGATGCAGCTGCAGCTTGACCTCAACGACCGCGAGCAGGATTTACTTGGCTCTGACCTGGAGATTTCCAACATCCCGGAGATTCATGGCGAGAACGTGATGCACACCGTCGGACTGGTGGCGGCAAAGCTTGGGGTGGCACTCGACGAACGGGATATAGTGTTCGCGCAACGGGTGGGCCTGCGAGCTGAGCGAGAGGTGCGGAGGACCTCTGCGGGCGGCGCGACTAAGGTCAGCGGCGTGAGCACGGTGGGAGAAGCGGCAGAGGCAGCGCGCGGGCGGCGTATCGTGGTGCGCCTGACGCGGCGTGCACTGCGCGACGACCTACTGCAGAGCGCGCGCGTGCGACGCGGTGCCACTACCGAGGATCTCGGACTCCCCGCACCCCCGCGTCGCTTCTTTCTGAACGAAAGACTTACTAAGACCAACAAACATTTGTTTTACCGGGTACGTGAGGCTGGTAGCCGTCTCGGATGGAGGTATACTTGGACCAAGTTCGGTCGTATTCTGGCTAAACAGGGTGACGGCAAGCCTACCCACTGCATCCGCTCAGAGGAGGACTTTACGCGTGTTTTTCGTTGTGAGGTGTCCACTGAAAAGGAAGTTTAATTATATGGTTGCTGCCAGGCCCCTTAATGTAGTCAATATTCTTCCAAAAATTTACCTTTTTATATCTGTTTTGTTTTTAATTAATTTATTAAGTTTGTATTGTGCGAGGCCGGTTATTTTCATGTCTCAGTATACTTTGGTTACTTCTGGTGGTGGCCCAGCAGTTCAGTCAATGACTATCTATATGCATTTCGTATACTTCGTTCTTCAGCTCTCTATCTTTACGTATACTATATCTACCAAGTTATATTTATTCTTACGGATTTTATATATTTTTTTGGCTATGCATTCTCTAATGCTCGTTATACTTCACTTTATATTATTGCGATTTACACTTTATACTATGTCTTTCAAAATATTTACACCTCATATTATTATTCTGAACTCTACACTGCATGATACTTCTCATATTAACTGCAATCAACATATTATTATTACTATATACTACAACATTTATAAAAATGAGTAAGGCAAAAAATCTAAAAGTCGGTTTGTTTAATGCGGGTTCACTGGGTTCGCGCCATGAAGAGTTCCTTGTTGCTATGGAGAACCTCTCAGTAGACATCATGGCGATAAATGAGACCTGGCTCAGGCAGGGAGAGGAGGGTCGCGCACCGACTGTACCGGGCTACCGGCTGCGGCACGTGCCACGCCCGCACACAGTGCGCGGGGGCCGCGGGGGCGGCGTGGGGTTCTACGTGCGCCGCGGGGTGCGCGTGCGCGCTGTGCCGCACCCGCCGGCGCCGCAGGTTGAGCAAATGTGGCTCAGGCTTAACGTTAACTCGCATTCAGTTATCATCGGCACAGCATACAGGCCGCCGTGGCTTGATGTGAATGTCTTCCTGGATGCGATTACCGACTCTCTTTCCTCCTTTGCAAGCGCGGATAAAATTATCTTGCTGGGTGACTTCAACATTAATATGTTAAACCAGCTGGAAAACAAAACAAAACTATTTAACAATTTTTTAATATGCTCCAAGCTGCAGCAAATTGTTTCTGAACCTACCCATTTTACTGACCATAGTGAAACTCTTATTGATGTTGTATGCACTAATGCCCGTGTGTGTGGGGTATCGGTATCACATTATAACTGAGCTTGGACAACATGCAGTTATATCCGTTGAACTTAATTTTAAATTAGAAAAACCTTCGCCACACTGGATCACCTATAGGCCACTTAAGGATATACTGCTGGATAAATTCAATGATGATTTGAATAAGATGGACTGGGAATATGTTGTAGGTCTGGCGGATGTGAACTCTATGGTAGCAACATTTAATGAGTATATTTTGAATCTCTTTGACTTACATGCACCCCTTAAGAAAGTTTTAATCAAAGAAAAGTCTTACCCTTGGATAACAGATACTGTCAAGGAAATGATGAAGTTACGTGACAAATGCCATGTTAAGTCTAAAGCTACTAAATCTGAACATCACATAAACTCATACAAGGAGCTTAAATACTTAGTTAGGGCCGCTTTTGATAGTGAAAAGTGTGCATATTTTAAAACTTATATTAATAAAAACATTAAACAGCCTAAGAGATTATGGAACCATATAAAATCATCCATAGCCATTTCAAAAAAAGCAGAACACAGTCTACCTCACTTTTGTAATAACCCCGAGAAAATAAATGAACACTTTCTGGATGTGCCTGGCAGTGGTACGGTCAGTATTGCTGATTTGACTTACTTTGAACACCACAGATTTAGTAATACTCATTTTCAGCTTGAGCCAGTCCAGGAGGAAATGGTGCTGACGCTTTTGCACGGTCTTAAGTCTAATGCACAGGGTTCTGACCATATCTCTCTGGAGATGTTAATTATGACTCTTCCTCGCACCCTTGCAGCTATAACGGCCATCATCAACAGATCCATAGCCTCGTCCTCTTTTCCGGATTTATGGAAGTTGGCTATAGTTAGGCCCATCCCCAAGGTATCGAATCCCACCAGCATAAAAGATCTTCGCCCAATTAGCCTTTTACCATGTCTCTCCAAGATTCTGGAGAAAGTGGTGTCTAACCAGCTTCGGACATATCTTGAGCAGCACAGTATTTTGCCACTAGCCCAATCAGGATTTCGTAAGGGGCACAGCACAGCCACAGCTCTTCTTGACGTAGTTGGCAATATCCTGGAGGCCAGGGAGCAGGGCATGGGTACCATGCTTGTGCTGTTGGACTTTTCACGTGCCTTCGACTCAATTAATACCTCACTTCTCCTCTCCAAGCTGTCTTACTACGGATGTCAGCCAGAAACAGTCCAATGGTTTCAGAGTTACCTGAGTCACCGTTCTCAGTTTGTCCAGGTCACAAGTGACAGTTTTGGAGATGTTATGTCCTCTAATCCTAAGCAAGTGAACCGCGGCGTACCGCAGGGATCGATCCTAGGCCCTCTTATCTCCATTCTGTACAGTGCCGACATCATCAAATGTCTGACCAACACCAAGTTCCACCTATATGCTGACGATTTGCAGATGTATCTCTCATTCCGCCATCAGCAATCTGGTGAAGCTGAAAAAAAAATGAACGAGGATTTAGATAGGATTTCAGCATGGTCAATGAGAAACTCTCTGGTTCTGAACCCAGTTAAGTCCAAGTACATTCTTATGGGATCAAGAGATTTTCTGAATAAGATGTTAGGGTACAATCTGGACTTGAAGATTGATGGGTGTTCTATTGATAGGGTGCAAGAAGCCCGTAATCTTGGGGTGGTGTTTGACGAGCACCTGCATTTTGAGACACATATCTTGGAGGCTGTGCGCAACTGTTTTTACCGGTTAAAGCTTTTGTACCGTGTACGTCCCTACATAAGTGTGGATATGCGTGTCATGCTGTGTGAGTCACTTGTTCTATCCAAGCTGAATTACGCTGACACTGTGTATGGTTCGTGCATTCTCAGTAGAAGTGAAAAGTTGATCCAGCGTGTACAGAATGCTTGTGCGAGATTTTGTTTCAATGTTCCTCCCCGATCTCACGTAACTCCATTTTTAAATAAGGGTAATCTGATGAGAATGTCAGATCGCAGAAAGCTTCATCTGGCTACCCTACTCTTTGGCACAATTCTCACAAAAAAACCAGAATATCTCTATGGGAAATTGACTTGGTCACGGGACATAAATAAAATTAAAACGAGAGCATCTTCCTACCTTCTGTTGGCTTCTACGCACAAAACTGCTGCATTCCGTGGAAGCTTTAAATTCGCTGCCTCTCGCTGCTGGAACGACTTGCCACCTCCCTTTCGTGCTATAAATACAATTAAGACTTTTAGTACTAAATATAAGCAACATTTGATACGATTGCAAAAGGAAAACAGTTTCTAAACTTACCCGGGCACTGCACGTAGTTGGTATTGGAAACCTTAGCGGAGTCATATGTTCCTAGCAGCACCATTTTGCTTAAATCGATTTGTTTTACTCCACTGAATACCCTTCTTCCGATTTACAATAAAATACAGTCAATCAAAACACTCAAAACACCTAGATAATATTTGTTGTACCACTTTCTTGCCATTGTACCTGGTTGTTTTATTCGTTTTAATACGTACCTAGTGTAGTCCATACAGAACAAGCAGTAATAGAAGAGGTAGTGTATTTCACGTATTGTTTTTCCATAGTTTAGTGACTTCTTTGATCACGATATGACATTTTGACAGTTAAATGCATCGCAGACTCGGAATGCGTGAATGCGCCCGCGGCGTCGGCGTCCCTTCGCTTGTCACCACAGATAACACCATGGACAAGTGATGTTGGAACGTCTGGCGTGAGGCGATTCATGCATATTTATAGTTACGGTTTTTATTTATGTATTATTTTTCATTGTTTTATTTATTTTTATGTTGTAATCCCCTAATTTATATATTGTGTCTGTAGGCGTGTCCGTGGCATCACAGCGGGCCCTATCAGAATACCAGCGCTGCGGTATTTATTTATTTAAATATCGCAGCATTATGCTGAGGTAGGAGCCTTTTTGGCCTCGCACAGGTTGTCTATGTATTTAGTTAGTTTTAATTATTCTTTATTTTAATTTAGTTTTTGCTCTATATTTATTGCTTGTTTTTCCTGTGCGTGTCCCAAATAAAATATTTTTCTTTCTTTCTTTCTTTTCTTTCACCTAGACTAAGATTCTTGTACCACAATAGGTAAAAAGAATTAAAAATGAAGCAATGACCAATAAATTACATAATGTGTATTACTTATTGTATTCAAACAATTCAGATGAAGATATGGCAAACAATCTGTAAACAAAACCATTTAGGTACATCAAACAAGCCACAATAACATCTAAGTATAAAGGCGATGAATGTAAATTCGCCAAACCAAGTACTGTTGTCAAGATCGTCAGATTCCGAGCAATGTACCAATTATCACATAACGGCTTAAGTGTTAGGGTCGAGTAGCTCTATTAAGTCGAAGTTCAAGTTTCATACAATAACGTGCTTAATAATATTATTAGTAATACTAAACTGCCCTTCTGAAGTTGGAGGAAATTCTTGGAGTACAGAGTAGGGAAGACAGTACGACGATTGTATTTCAACAGTATTTCCTCCCGGGAGAGGCACTGGCTCTTGTAACACAGGTTAACCACTTAGCACAAAGTGTCAGGGATTTCACACAATTTGTAACCTCTCTCTTATTGTAATAATAGTACATTGTGATACGAGTGTGCTCTATTGGATATTACAGTCGAGGCAGTATTATTCGCGCGAGCCATAGGCGAGCGCGATAAGGTAGCCGAGAGTGTAATAATCAATGCACACGCGTTTCATACGACGTTTTTCAACACACTTGCGAGGAAAAAAACAGACTTGTTGTAAGAACTTATGCTACAATAACGTAACTATAGAGATGATAGATTTTTAAAGTTTAACTGACCTTCGTTGCCAGGTACTGACTATCCGCAGTTTCTTTTAAAAACTTCTATATTGGTTGGTGACAATACTTTAAATTTTGTAATTTTGTTATTAATTAACCACACAACGAAAACGATAAGAAATATTTATGGAAAATGGCGCGCTGGCTGGTTTTGTTTTTCCATAGGTGTTAATAAAGGCACTGGCAAAACCGTTAGACAGCCTATACAAAAAAATATGATTTGAATAAGAAAAAAGAATTACTATAACTAAACGTACCATGGCGGAGTCAAATCTATTTATTATTATTTACGCTCTTCTCCCGTACGTGAAATCGACATTTTTAATAACGATTTTAACCACACAACGAAAAAGTTAACAAATATTTTTATGGAAAATGGCGGCTAGTTTTGGTATTTTCCGCTAGCGATGAGCGCACGGTGTAAATAAAGGCACTGGTAATACCCCTGAACAGCCTATACCAAAATATAATAATGTTAATATTACATAATACGCAAATGGGGTTAGGGTAGTGAACAATATAGACTGAAATAGCCACAGACGATATAAACCCTAATTTAATAGTACAGAATGACAGAGATTCATTCCGCGCGAACGCGGTGGCACACGGGCAGGCCAGCGCGGTTCGTCGGGGCGGGTCAAGTAACCTGCGCGCGTGCCAGCCGTGGTTTACCGAAAAAAAGCGCAAGTCTCTGCTCGGGTGTAAATAGAGAATGCTCATTTTTAGTAGGATAGTTCATACTAATTCAATGTATAGTATCCCACTGACGTTTAATTATGGTAAAAAAAAAACCCATGGGCATGCATCGGATTTTTTTGCTAATTTTTTAAATAAAAACTTGCTTTTTAGCGCTTGTCTTTGGTAAAAAGCTTAACCAAAAATAATTTCTATTGGATACAAATTCCATGCTGCCATGATAGTACATACTAATTCCATACTGCCATGTCAAAAACTCAAACTCAAACTCAAACTCAAACTCAAAGCATTTATTTCAATTAAACCATTCACAGGCACTTTTGAATTGTCAAGGAGTCGGTCAGTCAGAAATATGAAGCTAGTTGCCCATTCCAAAGCGTAGTAGGAACCTATGGAGAAGAACAGGCAAGAAACTCCATGGACACTCTTTTAAATCAAAATATTGTTACAATATGTAGGTTACATCATTCCGACTAGTAAATAGTAATCTGTGGCGCACATTACCCCACTAGTGCGGTAATATAAAGTAAAAAGCACGCTTCCATAATACACTGCATTATGAACTTAAAAGCGGTTCAATAAGAGCCACTTTAGGAGCAAGTGTGTTGAAAAGATTATTTATTTATTATATTATTATTTTTTTCCAATATTTCATTTTAAATACATCAATACATTTTTAAATAATATATTTTTATAAAAACCATAAAAAAAATTCAAAATAGTAACCCATCGGCATCAGGATCAAGTTATTCATTTATTTATTATTCATTTTATGTCTTAAAGTACATTTTTAAGTTTCTGTGAAAGAAGACTAGAGAAAACAATTGCAACTGCCCAATAACTGAAAGAATATCTTTAAGACCAAGACGAACCCACGAGCACACACTGATTGTAAATAGTTGTTGTTGATCGGGACAAATCACCCATTTTCAAAACCTACGTTAATATCACATCAGAAAATGTGTGTGTTAAAACAGTAGTATGACAGGATTTAAAATAAAAAAAATTATGGTAAAAAAATATATTTATAGATTTACGTGAACATTCAAAATTTAAACCGACCATCTGTCATTTCCTACACTGTGACCCCTTCTCCGGTACACATAATCTGCTTAGTTATGGAATATTAAGTTTGTGCTCACTTGAGACGGCCTATCGTGGGGCTTAGCAGTCGCCGACAGATGACGTAATCTCATCTAATTAGAATAATTAAGGTTATGCTGTATTCTGATATATTATTATACAATTGGTGTTAGATTTGAGGCGGATAGCTGAAGGAATAATGTTTAAAGTTTGAGTTAGGATAACTCAAAGTCAAACTGAAAGCATTTACTTGAAATGTTATACCATTCACAGGCACTTTTGAATTATCGAGGAGTCGGTCAGTCAGAAATATGAAGTTAGTTGCCCATTCTAAAGCGTATTAGGTGCCTATGTTTTAATTGCGGATGCTTATAACGTGCTTTCTACATTATTCTCACATATAATTTTAACATGAATGATGTAACCAATTTTTGTAACAATTTTTTTATTTAAAAGAGTGTCCGTGGTGTTTCTTTCCCGTTCTTCTCCAAAGGTAGGTACCTACTACGCTTTGGAATAGGCAACAGTTTAGCTTCATATTTATGACTGACCAACTCCTTGACAGTTCATAAGTGCCTGTAAATGGTTTAATTTTAAATAAATGCTAAAAGTTTGAGTTTTGAGTTTATGGATAAGAACAGGCAAGAAACTCCACAGACAGTATTTAAAAAAAAAACATTTTGCTACAATTTAAACAAAGTTAGCAATGCGATGGTGTGTTCATTTGTTTTTCTGTAATCTTTTAGTAACCTTGCTTAGACTCTAGGTAAGCCTTAGAGATAGAGGTTGTTAATGCCCCAGTAAATAAAAGCCTTTTGTAGTATACAGAGTAGAAACGAGTATTAATTACCACGTTTGTTCACAGCATATTAGCTTTCTCTGTCAGCCGTACTGTTTGTATCTTTGCCTTACGGTAGATATCCACAGACTATACTTACGTATATATAGGTACTTAATCTTATAAAATGTGAAAGTAACTATGTCTGTCTGCTACTTTTTTATATTCTATCGATAAAAAAGTCAGATAGGTAGCCTGAGGCTAATTACTAGTCATTACCTTGGACTTTGTAAAAAAAAAAAATGAAATACGAATTATATATACAGTAGAAGTCGCGGGTCACAGCTGCTGAGGATGGTTGTATAAGAAACATCCTACAAAAAGCCTCTTTGACAGCAAAACGTAAACGTATGTAAACAGAGGCCCTAGTGTGAGTTTATTTTAACCATCTCGACTTTACGCATCGACCGCGTTCGGCGCTCCGATTGGCCCTTCACTGGCCTTCACTGATGAAATGCCAATCGGAGCGCTGAACGCGGTCGACGCGTAAAGTCGAGATAGTTAAAAGAAACTCACACTAGGGCCTCAGGTCAGGCAAACCTGTCGTTTACAATACAGAGAGGAACTCCATTTCCCGTGAAACAGTGATGGTCATCGGCCCTGTCAATCTACGTTTATAATGCGACTTGTGACGCATTGAAAACGTTGATTGACAAGCCCGATGAGTGACACCTGCCACCTACGTACCACATGAGTGATCGAAGTGACAAGTGAAATAAGTCTTTCGGTTTTTTTTTTTATAATAGGAACTGCCCAGAATTTTATTTATTAGGTGCGAGGTTGACCGAACTCAGTGGTGTACAATTGCATAAGTCTTTAAATTATACTCGATGTCGACTAATATGTCTATTACTCGACATAACTTTATACTACTAGTATAAAATGATGTCGACTATATTATTATGTCAGATCGAAGTATTTTCATCAAAATACCTAATGGTTTATTTTAAGACGTCACAAAATTGCTCCTTTTAATTGCCATTTAATTATCTTAAAACATAGAACAAACACTTATGAGTAGGTACTTAAGTACGTCTTAAGTAAAATCTCTCAACAGTCACAATATTTCGTTCCTTAGAAAAACATTTAATTTACAAAGATTTTAGCTAACGGTACGCGTGCCAAAATTCTATGAAACATTTTGTGAAACACGAAAATCTTTGATATGTTACACAAAATAAATACGTACAGAAGGTCCGTTCCATACAACGTGGGACGACAGGTGCACGCACACACTGAAGCGTACGAACAGTGATCTCAAACTGGCTCAAAATAATGCCAGTGTGAAAAAGAAAAGAAAGAAAATTTGTTTATTTGCGGTAAACATGGTACAATACCAAAATCAAATAAATGCAGTACCCAGTTCTAAATGTTTATAATTATATTGTAATATTTAAAATGGCAACATTCTGTTCCGTCGAGGCGTCAACAACGACTCGCGCGCCGCCGGCCGGTATAGTGCCGAGATCCGACGATCGGCGATTTTGCGGACGGACACCGACGAGTCCAGACGACGGACCGTGGGAAGGTGTACGTGCGGGGTATCGCAGACATCGGTAGCGCCTCGGCGGCGGTGCGTGGCGGTCTGTGGTCGTCTGCCGTGCGTGTCCGTCTTCAATATTGCCGATCGTGGGATTCCACCATAATGCAAACTGGGTGCGTAGCTGTCATAAAACTGTTTGTTTGACGTTTTGACATATTTTATAATGGCGCAATAGATAATGAATGTTAACGTGTACGTTATAACGTAAGCTTGGGCGGAAAAAAAGTGTCTTCAAATATTTCCAAACATTTTATTTCCCTGTGTTATTGTGATACAGTGATGTGGACGTGGACGTCAATGATAATATCGTCACGTAAGACATTTTAAAAGCGCACAATCGCGACTCTGGAGTGCAGTTGCACTCGCTGTACGTGAAGCATGTCTATGTGTGCGTGCGTTCGTGCTCGTTTTATTGAGCCGGCCTTCTGTACCTTTTTATTCTGTGTATGTAGTGTGTCGCCAAATTGAATTGTAACTGACGTTAAGACGAGAAAGGGAATTCTGAATCGCTCATTATACTTCTCGTATGTTAAATGGAGGCATTTCGGAGTAGGCTTCTTCTTGGGTATGTGGGCGGTAAAGTGCTCATATTATTTTACAAATAACATCTTTAGTACACATATTTTCGCAATTGTTTTTCAATACTCTACACCGTTTTCCTTTTTCGATAAGTACTTACACGTGTGTGGCATAAAATATCAGTAAGTATTTTTTGTTTTTGTATATTGGTAAAGTATATTTTCTGTATATTCACCTAATTGGTTATCTGTTTTATTTTTATTTATTTAATTCACAATGTTACAGAGTTTTGATTTTCACATAATACCTACCAAACGGCAAAGCTATTTGTCAGTAGTCTAATTGTATCTTGTGCCATGTCTTTTCTGTGCACCAAATTAATGGTTTACATATTCCATCTACGAATCTATCAATCAGTTTTTATTTGAATATAATTTCGTTTCAGTTAAGCTAGTAATTTCATTGAAATGTCTGTTTTATTAAGATCTTTCTAGGCGTAATTTAAGCGCATTTACTTACAAAATAAATAAAAATATTTTTGACCATACTTACGGTAAAATACTTGCTTTCTCTATCATATTTTTCTAACCGAGAAGTAAAAAGTACAAAACAATTTTTTCCCCGACAGTACCACCAGTATCAAAAACGCTAGATTGGTTCCGCAAGTAATTTTTCCTCCGGACATTTTTCCGCTTGCTCCTAATTCACTTTGATGTCATGTCTCCGCTGAAGTACACCCAATTGCTCATTCCGTTACATTTTACATCAACTAATTGGACTGTTGTTTAAGAATCTAGTAAATTAGAGCGTGTTGTTTGTCAGTGACTGTACTTTGATTTATGAAATGTATGAATGTGTTATATTTTTTTATTTTGAGCTCATTAAATAGCTTTTTATAGACTTTTCCTATTTTAAGACTTTCTTCACCTCAATACTCAATACTCAATACGTTTATTGCATTCCACAATGTGAACTTAGGTGGTAGGTACATAAAGACATACATTCGTTTTGGAGCATTGTGGGCCCTGTCGGGCATAACAACATAAAAATTAGGAGGAGGGCTTATTATAGATATTTGTTAACAATTCACCCTCAGGTCTGATATGCGTAGACGTTGAAGCAGCGTCGGCGTCTACGCAGGTGTCGTCTGCCTTGTACAAGACAATGCGTATACGCCACGCATTTTCTCAGTTTCAATACAATCAGCAATTCTAGCAAATAAACTGTGGTGCTAAAGAGAAAATTATATAGAAAAATATAAGCAGGGAAATGAAAGATATATTAACAAGTTAAACAAAATGTGTAGCATCCAGTTTTTCAGTCTGCCCCATAACAACATTGTTTTTTTTAAATAAATTCACAGCAACAAAGTCACAGCTCTTCGACAGAGCTCTTGTTTTAAAGATAGTAATTAAGTTCTTAGTGACGGACCGTTAGCGGTAAATGTAGCTCGGTAAGCCTCATTTAACCCTTTCCTGACAGTTGACTCTTATTCGCAACTTGAGCAATGAGGTAACTAAAATAATATAATTATATTTTTTTTATTTACAAAAAGAGTAAACGGAAAGATGACGAAATATTCTAGTTAATTTTTTTTTGTTTTTTTGCAATATTCTATACTCCATTTGAAATAAGATTAGACATTTAAATTAACCTTTTTTACAGTCCGTTCAACCGATTTTGACTTTTATTGCGTTGGTGGCATGACAAATAACAGCTGCAGTTGACAGTTGGTATTGTGTAACCTTTTTTGCTTTTAATGCCATCCTTATGCCTACGGAATAGAAGTCAAAATCGGTTGAACGGACTGTAAAAGGGTTTGTTTGAATGTCTAATCTTACTTCAAATGGAGTATAGATAATGCAAAGGAAAAAATACTAAAGTTCAGTGCTCTCTCCTACTTCAATAACTTGACAGATTTGTATCATAATGATGACATAATGATGATTAAAGCTAAATCGGTTTGCGTAGGTCTGCGTAGAACCCAATTAGTAACTTTTCTATAAAAAATTTGAAACGAAATGGATATCCATTAACACGTCAAAAAAAACTGAGCTAGTGAAACCGTTAACAATAGTAAAAGAAAAAAAAGTTCACTCACGCAAACCGATCGCAAATTGGAAACTCACTTTGTAGGGAGCTATTTTTTGTCGGTTCTCGAACGCGACGTCTCGGCATAGAGTTGGTTAATTGAAGAGATGTGACAGGACGGCTTAAGACGAAGTGTTAAAATGGAATTACGGAACATCAATTAGTGAATAAGCGAAAGGAATGACGGTGCGATGCGATTCTGGTAGAACAATTGCCATAAAAACTTCATGGAAATTGTTCTACCACAATCGCATCGCGCCTGTCTACGGGAGTTTTAAAGAAAGAAAGAAGAAAAAGAAAGAAAATACGTTTATTTGCGGTAAACATGACGCAAAAAAAAAGAAAATAAACACAAAAAAAAATACAAAAGGTTGGGGGAAACATGCGTCACATTCACGAAAAACGGCTATCGCTCAGCATTATGCTGCGACCCTATGCAGGACAGAGCCCCAGCGCTGGTTTTCAGCGACAGCCGGCGCTGACGTAATGACTTCGACCGGTGCGGCACGGGTGAACCATTATTATTACCAAATAGAATACACAAGTGACGAATATACTATACATAAACTATACATAAAAAAGATAAAAATAAAAATAAATAAAAGAAATTGGCAAACTTATCGGTTAAGATATGAGAATATCATCCTCCGTGTTACGTTTTATGTAGTGGCAACATTTCGAAGCGTCCTCTTTGACGTACACCCAACATGCACCAAAGAATTATGAAATTGATGTAATAATTACAAAATGGCCAGTGACGCAATGTGTTATTGCAAAAGGTATGTGTCATTTATTTAAAATGCGTAAAGATAAACCATAAAGATCTGCATACAATAAAACTGGCCCCCTATACGTAATGCTGGTCTAATAATAAGTCAACCTTTCGGCACTATGGGTGTCATTATGATGTGATGTAAGACATTAAATAAAATGGAACTACAAATCAAACAAATATTTGTAATATTTTTTATTCAGAATTAAAAAGAAATGTACATTTATAACTACTTATCCCATTCATTAATCATGCATTGCGATTATTATTAGAAATTAATTTCCATTGCAAATATGAGTTCATTTCATTCATAGAAATCAGTAAAATCCAGAAAATATTTTAATAAAATTATATATTGTATTATGTTAAATTTTAAATTGAACACGAGTTACGACTACATTCAAACTTTTAACATTCCCATCTGAATGATTCCAATGAATTAATCTGTGCCCTATTTCCTCTTTTTTCAGTGCGCCAAAGCAAAATTCTGAAGGCCCGAACGCTTTTCATATCACGCCCTTTTTATCTTTTATAGTCATTCTTTCTTTTATGAGCGAATTTTATTTGATGCTCTTCTGTACGATTTGTACGTAATGGTTCAATGCATGAGAAATATTGTATCTCTGTCTCATACTTGTATTAAGATAAATATAAACATTGGCTATGGTCGATATCTTGAGGTTTTTGCCAAAGTTGTAATCCCAAAGATGGTATCAGACAGATTGACAGTAGGTACTTTTATGTAGTTATAAAATGTACTTTGAATATTCAAATACAATATAATACCTAATAGTAACTTTTTTCTCTTGTATTTGATAATAGCTACATGTGAATCTTTTCACGTCACTTTCGAAAGACTAGCCAGTCACCAAGATTAGCTGCGAAGCTGTTTGTCCAAAATAGGTGGACTAAAACATGGTTAGTCTAGTAGAAGAAATTATTTGTAATAATTTTAACCGAGAATACACCCTTATCTATGACAATTCTGTGGGAAGAGCGCTGATGTCTGAAATACAGACATTTTATATCTAGTTCAGAAGCAGATGTTCAATATCTTATCATAGAATAAAGTGTATTATGGTGTACCATTATTATTAAATGTCTGTATATTTTTTAACAAGTAAATTATTATCCTACTATCCTTCCTACTAATATCCTACTAATATTACTCGTATAAATGTAAAAGTTTGTGTATTTGGATGTTTGTTACTCAATCACGCAAAAACGTCTGAATGGATTTGGATGAAATTTGGCAAACAGATAGTTTATAACCTGAATTAACACATAGGATACTTTTCATCCCGATATTCCTACGGGATCGAGACTTATGCAGGTGAAACCGCGGGGCGCAGCTAGTGTCTGTATATTTTTGAACAAGTAAATTATTATTCTTTCCTTAATTTCATTTGTATACTTATAATTTACATTTTTATAAAAAAACATTTAAATTATTCTTATTCTTAATTTTTCAATTTCGTACATAATTAAGAGATCATCCAACTCGACTGAGACAATTAAGTAACAAACATGTAGGCATTTCATGTTTATTTTAGGTCCTTCATAATTTAACCCTAAAACGGTCTACCCAAGCTAAGTACGATTATAAATCTTAGCGCCACAGGTAGGTGGGTAACGTGCTGAATTGGGTTTCCAGATTAGGTCTCCTATACATCATTGTGGGCTTGGAAACCGATTGGATAGGACACGTAGGTACTGGGTCTGAAAATCTATAGCTGGGCTAAGATGGATAGGTTTTATCGATAGCTAGACAGGTTTAAGTAATTATGTAATAGTCGAGTTGTTTTTGAGAAGTGTTAGTGCGAACTAAGTAAATAAACATAATGTATGTAACCCACACATGTCTGCGTGTGTGGGTGTACCTATGATGTCACACGTCCGTTAGTTCGAATTCAAAAATCGGCTTTCGGTCACTAGCCGCCACTCACATCACTTGCGTCATTTTATAATCATCCTAATCTTATGAACCGTCGTGTTTAGTTATAGTAACTTTATTATTAAACTCTGTGTAAATATACAATGAAAAAATTTCATTACACTATAGACCCTGTATCACATCCTAACAAAAGTTCTATAATAACATAACATCACGCCTTTTTTCCCCGAAGGGTTGGGCAGGGGTGTACTTATGTATAGTAACCCACATTTCGCCTGTTATGTTTAAGTCCCATGTAATAGGGGGCGAGCCTATTGCCATCAATCGGGCACAAACCCAGGCTCCGGGCTGCTGCTGAGAAATTCCAGATAGAAAAACCCAATAATACCTTGCCCGACCTGGTAATCGAACCCAGGACCTCATGCTCAGCAGAAGCGCTTGCGACCCGAGGCAGTTTAAATAATAAAATTTGAATAAATAAAGATTATAATGTGGTAAAATTATTAGTCAGTCATTAAAGGTAGTTAGTTACCTAGCAGTACCGACTATGTAAGTTTTTCCGGACGTACTAAATTATCATCTAGTCTGTCTGCCTAGCCTTTTCCCAACTATGTTGGGGTCGGCTTCCAGTCTAACCGGATGCAGCTGAAAACCAGTATTTTACATGGAGCGACTGCCTATCTGACCTCCACAACCCAGTAACTGGGTAATAAGATACCCCTTGGTAAGATTGGTTGTCAGACTTTCGGGCTTCTGACGACCCGTAAGGACTGGCAAAGATCCTCGAATGACAGCCGGGACCAACGGCTTAACGTGCTTTCCGAGGCACGGAGAAGTCTCGGTATGTAAAGATGGTCGCCCATCCACCGACCAACCCCGGCAAGCGTAGCTTAACCTGATGGATCGACCCGGTGTGGCTGTTATTAATTAGCCACGAACTCCTCCTAAATTATCATCTGGGGATAACTTTAAAAAAATCCGTCTTAAAGGAGTAAGTATGTAGTAGCTGTCAAGGAAAAAAAAGTTAATATTAAATAAAAGAAAAAATAATGAGAATAATTAAAAACAAAACAAAAATATCTATAAATAAATCAACAAGTCACCTTAAATTACCCAAAATTAAAAATAAAACGTCGTATTTTGTTTCATGTCGCATTTTATGACTAATTTACCTTCACATTTTCAGGCGACAACATTTAGATAGTGAACTGTTTATATTTCCGCTTACAATTCGTTTACGGAAATATGAACGTTAAATGTTACCTTGGCTTCCGTTTTAATTCTTATCTAAGTAGTATAACAATGATAAAATGAAGGTTTGTTTGCAATGTGTGTAACTGTAAACTAAATTAGGACACTATCATGTTTGTAATTATTTTTAAGTTACGACCAGCCCATCTTGTAAAAGTCTCACCGCGATATGAGTCTCAAAGTGTCAAGCCACTTGGGGGCCATAGACGGCCACATTAGCAATTCCTCTAAAAGCAATTCATTTCCTGAATTCCCATCTGTCATTAGTAATTCCTCTAATTTGACACCAAAGCAATCCATCATTTGTAGACTATTTTACGAATCTTCATAGAAAACTGTCAAACTGATGAATTATTTCGTATTATGAATTGCACGCAGATCATATTATTATGAATTGTCAGTTTGTGACATTTTACGATAATTCATAATATTTTCCTTTAATGATTCTGCCAAAGTGGCCGTTTTAAGCCCCTGACTGTTAGGGCTCTAGGGATTAACACTATTGACAGTTCACTTCAAGCTCACTTCATAAACACGAGGGGCATGCGTCAACGGCACAGGCAACTGCAGCCGACGGCGTCGACAATTCTTTCTCTTTTATTTAAATTAATGAATTGCACATGGTATTATGAACAACTAAAAGTATTAGCATGAAAGAAACAACTTTGCAAAAAGTATGGAACAAAGTATGTCTTGCCTCCAATGCGTAGCATTCGTGTGTGGTGTGAAATCCATATTCCCTCATTCCTAATGAAGAAACTGTGGATCCTGCATTGAAATAATCAAAACATGGTGTTAGCTGTTAATCTTAAAACTTCGTTCAGAAAGCTTTCTAAAACTGCCAACGGATTACTCGCCTCTACAGTCTCGAAGCCATACAGCATGAAAACACTCCTAACTCCCTTCGTACGTAACAAAGTAATAGTATTTCGTCGTCTCCTTAATCATCCGGTCTTTGGGCCCCCGGACGCTTTCCTTTGTGTAAATTCTAACAAAGATGCCCTCTAATTGAAATCTATTTGTTGGTACAGACGGGGACGCACTAGTGCTGAAATAGTTCTTGTTTTGTGGGATGTGTGTTTATGTGTATTTGCTCTCGTAACTGCCTCGTTGGTATAGTGGTACTGCTGAGCGTTAGCGTTCTGGCTTTGATTCCCAAAGTCGGGAAAAGTGATGGGCTTTTCCATCAGAAATTTCTCAGTAGTAGCCCGAAGTCTTGATTTGCGCCCGGTTGAAGGCAATAGGCTCGACGCCTATTACATGAGACATAAGGCGAAATCTTCATGGTATCCCGCGAAATTCAAATTTTATTTCGTTTTTTGCAATTTTCCTGTCAGTATCAGGTTGTACTCGTATGTTGGTCTAAATTATGATTCGTGGCCTTATCAAATGTTTATTTATAGAATTATAAACATAACAATCATCAATACAACTCTCTAAGTTCATATAATACTATTGAATAACTACATATTTCATGAAATCATGACATTTGAGTTGTATTGCTTGATTCTAATGATTCTGTAAAACCATATTTGTTACGATCGTGAATCATATTTTAATAAAAATACAACCTAGCACTTACCTGAAAATTGCAAAAAACTTAAGAAAAGAATTTCGCGGGCTACCTTAGCCCTTCCCCTTTTAAGGCGCCCACAAACAGGCGCGATATCGCGGGCGTGACAAGGGTTGCACTGCCTGTCGCACCCGCGATGTTGCGCCAGTTTGCACGAGGCTTTAAATGAATATATAGTACACCCACATTTTGCCAGTTATGTTTAAAGCCTCGTGCAAACTGGCGTGATAGAGCGGGTGCGACAGGCAGCGCAACCCTTGTCGCGCCCGCGATATTGCGCCGGTTTGTGAGAGCCTTTACGCTTCGGGGAAACCAGACGTAATATTATGTTATCGTTCAGTTTAGCCTTGCCTTTTTCGACCCCTTCAATCAATCCTCATGAATCATCGCAAAACTTACCAAACTGTCACCATCGTAAATAAAACCCACATCGCGTATTTATAAACTGTCGTTGCAAGTCAGTTTTCTTAAGTCAACTCCCTTAGCACACCAACCCTTCTATAGCTAAACTTAGATAATAATACTTCATCTATATGCGCATCTTTTGAATATTAAACAGGAATGCATTGAGGTCATTGACGAGATGAAGCTGTTTCAAGATGGAACAGAATATGAATTAGTTGGAAACTGTCTGATGGAAGTTAGGGTATTGAATTGGAAACATTTAGTTAGTACCTACCTTAAATTATTTGGTTAGTAATTAAATGGATTTCGAGTTAACATTACGGATTTATTGTAATATTGGCTTTTTTCATATTCGTTTGTTGATGATCAACATTCAATAAAATAATAGGCAGGAACTTTATATACTTTCATGTATATGAGACAACCACACAGAGTAACTTAATAATAAGCTAAGTATAGACCAAAAATCGTTTAAAATTATTTTGACAATATTTAGGGAGGTCAACAGTTGGAGAATGTGAAATGGTAGATCGTAAAAAATGGTTTGGTTGTCTTTGACTCAAAAATATTAATAGCAATTTTTACACGATAGTTAACGGTCAATATGGCCAGATATCACACAAAATGGAGAGGTATGGGAAGGAAAACGGAAAGGCCTTTGCACAGCAGTGGATAACAATAAAAAAATACAAAAAGTTTTATACACAAGTGCGACAATATTAAGATATGACACTGGATCCCGCACTAGAAAACCCTATGTCGCAGTTTACTTTCGACAGGATTACCTGTCGAAAGAGACTGGAACCTGCGACACAGGGTTTCTTTTATGTCATATTATTAAATATGACATAAAAGATAGGTTAACAAAGGCAAACAAAAAAACGAGAGAAAGACAGTATATTACTTTCAGATGTTACAACGATGCTTCCATAAAATATTGCATGAAAACGAATTCTATAAAAGATTTAATTTCCTACTATCATGAATGTTCCATATAATATTCTAATATGTATAATAGTGTTCCACATACTAAACCATCTTTCGAAGCTATAAAACATAGATTGTCGGCACGCATCAGCTACAGTAATCTCACAGGTGAAAAGTTGTGTAAAGGGGGACAACACGATACGTCCACAGTGTAGAAAAAAAAACAGTAGACTAATTAATTTAATTTAAGAGAACTTCCTTGTATGGTTCCTGATACAGGCTATCAAAGGTCAGCAACGTGCCAATAAACGTATTTTTTTCTTTCAATGTGGTTGTGTGGCAAGGTAGACAATCATGTTTAAAATCACTCCGGTAGAGTTTTGGAAAGAAGGGGATAATTCTTAGGCCAACAGCAAGCAAAGAACCAAAGTTGTCGACATAAGACACAGAATAAGCAAGCTGAAGTTGCAATGGGCCGGCCAAATTAATCGTAGAACCGATGACCGTTGGGATAGACGTGTTCTAGAGTGGAGACTGCGAATCGGCAAACGTAAGGTAAGACGCCCTCAGGCTAGGTGGAGCGACAATCTTCGGAGGGTAGCTGGTAGCAGCTGGATGGGAGTTGCCGAGAATCGAGTTGAATGGCGTGCGATTGGAGAGGCCTATGTCCAGCAGTGGACTGCTGGCTGATGATGATAATGAGACTGGTCTCCATAATGCGGTTTAATTTATCATTAAGCAGCAGTAGTTTTAATTACAAAGACGTAACAAACTAGCACCTCTGTATGTTTCTCTGCTACAACCTCATAATTCAACTCAAGCGAACCGGCACACGAACGATAAAACTCTACGCTGTGTGGTGCGGTCCAAAAAATCACAATACAACATGCCTCGTTGGCTTCTTACACATTTCATATCCTATATGGAGCAACGCTTTTCAATGGTATCTAGTCGTTATCATAAAATACAAAAACGATGTTTAAAGGCAGCCGAGGTAGTGTGTTATATGTTAGGGGTTTGGTTTCCGCTCTTAGTCCTTTAGGTGGACCATTGTGCGTGGGACATGGCGGCCGTCGGTGGTTCTTCCAACCACTCCACCTCCCTCCAGAAGTTAACTAAATCTCCTGATCTGTTAAGAACGTCTGTGAAAGATCTGGTTGGACCCGAAGGTTTTTGTTCTAATCTGTGTGACGCCCGTGCATTCAAACAGCACGTTCACGACGGTTTCTTCAGCCACCATGCACGCCCTGCACAGAGAACTGTCCGTTATGCTTGTGTGTGGAAGCTGAGTAGGTATTCGCGAGGTTAGTGCCCCTTTTCGCTAACACTGGGCGACACCTAAATGTTAGTGAAAACATATTGCCCGTTGTGAATGAGGTAGTTTGTTACTGAATCTAGATAAAACCATTCTCTGGAGGGTTAGGTAGGTATAGATTGCATGAAATACGAAAACGAGAAATTGCTAGATCTATTTTTTATTTAGGTAACTAGGTTTATTTTTCAACGTGTTTATTCAGGAGTTATCTGGCAAATAATTAAATATTCATGTCTTTTCAATTTTCATCAATAGGTTTTACAGCAGTACGTGTCTGAATCAATCGACATCTTGGAAATTACTGGTTTATTCTGTAAACTTTAACAGTTATTGTATGACATGAAATTACTTTTAATACTACACTACAGGTTTGGTGCAAAACATGCATTAATTAAAGTTATTGCTTACTTGTCATTGTTATAATTCATTAAAATTAACTCTCAACTGAGAGTAATTTTAAGCACCTTTTTTTATATTTTCCGTTACGGTTAGTTAAAACAATTAAATTTGGTCCTCCGAATAAAAATATTTATGCAATAAACTATGGCCACATGAATTATAATAATTCAATAAATTCAAATATTTTTATCACATTGCCAAAACTCCATAACTCCATTCATTCATCGTTTCAATCATACAAAAATTCACTCATTCATTCACTGTATCATTTAAAGATTCATCTTTCTGTCCATTTTAGCTTTCAATCAATCACTCGAACACTACTAGACAAATAATGACACATTGTAAAAAAAACTTAAACTACTAGAGACGTAGATTATCTTAGTCGTTTGTCTTCGTCAAATCCTTCGGGATTGGTCGGACCACTTAACAAAGACACCTTGAGACACTTTTTGTGTAGCTATATCTTTTAAAGCCTGGATAAGCAGCTTTTTTTGTTCGATGGGACACTTCAAAGCCGAGTTAATCTTTTTCTAAGAAGGTGATTGGTTTGCTGAAGCTGATTGGTTGGATTTTTTGGTTATTTGTGTAGTGATATTTTAATTTTTAAGTGGTTTAATCTATCAATAAAAAAATACAAGGGTTAGAAAACCATTTCAAAAACCTTACCAGCATGCTCGTCAACTTCAGCTAATACATACTGTATGTCTGTAAATATTTTATGTTTTAGGGTTCAACTGAATTCGTAATTTCACTTCAGAAAAAATAAAAATAAATGTTTTGTTTTCCTTTTATAAATTATTATGGCTTCCAATATTTATAATAACTAAACTTAACCTTACATATAATTAACTTTTATTAATTTAATTTATAATGTAGAGTCCACGCCACCACTGAAGCCCATTTTTCGCGAGCCTTCTTTCATGGCGCCCTTGTTGACCTATTATAAATAAATAAATATTACTCGCTGTCACAAAACTACCATGCACTTGCACTACCATACAGATCATGTGAGAAATGCTTTATGTCATCGACCAAAATAACGTCTGGACTTTAAAGAGTTAATTTCAATATTTCTTTTTGGGCGAATTTCACCAATGTTATTGAACGCGATAAGCACATCTTTAACCGCGTTCAAGAGCTGTCAGTGTCAATATATCACGGAAAATAATGACACTGTCAGCCCTTAAACGTAGTTTATGTGCTGATCGCGTTCAGTTTATTTGGTGAAATTCACCCTAAGAGTATTCGAAAAAAAAAATTGGACGTGTAAATAATATGTTTGCTCAAACATCAGTTTTCATCCTTACATTTATTATAAAACAAAGTCCTCCGCTGTGTTTGTCTGTCGTCCTGTACGCGATAAACTCAAAAACGACTGCACCGGTTTTCATGCTGTTTTCACCAATGGATAGAGTGGTTCTCGAGTAAGGTTTTAGTATATAATAACCGACATCCACGCGGGCGAAGTCGTGGGCATCAGCTGGTTGTTTTATAAGATCAAGATTAAATATCGTAGCAAAAATTGTGTCAAGCACTTATGTATTACCAGCCAATCACGTGGGACTCGAAGGACTATTTTCCCATAACAACAAGCTGTCCCACTTATCCAGGATAATATTTGTTATTTCCTGTAACTCCTAAATCAACATCGAAGGTTAAATAAAAAATATTTGTCGCCATTTCTCATGGTGTTTGTCTTGAGAAAATATTGTTGCACTCATTTGTCAATTTTCCTTGAACCTAAATAATATGTATACAGAGTTTATCAAAAATGTTTGGTCATATTTAAGGGTCAGACCATACCATCAAGCTAAACAACTTTCTCCATGAGACCAACATCGTAACTGTGAAAATAATATTAAAGTTGTTCCATGTGGTTCTAGTAGGTATTGAAGTTTTGTATGGGACAGCTGATTATTTTCGCGATTACTATGTTGGTCCCGTAGAGAAAGTTGCTCAGTTTGATGCTTAAATATGACCACACATTTCCTGAACCACGCTGTTTATCTAGAGTGAAATATTTTCAAAATAGGTACCAATGTGCAATGAAAGACTACCTAATTGGACATTTTAAACTTTCTAAAACCGGAGACTCAAATCATTGTGATGGAAATTGACATTTATTATGCATCAAGCTTCCACATCTATATTATAATTTTTTTATCTTTGGAAGGATTTGGAAGGAGGACGCGCGTGCTCGCGAAAGATGAAAGGAATTGTGGAAGGCCTTTTCCCAGCACGCGTAGCATGAACATCGAAGAAACGGGTTTTGTCGACGGGAGTATAGAGAAAATGACAGTTTGTGATTGTTTATCTGTCAGTTTGTCTATTCTTCCGTCGACAAAAACAGTTTCTACGGTGGTCATGCTACGCGTGCAGGAGCGGGACAGAGCAGGCTAGGGAAATTTAAAAAAAAAAAAAACCTTTGAACGGAATTAAACGATTTATTTAAAAAAATATATTTATCTGTCTGTGTTTATTTAACAAATTACAAATCAGTTTTAACAGAATCTGCAAATTGTGTTCAATTATTTCAGTTACTGAAAACCTTTACGTAGATCAAAGGAAGTTCTACCGACAAACCTGCAAAATCTAAATATGTATGTAAATAATAATTGCTACTGTTAACCTTTCCCCCGAAATCTCTGTAACAACTCATTTACAACACATTTTAAACACACGATGTGTTTGCTTTGCTCGCAATCGCGTTCCAAAATCCCGCGAAGCGAAATTCAAACATAGTTAGCAATGTTTTGAGCTATAACAGAGATTTTGCACGCGTCAAATTAATACGTCATAACCTTTCCAAAATTAGGGGAGAATTTGGGAAAAAATATTATGGAAAAAAATGTTCAGGATTTTCTGACAATTCTGTATTGAAATTTCGTACATTTTTATCAGTATAAATAAAAGTTACTGTCAGATGTTGGGTGTTTTGTTTCGATAATTAGATAAACAGATTTTATCATAACAACACGTTTATTCTCAGAAAGGAAAGGTACGTATATACCTATAACTTAATATAACTAATGCGAAAGTAAATTTGTCTGTTAGTTCGTTATGCTTCCTCGCTAAAACGGCTAAACGGATTTAGATGAAATTAGGCACATGGGAAGACCATGAGATAGGATACTTTTTATTCCGATATTCCCACGGGATCGAGACTTACGCAGGTGAAATCGCAGAACGCAGCTAGTATATATATAATGATATTATCTATAAAACAAATTCGGGTTAGTTACACCATTTTTAACTTAAGAACGGCTGGACCGAGTTTTATGATCTTTGATTGGTTGGTTTTTCTCCGCCCCAAATAACCGAATAGTATTAAAACATCGGAAAAAGTTACGAAAAAGAAATCATAATTAAATAATTCGCTAGGTGTGGTAGGTACTCGTATAGGTAGGATAGGTCCGCCGTAGATTAAATACTTAGTGCTACCCGTGCGATTCCGTACCGGGTAAAGCTAGTTTTGATTATAAAAGGCGTACCTACTGTAGAATAGGTATGTGAACAATACACACATGTCCGTCAACTGTCTAATGGTGGAATCCCACGATCGGCAATATTGCAGACGGACACACACGGCAGATGACCACATACCACCACACACGGCGCACCGAGGCGCTTCCGATGTCTGCGATACCTCGCACGTACACCTACCCACGGTCCGTTGTCCGAGCTCGTCGGTGTCCGTCCGCAAAATCGCCGATCGTCGGATCTCGGCATTAGGAGACAATTTTATGAGTCGCTTTGTTTGACAGAATTAGTATAATGACTTTGAAGTTAGTGATCACGTAGAAGCAAGTAAATGTTGCATCATTTTCTTTTGCTATAAATCCTTCCCGGCCATCCCTTCAGACTTCTCAAAAACACATTAAAATGAACTAAAGACCACCATTAAAGGATAAACCGCTTCAATTTAAACTGCAATCTGAATAAAACAACGTAAACAATTTTGAAAAACAAACATTCATTTGCTTTTTATAGTAAAAACAAAGAAAGATACAAATTCTCCGTGCTTGAGTAAGCGTGAAAGTTGAAAAAAAAGGCAGGTAGTTTTGCAGGCAAAGCAGGGAGGCCCAGATACAGGGTTGCTACAAAAGCAACTAAAAATACTAGTTAAAAAGCGTAGTTTTAGCGAGGAATGTTTGCCCGACCCACTTTATTAGGCCCCGTACGCTGTGGGGCTATGAAAGTCGATGTGATTTGTATCAGTGTTTTTTCTAGAAATTAAATTATATTTACCTTCTCCGTAAGTTTTTTAATAAAAAAAAAGTAGTAAAAGAAAGAAAGAAAGAAAAATATTTTATTTGGGACACGCACAGGAAAAACAAGCAGTAATATAGAGCAAAAACTAAATTAAAATAAAATCATAATTAAAACTAACTAAATACATAGACGACCTGTGCGAGGCCAAAAAGGCTCCTACCTCAGCATAATGCTGCGATATTTAAATAAATAAATACCGCAGCGCTGGTATTCTGATACCCGCTGTGATGCCACGGACACGCCTACAGACACAATATATAAATTAGGGGATTACACCATAAAAATAAATAAAACAATGAAAAATAATACATGAATAAAAACCGTAACTATAAATATGTATGAATCGTCTCACGCCAGACGTTCCAACATCACTTGTCTATGGTGTTATCTGTGGTGACAAGCGAAGGGACGCCGACGCCGCGGGTGCATTCACGCATTCCGAGTCTGCGATGCATTTAACCTATTTCTTTGTCCTTGACAGTTTTACATTAGGTGATGGTTGCAGTGAGATCTGCTGTAATAAACGAGTCGGACACGCGCACGAAGAATTCCATACCATTACCTAAAAACGGCAAAAAACAATCAAGTTTGTTGTATGGGAGCCCCCTTAAATATTTATATTATTCTGTTTTTTAGTAATTGTTGTTATAGCGGCAACAGAAATACATCATCTGTGAAAATTTCAACTTTGTATCTATCACGGTTCATGAGATACAGCCTGGTGACAAACGGACAGACAGACAGACAGTGGAGTCTTAGTAATAGGGTCCCGTTTTACCATTTGGGTACGGAACCCTAAAAATACCTCCTAGCATATTTACCAAAAATTCCTAAGAAACATTCGTAATAACTTCAGTACTTATTTTGTATGTAGGTACGCAAAGTGCGCGGAGGATTAAACATGGAGTGCGGACACTAACCCAATAGACAATACAACTTCAGTATTTCATAATAAACTTTGTAAGAGGATGATTAGAAAATAATCAAAATTTAAAATTACAGAAAGTTAAAAAAAAAACTGCTAGATTTAGTCCACCGAAAACAATTTCCCATTTACAAGTCGACTTCTCATCTATTTTTGTGAAGATTGAATCTTGATACAAATTCTTCTACATTTCAAATTATTTGTTTTTTGTCTTTTACAACCTTTTTTTTTGTAAAATTTGCTTCTGATTGATGTTAATCTGACTATAAAAACGAGCTATACGTCAACTGTTTACGACGGAGATCGGAACTGTTTCTTCTAAACACAGGTTATCTCGTAACATAACTAGGAGAATGCAGTACGGCGCCCACTAACTAAATTACTATGCCTTTGCTATATTGACATTACCCTGCTATGTAGGTAAATAATCTGTTTTAACTTTGAACAGTAAATCTTTTTTCAAATCCTTAAAAATTGATTCAATACATTCTCTTCACGCTCATTCTATGGCCATCAAAATGTTCACAGAGTAGTTTCCGCAAACCCGCGGTTTGTTTATTCAAAAGTTTTTTCTCCACGAGGTGTGGTCGCCAGTTCTCCAATTTGATGACGTCAGCAGACTCGACACTCGACTGACGTACGCATTCGTAATTCAACGCCATCCCAAAGGGGAAAGGATTTTTGGGCAGTTTAATTTGGGCAAAAGGAAGCAAAAGTATTAAATGGCAGTTTTGAAAATTATAGAGCTGATTTTAAATAATTATGCAACTATGCAAACACACTCTAATAATTAAAATAAAAAATACAATATCGTCTTCATGTCGTTGATCCCAGCTGTAATTCGTAGCGCTTTAATAACCGTTACAGGTAGTCAGAACACGAATGTCTGACCTCCCAGTTACCCAGTTACTATGTAGTGGAGACTAGTACGCAGGCACCGTACTGATATTCAGATCTATCCGGTTAGACTGGAAGCCGATCCTAATATAGTTGGAAAAAGGCAGATGATGATGATAAATCTCCATGCTAGTGTGTGTAAAGTTTATTTTTTAATCCCGTAGACTAAATTAGAAATTTCAAATGATTTTTGTTTGTTTTTTTTCAATTTGGAGTTTGACATTTGCTCCTATCAAATTAGTCTACAGCATTAAAAAACGAACTTTATGAGGATACGTGTGATCTGTCAGACGAATGCACACATGTTACAGCCGACAGAGAAAAATGGTGTCGCATCGAGAGGCAAATCACGGCTGTCCGAAATCTCACTGCAACTTGATGACCACGACCGCTCTGTTAAGAGTGCACCGACAAAGAAGTGTGGTCTACAACTGCAGTCCGTTACAGTTGCAGTAACTGGTAGAGGTTATTGTTAGTATAAGCATAATCAGCTTATAATGTTCCTACTGCTGGCTGGGAGACAGGCCTCCTCTCTGTGCGAGGGAATTTACCACGCGGGCCCATAATTTACATCTATTGGGAGTTTTATTAGTCTTGCAACACTAAGTAAAAAAATATAAAAAAGCCGCAATTTTTAAAATTCAGTCCTATTTTAGAAATGAAATAAACTCTCAAATTATAAACTAGTCCATTTTTCATTTTTGCTTGACATGGTCTCACGAGGTACGTCTGAAGTATTTTTGACAAGGTCAAAGAGTTTGAAAGTTACACTAAAGTATTTCAAAATAAAAAATATAAAACAAGTTTTTGTTACTTTCGGTAATAACGAAAGCAGAGAAATCCTTACATATTATAAAACAAAGTCTTCCGCCGCGTCTGTCTGTCGTCCTGTACGCTATGAACTCAAAAACGACTGCACCGATTTTCATGCTGTTTTCACCAATGGATAGAGTGATTCTCGAGAAAGGTTTTAGCATATAATAACCGACATCCACGCGGGCGAAGTCACGGGCATCAGCTAGTTAAGTAATAAGCTAAGAATTACTTTAACTGAAAACATAGAAATTCTTTTAGAACTACTATTATCATTCTGTTAAGGCCGAATTTCACCAATGAAACTAAACTCGATTAGTACATCTAAACCGCGTTCAAGAGCTCTCGGTGTGAATATTCCACAACAATGATGATATTGACAGCTCTTGAACACAGCTCAGATGAGCTGATCGCGTTTAGTTTCATTGGTGATTTTCGGCGTATTTAAAGAGAAAAACATGAACCGATTGAAACGTTTCCATGCAAAACTTTAAAAACCACCTAAATCAAATATTTTCTCCGTCCAAGTAATATATTATTTTCTTCGCAATAAAATACTGTCAACTTGATTTATAAGCCGGTGTACTTAAGTGAAAAATATTTTAGCGTCGAACCAGCCATTGACCCCGCGATCCATCTTCGTCATTCCAGTTTAAGCCTCTAATTGATTTTTTTATTGCTAAGATTAATGTGATTTTGGAAACTAGGGCATGATTTGGAATCTAAGCATGTGTTTTTTGAAGAAGAAAATAATGTTTTCGTAACAATTCTTAAAATTAGTTTGATAAATGGCAGAAAAGAAACAGGAAAAAGGTATACAATTAGTAGACGACAATAAATGGAAACACTGGCAATACTAATTTAATGCAAATAAATCCTAAAATCTAAATTTAAAAAGTGTTGTTTTCAAAAAAACAAACTAAATAAATAAATCATTTATTTGCATTACACATGGTAAACAATGGTTTTAAAACATAATTATAATGGCACAAACATGTTTCGCTAGGATAAGACATGATAGCATGCATTTGAGGGTTATTAAAAATGTTACAACACATCAATCAACATTTTTTATCCATAAATTCTTTTAAACAATAGAAGCTACATTCATTCAACCACTTGTACAACTTACGAAGTACTTGTAAATAGTAGTTATGGATTATGGATTTTGCCAGTCTTTGACTAGCGTATTACAGTGACAATACTATTGGATATTATTTAGTTGAATTTTTATTTGCAGGCTAGGAACGTCGAAGTTTAATTAATTGTCGTAATATTGTATCCACCTTGTTTATAAGCTAGACACACAAAAGGCTTTAAAAAAAAATACTACATAGGCTCGCCCCTATTGCAATCAATCAATCTGCCTAGCCATTTCCCAACTATGCTGGAGTCGGCTTCCAGTCTAACCGGATTCAGCTGAATACCAATATTTTAAATGAGGCGACTGCCTATCTAACCTGCAACCCAGTTACGGGGTAACACGATACCCCTTGGTATAAGACTGGTTGTCAGACTTTTGGGCTACTAATGACCCGTAATCACTGTCAAAGATCCACTAAAGACAGCCGAGGCTCACGTGCTATCCGAGGCACGGAGGAGTCTCGGGATGGAAAGTCGGTCACCCATACACGGACCAACCCCGGCAAGCGTAGCTTACCTTATGGATCGACCCGCGCGGCTGTTATTGTTTAGCGCTGTTGTTATTATTGCATCGGACTGAAATATAAACGTGCGAAGTGTGGGTATACTATAGGAACATCTCTACCTATCCTCTCGGGGATTACAGGCGTGATGTTATGTTATGTTACTTCTCCAAAGATTTTCTACAGTAGCAGCAATAGACTGCCAAGCCAAACAGAAATACAGACTGCAAACTGCAATAAACTGCAGATATCTTGTGTCGCTTGAACCGGCTCCGCCTAATGCTTTATTGAACTATCGCCCCTCGTAAATACAGTTGTGAAATACTGTACTCTTTTGTTTTGCTGTTTTTTTTTTAAATATTTGGATACGTGAAAATAGAGTAGGCTAGTTTTGTTAGACGATAGGTATTTTATGGAAAAATGCTTTAACTAATGAAATTCACGTTGTGTGAAGAATCAATTACATTTAACTAGTAGTTAGTAAAGATAGGGATTGTTCTACTTTTAATTAATTGATACTTAAATGCTGTCTACTTGTCTGACTTAACGTGCTTTTTATTAAAAGTTTAATTACACAATAAAAGGCCTATTTCACAATTTTTGATTAAATTCCCGTTAAAGGCAAAAATACTCGTCTTTTCAAATTAAAGCCACGCTGCTTACTCATAAGGTGAATTTGCTATCAAACAAACTTACAACTTAAACTAACTAATAAAAGTGTAAACTTGTTTACTGTAGTAACAGTAAATAGGTTTACAGGTTAACACCAAGTTGAGAGGACATGAGTAGCTTAAAATATTACCTGCACACTGCACAACTAGATTACTGAACTCTCTCTGAGGAGCTCTTGGCTAAGTTATAACAGCCACACGGGTTGATCCCAGTGGTAACGGCCCCGACTTACGAGTCGTTGGTTGTGGGTTCAAACCCTTTTTTTTTTGTGGTTGGGAAATCATCCAATGACTTTTCCCGCTCTGGGCGGAACGGAAGGGCGTGTCAGACTTTTACTAACTAAAACCCACCCGTGTTCCTTCAGTTGCCTGTTGCCAAGGTCTCGGTATCCCTTTCGGACTTTCCCGCAACCCTGGCAGGCATCGGTACTAGCGGACCCCTACAATTGTGCTGACATCTCTTTGAGGCGCGCGTGGAATACGACGCGCCATTGACCCGGGCCTAGTCCTTATCGGACGGCGAGTTACCCATTGCTCGCAGTCCGCAGGCCCGCGCCTATGGTGGCCGGGAATCCGCCTGGGGTTCCCGACGCCCAGGGCGTCTCCAGCGGCAGTGGTTAGGGGCATGAGGCCGCTAACTTTGCCTCTCCCTCACGCGTTCCGCCTCCTCCTTCGCGAGCATTACTGCTTCGCAGAAGGAGGTGACGGCTTCCCATGCCCACTCGCTCCGTACCATGGCCTGGACCAGGGCCGGACGCGAGAGGTCATTGCCGCCAATCGCCTCCACGAGGACACGGCGGTGCTCCGCCCAAGCAGGACATACCTCCACCGTATGTTCCACCGTGGCCTCCGGGCGATCCGCACAGTGGTGACACCCGGGCGTGTCCTCCCGCCTAATCCTACACAGGAACCTCCCGAAGCTGCCATGGCCGGTGAGGACCTGTGTCAGGCGGAAGGTGAGGACGCCGTAGCGCCTCTCTAGCCACTCCTCAAAGAGGCGACTTATCGCCGCAATTGTGGCGTGCCCAGTCGGTTAAAACCCTGACAGGCGCATTACTTTGTGTAAATCATTTCACCACCACTGCTCTCAAAACGGTGAAGAAAAACATCGTGAGAAAACCGGCATGTCTTAGAAACAAAAAAATTTAAACGACATGTGGCATCTACCAACCCGCACTGGGCCCGCGTGGTGGATTACGGCCCACTCCCTTTCGAAGAGAGGAGGCCTGTGTCCCAGCAGTGGGAACATTATAGGCTGATTATGTATTATGTTATATATGACTGTTAGTCTGGCTTATTAGTAATTCGCACGAATTTACTCCAAACGAATCGACTCCTCTCGATCGTGAATAGACACCTTAAAATTATATTATTTTTTCTTGAGGCGATTCACACGACGTTAATTTATTTGTAGGCAAATTGACAACTCAAAAAATCAATTCGTCTAAAAATAAAATAATTTACTTTGTCCTAGGAATTGTTGGCAGATTCCCTCATTCTTCGAAATTCATGACTTTTGGTTTACTATTATGTCGTCAAAATAAATTTAATATTTTTTAGCTTCTCTGGCCTATCGCTCGATCGGCCTATTAGGCCTTTTCCCGCCCATTATCTGTTGTTAATGGACCAGATTGGGCACGCAGTGAGTTACGACCATTACAGACACAATAAGACAGTAAGGACGATAGTTATCTTCTTAACAAAGAATAAATTTCCACGTTCTCTAAAAGAGATTAACGATGTTTTGCTGGCTGATTATATTGGCCATATAAACATAGTATGCCTGTTTTTCCAAACATTATTGAACATTAACCTTATTACCACAAAAACGTGTTTATCAGGTTTTTAGCCTAAACAGCTTTTAAACACGACATTTTTGTATGGAATTTGACATTAGACACGCTTTGAAAAAGTGTCAAAATTTTTGTGGTAAGGGCCTTTATGTTTTACGTATACGTTTGGCACCATACCGGTAGGATCAGGAGTGTAATGGTCCAATGCAAGGCAAAAACTTCTTCTCATTCGAAGTTATTGTCATCATGTTAATGATCCACCATCATCCTATTATAGTATTTTTATTTCACGAAGCGTCACGCGTTTTACTTATGGTAACCAATTTTACAAACACGCTGTGAATGTGTGCGTGAAGACGAGTAGGGTCAGCACATAACACCCACATGCACATACACACACACTTTCGACTTCGGCATTGTCACATTTGAAGCGTGTAAAAACTTTATTATTAACATTTAATTGCTTATCTATAAACAATTATTACACAATTCTCTATATACACTAGGTACTAAATTAATTGATTTACTTATAAATATTATTATTTAACTCTAGACCAGGACATGCTTGTTGCAAAACAAGGAAATATGTTGTTTATATGTCACTATAAAATATGTAAGTAAACCCTGTCCGATCCGAAAGGGGCAAATAAGTAGGTACTGCAATAAAATTACCAAAAAGTAATATAAAATCTTTTTATTATTGAAAATAAAAAGTTATTGCAATTTTAAATTCAAATTTTTAATACCTAAATTACCCCAAATCAAATAAAACTTTTTAAAAAAAATTGACCGACTTCAAAAAAAACAAAACAAAAAAGGACTACTGTACTAAAAACCAAAAGACAAAAAGTACTTCTTTAATAATAAGAGAAAAATAAAAAAAATAAAAAATAACTTTAATTTCGGAAGTCGGTGTCTTTGCTTTTAATTTTAGTTTTTGGCCACCGACTTCCGAAATTAAAGTTATTTTTTAATTTTTTTATTTTTCTCTTATTATTAAAGAAGTACTTTTTGTCTTTTGGTTTTTAGTACAGTAGTCCTTTTTTGTTTTGTTTTTTTTGAAGTCGGTCAATTATTTTAAAAAGTTTTATTATTTTTCCATTTTTTGTGTAATTTGATTTTTGTAATCATGGGTAGACCAACTAAAGTAGCCACCCGCATGAAGAAAAACAGAATTAAAGAGACTAATACTGCTGAATAAGAACGCCTATCTAAGAATCGCAAACGGAGTGCTATGTCCGGTTCCCAAGAATCACCGTTAGCTTGTCATGCTAGGTTATCTCAGATGAGAAATTACATGCATTCTCATTTGTCACAGGAGTCGCCAAATGATAAGATCTGCCGACTCAATCTTATTCAAAAACGATTAAGTGGCGAGTCGTCTGAACAGCGCAAGTATCGTTTAGATGTTATACGAAACCGGCTGGCTAATGAGACTCCCGTGCCTTCTCAAGAATATAAGGGTGAACACTATACATTTGCTTACACTGTATAGTTCCCCTCATCATCATATTATAAGGTGACCATAATCAGATCTGTAATGTCACTTACAACTTATATGGTTGCAAAGTTCTTATCAATATAAATGAATTAAGTCCAAACACAAGGTAATTACTGTGAACCGTTGAGGAGTTCCGTTAATCGTCCTTCGTCTTCATCATCAGACCCTTAACGACAGTCACAACCCATCCAAGTGTAAGGTTCTTATCAATACAAATTAATCAAGCCCAAACACAAGATATCTGCTGTAAACCACTGAGGAGTTCCCTCGACTGTCTTTCGTCTTCATCATCAGACCCCTAACGACAGTCAGAACCCATCAAAGTGTAAAGTTTTTATCAATACAAATTAATCAAGCCCAAACACGAGGTATCTGCTGTAAACCATTGAGGAGTTCCCTTGACTGTCTTTCGGCTCCATCATCAGATCGACTCCAGGCCTTCATAAAATTGTAGTGCTGTAAAATACTTAATGAATAAATTAAGGAATGCACTAGTTGCCCTTACGATTTTTGAAAGTTCCCCTCGATTTCTCTAGGATCCCATCATCAGATCCTGACTTGGTGACAATGGGACCACCTCAGAAGTATAAGCTTTTGAACAAAAAAAGATTTTTTTAAATCGGTTCACAAACGGCAGAGTAATCGGTGAACATACATAAAAAAAAAAAAAAAAAAAAAACAATCATCCCGAACATAGTACCTCCTCCTTTTTTGAAGTCGGTAATTAAAAAGCAAAGGACCACGGGCACGGATGTATGGAGTCTGGACCAAATGCCCAACAGTGATGTAACATATGCCATATGAAAGCTAATGGGATATTATTTAATTCATCCTATGGCAGCTAAGTCGAAATAGAGGGCGAACATGGTGTTTTTGAACATTCAAAAATTAGGTTAGGTTAGGTTAGGTTTGCTTCAACAGTGATGTAACTTATCCCATGTGAAAGCTTTTGGGGTATTATGAATTCATACTATGGCAGCTAAGTCGAAATCGTGGGCGAACATGGTTTTATTTAACATTGAAAAATTAGGTTAGGTTAGGTTAGCTTCAACAGTGATGTAACTTATACCATGTGAAAGCTTTTGGGGTATTATGAATTCATACTATGGCAGCTAAGTCGAAATCGTGGGCGAACATGGTTTTATTTAACATTGAAAAATTAGGTTAGGTTAGGTTAGCTTCAACCACATAGAGCTGCATCGGTCTCAGCTTCGCGAGGTCCTGGTGGCGGAATGGCGGGAAAGGCTTTCACGCCCTACCGCCGGCCTCGACATCATCGAGGCAGTCCGGCCGGTGCTCGAGCGCTGGCTCGGGAGGAGGCACGGCTCCCTGTCGTTTCGAGTGACGCAGGTGCTCTCGGGGCATGGTTGCTTCGGGAAGTACCTGTGTCGCATTAACAGGGAGCCGGACGCCCGGTGTCACCACTGCGTCGACTGCCGGGAGGACACGGCGCGGCATACGCTGGCAGAGTGTTACGCTTGGGAGGAGCCACGCCGTGCCCTCATCTCAGAAGTAGGCAGTGACTTGTCGCTGTCAGCTGTGGTGAATGCCATGGTCGGCAGCGGGGAGTCCTGGGACGCGGTGGTTTCCTACTGCGAGACGGTCGTCTCGCAGAAGGAGGCTGCGGAAAGGGAGAGGGAGATCTCGTCCACTCACCCGGCCCGCAGCAGGCGCACCGGACGTCGGCGGAGGGCGGATAACGCCCTCTTCCAGCCCCCCTAAATGGGTCCAGGGGTGACGGACTCGGGGACGTCCGTCGCCCCCCACACATCAGGACCCGAGGTGGCGGCGCGTAGTGTTCCACGCGCGCCCCTCTTAGACGTCACGGGGGGAGTCAAACACCTCACTCCCCCCCCTGACCCGAGGAGGCCCGCAGTGGCGGGCCGGCACCAGTCGGGGGTTGCGGAAGATTCTTACGTTCCCGCGACCCCCGGCGTAGGTGTGAGTCGGAACACCGGGGTGGTTTTTAGTCAGTAAGAGTCTGACAGACCCCTCCGCCCACCCCAGGGCGGAGGACATCCATGAGGATTTTCCACCCCGGAAAAAAAAAAAAAAAAAAAAAAGGTTAGCTTCAACAGTGATGTAACTTATACCATGTGAAAGCTGTTGGGGTATTATTTAATTCATTCTATGGCAGCTAAGTCGTAATCGAGGGCGAACATGGTGTTTTTGAACATTCAAAAATAAATTAGGTTAGCTTCAACAGTGGTGCCATGTGAAAGCTTTTGGGGTATTATTTAATTCATATTATGGCTGCTAAGTCCAAATCAAGCGCGAACATGGTGTTTTTGAACATTCAAAAATATATTGCCATTAGGTAAGGTTAGGTTCAATAGTGATGAAACTTATGCCATGTGGAAGCTTTCGGGATATTATTTAATTCATACTATGGCCACTAAGTTTCTCAGTATTGAAAATGTTCCAAAACACTATGTTCGCACTTGATTTCGACTTAGCATGAATATATTATGAGCCATAGTATGAATTAAATAATACCCCAAAGCTTTCTTTCACGTGGCATAATTTTCATCACATTAGAGTTTGGTTCAAAATGACTCAGTAGCAGCCAGGAGTCTACATTTGTGCCCGATTGATGGCAATAGACTCGCCCCCCATTACACGGGACTTTAAAAAACTAGCAAAATGTGGATGTACTGGTACATCTCTGCCTAACCTTTTAGGGATAACAGGCGTTATGTTACGTTATCATTAAATATTACCTGACCAGTTATAGTACTGATTTTGATTTTAATTTTAATTTCAATTAAAAAAAAACACATAATTTATATTCTAACACCACCGTGCGAAGCAGCGGCGGGTCGCTAGTTAATAATAAAAAAGAATAGAATATAACCATAGAATAAATTAAATAATATCCCAAAAGCTTTCATATGGCATATGTTACATCACTGTTGAGCATTTGGTCCAAAATGTCGCATGGTCCTTTTCAACTGGGGCCTTATGTACTTGTAGATACTCGTTAAACGACGACTGCCTGCGCTCCATGCACTAAATAACCTAGTAAAATTTCCCCATTGAAAAAAAAAGTGGCGATGTTTTTTTCTTTTTTCCTGAAAATTACCACATAATTAGACTCTTAGTACGATACTTAATAACACCCTCACCGATCGGACAGGGTTTTTTACATATTGTATAGTCCTCCTTATCGATTCCGAAATTAATTCCTTACGTGTACCCTGAGATGGCTCGCTGAACCCAATTTAGTAAAGAACAGTAAAGTTACACTATACAGACGTAACCTAACTACCAACCAGTTTTATGGTTTACTTTTCACTATGCTGTTTATTCATATGAAATTAAGTAAGTAAATAACATGCGACACGACAATAAGGTAATATCCTCGTGTGCCTGCTAAAATTACCTAATTAAATGTTATTCAACCACGTTTGTAACGCTTTTGAACCATCCACCGCTATTAACAACAAGTTTGTGCTATATCATTTTTTGCCAATATAAATTAAAACGGGTTGTAAAAATCAACGGTAAATACAAAGTTACTACAATTTGTATCATTCAATTACTTTTGCACAGTTGAAACTTGCTACAGAAAATATGGGAATGGCAGGTCTCAGATTTAGTTGTCACTACAACACTACATATTATAAAACAAGGTTCTCCGCCGCGTCGGTCTGTCTGTCTATTCGCGATAAACTCAAAAACTACTTCACCGATTTTCATGCGATTTTCACCAATCGATGGTATGATTCATGAGGAAGATTTAAGTACTTATATAATTTATTAAAGATTTTTGTATATTTACTGAAATATGATTATGATTGTTGAAGACGTCGAAAGAATTATGCGGACTTGGGAGTTCAGTGGGATCGTGGGCGAAGCCGTGTTCAAAAGCTAGTATTAACTAAAGTTGAAATGGTTAATGATAATAATAAACTGCACTATTTGATACCTACTATAAATATTGGCGCATCTTGCTGAACGGATTGCTGATTGAGCTAAAAAGTTCCGAAGTGGTAACCACGAACAAGAATATTTATCGTTTGTGGGTAAACCAAAGTCAAAGAAAGTAAAACGACAACCTGGTAGAAGTCATGAGAATCAGATAAAGGCAGGAAGCGCAGAACTGATCGTTTTGATAATACTTGTGGAAGGCCTATGTCCAACAATAGACCTCTTTACGCAGCAGTATGAAAGATGATGGATGCGTCTTCATACAAAAAAAAAAAAACTGGAATAAATTACTTCAAAAAAAAAAAAAAACAACACTAAATCTTTTGAATTTCAGAAGTCGGTGTTTTGTATTTTCGTTTTTCACTTTTTAGTTGTAATAACTACCCTATTCAAATACGTATACCACAACTTGCTATGCAATTGTTTGTGGCAGGAGTTTTTATAACATTTATCAACATGCAATAAGTTGAAAAAATACGTATTAATATTGAAGCTAACACAAAAACTACCAAAGTAAAATATGGGTGGTCCCATTACAATTTTTCATGCAAGTTTTCTCTGTCAAATGAAAAAAATAATTTTAAAAATACATACAGGCGAATTAATTGAGAACCACCTCTTTTTTTAAGAACTAATAAATAATTAAAAATGCAATAGTTGTGATTCTTGAAAGTAATAAAAAGAATAGTTTCTGTAAATGAAAAGAAAAACTAGGAAGAATATGAAGTCACCAAAATACCAATGAAAGATAAATAAAGTAATTAAGGAAACGAATACGAACGTAAATAATTACGGAGCGAGTGTTATTAAAACAAAATGATTGGAATACCGATGGCTCATTCTGCGTCGGTATCAACGGGAGTGAGGTCGTGCATAAAGATAATAATATCTGTGTTATCATGTATAGCAACAAGGTAGTCATTGTCCTGTGTGTACTAGGAGTTGTAAAGGCTTATTATAATAATAATAATGATTGTGAGTATTAGTTTATTTTTGTTGCTGTTACTAATATTTTTGTTTTACAAAAACTTCTTGGTATATCAAAATAATGTAGTATATATAAAGCAAATTAACTACCGCGTAGTAATGTCCAGCACACTATATTGTATGTAATGTAGCTTTTCGAATAAGTTATCGTCAATAATACGGATCGAACTCGAACATTTTTTTCTCGGGTCAGCACGCGTCAGGAATATTTGGACTACTTACATAAAATGGTTCAGCTGCATACTTGTTACGCATTAAAGTTTCCAAATTCTGTTGTATTTTCGCGTGTTATATTTCCCAAAACGCAAGGTACGTACATTTAAAAAAAATGGTTTCTATTTCTCTCCATAGAAATTAAGTTTTTTATAGCAAAAACTAATAAAGGGAAAATTTGTATCTTTGCAGTAAGGGTCATAGACTCCATTCAGAATGAATCCCCGTGCTTATCGAATGGAGGCATATGTACGTTTGCAGCTGATTGCCCAACGAAGACAGTAGAAAAAGGATTATGTCCTGATCAACGAAGTAGGGGAGTTGAATGCTGTTATGGAAGTAAGTAAAGTGATATCTACGATAATAAAGGATGGATGCTAAAGATCGGGAGCTTTTACCCTGTATAGCAGTCTGCACTGAGGTCAAGAGCGCGTTGACAAAGCGGTCTAGAATCATGTGCTCACTTCATCAGCACAGCCTCATATGCTTCTTCAGTTTGCACGTCGTTGATGTCACAACATTGTTTACAATTTTGTGCATCTTTTTGGCATTCAAGTTTTTAATACAACTTGTTTTAGGTGTAAACGATAGGCAAAAACTTTAGGTATAACAAGTAGAATACTTTGTTGTAAACACGGGTAGTAGAAAACGCTCGTCGCGAACATTTGTAACATCGCGACGATCGCGCTCTATTAAGGCAGCGGCTACTGCTAAATGTTGATTTTCAAGGACATCATAGGTAGGTATCATAATTATTATCATATCATAATAACATACTTTTTTTTATTGTCATCTTAATTTTTCAGTATCCGTGAAAGAGACAAGATGCAAGAAGCGAGGTGGAGAATGCATTGAAGGTTGCAACAGGCCAGAAAAACGTGCTACCGACTGCCCAAAAGATACGGCGTGCTGTATTTTGGTTAATTAATAGTTATTTATGCAACTGTTATATAATAAGGGGTATTAAAACACGCATGTGGGTCACATGAGTGTTTTAATACCTAATTATTTACAGTTGCATCCAAGACTTTATCTACACCCATGTTATGAATCCTCTATAAAAGGTTCTTTGTAATACTAATATATAACAAAAATGGCGGGATACAACGCACGTGAATTCGAATTTTTAGAATTCAAATAAACTACAAGTTTTTTTATTTTATTACTGAGATTAGTTATTGAAACGCGCCTGCATGCCAGCGTTCTGTTTTTGAAATGAGTTGCATTATGAAATTTAGTACAACATTATAACACCCGTTTGAATGATATAATGGTTACTATGACACTGGTTGCTTTAATGTTGGCAATAAGCTAACTGTTTCAGAAACTTTTATAGAGGATTTCTAGCATGGTCGTAGATAAAATAAATATCTACGCTTTTCTATTCGTTTTTAAGTATTTTTATTTTTACCCTGATTAACCTTTAAACTGCCAACATAGGCTTTCATACTGCTACCATATCCTTAATACAATATCTTCGACGATATCGTGGCCCTATTAGGCGGGTAGTACACCTTCGCCGCGAACCATATCAGCTATGCTGTGCGTGGGCGTTAATGAATTTAGATAATGTTATTTAAGTATTTTATTTTAATTGTTTAGCATTGTTAACATTTTTTCATTTACCTTAACATAAATTTTCATAAAGTCTTGATAAAACATAAAGTGTTTCATTCCGTATGATAACAGCTCCAATAAAAAACAATCGGGAAAAGTCAAGCTGAAATCCTTGTGAACATTATAACCAAATATTAATTAGCATAATTTAATTAACTTTCAGTATTTCGGTATTGAAAGGATATTTAATTAGGACGCTCGTTGTTGAGGCCATAATCGGGATCTTATTCATTGCATATCTCTAGCGGGACATAATTAGGACTATCAAAGGAGAAGTAATTATATTTACTTGAATCTAAAATTGAAATGTTGGATGAATTTATTTGGTAATGAACGGGAATGTAATGATTACTGAATTTTGGAAGAAGGTTTTAGGCTAGTTAGGAAAAGTATGACTGAAACTCTGAATGTGTCAGTTTTTTACTAATGGAAACTGCTTTTATTACTTCGTGTCTCCTGAAAAGGTGTTTGCATTGCAGTGGAAAATCTGGCCGGTATAGGCCGCGTCCTATTTAAAAGTGATCATCGTGCGAATACGCAATCGTCGCGTTCATAGACGCGGGGATAGTATCAGTGCAGTGGTTTGCAGGCGGTGCGAAAATCAGTCAGAAAAACTTTCGATTTTCATAGAAAATCCAGGAAAATTATTATTCCTCTTGGCCTTGTAATAGCTACAGAATAATATTTTTTCACAGTAAAATAATTTTGTAATTTTCCACTGAATATTCGCAAAAGCGTGGCGCGATTTTCGTAAAAAAAATATTTTCTATTAGATCATTATCCTGGCTTTAAACTCATATATAAAAAAAAAAATATGGCCAAGAAAACACTGTTAATCCGTACATGTTGGTAACGGCCGAGCGGTCACAGAAACCCACAGTAATTGGTTTGTTAAGCTTAACCGCTTGCTGAGCGAGCGAAACGTGAAATATTCCATCGTTTTTATTATAAGAATATTATGTAAGGTCACGGAGAAGTATATTGGCATTATTTTCTAAAATAAATTTCATATATGACATCAGATTTTTTACCCCGCGTCTTAACCAAAGGTGATAGTCGCGCGAATACGCGATTGTCGTGTTCAATGTCCATGTCACTTTTTGATCACTTTCGGCTAAGACTCGGTCTTATGCTCCTTTTTTTTTTTTTTTTTTTTTGAGGGTGGGAAATCATCCAATGACTTCTCCCGCTCTGGGCGGAGCGGAAGGGCGTGTCAGACTTTTACTGACTAAAACCCACCCGTGTTCCTTCATTTGCCTGTTGCCAAGGTCCCGGTATCCCTTTCGGACTTTCCCGCAACCCTGGCAGGCATCGGTCCTTTTGGACCCCGTCATTTTTGCTGACATCTCTTTGAGGCGCGCGTGGAACACGACGCGCCATCGACCCGGGCCTGGTCCTTATCGGACGGCGAGCTGCCCGTTGCTCGCCGTCCGCAAGCCCGCGCCTATGGTGGCCGGAAATCCGCCTGGGGTCTTATGCTCCTGACTTTCGTATTTCAATTGATAAAGGTAAGCTTGCTGATAAAAAAATAATTTGTACATTTCTCCATAGTGATAATTATCCTGTTACCCTATTTAATACCCCGCAACCGGCACCCTAATTGCGTAATGCACGATCGATCGGTCAGAATTGGAATCGTTTTGAAACAAATTTTGTTTCAAATGGTGGAATCCCACGATCGGCAATATTGCAGACGGATACGCACGGCAGACGACCACAGACCGCCACGCACCGCGCACCGAGGCGCTTCCGATGTCTGCGATACCCCGCACGTACACCTTCCCACGGTCCGTCATCCGGACTCGTCGGTGTCTGTCCGCAAAATCACCGATCGTCGGATCTCGGCAAAACCGATTCCAATTCTGGCCGATCATATATATCATATATTGGCTTCATATATTCGAAAATAAAATTCTGCTCAACAACGTATTTTAAGAACTTATGAAGCAATGGATTAGACATTTGTTTCGAACCGATTCCAATTCTGATTGATCGTGTATTACGCAATTAGGGCGGGCACGAATCCAGAGATCTGCTAATGCTGCATGATAACATACCATGCCCAACAGAGGCAATTGCGACCACTACTATAGAGTTAGTTTAATTTAATAATACTACCAGTTTAAAGTATCATCACTTATCCCAGCCTCATCGTTTATCCAAACAATATTTCAGTACAAAAACATCATGTTTATTTGATGAAAAAATCCCGATTACACACTCCAATCCCTTTAGTACAAAGACTCTTACTACGCAGGGATGAGAATCGCTCGTGTATCGCAATCAATCATTTTGCCGCGTAACGGAGACGCCTGAGGTTTTTTTTTTAATATAAAACATGACAACGTATTTTGTCAGCGATATAATGAATTAATGGGGCCATGAATTTGAATATTTTTTTTATGGGATATTCGATATTCTTGTTGGAAATTATGTTAAAGTTTTCTAATAGCTGGTTTATACGTAAAAACAAAGTAAATTCTGGATTTTATAGGGAAAGTTAGACGTAGATCAACAGCTCCAATTATTTGCACATCATTATTTGTGGTCGATAGACGTACGAACTAAGCATTTACAGAGTAAGTCGGATAAATACGTAACGTAGCGCACTACATAAAATTATTTAAATACGTTTAGCAAATAGATTTGCGTAGCACCTACGATGTCTCTACGTGATGCTTATGAGGCCTGATCAGCGCCGAAGCGGCGTCTAAGCGCCGACCAGCGAGGCGTCAACGCTGTGTCAGTGCGTAGAGTACACACTTTAGAATACTCTAGATAGTACAGAATCAAACTTATAAACTTACGCTCTGCATCCAAAACTAGCACCCACTAAAGCTAAACTGAAAAGTCACCACGTTAATTTGTTATTTAATAAAGCCAGAGTAGCACTAACAGTATCTCCATGCCTCGTTTGGTACCTGCGCAATAAGCATAAACCGCTCGCCCATTACGTGGGCGAACTGCCTTGTTGTTCTAAAATATGAGTGCTTCGAAATATTATTGTGGTTTTGTAATGTAATTTTATTAAAATGCTCTAATTTTTTAGTTTTAAAAAGTGTTTATAAGGCTTTGTTATGAGACTGATTAATGGGAAGTAGGTATTTCTATAAGAGCTAGTGTGACTTAACCTGTATCTGCATGCCTTATAATCTGTACCAGGTCCTAGTAAAATCTGCGGGGTAATTGATAAATGATAAATGATAATGATAAATGATATTTATTTCTGTAAGTAGGTTTGTACAAAGACTTTTACACGTCAATAATTGCGTAACACACTTACAGTAGCAATGGCTTTGACAGTTCAACAATATTCATTGCGTTATAGAACAAAGTCTTCGCATCATCACCGACATTTGAGACAAAATTCTGTGAAATGTGCCTAAAGTCTCCCGCAAACAGGCGCGTCGCGACTTTAACAAAATAATTTCTGAGAAAACTTCACGGTAGTACAAAATTACCGGTGTCGCGTCGCGCGACAAGTCGCTCTAATCTGCACGAGCCTTAAATCCAGTCGGTTCAACCTAGAGGCCTTACCCCAAACACAAAATTTCTATCAGATTTAAAGAACACAGTCCATCAATGAGTGTAAGTCTTCCACAAACCCACACTCAACAATCCATCACTAATTGTTGCCAACTTCACCAACATAGCCTAAACATTGTCCAAAAACATGGAGTCGTTGACGCAGCATGAGGTTGTAGCTATAAATTGTTCGGCAGGACCTCTACAGTTGTTACATCGCTTAATGGTTGTAAACGTATTATTTAGTGGCCGGTTGCCTTTTAAGGTGGGGCGCAGACGGTTCACTATCTGTTGCAGAATATTGCTGGATGCTGAAACAACTGGCTTTTGCCCGCAGCTTCGCCCACGTGGATTTCGGAAATTATCCCACGGTAATTTACTTCCATGATAAAATGTATCCTATATCCCAAGACCAGGGTTACCAGGTCATGGTCTATCATCAAAATCAGTTCAGCCGTTAAGGCGTGAAAATGTACCTAATAGGCAGATAGAGTTACTTTCGTATGCGTAATATTAGTATGTAATGTGTAGTGTGTGTGTGTGGTGTGTGTAGAGTGTGTGTGTGTGTGTGTAGTGTGTGTAGTGTGTGTGTATGTGTGCATCCAGAGCAAGAAGAACAGGGTGTGTTTTAGTTGTAAGTACTGCAAAAAAATCTGTTCACTCTAAACAAACGTTCCGCTAGAAATAGCGATAGTCAGTGCAGAGACTATTACGTTCCCAAATATTTTTAGTTATACAGTAATTATGTTGTGAGGTGTATAAAAAGAGATGCCAATACTGTTTTATACAAGTGTCCTGATGGAAAACTTAATAACACTTTGTCTGAAGAACCTATGCTTAGCAAACCGCCTCTAGACCAAAGACGCATTCACCTGTCATCTCTTTGTAAAGTCAGGGAACTGTCGTATCTTTCTGTCTATATAATAAAATAAATATTATATTATAAACAAATTGACTACCAACTTAAATTGTCCGTATATTCAAATCACAACTGTCATTTTTTGACAGTTCTATGAAATGGCTATACCACGGTGAATCAAAGAAGGGTCAAGGGAGTCAATTTTTTTCGGTAACATTTGATTTTTCTGATTGTACATCAACAAAAAGTTGTCGATATTTTTCGGTGGTGTGTGCCCCAACCTAATGGTTTTAAACGTATTATTTAGTGGCCAGTTGCCTTTTATACGTTTCGTGGTTCACGGAATGTCTACTTCCTAATGGTCTTTGTTTTATAATAAAATTGTAGCTTTAGGTGAAGCCTGATGGGATGTTTTAAAGACTAATTTTTAATTTTGGAGTGTAATGGTCGTTAAAGCAAGATCTTGTTTGATTTATGGCGAGAATAACGATGGTGTTATGGTAAATAGAGACAAATTAACCGTTAAAACATTACCTTCCTTTTACGCTTTACCACGTTGGACAAAAATGTGCAGTAGAATAATTATGTTTGATAGGTCTCCATATTAAAACTTCTTCATTGTATGTGTTCGCATGTTTCCCCTAACATTTTCTTATTTTTTTTCTTTTTTGCGTCATGTTTACCGCAAATAAACGTATTTTCTTTTTTACTTTCTTTTACATAAGTCAGTGGACAGCAAATAGAAAATTACAGAGCAAAAAAAAAAAATTATTCTAACATCGATCTACCACACCACATAATTATTCTTTAAAATCTTGAAAGGAAAGAGGCTTCACGAAGTAAAACATTTTACAAAGTATTAACTTTCAAAAATATCTCTCGAACGGCCAACTACAGAATTATGGCCACATTTTCCCAGAAAATTCTCTCGCCAAACTATCAGAAAGGCTACCAGTTGACAAACTCTAATATCACATTAACATTACTCGCAAAACCGGCTTAAGTTATAATCTAGTGTCTTGAGAGCCACATGAGCCATTATTGAATTTGGAGGGATTCCAAACTTGAGATTTGTGTCAGCCAAGTGCTGGTGCCAGATTTACGCTAGCAATTGTGTTATACACCATTAATTCCCTTATAATTGTTGTTAGTATGTATATTCACGCTAGGCTTCTTGAGACCTAGACATGGATAGTGGCGAGAGAGATGTAAGTACTTTCTTGCTTGGATTCACTTTAAGGCTCTTAAATACTGGGGCGATTCGTCGCGCGCGCCTTTATTTCATATAGATTTGGGAGTTAGGTGACCTTAGAACGTCTATTTTTATTTTAAATGTTTTTCCATTTGGAATTTCTCAGTAGCAGCCCGGAGACTGGATAGTTGTGCCCAGGTGATGGCGATACGCTTGCCCCCGTTTACATGAGACTTAAAGATAAGAGCCGAAATGTGGGCGTACAATAGGTACACCTCTGTCAACCCTTCGGGGAAGACTTGCATAATGTTTGTTATCTTTTTTACTAATGGAAATACCTACTCTTGAATGCCCTTCGCCATGGAGAAGACGAAGGGTGCTAGACTCGTATTGACTAAACCATAATTTGTTTCTTCAACTTACAACTACGCTTGTTGGGGTTGGTCTGTGAATGGGTGACCATCTTTACATACCGAGACTCCTCAGTGCTTCGGAAAGCACGTTAAGACGTTGGACTCGACTGTCATTTGTAGATCTTTGATAGTTGTTACGGGTCGTCAGAAGCCCAAAAGTCTGACAACCAGTCTTACCTAGGGGTATCGTGTTGCCCAGTAACTGGGTTGTAGAGGTCAGATAGGCAGTCGCTCCATGTAAAATACTGGTATTCAGCTGCATCTGGTTAGACTGGTAACCGACCCCAACATTGTTGATGATCTTTATTGCGATTCTGTAACCATCTCACCATGTAAACTTAGGTGAAGTGAGCGTGGAGTTAGTTGTCATTTTCATCGACACCTTAGGCAGTGACAGTTCACGCCACGCTCACTTCACCTAAGTTTTCACGGTGAGATGGTTACAGAATCGACCGGATCTCTGGCATTGGCCTGTACGATAATGCAGGAGCTGATAATTTAAAAGTAAACCAAATTCACACTCATAAACAACTACACAGTGTGTGTGTGTGTGTGAAACATCACACACTCAACATCTTGTTCCCAAAATGCTAATTATTGTCGGTATTATATTTTTCTATAAGGTACTAAATAATATAGATTTTGAAATTAGTAACTATTATTTTCTTTCACCAAATAACAACAAATTCATAAAAATTATAGTTATGTTTCTCCTATTTTTACCCGACTGCGGCGAAGAAAAAAGGAGGGTTATGATTTTGACCGGTATGTATGTATGTATGTAAGGAGGAGCTCGTGGCTAAGTAATAACAGCCACACGGGTCGATTCATCAGGTTAAGCTACGCTTGCCGGGGTTGGTCCGTGGATGGGTGACCATCTTTACATATCGAGACTCCTCCGTGCCTCGGAGAGCACGTTAAGCTGTTGGTCCCGGCTGTCATTTGTGGATCTTTGACAGTCGTTACGGGTCGTCAGAAGCCCGAAAGTCTGACAACCAGTCTTGCCAAGGGGTATCGTATTACCCAGTTACTGGGTTGTGGAGGTCAGATAGGCAGTCGCTCCATGTAAAATACTGGTATTCAGCTACATCCGGTTAGACTGGAAGCCGACCCCAACATGGTTGGGAAAAGGCTAGGCAGATGATGATGTATATATGTATGTATGTAAGTATGTTCATCTGCTCCCTCCTATCTTCTAAACCACTCATTACAATTTGACAAATGAGGTATCGTTGTGAGCGTCTTAATCGTCCGCTGGTTAAAGGTTATATGACGTCATATTAAATTAAAAATGGCTCCCTCTAGAGGACAAAAAAGAAAGAAACTAAAAAAAAAAATTGTTCAATCGTACCATGTTGGGTATCAAATGAAAGGGCTTAATGAGCACATTTCAAATATATTATATATTATAATCCCAAAGAATTAATAATAAAAAAGGAATAAAAACTAAAACCCAGCTACGACTAAAAAGGTATAAACAAGACACCACAGACAAGCAAATAAAAAATCCGGAGTCACACGTGTTAGGGCATAAATCGAACAGATTACGATTACGATTACTGTTTTAGTTTATATTACTTTTTTTTTTAATAGCACAAGACACAGTTATTTACTCAGCATGCAATAGCTAGGGATTGCATCAAAGCACTAGTTCTTTATGTCACAGCTATTCAGAAGTTGTATTAAAGTCTTTAAAAAGAAAATTGAAAACAATTTCACACGCGGGCAAAATCCTCTTAACTATTACAAAGAAGATTGTTTAAGAAACGTACAATTCACTTATTATACTCGGACTACAAATGTAGAGAGTACAATTTAAAAAAAACATCTTTATTTGTCAAATCAATGCACAATTCAAGTTAGTTACGAATACGCAGGAAAGGTATGTACAATTGTTTTTATGTATCGGTACTTAAGGCGGTACCCTGATCAAAACGCCACTTTAGTCGATTTTTGTGTAGTTTTTAGGAGCTATCTACTTGTTATTTAAAAAGAAATATCAAATAATAAAAATACATTAAATTTCTGTAAAATCTTAATTCCAAAATTTTGCATTTCTTTTTTTTTTTTCATTAATCTCGTTCCAACGAAACCATAAAAATAAGAAATAATAATTGTTTCATGCATCTCCTCATAAAGTAAACATTAATTTTGCTACTGACACTAATGGATAGATAATTTAATAATGAACATTTTGTAACAATTTTTTTTTTAATAGACTTACTAGACTAGATATTTTCAAAAATTTGAGCGTATTCGCTACTGTAACTCACCGGGATTCACTCTGCAAAAAGGGAACGAATTTATTTTGCTAAGGGTACCGCCTTAATATTATGGTTCCTAGCGCGGGCTCAGTCGTAAAATGACCACTTCTCAGAATGTCTCTTTCGCAAAATTACCACTAAGCAAAATGTCCCTTTCGTAAAATCTCCATTTCGCAGATTGAATGTGCATTGGAAAAAGGGACATTTTGAGAAGTGGCCATTTTGCGAAAGATAACCTAGCTTTGAAATGGGCAACTAGCTTCATCTTTCTGACTGACCTACCCCCTGATAATTGTGTTCTGTCCTGCCCAGATAAAAGTGCCTGTCATTGGTTGATTTGAAATAAATGCTTCGAGTTTGAGTTTGCGTCATCTGAGAAATAGTAATTTTGCGTCCGGTAGACATTTTGAGAAGTGGTCATTTTGCGACTTAGTCAAATAATTCAATTCTGATTCTGTTCTGATTTCAAGTCACGAGCAAGTTTTCGCAGAATTGACGTAGAATTGACCGTCACATTCTCATTACATTCTCTTTGTATGAAACCACTTTCTATTTAATATACCAAGAAAATGCTTTGTAAAATATTATTGAGTAAAATAACATTTTCTGAGAGCCACTATTGCAGTTCATATACTGGCATAATTTACTTTTATTTCTATTGTCGTTGGGAAAAAAATACGAAAAAGGGAAAATGTTGAAATTATTCGAAATACGAGTCTATGCGATTCTAAATTGGTTTTTGTGTAGTTTCGTTTCAAATATTAAGTCAACTTGGTTATTATTAGGACCGCAGTACATCTATTTTAGGTCGTAAAACTAAATTGTATTCTTTTATCTTTTCTCAAAATATTGTCGAGGCTTATTGGTGATTCGCTCGCCTTTTATTTTTAGGCGAATCAACAACTCCAGAAATCGATTCGCCAACAAATAAAGGAACTTCGTGCGAATCGCCTCAAGAAAAAATGCCATTATTTAAAAGTGTCAATTCGCCCGGTTCGGGCCAGTAAGTTCGCGCAAATCTCCAATAAGCCATCGTCGATTGGTCCTGACTCAAAGATATGAAAAGAAAGTATCTAACTTCTTCTTTACAAGACGCCTAGGCATAGCACATCTTAGGTGGATATTATAAACTACAAAGCACATTTCCTTCTCTCCTAGTTATGAGAACATCTCATTACATTACATCAAGCCTGTATTCCCCCGAAGGGTTAAGCAAAGGGTTAGGTTACCTATATTACACCCACATATTGCCAGTAATGTTTAAGTCTCATGTAGGCGAGGCTACCTGCGAAATTCCAGATAAAAAAAAAGAAAATAGCACTGCCGACCCGAGAATCGAACTCAGAACCTCATGCTCAATAGTAGCGCTTGCAACCACTAACTAGACCCGCGAGAACAGCACATGCCGTAATAACTCTTGGAAGCTATTTTAATATCCATAGAATACTAAAATACTAAGCTAACCCAGCTATTAGGTAACCTAGAAATACGTTGTAATGTCCAAATTAGGTTCCCGTACAATAGATTGCCCAGCTTCAGTTAACTCAATACCCGTTCGGGAAGTTCGCCCGTCGGGAATCGAACTAGCAACCATTGCTCTCACAGAATCCAATTTGTTAACTATTTGACAGGTGAGCGACGTTTACAAGGGTTGCTGGAGAGTTTAATTTGGAAAATTTGAAAAAATATTTAACTGAAATGAGGCTGTTTAATTTTAGATACAAGGCTTCAATTTAGAAAATGTTGCCTTAAAGAAATTATGTTTTTTTTTGCAATATAATTATGAGCTTATATTAAACTATAAGCCCGTCGCTTCGCCCGCGAGGATGACGGTTATTATTACGGAAGTTTGTCAAAACGTAATTGATACAGCAGAAAAAAAAGGCACGTGATTCCATTAAAACTAGTAATGCACTTCAAAATTCATTCCTAAAAATAATATTTTTAGGAATGGATTTCGAAGTGCATTATATATACACAATCACGTTTTGACAAACTTTTGTTTTCTCTGTATATAAACAAAGTTAACAAAAAAATAATAATTATATTCTATCGAAAGTGGAATAGTAAAGTTTTGAAAAGAACCTCATCAGTTACGTCGATCAAAAACAAGTTCAGACTGCCGTCTGAACTTGTTTTTGATCGATGTAATTGAGGAAGTTCTTTTCAAAACTTTAGAGCCTAATATACTTAGGCGCATAAGACAGGAGTATGCAACGGGTTAAATGTTTTAATGTTTAATGTTTTAATGTTGTAATATTATTATCAAAAGCTAATACAATTTGTTCATCTCAATCAAACATAAAAACGACATTATGAAGTACAATGTGCATTATTTGAGACAGAGTGAACGTCTGTGTCTGTGCTAGTGTAAACAGGCAACTGTGTGTTACAGAAATGCCGCATCTTACGGCATTGGTGTTGTAGAGGATAGGATTTTCGGAAAAAGTTAGTGCTTTGTGCAATAAAGGTAAGATTAGTGAGCTTTAATGCAGAAATTTGGGTTTAGGTTTCTTTTCGTGAAAATGATTATTTTGAGTTAAAAGTTCGAAACTTTAAATAATCTTGCCATAAGCAATATTATTAAAAGAGGTGCTGTTAGTTTTACCAACACAAATAAATATATTTAATTTAGCTATACAATAAAAACTCTGGTTGATACATATAATAATACATATGTAGGCAATGTAATATTCTCTACCCAGCAATCCAACATTTATCCACATTCATTACGGTTACTGATACAGTATTAATAATGCTTTTGAAATAACATAAGTATCTTCAGTAGGTAAATACAGTATGTATCCGAAAGGTTTAGTCAAATTTAAGGGTGTGGTTGTGTGTGTTAAAGATTTTTATAGAAAAACAAAACAAGGAAATTTTTTTTATTCTTGACAAATAAAACGCACATTCAACAAAAAAATACTTAATATAAAAGTACGGTGGTGGTACGGTATATGGGACAGTTGATAACTTTTTCGCGATTACGATGTTGGTCCCATGGAGTTGAAAGTTGTTCAGGGGGCCTACCACTACCGCTTACAGCAGTATTATTTAAATTACTTCAGTGTAGGAAAGAGATGAAGCTTTACAAGACGTATAGCTCCATCTCTTTCCCCCATGAAGTAAGATTAAAATAATACTGCTTCAAACGGTGGTGGTAGGCCCCCCGTTTGTCTGTACCACACCCTTCAATATAACACATCTTTCTGATAGATGCTATGTACAACATGTTTAGGACTAAAATTCAAAATTACACAACTGGGAATAAAAGCATAATGGACTATAGAGGTAGAATATAGATAAATAGATAAATTGCCTGCTGATAGTTGAACGCAGGAGAGTAATAGACTTATTTATTGTCACTTGGGTAGCACTATCTGATTAAGGCCCTACCCTACCTCAAATTTTATCTCGCTTGCACCATATTACTCGCGGCCTGAGTGAGAGCGAGACGGAGGGGGGTGCCAGCGGCTCTCAAGCCTCGTCTCCTTATTTTCAATATTGTACGGCTTGTTTTTAATTTTGTTTTTAATTCTTTGAAATATCTGTACGCTGGAAACAGCAGAATATTATAGACATCATATTATGTGTAACACCTATGTAACAACAATATTCTAACAAATAAATTTATTATTTATTTGTTAGGCCTATTTGGGCCCTATCAGAATACCAGCGCTGCGGTATTTGTTTATTTTTTCTCAAATATCGTAGCATTATGCTGAGATAGGAGCCTTTTTGGCCTCGCACGGGTTTCGTTTTCTACACGTTGTTTTATTTTATTTTATTAATTTTGTTAGTTTTAATGTTTGTTTTTATTGTTATATTTCCTGTGCGTGTCCCAAATAAAATATTTTTCTTTCTTTCTTTTCTTTCTTTCTTTCTTTCTATTACTTACTTACTTACTCAAATAGTTTAGGTACTAGCTTTTCACGGTGAAAATAAAGGTAATTAAAAAAAATACATGCATACATACAAATACTAATATGTTAGGTCGTGTTTTCGCCAAACATAGGGCCTAGCATCAATCCAATCCAACTTTAACATATATTTATTTCAAAATTAATGCTGCAGTATTTTCGGCATAACGGAGGATCATGTTATGCAATATGAGGTGGCGTAGGGCCTTAATGCTACTGAATATAGCTACCATCAACTTATGTAGTAGGTATCTATATACCAATAATACTACTACACGACCCAATATTTTTGGTATAACCTTTGTACTAAAATGTTGGGTCGTGTAGTCGTGTGTCTTATGGGTGTATCATATAACGGGTGTAAAAATACACTTAACGAAGCCGATAGCCACTTGTTATTTACGTCATTGTGATAATTTTTTGTTCTAGACCATACCTGGGAACCTTCTAGTTACGGAGATATTGAAGGTCAAAGTTCCAACTTTTTCAGACACTTTTTAACCATTAACACAATGTTTTGCGTGCGTTACGTTGCGCACTACCGTAAACAGTGATTTTTCACCCCAAAAATAATAGTTGTTTCCCAGCAATTATTTTTGTGCTATGTTACTTAATTTTATGTACAGAATGCGTAGTTGGCGCCTTCTGTACTATTCTGTGTTAGAGCCTAGATATTATACAAGGAGCACAAGGTATTATGGCGTAGCCTGAGAGAGGCCTATGGCCATTATGTCTAGTAGTGGACTGTGTTATGCTGAGTTGTTTGATTGAACCAAAAGAAAGCCCAAAATTTAACCCTACACTCATTAACATCATTTACAAAAAGGTATTATCTTCCTTAACTTCAATTAAGACTTCATCCTCTGATAATTACGCTTTAAAAATAGCTTCAGCAGGAATTTTCCACGTCTATAACTTCCGAACAAATTACTTCAGGCGCGTGTCGAGTTCTCGCCATGTAAACTTTAGTAATTAAGGGCGCTTTCTGTTGCTAGGTGATCGATGCGCTGTCCCGCTGCCCTAATAATTTTGTATATTTCGCTGTTTGAAGCGTAACTGTGGGTCTTAAACTACCACATTACCAATTCCTCTAAAAGCAATTTAATTTCCTGAATTTCCAGCTGTCATTAGCAATTCCTCTAATTTGACACAAAAGTAATTCATAATGTGTGGACCTGCATAGAAAACTGTCAAACAGATGAATTATTTCGTAATATGAATCGCACGTAGTTCATTATTATGAATTGTCAGTTTGTGACATTTTACAATGATTCATAATATTTTTCAAAGTGGCTGTTTTAAATGCCCAGATAGACGTTTTAGTTGTTATTAAAGTTCGTATTTCACCCAAAAGAAATCAATCATACTAGCCTTTTTGCCCGACTACGGCGAAGCAAAAATGAGGGTTATGATTTTGACCGGTATGTATGTATGTTCATTTGTATATCTTCTAAAGTTCTCATAACAATTTGACAAATGAATGAAATGTATCGTTAGAAGCGTCTTGGTCATCCACTGGTAGGCTATGTGGCGTCACATTAAATTGAATATGGCGCCCTCTAGAGGACATAAAGTCATGAATTAAAAAAAAAAAGTTTTATTAGGCCATGTTCGGTATCAAATGAAAGGGCTTAATTAGGACATTACAAAAATATATACCATATTATAAAACAACGACAAAAAAAAGTTAAAAATCTAAAACCCAACGACGGCAAAAAAGTCAACTAAACCGGTTGACAACGTTGGCTCATGGTAAAAGTTATATAATTTGATGGATAGTCTAAAGCACCTCTTATAGTTTGTAAAGTAATTTTTTTAACACCTTCTATGCCGGAAAGACCGAGGTACTCTTTTGTCGACTGTACGGTCTGTTCCTACGAATACAAAATCCACAACACACTCCTTCTATTCTATTCCCTGCAATTTAACTTAGCACCGATTGTTTGGCTGTTTTAACTAACCCTTCCCACGGCTCCCGCAGCCAGGTCCATTAATGCTGTACCAGTTAGACTGCGTAATTGCAAAACTTGGACTTGGTCCGACAACTTGAACAGGTGGAGTAATTTGTACAAGTTAGAACTGAATTATTATGGACTCTTTCCCTGGGAAGGCTTTAACTGGTGTTTAGAATGTGCGTTGAAAGTTTTTGAGGGTTACTTTTTCGATGAGTGTTGTACTAATGAGTACAATATCCATCGAAAAAGTAACCCTCAAAAACTCAAAACATATAAGTAATTCAATTTAAAAAATTACAGGTACTTTTGTCATGTCAAGGAGTCGGTCGGTCAGAAAAATGAAGCTAGCTCCCATTCCAATGCTTAATAGGTTCCTATGGAAAACAACGGGCAAGTAATTCCACGGACACTCGGGAACCCCCTCGAGTATCCGTGGAATTTTATAATATAAATAGTCTATCGTGTTACACAGTAACTAGGTTAAGTCTTCATTCCATGTGAAATAATGCTATTCAGCTGCATCCAGTTAGACTAGAAGCCCACCGCCAACATAGAAAAAGGCTAAACAGATGATGGTTATAAGTTTTCGGTTTCAGATAAGCATACAAGTGGCGCAGTTCCTAAGATTCTGTGGTGAAAACTTTTAGCGCTAATAAATACTTTCTGAGAGGTGGTACAGTTAGATAAACATATTTTCAGCGGTATACTGCAGTTTCTAGAATTACTTCTGGGTGTTTTCAGATTTTGAATCATCGACCCATTTTTTGTCTCAATTCAATACATTTGCAGCATCTTTTGGTACAAGTCACCTAAATTCTCATCTCTTCCGTTAATTCTCAATACTATAGGATTATCCAGACTTCAATCAGTAGATGCAACCGTAGCACTAGCAAGATCCACCTTAGAGAGTGCTAAGACGCGGTAAGATCTTCGCGGATTTAATTGAATACAGCTTGTTTTGTACGTTTGCAAGCTATTTGTATGTACAAGAAAAGCAGTTCTATCGAATACATTAATTATGTTAGTTACTACAGAATTATTTGATATATCGTATACTTGTCAATCAGGGCCCCAGTAAAACCGTAATGTTGGGACAAGCATGTCTAAGCCTGTCTATCTACCAGGTAAATTAAAAATGGATCAGAACTGTATGAATTTATCTGCCAGATTAATTCATGAGACCTTATCTTGAGGTAGTTAAACAAACCATAAATCTTGTATTAAAGTGAAAATGCTAACTAAACGTTTAATAGATCTTAATTTGCAATTCGTAATATTGCAAATTATAGGCCAATTATTATCGAAAATATCTCTCACAAAATAATAATAAACATAGAAACGTCGTATAAGCAATACTATAAATAATTATCCGAACAATGGTTCCCGTAATAAATGGTTTTATTTGACGTTGTGTAACTTTTGCAGAGTTTATTAAATGTAATTGTTTCTCTGGCATGACCAATGATACACACGGCTTTAATGTTCACTTTGTTAGCATTAAATCATGCTGTTAGAAGATCATAAGTTATTAAAACATGCTGTTAGAAAATTAGAAGCTATTAAATCCTTGTTTGCAAAATATTTACTATTCATGGTGGCCGACAGTATAGGAGAACCACTTCTCAAGCTTAGTTATCAAATGTACATCCTATTAACACTATTTATGTACAGATTTTCTACGTTTTCGAAATGTTACTTCTGATCCATACATCAATTATAGCCTTAAACTGTACAAAATATTTTGCAGTAAGAAGTAGTTCCACAGGTAAAACGCCTCGCCTCATTGCGTGTTGGTAATTTCTGTCAGATCTGTTTCAAGAACAGATTTCCTAACGATGTTTACAGGAAATTACTTACCTTCACCGTAAACCATATGGTATTGTAATTACCCGACTACGAAAGAGAAGAAGGCTTTAAGGATCACAAGTAAGTAATTCCTATTTCTTTTGCTTTAAATCTGCTTCATGTGCTACAAGCTTGACCTTAGATTAAGGTTATAACGGAATGTCGACCCCAACTTCGCTAGAAATCGTACTTCTGCATCCGCATCGGCCTCCACAAGTTTCTTACGGAGACTAAAATGGAGGTACAATAAAGAAAATCAGCTCCTAATCTAAGCCTTTAATGTGGTAGAGAATTTGGAACCGAAGTTTCAAATTATTGCTCCCTTGTCACCACCTTCGCAAGTTCAGCAGCTGTTTTTTCTTTATTTTTCCAACTCCGCCTCCACTTGTGCTTCCGCTAAGATAGCCTCTGTTAAAGCCCTACCTCGATACACCTGTGGTTGTGGAAAAGTTTCGTGGCAAGCGAAGCACTCGTCCGTTTCCAATGTGGCCGAGCAACAATTTCAGTCAATTTCCAAACTTGACGGGCAGCTGAAACACAATTTATTAACGGATCGGGTTGTAAATTCGTAAAACGTGACGGATTGTTTTTCATCACATGCGACAACAATGAAGTAATTCGAGTCTGTGACGAAAATACTTATGAAGTTTTTATTTATATTCGGCCTTTGTAAAAATGGGTGTTTTTCGAGCTCAAGTGGATGACTGGGATGGAATTCCAGATGGCCTGAAATTATATCAGTGCACTTTATAATATAGAACTGATCCGTTGGTCTCGTGGTCGCATAGTGCGACTGCTCATCGTGGGGTCTTGGGTTCGATTCCCGGGTCGGGCAAAGTGTTATTGTGTTTTTCCATTAGGAATTTCTTAGTAACAGCCCAAAGTTTGGAAGTTGGCCGTGTGGTACTCCCGTGCATCGGACAGCACGTTAAGCCGTTGGTCCTGCGTCCGGTATCTCTCCGGTCGTATCAGGTTGCCGACCCATCGGACTATGAGAGTGAGGGAAGAGAGAGTGCACCTGTGTTTGCGCATACCCTTGTGCACTATAATATCTCCCGTGGCAAAGGCTAGTCTCCGTTAAGATTGGCCGCCATGGCCGAAATACGGTTTGGAGGACTATATAGTGTAGAATTGAGTAAATAAATAATAATATTCACTATTGCTTACCCATATTGCGCACTTAGGAAGCCTCTTATATTATGCATGAGCATTGACCACTACGCTTGCTCAATAGGTGATACTCGATCGCTTGGCGATTTCCAACTTATAGAATAGAATAGAATAGAATAGAATACTCTTTATTATGTACACCATACAAAATACAGATATAAATGTAGAAATTGTATTATATTATATATTTATATATTTATCTTATATTTTTTGTGTAAATTTTATGCTGCTGTTTAGATATTTTATATTTATGTTTTTCATAATATATTAAGTTCTATGTAATTATCTTCCTGGGCGAGTTTTAGATTCATGTCCAGATTCCTAACGAAGTTTTCCTATACTCAGTAACGTATGATAGTGATTATATTTTTAATAAAAATACTTCACATTATTGAATATTAAATACCATGATGTAAAAGAGTTCTCATATTCTAAAACTACTCCAATGAATTTGCCTACATTTAAAAAATAACTATTAACTAAAGTAAGAACACGCGTACGAATTTGAAATATAATTCTTTGCAAATGTATTACGTGAATGAATCACAATTGTGACTTAGCGTTTTCTCCGGCACTCTTTTATTCAATTATTCATTGCAGTTTACCGCCATTTTGAATTTGCTCCCGGTAATAGGGACTATGGAAGTTTAGAGTAGATTTAGATGTTACGTAACTTTATAATAAGGAGATACATTATGCTCTCAAGTCTAGTTAGGATTAGACTGGTAAGTAGTTCCGTAAGGGGAAACCTTAATTTGCTAGCAATGCATAGCATAATCAGCCTATAACGTTCCCACTGCTGGGATACAAGCCTCTTCTCTATGAGAGGGATTGGGCTGTAATCCACCACGCAGGCCCAGTACGGATTGGTGCTCGTAGATGTCACGTGTCTTCGATTTTTTTATTCTAGGACATGCTCCGGCTTGTGCTATTTTGTGTGTCCTATGTGTGTGTCCTCACAATGTTTTCCTTCACCGGTTTGAGAGCAGTGGTGATAAAATAAATTACACAAAGTAAAGTGCCTCGCTGGGTTCAAACTTACGACCTACATACAACTCGTAACTCGGGGCCGGTACCACATGGCCATCACTGCTCCTGCTTTGTATTTTTTAGCAATAGCTTTTTATTATCAAAGAATAAGCAGTGGTAATTAAAACGAAATAATTTAAATAGCGTTAGTGTTAAATAATATAAAAACCGGCCAAGTGCGTGTCGAACCACGTACAATGAAGGGTTCTGTAGTTGGGATGAATTTATCCCAAGAACAAACTTAACATTGTAGTTGAAAAACCTGTTCTGAAACACTTGAAACTTGTTATGAAACACTTGTTCTCTCATACAGAATGTATGGGAGAACATGTTTTGCAACTGCAAATGCAGACAGACGGACGGACATGGCGAAACTATATGGGTTCCTTGTTGATTTCAAACCCTAAAAATGGCCAAAAGCAAAAGAAAATAATGGTAAAATAAAAAGTTGCTCACGCGCTCAAATATTCCTTCAACCAAACCTTATCAACGTGGCAACAGAGAAAACAACAAAAACAAACAATAAACCCCAACTAGCTTAATAAACATACCTTCAAAACATAAACAAAGAATAAATTAACAGCTTTACCAAACAAAGTATTGGCTTCTATAGTTTTCAATGTTGATCATTCGCACCAGTATGTCCCAAATAATTTTATATCCAACTTACCGCATAAATTTGACTTTTCCACAACAATTTGGAAGTTGCCAGTTTTGTTGCTGTCACCCTTTCTGTGTCCTATTTAATAAATCATTATTTATCCCTTATTTCTGTGGCATTAAGGGTTGGTATCGCGTGGCTGATAATGATAGTATTAAGCCTTACTAATTGATTGCTGGGAACTGAAATGCTGACGAGTATTCAGAGGTGCGGAAGACTATCGTAATTAATTTCGCGGTTTCGATGACAAGTTAAAGTGTTAACGTAAAATGTTTTAGAACTTAGTCGGAACATTGTTTTTTTATTATGTAATTTTTTTAACATAACATCAGAGTCGTTGCAGACGGACCGGAATGTTGCCATTTTAAATATTATATTTATTTGATAAATATTATTAAGAATTAAGTATTGTGTTTTTATTTTTTTTATTTCTTATTTGCATCTCATTGTATGCTGCACCGGTCGACGTCATCACAAAAACAGGACCAACTTGAATTCGCAAAATCGACCTTCTTGTAAAAAGGTATACCCGAAAAGATACCCGATTGGACCATTTTGTATAAAAAAGTCGTTTTTTTTTTGCGAATTCTTTGTTGATCCAGTAGTAAAAGTTGTTCATATTGATGGGTAGAACACCCCCTTAAATTTTGTCGCATGTTTTCAAAGTCAGCCTGTATAGCACATGAAGATTTACAGAGATTAATTCTGCAAGTTCCCTTTGCTGTACAGTACATAGACAAGGAGCTTACCAGTTTACTGTAATAATGTGCTAGTTCCTGCTTATACCCACCACATAATTCCTGCAAGTATTCCATTACCGAAATCCTGCATAGACTGAGGAGATATTCATTAAGTGTGCTTAGAGTATGAAGAAGGCAAGCTATGAAATGTCAATGTATGCCAATATTGTTTGTGCAACATAAAATGAACATGACCATGCCAAATTTTAATGCATTGTCGAATGCAGAACGCAGACTTTCTTTCACACATTACCAAATTGCTTACTTTTTTTTTAAAGTTGTCCTTTCTGGGCTATTTCTTTTGTGTCGTGGTGATATTTACAAACACGAATCACAACAGTTGCAGTAGCTTGTGGCTAAGAAATAACAGCCGCATAGTTCGATCAATCAGGTCAAGGTATTCTTTCCGCGGATGGTCCGTGGATGGGTGACCATCTTTACATACCAAGACCCCTCCGTGTCTCGGAAAGCACGTTAAGCCGTTGGTCCCGGATGTCATTTGTAGATCTTAGACAGTTGTTACGGGTCGTCAGAAGCCCGAAAGTCTGACAACCAGACTTACCAAGGGGTGTCGTTTTACCCAGTAATTGGGTTGTGGAGGTCAGATAGGCAGTCACTCCATGTAAAATACTGGTATTCAGCTGTATCCGGTTAGACTGGAAGCCGACCCGAAAATAGTTGGGAAAAGGCTTGGCGGATGATAATGAATCTCAATAGCATAAACCCGTAACATCTTGTTAGTGCCTTCCAAATTCTACTTGTCTCATTCATACTCAAGGAGGGAGTCAATCCTCCACTGCATTATGTTATTCTATTATATATAATTGGATCAAACGCTTAGCTTATGTACGTCTGGTAATTGAGTGATTTATGTGATAATCGTAAGACGTGATTATGAGAAATGATGAGTAAATATTGTATTACTGCATGTGTCTATGAATTGTTCGATAAAAAACAATTCAATATGTCACTTACATCGTCAACGAATTAATTGTTTTTAGTAAAATGCTTAAATTCCAAACAAAGGATTAGTTCACATTCAACCCCTAGAATCTCAACCCCTGTCTACGTTCAACCCCTAAATATCACGGATGGATTAAAGTCAAAAGAAGTTGTTTTTGATAGTGCGTGTCGAACCACGCACAGCGAAGGGTTGTGTAGTTGGGATGAATTTATCCCAAGCACAATCTTAACATTGTGGTTCAAAGGCTTTTTACTGACTACTAACTTTTAACTAACATGTTTTTGCAAATGTAAGTTGGTCGATTATTACTCGGTAACTTGTAGAACCTGTTTTGTAGACGGACAGACAGACAGACGGACTTGGCGAAACTATGTGGATTCCTTGTTGACTACGGAACCCTAACAACGATAGCTGAACCCTGGATCATTCAATACATCTATTACAAAAGGGTATGGGGATAAACCCACATAGATTTTTATTTCCCCTCCCAAGATAATGTATGCCGAGTTGCCGAAGGTCGGATAATTTGCCGACGCTTACGAGAAAATGCTACTTTACGTGCATCACCTGTTTTATAGATCCCACCATCGAATCTAATTATTTTTAGGGTTCCGTACCCAAAGGGTAAAACGGGACCCTATTACTAAGACTCCGCTGTCTATTTGTCTGTCTGTCCGTCCGCCTGTCACCGACTGTATCTCATGAACCGTGATAGTTAGACAGTTGAAATGTTCACAGATTTTGTATTTCTGTTGCCACTATAACAACAAATACAAAAATATAGGATAAAATAAATATTTAAGGGGGCTCCCATACAACAAACGTGATTTTTTTGCTCGTATTAGCTCGATGTTGATAACGTCAACAGGTAGACGCTTGAAATATTCACAGAATATATAACAGCGAACGGCAACAGTGATAGTTTAGTGATGTGACCGTCAGACTGCCAAGTCGTAGGTCTCGAGTTCGAACCCAACGAACCTCTGACTTTTTGGATTCATGTGCGTATTGTTTAAAATTATCACTTGCTTCAAAAAGGGTGAAGGAAAACAATGTGAGATTACCTTTTTTTTTTTTTTTTTTGAGGTTGGGAAATCATCCATTGACTTCTCCCGCTCTGGGCGGAGCGGAAGGGCGTGTCAGACTTTTACTGACTAAAACCCACCCGTGTTCCTTCATTTGCCTGTTGCCAAGGTCCCGGTATCCCTTTCGGACTTTCCCGCAACCCTGGCAGGCATCGGTCCTAGCGGACCCCGCCAATTGTGCTGACATCTCTTTGAGGCGCGCGTGGAACACGACGCGCCATCGACCCGGGCCTGGTCCTTATCGGACGGCGAGCTGCCCGTTGCTCGCCGTCCGCAAGCCCACGCCTATGGTGGCCGGGAATCCGCCTGGGATTCCCGACGCCCAGGACGTCTCCAACGGCGGCGGTTAGGGGCGTGAGGGCGCAAACTTTGCCTTTCCCTCACGCGTTCCGCCTCCTCCTTCGCGAGCATTACTGCTTCGCAGAAGGAGGTGACGGCTTCCCATGCCCTCTCGCTCCGTACCATGGCCTGAACCAGGGCCGGACGCGAGAGGTCACTGCCGCCAATCGCCTCCGCGAGGACACGGCGGTGCTCCGCCCAAGCAGGAATGTGAGATTACCTGAGACATATTTCTCGACGGGATGTGAAACTAAGTCAGAGGTTCATGGGCTGCATATAAACTCTGACAGCAGCACCCGAATAGCGTAAACGATCAAACAGATTGGAATCGGTTCGAAACAAATGTCTAATCTTATGAGGATTAGATATTTGTTTCAAACCGATTCCAATTCTGACAGATCGTGTATTACGCTATTAGGGTACAGATTAGTCACTAACCACACGAAAAAAAAGGCCAGTTACAAACTCAAATAGCTAATGAGTAGCTCGAATGTCACAGTACTAATATTTGAATGGCATTCCGTACACGCTTCCAATCCGAAAACGAAGACGGAGGCGAAAAGAATGTTAGTCTTGGTTCCAGATTTAGGGCTTTGAAATAAATCACTGCGTCTTGTGAATATTTTTTAATTGAAACTCGTAACCGACCTTTTTCACTCATATACTAGATGACCACAGACACAGACACAAAACATTGCCAACAAAAAAATATGCTTGCAACATTGCAACATCGAGGCGTGCGTGTGTTGTCCACAACGCGTTTGTAAGTCATGTCGTTTATACATGTTGCGTCGTGCTGTGCAATTCTGGCTACTCATTGGTTATTCAGTTTGTAACTGTTTACTTTTGAGTAGCGTCGTGGACGACGGGCCTTAGAAGAATCAAAGGATGAAGTTCAAGTTGATCTGAAACTAAAAGTTTTGCTCTCAATTTATAAGAATGTCCCTACTTTGGTTTGACTCTGAAGAATATTTTAAAGTTAGTGAAATTCGAACATCTTCTGCAGAGTTTTCCTGTGATTTTCTTGTGAAGGTTTCTATCTTCACAAGTGCTTTCAAAGTTCAATCTGTCCTCAAGTTTACATTCTAATTCAGAGAAAATTAAGGTCGAAAACGATACTTGGGTAAGACTATAACTACCTATGGTCATGGAACAAACTTTTAATTACAAAGTGATTTCACACACACCTTACCGCCTGGCCACGGGACATTCCGCTGCAGCGAATTTTCACGCGGTGGGAACGGCCAAGCGTCTTGCGACTAAAAAAATAATAAAAATGTACTACTCGCCGCACCACCAGTCCCGTAGCCAGGCGGTTAGACTACATAGTACCAAGGTTTGAAACAGGTGATTTTTTGCGCCAATTCAGGATTTGTTCCTTATTAAAAGTAGTTCATAATGATGAGTACAATGACACCGTCCAGCATTGGAGATGGTGATTGATTTAAATACATAATATATTCACGCCTTTTTCCCATATACACTTATATCATTAGCTTATAACAGCATGATATGATGTTGAAGAGACCGAAACTTGATTATTTTCTTTACCATTTACCCCCCCCCCCCCCCCCACCCTTCCCCATCTTCGTATTATTCCCTCAAAATCATCAGATTCATCTGGTATTTATCATGTAGTAAAATGAATCAACATAGAAACCCACATTTCCTGATCAACATTAGAGGCTCCACGTTTCCGCCAAAAGCCCTTAATCCGCAGTAAAACCATTCTCTCATTTTCTCAAGGTAATCGTAATTGTGTTAGGATACACTCTGCGTTTACATTGGTACCTATTTTATGGCGTTTTTACGACATATATAACCATGGATTAAGTTGAAAGTATAATAAAATATCAGCTCCGAGACATTTTAACGTATTGCCGTTTTATACATTGTTGTGGGGGTTAATTTGATGTATTACTTTGCTCTTTAATTTGTATTAGCGTCTGCCCGCGACTTCGTGCGCGTAATATTTCTAGTTCTAAAATGTCTGTGCTCCTGTGAAAGAATTTTCGGAATCGCATCAGTAGTTCCGAATATTACCTCATAAATATAAACTCACTTATATTTATTCTTTAAATAATAATTTACTTTATCCAAAATAAATTAAAATATTGTAAAGAAAATTTGGATTCTATTGGTTGGAAAAAGTATACAATATTGACTGTCTCGGATACGTCATTCATGGTTATGAGTTTCATCGTTCTGGAACTATAACCATCATCAGTATAATACTGCATTTGAAATAAGATTAGACATTTAAATAAACCTTTTTTTACAGTCCGTTCAACCGATTTTGACTTCTATTGCGTTGCTGGCATGACAAATGGCAGCTTGGCATGACACTTGGTATTGTCTTCTTATTTCAAATGGAGTATAGATAGCTGCTGGTGCAGTTCTATTTTATGCACACTTTTCTACTACTGGTGCATGTGCACCTATAGTAGGTGCACTTCTGCCTAACCCTCAGAGGAATCCAGACTTGATGTTATCAAGAATATCAGAGTAAGTGCCAACATTTAAAGTAACACGTATGTAGTTCCATGACTGCCTTGAGTTACTCCTCGGGTACACTTCAAACTTGCTGTCAATACTCAATTCTATGAACTCTAATGTAAAGTAATAGTGGAGCATTGATCAGTTCCGTTCAATGTTTGTAATTAAGTAATTAACTTCAAAAGTGTGAAGGCCAATGAAAGACGTATTGATTTAATTAGAGAGTTAGCTATTGTTGGTAGATTTGTGTAATTAGGCAATTGAAATTGATGTTTTGATACACAAAAATCAGTCACATAGCTTCCAATTCATTACTCAAAGTTACAGCTCCAGATTTAGCTCACAATCGGTCCAAGTTAAATCGTAAAACCCGTAAAGCAGTAACGAGCGATCGGAGTACGCACCGAATGGTATGTCGTTTGTACCCGAGTGACATATTGTGGTAACTCCGGTGGAATAAATCACGCACTGTACCTGAATGGACACGGAGTAGTTTGAGGTAGAGTGGCTGGATGTGGCCTTGAAGATGATTGGTGTTTAAGGAGTAACAGAGATTGAGGCTGGCAGGTGAGGATTCGCGAGTAAGATCATGAATTGCAACAGCAACGACGACGGATAAGTGACGCTCGACGACATAGGTTCGTGGATGGTTGACCGTTTATTATAATAATGATCGAATTCGGGTCTCGAATTTCCTCCTTGCCTCGGAAAACACACTAATTCGTTGGTCCCGGCTGTCATTCGTAGATCTTTGACATTCGTTACGGGTTGTCAGAAACGCAAAATTTTGAAAACCAGTCTTACCAAGGGGTATCGTGTTACCCAATATCTGAGTTGTCGAAGTCAAACAAGAAGTTTCTCCACTTAAAAAACAGGTATTCAGATGCATCCGGTTAGACTGGAAGCCGACACCAGCATAGTGAGGAAAAGGCTAGGCTGATTAAATACAGCAATTCAAATCTTATCTTCCACAATGTCCACAATGGAAAACTGTCCACTTGGAAATGTCCACTGTTATACGGCCATTACGAATTGCGTGTCATATGAGTCGAAATTTATTTTCTTTCGCTTTCTTTCTAATAAGATTTAAGGCTCTTACATACTGGCGTGACTTGTCGCGCGATGCGACTTTTAACAAAACAATTTCTGAGAAAACTTTACGGCGAACAATGCGGCGGCGTCGCGTCGCGCGACAAGTCGCACCAGTATGTAAGAGCCTTTATAAAGCAATTTTTCTTCACTTGGTGTGATCTACACTAATAATATAAAATGAAAAGATTTATATTATGTTTGTGATGAATATACTCAAAAACTACTACCTATTTAAATTAATCTTGCACCAGTAAAATGCTATATTATCACTGCGTAACACAGGCTATAATTTATAAAGATATCTCGCGGGCGAAGCCGCTGGCAATGGCTATTTAACCATAAATCAAGGCGAGCTCAAGTGAAGACATCAAAGAATTTGACCGTCGGAGTCATAGAACTATCACGAATAACCTTCGATAACCAAAGCCTTACTCTATTTTATGTCGGGACCCGTTTACAGCCACCGAACACATAAACTTTATACAGCCATCTCTTCCAGCATATTGTTATCACGGTCACTAATAGAAACACAGCCTATGCTATATCCTGGGTACGTCGTACGGCTGATCCATTTTTTCCATGAATTATGGCACTCCGGGGAAAATATGAAAAAATACGACTGCGCAGTGTGACGTCACGGTAACGAGCGCCTTGTTTAGATGTTTGCGTACGTGTAATCAAATCTGTGTGGCTTAGATTAGGCTTACCCTTTCGGTCTGGCTAAGAATCAACTGGATAAACTTATACCAGAATACTGCTGGACTTTATACTAGGATGGTGTTAAGTATCCTTGATCTATGTAATGGTTAGTTTAAATAGTTTTTGCCCGACTACGGCGAAGAAAAAAGGAGGGTTATGATTTTGACCGGTATGTATGTAAGTATGTATGCATGTATGTATGTTCATCTGTTCCCTTCTATCTCCTAAACCACTCATTATAATTTGACAAATGAGGTATCGTTAGAAACGTCTTGATTGTCCACTGGTTATAGGCTATGTGACGTCACATTACACATCACATAAAAATGGCGCCCTCTAGAGGACATAATGTCAGGAACTTAAATAAAATATTGTTTAATCGTACCATGTTGGGTATCAAATGAAAGGGCTTAATGAGCACATTTCAAAAATATATATATTATATCCACGAAAGAATTTAAAAAAAAAATTAAGTAATAAAAACTATAACGCAACTACGACTAAAAAGGTATAAACAAGACACCACAGACAGACAAATTAAAAATCCGGAGTCACACGTAATCTGTTCGATTTATGCCCTAACACGTGTGACTCCAGATTTTTAATTTGTCTGTCTGTGGTGTCTTGTTTATACCTTTTAGTCGTAGTAGGGCTAGTTTTTATTACTTAATTTTTTTAATTTCTCAATGGCAGCCCGAAGTTTGGTTTTGTGCCCGGTTAATAGCAATAGGCTCGCCCCCTATTACATGGTATGTAAAAATACAAATGTGGATGTACTGCCTATAGGTATACCTCTGCCTAAATGATAATATCTAAGTTTCTTAGGTGTATATAACGGGAGTAAAAACACACTTAACGAAGCCGAAAGCCACTTGTTATTCCCGTCATTGTGATTATTTTTTTGTTCTGGACCAAACCTGGGAACCTTCTGGTTACGAAGATATTGAAGGTCAAAGTTCCAACTTCTGCAGACGTTTAAAAAAAAAAATAGTTTTTAATGTTCAGGGTTTGTTTATTTATAATTAATTTTAAATACCCCCACAAACCCTGAACCTTTGCATGCATCCATGAACACAATTTTTTGCGTGCGTTACGTTGCTTAAACTGTGATTTGTCACACCAAAAATAAAAGTCATTTCCCAGCAATTATTTTTGTTCTATTTTACTTAACCTGTATGACCGCGGACGAGCCGCGCGCGGACCAAAAACTATTGTAGTTAATTACAAAGTCCTTGAAGAATTATTTTGATGTATAGAATGCGTAGTTGACGGCTATGGTCACATAGCCGTCAACAGGGTCTATTTAAAACCCTGTATTTGCATTAACATAACCCCCCTTCTTAGTTCTGGTACTACACCCGCTTTTCCTTGTAGACCGTTCCCTATAGCTTTCTCCGGGTCGTCGGTTCATCTAGCCTCGGGGCATCTTTAGCAATTCAACCTGGTGAATCCGGCGTCTGTCCGGAAAGGGCTATTCTGGTAATAATATTTCGGTTAGTAATATGGCGAAGAAGATATATTGTTTATAGATCGAAAGCAAAAATGGAATCATTTTCAAACTAAATCAGTAAATATTTTTTCATATTTCGTTATGAATAAAATATTTACTGATTTAGTTTTGTCACTAATTTATCCAGGCATGAGTAATGAAGAAAATCATGCCCAAAAAAGAATAAACAACATCGTTGTCTTCATTACTAGTAATTACTGAACCATTATAATCAAAACTGTATTGTTGCGTGATTGGAAGCTTCCATTTGATAGATACTTCAGAAAGAAATAATGACAGTAATCACAATACATTTTGTTGAGCCCCTTTCAGTTTTTCTTACCAACAAAAATGATTAGGAAGTGCTAAAACAATTCACTTTTGTAACCTGACCAAGTCTAGGTTAACTCCTAACACACAAACTTCAAATGCAGTATACCTAGCTAGGAAAGTTCGTTGGTTAGTTCCAAAACAACAAAAAACTTCAGAAGCCCGGCTTAAACAAATGAGGCCGTCCCTGACAAAACAGATAGTTTCCATCCTTTGACAACGTTCACAGACACCCGAAATAATTTTATATTTCTGTGAAAATATAAACGAGTTTTTTTTGCCCTTTGATACTGGTTTATTGTCTGTAAAAGTGATTTTTGATAACAAAGGACCCTTATATAAAAGATTTTTGAGATAAAAAGTAGGTCTAAATAAAATAAGGCAACTTCTGTTGCCTCTGTTGATAAAAAAAGAACCCAATTTCAATACGCTTTGTGTATGAAAATGTGTTTTATAGTAGTATTCGATTTCAAGATTCTTTTACGTACAATATTAGGACTATGACTTTTGGAGTTGGTTCAACAAAACACTTTGGTGAATTCAATATTTATTAATGAGGTAAATTCGTTCGCTCATGTTTCTAAGAATAAAGGTTTTCTCGAGATAATGAAAGCTTTTGAACTAACATCTAGCTTTTGATTTTTAGATCTTTGACTACTAGATAGTACTGTAGACTCCGAGAGAGTCTACGGCACCGGATCGAGTAAAACACTTGATAGTTTAACTAATTATATTAATTAATGAAAATCAAGGATACATTTTATAATATATCACCCGTCATCCAGCCTCAGGTCGTCTCTGAATCTCTTCCTATTCTATTTTCAACTAAATTGTTGGAACGTTCAAAACTCACGGCTGCCCTCTAGCCAGCCTGTACCACACGAGGTTGCGCATCGCATGCAACCTCCTTACAATATGTAGGTAAGCTCAAAATCATATAAGAAAAACAAAATCGATAAAAAACGTTTAAACATAAACCACTTACTGAACGCATTTCTTTGGCACATTACTCAAGTAAATACTCTTAAAATTCTGTCCTAACCTCAAGCATCTTTCAGAGAAGCAAGATAAATAACACTATCCTCATTCAGCACCCTTAAGTACCAAATATCAGTCCCCTCAATTTAACCTTATTTATGTAAGGACTACTATGTACTAGGATTCGGTTTTCCTTTAATTCCCTGATGAAGACGGAAGCAGTTCTGAGCGTAATAATTTCAACTTATCTAAAGGAGCCAAGGAGCCAAGGTCAGATCCTTTGCTAGCCCCTGAGGGCCCTCGCGTTTTATATTATATACAATAGTTTCTTTAGAAATCTGGAGTAGGCATAATGAGGGTAACATTATGTGAGATAGTTACGGAGTCGAAATATGTACAGACTTCGGTAATGTTGTTTTGTGAAGTCATTCTTGAAGTTACGAGTACAGGATAGTTTAATATTACTTTTGGGATTGAAGGTTCGTGAAGAAACAAGATTTGGAAAGAGATAAACTCTGAATCCTGAATAAAAAACATGCATTTTACTAAATAAAATAAAAATACCCCACCTGAAATTAATTGGTTTGGTAACAAAAATCGCTTTACATTCCTCGTACACACGGCTACACATCAAGCTATACATTTCCAGTTTATGCTGATCTCGCATTGTATAGGATTTCCGTATAATGCAAGGTCAGCTTATACTGGAAATGCATAGCTTAATGTCTAGCCGTGTGTACAAAATTATTTACCGTTATATTGTCAGGAAGTCCATTGCTCTTTTTTGTATTCACTCACAGAATTCCTAATAGACTGTTATTGTGAATATTATATCAATGACGTTAATATAGTGCCAAAGTTGAGAACTAGAACTATGCGGGACTGAACTCGAGTTTGGCAATAAATCATAGTCACCAAGTTAGCAGGCTTAGTGCGGATGTCTCTCACACCGTCCTGTACACGGGATTAAGCTTTTGGCTTGCCAAGAAAGCGGTGAGCGGTCACACAATAAGGGCTGTTCAATTATAGAGCGTTTTTGACACGTTAATGTCAAATACTGGTGAAAATGACAGATTTTCATGACGGAACCGCTTTCCTAGGAAACCAAGGCTTTAGGGTTTATTGTGTAGGTACCTACACGTTAGCAATTTAGAATGCTTTATTTGTTTTTGTTTTACTTTGTCCACAACTTACCTTCGTAGGTAATTTTATTTATTGCGCAAAAGAGTCTACTGTCAACCAATCAAGTCATTTGATTGTATTTTATTCTCGACAAATGCGTCTAAGTTTTTTTTTTAAATCTTAGTACCTCTCTCGTAATCTAATGCAACTCGTCAGATGATAGAATACCATAAAATAACATCACGCCTGTAATTCCCGAAAGGTTAGGCAGAGGTGTACCTATAGATCAAAAAGAGAGCTGAGAAACTGCGTGTTTATTGTCAAATATTTATATATATATAACCTTAAGTTTTAATTTAGTTTCATACAAATTATAACACAACTCCCTGGTTTAAACGATAACGAAAACCGGCGCGACAGTGCGAATATTTTTCGTAAACAAACAAACGCGATAAAATTAAATATTGACAACGTTTAAAATATAAAAGCTTGTATTTATTTTATTACCTCAATGAATAAACATGCAGGAAAATAATATTTTATTCAACATGAATTGTGTATAAAGTAATAATATTTAAAAAATATATTTCGTTACGGTGTGATGGACAGTTTATTTTAGACTGAAATCCTATTGAATCCTTACATCAGAAGGTCGAGGTCAAAGTGTAGAATATTCATGATAATGAGTATTCAACAAGGTACCTACAAGAAATAACAAATCACATTTTTGAGATGTTTTCGGAACTACGTTTTTTTTTTTTTAATCTTCATCTTTGCTCTGCATTCGTTATTAAGGGCATGGTACCTTTATGACTATTAGTTTCAACCAATAATTTATAAGTAATATAACATTTTCACTGTTGTTGTTAAATGATAAATGATTTTATTTCTGTAAGTAGGTTTGTACAAACACTTTTACACGTCAATCACATTTTTAAAACTAGATGAGGTCGGCGTTTCCTATCTGACTACTCAGAGAAGGCCGAAACAAACTCAGAGGTCACAGTCTCTTTTAAAGTCCAGACATAATCTTAGTCAGATCATGTGAAGACCATATAGATTGGTGTCTGAAATGGACTTTTGAGGAATGAACCACACAGATTGAGTGGACCTGTTCAGTCAGTGCACGCATTTGTCAATAATCGTGCAGCTCAACTCCAATTTTAAGGAGCTCAACGATTTGACGAACAATACCAGAGAAAGGACATTTGGTTAGGCCGCATAAATTACTCAAACTGCAAAACTATTGTTGTTGTATTCGTACTCTTTTGTTTTAACTGTCCAGCTGTTGGGCAAAGTTTCTCCAAAACTATTTTATCCCACTCAGTCAGCTTAATGTAATCCAATCTTTGCAAAGGCGTCTAAAACATGTCGCCTACGTTTTCGCGTGTTGCCTGGATGACGCATTCTGTTCGCCTTTCATCGGACATGCTGCGTCGAGCCAGCCGTTTACCGCGCCTAGTGGTGAGAAGTTGTGTAAATTCCATGCAATTATGACATTTAACTGCTTCTTATACGATTACATTTCGTTTAACACATTGTAATTTTATATTAATAGTACATTGCTCACCTTTCTGGGTGCATTCTGCAAATGTAGCCCACCCACTCTCGCTTTAACCTGGTAGATATTTATATTTATTGCTTACATCGACGATACCGGCTTTGCGAGTTATCATGATAGTTTTAGAAATTCGGTCTCTTAATTCAATACACTTCGCAGTGACAATATTTGCCAAAGGGGGACCGATCTGTATCCTCTCTGTATCTATGTATAAACCTCGCAATGTCATGACTAGGATACACTATATTAATAAAGTACTGACTATGTAACTACTTTCCATATTTACAAACACTCTCTGCTTAAGCAAACTTTTAGTCACATTTAGAAATAAGATACTGAGTAGGTTTTCTCAATTTGTAAATATTGTAGATGTTTACACATCAAACATCTTAAAATATGATACAATACATGTTGTTATAGTGTAAGCAGTATAACTTTCAAGTAAAAATGAAAATACGTTTATTTAGCTAAAAAACACACAACATGTATGTAAAAACGACTAAATTACAAAATAAATAAATTATAGTAATGTAAGATGACAAACATAGCTAATGCAGAGGTATTCCATGAAGCACACCCAAACGAAGCACACCCAGACGGAGCACACCTAAAGTATTCCACTTAGCACACCCGTAGGTGGGCTTCAAATAATTTTTTTAAATAATTAATTTCCTATTCCACGAAGCACACCTACGAATATCACTCTCATAGTGCGGATACTAAGAAATAAAAATGTCGATAGAAGAAAATATTTATTATTTTATTATTTATGTACACACCATAAAATACATAGAGATACAACATAATTATAATATGAGTACAAAGGTACTGCTTATTTCTTAAGAAATTTCTTCCAGCAGTCCTGCGAAAGGAGAAATGTGAAAGAAATGTAGACAATAGTGTGTGAGAACAAGAAGAGAAAAAATGATTATGCGAAGTCTTAACTAAAAATATTAAATATACCTACACATATACGCAAGAAAATTAATATATACTTAAATAAATACATAAAGCTTATTTAAAACACTAACTTAAATATCCAACATCTTTCAGTTTCATTATACCTCGAAGTGCGGGGTGAGGTGCGGTATTTAATATGAGCGCGGGGAAGGGAGTGTCCCTTCTGTACGTAGTACTATTATGTATTCTGTGTTAATAGTCAACGCGTGCGGCGCCACTGAATTCCCGAGTCAACCCGAATTTAGCCGAGCGTTTCCGGAACTTGTTTACATGCTTTCGTTCTCATTACACTATCGCATATCGCGACGTCACGGGCTGAGTTTATGCAATTGTGCGCCGGTCTTCTTGTTATTGTTATTTTTTCTGTTTTTCGTGCAATTTATTCAAACAAAAATGGAGCCGATGGCAGGTCCAAGTAGTAGAAATTTTAACCCATCTTTTAATTACGTACTTGGCCGGAAGGGGACACAAGTATTAGTGTATAATAACAAACAATATTGTAAACACAAGATTTATAAAAACGGTAATGCCTTGTGGCGGTGTATTAAAAAAGGGTGTAATGGCTTACTCACATTAAGTAGCATGGAAGAAGTTGTTAAAATAAAGGAACATAAATGTTACGTTACATAAATAACATAAATGTTATGTAAAAGTAACATTAATATTTTTTGGACTTCGTAGCGTTTTAACCGTAAAAATGACTCTATGACATTATTCTCTGAACTTACAGGTAGTGTTTCTACTATACCTCAGAACTATACAATGACATAAACTTTCATTATCAGGTTTTTAAATGTATGGGACGCTGGCATTGTTCTTTAAGTTAGTCTTTTAAATAATAAATATTTTCTTCTATCGACATTTTTATTTCTTAGTCCCCGCACTATGCAAGTGATATTCGTAGGTTTGCTTCGTGGAATAGGAAATTCATTATTTTAAATTTTTATTTGAAGCCCACCTACGGGTGTGCTAAGTGGAATACTTTAGGTGTGCTTCGTCTGGGTGTGCTTTGTTTGGGTGTGCTTCACGGAATACCTCATGCAAACATAGGAAGATGGCAACATGTTTTAACTATTTGAACCTTCCATTATTTCTTAACAATAATAATATCTTATTCCTCAGGAGTAAAACTCTATTGTAACATTACAAATCGTACCATTAACGGTATTCGCGCTAGTATTGAAAGCCTAAAGCCGACCATCTGCGTGGCTTTAATATATTCAATGTGCACTAAGCTTAATAGCTTCTAAAGGAGCGACTGTAATAAATCGTGTTATTCAAGCAATTTGAGCGAATAAATGGAATTGTAAAATATAGCTTTAGGTAAACCATCCAACCAACCATTAGGGCGAATAGTGCCTCAGAATTTATGACATATCAAGTGGTGACAATTATAATGGGCCGATGACATTAATTTGTGCTTGAACTTGTTTAAAAGATAGGACAAGATTTACTCAAAACGGCAATGTGGTTTTAATAAATAATAATTTATTCTTTAATTAGGTATTGATAAGTGACGTAAATACTCAATGAACGGACATGCTTAGTAACATTTTTTTACACTACTTTTGGTTTTAATCATGCTACATCTTTTTTTTTTTTGTACATTACTTAAACCAAAACTGCATTTGTTCAGTTAGCTTCAACACGCAGTGAGCAAGTGTATTCAGCCGGTCTCATATGGCCGAGCCTTTTCTCAACTATTTTGGGGTCGGCTTGCGTAACTTAAACCGTTTACGCAGCGCACGCAACGGAAGCTCTCAAAAAGGAATATTTTTTCCCGTTTTTGCAACATTTCTCATTTTTGCTCCGCTTCTATTGGTCGTAGCGTGATGGTATATAGCCTATAACCTTTCTCGATAAATGGACTATCCAACACAAAACGAATTTATCATTCCAACCAGTAGTTCCTGAGATTAGTGATTCCGCGTTCAAACAAACAAACAAACAAAGTCTTCACCTTTATAATATTATAGATTATTCAAAATCATACCCCAGACAAAACCCATTTCGAGTAAATCAACCGAGAATCAACCAATTTCGGTAGAAACTTGATATCAACGTACTACAGTTCTAAGCCTCAAGATTGAGTTCAATTTGAATAGTCATAAAGCGTGGTGATTAATATCGTACGTAACAGACGTTCGGAGCCTACTCATTTGCATGGTACTGAGATTGGAGTGCCGCGTACTGTGATACTTATTGGGTACAGTATTAAAGTAAAGACTTGGAAGATTGTGGTGAAGACTTGGAAGGGAGTGCAATAAGATCGGATTTTTAAAAACTAAAGCCAAGCTTTCGGGGTTTAATAACGATGTGACATTCTATCAAACTTATCATCTCGCAAAATCTCGAAAATGGCTCGGATTTGTCTTTTTTTTTGTTTTTTTTTCACCTTCAGTACTGGCGTAGTTCAGGAAAAAAGAAAATTAGGAAAAATGCAAAGAAACAGCCGAAAAATCGATAAAATCAAAATTTTATATGGCAATTGCTACCAATATAATCGATCTCACGTGGTACGAAGTTCACCGGGTTATCTATTCATAAATAAGAATCATACTAAATACAATTATTGATATGGCCTACTTACGTGGAACCTAAAATTAGATGTCCCAGCAGTTAGGAACCAAGGACCAATTTTCGCGTTTACGTAATAATTCTATTCATTTTTACCCGACTACGGCGAAGAAAAAAGGAGGGTTATGATTTTGACCGGTATTTATGTATGTATGTATGTTCATCTGTTCCCTCATATCTTCCAAACAACTCATCACAATTTGACAAATGAGGTATCGTTGGAAGCGTCTTGATTGTCCGCTGGTTATAGGCTATATGACGTCACATAAAGTCATGAAAAAAAAACTAATCATCCCATGTTGGGTATCAAATGAAAGGGCTTAATTAGCACATTTCAAAAATATATATATTATAACCCCAAAAACCTTTAAAAAAACTAAAGTAGGTAATAAAAACTAAAACCCAACTACGACAAATAATGTCAATCAGCTAAAAATCCGGAGTCACACGTAATCTGTTCGATTTATGCCGTGCCGTTATAACACGTGTGACTCCGGATTTTTTATTTGTCTGTCTGTGGTGTCTTGTTTATACCTTTTTAGCTGATTGACATAATTATTTGTCGTAGTTGGGTTTTCGTTTTGATTACCTTCTTTATTTTTTTTTTGGACTTGTGTGTATCACAGGCGTCTCAAACCATGAATCATCATCGGATCTATTTACTAATCCTATAGCTCATCATCATCTGCCTAGCCTTTTCCCAACCATGTTGGGGTCGGCTTCCAGTCTAACCGGATGCAGCTGAATACGAGTACTTCACATGGAGCGACTGTCTATCTGACCTCCACAACCCAGTAACTGGGTAATACGATACTCCTTGGCAAGACTGGTTGTCAGACTTTCGGGCTTCTGACGACCCGTAACGACTGTCAAAGATCCACAAATGACAGCCGGGACCAACGCTTTAGCGTGCTTTCCGAGGCACGGAGGATTCACGATATGTAAAGATGGTCACCCATCCACGGACCAACCCCGGCAAGCATAGCTTAACCTGATGAATCGACCCATGCGGCTGTTATTACTTAGCCTCAAGCTAATCCTATAGCTCATACCAACACAAAAGATTTAGGAGCTATAATTATGATAACTCTCTCGCTCTCATTATTTTTTAAATTATCTTCGATATTAATACCCCAGAATGTTAATTAATATACTAACCCCTCCTTTAATTAAACATAGCTAACATAACACCTTACCTTTCATATTGAGCCATCGGCACTCTTGCAAATGCCATTAAAATCCATTTTACTATCATCTAAGCGGTTTTATTGGTCGCTCGTAAATCGCACACGAAGTTAGCCGAAGTTAGACGATTGAATTGATCGTAAAGACTCGTGTCTTGTTCGGGTGGCTGTGGTTTATTGTGATTTTGAAGGATTTCTAATTTAAGAGTAAACAGTTTAGAAAAAAGGATGTCTGAAGTTTCATAATTATTATAAGTTTGTACAAACCCAGATTAAACCATGACAAGTGATGCTATACTGGGCTCGACAGGTGCAAGGTTCTTTCCTCAAAAGAACTTCTCTGACACTAATCTGCATGGTTCACATATAATCTAACCAAGATAATGTCTGGACTTTAAAAGGGACTGACTCTGCTTTTGTTTCGGTCTTACTTCTCAGAGTAATAGGATAGAAAACTCCGACTACATCGAGTTTTAAAATCCTTTTTTTTACGTGTGTTTGATATAATCAATTTTCAAAAATAAATATCGTTATAGACGTTAGTAAAGAAATCAAAGCTAAAAACATAAAGAAAATCTAAAGGAATTAATAAATTAAACTTTTGTTTACTTAAACAAAATTCTGTTCCACAATATTTTGTAGCTTATTTGACACAATTTAGTGTTATTTGTAAGTATTAACGGCATGATTAAGTATTTAATAATGATAATATCTAATAAATAATTATTCGAAGGAAATGGCTTACTTGAAACCGATTTATTTAAGTACAATTTATGATAAGCTCATTTTAGGTTAGATAATTGCGTTATAATAACTTGTTTTTTCAAATATTTCTATTGGTTTGTGTTTTAAGAAGATTGTCTGACTTTATTAAACCGATTTCAGACAACTAGCATGTTCTAATACCTAGACGGAAACAATTTCGAAACACAAGCTTCTCCGAGACGACCTAGACGTGTACCGCAAGGGTTGGATCGAGGTGGCCCTGGAGAAGGATGATTGGAAGGATTTGGGGAGGCCTTTGTCCAGTAGTGGGACAGTGCAGGCTAACATAAAAAAAAAAGTTCCGATGCAGTTAAGTAGAAAGTTCAGCTTCATATCAGAGTCCAATGAATCCTGCCTAAAATTCTGGTCAGCTTACATAACTACACCACATGTCCCTTTCCACCATAAGATACAGCCACCCTACTTCGTTTTATCCTCATTACATCTCTCAAACTATTTTTATGGTTATAATTTATACCCGCGATATTGGGATAGGTTATACCATAAAGATGTCATCAGCTTCCTTGACCACATAAGTTTTGATAACGATTGTGGGCCACTTTATGGGCTTTGTATTGAACGAGTCAGCGCGAATTTCATCAATGAAACTGAACGCGATCACCACATCTAAACTACGTTCAAGATCTGTCATTGTCAACATTCTACAACAATTATGACACTGACAGTCCTGGAACTCGGTTTAGATGTGTAAAGCGCGTTCTTTTTGATTGGTGAAATTCGTCTAAGTTGGTTTGGTAGTGAGCTCAGCTGTGGAGAGAGAGTCCTGGAAAAACCCAGGACTCTCTTCCGCAGCTGGGCTCACACACATAGTTTGTCTCCAACTACTTGTGCAGATTGCATTCCATTGGTTTTCATTTCAATGTGCAATGAAAAGTTTTATAAAAATATGCTGCTATCTGGTTTGATGGTATTGTTTTTCGCCGACCCACAAAATCGAACTGTTTATTTGCTAAAAGTAAAGAACTAATAATTTGCAGATCTATGATAACAAGCGATTTATGTCCAAAAGTCAACACTTTTTTACCCGACTGCGGCGAAGCCAAAAAAAGAGATATAATTTTGAAAAGACCGGATTTTATATATTAAATTGATCCTCGTTATGAATCCATCCATACTAATATTATAAATTCGAAAGTAACTCTGTCTGTCTGCAGGTATGCTACCTTTTCACGCCTAAACCACTGAACGGATTTCGACAAAATTTTGCAAGGAGATAGATGGCACCCTGGGGAAGGACATAGGCTACTTTTTATCGACATACCGCGCGGGCAATGCCGCTGGCGGAAGCTAGTATGTATTTCTAAAAAACTAGATTTCATAGAAAGAACCACGTTATTAAAATTGGGCCTTATCAATCATCATCTACCAAACCGCACTGGGCCCGCGTGGTAGATTACGGCTCACTCCCTCTCACCGAGACGAGGCCTGTGTCCCAGCATAGGGAGCATTATAGACTGATTATGCTATGTTGTATCAATATAAAATGTTTAAAATTATAAAACCATTGATTCAATCACGATTAAAAATACCATCAAAAATCCCTAGAGACGAATTTCATTTTTCTCTGCCGATCCCTATCGAGAAAATTCGTGACTAGAACGCTACACATACATAATAAATCCCCGATGTCCATTCATCAACATCCCAAACTCGGCACCCTAATTTAAATTCATGGGACGAAGTTTAAAAATAAGGGTTTTCCGTGTGAACGGCCCTGTAATCCGATGAAACAACAGAATTTTTCAATAAACTCGAAAGTTGCAATCGATATTGAATGAGTTTGTTACCCCTACCATGGATTGCAGCAAGTTATTTTGTTTTTTTTTATGTGGTTTTGGTAATAGCAGGCTTCCACTGTTTTTTTGTATGTACCTTATAATGTGTCACTTAGCATAATCGGCCTATAATGTTGCCACTACTGGGACACCGGGTGGCCTCCCCTCTGTGAGAGGGAGTGGGCCTTAATCCATCGTTGGTAGATGTCACATGTCTTCGAATTTTTGTTTCTAGGACATGCTGGTTTTCTTACGATGTTTTCCTTCACCGTTTTGAGAGCAGTTGTGATGAAATAATTTACACAAAGTAAAACGCCTGCCAGGGTTCAAACCTACGACCAACAACTGGTAAGTCGCATTACCTCAAGGCCACCACTGCTCCATTGTGTACCTTAACCTGGGTCAATTTTCATTCTTTCAGATCTATGATTATTTCAGCCGGAACTGCTTGTCAATCATGAAGTTGTGTAGTACCTAACTTTTAATGAATTAAAGGTCTATAATCCGCAGAAGAAAAAAAAATATGGAAAAAATACCGTGAAGAGATCTGGACTGCAGGCTGAAATTGCAAACCAGCAGTAAGCAAGCCAAAATAATCAATAGATCTCTGTAACAAAAAAAATACCTTTGCCTGCAGTGTCTCATTCTTTTTATTGTATTTTTTAAAACGCTTAACATAGTAGAAACTTTAAACCAAAGCGAAACAGAACATTTATTTAATTAGAGCTGATTCCGTCAGTCCATCGACTCGACGTATGTAGTAGGTATGCATGTCGGGCTGGTTGGATTTAAAAAACCTTTTAACAAAAATACTGGAATTTAATTTGCGTATTTTTTTCCTATTGATTTGCGGACGTTAATTGGTATTTTCCTCTAACAGATTATGTAACACGGAGATTAACACATAATTTTTTCCTTGTTCCTTGCTACCTGCCCCTGATTTGCGTGGATGTCATTTAATACTGATGTGGTAACATGATGTCAAAACATCGAAATCTCTCTGCTATAACTAAGTTTTTTTATTAATTTGTATTATACACATAACCCTTCCGGAATAAATTATCTAAATGCCGGTGAAAACCGCTTCATATTCCATTCCACAAACCCAAATATGACTTTGTTGTGTACTATGTATATCTATCCATACGTGAGAGCAGTGGTGGCCCAGCGGTAACTGCCCCGACTCAAGAGTTGTAGGTCGTTGGTTCGAACCCAAGCAGGTGCTTTACTTTTTGTAAATAATTTCATCACCCCTGCTCTCAAAATGATGAAAGAAAACATAGTGAGGAAACTGGCATGTCCTAGAACCTAAAAATCGAAGACATGTGACATCAACCAACCTGCACTGGGCCCGCGTGGTAGATCACAGCCCACTCCCTCTTGAAGAGAGGAAGCCTGTGTCACAGCAGTGGAAAGTTTAGCTACCTAATATTCTAGACAAACAACACGACTGATAAAGTAAAACATCGAAAAGAAACCTGCACCTGTACTCACAAAATCATAACAAAGTAGTGCCAACAAAATAGTAACAAATTACTAATCGTATCGAAAACTAAGAGTTAATCAAAGTTGTAACACCTTTACCCATTAGTTACGGTCGAGTACTTGCCTTACCATTCGTTCTCGATCATAAATAGTTCGTAGACATTTTGTCATGGGAGATATTATTATATACTGAGTGTAAAAAGACCCATCACATAGAAGTCAACTACGCATTCTGTACATCAAATTAAGTAACATTTAACAAAAATAATTACTGGGAAACGACTTGTATTTTTGATGTGATATATTGCTGTTTACGGTAGTGAGCAACTTAACGCACGCAAAACATCGTTTTTATTATGGATGCATGCAAAGGTTCTGGGTTTGTGGTGATAATGACGTTAGACGGGTGCGGTCCGAGAGAGGTAAACTTAAAATCCATACAAACAAGAAACAATAATATGTGAGAAAACCAATCCAGTACATGTTTTTCCAGTAGTAGGGGCGCAAAATACTCAAGAATCACCGTCAAATCGTCGAGACTCGAGCGCAAACTTTTCGAATCAGCCCCACAACGGTACAGCGCCGTCAATCTTTTGATGTATCGGAAACTATTACTATTAACTGTATTATTCGAGAGAGTATTACAACACTGTTGTGCTTTTTCTAGTTTAAAAGGTTTTGGGTAAAAATGCGGCCGTTCTTCTGGCGCTGGTTTCTTTCAAGATGAAGAAAATTCACCAAGGAATGACACAATATTTAACACATACATACATAAACATAATACTCACGCCACCTGCTATGATCCTTAAATATTTCTTTTACGTTCATATATCTGGTCATTCACACACGCCGGTTACGAGTCATATGCACCTGACCTTTCTGAAGAACGTCACCAATTAGGTCACTATTATGTCCTTCTTGGGAGTTCCCCACCTGCGTATCCACTCCCATCTGCTTCTCCTTTCACTCATCCTCTCAACATGACCAAACCATCTTAGCATCTCTTTTAAACTTTTGTCACTATTATTATTGGAGTATTTAATTTATTCGCGAAGCACGGAAATCGCTCTGCAAAAAGGTGTTCCACGGTTAAATTCTTAAATTCTGAATGTCGATTACCTACTTGAGACAGAGAAGATTACAAAGTTCAATCAATTCAATTAGCTGGATTTTTTTTTACAGACGTGATGAATTGAGAATGTCACTTTTATTTTGTTTTATCGTGTTCATATATCGATACCCATCACGTCTCTGAAGTTTTTATTCCTAAACTCTTGCGTATTTGTCAAAAATCTCAGTTAGAAAGATTAAATATAGGTTTAACCTACAGACAGCTGTAAGTTGTTCCAGGTTCCATATTTTTACATGCATCCATGATTTAGGTTAAATCCTGGAGTGGTCCAATTATAAGCATTATTATTATGACTGACATTGAGAACAGTGAAGGTGACATTGATATCACACCATGATATAATAATATACTTACTTAGATTTCTCACAAGACAATACTATTTGTACTAAACGGACAGCTTTTAGGTATCGTAAAATCTCGAAAACAGCTCACAAAATATCCAAGACGAAGACGTAACTATGAAAAATGGCTGATATTTTTGAACTTATTGCAAACTTTTGTTTTCTTGAATGACATAGCTAAGAGATAGCAAGATTAATCACTTTGGCACTGTTCCAGGCTACAGGCGGTGGTAAGGTGTAAAATAAATAGCCCAAAAGCATATAGATGGCGGGGATATTAACCCATTACCAAACCGCGGAATAAACTGTTGTCTTTAGAGTTAGTTGTTTGTAATAGCTGGTGGCTAAGTAATAATAGCCGCACGGGTCAATCCATCAGGTTAAGCTACGCTTGCCGGGGTTGGTGCATGGATGGGTGACCATCTTTACATACCGCGACTCGTTCGTGTCTCGGAAAGCACGTTAAGCAGTTGGTCCCGGCTGTCATACGTGGACCTTTGACTGCCGTTACGGGTCGTCAGAAGCCCGAAAGTCTTGACAACCAGTCTTACCAAGGGGTATCGTATTACTCAGTTACTGGATTGTGGAGGTCAGATAGGCAGTCGCTTCATGTAAAATACTGCAGCATCCGGTAAGACTGGAAGCTGACCCCAACATAATTGGGAAAGCTAGGCAGATTTTGTTTGTAATAGGGCTTAATACTGCACTCGGCAGTAACTATCTCATGGCTAGGCAAAAGCTTCTTTACAGAGAAGAAACGTGCATTACCGACGTTTGCTCGTTCCGTGTCGTTTTGAACCCCCGACGGAAAAAGAGGGGTGTTATAAGATTAACGTGTGTATCTGTCTGCGCCATCGTAGCTGCCAAACGGCTGAACCAATTTTGATTTTATTGGTTTTGTTTGAATGGTGACCTAATCGAGAGTGTTCTTAGGTATTAAAAAATTCGTTTATTAGATGCTTTGTTTTTGTGGGAGGGTTTTTTAATTTTTAGTTTAATTAAACTTGTCGACAGAGGTTTTTCTTAACCCTTTATGCTATAATTGAAAGAAACACAATGGTACTTTCGAAATCAAGTACTACTAAATAACCTTTTAAACATCAAGCTTTTTGCCTCTTCTTTGTATAAATAACCAATAAATTATGTACAAGGTGAAATGTATTCAAAGAACTGCCTTTCTATTACTCTGTTATATACTTGCTGCGTTCCTCTGTCTGCGTATTAAATTATAATTTTGGCAATAATTAATACATTTAATAAAAACTGCTGCCTTGTTGTTTCTTATTTTTGCGCTGAAAGTAGATAATATATTCTTAAGAACAATATAAATTAAAGCCGTCACATTTCAAAATAAAACATTCGAGAGATATACCTACCCGATCCCATAATATTCCACATCTAGGAGATAAAAACAGCAATATTTCTCTATATAAACACTCTCGCGTCTGTCGACCCAACTAATACGATTACACCGCGACGTTCATTGGGTAATGAAAGAACACCTGCTATGCTGCTGTTTGTACTATTACGTAGGCGAGTGACGTCACCACACAGCTTTTATTGCACGTAATGGAATATTGCTATGTAATGTTTAGTGGAGGAGTTGGTGAGAATAAAAAGACGAGAATTTCTGACGTCATTCGAATTCCCGCTTAAGAAGGGTGTGCTAAAGAAGTTCGAGCAATAATAATTTGCTTACGTTTTGTGCAATTTGCAGGTCAGCGTCAGATTATAATTATGTAATTATATAAATAAAATGTATTCACGGAATTATCATTATGAGAATCATCAATACATAATTATGCTTGTGCATGTGCTCATGGACTTGTTGGCTAACTAATAACAGCCGCATGGGTCGAACGATCAGGTTAAGCTATGCCGCGGTTGGTCTATGGATGAGTGACCATCTTTGCATAGCAAGACCCTTCCGTGCCTCGGAAAGCACGTTAAGCCGTTGATCCCGGCTGTCATTCGTGGATCTTTGACAGTCGTCACGGGACGGCAGAAGCCCAAAAGTCTGACAACCAATCATATGGGGTATCGTATTACCCGGTTACTGGCCTGTGGTGGTCATATAGGCAGTCGTTCCATATAAAATACTGGTATTTAGCTGCATCCAGTTATACTGGAAGCAGATCCCAACATAGTTGGGAAAAATCTAAGCAGATTTTTTTAAACTAATCCGCTGGCTTTCTGTGAAGGAAAAGATCATTATTAAACCATCACTAGAAAAATAGTTTTTTTTTGTCTTCGTGAGTAAAGGCATTTTTTATTGTTGATAATCAAGGCTTATAATTTTCATAAAATGTATTGAAAACTCATTATTTTCACTATCTTTTTTTTTTTTTCAATATGTAGTGTCGTCATGCTGAACAAAGGTCTCCCCCCAGCTTTTCGCTCTTGAATGCGTGTTGTCTTCTCCGGCCAATATCCCACAAACGCCTCTAAGTCATCACACTTATCAATATTAACTATTTGAAGCACCGTTCTTCTTACAACAAAGAGGTCGGAACCCAGAACCAAAAAACTACGAAGCAACCCCATTCACATTTATTGCTAAATCGGTTACGCTCTGTTACTTTACAATGTAGTAAAAAAGAAAACGCTACAAGATTGTACCTTGGATCTGAGCCAAATGTCGCCTGACCCAATACTTTTCTGTGCTAAGTGTGCTGAACGTAGGAATATCGGCAATGTCGATTCACCGTACGAAGAGGAATAATCTTTATGGATTGTCACCCGTTTTCCGATACCGAAATATGAGTTGCATATACGTCATACTAACGTAACGATAAACTATGGCATCTTGGGTATTGGCAATACGCCTAAAACAGAGGCTGAGGTTAGAGGGAGAATGATTACTGAATTGATGCCGGCTGATGGCATAGTTAGATTGGCACACGCTGCTGATGCATAGATTTGTGTAGGCACGGCGGTATTAAAAGCAAAAGTTACATCCCCAGAACCGTCTAGAGTGGTTTTAATCACTGTACCACTCTTTATGTAAATGGGAGGTAATAGGCCACGCTCATGCGAGACCTCCCGGTCACCGATCAAATGAAATCCGTGGTTGTAGGCCCTGTTAATGAATGCGCCAGATTGTCATGTAACAGAACATGTCATGGAGAGAGATGGTGAGGCAGGCAACGACTATATCTGCGATTGGAGACAGTTCATCGCGACTATGACCACTCTGTCAAGAGCAAAGCGTAGAAGAAGAAGATCACTCTCAATGTCTTTTGTAGTGGAGATGATGACTAATAGAGAAATGTGGAAGAAATAGAAAAGTTGTGCCGGCAACAAATTAATTGGGATAAAGCCATGAGAATAATAATGATGTAGTGATAAATTATGCAATCTGGATCACTTATTTATAAAACTAGCTAATTTTATAATTGTATGTGCATATACTATTCCATTGCTGGGATAAATGCTTTATCCTCTCTTGCTTTGGTTTTTCAAAACCTGGCGCTGTTGTTGTCCACCATTGTGTGGCGGCATCTACATCGCCACATGCGAACTACGCAACCCACAGACGTCACGCAAAATCCTGTATCGCGCATACAGCATTTGCTGCATGACTGGCATATTATATACAACGTCCCGACATCATTCGTCGAGCAGTACCGACATCATTTGGCGTAGCCCACAAGACACGACACACCGTCTGGGCGGATCCTTCCTTTTCTATAGAGGATGATTGAACTTTACGCCCTGTTCCTCATAACTCTAAAAGAAAGTAGTCCTTTCGATAAAAGAAACAGCATCAAATTCGACTGAAAGCCAACACAGCTAAGAAATTTTTCGCCAAACATCGTACCATAAACAGTCAAATTATAATAAAATTCAAGAACATAAATCAGAACTAAATATTTTTCCAAGTATTCTACACTTTTATCTTCCAGCACATCTTCAGTATAATTTATTAAAATGCACTTGACCGGTTTTTTGTCTGGAATGATTTGTAGTGTATTTGGCAGCATTTTTCTGCAGAGGGAACCGATTTCCATTTTGTTTGCTCAGTATTTTACTCTGATTTCTCGTTTATGTCGTGATCCAGGGCAAAAGCCTTGAGGGAACGAACCAGAGATGGTTCATTCATTGCGAGATAGTAATTTCAGTCCGTAAAAAGACCCAAAAAAATCCAGAGGGCCTAGACAAATGGCATTCGCTTTAAAAGTGTTTCGTATTTCTACGGCAGCTTTCAAAAGGATTGAGTTATGCTTTTCGGTAGGTTCTGTCATTTTGACTTTTCCAGCATCGTTATTGCTGAGAGAACGTTAGTTTCTTTAGGTCCTCAGGTATCACAAATACGTTTTTTTACTCAATATCTGCCATATTAACGGCAACCAGCGGCGGTTTCTAATACAGCCCCTGGTTGCCGTCAACCAGCGTCAGACAGCATCTGTCTGGCATATGAATATTTTTGAAGCAGCCATGAGGCACTCAACTATTGTTGTTAAAACATTATTTTCACTTTTTCATTTTGTTATTTGAATTTTGTGTTTCACGAACTGTCCCCAAATAAACGTTAATCTTTCTTTCTTTCTTTGTACACTGTACTTCCCAGGTTGAAACCCAAAGTCTCATGCTTGATAAACAAGTTCCATAAAACGCCGTATAATAAAGACAACTTTAAGCAATATAAGAGAACATGAAATTAGACAAGAAAACCTGTCCTAGTTTAAGCATGACCGCTTGAAAGCTATCATCTATAGTTACTTTACCCATTCGTTGACCCGAATTGACTTTGGTAACTTTACCAAACTTTGGTATAAAGGCAAAGTTGGTATTTTTCTTTCATGTCCAGACCACAAGTACCTAGTAAATAATTTGTTAGAGTTTGATTGGCCTCATTGGTTTTGAATTTACCTGTATCGAGGTATTGAATTCCATTTTACTCGAGAAAAAGTGAAATTGTTTTTGGTTTGACAGAATTTTGCGATTGATTTGTTTTGACAGTAGATACGTTTAGAAGTTAAATCTTACGTCTAACGAAAATGTAGGGGATAACAAGTAATTTGTAACCAACACTAGGTCTTTTTTCTTTGCTAATGTATTATTAAAGCGTAGTCATAGCTTTGCATAAAAGTCCCCTACATCCTTAAGAAGTTTTTTTAGATATCTTGCAAAAGAGTAGAGGCTAGATCGTTGAAAGGCCCTTACGCTTTGCAAATCCTAAACCTAACTAATATTATAAAAGTGAAAGTGAGCCTGTTTGTTTGTTTGTTACGCTTTCACGCTAAGACGGATGAAATTTGGCACATGGGTGGCACCTGTAATAGGAATTTTAATCCCGATATTCCCACGGGATCGAGACTTACGCGGGTGAAACCGCGGGGTTCAGCTAGTAATACATGAACACCATAATCAGTGAGTAAAGAACCAGTCTCTTTGTAGGAATAGGAAAATTTCATAAGTCAACAAATTAATATTTTGGAATTTATTGGGCCTAGCCCGAACGCGCGGAGTACACGTAATGTAAATTCGAACGATTTTAAATTTGAAAATACTAGTTTTGCACATCATATTTATTAAGTTTAAAGACTTAATTCATATTGGGTGACAATAATTTGTGTTTGCCACAAAAAATTTAACCAAAAAGTTGTAGTTCCGATTCAAAAATCGTTTGATTTAACTTTACGTTTACTTCGCGCGTTCATGATAGAGTCTTAGTAACTATTTGTGATACAACGTAAACTTCCTTTTCATAATAAAACAATAAGGTTTTTCTTTCACTATCTCAAAATACTTTTTCAAATATTAGGTACAGCATTGCGATTCTGTAACCACCACACCGTGAAAACTTAGGTGAAGTGAGTGTGGAGTAAACTGTCATTGTCATCGTTATCTACTGATTCTAAGGCAGTGACAGTTCACTTCAAGCTCACTTCACTTAAGTTTTCACGGTGAGATTTTTACAGAATAGCGCAACTGTATTGTATAAAATTGCATAAAATTCAACATGAATTTATGAATTCTTACGATTCGAAACGTTTATATGAATGTATTGCCCAAGACCAACTCAATAAACTTGAGCGGCTTCAAAATGTTTGTATAAGGTTCATATTCGGTTTGCGCAAATATGACCATGTTTCCGAATTTCGTGTGAAACTCAAGTGGTTACCAATCCGCCTTCGCCGGAATGCTCATATTCTTTCCCTTTTGTTTAATGTGCTTTTTTCCCCTTTCACCCCTCTGTATCTCAAAAATCGTTTCCAGTTTCTTTGTGACTCCCACATAAAATTTTTAAGGTCATCCGATAACTTAAAGCTTAAAATGCCAATGCATTCCACAACTTTCCTCGACAAATCCTTTGCCGTCCAGGCCACTCGTTTGTGGAATGCATTGCCAGTTCAAATAAAACGCGCGCAGTCGTTAATAGAGTTTAAAAGACTCGTTAAGGAACATTACTTGTCGTTGTGATATTGTCTTCGTAACTGTGTAATTATCTATAGTCTTCATTTATTTTTTCGTTGCTTATTTATTTATTTCCTATGTATTTATTATTTAGGATATGTATGTATATGTGTATCTATTTTAGTATATTGTATACTTATTTTTTTATTTTTTTGCACCTACGACAGCCCCATTTTATGTCCAGACAAATCACTGTCCATTCCAAGGTTGCCTGGAAGAGATCGCGGAAAGCGATAAGGCCGCCCATTGTATATTTTGTAGTGTTTGTTTTTTCCTTTTGTTATATATTTTTGTGGTGTACAATAAAGTATATATAAATAAATATAAATAAATAAATAAATAAATATTGTGATGTAGATTTTCTTCTTTCTTTGCATTCGCTACGAATATTGTACATAGTTGGGTTCTATTAGCCACTAGCGACCCGCCACTTCTTCGCACGGTTTCCACACTCTACTTTCCTTATTATTATATATGTTTAATACCGGAACCTGGTGACCTTTTCTAGCGACATTATACATCTAAGATCGCTCGTCAAAATAGTCAATCAACCTATTTTTTTTTAACTTGGGAATAGAGCATTACCCTCTTGGCTCAGCCTGCGCGACGATGACTCAGCGGGTGTGTCACGCTGCTGACGCCAGGGATGGTGACAGTCGGCGGATATTCGCACCTGACCCGTAGGTTGCTCGACATGGCCACGCAGGTAAGATACGGGTTAGACACTATGCCACTTAAAAACGAGCACTAAAACAATCAAATTGTACGATCTAAGAAACTATGCAAGATCAAGCTACCGTAATGTATGCATTTCAACCCTATCAAACAACGTCGTAAACAAAATAAGACACTCATTATAATACAACATTACCTTTTTAAAATTATAAACTTCTGAACATAGTGCAAGTGATTCGCTTCAGTGCAAAATTCCATTGAAGCATGTAACACGAACGGAGCGATGTCGCTACGGCTTACAAGTACGGACACGTCGGGAGGGCGTTGAACCGGACTGACGTATGATAGGGAAGGGAGGAGTGGACTATTTAACTAGTAATAAAGGAGAAAAGATACGTCATACTCTTTCAGTGAAAATAATGTGAAAATAACTACAAGGTTTCATTGAAAATCAGGGGCTCCATAGTGACCTGATACTGAATCAAACGGTACATAATGGGAACAATCACGCAAACATACACACATTACACTAACATACACCACACATACACAAACAAGATATACCATACAACACCTAAAATCACCTCTCTAGTCTCCACTCTAGAATTTGTACCCCGAGCTCCAAGATACAAACTGTCTAGTTTGGGGCTCAGTGGTACTCAATTTTGTAACCTAGTTATCCTCAATAATATTATAAATGCGAAAGTGACTTTGTTTATTTGTTATGCTTGCACGCTAAAACGGCTGATCGGAATTGGATGAAATTTGGCTTATGGAAAGACCTGGAAAAAGACATAGGCTACTTTTCAACCTGGATCTCAGACCAAGTCGCTGGAAACAGCTGGTAGGTAATATTTTAAACTACTCATGTCGCACTATTGCACAGCAAGCAATATATATTTTAAAGATTCTCTGGAAAATTCCACCACTTGCTAATTTTCTTGGCTCGATATAAAATTTAAACGTTGTTCAGATTTTTTTGCTTGAAAACTTTTAAACTTTTCAGTCTTTTGTTTGAACGCTCCCATTTTACTTAACAGCATTTTACAAACTTTAATTACGAATTTAGACAATAAACAAAGTGTTCAACGTTACAATTTTTGTTTAAAATACAAGTATAATTTAATTAACAACCATACCAACCAATAACAATTAAATAAACAACAAATAACGTGGACGAAACCAAAGGAATAGGTATGTTAAGATTCTGCCTACCCTTATACAGAAAAGGCGTGAGTTTATGTATAGCCAGGGAAATTATTTTATAAACAAATTGACACCCTACGTGAATTTGCCTTTTTATGGCCATTTCATATAACTGTCGAAGAATGTCATTAGCGATTTGAATATACGCACAATTTAAGGAATTTTAGTAAACAGTCGAACAAGCTATTTGATATCACGCCTGTATTCCCCGAAGGGTTAGGCAGAGGTACACATAACAAAACTGGCGGAATGGCCAGACTCCGAGCTGCTACTGGGAAATTTCAGATGAAAAAACCCAATAACACTTTGCCCGACTCGGGAATCGAACCTCGTGCTCAGCAGTAGCGCTTGCGACCACTAGAGCAAAGAAACATAACTAATTTGACTCGAGATCACCTTTTAAAATACTTTAACATCACTTTCTCTAAAAATAGTTTTGTTGGCGTCTTTGAAGGAGAACACTAATCGTCACTCACAAAGTCTCGGAATTAATCTTGGTTTATCTCCGACTGTGAATAAAAATATCGCTGTGATTGTCGTCAGATTAATGTCTGATCAAAAAGTCTGTTGATACTTTGACAAGGCGGTGCAAAAATGAGGGTTGTCTTTGTGTTGTTCAGGGGGCCTACCACCACCGCTTACAGTAGTATTATTTTAATATCTATAATAGCTCTACAGGACGTATAGCTCCACCTCTTTCCCTCACTAAGTAAGATTAAAATAATACTGCTGTAAACGGTAGTAGTAGGCACCCAGGCGTAATGAAATACCGATTGCTCCGTGAGAACTGTGAGAAGTGGCCGAGAAATGGTTTGGATACTGATGTTTGAGTTAGGTTGTATATCACGATCAATCCTAATCTGTTTCATTTTGACATTTCAACAACATTCATTGCGTTATACACGCTGTTATGGAGAAAAAAAATCGAACATAATTATGAAGCAATATCCTTCAAAATGATCCAGATAAATGATCGATCGTGTGTTACGCAATAAGGGTGCTGATATCGCGTTGGTTAGGGAAAAGTAGTGTACTTTCTTTTTCGTATGTACCATCTAATCAAATGTTTTAATGCCCAATCGTGTCTCACAATATGTGACTTTTTTTATATGTATCAATATGGATTTACTGTTATAGCTTACTACTATTATATTCTATGACACTCGAAAATACTATAGCTTCTGTGATAGAATTTTCGGAATCTAATCAGTAGTTCCGGAGATTACCCTCTACAAACAAACTTAAAATATTACTTTTATTATTAGTATAGGTTAAAGGAGACCTGTTTAATATCCTTCAGAATCATTCGGGTAATTTCTCACATGTACCCGGAAAGCATGCTTCACTAGAGAAAATCAAATAGTTACCTGAAAAAAACATAAGTCAAAGTCGCCGCAAACGGTGTTATCACTAACGTGGCGGCTCCATAGAATATAGTGCCATCAATAGAACTCTATTGAGAGGCCACATCACATAGAATAAGAATAATTGTATTATAGAAGCGAAAGTCGCGCTCCAAACATATTAAATCTGCCATTTTGGGACGTACGTTACGTTAAACGCGGGTAGGATTCTCTCGCCGCTTGTTGGTCACGCTCAAGCGACACGCGTCTTACGACAGCAACTGCGGAGAAAAAAACAAATGAAATAAGTTGTTTAGAGCGTGGCACAAGTCACCGCGGCGCGACTTGCGAAGCTACGCGAATGAAACAAGTGACGCGACGCAAGTCACATAGCCCGAGGTCGTGAACGCCTTAAGCCTCCTGCTAATAAAACAATTTCTAAGAAAACTTCACGGTGCGGTGTAACAATTAGGTACCGGTGTCCCATCGCGTCGCGCCAGTCTGCACGAGACTACACGTTTCACGTTCGATCATCCAAAAAATTTATATCCCTGTTTTTTCTTGGTAAGCACGAGTTGTAAGCAGTGTAAGTGGTGTGCAGTCGATGATTATTTCAGTGGCATCGCAAGAAAAGTACTGTCAGGGAAATTAATTGATAAGCTAATTGTCAACCTACGTCAATTTGCCGTGTTGTAGCCATTTCATAGAACTGCCAAAGAATGACCGTTGTGATTTGAACTAACAAACAGTTTAAGCTAGTAGTCAACTTGTTAAAAAATAAACCGTGACGTTACATGAGTTTCACTTCTATACGAATTTATTATTCTATGATCAGACCATTGAGAGGCCAGCCGATATGTCTTCCTTTTGTTAGGTAAAGAATATTAATTGATAGTCGCTGGACAATGCAGATAACTTTGTGTGGGGGAATTTACTTCTGTGTGTTGATGAATAGATTTATTTCCATGTGGGGGCTTATGTGTGGAAGAATGAATGCGGTGTCTGATTTTGGCTGGAAGAATTGTTATTGTGACTTTTTCAAGACTTTGGAAGAGCCTACACGAATATCGATACCCATTATGTCATGTCGGGTGTGTAACTGCCATGTTGGGCTCGTGGGCGCAATCGCGACTGCTGAGTGTGGGGTCTTGGATTCGATCCCCAAGTCAGGCAAGGTGTTATTAGGTTTTTTCATAGCGAATATCTTAGTAGTAGCCCGGAGTTTGGAAGGACGTGTTTCGGAAAACAAGTTAAGCCGTTAGTCCTGCGCCTGCTCTTGTCAGATTGCCGTCCTATCGGACAATGTGAGTGACGGAAGAGCTGGGATGTATTATAGTGCACAAGTGTGTGCGCAGACACAGGTGCACTCTACCTGTCTGATGGCATGGCTAGTCTACGCCGAGATTGGCTGCCATGACCAAAACTCGTTCTGGAGGACTCATAATGTAATTTCTGGTGCACTGTTGGCAGTCTCAGCTCTGTTATCAATCAATATAACTATCGACACCGACAATAACTGATTGAACTGGTTCTGAATGTATCAATTTGCAAGACATACCAAAATAAATGCATGTAACTCATCATCATCTGCTTAGCCTTTTCCCAAACATGTTGGGGTCGGCTTCCAGTCTAACCGGATGCAGCTGAATACCAGCATTTTACATGTAGCGACTGCCTATCTGACCTCCACAACCTAGTAACTGGGTAATATGATACCCCTTGGCAAGACTGGTTGTCAGACTTTCGGGCTTCTGACGACCCGTAACGACTGTCAAAGATCCACAAATGACAGCCCGGACCAACGGTTTAACGTGCTTTCCGAGGCACGGAGGAGTCTCGATATGTAAAAATGGTCATCCATCCACGGACCAACCCCGGTAAGCGTAGCTTAACCTGATGAATCGACCCATGCGGCTGTTATTACTTAGGCACGAGCTCTTCATGTAAGGTTAAATATAACAAGTTCTCCTTTACCAAGCCTGTTTAAATGTGGAGTTTATAAAAAGATGCGCTGACTGCGCATTGCAAAAATCCTCTTGAATCACTTTCGTAATTTTTCTATGAACCAACACACACCACAGGTGGCCCGCACCGCACTTTTTGTATAACAATAGGTTGCACTGTGGTGTGGTACGATTCGTGCGATTAGCCCCCGTTGCGGGTGTATGGACTGTGCGCTTGGCAAATAATGTACCTGTTTACTTTTAACAAAAAAATAATTGAAAAGTTGTTTTGCTTATAACATTTTGCGTAAAGGACACTTATTGTTTGCTCAAGTCCTTTCATAAAAATATTTAAAAAATCTTTCAGTTTAATATTATGTAATAAAATCACGTTGTATCCACGGGTATAATATTTTCATAGACCATTAAGTCCATTACCGTATCTTTAGATAATAACCTTAATTATTTTAAAAAACTTCATATTCTTAAAGTTTTCATAAAACTGAAATTTTATTAACATAAAACACCGATTACCTAGTATTTTCTGCAAAAAGTTTAAGTAGATATTGTTTAAACAACTATTATGGCCCAGAACTAAGTAAATAGGATAGTTTAAAGTAAAAAAAAAATACCTATTTACTTTCTTATTCAAAACATTAGAAAAATTTATGTCAAAATAGCAAAAAAGAGCCATACTCACTTTTGAAAGCGTAGTGGATTTGCATAGCAATTCTCATCGTTATTTAATTCCATGAAGCAGTTGCTTATTATTAAGCAGAATTAAATAACTGTTGCTACCAAAACCTGCCAACATTCTTAAGAAATTTCAAAGTCAAAGTCAAATAATTTATTTCAAATAGGCACATAAAAGGCACTTTTGAACGTCAATGAAAAACAAAGAAATAGAATTGATTCTAGTTGCCCATTCCAAAAGGTAGATTTCTTAAAGTAGATCATCTAATACTTTAATGTAATACTTAGTAAAAGATTTTTTTTCTAGGTGGTCTAATGTTCTCTAGCGCTACTCCTGTACTCTAGATCGGGCAAGTATTATTGTGTTTTTCATCTAGAATTAATGAACTTTACACACTACTCCTCATGCCTCTAAAGAACTTAAACATAACTGGAGATGTAACTGAATGTGGGAGTACTATAGGTGCACCTCTGCCTAACCGTCCGGAGAATACAGGCATGATGTTTTGGGTTTTTTTTTCTAATTTTCGTCCTTAATGACCTCTTTACTTCTTATCCAGCGCAACGATTCCGAGACTCTAAACTACCTACAAAGTAAATGCCGCCTGTTCGCCACGATAAAAGTATTACCCTCAAACACACTTTAATGTAGACCGCTCGTGTAAGCAAGAAGTTATGCTGCAGTTCTGAACAAATTTTACCGTTTTCAGTCTCTTGAGTAATGTGTCTGTTGAGAGTAATAGTAGCAATTTGCATCGCTCAAAATGAGCAGCTAAAATTACGCCAAGATCTGTTTCAAACACTAATCGTATTGAGCACAAAATTGGCACTTTGAATCCGACGTTAACCTGAAGCCCTAGACAAAGTGATATTCCACATATCAGCGATAACGATGATGGTAAAGACAAAAACGTATAGACTGACATAAGCGTTCGAAAAGCTTATCTCAATCCAGTTGATAGTTGTTGTAGAAATACGAAACGCTTTCGAAGCGATTGTCACTTGTCTAGGCTCTCTGTTTCTGCGACGCAAAATACGCCTGACTACGCTTTCCTATCCTATCTCTTACACACATGCTTATTGTTTTAATCTATGTGTGTCTGTCTAAGAATAAATAAGGAAATTTTGTGGAAGACATAAGAGTAAGGAAGACCAAAAATACGTGCGAAAGATGTTATGGCTAGGAAGGGGGTGACTATGGAGATTACGATTAATAGAGAAGTACAGTATGAATGCTAATTTTTTGGGGTATTTAAGCTAAGCGTATTCTGAGAAGCAGGTGACACAGGTCCACGCAGGGCAGAGCAGCGCAGATTTTGTAATGCATGAACGTACTGACAGCTGCGGCGCAGGCACGTGTGACGCAGACATGTGTCTGTCCTGCTCTGTGTTTGGTTGTAGAGCCGGCTCAGATGTCTGCGCGATGCATGCTGTGTTGTGCTTCGTTACCTGCGTCTCAAAAATAAGTGATGACAAGCTGTCAAAACGCTCATGCATTACAAAATCTGCTCTGCCCTGCGCTGCGTGGACCTGCGTCACTTGCGTCTCAGCATACGCTTAGCCCAAATACCGCACAAAATTAGCATTCATACTGTCAGCAAAACAATCAGAAATTAAAAACAAATTCTCAAAACGTGTCTTACATTTAACTTTATTCAAGCCCCCACGATGTTTTTAATGCATTTCGTGACTACGTTGCTAATTAATACTTTGCTCTTTTTTTTGCTGGCGCTCCTCAAACTTGCGCTGCTTAGTGGGACTAGACCTCTTTGCATAGTTCTTAACTGTTTTGTTGAGACACTGAAATTGAATTTCTTTTTACTTTTAAGATAGTTTTTAAGTGGCCGGAGTTCTAGGAGCGTTATCACATTGACGATTTCCCTACTTGTTTCCAGCTGAAACGAATTTATTGTGAACGTGTTCTCCGTGGGTGCGAGTGAGCTAGCCGCGACTACGCGACGTCTTCTAAACATTCTCACAATACTGTTCACTCGCTTGTCCCGCTCTCTTATAAACTCACGTCACACTCGTTACGCAAATGCGGCGAACACGTTGCGCACACATTGCGTGATAGCTACGCATACACAACAAGTAACACGCTTGTAAATCCCCAGTGTGATAAGGCCCTAAGATGTCTGCAATGTATCGTGGTGTAGACGTAACAAAGTTTGTTTATGCTACAGGCATAGTTTGTTTATTTAGTAGGCTAGCTAGTAGATTGTTATTCGAAAAATTGTGAAGGTAGTTTATTCTCCTACTTAGCTTATCGATGAATTTTTTTTTAGTAAATTTGAAATTCTGCAACGCTCTTACCGTTTGCTGACGCAGGCATTAGGTCCTCACGTACCTATGCAAGTGACAGGGCATGCGCAAGATTGAAGGTCGGCCATTATCTATGGACAGACTCCGCATACTCACCGGAGATCTGAGCCGACCATGAACCCTCACTTGTGGAGATTGTCGCGGCCGACTTGGGTATGAAATCTATTCGAGATTTTCCAAGTCGGTCACGTCAACTTGTGTCCGGATGGCAGGCTCTCTGATAGTCCAATAGTCTCTGGTAGTACATTTTGGACCATCCCATCATGTCATGATAGTTTGCAAACTTGTGTTATTATAATTTCTTGGTAAATAGCAAAGATTTCGCGCGAAAAGAAAATGTCACGTTTCGTTGAATTATATTTGAATAGTATTGCCTCAATCACTCATCATTTGCTCACCTCAGACCAAATTATTTGGTCTGAGGTGCTCATTGTAATTCGAATTATCGTTTCATGCACAAATGGTTAGTGATGCGTGGATGCGTAAGCCTCTTCTCAGTATGGACACTTTTTTGCGCGACCTAAGCACGATGAGGAAAAATCTAACGACATAATTTGTAAATAAATAATATTCGTTTGGAGCAATCAATAAAAAAAAACCTAGGTTTATTGTTTAAATCAAAAAGCAATCCTTCTTTGTTTGATTTGTTAAATTTACGATTCGTTATCTTTCTTAAAATCATGCACGTAGATGCTCAACTAACAAAATTTTCTACACAAATACTACCACTTATCAAAGTTCTCCGAAAACGAACCCTCACCCTGTTACTTAAAGTCTAAAATTGCTTGCAAATTAATTTAAGAACGCCCAACCGGTGTGACTGACTGCACAAAACGTAGAACTCTAAGAAAATTAATCATATAAGCTTCTTATTCGGAATTCCGCGGGAGTCTTAAGTCTCCATTTGAGTTGGAGGCATTTATACAGCACTTGCTTTTAGCCGCAAACTTGGGATTTGGAGACACTCAAATAATTTTGTCTAATAACATTTTCGAATTGCAAGGTTTTGAAGCAGCAGTTTATGTTTTATAGCAATTAATTATTGGGACTAAGTCGCTTGGGGTTGATGTTAGATGACTACACCGATATTATAAAAAGGTAGAGTTTGTATGTAGCGGGTAGCCTTCGGAAGTACTGATCCTATTCCGAAAATTATTTCACAAATGGGAAGGTACAGTATTCCCGAGTATCACCTATACACATTATAAATTAAAGTCGCTTTTGTGTTTGTCTGTATGTCCGCATTGTCCTTCTAAGCCACGAGACAGATGGTGAACAACTCATATGTTCACCATCGTTTAGATAATTTATTCCGGAAGGTTTATGTGTACAATACTTTAGTAATTAAAGTTACGTATAACTAAGAAATCTCGATGTTTTGTCAGGTCGTAAAAACCATTCGAAGCAGGAGCGGGTCGCTATTAGGATAATAATATATTTTATATTTAAACAACAAATTTCACACCGACGAAGTCACGAGCAGAAGCCAGTGGAAAACAAAGCAACGTAACGTTCATAATTTTAATTTAACAGCAAGTTTTTGATCCTAAGACGCTATTATAAAGAGAAAGATTGTACTCATCCGGAAGATCTCATTTTTATTTAACACTAGCTGATGCCCGCGACTTCGCCCGCGTGGATGTCGGTGATTATATACTGAAACCTTATTCGAAATCCGCTCTATCCATTGGTGAAAACAGCATGAAAATCGGTGCAGTATTTTTTGAGTTTATCCCGTACAGGACGACAAACAGACGCGGCGGAGGACTTTGTTTTATAATATGTAATGATTTTCGTAGTATAATTTTTTATGTACCATAATTATAAAAATACAATAACTATATTATTATTATAATGTTTTAGTCACAAAAAACATAAACTTTGACAATGAGTAGGTATACAGAATGGTCGAAACTGAAATAGAAATTATACAAAAGGTGAGGTAGTGAAGTCGAAAATCCAATAAGAATATTTGGAAAATCCTGTATCTTGGATGTCAGAAAATAAAACCACTCAAAAATAAAGGTGCAAAATCAACTCAAATCTTAGTCAATATTTCATAATAACAGTATCAAAATCAATCACTCAGAGAAGATATTAGAGAAAAGTAAAAGAAAAATCATCAAACGCCGTATGTGTGCAAAGAAAAAAATAAACTCAAGTTCAAAGCTTTTTCCCTCGAAATTGAGTAAGGATTTTTTGTTACAACAAAGGGATTCGATTACTGGCGAAGAAAGCGGGCTCAACACTTGTGTGCCTAAATGTACCGGGACAAGCGGTAGCGAGAAGCGAGAAGTGTTTTATTGAATGGCTTTTTATTTTTGGTTGAATGGCTATTTATTTCTGACGAGCTACGCCCCGCGGTTTCACCCACGTAAGTCTCGAACCCGTGGGAATATCGGGATAAAAAGTATTCTTTGTCCTATTCCAGATCATGGTCTACCTATGTGCCAAATTTCATCTGAATCCGTTAAGCCGTTTTAGCGCGAAAGCGTAACAAACAAACAAACTGACTTTCGCATTTATAATATTAGTTAGGATTTGACGTGTTTAAGAAAAGTGTATACATACATACATACGAGTACTTATATAGATAAAATCATGCCTTCTTCCCATAGGGGAGGCAGAAACTATAGAACGCCACCTGCTATCGATCCTTACATACCCCTTTTGCCTCGTTTACGTTCAGACATCTGGGGGCCTAAAACGGCCATATTACCAATTCCTCTAAAAGCAATTCATTTCCAGAATTTCCAGCGGTCATTAGCAATTCCTCAAATTTGACACAAAAGCAATTCATAATGACTTGTGTGGACCATTTTACGAATATCCATAGAAAATTGTCAAACAGATGAATCAACGTAATAAGAATTGGACGCAGATCATATTAAGAATTGTGAGTTTGTGACATTTTACGATGTTTCATAATATTTTCCTATTATGATTCTGCCAAAGTGGCTGTTTTAAGCCCCCTGGTCATACACGCACGCCCGATTAGTACAACGCACCTGTCCTCTCTGAACAACATCACCAATAAGGTTACGTCAAAAAAGTAAACTTATTTAGTATACTTATAAATTATAAATAAATACCTACTGATGATGACATAATTTTAATTTATAATAGGTACTACGACATGTTAATTTTATGTTGTAGCCTCTGCCTCGATACATCGGAAATAAATAGGTACTGACTCGTGTAACGAAACCATAGCACGATTCAAGAAATGTACAACGCCATCTATCGAGCGGTGTGGTAAACTTTAGAGGAATCCGTAAAATTAGGTACGTGATTATAATGGCTATTTGTATTGATAATAAAAGGTTTAAACAACACAAATAGACCGTATTATATTTATTTGGTAAAGATGGTTTGATGCCGCATCCATTATTATCTTTGCACATGAGAACTTTTTAACCATTATTAAACAATACTCCATTTGAAATAAGATTAGACATTTAAATAAGCTTTTATTACAGTCTGTTCAACCGATTTTGACTTCTATTGTGTTGGTGGCATGATGAATGGCAGCTGCAGTAGACAGTTGGTATTGTGTAACGTTTATTACTTTAATGCCTTCGGTATAGAAGTCAAAATCGGTTAAACGGACTGTAAAAAGGGTTTGTTTAAATTTCTAATCTCATTTCAAATGGAGTATAGTTTCCGTTAATTACTAGACGGACAAATTAAAAACACAAATTAAAATTGGATGGCAAAATAAATTGTACGAATCTTACTTTAAACTCGTACCGGTGGTTTCTCTCGCACGACACGTATGCTGCTTCCCAGGAGATGCATAACGCGGTTTTCGTGGTCTCAAGCAATTTACATGTTAAATGCCAAGCACGTGAAGGTTTTTTAAAAGAAGTCTTAGTTCTAGGTAGGATATATTTGTCTCGAACTAATAATGAGGACACTGAAAATAAAAATTTAAAAAACCCCCGACATATACAAAGCATCTAAAAAGTAACAAAATAATATGAAGGTCCTTCAAGTTTAATATAAAAGATGTAGCTAATATTTGGATCCAAGCGTCGTCGCGTCGGGGGACGGATAATGAAAATAGGAAGTTAACAGTAGCTATCCTTTCTACAATAGCATAAATTCATTATTCCTAGTGTGTCTGTGTATCTACACAGATACACACGTTAAACTTATTACACCCCTCTTTTTCCGTCGGGGGTTAAAAATGGCGATTTAATGTCACATTGCCACATCAGTTGAATGCCAACCCAATCAAAGCCAACATAAAGCAATCAATCTGCCTAGCCTTTTCTCATCTATGTTGGGTTCGGCTTCCAGTCTAACCGGATGCACTTGAATACCAGTATTTTACACGGAGTGACTGCCTATCTGACCTCCACACCCTGTAACTGGGTAATACGATAACCCTTGGTAAGAGTGGTTGTCAGACTTTCGGGCTCCTAACGCCCCGTAACGACTGTCAAAGATCCATAAATAACATTCGGAACCAACGGTATAACGTGCTTTCCGAGGCACGGAGGAGTCTCGGTATGTAAAGATGGTCACCCATCCATGGACCAACCCCGGCAAGCGTAGCTTAACCTGCTGGATCGACCCGTGTGGCTGCTATTACTTAGCTATGTTTTTTTTTTTGAAAATTCACATATGTACTAAATGTATTACCCTAGAGTCAGATTGGAACTTCCCAGATACGATACCACAACCTCATGTTCAAGCCGCGGGTTCCTTAACCTCCGGACCACCATGATTGTATCGAATATATGAATTTCATCAGTCAGAAACCTTAATAAAAAACCGGCGAAGTGCGTGCCGAACCACGCACATTCGCATAATGAAGGGTTCCGTAGTTAATATGAATTTATCCCAAGAACAAACTTAACATAGTAGTTTAAAAACTTGTTCTTCCATACGAAATGTATGAGAGAACATGTTTTTGCAACTGCAAATGTAAGTTGGTCGATTATTACTGGGACTTGTAGAGTCTACATAGCTGTGATAGTTTTTTTTATTTTAAATTTCGTTATACATAAGTTACATGTATTTTTGAATTACCTTTCCAACGACACCCCACACCATGGGAGAGACGAGAAAATAAAATATCCCCACTATTATGCGAGTACGTGAGGTACCCAAAAAAATTTTTTTTCTTGGTTTTATTTTACCACTTAGTCGGCGTGATTTTTAAATATACCAATACCAAATTACAGCTCTCTAGTACTAAGAGTCTCTGAGCTAAGCCGCGGTCAGACAGACAGACGGACATGGCGAAACTATAAGGGTTCCTTGTTGACTACGGAACCCTAAAAACCAAACATAGTATCAGTTCCTTTGTCTTCTTATCCGTGTCGTAAGTCTATTAAGGAAAACGGATTCAGGTGCCTTCGAACCGATCTGCGTGGGCTTATGCCACTACTTATTTAGCTTTTTCACATCGAAACAAACGACTTAGCCATCCTACAGCCTTTGCCGTGGAGAAATAACCTTTAAAAATTAATAAAATATAGGGTGTATCTTTTCATTCCCGAAATTTCTTTGTACTCATTGTACTCATCATTATGAACAACTTTCACTATGGGATCAACCCCGAAATTCGCGAAAAAAAATCAGCAAAAATCAGCTTACATTTATGTTTTCATAGCTCGTCGAAATGTAGGGATCAGCTGATTTGTTTTCGCAGTTTACTAAAGTACTAAGTGAGAACCCCAGGTACAGTACTGTATACGGATAGACAGGTACTCAATATGGGCAGAGAGGTAGTTAATACGGGTAGACACTTGGTCCATTGGGGCGAAAGAACTGAATTGTTCATCTACCAAAACCTAGATAGTTATTATAATACTTTTGTTGTACAAGATTCAGTAATTAACCATTCCGTGTCTTCAACCATTTCACGGCAAGCTTTATAATCTTGTATCGCGCAAAATATTCCTCCGTCCGACCTCATATCCCGATTATAAATCTCGGGACTAACAACATTAATAAAGATCTCCGACAAGACTTACTTTTCAGATCTCACAAAAACCTAAATAAAGTAACACTAAATATTTCATCTGGAACACGAGACTTAGGATTATTAGATGTCATAATATAAGGCAGATCTTCATAAAACATGTCGTTTTAGCGATAAAAAAAAAAGCAAAAGTATGTATCGTAATATTTTGTAGATTCCCACGTAAGTTGTTGGAGGGTAAGGTTGTAAACACCTCGTCACGGCGTCGGTAGGTAATAAAGGAACCCAAAATTCCGCCTCAAAGCTCAAAGTATATATGGAGGGGAAAAATCTCTAGGAATTTTCCGTGAAACATTTCTACTCCGTGGAATTCGATTAATTTGCTAGCACTTTAGATTTAAAACCACTGAAACCTCTATTGGGTCTCATGTTTGTTTTATAGCGGTGTTAGAGTGTTAGAACGTCCTAAGTAAATAATAGCAGCATGAGAATAAAAATAGAAAATGAAGTAGTTTTTTTGCTTTTGTGAATTAAATATTTAGATGAATTAGTTTAATGCTTTGTGAGGTTTTAAATTACTTTTTTAGGGGTATGAGGAACAGGGTGTAAAGTTCACTCATCCACCATAGAAAAGGGAGGATCCTCCGATCAGACGGGTGTTGTGTCTGGCGGGCAACTGCCCGACGATTAATGTCGGGTTTTTTTATATATGTCCATTGCACGGTAAACTTTAATTGCGCGATGCAGGATTTATGTGACGTCAGGATTTTTGTGTGACATCAGATCTTTGATGCGTAGTTCGCATGTGGCGATGTAGATACCGCCACACTTTAATGGCCGTCTTCTAGTAAAATCTAGTAAATATCACGCCTGTAATCCCAAAAGGGATCCGCAGAGATGTACCTATACAGTAGGTACACCCACATTTCGCCAGTTATGTTTAAGACCCATGTAATAGGAGCCAGCCTATTGTAATCAACCGGGCACAAATCCAGACTCCGAGCTGCTACTGAGAAATTCCTAATGTAAAAACCCAAAAACACCTTGTACGACCTTTTTTAGAGTTCCGTCCCGAAGGGTAAAACGGGACCCTATTACTAAGACTCCGCTGTCTGTCTGTTTGTCCGTCTGTCACCAGGCTGTATCTCATGAACCGTGATAGTTAGACAGTTCAAATTTTCAAGAAGATGTATTTCTGTTGCCGCTATAACAACAAGTAATGAAAAACAGAATAAAATAAATATTTAAGGGGGCTCCCATACAACAAACGTGTTTTTTTTTTGCCGTTTTTATAGGTAATGGTACAGAACCCTTCATGCGCGAGTCAGACTCGCAATTGGCTGGTTTTTTTTTTGAGGGTTGGAAATCATCAAATGACTCATTCCGCTCTGGGCGGAGCGGTTCCTTCTGTTGCCTGTTGCCAAGGGCCCCGGTATCCCTTTTCGGACTCTCCCGCAACCCTGCCAGGCATTAGTCCTAGCGGACCCTACCAATTGCGCTGACATCTCTTCGAGGCGCGCGTGGAACACAACGCGCCGTCGACCCGGGCTAGGTGTAGTATTATGAAGTATTAACGCCAACATTATTCCACTGCGAAAACGGGATGGTACTATCGGCCTTGTCTAGCTCCGTTTCTCTCTCACACTGGAAAAATGGTGGCAATACTTCATAGTACGGCACCTGATCAGACTCAAAGAGGGGACTTATGCCTCAATTGTGGCGTGCCCAGCACTGGGTTGCGACAATCGCACTCTCCATACCGCCATGAGATCCCGCCGGAGCTCTGTCCGCTGTGCTGCGATTTCTAACGGCAGCGGAGTTATGTCCCGGCGTTTCGACTTCTTGCGCTACTCCTATATGTGGGCGAGGACTTTCGCCTCCAGATCCCACAGCGGTAATCCGGCAAGGAGGCTTGCTGCGCTTGCTTTACCGTGCGGTATCCCCGGACCAGCCGGATGGCCATGCTTTGGGACGCGTTCAACCGGCGGGCTTGCCGCAGCCTCAGGGAACGCGCCCACACCGGTGCCCCGTAAAGGGCCATGGACCGCACGACCCAAGCCCTCCGGCAGGGGGCGTTTGGACCCCCTAGATAAGGCAGGAGCCGCTTCAATGCGGCCCCGTCCGGTCAAGCCTGGGAGCCAAATGTCGGAAATGCTCCACTAAGTTCCACCGGCTGTCGAGGACGAGTTCTAAGTACTTCATCGTCGACTCAACGCCGAAACTTTGTACGACCTTGAAATCTAACCCAGGACCTCATGCTCAGCAGTAGTGCTTGCGACCTCTAGACTAACAAGAAAGTCTAGTAAACGCATAAAAAAAAGTTTTATTTCAATGAAGTCAATGAAAGTCCATGGTAACATCTTTGAATCTTGCACAAACATTCTAAGACGAATAAAACAAAAACAGCGATAGCGAAACGATTTATTTTTACCCCACACGATTTGTATAATGTATATTTTGTAAGAAGCACTCCACCATACAAAAAACTGTCATGCATGCAATTTCCTCGCTCAGATGAAAAAAACGAAACATAATCTAAAAAACGCTGAAGTAACAACCTATCGAGATCGCAGAACGCTGTTAACAACTGCGAACATCAATCAATGTCCGATGCTAGGGTTGGGGGAAATTGTTGTAGTTTCAGAAAAACGTTCATTGAATGGAGTTTTTATTGGCTCATATTTCGGGTCTGATTCGGTGTGTAATGCTTTTTTGGTCAGACCGCAAACGATGTTTGTTACAAGATTCATTAGGAGAAAAATAAGGGTTGATTGTAAGGAAGGCCTTGTGGAATTAAGTCCGCCATTCTGTTGCTACCTACCATCTTCTTATTCTACTTAATAAAATTCTTAAATTCATTCAATGACAGACAACGCACTTTGAAAACCATCCAGAAGCATGAAATTTTGCACAACAGTTCTGTTCCTCCAGCCAGTCGCACGGTAAACCCTGCTTGCGCGATGCAGGATTTTACGTGACGTCAGTATGATACGTAGTTCGCATGTGGCGATATACTCGTAGATATATGAGCGTAACAAATTTTTTGTCATCATCTTTATAATTTGTGTAGATTTTACAATCAAAAGATTTCGTATAAATGTGAAATATTTTTAGCTACGCTGTTGCCACTCAACTGTTCATTGGCCTTAGAAGGTGGATAACAATTAAAATTCTATTGTGTCTCATTAGCGACAGTTGGAGGTTTAAGGATAAAAACACCCGAAAAAAAAAAACAAAGTAAAAGTTGTAAGTACTGAACTATTTACAAGCTTTAAGTTATTTAGGTGTAGTGCGAGTACTGAACTATTTGTAGGCTTTAGGTTATTTAGGTGTAAGTACTGATCTATTTATATAAGCTCTTAGGTTATTTAAGGTAGTGTATGGAATGAAACTTTGCATAATCTCACAAACATTTATTGGAACATAAAACACTTTAAATAGGATATTATTAGCACCAGAATGACATTATACATCTTAGGTCTAAAGTACGTGGCATGGCTATTATGCAATTTAAGAATAATAACAATAGAAAGCACACAGATATTTAAATATAAAATACAAAATTAACTGACCTGGCCTTGCTTCAATGGATAGTAAATATTTTATACAGAGTGACTCTTTTAGTCTTTATACTTCGGCGTCGCTGGAACAACTGCCCTGCGCACGGCCGTTTCGTCGTTTAAATAGACTAGGTGTCATGCGCATAGTGAGTGGGGCGCCCGCCGACCGTTACATGATTCAAGCAAGAAGGCGGTAGTTGATAAAATAAATGCGTTTACCATAAATGTAAAACGGATTTATTACATCCACTAGGTATAATTATGTAATGAGTTACTAAAATCCTAACAGCTCGGCCATCCTGCTAGAGCAAGACCCTTCGCTCTTTTGTCTTCAGAATATTATGATTAATATCTATTAAATTATCTATTTTTTTAATAATACAATTTGTATGAATCTCCGTTGATTGATCATTAATTTTGATAATTGTACTTAAATTATTAAAACTACTTACTATAAACAAAACGCAGTTTAAAAAAAAAAAAAAATAACGAAATACCACAATATTAAAAATAATTTCTAACAGAAAAAAAAAGAATGAATCAATGTTTTAACACATCAATTAAATTATTATAAATACAGCACATAAAACAAAGATACAATTTAAAATAAAGAATTTACAATACGGACTAATTTTTTTTTTTTTTTTGTACTTACACTATATGTAATAGAAGTAATAATGTTTTATCACAAGATATACAATATTATAAATTAGCAGAAACAATACTGCGATCTTAAATATTTATTATAAATTAATTCTGCAAATAATACATTCATTTCTCGCCATAGTCGCAATTTTACATTAAAGCAAGTTTTAAAGCAGTGTTTTCTATGATGTATCGTTCGATTGCTCGGATCCCGATGCTACGTTTTCACATTCAGACTCTGAACTACCAAAGTTTTGATCAAAACTAAGCCATGGTTTCATTTTATCTACTGCAATAATGTTTTCATAATTACGACAGCCTTTTTTTTGCGTGAGAGGGGTATCCGTTACTAAATAACGATCATTGGGCAAAACTTTAACGATCCTATAGGGTCCTTGAAATTTCATAATTAATTTCTTGGACTTACCAGTATTCGGGATTTCCCTTCTTACACTTACCAAATCTCCTACTGTATAGGATTTGTTCTTAATACGCTTTGAATCAAACCTTACCTTATCTTTAATCTGTTGGTCATTGATTCTTTCTCCCGCTTTGCTTCTTTCTTTCTCCAGATCTTCTGACGCAATAGTTTCTATGACTTCGTCGATGACTTCACTGAGCCTGTTCTCAGTCTGACTTTTGAGTCGTACGCCAAATAATAGTTCTGAAGGGGTCTTACCTGTAGTTTTGTGCACTGTGGTGTTTAGTCCAATTTGCACGTCAGGGATAAATTCGTCCCATGTTCTTTCATCCTTACCATGCATTTTAGTAGAAAGGGCATCGATGATTGTCCTATTAAATCGTTCCACTTGACCATTGGCTCGTGGCGTGGCAACTGCGTTTAGGATATGTTTTATACTTAATGATTTTGTAAATGATCGAAAGCTATTACTTGTAAAGGAAGTGCCCTGATCGGTGATCAACCTAACAGGTGTTCCGAAATAACTAATATGTTCTCGAAAAACTCTTATTGTGGTTGATGTCTTTGTATTCTTGACGGGTGAAATGTTAATGAACTTTGTAAAACCATCTATTATAACTAGAATATAAATGTTACCTCGTTTGCTACGAACGAATGGCCCCAGGTGATCAGCATGAATAGTATGAAAAGGTATCTCTACCTTTGGGATTGGATGTAACTCACCTTGCTGTTTCCCCGTCGTGCCCTTGTGGTGAGCACATTCCAAACATGATCGGACGTATTTTTTTATAAAACGTCTCATCTTCGGGAACCAAAATGATTGTTGAATTCGAGAAAGGGTTTTTTCGAAGCCAAAATGACCGATGTCATCATGGTTCATTTTAACAACTTGCCAACGCACCCCTTTCGGTACTACCCATCGAACGCAATCATCTCCGTTATAATTTAATAAACGATATACCTTACCGTTCTTTAGCTTGTAGTTTCCGACTATTTCCGAAACGTTTACGGATTCCGGATCAGTCAAAATTTGTTTAATCCGGGAGATCTCTTCATCCGTGGATTGGACCGTTGCGATCCAATCCTCCAATTCGGTTGATAGAACGTCAAGTAAGTGATCTTCTATAACCGCCTTGTCCACCGGATTTCTACTTAGAGCGTCTGCATGCGTCATACCTGTACCCGGCCTATACTCAATTTCGCAATCAAACTCTTGGAGTTGGACCCACCAACGCGCAATTCGCGAAACTAAATCACGTTTTATTAAAGTTGTACGAAGCGCATTGCAGTCCGTTAATATTTTAAATGGAGTTCCAAGAAGATAAACACGGAATCTGCTGAGTGAAGCTACAACTGCAAGTGTTTCTAATTCAAACGAATGCATTCGTTGCTCATCTGGGGTCGTTTTCCGACTGAAGTAAGAGACCTTCGTCGCATTTTTGCATTAGAATACCCGCAACACCATACTTACACGCGTCAGTGTGTAACTGAGTTTCTCTTTTTGGATCATATAGAGCCAGTATCGGCCGAGTAATAAGAGCTTGTTTTAAAGAATCGAATGAGTCATTTTGTTCTTTAGCCCATTTCCACCGACAGTCCTTTTTCAAAAGATCCGTCAATGGTCTGCAAATGACAGCAAAACCTTTTACAAATCTACGAAAAAAACTAGCCAAACCGATAAACTGTCTGACTTCGTGTTGGTTCTTTGGTGTCGGGAATTTTGCCACTGCTTCGATTTTGCGAGTGCCTGGTTTAATACCCATAGAGCTGACTTCGAAACCTAAGAAGTCTATTTTGTCAAAGAAGAAATGGCATTTGGAAAGTTTTAATGTTAGTTTTCCTTTGCGTAAGAGAGTTAGTACTTCCTGAAGCCTAACAAGACCTTCCTCAAACGTTGGTGCTGGGATGAGGATATCATCTATATAGACCAGAGCATATTTGATTTTTGCTTCAGAAAGTATTTTATTTATGGTTCTTTGAAAAACTGACGGGGCATTAACGAAGCCAAACGGCATCCGAGTGTATTCGTATTGACCGTCTGGGGTAACGAATGCAGTTTTGTCTTGAGAAGACGTGGAAATAGGTATTTGGTAGTAGCCGGATGCCAAATCAAGGGAAATGAACATTTTACTGCCAGCAAGTTGATCTAATTGGTCTTCTACTCTGGGAAGGGGGTAATGATCCTTTTTAGTTCGTTTATTTAGAGCGCGGTAATCGACGCATAGTCTTTTTTCACCGGTCTTTTTTTTAACAAGAACTATCGGACTCGCATACGGCGACGAGGACTCTCTGACTATACCTGCGTCAAGCATTTCACTAACCATATCGCGAACGAGGTTCCTCTCCGCAAAAGACATCCTATAAGGTCTATAAACTACTGGTTCAGAATTTTCCAACTCTATTAACATTTCTCCCGCAGAGGTTAGTCCTAAATCTTTTAAATTAGAAGAGAAGCAATCTTTAAATTTATTGAGTAAACATTGTAATTGAACTTTTTGTTCATTTGTAATTGTGGGACCAGCGAGTAAGTATTCATCGAAATTAGATTTATCAACAGAGACAACAGAGACCTCTTGAATGATATTAGGGAAGGCACGCGTCAACAATATATTTTTGGCAAAGGTTATTTGTGAATTGCTCATATTGAATACGATTACTCGACCTATACCCGATTTAAGATCGTATCCTCCGGGAAATAAATAATATTCATTACCAGGCGCGCCCCGCACAGAACCATTGACATATATTTTCCCATTGAAATGATTGCATGAACGTATTGGAACGGTAGCTATTTCGCACGGCGACAAAGAAACGTCTTCCGAAACCCTCAAAAACAGTTTAGTATCAACACTAGTCTTTTCAAAAATGATTTCACTAGGAGTTTTGGTAATGATTATGTCAGGTAATTCTGTAAAAGTGTGTCCCAGTAACACGGGATATTTCAGAGCGCGATTTTCAACGATAAGAATTTCAATATTTTCTTCTATACCTTGAACGTTGACATTAACCCTGGACCTACCCAACGGACTCACGTAATTTCCACCTATTGCCCTCATCAAAGGTAAATCTTTGGTTTCGATAGAAAGTTTTAAACTTTTAGCTTCTCTTTCCCTAATAAGACTGCATTGGCTACCCAAATCAACGTGACATACTAATTCCTTATTGTTGATCAGGATATTAAAAATATATTTTGAATTAGACTCACCTGATGTTAGTTCTGATACTAATTTTTCTTCAACAGTGTCTTTTTGATTGCTGTCTTGTGGCTTTTGTTTCCTGAACCTACAATAAGTACTTAAATGGCCCAACTTACTACAATTAGTGCACGTTGTTGATGTCTTCCGGCAATGGATACTTTTGTGACCTTCTTCATTACAATTGTGACATACTAACCTTTTCGGTTCAGGACCGTTTCGTCTAGTGGAGGTGGTAGTTCCAGTAGCTCTCCTCTCATGTTTTTGATGTCTTTCCCCAGCATCTCTAGTAGAACCTATTTTAACGGTTTTTACGTATTTCAGTACCTCTTCAGGCTCACGGAATTGGGCAGCCTGAGCACCGACTCTGACAGCGCGATCTTCAATTCCGTTGAGAATACAGTCAACCGCTTTACGACCTTTAATTCCGCATCTATTTAATAGATTCATTTTTTCGTAAAAGTAGTGTTCCAATGATTCGCCATAACGGGCTTTTTTGGCCAACATTGCTATTAGAAGTTCCGCGTAATCGTCACGACAAGGAAAATTTTCTACCAATTTTCTTTTCCATTCGGTCCATGAGTAAAGGACTGTGCTGAGACCCTGGTACCAAATTTTTGCAACACCGATTAATTTTGGAAGGGCAAAATGGATAGTTTCTTTTTCGTCCCAGCCATAGATCTCTGCACACTCCTCCACTTTAGTAAGCCACATCAAGATGGTTTGATCTTTTGTCATTGGATCAAATTCTGGTATGACGTTATTTAAGGAAAGTTTGGAGCCAGACCGACCTTTTACATCTTTAAGAATATCTAAAAACTTATCCAAAATACTGTTAGTATTATCTTTATTATCTATATTAGTATTTACACGTTTATGTGACTGAACATTCGGGGAATAATGACGTCGTTTTCTTTGTTTAGAATTAGTTGAATGATCAGAATTACTACTAGTTCGCTGTCTTTTATTCCCCTCACGTCTGTCACATATTCTGTCGTTAGTTTGACGAGTTCGTTGATGTCGTTTAGCCGATGAAGACCGATCCTCTGAACTGCTACCAGATCTTGAATCTCGTGATTTACGACGTCGGCGTACTCGTAGCTTGCGGGACTTAATGCGTTGTTTACATGCATGTTCCGACGAACGTGACTGGTGACAACGTTTGGGTGACGTTCCTGGTCTTTGAGGTTGGCCGCTACGAGTACAGAGAATTATAGACTCGTTGCTTGAGGCATACGGCGAATTCTCATGATCTGCGCCTGCAGCTGCTCCCCCGGTAGACATGACTTCGTGCCTGCTTGATACCAGCACCGTGCCCAAGTTACTCAAACTTGATAACAGCACTTGTGCCCAAGCTTTATACTTGATAGCAGCACTATGATGTTTAACGTGCCCAAGTCTTACACTTGACTTGATAGCAGCACTGACGATTAACGTGCCCAAGCCTTACACTTGACTTGATAGCAGCACTGACGATTAACGTGCCCAAGCCTTACACTTGACTTGATAGCAGCACTGACGATTAACGTGCCCAAGCCTTACACTTGACTTGATAGCAGCACTGACGATTAACGTGCCCAAGCCTTACACTTGACTTGATAGCAGCACTGATGATTAATGTGGCCAAGCTTTGATGATTAATGTAGCCAAGCCTTGATTAATGTGCCCAAGCCTTACACTTGACTTGATAGCAGCACTGAAGATTAACGTGTCCAAGCTTTACACTTGACTTGATAGTAGCACTGACAATTAATGTGCCCAGTCCTTATACTTTACTTGATAGTAGCACTGATGATTAATGTGGCCAAGACTTGATTAACGTGGCCAAGCCTTGATGAGGCTAAGCGTTGATTAATGTGCCCAAGCTTTGATTAATGTGGCCAAGCCTTGATGGGGCTAAACCTTGATTAATGTGCTCAAGCCTTACTACACTTGACTTGATAGCAACACTGATGATTATTATTGGCTGAAAAACTGAAACTAACAACGTCATCACTAAAATGATAATGACACTGTTAACACCCACCAAAAGTGCTTTGGAAAATCCATAGCATAAAACGGATGAGCATTTGGCGAAGCAAGTGTTGAAGAGTACACATTCGAATGTTTTAGTAAGACATTAAAAAAAAAAAACATTGCAATGGTGAAGCGCCTCCAAAGAGTAGTTCTGGCAAAGCTGAGTAATGATGTAACGCTTCCAGAGGGTAGCCCTGGCAAAGCTGTGTAAGGCTGTAATGCTTCCAGAGGGTAGCCCTGGCAAAGCCGTGTAATGATGTAATGCTTCCAGAGAGTAGCCCTGGCAAAGCCGTGTAACGATGTAATGCTTCCAGAGGGTAGCCCTGGCAAAGCCGTGTAATGATGTAATGCTTCCAGAGAGTAGCCCTGGCAAAGCCGTGTAATGATGAAGTGCTTCCAGAGAGTAGCCCTGGCAAAGCCGTGTAATGATGTAGTGCTTCCAGAGTGTAGCTCTGGCAAAGCCGTGTAATGACGAAGTGCTTCCAGAGGGTAGCCCTGGCAAAGCTGTGTAATGATGAAGTGTTTCCACATTGCAATTAAATAGGTATCATAAAAACATTCGAATGGAATAATTATATTTTACACATAGTATTTAACACCTTACAACAATACACTAAGGTATAATGTCATTACTTGTCATATTTATAAAAAAAAAATATTTTTTTTAAATAAAAAAAAATAAACAAAATTTTCAACCGATAACCTGTGGGCAGGATAAACGAGTAGGTAGTAATATTATTTTTACTTTTACTCGTCTATCCCACTTCTGAGATGTAAGTACTGAACTATTTACAAGCTTTAAGTTATTTAGGTGTAGTGCGAGTACTGAACTATTTGTAGGCTTTAGGTTATTTAGGTGTAAGTACTGATCTATTTATATAAGCTCTTAGGTTATTTAAGGTAGTGTATGGAATGAAACTTTGCATAATCTCACAAACATTTATTGGAACATAAAACACTTTAAATAGGATATTATTAGCACCAGAATGACATTATACATCTTAGGTCTAAAGTACGTGGCATGGCTATTATGCAATTTAAGAATAATAACAATAGAAAGCACACAGATATTTAAATATAAAATACAAAATTAACTGACCTGGCCTTGCTTCAATGGATAGTAAATATTTTATACAGAGTGACTCTTTTAGTCTTTATACTTCGGCGTCGCTGGAACAACTGCCCTGCGCACGGCCGTTTCGTCGTTTAAATAGACTAGGTGTCATGCGCATAGTGAGTGGGGCGCCCGCCGACCGTTACATGATTCAAGCAAGAAGGCGGTAGTTGATAAAATAAATGCGTTTACCATAAATGTAAAACGGATTTATTACATCCACTAGGTATAATTATGTAATGAGTTACTAAAATCCTAACAAAGTGTTCGCTATAATTTCGGTGTGACAGAGAAATGATTTTTTACCTGCTTGTTATTCTGCGGCTGTAAGACGTGATTGAAGAAAATGGATTTTTGTTGTATTCGGAAAGCAATGAACTAGAAATATGTCACGGTGTTGATATATTTTCAGACCTTTAGATATGTGTACCTTAGCCAAGGTCTGCACAAATCTAGGAAGAAGCCAAGCATAGACGAATATCTGTCACAGACAAGAATTAAGGATGAAATTCGCTCACGCCGATTGTGTCATAATTATCTTGTGTAGAGTTTGTGTGACCTCTTATCATTAAAACAATCGACGTGCGCAGTCACGCCTCGCCTCCCGCGCAGGATTCGCCTCAGCGTGGACAGAGCTTAAGAAAACTCACATTCCATTTTCTTATGACGTAAGCAAAATGTTGTCCTCAAAGATTAAACGACACCGCAGTCCTTTGTTTTTTTCTGGTGGTATAAAAAAAAATCCTTCCAATTTCCCCTTCAAAACGTGCCATTTAAAATTATCTGTGACGCTTAACAACCACGGTATGAACAGAGACGATTTTCGTTTTTCTTTTTTAGTTTTAAGGTGCGTTTAAATTGGTATTATTTTCAAGAAGGACCAATATGTAAAATATTGATAGATCCGAAGTAATTACTACAAAGGTGAATCATAATAAGATATTTATTATCAAATCGATCAAAAAACGCCCAAAAAAGACAAAAATTGCCAACAAGCAAGTGGGCTATGTTGATTGTCATATAGTATATTGTTATTCACAAACTGGAGAAGTCTGCTGCCCATCCTCTGGACGCCATTTCTACGTCACATTTTAAGACACCAACAGTCAGAAAAAAATGCTTAGATATTCCTAGACGGGATTCAGAAGAAGCATAACAATATCAACGTACAAAACCACTTCAGTACTTTCTAAGCTGGAAAAAGCAGCTTACAAATAAAATTTCTTAAAAAAACAAAAGTTATTCTCATCTCGCACAAGGAGCATTAGACACCTTAACGAGATTTTGTTTATCCTACCCTCTTTTTCCTTTCTTTGGATATGAATTGTGCATTTTAATTTATGACGCCTTTTATAATTTTGCTTTATTTTTATGCATTGGAGGAGTGAGCGAATGAGGGTGGAATAATAATTTTATTAATATAAAAAGGAAGGCAACGCTATTTTGCAGCAAAATTTGATTAGGTAACGTGTTAGTAAATTTATATTTTATGGACGAGATCAAACCAAGGTACTTTTTTGGTTTAAATTTGTTTTTTTTTAATTATTATATTTACTTTATTATTTTTCCTTTTTTATATTAATTATTTTCTAGTTTGTGAACATGAGAACGTTGCAGGCCTTATAGGCTCTCAGATGCATCGGTTTGCTGACTATTTTCTATTTTGTAAAGTACCTGGTACTTATTGACAAATTAATTTTAAAAGAGTAACCGTGGAGTTTCTTGCGTGCGAACAATGCACCTAGCTTCTGACGTTTCGTAAGTACATGTAAGTTTGTAAAATAAATTACTTTGAATATTGAAAGGATCTTCAGATTTAAGCCATTTTTTTGTCTAATATGACAAATTAAAATACGGAGCACTTTTTAAAATACACTTCACTGTCGAATTGCACCATATACACGCTCTCATACTTTTACCTCATTTTTTCTTACTATATCGTATTAGAAGTCTTATTTTCTTAAGAGCAGCAGTTCCAAAATGTGTACTAAATAATTCCTCCTAGAAGAAACCAAACACTGTCTAATCCCAGGTTAGTCACATGATCATATCAGTTCAGCCAATTGGCACTGGTTTTTTTGAGGTACAGGTTAGTCTCTAAAGGATACACATCGATAAGACATCCTTCACCCTATCTCATTTCAAACCACTTCCAATTAGTTTTATATGCCTTCATCCATCTCGCAATCATAAAACAGGATCGTAGCCATAAAACAAGATAATATCTGATATTATTAAACATCTTAGCGATATAAATATCGTATCCACACCAGTATAATACCGGTATAACACCGCATTATGCCACGAGGGCGTAATATCTAGAGTAATTCAAAATAGAGGCTCAAGGAAAGGTATAAAGAATTCTATCAACGCGGTATTCGCGCCTGTTCGCATTTGGCTGGGCGTTTTGGGTGGGGCGTTTTTGTCAGCGACGGTTTTGTGAGTGGAGCGGATTTAATTGTCTTTACGAATCAGTCAATTCTACATCTTACTCCTAATACAGAGAACAAGCGAGCGGTACTCATCAGCACCACGCCACGATAGCTCAAGATGGCGTGGCGTTTTAAGTTGTATAGAAAACGTCGTGAATCCTCGACGGTTTCCTTTACTGTCAGTCAATAATCTCTAAAAGAAAGAATGAAAGAAAAAAATGTTTATTCTGCACAAACTAAATGCACATTACAAAATGAAAAATCACATTATAGTACAGTAGCCAAAAGCCTCGTATTCAATATTAAAAACTTATAAAAGTTTGACATCAACGTCGAATATACTTGGATCTAGACCGGACCTACATTTATACTTCTTAAATTAAAAAAGGTCTGATTTGTACTTGTCAAGAACAAAACGCCCCTCTTGGTCGAGGAAAGGATCCCTAAGCCACCTGACCATTTCGCCCTCGATCAAAAGACTAACGCTTTGCTCAGTTGTTTTTAAAAAACAGCTATATCTACTACCACACCCACTTCTCACCTCACATAGCAAGTGTAAATATGACATGACTTGTCGACTCAGATGAAATAAACTGTGCAATCTGAGGCGTCGTTTGTTGCGTTAGCTCACAGTGATATGAAAATTTGGACTTTGAGAGTGGAGAAGGCTCATTCAAATGTTATGATAATTAGGTATTATTTCGAGAAGTAATTTTGTATGCGAAAATATCCAAAACAGTTAGCTGTAGGTTAGCAAAATATGGTTTTCTTAACATTGTATATTTTGGCCGATATCTGTTTAATCTAATTCTGTAGTTTCTCTATTCACGTGAGAAGAAGGCGTGAGTTTATGACGTATGTTTGTATGTATTTTTGTTTGCCATTCATTTAGAATAATGAAAGGCAACAGATAACGAATAACAACACAAATAAAAAAATAAAAAAAATATATACAGCATGTTACAAAAACCCTGTCCGATCCGAAAGGGGCACATAGGTACGTATACTTCAATGACATTACCAGAAAAAAATAAGAAATATTTTTATTTATTGCAATTTGAAATTCACACTTTTAGTACCAAAATTACCCCAATTTCATTAGAATTTTTTTTTGCAGAGGTCATTATTTTATAACTAGACATCCGCTAGACGACGGCTGCCCGCACCCCACGTAATAACCCGATAAAATTCCCGATTGAAAAAAAAGGAGGCGAATTTTTTTTTTCTTGTTTCCAAAAAAGCCACTTAGAATGACTCTCAGTATGATTCTTAACAACGCCGTTACGAATCGGACAGGGTTTTTGTAACACACTGTATATAAATACTATAATTATATTGTATATTTATGCATTTTACTGGGTGTACATAAATAATAAAATAAATAAATGTACGCCTCAAAAGACCAAAACTTGAGTATAATTAAAACTTAGGTGTTACCTTTCAGTATTTTTTTTCAGCAACACAATGTCTGTTATTGATTCTACTCATTTGTCTCATACTCATAATATGTCGGAATCCATCGAGCAGTAGCAAATTTCACCAATCGGTATAAAAATCCAAATTACCAGAATTTATATAAAAGTACTATAAGTCCACCACTGCCTAACCCTTCGGGGAATAGGCGTGATGGTTTAAAAGTAACCTTAAACTTTCATCTTTCAAGAATCACAACAACTACCTACCTTCACGAAGAAGATATTTGTTAAAGTAATTACTTCAACATAAAACTAAAATTAACGCAGCTGACATAACAACATTAAACAGTCACAAATTACATCACAATTCTTAACAACAGAAATTAATCTTGAGCACGCTCAGACGAAAACTTCCATAAAATCCATGACACAGTACGACTGAAAACATGTAGACCTTATATATCAGCTATTAAAAACATTACCGTCTTCCACTTTGAAGGATATGGATGTCAATGAAACTTTGCAAAAATCCTATCCATAAGGATAGTAAATAATAATATTTACTAGGTGCACCCCGCGATTTCACACGCGTAAGTCTTCATCCCGCGGGAATAACGGTATAAAAAGTATCCTATGTCCTATTCCAGTTCATGGTCTACCTCTGTGCCAAATTTCATCCAAATCCGTTCAGCCGTTTTAGCGTGAAAGCGTAACAAACAAAAAAACTCACTTTCGCATTTATAATTTATTAGTTACGATAGTACTAGTTAGGATTATAAATGAGTGAAAGTGAGTGATTCTTTCCTCAAACGACCATTTTAGACACCAATCTACAGGATCCTCCCATATCTGGCTAAGATTATATCTAGACTTTAAAAGAGACTGTGACCTCTGAGTTTGTTACGGCCTTTCTTCTCAGAGTAAAAGTGTTTGTATAAACCTTTACACAACGTGTAACAGAATAAGCGCAAGACCTCAAATTTGTAATACGCTCATAGCTATCCTCGTTTCATGTTAAGTCAGGACGTCTATTTTATAAAAAAATAACTGGGTGTGGTTTAATTAAATTAAATTACAGATATTATTTTAGTCTTATAATTGAATAGTCTAATTGGGGTGTATGAGCTCTTACGTTTATTCCGTTACACGTTGTATACAAATAAAATAATTTATCATCAAGACAACAATTTCTTGAGGCTATTTTACTTTAGAACTATGTTGGCGTCGGCTTCCAGTCTAACCGGATGCAGCTGAATACCAGTATTTTACATGGAGCGCCTACCTATCTCACCTCCGCAACCCAGTAACTGGGTATAACGATACCCCTTCGTAAGATTGGTTATCAGACTTTCAGGCTTCTGACGACTCGTAGCGACTGTCAAAGATCCACAAATGACAGCCGGGACTAACGGCTTAACATGCTTTCCGAGGCACGGAGGAGTCTCGGTATGTAATGATGGTCACGCATCCACGGACGAACCCATGAGCTATCCTCATCTTCCTTTAAACAGGAGTCGAAGAAAGCTCAAAAACAAATCAAAACGTTCTTGAGGCCTCAAAAACACTCAACTTCTCCACACTCTCACAGCCCCAGAATTACTTGTTGTACTACCCTCTCGTGGGTAATACCGTGTGTAATAAAGAGTAGCGAAGCAACATTATTGCGATTCAAACGACTCAATGTTTGCCCTGAAAAAGTAATTCACAAACAAATTATGTTGTTGTGTAACTTTCGGCTTAATGAGTGTGGAGCTGTCGAGTTTTGAGTTCTGATTTTGTGCCTTTGAAACTGACTTTTTAATGAATTTGGAATTTAATGCTGTCTAAGAATTATTTACTTATTGACTAGTAGGACCCTTCTGCTTCGCACGGCTTTACGACTTGACAAAACATTGAATTTTAAAAAGTTACATAATTATCTTAAAGAAAATTCGATGTTTCTAAACCTATTAGACCGAAAACTGAATCAAAATCCTTTTCATAATTTAGAAAAACAACGCGGTAACACAGAGGGAAACTTCTTTTCTTCTTTCAAATTATTGTGTACATATTTGGACATATCATCATCAACTTAGCCAAGAAGTTCACTGCTGGAAATAAGCCTCCCCAGAGCATCACCAGAACCTTATTAAATTGGGAAGCAATTTAATATTATTATTTATATAAAATAGCCAACAGAACGTGCAATGAGACCAGTGTCATTTCTTCTCTATATGAGAAGGGGGATTTGGTACTGTGAGTGTGAGTGAGACAACATGAATTATTTTAGTTTCTCCAATTTTCGTTTTACTTGCGTCACAGAATTATTCCTCCAAAATACTCAGTCACACAGTTAGAGTCACACAGATAGAGTCACACAGTCTAATAAACATTTGACCTAAATCTATATTTTTGGTCCTGTTAGAAACGTCTGAACTAACACTAAAGATTTGCAGTGATTTGAATACCTAAGGGTCAGTTCACAGCAAGACGCGAAACGACGCGCACTTTTTATGATCCGATGCAATATCGAATTTATTTACTACACAATAAGGTACACGCGCTGCGCAGCACCGCGCATCTCACCGTACTTTAACACGTGTCAACCCTTGCACTGAAATTATACCTTTTCGTGAAGAAAATAAGCTCGATAATTGTTAAAAAGTGCGCGCAGCGTCGCGTCGCTTCACGTCGCGGTCTCTGCCCTTAGCATTCCTTAGTGTTTGTTTAGGACATCAATGTCCCTTCGATAGGCAAACAGAGTAAAGAGAAATGTGTCTCGGGACTCCTTTGTAGATACTTTTTGGAGTAACAAGTGCTATTTTCTTTGTTTTAATCTGAATTTGAAGATGGAATTTAATTTCACGTAAGATTGAATTTTTTGCCCTGCATTTTTCAGTTAAAGGTTAGTTGATGTCACTTAATAATTATCAGAGGGGCAATTCCCTTAATTTGAAGAACGTTCACATTCGCAATCTGTCAAAAAAAAACAAATTTACCAACATTTTTGACAAGTTTGACAGATTGCGACTTGAATGTGAACGTTTTTTACCGACTTCAAAAAAGGAGGATTTACTATGTTCGGATGATTGTCTTTTTTTTTTTTTTTTTTTAAATCGTAAGGGCAACTAGTGCATTCCTTAATTTATTCATTAAGTATTTTACAGCACTACAATTTTATGAAGATCTGGAGTCGATCTGATGATGGAGCCGAAAGACAGTCAAGGGAACTCCTCAATGGTTTACAGCAGATACCTCGTGTTTGGGCTTAATTAATTTGTATTGATAAAAACTTTACACTTTGATGGGTTGTGACTGTCGTTAGGGGTCTGATGATGAAGAAGAAAGACAGTCGAGGGAACTCCTCAGTGGTTTACAGCAGAAATCTTGTGTTTGGGCTTGATTAATTTGTATTGATAAGAACCTTACACTTGGATGGGTTGTGACTGTCGTTAAGGGTCTGATGATGAAGACGAAGGACGATTAACGGAACTCCTCAACGGTTCACAGTAATTACCTTGTGTTTGGACTTAATTCATTTATATTGATAAGAACTTTGCAACCATATAGGTTGTAAGTGACATTACAGATCTGATTATGGTCACCTTATAATATGATGATGAGGGGAACTATACGGTGTAAGCAAATGTATAGTGTTCACCCTTATATTCTTGAGAAGGCACGGGAGTCTCATTAGCCAGCCAGTTTCGTATAACATCTAAACGATACTTGCGCTGTTCAGACGACTCGTCACTTAATCGTTTTTGAATAAGATTGAGTCGGCAGATCTTATCATTTGGCGACTCCTGCGACAAATGAGAATGCATGTAATTTCTCATCTGAGATAACCTAGCATGAAGAGCTAACGGTGATTATACTCATAATTTCGCCTTCATGGAAACTGTGTAGTTTGCACTCGTGCACTACTTGCCAATCACATTATTTAAAGATGAAAGCCTTCATCATAGATAAAATTAAAAAAATGTTATCTGTGGTCCGTTCGCTGGCGCGTCATCCTGTCATCTGTCAATTCATTGTACTTTTTTGTGCCGCGCGCTGATCACGCTTCCGATAAAAAGTTCAGATATATTTATCGAAATGGGAAAATATCGAAGAAAACGAGACCAGGAAATGGAGGACCTGAATGAATATCTGCGAGAACTGGTAAATCGAGTGTATACCTACATGAAAGCGGAGTCGTCATGGACACCGGTAAGTTTCTCGATATACCTACCAATTTGTCGTTACCTGAGATCATTTTACTAAAATTACCTTGAGTGCCGTAATATGTTTCCACGTGAGGTTAACATTAGAGCACTAACTGTGCCGTATACTTACGAAAGGACACCACACGAGTTTTCAGTGGGAGGTCAACCATTGGTGTATCGTTCAGTGTTACAAACACATCCTTGCTAGATCCCTAGCAGTCTCTAAGAGTTTTCACGAGAGGTTAACCAGGAGACCACTAACTATGCCGTATACTTACAAAAGAACAACATCATACGAGTTTACACTGGGAGGTCAACCATTGGTGTATCGTTCAGTGTTACAAACACATCCCTGCTAGATCCCTAGCAGTCTCTAAGAGTTTTCACGTGAGGTTAACCTTGAGAACACTAACTGTGCCGTATACTTACGAAAAGACAACACCACACGAGTTTTCACTGGGAGGTCGACCATTGGTGTATCGTTCAGTGTTACAAACACATCCTTATTAGATCCCTAGCAGTCTCTAAGAGTTTTCACGAGAGGTTAACCAGGAGACCACTAACTATGCTGCCGCATAATTACAAAAGAACCACACCACACGAGCTTTCACGAGAGGTCAGCCATGGTATATCGTTCAGTTATAAAAACATCCCTGCACCATCACCTGATGTAAGCTGTGGAATTGATTAGTCTGGAACCTAACTCTTATTATGAGTGCGAAGCCTGCTTCCGTGGAAGACACTATAGTCAAACTTGCACCAGGAGAACACGTTTGAGAGGCTGTGAGTCACGTGACCAAAGCCAACGAATCTGGACACCAAATAGCCTACTCAATGCCACCTATTAAAATTTATTTACTTAACAGACAACACCTAGTGGTCTTCAAAAATTTCAAAATACTTACAATAATTCTAGATACCTATTGGTATACAATTTAACTTAAATATGCTATGTTAGTATTTACGTGAATTCCACTACAGTCCAACCGGAAGAAGACTGAGAGTGAAATGGTATCCTACCCCAACCTGAAGCATTGCCTTCAAATGTTGAGAATCTGCTCTGAGGGTGCAGTTGGCTACATCACTTTGGTGGTCAAAAATTATGATAAATGAACTAAATGTGCCGGCGAAGCAACATTTATGAGAGGTATGAAGCACCCACAATCTGTGGCCTGTTGAACCCACCAAAGATTGACAAGGGGGTGGCGGCTGCAGTAAATGAAGGTGGAATCAAATGACACCAAAGGATCAGGGGGCGGCAGAATAAAGTGGCTGCTGCCATTGGGTCCATTGACAAGGGCCTTAACAGTTTAATAGCTTCCCAAGGGAGTGCATTTCTAATCTAAACATTAAACATTGACCCAGCTAGACTACTGTGTGTAATTTATTATGATTGCATCACATGAAGATCATTGTTTTTGACCCAGCCTTAATAAGGAAATGAAAGAACTGATGGAGCGGGCACCAATATCTAAATATTTGTTCGGCTATAAGCCTCAAAGATAAATTCAATGCCATCAAACGTTGCTAAAGTCGGGATTGTCACTAGCTCAGGTACGGACTGGTGGATCGCAGTATTTCCCTGAAGTTTGGAGGATATTACTACTAATCCAACCATACATGGTGGATCAAGGGTTATAAGTTACCCTTTATTGAACTTCCAGTTCAAACTTCTGAATAAGAACTTCAGTTGGAGAGAAAGCAACCCTATTTCCATAGAAATTAATAATCTCTTACAGTTAGGTGCATGTTTCCCTGTCAAAAAACAATTTTTATTTAGTATATTCTTACCAAAATCAGATGACAATTGGAGATACTTAAATATGTTGTTACATCCCACTTTAACTGTGGTTAAAGGACAGCTATAATAATAATGATTTTTGCCTACAATAGAATTAATAAATACATGTTAAATGGTACCCATAACAAAATACGTTAGAAGATATCCCCAGTTTCTGTTTAACATAATTATATTGTAAGAGTTTACATGCCTCCAGGCTTGACACAGCACCATGTGTGCTGGCAGGGATCATGAAGCCAGTTGTCTGTCACCTGAGGTCATAAAGGTTGCTTTCTGTCATATACTCTCACAATATTCTATGCTTTGCCGATTCATATGCAAAGTGTATAGAAAATGTGTCTACTATTCAAACTATGATATGAGAAATACAGGATTTATTATAAATATTCAAAACTAAAAAGAGCCCCCTAGAATCCAGACGATGCAATTTTTTGTTAGATTCAGTCCAGTTGGCCATTTCACTTAGACAGGAAAAGATAGTTTATCCAGTTCATAAAGAATTTTAAGTCTAATAAGAAAATGCAAATAGTAGAGTTTGCCTAATTACTAGGTATTCTTGTTGCAACATCCCAGCTGTACAATATGGTTTGCTTTACACCAAGATGATGAAAGATCACAGAACAGTAGCCTTAAAGAATAACAATGAAAATAACAAGGCCATAACTAGTTTATAATTCAAATCCATAATAACATAACGCCTGTATTCCCCGAAGGGCTAGGCAGAGGTATAACTATTTCAAATTCAAAATCATTTAATTGCAAATACAACAAAACTGGAATCAAATTCAAAATCATTTACTTGCAAAGGTTGCTCACATTTCAATAAATCACAATGGATTTAAACAATTTGACCTTGTTCTTGAAATATTATCTGTTGCTTCTCAAACTGATTGGTATGTAATTATAAAAAGTTCCATATATATTACCTTGAACTATTAACAGCATTTATAGGGCTCAAAACATTTGCAAGCTTTTCCAGATTGGTACTGTGAGGTGTTACCTACTAAGAATAGATATTATCACAATAGCCATTGCCTATATCAATAAGATGATTGGTACTCGTTCTACTCACCTGAAGATTAACGAAACAGTGATGACAATAGTGCGAGTAAAGACAAATATGGGCTATGCATCTTATTTTAGTTTTAAAGGAAACATTATGACTGGTCTAGACGCCCAATTATAGAAATTGAATGGAAGTGAGGTGGATATACCTTCAAATCAATTGCTGTTAAGCTGGGCGAGCCCCCGATTAACCAGTTTACAAACAAGCCCAATTCTAAGTGTCAGAATGACATCATGGCTCCCTGATCTAGGTGCATGCTCTGTAGATGCAATCACTGTCAAATGGGATCTCCACACCCATTGTGCAGGAGTCTCACACTGATTACCGCAAGATTATCAGGGATGCTTTCTTGAGGAGAGGAACACCAATCCCTTCAATTAATATAGTACTAACTTCCTTGTATAGCAAAGCAAGAAAGCGATATGAATCTGCTCTGGATCAATGGATCCCCTTCTGACAGAGTCAAGATATTGGCCCCTCCTAGGATCAGTTACCATGGTAATATTATTAATGACCACTAAGTTTAATGAAGGATTGCTGTATAGCTCACTCAATACCCTAATGATATTGAATGAGTTATAATTATATAAATGAAAAAAAAAAAAAAAAAAAAAAAAAGTTGAAACAGGAGAAATTGCTGAATATTGAGTCAGCAATTGCTCTAGTTTTAGGCCCCACATTGGCACAGATGACAGTGTCAAAGTTTCTTAGGGTAATTTGGTATAATTGAAATAAGAGCGAAGAACCCCAAACATGAAATAATTTTGGGACCCCAGGAACGTTCCGGATTATCTCATGTCTTTCATAAATAACCAATGGTTTAAAATTACTTTTTTTATGTATACCTAACCATATTAACTCTTGTGATTGCACACAGAATTCAAACCGTGTCAGTCATTACACATAGATAACATTTCTTAAAATGAGGTTAATATTAAATAAAGATACCAGAAATATGTGAAATTTCTACACCTGGTAGTACTAAACCCCACTTGATATTACCATTTTCTTAGATTTTACTGAGAGTAAAAGACAAGATTGTAAATCATACAATATAACTTTATAAGAAAATCTTATCATGCCGCCTCTACTGTAACTATAGTGGATGGACAAACCAAAATTTTAATGCATAATAATGGAATAGATTTTTCTAAATTCACATACAGACATGCCTCTACTTCAAAGGCCTTTGAGGGGGGGGAGGTATCAATGTTGAGGTCATAGGAAATGCTGTTGGTTGGACCATTTCTCAACCTTTTGTAGGTGACCAATAGTGATCCTAATGCTTTTGCACAGGCTGTATGCTCTATAGAGAGTGGCTGTTCATAAAACTCATTATATTTCTATGTCAATTTTAATTGTCTGCTTATAAGTAATTGATGTGTGCCATATTAGATTACTAATGACACTGGTTGATTCAAGACTGAATAAGAATTCCAAGAATTAATAGTCTGTCTTTACCTTAATGTATGCTTACTGATTCATATAGAATATATATTTTATAATGTGTAACTAACAAACTCAGAATAACATGGTTAGCTACAATGTTCAGTTGTTAAATAATGATGAAATGATTACCAACACAACTTTGTTCTTTGAACATCTACACAGTTTCCATGAAGGCGAAATTATGAGTATAATTATACAGATCGGACTAACTTACCTAGTGACGTCCGATCCTTAATTATATGAAATAATTTCGCCTTCATGGTGTCCCAACCCTTCCCAAATAATCAACCTACTTATGTGTACTGGATTATCTAAACCCCTTCTAAAAGTTGTGTTTAGCTGTATGCACTATGACCGGGACTAAACGATGCTCATAAAGGTCATCGTTAAGTCCCGTTCATATGCTTTGAAAGAATGAATTGACAGATGACAGGATGACGCGCCAGCGAACGGACCACAGATAACATTTTTTTAATTTTATCTATGATGAAGGCTTTCATCTTTAAATAATGTGATTGGCAAGTAGTGCACGAGTGCAAACTACACAGTTTCCATGAAGGCGAAATTATTTCATATAATTAAGGATCGGACGTCACTAGGTAAGTTAGTCCGATCTGTATAATTCTTGGGAACCGGACATAGCACTCCGTTTGCGATTGTTAGATAGGCGTTCTTTTTCAGCAGTATTAGTTTCTTTAATTCTGTTTTTCTTCATGCGGGCGGGCGGCTCCTTTAGTTGATCTACCCATGGTGATTACAAAAATCAAATTACACAAAAAATGGAAAAATAATAAAACTTTTATTAAAAAAAATTGACCGACTTCAAAAAAAACATAAAATAAAAAAATAACTTTAATTTCGGAAGTCGGTGGCCAAAAACTAAAATTAAAAGCAAAGACACCGACTTCCGAAATTAAAGTTATTTTTTTATTTTGTTTTTTTTGAAGTCGGTCAATTTTTTTTTAAGTAGAGAATTAGCTTTCAGGTACTAATATTATAAGTATTTATAAAGTTTTTCAAATACGAAACCTTTGCCTATTTTTTGACATTTTCATACTAGAAATAGCTTTCATTTTGAAATTTCAGTAGTAATTTTTAGATATTTTATGGCTCGATAAATTAGTATCTATAGGCTTGAAGGAAAATAATATTTGAATGCTACAAATATCTAATAATATTACTTGCTTCCTATTATAATGCATAATAACGATTATTAGTGGTTAGGAGTAGGAACATTTTCTTCGTGCTCACTGTATATAATATAAATAACAATATCATAACAAGAGGTATACCTGATAATGGTCCGAGTATTCGTTACAGGTAATTCTGATAAAATTATATGATAATAAAAGGGAGTAAATCTTTTACAAGTTTCGTCATTAAAACTGTTTTCCCTAATAATGATGCACGGAAGTGTATAGCCAAGTTTGGGAAAAAAATCGTGTAATTTATTTATTTATCTATTTGTTTATAACAGACACAGTGATCCATATTTATGTTAATACCTACTCTTAAAACTATACTACTTACTACTATACTACTAGATTTTTTTACAAATTTTTTCATAGTCATATTGCTTTATATGAACTTTAGTCAGGAATAAGAGTAAGGCTGCTAAAAGGCTTTTAAATGTCAGGACTTAACCCTTCGGACAATACAAGTGTGATGTTATGATAAGTGTGAATAACAGCACCAAACTTATAGTGTCCTGGTCTTGAATCGTTGTAAAAGCGATATTATTTTGCAGGTAAAAAAAATTGTGTTATTTTGTACCGTAGATTTCCAATTGTTTTTTCTTTGCCAAACTAGCATTGGAGAACTTGGCTTGTACTCTACATATAAAAGTTTTTGTTCAGATTGGCTCGAAACGCCTACGCGTATTCTCGTTCAATCTTGTAAGACCAATATTATTTAAATTTCTTAGGAAACAGTGATCTAAGATATTGTGGAGGATTAATTATGTGTGAAAGCGAACAGCTGTGAATGAAAATAAATAATATATAAAAAAAACTTTAAAAAAAGTTGCTTATTTCTGTAAAAAAAAATCATTTATTACGCCTTTTAATATTTTTTATAAGAACGTTTTAAATAAATCGACTGATTCTCGCAATTGAAAAAGTTAAATGAATTCATCGTTGCTTGAATTCATTCATTGCTTTTGGCTTTTAGTCGTTGCTAGACGAAAGGCCCCCAAGCCAAATCAACCAAGCAATAACGATCACACGAAAATAAGTTTATATTTAAACGTAAAACTTTTTTGCCCATACTGAGCTCTACGATTGTAAAATACTTCAGCTGATCCCATAATCTATAATAACAAATAATAATAATAATAATAAATTTATTCAAAAAATAAAATTGGTAAAGTACAGTTATGAGAATATTTACTCTAAAAAAAACCAGAATTAATATTTAAATAATACCTACCTTCAGATTCGAAATTCAAATTTATTTATTTGCCAGCAATGTAGGTACTGGTATAAGATGGTACATCACTAATTGTTTCCGCTACGGCATCAAAAGTAGTAAATACTATTTTTTTTAAACAATTTTCATATAAATGATGCAGTCGTAAAAACTAATGTTATAATTTTCATCTAACAAAAACAACAATTAATAATGTTATTCTTATATAATACTAGCTGATGCCCGCGGCTTCGCCAGCGTGGAAGTCGGTTATTGTATACTAAAACCTTACTCGAGAACCACTCTATCCATTGGTGAAAACAGCATGAAAATCGGTGCCGTAGTTTTGAGTTTATCGCGAACAGGACGACAGACAAACAGACGCGGCGGAGAACTTTGTTTTATAACATTGTAAGGATAAATTCTCGTATATATGTCATTTTTTTTTTTAATTGTTATATAATTTTTATCATTTAAAAAGTCTTATAGATAAAAAAAATCTAATGATAATGCAGTCAGCTTAAATTTCAATACTTTACCTTCCTGAAAAACTGAAAAGGACTGTTGTCATGACTTGAGAATAAGATAACAGTTTTATTATCTTGATTAGAAATCTGAGTTCTTTGAAGAGGGGGATCAAAGAACTCAGTTTTATAAACAAGATTATTCCATATCTCTTAAAAAAATATTTTACCCTAGAAGGCTTTGTTAATAGGAGTCCTTTTATTTTGATTGCTGAAATAGAATGAAAATCTAAAGCCTTGCTTTTATTTACTTTGTCTGTCTCCGCATATTTTAACTTGCGCGTCACATTTTCTGGGTTATAGAGATTATTCGTAGTCATTGTTATGCAAAAGTCGTTCAGAAATTCTATGCTATTCATTACCATTAAATACAGTAAATTCTTATACTTCTCTTTATAATGATATGTATTTTTATCTGCCATCCAGAGAAGTAATTGCGTAACACACTCACAATCTCAATGCCATTAATTTTTGACAATTCAACATTATTTAATGCATTATTTACGTTTTCGAGCAGACAAATATTTCATTGCTTCATAAAGCAATGAATGAACGCTTGCCGTTGTTGGGCCGTGGATGGGCCCTCCGTGGCTCGGAAAGCACTCTCGGCTGTCATTTGTAGATCTTTAACAGTTGTTGCGGGTCGTCAGAAGCTCGAAATTCTGACAACCAGTCTTACAAAGGAGAATTGTGTTACCCAGTAACTGGGTTGTGGAGGGTAGATAGGCAGTCGCTCCCTGTAAAATACTGGTATTCAGCTGCATCTGGTTAGAATGGAAGCGACCACAACATAGTTGGGAAAAGGCTAAGCAGATGATGATGAAGCAATGAATTATTTTCTTTCAAAATCTTTTGGACTTTGTTAGGAAGTGTTTTACGTTATTAGGGTGCTAAGCACTAAAGATGGTCCCTACTTTGGCTACCAATTTGTCCTTTGGTAATAATAAACTGAATTAATGAGGCCGGAGGCCTCAAGAAAATGGGTCGTTAAATTATTATTTTAATAGGGAATGACCTACTGATTTAGACATTTGAAATGTAAAGTTATCACTTCAGTTATGTAGAAATGAAACTACGAAAATGGGCATACAAATTCAGCTTTCGTTGTAGTTACATACCTACAACTATATGATATTTTATTACATCGATTTTCCCTACCAGAGCTATCCCGCAGATTCTCATAATAAAAACACATGATAAGTCAGAGATAATTTTAAAATCCAGTAAATCCAAGCTCTTGAGGATCACGCCTGATTTATATTCAGCGCTCACAACGTCGCGTCCGTATTGCTGAGGGACCAATGCGGAATTATGGACCATAATTATTATTTTTATCTTGATCAATAGATTCAGATATCTATCATATTCTGTAAAAATATTTACGTATCTATAGATTATGGTTACATGCTAGGTGTTCACTATACGGTTAAAGCCTTCGAGATGCTTTTTATCCTGCTGCATCATTTCACTCACAATCATCCATAGTAAACTCTAAACAGGATATTATTAGAATGTCATACCACGAAAGTATATTTACTGCTTTATCATAATCCTGACTTTAATAATAATTTATAAATAGTTATTTATATCGATACTTAATATTACTCGTATAAATTTGAAAGTAACTCTGTCTGTCTAACTGTTTATATGTTACCTTTTCACGCCTAAACCACTAAACGGATTTCGATAAAATTGGGCAAGGAGATAGATGGCATCCCGGGGTAGGATATAGGTTACTTTTTATCGATGCGGGCGAACCCGCGTGCGGAAGCTAGTAATATTATAAATGCGAAACTGAGTTTGTTTGTTTATTTATTCGCATGTTTGTTATTCTTTCACGCTAAAACGGCTGAACGGATCTGAATGAAATTTGGCACATGAGTAAACCATGACCTGGGGATGGACATAGGCTACATATCATCCTAAATTTCCAATGAAGTCACGGGCAACAGCTTGTAGGTTATACGCAGATTCCATGTGCATTTTGAATTTCTCGACAGCCACGGACATAGACGAGGTTACTTTTTCTTTGCTGATAACCATATGGAGTTATGGCGCAAATAGGTTTCTTCTAGGCTTAGCTTTGAAAACAATTAATGTAGTTCCCTAAAGAGACAAGAAGTGTTTTGTCCAATGATGGTTTAGCCATACGCAATTAAATAGCTAGCTAGCTTTCTTTAACGCCTTGCAAGTTTGGACTATTAAATGCCTATTATTTACTGGGAATAACGCGGCAAGGTCATAAACCACCAAAATAAATGTCATCCTCAAAAATTCTCCACTTACTTTAAAAGACCCTCAGGCCCACAACTAACCTTGCATCAAAATCGGCTTACCTCCGGGAAATTACTTCGTACAATTTATTCATGATAATTTTTTCCTCAACCGATTTTACTAACGAATTTCCCTATCGCAGAATAAGGACTGTAATGGGAAATAAGATCAATATGGACCCGATACGGAAATTAGTATGGATGGATGCTGTTTAGAAGAATAAACAATGGAGGAGTTATTCTGAGTTCTTTGGGTCATTATTGGAGTGATTATTTTCTTTGTGGATAATGGTGGAATCCCACGATCGGCAATATTGCAGAAGGACACGCACGGCAGACGACCACAGACCGCCACGCACCACGCACCGAGGCGCTTCCGATGTCTGCGATACCCCGCACGTCCACCATCCGACGCCACGGTTCATCGTCCGAGCTCGTCAGTGTCCGTCCGCATAATCGCCGATCTTCAGATCTCGGCGTAAGATAGGATGAAATAAACAAAACACTACACAAGAAAGCTAAAATGACGAGAATTTACCAACTTTTTGTGAACTGAGACCCTAGACAAGTGATATTCTATCAGCGTTAACAATGATGGAAAAGGCAAAAATATATAGGACTGACATAAGCTATCGAAAAGCTTATGTCAATCCTGTTGAAAGTCGCTGTAGAAATACGAAACGCTTTTGAAGCGATCGTCACTCGTCTAGGCCCTCTGGTTCTCTATTCAAATTGCCAATTCTTTTTGCGGAAATCAGAGGGCCAATTCTCTTACTTAAAAGTCGTTCACATTCAAGTCGCAATTCTGTCAAGCTTGTCAAAAATGTTGGTTTTTTTGACAGATTGCAAATGAGATGCGAATGTGAACGTTCTTAAAAATAAGGGAATTGCCCCGCAGGAAGCTAGGAATGTCGCCAATTTTTTTTATTTTGTATGACCAACTTCTTACGGATATTAATTTAGAAAATTATGTATCTAAGTGAATCAGTCAAACCAAACCACCAAATCTTTAGTACCAAAAATAAGATTTAAACTTGACATTTTAATTAACCTTGGCAAGTCTGTGAGATTGTCGAGTTCACATAATTCTAATTTTGCAGTCTGTGGGCTTGGACCCCAAAAGTTAAGGAAAGACATGTCCATTCTATCCTATAATAACTGGGGCAATGACCTTTCCCCTTGATTTCAAAACGGACTAGACATGTCAGACCAGTTCCAGGCTATCCACAAAAGCCAGATAACACAGCAAGTATATATAAAGTTTGATTCAGTAGATACAAGTCTGTATCAGAAAACAACATAACATGTTGAGCTTTGAAACTTGGCTATCCATTCAGAGCTACACTTTGAGCCAAAAGAAGTGGGACAGTTTGTTTGCGTCACAGATGTGAATGACTTTTGTTTATGCAGATTTTTTTTTAATGTTAAGGTGTCAGTGGATTTTTGGGTCAGATTTTATGCTTGTTGTGTATCATGGTTGAGGAACAGGAAGTCGAGATAGGAGTTTGGAAAACCCTGTAAGAAATCGACACGTGTTTGACCTCTCAACGAGGCATCCTCAGGATGACGATTGACCAGTCGCGAACCCGAACACGGCGTGTTGCCACGCCGAGCGCTGGATGCAGGGTGAAACACGTGTCAATTTTTTACAGGGTTTTTATGACTCTTGAGAAATATTAAAGTTTACTAGGAGTTTGGATATTAGTGGTAGCGCCATTGCAGTGGGGATCTCGGAAAAACCATTTCGCCGTAAGCGGATGCCCATTTAACTAGAAGATTTTAAAAGAGACCAAAATAGTATTATATTAGTATTATGATCTACTTTGATTTATCAGTTCAGAGCTTAATATTACTACGATTGCTTAGCCTTAGTAGGCCTTTCAATAACTACCAGGTACTACCAGGTAAGTACTTAAAAAAATAGAAAATATTCAACAACTCTACAGTCCACTAAGCCTACATCGTTCTCACATTCACAAAATGGAAAAGATTCTACATAAAAGATAAATAAGATAAGTAACAGAAATAAAAACCTATTTAAACCAAATGACATGATTGCCATTACAACTGTAACAAATTTGAATAATTATCATGTCCACAAAAGCCATTATTAATAAAGAGTTGAAATTAAATTGTAGGTATATAATGTCAAATAATACGATGATTATGTCAAGGTGAATGTAAAAAAATAAAATAAAATAAACATGGTAATTTGGGAGCAGTTCAGTGTCAGGTTGTATGTTGTTTAAAATATGATTCGCGACTGTAACAAATATGGCTGTAGAGAACTATAATCATTAGAATCAGCAATACACATCACAGAGGAGTGTAGGCTTCCTAGTTAAGGTACGAACATTCGTTCGTGTAGTTATGTGTATTTATTTGTTCCAATATTTATATACAACGTGCCGCTACAATGGCGACATTAATTTAACACACGTATAGGATATCGCGTATTCGTTTTATGAAAATATTTGGATTTCATTAAACGTTATTATTTATTGATTTATTTACAATTTTCTAAATTACCATCTTGGAGCAACCTGTAGTTAAAGAACTGTAGCGAAGAGGTCATTTGCCGGGGTCATGGATCATATGTAGGCGAATAAAAGGAAAGCCGCACAATTTCTTAGAAATTATGCCGACAAAGGAACTTACTGATAGTATGTAAACCAGCTGGTAAGTAGCTTCATGAATGAATCTTTTACACAGAGTGATCTCAATTTTCGTTATGTTTTTATTATTTTATATTTTTTATGTTTACTGGCCACTAGCCCTACCCGTGTGTTAAATTAATGTCGCCATTGTAGCGGCACGTTGTATACCTATTTAGGTTTATTATATTATATATATATATATAAATTATAGTTTTAATAGGTAGGACTTTTGTTATTGCACCTACCAAGCACTGTTTGTATCTGCATCACCCAAAGGTTGACTGGTAAAAAATGCTTATGAAAACGCCGTTGTACATTTGTGTGCTTAAAGTATTAAATAAATAAATAAATAAACATCATCATCTGCCTAGCCTTTTCCCAACTATGTTGGGGTCGGCTTCCAGTCTAACCGGATGCAGCTGAATACCTAAATAAATAAATAAACATCGACAAAAAAAATCAACAGCCACTTTCATTTTCCAAAATTCTTAAAATTTGTATTATGAAGTGAACAATTGACAATCACTGACAATGCTACTTACAGGATCTAATTACAGTGTCCCTTGGAATCATGCGACCAGAATAATAAGTAGCATTTAGAGAAAATAAACCCAGATTTACAAAATTTGTTCAAAGTAATAAAGGTAAATTGTTAGAGTCTTATTGAATTTTCATTTAGCTTCGATATTGTAAACAAATGACTGCTAGTTGGAATATTTAGGGCTGTATAAATCAGAAGTAATATTTAGAGGTATTTGATTTTAATTTGTTCAGTTATTGTAAATGTTTGAATTAGTATTTGTATCCTAAGTTCCTTTGGGGTAATTTATGTCTAACAAAGTCTAGTTTAGTTGAATGTTATATTATTATTTTAATATTGAAGTTACAGTTAGTATTTCTTCGTGATTCGACTGAAGTGCCTTATCATCCATGCCAGATTCTTCATCATCAGCCTACAGCAGTCCACTGCTGGACATAGGCCTCCCCAATTGCACTTCATTCAGCTCTGTTCTCGGCAACTCTCATACAGCTGCTACCAGCCACCCTGCGCTGAGGGCGCCTTACCATACGTTTGCCGATTGCCGTTTGCCAAATTCCTATTTCTGTTTAATTTCCAGGTATTCACAGTGTATTCATGTGTATTCATGTGTTCACAGGTATTCATGTGTTCACAAGTTTCTACAGCGTCATGGTTTTTTTGTATGGTTCCAAAAGTTTATTCACAAAGGTCAAGATAGGTAGGAAAGGTCGCCAATCACAAACTAGTTAATAACGCGTTAGTATATAAGTCGCGTCATGTACGGACCGCCTTTGAAAAACCAGTGCTGTGACATTCTGGCATTGGGGATTTGAGTTTGTAACACGTTATTTTTGAAAAGCGTCGGGAACAACGAGTCTATGTCTTTCGTAAAGCTCAAATTCTTCAAGCAACATAGAAAATTACGTTGCTCAAAATTTTTAATTTCAAACCAGTACTAAAGGAAAGCGTCATAACTCTCGGCTCTCGTAACTTACAACATCAATGTACCTCGTTTATACCTATTTCTCGCAAGAAAATTAGTATTCCGCGCCGTTGGCTCCAAAATTAAATCATTCTCTGTTTTATTTACCAAAATATTATCTTAGCGTTGAATTTACAATGATAAGAGCTGTTTTGTTGGTAACATCGTAAAGTAACCTAAGATAAGATGATGCTTCATTTGCAGTTTGGTTGAAACAATGGAACATGAGAATGTCGTGGGATCGTGCACTGATTTAGGGCAGTGAAGGATGCATGGAGTATTCTAGAGCTATTTTGCAGCATGTCTTTTTAGCTATTGTAGTCACTAAAGAAATCTCAAGTTCTTCTTAAGGTTCCGTACCCAAAGAATAAAAAGGCCCTAGTACTAAGACTCCGCTGTCTGTCAGTCTGTCACCAGACTTTATCTCATGAACCGTGATAGTTAGACAGTTGACATTTTCACAGATGATGTATTTCTGTTGCCGCTATAACATCAACTACTAAAAAATAGAATAAAATAAATATTTAAGGGGCTCCTTTATAACAAACTTGTTTTTTTTTCCTGTTTATAAAGATAATGGTATGGAACCCTTCGTGCGCGATTTCGACTCGCACTTGGCTGGTTTTTTTTACCACAACGGGGAAGCCCTCATCTCACCTGATAGTAAGTGATGATCAGGCCTCAACTACTGAGGAACTGGCTTATTGGATATCATACCTCTAACTCCCAAAACGCTGATTGTAGCTATGGTGACAATTAATATGATGGTGGTTGCTAGCCAGGCGTGAACTTAGAACAAGCCCTACCACCAACCAAACCGTGCAAAATATTCTGCCCCCGTTGGGAAACGAACTCGTGACCTCTGGATCAGAGAAAGGTGGTCTTACCACTAGACCATAGAGGTGGTTGAACTTAGTTTCATTCTCCATAACCCTCCTTTTTGCTTCGCCGTAGTCGGGTAAAAATGAACACCACTGTTCTTACAAGCCTTCTGGTAGCTACTGGTATTCAGCTGCGGCCGGTTAGGCTAGAAGCCAACTCCAACATCGTTGGGAAAAGGTTATGCAGATGTCACAAGTGGTCAGGTAACCGGACTTCGTGCTTTATCGTGAGTTTCAATTTAAACATGGAATTAATAGATGTAAGTACAATGTATTAGTATCCTTACATATTATAAAACAAAGTCCGTCGCCGCCTCTGTCTGTCGTCCTGTACGCGATAAACTCAAAAACTACTGCACCGATTTTCATGCTGTTTTCACCAATGGATAGAGTGGTTCTCGAGTAAGGTTTTAATATATAATAACCGACATCCACGCGGGCGAAGTCGCGGGCATCACCTAGTTATAAATAAAGTGTAAAAAACCGAGCATAGACTGTAACGTAGTTATCCAAAATATACTGCCTAGTTGGTCTAGTGGTCACTAACGCTACTGCTGAGCATGAGGTCCTGGGTTCGATTCCCGAGTCGTGCAAACTGTTATTGAGTTTTTCTATCTGGAAATTCTCAGTAGCAGCCCGGAGTCTGAATTTGTGCCCGGTTGATGGCACTAGGCTCGCCCCCTATTACATCGGATTTATACATATCTGGCAAAATGTGGGTATAACTGTTTCAGGTACACCTCTGCCCAACCCTTCGGGAAAACAAGGCGTGATGTTATGTTCTTGTTCTATTTTGCATGTCGCTGACTAATAGTGTCGTGCTTTCCTTTAATTTAGAAAAAATGAGAGATATGTAATTACCACAAAGATTGAATGATGTGTCTGTATTTAATTCCTAAGCCTTTATAAAAACAAGTAATCGTGTATAGTTTTATAAACTTCATCTGCCATCTTGAAGCAGCTTAGAAACAATGAGTCACTTTTCTATATTAAAAAAAATCGCTCAGCCAATAAATTATCAATCGTTTATGATTCGTTCGTTTTAAAGTTTAATATTTAACAAGAAACAACAATATGAAATAACCATTTTGACATCATTAAGGAAAACATTACAACCAGTAGTATTCCACCATCATTTCACAAAATACCCTTCAAATCAATCTCTCTCAAAGACGAGCTGCTTATTATACTCATTTAAATGAGGTAAATAAAATAACATTGCCGCCATCCCTCATCTTTGATGAGGCAACAAGACAGATGACGGGGTACATTGTCGATCAGTCTATGTTTTTTGTTTGTGAATCATTTGGTAAGATGAAGAAAAATAAGATGAAAAGGGATGTCGGCAATGGCGTATCTGTTTCACTTATGAATCAAAGCCAGGATCGCTGATCATCCACCGCACTGCAGTTGGGTTGCCAGATAATCTAACTTCTGAATATAAGTACTCTATAAAATATATACGATATAGTTACCTTTGTTTATATAAATGGAAAGTCTACTAAATGGCCTCCATTATCATCATCATTTCAGCCGAAAGAGGTCCACTGCTGGAAATAGGCCTCGCCCAAGCCCTGCCACTTCGACCGGTTATCAAAATCAAATCAAATCAAATAATTTACTAATCAGATCATAAAACTCAATTTGTTAGTCATTACATACAAAACTTAAATACTAGTGTTAGTAAGTTAAGTGCTCGCATCCAGCGGCAAAAACACTGGTCTTATACATAAAAAACTAAACCAACTAGCCAAATTTGTGATCAGAGCTAACCGGGGCAAGCACACCTTAAACTTACAGAGTAACCATTAATTATTTTACCGCAAGCCTTTCAAACCACTTTTACGTAAGTAAACCATTTTCCTACCAAAGAAAATTATAATTTTCCTCTCAAACCCTGCCATGTATTGTATATTAATAAATAAAATCAGTCGATCGATCGACGCCCGAACATGATAGATGACGGATACAGTGATTGGACTGAGCTGCGTGTTTTAATTATACTCGCAACAATGATTCATTTGCGACGTGATCGATCTCTCGATTAAAATGACGTAGACGTCATTTTAATCGAGAGAAAATGACGTCTACATGTGCTTGCCTAGGACGGAGTTTTAATAAACCATTAACATTTTATACCAACGTTAAGAATAGGGGAAGTCCAGACAACAATGGACGGATTGCGTGGATGATGATGTCGTCAGGTGCAGTTTCAGCATTCAACTGAGAGGAACGCTGATACACTAAAAAGAGTCTAAGGTTAAATGCTTGTTTCCAATATTGATGTTATTTCCACTTAAACAAAAATAAACTTTAAGTAAGTATAGCCGGCATGTCCTAGAATCAAAAATTCGAAGACATGTAATATCTACTAACCCGCACTGGGCCCACGTGGTGGATTACGGCCCACGCCCTCTCACTGAGAGGAGGCCTGTGTCTCAGCAGTGGGAACATTATAGGCTGATTATGTTATGTTTATGTTTAAGTAAGTATAAATAAAGTTGATTTTAAACTGACTAGTACAGTTGAAAAAGTCATAAAAAGTATGAAGTTGTAGCGCAAACTGAACCTTATGTGTAGGCATTACAGTTGTTTTTTTCTAAAACTCGTGTTTGTTTACATGTTTGGCAAATAAATTGCGAACGCAGAATAAATTAATTGGGAGTTTACTTGACATTTTTAACTTTACCATTACACGGTTTAAAACTTCATAATTTCGCCTAACTAAGCCTCCGCTGTCTATCTGTCTGTCAGCGGGTCGGCTGTATTCCATGATACCGATATGATATGACCGTAATAGGTAAACAGGTGAACGGTCATCGGTTCTATGGCTAATATGGCCAGCCCATTGCCACTTTAGCTTGCTCTTCGGTTACTATATGGAATTACTCGTACTTCGGCCTTTGAAGTATTCCATACAAAATGTGTGAAGATTTCGATAAGCTAAGAAGGAGTATGTCTTTTTATTGATGATCATTTAATTTATGGAAAAACAAAGGCAGAGCATTATCAAAGATTGAGAAATTTACAACTGATTCCAAAGAAATGCATGTTTGGATTGAAGTGGAAAAAGGAAATAGGTACAGTTAGATTCAAACTCAATGGTGGCTGGGAAGTTAGCTACTTGCTGCGCAGTACCTCACACCTCACCCCCGCTGGCACATGAAATTGTTATTGCGCAGCGACTCGCCTCATATTCCGAGCCGCCATTTAGTTTTGAATCGAACTGTAGCTACTAGACTTTTCCAAATAGAAGACAGCTAAGGATTGAAACATTTTTAACAACAAATTATCAAAATCAATACCCTATTCCCAAAGGCATCCGCCCCAAATTAATTATTCATAATCAACAAAAAATTCTTCGTACTTCAATGTAATTAAAAGGGGAAAAGTATTGAAAAAATACTTGGAAAGACTGGCACGCCGCCACCGCCAAAAGATGGTGGAGCAAAAGCAAAATAAACAATAATGAATTAACTTTGTGTAAGAGATCATCCGGTCCAATGTTGTTTTCAATTACTCTGAAAGGGGGCCGGTTTGGACATTTTGAATGTTGGTGACACTGTGTCGATCAAAGATAGAGGACGTCCGTATCTATTTACTTTCGGCTCTTTGCCTTTAGGGGGTGGGATACATTCTATGGAACGGTCTGACACCTTACGGTATTCAGGTTAGAATTGAAGGAATTTCTTGAGGTGTTTTGGGTAGCGACGGAGCTGCTAAAACCTAAGGTTATCATTATGTTTTCTTATACACCTCTTTGGTAAGTGAAGAACGATTTCAATCAATCTGCCTAGCCTTATCCCAACTATATTAGGACGGCTTCCAGTCTATCTGGATGCAGCTGAATACCAGTATTTTACATGGAGCGACTGCCTATCTGACCTGCACAACCCAGTGACTGGGTAATACGATACCCCTTGGTAAGACTTGTTGTCAGACTTTCGGGCTGCTGACGACCCATAACGACTGTCAAAGGACAACAGCCGGGACCAACGGTTTAACGTGTTTTCCGAGCCATGGA